>OX463232.1:54104002-56581502 GCA_949820135.1 Sylvilagus floridanus
TCCCAGAGGAGTGGCTCCGTGGCTTCACCTAGTCCCTGTCCCACTGCAGATGAAACTGCAGGGGCGTGGTGTTCTCCCCGGGTCACAGCCCAGGACGTAGCAGTTCTGAGTGTTTTCCTAACTCAGGTTTGGAAAAGATGAAGCCGAGATTCAAGTGCAGCCTGTCAAAATCCTAGCCACTTTCTACCTTACCAGGCTGGGCCTGTGTGTGTGTGTGTGTGTGTGTGTGTGTGTGTGTAGTTACAGCTTTCCTAGCCAGTGTCACCACCCCAAACATAAAGTTCTTCACAGAGTTCCAAAATGCTATTTGCCTGGACTGCCTAATTCCGGGACAGGTGAGCTATTTGACCTTCACTTTTAAAACTAATATTTGATATTTCCCAAGAGGATATGTTCAGTACTCATTTGTACTGGCACCCTGAGGCGTCCAATGTCAAAGGCGCTGCCCACTCATGTAAGACCACTGTTCTAGGGGCCAGCCTTGTGGTGCAGCAAGCGAAGCTGCCGCCTATGACTCCGGCATCCCATGTGAGTGCTGGTTCGAGTCCCTGATGCTCCACTTCCAATCCAGCTCCCTGCTAATGTGCCTGGGAAAGCAGTGGAGAATGACTCAAGTGCTTGGGTCCCTGCACCCATGCGGGAGACCTGGATGAAGCTCCTGACTCCTGGCCTCTGTCTGACCTAGCCCTGGCCATTGCAGCCAGCTGGAGTGTGAACCAGAGGATGAAAGATCTCTCTCTCTCTCTCTCTTTCCCTCTATTTCTCTCTGTAACTCTGCCTTTCAAACAAATAAATCTTTTGTTAAATAAAAGGATAAGTTTATTAAAAAAAAATAAAAGGAGCAGAGTTCTCCGGAAGGTCGCTGAGGGGTCTCCAGCTTGGTGCCAATGGTTGGCCCCGGGCATGAGGACTGGTTGACCGGGGTGGAAGGAAGCAGGCTGACTGAACACCCTGACTGAACACCTGTGCTGCTCTTCAGTTGTGTAACATGGGTATAAATTAATCATCTTTTAACAATTTTATTATTTATTTTAATTGTTAAACATTTATTTGAAAGGCAGAGAGATAGGCGGAGATCTTCCATCCACTGGTTCATGTCAACCAGAGCTGGGCCAGGCTGAAGTCAGGAGCCGGGAACTGAGTCAGGGTGTTTGGGTGACAGGAACCCAACTACACGAGCTGTCACCTGCTCTGCCCGGGAGTGCAAATCAGCAGGAAGCTGAAATTGGGAGCAGAGCCAGGTCTTGAACCCAGGCCCTCTCATATGGGATGCAGACAGCATACTAACCACTGGGTCAAATGCCTGCCTCCCCACTCTAACTCATTTTCAAAGGATATAGACATATAATTATATGCATAGGTGCATATGTGTATTTGTGTACATGTATATATGTATGTGTATATATTTATATATCTGTGTGTATATCTATCTGCTTTGCATACTTTGTGTGCATGCCAAACGCTTAGAGGCCTATGTAAGAGGCTGATGAAACGGATCATTAGCAGAGAAGGAGGGACTGGGCACCTCAGGTAGTGTCCTCCATGTTATTAACTGTCCTCTACGTTCTTTGATATTTTCCAGATTTTGGTTATACATTTTTAAATCTCAGGTGATTTTTAATTTTTAAATGACTCCTGTCTATGCAAGGACATTTCCAAAAAAAATGCATGGAAACAGTAAATTTAAAAGATAAGTTCATTTGGTTATAAAACAATTGAACCCAAGCAATCTTTTCATGATATGAATTTCCATGAACTTGTTGATCTCTTCTATTATCTACATGTTTTATAATGAATATATTTCATTTGTAATCTAAAATGATTAAAATGCTATAGTCTGTAACAATTTCCAAAGTACATTCTGCAGATTTTTTAAATAGCAGCTTTATTGAGATAGATTTCACAAATCATAAAACTCGCCCATTTAAAGTCCACACTTCAGGAGTTTTTAGTGTGTTTGCAGAGTTATACAATCATTATGGCAAGTTGGTTTTACAACATTTCTGTCTCCAAGAAGAAACCTGGTACTCATTAGCAATTGCCCCCGTCCACACCCTTCACACCTCACCCTGAGCAAACACTAATCTACTTTCTGTTTCTCTAGATTTGCTCATTGTGGACATTTCATATACACGGAATTGCACAATGTGCTACCTTTTGTGATTGGCTTGTTAGACGCCGCATAATGTTTTCAAGGTTCATCTGTACTTTATTGTTTTTGTGGCTGCGTAATATTCCATTGTATGGCTATATCACTTTGTCTTTTCATCAGTTAACGAACATTTAGGTTGATCTCATTTTTTGACTGTTATGAATCGAGTCACCATGTTCATTGGATACAAGTTTTCTCAGCAGCATTTCTGGGTCATGTGGCACCCCTATGCTCAACGTGTTGTAGAATCACAAACTTTCTGAAGGTCCCCTGTGTAATTCACTTGTTTTTGTGTAAATGTGATTGTGCTATGCATACACTGTTATGATTTTTCCCTTTCAATTTTCCACTCAATCATTCACTATCTATCAATTTTCCACTCAATCATTCACTATCTAACAATTCTTGAAATCACCTAGCTAATGCCTTTCATCTCTCTCCCAAGACTTCAAGCCTAGGCTTGACCAAGAGAGGCTGCCTGGCTCCCTCTGCACCACAGCCTGCTGCCCAGAGCCCTGCGGCCCGCCTCGTGCATCTTCTCGTGCCCTGGCTTTGGTCCCACTTTCTGAAATCTCAGTGATGATCCTGAGGTCACGCTTAATGAAGGCAAACCACGACTCTGCAAGTTTGATCTACAAGCTTGCAAGTCAATGACCTGGGGTCTCTGTGCCTCACTTTTCTTGTTTATAAAATGGGGATTAACAAATTACCTTACTGGGGGCAGTGAATGAAGCCACTGCTTGCTAGGCCGGCTCCCCAACCAGAGCCCAAATTAGAGTCCCGGCTGCTCTGCTTCCAATCCAGCTCCCTGCTAATGTACCTGGGAAGGCAGTGGAAGACAGTCCAAGTACTGGAGCCTCTGCCACCAATGTGGGAGACCCAAGATGGAGTTCCTGGCTTTTGGCTTCAGCCTGGCCTGGCCCTAATTTTTGTGGTCATTTGGGGAGTGAGCCAGTAGATGGTAGAAGATCTCCATCTCTCTCTCTTTCCCTCATTGCTTTTCAAATAAATAAATGTCTTTTTTATAATTTAAAAAATTTAAAAATTACCTACTAGAGTAGTTGTGAAGATGCAGTGAGATAACGCAGGTGACGTCTTAACCATGTTGGCACCCAGTAGCAGCAGCACATCATTAACTGGACACACGGCTGGGAGCCATGCTGGCGGAGAAGCCAGTTTCTTTAGTGTGATTCTCTCTGCTGTTAGGCTGTCTGGCCACCAGATGAGTTCCATGTGTGTTCATCAGAGGTTCCCAGCCCAGTGAGTTAAGATCTCAACCCTGGGGAGTTGAGCAGGGCCACAACCCTTAAGCCTTACTCTTTTGATGGAAATAAAATTGCAAAATGAATGGTAATCACAATAGCAGATCATTATCCATTGGCTCCAAGCTGGGCCATCACAAAGGATATTGATCTAGCCACAAAAATGAGCCCAGGTCCAGAGGCCAAGACCCTGAAAGAAGCCACGCTGAGGGAAAGGGTAGAAATTGACATCCCAATTGAACACATCACGGCCTGTATTTGCATGCCACAGTTGCTAAGGCGTGGCTGCCACCATTGCTCCCAAGAAGAGTAGAAAGCTGATGCGTGTTCGCTGGTGGGAAAATGTACGAGCCACTCCTCCTCGGACACTCTGAGCTCCTGGGATCTCACTGCACACCCCAACCTTGTTTGGGCAGAGTTGTAGACAAACTAAGATTGCTGGGACCTGTAAGTGAGCTATAAATATGTATGAAATTGTGTAGAATCAACTGCACTCTTATTTTCTCTTTAATGTCCAAATCTAAGTGTTAGAACCTCTGTACACACCTCTATGATGTGCTAAAGAGTCTGAAACGCTTAATGAGTCATTAGTCTTGTTTTTTTAAATTTATTTATTCATTTATTTGAAATGCAGGGTTACAGAGAGAGAGGCAGACAGAGAGAGAGGGTTCTTTCATCAGCCTGGTTCATTCCCCAAATGCCCACAACTGCAGGAGCAGCACCAGGTTGAAGCCTGGGGCCAGGAACTCCATCCGGGTCTCCCACATGGGTGCAGGGGCCCAAGCACTTGGGGCATCTTCTGTTGCTTCCCCTGGCACATTAGCAGGGAGCTGGATCAGAGATGGAGCAGCTGGGACTTGCACTGCTGTTCCTATGAGATGCTGGGATTGTAGGAGGTAGCTTAACCCACTGCACCACAGCACCAGCCCTGAACCGTAGTTTTAAACGGGACACATCAACTTGGGAAACCATGGATTTGCTGGTGATTAATGGCAACCACTGACTGACAAGCATCAGCCATGCCTGTGGGGCTTGGTGGAAGGAGAAACTGGATCTAACTGGGGCTGGCTGATCCCTCCCTGCTTTAGTGACTGATCTGAGGGCTGTCTCCTGTGCATCTTCAAGAGAAGAAACTCCTGGGGCTGGCACCGTGGCGTAGTGGGTGAAGCCACTGCCTGCAGTGCCAGCATCCCATATGGTTGCCAGTTCAACGACCAGCTGCTCCACTTCCAATCCAGCTCCCTGCTAATGGCCAGGGAAAAGCAGCAAAGGATGGTTCAAGTGCTTGGGTCCCTGCCAGCCACGTGGGAGACCCGGATGAAGCTCCTGGCCCAGCCCCGCTCATTGCGGCCATCTGAGAGTGAACCAGTAGATGGAAGATCTCTCTCTCTCTCTCTCTCCCCCAGCCCCGTAGCTCTTTCAAATAAATAATTTTTTATTAAAAAGTGTGTGTGTGTGAGAGAAGCATCTTCTAACTGCAGCATGCTGTACTTATCCTTTTAGGATCCCACGGGAAGCTGTCTGTTCACATGATTTCCCCACTTTTTCATCCCTATTTCAAAACAGAATTAAATTTTGTTTGCCGCTGCTTGAATCAAAGGTTGCCCTAATTCACTTTGTTGGTTATCATACATTAAAAATCAAAACCACTTTCCCGCTGCTTAAAAAATAAGGCCAAGAGGAGAGAAGGAACTCAGTGGCGATATCAGGTTGCAACTATTTTATTTATTCATTTGCTTCAGCGTAATCAGACTATCAGTTTCACAGAACAGGAAAGACATGGGTCCAAAGAGGAAGGGAGAAAGAGCTGAGTAGTACAAATCCCATTATGTCTCTTTGGCTGCCTATGGAGAGAGACAGGAGCCGCTCGCTCTCCGTTAGCACAGGCTGTGGTACGCCGCAGTAACAGCCACATGGTCTCAGCCAGTTTCACACTCCGCCTACGGATGGAGCTCACACCAGCAGGGGGCTCTATTGTGGCAATGGCTCTGAAACCCAGCCCACGGGCGAAGTGAGCATGGCAACTGAGACTCACGCTGACTTTCAGGTTTTCCTGCTGAGAAACCACTTCTCCCTGCATTTCCTTGGTCAAAGCAATTGCCAGGCCATGCGGACATGGTCGGAGGCAGGGCGATGACATCCTTTTCTGGTGTCAGAAGGGAGCAGAAGCGGCGAGCAGAGGCAGTGAGCAGCAGAAATGACTGTTTCGGATCCGAAATCCCCAGGGCTCCGCAGGAAAGAAACTTGGCGTGTGCATGCGAGAAAGAGTTGTCTCCAGGGGAGCTGGAGGCAAGACACAGCCTCCTGACCTTGACTCCGGCTATTCCCTGGGCCAATCTCCACCCCCTGTCTTTCCTTCTCCCAGCAACTTACTCTCACTCCATCTATGCCAGAGTGTGCAGCGCACCACATCCAATGTCCGGCCGCTTAACAAATGAGACCGCGTGAGAGAAGGCACTTCGTGAGATCAGGTGGTGGCAGTCGTATTTATTCAACAGGAAAAAGGGGCACCGGACTCTCATCGACCTCACGTTTCTCCCACGTTAGAATGAGAAGTTTGAAAAAGCAGAGTCTCCGTCTTCCCAGACCTCCTAAAGGCTAAAACCACAGTGTCTAAAATCCGTATCGGATAAAGGACTGGATGCGAACATAGGAAGAACTGTGCTAACTCAAAGGTAAATAGGCAACCACCCAATTTTAACAAACTCAAAGTGTGAACAGATGTTTCACAGAGCAAGATACATAAGTGCCCAGAAACGAGGGAAAAAATTCTCAACATCCCTAGTCACCAGGAAATTGCAACTTCAGATAATGTGGCGATATCCCTACCCACCTATCAGGACGCAAAAGGAAAACACCTGACAGCACTAAATGTGGATGGGATTTTGGAGCAACTGGAACTCTCACAAACTTGGTGGGCGTGCTGAGTGGCACAATCACTTTGGGAAAAGATTTTTTTTTTAATTTTTGACAGGCAGAGTGGACAGTGAGAGAGAGACAGAGAGAAAGGTCTTCCTTTGCCGTTGGTTCACCCTCCAATGGCCGCCATGGCCGGCACACCGCGCTGATCCGATGGCAGGAGCCAGGTGCTTCTCCTGGTCTCCTATGCGGGTGCAGGGCCCAAGCACTTGGGCCATCCTCCACTGCACTCCCTGGCCACAGCAGAGGGCTGGCCTGGAAGAGGGGCAACCGGGACAGAATCCGGTGCCCCGACCGGAACTAGAACCCGGTGTGCCGGCGCTGCAAGGCGGAGGATTAGCCTAGTGAGCCGCGGCACCAGTGTAAGATTTTTTTTTTTTAATGTAGCTGTTCATGCAGGAGCTCTACAGCCCAGGATTCCAAATCTAGGTATTTACCCAAGGGAACCGTCAGCAAAACAATTATGTGAGAATGTTCACGGCAATTTAATTTATAATTGTGAAACGTCTGGAAAGGACCTTGTTACTGGTAAGTAGGAGAATGGAGAAGCAGACTGAGGTATAGTCGTATGATGGATTCAGCAGCAAGAGGAGTGAACCACTGGTATACGTAACCACTGGGGTGCATGTCAGACACTTACGTTGGGTGAAAAGCCTGACGCTGAAGAGGCAGTCCTGTGTGAGTCATGTTTTGGAAGTTCTAGAACTGCCTAAATGAACCCATTTGCCTCTGTGATTTGGAGGCCGCAGTTGACTGGCAGGAGACATGGGCGTGTCTGATGGGGAGATGGTTTGCTCTCTCAGGATAAGGGATGTGTGCGTGTGTGTTGGTCCAAACTCATGGGTGGGGTGGGGTGGGTGTTTGCCTCAGCAGTTGTATGCCTGCAAGCCACATCGGAGCACCTGTGCTTGAATCCTGAGTCCTCTAACCTAGTTTCCCGGTGCTGCACCCCCTGGGAGGCAGCAGGTGATGGCTCAAGTACTGGGATCCCTGCACTCAGGGAAAGACCTGGATGGAGTTCAAGGGCTCCTGGCTTTGGCCTGATCCTGGCCTGGGGATCCCAGGCATTTGGGGAGTGCATTAGTCGAATAAAGAGCTTTCTCTCTCTCTCTCTCTCTCTCTCTCTCTCTCTCTCTCTGCCTTCCAAGTAAAATGAAAAGAAATAAAAATTGAAAAAAAACACAATACCAAAGTATTTGAAATATTTTATAATACTTAAAGAAATAAAATAGTAGGGGTAGGCATTGTGGCATGGCAGGTGAAGCCACTGCTTGGGAAGCTCATACCCCATATCAGGTTCCTGCGCTACAGCTGCCAATCCCGCGTCTTACTAATGCACACCCTAGGAGGCGGCAGTCCTGGGGCCCTATCACTCGCCTGGGAAACTCCAGAGGAATTTCTAACTCCTGACTATGGCCTGGCCCAGCCCTGGCTGTTGTGGGCGTTAGGAGAGTGAATCAGAAGATGGAAGCACTGGCCCCCATCCTGCCTTCAAATTAATAAATAAATATCAAAGTAATGCTTTCGCAGAACAATTGGTGGATGTGCACGTTATTTTTTTAAAGAAGAAATCAAAGTAAATTAAAAAAAAAAAAAAACTCCTGTGCTGGTGTGCTTAAGATGTATGTATCTTAAGTTTTATGTTAAAAATCTGTAAGCAAGTACTAAGCTCTAATGAATAAGATAACAGGCTGATAGGGATAGGATTAAAGTGCATTGATATTTGCAGCTTACTTTGAATTGTTCACATGTTAAAATAAAGTGGTTCGAGCCATAGCAAAATAATTGTCGACTCTAGCTGCGGTGAACGCCGTGCACAGGTAATCCCTTCCCTCTTACGTAAGGAAGAAAGAAATCCTCACAGGCTCTGGAGCACAGCCGTGCTGGACTGAGGCCAAGCTCCATCACGTCGCTTGCTGTGTGACCTCGGACAAGTTCCTTCACGCCTCTGGTCCTTGCTGGGTCACCAGCAGCTCCTGCAGTGGCTATGCGTGTGGAAGATCAAGCCTGCAACCTCCCATAGAAACGCCCACGTGACTTCCACTATTGCTGTTTTAGTTCTTGTTCCTTTTTCCTTAGCTGATTTTCTGAGAATGAATTTCCTAAGAACAGCTCTGCTATTGTCAGTCTCAAACCCTGACTCCGCAGAATGCACCATTCGCCTATTCGCTGAGCCTGATGCCCCGCACACAGTGGGGATCCAGGAAGTGTGGGCGGGACAGAATGGACGGAGCTGACCTGGTCAGAACGAGGGACAAACGACCCCTCACACCTCTTGTCACCCGCAGAAGAGGGACTCAGGGACGATCTCGGAACAGCCAGAACCAGGGGCGGCTCCCCCGGAGCACCACCCAGGTATGAGAGCTCCCGTGCTTTGGGAAAAAGAATTCCCAAGATGATGTTCTCCCATTCCACTTCTCCTCCGGGAGGCCAGCACCCACTCTACAGATTTACGTTTGGAAGACTGAGTCTCTCTCGTGCAATTGCACCTTCCCCGCCCCTCACTCCTCCCCACATCACCGACGATGTTTTGGCTGTCATGGCTGCGGAGGGGTGGTTATCTCCTGGCAAGTCTACTGGGTAGAGGTCAAGGATTCGGTCAAACATCCTCCAAGTGCGTCCTACAAACCCACAGCCTCTCCGACACAGCGTGGTCTGCCCTGTGCTAAGGGGGCGTGGTTGAGAAGATCTGGAGTGGATGGAACAGCAGCTCTGGGCACCTGCCCTCTGGCGCTCCCTCTTCGCACTCCGGGAGTCGAGCTCCTGTAAGATGCCCACAGGGCAAAGCTCCCGAACTCCACTCCTCTTTCCCGTTTTCCAGAGCTGCAATGAGGACGCCCAAGAACATCCCGCTGCTTCACGGAATAGATTTATTTCTGATGGCCGTTCCCCATGGCCCAGGGGAGAGACGGGCCAGAGGCTGCGGAGGACGATGCGCACAGTCATAAAAACCACAACTACATTAAATGCAGTCGCATGGCTAACATCCGTCCCAGGCCCACATTAGAGGAAGCGTGTCGTAACCCTTCTGTCACAACATGGGATTTAAAAGGGGCCTCCAGAAATGGAGACCGTGACCCAGGCCGGCCTGGCACGCAGCCGCTTCCAGAGAGCTGTGACTGGAAAAACCCGGAAAGGGCCCTCGGGTCCGTATGTCTGCCTCCAAGCCACGCCAGGGAGCCTGGAACCCGCGACCCACCCCCTCCACCACCATCACACCTTCCCCCATTCTCTCCATTCTGATGGCTCAGCACTGTTCTCTCCACACGGTCCTCTTCTAAGGTATGCACATCCTCAGAGAAACTGTCACCGACAAAGTCCCCAGGGAATGACACTGGGGACAGAGGGATCCTTCCCAATCCATTTTGAGCCCAGCATGGTCTTGGACCTCTCTGAGCCTCCATGTCCTCATCTGTAAAATGGGCATGGGGACCATACCTATTGGCCAGGTTGCTGCAAGAGTTGAGTGCAAATAAGACACCCGTGCACACACATGTAACCTTCCTCCTCATCACACACACGTTCATAGATAAACACACATGGACTCACAGTCACATGCACGCCCTACACACCTGCTGTGTCCTGAGCTATCAAACACGTTCAGAGCCCTCAGTGCCTCCCTGCCGGGACTGGAGTTCTCAGAGCTTTCTCCAAGATCACGTGTTGCAAGGTGCACGGATCACCCACCCCTCTGTGAGCAGATACTCCCTTGGGCTTCTCCCATTCTACTGCAGGGTAAGTTCCCAGCCCCAGGGGCCATAGAAAAAGCCCAGTATGGCCCGGGTGTGGGGCTGCCTTTTTTTTATGTTCTGAACAAACTTTTGATAAATGGTGTATGAACAAAACCTTCTCTTCTCCAATGTTCTCTCACTCCTGCGCTGATACCCACCTTCCCCGCCTCCCACAGGAGAGCCTAGTACACCCCGTCTTCTCTCCACTCACCTTGGGACTCCAAAATCCAGATGAGAAACCACCCTTTTGCACTCAATTATAACAAGCTGCCTTAACCATAAATTACGCTATAATGCCTGTGCCCACCAGATGAGCTGGCAAGGCACCCTTTGCCCTTGTCATAAATTAACTCCTTGATCAAATTTTAAATGAATTATAAAAGTTGAAAATTAAATCTGGCTAAATTAGGGGCTTCCCCTGTTATTTTAATGAAGCAGGAGCCACCAGAGGCTCAGCTCAGAGCTGTGACGACTTCCAGCTCCCACTTCAGTGGCCAACTTCTCCCAGCTCGGGAGCCGTCCGCCTTTCCAGGGTGCGAGAGAGCAGACAGCCTCCACTCTGCTCCTGCCAGCCAACCTCCGGCCCAGAATGTTCTAGTACATTTCACAATGGGTGACTTCTCTACGTGTAATGGGCATCTAAAATTCTAATGATTTATTTGTTTAGCTCTTTACCGTGGAGAAAAAACCAGCATACAAAGAAGTAGTGGGATGGTTAGAAGACTACACACACATCCCTCATTTTGAACAAGAAAGAATATTTGTAGAAATTAAGCCATCATTCTGTGGCTTCCTCTCTTCCTGCATTTATGGTTTTGGGGAAAGCAGAGGGGAAAAAATAGAGGTAAAGTGATCAACCTTGTGTCTCGGATTGGACTCTGATGAGCCCATGGTCCTCGAGGGACAAAGAGAACACTGAAAATTTTCTTTCCACGCCAACAGCTGGCTTGGAGGTATAAACGTGCAGCTGGAATACGCAGATAGGCCTTGGCTGATGATGTTCTGACTTTGAGATGCTGCAAACTCACATGCACACAACCATTCTGGCTTCCAGTCAGTACAATGAATTGCATGTGATGTTGACTCTCTATCATAAAACGGGCTTTGTGGTAGGTGACTTAGCCCACCTCTAGGCTAATGGAAGTGTTCAGAGATTATTTGAGGCACACTGGTCTAAGCCGTGGTGTTTGATCGGTAATGTATATTGAATGCATTCTCAGCTTCAGATGTTTTTAGTTCACCATGGTTCAATCAGGACATAACAGGTTACTCATCACCCAGGGACAATGGGGGACAGGATGTCAACGAAGTTCCCCGCCCCCGACAGGAAGTAGGAACACCCCTCTGGTGGCTTAGGGTTGGGTCCAGCACACACAGTGACATCAGGTGCAACTTGGAGCACCACGGATGGCCAGAGCATGTGGTCAAGGGGGAGAGGTCTGCTTGTCCAGAGCCAGCAGACACCTGCAACAGTAAAGGCCTGGAGAAGCTGTGGGACACAGTGGGCCAGGAGACACGGAGGCCCCAGCACGGACTCAAACCTGATGTTCCTGAGATCAGACAGGAGCAGCCATCCCACCGGAGGCAAGCCCAGGGCCACTCTGGGAGGCCCCAGAGAATCACCCAAGGTCATGGACCACACCCGGAACGACAAGGCAAGGCTGCAGGCTGAAGAAACAACTCTGTTGGGAACTTGGTGTGGATTTCGATTCCTCCCCAAGAGACTTTCCTAGTCCAGAAGACAGTGCAGTGGACAAGATCGAGAGTGCTAGGGAAAGATGCAATCAGCTGCAGAGAACGCCTGTAGCAACGACTGTTACCACGCCCGAGTAGAGGTGTGCACACTTCACGGTGGTGTGTGATGTCTCAGAGGGCCACCGCAGGCTTGCACTCTGCTGATCTGCAGGAGGCCTGTGCCGATCTGGGATTTCATGGAGGTCTGTGCCGATCTGGGCAGGGCAATCTCTCCTGTGCTCACTCTCACTCATCTTCGGCAAGCGGAAGAACCAAATGACCGGACATCACCAGCCTTGCCACATCCGAGGCGAAGCCCCCAGGGTGTGTTCCCAAGTGTTTTCTCTCGGGGGCCCTTCCTGCCTGCTGTCTTCCTCCACTCCACGCCTTGCAGCAGAAGTGTCAAAGGAAAGAAAGATCGTGCGTGGGTGAGGAGCAAGTGGCATCTCTCAAGCCAGGCAAGCACGATGCTGGCAACAAGCCCTTTTTAATGAGCTCACTCCTGATGTAATAGACTCCAGTGAAGGCCAGGGAGGGCCCAAGAGCGAACCCCAAATCCAGAGCAACCCCAATTCCAAGGAGGTCTTAAGACCGTCATTGTCTCTCTGTCTCCACATTTCCGCTGGCTCCTCTGCTCTCAGAGACAGGCTACCCAGGATTCCAGGCCACACATCAGAGGCGCAGACCCCAGGGAATTAGAATGCCGGAGAAGGGCTGTCTATGGGAGCAGCGGCTCTAACTAACCGGAGCCAGCTTGTGGAGGTGCCAAGGCTGACTGGCCGCTCGGCCCGAAGAGACGGAGAGTGGCAGGAGGGTTATTTAGAGTCGAGCAAAGTCCCCTTCACTCAGGCTTTCAAGATAATTAGAAAGCAGGACAATTCATTAACAGTCGAAGTGGACACAGCTCCAGCCCGGCCTGTGGACAGGGCAATCCCTGCCTCTACTTCATCCACTCTTTCCTTTGTAGACAAAGAGGAAATAGTGTTTTTCAAACTTTTTGACTGGGGCCCACAGAAGAAATGCATTTTATGTTGCATTGTGGTATAACACACACAGAGAGACAGACACACATAGACACACACACACAACCTGAAACAGAAGTCACACAATGATCGTGGCCATTGCATGTGTAATGTACTCTGGTGCATTGCTGTCTGCACTGTTATGTTCTGTATTCCTTAATGCTAAATTGAATTTGCCACTCAATACAAGGCTGTAACCGAAATATACTGACCTATATAAACAGAAGCGTGCTTAACTAAGTTCATGGAAAATGGAATTCAAAGATAAGTTTATTTTTTGCTGCAAAATTCAAAATTATACATATAAGAGGTCTTTTAAAAAGATTTTATTGACTTATTTGGGAAGTAGAGTTACAGACAGAGGGAGAGAGAGAGAGAGATCTTCCATCTGCTGGTTCACTCCCCAAATGGTCACAACAGCTAGTACTGGGCTGATTCAAAACCAGGAGCCTGGAGCTTATTCTGGATTTCCCACATGGGTGCAGGGGCCCAAGGTCTTGGACCATCCTCTGCTGCTTTCCCAGGCATGGCAGAGAACTGGATCAAGAGAGGAACAGCCGAAACTGGAACTGGCACCTATATGGCACGCGCCAGCCCCATAAAAGGGCTTCAAACAGTTGGTGCAAAATGTGTATTATGGGTGCTGGCCTTGTGGCACAGCAGGTTAAGCCACACTATTTACTTTGCCAACATCCCATATGGGAGTGCCAGTTTGAGTCCTGGCTGCTCTACTTCCCATCCAGCTCCCTGATAATGTGCTTGGGAACAAAGTGGAAGATGACTCAAGGGCTTGGGCCCCTGCCACCCATGTGGGAGACCCAAATGGAGTTCTTGACTTCTCGCTTTGGCCTGACCCAGCCCTGGCTTTCTGGCCCTCTGGAGAGTGAATCAGCAAATAGGAGTGTTCTCTCTCTCTCTCTCTCTCTCTCTCTCTCTCTCTCTCTCTCTGTCACTCAGCCTTTCAAATAAATAAGTCTGCTCAAAGTGCATATTATGAAAAAAATCATGCATGGATTTCACATTTTTGCACCCAAATAACGTATTTCATAATTCCATTTTTCCATGAACTTGTTGAAGTTCTCTTGTGGCACTCGTTTCTGTTGATATTTCATCTCCACCCAGAAAGTTTCCAGGTAGGCGGTTTGGTTGGGTTTTTCTATATGCTGACTCTTTTGAGCTGCTTTTACCTGAGATCCAAAGCAAACAGCAGGACTGTCTGCAGGACTATTGGGATTGAGGCATTGCTGTTTCTACCAGCAGAGTGACTGCACTTTTGAGCAGACCCGTGAGAACCCTCCGGGCGCAAAGCTGGTGGGGATATCCAGACAATTCCTGGTCAGCTAAATGGAACTTGTGAGGTGTCTGAAGAGGAAGGCCTTCCCTGGGCTTATTCTGGAGACACAATCATTACAGACGCTTGACCCATCAGAGGAAATCCAGATCAGAGCCGGGTACCCAGCAACTGAGTCCTAGACCAACCTTGATCAGCTGCGGGACCCAGAGCAAGGCCTTTATCCACCGTGGCGGACACCACTGGTTGCCTAACTCAGTGCTATTCCTCCTTCCTCCTCCCATTGTGCAACAGAAAAGCAGCTACTCATTCTCCCAGCATTCTTTGCAGCAGGTGGCGGCCCTGTGTGACTCAGCCTTGACCAACGACCTATAAACAGAAGTCTACTGAGAAGAAGGTGGTGTGGGAAGAGTGTCCGATCGCCGGATGGAAGGCCCCAGAGTGGCTGGTCCTACCCTTTGCTCTCCATTCTTCGCTCTTTCAGAAAACATGATTTGGGAACTGCGGAAAGTCTCTTACAACTGCGTAGTGAGAATTGTGAGTGTAAAAGCCAGTCCAGGAGGGATGACAGATAAGAAGAATAGGACCAGGGATTCTGGGGGCACATTAGCAACTGCCACTCTCCAGACTTGGGGTTATTGGGGACAAAGGAATGTCGGCTGAAGGCACTGTTGATCACATTTTCTGTTTCTCGGAGCAAAAGGCATTCCTAGTTCGTACAACCTCTCTGGGCAATGTCACACGGGGACAGGGGAACATGTCCTCTGCTCTATTTTCCACCTGGAGAGTTACAAGGGTCAAGAACAGGGTTTGTCCACGTGGGCACTTCTGTTATTGTAAAGGCTGTTTCGTGCACTATGGGGTGTTAAGCAGCATTTATGGTCTCTAGCCAACTGTTGCCACTAGCAACCTTGTCCCACTTGTGACAGCCAAAAACACCTTCAGACATTGCCATAAAGCCCCCTGGGGACAAAACTGTCCTTGGTTGAGACCCATGAATTGAAAATAATAATGGATGTGACTGCACTGTAAAGGTTAGCGTTTCCAAGGGAATGGAAAACATTGTAGACAACGCATGGTATTTCATTTAGAATTGTTAAAATTAAGCATTTTAGTGTTAAAAAAATACAGTTTTTACACCAAGATAAGGAATTCCTTGCTAAATAAAAAAAGAAAGCAACACTACTCTTGAAATCAGAGAGAAAATTGAACAATATGTCCCCCATTTGTCCCATTTCTCACAGGCACTTGAGTTAGTGACATAGGTGGCTAGCAGGGACGTTCTAGAAGGACGTTTTGTGTACTTATTAAAAGCCGGTAAGGTCATTGCCTGACATGCCAGCATGCCATATGGACGCTGGTTTGAGTCCTGGCTGCTCCACTTCCAATCCACCTCCCCGCTTATGCTCAGGGAAAAGCAGCAAAGATGGCCCAAGTATTTGGGTCCCTGTTACCCATGTGGGAGGCCTGGAAGAAGCTCCTGGCTCCTGGCTTCTGCTTGGCCCAGCACTGGCCAGTGGCAGCCAGCTGGGGAGTGAACCAGTGGATGGAAATGCCCTCTCTCTCTCTCTCTGTCTGTAACTCGGACTTTCAAAATAAATTAATAAAACTTTAAAAAATAGAATGATACTGGAGCAAGGCCCTCCCCTATACTCTGGAGCTCCCAGAATAAAAGAGAGGAAATCTGACTTCCTGCAGCGGTGCTCCGCCTTCCCAGTGGTGGGAATGTCACAGGTTATTGGTTCAAGGAGGTGACTTAAGATGCCAGATCTTCGGTAGAGAGAAAAGTTAATCTTGGGCAATGGCTCTCCTTCTTCTGAAGGCAAAATCAGAGTGTTTTGAGGATCTTTCTAACCCCATGTCTCAGTCCATGTGGTTTGGGAAAAGCCGACCCCTCTCTGGGTCCCAAGGGTAAGATATGACGTTGAGTTAAATCAGTCATCACGCTGCATCCTCTGGTCACAGCTTTTGGCCAAGAGCTGGGTGTTTGGCTGGATACGAGCCAATCAGAGACAGGTCCCAACTGCTAGGAGAAAAGATGTGGTGCGGGGGGCAGGTGAGGCAGAGCCACTGCATACACATGAGTGTCCTGGATAAGGACACAGCGACAGACCAGAGAGAGACCAGATCCTGTCTACGCCGTGCCGATGGCTTCAGCCTGCACAAGCCAACGATACATTCCTGGT
This sequence comes from Sylvilagus floridanus, assembly GCA_949820135.1. Classification (NCBI taxonomy): domain Eukaryota; kingdom Metazoa; phylum Chordata; class Mammalia; order Lagomorpha; family Leporidae; genus Sylvilagus; species Sylvilagus floridanus. The sequence goes on from OX463232.1 coordinate 54,120,300, forward strand.
TTCGCTTATCTTGGCTCTGATTAGGGTCTTTGTCTCTCACAAAAGCCAGACCCAGCAATTAAAAGGCAAAATGCCTTCAGTGACTGTGGTCTGTCTTATATAAAGGAGGAGGGTGCTGATGCATTTCCCTTTGCCCTGTGAAACCTGACAGTATATTTAAACGTTAAGTAGAAAGAAGGGAGGGAGAGGGAGGAGAAGGAGGAACAAGAGAGAAGAGGAGGAGGGGAAAGAGGAAAGAGGAAAAGGAGGGAGAGGGAAGAGGAGGAAGAAGAAGGGAGGGGAAATGGAGAGGAGCAGGAGGAGAATCCAACCAATAAAAACAAACAAGCACAAAGAAACCCAGGCATCTGTACTCAAGGCCCCTGCTCTCCCTGCAGCATATATTCAAGACACGTGGGGAACTTGACCCACAGGAGCCACACTCTGGAGTCGGACATTAATCAAGGTGTCTTTGGGAGACCCAGAAGCTCATAAACCAGTCTTGCTGAGCCCTGAGATGCTTGGTGGCAGCTGGCCCAGAGCAGTCAGGAGCCCACCATAGCTGCTGGAGCTCCAGAAATATGGGTCTGCTCTCTCTGCGGAAAGCTCGCCCCACGTAAATGCATGCTGTCTGATGACACATGTTGCGCTTGCTGGAAGACGATCCAGGTACTCCACCTGCCATATTTGTACCACCATGACAAACAGGAAACCACAGCGGAACACAACGCCAGGCCTGGCAGCTCCCACCTTTCCTGGAATCCCTATGGCATGGGCAGGGGTGTGGCAGGATGCAAGGGGCCGGGAGATGGCCACAGTTAGGGCCCATTCCCAGCCCCGGTGGCCTTTCTTGGAGGGTGGCGTTCACTGGCTCTGACCCCTGCAGCTCCCAGCAGGATTGCGTGCACAGTCCATTTGACATTGGTTTTGTGACTCATGACCAAGCCATTAAAAATTATATCACTCAGAGTAAGGGGCCAGTGGGTGAAGTGACCCTATAGGTAATGAGAGATGTCTGCTCTATCTAAAAGGAAATAACTTGGTGGGGGTGGAGGGGGGCATCATTCATGCAACCAAGTGACAGAACACTTTTTTTTTTTTCATTCAAACTCAGATGACATTGACCCTGGGACCCTGAGCCTAGGAACTTGTTGAGAGTCTCTACTTCCTTATTCAAGGAAATAGGCTGCTGCTCTTCCTCTCCCCTAGACACTGCCCAGGCCATGTGGCTGGCACATAACCATAGCTGTCATCATCGTCATTTTTATCATTATCACCACAGCCGTAGAGCAGAGCTCTGGGCTGACTCATTGGCCAACGCCACGGCACAGCAAAGTGAGGAAGACAGCTCAGGGCCTTCTGTTGGTGACTACTCCCTAGGGATAGCCAAGAAAAATCAGATTTGGGTTGATGCTAGCTTGAAATACGCAGGACTTTCTTCCAGATAATCACCCAAAGGGTCAACATTTGGTCTAGTGGTTAAGACACCAGGTAGGATGCCTGTGTCCCATACTGGAGTGCCTGGAATTGAGTCCCAGCTCTGGCTCCACATTCCAGCTTCCTGTTAAGGAAAACCCTGAGGAGCAGCAATGTTGGCCACAATGGTTGGGTTCTAGACTTCACTTGGGGGACCTGGACTGAGTTCCCAGCTCCTAGCTTTGGCCCTCTTCCATCCCTTGCTGTTGTAGACATTAGGTGAGTGAACCAGCAGATAGACGCTCTATCTGTCTGTCACTGTCTGTCAATCTCTCTCTCTCTCTCTCTCATTCTGCCTGTCAAATAAATGATGAAATTTAAAAAATCAAATCACCCCAAATGAAGGGTGTTGTGGTACAGCTGGTCAAGCTGCGGCCTGGGACACCATCTCCCATATCTAAGCTGCTGCTTCAAGACCCTGCTGCTCCACTCCTGCTCCATGTCCTGCTAATGCTTCTTGGGAGACAGTGAATAATGGCTTAAATGGTTAGGCCCCTGCCACCCATGTAGAAGATCCAGATGGAATTCCAGGTTTCTGGTTCCATCCTGGCCCACTCTTGGCTGCTGCAGGTGTTTGAGGAGTGAACCAGTGGATAGAAGATGGATCTCTCGCACTCTCTCTGTCTTGCTCTGCCTTTCAAGTAGAAAAATAATAACGCTAAATCCACTCTAAGTTTACAACAGATTTCTTTTATGTATCCCCCAACTGAACTTGGCAATCAAAAATTGTTGACTGATAAGAAATTGCCTGGGTGAACCAGAGAGTGTCCCCTGTCTGGGAGTGAGTGGTGATGGCATTTGGGTAGGTCTCAGAGTCCCTGGGTGTCAAATGCTCACCCCCTTCTCAACCTAATGTCAGGCCACAGGTGCCCAGACCACCCCCTGCAGAGTTCTGTCTCATAAATAAACGCTCAGACACAAGTTTGACTTAATCAGGAAAGACTATATGAAGCAGATTAATGACATTTTGATGAACTTTTCAACTCAATTTGAAAAGCCATGCTACGTTAACCACAATTTCCAATTACCCTGCAGGAAAAACTCTGGGGAAAGTCGAGACTCCTCCCAAGCACTGTAGGCAAGGCCACAGCCGTCTCCTAAGACCCTGTCTACACCGATGGTCAAGGCAAACTGCAGCAGAATCAACCAAACAAAAGGAATGATCTCTCTTCCAGGTAATAGCCAATGTGTTCACATTGATTTGCTCATAAAAAGTCATGATACGGCCCACGTCACGGCTCAATAGGCTAATCCTCCACTTGCGGCGCCGGCACTCTGGGTTCTAGTCCCGGTCGGGGAGCCGGATTCTGTCCCGGTTGCTCCTCTTCCAGTCCAGCTTTCTGCTGTGGCCTGGGAAGGCAGTGGAGGATGGCCCAAGTGCTTGGGCCCTGCACCCCATGGGAGACCAAGAGAAGCACCTGGCTCCTGGCTTCGGATCAGCGCAGCGTGCCGGCCGCAGTGGCCATTGGAGGGTGAACCAACAGAAGGAAGACCTTTCTCTCTGTCTCTCACTGTCCACTCTGCCTGTGGGGAAAAAAAAGTCATGAAACATGCCAACTCAGGATAAAGGAGTGAGACCAATCCTCCCACTAGACATGCCTCTGTTTCCTCTTTGCGAAGGGCACTTGCGGTGGACCAGTTGCCTTTAGGCCCTGTGGGAGCAATTGACTAAGGAGTTTCCCAGTAAAGTCCCGAGTTCCCTGAGAGCAGAGACCACCATCTCTTTTCTTCCCTGCTGGGAAGCCATCAGACAATCATTGATCTGATCCTGTTGTTGGAAATGATCTGTTTAAATAGTAAATAAATGTGATTTTGATTTCTAGAAAACAATAAAGAAATAATCAGTGTCTGATTTTCCCTTTGGAACCTGACTTTCCTTGAAACGGTTGACAGAGTTTGTTCCTGTGTTTGTGAGTCCCTTTGACTTGTCTGGTTAAGATAATTCTGATCACCCTGTGGCATCCCTGTCTGTTCCAACTCATGTGGCAGAGCAAAGAGGGACCCAGGCTATAGCATTTGGATAATGATGTCAATGACAGCGCGACCTGTGTCCCAGTGGCCAAGGTCAAGGCAGAGTGTACAGTCCCAAGCGAGCTTTAGTGAAGACAAGGAGACCATGGCAGGAACAATTTCCTTTGGGTTTTTTAAGACTTTATTTGTTGGTGTAGTTTTAGTTTCACAACACAACTGAGAGTGAGATACAGAGATTGCTTATATGACCCCTGCCCCAACACACACACCCCCATCATCAACACCAGATAAATGGATGGCCTGGACTCATCGCGCTCCAGGTCCACAGCTTACATTAAAGTTCACTCTTGGTGTTCCCCAGTCTGTAAGTCTGGACAAACGTACAACGACAGCACGCTATAGAGGATTCTCACTTCCCTGAAAATCCTCTGTGCTTGTCTCTGCTTTCCCTGACGCCCATGAAAATCACTGATCTTCCTGCCGTCGCCATGGCTTTGCCTGTTCCAGATGGTCATACAACCGGAACCATACAGGATGTAGCCTACCAGCATGTTTTTAAGGTTCTTTTCTGTGACTTGACTGCTCGTTTCTTTTTTAAAATTTTTTTTTCAAATGGTTATTTATTTATTTGGAAGGCAGAATGACAGAGAGAGAAATAGGAACAGAGGCAGAGAGATCTTCCATCTGCTGGATCATTCCCCAAACGCCTATATTCAGCCAGGGCTAGGCCAGGCTGACCGCAGGAGCCTGGAACACCATCTGGGTCTCCCACGTGAGTTGCAGGGGCCCAAGTACTTGGGCCACCATCTGCTGTCTTCCAATGTACTTTAGCAGGAAGCCAGATCAGAAGCAGAGTAGCAGGACTTGAATCAGGTACCCTAAGAGGGGAAGTGGGCACCCGCATGGCAGCCACAACACCTGCTCCCTTCATGTTTTTATCCTGAAGAATTTTCTGAAGTATGTTTCCCTGCCCCAAAAGCATCCTTTTAAAAATATTTATTTATTCATTTCAAAGGCAGAGTGGCAGAAAGAGAGAGAGAGAGGGAGAGGGATCTTCCATCCCCGGATTTATTCTCCAAAAGCCCACAAACAGCTCGGGCTAGGCCAGGCCAAAGCCAGGAGCCTGGAACTTCATGTGGGCCTCTCACATGAGTTGCAGGAACCCAATCACTTGAACCTGTATCTGCTGCCTCCCAGGCGCATTAGCAGGGAGCTGGATCAGAAGCAAGGAGAAGCCAGAATTTGAACCGGGTACTCTGGTAAGGGATCTGGGCTTCCCAACCGACCGCATCACAACACCTGTTCCCATTCCCCCTGAGCTGCTTTAAAGGCAGTCTGGTTCACTGAACCTTTGCCAGCAGATGTCTCTGAGATCTACCCAACACAACCCTGCCTCCGAGCCTTTGTGTTTGTCCTTCCAACCCCACACCATCGTCTCGACTTCAACTGTTAGAAACTCAGATGTCTGCAGGAGCCAGGATGGCACACAGCTGAGTGAAGTCGGCACAGAGGAAAGACAGGACCACAGCTGCTCACCCGAAACCCCCAAGTCCACAAGGCTCTGGGCACTGCAGTTTTGCTGTAAATCATCTGTGACCAAAGCTGTTCTGACCTCATCTTTTTGGCAGCAAAACCGGCCCAGAAGAGATGAGCCCTACTGAGAGCCTTCACTTATCGCCCAGTGTGAGTTGAGGATTCTACATCGTGCTGTAGAGACATCAGTGTGATTCATTATGGGGAAGCTGCCGTGGACCCTACTGGGGGAGCAGAAAGCAATAGTGACGTGCACAATACCCTCTCTCTTAAATCCAAAAATCATACGATTTTGGAGACATAGTTAACCCCTAACTTTCAATGAGCAATCCTGGATCTGCTCAATAGGGAGCGGTGGGGACTTGGAATGTCCCCACACAAAGTACCAGGCATGCAACTCGGTGTTGCCAGAGTTTCCCATTTTTCAAAAGAAGCTGGAAATGCAGATTTTGATGTGCTCTCCTTCCCCATTTTCATTTTTGAAAAGTTTATTTATTTGTATTTATTTGAAAGGCAGAGAGAGAGAGAGAGAGAGAGATTGAGATTCCATCTGCTGGTTCAGTCCCCAGATGCCTGCAACAACCAGCTCTGATCCAGGCAGAAGCCAGGAGCCAGAAACCCCCCTGGGTCTCCCATGTGAGTGGCAGGGTCCCAAGCACTTGAGCCATCCTCCCCTGCTTTCCAAGGCTCATTAGCAGAGAGCTGCATAGGAAGCAGAGCAGCTGGGACTCAAACTGGTGCTTGGGTATAGCAGGCCGGCGTGATAAGAGGTGGCTTAACCTGCGGTGTTACAACACCAGCCCCTCTCCCCATCTGCATCCAAACACAACCAGTGTGTCCGCTTACGGCTTCTTTATTAGAATCGTTCACTCTTGGCCTGCTGCCATCTTCAAAAATGGCCCCAGGGTCCTCATTCCCGAGGGACAGCATGATGTCCCCGACTCCCACAGTTTGCACATGGAGGCCGTACCCCACAGTGTGATTAACTCTGGAGATGGGCTCTTTAAGGAGGTAATGATGGTTAAATGATGTCATAGGCTGGTGCCCTAATTGGACTGGTGTCCCTCCAAGAAGACACCATGGCGCCCTCTCTCTCTCCCTCTCCCTCTTGCATGTGCACAGAGGCAAGGCCAGGGGAAGACAAGGAGAGGGTAGCCCCTGCAAGCCAGAAAGACGGGCCTCCCCGGAAACCAACGTGCCACCTGCATCTTGGATGTCCAGCCTCCAGAGCGGTGGAAACAGATCTCTGTCACTCAAGCAGCCCGTCTAGGATATGTTATGTGGCAGGAGGAGGCTGGTACAACATCCATCATTCGTTTCCCCTGTGCCTATCCAGTGCTCCCAAGAATTGCCTAATTTTATGCATATTTGCAGCATAAATGTGCTGGCTCGTGTAAGGCTAGTGGGTGAAGCTCATAAAAACCTTAGCGCCATACCTGGGCAGAGGAGGGCGTCAGTTAATTGTGACAATTAACAGTCTTATCCTCATTCATTGCTAATGTTGCTATCATTAAGAATTCTGAAAAGCATGGATGTGACTTTCCCTCTAGTGAATGGATTCTTCCAGTAGCCAACCTTTAGGGTCTTAAGTCCTGGGAAGAGGATGTCTTGGAGGCATCCACCCAGACCCAGGCCCTGGTCGAGATCTGGCCTTGGGGTCCTCCCTCGATGGAAACCATTTTGCACCTGTCCCTTCTCTGTCTTCCTCTCCATCTTCTCCCTCCCACACCCATCTACATAAGTGTGCACCTGCATCTCCCTCTCCCTCTCTCTCTCTCTCTCTCTCTCTCTCTCTCTCTCTCCTTCTCCCTCTCCCTCTCTCTCTCACACACACACGGGGAACACAAGGCAAGGAATGATGTAATTAACCAGAAACTCCTAGCAGAGAGGGAAGAGGGACAGAGACCCTGGGAAGGAAGCAACTGAAATTCACTTTGTGAGAGGGGAGGGAGGGTTAGGAGAACGTGGTGAGAGCGCAGCATCACGCACCCCACGGTGGCTGGCACATCTGAGCTCAAATCTCGGACTTGGCCCTGAGCCTTGGCATCCTCAACTTTAAAATGGAAAGTACAAGGTTAGCATCGCCCGGTGTGGGCATAAGGAATAAGGAATGTATCAATCTGAGTAAATAGTTAGAAAACCCCTGCTAATAAGGACACCATACAATCTGTCACTGCTTGTTAAACAGCATAACTGATTTTCAATCTATAGTGTGATGTCCCAGTGTTCTTGACTTCATTGACCAGTGGAGTGTAGCCTTGTATGCAATGACAATGCTGCACATGTAGTAGGGCCAATAAATCTGTATTCTCCTTTAAAATATTATTAATTATAAACTTAGAACTGTGTCAAGAATCAAAGAACAGAGGTTGGCTTTGCGGCGCAGGGGGTTAAGCCGCAGTTTGGGACACTGGCATTCCATATTGGAGTCCCTGGCTACTTTGCTTCCGATCCGGCTTCCTGCTAATGTGCCTGGGAAGGCGGCAGATGATGGCTCACATGCTTGGGCCCCTGCACTTGAGATGGGGGTGATCAGGATGGGGCTCCTGGCTCCTGGCTTTGTCCTGGCTGCTGTAAGCATGTGGGGAGTGAACCAGCAGATGGAAGATGTCTCTTTATCTCAGTGTCTACTTCTTTCTCTCTGCCACTCTGCTTTTCAAAGAAAAGAAGGAAGGAAGGAAGTGGGGATGATAATAGGAGTTACATCACGGGTGGCATGTGTGAGAACTGAATGTACTGAAATGTACAGAGGACTATGGGCCAAGGAAAATGCCCGGCACCACTTGCTGCCCTGGCAGAGTTGGCAGTCACACCATTCTGCCTCCTGGGACTGGGTGCAGGTGACAAGGTGCCAGTTTCCTCCGGGATCTTTGCTATTATCGGAGATCTGACTGCTGATGCAAGCTGACTGGGGTTTGTCTGAAGACTCGGTTATTTCCATTTTTAAAAAATTCGCCTCCACTGGCTTTTACCCACCTTCTGAACCCCACCGAAATCCGCCCGGTGATTATCATAGGATAAAAGCTTTTTATCATGAAAAGTTGTGTCAGAGAAAGCAGGAACTTTGCTGCACGCAGGGATTCTGTCCACACCCCCACAAAGGCTGAGATTATCTCTCTCTGTTAAGGGTTTAAAATCCTACAAGCCGGGCGTGCAAGTGCCCAGGATCAGATTATGATAACAAGATCATGTTCAGTTATAAAAACAAGTGTCTAAACTTTTCTCATGTCACTTTCTCCCGGGGTCCCTTCTGAGAGGGGTGGGCTCAGCTCATTTTAAAGGCAGCTCTTTGAACCGAATTCATGGGGTATTTGCATAAGAAGCTTTGAGCTTCAAGAATGGCCGCATTGCATCTGCCCGTTAATATGCCTGCTAATTCAGCACATGGTAAGCCTCTTGCTAGCTCACAAAGGACTCAAATTCAAGGACAGTTATCCTATGGCCATTGTGAGGGCTTCCATTCAGGGACTATGTGCACTCAAGGAATACAGTTGTTACAATTAGATATTTTTCATGAAACATTATAAAGAACTAATGACAACCGGGAGTACAATACTGCAACAACCACCAAAAAACATTCAGAACTCCATGAGCCTGACCGTGGCCTGCGTCCCCTCTCTCCCACTCTGCTCTCCTGTAATCTGTCGCCGGCTTCTCCTCCCAGATGCACCGGCTGGGGATTGCCTAGAGATCTCCCAGTGCGACCGGCAGCCAGCACGCTCGCTCGCTTGCTCCCTAAATGTAAATAAAAAGCAAAACGAAATAAACAGATCTGGGCCAGAGAGGAGAAACCCACACTGCCGGCATGGAGAGTGGTTCATTTAATCTCGTTTAGGTGTCGCCTCCAAGGGGTGTGCCCGGCAGGATTTCCTAGCGGTGATGAATGATTTTCAGAGCGGGGGGCGCGGGGGTGGGGGTTGGGGGGGGGTGGGGATGCTGCTGGCTTGTCAGAGGCGGAGGGAAGATGCTTACACAGATACACGTAGGGAAATTCAAAGTAGCCAGAGACTGGGGCTGGAGGTGGCTGAGGTGACTGGGGACAGGGAGGGATCTTGGGTGAGGAAGTCGCCTCTCCCAAGCGGGACCTCGCGGAAGCGCCTGGTTTAGAAGGTGGGCGGGTGGTTTAACCGGGCTGGGGAGACCAGCAGGAACTTTCTAAGGCCCCGGGGGCTGCAATGCCTTCTCCAGCGGGGGTTTGTCAGCGGCGTGCCTGGGCCGGGGACATTGTCTGGCCATTGTGCTCGGCTCCCACTTGGCTGGCCATTGTCGCAGGGCCCCATCGAGCCCCTGGCCTGAGCACTGGTTGTATTTTTCTCAGTCTACATCCCTCAGAAAAGACATCAAAGACCAGGGAGATGTGCTTTTTGCTTTGTTTGCTGTCTGATTCTCAACATGTGGTTCCCGGGGCCAAACTTCGGCACTTTTAACCTATTCTGTTCAGCTTAGGCCGGGCTGCATTTGCGCATTAGGGAAACTATAGTAACGGATAATCTGCCTGTTGCTGAAAAGAAACTATGTATCTTGTCACACAAGAGCTGTCGCACGATCACCGTTCTAGACGAGACCCTGTAGGGACCCCCAGCTTTCTTTCCTGGGGCTCAGCCTGTGCCCCTGAAAATCCTCCAAACCCTGTGCCTTTCTGCCACTGGAGACCCGTGCGCATGTTCATTTATATTTAACAAATAAGGCATTGTCCTCTGCAGCGTATCAGCATTTGATTATCTATTACAAATGTTTTCATCAAGTCAGAAATGAGGCCTCTGGACAAAAGCGGAGGAAAAAAACAACTTGGGTGCAGCTCAGGGGTGGGGCAGAGACGGGAACTTTCTTGGTGGGATATTTGGGTTCCTGGGCACATGGCGCCAACCCGCTGCACACGGCTCCATCATAAATAAATAAATAAATAAATAAATAAATAAAGCAGGGGACTCCAGTGCAGGGGAGTTGATATGATTGTCAAGATAAATGTAGACTGAGCAGAACAGTGTGAGGTTGGCTAGGAGGGTGAAAATTCCACCTTCAGTTCTCACTCGCTGTGCAACCTTAAGCAAGTCTCTTGGAGTCTCTGAACTTCTTGATTCTTGATCTCAAACTGGCAGATCAGAGTAGATCCTGCGTGGAAGACCTGTTAGGAGCTAATCTCCGTGACCACGCTGGAGAGGTGAGAGGTCCCCAGGGGCTGGCGCTGGAGTGTGGTGTGACAGAATGCACTGAAGAGCACCACAGCCAGGCACAAGTGGGTGCAGGCTACTCCAAGCCCGGGAGCCAAACGGTTAACCGATCGATCGATCGTAGGCACTCCAGTATTATCATTGCCTGACGTCTTCATCCACGCCCCACCCTGTTGGAGAAGTTGCTGTTCATTGGCAAAACGGAGAGGGCAGAAAGGTAGAGGCAGGAAGTGCGAGTGGATCCACTGTCGCTGTGCTGCACAGGCTCCAGAAGGGGGCTCCCAGGGGGCAAGATTTCCCAGTGCTTGTGCCGCAGTTACTTCCCCAGGCCACCTGGCCCTGGGGTCAGTTCTGGGAGGAGCTGCGGTCCCCCCTACCCCCACCTGCAGAGTTTTCTCATGGGGCAAAGGGGCATGTCGTGGGCAGCATCAGCATGTGGGCTATCACAGTGCTCCCTCCCGCTTTCCGGACCCAGGGCTTTCCTACATCTTTCCACGCTAGGAGGATGTAGGGCACACCCCGCCCTTAGGCTGCTTTTCTTCCTTTAAGAAAAAAAAAAAAAACCACCTCTGGTTAGTTGATGCCGTTGCAGAAAGGATCCGTGCTCCTGGTTATCAATCGGGTGCCTTTGCTGCCTGACTTAAAAAAAAGCAAATAGCAGCTCATATATTACCGATGTCTATGTGAGCGGTGCTAAGAATCTTTTTTACTTTACGCTGACTCAATCTTTGTAACAATCGCCAAGTGCCTGGTTAGTAGATTACATCTCCCCCAATGCACAGGTAAAGAAACAGAGGCAAGGCGGAAGGCAAGGAAGGTAAGTCACATAATGAAGCGACTAAGTGGGAATCCACAGCAGAGCCCGTCCAGTTCTCCTAGGCCAGCTGGCTGCATTTAATACAGGTGCATGCTCTGCATCTACCTTGCTGATTTATTTTGCATAGTTTTGCACCTTTCCACTTCAGTCTTTGGCTCTGATGGCTGCAGAGCGTCCATTGCACACAGATCTGTCACAGTGCAAATGTTTAGATTGCTTCGAGCATTCTGCTCAGGCAAACTTGCTGCCTGGGAGGGCTTAGGGTTAAACTCCTAGCTCAGGGTCCCAGTGATGGACTCGTACAGAGGTGACTCCTGGAAGCAAGCCTCTCTCTAGGAGATGCAAATGTTTATTACTCTTCTGTCAGAGATGAAGACACAGATGCTCAGAGAGTCAGTGTCTTGTCCAGGGTGCAGGCAAGTTAGTGGCAGGGGAGCCTGGGTGGGTAGCAGTGTATGGAGGAAGCACTCCCAGCCAGAGCAACTCCTTACTGAGCAGGTTAAATGGCACAGTGATTACAACACTGCTTGGGACATCTGCACCCCATACTGGGGTTACTGGTGCCAAGTCCCAGTTTGGCTTCCAATTCCAGCTTCCTGCTAACGTGCACCCTGGGACACAGCAGAAGATGCCCCAGCTTTTGGGTCCTTGCCACCCACATGGGAGACCCAGGTTGAGTTCTGGGATCCTTGCTTCCACCTGGCCTAGCCCCAGGGGGCATTTGGGAAGTGAACCAGTAGATGGGAATCCTCTGTCTGTCTCTCTCTGTATCTAAATAATTTTTTAATTAAAGAAAAATCACCATTAATAAAAAAAAGATTGCAGAGCTTGGGGCTGGGGCATGAGAATTTTTAAGAAGCATTTTTTTCCTGGTGTTGGGATATGCAAGAGTGTTGAAACCACAGTTCTGAGCCTGCGCACTCCTAACCCCAACAGAGACTGCGGAGGGAGGCGCACATCATGGCATCTTCCAGGTGGTTCCGTGTCGTGTGCAAGCCTCAGCCTGCTGCCTGGCAGGGGGAAGACAGCAGCTTCCTTCCACTCGTCCTGGGCTGCTCTCCCCAGCTCAGTGATTAAAGGGAGACGCTCATTTTCCAGGAACCCGGAAAACATCCTGTGCAAACCAGTGTGTGACAGGTGGAGAGACTCGAGGCACGGAGAGGGCAGGTGACTTAGAAGTGGACAAATTGGGCAAAAAAAAGCCACAGAGAACTGTGCCCTCTGCTTATGTATTTAACAAGCACTTATTGGGCATCTACTGTATACCAGGCACCATGCTAAGCCACAGTACACAGAGTCACATAAGTCATGGGGTCTACTCTAATGAGTTTGGAGTCTCACTGGGGAGTTGGACACCTAAACAAACAGGAGTAGAGCACTCTAATGCATTGGTCATCCTGGGTAGCCATGACGAAATATATGAAGCAACAGAAATTTGTTTCTCATGGGGCTGGAGGCTGGGAAGTTCAAGATCAATGTGCTCACCTACTGGTTTTCTGGGGAGGGCGCTCACCTTAGCTTGCAGATTGCTACCTTCTGGCTGTGTCTTCTCATGGCCTAACTCTAACTCCAACCATGAACCCTAACCTCAACCCCAACCCTAACCCCCAGCCTGAACCCTAACTCTAACCCCAACCCCATTCCTCACCCTAAACCCTCACTCTCAAGGCTCTTCCTTCTTGTCAATTCAGCCACCCAATCAGGTTAGGAGCCCATCTTTATGACTTCATTTAACCTGAGTTGTCCCCCTTAAGGCCCTATCTCCAAATACAAATCATTTGGGGGTTTAGGGGCTTCAGCATATGAATTTGGGGAGGGGTGGTAACACAGTGCAGCCCGGAGTAGGACAAAAAGAGTAGCAATAACAGGAATAGCTTGCATTTCTTGGGAATCGTGTGCGGGGCATCAGGCTGAGCAAGCACCATGCATCATGCATCGAAGCCATGAGGTCAGAGTTATCCTCGTCCCCCCCTACTTCACAGACGAGTTCACTGAGACCCAGAGAGAGAGGTTCACTAGCTGTCCTAAGCACACGCAGAGCCGCTTCTTATCCAGGAGTGGAGAGGGGGTGGGAAGTCTTCAGGGAGGGGGGACGCTTGGGAAAAATGTTGAAGATGAGCAGCAGCAGGTTCCAGCCCTGCCTCCCCCTTCTGGGAATGAGCACTTCTTTCCCCAGTCCTCCTCTTCCTGGACCGAGTCCCTCCCGGCAGCCTCCTCGGGGCAGGCTGTACGTGCAGCCCGGGCCCGGGGCTCCACACTGAAGCCGCTGCATTAAGTGCTTTCCCAGTGGCCCGGCACCCCCTGGCAACTGGCCGCCTTCTGCTTTTCACAGCTTGGCATATTTGGTCATTTACCGGGTGCATGTGAAGATCAAATGGGTTAAGATTCTTCTCTTTAAACAGCAGGGAAAAGAACATCAAAAAGGTGTACATTTCATTCCCCCAGTTTTGATGAAGTCAAGCATGAAATGAAATGTAATACCCTCAAGTGGCCCGGCTTTACCCCATTCACGGTGTTACTTCTGCTCCAGGAACTCCAGTCAGCCCTGGGCAAGGGGAAGAAGCTAACAGAGTTTTAGGGTGGCCAGATGGACGGGGTTTACCATGGTTGAAAAGACAGCTTAGTGCTGGCCTCTTCAAGCCAACTGTGTGAAACCCTGCTGTGGCCCCGCCCCTCCCGGCTCGCCCTCCCGCAGCCCCCGCCCCCTCCCCGGCAGCGCTCGGCCCATTCTGGGCCAGTGATGCAGAAGCCGGGGCTCAGGGATTCCAGTCCAGGCCCGCTCTGCCTGCCGTCTCCCCTGCTGCCCCCCCCCCCCAGCTTTGGCACATCTGCAGGGTAGGGTGAGCTCCAGAAGGAATCAGAATTCAAGGCTGGAGAAACAGACTTGATTCCTGGATGACTCTCTCTAGAACTCAGTCACAAATGACTGTCGTGCCCCAAGGGGAGCTGGTACCTCTGTGTGCCAGGCACCGTGCTAGGCCCTGCAAAATAAAAAGCCCTGAGAGGGAACACAGGCAGCCGCATGGCTCTGTTTGGCCCAGCGAAATCCTATGGCGTCAGTGTTGGGTGTGCAAGAGGGCCTCTCTGGTCCCAGCAGCTGACTGGCCGGGAATCGCCCCGAGGCAGAATCCCACCCCTTTCCAGGGCTCCGGAGATGGTTTCCTATCTGCAAATGAAGTTACAGTGTTGGTTACACACAGCCAGATCGAGCTGATGAACTGTTTAATTAAATACGTAAAGATGTAGGACTATGCCTGAACTCTAACTGGCGGCTGGTTCCATCGAAACAACGACGCCTATAAATCAGAACAAATGGATCGTTTGTTCTCACTAAAGTAGGACTGAGCACCACTAAACTCTTCTCAAAATGTGTCCCGACATCTTTGGAGGCAAGAGGTTTGTGTGGAGCATGCAATGTGGAAGCAGCTTTTGTAGTTTATAGACCGCGAGGGGGTTGGGGGGGCGGAAGCTCCCGGGGGCCAGCTCCACTCCACAGCAGGAAAGCAGCTCCAAGCAAGGTGTTGCCGTCACAGGTCTGAAAGCCAGTGGGGTCTGTCTAATTGCTGGCAAAGACCCATTTTCCAGAAGAGTTTTCTGGAAGATTCCACTCCAGACTCAGCTGACAGCTCCGGGCTCTCAACAGCTGGAGGAGAATAGCTGGGCTTTGGGAAGAACTTAATAGAATCCTCCGTGCTGCTAACAATCCGCCGCTATTGAAGTGCATTAAGTAGATATTATGAAAGGACAAAGAGCTAAATAGCTCGACATCACCCTCATTCGCATGCGGCCCCCCAGCCGGGACCATTTTATGGGCCGTGCCATTGTTCTGCCCTCGGCAGGTTAGCTTTAAATTGCAAATGATACCCTGAAAAGGAAAGAGAAGTGGTTTTCTTTTCTCGGCCCCCTACCCCCCCATCTCTCTCCCCCTCTGTCTCTGTCTCTCCTCCGTCTCTGTCTCTCTCCCTTTCTTCCGTTCCCCTCCTTCTACGTCTCTCTCTTCCTCTCTCTCAAAATGGGCCTTACAGAAAGGAAATCACTTTAGAGCATAAGAAAATGAAAGGCATTGTTAACAGGGCTCGGACCGTGGCAAATGAAATGCATCGTGGGCTCGGGAGCTGAGGGCTACACTGGAGCTGTTTTATTTGGGTGCTTTGGAATGCGCTCTACATGCGAACATAAACAATGCCAAATCTGGATGAATTAATAGGCCAAGCTTGACATAGCTCCTTTGTTTGATGCCATCAGGCGAGGGTTGGGGATGTGGGAGGAGGAGGAGATGGGAGAAGAGAATCTTATTTGATTAAAAAAAAAGATCCAATAAGCCAGCTGATAGGAGAAGAGGATGCCGCAGCCCTTCTTAAGGGGAGCCTGGAGAATCGATGGCCGGCCAGCCGGCCGCCGCTTGAAGTCTCATCGCTTGCTATGATCAAAATGCTTTAAGGAAAAAAAAAAAAAAAAGAGGGTCTCCATAGAATTGTTTGCAAGCTGCAAAGTGCTTCAGCGACTGACAGGAAAATGCTGGGAGCTGGAAACCTCATCCCAGGCAGAGGCCTCCTCTGTCACCTTGGTGGGTGAATAATTGTGCCTTTTGCATACGCCTTGTCATCAGCCGCAGGAATGAGGGGGCCCCGAGGACCGCCCTGGCAGCGCGGGTGTTGCACCAGCAGAGTAAATTAAAACACGGATTAGAGCCGGTATGATTGGGGATGACAAGCAGGGCGGGCGGAGCCCCGGAACGAGCCATGCTGCCCAGATGGTCCCGGGCAGCCCACGCGGTGCGGCTCTCTCCCCAGCCTGCTCCAGCCGCCCGTCTGATGGGGGCGCTTAGGAGGCCTCAAGCCGTTTTCTGGACCTGGGACAATTAGTTTCCCTTCTTTACAAGTTCAGAAATACCACCAGCTGCTACCAGAACTTGGAAGTTTCTGTGGCTGTGCCCGTCCTCCCCCGCGTCACCCAGATGTGGTACAAGAGAGGCCTGGTGCAGGGCCACCCCTGTTTTGGTGAGCTTGTGTGAGTGCAGAGACGTGATGTTCCGGGAGCCTTGGGCCACCGAGAGGCCAGGAAGGCAAGCCTGGCTCCCAGCTGCCGTGGTCCCGGGAAGGCTTGCTAAGGCTGCTTTGTAACACTGGAGACCACTCACTCGGTCCATGCCAAGTTCTGAAAAGGCTGCAGGTGCATTTCCCTGCATGGTTTGGGCAGAGGATACTCTGCCAAAGATGCCCAGGAGAGACCAAAGCAGGCTAAAGGTTAGTCCATTTCTGCTCCCCAAACCACCGACTGCACGCAGACATGTCCCCAAGAGGAAGTGGTGACTTCTCAGCTCCCCACAAATGGCCCGTGTAGCCTAGCACTGGTCCCGTATCCACCACACCTTTGCTACACTCTGGTGCATGGGCTCAACGGCCATCACCCCCACTTTACAGATGAGGACGGTCAAGCTCGCGGCAGTTCAACACTAAGGTCACACACTAAGAAGTGGGGTCCAGGACTCCTACCTGGGTCTTCTGAGGACAGTGTCTGCCCGTGTGTGTGTGTGTGTGTGTGTGTTTTAATGCTTTAAAAAAGCATTGATTGATTGATTTTACAGGCAGGGGTAGGAGGGAGAGTGAGAGAGAGTTCCTATTTGCGGGTTCACTTCTCAAGAATTCGTAACCAGCCAAAGGAAGCAGGAGCTAGGAGTCCAGGTCTCCCACGTGGGAAGCACAAACCCTATTGCTTGAGCCATAGCCACTGCCTCCAAGGGTCTGTATTAGCAGGAAACAGAGCTGGGCATTTAACCAGGTGCTCTGATATGGGACGCGGGCATCTGAACTGAAGTCTCTTTTTTTTTTAAGCTTTATTTATTTATTTGAAAGGCAGAGTTACAGAGAAGCAGAGGCACAGAGAGAGAGAGAGAGAAAGAGAGAGAGAGAGAGAGAGAGAGAGAGAGAGGTCTACTATCCGCTGGTTCACTCCCCCAGATGTTTGCAAGGGCTAGAGCTGGGCTGATCTGAATTCAGGAGCCAGGAGCTTCCTCCAGGTCTCCCACGTGGGTGCAGGGGCCCAAGGACTTGGACCATCTTCCACTGGATGGATCAGAAGTGGAGCAGCCGGGACTTGAACTGGTGCCCATATGGGATGCCAGCTCTGCAGGCAGCAGCTTTAGCTGCTACGCCACAGTACCAGCCCCTTAACTAAAGTCTTAATCACTAGGCCAAATGTATACCCTCAAATTTTAGAGGAATCTTTGCATCTTCTCTCTCACACCCCACATCCAACTCATCAGCAAACTGTGGCAGTTCCACCTTCCAAATGTGCCCTCCCCACCCACTGCCACTAGCCCTAGCCGCTGTCATTCCCTGCCTGGTTTGTTGTAATATTCTTCTACGTAGCCTCCTGCATTCAAGGGGCTGCCACGTCATATCCTTTAAAATAAAGATTTATGTCTTTATTTGAAAGGCAGAGTGATACAGAGAGAAAGAGAGAGAGAGAGAGAGAGAGAGAGAAGAAAGAGAGAGAGAGAGAGAGAGAGATCTTCTCTCTGCTGGTTCATTCTTCCAAATTGTCACAATGGCCAGGGGCTAGGCCCTGACCAAGAAGCATAGAGCTGGCCATTCTATGCATGTGTTTGGTAGGGGCCCAAGCACTTGGGCCGTCTTCCATGACTTTTCCAGGCACATTAGCCAGTAGCTGGATGGGAAGTGGGGCATCAGGGACTCAAGCTGGCCTCCATGCGTCGTGTCCTTTAAAACCTTCCTCTGCCCAGAACTGTGCAGTGGCCACTGCTGTCGCACAGCCTAACACGCCCAATGAGGACCCCAAGCTCCCACCCGCTCTGCTCCCTGGCTGCCACGTCTGTTATCTCCTCTCCATCATCTCTCAATCACGGCTCTCTGCCCATGGTGAGCTTACAGCGCCTCCACCTGCCACAGGTGTTCCCGCCACAGGGCTTTTGCACTGGCTGATTCTGCCACATGGGCTGCTCTGTGCCCACATAGTCACGTGGTTCACACCATCTTTCCTGCTCCCAGGTCTCTTTCCAAATGCTATCTCATCAGAAAGGTCTGCCCTGACACTCTTCAATGAAATGGCCATGCCTCCTGCAAATCCACGTCACACTCTCTCACTAAGCTTTACTCTCCTCCCTAGCATTTATCACCTAGACCTTGTTTGCTCCCTGTGCTCCTCTATAGTAGGACTTAAATCAATGCCTGGTAAGTAGAATGTGCTCAACATGGATACCTGGGGGGCCTGCGCTGTGGTGTAGCCGGTAAAGCCCACGCCTGCAGTGCAGGCATTCCATATGGGCACCGGTTCGAAACTCCACTGCTCCACTTCCGATCCGGCTCTCTGTTAATGGCCTGAGAAAGCAGTGGAAGATGGTCCAAGTCCTTGGGCCCCTGCACCTGTGTGGGAGACCTGGAAGAAGCTCCAGGCTCCTGGCTTCAGATTGATGCAGCTGTGGTCATTGTGGCCATTTGAGGAGTGAACCAGAGGATGGAAGACCTCCCTCTCTCTCCCTCTGCCTCTCTGTCACTCTGCCTTTCAAATAAATAAATGAGTCTTTTTTAAAAAGTAGATTGCTGGAAGAAATGAATGACTGAAAGAGTGACTTCTTACCTAGAGTGGAGTGCAAAGACAGCTCTCTCTAGTGACCAGAGGGCTGTCGCCCTCTCTTCCTCCCTCCTCCCCTCACTCCTTTCGCAAAGACAGCCAGGGTGCCACACACCCTCCAGGCCTCCTCTGGCCTAGGGCTCCTCTGTGGGGGACAGGCCCTGCTCTTCTGCTCTCGTGCACCCAGCAAGCATTCAAGACGCCTGTGCCGTCAAAACCCTTGGTCTGCTCTCTGCTTGCCCCAGCTGACTCTTTGTCCTCACCCTCTGCTGCAGAGGACACACCAGGGACCTCTGAATGGTGCCTCCAGCCCCCACCAGGCCTTTGTCTATGCATCTTGACTGTTCTGGTACACACTTCTCCTATAATCTTCCTCCCTACGCCTTCCTTCCTTCCTTCCTTCCTTCCTTTTTTTTTTTTTTAAGATTTATTTTATTTATTTTGAAAGACAGAGTTACAGAGAGACGCAGAGACAGAGAGAAAGGTCTTCCACCCGCTGGTTCACTCCCCAGATGGCCGCAACAGCCAGAGCTGCACTGATCTGAAGCCAGGAGCCAGGAGCTTCTTCAGGGTCTCCCGCATGGGTACAGGGGCCCAAGGACCTGGGCCATCTTCTACTGTTATCTCAGGCCACAGCAGAGAGCTGGATCGGAAGAGGAGCAGCTGGGACTAGAACCGGCGCCCATTTGGGATGCCGGCGCCACAGGCCATGGCATTAAACAGCTGCGCCACAGCGCCACCTCCCTTCCTCCCTCCCTCTTTCAATCCCTCCCTCCCTTCTTTTTTAAGATTTATTTATTTATTTGAAAGGCATAGTTACAGAGAGGCAGAGGCAGAGAGAGAGAGACAGAGAGACAGAGAGAGACAGAGTGGTCTTCCAGCTGCTGGTTCACTCCACAGATGGCTGCCATGGCCGGAGCTGTGCCGATGTTCCGGCCCCTGGAATATCTTATAGTGAGCCAAACATCATTCCCTGGGAACCTGTGGTATTTCACCTTTGCAGTGTGGGGTTCCTTTTGTTGGTGTGGCTTCAGATAATTTCCCCCTCTGTCCATTTCCGGCGCTTTGAAGACAAATCTAATCTGAAATCCATGACCACCCAGAACCAATGGCTCACAACATTGTACAATCGTCTGTAGGTCTTTGCCTTAAAGTTAACAGGAGACCAAATCGCCTGTTTTTCACAGAATTCTCTTAGGACTTGTCCTTCCCCACCGAGGGGCGCGACTCTGGATCTGTGGATGTCTCAGAGACCTCTTTTACGACCTCTCCCCATGTGTGAAGCTCCTCTTAGAAGGTTGGCGTGCATACAGTAGGCACTCAAGAATTTTTCCCCGGGGAATTTAAGGCTTGGCCATGTGTGTGCCACCCACTGTACTTAGGAGAGAATCATCTTGTGTGTCTGGGGGGGTGCCCTGCCCCCTCCGACCCTGCCTCTGGAGGTGACTCTGAAGAGCTGCACCCCACAGTCTGGGGAGCCCACTGCTGCACCAGGAGCTGCCACCCGGATCCCCAAGTACAGACTATCAATAGCCTTTTAGGCTTAGAAAGTTCAAGGGTCAATCTTCAAGGTGCTTAAGGCAGAGGATACGCCCCAGAGATTGGAAGCCCAGCTTTAAGTCCACTTCAGTCTTCAGTGAAATCGCCATGACACCGAGCCTCAGCAGCCAGGCTGGTGTCCTGGGGGTGCCTGGTGACAGTGACAGCGTGGCCAAGTCAACAGAGGCATCCCTGTGTGAAAGCGCCAGTGCTCCTCATGCTAATTAAACAAACCAATTATGGTAATTAACTGGCACAAATGTTTAAATGGCTGTGAATCGGGGTGGAGAAGGTTACCACTTAGCTTCTGCACAGCGCTCCTGGGTTGCTTCTTAAAAACAAACAAACAAACAAATGGACATTTCCAAACCAAGAGGATGCTACCATTTTTGGATCCTGGTCAAATTGTAGAGACAGGAAGGAGCTACCCTCTGCTTCTTCCTCTTGGACTCTTGGAGACAAGAACTACTAGACACAAAGAATGAGGGAGAGAGAGGACGAAAGGCAACAGAAAGTAAAATTTCCTGGACTGAAGGTGCGGGCTGTCCCGCCCCCCTCTTGGCTTCCGCTGTAATAATCTCAGAGGTCACCTTGACTTAGGCAAGGAAACAAGCCTTGAATGATATGCTAATTAAGACACATCGCTTTGAAAACTGTCTAAGTGGCTGAAGATGTATTTTTTAAAACAGGCCCCTGGTTAAAATAGTTTGCACCGACTTCTCTCCCTCTTTTTTTCCTCCTAAAGAGAGTTGGCTGGTCAAGCTGATCCCTTGTTGTTGAAATTCAATCAAGGGCATTAAAGTGTAAACCAGTTGGAAAAACAAAGAGCTTTAGGGAAATTAGTTGCTTCAACAACAACAAACAAGCACTGGGTAATCTTCTTAGAGAAATTAATGAAAGGAAAGCCCCCCTTCATTTCGGGAGGAGAAGGATCTGGGACTCTCAAAGCGCGGGCCTGGGAGGTTTAGAGGGAAGGTGTGAATGAAGAAAGCTGGATTAAATCGGACTTCAGTGAGCGCACAAAGGAGGTGGGGGGACGGGCGAGCGCACCCATTTCTGAGGGAAGAGTACTTTCGAGGGCCAATGGGCCTTAATCCTTTATGCAAATCTCCTTAGATTGAAGTTTGCTTAAGTGTTTTATTTCTTTGCATACAATTAACATGTGAAGCTCTGAAATGCTAAACCAGTTCAAAGAGGCTCCCCTGGTCTGCAAGCATCTAGAGTAATGACTGACGCAGCCCCCACTGAATCATCTTCCGAAGTTTTAGACCCTCCAGATGGAATCTCATTTTGCAGAGTCCTGCGAGCCTGGGCAGTGCTCACAAAGCAAAACAACGTCCCCTCTTCCCAACCCCCAACCCGGACGAGGGTTCCTCAGTTTTGTAATTGAGGTCTGCAGGATCCAGGAATCAGAGAAAAACAATAATAATCAGCCTTGGTTGACCCCCTGCCGAGGGGAAGCTGGGCGCTGGTGATTCCTTCCTTGGGTTATCCCTGGATCGCCTCTTCCCCTGGGGCATCTGATTCTGTCCCAGCACAGAACAAAGGGGCTTCCAGAACTCTCAGGCTCTCCTTTCTCATCCTTGCTGGGAGGATGGCCCAATCCCGCCTCTGCTCTGCAGGCAGGGAATCAGGAGGGTGTGGGGGCATGGGGGTGTGGGGGGTACACATCAAGGAGGTTGTGTACATGTGTAGGGAAGTGTGTGCAAAAGAAGGGTGTGCAGACGTGAAGAAGGGGTGGCAGGAATATCCTGGGGTTTAGCTCAGTGCTTGGCACACACTGTTCACAGTTACGCCTTGCCTTGCCTCGTCCTGTCATCTGTCAGAGCTCTCATGCACCTCCTGCTGTTGTGTGCACAGAAGAGCCCCCCCCCCAGCATGCACGCGCACACACACACACACACACACATACACACACACACGCTTCCAGCTTTCCCCAACTCCCCTGGTTTGCTCTGTATCCCCAGGCAAGTCACTGAGCCCTCTGGGGTGGTTCTTCCTTGGCCTCCCCTGTAACACATGATACATAACAGGGAGGCTCCGAAACGTACAAAGGACTTCAGTTCAAATGCAAGATGGTAATTGCTGCTCCCCTGTCATCTGATAGGTTGCTGTGTCCTGGAAGGCGCTAGAAGTTGTAGTTAGTTGTGGGAGGGGAAGAAGCAGTATGCAATTGGCCTTCAGATCCTGGCTAACTGGGATTTTATTCAATGTCATCCTAGACACAGTGGAAGTTCACCAGTTAGAAAGGAGTGGGGAAGGGGGGAGGGCACTGTGGCATGATGAGTAAAGCCCCGCTGTCTGCAATGCCAGCATCCCATAAGGGCGCTGGTTTGAATCCCGGCTGCTCCACTTCCTATCCAGCTCTCTGCTGTGGCCTGGGAAAGCAGTAGAAGATGGCCCAAGTCCTTGGGCCCCTGCACCCATGTGGGAGACCCAGAAGAAGCTCCTGGCTCCTGGCAGTTGTGGCCAATTGGGGAGTGAATCATTGGATTCTCTCTCTCTCTCTCTGCCTCTCATTCTCTCTGACTTTCAAATAAATAAACAAATCTTAAAAATATATATATATACATTCCAAAGGAGCAGAGTGTGCAGCCTTCTGAATTGCTGAAATGTAATCCGAGGGCTATCAGCAAGGTAGGGCCTGAGCACGCATGGATTAGACAGCACCGGGAGAATGGCTTCAAGCAGTCTGAAGTCTACCCATCCTGATCTGGGCTATAGAAGGACTTGGGACTGTCCAGTTCATGGAGCTTTAGATGCTTTGGATGGGTCAGAGAGCACACAAACTGTTTAAAAAATTACATTTGAATTTTACATTGCTTTACTATTATTATTATCATCTCTTTTAAATTTTTAAAAATTTATTTGAAGGGCGAGAAGGGTGGGGGCACTCCCATCTGCTTGTTCACTTTCTAGGACAGGCCGGGGAGGAAGCCTAGAGCAGAAGTCCATCCAACTACCCCACTCGGTGTCGCTGCTGCCTCCCAGGCAGCTGGTCAGCAGAGCCCCTGACAACCAGGCCCATGGCCCTCTCTATGTTATTCATATCTCTGGAAGGAAATCCACAGTCCCAAGGCTGGCTTTAACACAACTTGACTCAAGGTTCAAGGTGAACAGCAGCCCACAGCACACAATCAGATAGTTTAATGAAAGCAGGTGCACGCCATCTTCTCCAGTCTGCACTAGGCAGTCTATCCAGCTACCGTTTGCCCAGGCATGTCCTCGTGTCTGAGTGTCTTCATAATCTAATTTTAAAATAGGATTCTCTTTAGAGAATACCAGCATTTGACCCTCACGCTTCCGGTACCCTACAGCAATGCTGAACTCGTAAGATCAAGAGGTAAACCAGCGAATGCCTGGGTTGCTGAGGAAGACACAGGGGCTGAAAACCATGATGGGGCGGTCGTTATAACTTCAGCAAGAGGCTTTGCACGGGGCACCTGTAATGAAGAGTTAAACGAAGCATTGCTGCTGTCCACTTTAATTTGAGCTCAGTATATTTAAAAATCTGTACGTCAGAGAGCTGGCTACACGGATTGCTGCTGCTCTGTGTGTGTGAGAATCAGAATCTCTGCTGTGGACACCCGAAGACATTTGTACCTGGAATCCTCCTGTTCTGAGGATTCAGTGCTGGATAACCGACTTCCGCCCAGGAAGGTAAGGCCTGCCTCTGCCTCCCCTGCCCTCAACGCCGCCCCTGCGCCAGCATCAAAATGCGTCGCTCTCTGGCATCACCATCCACATATGTGAGCAAGCTCCGCTGATAGGGCAGTGTTTGACACCACATCTTGAACCAGAATAAGCAAATAGGCAAGTTGGAATCTTCAAGGTCAGGCTTGAAAGTCATTTTGCTGACCCAGAAAATCATTTTCAGCGACAGTGATGACAAATACTGAACACAGGCCCTGTGTAAATACATCCGTGAGTGTCGCATTACACGCACTCGGGGTCAGCGTCTGCCCAGGGCACTCCTGCCAAGACGCCCAGTGCCTGGCAAGCGCCCCACCCCCTCACCGGGAAAAGGAGGTAAAACAGCCTAGCAGGTCGCATTGCAGCTTCTAACGCACGTTCGAGCTTCAGTGCGTCCCAGCGCTCTGCTTAGCGCGGCTGCTAGCGAGGTTGTGACACCCGCAGGTTGTCCTGCTGTCGCTAACAGCAGAGAACCGGTAACGAACGTCCTCACACTCGGCTACATGCAGACGTCATCATCACAAATAATCTTGACACTTGTTTTATTGAAAACAAAACGAAGAGAATCATCTCTGTGCCCAGGCCACGTCCTTGACCAATTACATAGTAAGTCCTGGCAGTAGAGCCCAGGCATCAGGAGGGTTAAACTCCCGGTTCAGCCAGGTTAGAGGACTAGCATTTAAGAGACAGCTTGGAGACCTAGTGGTGTGGCGTAACGGGTAAAGCTGCCACCTGCAGTGCCAACATCCCATATGACCGCTGGTTCAAGTCCCAGCTGCTCCACTTCCGATCCAGCTCCCTGCTAATGGCCTGGGAAAAGCAGCAGAAGATGGCCCAACTCCTTGGACCCCTGCAACCTATGTGGGAGACCTGGGTGAAGCTCCCGGCTCCTGGCATCAGTCTGCCCAGTCCGTAACAGCAGTTGCAGCCATTTGGGGAGTGATCCAGCAAAAGGAAGGTCTCTTTCTCTCTGTAACTCTTTCAAAATAAATAAACAAGTCTTTAAGAGACAGCTTGAAATAAGATGCTGGGGAGTGCACACCGGGTTAAGCGGCCGCTTGAACAGGCTGCTCCACTTCCTATGGGCTCCTTGCTAATGCCCCTGAAAAGCAGCCCTTGATGGTCCGAGTACTTAGGCCCCTGCTGTTCATGTGAGAGACCAGGGTAGAGTTCCTGGCTCCTGGCTTCAGCCTGGCCCGGCTCTGGCCATTGCTGCCAGTTGGAGAGAGAACCAGTGGATTGGAAGATTGCTTTCTCTCTGTCTCTCCCTCCCTCTCTCTGCTGTTCTGGCTTTCAAATAAATGAAATAAATACATGCATCTTTAAAAAAAAGAAATAAGACACTGGAAGAAACATTTTTATGATCTCAAGGTTTAATGGCCACACTACAGTTTTCTATAAACTGAAACCATAAAAATTAGGTACTGATGTCAACATTCCATAGCCTTGTGGCACAACCATCGTCAGTGACCTCACACTTTCGGTCAAGAGCTGCCAGCTTCCCCTAGCAGAGCAGGTGCACGCGGCCTCACATGGAAGCCCCTCTCCCTCCCTCCACTGAGCTGGCAGACACAGGGGGCTGCCCTTTATCTTATATTTAAAACACAAGCAATGGCTGAAATTCATTTTCAATTTATTTTCCAATCATGTGGAAGGAAGGGGGAGAAAGATGATTCTATCGAATCTGCTCGTGGCTGGTGAAAAGGCTGGGGAGGTTTGCTCCAGATGCGTGGCAGAGAGCTCCCGGATGGTCTACAGGGAGCACAGTTAATCGAATAAACTAATCTTCGCAGTAGAGATTAAGTATCAGCGCCTGCGGGAAGCTGAGGTCAGGGTGGGGGGTGGGAGGGGTGGGTGGCAGAATGCAAATAACAGAGAGACCTGGATGTGCAGGAAGCACCCCCCCCAACACTCCTCATCCTTCCCCCAAGGCTGCCCCCCCAGGCCTCCCCCAACTCTAGTCCTTACATTTGGGCAATGTGCAGATGCAGTCATGCCATTAGCCAAGTCGAGATTGGAGCCCAGTCCCTGGCTTGGAGCTGAGAGGGGGCTTGTGATGTGTTTTTCTGGGCTTTTTTTCCCCAGGGCTATTGTCAAGGGGAGGCCAGGCCTGTTCCAGCAGCAAGGGGCCCGGGGTGTGTGTGGGCTGGAGGTAAACACTCCATGCAGGTGAGGATTTGGTTCAAAGCAGCCCCTGGTGGTGGGTAAACCGCCTGACTCTGGGAGCAGATCCTTTTAAACAGCCTTTGATTCCCTCTGCCAAAGCGGGTGCCAGCGACTGTGTCTGGACACGGCTTGCGGCTGATCTAGGAGCAAGCCTCAGCCTGGGGTGGGGAAGGAGTGACCTGCAGGCATTCTTGGGGTCTGGAGAAGAGTTCCTTCGCCAGGCTGGAGGGCTGTCTCTCTGTTTGCTCAGTTCTCTGGGAATCAGCCTGAATGCTCCCATCCCCCCACCCCGGGGGACCTGCTGGCTCCCACAACTCCCAGCTCCAGGGATGAATGCTGAGAGCCCCTCACCCTGACTGGAGGGCCAGTGGGAAGTGCCCAGTGCCCAGTGCCCAGCCAGTCACAGCTAACACTTGAATTCCACCAATCACAGCAAGTTCAGTGTCAAGGCGAGAATACCAAGATCTGCTGCTTTCCCCCAAGCCAGGCCAGAGCCCTCTCTCTGGACACCGCCCCCTGGGTGGCCTTGCTGACTTCACTCTTGGCCTCTCCGATGTCTTCTGCCCCAGCAGACCTAGAAAACGGGAGGAAGACGCTTTCTGACCACAGGGGCCTGGCTGGGCGGTGCCTGTGCTCGGATCACCGACCTGTTGGCCCTCTGTCTCTAGCTCTCTTCTTCAGCCATGCTGACACCCCTTCTGTTCGGGCCTGTCTCAGGGTCTTTGTGCATGTGATTCCCCTCTCCATGCCTTGGCCCCTTCCCTTAGTTACAGAAAGGATCCTTGCCTTCCCCCACCCCCACACAGCCCCCATCCCACCGCAGCAGCGCTGATCAATGCTTAAAGACAGGCAGGTTCTTCCCCACCCGCAAAGAGCCACGAAGCCACCATCTGTGCCAGGGCTCCAGGCAGGCTGACAGCAGGAGGTCTCCAGTGGCTGACCTTGGAAGTCCGAGGAGCAGGGCTCCTGGCGGGGGAAGGATCAGCCAGAGAAGGCAGTGGGAGCACTGGCTGCATCCGAATCCGACTCAGAGCCCCCACCCAGTGGAATGAGTGCTCAGCCAGGATGTGCCACGTCTCTGTGCTCTTTCTCACTTGTCCCCGGAAGACCTTGGCACGGTGGGCATTGTTTAGTCTGCTTTATACAGAAAGAGGCCGAAAGGGCTCAGAGAGGCTCAGTAACTCACCCCACGTAGCACAGCAGAGCTTGAACTTGACCCAGCTTTTCCTGGGGGGTGGATCTGATGATCCAGACCACCGCTCGGGAAGGGACTTGCCCTTTATGACTGAGCTACAAGACTCAGCAGTCAAGGCAAAATTCTGTCTTTTAATCACAGAAACCCTCAGTCTTGGTGTTTCAGGGATAAAGTAAAACCCAACGATGCCTTCAAGTTCTTGGGGACGTTTTGCTTTCAAGTCCCAGCAACGATGATGGCTTCCTTGCTTCCAGGAAGCTCTCTGGGCTCCTTGATGGAAGGGACTGTTGGGTTCAAAGCTGCATCTCCCGGTTCTCTCCTCTTATTGCTGATGGGTTGGGCACATAGCAGGTGTTCCATACATACCTGTGAGCCCAAAGCAGGTAGCAGGGTGCCCTCCCTAACATCTCGGCAGCCAACTGCCATCCTCCGAAGTACAAATACACTGTTAAGAGCTGCAAACTTGGGTGGGTGAAAATGGACCTCTATGCCCCGTCCTGCTCCCTCCCAGGACCTGGGCCTTGTTGGCATCCTCTTCTGTGGTGCAGGGATCGAAGGCTTCAGTTCTAATGTCACAGGCCTGGCTTTGTGACATTGGTCAAGTCACTGAAGAAATTTGGGGACAGAAAAATGAAGTTAGTCTTCATAAAAGTCTTTGGTAGTTTGAGAAAGAGTGCTTATGGAGAGCTAAGAACCGTATGGGTGTGTATTAAATAGCAGCTTGATAGTGGGCATTAATATTGCCATCAAAATGTCTCATATTCCCTCTTCTATGCGACCAGTGATGCTCAATTTGCATGGCAGAAAATCCAGGGGAGTTCTTAGCAGACTCCCAGGATTTATGCCTAGGGATTCTGATTTCATCGGTCTAGGGAAGGGCCCCTGCCTTCATATTTTTATTTTTTCTTTCTGTTTACTGTGATAAAATAGACATAATAGTCATCACGTTAACCATTTGTAAGTGTAAAGTTCAGTGACGTTAAACATGATCATAGTGTTGTGCAGCCATCAATGCTATTATACATTCTCATTACCTGGAACACAAGCTCTGTACTCACTAAACAGCTGCTTCTTCCTTCTCTTCCATCTCCTTTCTGTCTCTACCAAATTATCTTTTCTGGGTGCATCATATAAGTGGAATCACACAATATCTGTGCTTCTATATCTGGCTTTTTTCTCTAAGCATAATATTTTCAAGGTACGTTGATATTGTATGATATATCACAATGTTATTCTTTTTTTCCCCAAAGAAACCTTTTTATTTAATGAGCATAAACTTCATAAGTACAACTTTAGGAATACAGTGATTCTCCCCACCATACCCGCCCTCCCATTCCCACTCCCACTTCACCTCTTCCTCCCTCTCCCATTCCCAGTCCCATTCTCCATTAAGGTTCATTTTCAATTAACTTTATACAAAGATCAACTCTATACTAGGTAAGATGTCAACAATTTGCACACACACGTGCATATACACACACAAAACTGTTTGAGAACAAGTTTTACAGTTAATTCCAATACAACTCATTGAGGACAGAAATTCTGAATGGGAAGTAAGTGCATAGTGACTCCTGTTGTTAATTTAACAATTAACACTCTTATGTATGATGACAGTGATCACCCGAGGCTCTTGACGTGAGCTGCCAAGGTTATGGAAGCCTTTTGAATCCACAATCTCCATCAGTATTTAGACAAGGCAAGAGCAAAGTGGAAGTTCTCTCTCCCCTTCAGAGAAAAATACATTCTTCGTTGATGGCCATTTCTTTCCACTGGGGTCTCTCTCACAGAGATCCTTCATATAGGATATGTGATTAACTCTATGTTAAGTAAAGAGTTCAACAAGTAGTATGAAGAAGAGAAAAAAAATTGTTCCTTGACAGTCAAGACAAGGGCTGTCCAAGTCATTGCTTTTAGGTGCTCAGTTAGTTGTCACAGATCATGGCAAACATATGGTATTTGTCCCTTTGGGACTAGCTTATTTCACTAAATATGATGCTTTCCAGATTCATCTATTTTGTTGCAAATGACCATATTTCATTTTTAACTGCTGTGTAGTATTCCATAGAGTATATAACCCATAATTTCTTTATCCAGACTTCAGGTGATGGGCATTTAGGTTGATTCCATGTCTTAGCTATTGTGAATTGAGCTGCAATAAACATGGGGGTGCAGACAACTCTTTTATTCGATGATTTCATTTCCCTTGGGTAAATTCCCAGGAGTGGAATGGCTGGGTCATATGGTAGGCCTATATTCAGATTTTGGAGGAATCTCCAAACTGTCTTCCATTGTGGTTTTATCAGTTTACACTCCCACCAACAGTGGATTAGGATATCTTTTTCCCCACATCCTCTCCAGCATCTGTTGATTTGCTCCTCAGTTCTCCATTACACTCCATTGGTCTGTATGTTTGTCCTTATAGATTGGCTTTATTATTGTAGTTTTATAACAAGTTTTGAAGTTGAATAACTTAAGTTTCATCTCTCTCAAGATTATTTTGACTGTTCAAAGCCTTTTGAAATTCCATATAAATGTCAGGATCCTTTTTTCTATTTCCGCAAAAAAATATTTTAAAATTTTAATCAGCTAATCCTCCGCCTTGCGGCGCCGGCACACCGGGTTCTAGTCCCGGTCGGGGCGCCGGATTCTGTCCCGGTTGCCCCTCTTCCAGGCCAGCCCTCTGCTGTGGCCCAGGAGTGCAGTGGAGGATGGCCCAAGTGCTTGGGCCCTGCACCCCATGGGAGACCAGGATAAGCACCTAGTACCTGGCTCCTGCCATCGGATGAGCGCGGTGCGCCGGCCGCAGCGCGCTGTCCGTGGCAGCCATTGGAGGGTGAACCAACGGCAAAGGAAGACCTTTCTCTCTGTCTCTCTCTCTCTCACTGTCCACTCTGCCTGTCAAAAAAAAAAATTTTAATCGGGATGATGTTGAATCTGTAGATTGCTTCTGATAGTATTGACATCATAACACTGCTACATCTTCTTATCCATGAACATGGGATATATTTCCATTTATTTAGATCTTTCATTTCCTTCTGTAATTTTTGTAGTTTTCAGCAATACAACTCCTTGACTTCTTTGGTTAGGTTTATTTCTAAGAATGAAGGTACATCAAAAAGTTGATGGAAAAACTGGAATTACAAGATGAATTTATTTTAGTGCACAACCTCTTGAAATCCATGCATAGTTTTTTTATACTATACATTCTCTGTGGATTGTTTGAAGACTCCTTATACTTAATTATTTTAGATGTTCATGTAAATGGAATTGCTTTCCTAATTGCTTTAGTGCTTTTTGAAAACTCCCCTAGAGATGCCCAGGGGCAGGTAAAGTTAAAAATCAGTGCTTAGTCAAAACTCCCTGAGATGGAAGGAGGATGTGTCCTCTACTCTCCTTGTTTTCAGCAGAGCCTGGCAAGGTTCAAGGCATTGAGTCACTCACCACTCAGCCTCTCATTCCTGGTGGTGCATGCATAGCTTCCTTCTTGGAAAATACATTTTAAAATGTGTTTGCTTTCAACTATGCTGCACTTGCATCCTGTTGCTCTTGGCATCCCCTCCCCCTCTTTTCCTATCCCCCAGTCAGTTCCCATAGGGAAGGGCTGCTCATCATGGCCTCCTCTGCAAGGTGGGGAGCTGACAGTGGCTACTGGACCTCTCCTCCTGGGGTGGGGTTGGAGACCTCCCTCCTCCCAGGGGAAACAACACCCAGCAGTACTGACTGGGGAGTGATGTGGCCATTCTGAATGGCAGATCAGTTAGGAAAGGCAGGGCACTGGTTTTGATTGAGGACTTCAGCACAGATTCTTCATCACATCCCCAAATGCACCTGCTGCCATTCCTGATCACGCCTGCCTGCACCTTTATTATGGGCAGCCGTTAGGACTGGAAACTGTGGGACTCCAGCCCCTGACACTCGGGGGGTTTCTGGTCAGTAATTCCCAACAAAGAGGACTCCAAGTTCACCAGTGCCGACTGGCAATGCTCTCCGAGAAACTGAACAGATGGGCTTTAATTGCAAACCTGTTGTGGGGACATTGTTAACAAACGCACAAGTAGCAGTATACAGGGCTTTTTGGAACTGAATATGACTTGGCAGCTGGGGACAGCAGTCTAATTACCAACATCTGAGTTTCTTGTTTAATGACTGGGAATGTGGAAAACGGCCGTACTTGAAGCAGCCTGGGTAGAGGGAGATGCCAAGGCTATGTGGCACAGGGCTGCCTGTTGTGGGTGGCCTGGTGTCCCTGCATCACCCAGCGCTTCCTTTTCCATCTCCCTGGAGTCCAGGCATCGCTGTGGGAGAGGGGATGGAATTATTGGCTCCTTAGGCATCAACTGTAGATGGCTGGAGAACAGAACGGTTGGGGCCTTGGAAACCAGATTCACTAGACTACTCTTCTTAAATCCCGTCAAGCAGACACTCCAGGAAAGAGTACCATGTTCAGTCTGTGACTTCCTGCACCCCCTTGCATTGGCCTATCTAAGCTTGAAACACATAGACTTTGGTTTCGTAGCTCACAGATTTGCCAGAATGCTTATCCAGGCTTATGAAGCACTTGCTTTGTTCAAGTACTATTTTAAGGACTTGGCCTGTTGAGTTCATTTGCTGTCTTTTGTGATCCTAAGAGACAGACACCATTCTTGGTTACAGACGGGGAACCTGAGGCGGGCAGATTGGGTCACCTCTTGGTGAGACGTTGCTCACAGGTTGGGTTTGGGCTTCCGGCTGACCTGCTTGACGTTCATGACAGTACCTGACCCTCAGCGAGAGTTTGCTGGCTCCCAGGCGTGTGTTTTCCTCACTTGAGCTCACCTGTGTGCGGTAGACGTTATCACCAGCTCTGTTTGAGACTGGAGGAAACTGGGATTTGGAAGCTCAAGTCCAATCACAAAGACCATGACGTGCTGTGCTGAGGTTTGAACTCCGAGTGCCTGCTCTGAGCTTCCCTGCCCTGCGGCGCTGTGTTAAAAAGCAGGAGAGAGAATGCTGGGATTCTGGTTTTGTTTGCAGAGTCCCCTTAGGAGGGCTCATAGAAGGAGCTGCTCTCGGGGTTCAGGACCAGGGAGAAGTGAAGTGTCTTTGGAAATCGTTTTCCCCGTGTGGACATGTGAAACTTCCAACACCTACCTCTCCACACAGGGTGCACCTGCCAGTGTGCGTGTGACGCCCCCAAGGTCCCGCATGTGATTCCATGCCTCTGAGTACTGAAAGTGATCTAACACAGAGACCAGGGCCCAAGGGCAAAGACTAGCCACTGCATGGTATACACACAGATCAGATTCAAATAGCACTGGAGAGACTTTTAAAACTGAACTGGTGCTGGAACTGTAGCCCACGGAAGATGGGTTGGCACTAACGGCTTGAGCAGAGCAAAGTCAACTGCCTGCTGCCGCAAAAAAGTCGACTTTTTCCATCATGTGCTATTCAAAATGTCCGTGCTGACAGCAAAAATCACACAGCTTGCGTACACCAGGAAAATCTCAACTCGCATGGGAAAATCAATCCATCAACCTATGCTAACACTGAGATAACAAAGATGATGGAATTACATGACTAAGTGGCAATTATACAAATTTTATAATCAGAAAAATAAGTCACGAAATGGAAAGTTTAGAATTGAAAAATACGGTAATTGAAATGAAAAACTCACCAGGTGGGCCCCACAGTGGAATGACAGGACAGAAAGAGGCAGTACTGATGAAAGACATTAACGTACACGCTTAAGAAGCCATGAAGCTCAAAGAAACTCCAGAGAATCACGCTCAAACTGGAGGAAACTAGACCAAAGGAAAAACTCTTCACATGAGCCAGATGAAGATGATATGTTGCCTAGAAGGGACCAACAATTTACATTATTCCAAATTTCTTATAGAAACCATGAAAGCCAGGAAGAAGTGGAACAGGATTGCTAAAGGACTAAAAGAAAAGAAAAACCATCTGAGCACTCTATAACCAGAAAGATATTCTTCAGAAATGAAGGTGAAATAAATATATTCTTCAATGAAGGGAAACTGGAATAGTTTATTGTTAACTGATCCACTGTAAAGTGATTGCTAATGGAAATGATACCAGAAGAAAACCTGGGACACTAGGAAGAGCGACAGAAATGGTAAATGCAGATACAGTGGACTGCTCTTCTCCCCTTAAAATACCTTTGATGGTTGTGGGGTTGGTGTTGTGGTGCAACACCAGCATCCCAAGTTGGAGTGCTGGTTCAAGTCCCAGCCACCCCTGGGATCAGCTACTTCCTATCCAGCTCCCTGCTAGTGCACCTGGGAAGGCAGCAGATGATGGCCCAAGTACTTTGGTCCCTGCCATCCATGTAGGAGACCAGGATGGAGTCCGGGGCTCCTGGCTTTGACCTGGTCGAGACTTGGCTGTTACAGCCATTTGGGGACTAAACCAGTACATGGGAACTTTCTGTCTGTCTGTCTCTCTCTCTCTCTCTGTCACTCTGCCTTTCAAACAAATAAATAAATCTTAAAAAAAGAAAAATTATACTACCCTGCAACCCCTAAATGAGGCACTTAGATATAAATCCAACAAATCATACACAGCTTCTCCATGCTGAAATCTACAAAATGTTTCTGAAGGAAATAATAGGGAAAAAAACCTAAATAAATAGATATATCATGTTTAAGGATTGGTAGACTCAATATAGTGAAGATTCCAATTTTCTTTACACTACCTTTAAGATGACACAATTCCAATCGAAATTTCATCAAGATTTTTTGTTTATATAGACAAGCTGATTCCAAACTTTTTATGGAAAAAAAAAACTAGAATAACTAAACTGATTTTCAAATAGAAGTGTGTTGTTTACACAATCAAACTACTTGATTTGAGGTCTTACAGTTGGAGTTACAATAACCAAGACAGTATGATATTGGCAACAAGCTCAATAAGTAGATTAATGGAAAAACTAGAAAATTCAGAAAGTGACTCACATAAACATGGCCAGATAAGCCACTTTTTAAATTTCCTTGTCACCTTTAAAAAATAATTATGTATTTGAAAGAGAGAGAGAGAGAGAGAGAACAAGAGAGGGTGCAAAACATTGGGGGATTTTACCCATTCCTTTACCATGTGGAGAGACAGAGTGGGGAGCTGAGGTGACCCCCACCACAGAGTTGGTGACAGAACTGGGAAGTGGGGCCCAGTCCCCTCAGGCCCAGGAGCCTCGACTGTACCACCTGCGTGGGACACGATGCTGCTGTCTTTTCTTCCAGTTCTGTTAGCCTGGGCTCAGATCCCAGACCTGGCCACCTGCTCCTCCCCACTCCCCTACATCCAAGGTGTGTGCATCAGGAAAAGAGGCCGCTCTAGCCACCTGCATCTAAGGACTTCAGCCTCACCCCGACGGCTTCGCACCCAAGGACACTGAGCACCTGTGGGGGAGTTTACCTGATGGTGCCTCAGAGAACAGGGCAGCTCTGTGCAGAAGGATAAGCAACAGTTCCATCCTCTTTGTAGGCTCACCAATGAGCCCTGTATGGGTCATTTTTTTTTAAAAGATGCATTTATTAATTTGAAAGAGAGAGGAGAGGCAGAGAGAGAGAGAGAGAGAGAGAGAGAGAGAGAGAGAGAGAAATACAGAAAGAGAAGAGAAGAGAGAGAGAGAGAGAGAGAGAGAGAGAGAAAGTCTTCCATCTGATGGTTCATTCTCCAGTTGGCCGCAAGGGCCAGAGCTGCACTGATCTGAAGCCAGGAGCCAGGAGCCTCTTCTGGAGCTCCCATGTGGGTGCAGGGGCCTAAGGACCTGGACCATCTTCTGCTGCTTCCCCAGGCCATAGCAGAGAGATGGATGGGAAGAGGAGCAGCCGGGACTCGAACTGGCGCCCATATGGGATGCCAGCGCTTCAGGCCAAGGTGTTAACCTGCTGCACCACAGCACCAGCCTCAGATGATTGTTTAATGAGTGTGGATTTGGGGGAGCTTTGCTTGTGGTCCATGGAGTATTTGGCTGACAGTGAAGATAAAAAGGGAAAATGTAGAAAAGTAAGAATCCACGAATTCAGCCAAAGGAAAAAAAAAAGAAAGAAAATAAAAGAAAAAAGAAACAGCTAGTAAGTGTAGTCAGAGGAGGGAGGAGCTGTGGTGAGGGAAACCTGGGAGCAGGTGCACCTGGTGGATGAGCGAGCCAGGCCCTGGGCTGGAGGATTCTCTAGGAGGAGAATGGATTTCAGAGATGCAGGATCAGACACAATTCCTCCGCCATGGTAATGACCACTCAGGTCCTTCCTTTCTCCCAGGCACTCGTCTCCATGGTTTAGGAATATGAACTCATGGCAGCTTCACAAAAGTACCAGAAGGAAAATCACCTGCTATGGTTTGAAAGTTCATGCACTGGAAACCTAATCCTGACATTTGTGAGTACGAATGGATTTCAAAATGCTTTGGCACCAAACCATAGAGATCAAAATAATAATTTGGTCACTACACATTGTGTATGTGTATTGAGTTATCACACACTACAACCCACAAATATGTATAATTATTATGTCCTTTAAAAATAAATAAAATTAATTTTAAAAGTTGACACTGAAATAAACTTATCTTTTAATTTCATTTCCCATGAAATTTTTTTAAAGATTTATTTGAAAGTTAGAGTTACAGAGAGAGGAGAGACAGAGAGAGAGAGGTCTTCCATCTGCTCATTCACTCCAGACTGAAGCCAGGAGCTTCTTCTGGATCTTCCACATGGGTAGCAGGGGCCCAAGCACTTGGGCCATCTTCCACTGCTTTCCCCAGGTCATAGCAGAGAGCTGGATCAGAAGAGGAGCAGCCAGAACTCGAATTGGCGCCCCTTTGGGATGCCGGCATTGCAGGTGGCTGCTCGACCCAGTACACCACAGCGCAGAACCCTGCGTGGAGTTTTTGAAGTCCACTCATGTTAGTTGTGTTTGGGGGATGAGGTCATGAGGGTGTGTCCCCACGGTGGCATGTGTGGCTTTAGGAGAAGACCAGGGACCCCAGCTACAAGCGCATCTGCCCTTTCCTGTGGTGTGATGTCCTCCGCCGAGTTACGGTGCAGCTGGCGGGCCTTCACCAGATGCCAAGCAGGTGCAGGGCCTTGCTCTTGGGCTTCCCAGCCATTGCCACTGTCAGAAATGCATTTCTTTTCTGTGTCCATTACCCAGGCTCCGGCATGCAGTTACAGCCACAGAGTGTGGCCTCAGGGAGCCCACTGACATCATGGGAGGTGGACTGTCTCACCCCCAGTCTCACAGCTAATCAGCAACGGAGCTGGACTTCAACTTGAGCAGGCTGTGTCAAAGGACCTGACTTTAACTGCGTTGGCTATACAGAGTCTCTGTATTTTCTGGAGCCTGCAATCGTGAGAGATGGAAAAGTGGCTCATTTTACAGACGGGGAAACTGAGGCCCAGAGGGAGGCTCCAGGGTTCTATTCTCCCATGCCTCCTCCTCTTTGTCCACCCAAATGACCCACATTTTCTCATCTGAAGATTCTGCTCATGGCCCTGGGAGCCTTCGCGCTCACTCCTGCGGCAAGCCAAGGTCTTCCTGCTTTAATTCCCACAAAACCCAGTGTGCGGCTTTGTTAAATGCAAGCATTTCCTTTCCCTTTTCAGATTTCTCTTATAAAGCAGAATCACATTGAGAGGACAAATACCCTCATTCCCATGAAGGAGAACTTCTGTTTGTGAACATTTTCCCATATTTGCCCCACATCTTTTTTTTAGAAGAACTAACAAATAATAAATTGAGATTCCTTTTTTGTTTTGTTTTGAAAAAGATTTTGAAAAGACATACAAAAGTATTTATGTTTATGGGGCACTATGCAATATTTTAATACACATACATCACACACACACACACACACACACACACACACATATGTATATATGTAATACAGTAGTGTCCAGTCAGAAAAAATATATCTGTATCATCAAACATTTAACATTTATTTATGGTGAAATTATTTCTTTAAATAAGAGAAAGTGGGGCTGGCATTGTGGTGCAGTGAGTTAAGATGTGGCTGACAACAACGCCATCCTTTATCAGAATGCCATGTGAGTGCCAGCTGCTCCACTTCTGATCCACTTCCCTGCTGATGCACCTGGGAAGACAGAGGAGGATGGCCCAAGTGCTTGGATCCCTGGGCCTGCATAGGAGACCTGGATGGAGTTCCAGGTGCTTGGCTTCAGCTTGGCCCAGCCCCAGCTGCTGTGGCCATTTGAGGAGTGAATGAGTAGATGGGAGATCTCTCTCTCTCTCTCTCTCTCCCTCTCCTCCTTTCTATGTCTCTCTGCCTTTCAAATAAATCAACAAATCTTAAAAATGTTAATAAATTCAGAAAAGAAAATACTGCAGAGGACATTAAGGTACTATATCTGCAATCCACTATCCACCTGCCACCACTGTCATGAATCGGTTGTGTAATCTGAAAATCTACTTCTAAACCCAGGTAGCTGCTCACACGTGTGTCCATGCATGCAGGCATGTGTGTGAATGTGGAAGGCAAGCACTGCACCCCATTCAACCGTTTCGAGTTCAGCTTTAGCAAAATGCCCAGCACTGAGGTGATGAAGATGGTGAAGACCCACACTTGGTGGTCCACTGTGTTCTCTCCCTGATTATAATCTTCGCTTTACCCCCTATGGATTCTTAAGTCATATAACTTTGTTTCCCTTGATTTTGATCTTTGCATGAATGGAATCACTTAGCAAATGTTCTTTTTGAAAAAGGTTTATTTATTTGAAAGGCAGAATGACAGAGAGAGAGAGAGAGAGAGAGAGAGAGAGAGAGAGAGAGAATCTTCCATCTGCTAGTTCACACTCCAATGCCCCCCAGCAGCTAGGAATGAGCCATTCTGAAGTTAAGAGCCAGGAACTCCATCCAGAAACCCAAGTACTTGGACCATCACTGACCACTGGCCCATTAGCAGGAAGCTGGAATGGAAGGTGGAGTTGATGCTCCGATACAGGATGCAGGCCTCTGAGTGGCCGCTTAGATTTCTGTGCCCTAACCCTCTCCCCTTGGCGCGTATGCCTCTGTGTGGTTGCTCTGGTTTAATCCTGTGACTGCGCTGGTCCACGCAGTGTTGGCCAATGCATGCTATACCTTAATCCATTTATCCATTCTTCGGGTGATGGATGTGCGCTTTGCTTCCAAAGTGGGGCAATAAGAGAATGCTGCTGCCGTGGGTGATCTGGCGTTTGTCTCCTGGCGTGGGTTTCACAGGTTTTCTTCAGACGCGTGACCGTAGAGACATTGTGAGGTCAGAGGGTGAGTGCACCTGCAGTTACTCTGGGTAACACTAAGCTATTTCTAAGAGCCAGAAACTTTTCATCGAACTGCCTTGCCAAAAGTATGTGTTGGAGGAATAAATGGATTTTTTTTTCAAAAGCAAAATCCCAGATACAAGAAGGAGATTACACTTCCTAGTATCAGAGGCCAGAAATCCAGCCATCTGCCTGCTCAAATGGTACACACAGGCCCTGAACCTGGGAAGAGCTGGAGTCGGCTGCTCCTGGGGAGTTGGAAGGACACATCCCGCCTGTCCCATGCTCTGCCTGGACACCTGCTGACAGAGCAGAGGGAGAGACATGAGCAGCCAGGCGGGCTTTATCTCCTAACTAGCTGATTACATCCGGCCCAGCCCAGCAGCAAGGAGCACTCCCGAGGAGGTGGTAGCCAACTCTCCGTGCTGCCAGGGCTGTCCTGGATGGCCCTGCCTCACTTCCCCTTTTCCTTTCCTGGGACTTCCGGGGACCTGGAATTGTTGCTGTGGGTCGGACTCAAAGGTTCTCCCGGGGACAGCTCTGAGGCACAGCCCTTCCACTCGGATCCCCAGTATGTTCAGTAGACCCCACCGGGGTTCCCCTGAATGACCAGGGACTTCCTTCATTATTCTGCCCAATATGTCAGCAAGGGCTGTTTACAAATTCAAGGATTCTTGTGCCAAATGTACAGCCGGTTCCCCTGGCTTTCATGTTATAATGAAATGAATAACAAGCAAGACATCTTAATATCCTATTCTGCTAGAAAGTGATACCCCCCCCTTAATAGATAAATTAATACCATCAGACATTCTGAAAAGAGCCTTTATGAAAACATCTCTCTTGCCAAAAAAAAAAAAGTTGTATTATAAAACTGGAGAAATTTGTTTCAAGTTGTGAAGAGCTTTATTCTCCACCATGAATTCAGTCCCCATGGTTTTTTTTCCCCCTTCAATTAATTTCACACTAATCCGTTTCTTTATCAGGCGTTGGAGTGAATGCGTGCGGCGCGAGCGATGAGGATGAGGGGCAGTGAGGGTGTTTGGCTCTGTAATTTCATCCTTGAATTTTGTGATGACTAACAGGACAACTTTTTTAATTTGCTCTTTTGTCTGGATTCCCTGGCTGACAATCTGCTTGGTGAGCTCGGCTTTTAATCAATCACCTACACAATCAAATGTCACTGGCTATCTGCTCCATGTAATTACTTTTGCAATTAAAAATCAACCTCAAGTTGCCTCATCTAATTAGAGGGATGGGCAGATTTTCATCTAGATTGATTTTTTAATAAATATTGACTTAAAATGCCATAATCTCATCATATTCTTTCATTTTCTTTGTACCAAAAATCAAACAAATGGAAGAATTAGCAAGCTGAGGGAATCGTGGGACTTCAAAAGCCTCTACTGGTTCAGACACACAAAACTCTGCCGTATAGGAGCCCAGCTTAGCCGGCCTAATAACAACACTCAGGACTTTCCACTTTTTATTGGAGAAAAGAACAAAGCAGCGCAATGGTTACATTTCACACTAAACATTGTTGCAAGCCCACGATTCTGAGAACTTCTAACTTCATTTCTTGCACTGCCAAGGACAGTCATGTCTGTGCATGGAATTGTTTCATTTAAAGCGAGCCCACGCCTGCCACTAGTGTTTCCAGCATCGGTGGAAAATAAATGTGCTCCATGCTGGCGCCACCACTGCTGCATCTTAAGCATACGAATGCCACCGCAGTCACACCATGTCCTGGTCTCTGCTGCCTTGTATCTCTCATGTATTGTAATTAAAACATTGTCAATAACACAGTTCGTTGCTCTTTGGTTGTAGCGGCGGATGTTGAACATGGAAAATCCACAATCTAGTCAGGGATTATCTACGAGAAAGTAACACACTTTGCTCCGAGAACAATTGTCCCAAGACGAAACGTAATGGTATCTGTGCCTGTTTAAAAAAATATCTTGTCGGTGACCCTGACAGAATTCCATTGAAACCTCAGCTGATTGGGGGCGATGATGAAGAGCTAATAATGCTGCTAGCCCCCTCGCTTTATTCCGGCACAAAGAGGGGACTTCTGCCTTCTTATGCATTCACACTACAAGGGAGGAATAGGGTATTGTTCACATCTGACTGCACAATTCACTTGGAGCGCAGAAAAAGAGTGATAACCAAAGCAAGTCCAACTTTGAGCTCTTATTGGTGGCAAAACAAACAGGGAGTAAGGACAGACCCAAACAAAAGAGCCAAGGACAATAAGGAAGAGAGCAAGGGCTCCCCCGGGCCTTCCTCTGTGAGACAGACGTTCCCACGTACTGGGCCATTTCATCTCAGCTTCAGGCTGCCTACCAAAGAGTCCAAATTGTATTGCCCAAGAGAGTTTTCCTTGGCCTGGTCCCCTAAGACACTACTCCGAAAATGAGAGTTTTGTGGTCAAGTCATATGTAAAAATACAACATTTTCTATCTCCTCACTGGAGAGAAATAGCACTCATTATCTTACAGAGTCTCTGAGAAGTCTTGAGTAACAGAGATATCTGTTTGGCTGAAAATTTACCATGTTTATTTGGCCATGGACAGTCCTATTTGTTTGCTTATGTATTTATTTGGTACTAGGAGGAAGCCTTCTCTAAACACAGACTGGAAAAATTCTGGGAGTCACACAGCACGAGGAACCTCGATTTTCTAAGCCATCGGCCTCTGGGGGACAAAGTTTGTCTGCTGGGTGTGGCACTGACTCCGCTCTCTAAGTGCTACATCCAGCATGTCTGAGTGTGGTTGTACAAGTTGCCAGGGAGCTCCTGAAAATGAAGATGGTGGTGGGTGAGCCTGGGCTCCTGGTATCTAGGTGTTGTCCATGGTTCTGACCAGTGTCCTGGATCATGGCATGGGTTGAGTTTCCCGAGGACTCCCTGCTGTGTGGAGGTCGGACAAAACTCTTCCAAAAGTTTGAGGAATTGGGGTGAGTGCTTGGCTTAGCAGTTAAGCTGCGGATTGGGAGGCTCCGAGAGCCACACTGGAGTGCTGGGTTAGGTGCCCACCCGTGGCTCCTGGCTCCAGCTTCCTGCTAATGCAGATCCAGAAGGTAGCAGGTGGCACCTCAAGTAGTTGGGTTCCTGCCACCCACGTGAGAAATCTGAATAGGGGCTCTCAGCTCCTGGCTTTAGCTTTCCATCCCTGGCTTTGGGGAGTGAACCAGCAGATGGGAGATCTCTGTCTCTTCTCTCAGCTTTCTGCCTCTCAGATGAGCACATTTAAAACAATTTTTGAAATGTTTGAGAAGGGGTGGGGGTGATACCAGCTGACATCAATTGACTCTGCCCTGTGGCAGGCACTGTGATGAGGGATCCACCTGCCTTTTCTCACTTCATCCTCACAAGCATTCCATGAAGCAGGCACCGACCGGATTGCTAGTGTAATCCTTGTCATGCAGACAAGAACTAAGGCTTCTAAGAGTGCAATGATCATGGAAAAGCCACAGGGTTGGGAATTGGTCAAGTCAAGGTCAAGGCCTTTATCATAACGATACTAAAGGCTTTAAACTTTAAACCACTTCTGGGAGGAAACCTGGGGACCAGAGGTAGGAGCTGCTGACATGTGGGAGAGGAATCATGCCACTGTGGAAGAAATATATCAGTTGTCCTCCATGCTACGAACTACTCCAAAACTCAGTGACTTAAGCTAAAAGCATTGCTTTAGCTTCTGAGAATAGTTGATTGTTCTGGTCCTATACTTGGCCTAACCCAGGAGCTGGTAGTGGTAGTCAGGTGTGGGTTGGTGAGAGACGCTGTTGGCCTTGAGTGACTCAAGGTCAGCTGTCTGTGGCAGGTGTAGGAGGGCCTTGGTCAGTGATGCCGCCTTGGATCTGTTCCATCAATGTCATCTCCCACCAGGTTGGCCTGGGCACACAAACACGGGGAAGGCAGGGGAGCAAAAGAGGGAGTGGCAATGCAGGTGCGTGTTTCATACCACTGCTTGCCTCTCGCCTGCTAATTGACCAAAGCAAGTCACACGACTAAGCCCAGCGTGAAGGGGCGGGCGCTACCAAGCTGTGGAGCAAAGGGCACAGAGAGAGGGAAGGGAAAGCCCCCGTCACCGGGGAAGTGTTCTCACTGCTGACGGAGCCATAGCTCCCAGGATTCACCTCGTCAGACTGGCTGGCACACGGCACTGCCAACACAAGCCACATCCCACATCAGCTACCAGTATGTGGTCGACTCCTTCTTCCAGAAAGACCATCCACGGTGACGTCCACACCCCTGTTGGAGACAGCCGGGGCCATCTTTGGAGATGTTCTTGGCACCCCAACGTTGGCCTCTCACCCTGGCAGAGCCCTGGGCTCCACATCGCACCCACCCAGAAGCCCGAGTGAAGTTGTAGCGACCAAGGCCTGAGCTCAGACTAGGGCGCTGCAGGAACACTGAGAGCGAAGCTGAATTCTTCCGGCACCAGCACATGTTTGTTCCTATGGGAGCTATCTAGAAATATTCTTGAATTCAGTGTGGAAATACGTTCTCTACTATTTTTTTTTCCTAAAATGGGATCTTCCCTTGGCCTAGATTTGGTTTTCACACTGTTGTTAGCATCATGCTTACAGAGCTGTATTTCCTCGAATCAGTGAGAAGACATGACACTAAATGACCACTTTCAGGGGGCCTTGATGTTAGGCATGTGGTAGGGAGTGGTGGACATTGTGGGGAACTGGAAAACCCGCAGTCTCTTTGAACCACCAGCCATCTCTGCTTGGGTGGGAATGTAGGTGCCACCTGCCAAGGGTTGACTTCCAAAAGAAATCAGGATTCTGTGGGCTGGTGTTGTGGCGCAGCAGGTTAAGTCACCACTTGCAGTGCCAGTACCCCATATTGGAGTGCTGCTTAGCATCTGGCTGGTCTGCCCGCAGTCCAGCTCCCTGCCAATGTACCTGGAAAAGCTGTGGCAGATAGCCTGAGTATTTGGGCCCTTGCCACCCATTTGGAAGACCAGGATGGAGTTCCTGGCTCCTGGCTTCAGCCTGGCCCAGCCACAGCCATTGCAGCCAATTAGGGAGTGAACCAATGGATAGAAGAGTTCTCTCTCTGTCTCTCCCTGTCACTCTCCCTTCAAATAAATAATTTCTTTTAAAAAGATAGAGATCAGAAATCTGGAGCTTGATGTGAACTCTTGCTCAAGTGCTTACCATGTAGGCTTGAAGGAGACACATCTGTGGTGCAGATCCGGCCCACGGGCTGCTGGTGTTCAACCTTTGGTCAAGGCTAGTGACAGCATTGTATGAATGAGAGAATGGAGGACTTGCCTGAGGTCCCCAGAAGTCCATCTGGGAGATGTAACTAGACTCCAGCTCATTATTAGCCGGATAGTTTAGCCACCACAGCCCTCTCAGACTCCGTTCCCGGTGGTCCTGTCCTTGTAGCTACCCAAGTCCCCACAAGGGAGCCTCCCCCACCTTCCTCCGTTCTTGGCCAGACGGTTCCTTCTGCCAGGAGTGCCCTTCCCGCTTCAGGTCACGCGCGAGCCCCCTCTAGCAGGTCTTCCCATTTTCACAGGCAAAGCTAGTCTCTCCTACACATGGGTGTCACAGCATTCCTTGTGTTTGG
Source organism: Sylvilagus floridanus (assembly GCA_949820135.1). Lineage (NCBI taxonomy): Eukaryota > Metazoa > Chordata > Mammalia > Lagomorpha > Leporidae > Sylvilagus > Sylvilagus floridanus. The sequence goes on from OX463232.1 coordinate 54,164,265, forward strand.
GTCATTGATTTGTTGATGTTAACTTGAACTTCCTGAAGGTAAGCCTCTGGGAGTTTCATCGGAACATCCTTAGAGCCTGGTCTAGCATCTGGCACGTAACAAGTGTTCAATAAATATTTGTGGCTCACAAGAAGACATAGGAGAGGGTGACGAATGGAATATGTTGGTGAATGGGGCACACAAGCCCTGTTCATCCACTGCTGTTATCATCCGGCACACACATTATCGTGAGGGCTTTTGCAAAAGAGCAAACATGCTGATGTTGACATCATTGCGAGTTACAGTGTGGGAAGCTGACAAAATGCCTGTCTTGGGGTCAAATGCTAGGTTTGTCACTTCCTAGCTGTATGAGCTTGAATGAGACATTTCACTTGGTTACCCATGTGTTTGGGCCTGTAACATGGGTTCTGTGAGGGCACCAACACCAAGTGGGATGAGGCACATGACACATGTAGCCCAGGGCCTGGCGTGCAGTAGGCGCTCACTACATGCTAGCTAATTTGATTGTAAAGAGAGGCTGCAGTGAGAGTTTGGTACAGCACACAAGAGGCCACTTGATGTACCTGCGTCCCACATCCGGGTGCCCGGGTTTGAGTCCTGGCTCTGCTCCTGATTCCACTTCCTACTAACGCACACCCTGGGTGGCAGCACTGGGTCCCTGCCACCCACCTGGGAGACCTGGATGGAGTTCCCAGCTCCCAGGCGTTAGGAGAGTGAACCAGCTATGGGAGCTCTCTTTGTCTGCCTCTCAGTCTGTCTCTCTGCCTCTCAAATAAATTAATTGGCTGTGCTGGGAAGCCCAGGCCTTCAGACCCCCAGCCCTCTGGTGCCTCTCCCCACCTCTCCTGCTTTGAAACAAGGTGCTGGGGCACCGGCAGCTTCCCCGGCAGTGGGAGACAAGGAGAAACGCAGCCAAGACTTCGGGGTCTTCTTGAGCAAGCCTCTCCAATGCATCGCGGTGAGTACCCGAGCCCACACTCGCCAGCCCTGTATATGTTTTTCTCTCTCTCCTCTCCAGGAAGACAGCTTCTATTGTGTGTCCACTGACCATCATGGTAGCATCCATGATGGATTCGTCAGAAGACAGCCGGCCCCAAGGCCACAAAAGCTGTCACCCATTAACCCCAGATGCTTTGTAAACCTACATGTTATAATTTAGGTCCTGGCTGTGGCCAGAAAATAAACCATTCTCTTTCTAAATTCAATGAAGACTTTTTAATAGTAATAGTAATAATAATAATGATAACTGTTTGCATTTGAGTACTATAGACAATAAGGCCATCCCCGAAGTTTAATTTATGACCAACCAAACGCAGACGAAGAAGAATGGCTGTGCCTTTTGCAAGATAATATTTTAGTTGCATTTGCATTTGGAGGAGGATTTGTGGCGAGCTGGAGGATTAAACCCCATGAAATCATTATACAAATTTCCAAATGTCAAGTACTCTGATAGAGATTATGATTTTATCTTGATTTTGACAGGAAACCGTGTGCGGCCACCTCTGTCTTAGGACAAGCGAGGGAGGAAGGCTGGGGAGATGGAATAAAGACAGAGGGGCTTGCCAGCTGCCCGATCAGCTGTCTTTTCATTCTGCTCGCTTGTACGACAGAGCGTAATAGACATTTTCCTTTGCACAAAATAATAAGAGCAGTACTTATCGTGCGGCGCCTCCAGCCAGTGGCAAGAGGAAATTAGAAAAGTCCAATGAAGCTGAGAAGTAATTAATCATCATACAGTGGGACCTGTCAAATCAGAAGGGTCCTTCCAGCTGATAATGCTCCCCAACTCAATTTAGACTGATAGAAATTAGAATTTTTTTTCCCCTCTGGCAAAAACAAAAAGACTGGAGTTAGCACAAACGCCGGCCAACTGTTGGCTCTCTCCTGCTTGACCCACTTCCTTGCGATGTTTGCATCAAGTCTGACTCAAGCCAAAATTGCAGCAGCACCCTTCACTCCTCAAGGCAAAGGGAATTCATAACTGTACTGGTTAAGGCTCCCCCACCCACCTTGCGTCTCCCTTCCCGCCCCCACCACACCGCCGCATGGTGCAAGAAAAATTAAAGTTTGGTGCGATCGATCCAGCTGGCTGAGCTGGCCGCCGCGCTGTGTGGAGGGAAGCCTTTACCAGATTGTGTGATGAGCCGGGACTCTGGCGCTCCAGCGAAATAAATGAAATGGGCTCAGTAGGAGCTGCTGAGGGTGTCTGGCCAGGGGAAGCAGGATAACAAGTTGCTGTCAGAGACTCTTGAGCCAGAGGCCCAGGACAGGGGTGGGGGTGCAGGGAAAGATGTCTGCCTATGGGATCAACCTCCAGCACTTTTTTAAAAAAAGATTATTTATTTATTTGAAAGGTAGAGTTAAAGAGAGAGAGGGAGAGAGAGGTCTTCCATCCACTGTGTCACTCCCCAATGACTGCAACAGACAGGACTTGGCCAGACTGAAGCCAGGAGCCTGGAACTTCATCTGGGTCTCCCACATGGGTGCAGGGCCCAAGTTCTTGGGTCATTTTCTGCTGCTTTCCTAGGCTCGTTTCAAGGAGCTGGATTGGAAGTGGAGCAGCCGGGACTCGATCTGGTATTCTGATAAAGCATGTTGACACTGCAGGCTGAGGCTTAACCCGCTGTGCCCCAGTGCTGGACCCTAAACCCGGTTCTAAGTCATTTATATAGAGCACTGGTTTAGCACTCACAACTCCTCCCTGAGTGGGTGCTACGATTGTCCCCATTTTACTGGTGAGCAAACTGAGGCCCAGGTTATGTTAATTGCCTAAGACCATACAGAATTCAAATCCAGGCAATCTGTGTTTTTTAACCACCTTGCTTTCCTTAAAACATGAAGCCTAAGAAGTCTAGGTTAAAAACGAAACAAAACAGCAGATGTATTTTTACTCCAATTATCTGCTGAAGGAAAGAAGGGAGGCAAGGGAGGGCAGGAAAAATGAAAGACAGGGTGTGGAGGGGAGGCCGAGTGGATTCGGTGAGCGAGAGAACTAATGAGTGAGAGGGAGGAGCCAGCCCGCTCGGAGGTGAATGGCGTTCCAGCGCTGCCGGAATCGCCGTGTGCTCCTGGGTTATTTCCAGGTTGGGTGTTAGAGCCTTACAGATGGGAGGATTTCAGAGAGCGGAGCCAAGCTAAGCAAACGGCTCGTGTACACAGCCCAGGTGAGATGAAAGGCGCCGGCGGTCTGGGACCACTTCAGGCCCCTTATCTCCAGGGCTGGCCCTGGGTGGATTTGAGAAAGCCCAAGTGGGCGGCGCTGGCGGCAAGTTCAAAGTCATTTTTTGAACAGATAGCGCAGTCAAAAGTTTGTGTATCTGTTGAAATATTTAGGAGAACAAGATATCACGTTGACCTGCCTACACCTGCGACCTTTGTGAACGCCATTCAGATGTGTTTTAAGCTTGTTTGTAGACTTAATCTTTAATGGGCTTCTGCATTTTTCAAAGGATAGAATTTGGCATAACAAAACCAAACCAAAAAGGAAAAAAAAAAAAAGGGAAGAAAGATTTCTGCCCCATCAAGAGAGGTATGTTTGGTAACCTTAGCCGTGCCCGTGCATTCTAGAAATCAAAAGAAGAAAGCGTAGACTGATCTCAACCTGAGTGGTAGCGGCGTGCCTCCTGTCGCCGTTTCTCAAGCCAGAGCACACACTGGGGCCCTCATGTGACCTCAGCAAGTGGAGCTGCACATAGGGAGCTCCCTAAGGGATCGGGGGAAACCCAGACACAGGGCTCCCGATGTGTCAGGGACTTGCTCCTGTGCTGTGGCTCTGGGTGTTGGGAACCAAGTAGGACCAAATCGCAGAGTTCATGGTTGACTCTGTCAAAGGAAATGTACTGAGCGATCAAAAGAAGAAGGAGAGACTGGCCACAGAAACATTTAAGTCAAACGGAAGAGCCTGACGCCCACTTTTCTCAGACTAGGCGTTCCCTATCCTACCCACTCAGACTTTTAACAGTCCTACTGGGACTGCAAATGGATGTAATGCCATCCCCTTAACAAAGCTGTCTTGAGCTCCAGGTGTGACAGAGGATCCCCACCAAGGGGTGCTTGGGTGACAGAAGGAGCAAAATGCACGGAGCTTCTCTCTCTTTCTCCTCCTCTTCACCTTCCTCATCATCATCAGCCATGGGGATGACTCATCTGGGCCCCACCACACTGCTTCTTCTAGCAACTCAGGGCCTGCAGGACGCCCACGGTGTCCAGGTGTGCTGGGGCCATGGTGAGGACGGGGCTGCAGGGGGTCAGGGAGAAAGCCCGAGGTTTGTGTGCCGTCGGAGATCTCGCGTACCTGAGGGTTCTTCCTCCACCATCGAGATGAACAGAAGTCAGGATCCCCAGTGGCCAACTCTCCTTTTGCCAGACCATGCACCAAAAAGGAGAGGGCAACTCTGAGCTTCACCTGTCTGTGCTGAGCCTGGACCCACACAGGGCCTCCAGGTGATTTGGAAAGATGGGAAGTCTCGTTCAAGGTGGCAGCCCCACCCAGGTTGCCACGGTCTTTCCTCGCAGTAGCGGCCCCAGCCTGTCAGATCTGAGTCACGGGTTGCTGTCCACCGTGGAGACGACCAGGCCTACGGGTGACTTTGTCTTGGGCACGTGTACAGCTGTGTTTCTAAAATGCCAGCTTCTCATCTGTAAAATGGAGACTATTATTCCTTTGACCACCTGACAAGACTGCTGTGTGAGTTAATCAGTCTAATAACGAACATTAATGCGATACTTCCTATGTGTCAACTACTGGGACAGGCGATGCTGCCTTGCACCATCTCATTTCAACTTGGTTTCTAACCAATAAAATAAAAGGATATGAAGGGTAAGATGGCCCAACTACATCTGCAAGATCTAATGAGATAGGGAAGGGGACAGCCTAAGATCAGCCATTGCCTCTTAGTTTTGCAGCCTAGAATATCTCTAACACTCATGCCCCAGGAAACACAAACAAGGATCTTCATAAAGCCAGCTGCAAATAACATAAGTGTTCATTAGAAGGTAGAATATTCTATGGCGATGAAAATGACTACTTAACACTACACAATGCAGCATGAGCAGGTGCTGTGGAGCAGTGGATTAAGTCACCACTTGGGATGCCCATACCGGAGTGCCTGGGATCAAATCCTACCACCACTTCTGATCCAACTTCCTACTAAAGCACCTGGGATGCAACTGATGATGGCTCAGTTATGTCAGTCCCTGCCACCTACATAGGAGACTAGGGTGGAGTTCCTGGTTCCCGGCTTTGGCCTGGCCCAACCCTGATTGTTGTGGACATTTGAGGAGTGAATCAGTGGATGGAAGATCTCCCTCTTTCTGATTTTCCAATAAATGAAAAATGAATAAATTTTTTTTAAAAAAGAAAGCAAGCGACAGAAGAATATAAAACATTAAATTGTGTAGGGAAGGGTGTGTAAGTAGTTCAAGTGTAGAGAAAGCCCTTGGAATGGGGAAGCCTAATTCAGAGAAGCCAATCTTTCTAAGGAAAGGGTGGGGAGAATGTAATATGGAAGGGAGACATGCATAAGCGCCTCCCACAGTATTTGTACTGTGGGCACTTGGGTATTGTTGATACAGTTTCTCGTACCATTGTAAATATCCCGTAGTTCATTGGCTAAAAATAAATTAGCTACATTAAAACAAAACAAGTAAGTGAAACGGAATCCTCGCACCTTGGAGGCTGGAATCTGCAGGAAAGGACCTGTGGTTCCCCTGGGGGGGCAGGCCAGGGGGACAGGAAGGCCGGCTCCAGTTCCAGCCCTGGGCCTCTACAGAGCACACAGCCCGGCGTGCTGGCGCATTCCAGGGTCGGGACACTGGGCAAGAGCAGGCGGGCAGCTCAAAGCCCCCCGCCCCACAGAGGGCCCGTCTCGAGGTGGGAGAAGGGATGGATTTATATATTTCATGAAAAGGTGACTCTGGAAGAGTAATAAAAATGTGGCCAAGTAGGCAGGTAGGTTTGGGGTGTGTGTGTGTACGTGTGTGTGTGTGTGTGTACGTGTGTGTGTGTGTGTGTGTGTACGTGTGTGTGTGTGTGTACGTGTGTGTGTGTGTGTGTACGTGTGTGTGTGTGTGTGTGTGTGTACGTGTGTGTGTGTGTGTGTTGCTCTATACTCTGGCGCTCTCGCTCTGGTACAATTCTTTTGTTAGATCAGGTAATATTTTTGAAAAACAGCATTACAAAAGGTTAAATGTAGAACAGATGTAAGTTATAAAATACAAGCTGATCAAAGCTGAGATTTTGAGACAGATATGTTAGCAAATGATGATAAATCCGTCCCAGTAGGACTGTAAGAAGCAGAGAAATGTAACTATGGGAGAGTGAAAGTCAAGGGTTGGGGCTGGGGGAGGGGGGAAGAGTGAAAACAAATGTTGGAGTTAATTCCGGTGAACTCACGCAGAACATCAAGGGTCCGCGCCCGCAGAGGACAAACAGAACGGACAATAGCCTCCGAGTTCCTCCCAAGAATAATCAAATTCCCGGGTTTTGAATAATCCAATTATGGATTCAGATCCCCAAATCGAAGCCATCTCTCTTTATACCGGCCGCTGACTTCGGATCGCAAACTTCCCAAGCACCGGGGGCCGGCTTCTCTGGTGGAAAGCTTTGCAAATCGGCTTGCGAGTTGGGCCATCTCAACTTCTCATTAAAAATCCAGATAATTTATAGTCACATCATTAAACCGCTTCCCCAGCCTACTGTGATAAACTTATCATGGGGGGGGGCGGGAGTAGGGGGAGCAGATTTCGATGACATGTTACGACTCCTTTCTGGGAAGGCGGCAGAGAAACAAAATTAAATAAATCAAACCTCGTTGTGTCAATAAATGGAGCCCATGAGAAGTAAACTATTTACTGAGGCTTAAGTGAAACAGAAAACATTTAAAGATCAAGAAAAAAGGAGGTAATTGTTCAGGCTGTCAGCAGGGGACTGCTGTGATAATTTGATCTGAACTCTGCTAACAAATGACCGAGCCGTTCTTCCAACTTTAGTATCTGTTTATGCTCCTACAAATTGAAACCCCACCGCTCAGCTGCACAGAGCGGCCCGGTACAATAGCACATGGGCCCGACGATTAGTTCAAGCTGGGGATGGATTAGCTGTCCATCCCGGGCCTCCGAGCCCTCCAGAATATTTTGTCTTTCCCTGCGGAGGTAAAAGGGTTCAGACATATGCAACTAATAAAGAAACAGCTTCTATGGACTGGAGGTTGAGTGGAAGGAATGCAGAACAAAACTATAAAATAATAATAGACAAAGGGGCAGTGAGGGCCTGGGCAACTCGATACCTCCTCTGCTTACCCGGGCAGGGCTGTGGCACCCGCAGCCTGGTGAGTTCTTGAAACGGAAGGGGGCCTGCTGTGTGCGCGATGTCCCAGCGCACGGTTGTCGGCCAGGCGTACCAGTGCTCAGGACTGACAAGAGATCAAAAGCCTGATAAATGGGAGGAAAGGGAATGTCTGGCCTACTACACCATATTCTACAAGAATCCCAGGCTTTTCAAGTAATAAGAAAGGCCATACATTACAGCGTCGCGGGCAGATTCTGATGGGGGCTGATGCACGCACGTGGTCTCTGTTTGGAGTATTTTTAGAGAGATGCATGAGCGATGGAATGCTTCAGAATCGAGACTCAGAATTCAGCACCAAGAGTCAGAATCTGCATTTGGAGAAAACAACTTCTCTTCCTGGGAACTCAGAAGCAAAAAATGCTACAATTAGATGAAAAATAGGCTTTAAATTAAGGGCACCGGACATCCATACTCTGCTTCCTCAGATCAATAAAGAGCCACGTGGAGAAAGGAAACTTCTTGATGCAGTGAAAAAAGTAGAGATGAATTCAGGAAAGCCATGGCGCAGCCTAGAACCAGAGACCCGGGCTTTGGAGTCAAGGTCTCTCTGTGATGAGCTGTGGGATCTTGGTCACTGAGCGCACTTGACCTCTTCCCACCCAGCACTAACAATACTACTAATAACATACTAATAACAGCTCCCATGTCCCGGAGCTAGAGAGAAGGTAAAAGGTGGTGGGGTCCCAAGGACCGGGTGGCTAGGGCCTGGGGAGTGTTTAGTAAATGCTAGTTGAGAGCCTGTGGATGTGGTTATTATAATTATCAACAAAAGATTGGAAAGGTTTATAGTTGGAAAGATGGAAAGGAAATTTTTTTTTGTTAATCTACAAAAAAAAAAAAAAAAAACCGGCTGAGAAGTCAGAAAGCTTGTGGAAACAATTACTGAGTCCAGAGGAAGAGATTGCAAAAGTTTCCTACTAATTGCATTGTTCCCCTGACCCTTTTTTGTGCTTCTCCTGTTTCCAAATTTTCAACTTTCGACCCAACCCACTCTTGAGACAACGCCAACGAACTTTCCAGCAGAGGGCACTGGTCCCATGGAAAGTTGCGGAAACCATTTTGAAAATGGCTACCTTTCCCATCCTGGTAAGAAGCCACCATGCCAGCAATGAAGACAAAAGCATTTATTTCTGTCTGGACAAATTTGTCTTCAGACCAACAGCGTCTCAAGCAGACGAATGTTTTGCCTGCTGGGATGTTGCCAGAGAAGATAATTACTGACTGGAACCAGAACACCCAAAGCTCTGCATTAAAGCAGGTGATGAAGGGGCCGGGGAGACTACCCAACAGGGTGTCATGGTGTGTGTGACAACAGAGTTGGCTGGGCCCCAGTGTCAACAGTGGCATGGGTGGGCACTCCTGATCTGGACACAGGCACGCCAATGGTTTTCCACTAGGTTCAACCTGGCAAGAGTATATCACCCATTAATTCTGGAGATGTGATGTTGGGTCAAAGCCTCAGAAAATCAGAACAGCTGCTCTTTGCTGAGGGAGCTTTGAATGGAAGGGAACGGGTGTGGAGATCCTGATTGTAGTTTTGAGCCCTCAATTGCAGAGAAGCCAGCGTGGTCAGAAAATTGTCCAGGGTACTCCCTAGCCCTCACCACAGTGGAGAAGGCGATGGTTAGAGTCAGAGTCCTGGCAGTGGGACTTAGAATTCCTGAGGGATGCTGGAAATGAACCCCGAGGTGGTGGGTGAGTAGAAGGAGTGGGAGAAGCCCAGAACTTAGTCATGCTAATCTGTAGAGTTGCTTTGGGCAAGTTAGTCAACTTCTCTGAGTTTCCCTTTCTCATCTGCAAGTCAGGGTTAGAATCCCTCCACCCTGCAAGATTGTGCCAAGAAAGAAGTTAAATAACCATCTAAAGTGCTATAATCTCAACTTGAATGAAATCCGTGCACCAAAAGGCCCACTGGGTATTACTTTAAATTCTAAATTAACCAACATTTAACACTCAGTAGGTACCGTGATTCCCATGGATCACCTCACTTTTGCCTTCCAATGTCCCCATTTTATAGGTGGAGGAAGTGGGGCTCAATTACCACCCTCCCACTAATGGCCAAGGCAGAGTCTGAACCCTGTACAAGTGAATGGCAGAGTCCACGCTCCTAAACCACTACTCTGCCTCACCTATCGCACTTAAAGAGGTCAAGGCTAGAAGAAACATTACAGACCATTTGGACAATCCTGACAATTTCTCAGACGGATGACTGAGTCCCATGGGAACTAACCAGTTTGCGTGTGATAAAGCCAGCATGGAAACTGGGGGTGCGGTGGGGTCCTGTCTCCCATTTCTTCCAATAAAGAATGGCTCTGCATTTTTTTTTTCAAATCAGATACCATTTTCCCAGCACAGGGTAAACACAGGACAAATCACTTAGCATGTGTATCTTAATAACCCAACTTGACTGAGATGAATGAATTCACATTCAGTCATCATATAAGCCTATTAAATATTCTGGGAGGCTGCACTATACATTTTAATGGATGTTGAAACACTGAGCGTGTGTGTTTATGGCTCTTTTAATCTTGCCAGTTTTACTAATGTGATTAGTTCAGGAACCATTTTACATTGAGGCTTGGATGTCAGAGAATACAGAAGTTTCTAGAACATTTTGCTTCTTAATTATTTTTTTTTAGAATGGACTATTTAGATGTTACCTACAAGCTCAGTAAGGAAAGAAAAACACCAATGGCTGGAAGCAGGACTTGGGTAGCCCTAAGAGACGCATGGGTGGGAGCTGCCTCTGTTCTCCGGGGACGCCCTGCTTGATGGTTGCTGGCTGTGCTACCTCCCTTTGGGGGGACCCCAGGGCTACACCCAAGTTTCCAGGCATGAGGATCCACAGGGCACCAAGTGAGGTGTCCCCGACCTCGCCTTTTTGCAGCTGGTGCCTGCTATTTGTTGGCGTGTCCCCGGTGCAATGGTGAATGGCAGCCCCGTGAGGAGCCCCGCGTCTGGGAAAATGATTGCGCATGGCCCGGTGCCATGGCGAGAGTTGTTTGTTCTGGGAATGGAAGGAGGAAATTGTCAGAGGAAGTGAAATAGGAAATGAGGAGATCAAAGGGAGGAGGAAATGAGAGCGAATTGAGCCCTTTTTGGATTCAGCATTGCACTCTTAGCCCACGAGGCGAGGCACAGAAAGATTAGCCTCCCAACAGCTGGGGTCTGGGAGAAACACTTTCCGACCGGTGTATCCTGGTGACTGGCAGCTCTCATGTCCCTCTCCACAAAGGCACTGCAGCAGGGGCTGGGGGAGGCCCCACCCATTTCCTGCAGAAAAGGCAGCAGTGAGTGTGTCCAGCGAACCCTCGAATGCCTGCCTAACTCACGGCACTCCTCAAGCACCGGGTAGGGTGAGGATGTAGACCCAAGCCGGGGAAGGAGTGAAACGTCACTGGTAACCAGTGCCCAGCATGAGAACCTGGGCTCCCAAAAGCTAGAGTTTGTGGCGGGAGCATTGAGGACGGAGACGGAGCTCTGAGGGGTAATGGGGTAATGAGCTGTAGGGACCAAACCTGGCAATGACCCTTACCCGGGCCGGAATCTCTGATCATCTTGGGTCTAAGATAAAAGTGCACCTGTCTACTTCCTACCTTAGAGTTAATATCTGCATTTTCCTGTCGAGGCCCACGGGAGATCAGAGGTGGACAAAACAAACAAAAATGATCACTTTGTGGAGGGCAAGAAGCAAGCAAGAAAGATCCAGATGAGGGGTATTCAAGAAGCTCACAGAAAATTCATATTATTAAAACCTGGGCATGCATCTCAAATTTTTTTTGGATGGGGGGACCAAAATGAGTATCTTTTTAAAATAAGTATTTTATTTATTTGTATGACAGGCAGAGTTACAGAGGGAGAAAGAGAGATTTTCCATCTGCTGGTTCACTCCCCAGATGGCCAGTATGGCCTGTGCTGGGCCAGGCTGAAGCCAGGAGCCAGGAGCTCCTTCCAGGTCTCCCATGTGGATGCAGGGACCCAAGGACTTGGGCCATCCTCCACTGCTTTGCCATTAGCAGAGAGCTGGATGGGGAGTGGAGCAGCTGGGACTTGAAAGAGCGCCCATATGAAATGCTGGCACTGCAGGTGGCCACTTTCCCCTCTGTGTTATAGTGCTGACTCCAAACTCATCTTTTGATTCAATTTTCCATGACCCTTTTGGAGTACTGCTTAGGTTAAATTATATGAATATTCGGGGTGGTGACCCTATGGAGAAAATTAAAGGAGGGAAGCGAGAGAGGGAGGGTTTTAGAAAGGGGTTCTGGGTGCTTCCTGGGGGAAGTGATGACTGAGCGAAGTGTTGAAGCAGGTGTATTGGTGAGCCCAGGGCATCATCTGGGAAGAGAGCTCTCTCTTTCCTGTCCTGGCACGAGCTGAGCCCACATGTGCTTCCCTTTTGGGTTTTCTTTTTAAGATTTATTTTATTTATTTGAAAGGCAGAGAGAGAGGGAGAGAGAAAGAGAATCTTTCATCCACTGGTTCACTCCCTGAGGTTCACCAGGAGCCAGAAGCTTTATCTGGGTCTCCCATGTGAGTACAGGGGTCCAAGCACTTGGGCCATCTTCTACTGCCTTTCCCAGGCCACCAGCAGAGACCTGGATTGGAAGTAGAGCAGCTGGGACTTGAACCAGTGCTCACGTGGGATGCCCGCATTGCAGGTGGCGGAGTAACCTGCTATGTCACAACGCCGACCCACCTTCTTGGGTTTTCTAAGGGGTTTTACTTACAGCAAACAGGGAAAACTGATCAGACGAAACAATATCAACCACAAAGTGGGGTTTCTGACTGTGGCATCTCCCAATGACCCTTTGAGGTGCTGAACCAGAGCTAAAGTCAGCCTGATCTGCAATCCAGAGAAGCCGGTCAGGGGATCCTCAATCTGGGCATTTTTCCCACAGGGAGAGGTGGCCGGTGAGTAGGGATGGAGATGGATGGATGGGGAAGAGCCTTGGGCCTGGAGAAGCACCCGTCGGATTGACAATGGTATCTGTCCTTCCTTCACAACCTGTGGGGTTGGTGAGACATGGGTGCCCGCATTGGGCATGCTACCATTCCACATGCTGGGGAAATCCCAGACGGGCAGAACTGGGGGACAGAGAATGAGGACACAAGAGTGGCTCCCAGGGTCAGAATTCTTGGAGATCCTATCCATAGAAAACACAGTGGGACTCTGGGCATCCCTAACTTTAGACTCCAAAAGGCTGTTTTTAGATACCTAATTATTTACAATAAATCACAGGGAGGTTTGTGGTCTCAATGAGAAATGCTACCATAAAACACACACACACACAAGATCGCAGAGATCTGAGAGTCATTACCAGGAGCACATAGTAATTAGTTGAATTTCCATGATGCAACTGAGGTCTCTAATTGCCAGTTCCATGGAGGCTGGAACCCTGCTGCCTCTTGGAGTCTGAGCACCAGGTGAGGTTCAGATTCTCAGTGCCTGAGTCTCTGTTCCTCATGGTGAGGACAGTTTCAAACTTGACCTTCTCAGTCATTTCTACTTTTCTCTGGAAATCCAAATAGACATTGGCTCAGGTCCCCTATCTCGTAAGACCTCAGCTTGATTCCTTGACATCTCAGCAAAGAACATTGTCATCCAGGAGTGGACACTTCATGGTGACTTCTGGCTTAGAGTGCCTGTTTCCACAGCATTATTCCAGCACCTGGCATGGGTGGTCCGGTTACTGTCTGGACTCAGTGGTGGAACCAGCCCCACCACAATACTCACTCCACGCAACACACACACACACACACACACGCGCGCGCGCGCGCATACCTGGTATGGTAGCCCTTGCTGAAGGCCTGGAGTGATAGAAGAGTAGGAATGGGCAGAGAGATTTGGATCAGAACTGGTAGATTACTTCTCAGTAGAAGTCCCTACAACATTGTAGATGAAAAGAAGCCCTTCAGGGACTTTTCCGAGGGCTACCATCCCACCATTTCTTCTGCCCCCTTTCTGCCATGCTGTCGCGGTGAACTGCAAATTTACCTCTCATCAATTCTATCTCTCAGCCTCAGTTTCAATTAGCAATAATCGCACCTCAGATAAACCTCATTGGCTACGATACTGCCACGTCCAAGAAGTCTACCCTTGGCAGCCCCAAATCCATGGAGGTGTTCAGCAGGAGTCATAAATCTTTGAGCAAGATTCAGCCTCTTTGGAAAACATCCCTCCTATCTCCGGTAGAGAGCGATGAACTCCACAACTTGGGGGCTGAAATGGCCTTATCCCAGGCAGGTCAACTTCTCATTAGTCTGGCAAGCCTCACATGCTACAAGGACACAATGACCCACTAGCCTGCTTCCTAGCTGCTCGGTTGACTTTAAATGCCATTGGAGCAAATCTGGGGGCAAGGCTCCCAGGGACCCAAGCGAACAGCGGACTTTGAGGATCTAAAGCAAAGTGGGAGAGTGGGAAGTCTGTGTTGTACAACAGTAAGAACTAAACAAATTATTTGCTGATGCTTGTTGCTGTTCCTGTCTTGAAAATTCATCTGTTTCTGGTCCATATCTGTTACCTCTGTCCAGCATCTTTTATTTCAAGAACACTCACACACTCCTACTGAGGTTGACAACCACGTGGGCCCAACTCTCAGGCCGTGCTGGCTGGGCATGTTACCCAGCAGGAGACCCCAGCTCCTGGACACAGACACTGCCCAACTGTAGCATCCAAAGTCTTTCACTGGACCTAGAGAAAGAGGTGTGATGCTGTCTCTGAGCTCCAGCTCAAAAGATATTGGAGATATCTTGGACCTTCTTTTCCTTTGTGAGAGACGGGGCAGGAGTCTGGATGCTGGTGTCTGTGGTGGGACATGGAGTGGCTCAGTTGGGGTGCTCACACGTCTTTACACTTCCTGTACAGGATTTCTGCCCCCCCCCCCATGCTACCAGAACAATGGTGTAATCCTCAATACCCCTTTCTCCTCCATTCCCTCCCAGGCTGCATTCCCAGTCAGTGCAGTTCCCCCAGTCAGTCCCTCGTGATCATTTGCCATCTGGGTTTGGTGCTTGGTTCCAGCAATCCCGAGTTTCCAAAACTTGTGTCATGCATCACCTCATCACCTTTGCTGTTTTTGCTTTTTTTTTTTTTTTTTTTTGCTTGTTTACTGAAGCCACCTACCATCTAGACCATTGGTTACTTATTATATTTCCCTACATGGAGTCACTGCTTAGTTTATTCTAAAAGAAGATTTTATATCCTATTTGAAATTTGGAAACTAGGGGCACTTGACATAAATAGGGTATAAGTAGACACACAAAAATAGTATTATTAATAGTGTTCACTAAGGTTGTACTTTGAAACCTGCCCTTTGCTTGGGAAAAGGGAAGCTGACTAACGTTAACAAAATAAAAAGGCCTATTTGCACCAAAGTTAAACTTTCCCCTGTCATTTTAAGATTGAGAAGGATTGAAAAGTTAACTTTCTCCTTAACTCATGAATTAATGTGTGCCCATGAGCCACCTAAAATCACATGAATGCCACCAGAACTGTGAGAACTTCAAAGTAATCAATAATCAATGCTTTTACTCTTCTATTTTATTTGCTCTTGAACTATGATAATTTTTTTTTCTCTAAAGAGTCTTCAAGTCTCTCAATTGCAGAGACTACTTATACTTCCCGTTGGTTCAAGAACCAGCGGTTGTAGAGTTCACCCAACACTGCTTGATACCATGCTTAGATCTAGCTATACTTTAGGTTTGGAACTCTTGCCAGCTGTACTGATATTTTTCTGGAGTATTACTATGTGCTTAAGAATCTCTGAATAACAGTAAGTAAAATCTCATAAAGTATTGACTTTCTAGAAATCCTAGAGAAAAGTTAGGAGAGAGTACCGCACTTTCTGCTCAATACCCAAAAAGCTTAGACTATATTATTGTATTTCATTTGTTTTGAATCATTTATTTGAGAGCCAGAGAGAGAGAGAGAGAAAGAGAAAGAGAGAGAGAGAGAGAGAGAGAGACAGAGAGAATGCTCTCACCTGCTGTTTTACTCTCCAAATGCCCACAATGACTGGGACCAGAACAGGCCAAAACTGGGAGCTGGGAACTCAATCCAATTTCCCCATATGGGAGGCAGGGACCCAAGTACTTAAGCTTTCATCACGGCCTCCCAGGGTCTACATTAGCAAGAAGCCGGAGTCAGGAGCCAGTGCCAGGTATTGTATCCAGTGCTCTGATGTGGGACACACACATCACACTTGGCATCTTAGTTGCTAGGTGAATGGCCACTCTAAGAGTGTGGTCAGACAGCTCAGGTCTGGAATACCGGCCTCATAAGACATGGCCAGACAATCCAAATATTTCCTGTGATGAAATTGATCCGTGATATGGCTCTCATCTCTTGATGATGGATACTGGAATTTTGAATTGGATCTTGAGGTCAATTTTTCTTTTTCGTGAGTATCTCATGGTGAGACCGAGTTTTGGAGGAGAAGATCCACAAAGACTCGTGAGTATTTTGTCTTGTTAGCAGCCTGAAGGAGTCCTGCACCTGTCGTTACAGTTCTTCCTGGTTTGCTTAGTGGCCTGGTTGGATAGGTGATGTCAGGGGCAGGAGAAAGCAAGAAAAATTCATAGTAAAATTATACTTGAGAACATAAATTACTCTTTTTTTTTAAATGGGGAGAAAGAACAGAGTGTTGATAAACCCCAAGAACAGGTTTCTAGCCTTCTTGGACTAGGAGTCATTTTTTAAAAAAGCCTGATATTTAATATTTAAGGACTGTGCAGTATATTCCTATTGTCATAGCCTGAGTAGAATCCCAATGAATCCCCAACACGAGTGATTTGTCAGCAGGCACTAAAGATCAACAGCGACAATTCATTTCTGTAGAGTAATGTAAACTAATTATCTACATTGCGGAAGCAAGGACTGTGCCTGCATGATAAATGGCAGACTATCGCATTATAAAAAGAAATATTAATTCATATAACATAAGATTAAAATTGATGACAAACTTTTCCCTTTTTAATTGTTTAATTTTTTAAATTACTATTGTCTCACAGCAGCACACATCACACATCTCAAGAGGCTCGCAGACGTATTTGCCTGAAAGCGTGTTCTTTGCAAGAAAAAATTTGCGGCTATTCAGAAAGCGAGTGTCTATTAGTTCCTTCTTTGATTCCATGGAAATTTATTTTCTCTCCAGGGAGATAAATTGTAACATGCCATTATTGGGAGGGGGGGATTTTTTTCTTAGCCCATTACTGTCCTATTGCTCAGAGAAATCCTTAAACTTTTAATAAAATGAAGGAAGCCTAGCCATGAAGATAAACACACAAAAAAAAAACCTAAGAATTAACATTCAGATGGAGGATTGCACATCACAAATTGTGATTTGTCACCATTTTCTGTCCCTGAGTACTTAAGATAAAATTGAACCACTTGATGGAGAAATTCCTATCACTTAGTTCTCCCCATAGGTATAACAGAAAAATGCCTAATTGAATTCATTCTCTGCTCTTCCAAGTGAAAATAAAAATGTAGATCTAGAATGAGTGGATCTTGCCAAGAATGTCAATCAAGCAAGCGTCTCTCAGGTCCTCCCACTTGGAGGGGGAGGGACTTTGCCAGAGCACTGTGTTATCAGCACCAAGGGCTGGTTTTTCATTCACGCTATCGACCAACTCATCTCCAGATGTGTCCACAGCTTTCACCTCAGTGACATCCCAGAGTCCTTGGGCGTTTGAGCATTAGGACCCACCGCCCCCATGAGTGGATGTGGACCAGGTGACCCCGCTGCCTTCCTTCCCAGGCCACAGACAATCGGCCTGGAGGTTCTGACCCAAAGGCAACAGTCTCTCGGTGGTTTCACGGCTTAGTCTGGAGCCAAGGGCTCTGCCCAAGTCAAGGTGAGAGGGTCGACCCAGACCCCTACTGGAAATAAAGGGGATTGTGTGGATAGGCTGTGTTGTGTTGCAGGCTGGTGACCACGTGGAGTCAGGTGGATGCCCAAGAGGATACAGAGAATGAGAGACACAAGCAGCTAATGCAAGAGAAAGCAGAGACAAGACATGGCAATGTCCGGGGTGGGGGGAGGGGGAAGTGTCTGGACAATTTGGCTCCCGGTGGTCCTATCTGGCTGCGTTCTCCCTGAATTCCAGGAGACCTTAGTGACCTTGCAATGACCTCATGTCTTTGTGTTCGTTAGCCTCAGCGAGTTTCCCTGCTTTACAAGCAAAACCACCATGGCCTGTATATTCTATAAGGAAGTGGGATGGCTGCTCCCCTTAGCCCTCTCCTGTCCCATCCAGATCTTGGCAGGCCCTACCCTCTCTGCCTGGAGCACCTTCCCTCTGCCTTCTTTTGCAGATCAGCAAGTACCCTTCCCCGGGACAGCCCACAGGGACCCCTTCTTTGTTACCCACCAAGAGTTCATACATTCCTCTCCGTTTCTGCAGTTCTCCTACTGTAGCCTACACAGTGGGCAGTAATCAATACCTTACACGTCTCACTGTGAGCTCTGTAAAGCAAGACCTCGGCTTCCATCTCTTAATTCTAACAGCCCGGGCCACCTTTTCGTTACATGTTTGCAAGTAAAAATCCGTACATATTCTTGCACTAACGTTCTTTGACCCGACAAGTCAAATTATGTATCACCTACCCCGATCCTATTTTCTGACCTGCTTCTCACTACTGGACCCCATGCTCTATACCAGTCGAAAAAAACAACCATACAGTCCTGTGTCGAGAGCCTACGTAGGACATGCACAGCACAAGGTGGCTAAACTAGAGGTTGGCTGCTCCGAATCCCATACGGTAGCTCCTTCACTTCCAGCAGCCCCTTGCAGGATTATTTCTCTCCCTCCATCTCCGATTCTCAGAATCCTACTTCTCAGAAGCAAGTTCCATCCGAAGGCCACGTCTGGCCTGCCCCACTCCTCCCATGTTCAGCAGAGAGGGGAATAGCCTTTGCCGGAGTCTGTGGGCACGTTATGCCCGCCAGTCTTAAAGGTTCCACCATCAAACTGCGACTTCCTGGTAGACACAACCAGAGGACCCGGAGAGGACTGTAGAGAGATCGACTTTGTCGTGGTGTGAATCTATGTTATTTGAAATCCCACCCAAAAAGCAATCAATATTCCGACTTTTGGAAAGATCTGCACCACAGTAAGCAGTAACACATAGCTGCTGACTCAGTTGATGGCTTCAAATTGTCTTTCAGATAAAACTAGAGGATCCTGGAAGATACTAGAATAGTCTGGAAAAGGATAGTAGCATAAGGAAGCTTAATACCCTCACCTACTTGCCTGAAACAGGTAAGCTGCCAACAGAACACCCTCCCTAGCAGCATCGAGGAAAGGCCTCTGTGGTTCCGGGGAAGCTGGTCTTTCTCTGCTAATACTCTTCCCGAGGCACACCAGACCTGCAGAGACAGGCCCCAGGGCGACAGGGTTAACACAGACGGGTGCAGAGCGGTGCATGTTCCTGCGAGGCGGTGGGCAAGTAAACTTCACTAAAGTGAACTGCGTAAGGCAACATCCACACGTTTATCTTTCACAGGCTGAAAACCACAGGCATTTAACTCCACAACACCAGCGGCAGCAGTGTTCATGGGAGAGACACAGTTGTAGGTTCAGCCCGACTGAAAGCACTCATTCAGAGCATGTCCAAGGGCTTTCCATTGTTGCATTCACCCAACCCTGTTTCTCCTGCTGTGTTTTATTAGGCAGATATAAAATTAACAACACAGCAATAATTATTTCCTAAACTGGTTCCAACACAAATTTCCAATTTGAGGTCAGATGTATTGCCTAATAAAATTTTTACAGCTGTAGTCAAATTGTGGCAGTTAATTCCTGGAAAAGACAATTCTTAATTCGCCAGAATTAGTTTTAAGTCTTGATTCATCCCATAAAGATGAGTGTGTGTTAGTGCAGTTTATACAAAGTGTTCAAATAGTAATATCCAATATAATAGCTTGCATAATTTCAGCTAATTCAATGTGAGAGGTATTTGACCTGCTTCTACTTTCACTGAACCATACATCACAGCTTTAAGATCACTGGGCCTGATCTTTCTAAATTACCCTTTGCGAACTGCGTTAAGTATGGCTTAATGCTACACAGCTAAACACGGAATCATGTCAAGAAGGAGAGAATAATTAGAATATCCATGAAGCAGGATTCTATTTATACTCTAGGCATTGGTTACTTCAAGACCTGTGCCTTAATCACAGATTCTGAGCCCCTGCTCTGAAGTGCAAAATCCACACACACACACACACATGTCCTTGCAGAATTCAGAACTCGCCCTACTCAGCGGCTCCGGGAGCACTTCTTCAAAAATCAGAACAAGCAAGCAAGGAAGAGCACTGCCAGTGAATACCTACCGCGCGGCCCGTGTGCCGGGCCTTCCTCAGGTGAACTTCATCCTCACAACAACCCCAGCAGGCAGGAGGTTTTACTCAACTCACTTCACAGGTGAGGAGCCAGAGGCCGGGGTGGTAACGAGCATCTCACGTCCAGCAAGGCCACAGGGCAAGTGACCCAAGGAATGTGGCTTTAGGCCCCTGCTTCGGACTCCAATGGGATGCTGTGTAATATAGAGAATCTTCCTAAGGACAAATGGTTTTAGCTTTTTGTTTTTGCCTATGGGGGGAGGACAGCAAAAAACGGATCCACAGGAAGCATCTAGAGAAAAGAAAGACAAGTAACCTTAGCGCGTGAGGTTTTCATTCACGATTTGTCTCTTCTAAGCGTTCGTTTTCTCCTAAGTGTCTAACCCTTGCCATTGCATCAGCAAGGCTCTAGAAAATTCTCCAGGGACGAAATCGACAGATTTCTGGAAGAGGCCAACTTCTGCAAAACTCATGCAGACCGACTTCTTGGTAAGAGCTGTACATGCTCAGTCAGGCTTTCTTTGGCTTCTAGAAATAACTTGTTTGGTGCCAGAGTCTTGGCACGAGGCTGCAGAGGGTTGGCAAGGGCCCTGACAGACCTGTTTGGGTGCCTGTTCAGCCACTCCCTCACTAGGTGGCACAAAACGAAGTCCTTAGTTGGACCTGTGCCTCTCGTTCTCTATTTCTTCCTGCCCAGTCCATTCGTTCTAGTTTATCACTGAAAAATAGTTATTTATTTATTTATTTATTTGGAGGCAAATAGATAGGGAGAAGTACAGGCAGATAAATGATAGATAGATAGATAGATAGATAAGGCTTCCATCTTGCTGTTTCATTTCCCAAATACCTAGATGGCCGTGTCTGGACAGGGACCAGAGCTGGGAGTCAGGAACTCAACCTAGATCTCTTATGTGGAAGGTAGAATTAGGAGCTGGAGCCAGGGTTCGAACCTGGGCACTCTGATGCAGGCCGTGGGCAGCTTACCCAGTGTCTCATCCACTAGACCAAAAGCCTACTCGTCACCTTAGTTCTGATGCACTGACGGGTCTGTGGTTAGAGTTCTGAAGCCGCAAGCAGCAGAAACCACCGCAGGCTAACCTGAGCACCATGAGCTCATGGGAGAGACACAGGGAAGCCACACAGTTCCAGGAGAAGCTCAAGAACCAGCTGGAGAGGGCACAAGAACAAGAGCTGCTTAGAGCCGCAGGCAGACTGAGAGATAAGGCAGGCCAAGTCCACAGGACCGTGAAACCGCTCTCAATAGAGCTTCATTCTTTCTCTGCTGTCCCAGTTCCTTTGCACCAAATTCTTCATCCATTCCAGCACACACTGGGCGCCCACTCTGCGCAAAGCCCACTGAGCAGGATGAAGAATGTGCAAAGGAATAACTCAGCCCCTGCCAAAAAGTCAGCAGTGCCTTCGCTCAGGGTATTATTTTCTGTT
Source organism: Sylvilagus floridanus (assembly GCA_949820135.1). NCBI lineage: Eukaryota > Metazoa > Chordata > Mammalia > Lagomorpha > Leporidae > Sylvilagus > Sylvilagus floridanus. Next base: position 54,185,403 of record OX463232.1, read on the forward strand.
GTTGAGAAATACCCAAATGAATCATTCATCTCTGAAATAAATGGCTAATGTCAAAACATTTGCTAATGCAGACAAAGCGGACTGAAATAAATGGTTGAATAACCCATTGTTTGAAAATGTACAAGAGTCATATATATTACAATCAGATAAATCAAAATTACAAAGGGTTTTCTGCTGCTTTTCAAAATGCCTGCCAGAAGTCGGTCATATGACAGTTGGAAGGATAATCAGTTTAACAAGTGGTTGCGGGTTACCTCTAAGAATGAACCTGGGGGCAAGGTGGGGGCTGCAGAGTGGGACAGGGAGGAAGACCACTTGTCATTGTATAATCTCCCGGAGTAGTTGAGGTTTTAAACTACATTTTATGCCTTTTTTTTTTTTTACAATAAAACAGCTAAATAAAAATATATTCAACAGTGCACTTTCTGTGGATTAAAGCCTAAACAGAACAAGTCACCAGCCTGAGCTGGCTTAGCAAAACGAGGGGTTAGTGGTTCACTACTGTAGGCTAAGAGAGGAGGAGACAGGCAAATACAGGCCTGAGGAGTCTCTGCGTCTGCCCTAGCACCCTTGTCTCTGCCACTCTCCTCCGTGGCTGTTGCTCTGAAGCTACAACCTTCGTTGTTGGCTCTTCTTGGCCTCCTGGTCTTGCAGCTTTGTGACTGGACAGCAAACCGTGTTTCACTCTTGTTCCAGTTGGAAAACCCCCAGGAAAGGACCCCGCCTGGTTTGCTGCAGGCTGTGGCTACCACTGAACCAGGTTTGACTCAGTCTGCTCTCCACCCATCAGTGAGGCACCACGTGGCTCTCATTTGTTCACACACAGGGAGGTGGCGAGCAGCTGGGTGGTGCTGATCTAGCTCTCCCCATGTGTGTGTCCTCAGACGTCTCTGGCCAGGCTGTTTGGACCCTGGTGTTCACATGTCCTGTGCTAAGACTCTTGGTTGATGGGGTGAGTGTCCTGGTACAGTGGGTTAAAGCTGCCACCTGGGACCCCTGTCTCCCATATAGCAGTGCCTAGAATTGAATCCCAACTGTGCTTCCAATCCAGCTTCCTGCTAATGTGCTTGGGAGGCAGCAGGTGAAGGCCCAAGTACCTGAGGTCCTGCCACCCACATGAGAGACCCAGGAAGAGTTCCTGGCTCCTGACTTCAGCCTGGCCCAGCTGTCATAGGCATCTAGGGAGTAAATGGATGAATGGAAGATCTCTGTCTGTCTATGTCTCTCCCTTTCTCTTTACCCCTCTGCTTTTCAAATAAATAAATAAATTTATAAAATGACCTCTGGTTCAAAGAGGACTCTAGACATTTTTAGGGAAAAGACATACCTTGAGTGTCTGAGTCTTTCACATTCAACATTGAGTGGTTGAGTTTGCTTCACTTCTAAGCCAAATCCCATCAGATAAAGACCAGAGCCATAAGCCCCGGGATTTCTTCTTGTCTTTGTCTTCCCAATGTGTTACATTCATTCATAAAGATTGATTGAGTACCTACTATGTGCCAGATGGTATTCTAGGTGTTGGCCGTGCAGGCCAGGGTACAACTTGCTTGACAGCATGAATTCCAATGCAGGAGACAGGAAGAGACCCATCGACAAACACATAAAGGTCTCCGGTCGGTTCAGACTCTGATGAAGGCTGGGAAGAATCTTAAGGCAGGGAGAGGGGATCAAAAGATTGTTGGGTATGGAGGGAGGGTATTTCATGGTTATTTGTAAAATTAATTAATTGATTAAAGAGGCAAAGAGACAGAACTGGAACTCCTATCCACTGGTTCACTTCCCAAATGCCCACCACAGCCCAAGTTGAGCCTAGATTGATGTCTGGCGTTGGGAACTCCATCCAGGTCTCCCATGTGGGTGGCAGTGACCCCATCACTTGAGCCATCACCTGCTGGCTCCCAGGGTCTGCCTCAGTGGGGAACTGCAGGCAGGAGGTGGAGCCAGCTATGCAACCCAGGTATGGCACCCAGGCCATCTTAACCACTAGGCCGAGTGCCTGCAGGCATTTCAGGGCGTGTGGTCTTGGATGATCTCCTTGGGAAGATTTGAAACAGAGACCTGAGTGACTGAAGGAGACTGTGTTTTCCAGGCAGGTGGAATAGCATGTTCAAAGGCCCGAAGGTAAAAACGAAGCTGACCTATTTAGGGAGCAGCAAGGAGGGCGTCACAGCCGAGCAGGGGCAAGAGGCAGTGGATGGAGAGGCGCAGAGCCCCAGGGTATGAGGCCTCGTAGGCCCCAGGACTGAAGGCTGTGTGATGGGCAGCCTTGGAGTGCTTCACGCAGGAGAGGCGCGTGCTCCGATCCCTGTGTCCCAAGCTCCTGGTCACGGGTAGGCTTTCAATACATATTTGTTAGCAATTAAAAGAAAAAAAGAACTCAGACTGAAAAAAAATTTTTTTTTAGTTACTTCCTTGGCTGGAGAGAGACTGTGCTACCAGTTAATAATGAAAACAGACTGCCATTTGTCCGGTGCTTTATAGTTTACAAAGCTCTTTCACTCCCATGAGCTCATCTGACCTCTCCTTTGGACGAAGATATATGAGCGCCCGATGTCGAGGCTAGGATGTGTCTCCAGCTGCTGTTAAGAGACCAGTGCTGGCTGTGGGCTCCGAGGACGCCATGGGGCTTCCTCCCTCCCTCCTGGGCTGTCCCGACTGAAGGAGGGAGGCCCTCACACTCTCTCTGCGCTCACTCTCTCTCACAGGCTGGGCTTGGCCAGTCGGGAACCAGATCAGAGGGAGATTAGGAAGGCTCGGCAAGATCCACTCTTCGCCCCAGTCCTCTACCCACACGGGAAGGAGAGCGTCGGTAGCTAAAAATGAACCAGTGTTTCACTTGCCCCTGGGCCTGGGGCGCAGGGTGTTAGAAACAGCGGCAGCAGGGAGCCCCTGCAGGAGCCCCTGATTCACAGAGCTGGGGTCAAGGCCTTCCGTGACATCATGGGGCCAGTCTCCCGAGCATGGCTGGACAGGCACCACCCCCAGACTCCTGGCGCCTTGTGTCATGGCCTTGAAAATCAGTGTGCTTCTCAGCCTGCCTTCAGCCGCCCATCCTTGGGCATGCCCCCGCACCTGCTGCGGGGAAGGGGGTGCCTTCGTTCTTGGTTCAGCCCCTGGTGCGGTAACAGGGCCGTCCAAGCACACTTCAACATGGAACATGGAATTCAAAGATAAATTGATTTGGGTGTAAGAAATGTTGAAGACCTTGCATATGAGGAGTGTTCAAAAAATTCACTGAAACACCTATTATGAAAAAAAATGGTGCATGGATTTCAACACTTTCTGCATCAAAATAAATTTATTTTTATGTATTTTTCCACAAACATTTGGAAATACTCTTGTGTCAAGAAAAGAGGTTTGCACTGGCGCTGTAGCAGAGGGTTAAGCCATCACCTGCAGTGCCAGCATCCCATAGGAATTCCTGTTCAAGTCCAGGCTGCTCCACTTCCGATCCAGCTGCCTGCTTATGTGCCTGGGAAGGCAGTGGAAATGGCCTAAGTGCTTGGGCCCCTGTTACCTATATGGGAGACCTGGAGAGATTTCCTGGTTCCTGGCTGGCCTGGCTGGCAGGATCTGCAGAGTGAACCAGTAGATGCAAGATTCTCTCTCTCTCTCTCTCTCTCTCTCTCTCTCTCTTTCTCTTTATCTCTCTCTCTCTCTCTCTCTCTCTCTCTCTCTCTCCTTCCTCTCCCTGTCTGTAACTATGCCTTTCAAATGAATAAAATTTTTTCATAGAAGTTTATTTGGCAGATGATTCTGGTGACATGGGGCTGGTGTTCTGGCCAGAGTCCCTGGGACTGCACCGGGGCCTGGCAGAGGAGTGCAATAGGAATTAACCGGGCAAAGGAGGTGGGCTTACTTTATAACATCCCTCCTTACTTTATAACAACCTTCCTTACTTCATAACAACCCTCCTGAGAGACCCAACCCACTCCTCAAGACGGGGATTCATGCATTCAGTTGGCAGAAGCCCCCAGGGCCCAGGGACCACCCCCTCATCCCTATCTCCCCAAGGTTCCACTGCATCAGCATCGCCACACTGGGGAGCCAATTTCCAGCACATGGAACTTTGAGGGGCAAAGCGTAGCAGGTGCACTCTCACCCTTTCTTCCGGGGAGCACAGACAGAGAGGCAGAGAGGGAAGTAGATGCATCCAGACCCCATTCATGCAGGTGAGGGTGCTGCTCCGGGTTGTCCCTGTGACACGGGGCAAAGGGAGAAGTAGCTGTCCTCCTTTCGGAGCCTTATGCAAAGGCTTCTTGGGTCAAAGCTGTTGGTGAGAGACTGAAGTGTGTGTAGCCCAGAGCTCCAGGTCTGGAGGCCTGGGGTGTGAGTGCAGAGTGCTGGTCGCTAGCCTCGCACTGAGTTTTCTGCCCTGGCATTTCACTTTAGCTATGCTGCTTAAAAAGTCCTTCATCTCTGTGTCTTTCTAAATATTTCTATGAACATCAAGCTGCTTCTTAGAAGAGCCCGTGACGTGAGGCCTCAGAATGTGTGCAATGAATGCAGTGGCAACTGGGAATCGGGCGCTCTGCACTGAAACACACAATCATGCCAGGAAAAAGGAAATCGACATTTTCTGTTGTCAATCATGTTTATTAAACTGGGGGTGGGGGGAGAACCCAAACAAAACCAAGTCTCCTCTCCCAGGCAGTAGGAAGAGTGAGGGGAAAATGAATTTATTCTGTGTTGGAGGGCTCGGCTAAAATTGTAATTAACGGATGCAATTATGCATGCTGATGCCAGGAGCTGGGAGCTGGGAGAACGCGGAGAGAGAACCGGCGGCGGGGCTCCCAGGCCAGAGGCAGCAAATTCTCTAACAACTTTATTCATGCACGCTGGCCTCCAGTTCAATCCTGCTTCCTTTTGAGTATCTCCCGCGAATAAAAGGCCCTATTCTTCGGCCCCCCTCCAGCTTTATTGGGAGTGAAAACACCACTTTGTGCCCACGTTGTGTTAAAATAACAGATTTGTGTTCGTTCCTGTAGGTTTCTGATGGGAGGAGGGAGGCCGACGAGCTCCCCGGCGGATGGCGGGGCGCCTTTTGGAGGAGGAAGAGGGAGAGAAAGGGTCTCCAACAGCGAACCTTTGTCCTGGGATGCAAATGAGCCTGGGCCAAACAGAGCGCACACAATGCCAGCTCCGTCCTCGGCGCGAACCGATCCGTCTGCAGCGATTTTGTTAACCCGATGTTTCTGGCGTTCTTTCTCTCGCACAAAATGCTTGATGTTGACAGCTGTGAATTTTAAACAACCATTCTGTGTATGTTTTTCTAATTTTGTGTATTCAGATTGTTTCTCCACATTGGGGTGGGGATGGGGGCGGGGGGGGGGGTGAGGGTTGGAAGCCAAGAACCTTCCTTCCTTCATTTAGAGATTTCATGCTTTTCCAAAGTTGGGGGCGTCCCAGCGATGCTGATGGCTGAACAAAGTAGAACTTAAGTGTGCTCACCAGCAGCACTGGACACGACTGGGGAGCGCAGAGGCTTGTGGGAGATGGGAAAGCTTGGACAAGATGACAGGCTCAGGGGCTCAGACGCACTCTGCTGGTCCCGGGGTAGGGGTGGGGGGCTGACCTTGTTTGTCCGCCCCTGTTTATCTGTAAAATGGGACTCCAGCAACCTGCTCAAAAGCTGGGGACAAAGACCTCCTCTATCCAGGCCATCAACCCAGTTTTATTTCCCCTTCCCAGCTCCAGTTTCGGCATTCGGGCAGCCGACCTGTGTCTGCTGGGATAGCGGTGCAAAGCCCCGGGTGTGCTTTTAGGCATGAAGGGACACAGAAGAGCTCTCAGACGAAGGCCTGCATGGATGACACCAGGATGGTTGCGTGATTTTCTGATTTACTTCTTTATACCTTTGCTTCTTTGACATAAAGCCGACCACAACCCAAAATGCAAGTGAAGGAACACAAACTATGGACACACACACACACACACAAAAGTTGCAAAGAAGGAAATCATAAGGCTCATCATGTTTGCACACACCACCCCCCCAGAGCTTTGAAATTTGAGCCGGAGCTTCCTGGTAGCAAGAGTGAAAGAGGGACGATGACTAATGTCAAGGGCTCACTTCCCTGGAGCGAGCGAGCGAGCATACATACATTTCTTCTGAGAGAGCAACTTTCCAAATGCCTCATTTTCAAGGAAGTTTTACACTCGGGGCTCCACGTAAGGGGACAATGAGTGTAGAAGTTCAATGTCAACTTGGTGAACAAATGCAATTGCAGAGTTCCCAGGGCAGAAGCAAAAAAAAAAAAAAAAAAAAAAAAAAAGGAAAACAAATGGGCATTTGTTTAGTGCCCACTGCAGTTGCCAGAGTCAAGGCCACACTGGGGGCGGGGCAGAAGAGGCCGAAGTAGCTTGCAGCCCTATGCAGTAGCCAGAGGGTGGATGGTGAACCACACTTGTGGTTCTAACCTTCCCTAAAGAAATGCAGCACCAGTGAGAATGAGTGGCCTTCTGGGGTGACAGGCCTCCAGGGGCCTGTTAGGGCAGATACCAATGAAATGTCCCTGCATGACAGTTTCCTTAGCTGGGGCTCCAGAGGAACTGGAAGGCTGATGGGGTGTAGGGGTGGGGTCCTATGGGTCACTTTGAAGACAACTGAGCGGATGTCGGAACTGACAGCCTGACCCGGATAAGCCTAACCTATAATGGTACTAGAATCAGGGCCATGCCTCTCCACCCGGGCAGGGCCCACATGTGCCTATTATTATTATTTTTAGCAATTGTGAAATATCTATTTCTGCAGGATAGACCTTAAAGGAACTCCACTGTCTGTCTTTTCCATTTCTGTGTTGTTGGAACTCATAACACGTATTACATCATAAACAGAAAAGAGTGTCTAGATTATTTTAAGACAATATATAGGTTATTTTCAAACAGTTGGTTCCTTTCCCTTTCTCTTCTCACCACAAATTGTGATAATTCGTCAAGGCTACCCCTCAGAGCTCAGCGGTGCCAAAATGTGATGCACAGGAACTCATCTCACTGGATTCCAAATATCCAGAATGGTTTCGCTCAGCCACACTTGGAAAGGAGCAGGTGACAAGAAAACAAGTTTGGAGAGTCTGAGGCGGCCACAAGGGTTCTATGGCTCCTGAAGAGCCACCCCCATCTCACCCACATCAAGGAACCTGCACCTCTGCAGGATAACAGCCAGTGTGGTAGCCCAAAGCCCTTCTGGCTCCCCCACCATAAAAAAAAAAACAAGTCTTGGTGCCTGAATTATTGGGTATCCCATAACAGTTCAAGTCCTAGCTGCTCTGCTTCCAATCCAGCTCCCTGCTAATGTGCCAAAAAGCAGCAGAAGATGGGTGCTTGGGCCCCCACCACTCATGAGGGAGGAACCTGGTGGAATTTAAGGCTCCTGGCTTTGACCTTGCCCAGCCCCAACTGCTGCAGCCATCTGGGTGGTGAACAGTGCCTGGATGGAATCTCTCTGTCTCTCCTCCCACTCCACCTTTCAAATCAATAAATTTTTTAATCTTAAAAACATTCATTTGACTAACAATCAAAGCAGGAAATAGATGTAGGGAGTCCTCAAGAACCAAAGTTGTTCAAGAATGGAATGGGTTGTGCACAAGATTTCCGCCAAGTCCAGGAACTTGGCTGAACCCATCGACCCTCCCCTCTGTGCACCCAGACCCCCGCTTCTCATTCATTACCAAAGTTCTGCTCTTCTGAAGGTGCCTGCACACATTTTCAGAAGACCCAGCAGCGACAGTGACTTATTCAAAGCCATTTTCTGGTTGGCCTTCAATTAACCAGATGATCAGGCTAACTACATGAACTTGAACTTCCAGGAGTGGTGTGATCCACGGGATATGCAAATCCAGGTAGAAGTCTGTCCTGTTAAAGTGGGGCTCTCTAGACACTGTTTTAGAGAGCAGAAGAAAGGAAAAACAAGACCGGGATGGCCTGGGGCCAATGAAAAGGCTAAATTTCAACACAGCTGGTGGGGAGCGAGGGACCTTCCATCAATACACCTGAAGCACCTGTTGCAGGCGCTCAGTCCCACAGGCTCCTGGCTCCAACCCATCCTGGGAGACACTGCCCACCGGGGAGGAGCTAAGCAGCTGCTCTGTGGCAGTCAACCAGCAGCCTCTGCTGCCCAAGGAGGCATAAGATTCGAATACAAATGTCAGCGTGCCCATTACGGATGAAAGTTAGAAAAACCGAAGTGGTCTTGCACGAATCACGATTTGACAAGAAGGTGTGTTAAAAAAAAAATCCCCTGCAAATCTCTTTTCCTGCCTTTTTTGGTCTTTGTAGAGCCGCTCACTGGGGGTGGGAGGGCACTTTGTGGCTGCAACATTAGTTCATCTCCTAGTGAAGATTTAATGACAAAGTTACAAGCCCTTAAAGTAGCATGTATTGAGGGGCTAATGAGAGTTCCTAAGGGGGAAAAAAGAGGCAGCCACCAACACACGAGGTCTTTGAAAATTCCGGAGAGGAGTTCATTAGTCTTTTTTTTTTTTTTTTTTTTTCTTGCCTTCCTCCCCTTTCTCAGCAATGAGTGTTTCTGCCCCCAGAGGTTCAGGAACAGGGGCTGGTTTCCTTCCAAGTCATGGCCACAGAGCTCGCGGGTGCCCGGGCTCTGGAGGCCGCGGCGAGGAGGAGCAGGAAGAGGCAAGGGGAAGCGGCGGCCCTTCCTCCCGGCCCCGTGCCCTCTGCGGCTCCGGGAACCGACGCTGCCCCCTTTAGAACGCCAGCTACGCGGTCACACAGCTGCTGTCGCCCCGTCCCGCGGCGGAAAGGCCGAGAGAGTCACCGAGTGTCCCCCCCCTACCCCGTGCAGGAGGAGGAGGGGGCCGCTGGCCCCTGGCCGCCCCTGGCCTCTGCCTCCTGGAATCTTCCAGGCCCTCTTCCCTCCGCTCCTCCTGGGAGAGAACACAGGAAGAAATGGCTGGGGCCGGGCTGCTCCAAATGCATCAAGTTTTCTTCACTCAGGATTTTTTTTTTTTTTTTAAGGAAAAGCGGAAGCGGAGAGGAAGGCTGTGAAGAAATTAGAAACTGGCAACGAGTTTTAACTTCAAATAGTTTTCTGGTCCAGGCTGGTGCGCACCTGTCCCTTCCTGAATGTACAAATGGAGCACCATTACAGGAAGTGGGCAAGCAGGCGGGGGGCGCGACCCCTCCGAATGTGAGGCAGCTATGCTGGCTGCTGCTCCTCAAGACAGAGGCATTTGAGCTGTCGTCCCCACGGAGTCTCAAAAAGCCACCTCCCACGCACGGTCACACTGCCACGCAGGGCGCGTGGGCGTTTACAAGAGGTTCGCGCCTCTCCGGAACTTTCCACATCTCGGGATGCAGAAGGAAGGCTTTGCACTAAAAATGCCTCCGTCTGGAGAAGGCACTGAGTCAAATGCGAATTTCCACAGCTGCGTTCCTCTGAGATCTGGGAGGTGTGTGCTAGTTGTACAAACCCCGCCCTCCTCCGGGGAGTCCCCGCCCAGCGCCCAGAGCCAGAGCGCCTAATTCTAGAACAACCTCCTTGGCATCACCTGGGGCGGGGTGGGGTGGGGGGTCTCAAGCTGCCTTCAGCGCTCACGGGGGCACCTGCGTCTCTCTGACCGCGTCTCCCAGAGCACGCACAACCTGAAGACTGCGCCATTAACATCTCTCCCTCGGAAGGTTGACAAAATTCAACTGGCGTAGTTGAAATGGATTTCTATTTTCCAGGAACCTGTAAGCAGTCTCCCATCACGAGGGGGAGGCTAGAATGGACGCTGCTGGCTGAAGTCAAAGGGGAGAAACAGTTTGCTCTGTCTGTCTTCAGACAGAGCTGAGAATTCTCAGGGAGGCTCAACACAGCAGGAAAATATTAATAGTAATTGGACGTAGTGTGTTATTATCGTGGCGTTGCCCACTTCATGGCAAACAGTGGAGCCATACTGCGTATCTGTGGTTCCCCGGTGAGCCGGGCATCATGGCGTCAGGATGGGTATGAGGATGAGAATTCCAAGACTCAGAGAGGTTGAGCCGTGTGCCACGATCAGGAATCCCCTGGAGGGAAGAGATGGGATTCAAACCAAGACGGACCCAAACCCAGAGCTTTGTGCCCATCTCTGTGTGCGCCTTTCATTGCGCCGTCCCCTGCACCCACCCTCGGCTGACCCGGCTGCTGCGCATTCTTCTTCCATCAGTTCTGGTCTGCTTGACATGCAACCCTTGGCTCCACCAGGCGGGCAGTGGGGTCTGGGCTGGGGTCAGAGATCCTGGCTCACAAGTCTGGCTCTGTCCCTTACCACATGGGTGACTGTGCAAAGTTCCCAGTCTGTGTCTTCATCCATAAAATGGGAATATTAAACATTCCTACTGAATGTGGCTGTTGTAAAAGTAAAATGGATGATGCATTTAAATAGGTAGTACCTGGCACATAGTAATCACTCAGTTAATGTAGGGATGAAAGGGAGGGAGGGGAAGCAAGAATGAAGAGGAACAGGTGGAAAAGAAGAGAGAAGAGAGAACGAAAGGAAGGGGACATGTTCTCAGGGCAGTGGAACAGCCACAGAGGGAAGCCGTTACGCACAGGAGGTGCTGGAATACGGGGGACAGCACCTTGAGGCTCAGATGAGTCTGCAGAACAGGACCCAGGGCCTCCTGCTCTCATCCTTTATGGGCTGTGCCTCCTTGGCGTTGGCTCTGTTCTCGGGCAGGCTCGCCCCCGCAGACTCCCACCATGACAGCTGTCACCTCTCCTCCCCCTAGCCTCCACACCACACAGGAGAAGTGCAGCCACCTTGTCCCAGCATTCTCAGCTCTGGTCCGGTCACTCACCCAGGCCAGAGAATGTCGGGTGCTCATCGGCTCTCACTCATCGCACACTTGGCCTCCAGTTCCAGAATGGAATCCACGCCCCCCAGGATGTTCACAGATGGAAAATGTTGGAATGAATGATTTTTTGGAGGGAAATTGAAGTGCAATGACCAGGAAAAGAATGAATGGAGGAATGAGAAGCTGACAACCACCCTAAACAAGATATGCTTGCGGACTATATAACCTCTTCTTGCCACCGCCCCTTGATAGAATCAAGAACTGGTATTCTAGGATTTGGACTTTGAACCCTGGCTTCATTATTTGGGAGCTGTGTGGCTCTCAGCAGGTTAATTAATATCTCTCTGCTTCTGTTTCATTTGTAAATGTGGTTAATAATACGCATTTTCTTGTAGATTGCTATTATGTGTATATATGCAAAGCTTTTAGCATAACAACCACACGTACTAGGGGTAACACATTTTAGCTACTCAACATTCAACAAATATTTGTTGAACACCCAGTATGTCCCAGAAGCTGTACGAGGGTACTTCAAAAAATGTGCAGAAAATGGAGTTGCAAAGTGAGTTCATTTTGGTGCCAAATTTTTTGAAATTCTTAACTATGAGGGCTCTTCAAAAAGTTCTTGGGAAATGTATAGCATGAAAAACTATGCAGGGATTTCAAAATTTCTACTTCAGATAAACTCATCTTTTAATTCCATTTTCCCTGAACTTTCTGAAGTACTCCTGTACTTGAGATGCATCGGTGAACAAAACAACAGCAAAATCCCTCGACCTTGAGGAGTTGTCATTCTAGGATGGAAAGCTAGGTAATTCACAGCAAGCACAGTCAAGAAAATCATAGCAATGTTCGATGAAACCTGCAGAAAAAAGGAAGTAGGTCACAAAGAGGCTTGAAGGATGGCAGTAGGAGTGGACAGGATCGTCAGGGTGCGGCTCTGCAGAGGGGAGACATCTGGACAAAGATTTGGAGGGGCTGAGTGAGTTGCAAGGTGTGCAAGCTACCTGTGGTCACTGGCAGGGACCAATGGGTCTGGAGGCAGGTGAACAAAGGCAGGCAGGAATGGCAGCAGGCAAGACAAGACCAAGACCTCAGAGTCCCAGGAAGACTCTGGAAGGGAGGTGAGAGCCATGGCAGGTTTTGAGGAAAGGTGACGTGATCTGACTTTCATTCATGCAAAGGTGATGGCGGCCGCTGGGCCAGAAACAGAAGAGTTCTCGTTATTGAATTAACAGGATGATGATTATGTTATTACTTTGCCAGCTGAAGGAACAAAAGCCTGGTGAGGTCCACTATGGCTATGCCCAGAGCAGATGCTCCTAGCGGGCTGCAGCATGAAGTGCACAGAGCTGTGTCCTCAGTGTATTGGCTCTTCCAGGGACTGCAAAGTGCCAAGGTCGAGAGATTTGCAGATTCCTGACGTTTCAGCCGCATTTGATCCAGTATTTCCCCCATGTCCACAGGATATGTGCTCCAAGGGCATGTCAGAGACCAAGATGGTACCAAACGCTAGTGCTTTTTTCTGAGCCTGGCTTTGTGGCATAACAGGTTAAAAAAAAAAATGAACAACACTGCCTGAGATGCCAGGATCCCATATGGGTGCTGGTTTGTGTCCCAGCTGTTTCATTTCCAATCCAGCTCCCTGCCAATGGATTGGAAAAAGTGGCAGGAGTTGGCTCAAGCGTCTGGGCCCCTGCTACCCACATGGGAGATCTGGATAAAGCTCCTGGCTCCTGGCTTTGGCCTGGCCCAGTGCTGGCCATTACAGCCATCTAGGGCGAGAATCAGCAGATGGACAGTCTCTCTCTCTCTCTCTCTCTCTCTCTCTCTCTCTCCCTCCCTTTCTGTAACTCTTTCAAGATAAATAAATAAAAATTTTAAAAAAAGAAAAAATGTTTTTTTCTGGACACATATCTATGATATATTTATAAGTCAGGAACCTATGAGATTAACAATAATAAAACAGAAGACAGCAGAATAGTGTACTAAGAGTTGTTCAAAACTTCAGGACTGTTTCTGACATTTTCTACCTGTCATGTTTAGTGCATGGACAGCTGTAACTGTGGATACAGGGGGATGACTGCATCATGAATGACTCTTGGAAGAGGTCACCCGTGGTCCAGCATCTGCGAGGAGCACCATGGGTTCAGGACAGGCGTGGCCTTCTGCATCACCAGCTATGGTGAGAGAGCTTATTGAAGGTGGCAGTGGCTTCTCATTGCAACCTGATGATTCCATTTTAACACAGGGCGCTGGCGGTGTGGGCACTCAGCTGGCTTCGCGTATCCGTGTCATCAGAAATCGTAACTGGCCGACAGCATCTAAAAGATGAGGTGTGCCAGTGGCGATTCTTGGCAGTGAATGGCTTGGAGTTCCGGGGGCGGGGGGGCCCTAATCGATGACAGCCTCTCTCAGAGACATTTACCCCATCTCCTTGCGACTTCCCTCTGCTGGCGGTGAGGTTTGGGCTTTCTTGCCGGAGACGAGAGGTTTTCCTCTGGTGGAGCCCCAGCCGGGAGTGTGGTTAGACTCGCAGAGGCTTCAGTGCACCGTGTGCTTGGGATGGGAGATCCCTGGAGAGCACTGGCCTCCTGGAGGGCTTAGCACCCCCGGTCTCTTAGAAAGCACCAAGGAGTCTCAGCTGCAAGTTGTCTAAAACTTTTTGGGGTTCACTGGAGCCCCCAGCTCGCATCATCTCTCAAGGCCAATACATTCCGTATGTGCGCTTTTCAACCTTTTGTAAAAAAAAAAGTTTTTAATTAAAGCATACCATTTACACACACTGTGCACAGCTGCCTTGTGCAGTAAGATGCATGGTCACCGACCGAGGTGATACACTGGTGTCTCCAATGTCTGGAGCAAGGAGGGCATTGCCAGCCACCCTCCAGTGGAAAGCCACTGTCTAGGCTTCCAATGCCATAAAATTGGCCAGATCGTGTGTGTTTTTAAAAAAATTTTAACTTTATATAAATGAAATGTTACAGTACTTTTTACTTATGGTTTCACTCACTATCATGTCTGTGGGGTTCATTCATGACTGTGTGTAGCCACAGTTCATTATTTTTCTTGCTGCATCCCATTTGATGAATATTCAACAATTTCAATTTTCAGTTAACTGATGGGTTTTGGGTTGTTTTTAATTTCTTACCATTACCAATCAACCTGAAATACATGAACTGGGTGAATATGTGTGTGTTTCTTTTGCTTTCAGACCTAAGATGGAAATTGCTGAGTCGTAGACGATGCACCAGCTTGGGATGAATGGATACCGCCATTCACAGCTTTGTCCAAGTGATTCTACCCACTTGTCATGGAAGTTCTGCTTTTTATCCTCCACAATATTGTCATCTTCAGTGTTTTGCACAGTAGTCATACTCGTGGGTATGAAGTGGCTTTTTATTTTATGTTTTGAAAGAGAAACAGAGACAGACAGATGAGATCTGCCATCTGAGGTTCACCTCCAAGTGCTTGCAACAGTGAGCGCTGGGCCACAGCAAAACCAGGAACCTAGAATCCATTCAGGTGTCTCATGTGAGTGACAGGGATCCAACTACCTGAGCCGTCATCCCCGCCTCCCAGGGCGTACAATAGCAGGGAACAGAGTAGGAAGTGGAAGAGCGAGACCGCTCAGGCACTCCGACATGGGATGTGGGTATTCCGACTGACATGTTAACCACCGTGCCAAACACCCACATTGTGGTTTTAATTTGCAAACTATTATCTTACCCTTCAGCTACCGAGCACATTTGGACTCCTCCTGTCTACGAGGTTACATACAGTAGACACCTATGCATACATTATGTAATACTCGTGCAGCTTTATCAGGCTTGGAGGCTTTGGTTGACTTCCTGGGAGCCCGCAGAGGGTGACCAGTTTGTTCAGGAGCATAGAACCTTCTGAGCAGCACCAGGGAGACTCCTAGAAAATGAGGATGGTTAAACCTACAGCCAGGAAGTGCCAGAACAAATACGCACCGGAGGTTTCCATGCTGCAATTCTGTTCTCTGTGCTCTCGCTCCCCGCAGCGAGGTCCCTGCACCGGCAGCAGCGTCTCCTTTGGGAGCTTGTTAGCAATGCAGCTCCTCAGGCCCCCTGCAGACTCGCAGCCCGGGATCAGCACTCCAGCAAGAGCCCCAGGTGCTGCTCTGCGAGTCCTTCACCATCTGCGAGGCGTGGCTCTGTGAGAAAGGCACTCAACCTCGGCTGCGCTCAGAGCTTTCCCGTTACAGTCACCTGCACCCCATCTCCAGGGAGTCTGATTTACTTGCTCTGGGACGTGGCCTGGACCGGGGGCAGGCACCAATTCCTAAGAGCCCCCTGGGTTGTTCCGGTGCAGGATGGCTGAGAACTGACACACTTGTCAATGCCGTGCCCCTTATTGGACAGTCTTCCCGGGGTTTTCCAAGCAAGCCTGTGTTCACCTTCATGGAGGGAGTTCGGAGAGTTAGGTGATGAACTGTTCGGAGCACACACTCCGACGCGGGTCCTTGCTCTCCTCTCATCCTCTTCCCCTTCGGTGAACCTTTTCTGATGCCTGCTCTTGCCTGAGATGAAGCACTCACAGAATCTCCTGTTAAAAGGGCCCTGCATGGAAATCACAATATGTTCTAGAACCTTCCACGCAGCCAGAATTCTCATCTCGTGTGCTGCCAGTGTGCAAGCTCTTCCAAACCAGGCTGGTTTTACATGGGTTTCACTCGCCCCTTAGGAATGGTCAGTAAAGGGCTCCCTGCTTCCTGGGGCTTGAGTCTTTCTGCACCACCTCTTGGATGTAGGTTAAAGCTGGAGTAGCCTGCAAGAGACGCCTCTGGGCTCCTGCTTCCATGGAGCCACACCGTTCCCAGTGTCGCCACGCAGTGGCCGGAGGAAGCTTTGAAAACATAACTCAGATCCTGTCACCTCTCTGTTCATTTGGCTCTCAAGTCACCAAGAATGAAACTCTCACTGTGAACAGAGGGTCCCTTGTGATTGACCGCCACCTCGCTGTCCAGGACCATCCCATCCGGGCCATACTCCTTGTTCCCTGGCTTCCTACATCAGCCGCTCCGGACACAGCCCAGCCTCAGAACACTTTGCTCCGGCTGTTCCATCTTTCTGAAATGTTTTTCCTCCAGATACACAGAAGTTTCCACCTCTGTTCACTCTGGCCTTTGCTCCAAGAGTGCCCTGTCCAGAGGTCCTGCCCGGACCACTCTGTCAAAAGCAGAGCCTTTACTCCTGTCACTCTCTACTCCCTTAATTTGGGTTAGTTTTCAGCATTGAAGTTCTGCATTATGATTTTGCATATTTGCTTGTTAGCTATCTTCTCTACCACTCCTCCAGAGTCTTCTGCCTTCGATCTTGCACAGGGTCCATTACAGCATAGTGGATGCACAATAAATATGTATTGGACACATGGATTGGTAGATGGAGGATGGAGGATTGTGTGATTGAAGGAATGGTACTGTTGGGGCTGGCGCTGTGGCATAGTGGGTAAAGCTGTCACCTGCAGTGCTGGCATCTCATATGGGCACCAGTTCGAGTCCTGGCTGTGCCACTTCTGATCCAGCTTCCTGCTAATGTACCCAGGAAAGTAGTAGAAGATGGTCCAAGTCCTTGGGTCCCTGCACCTGTGTGGGAGACCTGGAAGAAGCTCCTGGCTCCTGGCTTTGGATTGGCCCAGCTCCAGCCATTGAGGCTATTTGGGGAGTGAACAGGTGGGAGATCTTTCTCTCTCTCTCTCTGCCTTGGCATCTCTAACTCTGCCTTTCAAATAAATAAATAAATCTTAAAAAAAACAATAGTACTGTCCCTTCACAGTGAAGGAATAGGTGAGAAGTTCCTAAAAGTGTGTTGTTCATATATTACCTGCATCTGAATACTCACCTGGGTTACTAGTTTTCATTCTCTCTCTCTCTCTCTCTCTCTTCCTTCCTTCCTTTTGCTAAAGAGTATTTATTTATTTGAAAGGCAGAGTGAGAGAGGGAGGGACAGAGAACTTCCATCTTCTGGCTTGCTTCCTAAATGCCCACAACAACATTCTGAGATGTACCAGGTTGAAATCAGGAGCCAGGAACCCCTTCTGGGTCTCTCACATGAGTGGCAGGAACCAAGTCCTTGGGAGTTGCCATCCGTTGCCTCCCAGGTGCAGGGAGCTAGATCAGAAACGGAGTGGCTGAGCTTGAACTCTGATGTCAGATGCAGATGACTTAACGCGCTGCCCTGCAATGCTTGCCACAAAAGCTTTCTTTAAATAGGCACGTCAAAATGGAGGCACTTTAGTAAATTGAAAATAAAGCAATCGTTAAAAATAAAAGCCAAGCAAAACAGTGATATTCAATTCCAGCTAGATTCTGTGGCCTGCTAAAGACTTGACAGCATGGAGTGACCATGGGACAGTCTCACCCATGCTGGAGAGATGTTACAGTGCACCAGTGGCCCAGTGCAATGTTCTCCAGGTGGGAGAGGCAAGATCGAAGGCAGAAGAGGGAGGTGCGCCATCCCTATAGCACTCCCTGTCATTTTTGAAAATTTTTTGTTTATTTTTATTTACTTGAAAGGCAGAGAGATAGAGATCAAGAGATAAGGTCAGAGATACATACAGACAGAGGGCTTCCATCCAAGGGTTCATTTCCCAAATGCCCACAATAGCTGGGACTGGGCGGAGCCAGAGCTCAGAGCCAGGAGTTCAATCCAGGCCTACCATGCCAGTGGCAGAGACCCAAGTACTTGAGCTGTCACTGCTGCCTCCAAGGGTGCCCACTGGCAGGAAACTGGAACAGGAAGAAAACCTGGGACTTGAACCAGGCGCTCCAGTGTGGGCAGGAGGGACCGTCCCAATGGCGTCCAAGCCATTGCACCAAACGCCCAGCGTAGCCTCGGTTTTCACTGCCCTCCTACCCGAGGGGCAGGTGCTCTGCGTTTGGAAACCACAACACAGGTGAATCTTACTGACCCTTGCGCATAGTCTATTTTTTTAACTTCTTTTTAATCAAAGTTTTATATTTCCTTGCCTCCTGTTGCTTTGATTCTTTATTCTAAAAGGCGGGAGGAAACAAGCGAACGCCACCGTTACCTTGCCATCCTGAGAGTTTAATTCACCCCACGGGGGTCTGACGGTCCAAGGCGATGGGGAAAGCATTTGGGCCTGGATGACAAAACTCAGAACGCCCCCTCCGCCCCCGCCCCGTGCTCTCCCACAGCCGACGTCTGCTAGCACGGACCCATCCAGAGCACCGGCTGTTTCTTCTTTCAATCGCAATGCACCTGAAGAACAGGGACGGGCACTTGGTGCAGCGGTTAGGACTCTGCCCAGGACGCCCACATCCCACACTGGACGCCCTGGACTCACGTCCTGGCTTCACGTCCAACTCCAGCTGCCTGCTGAGGTTCCCCTTTGAAGACAGCAGGTGACGGCTCAAGGACTTGGGCCCCTGTCACGCATGTGGGAGACCCAGGCTGAGTTCCAGGCTCCTGGCTTTGGCCTGGATCAGTGCTGACTGTTTGCAGGCATCTGGGGAAGTGAATTGGCGCATGGAAGGCCTTTGTTGCGTGTCTCTGTATCTCTGCCTTCCTACAGATACAAATAAAATCAAGCTTTTTAGAAAGAAAGGCCAATTTCAGAACACTTGGGCCATATGGGCTCGGGGCCACGGTCTCTGACAGCCAGCACGTCTTAGCCCTGCAGACCACGGTGATTGGGCCGGGGCCCACCTTTGCAGTGCGTGCCCTGGTTTCCATGTAAGATGATAAGGCCTCTAGGTTCTTTCTCAAGTGCTCAAACGACTTCTGAAGAGTCAGATGAAGAAATCACATCCTAGCGATGGCAAAATATTTACCCATCGATTCAGGCTTGTCCGTGAACTCGGGGCCGAGGAACATTCTCTTCATGCAGAGAGGAAATCAAAGGGATCGGAACCAGGCGGGCGTCTCAACAGTGTTTGCTCAAGCAGAAGAGGTTTGCCTGCGAGCCTCCCCCACCCCTTTCTTTTCTCTTGGGGAATTTTGGGAACTTTTCAAGCTCTCATTCCCCAAACAACTGGTGTCCTACTGGGGATGGGGGTGCATGTGAGTGTGTGCGTGTGAGTACGTGAGTGTGCGGGGAAGAGCAGACGGCTCAACACTCATCTGCTAAGTGGAGCCGGGCAGGCAGTTGCACTAGCAGATGAGATCCCTCCGTGGGTTCCAGTCCTCATCCCAGCTTCCTGCTGGTGCAGACACAGGGAGGAGCTGTGATGCTTCGAGAACTGGGTTCCTGCTCCCCAGATGGGAGACGTGAGCTGCGTTCCCAGCTCCAACCTGGCCGGTGTGGATGTTTAGGGAAGGAACCAGCTGATAAGTTGTTTCTTTCTCTTTTTCTCTTTCTTCTTCTTCCTCTTTCCTCTTGCTTTTTCTCCATTTTTTTCTCTTTCTCCTCCTCCTCCTCTTCTTCCTCCTCTCTCTCTCTCATTCTCTTTCCCTCCATCTTTGTCTCTGCCTCCCATACAATAATAAAGGAGTTAAAAGTGAACTAACTTGGCTCATCTCATTTTCTCACACCTGCACATCTTCGCAGCCTGTCTCACGCTGTGCCATACTGCAATTATACAAAGGGATTTCCAACAGGACTTGTTGGTCAATAGTTACAAGGCTGGTCTGTTGTATTTCAAAATATTGCTGTATTGGAAGCAACTCTGTTGTCATTTAACTGATACAGTCCACAGTGCCCTTGGTTTGAGTACATCTCACCGAAGTCCACAACCCTGGCTTACTATGTTAGCCGGGTATAGAGGTGGGGCCGCCGGGAGACGCGAGGGTGCAGGGAGGCCGTGAGGTCAGGCAGCCATGGTGGCACCCGTAGCTCTATGACGAGGAAGACAGACCCAAGCTGGCGCCCCTGCTCTGTCTGGCCATGTGACATCCTCCACCAGGCCATGGCACAGCAGGAGGACCCTCCCCCTGCACCTGGACTTCCCGGCCATAAGAACTCCCTGAGCTAATCACTGGACTCTGCTCTGTTTTTCACAAATCTCCCCCATTGAGGTTACAGCACCTGAACATGGACCAAGGCACAGTTTTCCAGACCTACAAATTCTCAAAGCACTCAGAGCAGCATGTGGGGCTCTAGGAGGAGACGCTAAGCAGTCATTGCTAGGAGAAGACACTGCTGTCCGCCTTTACGAAGCACACATTACGATCTGAGGCTGTTCTTGTCACTAAATGCATATGTGGCACTTGAGAAAGTTCTAGAAAGATGGAATCGGGCTTGATTTGCTTGGAAAACCATTCATAGGAGGAGTCTTCAAAAAGCTTGTGGGAATGCATAGTATGAAAAGATTGCATGGATTTTTAAACTATTTAGCAACAAACTAAGCTTCAAAAAATTATTTGCTTACCTAAAAGACATGGAGAGACAGAGAGAGAGAAAGAGAGAGAGAGAGAGAGAGAGAGAGAGAGAGAGAGATCTCCTGTCTCTTGGTTCATTCTTGGTACATGCAGTGGCTCGGACCCGGTGGGACCAAGCCAGGAACCCAAATGAGATCTCTAACCTGGGTGGCAGGTGCCCAGCTTAGTCCTCACATCTGGCTCCTGTGGTGTGCGTCAGCCGGGAGCTGAGTGTCAGACTCAGACACGCTGAGGATGTGGGGTGCGGGCCCTCTAAGCCATGTCTTCACTACTATGCCAAGCGCTCACACCTCACCTGACTGTCAAAAACTCATTTCCTTGCTTCTTTCTATTTGAGAGAAAAAGAGAGACTCCTCTCATCTGCCAGCTCACTCCCCAACCACCCAGGAGCCAGAAATGCCTGTGTAAGCGGCTGGGCCAAGTCCTCGAGCCATCATCTGCTGCCTTCTGGGGTGCGCATTTGCAGGAAGTTGGAATTGAGACCAAAACTGGGACACAAACCCAGGCACCCTGCTGTGGGATCTGTGCATGTCCAAGCGGACCTTCACTGCCGCACCAAACACCTGCGTCCTAACCTTGTTTTGATTTCATCTTGTCCATGAACTTCTTTTAAAAGTATTTATTTGAAAGTTAAAGTTACGGAGAGGGAGAGGAAAGGCAGAGGGGAGATCTCTATCCTCTGGTTCACTCTCCTGGTGGCTGCAATGGCCAAGGCTGGATGCTGGCACCACAGTTGGCAGCTTTACCCGCTACGCCACAACGCCAGCCCCAACCCACGAACTTTTTGAAGGACCCTCGTACATTCATTTCCAAAGTCCAGTAGTAAGTGTCTTATCATTCAGCTTTTACAACTAGAAAACTGAGTCATTCCACTGATAAGGGGTGGACCAAGATTCACATCCAGACCGACTGGACCTGAGCCTATGGACCTTGTCGATTTTAGCCCAGGAGCTCCTGTTTCCAGGGTGTCCACTGGGTGTCGGGCAAACAAGGGCAGCTGATCGTCCTCCCTGTATCACTAACTGCTGGACCAGACCTCCGGCATTCAACCGCTCAGACTCAGAACACATTCACACACTTGCGTCCTAAGTCCGCTGTCTGATCCCAGCAACATTTCCAACATCAACGAGGATCCACGCTCTATGCCACGTACAACAGGGACACAGAAACGAATGAAGACGCACACCCTGCTTTCTTAGGACACTCAGAAGTACCCTAAAAGGAAGAAAATGCTTGTTATTTCATCAAGGACGCATGCAGTTACCTTCCGGGAAGCCTGGTAGCTCTAAGAAGACCGGATTGCGTGTGAATGCGTGTATAACACAGATATTGACTTGTGGCTGACAGCACAATTATTTACTGTGACAGTGCACCATCTTTGTGAGAACCGCGTGGGGCTGGGGTGCTCGGAGCTGTTCATCCATGCAGAGAATTCTTGTCAAATATTTTAATGAGGAGCAAAGCATGGCAGTCCAGATGAAAATCCAAGGTGACCTTCAGCCGTGCCATACGCTGCAGATCGCCTTATGGCGTTTAAGGTCCTTTGTGACGACCAGAATGAGGATTTCTTCGCGGAGTGACTCTTAAGTCGAGGTAGAGAGGAGCAACAGATTCCCAGAGCCCCTTGCAGAGCGCATCCTTGAGACTGCTTAATGTCCCTAGTCTAGGGGACATTGGAGAATTGGCGTTCAAAACCCTTCCCTCCATGGAAGAAATCCCCATTGGTGGCGTTGTAGGAGGGAGCAGCTCTGGCCTCCTTCCACTCACCCCCACTTTGGCCTGCTGATATCCCCACTTAGGACTCCGCGTGCTGTATCACTGGTGCCCCAGCCTCATCCCCAAGGCTGATGGTCAGTGAGCCCATGGCAGCGGTTAGAAGGCTGAAGTGCCAGGCCTCCACTTTCCATCTGAAAGTAGCCACAAATGGAAAAGAACTATAGGAACACATCGCCATGAGAGAACCACGTGACGGTGCTACACGCTGGCATTTAAATATTAAGAAGTGAGGTTAACCTGGCAAAAACAAACATGCACTGCATGGTGGTGGCAAGCAGGCGGGTTCTGCACGGTGCACCTTGTGACAGGGCACTTTCCCACACTCCTCCTTTGAGATGCAGGTAATGGATGGTGCTCTTCGTACAGTGAGGAGACAGGTTCAGCAATGCTGGGTGACTTGGATCACACAAGACAGGACAGAGTGGGGGGGACCTGTTGGGTCCCCTGGGCTCGGGTTCTCCCCTGCTTCCTCCGTACTCTCTTGTGTCTCCAGCTGGCTTGTTCTCTACGGTTGAAAACCACACGAAGCTCCTGCCTGCCCAGCTCAGAAGTTCCACATCGCTTCCCTTGGATTAAGACAGAGTCTCTAGAAGGCATTTTTAAGCTGAACCACAGCAGTCTGGAAGACTTGGTCAGGGTTTACTTGTAAGAATTAGCCGGCTCTTTCCCGAGGAAGCAGAACACTGAGGGCCTGGGACTCTCAAGGCAGCCAGAGGGCTTTTGCACTTGCTGTTTCCTCCCCTGGAAACAGACAAAAAAAATGGTTCCTAAGTTCTGCACAGCTCAGTGAAATTCTACTGTTCTCATTTTCCTTCCCACCTATTATTGCCATCAGTAACACTTGCTCCTCAACACGACTGAAGGTGCTGGAACAGGGGTCAGGGAGAAATGTCAAAGAGGGGGAATAGATTACAGAGCCTCACAGTATTTTGGATCTAAAACACTTTCCCTCCTTTGCAACTGCTAAACTGTTCCATCAATGGGACATTCTTGGCCAATGCCTTTAAAGTAAACCGAAGTGCACTTTTGGTTCCTTGGGAGAACCAAAGTTAAGTCACAGAAATGGAATTCATTTAATAAAAGCAAAGCAGGAAAATGGAACGGAGGAAGCAAATTACGTAGCCGGAGGCAAACCAAGTTTAAGACTTTAAAGATGCTAAGCCACAGAAATATTTGTGCTCCCTTGCTCTAACACATAAAGTTTAAAAAATTATAAAACCAGGGGCCGGTGCTGGGACGCAGTGGGTTAAAGCCCCGGCCTGAAGCACTGGCATCCCATATGGGCACTGGTTCAAGTCCCAGCTGCTCCTTTCCTGATCCAGCTCTCTGCTATGGCCTGGGAAAGCAGTAGAGGATGGCCCAAGTCCTTGGCCTCTGTACCCACATGGGAGACCTGGAAGAATCTCCTGGCTCCTGGCTTCGGATCAGCGCATCTCAGACAGTTGCAGCCATTTGGGGAGTGAACCAACAGACGGAAGACCTCTCTCTGTGTCTCTACCTCTCTCTACTCTGTCTTTCAAATAAATAAAGTAAATCTTAAAAAAAAAAAACAAAAAATATAAAACCAAAAAAACACAAAACTTATATATATGTTGACATAAAATAGTTTGTTGGCAGAAATTCTTAATGCAAAATCCTAGCTATGTTCACCCCAAATGAAATTTTTACAGCATCTCTTTTTTTTTTTTTTTGCTGTAGCACAATCTCTTTGGTCTCTTCAGCACTCTGATGCCTACCAGGAATCAGAACCCTGTGTCCTAGAATACATTTTTCTTAAGATTTATTTATGTATCTGAAAGGCAGAGTTATAGAGAGGCAGAGAGAGAGAGAGAGAGAGAGAGAGAGAGAGAGAGAGAGAGAGGTCTCCCATCTAATGATTCACTCCCCAAAAGGCCACAATGGCCAGAGCTGGGCCCATCTGAAGCCAGGAGCCAGGAGCTTCTTCCAGGTCTTCCACGTGGGTGCAGGGATCCCAGCACTTGGGCCATCTTCCACGGTTTTCCCAGGCTACAACAGAGAGCTGGATCAGAAGTGGAGTAGCCGGGACTTGAACCAGCACCCATATAGGATGCCAGCACCACAAGCAGTGGCTTTACCAGCTGTGTTGTAGCACCTGCCCTAGAATGCATTTCTCAGGCCATAGCAGAGAGCTGGATCAGAAATGGAGCAGCCAGGAATTGAACTGACGCCCATATGGGATGCCAGCACTGCAGATGGCAGCTTTACCCACTATGCCACAGCGCCAACCCAGAATGCATTTATCAACAGTGTGGTGCTGAGTTAGCCTTGGCTTCCTTGAACACAGGATTTACCATGTCTGATGCTTCCCACAATAAGATGTGACTGTGCCAGGGCTTGTCAAAGGGGACTTTATCATTAATTCTGAGAGGTCAGTGGGAAACAGATTGCTGGGTGCACTCTGTGCTCCTGAGAACCTGAGAAAATGAATGGCTTCTAAAACCCATTGGTACCCCTGGAATAATAAGGTTCAGAGACCACAAGGGATTTTTATGGTGCTTTGCAGGAACCACTTGTAGTCTTGACATTTGTGAGTGATGTTAGAAAAAAATCTGATTTAGTATCAAAAAACATGCATCCTATGAACTTACCAACAGAAGTTCAGGTCTAAGTAAATGATGTCCACAAAAGATAAAGAACAACTTCAGGAAACAGAGAAATGGGGGTTCAGTCTCATCACGAGTCTAAGGGGATCCGGGGATGAAAGTGAGGGAAAGTCTCCGGAAGCCAGGCCTGCAGGCAGCCAGTTCAGACTCAGCAGCAGAGTGGGGGATGGTGCTGGAGCCCAGAGGATAACTCCTAGAAGAATCCAAAACTGGTCACATAACAGATGTGTTTTGAAAAGCTGAGAGGAGATCACAGCTTTGCTGGAGAGCCTGCAGGTGAATTACCAAAGGGTACATAGAAAACAAGGCTATAAGCAACTCCAGGGAAAACAAAAAGTCACACAAGAAGGAAATGCAATCATCACATCATCAATGACAGAGCTGTTGGTACTGTTTCCATAATCTGAATATTGGATTAGACACAAATTATGACATAACTCTTGGGGAGGAAGATGGGGAAGAGACGAGACCTGTGTGTGGATAGACGTGTGTGTGTTGGTGGTGGGGAGTGCGTTCAGAGCCGGAGCCTCATACTCAGTAGTTATGAAGTCAACAAGAAAAAGCTTAGATTTCAAAGTCCAGAAAAGGCTGGTGCTTAGAAACCGAGAAGAAAATGCCCAAAGTGACAACAAAAAGACATGAGACTAGCTCCTAAAGAGTAGGATAGGGGTGGGTGGAGAGGGATTGGACAGGCAAGGGGAGGCCTTACTAAATTATTTTGGAATGAGGGATAAGTATACCTTTAGGGGGAAGTTTTCTATTAAAAAGGAACAGAGAATCTGGGTCAAGGTAGCAACCCGACAGGACGGGGTCAGCAGTACTCCCACCATCAACAAAGAGGAATGAAGGCAGAGAGCAGCGGTGGGATTGTGAGCCGCCAGAGCTCTGTCCCGCCTTTGTCTTCACCTGGGAATTAATAGCTTACAATGGACATCTCTACCTGGGAGAAGCCTGCCTGGTGCGCTGGGGCGGCATTCCACAAACACTGACAGCAGCAATAATGAAGCTGCCAATCCCGGGGACACGCCAGGGATGCATCTGCCACGGGCTGGCCTTGGGAGCTGTCAGCCTTCTCAAATGCACATTGCTGGGCCTGGGGAAGATGTCACTCGTGCCTGTGCATGCTGCTTCCTGTAACTGCTTATTCTCACAAATTAGATCCCAGCACCGCTTTCTTTACCTGCGAAGAAGGCACTGCGCTGAATGATGCCAGAATTCTGGGAGGGCCCACTTACAGTCCAGAAATAGCTCCTGAATCTGAGGTCTGGGGAGGGGTGTCCCGTGGGCTATGTGAAAGTCAGTGCAGAATCGCATCCCATGCTTGGCTGTGCGGGGGGGGGGGGAGGGGCTTTGGACTGGAGCACTGGACTCAAACCACCGGCAACCCAGCCGGGGGAAAAGGGACATCCTTGTCTTAGGGCCCCCATCTCCTGAGACGACGGGGAAAGAGGCCCCACAGGCTTCCAGATAAGTCTGAAACCAGTGATTCATCCACTTCTGTCTTCCTGGAGCAGCGGCAGCAGGTGCAGCAGGTGCAGCAGGTGCATACGGAAGCTTAGGTATCTGCTTAACCAGCAGGAAAGGGGACTTGAACCATGCTTCAGTCGCTTTTATTTTTTAAACTTAAACATGTATTTATGTAGTTTTACTTAATTTAAAGGCAGGGGTGGGGGAGAGAATCTCCTATCATACACTAGTTCACTCTCCAGATGCCTGTAACAGCCAGGATTGAGCCAAGCTGAAACCAGGAGTCAGGAACACTATCCGGGTCTCCCATTGGGGGTGGCAAGGATGCAACTCCTGAAGCCAGCACCTGCTGCCTCCCAGGGTGCGTATTAGTGAAAAAGCCGGAATTGAGAGGAGAGCCAGGCAGTCCTATAGGGGACCTGGGTGGCCCAAGTGGCATCTTGACAGCTGTGCCAAATGCCTGCCACCACGCCTCACTTGTGACCAGGGCCCTGGGGGCTATAAAACACTCCTAGCTCCCCCCCGACACACAGACTCCACTCCCACTGCCGTGTTACCTGATGACCCGTCAGCAGCCTGCAATGGAGGTAGCGTCAACAGAACTCAGGGAGACAGAGACTTAGGAAGCACGGGAGACTGCAGGGATGCCACGCTTGGGTCACCAGTGAAGGCTTTGCTGCCGAGAACATGCCATGGTGGTGAGAGCACCATCATCAAAGCCGCCCCAGGCTTGGGACCCTGTGTGCCATGTAAGCAGACTTTGGGCAGGCAGGCGGTTTAACTTCCGTAAGCCTCCATTTGCTTATCTGTGGAATGGGCATAATTTCCCCCCATTTGTGAGATGTTTTCTGAGGACTACGAAGATGTAATTACATGAAAACATTTGATGCAGAGTACATGGTTATGCAATAGATAACTGTTTAGGGTCTTCAAAAAGTTCATGGAAATGTATAATATTATGAAGAAACCATGCATAGGTTTCAAATGCCTTTGTACCAACATACACTTATCTTTCGGTTCCATCTTCCAAGAACTTTTTGAAGTGTTCTTGAATGATTACATTGTAACACGTAAAAATAAACATAGTGGAATCTCACTTTTTATTTTAAGGAGAAAGTAATTGAACATTATACATGCATTTTTCACTCGAATAGTAATACTTCTCCATAATTCATGAGGATTACTTTTATGTTGCTTTCGCCAGATGTTCTCAACCAGGGGTGAATTTTGTCCCCCAGGGGATGCTTGGCAATGTCTGCAGTTATTTTGGTTGTCGCACTGAAAGGAAATTCTCCTGGCACGTAGTGGGTATCCGCCAGGGGTGTGGCTAAAAGCATGCAACAAGGCACAGAGAGTGCCCACGAGGCAGAATTATTCCAGCCCAAACGCTCAATGACGCTGGGAAAGTCTGAGCTATGCGCTAACTAGGAAACTTAAGTAGAAAAGCATATCTTCAGAACCCTTGCTAAGGACTCCTCCTGTCTTGGGAGTGACAGTGAGCTGACATTAAGTGCAGCATTTTCTGTGCCCAGCCTGGCATGGCTATTCCAGGGACGGGAGTGCGGTGGGGCAGCTGCACGCCGGTCGGCTCCCACCAGGGCAGCAGTGAGGATCAGTGGCTAGTTAGGATTTTGGAGGAAACAGCAAAGCTTTGTTAGGCACCATTTTATCTTGGATTTGGACTTTCCTTAGGAAATGTATTTCTAAAGGTTAAGTAATACTTGAGATACATTCAAACGCTAGAATGAAATTTTGCAAGCTTAGGGGTTTTTTTTTGCTTGTTTTTGCTTTTGTTTTTTTAACATCCAAAAAGCTTTTTCTGGCATCAGTATAAAACCAGGTTTGGGGATGGGTGTTTCCTGGCTAGGGCGACAGTGAGGGGGGCTGTGTCGTACACCGGGGTACATGGGATCGATTCTAGCTCTGCCCCCTGACTCCAGCTTCCTGCCAGTGTCGGCCCTGGGGGGTCATTAGCGGTGGTAACTGGGTCCTAGACACCACGAGGGAGACCTGAGTTGAGTTCTTGGCTACTTGCTTTGTCTTTGAGCCCGGCATGGGCTGATGCAAGCATTTTAGAAGTGAACTGGTAGATGGGAGTTTCTCTCTCTCTCTTTCTCCTCTGTCTCTCAAATAAAAATAAAACACAGAAACTGGACCACTCAGTTTCTTTCTCTTTAAAACTGTTTATTTCGTTATGTTTGTTTACTTGAAAGGGAGAGAGACAGAGGTCGTGCATCTGCTGGTTCACTCCCCAAACATCCATAGTAGTCAGGGCAGGGCCGTGTTGAAGCAGGGACCTCGAACCCAATCTGAGACTTCTTTGTGGGTAGCAGGAACCCCACTACTCGAGTCATCACCTGATGCCTCCCAGGCGCATTAGCAGGAAGCTGGAGTTGGGTGCGTAGCCAGGACGTAAGCCCAGGATTGTCTGGTGGTGCACCTTGCTGCACCAAACACCCACCGCAATTCATCCAGTTTTTAAAAAATAAAAGCCAAAACAACGAAACTTGGTTTGCTGTAAGTGTATTGGCGACAGTATTCAACAACCATTTCTTCTCATGGTTTTGAGACTATCCGCCTCCTTGCAAATGACCACCATTGTGAACAGGCCAAAAAAAAAAAAAAAGAAACAGAAAAATCAGTTCAAGGGAGCCCCATTGTGCATGCAACAACTCCCTGCTCGCTTCTGCATAGGCTTTAATAGATGCGAAGGCTAAATGAGAGAACTAATAACTCTCGCCCACTTTCTTTTCTCTTTTATTATAATCCATATTCAGATATATTCATATAAAGATGTACAATATTACAGAAAGGGCACCCGAAGTGACACCAGGACTCCGCTGGTTGAATGGTGCGTTTTTGTCCCAGCTCCTGGGCCGGCCATTCTCCACACCCCTCATCAGCCTTTTGTGTGGAAGTCTTTGCTAAAGTCAAGTCTCAACTGATAAGACCTCAGAGGCATAATCATTTTCCATTGACAGCACCTTGCAACCAATTCACAAACATTTTCATATTAATATTGAGCAATTTCCCTACATTCTAATCCATCAAAGTGGGCTATTAATCCTTCCTGTACCATTCTCTATTCAAATGCTAACAATTTTCTTCTCACAAGCTAAAACATTTGTCCGACAGCCCCTTGTACAAAGCCCTGGCATTGTTAGCGATGATGGATCCGAGTGTTAATACGGAGGATGCAAGGTAAATTACATCATTGCTACTGTACATATGTAGAGGGGAAAAATCTTTTTAAAAGATCATTTGTATGCTAAAGATAATGAAAGTGATCCCATGGCACAGCAACCTTAATTTTCCTTTCTAAGAGGAAAAAAAAAGGTTCTTGATGGTAGAGTATGGAAATCCATCATGATTTATAATGGTCTGAACGCCATGGTTTACTTCCTGAAAAAAATGGGCAGTGTTTCTTTTTAAAGAACGGATTGAAATGGCTCCTTAGAAACCTTGTGAGAATGTCTGAAGAGTGGCTGTGACTAGCAGAGCAACGTGAAGAAGGGAGCTAACCTCAGGAGGGAAAACAGACAAGTGCCTCCCCGTGGGGGCAGTGAGAAGCTCACCCATTCCCTGCGTTAGCACGGCCGGGCGTGGCGTGGGAAATGGAGGCTGAGCACTCCGAGCGCCCCACCACGAGAGACCTGAAGTCCACCAAGGGCTCCCGAGGAGCTCGGACTGCTAATATCAGTGCCGAGGGTGGCGTTTGCAGATAGCCCCTGTGTTCCACTTCACCACGGAGTCCTGAGGACAAGAACTATCCTGTCTCACGCTGCCAGAATGCCCAGCAGGTCCGAGGCTTCCCATAGGTAGTAAAATCGGCATTTGAATGCTTCGCTCACTCTTGGGTATTTATTTGCTTCCTCCACGTTTGCTGGCCTTCAGTGTTTTCCTGCAACAGAGAGGCTGCCTGAAGCCAGACATCCCTAATGCATCCCTGGTACCTTCCTCTCCCTCGCCAGGCCCCACCCTTGCAGCTCTTGCAAGGTCTGTCAATTCTCCTGCCAAAGAGCTTCCAGATTTGTCATTCTCCCTGATGCCATGAAGACCTGGGTCTCGGACCACCTTTCCAGTGAATGTGGCTTCCCCTCCATTTTTACAATGCAGCTCAAGGGATCTTGACATACAAACTTTATCACATCACTTCCATGCTGAACAAAAGAGAAACGTGAAGAGTCAACACTACCGCTGCGTCCTCAGGATAATTTTCCAATGCCCACCCCCAGCCGTTTCCTAGCCCTCTGACCCCATTCCCACCACTGAAGAGAGCCAGGCTTCCAGCTCCTAAGGTGGCCCAAGGTCTCCCCATCCAAGAATCTTTGCATCTCTCTTGTTCACCTGGAAGACCTAGGCTCTTGCTCTTTGCCTGCCAAGTTCTGCACCTTTTCAGACAGTCAGCTGAAAATTTGTCTCTGAAGTCAGTCTCCTCTGCCCACACCGTCCTGTACTGCACCCCAAATCTAAGTCAGATCTCCGGGTCCCTTCTTCCCTTCCTGACACTTATGGCTAGCTACAATGATTTCTGAGTGCGCAGTCACATGCCCGACATCCACCACCCACCAGAATGCGTGTTCCTGGAGGGGAGGAAGCAGATTTTGTCCTCCAAAGAGCTCCTGCTACTGAGCACCGTATTTTGGCACAAAGTAGTTGCTCAACATGTAGTTGATGAATAAGGGAATGAATGTGGCTTATCTGCACAGGGCAATGTCACTAGGAGTTTAACCTAAGACACAGCACCAAGCGATGATCATGATAAGTTTTAGCGTGATTGGGAACGATAACAGCAGGAGCCTGTGAGTGCTGGAGCTTGGATCTGTTTGGAAGTGTGTGCACTGATTGTCTGCATGTATTTGGATTTCTTTGGAACTGAAAGGATTGAAATTCGAAGCAGCAATGTGGCGATGATGGCGGTTCTTCCCCCTCCGCCCCGCCAGGCTCCACGACATTCTGTGCAGTGCTCTTTAAAGACTAAGACCTGCCCCGAGGGATCGGGGTCCCTGTGCTCAGGCAGCTCAAGCTAGAGACAGTTTCTGGATCTCTGATCCAGGGAGCTACATCCATGGAGTTACAACAGCTGCTGGCCATCAGGAAGCCATCGGGCTGGATGTACGGGCGGGAGAGAAAGAAGAGGAGGGAGAGGGCAGAGGGAGAGGGAGAAGAAGATGCCACAGCAGAGAGACACGAGAGGACGCACACCCCAGAGGCTCACTCTGACAGCTGCTGATGCCCACACCAGTGCTGCTCGGGGTCACCCCACACTTCCCAGACCACCCCATGCTCCAGGGAGAGGAAAGTACTCTGGTGGGTGACACAGGGACACACAGAGCTCTGGACATGTGCAGGGGGAGAAAAGGAACCCTCAGTAGGGCCCACAGCCCTCGGGTCCTCTGCATCCTGCATTCCTCCTTTGGGTGGCCTGCCCCGGGCTCCCGTGCACACAGTCCACAGGCACCAAGCGTCCAGCCAACTGCCGCAGCCTTAACCTGTGTTTCTTCCCTTTCTTTCTTTTTTTAAGATTTATTTTATTTATTTGAAAGACAGAGTAGAGAGAGGTAGAGCTAGAGAAAGAGAGAGAGAGAGAGAGAGAGAGAGAGAGAGAGGTCTTCCATCTGCTGGTTCATTCGCCAAATGACTGCAATGGCCAGAGCCGAACTGATCTGGAGCCAGGAGCCAGAAGCTTCTTCCAGGTCTTCCACCCGGGTGCAGGGACCCAAGACTTGGGCCATCTTCTACTGCTTTCCCAGGCCATAGCAGAGAGCTGGATCAGAAGTGGAGCAGCCAGGACTCAAACCAGCACCCATATGGGATGCCGGTGCCGCAGGCAGAGGATTAACCTAGTGTGCCACGGTACTGGCCCCTTGGGCTGCATTTCTTAGAGCCCTGTGTATCCTGATCCATCTCTGATGACTCCTGGGAGTCATCAGAGAGGTCTGAAGTGTCCACTGGTCAGCACAGAGTACTCAGGGACTGCGAGGGGAGGGCTCACCCTCATCTTTACCCTGAAAGGAAAGAGCCTGCATGGTAAATCCATCACCATTCCCCTGGCGGTCTGTGCAAACACCGATGATCTCAGAACAAGCTCTGGGCCGTCTGGTAGATCAGCATTGCCGAATAGCCCCTCTGGGTTGACTCATCAATTTAATCCATTTTTCTCAAACTAGGTTGCTCTTGAAGAAACTGCTATCTAGTCCAAGAAAACATGTGGCTTGTCCCCTTAAGATTTGATTATTCTATTTGAAAGGTGGAGTTATAGAGATATAGAGAGAGACACAGAGAGATAAAGAGATCTGTCTGTTGGTTTACCACCCAAATGACCTCAGCAGCTGGGGCTGGGCCAGGCTGCAGCCTGGAACCTGGAACCCCATCAGATTCCCCCATGTGGCTGGCAGGGGTCTAAGCACCTGGGCCATCTGCCGCTGCCCTCTCAGGTGCATTAGCAGGGAGCTGGATTGGAAGCAGAGGAGCCTGGACTTGAAGCAGATTCCTAGGGGATGCCAGAATCCACCGCGGTGACTTAACCTGCTGTGCCACCACGCTGGCCACCACATGTGCCTTTTATTCTTCTTTTCCTATCAAGTAATTGAAAACTCAATTTTGGCATTATAAATCCAGGTAGTCCCATCTCTCGCCTGCTGAGTCAGCAACTCAGGACGCTCCCTGCACCTGACCCTGGTGAAGAAGTGGAGAGTTGGTGGGAAGATCCCCCCCCCCCACCATCAGTTACAGTAACTGAATGCTAGGGACAATCCGAGCGTCCA
Source organism: Sylvilagus floridanus (assembly GCA_949820135.1). NCBI lineage: Eukaryota > Metazoa > Chordata > Mammalia > Lagomorpha > Leporidae > Sylvilagus > Sylvilagus floridanus. Next base: position 54,218,181 of record OX463232.1, read on the forward strand.
GTGTCAGGGGAACGGTCATGGGCGGGATGGAGGGGCCCTGGGACGGCATAGCAGGGAGGCACACGACAGAGACAAGGGTATGAAACTTCCTGGGTACAGAGCTGTCTTCTTCCTATCATCTCAATTCTGCAACAGTGCACGGAACTAAGACTCCAATTTCCACCAGGAGGATCGCAGACAGTTCCCCCTGAGTTCTTTCTTTTGTTTTGTTTCTTTTTAAATTTTCTGCCAGGAGAAATGCATTGCTTTTAAAAATAGAAAAGAATTTCATCTCTCGCTGTCTCTCATTGGTCTGTATCTACCTATCATCTCTCTATCATCTCTCCACCTATCATCTCTATCATCTATGTATTTCGGGTAGGAAAATCGGTTTACAGATGACGCGATGCACAGAACTAGAACAACACAAACTGAACACCAGCCTTTAGCTGACCTTCCCTATCTCCCCGTAGCCTTGTGCTCTGACAGCATGTCCAACCTTCCCACGCACTCTCCTAAATCTTGCCAAGGATTCTCCCGCAAGAATCTCCTGGTGGTGATCACCCGTGGGAGCCAGGCCCATTTAAACGGAGGGAGTGTTGTACCACTTTCCAAAACCCCGAAGAGTCAGAGAGGAAAGCGAATGTGCCTGGGCCTGGGGCAGCTCCACACTGCAGGCTGCCGTGGAGAGCACCTCCCCCGCACAGGCCTTGCATTCGATGATGCCTTCCACACAGCCAGACAGCGGTGGGGCAGCTTTTCCGCGCCTGGTGCTGAGAACCCATGGGTAGATAATTATTCAAGGTCAGACTTTTAGCTTTGGATGCCAGAAAGAAAAAAAAAAAAAAAAGGCAAACATTCAGGGTTAGCCAATGCTTTGCAAACACTTGTTTGAGGATTTCCTAATTACTCTAAGTGGTTCCTCCAGCCTTCCTACTTAAAAGGCTGCTGTTCTGTATGATGTCATCCCCTGCCCATTATCTCTGCAGTCAATTTGCAGTATTAGGAGAGGCAGCAAGAAAATATTTGCAAACATCAACATTCTCAAGTCTTAAAAGATAATCCCCTTTCAACTCCCCATGAGCGTATCAGCAAGGCGGTTTGGTTTTCAAATTTCTCTAAATGGTAACAGCACCAGCTGCATCATACAGAAAACCTTTCTTCTGAGAAACTCAAAAGAAATTTCCAAGTGTATCCCATCAATCACCGCGCAGGTCCTCAGAGGACTGGCTGGGCAGGTAGTTTGAGAATAATTAGAAATGCAAATCGAGAAGCCCCTGTTAGAAGAGCTCCTAGAGGCGTGCCCCCACCTGCACAAACCCCCCGTGTCCGACTGTGGTTGAATGCCTTGATGGGCTCACCCCTCCGGTGCGTCCCCCAGCAACAGTATCACCATTGTCAGCACCGGACTGCAAGAGGGAGAAACTGAAGTGGACCGGCCCACGCAACTTGGTGTGTGACAGCCCCAGGCGTGGAACCCAGCCCCGGCTGTCTCACTCGCACAGTTCACACTCCACAGTACCTCGTGGCTCCACAATCTCCTTCCCCTTCTACCCTCTCAGGTGGAAGATTCTGAGGATGTTGACAAATGCTGCTCCCAAATGTGTTCCTCTCCAGGTGGGAATCGCATTCCACGCTAGCAGGGAGAAGAATGCTTTGAGGCCAGACCGGTTATGAATCTCGGCTCCTCCACTTATCAGCTGGGTGACCTTGGCCGAACTATTTTAATGTCTCTGAGCCTCTGTTTCTGAACAATAGAAGTTAGAGTAGCTTGTGCTTTGGAGGGTTGTTGTGGAGCATAAACAACATAACACAAGTTAGATGCTTAACACAGCGCCTGGTCATTGTGAGCGCTCAGTAAGTGTATATTATTATTATTGCGAGAATGTTGTTTTGATCCGTTTGGTGTTGCTGTGACAGAAGACCTGAGGTTGGATACCGTATAAAGGGGCTTATTTGGCCGTGATTCTGGTCACTGAAAGATCCAAGCAGCTGTGATCTTTGGCCAAGTATTTACTAAACAAATCTTCAACTGATTTTCAAAGCAAGAAAACTGCAACTAATTTTATATGCAAAGAGAGTGCCCAGGGCTCAACAGTGGCATCCTAATTTATGAGGAGTGAAATAAACTCTGGGTTTGGCCAGCTGGTGTAAGAAAGGGGCTAATAGAAGACGAGGCCACAGCAAACAAAGTAGCTCCGCTTGTGTCAAATGAAATTCAGTAATATTTAAAAGTGATTCAGCCCAGTCGAAGCTTCTAGACATTCCAAAACTCAGTTATAACGAAAGCACCCAGTGTAATGAATGAAATGAAAATGTGACCCAGGATCTCACCATTTATTTAGAACTGAGAAAAGGAAAATTGCTCTCTCTAACCAATAGGCCTAAAGTTATTACTTCATTCACTTAAGCATTTTACATAAGGTAATTCTCTGATGATAAATCACATTGAAATTGATTTCAGTTTAGAAATGGAAAAAAAATCTACATTAAAATGTGAAAGCTTAGAGATTTGCCGATCTGAATTATTGGGGTGCTCATGCTAAGAACGGGTGACAAATTGAAAAATAAGCGTGTACTCACTTGGAGAATATAAATCTGGTCCTCAGAACCACCCATTATGCAAGGGAAAATAAACTGCCTCTCATTTCATTAGGGAAACTCATTTGCATCAGCGTTTATACTTACATATGTAATAATGCACGGTCCCAGCCTGAATACAAGGCGGTAATTCAATCAAAAAGCTCAGTTGATATGCTATCATAAACAGCAAAAATGGAAACAGAACCTTGGGAATAAATCACCCTCTTACTATTCAGCTGGGACCACACTGGGCTATTTTACACTACATGCATTGGTGCAGTAATTCACAAATACAAATAAAAAAAAAACTTTCTTTTCCTTTTATTTGCTGGCATGTGGCTGTGAGAACTGGCAGCTTGTGCTACTCCTGCAGGTGCTGGGTTTGATCCCAGTGGTGGAATCAGGCAGCAAGCGGCAGAGACAATAAGGCAATTAACATTTTTTTAATTAAACTGATTTTAATCAAAATCTTAAAAACACTTGAAATTTTAATCCTAAGCATAAGGCTTGCACACACATCTCCATTTTCAAGGGGAGAGCGCCTACTGAAAATTAACATTATGTTCAAAGCAGCCATGTTCTCGGTTGCAAACTAGACATCATGCCCCGGCTGATCGAGTGAATTGGAAAGTGTCTGAGCGGTACTGTCCAAGGCTTTTCAGGGTTATTTCCTGGATGGTGTTGGGTGATCTGGGCGACTCCGCACTTGTCACGTCCTCTGCCTGGAACATTCCTCGCCCAAGTCCTCCATGAGGTCCCCTTTGGTCATTCGCATTGGAATATGACTTCTGCAGTGGGTCTTGGACTTCTCACCGCACACCAGGGCTGCCCATCTTTCAGTAACATCATCTCAGGCTCAATCAACTTCTTCCTAGAGAAAGGTTCAAGTGCATTTAAACGTGGAGAGAACAGGATGACTGTGACACAGTCAGCATTGTCTCAGTCTCCCCACCCTTTCTACCCCCCCCCCCACCACCACCACTCTGGGCCCTTCGTCCCCAGGCCCAGGTTACTCCAAGGCATGACCAGGTACAAGGTCATCTCATCTGAAAATACAGTCTGTGTTTTGTATCCTCCAATCCCATCTCGGCAGATTTCACCAACCACAGCTTGCAAATCCTGGGGGGAAAATGAGTCAGGACGGAGCACGGGCAGACTTTTCTTTCTTGCTATTATTCCTTAAAACTGCATCCGTAGCATTTACATTGTGTTAGGTATTATGAGTAATGAGAGCTGACTTAAAATATGTAAGAGAATATGTGTGGGCTACATGCAAACACTGTACCATTTTATTGAAGGGATTTGAATACCTTCACGTTTTGGCACCCTTGAGGCATCCTGGAACTCATCCCTTACAATTACAAGGGGCAACTGTATTTTTCATGTGTTTCCCTAAAATATAAGGGCTTTAAAAGTTAATCACAACACAATTATCAGAGCCAGCACTGAGGCACAGTGGGTTAAAGCCCCGGCCTGCAATACCAACATCCCATAAGGGCGCTGGTTTGAGTCCCGGCTGCTCTATTTCCTATCCAGCTCCCTGCTGTGGCCTGGGAAAGCAGCGGATGAAAGCCCAAGCCCTTGGCCCCTACACTCACGTGGGAGACCTGGAAGAGGCTCCTGGCTTCAGCTCAACTCAGCTCTGGCCATTGCGGCCATTTGAGAAGTGAACCACTGATGGAAGACCTCTCTCTCTCCTTCTCTCTGTGACTCTGTCTTTCAAATAAATAAAAAAAAAGTCTTTAATAAAAAAAATACCATTATCATATCTAAGAAATTCATGATTACTGGCAATCTCATCTCATACCCAGTCAAGTTGTTCACATTTATACCATTTTTTGAATTGGGATATAAATGAAGCCCACACTTTGCAGTGTTTGTTCTGTTACCTAAGTCTCCTTTGACCTTTAGATTTGTCTCTCAGTCTCTGTCTCTCTCAAGTCGCATTTTCTTGAGGAAGGGTTGCACCTTAGAAGCCAGCTCCTCTGTTTGCTAGTCATCCACAATCCGGATTCGCTGATTGAATCTGCAGGTCATTGACACGCCTATCTGTCTTGTGAATGACTTGGACCTTGGTGGGTGTGTCCCAAGGCTTGGTCAGCTCTAGTTCCACGTGCCTCTGCAAGGTCATGTCACACGCAGCACTGTAGTCGTCCACTGACAGTTATACAATGTCTGTTGTCTCTCTTTACGTGATGTTGCTAGCTACTGATGGTCATCGCCTAAATCCACTCACTCATTAGGGTTCACAAAATAGTAATATTTCAATTCCAATATTCTTCTTTATTTATTTATTAACTGGAAATCTTCATCAAAGAAATAACTTTACTCCAGCGACTATCCAGGCACCAGCTAGTTTTACCAGTTTTCAAAATATTAAAGGAATTCCCTAGAATTATCTGAAAGGATGAAATATTATCTCTCTAGCTATCCCTTCAACTCTTATCCATCTATGAATTGATAGATTGATCAGCTGGCCAATCCACTTATCTATCTGGAACAGTTGTGAACTTGTTTGAGGTGAAACTATGAGGAGTTAAAGGAAAATGACAGGGGGAGTGAGACTAAGCTCTGACCAGCGTTGGGATTGTCTGAGGGAGGTAGCCCTGGGAAGCGACTCTCACCAGGGCAGCAAACTGAGTTGGAGGCAGGGCAGCTGTCAACAGGAACACGGTCAGCAGAAGAGCTGACCTACTGAGAGAGGGAGGTCAGCTTGGAAGTCGGGGCTTGAGATGAGGGGGCAGAATGGAATAAGTCGAGGGCAGGAGACCATGGGGCGTCGCGGTTTCTGAACTCTGATACCCCTGCAGGATCAGCAGGCACGGAGGCACTGGCCTTTTGCTACCTGATGACATCAGCTCCTGGCACCAGACACACACAGCAGCCTGTGCTCAGAGTCCTCCTCTGGGATGACTAGTGCCTGCCCGGTCCCTTACTGCTTCAGAAAGTCATTCCTGGGCCCTTCTCCTCAGCAAGCCCCGAGGCAGGTGTTGGGGACATGCTGCACTATTGGGGGCATGCCACACTGCTGGGGACATGCCGCACTGCTGGGGACATGCCGCACTGTTGGGGACATACCACACTGCTGGGGACATGCTACATTGTTGGGACATGCCACACTGCTGGGGACATGCCGCACTGTTGGGGACATGCCACACTGTTGGGGACATGCCACACTGCTGGGGACATGCTGCACTGTTGGGGACATGCCGCACTGCTGGGGACATGCCATACTGCTGGGGACATGCTACATTGTTGGGACATGCCACACTGCTGGGGACATGCCGCACTGTTGGGGACATGCCACACTGTTGGGGACATGCCACACTGCTGGGGACATGCTGCACTGTTGGGGACATGCCGCACTGCTGGGGACATGCCATACTGCTGGGGACATGCCACACTGCTGGGGACATGCTGCACTGCTGGGGACATGCCGCACTGCTGGGGACATGCCACACTGTTGGGGACATGCCGCACTGCTGGGGACATGCCGCACTGCTGGGGACATGCCGCACTGTTGGGGACATGCTGCACTGCTGGGGACATGCCGCACTGCTGGGGACATGCCGCACTGTTGGGGACATGCCGCACTGCTGGGGACATGCCGCACTGTTGGGGACATGCTGCACTGTCCTCCAGACCTGGAAGATGCAGTGTCAGGTGTTGTGGTGGAGTAGACTTGAGGGGAGCATGGAGCCAGGGCATCCCCCAGCACCCAGAGGGTGATCAGGGTAGCTTCCCCCACGGTGCCCACAGTGAGTCTATAAGGACGAGACTGAACTCCCAGGTCCGTTGCAAGATTGCACTCCCCACCCCACCCCCACTTTGAGATTGGGCATGGCCATGTGATTTGCATTGGCCAATGAAAAAGGGACAACTTCCCACGCCTTCTCCCACTACTACTGTAATCTGCGATGCTCCCAAAGAGGCAGTCCCTTCAGCCTGGGTCCCCAAGTGAGGAAGACATGAACTAGAGCCTCACACCCAACCTGCAGTGGCCACGGAGCACAGGGAAGAAATGAGTGAGTGTGGAGTGCAGCTATTATGACACAGCTGTGTGGGTTACTTCACTTCACCTCATCTCTCCTGGCTGATGGAGGCACAGGTGGGCGGGAAAGATTCTCCAGAAAGGCCCAGAATCCTGTCCAGAGTTTCTCAACCTTGGCACCATTGACATTTTGGGTCCCCTAATTCTTTGTTGTGGGTGGCTGTCCTATGCATTGTGGGCTGCTTAGTAGCATCCTTAACTTAATAACACAATTCCCTCCCTAGTTAAGGATGCTGATCAATGTCTCTGGACTTTGCCCAACAATCCATGCAGGGCAAAGTAAGTCCCAGTTGAGAAGCAACACTCCTCCTGGTAGAGAAAAAAAAAAAAACAAGAAAGGGGTGCTTACCTGTAGGTGGTCCAGGGAACAGCCTCCTTGGGCCAGACTCTGAGCCAGGGGCCTGGGATTACATTAGCAAAGAGTCGTTATGCCTGCTTCCAAGGAGTTCAAAATTCAACCAGAAAGGGAGACTCGGCAAAACCTGTCAGAGATCAGGGAGCGTGCAGTCGGTGCAATGACAGAGCACAAGCTATCCTTCCCCGGGGTGCAGCAACTCAGCATTTCAGAACTCAGCGCCTGCCTGATCCGCTCCCCTTCTACTCTGTAATCAGTAAAGGACAAAGTCAAGTCATCCCAGCCAGGGGCGCTCAGCCTACTAACTCCATCTCCCCTCTAGCACCTGAATGTGCATGTGCACACGGGCACACCGGTGCACGCGCGCGCACACACACACACGTACAGATGCACGCATACATATAACTTCCGGCTGAGGGAAAGGAGGCAGTGCCACGCCCTCTCCTTCAAGGACTACTGATGGACTTTGAGCCAAAGCCTGCAGGTCGGGACGTGTCTACCAGGCCTTGATTGAGCACCTCCAGTGTGTTAGACACAGAATGAGGGCTGCAGGCACGTGGAGAGGAGGTCACACGAGGTGCTGGGAGAGCCCAGGGGGAAGCGCCTGGCCGTGTACCTCCGCGCATAGCCGTGTCCCTCTGCGCCTGGCCGTGTCTCTCCGCGCATGGCCGTGTCCTTCCGCATATGGCCATGTCCCTCGGCTGCACATTCGTTGGAGGCATCACTGTGCCGTGTCTCTCACATCACCAGGCCCCACTGATGTCTACTGCACAGAATGGGCCAACAGCAAGAGTCTCCTGAACGGATGAAAGAAGAGGCGAGTGACCTTGGGCAAGGTCAGCTTTGCCCTTGATGGCGTGGGGATCCTACAACCACTCTGGGACCCCCTGGTGGCAGCCACCCAATGCACGTGAGCAGCCTCCTGTGAGAATCTCTGCACTCACCCGAGCCTGTGTGACCGTGAACTTAACAATAGCATTCAACATGTTGACTTGTAATTTTGGCCTTGCTCCCAGCGAGCAGACAAGGCTTCTTCCTGCTCTACGTGCACCTGGGAGCCTCAGCAGAGCGTCTCCGAGCTCGCCCAGGGCTGGGGGGCCTAGGCAGTGCAGGTGGGCCCCTCGGGCAACACCACTGCCTCAATTCTTTCACCTCCTCAGCAGACGCAATAAAACCGTGCACTGGCTGACAGGGCTGCGCTGCCCCAACCGCCCTATGGTGCAGGAAGCCTCGTTCCCATTCTAATTGGTTCCCTTCTTGGACAGTTTATGGGTTGTGCAATAGCTGGGGATGAAAAGGCTGGGTGAGCAATTATGCGCCTGGCACTGCTACCTGGCAGGAGTTAAAGAGTTTAGTAACCACAAGGAGAAACTCCCAACGTCCCCTGGAATGCCGCGGGGTGTGTTCTCAGGAGAGACCTCGCTCCGAAACAAGCCCCCCAAGTCTAAAGGTGATGTCACGCCGGGCGGCGTTCGGACAGTAGCAGCCGGGGCTTCGCGGAGTCGCCCGGCTTCTTTGTGATTTAGGCCGTCAGGTTGATCACCGCTCGCTCGCTCCCTGGCCGGAGCGAAGGACCAGGGAGGGCCTTGGATGGGGCTGATGGATTCTCTGGAACGAAGGTTTGTCTTCCCTGGCGGGACAGATGACTTCATTCGGGGAGCTGAGGTTGCGCGAGTCAAGGCAATAATGTATCTGATTGTCACATGGAAGTTGCTTTTCAAACGCAGCCGCCGAGACCTGCGCGGTGCCAGGATGGCCGCGCGCACCGACGCGCGCCTGTCTGGGTGGGCATCTATTCCAGAATCCAGGCTCTGACGCCACATTGGACGGTTCTAATTCACATCAGCGGGGGCGGGGCCGCCGTGCAGAAAAAGTGGGGCGCCGAGAGGCGTGGCTCCCCGAGGAAATCCCATCCTGATTGTGGCCACGTCGCGGCAGCCCGCGTCCCTGGTCTCCGTCCACTTCGGGCCTGGGTCCCGGGTGTGAATCTTCCGGGAGAGAAGCAGCAGGCGCGGGGACGCGGCTTCGCTCTGGTCCTGCAGGTCCCAAGTCACTGGCGAGCCGCTGCTTCCCCGGGGGCTGCACCGGCTTTTTAAAGCCGCAACTGCAGCAGAAGGTTGGAGTTTGGAGAGAGGACGGGAACATTTTGTTTTTTAAAGATTTATTTGAAAGGCAAAGTTGCAGAGAAAGAGAGCGAGATTTTCCATCCTCTGGTTCACTCCCCAATTGGCCGCAACAGCCGGAGCTGCCTGGATTCGAAGCCAAGAGCCAGGAGCTTCTTCTGGGTCTCCCACGCAGGTGCCGGGCCCCAAGGACTCAGGCCACCTTCTACTGCTTTCTCAGGCCATAGCAGAGAGCTGGATCGGAGGTGGAGCAGCCAGGACTCGAACTGGTGCCCCTATGGGATGCCAGGGCTGCAGGTGGTGGCTTTACCTGCTGTGCCAAACATTTTCTTTTTAATACAGAAGTAAGAAAAGATGATCCGTGTCACCACTGCAGATCTGAAAGGTTTACCAGATGCCAAAGTGTGTTTATGGTTTGGGTCTTGAGCTGATCTGTTTTGACTCACGTTCGTGTGCTTTCTCACACACTTGTCCAATCCAGGGAGCTTGTGGTGGATGCGGGTGATTAGCTACCCCCACGCCGTGGTTTCCTTACACAACAGCACCCTGACTCGAACACCAATGACATCAGCACAGCCCCCTACCTCGCAGAGATTGGGACGCCATCAATTGCAAGATGCAATATTGTTTTGCATCCTTTCAAGAAAGGAAAAAAAAAAAAAACAACACTGGTGATCGAGCCGTATCCCAAAGATGTCATATTATCATGAATTTTTGTTGGAGAAGTTTTTGAAAGATTTATGTAGACAGAGACTTTAATGATATATCACCTTGGCATTCATAAAAAAAAAAATGGAAGCAATAGACATCAGTTAAGGCAATGACAGGCAGGCCATGACTATTGCTTGGCTGCAAGCAATTGTAAGAAGCCCTCCATGGCGGGATGCATTCTGACTTCAGGGATGTTGGGGTAGGAAGTAGTGTGCGTGTTGGAATTGAGGAGACGGCAGACACAGTAAATCACTGTAATGCAAGTGGATGCAAATGGCCTCTTTCCCTGCTTTTGATCAAATGAGAAGTTTCCGTACACTTGACATTGAGGTTTTCCTGGACAAAGGCAGCTCTTGGCTGGGTCCCGCATGCCTCTCGGCGTGACCACCTGGGCTCTCTCCCAGGAGTTCCAGCTGGGCCTCCTTTGATCTGCCTTAGGTCACCATTGGTTTCTGAAGCAAGCGAATGGGGCATTTTGATTGGCCAGACTGGGTCACGGGCCCACCTCTGTTGTGGAGGGTGGGGCGGAGTAGGGGAGTCGACTCTGCCCCTTGGTGCGGGGGCCTGGGATAGGAGTGGTTTCCTGAGAACGGATGAGGACTGGGCGCTGCAGCAAAGGAGTGTGGGTGTGGGGTGCTGAAGGCCACTTTTTTTTGCCTCCCCTCGGGTCCTACATTCCCACGGTCACTTCAGCAGCCACCTCGGGCCCAGGAATGCTGGGAGCTCGCAAACTGATCAGCAGCCTGCTGAGCTGGAAATAACAAGACTCCTATAAGCAGAAGCTGCAAAGGTGGGATCTCTTCCTGAACCCACTTGTGAGGACCGCAGAAGCCAGAGCGGAACAGCTGGTAACGGGCTCCATAAAGGGAGCAGGAGCACCACACGTTCTGGCTTCTCCTCCTTCTCACTGCTGGCTACTGACACAACCTGCTGAAAACATCCAAAACATATTCATCAAGGTGACTTCTCCAAAGGGACAGCAGCCATCAGTGAAAGAGATTTGAATGAGAACAACGTGCAAGCACTCATTCACTGACCGCTCATTCTAGCTCTATTCCTTACACAGTCACTTAAGAGTTCTGACAACTTTGAATTTTTCTAGTTTTAAAGCATTATCTAATTTACAGAGAATAATTTAGATGCTATCATCTAGAGCTGTAGGTTATTGTGTGATCGGAGCAAAATGATTCCACCATCCAATACATTTGAAGACTAACGTAATAATTTGTGGCAGGATTTCCCAGTCTTTAAAGATAACTATATTATTCCATAGTTGCTGAAATTCTAACACATCCAAGGGTGTTTTGTGAATTATTCTACTTTATTCTTTCACATTAACATCTTGATGCGGTGGGGAATAAGAATTTTATCAGCATTTTATGGTCAGAGAAAAGAGGGTACAAGTGTGGTCAGAGTTCAAATCCAGGCTGCCCCAGAGCTCACGTTAGTTAGGCTGCACATGCAGCTCTACTGAAGTATTTGTATCTGTGAGCTTCCAAGACTGAAATGAAAAAAAAAAATAGATTTTGGGAGCAGGCAAAAAAAATGGAATTTGGACACTGTTTGGGGTACCCGAATCCAACACCAGAGCGGCTGCCTTCCAGCCCCAGCTTTGTCTGATTCTAGTTTCCTGCTGATGCACACCCTGGAGTGCAGCAAATGGTGGCTCCAGTACTTTGCATCGTGCCACCCATGTGGGGCACCCAGATTTTGTTCCCAGATCCTGGCTTCCGCTTGCCCAACTCCAGCTGTTGAGGGGAGGGCATTTGGGGGGTAAACCAGTGAATGGAAGATTTCTCTCCATCTCTGTCCCTCTGCCTCTCTAACTTTCAAATAAATGAAAAGAAATGCATTTTTGAGAAATGAGAGGAAGCAGGTTTTTCTAAACTTGCTTGACACAAACCTTTCTATTATGAAGTTCAGTTTGCACACATCCCATGTTGGAAAATGCTAGCCTGAGACAACTGCCATTTTCCTAAGCTCCTTGGAGCCAACATTTTCTGTATGCAAACATGATGCCCGCTCCAGGCTAAGCACTGGGCAAGCTTCCTACCCTAGGGGAATTTCACCTGTGTAAGGGCAGGAGGAGAGGCTCTCAGTGTTGCAATGGTGGACTGAGGCTGATGCTGTGGTGTAGCAGGTTAAGCTGCTGCCTGCAGAGCTGGCATTCCGCATTGTTAAAAGTTCAAGTCCCGGCTGCTCCACTTCTGATCCAGTTCCCTGCTAGTGACCCTGGGAAAGCAGCAGAAGATGCCCCAAGTCTTTGGGTCCCTGCACCCACATGGGAAACCCGGATGAAGCTCCTGGCTCCTGGCTTCAGTCTGGCCCAGTCCTGGCTGATGTAGCCATTTGGGGAGTGAACCAGCATATGTAAGAAACTCTCTCTCTATATATATAACTCTGCCTTCAAATAAATAAATCTTTTTGAAGAAGAAGGAGGAGGAGGAATGGACTGCAGGCAGCAGGGGGGCAAGGGGACCAACTTTGCCTGGGGCATGCTGGGATATCTTACACTTATTTTTTATTTTTTCCCTTTCTTTCCATTTTGTTTGAAAAGCAGAGAGACACACAGGGATAGCTCCTATCCATTGGTTCACTTCCCAAATGCCTGTAATAGTCCAGGTTGGGACAGGCCCAAGTCAGAAGCATGGGAGAACTCCACCCAGGTTTCCCGCATGGATGGCAGGGACTCAAGTACCTGAGCCATCGTCTACGAGCATGGGGGGGGGGGGCACTAGCAGGAAGCCTGCTTGGAAGTGGAGGAGCTGGGGCTCTGGTATGGGGTGCCCAAGGAGCGCCTCAACTGCAGGGCCAACTGGCTGCCCCCACCCTAGGGTATTTGAAGGAGCAGAGAGACTTGAAGTGTGGGCTTTAAAGGTTAGACGGAGACTGCCAAGCCCTCACAAAAGGGGCGGAGACATTGCCAGCAGAAGGGAGAACACTGCCTGCTCTGGTGTCCCCGCCCCTAGAGCAGAGGTCCAGAAAATAAATGGTGTTTGATGTGCACCTGGAGGCGCCAGACTTGCCGTGCACTTTCTCCCCACTCCCCTGTAGACAGTGGACAATGGTCTTAAGATTTGGGCTTCTGCCACTAGGAGTTCCTGATTCCTGGCTCCTGGCTTCTGGCTCTGGAAACTTCTTTTTTTTAATTAATTAATTTATTTATTTGACAGGCAGAGTTAGACAGTGAGAGGGAGAGACAGAGAGAAAGGTCTTCCTTCCATTGGTTCCCCCCCAAATGGCCACTATGGCCGGCACGCTGCACCGATCCGAAGCCAGGAGCCAGGTGCTTCCTCCTGGTCTCCCATGCGGGTGCAGGGGCCCAAGCACTTGGGCCATCCTCCACTGCCTTCCAGGGGCCACAGCAGAGAGCTGGCCTGGAAAAAGGGCAACAGGGACAGAATCCGGCGCCCCAACCAGGACTAGAATCTGGGGTGCCGGCGCCACAGGCAGAGGATTAGCCTAGTGAGCCGCTGCACCAGCCTGGAAACTTCTTGATTCCTGGCTGTTGCAGTCATTGGAGGAGTGAACCAGTGCCTGGAAGATTCTCCCTGTCACTCTGTCTTTCACATAGATAAATAGATCTTTAAAATAAAATAGAAAGCTGTGCAAGTGCTTTGAGCCTCCTCCCTTTACAAGGGGGCACCCTGGTTCCCCTCCCCTGCAGCCTGGGTTGGACAGTGGCTCCGGAGGCCAGGTCAGCAAGAGGGCACAGCTTCTACCTCTCTCCCTCCCTTACCTCTGCCCTCACCTCTCCCTGGACTCTCCCTTTAGGAACCACCACCTCCATGCTGGCGAGAAACCCAGGCCACCATGGGAGGCCACTTGCATTCATGTAGTAGAGGGTCCCAGCGGAGGCCTCGGCCAGCCGGGTCACATGTGGCTCATATTATTTGTGCAGTGTGCAGCTTGCCCAAATTTAGCCTGGGTAGGGCTGGTGGCTGCAGCGTGGGTGTTGGGTGGAGCCAGAGAATGCCCCAGCTTTGTACAACAAGGCTTAGTGTGTGCCTCTCCCTCTCCGTGCGCCCAGGAAGAGAAGACCCGGTATCAGTACATAGAACGGCATGGTTCATGTCGGGGCTCAAGGCTTAGCTGGGCCTGGAAGTTAGAAGGCCCCACCTTGGTGAGATTTGAAGTCCCTTCCAGCAGGTGCTGGGCTCTCTCCACAGTGCTCACAATGCGGTAGTGACGCCAAGCGGCCGAGAGAGAGCGCTGGAGGCGCCATGGCTGTACCCGGCCCCCATAGGCATAGAGAGCCTGTTCCGCTACACCTTCCAAGGGGACTCAAGACCAGCTGTCGGCCTCACAGACGGAGAAGCAGGTGTCCCTAGGCGTGAGGAAGAAACCTGAAGGTGTCTCCTGGTCAGAGGCCGCGTGCCAGGTGAGGTCAGACACGGGGACCCGGAGCCATTTGCCCTGCCCAACGCGGCCACCCCACCCACGCGGTCTTCCCACCACCCACGGGGAGCCTGCGAAGCTGCTAATGTTCAATCACAGGACAAAAGGATCTTTCTGGATCTTTCCTTGGTTAAGGTAACTGGGTGTACCTGTTCCTCAGGGCTTCAACAGGCAGGGTTGAAATGAAAAGGGTTTTCTTTTTACCCCTCAGAGGGGAAACTGAACCAACCAAAAAAGGCAGTCATCTGGGAAACAAGAGACTCCCTACGTGCAGGCTCCGTGAGGCCTTAGCTGTAGCAAGCAGACGTGGTGTGGATGCAGGGATGGGCAGGTCATCAGTAGCCACTGCGATCATTAATGAATCAGTGCGACCGAGATAGGCAGGGAACTCTGAGCGTGTCTGATGGGGGTGAAAGCAGTCGGAGTGGGGCTGCCAGTCCCTGGGTGGGAGATGGAGGCTCCTTTATGAGTTCGCAGGAAGGAAGGCTGCAGCCAGCTCCCTTTCTGTATATCCAGCATCCATATCATTCCCTACAGGGCTCTCTCAGCAGGTGCACCAGTCCCCTCCCCCACGCCCACGGCCGTCCACACAAATAAAATTCTAAGAATGGCCAATATATTCTGCGGAAAGTCACAATAGCCCGCGAGAAGAAATGCATAAACTCATAACTTCCAGCCTGGGCTATTTAGCATCCCATTAAAAATATTCAAAATATAAATCAAAATTCATGGGAATAAGTAATATTCAATTTAGGATTTATGGCATTTTAAAATAGGATGATTTCCTCAAATGTGCAATAAATTTGGTTTTGTGGAATTGCACTTGCCACCTTATCATGACGTTTGCTTTATCTACACAGGCCACCAAAGCGGAGTCACTTTATAGAATCTAAATTCACAAATCAAATGTCGTCTTCACTTCACTGATTCATTGCTGATGGGCCTTTCACAAGGTAAAAAAAATAAAAAAAAAATCCCTTCCGAGTTGACAAGAGCAATGAAGGGGGAGTTCAGCACTGCCCAGCCATGCGGCTGGCCGCTGACCCATCCGTAGTGATCCTCATAAACCAGCCGCATCTTTGGACCTTGGCAGAGTAAATGGAAACAGAAGAGCATCCATGATGGTCACTGGGTTATATAAGATTAGGGTCTGTCCAGAGAATTATTCAAACCCGAGGAACACGGTAAAAAAAGAAAAACAAATCCTGAAATGTGCGTGAGTTTGGCTGTTGATCCTTTTTTTCCTGCCGTCTCAGGAGAGGGAGTGCTGATGTAGCGGGTGTAACTGGGAGGGAGCGCCTTTGTCTGCGGAGAACACCCCGTGGAAACACCTGCAAGAAGGAAGAACGGATGGTCCCTAAACCGAGGGGCGGACTGATGCTACAGATGTCCCCAGCTTTTCCGAACAGCAAATTCCAGCCCTAAACAAGGTAAAGAAAACCCCAACTTCTCCAGTGCAAGAAGGTGCTGTGGTTAGCAAGTGCACAGCCAAGAGGTTGGTTTTTCCCCCCTTAAAATTGTAAAATTATCACTTATTTAGCAAAAGATAGAGCTTTAAAACAAAGCCCCCCTTAAGCACAGCCTAGGGTGTTTTTCAAGCTGGTTTTGAAAAGAAAGTACACTTTGTAGAACAGAAAGACATCTTCCCTTCCTAACTGATGAGATTCAAAGGCAGCTATAATTCTTAATTATGTTCGAGAGAGAGAAGTGAGAAATAGATTTAGGAGCATCTTAGCCATGACACAGGCAAGCACGTGGCTTGCAATTTCCTGAGCTCAACTCCAGGGCAGAATAGCACTGAGGATTCCAAATAGGGCGGGCAGTGTGGTGCAGGAGGTTAAGCAGCCTCGGGGGACGCCTGTAATCCCGTATCGGAGACGGCGCCTGGGACAGAGCTCCAGCCCGGCTTCCCATCCAGCTTCCTAATGTGCCTGGGAGGCTGCGGATGATGGCCCAAGTATTTGGAGCCCTGCCACCTATGTGGGAGACTCCAATGGAGCTCCTGGCTTCCGCCTGGTCCAGCCCCAGCTGTGGTGGGCATTTGGGGAGTGAACTAGCAGGTGGAAGATTTCTCTGTCTCTGCCTCTCCCTCTCTCTGTTACTCTGCTTTTTGAGTCTTTTTTTAAGGTTTTAAGTTCTATCAAAACACACAAACAGGGGCTGGTGTTGTGGCATAGCAGGTTAAGCTGCTGCCTGCAATGCCAGCATTCCTGTATGGGTACCGGTTCAGGTCCCGGCTGTTCTGCTTCCAAACTATCTCCCTGCTGTGGCCTGGGAAAGTAGCAGAAGATAGCCCAAGTCCTTGGGCCCCTGCGCCACATGGGAGACCCAGAAGAAGCTCCTGGCTCCTGGCTTTGGCCCAGCCCAGCCCTGGGCCATTGTGGCCATTTGGGGAGTGAGCCAGCAGATGAATGACCTCTTTCTCTCTGTGTGTCTCTTCCTCTCTTTCTGTAACTCTCCCTTTAAAAAAAATAAATCTTAAATAAACAAAACCAAACAAAATGACTAAGAGGATTTTGAATATAAGCTGCTCTCTAGAAAGGACTTTTTGCTTGTTAAAAGTGTTCACCAACAGAGACAATATGTAAACAAGCGCTCATTCTGACCTCATAGGTAGAGTTTGTTCCTGAAGTTCTATTAGGAAGGGAAATGTGTTTTAAACAACTGTTTTTACTAGTAACAGCAATGAAACATCCTTATAGAGAGTCTGTAAGGAGCAAGTGTGGTGGTACAGCAGGTTAAGCCAATGCGTGGGACGCTGCATCCCATACTGGAGTGCTGGTATGGATACCAACTACTCTGCTGCCAATCCGGTTTCCTGCTAATATGCCTAGGAAGGCAGCAGATGGTGGCCCTGCTGCTGGGGTTGGGTGCGGGCTCATACCGCGAGGCCCACGCCGTCAGTGTCTGGGGCGACCGAGCTCTTTAGCAGGAAGCCCCTGAGACAAGGTTCTGTGAACATGTCCGCTTTATTCACGACCATGCACATCTTTTAAAGGGCAGGCAGAGGGGGCGCAGCGAATTCAGGGCAACACTAATTCTATATAGAGCTGACATTGGCACCGCTATGCTTCGCCAATCTGCTTGAAGGTCATGTAGCTAGGCTTTCCAGGTGGTCCTAATGGGCCTGGGCCACACCGGGAGCTGTATACCTGATTGGCAGAAGGTGGGAGTGGGGGGAAAATGTGCGCAGGGCTCCCACCACCTGCCAGCAGTCAGGCTAACCTTCTGCATGGGCTGGGCAGGCAGACTCCTGGGATCACCCACAGTTCAGGCTGCCTATGTGGGTGACCTGGACGGAGTTCCAGACTCCTGGTTTGGCCTGAAGTATTTGTGGGTATTTGGGAAGTTGACCAGTAGGTGGAATAGTTTTTGCTGTCTCTGTCTCTCACTCTGAGTTTCAAATAAATTTTTTAAAAAAAGTTTGGAAGAGGAAAAGATTTATCTGTATTAGAATCCTTCTACTATAATTAATTTTTTAAAGATTTGATTTATTTATTTGACAGGTAGACTTACAGAGAGGGAGAGACAGAGAGAAAGGTCTTCCTTCTGTTGGTTCATTCCCCAAATGGGTGCAATGGCCGGAGCTGTGCTGATCCACAGCCAGGAGCCAGGTGCTTCTCCTGGTCTCCCATGGGGTGCAGGGCCCAAGCACTTGGGCCATCCTCCACTGCCTTCCCGGGCCACAGTAGAGAGCTGGACTGGAAGAGAAGCAACTGGGACTAGAACAGGCGCCCACATGAGATGCCAGTGCCACAGGTGGAGGATTAACCCAGTGTGCCACGGCACTGGCCCCTACTATGACTATTCTAAGGTAGTCACTTATACCCATATTCATAAGAAGAGCATATATGTAATTTTATATATCTTTTATTATTTTTTGTTTTGACTTTTGCTGCTTGATTACTGTAATTTCAACTTCAGTAGTTAGATAATTATCAAATAGACACACTGTAATTTATTTTATCATTCAGTTAATTTATAATTATTGGATATTTAGGCAGCTCATAAATTTTCTAATTATAAATTAAATGCTTATTAATAACATCACATTATGAAAAAATAGACTCATTTCCATTTAAAATTCAAAGATCTAGTTAAATAGCAAATTAAATACAGCTGAGGAGAGAATTAGCAAACTATAAGAGAAATCTGAGAAAGGCCCTCAGGATTCTTTCATGAAAACCAATATTAACTTTTTAAAAGATTTATTTATTTAAAAGGCTGAGTTAGAGACAGAGAGAGAGAGAGGTCTTCCATCAGCTGGTTCACTCTCCAAATGGCCTCAATGGCTGGAGCTGAGCCCATCTGAAGCCAGGAGCTTCTTCTGGGTCTCCCACATGGGTGCAGGGCCCAAGGACTTGGGCCATCTTCTACTGTTTTCCCAGGCCACAGCAGAGAGCTGGATCGGAAGTGGAACAGCTGGGACTTGAACCGGCGCCAAATGGGATGCCAGCCCTGCAGGTGGCGGCTCTACCTGCTACAGTATTGACTTGCAATGGACTGCAGTGGAAGCAAGCAGGGACTTCAGGATCTCCAAGGAAAGAGCACAGTGCTTTGGGTCGGACCCCGTTAATTCCTGGTAGGCACCGTCCGCGTGTTCACAAAGCATCTCTGTCCTGTGCACCCACTAGGTTGCAGGCGGGAGGCGAGGCTGGAGGGCACGAATGCCCTCCCCTGCTCTCTTAGTTTAGGGAAAGCCCAGTTTTGGTTACAACGGAAAAGAACAAACTTTCAGACAAAACAAGCATTTTAATGTGGTGCTTTTGTGTTTTGGAAGCAATCCACTCAGAAGTGAGACGGGGGTGGGGGGGGTGGGGGGGGTCCTTAGATAACAGTTGGCATCTAGACTGGGCTCCAGCTGAGTTTGGTCTGTGGTTTAACCCTTAATTGAAGCACCAGAAAGCACCCCTCGGCAGTTTCATTACCTAATGGCACTAATGCGTCTTAATAGGAGCTGCTGCATTTGCATCTACTCCTCGGGATTTTATAAGGAACAGTTTATACTGACTAGAAAAATCAGAATGCTCACATTCTCTGTAGGCTTTAAGTACGCTGTTGTTTTGTGATTTTTGTCTGAGTAGGTTTGCACTTTGAGATAAAGGCTGAATTTCATCTAAAACTATCAGCATTTTTTTGTCTATAAAATTAATTCCTATAAAAATTCTCTGCTGGACTAATGTATGTATCTGAATTGAATATGCTAATATTACTGAGTACCAGAGATGGACTTCCCCAAAGTTACAGAGTTTCTCAAAAAGTGATAGCTTTACGGTAGACGTAGATTTCATTCTGTTGAACTTGACTTACTTTCAGAATGAAGTGTGCCATTCCCTAACTCGGTTACTCAGGACTCATCCTAAAACTTTCTGTTCAAAATCTGATTTGATGAAAAGCCATTTGCAATGTTCATTCGCATTATTCTCCCGGTGTGGGAAGGCGGATCTTCCAAGCTTGTTACGTGATCTGAATTCCACAAGGTTTTATTTTTGTTTCCAAACACATTGAAGGTGTATTTTAAGATAAAAGTATGTACGCTATAATCCCATCAGTTTATTAACCACTCACTGGATTTGACTCATACCTGGGGTGGGGGAACAGGAGAGAGAAACAAGGAATCACGGAGCCTCAGTCTAGCAGAAAGGGAGTGTGCACAGGGCCCCTCTTTCAAAGCTGGCCTTTGTTCAAACTACATCTGGTCACATAATCTTTTAAAAAGCACAAGTCAAGTCTCAATTTAATTATGTAATAGCATAAATGGAATTACACTGCTGATGAAGTTCAGAGCTAGAACTCAGACTCACACCCACAAGGCTGGCAGGGCGGCTGGCCAGCAAAGCAGCCCAGGGCGCCTGGCTGCGAGCCTTTCCCGAGCCAAATCCCGGTGACTGGGCCAGGAGGACTTCTGCATAGCAATGGCCTCTCACTCACCTTGTAAACACGATCCTCAAGCAAGGCTAATAGCTGTGGTGCAGGAATGCGGTAGGTACCTCATTCCTCCTCTTTGTACTTTTCCAGGGGAGCAAGGAGCAGCTAACAGAAAGCTTTGGTTCTGCAGTTCCGTGCTGAGCTCTGCGTGGACGCGGCAGACTTTGCAGCGTTCAAATCTACTTGACCTCTGCAGTTCTTTCTTGTCTACCTTGCAACATCCATATTGCGAATAACCTGCCAGGGCACGTAAAGGCCTCCAGATCAACCTCCTTCCTCTCATAGGCGACTGCAGGTAAGTACCTGGGACATGGGTCAGACGCTAAGACGGGGTGAGGCATGCCCGCCCGGGGAAGCCACTGGGTCTGGCCGTCACTGAACCGCAGGCAGGACTTAAAGTTCAATAAATCTAGATAACAGGCTCCTTTTTAAATTACTAATTTTGTATGGCCCGTGAGTGATGTTATAAATATCCAAACTGCCCTTGGCAGACAAAGGCTCCCCAGCCCGGCACGAAGGGCTAGAACAGGCGGCCGGCCGGCTCTTCTGGTGTCAGCCCTGACCGTTGGGTCACCACTCGCTGGTGACTGCCCCTTCACAGGGTCCCACCAGCCCTTCCTTCCAGTAGGCTCTCGGGCTCCGTGCCGCGTCTCGGCTCTCCCCAGGAGTCTCGGAATTCTTCAGGGGATCAAGTTCTATGACGTCTGTATCCTCAACACCTAAAGCAGGATCTGTCATGTATTTAAAAATGGAACCATGACCTGGGGACTGTCTGTGAACAAGGACATCCGGGTCCTGGAAGCTTTACGATTGATTAGCAGCTCCTGGAGATCTGCTTTTTTGGATGAGAAAATAGAGACTCAACAAAGTTAGCTAACTTGCTTGGGGTTTCATAACCAGTAAGCAGAAAAAAAAAAAGGGATTTGCACCCAAATTTGTCTCCCAAAACTAATCCAAGCTCTTGGTTTCATATCCATGAAAGATGACATTAAGGTTAAAAATGGCCGATTCTTGCGGGTATCCTGTTTGAAATACCACAAAGCTTGGAGAATTGATCCTTGCTGGGCAGGGAAGTTCCCTGGCATGTCCAGGAATCTCAAACAATAGCCGAATTCAAGAGCTTTCCTCTCCCTCTGATTTTCCTGTAGGAGTCGGTCCCTAGCTGCACCTTTTGGCCGTTAGATTCCAGAGCCGCAGGAGATTTAGCCATGGAATTCTGGCAGGCACATGACGGTCTGATTAACCAGAGAGCCTGCTAAGGTCCTTCCAGTAACCCCAAGAGCTGTGCTGCTACAGGACAGGCACCATCTCATGAGCCACGTAGCAAGTGGAGCGTTTGCCTCTTAGCCATGGAGAAATCCAACCAGGGCTCACTCAGACAGCTGCCTGCCAGGAAGCCACCTGTTGGTCCCAGGGACAGCCCCTGTTTGCCACTCTCTTGCATTCTCTCTCCTCAGATTCACTGATGTGCCCCTGAAAGTTGTGAAGCCAAAGTCTGATGATTCAATTCGATTCTTGCCAAGTCCAAATTCATCAGAGGTCAATAGACACCACACCAACTCACACTGTCTGTCGGTGGTCCATTACACGGTGGCAGTACTGTGGATTTTCCAGAGTGACAACCTAAGGCAGGTGCCTCCTCACAACTTGCTAAGGTGCTATAAGACAGGATAACTTAGAAGCAATTTTTGTGTTTTACACTTGTACCTCTCCTAGTTTTTAAAACGAACTCTGTGATTAAATTCACTTTCTCACTCTCAAACACACACAAAAAAATTCCCCTAGAAATTAAAGGTCATCTTTTCAAAAAATTTACATAAGAGATAACAGCTTATCATGCTCCCCTTTTTGCTTTGATTGCCAGGAAGCTCAAACCCAAAATTCGGTTTCAGTTGCAAACATGGTCCCTTGGCTTGGCAGCTTGAGCCACCATTACCCACCACTCACTAACACGCAGATTTGTTCTCTTACTGTTTATGTCCCTGTTTATGGGGCAACTATCTTAATTCCTTTTTGAAAGCCGGAGGGGTATAAATAATTGGCTAATACTTCATCCTGGTGCACAGTGCAGAGAAACATAGCCTTTCAAGGATGACGCTTGCCTTCCCTGTGGCGCCCTCAGCCTCCCAATGGCGCTTCCTTCGTCTGAGCAGAGAGGCACAGGCTGACTCTAGGTCTTCCACTTGGCCCCCAGCCTGGACCTTGGACATGGAAGCTGAGGTGGACGCTCAGGGGGATCAAGGTTACTGCCCCTGGCAGCTCTCCAGCCCTTCCTGAAGCCTCCTTCCA
This sequence comes from Sylvilagus floridanus, assembly GCA_949820135.1. Lineage (NCBI taxonomy): Eukaryota > Metazoa > Chordata > Mammalia > Lagomorpha > Leporidae > Sylvilagus > Sylvilagus floridanus. Next base: position 54,240,598 of record OX463232.1, read on the forward strand.
ACAGGTGATCAGATGGGGATATTTTGATGGTTGTTATCACTTATTATGGTTGACATACAACCAGCCGAGAATAGCATCTATTTTAATATCTGAATTACTTTTTTCCCAAAATTAATGGGCTACATCCTAAAACTCTCCCCATTACAAAAGACAATCTGATTCATCACAAATAAAACCCCTCTGAGCGCGAATGAATCAGGCGTCAACCACTTCAAGTTATTTCTCCTGTCTGATAAAACCATTATCACATTCGCAGTGTTTACAATGCTGAACCACATTCCTTTGATCATCTTAAAAAATTAATTGATCTTGCTTATCTATTGTCCTATTTTAAATCACTTAATTGAGGCTATTAAGAGAAGTAATGGTAACAACGGAAGCATTTATTCGGCACTGATGTTCAAACTTGCGCTGTGATTTTCATGATCTAAATTTCTCTATCCCCGAATTCTATTCTTGGGGGCATTTGCATATAGAGCACCTCCAGCCACAAATCGTTTGCTGTTGTTTAACATTCTGAAGGACAGACATCCACTGTGGCAAATCAGTGCAGCGATCCTTAATTTTAATTATTCCTTTAAATCAGATAGATACCCTGCGGTGAAATTCTTATAATTAAATAGAAATTAGAAGTTTCTAAAAGCCTTAATTTGAACTTTAAATTTAAATGCAAATGAATGCACTGAAACCAGAGGATCTCCCTCCCCCATCCTCACTCCAAAATTCTGAGCAATTGTCTGAAAACTTCAATAGATCCTGAAACCTTATTTTGGCACCAAAGAGGTCCTTAGCGCCTAAATCCAGTCCCCATGGCAATGTGTGGCCAGTGCCATCCAGGGGGATACCCTGGAAGACCCACTTTTTCCAGATGACAGGTGCCCCAGAGATTTCTTGCAGCTTGCGTTGTCCAGAAGCAGGTCTCAAGGCATGGGGGCAGGTGCAGGTTGAAGGCAGTAGGCCTAGGAAATAGGGTAGTAGAAAGAGGAGTAAGACTAGGCAAAGAAGGCAGCTAATAAAGCGTCAAACCCGGCCACCATGCTGCTGGGGACACTGGGAGCCAGGGTAACCCGTTGAGGGGTGAGGGAGCTGAGGCCACCAGCTGTCATCATTCACTAGTGCGGACTGCTTCCGGAGAGGGCAGGTTCCCTGTGTGTGAGCCCAGAACAAGGATCCAGGCGCTGAGCATCCCTGCAGGCCCTGAAGTGAAAAGGCCGGGTGGCAAGAATTAGCCTGGAGGTTCCAAGTGAATCCTGTGCTGACCGAACGCAGCTTCAGCGTGTGTTTTATTTGATCTGTTGGTATTTTTTAAAAGCCTTAGAATGTCTGACCCAAGAATTGCGGTTCCTGTGTTTTCTTGAAAAGTTTGATCAAATCCGTCTCTGGCAGGACTGGACTCCCTCGGGTGAATCAACTAGCAGACACCAGGACCAGCTCACCTGCCGCTTACTGATGGGGGCGTGCCCTCGGAAGCCACTATGTGAACTTTGGGGCATCTACTCCCCAAGGGCAGGTGGTATAGCTCATGTGGTATTGTCTTTTGTTCCCAGGCACGTTACAGTTCTAAACATTATAGGGGGGTATAGCACAATGCTGAGTATTTGTGTATCTAAGATATATATATATATATATATATATATATATATATATTTAAATTATTTATTTATTTGGCAGGCAGAGTCACAAACAGAGAAAGAAGAGACATAGAGGTCCTCTACCAGCTGGTTCACTCCCCAAGTGGCCACGATGTCAGAGCTGTGCTGATCCGAAGCCAGGAACTAGGAGCTTCATCCAGGTCTCTCATGCGGGTGCAGGGACCCAAGCACTTGGGCCATCTTCTCCTGCTTTCCCAGGCCATAGCAGAGAGCTGGATTGGAAGTGGGGCAGCCAGGACTCGAATCGGTGCCCATATGGGATGCCAGCCCCACAGGCAGAGACTTAGCCTATCATGCTGCAGTGCCAGCCCTGTATTTAAGCACATTTAAACACATAAAAAGTACTGTGACAATCCGAGGTGATGGACATCTTTCCACTCTATGGGACCACTTATGGGACCACTGTCATGCAAAAAACATCATTATATGGCGGGTGGCTGACTTGGGTGAGTTTCGTGTGCTGAGTGTTTATCCCATTGTAGGCACGGGAGACTCTAAGAGGTCCCTGTCTTCTGGAAAGTGACACATCCTCCCCTGTGGCAAAGCTGGGGCAAGTTCCTCCCTGCGTCTCAGAGGGAGCCATGCACGTGGAGGCCCAGATCCCAGGGTCCCAGACAACCGCGTGAGGCTTGATTCTGCGGCTGCTCCTGGGACAAATCTGCCCTCCACGCCTACTCCCCGCCCAGGAGGCCCTGCTGAATTCAGGTGCAAGTTCTTAACAGTCCAGATATGCCAGTCCATGCACTTTTAAGTGTAACGCACACCGTTAGACCCACTAAATCATCGCAACCACCTATGGAGCAGCGACTGTTTTTCCATAAGGAAATTGGTGATCGGAAAAGCTAAGTACTGGCCCAAGCTGACACGGTTAGGAGCAAAGCGAGATCCGAACACCAAGAGTCTGACTCCAGGGTTTAGGCCCTTGAAACTTAGCACTGCTTCCGAACGCCTGCCAGGCTGAGTGCCAACAGCCCGCTGTTCCTTCCTCTCCCTGATGTCCTCCTGGTGCAGCCCTGGGCCATCCTGGCCATTCAGGACCCCTCACCCTTGCTCTTGGAGAATTCCTCCTAAACTCCGGATGACTCCAGTCTCGCACTAGTGCTGAGTTCCTGCAGCCCCTTTCATCTGAACTCTGCAACCTGACACTGAACCCCACGTGGTCGTGGGTCGTCCCCTGTCGTTGACAAGGGTTGTGATTTTGAAGATGAAAAACAAAGCAAAACCAAACACAGAACAAGGCAGGCAAAACCAAATTCTATCCAAAAATAATAAGAAGGGCATTCAACCTGTTTGAAAAAGTACCTTCAAATCGGTTCCAGGAGGCATCCGTTTATGAAAGAAACCAACTTCATTGCCATTCAGAACCTGGTCTGGAAGCCACATTGGCTGTGAATTCAGGAGCTCTAAGGAAGATTTGCTCTGTCCTGGTCTCCCAACCCAAGTACGTGAGCCATCATCTACTGCTTTCCCAGGTACCTTGGCAGGGAGCTGGGTCAGAAGAGGAGCACCCAGGGCTTGAACTGGCACCCTCTATGAATGCTTGTGTTGCAAGTGGCAGCTTAGGCCACTGTGTCACAACACCAGCCCCCATATTAACATTTTCAGACTTGCTCCTAATGAAAATTGAATGTCATTTGTGCCTGAAATGATGGATGTTTGCTTGTTCTTCCCTTAACGTATACAAAATGTTTGCCTTTTACCAAAATGATCAAAGTCCTGAGACATTTCTCTGGACCATCCCATACTGGAAACTCACATGGACAGAGTTAAACAGGCCTCATCTCCTTCTATGGCACCCTTGGTCTCGCTGTGGCAAACCTGAGAGTCTTTGGGGGCAGGTGCGTTTTGAGAGCAAGTCAAGTAGCCGGGAGATCACTGTGGCATTTGTGGACCACCTGCTGCTTCTCTGGGGGCCATCACTTCTCAGCCCCAATCAGCTGTCGCCCTGCTGGAAAGTGGGAGGGAAAGCCTGGGAACTCATATTTTAATATAAAATCTGCTTTTTAAATCTGGCAACTAATTTACTTGTATTTTAGTACAAAGTTGGTCAGATCCACAAATGTGGACAAACCATGAGCACCCAGCCCACAAGCCATCCATGCACAGAGTGTGGTCAGAAGGGTTGGGACAATCATCTTATAGATATGTTGCTGAAGAGTGTGAGCTCCCCCAGGGTCTATGATAGCAGAGTTTCAAGTCTGGAAATCTACACCCGAAACTGACGCTGTACCTGCAGAGAACCCTACTAGTCTCCAGAAGCATTCCATAACAAGTTCTTGTGCGTTACATTGCTACTTTCCAGGACTGGAAGCACCCACAGGAGTCTTGTGCCTGTCATCAAGTGATTCTACTCGGAAAATTTATATGGGCATCCACACAGAAGTGACAGTTAACAAAAAAGGCCAAAGTTCCCTGCCTTCGTGGCATCTCTCTCTCTCTCTCTCTCTCTCTCTCTCGTTCTGTCTTAAAATGATTTATTGGGAGAGGCATTGAGAGAACAATCTTTTCTGTCTGCTGGTTCACTCCCCAAATGGCTACAAGATCCAGGAATGGGCCAGGCTGAAGGTGGGAGCCAGGAACCCCATCTGGGTCTCCCATGTGAGTTCTTGGTTCATCAACCTCTGCTTCCCAAGGCAGACTTTCAGCAGCTAGATCAGAAGAGGAGCAGCTAGGACTCAAATCAGTGCTCCACCCCAGCTCCCCAACAACAGCTTAACCTGTCCTGCCACAGTGCCAGTCCTAGAGCTTTGTCCTTACCTGGGAAGATGAGATCTGCTCCAGGGGCAGGAGACAGAAGGAGTCAGAAGCAGGTGCTCAAAGTAGACACACTGGAAGCACAGATGCCCCTGGTGCTGAGTCAGAGTGGCCTGGCTCTGGCAGCTGCACAGCTCTCTCTTCCTTATGCATTCACATTGGGACCCTCAGAGAAATTTCCAGAACCCCGAGTTTGGCTGCCAGGAACTGTAACAACCCAAGCTAGAGTGAATATAACCCCCTAGCACTTCGCCTGCTTCATCCCTTCCTGTACTTGGCAGCTGTATATGGAGGTTTGATTGTTTCAGTGAAAACCACTTAACAGACAAGGTAGCTCCCGTCAGAGAATGATGGTCCCTTAACCCATCCTTTCAAGCCGGAGTCACCGGGAGCACGCATGTTATTTGACAAGTGTCACATCTGCTACAGCAGCGTAGCACCACCTCAAGGCTCATTGCGTGGTGCCATTTGGAACCAGCGTGCTGGCGCGATGCTCTAGGGGCAGCAGGAAACCTGATTGCTCGCAGCGGAAACCCAAGGATGTACAGACAACAGAAAGGCGAAGCGATTACGTGCTGTGATTGTGATCGTAACCCTAACAAGAGGCTCAGACACTCACTTCGCCCGCGAGATGAGCATCTACCACGTGGGAGCTTTTGAATTGCTCTGTGGCTGAGAGAGCTGCAACTCCTCAATGACACGCAACGTATCAAACCGAATCCTACCCACAGCCTCATTCCCACCCCGTAGAAATGATGCCAATGCGGCCGGCGCCGCGGCTCAACAGGCTAATCCTCCGCCTTGCGGCACCGGCACACAGGGTTCTAGTCCCGGTTGGGGCGCCGGATTCTGTCCCGGTTGCCCCTCTTCCAGGCCAGCTCTCTGCTGTGGCCCGGGAGTGCAGGAGGATGGCCCAGGTGCTTGGGCCCTGCACCCCATGGGAGACCAGGAAAAGCACCTAGCACCTGGCTCCTGCCATCAGATGAGCGCAGTGTGCCGGCCGCAGCGCGCCATCCGCGGCAGCCATTGGAGGGTGAACCAACGGCAAAGGAAGACCTTTCTCTCTGTCTCTCTCTCTCACTGTCCACTCTGCCTGTCACAAAAAAAAAAAAAAAAAAAAAAATGATGCCAATGCACGATGCACACATGAGAAGAGGGATCCAAGGAGTAGTGGCTTTCCTAAAAGGAAGGTCGTCTTATGAAAAATCCCGGAAGCGGACGCAGACGCAGCATCGCAATGGGCTCAAAAAATCCGAGTTAAAGTTTTAGCTCCATCTCAGCTGCATAGACAAGACTGGTGGTTGTTCTGCTTTGCCATGTTGCTTTCTGCCCCATTGGCCATGAGGCTCTCCACCTGTCCTCTACAGAACTGGGAAGAGATGGGGCCAGCGCTGTGGCACAGCAGGTTAACGCCCTGGCCTGAGGTGCCGGCATCCCATTGGGCACCAGTTAGAGTCCCGGCTGCTCCTCTTCTGATCCATCTCTCTGCTGTGGCCTGGGAAAGCAGTAGAAGATGGCCCAGGTCCTTGGGTCCCTGCACCCACGTGGGAGACCCAGAAGAAGCTCCTGGGTCCTGGCTTCAGATCCATGCAGCTCTGGCCGTTGCGGCCATCTGGAGACTGAACCATCGGATGGAAGACCTCTCTCTCTCTGTCTCTATCTCTCTCTGTAGCTCTTTCAAATAAATAAAATAAATCTTAAAAAAAAAAAAGAATGGGAAGAGACTTGGAAGACCTCCCTGAACAAGGCCCATTTTCCAGAGGCCCGGGGAAGCTGTCCCTAGTTAATACATCCAGCATTTTCTCAGCAACAGCCTCATATCACACATCCTCTGTGCCAGGCAGAGCCCAGTAGTGGAACCCAGAGCTGCTTAAGACCAAGGCCTAGTGAGGAAGCTGATCTCCACCTCTGCATGGGGTGGGACGATGGAGAAGCTGCCCGGAGGCCTCAGGTAAGTGAGACTGACTTCCGGGCAGCTGATGACAGATCCAGCTCCTTCTGCCTGCATGCAAATCGCATTAACCTTTTAAAATCAAGACTTGTGTTCCTACAGAGCCGTCCAGATCACTCCTCTGTGGAGTAGAGACACTGGGGAGACTGCAGAGTCTGGGTTCCTGGGATGTAGGGTGTGTTAGGTGTTTAGCAGCTGGGACAGGAAGCAAACTCAAGTTATTTCATAAAATCACTAAGACACCTCCATTCAGCAACTCGTGGTCAGTTCCTCCCCACTCCTGGATTCTGCTTCCTCTGCCTTGGCTGCTCTTTCAGGCAGGCTCTCTCTGGGCAGAGGCCCCGGAAGCTCCAGGCTCATGCTGATGTCAGAGTGCCACATCCAACAGAGAGTGCTTCTCGTTCCCAAGGAATTTAAACAAAAGTCTATGCCTGATTCCCACTGGCCGACGTGAGTCACGTGTTCCTCTCCTAGCCAGTCGTCACGGCGAGAGAAATGTGAGTATCTGATTGGCCAGATCAAAACTCAGCCTGGGAGTAAAGTCAACACCATCGGGACAACTCTGATGGGGAAAAGGAGAGAAGGCAGTTGACCCCGGAAAGAAATTCAGAGGACTGAAGGAGGTGTGATCAGACGAAAGAAACACAAGGCATCCACCAAAAACAGGCCAGGCTATGGGGAGAGAGAGAGAAAGCCACAGGAAACCCAGGAACTGGTGGAAAGGGTGGGCAAAGGTGGGGAGGAAGTTTCCAGAATCACTTGCGATTCATTCGGGGAAACGTGTGTATAATTTTAATTTCAAAGAATTAAACAGATTTAGCAATTTCCTGGGTTAGTATTCTGAAAACCGACACCAGCCAAACCCCAAGCAGTTGTGAATTCGATTCCTGTTGCTAGCACACTGACAAATTGCCAATATACATGCAGCGGGCATGCGTAAGTACCTCACATATTTATGCTGACTTCACGGGAGCAATAGATTCTGTGGCAGTGACACTCCTGCATATTTATCGAGAAGGCTCTCGCACTGCATGCCGTGTGTCGGCTTCTGTCCTCGCCATCTCTATTTCCAGGCGTCCTGAGTATTGATTTGAATAACACCATCCCTGCGACAGAAACCTTTATAATTTACCTGGAAGCGATGCACCACAGACGGTACAACAGGCCATTGTCTGTCGTTCTAGGCCGCTCCCAGCTCAACGCGGGGGACTGACGGATTCTGGACTGTTTCGCTCTCTCCCCTTGCAGGGGCCAGAGGCAATGATGCAGACTAAGAGGAGGGGGCCCAGATGTTAAGGCCCCACATCCCCCTCCTCCGGCTCCTGACTCCAGCTCTCAGTTAACCCAGATCCTGGGAGGCAGGGGAGGGAAGGGGGCTTCTTGGCCTCAGTTTCTCCCATGGAGGGAGAGCGGTGGAAGAGCAGGAGGAAGACAGAAACTGGAGCGGCCTCTGCTGAAGCATCTGGAAGCCGCTTGGGTTCCCACAGCGTGAGCTGACAGCACCGGGGCGTGAGTCACAGAGCTGGGTCTTCTGATGGATTGGCTCCCCGACCAGACAAAGACACGCATTGTTGCCAAGTGCGGGAGATGACGACTGTCGGTGGGGCACGAGTCCAGGCACGCAGCCCCAGGCTTGAGAATGCGCTCCCCCTGACCACCACGCCCTCGTGGCCGGCCACATGCGCTGGGAGAAGTCTAGCCAGGGCTGGGCATGTGGAAGTGGGGGTGAGGGCAGTCGCCTTAGGGAGGGGCTGAACTCCCACCCCCAGGGCGGTCAAGGGGAGTGGGGACCTGGAATACTGGGTGTTTCCCATGGGCACGAGTGGATGGTGGCGGAGGGGGCAGAGCCCAGGAGTGACAAACAGAGGGAGAAAGACACTCAGGTCCCAGTGTGCTGGACAGCCGATCATGTGCTGTTCCCAGACAGTTAAGCCAGCCAACACCGGAAGGGCAGGGTTGGGTGCCTAGGGGACTTGGGTACCACTTGTACCAGGGTCTTTGATAAGCTCCTGGAAAACATGGATGCTGAAAAGCTATGCGTGGATTTCCGATTTGGAGGGCACTAAAAGAAGCTTCTCGTTCAATTCCATTTTTAAAAAGATTTGTTTGAAAGAGTGACACAGACACACACACACAGACACAGACACACACACAGAGAGAGAGAGACACAGACACACACAGAAAAAGAGAGACACACACACACAGACACACACAGAGAGAGACACACAGACACACACACACAGACACAGAAAAAGAGAGAGAAACACACACACACACAGACACACACAGAAAGAGAGAGAGAGAGAGAAGGAGAGACAGAAAGATCTTTCACCTGCTAGTTCACTCCCCATATGACTGCAACAGCCAGGACGGGGTCAAAGCTAAGGGGCCTGGAGTTCGCCTGAGTCTCTCACAGGGGCCCGGGCATGTGGGCCATCCTGCACTGCTTTCCCAGGCGCGTTAGCAGGGAGCTGGATTGAAAGAGAAGCAGCTGGGACTGGAGCCAGTGCTCCAATATGCGATGCTGCATCTGGAGTGGCAGCTTAACCCACCATGCCACAACGCCGATCCCCTGTGAAATTGTGAAAGTGCCCTTGTATATACAAACTTCCCAGTAGTATAAAAGCCTTGGGTTTCCCCCTCTCTGGAGGAGTGTGTGTGTGTGTGTGTGTATGTGTGTGCGTGCGAGTGAGCCTTGCTGTCTGTTCAAGCTCAGAGGCACCTGTCGGTGCGTCGGGTCTCCCAAGTGCAGGTGCGATGCTGCGGTGTGCAGCCCGACACCCGACTCTCAAATCCTGACGCTCACACAGGAGTCAGCATTCTTTGTGCTACAGGAGCTTCGTGGCGGTGTCGGGGACTGGCCCTGAGCAAGAATGACAAGTCAGCACCCACTCCGCCAGGTTTCGGGGAGGGGGAGGCCCCCCTGAGCTGGGGCCTGCCCGGCCTTAGGCAGGAGGTGCCCAGTTCAGATGTTCGCAAAGCAGAGCGTGCGTCTCCTGTGCAAACCGGAAGGTGTCACGACCAGTGCTGATCGCTCCAAGGGGACAGTGACGGTGGGGTCCGAGGGAGTAGAGGGGAGACTGAGCTGGGAAGAGGGAAGTGGTGGCAGAAAGGGCACGCAGGAGGCTGGGAGTCGCCTGACAAATGAGGGTGACACATGCTCGCACACGGTACGGGCGGTGCCAGGAATTGGACAAAGGGCTTTGCTTTCATTTGAATCCTTATGAGGCGTTGGAGGCACAGAGACAGGATGCGGGTGGCCCTAGAGTGAATCCTCCCTTGCTTTTTACCTCCCAGGCGTCTCTCCTCACGCTCATCCCAGCTCGGCACCAAGAAGTCAAGCCACTTACTGCGGGTCACACAGCTGGGAAGTGGGTGAGCTGGGCTTTGGAGCAGGGCAGTCTAGCGCTGAGTCTTGCACCCGACCAAGCCGTCCTTTCCCTCCACCCATGCTCGCAGAGCACCTGGGGCTGCTGGATGCTCTGACACAGGTGTGGCCCCTGCCTATAGGGAGGGGAGAGACAGAGGGAAAGCCCTTGTGCATGACAGTGGCAGAAGCGCTGCAAGGTGAGGCGAGTGTGTTCTAAGAATAAGGACGGGGGTCTGGGTCACAGGGACAGCCTCCCTGACCGACCACTAAGCAGAAGTGAGGAGCACGAGTAGGAGCTGAGTAGACGAAGAAAGGAGTACAGTGCGGCTGATGAAGGGAGAAGCATGTGCAAAGTCCCTGGGGCAGGAGGAAGTGTGGCCTCTTCCCTGGCTGGAGTGGAGAAGCCACCAAGGGTATATACCTGGAGAGATGGGCCCCACAGGACCCCAGGACTCCTGAGGCGGGGCCAGGAGGATGGAGACTCTGGAGAGTCTTAGCAGGGGAGGGAAGGAGGTGTCTTGTACCGGGCAGGTGCAGGGAGCTGGCAAAGGGTGCGAGACAGGGAGGGGTCTGGCCAAGTCTGCAGCCCAGTGGGGAACAGAGGGAAGGGGCTGGGGTCAGGGGGCTGGGCGAAGAAGAGGGGAGGGTGGCCATGGCAGGAAGCTAGATGAGTGGAGCGAATCAGAGACGTTCAAGGTGCTGGGAGCCAGACACGGCCACTGGCTGGCTTGGAGGCGACCCTGGTCACAGTAAGAGCTCTCCACCACTTTTTGAGTTCAGCCATTCTGGCAGATGTTGGTGGAATCCTCTTGCGGTTCTAATTTTTTTTCTCTGATGAATAATACTACTGAGCACTTTTTCACATTCCTATTGGTCTTTCATAAATCTTCTCTTAGGAATTCCTGCTAAAATCTCTTGGCTATTTTGGGGGGCTGTTTCTGTTTTATTTCCCCATTTAAAAATATGGATTTTTGTTATTAATTCAAAAGAGTTCTTTATATATTGCAGATATGCAAATATGATTTGTGATATTTTCTCCCACGCCGTGGGTCCCTTTTTGTTTACACAATGGTTTCTTTCAATGAGTTTTTAGTCTTGTTTTAAAGATATTGACAGACGATGAGGCATGTTTGAACCATGCACAGCATGACATGTTAACATACTCACCATAGTCTCCCTTTATCCCTGGTCTCACTTTCTGTGGTTTTAGTCACCTGTAGTCAACTGAAGTCGGAAAATATTACATGGAAAATTCCAGAAACAAGCAATTCTGAGTGGTGTGATGCGCTGGGCATGAGTCCTCCTGTGGCGTGCCCATGGTGCACACACTGCCTGCCCGGGTCGCTCAGCAGAGGTCTCAGACATCAGCTCAGCAGCCGTCAAGTGTTGCAGATTTGTGCTCAAGGAACACTGCTTTTACTTAGTAATGAGCCCGGCGCTCCGGAGTGCTGGTGCCGGCAGCTACGTGACAGAGCGTGCATAGGATTGTCCTATTGTGTGACTGGGTATTGTTCGTCTCTACTGTGCCTAATTTATAAAGTAAACTTTATCCCGGGTGTGTGTCTAGGGAAGGACTTGGCACATGTGGGCTTCAGTCCCATTGTGATTTCAGGCATTGGCGAGGGGTTCTAGAACGCACCTGCTGTGGGTGACAGGGACCTCCGTGCATATCGAAGCAAATGCACTACCTCACGTGGCTGCCATGCACGTGGTGAGAGCGCCGCCCTCGAGCCTCTTCACGCAGCTCCAGGGTGCAATATACTGGTGCTAACTGTGGTCATCTTGCTGTGGAACAGAGCGACCCTCCCCTCAACCCTAATGATGGCTTCTTGAGCTGCCTCTCCCTGTCCCACCGTCCCCCAGGGCCCCTGGGCTCTGTCACTACATCACACTTTCTACTTCCATGAGAACAGCTTTTCCAGAGTCCTCCTGTAAGTGAGATTACGCAGTCTTTGAATTGGTGCCCGGCTTATTTCACAGGAACAGGCTGACCTGCAGGTTCACCCTTGTTGATGCCCATAGCAAGATTACATCATTTTTTATGGCTGAGTTGTATTCCATTGTGGTGTGTACACCTGTATTCTTTATCTGTTCATCTGAACATTGTAATCTTGATGAAATGCAATTTTTCACTCTCTTTTATGGGGAATTATTTTTGTGTTCTAACAAATCCGGGCCTCTCCCAAGACCTAGAGATGTTCTCTCATTATTGCAGTGTTCACACCGTGGCTTCTACATCTTGTCACGGTGGGCAGACCAGCGATTGGAAAGGTTTGGGGTTTTTGGTTTCTGTCTGTCTTTCTTGTAGAATGTTCTAATTCCTGCTGCTAGTAACCCAGTCAGCCACGAGGCAAGCACACAGCGCCTGCCTTGCAAGCTTCCCAGGGAGAAAGCACGCGCGTTTTTGGTTTGTGCTTAATCACTTCTGGCACAGAGTACGGTGCTGGTGAAATCTTGCTTGCACTGTCCTTATAAAATATTCAGCATTTTAATTACACAAACAGCCAAGATTCTGGTGCGTGCTGCAGTCACTCCCCAAGCGAGGTCTCAGCGGCCTCTGGGATGGCCTCCTCCGTGTGTCCATCACGGTTCCCACCTCTCCAAACTCAGGCATCGGATGGAAGGCTTCCCGTATCCCACCATCCTCCCTCGCTGCTCTATTCAGTTCATTACACTTACTCCCTGTTCATCCGAGACATGCAGCTTTGGGGTTGGGATTTGGAGAGAAAAAAAATGGAAAAAAAAAAAAAGTTCCTAACAAGCGTCTCTTCGCCCATGCGGGGTTTAATTGAGGTTTGTGTTTCAGCATGCATTTGAGATTCTTTTCTCGACTGCCTCCAAGCAGCTCCATCTGCCTCTGGGCTGCTCCCCATCGCTAAACCCAGGGGTTGAAATCCCTTTGTACAAGAGTCACCTTCAGTATTTGTTTGAAGATGTCTTCACGTTTAATACGCTCTGAACACATTGTCATCTCACCGGCTCGTCAACCACCTCCAGCCATATTGCTCAATTTCGACAGAGTTCAGAATTTTTAACTGTGTTTCAGCACAGCCAGCTATTGGGTAACTATTTTATTTATTTAATTTCAGAGGCAGAGGAACATACACACACACACACACACACACACAGAGATACAGAGAGAGAGCTGCTGGTTCACTCCTCAAATGGTCACAATGGCTGGGGCTGGGCCAAGCTGAAGGTGGGAGCCAGGAACTTAGTTCAGGTCTCCCACGTGGATGGCAGGAGCCCAAGTCCTTGAGCCATCACTCACTGCCTCCCAGGATGCACCTCAACAGGAAGTTAGAATCAGGAGCAGAGCTGAGACTTGACTCCAGGCACTCCAATATGGGATCAGGGCATCCCAGGCAGTATCTTAACTTCTATGCAAAATACCTGCCAGTACTTTTTTTTAAATAGTAACAATTAAAAAGTGCTGGTAGAGTATCATTTATCCAAAAACACATGAAATCAGAAATGTTTTTGATTTTGGAATTTTTCAGATTTTGGAATATTTCTGTATACATAACGAGATATCATAGGGAAGCAGAATGACATGAAATACATCTCTATGCATGTGTGTGTGTGATAGAGAGAGAGAGAGGGAGAGAGGGAGGGAGGGAGGGAGGGAGGGAGGAGAGATTAAAGGAGAGAGCAAAAAAGGGAGTGAGAATATAAGTCAATGAGAGAGCAAACTTTCCTGATTCTCCCCAGAGAGGAGATGCCTGACTCCAGCCTGTCTCCAGGGCCTGTCTGTTTTGTGCAGCTTAAACAGACTACCATCAGCTAAGTGACAGATAAGCAATGGAACTTTCTTTGGCTCTTGGTCCTGGATGCTGGCATCTGGCAAGGGCCTCTGTACTGTGCCATCCCATGGCAGAGGGCAAAGGGCAAGGACGAGAGCAGGAGAGGGCGGGAGGGCACCAAACTCTTCCTTCTCACAGACTCACTCCCCCTGTAACAAACCTACTCCTGCGATGATGACCTTGACCCATCCTTGTGCACTCCACCCTCATGACCCTGACACCTCCCATGCGGCCCCACCTCTCAACACTCTTGTACTGGAGATGAAGGCTCAGGGACATGAACCTTAGGGGTGCGTTCAAACCCTAGCACTCAGCTTTTGACTTTTACCGAATTCCTGAGGCTTCTAAAAACTCTCTTTTCTCAGATCAGCTGATGTCTGTTTCTGCAATTTGCAACCAAAAGCTCCCCATAAACCTTCCAATAGTCTTCCAGAGTTTAGGGAATAGGCAGAGTCGTGTGGTTTTTAAAAAGTATACATGCATACACACACATACATGAACATAAGGGGGTGTGTGTGTGTGTGTGTGTGTGTAGCACTGTGCTTGAACATGTATATGGAAAGTGGAATCAAAAGATGTTTATTTTTGTGTAAAATTTTTGAATTTGTGCATAGTTTTTCCATGCTATCCAGTTTCCATGAACTTCTTGAATACCCTCTATATAGCAAATACCAGGGTGACTCCTTGTCTGTAGATAGCAGTCTTCATTGTGCCACATTCAGTGAGCACCTACTGTGTGCTGGTCCTGGTGGTGGTGGGGGCGATGAGGAAAGCGTGTCCCCTGACCTGAGTGAGTTCACAGACTAGCAGCAGGAAGGGGCAGGAGCTCGCCTAACAGGTAGGACCGCGGTCCACTCCCCTCCCCCCTGGGAAATAGAAGGGCCCTCCAGAAATAGGTGAAACCAGGTTGGAGTTCAGAGAGGTTGGCAGTTTTCTCAGGGTCACACAGCCATTCATCAGAGCAGAATAGGGGCTCCTGACTCGGGTAGATTTCTCTCCAGTGCCATTATCCTCTGCCTCATACAATGCATGTTGCAACTGGCAACATGCCTGTCATTGAAGACTGCGTTTTGGAAAATTGTGGCAGAGTTCCTGGGTCAAGTGATATGCCTCTCTAGGGGAGCTGTCATCCCTCTGCTGCATCCAGTCCTCCCACCAGGGCAGCAGCCCCCACTCCCGCCACGCCCCCTCCCAGGGGCAGCCCCTCCCAAGCATTCCATGACCAAGGAGCGTCTTCACCCACCTTTACCTTCCTCGGTCTCTTCCACTTTAACGGTCCCTCTTCCATGTTATGCTGCTTCTCCTCTGCCTCTCTCATTTGCCGTTCACAATCAAGTTTAACGGAAGAGCTGTCTGGGGCTGCCATGTGGCACAGCAGGTTACGTGGCCGCTGGCGACACAGACACTCCATACTGGCATGCCGGGCCGAATCCCCGCTGCTACACTTCCAACACAGCTTCCTGTTAATGTGCCTGGAAAGGCAGTGGAGGGTGGTCCAAGCACAGAATTGACATAACATAAAATTAACCATTTCAAAATGATCAGTGGCTAGTGGTATATCCTCAATGTTCCGTAACAACCTGCTCTATCTCGTCCCAAAACATTTCCATCACTCCAAAGTAAAACTCCCAACTCAGTAAGTGATGTATTCCCATTTCTACCCTCCCAACCCTTGGCAACCACCAATCCCTGCTCTATTTCTATGGCTGTGTCTATCCTGGATATTGCCTATCCATGGAATCACACAATTTGTGACCCATTGTGCCTGGTTTCTTTGACTTATCATAATGTTTTGGAGGTTCATTTATATTGTAGCATGTAGTAACCTTCCAATCCTTTTCATGACTGACTAGTATTCCATTGTATGGCTAGATCACGACTTGTCTATTCATAGCGTGATGGACATCTGGGTTGTTTCCACCTTTGCCTAAATAGCACTGCTGTGAACACGTGTGTACCTGCACTTGTTAACACTCATTTCCAACTCCAGATACCTGATTGTGGAATTGTGGAGTCATATGATAATTCTCTGTTTAACTTTTTGAGGGTCCATTTGTTTTTTGTGGGGAATGAACCATGGAACATTTTCACCACCGATTACACAAGTTCAAGTTTCTCTTGGGTTCTTGCCAACATTTGTTATTTTCTTTTTCCAAGTTTAACCATCCCGGGGAATGCGAATCTGTGTCACATTCTGGCTCTAATTTGCATCTCCCTGATGACTAGTTGTTCTTCTCCATACTATCTCTAATGATAAATAATGGGGGCATCTTTTCCTATGCTTATTAGCCATTTATATATTTTTTCTAGAGAAATGCCTACCAAGTCCTCTCCCACTTTTAATTAGGTCATTTGTCTTTTTATTGGTGTAGGAGTTCCTTTTGTTGTTTTAAGAGTACTTTATAGATCCTGGTACTAAACCCTTATTAGAAATATGATCTGCAAATATGATTTCCCATTCTGTAGATTGTTCTGTAGCTTCTTCCCACTTTGTCATGTCCTTTGATGCAAAAAAGTTCTTCATTTTGGTGAAATCTAATTTGTTTTCTTGCTCTGCTTTTAGTGCTGTATCTGCCAAGTCCAAGGTCAGGAGGATTTGCCCCTCTGCTGTCCCCAAGGCCTTCTAAGGTTTTAGCTCTGATATTTAGGTTGTCGATTGGTTTTTAATTAATTTCCATACATGGCATGAGGCAGGGGGTCTTCTTTTGCCGATAGATATCCATCGATTGCAGAGACCCTTCGCCCCCTCACTAGATGGTCTTGGTATACTTGACTAAAATCAATTGACCATGGATGTAGTGGAGGTGCTCACGTGCCTTGATTTGTATGATTTCCTGGTCATTCTGGCCATCCTCTCCACCCCTGCTGCAGGCTCAACCCCTAGGTGCCCACTGAGGCTCAGCCTTGTGAGTATCCTTTGCCATCCCGTGCTTGCTCGCTAAACAATGCCTGGTGTTGGTGAGCACTTACTAACAGATGACTCATGGGTGTGGATTTCTAGCTCAGCCCTCTCCTTAGATCTTCAGACCCACATATACAGCTGCCTGCTTGCTGTTCCTACTTGGATATCACAAGGCATCTCAAACCCCCCATGTCTGGAACAAACCACGGATCTTTCCTGCAAATCTGGCCCTCCTCTGCTGATCTCCATCTGGGAGCACAGCACCATTAGTTCTGCTCTCCCAGCCCGGGACCTGGGAGTCAGCCCGCCTCCTGATCTCTGACTGACCGACTCGACTGGTGTTGGGAGTTACGTGTCTTAGCCGTCTCTCAAGTCCATCGTCTGCCTCTTTCCCCACCAGCACCTTTCTGATTGCAGCTACCTTCCTTTATTCCCTGAACTGGTAGAGTTGCCTTCTCTTTCATTTACTGTCATCCTTTCTTGATTCTTGCAAACTGCCCTTCCTCACTGCAGCCAAGGCAACCACTCTGAAAAGCAAACATACTAGTGTCAATTATGACACCTCCCATTCCTCTCAGAATGAACATCAGGCCGGCGCCATGGCTCAACAGGCTAATCCTCCGCCTTACGGCACCGGCACACGGGGTTCTAGTCCCAGTCAGGGCACCGGATTCTGTCCCGGTTGCCCCTCTTCCAGGCCAGCTCTCTGCTGTGGCCCGGGAGTGCAGTGGAGGATGGCCCAAGTGCTTGGGCCCTGCACCCCATGGGAGACCAGGAGAAGCACCTGGCTCCTGCCATCGGATCAGCGCGGTGTGCCGGCCGTGGCGGCCATTGGAGGATGAACCAACGGCAAAGGAAGACCTTTCTCTCTGTCTCTCTCTCTCAGTGTCCACTCTGCCTGTCAAAAAAAAAAAAAAAAAGAATTAACGTCAAAGTCACCAGCGTGAACCGCCAGGTGCTGCCAGCCAGCCTCACCCTCCGCACCCACCTTCTGCCCTGCACCCCGCTTCTGATCCCTTCGCTTTGGTCACCTTGTCTTTCTTCCAGAAACTCAACGACGTGATGCCTCCTCTGCCCAGAACACCTTCGAAGGCTTTGCTCCTTCTGCCTGGACATCTTTTTCGTCTGCTTTTTCCTGGTTCCCTTGTTAACATCTAGTTCTCCTCCATTCCATCATCACTTCCTTAGGGAGGATTCCTCTGACCTCTCTGACGAAGCTCTCAGAAGACCGCTCACAGTCATGCTTTTATGTAAGGAAGGTTCTCCATTACAGGGTAAACTCCGTTAGGGGTAAATCACTTAAAAGTGATTTACCATTCAATTTACTACAACAATAAAAATGAAAATACATAAAATAAAGTGAATAATAAAATGTTAAGTCTTATAAGAAAAAAACATACGTTATTGAGGAACATTTTTTTAAAAATAAAGGGGTCAATGCTGTGGCACAGGGGTTAAGCTGCTGTCGGCAGTGCCGGCATTCCATATGGGTGCAGGTTTGAGTCCCGGCTGCTCCATTTCCAATCCAGCTCTCTGCAGTGGCCTGGGAAATCAGAGGAAGATGGCCCAAGTCCTTGGACCCCCTGCACCTACATGGGAGACCCAGAAGAAGCTCCTGGCTCCTGGCTTCAGATCAGCCCAGCTCTGGTTTTGCAGCCATCTCAGGAGTGAACCAGAGGGTGGAAGACCTCTCTCTCTCTCTCTCTCTCTCTCTCTCTCTCTCTCTGCAGCTCTGCCTTTCAAATAAATAAATCTTTAAAAAATGAAAATAAAAATGAATTGACCTACCATGTACATGGTTGAGAAAGTCGATATTGCAAAGATGTCAATGCTTCCCACTATAGATTTAATTTAATTCCAATAAAATGAATGTATTCATTTGCATAATAAAAAATATTTATTGGGTAAGTACTGAATGTTCACTGGTGTTAGATGACAGGGAAATTCATCTGAAAACCAAAACAGCAAGCCTATTGAAGAAAGTATGGGGACGGCGCCGTGGCTCAACAGGCTAATCCTCCGCCTTGCGGCGCCGGCACACCGGGTTCTAGTCCCGGTCAGGGCACCGGATTCTGTCCCGGTTGCCCCTCTTCCAGGCCAGCCCTCTGCTGTGGCCCAGGAGTGCAGTGGAGGATGGCCCAGGTGCTTGGGCCCTGCACCCCATGGGGAGACCAGGAAAAGCACCTGGCTCCTGGCTCCTGCCATCGGACGAGCGCGGTGCGCCGGCCGCAGCGCGCCGACTGCTGCGGCCATTGGAGGGTGAACCAACGGCAAAGGAAGACCTTTCTCTCTGTCTCTCTCTCTCACTGTCCACTCTGCCTGTTAAAAAAAAAAAAAAAAAAAAAAGTATGAAAAAAGAATAAAGAATAACAAACTGACAAAAATGGAGATAAAAATGAACAATTATTATTAATGTTTGGTGACAAACACTAGAACAGACAGAGATTGATAGAACAAGATACAGAATATTGAATCTCAAATCTTTGGGAAAATGAATGCAATGAACAACTTTGCATTAATTGGTTGGTAATTTAGAGAAATAAAATTTGATCCCTATCTTATACCATATAAAAATGAACTAAAAATCAATAGTTATCTTGAGTGGAATATTAAATATGAGAATTATCTGCCTTCAGGGTGAAAAGATGTTTCTAAGCCTAAACTGACATGAAAACCATGAATGACATGAGTGACAGATATGAGCACAAAAAGAAGGGGTGGGGTGGGGGTGGGGTGGCATTGGGACGCACGGGCTGAGGTGCCGCTTATAACATCAGCATTCCATGCCAAAGTGCTGGTTCAAGCCTCAGCTGCCTTGCTTCGGATCCAGTTCTCTGCCAGTGCACCTGAGCGAGCAGCAGATGATGATCCAGGTACTTAAGCCTATGATACTGACAAGGGAGACCCAGGTGGAGTTCCTGGCTCTTGGCTTCAGTCTGCCCCAGCCCTGGCTGTTGCACCATCTGGGGGAGTGAACCTGCATTTGGAAGATCTCTCTCTCTCTCTCTCTCTCTCTCTCTCTCTCTCTCTCTAACTCCGCCTTTCAAAGAAGTGATAATGATGATGATGATGATGATAACTATAATAATGGAGGGAACAGACTGGACATCCAGCCTAGGAGTTGACACAGCCTTCACACACCCACACCCCGTGTTGGAGAACTTGGGTTTGATACCCAGCGCTGGTTCCTGACTTCAGCTCATGGCCGATGCAGATCCTGGGAGGCGGCAGTGGTGGTTTAAATAATGGGAGATCTGACTTGAGTTCCTGGCTCCTGGCTTTGGCACCACCCAGTCCTGGCCATCATGGGCATCAGGGGATTGAACCAGAGTACGGGAGGCTTTTCTCTGTCTGTGTACCTCTCCCTCTCTTTGTCTCTCTGCCCCTCAAAATAAATAGAGTAGAAATAAATTTAAAATATGGAAGAAACAATGATATTTAAAAAACAAAATCAAATTGTAGATGTCAGATTAGATAGAAGGTGAAATATCTTGTATGCAAAGTTTTAATATCTTTGATGTACAGTGTGTAGGGGTGGGCAGTGTGGTGCAGTGGGTTCAGACACAGCTCGGAATGCCCGCATCCCGTGTCAGAGCGCCCAGTGTGAGCCCTGGCTATTCTGTGGTCTGAGCCAGCTTCCTGCTTACATGATGGGAGGCAGCAGTGATGGCCCAAGTTCTTGGGTTCCTGCCACCCATATGGATTGAGTTCCTTGCTCCAGGCTTCAGCCCGGCCTAACCCAGGCTGTTGTAGATACATGGAGATACTAGCAAACGGAAGACAGCTCTGGCTCTGTCTGTCCCTGATTCTCTGTCACTCTGTCTTTCAAATAAATACATTAAAAAGAAACAGGCAATCAAATGCTTTTTTTAATTAAAAAATGTGTTTACATACAAGAAAAAACAGCTTTCTGGAACAAATAGCCAAAGAAGTCATTTCACAGAAGAATAAATACGAACAACCAAAAATTAGTGATAAATGTTTAACATCATTAATAATTTAAAAACAATCATTTATTTTCATCTTATCACATCCAAAGAGTCAGCAAAAACAGAAAAAAAAGTTTTAATAGATGCTTGAAATCCTGCTGGTGGTAATTGAAATGGACTTCCTCTTCCTGCAGCTCACCGTGGTCAAATGTGTCAATCAATAGTGTGTTCTCTGCTTTGAACTTGCGGCTCCACTTCAAGGAACCTTCTCGGGCCTAAGAACAGGATCTGCAATGTACACACATGTGTATGTCAGGGCTTTAATTACAGGGTTTCCTTTAATAATAGCAACACATGGAAAGAACAAGCAGGTTCTAAAATGTCTAAGCGCAGGGCCAGGTGTTGTGATGCATGGGTTAAGCCATGGAGGCCTGTGGCCCGTAGCGGCTGCCAGTTCAGGTCCCCACTTCCTATCCAGCTTCCTGCTGGTGCACCTCAAAGGCACTGAGTGATAACCCCAGTACCTCTTGTGGGAGGCTCAGATTGAGTTCCAGGCCTTTGGCTTTGGCCTGGTCCAATTCTGGTTGTTGTGGGCATGGGGGGAGTTACAAGGGGATGGAGAATCTCTATTTGTCTCTGTCTCTCTGCCTTTCAAATAAATAAATAAATCTTTTAAAAATATATAAATGCATGATGTCTGCTTACATGATGAAATACTAATAAGCATTAAATACATTATTTTTTTAAAAAAAAAAAAACATCTATTTATTTATTTGAAAGGCAGAGAGCTACAGAGAGGCAGAGGCAGAAAGAGGTCTTCTACCAGCTGTTCACTCCCCAAATGGCTGTGATGGCTGGAGCAGAGCTGATCTGAAGCCAGGAGCCAGGAGCTTCTTCTGGGTCTCCCACATAGGTGTAAGGGCCTAAGGACTTGAGCCATCTTCTACTGCTTTCCCAGGCCATAGCAGAGAGCTGGGTCAGAAGTGGAGCAGCTGGGACTTGAACCGGCGCCCATATGGGATGCTGGGACTGCAGGCAGCAGGTTTATCTGCTACACCACAGCACCAGCACCTAAATACATTTTTAAAAAGTATTTTTAATAAAATGGAGAAACAGCCACACTATAGTGCAGTGGAAGGAAGAGAGATTTGATAAATATGCAGATTAAAGTGTGGACAAAAACCCAAAGTTTCATCTGCATTTTCCTTGGAGGGTACGCTTTTGGGTGACTTCTATTTATTTGGCATTCTTTCCAGCATACTCATAATTTTCTTCCCAAAGATAGGTATTTTTGTTTATTTTTTCTTTAAAATTCCAAGTGCCTTAGCATTGCAAAACAGTCAAGTGGGAGGTTAGCTTATGGTCCCTACTGTCCTGATTCCCCTCACAAGATGTGAACACTACTGAAGGTCAGTATCTATTCTTCCAGACATTTTCTATATATTTACAAAAGGGACTATGCATGGTAATTTTTAAAATATTTTTAAAAATATTTATTTATTTGTTTTTAAAGCTTTATTTATTTATTTGAAAGGCAGAGTTACAAAGAGAGAAAAGGAGAGGCAGAGAAAGAGGTCTTCCATCTGCTGGTTCACTCCCCAGTTGACTGCAACAGCTGGAGTTGCACCAATCAGAAGCCAGGAGCCAGGAGCTTCTTCCGGGTCTCCCACGTCGGTGCAGGGGCCCAAGGACTTGGGCCATCCTCTACTGCTTTCCCAGGCCATAGCAGAGAGCTGGTTTGGAAGTGGAGCAGCCGGGACTTGAACCGGCGCCTACATGGGATGCTGGTGCTGCTGGCAGAGGCTTTACCTGCTACACCACAGCGCTGGCCCCGCATGGAATTTTTTAAAGATTTATTTATTTATTTGAAATGCAGAGTTACAGAGAGAGAGGGAGAGAGAGAGAGAGAGAGAGAGATCTTCCATCTGCTGGTTCACTCCCCAAGTGACCCCAGTAGCCACAAAAGCCACAATTGGACCAGGAGCTTCATCTGGATCTCCCATGTGGGTGTCAGGGGCTCCAGCACTGGGGCCATCTTCCACTGCTTTCCCAGGTGCACTAGCAGGGAGCCGGATCGGAAGTGGAGCAGCCGGGACTTGAACTGGAGCTCTGATGTGGGATGCCAGTGTCACAGCGGGGCAGCTTAACCTGCTAAGCCACAGGCTGGCCCCAGAGAAGTATTTTTAGAATCAGAACAAGAGAATTGTTTCATGAAAACAAAAGAAAAAGAATTAGAGGAATGAAAATGGAGTGAGTTGAGCATTTTAGCAAATTGTCCAATAGCTAAAGCACATGGAATCAAGTCCCTGCCTGTATTTCAGACTAAAACCATTTACTTCATCTTTCAAATGCTCTGAGAAAAAAATTATGGGAAACATTCTCATCCCAGTGATAGGCAAGGTAAATTAACAAAAACCTCACACAAATGGAAAGCAAACTGTCTTCTGTCCTTCGATTTTGATTAGAAAATGGTGAACACGCACGAATCGGTGATCTTGATTAAACTGCTGAAGTCTGCATTCAGAGGAGTACAAGTAAGGCGTGCAGCATGAATACAGACAGGGGAAGGGTGGGGTGGGGGGCAGGTGGGGGGCAGCACGAGGAGGGGTCCCCGAGAGTGTCTGCAGTGCCAGGGCGGGCTCCTGGGCGCTCCCCGAGTGCCCGTGATGGGCAGGAAGGTGAGGCGAGGATATTAAACGGCTCTAATCCCATTCTACTTTATGAGTAGCTCGAGAAATGACCTCTAGCGAGATCTGGCCCTTGTTCTATCCAGCAAGTAGATTTTTCTTACAGAAAATAAATTAAAAAGGTGTGACCTTGCTGAAGGCTTGCCGGGAAAATGAGGTACATCTTGTCACAGGCAGAGGAACCTATTTGTTCCATTTGAAAGGCTGCTGCTTTGCTCCGATTAGAAGTTAAGATAAAGGCCGGGATGAAAAGCCCAGAAACATTTCCAAGCGAGGAAATTAAAGAGCTACACTGGAGACCCTTTCAGCACTACAGTGGGCTTTTTGTGTGGGGCTTATCGGCCGCATCAGCCACACCTTGTCCCCGTGCTGAGGTTCCCTTTCCTGGGAGCGCACAAAAGGCTGCCGTGTAGGGAGGGGAGGAGAAGTCCCTGGCTGAGGGCCATCGCCGCCAGCCACCCCTCCACAGCTGGGCACAGAGACCCACCCAACTTTATTCTTGTAAAAGACTCTAAGTCATCCCATCAGGCCCACCGAGGGCCCCCAGCCTAGAAGCTTCCCTGCCGGTCAATGGAGCATCGCTCCCAAGTTTGCCCAAAGCAGTGGGTATACTGCCATGGCTTTGTGTCCAGGCAAGTTTCAAGTCCACAGAAAATCCTACCCAGAGCCCCCAAAGCAAAAACCCACAAAACCTCCTTTCCCTCTCTTGTCTTCATTGGGTGGACTTTTTTTTTTATGAGCGTATTTGTCTTTCAACTTTTGAAATGATAGCTCCTATGAGAATGGAAGAATCAAGACAAAGATGGCATTCGGATGTGGTGTAAATGTACATTGAATACTATTTTTAAAAAGTTTGTTAATTTATTTGTTTGAAAGACAGCATGGTCGGGGGGGTGGGGGGACAGACAGAGAAATCATCGGTCTACTGCTTCAGCCCCCAAATGGCTCCAACAGCCAGGGTTAGGTGAGGCCAGAGGCATGAGCCATGAACTCCATCTGGGTCTCCCACATGGGTGTCAGGGGCCCAAGTATTTGGGCCAAAGCAGTGCTGTTTTCCCAGGCACATTAGCAGGAGGCTGGAGCCGAAGTGGAGCAGCCAGGATTCGCACTGGCTCTCTCGGATGGGATGCTGGCATTGCAAGCAGTGACTTAACCCACTGGGCCACGCCACAGACTCCTATAAGGAATAGTCTACGCCCAGGTTCTCTTTACATACTGGCATTTCCAAAGAATAGCTGGGCAGGTGCCTCCACTAGATAAGCAAAAAGCTGCCTGGATTGCCCATTCCGATGCCTCCCCCAGGCCTGGGTTGTGCAGCCGTGAATCAAAGATCCAAGACAGCCGAGAATCACCGTGAGGTTCTGGCAGCAGTGGGGAGAGCCCCAGGTGCCTCCTGGGAGAGTACAGCTGGCTGCTCCAAAGAGCTTGCTTGCTGGGGTGACCTTGGCCGTGGTCCTCGCTGTTGGATCGCCTTTGGCTCAATCCCAGTTTCCAATTGTGCTTCTCAAACTTTACATGGATTCTCAAGCCAATATCTTCTTTCCAACCAAGTCTTTTCCTTCTCCAGTTAACATCTATCTGCCCATTTCCGTTGCTTGCAAACAAGCTCACTCCTGACACACTCTCTTCAAGGCGTGGCTGCGCCATCTCCCCTTCAGAAGGTTTTCTTAGCCATTTTCACTCCCAACGCCCTCTCCCTCCTCTCGGCTTCCCCAGACTTCGTCCTTTCTTGTGACGACTTTGTGTTCAGATTCTTCCTGTATTTGGTGCCAGCGATCAGAATAGAGCGAAACACACACACACAGCATCTTTCTGGGAAAGATGAAGTTTCTGAAGTCACGCTGTGAAGTTACTAGAATTCGAGCAGCAGTTAGGTGTCCTGGGAGAAAATGAAAAGGCGAGAGAGGCAGCTGGCCTGGCGGGCAGGGGGAGGAAGGCGCAGAGAAAGCTGTCACAACGGTTCTTGTGACGGACGCTAAACAGCGATTGGTCTCCATCCTCTCCCTAGAACCTGCATCACCCAGCTGCGCATTTGTGAGCGGATTTGCTGCCTTGCATCCAAGTGAATGAAGAGAACAGGTCCCGTGCTTCGCTCGTGTCTGCCTCCTCCATTAGCCCGCCCGGACTTCTCATTCTTTGCAAGCCTCAGTGCTTTGTGTCTCTGGAGTCAGCAAGCTCCTTCTGCTTCATCGAGAAAGGTTTCTAATTCAGGTTGCAGTGCCAAGTGCCTAAGCGTTGAACTATTTGAGAATTGGCGAGAGCGTCCTTTGACACGTATGGAACTATGGTGAGAATAACGGGGTCCAGCAGTAAGGTGGGCACCGGCTGGATGTTGGGGCCCTGGCTAGGCTGTTTATCTGTACAACTCTCCTGTCTGCAAACCCTGTCTACCTTTTGAAATACAGCTGGGAGGATGCAGAGCCTCACTCTGTCCCAAAGAGGTGGAGGAGGGTGTTGCAGCCCCTGAGTTTACAGGACAATTTCGTAGTGACCTAGTCAAGGTCCTGGGTCCTTGATATAACACAGCGAGGAAATGGGGGAGTGACTGACAGGAGCGGAGGGCGTCACCACCTCCCGTGGCAGATACTGGCGAGCCTGGGACCTCTGATGTTCCACTGCAAGCTGCCCTCCTCCTCTCTTATGCTGATACCCAGAGCCTCTTCTCAAACTCCAGCAGTCCGTGCGCACGCGCAGGGCTTATGCGAGGCAGTGTGGAGGGGTGTGTCCTGACTCCATAGCTGAGTGGAAGTGTCATGGGACGCACTTCTGTGAAGAAGGGCAGTGACAGAATGCGTGGATTAGAATGAACCCAACAAGTGCACCCAACCCCAGTCCACCAGCCACTCCCCAGCTTCTTGGCCTCCAAGGCCACTGAAAGAGGAGCGAAGCTACGCGGCTTTCCCCACACCGGGGAGGAGAGCAGGCCGATTCCTTTTGGTTCTTTCTCTTTTTTAAAAAAGATTTATTTATTTATTTGAAAAATAGAGTTACAGAAAGCACAAAGAGAGAGATCTTCTATCTGTTGGTTCACTCCCCAAATGGCCGCAATGGCCTGGGCTGTGCTGGGCAGAAGCCAGGCGCCAGGAACTTCTTCTAGGTCTCCCATGTGGGTGGCGAGGGCCTAAGCTCTTGGGCCATCCTCTGCCGCTTGCCATGGAGAATTAGCAGGGAGCCAGGTGGGAAGTGGGACAGCCGGGACTCAAACCAGTGCCCATATGGGATGCCAGCGCTTCAGGCCAGGGTGTTAACCCGCTCGCTGTGCCACAGCACCGGCCCCTCCTTTTGGTTCTAGAAAGTCACAACTGGAGGAGTCGACCCTCTGGACTTTTCTCTCCAATCAAATTTTATCACAAACATCTACAGGATAATTGGCTGACACTCTGTTTTATTTATTTATTTTTTAAATTTATTTTTGACAGGCAGAGTGGACAGTGAGAGAGAGAGACAGAGAGAAAGGTCTTCCTTTGCTGTTGGTTCACCCTCCAATGGCCGCCGCGGCCGGCGCGCTGTGGCCGGTGCGCTGCGGCCGGTGCACCGCGCTGATCCGAAGGCAGGAGCCAGGTGCTAGGTGCTTTTCCTGGTTTCCCATGGGGTGCAGGGCCCAAGCACTTGGGCCATCCTCCACTGCACTCCCTGGCCACAGCAGAGAGCTGGCCTGGAAGAGGGGCAACCAGGACAGAATCCGGCGCCCCGACCGGGACTAGAACCCGGTGTGCCGGCGCAGCAAGGCGGAGGATTAGCCTGTTGAGCCACGGCGCCGGCCTGACACTCTGTTTTAAAACCATCATTTTAAGAAAAGAACTGAGCTTCTCAGCACATTAAAAAGCAAAAACAAAACCAAAACTTCTCTCCAGATAAATGCACTGTACAGCATAGCTCATCCAGCACAACAATTTTTCTGTTGAATAAAACCCCAAACTCTTGTCTCCGCACGGCAGTCTGTGCACCTGGCCTTCCTCTGGCCACATTATTTCCCATTCTGAGTGTTGGGTGCTTCACCGCCTGTTACAACAAAGGGGGAACGCGACCAATTAGCAGGAAACCCAGCTGTGAGCCACGGCTGCTCCTGAGAACTGCTTGTGACAAGGTGGAGAACCGTGGCACCCTCTGGATACCGCTCACCATCGCCAGAAACAAAGTACAGCCTCCGACACCGACTGCTGGGCGAGATGGAGGACAGGTGCTGCCTTGTAGGCACGTCTCCCAATATGGTTCCTTAGCATCCTTCGGCTCATCTTCTTTTAAGCAACAATCCACTTGATGACCATGGCATTTAACAACGTTTTAGCATCACTGGACCCCAGTTTGTTTACCGTATCTGTTTCTGGGTTTTATGTGTAGCTAGGGAATCAGTTTCTCTCTACTGACAATACAATGGCACAAGTTGAGTACCTCTTATTTGAAATATTTGGGACTGAAAGAGTCTTGGATTTTTGGAATATTTGTAGCTGGGACCTTTGGGGAACAGTACCCACATCTGAGCATGAAATTCATTTATGTTTCATACACAGCACATTCACATAGCCTGAAGGTAATTTTTGCTAAATTTTTACTTATTTATTTGCATGGTGTTTGAAAAGCAGAAGGGGAGAGAGAGAGAGAGAGAGAGAGATCTTCTATCTGCTGGTTCACTTCCCAGATGGTCACAACAGCCGCGGCTGAAGCCAGGGGCTGGAAGTTGACCCAGGTCTCCTGCGAGGGTGGCGAGGATCCAAGCGTTTGAGCCACCTCTGCTGCCCTCCAGGGTGTGCTTCAGCAGGAAGCTGGACTCAAAGCCCAGGCACTCCAACGTGGAATGTGGGCCTCCCAAGCAGCACTTTAATTTCTGGATCAAATGCCTGCCCGAATTTAATGCAATATTTTTTAATGGACTTACATTTTTCCTGCAATCCACCGAGGAGGTCAGACATGAAATTTTCCACCTGTGGCATCATGTCATGGCTCAAAGTTTCAGATTTTATAGCATTTCTGATTTTTGGGTTAGAGATGCTTGGCTTGCGATAATCATAGCTACTACCAGTTCTGGGTGGTTACTGAGTGTTCTGCTTGTATATTGGTGTTTCCGGCCTTGTTTATAATGATCCTACACGCTTGGTGCTGTTATTTCTCCAGGTTTATACATGAAAGCAGCGAAGCTTAGAGAGATGAAGTCTCTTCCCAAGGTTCAAGTCCCACAGCTGGGAGGAAGGACTGAGCAGATTCGGATCCAAGGCTGGGGTGTTTCTCTAGAGCCTGTACCTTGGGGACTGTGTGACGTCTTCCCATACTGCTGGTGCGGAAGAAGCAGAGTGAGCTGGAGCAGGTGTGGACTGCCACTCACCCGTGCTTGCCCCGCCATGGTCAACGGGAGCAAGAAATAGGCCAGGGCAGGCTTCGGGGCCCTTGCCTTGCCTTCTTTCACTCACCTCCCTCTACCTTCATTCCCTCTCTCCCACCCCAGTGAGCTCAGCGGTGCGCAGACACAGGTAAGGTAAACCTATGGGTGCTGAGAACAAGCTTAGTTCCAGAGAGAAGCGGAGGATGCACATTTACGTCTCCGGCATGATGGGTTAGCCCTTTGTTTAACCTCATATTTTTATTTGAAGAAATATAAAATCATCCAGGGTAGCTGATGCAAAGGGGATATCGTGAATGATTCTAGCAGCGGGCTAGAGATAAAACAAGTACGGGAACTTGAAATGAACAAGAGACGAGGGGCTGGTATTGTGGCACAGCAGGTTGAGCTGCCACTTGCAATCCCAGCATCCCATATCACAGTGCTCAGTCAAACCCCAGCTGCTCGGCTTCTGATCCAGCTTCCGGCTAATGTGACTGAGAAGGCATTGAGGATGGCCCAAGTACTTGGGCCCCTGCCACCATGTGGGAGCCCTGGATGGAGATCTGGGCACCTGGCTACGCCTGGACCAGCTCTAGGCATTACAGCCACTTGAGGAGTGACTCAGCAGATGGAAGAATTCTCTCTCTCCCTCGCTGTCTCTCTCTCCCTGTCCGTCTCTCTCTCCCTCTCCATCTGTTTCTCTATCACTCTGCCTTTCAAATAAATAAATATTTTAAAAAGAGATAGGGAGTAAGCTCCAAAAGTCCACACATGGAACGGTAAAGGACCCCGCACACGAGAGAGCAGAGTACACAACAGGACCTGGAGGCAAACGTGACACAAGACAGGAGGAAGGCTCATTAGAACACCTGCCATTCACAAAGCAGCACCAGCCAATCCTGGCGAGGATGTGGATAGAAAGGTGCTCTAGTCCACCGTTGACAGAAATGTAAACTAGCACAGCCATCGTGGAAGACCGCGTGGAGATTCCCCGGAAATCTGAAAATGGCTCTTCCATAGGACCCAGCAATCCCCCTCCTGGGAATTTACCCAAAGGAAATGAAATCAGCATATGAAAGGGTGATCTGTACCCTCCTGTGTATAACAGCTCAATTCACAATAGCTAGGATACAGAATCAGTCCCGGTTGTCCATCAACTGATAGAATGGATACATTGTGGTATTTATACACAGTGAAATACTACTCAGCCATAAAAAAGAATGAAATTGTCTTTTGAAATAAAATGACGCAATTGGAGACCCCTATGCTTAGTCATATAAGCCAGCCCCCCAAATACAAATATCATATGTTTTCTCTGATTTATGGTAAACTAATATAGAGTACAAGAAAATATAATGTGTATGAGTGAAATTGCCATCTTGAGATTTGATTATTGTTTATAGCCCCTGTCTATACTCCTGAGGAACAGTGGTGCCTCTACTTGAATTCTTTATGTAGTGGAGGATTATAAAGTGAATTAAAATCATATGATTGAAAAAATAAAAGAAAAATAAGAAAGAAAGGAGGAGGGAGGGCGGGAAGTATCATGATGATCTTACAACTGCACGAAATACACAAAATCTGCTCCCTTTCATTAATTTTTAAAAAGGGTGAAAAGGCTTTGGACAACACCTCTGCCCGAATCCTTAGAGGACCACATGTCAGCCCCCAGCTGTCGTCACTGGGACCTCTGGCCCTCAGGGTCAGCTGGCTTCAGGCTCCGACACCATGGCTAATGGCAGATGCATCACCAAGCCTGTGGGGTCCCTGGCTCACTCCGTTTCTCCACCTCCCTAAACCTGAGGCCAGGTGTGCTGCTTCCCCGTGTGAAGATGAGCAGAAGTTCAACCAGTGCCTTCACCAAGAGCAGCGGGAGGTGAGGATTTGGCATGGGGGATGCCATTGTCACCCCCCGGCCCCACACTAGTGCTGTGGCTGTGCCAGTGGGGGCACTGCCCCCATGGTCGGCACCCCCCGCCCCCGGCTCTGAGCCTGCTGTGGTTTGAATGCTGGGTGTCGCCAAGAGGTTCTCATGCTGGAGGCTTGCTCCCAAGTGTGGGTCATTGAGGGTGGGGAAGAGATGGGGCCTTCAAGAGAGGAACTCAAAAGTAGCAGAGTTCTGTGTTCTTTCCCTAGTCCTCCTGGTGGGAATCTTGTTGCAAATGCCCAAAAATCTTGCAGAGGCCCAGATGGCCAAGTGAGAGAAGGGAAAATTAAGGAAAGCCTAGAAGCTCTGTTTTTCTGCAGCCCTACTAGGTGCCAGACACTACAATAGCTGCCCCAAACATGGGCAGAAGCCCCAGATAGGGTGTTGGTTGTCTTTTTCCTTTTGAGTTTTAATGAAGTGATTTTTCAGTTTGTAAGTTGGGTTTACTATAAAGGGGATTTGCAACATTTATTTTTTGTCATTTTCTCTCTTGCTTAAGCTCTCCTTTCAGACCCAATTTTGTATATTCTAATTGCAAATTCCAGTTCAAGTTTCTAAAGCACTCTCTTATAATTATCTCCAAACAAATGCAGTGATTCCACAAAGCCCAAACATGTGTCACATTAATTCTCGCAACTAAAATACTTTCATTTTTCTTGGACTCTAAGCAAAATGGACCATAAGCAAAGTGTTTGATAAAATGACAGGTGGAATTCCATCCAATTAAGACATAAATATTTTTTCCAGAGGCTAAACACACTGCAAAATAATAATCTTCACTCAACACATCTTTACATGTCTTTGGCAAAACACCTGTCCAAAACTGTTAACACTATATATTTTGGGAGCTCTGTACTTCAAAGACATCCCTGAAAACGTCAAGCATTGTTAAAATGTTGAAGTAATTTTGCTTAAATGCTTCTGTGACAACTGTCGGACTTGATTTGTTTTAGCTGAATACATCCTGAATATTGCTTGGAATCTGTGAGTTGGTCATTTGCCAAAAGATGAGGATTGGGTTGAAGTCTGAAGAATTACATGCATCAAAGAAATGAAAAAAATGGAGAGAATCTTCAGGTATTTTAAAAATGCAATTTATCTTCTAGGTTGGACGCTTCAAAAGAACATTCGGACCAGTTGATAAACATTTTTAGCAAAACTGTAAAGTGTACAGTGGAAATCATTCTGATCCTTGGCCAAACTCATCCAGAGAGTTACACCTACAGTTCCTCAAGCAGAAAAAAAAAAAAAAAATAAAACAAACAAACAACAACAACAAAAAACCCACATTTCAAAGTACCTTGACAAAACTAGTGATTAAGCAATATACAATTGAAGTATTTTCCTGGGAACCTCTGGTTATTGGTTACCAAGTGCTTAAGGTTCATGGAATCACAGGAGAAATAACGCATTCATGAACATCGAAGCCCAACAACACTCTTTGTCCTCAGATTGCCTCCATCTCACATGGGTAAACGGAGGCCCAGAGACCCAATGCCAAGCACAGTGGGTTAACAGAGGTGTCTGCTGGAAACAGCTTGAAAATTTGGACTGAAGGGTGGATGGGACATATCAGCATGTTACAGTGGAATACAAATGTCAAAGAGCTATAGCAAAATCAATAGAGTGATCAATGTTAACTGGAGCATTACCATGGGCCAATCATTATACTAAGCAACTTACTTATGTATCTCATTTAGTTCTAGTAGTTGGCCAGCGCCATGGTTCACTAGGCTAATCCTCTGCCTGCAGCGCCGGCACCCCAGGTTCTAGTCCTGGTTCGGGGTGCCGGATTCTGTCCCGGTTGCTCCTCTTCCAGTACAGCTTTTTGCTGTGGCCCGGGAGGGCAGTGGAGGATGGCCCAAGTGCTTGGGCCCCTGCACCCGCATGGGAGACCAGGAGGAAGCACCTGGCTCCTGGCTTCAGATCAGCGCAGCGTTGGCTGTGGCAGCCATTTGGGGGGTGAACCAACAGAGGGAAGACCTTTCTCTCTGTCTCTCTCTCACTAACTCTGCCTGTCAAAAAAAAAAAAGAAAATTCATTCTAGCAGTTATTCATATGTTACTATTCTTATCTCCAGGTAAGATATGTTTTTATTTGAGAGGGAGAGTGAAAAAGAGATAAAGAGAGAGAGCACTCTCATCAGCTGATTGACTTCCCGAAAGCCTGCAATGGGCAGGGCTGGGGTGAGAGCCAGGAGCGCAGTCCAGCCCTCCCAAGTGACGGCAGGAATCCAATCACCTGAAACCATCTCTGCTGTATCCAGTGCTGCATCTTCCTGCTGCGTTAGCAGGAAACTGAGCCCAGGAGTCAGGGCCGGGAACCTCATGTGGGTCATGGACACCTTACCTGATGCTTGAACTGCTAGACCCAACACCTGCCCTATCACCTCAACATTATAGACAAAGTCTCTAGACAGCTTGAGTGATGAAGCCGAGACTTGCAGTCAGTTCTAACTTCAAAAGCCTTGTTCCTAATATGGAATGAATTTATTTCCAATGTTTCCTTCCCATGCATTTAGGAATCTGGGGTGATTATGGTTTGAAGGGTGTGGGGGGACAGTTACAGGTCACACATCAGTGATGGAACCTGGGGAGAAGGTATTTTCCAGGCTGAAGGTCTAATGAGGACAGTCTGTAATTTTCCATGAAGCCTCAGTCCAATATTCTACCCCACTGTCCCCATAAGGACTCATTCTTGCCATCACACGTGTTCAGGCCTTGACTAACTCTGAGCCTGTTGGAGTTAACTCAAGAACTGTCCACACCCGTGAGCTTCTAGACCATTCATTGATCATATTTTTATTGAATTCAGCAACATTTAAGGCCTGGCAGGTATCAAACGCCAGGCCTGGTCGCCCATTCTGAACATGGAGAGGAACAGCTATTTCCAATTTCTTTCCATAACAGGGCTCTTTCTATGCGAAGTGTCAGGAACCCAGGTGCGAATGCCAGAGGCAGGACATGGAATTCAGCATTCCGGGGACTGGAAGCCCCGGGAGCAGGTCCGCCCTCAGAGATGGCGGAGTCCAGGGGCTCAAATAGGCTCTGCGGGACTTTGCTCCCTCTCTTAACTTCTCAGCTCCTCCTGCCTCTGTTGTTGGTGACTGACACTCTCAATCAGAGCCCCTCTACAAGGAAGCAAGGCGACCCCACCTCTTCCCCCAGCAGTCCCAGGCTTCCATCACTCTTGTTGCCAACCATGTCAGTGAAACAGAGAATTCCCAGGCCAGGTGTTGGGCACAGTGGTTAAGACGCTGCTTGGGCTGCTCATGTCCCCTGTTGGGGTGGGAGTCCTGGCTCCTCCCCTTCCAATCCAGCTTCCTGCTCACACACACCCTGGGAGGCAGAAGTGGTGGCTCAGGACTTTGCCCCCTGCTACCCTTGTTGGAGATTCAGATCAAATTCCAGGTTCCTGGCTTTGTCCTGGCTCAGCCCCAGCTGTTGTAGGCATTTGGGGAGTGAACTAGCAGAAGAAAAATCCTCTCTCTCTCTGTCTCTCTCTCTGTCTCTCTCTCTCCCACTCTTGCTCTTACTCTCTCCCCCTTTGAAATAAAGTGAAAATAAATAAATTTTAAAATTAAAAAAAAAAGTTTCTTGGCTTTTCCACCCAAAGTGCTGAGTGGGCATCATCAGGCGAGCTTAGTCATACATCTACATGTGATCCAATCATGGGGGCCAGAGGAAGGGAGTGTGTTGGTTGTCCAAACCTAGGCCATACGTCTAGCCCTAGACATGTGAAGGTGTAGGTCCCTATCTAATTGCTGATTCCCCAGAGGAAAATCTGGGACCTGTTACCAGAGCTGGGAAGGAACCAAGGCCCCCCCAAACAGAAGGAATTGGCAGATGCTCACTACACCTCCTGCGGTCTGGCAGGAAAAACGGGAAGCTAAAACCAGCGCGAAGCTGGAGCAGTGGTCCTCAAAGTTCAGTTGCAACAGCATCCCCTGGGGAGCTCAGGGAGAAATGCAGGTTCCTGTTCAAAACTCCAAGAAATGCTAAGTCAGCAGATCTGGTGCCTGAGGACTTGCATGTCCAATGAGCCCCCATCAATGCCTACGATGCGGTGGAGGCCTGTGAGTTACGTTTCAAGAGAGGCACTAGGAAGGCAAACCATTGAGTATTAAACGAGTTTCAAAGAGTTTCATGGAATTCCAAATACTAAGCAGAGGTCATCTTTATAAGAAACTGAAGGAATCTTGGACAATGGCTCTCCGGGAACCTCTCTCCCCCAGTCATCACACCTCTCACTGCCTCTTGGGGCAGTGCCAGGAGCTGGACAAACATTTCTAGAAGATGAGGCTCTTCATCCTGGCACCTTGCTAAGCTCGCCTGATGATGCCCACTCAGCACTTTGGGTGGAAAAGCCAAGAAACTTTTTTTTTTTTTAATTTTAAAATTTATTTATTTTCACTTTATTTCAAAGGGGGAGAGAGTGAGACCAAGAGTGGGAGAGAGAGAGAGACAGAGAGAGAGAGAGAGGATCTTTCTTCTGCTGTGTGTGGATCTACAGTAAAACAAAGATATGTGGGACTTAGAAACAGCTTCGGATGCCAGTTCAGAAATGCTGCAGCTTGTTGCTAAATACACAAGGCTGGTCGTGGGAAAGCAGTGTCATAAAGACATAAGCGGAATTCTACAGTCTGCAAAGACAGACCACATCTGCACAGCTGGGGGAAGAACCAGGAGCAGAAACAAGGTAGGGACAGCGATCCGGGTCCCCTCCCTGCCCCCTTTCCTCCCCTCTGCTCCTATTCTCTTGTTGTTAAAGGCGCCCAGGGTGTATATCCAAACACAGAGCGATAATGACAGCCCCGAGTCTTCTTTTCAGATGTCCCCCGCAAGGGTGATAGGGCAGGCATCCCTGGAGAGGTCAGCCTGCACCGGGGCCAGGGGAGCCTGCTTCTGGAGCCTGGAAACTTCCCTAGCACCAGCACTTCAAGGCCCTGGGACCTAAGAGGATTAAGTAAGTGGTCCTCCTAAAAGCCTGAAAAAACAAAGCTTTGTTTTTAGCATCACAAAGGAGCCTACATTTATATGGGTTCTGAAGGAGGGGAAATATGTGAGTGGGGGTGGGGGTGGGGAGGGACCCCGTGGACAGAAAAAGCAAATCACCCCTCAGCAAGGGAGCATTCCTGCAAGCTTATCCCCCTGTTTACAAAGAAACAGATTGTAATTGAGATTGACAGAAAAGGAACAAAGCAGACCTATGCGGGGGACACCTTATTAAGCTTAAAACCCTAAGTGCGCGTTTGTGATGGCACCAGATAGCAGGCTGTTTTCTGACCATTATACTCTGGGGCCTGGCTCAGCAAAGCTTTTTGCATCAAAATAAACTTGGCTTTTAATTCCGTTTCCATGAACTTTTTGAAGTACCCTCTTATCACCAGGGCTGGGAGGATTATTAGGATAATTAAGTTAATACTGCAAGGACAATGTGTTCACCTTCCAAACAAGACGCATTTCTTTCAGTAACTTCAAAAATACCTGACTACAGGGGCTGGCATTTAGCCTAGCAGTTAAGATGCGCGTGTCCTATATTGCATATACCTGGGTTGCGTGTCCCATATTGTGTGTACTGGGGTTGGATTCCTGTCTCCAACTCCTGACTCCAGCTTCCTGCCAACCTAGACAGGAAGCTGGGATGGTGGCTTCCGTAATTGAGTGTCTGCTACGCAAGTGTGAGAGCTGGATTGGGGTTCCGGTTCCCAGCTTTGTCCCCAGCATAGTCATTGTAGGCTTTTGGGTAGTGAACCAGAGGACCAGAGATCTCTGTCTGTCTCTGTCTCTCTCTAGGTATTTCTGTCTACCTTTCAGCCTCTCAAATTAAAAAAAATCTGACAATATAATTGTAATAGGGCACATTGCATAAATTGCCCCCTAGCCTCAATTTCCAAAGCAGTTTGACCAAATCAGTCATAGAAACATCTATGTAAAATTGTGCCTATACTTCATTTATTGTGTTGGAAAGAGCTTCCTTTCACATAGTCATAATATAAGATCAACCTTCATCGAGCGTTTGCCTCATTCACTCTTTCCAGACAAAAATGAATGATGCTTTTTCGCTTTGTTAAAAGGAAATTGACACAGATAGGGCAAATCATACAAAAAATAAACTTTAGTCCTGCTCAAAAGTTGAGTTTCCACTGGAAGATTCTTTGGATTGGATTGACAAAGAAAGTAAACCTGCGGATTGGTCTTCAGCAGGGCAAAAGCCATTGCCCCAAACATCCCATCCAACCCATTGCTCCTTTGTTCTGGGAGCAACAGTGACCACCGAGAGGCCTTGCAAAGTGCGTAGAGGTAAATGGTGTGGGGACTCCCAGTGTTTTTTGTTTTTTGTTGTTTGGTTTTTTTGTTTTTTGACAGGCAGAGTGGACAGTGAGAGAGAGACAGAGAGAAAGGTCTTCCTTTGCCGTTGGTTTACTCCCCAATGGCCACTGTGGCTGGTGCACCGCGCTGATCCGAAGGCAGGAATCAGGTGCTTCTCCTGGTCTCCCACGGGGTGCAGGGCCCAAGCACCTGGGCCATCCTCCACTGCACTCCCGGGCCACAGCAGAGAGCTGGCCTGGAAGAATCCAGAGCCCAGATGGGGACTAGAACCGGGTGTGCCAGCGCCACAGGCAGAGGATTAGCCTATTGAGCTGCGGCACCGGCCATCCCAGTATTTTCACAGCCAGACACCAGACTCTCCAGACTTCCATGGATGCATTGCCCATGCTTCCCTATGTCAACCCGGAGAAATTATATGTGGCTAAAGCTGCCTCATGGACACTGCCTGTGGTGGCAGAAGGCTGGCTATTTCAATTATAAGACTCCCTGAGCAGAAGGAGACAGCAAAAGGCCCCTGTAGCCCTTCCAGGCATCCACCGACTTCTACCTGCTCTCAAAAGGACAAGGACGTGTACTGTCAGCTGTACTCGTGAGATCATTCACCAGCACTGAATGCCCCACCCCATTCCCACGTGCATATATTATATTAACATCTCTGGACAAAGACTAGATGCTTCTTAGAGCCTCCGGAAATGGGCCAAGTCCTTGCATCTCCTAGAACCATTATTAAAGAGACAGCATATCTGGTACTGGATTGTGTCTTAAAATCAAGGCAAAGGCAAACTGGCCACCAGTGGTCCCCTTATCCACAGCAGAAGTGTGAAAGTCAAAGGACTCGGAGCTCTGATTTATACATTCGTTTATTTGGCAACAGCTTCAAAAACAGGGGCAACAGGATTTTGAATTTAAAGGTTGACCCTCTTCACTGGGTAAAAAAAAAAAAAAAAAGAAAAAGGAAAAAAAGAGAGACTGAGAAGAATGCCAAGATGTGAAAGAATTCTTTCTGATCCTTTGAGAATAGGCACTTGTCTTCTGCCCCAAGGTCAACCCAGCGCGTTAAGACTTGCCCCCGGAGCTACAGCACTGCAGGATGGCAGGCGAAGGGGCCATAGTCTGCCACTTTCTAACAAGCCCCCAGGAACGGTGGTCATCAGCCCCCCGCCTCTGATTCCAGGGAGCCTCTTTCCCAGGGTCGACTGCAGGCCTGGCAAGCCTTGCTGGCAGACTCAGAAGAAAGCAACGTACAAAGCTGCTTTATAGAGCCGGTGGCACAGCCAGACGAGATGTCCAGCCTTGCAGGTGCTCTGTAAGCTGGGTCGGATTTCCCCCTCGCCGGTCCCTGACATGTGGATTTGAGTGCAAGTAGTTTATTCTGGAAGTGGTCCCAGGAAGCACCTGTCGGGGAATGGAGAAAGTGAGTCGGGGAGTGGAAGAAGACAGTCAAGAGTGCACTATCCAGCAGGCTACCGCTGTGGGCCTCTGGCTGAGCTCTTGTGGCTTGTAGACCATGCTGCAGAAGTTCCCAAGACAGGACTGAACAAGCTCCATGCATTGACTTCAGCGCCCATCTGTCTCTGGTTAAGGTTATTCCCCAGGGGTACTAACTTTCCCAGCATTCGGGGTCTGCCTGGTGCGTGGACCAAGCCTACGTTAGCAGCCAGAAAATAGTCACAGGTGGAGAGCCTGACGTTCAGAGCAAGAAGCCATGTGATGGCAGGGGATGGGCAGTGATGAGGCGACATGCACAGGGCACGATCAGCGTCTGCTGTGCTCAGCTACTGTGCATCTCTTCTAGGTGACACTTTGGTCCCAAGAAGCCATTGCAATTTCCAAGAAGAGGTTCCCAAGGAAGGGGTTTCCTTGGTCGACATTGTCCTCCATGCAGTGAACACAACCAGAACCATTTGGAGGACGTCACTCAGCTTCTCCACTTGTTTGAGGTGAGGACTCGGGGTGTTGGGAATTCCTCTATGTCTGCTTCAAAGCAGTAGAAACACGTTACTCACGCTGGAATAGGTGATGTCCCTTGACCATGGCAGGTCCACACAACAGTCCTCCTTCAAGCTCAACCATTTCTAAGGACATAGTTCTAACAAGGTCGCCTCAAATATGTGGATTATTTTAATATGCTGTGATGGGCAATGCAGTCAGCTTGAAAATGAGGGAGATTTTGCATGAATCCCTTGCTGGAGTAGTTGAAATTCTAGCATTTTTACCGCTTTCCTCATAACACCATTTGGTGTAGAAGGTTTACAAGAGGGAAGATACTTCGTTATCTTTGTTAGCTCCATCCTTTCTTGGACCAAAACCTTATTTCACAAGAATTGTGTTTGTTCTATGATTTGTCACATCTACCACTGTAAGCAAAACACTCTTCCCATGTTTTCTTTTCCTGATCATTTTCCAGTTCCAGTGCGGACTGATGCAATACAGACCGAGGAGAGAAATCAGAATATTCAAGGTCATTCTTAATTCCTACAGATGGGAGAAACAGTCTCAGGCCTGGTGATCCACAGGTGTCACTGGGATGAGCTGAATGACAGCTTGGCAAATGGTTCCTTCCTTCATTCCTGCCTTCCAAGCAAAACACAGTCCTCCACCCTATTGATTTGGGGCTGAAATGTAAGACCCGCTTTGTTGAATGGGAGATTGGTGGTCAAGACTAGTAAAAACCTTATACATTCCCAGGCATTTTGGCTTTCTGGATGTGCTTCTGTCATTCCCTATGAGAAGAACATGTTGTGGGCAGCCATTGGTGCAAGGAGGATATGCGAGGCAGATCTGCGTGCAGCCCACAAGTCAAGTTGCAATCAACTCACAGATCACTGGTGACAAATAAATGCTTCTTAGTTTAAGACATGATGTTTTGGGATGGTTTGTCACGCAGTATTATTGCAGCAATGCTGACTAACATTTTACTTTGCTAAACAAAGAAACATCCTTTATCACTCACTCCTTCTTGGAGTAAAAATAAGATCCTGGGTCCTGTGCCCTGATGCAGCAGGTTAAGCCGGCATCTGCCACTCCAGAATTCCATGTAAGAGCACTGGCTGTTCTGCTTCCAATCCAGCTCCCTGCTAATGCACCTGAGAAAGCAGTGGAAGATGGTGGCCCAAGCACTTGGGCCCCTGCCACCCACATGAGAGACCTGGGTAGAGTTCTGCACTCCTGGCTTCAGCTGGGCCCAACTCTGGCTGTTGCAACCATTTGGGAAGTGAATTATTGGATAGAAGATTCTCTCTCTCCCTCACACTCTCTCTCTTATCTCTCTCTTTTAAAGACATTTATTTATTTGAAAGGCAGAATTACACAGAGGCAGAAGCACAGAGAGAGAGAGAGAGAGAGAGAGAGAGAGAGAGAGAGGTCTTCCATCCACTGGTTCACTCCCCAAGTGGCCACTATGGCCGGATCTGCTCCAATCTGAAGCCAGGAACCAGGAGCTTCCTCTGGGTCTTCCAAGTGGGTGCAGTGGTCCAAGGACTTGGACCATCTTCCACTGCTTTCCCAGGCCATCGCAGAGAGCTGGATCAGAAGTGGAGCAGCTGGGACTTGAATCAGTGCCCATATGGGATGCCAGCACTGCAGGTGGCAGCTTTATCTGCTACACCATAGCGCCAGCCCATCTCTCTCTCTCTCTCTCGCTCTCGCTCTCTCTCTCAATATCTCTATTTCTCTCTCTCTTTCTCTGCCTTTTGATAAATAAAGTCTTTATAGTTTTCTTTAAAATTTATTACCCCCAAAAGCCAACTTTTCAAAAATAACAGGAAAAACATTGAAGAAAATATATTCTTTTTAGTGTGTTTTATTCTTATTCCAGCCCCAAACTCTATGATCTTGGAGAACCGGCTTACCACTCCACTCCTCTTCATTTCTGTGGTTGGCGCTAATCAACAGTCCATTACGATGTCATCCCCCAAGTTGATGTTTTTTGATGTGAACTTTTTCATCAAGTTCTACCTCATTGTAGTTATAACCTTACAACTTCTCATTCTGCCACAGTTTAATTTGTAATCAAAATTATGAACTAATGAAATAACACAAGGCTTATTTTAATGGGATGATTTGCTTGTTTGTTTTTAAAA
The DNA here is from genome assembly GCA_949820135.1 of Sylvilagus floridanus. Taxonomy (NCBI): domain Eukaryota; kingdom Metazoa; phylum Chordata; class Mammalia; order Lagomorpha; family Leporidae; genus Sylvilagus; species Sylvilagus floridanus. The sequence continues at coordinate 54,281,304 of OX463232.1, forward strand.
TTACACCAATTTGCCATTTTACCAAACTCACTTTTTTTTTCTTTTTCGTGAAAGCTCCATCTTCACTATCACAATTTGAAATGAGACACCTCCTGGACTTGTTGCATACAATTAAACCACAACAAAAGGAAGCTGAGGCCATTTTACTTTTCATAAGGCTGTAATTATTCCTTAACTAATGGAATACGACATCCCTTAGGAGCTAATTATCGAAAAGCTCCCATCATACATAGGAAACACACAAACAAATCCTTCAAGCACAAAGTAAATGTTCAACATGAAAGAGCAGCATCCAGGAAGTCATACCAATCAGTTGGTCCAGCTAATTACTAATCTGATTGTTGGAGTAGTTGCGTTAGATGATTATAACGCCAATTCATAGCACGAAAGGCACAATCTTTGACTGACTTTAATAAAGACCTAGTTACAAGGAAAACTGTACTAAGAACCATAATAAAAAATTTGCATTGCAACAGAACTTGGGAGAAGTCATAGACATTTTCACATAGGAAACATTATATTTATCATTACATATGCATATATTTAATATACTTTGGTATATGCCTTGATATATACATGATGTGTACATGATATGTATATTTAATGGACCTTTTTGTGCACACCACATTGAAAGTCCATGTGAAGTATTATGCCACCGTGATTTCATATGAGCTACTCAGTGCTCCTTAAACCTAACTCAGATTTTAATGTGTATTATAGAGTACTTTTTTGAATCAAATGAAATTTGCAGCAGATATTTACAATGTGCTAAAGACCAGAGTGGGTGTCAAATTCTAAAGGAGTTCAGGTCAAAGTCACGTAGGCAATCAAGTGACTGCCTGAACAATTTTCTCCAGGAGCGTGTTCAAATCCTTCATATACTTTGGATGATTACAAAGCTAATAAACACTCTTATACACGGTTGAGGATATACAACATTTTTGATAACTATCAAATTTTTAAAATGTATCCACCTTTGGCCTTGCTTTTTGATTTTCTAAGATTTTTATCTTGAAAACAGACTTGTGCTGGGGTTGATGTTGTGGTGTGGCAGGTTAAGCCACCACCTGCAACACTGCTATCCTATATGGGGGCCGGTTCCTGTCCCACCTGCTCCACTTCTGATCCAGCTGCCTGCTAATGGCCTGGGAGAAGCAGCAGAGGATGGTCCAACTGCCTGGACCCCTGCACTCATGTGGGAGACCTGAAAGAAGCTCTGGGTGTCTGCTTCGCCTGGCCTAGCCCTGGCAGTTGCAGCTCTCTGGGGAGTAAGCCAGTGGATGGAAGATCTCTCTTTCTCTCTCTCCTCCCTCTTAACTCTAAAGCAAATAAATAAATATTTTCTAAAAAGAAGTAATAAATAACTTAATTCCCAATGAAAGGAAACATGCTGTTTTATTTCTTTTTCACTTATTTGAAAAGCAGAGTAACAGACAAAGAGAGAGACAGACAGATAGACATCTTCCATCCACTGGGTCATTCCCCAAATGCCTGCAATAGCTAGGGCTAGAACAGGATGGAACCAGCAGCTTGAATCTCAATTTGAGTCTCTCACATGAGTGGCAGGGACACAGGTACTTGAGCCACCCAGGAAACTGGATCAGAAGTAGAGGAACCAGGATGCCACCCCAGGCCCTCCAATATGGGGTACAGTCATTGTGAATGGCAGCTAAACTTATAGTGCCACAATGTCCACGCCTGGGGGATTGTTTTACAATAAATTCACAAAACAGGATGCTAGACAGCTACCAAAAATCAAGATACAGAAGAGATCTATATATGTGCTATTGCACAAAGATGTCCAAGACAGATTGAATGTGAAAGTCAGTTACAAATCAGTAAGTATGATATGATTCCACTTTTAACCTAAAAAGGTGTATGTATATACCTTCAGACAAATGTGTATTTGTGTGTGTGTGTGTGTGTGCTTCTTTGAATGTGGGTACAGATAAATAGATGATGATATATAATAGGCAGATGGAGAGGTGATGGGTAAGCACATTTTCTAGAACTTACAAGAAACTGTTAGTGGCTCTTTCTTTGGAGGCGCAGTGCCACGGTAGTCGGAAAGCTGACTCGGGCAATATGTGAACAAATGGGCGTGACTGCATTCCAGGACAACTCGAATGGACAAAGGCTGTCGACTATGAGCTGTAGGTTTTCATCTAGACCATAATGACTTCATCCAGTCTCCACTTCACATTCATGTCTCCCAAGTTCACATCTCCAACCCCCTCCTTGCGCTCACTTCCGTACTTACTCGACTCAGAGGTGAACATTTTTCCTTGGATGCTGTGCAGAGATCACTAACCTCCTGGACTCGCAAGGCTTCTTCCGTAGCGTACTTGCCTCTGGGAAGTAACTCTCTTCCCGGCGAGGACTACCTCTCTCCATCCCCGAAGTCTTGCACCTGAGCAGGCCCACCTGTCGAATTCCTTCATGGTGCCCTAATAATTACATCCAATAGCCATGTAGAATGTAACAAGTCCCAGACTGAAACTTAGCTTTCCCCCTCAAGCTCCTTTCCCCGTCCCCGTCTCAGAGGATGGCGCTGTCAAGGATGTGTTTCTCAAGCCAGGATTTGCTATCATCTTTGACTCCTCCCTAGGTCACACCAGACATCCACTGCATCTGCAAACACCATGACTACCTAGTCCACATGTGGTCACGCATGGTGGTTCCACAAGTGCCACGGAGGCTCGGCCACGAGTCCGTGATCGTTTGGGCTATTGCAACAGCTTTCCTCACGGGTCTCCCCATTGTCATTCACCTGACTCCCCTTCTCTCTCCCTGTTTTCCACATCAACGTCTATGTCAAGTTTTCAATATGTAAGTCAGTCTCCCTTAGACCAAATCCGGGCAATGGTTTCCCATGTTGGCTTCAATAAAATCCAAGCTTTGAAATCCTGGTTCAAGGAGCTGCAGGATCTGCGCCATGACTTCCTTTCCACCTTGATCTGCTTTTCTCACTGCTTTTGCTAAACTGTGTTGGCTTCCCCAAGCAGAAAGTGAGCGATCCCTCCGCTTGTGGGGTTTTATGTGCCTCTCTCATGGCCTTGGTTTCTCATTTATTCTCCTGTGCCCCCTCTTCAAGGAAGCCCCCCAAGATCTGCTCTCTAAAGGAACAACCTTCACCCTCCTTTATCATCCTTCTCCACTTTCTTCATCTTCATAGCATTGCCTACCTAGCTCATTCATGAGGGCTTCAAAAGTTCAAGGAAATCACGTATTATGAAAAAGGCATGCGTGGATTTTAAAAAAAATTTTGCACCCAAATCATCTCGTCTTGTAGCTCCATTTTCCTAAGAAGTTTAAAAAGTTCTTTTATATCATACCAAGGACCTTTCATTTAATTACTCTTATTGTTATCGGTATATGCCTTCTGTGATGGCAGGGTTCCGTCTGTCTCCATCACTGTTGTATTTGCAGTGCCTAGAACGGTGCCAGGAGCATCAAAGATAGTCAATAAATATTTTTGAAATGTTGAATGTTGATTTTTGCCATGTTTTTTTTAAAAAAGATTTATTTATTTATTTGAAAGGCAGAGTTACAGAAAGGCAGAGGCAGAGAGAGAGATAGAAAGAGAGAGAGAGAGAAAGAGAGGTCTTCTATCTGCTGGTTCACTCCCCATATGGCCACAACTGCTGGAGCTGAATCCAGGAGCCAGGAGCTTCTTCAGGGTCTCCCACATGGGTGCAGGGGCCCAAGCACTTGGGCCATCTTCTACTGCTTTCCCAGGCCACAACAGAGAGCTGGATCAGAAGTGGAGCAGCCAGGGCTCGAACTGGCGCCCATATGGGATGCCGGCACTGCAGGTGGTGACTTTGCCCACTACACCATAGCACCAGTCCCTTTACCTTGATGTTTTCCCCCCAAATTCTAACACACTGGGGACTGTCTTGCTGATACCTCCATATAGGAAAGACGGCGCAGCGGCCTATGGACAATATTGTTTTACAGGGCTTATCCGCAAATTCTGTTGATGTTATATCATTGTCTTCTGGTGTTTGGGTTTGTACAGGAAAATTTAGAAGCCACCTGCTTTTCATTCTCTTTTGGAGAATCTGAGGTTTTTTTTTCTGTATGGAAATTTGTAATGTTTTTTCTTTTTTTTTTTTTTTAATTTATTTTTGACAGGCAGAGTGGACAGTGAGAGAGAGAGACAGAGAGAAAGATCTTCCTTTTGCCGTTGGTTCACCCTCCAATGGCCGCCGTGGCCAGCGCGCTGCAGCCAGCGCACCACGCTCATCAGATGGCAGGAGCCAGGTGCCAGGTGCTTCTCCTGGTCTCCCATGGGGTGCAGGGCCCAAGCACTTGGGCCATCCTCCACTGCCTTCCCAGGCCACAGCAGAGGGCTGGCCTGGAAGAGGGGCAACCGGGACAGAATCCAGCGCCCCGACCAGGTCTAGAACCCAGTGTGCCGGTGCTGCAAGGCGGAGGATTAGCCTGTTGAGCCACGGCGCCGGCCATTTGTAATGTTTTTGAAATCAGAATGTAAGCTAATGTGAGTCCCTCTCCTCTATAGTTTTATCTGAAATGTGAGAAGTTGTTCATATCTACAAGCTCTGCTATTTATTTATTTATAAGTTTTTTTTTTTATGGGGCCGGTGCTATGGCTATGGCCTGGGAAAGCAGTGAAAGATGGCCCAAGTGCTTGGGCCGCTGCACCTGCATGGGAGACCTGGAAGAAGCTCTTGGCTCCTGGCTTTAGATTGGCCCACCTCCAGCTATTGAGGCCATTTGGGAAGTGAACCAGCAGATGGAAGACCTTTCTCTCTGTCTCTGCCTCTTTCTGTCTGTAACCCTGCCTCTCAAATAAATAAAACAAATTTTTTAAAAATATTTTTTTAAAAATTGCTTTATTTATTTGAGAGGTAGAGTTACAGAGAGAAGGAGAGGGATATTCTATCCACTGGTTTACTCCCCAAAAGGCTGTAACAGTTGGGAATGGGCCAGGCAGAAGCCAGCAGCCTGGAACTTCATCCAGATTTCCCACATGGTGGCAGGGCCCAAGCACTTGGGCCATCTTCTGTTGCTTTTCTAGGTGCATTAGCAGTGGGCTGGGTTGCAAGTGAAACAGCTGGGACTCAAACCAGCTCTCATAGGGGACGCCGGTATAGCAGGTGGTGTCTTAACCTGCTGCACCACAATGCTGACCCCTTAAAAAACGTATTTATTTTGTGAGACAGAGAGAAAAGGGGAAGACAGGGGTAGAGATCTTCTGTCCACTGGCTCCCTCCCCAAATACTCACAATAGCCAGGGCTGTGCTAGGCCGATGCCAAGAGCCAGGAACTCAGTCCAGGTCTCCCAAATGCGTGGCAGGAACCCAACCACTTGAGCTGTCGCCTCCCACCTCCCAGGCATTCCCATAGCGGATGGGGGTGTCCCAAGCGCTGCCTTAGCACTGAACCAAACACCCAGCCTTCAGCTCTCTTTCAACTCAGAAAATGTATCTAATTATTTTGTTTATTATTTTATTCTAGGTTGCTTGTTTCTTTCTCGGAAATGTCTATAATCCCTGGCGTGGACCTGCATTACCAGCCTCTATGCTGCGTGGCTGTTCTAACCTCTTGTGCCTGAAGCTCAAGTTTGTCCCTTGCTTCGCTGGTTCAATATTAATTCTTCCGTTTTGTCCTCTCAGGCCTCCAATATAGATTTTAATCTTGTTTGCATTTACAATTAAAAATTTTAACTGACAACATGTGTACCTGTGTATGAGGTATCATACGATGTTTGATGCGTGCATACAATTTCTATGTGCATACATTGTGTAATATTCAAATGAGGGTAAACGCGTCTATCTCCAAAAACATTGATCATTTCTTTATGGTGAAAACATTCAAGATCCTTTCTTCTAGCTTTTTTAAAAAGAAAAATACGTAGTGCACTAGTGTTATCTGTAGTCAGCACATTGTACAGCTAGCAGCTTAATTTCTCACTCCTGTCCAACCACAACTTAGCACCCCGACCTCTCTCCCTCTCCTCCACCTTCAGCAGCCTCGGGTAACCCACATTCTACTCTCGGCTCCCATGACAACCGCTTGTTTTCAATTTGAATGATTTTAGATTCCAGGTTTGAGTGAATTCCTTTGACACTGTTCTTTTTGTGTCTGTTATATATCGCTTGACACATTGAGATCCAATTCCAAACATGTCATCACAAATCAGGATTTCATCCTTTTGATGGCTGAGTAGTATTCTGTTGTGTAGATGTACCGCAGGTTCCTATTATGTATTGGTTGATGGGTGCTTAGGATGCGTCCATTTTGGCTGTCGTGAATGGGGCTGCAATCAACGTGGGAGAGCCTGCTTCCACGTGCACAGGTGATAGACCCAGCAGTAGGGTTGCTGGAGCAGGCAGTAGTCCTCGTTGTAGTTTTTGAAGACTCTCTACACTGTTTCCCACATGGCTATGCTAGATGACATGCCCAGCAGCCGGGTGAAGCACGGGTAAGGGTTCCCTGACAGCGCTTGTCTCCGTTCTGCTAATAGCCCATCAGCGGGAGTGCGGTGAGAACTCATGGGGTTTTCAGTTCCACTTCCGTGATTACTAGCATTGGTGAGCATTCTTCTCAAGCACCTGTTGCCCATTTGCATGTCCTCTTTTGAAAAGCGTCTATTTAGATCGACTGACCATTTTGAAGTTGGATAATTTGGCTTTTTGCGTTGAGTTGCATTTGTAAATCTTCTGGTTATTAACCCTTTGTCAGGTGTAGGCCTTACAACTATTTTCTCCCGGTGTGTCAGCTGCGTATTCGCTTTGTTGACTGTTTCCTTTGCAGTGCAGAGCGTTTGCGTTTAATGAAATTCTGATGGTCTATTTCTGCTTTTGTTTCCCAGGCTTTTAGGTTCTGACCCAAACAACCCTTGCTCATGCCGGTGTTCTGAAGGGTTTCCCCTGCCTTCCTCCAGTGCTGTCACAGTTTCAGGTCTGACATTTAGGTCTGTAATCCCTTTTGGGTTGTTTTTTACACACGGTAAGAGATAAAGGTCTAGTTTGTTCTACCTGTGAACACACACTATTCCCAGAATCATTTATTGAAAAGATTGTCCACTCTGCAGTGCGTGTTCCTAGCAGCTTTATCAAAGATCCATTGACTGCAGATGCATGGGTTTCCGTCTCGTATCTCTGTGCTGTTCATTTCTGCATGTGTCTGTTTTTATGACAATAATGTGTTTTCATCGCAGTTGCTTTCTGGCATTTCTCAAAGTTGCGTAGTGTGATGCTTCCTGCTTTGATCTTTTTGCCCAAGATTGTTTTGGTTATTTGGGATTTTTTTTATGGCTCCCTACAAGTTTTCGGAGTGTTCCTAGGCCTGTATGTTGTCGGCATTTTGATGGGGATTGCCCGGACTTCGCACATTGCTCGGGCAGGATGACCATGTTACCGGCATTGAGTCTCCCGATCCATGGATATGGAATGTATCCACATTTCTTTGCATCCTCTTCAATTTAAATCCTCAACATTTTGGAGTTTTCATTGGAGAGATCTTTTACCTCTCTGAGTCCATTTTTTAAATTTGCTTACAGTTCTTTTCTCTTTGTCTCTCTCTCTCTCCAGGTATGTGATTTGGTTGTCAGTTTCTATTTCCCTGTGGCTTTATTTCCTCCTTCAAAAAGGCAATGCTCTTCTTTAGTCTTCTAGGGAGCATCCTTGAACAGTTTTCTCATTTTCTTTTCTGTTCCCTGCGGTACACCATTTTCAGAGGGCCACTCTTTCTCTGGGCCTTCGGGGTGTATGCTATGTGGTGGTCTTCCACACAGGCGATGCTGTTACCCTGTTCATGGTCCCTGGATGCAGGAGAGCCCTCTCTGTACCCACTCTGTTTTCAGGCACACTGTCTCAGGACGCGGCACTCGTAGTGTGAAGGAACAGATCCTCGGGTTTCTAGGTGACATCGCGAGCAGAGGATGGGGTGAACCATGTAGCTGATTACACCACCTTTTCCTGGTGGCATAACACAGATGGGCCATGGCTCATGTTGTTCAGTGCAATCTCATCAGTTTTGAAAGATGTAGCCTATTGTCCTAGATGCCTGACTTTCGTTTATAAGGAACCTGACTTTTGTTTTCCATCATAGATTTCTTCTGCAGGTTCTCATTACCCAAAATTTATTTCTTAGATGAATCTGGTCTTTATTTTAGTAACTGATGGCTGGTGTGTATTTACTTTCTACAGTAGATGAGGGACCTTACCAAAGACTCTAATTATTGTTAATTACGAGACTGTAAACATGACTGTAAATTAGAAGCCTTGTGAAAATGGATATTGATTTCAATTAGCAGTCCCTTTCGCCTCCTGATTTTCAAAGGCCTGAGACCATCCAGGGAAGATATCCCCAGCATTAGAAAAAGCCAGCCGATCGTTCTCAACCATTCCTGGCTCTCTAGTAACCCTGCCGCAGATTTCCAGGTGGTTACAATTTCAAATCTCCTGTCTAGGGTCCCACACACATTTACTGAGTACCTGCTGTGTGCTGTGTGCTGCGATGCTAAGAGACACTTGGCTTACAGAGATGAATGACTGTTTCCAAGATCTCCTAAGGTCTCAAACAAATTCAGTTGTCCCTTGTTATCTGTGAAGAGTTGGTTCCAGGATCCCCCAGAATCCATGGATGCTCAAATCCCTTGTATGAAGCGGCATGGTATTTGCATGTAACCCATGCAGATCCTCCCATATACATGGAATCATCTCTGATATACCTAACACAATGAAAAGGCTATGCAAATAGTTGTTATACTGCATTGTTTGGGAATAATAACGAGAAACCTGTTCAGTGCAATCCCTGGTGGGATGAATGTGTGGAAGAGGAAAGCGGACCATGCTCTTGCACAATGGGACCAAAGTTGTAACAGAGGGGTCTGGCCGGCGTGGGGACCACACGCCCTCCCCCTCCTGCAGCCCTGTCTCTCTCCTATCCTCCACAACCACATTTCTTTTTCCTTTTTACAATTTTATTTACTCTCTTTTATTTATTCAAAGATAAATATTTAGAGAGAGCTTCTATCTGCTGGTTTACTACCCAAATGTCTGAAACAGGCAACTCTAGGCCAGGCTGAAGTCAGAAGCCAGGATCTCCATCCAGGTCGCCCATATGAGCACCGGGGACCCAAGTACTTGTGCCATCGTCTGCTGCCTCTCGGGGTCTGCATTAGCAGGAAATTTGAATCGCCAGCAAGGCCTAGCCTTGAACCACAGCCAGGGTTCTCAAGAGTCGGGCTCCCCCTCTAGACTCCTCCGCCCCCAGCCTCTCCCCTGTCAACTGCATGCTCGCTCCCTTTCTGTCCTCTGTGCCGCGGGCTGCAGCAAGGTCTCCACCGGGCTCCTGTTCACACTCCTCAGCTGATGCTTGTCAGCCTCACTTCTGCCCAGTGGAGCTCAGCTCCCACAAGCCCCTCAAGTTCAATTTGTAAATCTGAGCAAGTGTGATCTGCACCTCCTGCGGTGCCATCACCCCATAGCCGGAGGCTGCAAGAACAGGTAACCCGGAGCTCAAGCTGAAGCCTTGGCTTTGCCCTTAGCTCCGCCCTCCCCCTCACTATCCAACTCCCCATTGAACCAATCAGCCAAGCCAGTGGATGCTATGGTCTCAGTGTCTGCACTTGTGCCCAGCTGGGCCCACCACCACCTCTCCCTGGATCACCTCAACAACCTCCTTGTCATCTCTGTCTCAAGTCCACCACTTAGGGACCAGATGATCCATCTGAGACAAAGGAGCCCACGCCACCCCTTTATTTAACAGCAAGCAATGGTTCCCCATCACCAACCAAGTGAGCCCTGACTCCAGCGTGGCTCCCGAGCCCTGCACGGGCTTTGAACTTTCTGAGCCTCATCTTTGGCCACACCCTGTCTCATCTCAATGCTCAGTCCAGAAGTGGGTACAGGGCATGCAATAGTGTTAAGTTCTTTTTGTGTATGTTACCTGCTTTGCCTGAAATTCCTTCCCTTCTCTCACTGTTCCCCATCCCTTAAACATGCATGCATGCGCGCGCACACACACACACACACACACACAGTTAGGCAAGCACAGCTTGGCTTGCCCAACTGATACTAATTCAATGCAAACTATTCACAATTCTCTGAAGAAGCCCTCTATGTATCACTGCCAAGGCAATGCCTGTTCTGTTCCTGGTTCCGACTACAACCACCTTTGCCACATTTCCAGCTACCCCAGTTTCTCTGGGTGACCCCTAGATACCTTTTCAGGTCAGCTGATAAGGCTGCCATCTTTGAGCTCCCACAGTACCACTCGCATCTTCTGTTCTCCTCGCCTTTCACTGTTCTCCTCGCCTTTCACTCGTGTCTGCCCCATTCAGGGAGAGGAGCCATCCCCACGGATCTGGAGTTGTTATCACGGAAGGCCCCACATCCTCTGAAACCCTACAGGCCCAGGCCTCCTCCTTAGATGCTAAGCTCCTTGAGGGCAGGGACTGAGCACAGGCCTGGCACATAACAAGTGGGCACTGAAATGTGTCAAATGGAAGAGAGGACTATGACAGTGACACCACTGGGACGTGCATGGGGGGAAGTCTCTGGATGTGCACGGGGGGAAGTCTCTGGTTCTTGGGCACATCAATATTTTCAGTATCCTCAAAACATCATAAATCAAGGTTAGAAAGTTTCCCCAATAAAAAATTAGACTAACACATTCCGGGAGTTCACACAAACTCTGCAAAGACCAGCCACTTGAGAAGTGTTTATTCACCACCCATTGTGTGCTGAGTGCAGTGTGAGAGTCGGGGATTAGGGGTACAAGACTGAGTCAGCCACTGGCTCCTCCCAGAGAAGCCTCCAGTCAACAGGAGCAGCAAAACATGCGCTCAGGCAGTCTGACAAAGCCAGAACAAAGCAAAGCAAAACAATTAGGGCATTAAGATGTAATGCCAGGTAATATACGTCTAGGCCTACCAAGAAAAGGATTCAGGAGGAGGTAACATTTGGATTAGAGTGTAGGCCCAGGCAGGAGAAAGGGCTGAGAAGCATGAACAAAGATGCACAAGCAGGATTTTCCCAGGAGCAGCAGGAAAGCTGGCTTGGGTGGGGATAATACCTGGAGCTTGAGAAGAAAGACATAGTTATTTTCCATTGCCGCATGAGCGACGGACACAAACGCAGGGACCTAAAGTCTTGCTCCTTTGTCATGTCACAGTTTCCAAGGGTCAGACATCTGGGCTTGGGCTCGCTGCAGTTCTCTGCTCAGGGTCTCACAAAGCTAGACTCAGTGCGACAGCACGGCTATATTCTTTATGGGGCTTCTCCTCTAAGCTCCTAGGGTTGTGGACAGAATTTGGTTCCCGGTCACTGTGCAGTTGAGTCCTTGGTTTCTAGTTAGGTGTCAGCCGGACCACTGAGCCCCTAGAAACCTGGCCTGGAGGCCCTACCCCCTCACAGCATGGTGGCTTGCTTCATCAAGCCGGCAGGAGGCATTCACTGATGTTAAGAAGGACCCAAATCTGAGTTACAGCGAGAGAGGGAGAGACAAGGAGAGAGAGAGAAGAGAGATCTTCCATCTGCTGCTTCACCCCCCCCCCAAAGGCCACAATAACATGGACTCAGTCAGGCCAAAACCAGGAGCCAGGAGCTTCTTCAGGGTCCCCCATGTGAGTGCAGGGGCCCAAGCACTTGGGCCATTCTCCACTGCTTTCCCAGACCATAAGCAGAGAGTTGGATTGGAAGTGGAGCAGCTGGGACTCGAACTGGTGTCCATATGGGATGCTTTACCTGCTGAGCCAGAGCACTGGCATTTGAACCCCTCTTTTTAAAGGCTCATCTAGTTAGCTCCAGCCCACCAGGAGGACATAACTTTCTTTAGAGTTCCAGGTCAGCTGTGTAGGAACGTAATCATATTTACAGGTTCCCCTACGCTCAAGCTGAGGGCTTTATAGCGGGTGGAGATAGCGGGAGACAGGAGCCTTGGGAGTCAAATTCAAATTTTCCCTTTCAGGAGGGGCCATGAAGGCATTGAGAGGGTGTTGGCCCCGAGATGTGAAAGCGTCAGATGGTGGAGGATCAAGACTCCTCTCCGAATGATCTAAAGAATTTGGGAATCGAGGATACTTGAATTGAGTAGGGGAATAATGAGAACATAGAGTTTGGATAAAGCTATTGGTCAATGTATTAAAATGGAAATCTTTTAGAGCAAGGATGACAAGTTAATGCATTGCATGAACTCTGATCCAATGGTAGTGAGTGGGGCAGGGGAGGGTTGTCAAGAGAGCTTGAGGCCATCTCTTGGCGTAGAGGGCCTCCGTGCTGGGATCTATTAGTAATGTCTGCAGGGTAGCACCAGAGCAGGGGACTGGCTTTCCTAGAACTTGAGAAAATGGTTTCAGACGTTGTATTTCTGAAGAGGAAAATAGCAAGTCTATTTTCCAGGATTCTGTGGTTTAATCTATCATCTTACCAAGCAGATCAAAATAGCAAACATTAATAAGATTTTCAAGCCTTTTCCAAATGTCAGGAGCTAGAGCAAAATACAAATAAATTAATCCACTGGGAGCTTTTTCTGCTCGTTCCTCTTTCCCAGTAAAACACAGCTCCAAAATTTAGGAATTTCTAACCATCTCTTGTAAACACAAGAGAACAGGCCTGCCAAGCAGAGAATTCACTTGTCCTCACTTTAGACTTTGCTGCTGCATTCCAGGGCTGCACGGCAACCAGGAGGAGACAAGAGAGCTAATCCTGTAATGATAGGTCTGAGTCCCAGTGAGAAGCACAAATGCAAGGTCATGTGCACACACAGACAGGACACTGTCTGCAGGGCAGAGTGCACACTCATCTGGGCTGCTCCGCCGCTCGGGCTCTGCCATCATCTGCCAGGTGCCACAGGAGCTGTGTAGGCATTGTTGCTTTTACAGCCCATAGCTTTGCCCTGACTACTCACTACTACTCGAGGGCCTGAGCCAGTGGGCTCCGCAGCTTGGCAGCCCTGGGTGGTTTTCGGCTCTGCCTCTCGTGGCTGTGCTGGAGTGGATGATTGCTGCAGATATTGGCCCTCACTGCCCAGCTCCCTCTCATGAGGAAAATAAACCCCCTCCCCATTGATGGGGGGCTCCCCCAACATCCTGGGAAGGAGTCCACACCTCTCTCTCTCTCTCACCTCCCCAAAGTGATTTTGCTTCTTGGTGAGTGGAAATCAAAACCTTCGTCAGGACACCAGGGTGGGAAGGGATGGGGCTGTGTGGTGGCATCGCTGGTAAAGCCACCATCAACAGCATCAACATCCCACATGGGCACTGGTGTGATTCCTGGCTGCTTCACTTCTGATCCAGCTCCCTGCTATGTGCCTAGGGAAGTAGCTTCGGATGGCTCAAGTACCCTCGTGGGAGACCCAGATGAAGTCCTGGCTCTTGCCTTCAGTATGGCCCACTTCTGGCCATTGCAGCCATTTGGGAAGTGAACCGGCAGGTGGAAGGTCTCTCCCTCTCTCTCTGTAACTCTGCCTTTCAAATAAAATTAATTAATTAAAAAAACCCTTCATCGGAAGCAATTATTGCACAAATTGTTCTTTGCAGCAAATAAGGAGACTGTGGGGAATCATTTGCAAAGTGTAGCTCCCCAAGCAAGGGAAGACAGAGATCTCTTATTTTGGGTGGGGAAGGGGATGGATGTTCAAGAGAAGTTCTGTCATTACGTGTAGAGGCAAGGCGCTCTTTGGAAACATGCTCTCACATACATGTGGTGCTATGGGAACGGAGCCTAAACTCCCCCAGAGGCAGAGATCTGAGCATCAGAATCAAACAAAGAGTGACTTTGGGGGCACTTCTTGGCCTGTGGGTGCAGGCGTTGCTTTTACGGTAGGGTTAACCCTGCTAGGGTGGCTGTGACTGTGTCTCTCCTTGGCACGCAACTGAAAACAACTTGGAAGAGCAACACTAGCTCTGCAAGTGTCAGGCCTTTCGAGCTGCTAGGAGCATCAGCCAGTGATGCTTCCTCCATTGATGCCCTGAGAAAGGCCACACCACCCTCCTCCGTTGGTTGACCATGACCTGATGGTGGGTTCCATGGAGTTCTGATCTCCATGGTGGGCTCGGCCATGTGACAGCCATTGGGCAATGGATATGAGTGAGTATGACACGAGCAGAGTGTTGGGTGAACGCGTTGTCCCTTTTGCACTTCTGCTGCCACCATAAGATGAGCCTGTGGGGGCCAGCACTGCGGCACAGTGAACAAAGCCACCATCTGCGATATTGGCATCCCACATGGGTGTCGGTTCCTATCCTGGGCTGCCCCACTTCTGATCCAACACCCTGCCAAAGTCCTGGGCAAAGCAGCAGAAGATGACCCAAGCACGTGGGCCTCTGCACCATGTGGGAGACCCTCAAGAAGCTCCCGGCTCCTCCTGGCTTCCGCCTGGCCCAGCCCTGGCTGTTGCAGCCACGTGGGGTGTGAACCAGTGGATGGCAGATCTTTCTCTTTGTGTCTGTCCCTCTGCCTTTCAAATAAATAACTAAATCTTTTTAAAAAAGAAGAAGAGCAGGTGCAGCCTAGTCACAGCCCAGAGAGGGTGAGTAGCATGTAGAGTGGTCCCATCCCCGTCTTCATCCAGGCGTCTAAAGCTGGAGCCAAGAAGAGATTAAGAAAGATGCCCCAGCCCACAGCCATGCAAGCAAGAGTAAGTGACTGTTTCCTTAACATAGTGGGTTCAGGAGAGGCTTGTAACACACTTATCCTGAGAGTGGCCTGGTAGAGTAGGAAGGAGGCCTTGGGCAAGCCCGCTCTCCATCCCTCTGTGCGTTCATGTAGTGCCAGGACATGGCCAGCACTTTCCTCTCCGGGTTGCTAAGAGAAGCAGCAAGACAAGGCCTGTGATGTGCTGATCGCAGCGCCCAGCCCACAGTGAGCGCTAACATGCACTTGTCATCACCATGGAGAGTACAGATTCTGCATCCAATTTTCTGGGGTTCAAGTCCTAGCTCTGGCGTTACGTGTTTGCCTTGTATTGCTGCAGAGTCGAGTATGGGAGGAATTTCAAAGCCAAGGCCATGTGGGTTCTCGCACAGGAACCTGGGTTTGGTTTTCCTCATCCGGTCTTTTGTTGCTGCCACCACCACAAGCCACAAGTCCCCACCATGCACAAGATCCTGGACTAGTGCTCAGAATCAGACTTCCGTGGTCCCTAAACCTTCAGGGGCAGGCAAAGCAGAAAGGCCGAATGGCATGGGAGAGGCAAAGTTGTGCACAGGGGGCCCTCGGGGAGGCACCCGAGGAAGAGGGGCAGACCCGGGCGTCACTCAGCATGCAGTTGCAGGGCTGGGCTGCAAGAGCCGAGCGACCCTCTCTGAGGCTATGGAGTTGGAGGAGTGAAGGACTCGTAAAGTCGACAAGAAGTTTCTCAAAGATGCCTCGTGCAGACGTCAGAACCCGGCACCACCTCAACAGCTACAGTAGGGTGGGACGCGGGGCTCAGAGCTCAGAATTCAGAGTTGGAGCGAGAGAGGTTCCCTGAGACAGTCTCCAGGGTCAAGCCAGAGGACAAGTGTGGGCGGGTGCTGGGAGCAACCTCAAGGCTGAGCACCTGCCCTTGGGGAACCACAGTGGGAGCCTGGACTTCACTAGACTGCCTTGCGTTCAAACTCTGCCTCTCGCATTCACCAGCTGTGTGATCTCAAGCAAGTTACAGAGCATCTCTGAGCCTCTCCTGAGGGATATCAGGAAGGATGTTAATAGAACTGACTTTATCAGTCTTTGTGAGGATTAAAAGCATAAAATATGTCAAGCGCTTAGAACGGTATGGACTATAATATTATCCATTGCTATTGTTATATTTGTTAGCATTGTTGGCTCATAGAATCGTACAGCTTTTAGAAAAGATATATGGTACACATATCATTCATTATATAAGATCTCAGCAGGGTCTGGGATCGCATTCTGTAACCAGAGACATGAATATTTATGCAATGAAACGTATGAATATTGAGATCAAATAGAAACTATAAATAGCCTTATGTCTGTTTAGGCCGGGTTTTGTTACTACATTAAGATCAAAAAAGCAAAACAAACCAACCAACACAAACAAAAACCAAACCCTTCAGAGATCCTGGCGCTCTGGGGAGCTGAGAAGCACAGATGAGAGGGACTGGGGTGGTTCGTGGCTGGAAGTGACTGGAGGCCGCCGGAGTGGGTCAGCCTGGCAGCACGGGAGCGAGGAGCAAAGACCCCTCCAGCCGAGCCAGTCCAGAAAGGCCAAGTGGAGGGGGTGGGCTTGGAGCCAGGACTCTCTAGGATCGACAGGGCCTCAAACAAGACTCGGGCAGCAACCCACAGAGGTAAGTATGGGCCGGAAGCATCACCCAAGATGCACGAATAGGAACTTGCCAAGAAGTGAACTAGGGCTGCATCGTAGAGCTTTGAATGCCAGGACGAGAAGATGGACTAAGAGAGTGCGTTAGGAGCGACTGCAGCACAGCACCCGCTTCTGGCAGCCCAGTGACAAGGTGGCCTGCAGTTATGCCCCCATGCAGATGCGTGCTTTGCAGCACGATTCCCTGGCCTTCACCCTCGGGGTCTTGTTCAGCCACGCCACTCCCTCGGTGATGTGCTTGATCCATCACCACTCGGGCAGGTGCTGTCGGCACCAGAGGATGCTCATCGAGAACACCTGCACTTCTCTGCCCGGGGGCTTTGTCCTGGCTGCTGGTGCACCGGGGTCCCAAGCACAACGTAAACTGGAAATGCAGAATTTGCCTTCACAAGCGGCTCCGGATCAACGACGAGCTGTTGGGGAACATTCTCCAGCTCCTTCACCCCTTTCCTGGGGAAAGCACCAATGACGGGATACTGGGGACACGAAGCCAATTCCTTCCTCCTTTGGTTGGGATAACAGTGAGGCGTGTGCTCTGCTGTCTCCCAAGGGAATGGGCCCTGGGTGTCCTTAGCAGTAACCTTCAACACATCCTGAGAGAGCTTCTCCCTGTTTATCTCACTTCTTACTCTGTATCCATGTGTCTTGGGACCACTTCCAACATAATAACTAGTTCCTCTTAAATCTGACCCAGTATCTGCTTCTGGCCGAGCCCAACCTGAGTTACCATGTTCAGAAGCGTGGCCTCTGCCTTGGATGGCCTTCTCCTTGCTCTGTTTTGTGGCTGCCACCAGGTGATGCTAAATTGACTTCTTAGCTTGCTTTGAACCTGCATGCCACACTGCCGACAGTAGGCACCAAATAAGTGTCGCGCGGATTGACTTGGGAAATTGGGAAAGTTCCAGTTCTTGGCAAGAGCTAAAGGCTCTTGATTTCAGGGGTCAAAGCTTAGCTTTAATCATTGGCTCTGCCACTTGCAAGCTTGACCATCTTGAGCAAGTCATTTAATCTCTCCAAGAGTTAGTCTCTGTGTCCGTGAAGCTGAAGTCATACAATGTATCCCATGAAAACTAAATGAACTCGTGCATGTTGAAGCATCAAGCTTATTTCTCAACTCTTGATGTCAGTTATGTACTTGCACTCATCCTGCCTCCAAATCTCCCCCCCCCCTTCTTCCCCTCCAGCCAGCCCATGGCCAGTCCCTCGGTGTCCTGGTCTTGGGTGTTTCTTACCTACTAAGTGGAGTGGGTTCAAGGCTGTGTGCCAATGATCCTCTGCTTTCCATCTCCTAAATAGAAAACCTCCCTCTTTCAAGGAAGACTCTGGCCATTGTTCCATCTCTCACTTGCATATACAAGCACCCGAGCAAGCAGACTCGGTCTTTCATATGTACTTTCTCACCTACATTTCCTTCTGCTTCTGCAACTGCTCCATGGAGACAACAGCCAAACCTGCAGCCTGTTTAACCAAAGCCACATGTATGTCACCTAAAGTGTGGGCACAGGAATCGTGCCTTCACACCCTCTGTCATCCTACGTCACTTCCTGAGGCATCATGGTACACCTCGCACCAGGCTAGGCACCTGGACACCTGGAAAATCCAAGATGAGGTCATACTGACCTGTGGAGATCATACTAAGATCATATATGCAGAAGAAAAAAATCCTGCATTGAATTCCAGAGTCAAGCACCACCAGTACCCCTCGTGTGTTTGTGTACACTGTGTGTGTGTGTGTGCTTGTGGGAATGGTGCATACTAAGATCATATATGCAGAAGAAAAAAATCCTGCATTGAATTCCAGAGTCAAGCACCACCAGTACCCCTCGTGTGTGTGTGTACACTGTGTGTGTGTGTGTGCTTGTGGGAATGGTGCTTCCCTATGCACAAGTCTCACTTCTTTCCCAGTTTACCGTCTGCAGGAGGACGTGGAGACGCAGCTAATCTTGATAGACTAGAAAGAGTCTGGGCTCTGGTTTCCGGCCCTAGCCTTTCCTGGAGCTGGAGGGAGCTGCCTGGTTCTGAGCATCTCGGTCCCCTCTCCGTGCCTCAGTTTCCCTACCTGCAGGAGAAAGCAACACTAGATGCTTCCTAAGGGTTGATCTGCAAAGGTCTTGGGGTTAGGAAGTTGGAGCACAGGAGAGTCTGAATGCAGAAAAAAAAGGCACCGTGTGGTTTCCCATTTTTTCTCTTTGAAACATCCAACTAAAAATTGATTTGTTAAAAGTTGTCTGTGCCTTCACCGCCTTGGTGCTTTCTTTATGAGCTGGGGCAAAGAGGAGGAATGCATTTGAAAGGCAATAGACTACAACATTTACCGGTGCACCGTAGGTGCGAGTTTCAATTCGACATTTGGAATGGGGTAGAAACAAACGCATCAGAATTTGACCAAGGATACATTCACATGTCAGTTTAATGCTCCAGCTGTTTAATCAAAATATGAATAAAAGGTCTAAAGCTCAACAAGCAAAAATATCATAGTGGTGGGCTTCGGCGATCGCTTCCCCATTGTCAGCCAATTACTGTGTAATTCTTCCCTGTGACTGAGTAACTAACTGTTAGCAAATAATGAAAAGGCAATTACAGCGCTGCTTTGTTCCTGTGACTCTCCCCGTTTTATTCCGGCTATAATTACTGTCAGCGCTGGAGGTTTACTGTACCATGGCAGCAGCACCAGGAAGGAAAATGGAGTGGGCTGATGCATGGAAAATTGCAAATGTCACAGCTACCTTCATCGGCACTGTCGGACTTCTGAGATGAAAAAACTCGGAGGAGAAAGCTCGCCGTGTGGGTTTTTACAAATCCGCTACCTCAAGCTGTTGCTGTGGCTGGGGAAGCGGGGACGGGGCTGAGGGTGGGGGGCCCGCAGGGAGTCGGGCATGATGTTTGCTCCTTTTCATGTCCGGGATTCCCAGAGGGCTGGGCATTTTCGCCACAGTCGGCCTGAAACCCACTAGCGAAGTCTTCCTTCAGCCTTTACCTCTCATTAATGGTCTCCATGCTGTTTCCTAATGGGGAGTGGCATATAAATGATGCATTTTATGGGGTTTGATCTATCTTCAGAGAGGAAATGGCCGCATATGGACAGATGTCGGAGACAGACAGCGACGACCCGGCGCTCTTTGTGACTATTTTTAGACGCTGGCTTCCACTGACCATATGTATGCCAGCTTCCTTTTGGACTTTATTTTTTATTAACCAGACATTGCAAGAGGAAACTAAAGGGCTAAAGCTCCCTTTCTGGTGCTTTTGTCTTGGGTGGATTTGATAAACATTTTCCGAGTGTGGACCATGGGGAGGGTACCGACTTAGGCACCGTCAGACCCAAGAGGAGCAAGACTTGGGCCCCGCCCACAGAGGGCTCCATCCTGAGTTGTTTCCACACCCAAGTCAAGGTGTTACTGTTTGAAAAGCAAATTAGCCTGGTTGAAGTGTGTGAAACTACGAGAGAACTTCAAAAAGTTCATGGAAATAGAATTTCAGAAAAAAGTATTTGGATCCAAATTTGTTTCGGAATCCATGCATAGGTTTTCTTTTTTCTTTTCTTTTTTTTTTTTTTTCTTTTTGACAGGCAGAGTGGACAGTGAGAGAGAGAGAGACAGAGAGAAAGGTTCTTCTTTGCCGTTGGTTCACCCTCCAATGGCCGCTGCGCTGATCCAAAGCCAGGAACCAGGTGCTTCTCCTGGTCTCCCATGGGGTGCAGGGCCCAAGCACTTGGGCCATCCTCCACTGCACTCCCGGGCCACAGCAGAGAGCTGGCCTGAGAGAGGGGCAACCAGGACAGAATCTGGCGCCCTAACCGGGACTAGAACCCGGTGTGCCGGCGCCGCAAGGTGGAGGATTAGCCTGTTGAGCCGTGGTGCCAGCCCATGCATAGGTTTTCATCCTACGCATTTTCCATAACTTTGCTGTGCACTTTGCAAGTGCATTTGAAGATCTGGATTCGAATTTCAGTTCCACCACTTCCCAGCCGGGTTTTTGAGAAGTGTGAGAGCCAGCTACTGCTGTGTGACGAATGACTTTCCACGTCTGCTTTAGACCAGCAAGCGTGGATTCAAAGCTCAAGAATCTGCAGCTCAGACCGGAAGCTCTGCTCTGCACTCGGCTTGGCTGGGGCAGCTCCACTCCACATGAGCCTCGCCTTCCTCCTTGGGACGCTGGCCTGCTGGGATCGCCCTTCTTGTGGTCACATCTGAAAAGTGAAAGAGTAAACAGAAACATTCAGGCAGGTGCACTATGCAACACCAAGCCTTAGCTTCCATCGTGTTGGATAATGTGCCATGGACAAAGCAAATTACATGTGAAGCACAGAACTGGGGTGGGTGCTGCATCCCATAAAACAGCGCCAGCTCGAGTCCCGGCCACACTTCACTTCTGACCCAGCTCCCCACTAATGCATCCTGGGAGGCAGCAGGTGAAGGCTCCAGTGCTTGGATCCTCCCCACCCATGTGGGAGCCCCAGATGGAGTTTCAGACTCTTAGTTTCTACCTGGCCCATCCCTGGCTGTTGTAGGTATCTGAGAAATTAACCAGCAGAGGAGCACTCTTCTCTCTCTCTCTCTCTCTCTCTCTCTCTCTCTCTCTTTCTTGTGCATATGCTGTGTCTTTCAAATAAATAAATAATAAACCTTTTTTTAAGAAAACCCTGAGAATCAGGGCCAGGGAAATATATTCTGTGTCTACATCTCAGTGGATGAAATGTCACAGATACATGGCAAATAGAATGAGCACAATTAGAGGTGAAGAATTCAAAGGAATGAATGCAAACTGCACTTGGGATGAAGTCTAGGCCTCAGCTGCTTTGTCTGTAAAATGAAGTTCATCTTACTTTAATGGCTGGGAGGATGAATGGAAATAAAGATTAGCACTCCCAGCCTCTGCCTTTCAAATAGATGAAGAGAGATAAATGAAATCACACACACACACACACACACACACACACACACACAAACAACTTGAAATCAAAGCACACTAAATTAGGAAATGTGAATGTATTCCTATTCAGGACAGGTATAAACCAACAGGACCATTACACTAGCAACCAAAAACCACAAAATGATAAGAAAAGGATGGGGCTGGTGCTGTGATGTAGCAAGATAAAGCCACCACCAGTTTGAGTCCTGGCTGCTCTTCTTCCAATGCAACTCCTTGCTAACATGCGTGGGAAAGTAGTGGAAAATGACTCAAATGCTTGGGCCCCTGTACCCACATGGGAGACCCAGAAGAAGCTCCTGGCTCCTGCCTTTGGACTGGCCCAGCTCTGGCCTTTGCAGCCATTTGAGGAGTGAACCAGTGGATGAAAGACCTCTGGTTTTCTAACAAATAAATAAACCTTTAAAAAACAGAAAAGGTAAGTTATTCCTTATAATAGCAAGCAAAAATATTAAGCAGTAAGAATGCAAAAGGCCATTAAGAAAAAATAGAGGGAAAATAGTCTTATTTTTTAAGAAGTTATTTATTTATTTGAAATTTAGAGTTACACAGAGAGAGAAGGAGTGGCAGAAAAAGAGAGAGGTCTTCCATCTTTTGGTTCACTCCCCAGTTGGCCACAATGGTCAGAGCTGTGCCAGGAGCTTCTTCCAGATCTCCCACATGGATGCAGGGGCCCAAGGACTTGGGCCATCTTACACTGCTTTCCCAGGCCATAACAGAGAGCTGGATTGGAAGTGCAGCAACTGGGACTTGAACCAGTGCCCATATGGGATACACTGCAGGCAGCAGCTTTACCTGCTAGACCACAGCGCTGGCCCTGGAAAAGTATTCTTTAAAGGTGTAATAGATAACCTGAATTCAGGGAGAGACATACCATGTTCATGGATTGAGTCATTTAGCAATATAAAGAAGTAAAATCTCCCAAAATATATCTGTATATTCAATATCACTCCTGTTATCATCCTAGCAGGATTTTCTATTTCACTGCTATTTAACAGGAATTGTATCACCAGTGTGTAGGGAAAGTACATTTAATAAATGGAGAAATTGACTCAACCTGGGGAAAAACGTTTATCACAACCTCAAACCATATGCAATAACAGATTTATTAGGTGAATGTGTTGTTCCATATTTCATGTTTAAATTTGAATTTTTACATTTTTACTACTGCTAATTTAAGTACAATTTGTCCAATGGTTAAAATGGGGTTGTCAGCGAAGAAACTTAAAAACAGCCTCATTCATATAACTGCTTAAATAAAACCTACATTTTGTGTTCCATGTTCAAATGCTTTTAATGATCTGTATCTCTTTAAATATAAGTGATGACGTTTAGGCTTTGTTTCTGTTTAATAAGGCATTTTACCATTGACTAAATGAAGGAATGTATCTTTTTTGAAGAGATTCATATTCGGTAAATAAAAATTGATTGAAACAATAAAAAAGAGAAGCCTGTGATTAATAAAACTTTAAAAATATGGTAAACAATTAAGTTAAATGTATTTATTACCATAAAGTGGAAAATGATTACATAGTCAAAACCCCAAAGAATAAATGATATAAAGATAGATGGGGGGCAGGGACTGTGGTACAGTGGGATAAGCCACAGCCTGCTGTGCCAGCATTCCATATGGGCACCAATTCGGATCCCAGCCATTTCACTTCTGATCCAGCTTCCTGCTACTGTGCCTGAGAAAGTAGTAGAGGATAGCACAAGTGCTTGGGCCCCTGCACCCACACGGGAGATCTGGAAGAAGCTCCTGGCTCCTGTCTCTGGACTGGCCCAGGTCTATTTGTTGTGGCCATTTGGGGAGTGAACCAGAGGATGGAAGTTTTTTTTTTTTTCTCTCTCTCTCTTTATCTCACTGTAACTCTGACTTTCAAATAAATAAATCTTAAAAAAAAAAGATAGATAGATAGACAGTTGGTAAATTACAAGAGTATAAATAGTTGTAGGGGAAATAAGAATAAATAACAAATGATAACTAGTAAGCAGGGAAATGCATATTTAAAAAAGATTGTGGATGCAGTGTATTTAAATTGCACAAAAAAGTAGACAACTGGATAATCTAAGCAATGGTGAGGCTGTTAGAAAATGAGACAGTCGGCCTAACTCCCGTGAATTGCTGCTGGTGGGAGTTTAATTACTACAGCTATCCAGGCGATGAACCTGGCAGCAGTCAGTGAAATCAACGACATGGAAATCCTAGGACCACAGGGCACCCCTACCTCGGAGTATCCACCCGGGAGACATCCTCAGAATGTTCACAGGAGTCACTAGCAAGGCCCTCTCTTGAGGCACTGTTTGAATTGGCAGAGTTGGCTCTGCTGAGGTGTCTGTCAGAGGAGAACAGAGAGAGAAAATGGGCCACAGTACATAGTCTCTTACCTGTAATTTTAAAATAAGAAAACATCTGAATTTTTCATAAATTTGGCACCCACTTCTTCAAAAGAATTTCCTTAAAGATTTATTTATGTATTTCAAAGGCAGTGTTACAGAGACAGAGAGCAAGTTCTTCCATCCATTGGTTCACTCCTCAAAATGGACCACAATGGCCAGGGCTGGGTCAGATCAAAGCCAGGTGCCAGGAGCTTCTTCTGGGTCTCCCATGTGGATGCAGGGGTCCCACGCATATGGACCATCCTGCTGCTTTCCCAGGTGCATTAGCAGGGAGCTGGATTGGAGGCAGAGCAGCCGGCACTCAAACTGGTACACACATGGGATGCCATAGCATCAGCCTCACTTCTTCAAATTTAACCCAAGGCTGAAGGTGAGAAGAGTCACATATTTTGATGCAGAAAGAGTAGGGTGTTTGATTATAGGGTGCTGCTCAGAGCTGGAAGAATGAGATTTGCAACCCAAAACCACCTGATTACAGCCTGCAAAATTCTGCACAATGCATTCAAGCAGATGCATAGGACGACAGGTCAGACGGGCGTCAGCGAGGGGGCATCAGTGGGAAGTCAGGGGTTGGCCATGAGGATGGGGCATGCACAGAGGGGGAAATTTTTTGAAAATTGATCCAAATAAATGAGGAAGAACCTAGTCTGGACCAGAGGAAGAAAAGAGACCCGAGAGAGCACGACTCACCAGCAGTTCAGCTGGGAAGGGGGATGTTTAGAGCAGTTGCTTCAACAGTGCTGCACCCATGCGGCGCTGATCTACAAAACATTCAGTGGACTTCTCGCCCAAACTGCAGTCTTCAGTGTGTGTAATTCTCATCAGAAACACTTCACGGATAGCCCCAGGGAACTTCAAAAAGTTTGTGAAAAATGGAATTAAAAGATACGGTTTGGGCTTCAACATTTCTGAAACGCAGGGCAGGTATGTGGCTAGGCAGGGGAGGCCACTGCTTGGGCACCCATTTCCCACACTGGAGTGTCAGGGTTGAGTCCTGAGCCAGTTTCCTGCCTATGTGCACCATGGGAGGCAGCAGGTGGTGGCCCAAGTACTTGAGTCTCTGCCAGCCACCTGGGAAACCTGGATGGAATTCCTGGCTCCTGGCTTCCGTCTGGTCCACCTTAACTGTTGTGGGCATTTGGGGAGTAGCTCGCTCTCTCTCATTCTCCACCCGCCTCTCTCAAATAAAATAAATGATGAAAAAGATTGAAATCCATTAGCAATTTTTTTTTTTTACCACAAGAACAACAAGTCCATAAATATGCATGAAGTGGTTAGCAGTCTCCCTCTGTGGCTCTCTTTGGCCTTTCAAGTCAAGTTCTGGGGTTCATTGCATCAGAGAAAGAACTAACCTTTTAACTTTTCTAACTGAAATAAATTTTCTTGTTAAGAAAAAGATTGAAATCCATGCATAATTTTTCATGATACGCATTTGCCATGAACTTTTTGAAGACCCCTTCTTGCTTCGATCTCAAATTTTTTTTGGTACCAAAATAAACGCTTCTTCTTCTAATTGTGTTTTGCATGAAGTTTTGGTCATACCCTCGTGAGTCCCTGCCTGTTGCCAGAGCAGATATGGATCACCTAAGCAAGCTGGAAGGACCACAGTGATTTTTCAAACAACGCCATTCTCAGGGTTGCTGCAGCTGTCCTGGTACTCAGTGACCCTACTCTGCTCGGCTTGCTACAACTGTATCAATTTCTTTTCTTTCTTTCTTTTTTTTTTTTTTTTTTGACAGGCAGAGTGGACAGTGAGAGAGAGAGACAGAGAGAAAGGTCTTCCTTTGCCGTTGGTTCACCCTCCAATGGCCGCCGTAGCTGGTGCACCGCGCTCATCCGATGGCAGGAGCCAGGTGACAGGTGCTTTTCCTGGTCTCCCATGGGGTGCAGGGCCCAAGCACCTGGGCCATCCTCCACTGTACTCCCGGGCCACAGCAGAGAGCTGGAGCTTGCCTGGAAGAGGGGCAACCGGGACAGAATCCGGCACCCCAACCGGGACTAGAAAATTTCTTAATAAGCCTTTCCCGCCCTTTGCCCAGTGCCTTGCTTCTAACCTGCTGGGGAAGCTGCCCTGTGTTACTAGGGTTTCTATCAATGTTGCGGAGAGTAGTGAGGACTCCTTGGGAGGCTCCTCTGTGAGCACAAGGGTTCTGTGCTGGCAGGGCTGATGGTTCAGCCTCTCCTGCTTCCTTCTGGTTGACTCTGGCCTGGGCAGCACCCCAGGGCAGTCTGGCCCACCCCAGATCCACCTTTACCCTTCTTTGCCTGCAACACTAAGCCCTAAGATCATGTAGGCTGCCCTGCCAGCTGGACACAGCTTGAGTTTGGTCAATGGGAGGCGCTGTGAGGGTATTGGAGAGCTGGAGGAGAGAGGGGTTGAGGTGGTTATAATCCCTCATCTCCGCCCCCTGCCTTTTGTGTGCTGCGGGCTTGCGGCTCACTCTGGCCACAGTCCCATCCTCCAAGTCTCCAGCTCTCATTGGCTCTGGCAATTTCACGCCTTCCCTTTGTCCTTGTCAGCTTTGGGATGGTAACAGCATCCCCCTGTGGCCTCCTGCCACCCACATCTCTGAAGTCATCCCACCTACCATGTGCCCAGCCCTGGGGATTCAACGCTGAGGATGGGGATTAGCTCCTTGTCTTGGTGTAGCCTAAATCTGGTGGGCAAAGACAGAGCCTGAACAAGTCGTTGTGAGGATGACATGCATCTTGAGGAGAGAGCATGTGGGGAGCTTTAGGGTTTATCCCTGAAGGTTCGTGGTCCCCACCTCGGAAAGCTCAGCCATCTATGTATGCAACTAAAAATAAAGACTCCCTCCCGCAGTTTCTTCACGGACTGCAGAATTTCCACCTTTCCAGACAAAAACTGACACAGAGAAAGGCTCATTCCAATTTCCTGAGCGCTCTAGGTCTAGAGGTGGCAGCCAGGAAGGACAGCAGGCCACGTGTGCCCTGAAGGGAGCAGATGAGCCCACGTTGTCTTAAACCCAAGGCCCTGAACTCTACCCCGCCCCCGCAAATGAGTGCCCTTAGATTCTGACAAACACTTGCTGTGAGTTCTCCCTGCTCCCAAGAGAACACTTCGTGCAACGTAAAATAAAAGTACTAAATCGAAAGGTAAAGGAAAGACATCATTACCAGATTAATACATCGTGAAAAAAAGTTCGCATTTCTGATAGATATTTAACAGTGCCTTGGCGATTAAATTAA
The DNA here is from genome assembly GCA_949820135.1 of Sylvilagus floridanus. Classification (NCBI taxonomy): domain Eukaryota; kingdom Metazoa; phylum Chordata; class Mammalia; order Lagomorpha; family Leporidae; genus Sylvilagus; species Sylvilagus floridanus. The sequence goes on from OX463232.1 coordinate 54,308,148, forward strand.
TTGTACGTGGCGAACGGCAAGATAGCTCTTTAATGCATGTTAAATATTAACAATTTGAGATAATAGGAGTCGCCATGTCTCCTCTTTACAGCTTCCTTTGTCAATGAGATGCACTTTTGTGTGGAAGAAAGAGACAGTTTGGAATGTGATGGCAACGCCGGAGCCACCGGCAATCAGCCTAATCATAAAGGACCGGAACCGAATGCATTCAGGCAGCCGTGCGGACTACCGAGTTACAAAGTTTTATATATCAAGAGTCTGAATGCCAACTAAATCAAAACCTTGCAAGGCAAATCAAAGGGCCAGCAGCCCTCTCCTGCTCCTGCTCCTGCCCGGCTGCCGTGGCGAGGGCCCAGCCCCAGCCCAGGGTGTCCCTCCATGTTCCATTCTCCTCGGAAAGTCAGCCCAGCGCCTTTGCATCAGGAGCTTTGTCGGGGGGTGGGAGGTGGGAGTGGGGGTGAAGGGGGGAGGGGATAAAAGGAGCAGAACAAACTGATTGATTGCAAAGCCAGCTATGATGTCAGCATGAATTAATGTTTCCCACAGGCATGCTAATCAGCTCCATGACATAATAACGGCTTCTCCTACACCAGTGGGGCTTCAAAGTTATTCCAAAGATAACATAGCACAGCACAGGGAGCCCCAGGAAACTTCCACCGGGCTTTCAGATGTTTTATAAAGTTACTGAGGTTTTATCACGTGGCCGAACTTCTCATTGCTGGGGAAGCGAAACAAAGGAAACAGAATATTGAATTTGGGATGAATCAGGGTTGGAAAGTATTTTCCCTACAAATTCCGAATGTTCAAAGAGATAGTGGCCATCAAAAACCTGCAAGGGGTCTCCATTTAAAAGCGACCCCATGACCAATGTTGCGGGAATGGGAGGATGGACGTGATTCTCAATTTGGAAAAAGAAAAACCTCCGTGTCCGGGACTGAGTGTGCTGACTGCTGAAGCCACGCGAGTGTGTGAGACGGGAGGCAGGAGGCCATGGCTGGCTTCTCCGCCCTGACCTCTGCTAGGGATCTGTCTCCAGGCCGAGTGTTGACCCCAGCGCTGGCCTCTGTGTTAGACTGAACCATACTCACGTCCGCAGTGGGGCTGGGAGAACTGTAGCAGGAGCGGATTCACGGCACAGCGCCCAGTGCATGCTACACTGCTGCCATCAGCGCACACTTGGGATTACTGAGACTGAACGATAAGCTCAGACTACCAGTCACACTTTCTGCAGCGTGTGGATCTGTCTCCTTAGGGAGTAGCTCACAGCACCCTCTGAAATGCTCCCGATCCAATTCCATAGGTGCTGGGACCCCTAATGGACACACGAGGAAACTGAGGCACACAGACCACACAGAACAAGACAGCAGTGCTAGGATGGTGGACCCGGGCCACCTCGCTCTGTACTGCACCTCTGATCTGCACTCTTCTTCTCTCTCTCTCTCTGTTTCTTTCTTTCTTTCTTTAGATGTATTTATTTACTTGAAAGGCAGCGTGACAGCAAGAGAGAGAAGACAGGCAGAGTGAGAACTTTCAACAACTGGTTCACTCTCCACAAGGCTGTAACAGGGGCCGGCCAATTGGGGAGTGAACCAGTGGATGGAAAACCTCTCTCTCTCTCTCTCTCTCTCTCTCTCTCTCTCTAACACTTTCAAATAAACAAATCTTTTTTTTTTTTTTAAAAAAAAAAAAAGGCTGCAACAGCCAAAGGTGGACCAGGCTGAAACCAGGAGCCAGGAACTCGATCCAGGTCTCCCACATGGGAGGCAGAGGCCCAGGTACTTGGGCCATCATCTAATGCCTCCCAGACGCATTTGCAGGAAGCTGGATCAGAAGCAGAGCAGCCAGGACTTTACCCAGAGCTCTTACAGGAGATGCCAGTATCTCAAGCAGTGGTTTTACCTACTGCGCCACAACATTGGCCCCTGTCTATAATCTTTTTTACTTTTTAAAGATTTATTTATTTATTTGAAAGTCAGAGTTACACAGAGAGAGAACAAGAGACAGAGAGAGACAGAGAGGTCTTCCATCCACTGGTTCACTCCCCAGATCACCACAACGGTCAGAGCTGTGCCCATCCGAAGCCAGGAGCCAGGAGCTTCTTCCAGGTCTTCTCATGAGGGTGCAGGGGCCCAAGGACTTGGGCCATCTTCTACTGCTATCCCAGGCCATAGCAGAGAGCTAGATCAGAAGTGGAGCAGCTGGGACTCAAACCCCCACCCATATGGGATGCTGACACTGCAGGCGGCAGCTTTACCCACTACACCACAGCACAGACCCTGGTCTATACTCTTAATAACTACAAGTATATATAGTTGCAAAGGACTTTTGTACAAAAATAAACTTGTCTTTTAATTTTCTTTTTCTATGGTCATTTTAAAATGCCCTTGTGTTCTCTACATATACAAGGAGGACACACACACACACTTTCTTAGACGGGCACACCCCACGCTCATGTAGGTGCACACAGGCATCCAAGCATGCACACACACACACACACACACACACACCCTCACGCCCAGCTGGGAATGGAATCCTGCAGCTCTCTAACCATCTCTGCATTGATTACAGACTCAGTTCCTGCAGTCTGACCTTACTCCATGTGACCTAGAGTAAGACACATAGCCTCTCTGGGACTCAGCCTTTGATCTGCACAGTGGGCATATTCATGGAACCTACCCCCCAAAGTGCTGTTGTAGGGGCTAAATGGGCTGATACTGACAAAGCTCTAAACACAGTGCATGGAACTCGCTAAACACCTGGTAAACATGGCTACTGTCGTTGACTACAGTCAGATAGCTATTGGATTCTAGACGAGTCTCTCTTCTTGCCTCTCCGTGTGCTCCTCTCATACACGCGGCCTGGTGACAGCCCCAGGCTTGTCCAGGATGGCTGTTTCCAGAAGGGAGTATACCAGGCTTATCTCTGGTCCCACCTAGAGAGCAAGATTTCTCCAGCGCAGAAATCCACAGAGACGCTCAGGAACCGGGGTGGCTGGAGGTCGCCACTGCACTGCTGCAGGGCCCATGAGCTGTGTTTTCTGCTGGTTTTCTACCAGATAAGGAAGCCTTAAGGTTTGTCTCATTGCACAGCCTCCTCTCGCGGCCAGACCGTCCAGGCTCTGTGGATACGTGGGGAGGGACAGAGGACCGCTGGCCCCCTTCCTTCTCTTTACTCCTTTACTTGAGAAAACATGCGGCCCAAGGAAAAGGGAATTGTCCCCCACTGGTGCACCTGTCTGTGTTGTGAGCTAAGTGGTGTCTGGGCTGTGCTCAGTGCTTACAGAGCCTTGGGTTTCACAGCTTCACCCTGGACCTCCGGAGGGACCATTCTGCAGGCCCACCAGGCAAACTGCGAATCTAGGCCTGGAGGAAGGACAAAGGGGCTGAGAGCAGGGAGGGGGAGCAAGAGGCCAAAGCAGGAGGCAGGGAGGACTGGGAGAGAAAGGGGAGAAGAGGTGAGTGGAGGAAAGGGGCCTTCTGATAAAAAATGCTGCAGGGTCTCCAATGTGGTGCTAGAGTTTGGGAATGGTTTGAATTCATCAAAGCTCTTGTGAACATTTAACAGGCAGCGGTGTTTTTTTTTTTTTTTAAGATTTATTTCATTTATTTGAAAGACAGAGTTACAGAGAGAGGTAGAGAGAGGTCTTCCATTCACTGGTTCACTCTCCAGATGGCCGCGACAGCCGGAGCTGCGCCGATCCGAAGCCAGGAGCCCGGAGCTTCTTCTGGGTCTCCCATCCCAGTACAGGGGTCCAAGCACTTGGGCCATCCTCCACTGCACTCTCAGGCCATAGCAGAGGGCTGGGTTGGAAGTGAGCAGCCAGGACTCAAACCAGCAGGAAGTTTCTGAGCCTCACCGTCCGCATCTGTAAAATGAACACGATGTCTTCAGTGGATCTGAGTGACTGGTGTCCATTCTGTCACAAGGTCACTACACAAGTCACTACAACCAATCAAGTTGGGAAAAATAAGCATCGTTAGCCAAATCTCTTTTGACCGAGATAACATACTCCACCCATCAGCCACCTCTTGGAAACCCATTCAAAAACAGCTTCCAGTAAGATATTCCAGTTTAACACAGCAGGGCCAGGAAGGGCATGGGATTGTAAAAGGCAGAGGGGTTGGAAATGTAACTGTACATTTTGACATTAAAGGAATTACATGGAAATTATATGCAAATCATTATGTAAATGTGGCATATGTTGTTTTCGAGTTAACAGCTTGGACACTTTCAATAATTACGGCATTTTTCAGGGTGAATTAAGAGCCCCAATAAACTATTTTTAGGATCCTCTACAGATGAACAGGATTTAATGGTCTTTGTTTTTCATTTTAAGTGGCTCATGTTAAGAGAGAAACTTGAAATTCTCTCTCTCTGAGTCCTAAAGACCACTATATATTACACAATATTCTTTTGATGACAGTGACAATCTATGACAATTAATAAGCGCATTAATGCCAAAAGCCTTTGAAAATATGCACTTCTCAGGAGAGTACTACTTTATCTTATTTTATCCTTTCGTACCTTCTGAACAGATGTAAAAGATTAAAATGAAATATCCTTCTCTCTATTGCATTATTCTTCCATAATTCAAGAAAAAGAAGCCATGCATCACATAAGAGGATGTCCTGCCACTGGTGTCATTGTTCCCTCACAGGGCGCAGCTGCCTGGACCACCCTGACCTACGTCTCCTTCTGGAAGGAAGATACAGGGTTTTCTATTCCTTCTTCTTCATTCTTGAGAACGCTCCTCACAATGATTGTTCTCTGAGAACCTTGGCCACATCCCTGCAGAGTAGGTTTGGCTATGAAAGGAGGGCTGGCAATTTCCTTTGCAGACCTTCATTTCTGGGAATATTTTGTCTAATCTGAAGAAGTTCTAGTTGCAAAGCCTCTAGGAGCATGAACATCCTTTTGCAAGTAAAGCTATCTGCAAAAAAAATTTAAAAAATAGGAAATCCCCAAAGGCTTAAAACAAAGAAACATTTGAAGTCTTTAGGGTTATATGAGAATTGATGCTGCAGCTGTCCCAGGAGGGGATCCGTGTTGCCAAATTGGGCAACAGAGAGCTTGGGCTTTAACAACCTTACAGGAATAGGAGTTAAGTCCTTATGTGTACACGGAACAAAAGCCAGGATCCTCAAACAGCTACATCTCCAGTGCCGAATGGACAGGGAAATCTTCTCTCCAGTGTACAAAGGTACTGTGTAGATCTGGCCTCTGGTAGAAAAACACATAAATCTCTCCCAGGAGAATTCATAACTGCAAGACTGCTTTGATTCTGGTTGGGGTTCAGCTTGGAACCACAGGTTGAGTGGTTTCAAATTAAAAATACCCCCCAGGGACACCTGGAAAATACAAACATAGAAGAAGGGGTGGGAAAGCCCAAAGTAACAACACAAGATTCTACACATAAAGCCCCTCCCCTGAAGATGACCAAAAATTACAAGACACTGAAAGGGAAAACCAACCTGGACACTAGCTGGCTGCCCCAAAATCAGGTTGTGCTCCTCCACTGATGGGAATACCTCTCTGCTTCTCCCATCCTGGTTCTCACTTAATCAAGGGCTAGTTCCTCCTTGAAGCCTGACTCCTCCTACCGGAAGTCCTCCTAATCCCCTCTTCCAGAAGTGACCCCATGAGCACAGAGACTTTACCACCTTTTGCCCGTGCCTCACTTTCAGCCCTTAGTATGTTCCAGGCATAATTATTGCATAATACACATTTCCATGAACTTTTTGAAGACTTTCTTAAATGTGTGATTCTCAAAAAATTTTGCACTAAAATAAATTTATCTCCATGAATGTTTAAAGTACCTTTGTAGTTACTGGTGCTTGGAGTTACTGAGTTTCTCTATCAGCCTATGTCCCCTATTGTTACTTATATAACATTTTTGTTGAAATGTACTCACTTGATGAACTCCAAGTCTCCAATCATAAAGTAATGACATTGTATACATGTATTAAAAGTCACACTGCACTCCACAAATAGCGATGATTGTTGTTCATCAAAAGGTTTTCTAATATTTTTAAAATTAAATAAAAAGGACATTGACTCATTTTTTTTGACAGGTAGAGTTAGACAGTGAGAGACAGAGACAGAGAGAAAGGTCTTCCTTTTCCGTTGGTTCACCCCCCAAGTGGCCACTATGGCCTGTGTGCTGCCCCAATCCAAAGCCAGGAGCCAGGTGCTTCCTCCTGATTTCCCACACGGGTGAGGGCCCAAGCACTTGGCCCATCCTCCACTCTACTCCCGGGCCACAGCAGAGAGCTGGACTGGAAGAGGAGCAACCGGGACAGAATCCGGCACCCTGACCAGGACTAGAACCCGGTGTGCCAGTGCTGCAGGTGGAGGATTAGCCTAGCGAGCCATGGCGCCGGTGTCATTGACTAATTTAAAAAAAAAATCTAGAAAGATGTATTTGAAAATGAAACTTTCGTATCTCACCCATAAATAGAAAAGTATACCACTTGAAATAAAAAGAAATTCACCATAAAATACAAGCATAAAAACAACAATACTATTAAATTCTAGTTGAATGTAATTGCTTGCCCAAAGCTCTGTACTTGAGGCTACTGCTGTCTCTTTAACAAAAAGGGAGATTAACAAGTGTTAGACATGTGTGACAGGCACTGCATCGGCCAGGACTTCCTGCTTCCAGTGAGCAGTGACATCAATGAAACATACAAGAGAAAAATGTCTTCGTCACCATGGAGCCAGCTACTCCGTGCCTGGCCTTGGGAGTTTCTAAAATGATCTTGCTGGTTTCCTGTGGAGCACAGCTAACCTGTTTTTTTGCGGGGTGTATATTGTAGAGGGCACTTCCTACAGAAAAGGTGAGACTCAAAGTTGAGCCCTGTCTTGGAACGGCTGAGTAAGCCTGGGTAAGTACGACATCCCTGAACCTCAGTAGTGCCATCTGTAAGATAAGTGATAAGCAGCCTGCTCACCTTGACCTTCGACAGGATACGGATAATGCCCTCCAACGGAATGCCGGCCACATGCAAAGGTGCTAACAGCCTTGGTTCTGATTCCTCTCTGATATCTGAGATCAGTTAAGACAGCTCATTACCCCAAAGGTCCCAGGTCAGAATGTAATACCCTGGCTCCCTGGCTACTCTGTAAGGAAACCTCCACTATTTTGGAATAGAGAGAGACCAAATACTAGGCTCAAGCAAAAGTTCTCAAGTGCATAGAAACTTGATTTCAAAAGATTTTTTGGTGAAAACAAAAGATCTCCATGATTTCCCTTCCTCGGGGAGTTTTGATGATCTTGCCACACTTCATTCTCTCGCCAGTAATAATACTGGGAGCCTCAGACTAGCATTAATGTAGTTGGAGAAAATAGCATTTTTTGAGGCAGGGGAAGTGGAAATGGATGAATTAAAGGAATTTATTGTTTCTTCTCATTCTAATTAGTTGTGCCAAAAGAATGAAAACAAAAAATTTTGGAATCTTTACTTAGTATTGAGTTGATCTGCTGTATATAAAGATACTTAAAAATGAATCTTAATGAAGAATGGGATGGGAGAGGGAGTAGGAGATAGGATGATTTGTTGGTGGGAGGGAGGTTATGGGGGGAAAAACTACTATAATTCAAAAGTTGTACTTTCAAAATTTATATTTATTAAATAAAAGTTTTCTATAAAAAAGAAAACATTTTCAGGAAGAGAAAATGCCTACTGTCACACGAGAATGAAGTAAAGAAAAATGCTATTATGCACGGGGTACATAAAAATATAACCCACTCCGGAGAGTCTGCCGTCCACTGCGTGTTGAGACAGCCCACCTCAACATCAGTCTGCTTGACTTTTATAGCTGGCATCAGTCAATTCCCTTCGGAAAGAAAAATCAGATTCATATAGACTCGCAAGAATCTCGAGGGCCTGAGGACCCACTTTCAGAAAAGCTCTCTGAGGAGCATCAGAGGCTATTACATTCAAATGGGTTTGTGCTCATGGCGAAATGAATGGTCAGCGGCCTTTTCTTAATGTGTCTTAAAGGACTGAATTCTGCATGCTGCAAATGGAAAAATCACAGGACTGGAACATCTAGACTCTTGGATCTGACCTTGGCTCAGCGCCTTACTCCCATGTAACCTTGGGCAACTCCTTTAACGTACTTGAGCTTGCATTTCTTCACCTGTTAAAAGGAATTGAACTTCCTTTGCAAAGTCTCTTTAAACCCCCAAATCAGGAGAAATTTATTTTAATTATATTTCTGTTAAGGAGCTTACAATGTGTTAAGATATCTAGAGTCAGCCACGTTTGTTATAAAACCAGAAAGCTGTAACGCTGATGAGTTCAGGCGCTCTTGGCCCCAGAGTGAGTTGAAGTTTGAGAGCCACTCCTCACAGGGAGCCTAGGCAGCAGATGCAGTGAGGACGACCTCACTGTCTCCTTGGACTTGACCCTGGTTTCGTTCCCTTTGGTTACATACCTGGTACTGCTCCATGTAAACATAGCTGCCCGATCCCACCTGCTGGTGTTCACACACAGTACAGGCTACAGGGAGATGCAGGCCTGTGATGCCAGTGTGATGGTGGTCATGGGATCAACTGAGTGGCACCAGGACAAGCGATTCTAATGATCAGAATGGATCATTCCAGCAGGTCACCCTTGGCTGCCATTGGCAGCCAGTCCTGTGGAGCAAGATCTGGTCTTGTTTCGAGTTGATGGGTTTCTTTTTATGACCTCCAGCTATAGATGGTGGTTAGTTTTGCTGTCTATAGTGGTAAGGGCCTTGATGAGAGACACCGTGTCTTATGTATTGAGCACCTACTGTCAGCACATCATTATGCCAAAGAGATACATCTATTGTAGAAATGAAGAGAAGAAACCAACAATGAAGCCCTGGCATTCTCACTAATGCTTCCTGTTAAACAAAGATTAAGTACCAACAAGCACTTCAGTCAGCGAGTGAAGAGGAAGCAATATCCTCTGTCACTCTGGCTTTTAAAGAAAAAATAAATCTTAAAGTGTTCAGGAAAGCTAATTTTTATATAAAAATGAGCAACGTAGGCCCCTGCCACCCACGTGGGAGACCCAGATGGAGCTCCTGGCTCCTGGCTTCAGCCTCTCTCTCTCTCTCTCTCTCTCTCTCTCTCTCTCTCTATTTCTCTAGCTCTCTTTCTAGCTCTCTCTCCCCCTGAAACTCTGCCTTTCAAATAAATAAAAATTATTATCAGAACAAAAGAGGAAGGGTGCAGAACAGCCTTCTAACAGGAATGAAACTTGCCAAAAAAAAAATACACTCACAAAAGGAGTCAAAACCATAAACCTCTACTTAAAAAGACAATAAAGGATGTAAAAGGACAATATAAATCAAATTAAAGAAACTTGAAAATGAGACAACAGAGCAGAAAATTAAACCAGAAGAAATGCAAGTATGAATAAATATGCTGGATTGTATCTTAAGATACATAAATCAAAAACAAAAAAGGAATGAAGAAAGAGCTAAAGGTTTTAAAATAAAGAGGCATGAATATCCAACATACAGATGATAAAAATACCTATAAGAATGAAAACTAAAGCAAGGAACACATGCTAACTTTATACTTCAAGAACACTTTCCAGGGCTGGCGTTGTGATGGAGGAGGTACAGCCACTGCCTGCAGCACTGGCATCCCACGTGGGCTCCCGTTTGAGTCTCAGCTGCTTCACTTCTGAGCCAGCGCCCTGCTAATGCGCCTAGGGAAGTAGCTGAGGATGGCCCAAGTGTTGGGCCCCTGCACCCCTGTGAGAGACCTGGATGAACTCCTCATTGCTACAGCCATTGCTACAGCCCAGCCCTGGCTGTTCTAGCCATTTGGGGAGTGAATCAACAGATGGAAGATCTCTCTACCTCTCTCTGAAACTCTTTTGAATGAATAAAGTAAATCTTAAAAAAAAGAAAGGACTTTGGACATGGGACAGTGTAAGCTCAAGAAAGATAGGAGTTGTAATGAAATGATCCCATCAATTATGTTTAATTTCTGAGTTCATAAGGACATTTTGTAAATCAACATCTCATTTTAGAATAGTTTTAGTTTCTAGAAAAGCTAGAGTTACTGTTTCTTTTCTTTTCTTTTATTATATTTTATTTGACAGGTAGACTTACAGACAGTGAGAGAGAGAGACAGAGAGAAAGGGCTTCCTTCTGTTGGTTCACTCCCCAAATAGCCACAACAGCCAGAGTTGCACCGATCCGAAGTCAGGAGCCAGGTGCTTCTCCTGGTCTCCCATGGGGTGCAGGGCCCAAGCACTTGGGCCATCCTCCACTGCACTCCTGGGCCACAACAGAGAGCTGAACTGGAAGAGGGGCAACTGGGTAGAAGCTGGGGTACCAGTGCCGCAGGCGGAGGATTAGCCAAGTGAGCCTAGGTGCCAGCCCCAAGAGTTCCTGTTTTCTCCTCTCCCAGTCCTACTACTGCCATCTCACACCAGCGTGATCCTGCATTGGTCAGTCCTGTGCTACCATCACAAAACTTCCTGACAGCTCCTTAAGACAGAAGTCTTTTTAGCTCACAGTTCTGGGGGTTCAAGGCCACGTGTCTGCGTGACTCAGTCCTGGTGGAGACCCCATGGCAGATGCCAGGTGGCAGTGGTGGAGAGCATGCCGGGACAAGTGGGCACATCTTGAACCATGAACAGAGAGGCTGGGAGGGGCCGATCTGGAGCCTTTATAACACCCCTCTCCCAGAACATTGGAGGAGTCCCTCATCGCTAAGGGCCTGCGGGCTCCAGGCCTGCGGGCTCTAGGCTCCAGTTCCATAGCACTTTCCAACATTCCACCCTGGGGATCAGGCCCTCCCAACACAACAGACCCTGGCCAGCCCCCGCCGGTACGTTTCCTATGATGTCGTTTATTACAGTTAATAAATCAATATTGATACAAAACAATTGAAAGTCCATTAATATGAAATAATACTCTATTTTTAAAATTGGATTAGTGTTCTATATTTTTTCATATTCAGATCCTGTTATATATATATACATTTATAACACATATATGTACATATAATACTCACATATATGTGTATGTATACATATATATATTTCTTTGCTTTCTGTCTCTCTCCCTCCTTCTCTCTTTTCCTTCTTTCTTCCTTGCTTGCTTTCTTCTCGTGTTTGATTTCTTTCTATTTTTTCCAGAGACAATACATAATGATATTCTGAAAGAACATTGGGGATGATAGAGGGCTGATTCATTGCCCTGAATACCAGCAAATATAGGAGAAAGACGAAGCTTTACCCCATTTTACCTTTTTAAAAATGTCCTTATTTATTTCAAAGGCAAAGAGACAACAGAAAGACATACACACACACACACACACACACACACACACGCATGCACACACACAAAGAGAGAAATCCTCCATCTGTTGGTTCACTTCCCAAATGCCTCCTATAGTTGGGAATGGGCCAGGTTGAAGCCAGGAGCCTGGAACTCCATCTGGGTCTCCCATGTGGGTGGCAGGGACTCAAGTACTTGAGCCATCCACCGCCTGCTGCCTGGCAGGGCGCACATCAGCAGTGCTGGACTTGGAAACGGATAACCCAGGCACTCTGATACGGGTTATCCCAAATAGAATCTTAACCACGATGCCAAATGCCCACCCATCCCACCTTTCATAAAAACCGTGCCACTGGGAAAGCACTGTTTCTATTATATGGGGGGAAATGATAGAATCAAAATGTTAATTAAAAAACTAAAACAGGGGCCAGTACTGTGGTATAGCGGGTATATATGGGATACCTGTACTGCAGGCGGTGGATTTACCCGCTATACCACAGCCCCAGCCCCAGCAATGTTTTCATAATATGCGATTTTCGTAAAATTTTTGAAGACCCCTTATATTGATCTGAGTAGTGATTGTTAGGGTGTTTATCTTATCATGACTATTTAAACTGAACAGATTTTTGGTGATTTTTTTTTCTGTGTCTATTTTAAAACAGACATGGAGGCAGAATAATGAAAATAGAGTAGTCAAGAAAGTCTACATTGGCGATAAGCAAGTTACATGCACTTAGGAGTCAGTAGGACTAAGACAAACATTTTCACTTCACACAGGAGCCAGCACTATTGGATTATGCTTATTTAATACCCTACAAGACACATACACACACATGCATGAACACACACTTACACACCATTAGCACTCTAAAATCCTGAATGGATTCTTTGTTACACTTCATTGAAATGATTATTCAACAAAATTAGCAAGAGGAGGGGAAAAGAGAAGGAAATTAATGCAGAAAAGGAGCTCTTAGTCAACTACCTTTTCTCTTGGTTTTGCAAAGATCACTCTAAGAGATTTTTCAAAAATCCAATGAAGTTGAAAATGTCTCAAGTGCAGATGATCAAAGCCCTTCCTATGGGAGACGACTTCATAGCTGAATCATGCAAACTGCTGGGAAGTTCATAGCCAGCCTACGTTTTCTGTGATGTTAACCTATTATTCCTGGCCCCCGTGTGTACTTACATTATTCTCAAAGATATCTGTAAATAGTCCCTTACCTTCTATTTTCCCAGTCAAACAAACATGCACAGAGTAAGTTGAATGCATAAAGACTTTCTGCTCATATATTTGCAGTTCAAAAGATTGGCCCACAAAGGGGCAAACTAGAGTTGGAATTTTCTCTTTAGAAGTGTTTATATATTCACAGAAGCAGACAAAAACATTCTCCCAGAGAGGAAAGAACCAGCCACTTCCCGTATGCCATGGGCGAGGAGTAGGGCCCAGTTTTTTTGACTGGTCATTAGTGTGCTAGATGTGCTAAGGTGTAACCATTTGAATCTTTTCAGAGGTGGGGAAAGCCAGCGTCGAATTTGGGGTATATGATAATCCCCCCTTTAAAAGGATTCATCCTTTGGAGTTAACCAGACCTAAGCCAATGCCTTCCACTTTGAGATGGGGAAGCCAATGTAGAAAAATAAAGCCACTCTCCCAAAATCAAACAGCACGGCCCTCAAACCAAGATTTGAAGGTGGAGTTTCTAATTTGACCTCTTTCTACAGCTTCTAAACACAGGTGAGCCATGAGATATTTGCCAGATCCTGGAACTGGGGTGGGGTTGAGAGAATTTCCATAGTCCAGGGCTGTTCCTTGGGTATGCCATCCCCAGGCATCAGAGGAGGCCCACAGCCCTCTTGGACTCTCAGCAGGAGTGGCTCAGCGTGGGCAACACAAGAACTCACAAGTCTATCTTCTGGTAACTAGGTCTCCTGGGAACCCAGAACTGGAGGACCATCAAGAAACAAACGCCCAGGGCAATTGGGAAGAAGTGGGCATCAGAATGACAGCAAAGACGAGAGATATAGCCCCGAGTGGAAGTATAGCGCTGGTAAAGGGAGTGATCCCACAGCCAGCTGCATCCCCAGGACCGCTCAGAATCCCATAGGATCCTGGGCGGGTGTTGACAGAGCTTGGGGTCAGCCGCTACCACTTCGAATTATCCAAAGAACTAGGAGGCACTTCATCAGTCCTCTCCACTTGCTGTAGCACTCTTTAGAAATATGTTCGACACAATTATGACACAGAATTCTGAGGCCGCAAACTACAAAAGTGATCTCGCCTCTGTCCATGTAGTAAAATCTTCCTTCCAGGATGTCCAGGAAGTAAAATGTTATCAGTGGGAAAATTGCACGTAATAAAAATCTTTCCAACTTTAATGTTGTTCCAAAGGAAACAACAGCATTTATTTCCCTGGACTTCAGAAGCAGCCAGAACCCCTCTGGGTCTGAACCAAACAGCCACAACCAGCCAACTAACTGGGACAAAGGATGGGGGGCTGTTTGCCCAAATTACCCAGAAAATTGGAACTTCGTAGACCTGGCCCCCCGGATAACATTGGTCCAAGTCTGAATGGTGGTGGTTATCCTACTAAGCCAAGCGATCCGTTGCACTGTGCAATTTGGGAGGAAAGTTTTTTTCTCTTGCTTTTTTGACGTTAGGGCCGTTGGAAACCCGTGGCAGGAGAATTCCACATGGGTACGGGAGAAAGAGATCCAATTAAGAAGGAAATGCTAACAAGCTGGTTGAGTGAGCTCCGAGGCATGCCGGGATAGCGCATGTCCACAAAGAAAATATTAATTTTAAGCACAAAGAAAAAAATAAAAATGGGAATTTAAGGGAGGGGGAGGATAAGGAAAAAGTGTCAGGATATTTGTATAAACTGTCATGCTGTGCTCTTGTGGCGGCTCACGCCCTCCGAGCAGTCACTCAGCACTCTGTGTGATCACAGCCTTCGCTCTGATGGAGGGGGGACATGTCAGCCAAGGAGAAAAGCATGTGGAAAATCTGTTAACCATGTGTGTCATTTCTGATGTCAACATGGAAGGAAATACGGGACAGGCTTCACAGTGGCGCTGTACCACGCCAGCTCCGAGAAGGGTGAAGACCATGGCTGGTTTGTGGAAGTATCTCTTGATTACCACTGTCGCTGTGGTGATGAGGTTGATGACAAAGATCCATGGAGTCCTGCATTAGCCCAACATAAACAAGACAAGACCAACCGATGCCTGGGACTACTGGAACGCCCGCCAGGTGTGTGTCAGTAAGGGCTTGGGAGTCGAACTCCGTATTTCTTGCTGCGGAGAGTGGAAGAGATGATCTTTTGAGAGACACTGGGAATTCTTTTTTTTAAATTTTCAGGCCTTACTTTAAAACATTTCCCCTGGGGCTGGTGTGGTGGCAGAACAGGTAAAGCTGCCACCTGCGACCCCAGCATCCCATGTGGGCATGGACACCCCTTTGTGTCTCGACTTCTGACTCAGCTCCTTGTTACTGGCTTGGGAAATGCAAGGGAAGATGGCCCAAGTACTTGAGCCTCTGCCGCCCTCGTGGGAGACCCAGACAACATCGTGGCTCCTGGCTTTGACCTGGCCCAGCCTGGGCTCTTGCAGCCATTTGGGGAGTGAACCAGTCAATGGAAGAGATCTCTCTCTCTCTCTCTCTCTCTCCCTCTGACTTTCAAATAAATAAAAAAAAAAACCTGGCCTTCCACGCTACCTCAGCCCGGGAGGTCCCTGAGAGCCCCACCTCTGTGATTTTGCTCCTGGCCGTGTGTTGCTGGGTGTGTTGGGAAGGCAGCAGGATCCAGGAGCCGTGCTCAGAACTCGGTGCTGGCTGGCGCTGGATTAGCACTTCACCTGGGTGACGTCGGACAGGCCGCTGAGCTTCCTGGGCCTTGATTTCCTGCTGTGTGAAAAGTGTTGTCAGAACATCACTTGCCCCACCATAGGAATCACCTGAGCTTCTAATCGAGTGTGGAGTCCAGCTGAGGAGGCCCGGGACGGAACCGGTGACTGTGTGCTCGCTTCCAGCATGCTCCCAGGTGATGCCAAAGACGCTGGCCCAAGGACAACATAAAGCAGGCAATAGCAAACGTGAAGGCTGCCCACGGGAAACCCTGAGATCCTCCATGCGCCTTATCAGCATCTTCTCCGTCACCTTCTTAATCTAGACCGAGGGCAGCAGCTTTGCACTAAGCAGCCAGAGAGTCTGTTTGGCCACGGAGCACAGAGTCTCTGTAGGAACTGCTCCAGTCTGCTGTTAGAGCTGAGCCGGCACAGGCAATATGCAAAACACAGTTCCAGCAAACTTTATTTACTAAAACAGGAGCGCAGGCTGGAGGCGACAGCTCGCCAACTCCTGGTCTGGGCTATCCCTGAATGCTCGATTTCTACTGTTTGCCAGTTTCCGTGGTGCAAATACCGCCACCATGGCTGTCACTGATAGAAGGCTGGGGACGGGGCAGGTGTTAGCTCAGCACATAGAATCTCCACCACGTATATAAAATAGCTAAATAACCACAACAGCACAGAGGACAGTAAAATCATCAGGAAGTGGTGAGTTTTGAGAATTTAGCACCTTTTTCTTAGTCTCACTTGTTGAACTGGAGGTGTGTAAGGTTCACTTTGTAATAATAGCTTTGTCCAGACCATTTTGCAAAATTTCAGACAAAATGGAGCAGTCAACTCTTGTGGGATGACACAAGCCGGCGCTACGCTAAGGCACCCTCTGCAGTCATTTTCAAATCGTTCCAAAGAGAAATGGAGAAGTCAGGGTCCCAAAATATCACAATAGTAGATCAAAGTTTGGAAAGGGATTAAGGGCATCTTTAGGAGCTGCAGTTTAAAATTCCAGTGTATTAGACAAGTCCTTTTTGAAATGGTAATGTCTCGTACCTGAGCAGAAAAGACAATTAAGATAATGTGTTAATTTTCCCCTCGAATCTGACAGTAATATTTTGATCCTGTTAATTATCCAGAGAACAGAAAATATATATATAATGTGATGGCTCTGTGGAGAGCTAACATGCTCACTGCCTGGTTAAGCAGGCACGCTTATCCTATAATTAGCTGCTTGGAATGCAATTTCCATTCCTTCCTAAATACACCCGCGAAAAAACAAACCCATGTGGCGTTACAGAGCCACTCCGATCTGGTTTTCCCCCTGGGAAGGCAGCCAATGATTATGTACTAAAACTTACCCTCCTTCCGAAACTATCAGAAAATAGCAATGCATTTGCTAATGATTTGTGGCAGGTGAGGGTTAATCAATGCCTTAAGAACACCGAAGGAGTGTGTCATTATAGCCCCAGCACGGTCTCCTTCTCCGAAGGATAAACCTATCGATGTCGCTAACCGGGCATTTTAATGAGAGTTCATTACAAAAGGCCGATCTTTGCAGCGGGCAAGGAAATCTATAAGAGGGCCAAACGTAGACCCAGAGGTTTGTTTGTTTGTTTGTTTGTTTGCATAAACTGGGAAACAAGATCTTGCGCTGCATAGATGAGGTGTGGGATAGTCCTTTCTCCCGAATGGAAAGCAGGGCTGATTTAGTTGTGAACCCCGCAAGCTGCTTTTTTTAGTCTTCTAAACAACACACTCCCTGTGTTGGGGAAACAGGATGGGTTTTCTCCGTAGACCTGCAGAAGCAGATTCACCATGGGAACTGGCTCACATGATGATGCCGGCTGAGAAGTCCCATGACTTGCGGTCTGCACGCTGGAGACCCAGGAGGGCAGGTGATGTCATTCCAGCTCCAGCCCAAACGACACGGCTGGAGACCCGCCCGGAGCAGCCCGGGGCCTGAACGCTGCAGACACAGGACAGCGGAAAACCGATGCCTCAGGACAGCCCAGCGCTCCTCCGCCTGGCTCTTCCGCTGAGACCCTCGGAGGACGAGCCGGGGCCTGCCCGCGGCGCCGGGAGAGCTGCTGGCTCTGCCTGGAACACGCCCCCCACACGCCAACGTGTTACCAGCTCCCTGGGGACTCCGAGGGCCAGTGAGGAAGACACACGGACCAGGCTGGCACACGGCCCCCTAGATCCGGGAACGCTCAGGGATGAGATGGCAACGTCACACAGGGGCGTTTTCTCATGACAGAGCTGTGAGCTCTAAGCACCCACACAGCCGCGTAGGTTCCCCTCGCCCGTGACATCCTGGTCCCACGTCTGTGTGTCCGACCTGCTTCTGGGTGTTTTAAGCAAGTGCATTAGGGTGGAAGTAGCCCTGGGCCTGTGAGCAGGGCGTGCAGGTCCCGGTCCAGACTCCTGTTTCCAGCTGCAGGTCATTGAAGAAGACACGCGGGTCCCCTGGCCTCCGGGACAGCACTTCTGCACGAGGTCGGGGCGCTGCTGTTTTTGTCTCTGGATCCCTGCACGCAGGGCTTCGGTTAGAGCAGGTGCTTACAGATGTTCAGAATGGATGCGTTTAATAAGCTGCAGACTGAAGAGGCCACGTAGTAGGAGCTGGAGATCAATCGCGCTGGGAGCCTGAGTACAGGAGTTTGAATCCCAGCTCTGCCATTTACTCTCTCTGTGACCTTGGATGACCTTGATTGATCTCTCAGAGCCTCAGGTGGTCATCTGCAGGACACAAGGGTGATGGCAGCTCTCCACGGGGCTGGTATGATGGTAAAATGAGTCACTTTAGATAAATTTCTTGGAACAGTGCCTAGTTCTAAGTTAATGCTACTAAATGTTACCTAGTATCATTTCATCATGGTGATAGAGTTTACCAAACAATATACTACACTCCATAACCTGCATTCAGCAGTTATGTCTTTTTAAAGACATATTTATTTTTTGAAAGGCAGAGAGAGAGAGACCTTCATCACTAATCCATTATCAAATGCTTTCAACAACCAAGGCTACCTACACTAAGCCAAACCAGGAGCCAGGAACTCCATCCGCTCTCCCACGTAGGCGGCGGGGATGTAAACTCGGGATCATCGGCTGCCTCCCAGGCTCATTAGCAGGAAGCTGGAGTGGAAGCAGAGGCGGGAATTGATCCCAGGCACTTGGCAATACCGGATGTGGGCCTGGGACTTGGCAAGGACCAAGGGACTGGAAGTATGCTAGTGGCAATCAATAATGGCGGCGGGTGGCAATCAAGTGACATAATCAGTGCTGAGGTTGGCAGAGACAGGACCACTGTTAACAGACTGGTTTGTGTAGTATCCCCAGATGGGGGGGCTCATCCATGCCCCCCGGCCAGGTGAGGACAAGGACGAAGGAAGAAGTCCAGGTGTCTCCCTGGATCCTTCAAAGGTAAAACTCTGCCTCTGGTGCCAGGTGAGCGCCTGCACCTGTTCTCTTCTGTGGGAGTGACGGCGGTGCGCTCAGCCCCACCTCGGGGGCCCTGTGCCCTTAGGGAAACAGTTCATTGTGAGACATACCTGTGAAAGCATACTCAATGCTCATCCCTTCTCCCTTCATCTGCACACTGGCTTTCTCCCCTTTAATCACGCCCTCATTCAGATACAAACTCAACATCCTCCGTGCACCAGGCGTCATTTCAGGCACTGAGGATACAAGAGTGAACCGAATACAAAGACGCCTGTCCTCAGGAAGCTTACACTCTAACAGGCTCCCCGGGAACGTCAGTGCTGTGGGACTGTGCTCGGGGTAGCCCCAGCTCAGGCAGTAGGATGCCTTCCAAATGCTGCACCCACAAAACTGAAATGCAGCCCACCTTTCCACGGTTCTGGGGTACTTAGTACCAGGATGCTCGATCAAAAACTCACCAGATGCGGGATACGGTTCTGGGCGTACACACACTTAACCTGCCTGCTCTTAAACTCTAAGGAAGAAACTATATGCAGAGATTCAAAAATATTGTGGGAAAATGGAATTAATTGATATGTTTATTTTGGAGTGAAAGCTGAAATCCCTCCATAGTTTTCCATTTTCTTTTTTTTTTTTTTGACAGAGTGAACAGTGAGAGAGAGAGACAGAGAGAAAGGTCTTCCTTTGCCGTTGGTTCACCCTCCAATGGCCGCCGCGGCCGGCGCACCACACTGATCCGAAGGCAGGAGCCAGGTGCTTCTCCTGGTCTCCCCATGGGGTGCAGGGCCCAAGCACTTGGGCCATCCTCCACTGCACTCCTGGGCCACAGCAGAGAGCTGGCCTGGAAGAGGGGCAACCGGGCCAGAATCTGGCGCCCCGACCAGGACTAGAACCCGGTGTGCCGGCGCTGCAAGGCAGAGGATTAGCCTATTGAACCATGGCGCCGGCCATATAGTTTTCCATTTTCAACAAACTGAAGACACCTTGTCTGTGATGTCTGAAACCATGCCTTTCCTGCCTTCATTCACACAGTACGTACTCAGTGCCAGGCTTGGGGAAGTTTTCTAGAAACACATGGTAAAGATAAAGGTCCACACCCCTGCTTAGGGCCCACAGAACCCTGGAAGCCTGGCCTGGCCCAGGGCTCAGGAAAGACTGCCACACAAACCAAGGCTCATGTCCGGATCCGGGCAGGGTCAAACAGAGGGGAAAATACATGCAGAGGCACCATGATGGGGAGGAAGAGAAAGTGGAAGACAAGAGATGGAGAAAGCCAAGGGGGATGGAGGATCAAACCATCTGGGTCTTCTTAGGGTCCAGGAAGGTTTGGGGTTTACCCTAAAATACTGAGAAGTCCTTAAAAGCCTTCGAGTTGGCGATCATAACATCATCAGCTCACTCTGGCTGCTGCAGGGGACCGGAGAAGCTCTGGGGGAGGGGGTCAAGTTAGAGGACTTCTGCAGTGGTCTGGGCAAGGGACAATGACACTGAGTCTTGGGAGGTGCACAGGGGGTGGAAATGACACCTGGGTAGCTCAGAGACCCTGGGGGAGCAACGTGCTCTGTGTTCCATGCCATATGTTCGCAGGGACTCTGCCCAAGGTCAGTGGGGGACTTCTCCATCTCTTCCCTTCGTGGGCAGGGACCATGACCTGCCCATCTGGCAATCCTCCCCCAAGAGCCCTGGCCCTGTGTGTGGCTGGCCCCCTGAGGAGCTCCCCATCCAGATAATGAGATCCAAGCCAGAGACGAAACCACTGGAGAAACTGCAAGGCAATAAACGGAACGATTGCTGGGTTAGAATAAATCGAATGCGTAAGTGCTGCAAATCCATGGAGTGAAGGCGTGATTAAGAGGTGCTGAATTATTTACCGGGAATGTGCAGTGACTCTTATGCTGCAGAAGCGAACGGGTGTCCCGTAAGCCAACGTTGGCCCCTACGCCGCTTTTGTTAGGGCTGCTGCCCTGTGCTCACTGCTGTAGTGAATTTTTTTAAATGTTCCGATTGGAATTAGATATGAATGTTTCAACAATCAAATACAACTACGGGAGGTTTTGTACTAAAGGTCTGAAAGCCCACGTTCTGTTGGGGTTGAAGGAGCCGGGGTGTGTCAACCCTGGCTGCACAACAAGAATCACTTTCCTTTGTGAGTGCGTGCCCTGCCTTCCAGTTTAGCACAGTCCTCACCGCTCTCTATTGCCTCCCGGCATAGATGCTGGTGTCCTTGGCTGTGTGTCATCATACCTGCGCTATTGTTCTGATAACAAAGAGAAACGTGACCTACTTCTCATTCCTCTGTCTCTACCTTTCATGGGAAAGCTAGACAGAGAGGACAAGGGCCTGCATTAGTGAGGGCAGAGGCCAACAAAAGCTACAAAGGAGAGGTGGGGCAGAAAGAAGTTTCTCAAAGGCTCTGAATGCAAGGTTCTAGCTGGGGAAGTCGGACATTGGCGATGGATGTGGCCAACATGATTTTCTGCAGCAACAAGAGACACAGGAAAGCCAATCAGGCACCCCTGCAGTAATCACAAGTAAGGAACAAGAAGATTCTGCCCCCAAAATGATATTCAAGGAAATGCACTTGGGTAGGTAGACTGGGAGATGAGACAGCGCACAAAACCCAGGTCTCGTGGGCCGGTCCCCCGAGGCCCAGACCCTCTCTGCTCTTCGCCTGTTTGGGGCTCAGCTCTGTTTCTCTGGTGCTCGGGCTGGGGAAGGCAGAGAGCTGGCAGAACGCTGGGATATCCCTGAAAACCTCCCTCTCTGTGTCCTGATGGGGTGGACGTTGGAAGCCGACCTTGAACATCTAAACAGCGAAGCTGGAACAGCCCCCAATGTCACGCTACCGCAGCTTCTTTCTCTACCTGATTGACTGTTGGGTCAGGACTCAGTCATAAGTCATTGCCCAATGGAAATAGACGACCGCTTCCCTCCCAAACCAGTTTCTTAGTTGAATTATTTTGTGCAAAACATCAGTTCAACAGAAGACTAAAATGAGAGCTAAGGATATCAGGTTAAAGAGCCCATAAGGCCATGCGTTGATGAGAAGAGGAAATGGGGACCCATTCTTGCATTGCTCATGAGAATATAAACTGATGCAATCCCTTTGGGGAATAATTTGGAAGGACCAGATAAAGTCGATGATGTGTAGCAGTGTCTGTCCAGGTGGCCAACCCAGAGAAAACCTTGCATGTGTGGGTAGAGAGACGGGTACCCCCAGAGTGTCCACCGCAGCTCTGTGTGTAGGAGTGAAAAAGTAGAAACCATGTATGGTCCGTCAGTAGGAAGACCATGGTGACCTGGCTGCCAGGGGTCCCAAAGGACACAGGCCAGCTTTATGAAGTCAGAGTGGGGACAGCATCCTCACAGCGGGTGCAGGAAGACTGGATGCCAACAGTGTAGGCCAACTGATGGATCCTGTTGCTTTGGGGACTGTCCCTTATAGAGGACAGGCGCCAGGTCACCCATGAGCAGTGCCCAGCCCTTCAACGCACGTATTCTCAAAATCTAAGCACGGTATCTGCAATCAAAATACTCAGCCAGCCTCAAGGTGTAGCCATCCATCCTGTTTGCACCTTAAGGCCTGAGGGGATATCGCCATTACAAGTTGGATCCTTTTGGATCTTTTTTTCCCCTAACTCCCAAAACAGCATTTTCTCAAGCACTCCCGCTGGTGCGGAGAGTAGATTATTAATGATTATAATCATAGCTTAGGATTTCAAGAACTAGTTAAAGTAAAAAGAAATAAATAAAAGTGATGGATAGCTACCAAAAACTACTACAAAAAAAAATTCCAGCTTTTAAAAATCGAAGGTTTAGTTGTGAAAATCTCCATGTGTGAACCATCTTTTTCTCATTGGTACCAGAGATCAGAAGGCCTTCTGTCCATGTTCCCAAATGAATAAAGCATTGTTTCTCAAAACATTTGTAGGAGTGTGGTGACAGAGGAAATGTCTGAATTGGAAAGGAAGTCTTAAGGGTTGTGAAGGCTGAGGAAGGTTTTTAAATGACCTAACCAGATGTTTTGAAGTCTGATACACCCATAACCCAAACTGAGATTCATAACAAAGTCAAAAGCAATGGAGTCAAATTGATTCCAAAATGCCTCTCCTAGCAAATCTGACTGTTTACAACATTAGACTTTAATGGGGCCCAATTCCTCCTTGGGAGAAATTGTGTAGGTGTGGAAACAACGGGATGTGCCATAAACTCAGGAGGATAAAATAAAACTTAAGCTTCAGCTAGTCTTTAGTGCTGGCTGAAGTATGAATCCACATTTCTGAGGCTACAGGGACTCAAGGCTGAGTCCTGGGCCCTAAAGCTAGATTGTCTGCGTTAGAATCCTAGCTTGGGGGAGTAGCCTGACCCCTCTGTACCTCAATTTCTTCGTCTGTAAAATGAAGAGTGATGATACAGTCCTTGAATAGTGACCAGAACATCCTAAGTGGCCAATAAGCTTTATCTGTTGTGATTATTTTTTAAAAAAATGTTAGCTAGTGTTTATCAAAACAACACCATATGGACAAATATGTGTTTCCTCTTTTATATTTAAATGTAAGATCTCCCTCTTGCTCTGCCTTTCAAAATAAATAAGTAAATCTTTTTAAAAATAAGACAGATATGATTTTCTAAAATGTCATTTCAAAAAGGATGAGAAATAGATTCTCTATGTCTCTCCACCCAAGAAATAAGAATATTGGGGGGGGGGGGATGAGGTTCTGTTCTTTGGTGGCTTTGTTTTGTGGATGGCAGAGGTGTTTTCATTTGAACAGGTTCAGTTTGATATAAACCATTTGAGGCTTGAAGCAAAAATGGATGGACAGAGGCAAACAAAATGATGAGCTGCGTTCCTGTCACACCTAGGCCTGGTGGAAAGCGTCGGACAAAGCCTCAAGAAGCCCAGGCTGGAGGCTGGTGCCCTGGGGTGCCTCGTGGCCCTACCTGGAACTCCCTGGGGGACCCCAAGCCAGTTGCTTCTGCTCGCTGCACCTTCCGCTTTCCCATCCACCAAGTGAGTAGGGGGGACCAGCCGAGCCACAGGGTTCCTGCAGGCTCTAGGAGGCCATCACGGCTGCCCGTGCCGGGACAGACTCACCCGTGGCCCCCGTGCAGAGCCAGCTGCCCACCCAGCTCCCGCCTGCTGCCGGTCTCCAGGGACCCCTGCCTGAACGCGTGAAGGGATCGCTGCAAACAGCCCGGAGAGCATGCCCTGCTGACTCCAATTCCAGTCGTGACCCTGTCACACACAAAGCCCCACTTATCCCACTGGAGAGGAGGGTGGCAGCCACGGTACTTAAAGCAGAGCCGAAGAAATAAATATTCGAGCAGCAATAGCTCATTATATTTGAGGACTCAGGAAGGGAAGTCCAAGGTAGAGGAACAACACAACAACCTCTAGCATTTCCATTCGGAATAGACAATATGTGCCAGGAGCTCAGAAATAAAGATAGTGCGATGCGTTTATTATTCCTTCTCTTTAAAACCTGCATTAATTCTGATTTCTATTTAAATAAGAATGATTAAATTTTATCAGCTGAGATGGAAATATTGTGATAAACACTGGCTCGTGGCCAAACTAATCTCCCAAGCCCACAGCTTAGGGCCATTGTCTTGTATAGATATTTGAATGGCAATGGGCTTTTATCAGTATTTCTAAAGGCACTCATTTAATTATGTGGTTGTAAGGATTTTCAAAACCCAAAAGAATACCATCAATACATATTCATTTCTTGGATTAATTCGACATTAACATCAGAAAATATTGTTATTTAAAGGATGCGCTTCCTTGTTTTTGCTTTTGCAAAAAAAATAAGGCATCCACTTCTGGGCATAACGGTGTCTTTTAGGTTTTCTGTTGAACTGAAATTATGAAAATGCAGTGCACAGTGCAGCAAAGCTGGAATTTAGAACTGTAAAAGGGGGATTCAGAATCTCCACAAGTCCTTAATAAAGAAGTATACTTCACGGAGATTGGACGGTAGCAAGGCAACAGAATCCGAATTGGGAAGTTTGTACACATACATGCATGCTTTCTAGTTGAAGCTTTCCAACGGCTTCAACAAACGGAGCAGGGAGACTCTTGGATCTGGTAAAAGATTACTGAGAGGAAACACCTGTCACATCACAGAAACGCACGGAAATTCATGGAGAAAGTTTACACCTTATGGGATCATGGAGATGAAGGGACTCGGAAGCACAATTTCCTTGGGAGCATGCTCAGAGGGAACCCTGTTCCCCAGGATGATATTCAATCTTATGTGAAAAATTATTTAGAGATCAAATAAGTTGATGCTAACCTAAAAGATTCCTTTATTTCTCAGACACTTTAATAAGCTAAAGTATATTGGTGCATTGCTCATTAACAGTATGCAAAGTGAGCCATGTTTGACTGTGGAATCTTTTTTTTCATTGAGGATCTCATGCTACTAGTGCTGGGGAGACCCTGCTCAAGAAAACACTGCCCTACACCGAACTCTTCATTCCAAAGATGGGTAATACTCACGTAGGTGTGGCAAGTTCCAGGCAAGGCTGGAACCATAGCATCTCAGAAGTTAATGAGGAGAAGAGTCACCCGGACACCTTGGACAGTAACTCCATTGGGCCGGGACGGAGGCTGAGTCCCTGCATCTCCAGCAAGCTCTCAGGTGATGCTGATGCTGCTGGTCTACTAGGATGCAAAGCCCCTGACTTCGTTTCTTTCTTTAAAAAAAAAAAAAGATTTTATTTATTTGAGAAGTAGAGTTATAGGGAGAGACAGAGAGAAAGGTCTTCCCTCCGTTGGTTTACTCCCCAGATGGCTGCAATGTCCAGAGCTGTGCCGATCCAAAGCCAGGAGCCAGGAGCTTCTTCCCGGTCTCTCATGTGGGTGCAGGGGCCCAAGACTTGGGCCATCTTCTACTGCTTCCCTAGGCCATAGCAGAGGGCTGGGTTGGAAGAGAGGCAGCCGGGTCTAAACCTGTGCCCATATGGAATGCCAGCACCGCAGGCCGAGGATTAACCTACTGCTCCACAGTGCCGGCTCCAGCCCCTGACTTTGGACTTGCCCCACCACCACGTGGCCGCTTTTCAAGTGGAGCTGATGGGTGTTCTGTCAACAGCATTCTTGCTTCATCCTGGTTGTATTTGTTGAGTTGATGTCTCCAGTTCCTTCCAACTAATTCCTATAGGGATGGAAGGACATATCAAGATTAAGAAAGTATTCCATGGCCCCTAAAAATAATTTTTTTTCTATTTGATAAATCAGAAATCAAATAAAACTTTTAGTAAAAGTGATCTATTCAGAGGCTTTGTATAGTAACTTAAATCTAAAGTCATTCACAACAATCATTTGACTGGATCAAGATACGGCACTTTTCCTGCCCATTTTCATGTATTTTTCTAGTCTTCTGGGAAAAGAAGGCATGCATCTGACCAATGTTTGCTCAGTAATTGTGCAACTATCTGGCTATTTCAAAAATAGGCAATGACTACCAGATGTCCCCTCAGCACGCAGACTCTATACTGCAAGGGAAACAAATTCATCTTGATGCTTCAAGAGCTTTGGTACCTCCGTGTATATCATTGTCACACTCTGTTTTTGCTGTGGTTACAGGGAAAGAGCAGTTAATTAAAATTTTTCTCTATAACTATATATATATATATATATGTATGTGTGTACCTTGTACCTTGTCAATGAGAGATGGTTATGATCTGGGGCTGGCATTGTGACATAGCAGGTAAAGTCACTGCCTGTGACACCTACATCCCAAATGGGCGCCAGTTCAAGTACCAGCTGCTCCAGTTCCTATCCAGATCCCTGCTAATGGCCTGAGAAAAGCAGCAGAGGATGGCCCAAAGATTTGGACCCCTGCCACCCATGTAGGAAGCCCAGATGAATCTCTGGCTTTGGGGAGTGAACCAGCAGATGAAAGATCTCTCTCTCGTTCTTTCTCCTTCTCTGTCTGTAACTCTGAATTTCAAATAAATAAGTAATTTTTTAAGAAAAGGAATGATCCAAAAGGAAGAAGAATGACCAGCTTATTTACTCAACATTTTACTTTTCAACCAGTGATTGTGGCATAATTCAAAAGGCAGGGTATGTCTCCGCAACGCTGAAATCAAGCCAAAACAAGCAAATGCAATCAAACAAGCAGCGTGGTAACTGGTTAGAATACCACTCTTGTGTACAGGCATGGTTCTCCCTCCTACAAGGTGAAACTCAGACATTCCAGCCAACAGCAGCCACACTGGGAACTAATGGTGCCCCTGTACCAGCAAGAAGGGACTGACTTTGTCAATCATTTCCAAGTGGCTGAAGGAGGCAGAAAGACAGGTTCTGCAGCCTGGACACTCAGCCCCCAAATAGAAGAAGCAGACACGACGCCCAGGCAGAAACTAAGCCCAGACTGAAGGCCCAGGAAGCCTTCACCTAGCATTTAATTCTGGTGGAAGGAAGAGACCTCAAAATCCCAACAACCTGTGTTCAAGTTCAAGTCCTAACTTCTGTATCAATTTTGGTCTTCTCATTGTGAAATGGAAAAAGGTGGTAACTGTCTTACAGATCTAGAAGGGTTGATGAGAGAATTTACATATATTACTTGAGAGCTTCTGAATTAGTTGTGTTTCAACAACCAAGCTTGGATTAGATTTTGCTGAGTTTAAACATTCTAGTTATACCTTTATCCAAACAGCAAACGAGTTCCTACTAAGAACACATCTTGTGAAACATTAGGAAGTCAACAATGAATAAGGCACCATTTCCGTCTTCAAGGGGTTTTTGATGGGATCCGGGGAAGGGTGACAATGAAATCAACAATCACGCAACAGTGTAGTAAGTGCTACAGCAGGAGGAAAGGGGACGGCCAAGTTCACTGGGCGGGGCCTCTGGTGGCGGAGGGTGAGGAGGAGTTTGGGGAGAGTGATGAGGAGGACGAAGCTCTCTTGTCACTCCTTGATCTTTTTGGCTGGCTCTTCTTCCAAAGTCTGAAGCCCTCATGCTTGACTCCAATGCTCCCCAATGTCATGCTTCAGAATGCTGATACGGCCCATTCCGTCTCTATGGATCTACACTTCCAACTTTTTTTTTCTCCCAAGCATTAGTTAGGCCCCCCAAAAAGCAGGGGCTAGCATGCATTCAGGAGATTTTCTCACAGTTTCAGCAGATCGAGGAAAACGGGCACAAGTTTACTCCGATTCGAGGTATGCCACAAGGCTGCAACCAAAGTGTTAGCTGATGTCGCCGTCTTATCCAGGGTCCCAGGTGAGGGAGGATCTACTCCCAGGATCAGTCGTGTGGTTGTTAAAGGGTTCAGTTCCTTGCCCTCTATCGACCTGAGGGCCTCAGCTAACCCCTGACTGTTGGCCAAAGCTACCCTCAGTGTCTTGCTGTGCAGACATCTCCATAGCGCGGCTCACAAGGTGGCAGCCGGCTTCACCTGGGTGATTCCAGGGGAGAAAGAGCAGGAGTCTGTTAGCAAGAGCAAAGACACTGTCCTTCGTAACCTAATCTCAGAAGTGACATCCCATCACTTTTGCTGACGTTTGTTAGAGGTAAGTGAGTGGGCAGAGCCTATGTGCAAGGAGAGGCCAAGCACCCTCAGAGAGGGCAGGGTGGGGATGGGTCACAGGGTGCCAAGATAGAAGACAGCCAGGGACAAGAGCGGGAGCCAGATTGGCCGGGGGAAATGATGCAGATCTGACATCTCTGAAAGGAAAAGGGGAGAAGAAGCGGGATTAGGGAGAGCCTGACAGGCCCCTGGTAAAGTCTCATCCAACTCAACAGTGAGTTCCAAAACGAAGACTGCCCACAGTCAGAGCGCGACATAGGGCCAAAAAATAGCCACCACCTAGTCATTGACTAAGGAAGGGCAGGGCCTTGGCTGGAAGCAAAAGAGGACTCTGAAGGCCACCAGCTGCAGGCTGATGGAGAACTGCTTCCTGTGGCCAGTCGGCAAGTTCTTTCTTGAAGGAATCTGAGCCGGACACCTTCATGGCTGCCACCTTCCAGTATGGGAATCATAGCTCCATGCGGTCTGGGCACTCATAAAATGCTTTCACTAGATTCTTGACATATGCATAAGCTGTTAACAATGCTTATAAAATATAAAATATCAGTTATTCGTTATTTATGAGCTAAATGTTCATAATCGCATTGAGACAATGGCCAAGTGATGAGCCCCACATAAGGTCAGCATACAGAGTCATCTGATGTAGTCAAGACGTCCTCGAAACGTGACCTCCTCCCCATCGCCTCCCCATGAACTTGACTCGATACACACAGCCTTAGGAAAGTGGCCTGCGTGGACCACGGCAGAACGAAATCAGATGGGTCTCTTCGGCTCTCAGTCTTACACGCTCTCCACTGAGATCAGAAACCTCTGAACGTCTCCCCCAAGTGCTGGTGATTGGAGTGCAGTCATGCGTCCTACTTGTGGGAAACACATCACACACCATTAAACCCCAGGAGAACAAGTTCTGACTCATATATTATTAAATCTGGCCTCCCTCTAAACCACACAGAAGTTCTGCTAAATAAGGCACCATTTAGCCAAACCAGTCTTCATTTACTATACACCCTGTGACACATCCTTTTGCAAAGTGTAATCATATCGTAACAGTTTGTGATTGTCTGTTAAGGGTCGGTTGCTCCTCAAAACTACATACTCCATGAGGACAAGTACAAGGCTTTGGACCCCAACATTTAGTACTGGACCCGCCAGGATGCAGGGACTCCATGAACAAATGAGTAGTGACACATACCCCTCTGGGATTGGTTTGGGGGATCCTGATTTTCATGCATTGGACTTGTGCCAGGAAGAGGTGCCCTCATATCACCAAGTCACTTATGGGAAAAGACAGGGAGAACTTCTCAAATTAAGGATGTGGGAATAATGCACACAGTTTAGTCAAGTTCATGGTCAGGTTATATTTTACTAAAACTTTACCTATTGAAAAGCTTTCAAAAAGACATTAATCCAGGTACCCTGGCAATATACATTCTTTAAGCACCTACTGTGTGCCAGTTTCAAATGGATTAATGATTGAATGAGTGACTGTTTCTGTTTTACACTACTTGTCCATTTATTCTACTCATTTTTTTCTTTATGCTTCCATATATCCATTCGTTTATTTATTTGTTTATGAAAACCATACCTTATTCCAATAAGGATAGAAGGTTGTTTATAGACTCATAAAATATACCACTATTATATGAATTATGAGCAAGTTAAAAACGTAAAGGAAAAAGCATAAACTCAAGATGTGTGGACGAATCACTAATAACTCATATGCTTACCTGAAGAAGGGGTGATGAGCTGAACTTTAGCAACGACTGTAGATGCTCAGATCTAGGAGCCTGGCGCAGACCTACCACGAAAAATTCCCCGTGGATCTTCTTTATTTAGCCATTGGAATAAATCCCTTTCTCACATTGTGTGTGTGTGTGTGTGTGTGTGTGTGTGTGTGTGTGTGTTGAGGATTTGAAGGTTTACAGTAGCTCATTCATGCACTCATTTGCATACAGGAATGTTCCTTGTATTTACTGAGTACTTAATATGTGATGGATATTGGGCTAAGTATCATGCTTCCAAGTAATATGTTGTTCAATGCATCTATTTCATTGTTAAAATAGCTTCATGGGGGCAAGGGCCATGTTACAGTAGGTTAATCTTATGCCTGCAGTGCTGGCATCCCATATGGACACTGGTTTAAGTCCCAGCTGCTCCACTTCCAATCTAGCTCTCTGCTATGGCCTGGGATGGCAGTGGAGGATGGCCCAAGTCCTTGGGTCCCTGCACCCTTGTGGGGGACCCAGAAGAAGCTCCTGGCTCCTGGCTTTAGATCGGTGCAGCACATTGGGGAGTGAACCAGTGGATGGAAGACTTTCTCTCTCTCTCTCTCTGTAACTCTATCTTTCAAATAAAATCAATAAATTTTTGAAAGAAAAAAGAAGTCTGCTTTTGAATTCATAAGGCTTTAAGTGCAAACATTCTATTTGAAAAACAATAGGACTAGCAAGAACTATAGGAGCTGTTCATGGGGCCAGGGTTATGGTACAGTAGGTTAAGCCTCTACCTTCAACACCAGCATCCTATAGGAGCACTGGTTCAAATCCCTGTTGTGCTACCCCCCCCCCTTTTTTTAAATGACTTGGTAAAATTTATTAATTGTTTCGGTTATCCATTGAGGAACTTGATTTTTATATATGTAAGTGTGTTAATATTTAGAATGAATAAATAAATTCATTATGTTTTTAAATTTTTAGTTTTTAAGGGATTCATATAGTTCTTAGGTAAATGTCTAATATAATGATATTCCCTTCTTCCCTCCCTCCTTCACTCTCTTACTCTCTTTCCCTCCCAGCTTCCCATATAACTCCACAATGATTCTAGTAGAGATGCTAGAAATTCCAGGCTTGTTTTCTTGAATAGCATAAAATGAGAAAGATCTACAACACTTAAGTTCCTCCTTTTTACTCTCACTATAAAATATTTCATGCACTTTTCAAGGTCACTTGTGCCCCACACTCTAAGTCTTTTCTAGTATTCAAAATCTCAAATATCCCAAATAGTCTAGTCCAACTCAGATGTGAAGACTTCAAGGGTTAAATTGTACAGTTTTGAAAATGCCACATTTATCCAATGTTTAGGCTCTGGATTTATGCCAGTACACTGCCATCATTGAGAAACCATTTATAATCCCAGCCACTATGTCTTCCACATTAGACCCTCACAGCTGAGCCACTACACTCCTGGCTGCTCCACTTCTGATCCAACTGCCTGCAAATGCACCTGGACAAGCGGTGGAAGATAGTGCCAGTGCTTGGGCCCCTGCACCCATGTGAGCAACCTGGATGGAGTTCTGGGTTCCTGGCTTCAGCCTGGCCCAGTCCTGGCTGCTGCAGCCATTTGGGGAGTGAACCAGTGGATGAAAGATTCATTCTCTCTCTCTCTCTCTCTCTCTCTCTCTCTCTCTCTCTCTCTCCCTTTCAAATAAATAAATAAATCTTTAAAAAAGGAGCTTTGCACAATTCATGTGGACCCTGTCATTTAATTCTTGCAAAAAGTTTGTAACCTCTCATTTTTACTCTGTGATGGCACAGAGTGGTTAAACAAATCTCTCAGGTGGCAGACTGGGGGGCTTGAACCCATTAGGTGGGCCTGAGAGCTGGGCTCTTCTCTTACTCTCCTCCACCTCCTCTCACAGTGTCAGACTGGTGGCTGCTGGGGTGCTTCTGTAGGTTGTGGCTTAATTTAAAAAACAAAAGCAAATTGATATGCCTTATTATCTATCGCTTCTGAATCTTTAAGATCTAGGTTCTAACAGGTACCTGAAGAGCTCCTTAAAATGGATTTCCAGCTGTGGCAATCTAACTGTGAGTCTTAGCAGTAAAGTGCATGAAGATTCTTTCCCTCAAAATCTGGGGTTGGCAAACTTCTGGGAAACACCAGCTAGTAAATATTGCAATCCTTAGGTCAGAAGCTTGCTGTCCAGACTCATAGAATGATAATCGCCTTAAATAGCACTCTGACCTCAGAATCAGCCCTTAAGGTATTCTGGTCTGGCTGAAAAGGCCATGAGAGCATTTCAGCCATGAAAAGCCAAGACACTGTCCAAAAAATATCCTACATGAAGGACCTCAGTGGGTGAGACCCCAGTGGAAAGAAGTGGCCATCAGAGAAGAGTGTATTTTTCTCTTAAGGGAGGAGAGAACTTCCACTTTGCTTATGGCCTTGTCTAAATACTGACAGAGTTTGTGGACTCAAAGGGCTTCCATAGCCTAGGCAACTCATGTCAACAGCCTCAGGTGATCAGTGACGTCATACATAGAGTGTTTTTTTTTTTTTTTTTGGCAAGGCAGAGTTAGACAACGAGAGAGAAAGATCCTCCTTCCATTGGTTCACCCTCCAAATGGCCGTTATGGCCTGTGCACTGTACCAATTCGAAGCCAGGAGCCAGGTGCTTCCTCCTGGTCTCCCATGCGGATGCAGGGGCCCAAGCACTTGGGCTATCCTCCATTACCTTCCTGGGCCACAGCAGAGAGCTGGACTGGAAGAGGAGCAACCGGAACAGAATCCAGCACCCCAGCTGGAACTAGAACCCAGAGTGCCGGCGCCACAGGCTGAGGATTAGCCTAGTGAGCCAAGGCACCAGCCATAAGAGTGTTAATTGTTAAATTAACAACAGGAGTCACTGTGCACTAACTCTCCATGCAGGACATCTGTCCTCAAAGAGTTGTATTATAATTATGTCTAAGTGTTCACAAAAGATGTATCATTCTTGAGTGCTTCCTTGAAGTTAATTAAGTTTCTAAAAAAAAAAAAAGTGAAATTAATTTCAAGATGCAATGATTTGAAAAAAAGAAGGCTGCTGTCCCAACTCCTCAACTCTGCCATTACTGTGCAAGAGCAGCCCATAGTTGGACAAAAAAAACTTTATTTACCGATACTAAAATATGAATTTTATATTGCCTATATATTCATATATTCATTCCTATTTCATGTATTCATATATATGACAATTTTCTGTCATCAAATAATATTCTTCATTTGGTTCTTTTCCAATCACTTAAAACTATAAAAAATAAAAGTGGGCATTTAGCCTAATGGTTGAAATGTCCATGTCCCTCATTTGAGTCTCAATTAAGTGCCTGGCTCCAGCTCCTGACTCCAGCTTCCTGCTGGTGCAGAGCCTAGGAGCAGTAGTGATGGCTGAGTGATTGGGTTCCTTCCACTTCTGTGGGTGACCTGGATTGAATTCCCAGTTCTTGGCTGCAGCCCTGGCCCAGCCCCAGCCTAGCCCAGCCCAGGCTTGGCCATTGCAGGCATTTGGGCAGTGAACTAGTGAATGGAAGTTTTTTGTTTCTTTGCCCCTCAAATGAACAAATTAGTTAAACATTTTTTAATGTAAAAATTTATTTTGAAATATGAAATCCATTCTTACCTGGAGGGCTGGAGAAAAACAGGCAGAGGTCCTAGCTGGCCCTGGGCTGTAGTTTTCCTTCCCCTGCTGTGCAAGGACCCCTTACATCCCAGCCAACGCTTGGGGACAAACAAGGCTTCTCCTAAGAGGGGAATAATAACACTATTATTATTTGTGAAACATTGGAGTAAAAGAGGATCAAGACGTTTTGTGAAAAAGTAGAATTAAAGATAAGTTTATTCTACTGCCCAAGAAATTTTGAAATCCTTCCAGAGTTTTCTCATCATATTCATTTTCTGTGAACTTTCTGAAAACCCTTTGTATGCTTGGGTTTCACAAATGTTTGCATCAAAATAAACCTATCTTTTCATTCCATTTTCTGTGAAGTTTTGAAGCTCTCTCCTGTTCTCAGATTTCTAATTTCTTTGCATTATGAATCTAAATGTTCTTGGTCACACTTTGTCATATTTTCCTGCAGATATACGATTTTACGTCAGAAAATACTTAACCATCAAGGTTAAATTTCCCTTCTACTTTGGCTGCCAATAAGCAGAAGGCAGGGCAGTTGTCTATCCTTGTTTCAAAATGCAAGCTGAAGACAAAGTAAAATATATTCCCAAATATCTACAAATGCACACATGAAATATAGGTGTATTTTAAAGAATAACCTAACGGGAAAAGTACTTTAAATTTCACAGCCACTGCTAATGCAGGCAGCTAATCCTATTTACATTCATATTAGCCCTGGTATCTTTTTCCCTAAGATTTACCTATTTGTATGCTTGCATGAGTTAAACTGCCTTTTGCATGATATCGGTACTTTTGTAATTTCAATCTATAAAAGGCAATTTCTTTTAAATATACTTCCCAACAGTGGGTGAAAGAAGCACCCAAGTTATTTGAGAGCTGTACACCTCAGTAAACACGTGCACTGAGCTGCTGGCCATGTGCAGACGCTGGGAATTAATCTTATACTGTAGGAGCGGAAAGGAAAATAAAATCATGGCTGAGAAAGAAAGCGCCTCTGAGAAGAGCCAGTTCGGGGTATAATGGAGGAAGCGGTGTGTTTTCAGATTGGTATTTAGGCACATCCGGCTTCCTCCCCATCTGAAAGAGTATGAGGACTGTATGCAGTCCTCCTGGCGATTTTTTTCTTTTGACAGCCAAAACTAACTTTGGCCACACGATAAGCGCATTTTACAATTGAATGCTGGTGTTGGCCAATAAACAGAACATGGCTTGGCCACTGGTGGTCAGAGTAAATTTTAGGATGTCCAGAGTGACTCGCAGAGGGAAGCGGTGTATACGAGGATGTATCTGGGGGCTAGGGGAAGGTTCCAGAGATTTAGAACATGTTTAATGTGGTTGGAGTTCCATTTCTCCTTCATACAATGCCTATCAACCACTCCCCCTCCCCCTCCCCAGTAGACACAAATGAGATGCAAATAGGTTAATGTATAATCTTGCCCCAAAGAAGTAGTGACTTCCCGATATGTAGGACACACACATCCATTCTAAGCAGGGCTGGGATTTTCCTAGCAAAAGGCAACGGGGCGTGAAATCGGAGGGGAGGGACTTCCAGATGCGTGCCCTCACTGCTGGCTACACTGAGCCTCTTCTCCCCCAGGGGAAGCAGCCCTGGGCTTCATTGCCTCTGCCCCAGGCCAGACTCATCGCCCGGAGCCTAGCAGGTCCAGGCCTTGATGGAACGCCACAGGCCAGCCCAGCTGGGAAAACACAGCGCCCCAGACTAGGCACCCCAAACAGTGCGGTTGCACGAAGGGGGCCTGATTCCCACCCAGAACCAGCCCCCAGCTGCATGTACAGGGTGGAAGAGAGACCCTGAACTCTCCCGTTCTCCTTCCCACTGTGATGTCTGCATGACACCCCGGGCATGGCTGGCAGTGGGCATCCGGCTCTCCACGCGGCCATTTTAGACAAGGCTTCAGCTCCTCTGTGACTACTACAGACACCCCCCACACACACACCCAAAGCCCCCCACTCTGAAAGGAGCCATTGGGGTGTTTCCTGGGGGGCGCTCACAACCCTTCACACTACCAGAGTTTTCAAATTAACTGCCCAAGGGGCTCGCTCTGTAAAAGATTTCTCCAGCCTCAGAACCTCCTCCAAACAAATTCTGAATTTGAAACAGAATGCAAATAATGCATTTGGACTCCCTAATCAACAAATGGGATCAACTTGAATTGATTAAGAACCTTTGAAATTAGCTGTCTCTAATTCTCTCCGTGGCCTGTTGCTGGTGCTCTGAAGATAGGCGTGTGTTCCTGTGTGTGTGTGTGTGTGTGTGTGTGTGTGTGTGTGTCTGGGGGATACAGCTAGGGATCCTGGTCTCATTCCTTTTTTCAGACCTCCTATAATGATCTTTTAAAAAAATTCTTTTTTATTTTAATGGTGACACAATCCCGAGGAAGCAGCGTTCACTGGGTGCAATTATGTATGGCTTTTCAAGGAGGACATTTCCAATAGTTACTTGGCTGCATGAAACTTGCACAACTTTAGTGGAAAAAAAAAAGCCGCCATAAAAATCTGAAATGAATGTATAAATAATATGCAACTGTCTAGACAGTAGAGGTCAGTTGCAAAGAGAGCAGGTCGGGAAAAAATTGTCCATCAGTCAGACAACCATAACTGATTCTGATGCTGAAGAAGGGCCGCGGTATTCAGCATTCTCTCTGTGTGAAAGGCTTCGCTGAGCACTCGCTCTTCCCAAGCCGGTTGTCTTCTACTTATCTGGCCGCTTTATGCAGCCCTTGGAAAACGCGCCTGCTATTTAAACATTAAAATTAATGCCCAAAGCATGGCGGCTGAGCAAGGAAGTGCCACTGACCTATGTGATTAGCCTTTAGTAAAGCAAAAATACCCCTTCCGCGTCTGCACCACGAGCTCTAGGTCCCCACAGAATCTTAAGCAGATGTAGTTATGGAAACTTTGGGATAGGCAAGGGCCCTAACACACACACATGCGTGCGCATGCGCGCGCGCGCACACACACACACACACACACACACACACACACACTCTTCAAGGAACATTTCTGCTCTCTAGTGATGATCCATAATGACAAGTTCAGGTCTGTAAGTCTTGTAGTGTTTTTTGCTTATAGCAATCTCAGGACATAAGAAAACTTGCTTGAAAAAGCAACTCGGTGTGTTCAATAATTTACAGAGAGCCATGGCTTTTGCCAGAGGTATCCCCAAGACCGCAGCGTGGGCGAGGCTCGGCGGCTGGGTCCAGTGCTGGGGACAATCACCAGCAGGTGTCCGCTGGCAGTGCCGCGCGTGTGAGTGAGCGAGTGCTGCTGCCGATTAGGCCCGATGCTCACATGGGAGGGAAGACGCCTGCTCTCCTGGCTGAGCACCCAGGTGCTCCGGTCCCCACTCTGGCTGGGCAACCTCGCTCTCCAGACTGCTCAGACCGGCGGGAAAGCTGCTAAGAGCCGGGTGATACTAACAAGAGCAGGAGCTGCCCCTTAGTAAGCAGTCTCTAGGGCCAGACCAGGTGACGTCAGGTCTTCTCCTGAGCAGGGTCTCACCGGGCCCGCAGAGAAAGCCCATGGGCTTGGTGAGAGTTCTTATCCTATTCACACCCGAGAAAGCTAAAGCCCACTCCCTCAAGACCCAACAGCTCGTCCGCAGCTAGATGCAAGTCTGACCTCAGATTCACCTCCAGCTAACCTGTTCTTTCCTTTCCGGTTTTTTTTTTTTTTTTTGGGTGGGGGGCTTCCTTGAAAGGCTGAGTGACAGAGAGAGAGGCATAGAGACAGAGAGGGAAAGAGGGAGAGAGATGTTCCACTCACTGGTTCACTCCCTACACGGCTGCCACAGCCAGGAGCCAGGAACTCCGTGCTGGGGGCCCAAGTACTCATCTCCCGCTGCCACCCCAGGCACATTAGCAGGGCGTGGACTGGAAACAGAGGAGCCAGGAGCCAGCCAGTGTTCCGTTAAGGGAAGCGGGCTCGCAACGGGCAGCTTCACCGGTTGTGCCATAGCCGGCCGCCGACCTTCCACTCCTCCCCTCTGAGATATATGCGGCTTCTCTTGGCTCCCAGATGTGGCCACCACCTGTTCAGGGCCGACCTCTCCCTGAGCCCCAGATGACACAGCACTAGGGACCCCATTATGCTCAGTGGCCCACGAGAATGTTTCACTTCTTGCAAGAACAAGAGACATACGCTGATTTTTTTTTTTAGTATATAGACAAATAGAAGCCAAACTTGAATCTACTTGTCAACCTACAAAACAGTAGTAAATCATAATTCGCAATATTTTTAATGAAGACCCATGTACATAAGACCCCGGAAAGTTACAACACCACCCTACACCTAAGGATCCCACCCAGGTTTGGATTCTGTCTTCTCACTTTACTCCCAGGGACACTGAGGCCCAAGGAGGGTAAGGGATGTGTCCCAGGCCATCCAGCAGGTGAGCGTCTAAGTCAGTCTGCGTATCCTCCCCCCCCCCCCCCCCCCGTCTGACCTCGGAGCCACCCGCCCAAGGGACTCACAAACCACAAACCACGCCTCTTACCTTCTGTTGTGTGTAGCTTTCCACTCTTTTTTTTTTTTTAAAAGGTTACTTATTTGACAGACAGTTACAGTGAGAGGTCTTCCATCTGCTGGTTCACTTCCCCAATAGCAGCTTTGGCTGGAGCTGGACCAATTCAAAGCCAGGAGCCAGGAGTTTCTTCAGGGTCTCCCATGTGGATGCAGGGGCCCAAGGACTTGGGCCATCTTCTGCAGTTTTTCTAGGTGCATTCGCAGGGAGCTGGATTGGAAGTGGGGCAGCCAGGACTCGAACCGGTGCCCATATGGGATGCCAGCCCTGCAGGCAGAGGCTTAACCTGCTACGCCACTGCTCTGGCTCCGGTTTTCCACTCTTGGGTAGGCAGGGGCATCCACTTACAATGGCTTTGGTTGGCTTTTGCTTTTCGTTCTGTAACCTCACTCTAGTTAAAGTCTTTGTGACTTTTTAAAAACAGTGTAGGCAGGAAAGGCACAAGGCAGAACGAGATGACTCCAGGTGCGTCTTTCCTGGAGTTACAACCTTTTCTCTTCAAGGACACACAGCCTGTAGGTGACAAGGCCCTGAGACGGTGCCACAGCGGAAAGGCGTTGCAACGAGGAAGCGTTTATCCGGTTGCGTGTACAAAACAGAGAAATGACAATGCTTTCCTATACAGCCGGCCAGTAGGCATTCTGGAGCACCTGTCTCAGCGCTCTGCCTGCTGGTTTTAAGTTTGTTAGAGGGGCCCTCGCTCCGGCCTCCTCCCTAGGAACTGCGTTGGCCGGAGCCGGTCCGCCAGGGCCTCCTTCTTCCATCTCTCCCTCCGCTAGGGCTGCCCCAGGCCCCCCGGGGCCATTTCATCCTCCCGTCCCTTGCTCCTGGGCGGCCAGGGCTATTTGTTTGTAATGCTTGGATTCATTTCTCACTTGTTTTGACCAGGCGAACAGCACACATCTGCTGCCACCAGGAGGTGTCAATAGTTCGTACTACGCAATCGGTGCGCCCCCAGCCCACTGTAGGGCTGGTTTTGCAGTGCCTGGATCTCAAGTTTCAATTGCAAAGTAGAAGACAGCATTCTGGGCATTAAAGATTCATAGGTTGAATTAAAGATTTATTTTTAGGGGGCGCATGATTATAAGGCAAATCACGTTCTTTTCATTTTAGACATACTGGCTCTTACAATTTCATCTTTTTTTTTTGCTAAAAGCTCAATTACATCGATATCACTCGAGACCCTCCAAACATTAAGTAAGAGCTGGGCTTCTCGGCACCAGATGCCTCTTGCCCTTTAAGGATTAGCTTCTTGGGAAGGGACGCCCCTCTTCCTGCAGAGTTAGCTCCCTGAGAACCAGCTCAACACTTCCACCTCTGCCTGAAACCTTGCAGCCTTGCTCTTGCTTCTGGAAGTTTCGGCTCCTACTCTGTCCTAGAAAGCTTTTCACAGATTGGGCCCAGCCTGCCAGGGGTGGCGTTGCTTTTACACGGGACTCAAATAATTTCCCAACGAAGTTTTCTTTTTTTTTCCCTCCAGAATGAGGTTTTCAAGATGCTGTTCTGAACCTGGGACCTGGACAGCCACGCCCTGGTCCGCATGTTTCTAGGTGAGAATGTGGATGCTGCCCCCCCCCACCCTGCCCCACACCTGGTGACCCCAGAGGAGCAGAGCGGCCTGCGTGAC
The DNA here is from genome assembly GCA_949820135.1 of Sylvilagus floridanus. NCBI lineage: Eukaryota > Metazoa > Chordata > Mammalia > Lagomorpha > Leporidae > Sylvilagus > Sylvilagus floridanus. The sequence continues at coordinate 54,347,804 of OX463232.1, forward strand.
TGGTGGTGCTCAGGGAGGCTGGAGCTGGCTGCAGTCCATCTCTCCTGCTGGTCTGCCTGTAGGAGGCATCCCTCCCTCCCCCTGCATCCCAAAGACAAGCACGCTGCCTTGGGCCTGGAGGAAGGTTGGAAGGCCGTTTCCTAGGTCCTAACTCGTGCGGTTTTCCATTGGAAGAGAGTGCTGTCATTTGCAGCGGACCAAGGAGGTGGCAGCTTTCTAGAGGGGCCGCGCCCATCCCCCCGCCTCGCAGGAGGGGCCACGGAGTTCCGCCAGCAACGGTGAGGACGCTCCCAGGTTCTTCCATCAGAGTCTCGCGGCTATTTCTTGGTTTATGGTGACTGCAGAGAGCAAGGGGCCTCAGCTGGCCACTTAGGAAAGCCCACCAGGCTGCCCACAGTCCTTCCGTTCCAAGAGGAAGGATGGCAAGGACCACACTAGGAAGCTGTGCAAAGCTCTCCTTCTACAGCTCATACTTCTCCTTCAGAGTCCTCCCCACTGGGTCCCTCTTGGGCTCCCCATTCGCTGTCATAGAAGAGAACCTTGACCCCACTGGATCTGAAAAAACCCAGAGTGGGAACGGCATTACCATCAACAGCACCAGCAGGAGCCCAGGACCTCTGGTGAGCTATGCGCCAAACTCAATCCAACCATACCCGGTTCCTGTCTCGAAATAAGCCAGGTTTTACGAAGGAGAACTAGACTGCGCACTGTCACTCAGCCAGGGTCCAACCGAGATATTTATAAAACAAAAACAAAAACAAATAGATTCAGCTACCGCACCCAAACAAAACAAAAACTTCAAACCGTCTTCTGAGTCACACTGCCACTTCGTTTGTTCAAGTGTCTAACACACACATTCAACAATCATGTTTTCCCCAGGTGTGGAAAATATGCAGCAAATTCAACCATGTTTATTGCTTCCTTCCCTTCCTTTCAAGCCCCCTAAATTAAATCATGTTCCCTCGTGGTTACCACCTTTCAATTCTGCTTCATCTGTAATAATCTATAGACGGGAGTGACCAGGAAAAGCAAGCGGAAGATTGCATCTAAGGTTCCGCGCTAATTCTTGTTTTCTCAAAGAAGGAATTTTCAAAGTCGTGGCTGGAGCACGTGTGAAGCTGCCATTTACTGTCGTCCAGAAGCTTTAAGGAATGTTTGAAGGATGATCTTTTAATAGATTTCAAGAACACTGAACTTGCTCCCACTGCCAGCCACCTAGTCAGCCTGTGGGGTTTCCCGTCCGGACACGCACAGCCCGAAACCCGAGAGTGGGAGCCCTGCGGGACGGGCTGACTCGCTCCCTGAGTCCATCTTCAGAGGACTCCTGCCGGCCCCAGGCCCATCGGCAGCGGCGAAGCCACTGAGCTCCCGGGAGTCCGCGGGTTCGCGGGGAAAGCAGGAGCACGGGCGGATAAGTCACCGCGGATGAGGGCTGCCGGGCGACAGGAGCCCCTGAGGCTGAGTTTGCTTGTCCTTAATGGTGGTCGCCATTGTCCGCCTGGGGAAACGCCCATTTCCGGACATTCTAGTTGGAGGCAACAAGCTGATCGGACTCCCACGGAACTGCACTCTGTCGCGCGGGGTGGGGGAACTGTAAACCTCATAGGAGGCTCTTAGCAGCCTCGAGGCGGACCTGCGTCTGCAGCCTCAGCGACGGGCGGAAGTGACGTCAGCCATGGGCGGAAGTGACGTCACCGGCTGGTTAGCGCTGACTTAGAACCAGAGGATGTGCAAACCCCTGCAATGCATTTCCAACCCCAGCCACCCTGTGAAGTAGGGGCTGTTAGGGTCCGCACTCTCAGACGAAGAAGCAGAGGCACCGGGAAGACAAGGCGCTTGTCTAAGCACGCGGTTCCTAAAGGCAGAGCACATACATTGTATTTAGCAGAATCTCAGAGGGGCTGCCTTGTGCTAGCTCCACGTATTGGCTGTATTCCCCTCCCCCCACTCACATACAGATACCGAAAATCAAAGAAACCAAAACTACATAATAGTGCTTTGTGGGTTTAGAGATTCTAACTTGGCAACTTTCTGTTTTCTCAACAATTAAGCTTTTCATCTTCTGTGAGTACCCTCATGCAAACCTGGAACACACAGCTTACATTTTTAAAAAGTAATAACTTAAAACTAACAGGTAAAACATCAAATCCATAAAGATTAAGGCACAAAAGGAGTAATCTGATTTTTATCTCAATGAGGCCATTTGAAAGAAAATCAGTAAAGTTCAGGTTCCTAAATTCATTTGAGAAATATGTACATAAAATCACTGCAAAATTACAGGTTCTTCAAGGAAACTCATGTGAGTGAGGCCCCTCCGTTCAGAGATGAAAGCAGAAAGGCTTATTGAACTCCAGTGAAGTAAAGATGTGAGCATTCGTTCCCCCAGAGGGAGTGTGTCTTAGTCATCGTGACTAACACTCTCACAATGAGACTCTCCTTTGAATTAAAACCTCCACCGTCAGGCCTCTATCTTTACACACTACCTAAGAGAAGAAGAATTTCCCTGTGACATATTAACACCTTTTGATAAATTACTGCAGTTTAATTTGTCAAATTAGCTAACTGCTACTTTAGAAATCATTTGGCATTGATATAAACGAATGGGAGTCAAAAAGTCAATTTTAACTAATGATGACTCTTTATGGCTTTTCAGTGCCTCTTGAAAATATTATTTCTATTGATTTGTGAATGCTTTTTATATATGTTAGTGACAAGTACTGGTTTTTCTCCTTAGAATTCCTTCTCCTTTCTGCTAGCAGAATCATTCTGTATTATGGAACACACATTCCAGGCCTTTTGGATGGCCCTGATCTTTGCCACAGATTGACACAAGAACCATGCCTATCCAATCAGCAAAACATGATTATTCTGGAATGGATCTGAAGTCCAGGGTTTTTCTGCTGGAGCTCTTTGGTGGGGATGTGGAAGGCCGGCAGCACGGCTTCCTTGTGAAGATGGTTTCAGTCGGCTCCATGCCTGGGCTTTCCGGTTACAGAGCCAGCAAGTCCCTGGTGTGCCTCAGCACATCAAGTTGGATTCCTTGACCTTCTGTTTCAACTGGAGGGCAGATATTTGGCACAGAAATTAAGACCCTTCTAGGGACACCTGTAGCCCCAAGCAGAGTGTCTGGTTCAAGTCCCGGCTCTGCTCCCAATTTTAGCTTCCTGCAAATATGCATTCTTGGAGGCAGCAAGTGATGGTTCGTTCATAGAGCCCATGACTTCTGGCTTCAGCCTAGCCAAGTTCTGGTTGTTGTGGGCATTTGGGGAGTGAACCAGCAGATGGAAGAGCCCTCTGTGTGTCTATCTGTAAGAGAAAATAAACAAATAAAAAAAGAATAAATAAATAAATAAAAATTTTAAAGTAGCCTAGAAATATCATATACTGACAATAGTTTAGCCTTACTTAGATGACAGATAATTTCCTTGAATTTTTGTACTTTAATTTTGGCTTAAGGAGATTTCTGTCACATATAAGTTTTTCATTTTTATTTATTTGAAAGGGAGACAGAGAGAGAGAGAGAGAAATTGATTTCCATCCACTGGTTCACTCCTCAAGTGGCCACAATAGCTGGGTCTGGGCCAGGCCAAAGTCAAGAGCCAAGAAATCAATCTGGGTCTCCAAAATGAGCGGCCAAGGATCCAAGTGCTTGAACCACCATCTTCTTCCTCCCAAGGTTTGCATCCGCAGAAAGCTGGCATTGGAAGTGGAGCTGGGACTTGAGCCCAGGCACTCCCTCCTGGGTCGTGGAGTCGCAAGAGGCTTCCTGATGGCTGCACCACTCGCCAGAAGTGTTCCATTTCAAGAGTCAGTTATTTCCCTCTTTAGTATCTAGCTTTGTCGATGTCCTTTGAAAACCATCCCCCTCAAAATCCTCCTCTAACCTAAGTTAACATGTACCTATCTATTTTTTTCCTGGTATTTTTGTGGTTTTGTTTTCACATTTAATCTTTAACCCAACATCTTTAACATATTATGATAACCTCAATATCATAATAATCCAGTCTTTTTCCAATTATTTCAATGCTAGATCACTTTGTCCCGATCAACACTCATGCTTTGATTCCCCATGATTTATTTATTTTTATTCATGATTTATTTTTCCATCAAGATTTCTCTCTTCTTGAACTAGTTTCGCAATGATGTTAATTAATGAAGACTGACACCTGGTAGAAGGACGCTCCCCATCATTACTCTTTTCTGGCTCCTCGTGTGGATTTATACTTCTAGATGAATTTTAGAGCTATTTTTGTCAAGTTTCATGGGCCTTTGGATTTGCTTGGGATTGGATATGTATACGGATTTGGAGAGAATTCTAGTGTCGAGTCTACCCATGCAAAGACACACTCTCAACTTACTAAAGTTGTTTTTTTATTCCTCAGTAGAGTTCAGTGGCTTTCTTTACATTGGTTCTGAACACCTAATAAGTTTATGCCAGGGCCTTTGGTGCTTTTGTTAATTTTTAAGATGAACTTATTTTAGCCATTGCATTTTCCAACTTGTGTTTTCTGTTAAACAGGAAAGCTTCGGTTTTGCAGTTAGAGCAGTAATCTCTCTTGGTTCTAACAATGTCTCCATCTCTCTCGTGTTTTCAGGGGGACAATTTCACTGTAAATGACAAATTTTCCCCAGCTCCCTTCTACTCGGAAATCTTATTGCTTATTTTCTCTGATTACGCGGGGGATCACTTTCAGAATCTTGCTGAAACATATCATCCACAGTAGGATTTTTTTGTCTGCTTCACACTATAATGGCATGATCTGAGTGGGTTTTGGAGTAAGGAAGATATTGACTATTGGTTTGAGATTGCATATGATTAAATACAATTAAGGATTTATTTACAACTTAATTTTTTTCTAAGTTTTTCTTTTCATTTGTTTTTTTTTTTCCACTGAGGCAAAAATTTACCTGCGAAATGTACCTATCTTATCACACCTCGAGAAGTTTTGAAAAATGCATGTAGATACACAACTCACACTGCTACCACGTGGAACTTTTCCATCACCCCAGAACTTTGCTTCCTGCCTGTCCTCAGCCAATCCGCGCGCGCATCCCCGCTCTGAGGCTCCCACGTTAGATTTGTGTCACTATAGCTTACTGCTCCTCATTGAGAGAGAACTCACATCCTCTAAGTGGGAACGTTCCAGGGTGCAGCGCAATAGTACTTGCTATTTCACAGAGTTTTCCAACCATCCCTGCTGTCTAATTCAGAACATTTTTCATCACCTCAAGAAGAAACCACATACCCGTGGTCCTCTCTCCTTCCAGCCCCCTGCAAGCACGAATCTACCTTTCCAATCTATGGATTTGCCTTGTCTGGACTTTTCACATTAAAGAATCAAATGGCATGGTGGGCTTTTGTGCCTGGCTTTCAGCTAACCGTGTTTGCAACGTTTACCTGTGGCCCAGCATGCATTAGCATCTCATTTCTTTTTATGGGCAAATGGTGTCTCGTGGTTTGAGAATACCGCACTTTGTTGAGCCGTTCATCAGCTGGTGGACGTTTCTGTTGTCTTCACTTTTTGGTTATTATAAATAATTCTGCTATGAACACGGTGTACAAGTTTTGGTGTCAACATATGTTGTCAGTTCTCTTGAGGACAGTCCTGGAACTGTGGGGGAGTGGTACCTGTTGCAGAACTGCCTCTAAATGAAACCACACCTCTTGTGTCCAGCTCCTCTCTCCCAATAGAATGCTTCTGCCGTGTGTGCATATTGCTGCACGAAGCCCTGCGTTTTGGTTGGTTTTGGCTGCGGAGTAGTGAACGCCTCTATCGCCGTTTGCTTACATCTTCTCTCAGGGCTCTGGGCATTGGTGCGCTTCCAACTGGGGGCTTTTATGAAGAAAGCTGATGTGGAGACGCTGGTCCAAGGGATTTTATGAGCTTATGTTTTTATTTTCCTCAAGTATGCAGCTAGTCACTGAGCTCCTAGATCATAGAAAACATAGATGGTTAGCTTCACGGGGAAATTTTGCACTTTCCAAGTGGCTATGCCATTTTTAATTCACTTTATTTTTATTTGAAAGTCAAAATTACAGAGAGAGAGAGAGAGAGATCTTACATCCACTTGTTCGCTCCCCCAAATGGCTGCAACGGCTGGGGCTGGGCCAGGCCAAAGCCAGTAGCTAGGTGCTTGTTTCAGGTCTCCCACTTGGGTGTAGGGGTCCAAGCACTCTGGCCATCCTCTACTGCTTTCAGGGTATAGCAGAGAGCGGGATAGGAAGTGGAGCAGCCAAGACTAGAACCAGTGCCCATATGGGACGCTGGCACTGCAGACAGTGACTTAACCCGTTATGCCACAGTGCCAGCCCTGCCATATTTAATTCTTACCAGCGATGTATTCAAATTCTGATCATTTAAATAGTCATCAAGGTTTGCTATTGTCAGTCTTCAAAAATGTTAGCCATTCTAGTAGGTAGTAGTGGAAACTCTTTGTATTTTTAACAAATATTTTCCTGATGATCAATGATGTCAAGCGGGGCAGCCAGCATCCCATATCAATGCGCCAGACTGGGTACAAGTTTTTGTTGCCACATATATTTGATGATAATTTTTCCAAATATGTAGCCTGTTTTATAATTTGAAAAAATTATATATTTATTTTCAAAGAAAGAGAGACAGAAAGATAGACAGACACACACACACACACACACACACACAGAGATCTTCTACCTTCTGATTCACTCTCCAAATGCCTGCAACAGCCAGAGTTTGTGTCAGGCAGAAGACAGGAAAGCAGAACTCAATTTGAGTCTCCTACTTCGGTGTCAGGGACCCAAATACTTGAGCCATAACTGCTGCCTCCTAGGATGAGCGGTAGCAGCAGCTGAACGAGAAACAGAGGCGACAGGGCTTGAACGAGGCACTCGTACAGATGTGGGCAGCCCAGGCAGTGACTCAAGTTTTGCTCCAAACTCCTGCTCTTGTTTTTTCATATTATAGTGGTGTTATTTGATGAGCTGTATATTTGTATAGAGCATGTAATTGGATTTTGATTTTGTTATATCCAATCTGACAACTTCTGCCCATTGTAACTATATAGTTAACTATATTTTATAATAGTATTGGGACACTCCTGTGGCATAGTGCATAGTGCATAGTGAGAGAGAGAGAGACAGAGAGAAAGGTCTTCCTTTGCCGTTGGTTCACCCTCCAATGGCCGCTGCGGCTGGCGCACCCGCTGATCCGAAGCCAGGAGCCAGGTGCTTCTCCTGGTCTCCCATGGGGTGCAGGGCCCAAGCACTTGGGCCATCCTCCACTGCAATCCCAGGCAACAGCAGAGAGCTGGACTGGAAGAGGAGCAACCGGGACAGAGTCCAGTGCCCCAACTGGGACTAGAACCTGGTGTGCTGGCGCTGCAAGACGGAGGATTAGCCTAGTGAGCCATGACACCAGCCTACTCCTGTTTAATTCTGCCATATTCCTGTCTGGTTTCTATGTGCTTTCTGTGTTTTGCTTTTAATTTTCTTTCTTACTTTCTGTGTTCTCTTGGATTAGTGAAGAATTTTTAAGTATTTTATTTTAGCTGTTCTTTTTAAGTTGAATTTTGCATGTGTGTGGTATCTCTAAGTATTACAATATGCATCCTTAATTAATAGTTTTTCATGAATTAATACTTTATCACTTAGTATCTAACCTAAAAAGCTTACAACATCATCATCCACTTATCCCGCTCCCTTCCTTTCAACAACTGTTCACCCATTTTCTTTGTATGGGTTATAAAGATCTAAAACGTTACTATTGCTTTTGGTTACTTATATTTTTTAAAAATTAAGAAAGAGTAAAACAAATTCCTTCAAATTTACCAGCCTAGTCATCACTTCTAGAACTCTCTATTCTTTAATTTTGTGGTAGACACCCAAATTTCCCTTTTCCTTCTTGAAGACCATCCTTTATGATTTCTCTACCAATTCTGATGACACATTCTCTTGACTCTAATGTCTATCAAAACGTTTTTTTTTTTTCATTTTTTTAAAGATTTATTTTATTTATTTGAAAGGCAGGGAGAGGGAGAGGGAAAGGAAGAGAGAGAGAGAGAGAGAGAGAGAGAGAGAGGTCTTCCATCCGATGGGTCACTCCCCAGATGGCCGCAACAGCTCGAGCTGTGCCAGGAGCCAGGAGCTTCTTCTGGGTCTCCCATACGGGTGCAGGGACCCGAGTACTTGGTCCAGCTTCCACTGCTTTCCCAGGCCATAGCAGAGAGCTGGATCGGAACAGGAGCAGCCAGGACTAGAACTGGCGCTCAAATGGGATGCCGGCGCTTCAGGCCAGGGCATTAACCCACTGCGCCACAGCACTTGTCTGGGGAGAGTGGGTTCTTAAAAGATGTTTATTTCCCTACTGAGATTCTCCCTTTGGTCATTTGTAATGTCCTTCTTTTTCTTTAAATGCTTAGCCACAGTGTTAATAGTTGGTTCAGAGCCCTTGTCTGCTGATCACAATGTCTGTCACCTCTATGATTTTTGTCCTGACTACTAGCCATGTTCTCTGTTCCTTTGCATTCCTGATAATTTTTTGTATGCTGGATACTGTGAATGTTACATTGTTGAGAATCTAGATTTGTCTGCATTCCTTTTAATGGTTTTGAAATTAGTTATTAAAGTTGGCTAATTTACTGGCTCCTTGATCTTCTGGAGCAGAGAATGTCAAATTAGCACTCATAGGTCAAATCTAGCCCACTATTTATTTTTATAAAAAAGTTCAATTGACACATAGCCGCCATTGTTTGCTTATGTCTCGTCTGCAGCTGCATCTTTACCACAATAACGAAACTGAATAGCTGTGACAGAGAACATATGGCCTGCAAAGCCTGAAATATTTACTATTTTCTGCTTTGGTTAGAGCTGGTCTCTAGTAGCCCTGCTCCCAAGACATGACTTCTCTGGAGTTTTTGTCCATCAAGATTTCTCTGCTCTCTGTGGTCAGAACACCTAGGTGTCTCAATACTGGGCAGCCTTGGAGATCTCTGGTTCACACACATACCCAGTTGCTCTTGTCTCTCTCTTGAGTCTCCCAAAGACATAGGAATCTTCTGTACAGATGTCTAGAATTCCTTCTATGTGCATACTCCTCCAGTTATTTATCCCTAAAATTCCAACTGCTATAGCAGTCCTAAACTCTAATTTCTGCCTACTCCTATCATCAGATCTTTGGGATCTGCATGGGCTCTATCCAAGCCTCTGGGCAGCATGATTCAGAAAATACCTCCTGGCAGAATGTCAGCGAGGAAGTGGGGCTCACTTCCTGTGTTTCCTTTCTTCCATGCTCACAACTTTATTCTTCCTGTTACCAATTTGTGAACGCAGTTACTTCAAACACGTCCAGCTTGTAGCTGCTTACAGTCCAATGCCGGTTACTCTGATGTGGATGGAAACAGAGATCTTGGGGCTGACCCTGTGGGGCTAGATCTTGGGGCTACCGTCTACAGTGCCGGCATCCCAGACAGACACTGGTTCGAGTCCTGGCTGCTCTGCTTCTGATCCAGCTCTCTGCTAATGTGCCTGGGAAAGCAGCAGATGACTCAAGTGCTTGGGCCCTTACACACACGTGGAAGAAGCTCCTGGCTTCAGATCAGCTCAGCTCCAGCCATTGTGGCCATCTGGGGAGTGAACCAGTGGATGGAAGATCTCTCTCTCTCTCTCTCTCTCTGCCCCTGCCTCTCTCTAATTCTGCCTTTCAAATAAATAAATAAATCTTTTAAAAGAAGAAGAAAGAAATAGAAATCTCATTTGTTTTTTTAAAATCACAAATGGGTGCTATCACAGATGGAATATGATTTGGCTCCCCCAACTTAGGCAGATATTTATAGACCAAAGTCTGCTCATGGTTAATGGATGAATGCTAATGATTGATGGATTAGGGCAGGATCCAATCATGGTGTCTGAGGGTGGGGCCTTAGGGAAGTGATTGGGTCGGGTTATATTGTGCTGGTAGAGCCCCAGGATCAAGTCAGCTTGGTATTCTAAGGAGAGAACACATCCCTTCTTGGGCTTTGGCTAAGATCAAGTGTCTACAGAGAGATCACATAAAGCCTAGAGGGTGGGAGTGCTCTCCACTTCTTGACTTGCCACCTGCTATCCTCTGTCATCCTATCGCCCCACCAGATGCCTGAACCAAGGACACCTCTGGATCTGGGACTGTGGACCTCCAGAGGTCAGTTGAAACACACATTGCTCCTGCCTAAGAGGCTCTTCTCAAGTATTTCAGGAACAGCCGACTAGCACAGCGGTTCAAGTTTATCAAAGGCCTTTTGGACATTTTGGGGGACTAATCACATCTCATTTGTCTGCTAGTTAATGTTCATTTAATGCTTAGCCCTCGAACTTCAACTCTGAGATTATAATTACAGGTACACCTGCATAGGACAGCACATGTCATTGGCCTGACTCAGTCTCCAATCAGCCGTCTTCTGCCCCATCTCTAGCCCCCAGCCTGCTCAGTCTCAGCACTCATCAGCCAAGCCGGGGATGCACACCTTCGCCCTGGCCTTGAACACCACAGGGTGGGACTCTCGGGCCCTTTCATTTGCTCTGATACCTGCCTTTTGTAGCTTAAAGACTTCTATCTTTTTAAAATTGGTTCATTTATATTTGAAAGAGAAGCCAGAGAGTTGTTTCCTATCCACTGGTTCACTCCTCAAATGCCTGCAAGGGTGAAGCCGGGAGCCAGGACTCCCATGCAGGATAAGGATTCAGGTACATAAACTGTTACTGGCTGCCTCTCGGGGGGAGCATCAGCAGGAAGCCAGAATGGAAGCAGAGTCGGGACTCCAACCCACACACTTCCATCTTGGATATAGTGTCCCAGGCAGTATCTTAACTGCCCCACCCAGAGTTCTGAGTTCTTAAAGCAAACACTAGCTGTACTGTCTTGATTTCTGACCCCACTCTTCCTTGGGCCTTAGATTCATGTGTTGCCAGGGTCTATCCAGGTCCCAGCACAGCAACATTCTTAGATCCAATTGACATTTTGGTTGAATATCTATTTTATCTTCTATTTCTTGAGATTACTCACAAAGAAAACAAGGGAAAAGTGACATTTACTAGGTAGAGTGATAAGAAAATTATTTACAGGTGGTTTGCCTGTTAATTTCAACTTCAACATCTCCCTCTATATAACCTTGGGGTAAAATGCTGAAACGGGTGACACTAGTGATGCTAGGCCATAAGGAAGATATGATGATGATATTTTAAATGTAAACAGCACAATCAATGCACGCACTCTGGAGGTTGGCATCCCGTGACCCTGATGCCCTACCGTCTTCCCTAGTCAGTGTAAACCTCCCTGGAACCAGTCTTCTTATCCTGATCTTGTCTTGTTTTACTGATTTCTCTTTCCTTCTCAGAAATTTAAATTTCTGGTCACTTCGCAGAAGATGACCTGTTAGTTTTGTAGCAAACATTGCCAACACAGGGCAAGCATGTGGTGTAGCATTAAGTTGTTGCTTAGGATGTCCGTATCCCATATCAGAGGCCTGGGATGGAGTCCCACTCTGTTTTCAATTCCACCTTCCTGCTAATGTGCACCCTGGGAGGCAGCAGGTGATGGCTCAAGCCCTTGGTTCTCTGTCAGCCACGTGGGAGACCCAAATGGAATTCCTGCCTCCTGGCTTCAGCCTGGCCCAGCCCTGGGTCTCGCAGGATTTGCAGAGTGAACCAGAAGATGGAAGATCAATCTGTCTCTTCCTGTCCCTCTGTGTTTCAAAAAATTAAAAATACAAAAATAAGGAAAGTTTAAAAGATATAGTCAACTTACTTGGCGCTTAATTCTATTGTTACAAATTGTATATGCTCCAGATATCTGATTTCACACAGAATGGGCCTAATTTCTACATTTCCAGAATTAAGAATCCATCATTTTGAAGTCACAAACATTGCTGACTTCTTGCGTAAGCGTTAGAATTGGCATTTGGAAAGCACCATTCCTTTTTCTCTTGGAAGGACCAACCAGAAGGCTGTTTAGTCACCAGCCTGCCTGGGACATGCACCTGCCCATTGCTTGTGGCAGAGTTCCTGGCTCAGCACAGTAGCCAATGTGGATTCTTCCCATTGAGGAGCTCAGCACTCTGGTCGGCCGCAGATGTCACCTCTTTGGGCAGAACAGTGCCCCTGGAGAGTTATAAACTGCTTTTCCCTGGAAATCTGGGTTTACATTGTGCTGTGGTTTGGCTATGGCTTGGCCTCATCAATACTCATGTTGAGGCTAATTCTTCAAGGCAGCAGTGTTGAGAGATGGGACCGAGTGGGAGGTGTTTGGGTAGAGTCCGCGTTCTTGGATTTAATGTTTTCCTCATGGGAATGAGTTCACTATCACAGGAGCTCAGCCCCATCTCCTGTTCCACATATGCCACTTGTCCTTCCACTGTGAGGTCCTCGACCGAAGTGGGCAGAAGCCGGCCTCCTGCTGTAGGACTATCCAGCCTCCAGAAGTGAGCCCAAATCAGTCTGTTCTCAGCACGAATGGCCCCGTCTCTGGTGCTCTGTTATAGTGATGGAAAATGAAGTCAGACACACTCTTTACTTGAAAAAATACTCTCCAATTCTAGGGGCTGCATTTGTGTTGTAAGCTAAACATCACTCCCAAGAGATAGCGAATGATGACGATGATGACCCAACCTCCCTGTCACCTAGCAGACCAAGAGCCTGGGGAGGTGATTGCCTTGGGTTTAGTCCAGAACATACTTGTTTTGCGGTTGTAGGGTCCCATGCATGGTATTTTATACTGAACAGCTCAGAGCGGGGCCTTTCGGGATTGTCTTGTCCGAGCCATCAGGTTGAACGACCAGATGATGGAGAAACACAGGGCTTCCCTAGCAAGCGGAGAGGCGTTTCTGCTGCTGATTACCACGGGGGAGGGGGATTTCTTCCTTTCATTCTCTCTCAGGCCAACTGGGGTCTGATATCAGAGGAAAGAGCATGCTTAGAGGTTGTGGGGATCAGGGCGAACCAGTCAGCCAAACCGAAGCAGGCTGATAGTCAAGACAAAGCCCAAGGCGAAGTCACCTCGGGGCTATGGGTTCAAGGGCAAATAACTTCTCCCAGTCTGCCTAGGACTGTCCTAGCTTCAAAACTGGGAGTTCCTGGGAAATCCCCTTGTTTGGGACAAATTGGGACTATGGGTCCCAATGTAGTATAGTGCTGATGTCCCCAAAACTTTGGGAAATCCTGGCTGGGATTCTTTACCCCATCTCAGCTGCGCTTTGGGGAATGAATGGTGCGGCCTGCACCCATGTGTGGGGAAAGCTGCGGCAGGCTAGAGCCAGCTGAACGTTAACTTTCAACATCTGGTGCAAGGCAGCCCGCTGAGTCTAAGAATGCTAGGCAGGACTAGATACGGGGACATGCAAGTGGTCTGCAGAGGCCCCAAGAGAAAGATAAGGAAGGCCATAGGCATTGGATGGAGCCCGGACTTCCTGTGCTGCCGAAGGAGGGGGCTTAGTGTGCTATCTGAGTTTTAAAGGGAATCCTGACCTTGAAGTTGATAAACTTGGGGACATCTGGCTTACATATATTTCTAGACACATTCTTATATTTGATGTAAAAATATATGCCAACCTCAGAATTGATTTTCCGTTCATTTCTTGGGTATCAAATGTACAAGTGGTATTCTTTCATTCTTAGCACCAGGTGTTCCAATGTAGAATTGCCTGTCCATTAAGCTCTTCTTCAGTGGAAAGAGCTAGCCAGCAGCCGTCAGCCCCAACTCTATCAATTGCTAGTTATAGGCTCCTAGGAAAAGTTCTTAACTCTCTGAAGGCTTGCTTTCCCCTTGTCTTCCGGGCTTTTGAAATTACTCTGGAGAATTAAATGAGATACTGTATCGGAAGCAGGGCCACATTGTGACTTCTGTGGGTCTTTGGTGCTTTGTTTTGTGGGTCCCTTCCCCTACATATCAGTATTAAAAACCAAAACCAATGCAAGTGGGATTCCGTGTTATATTCATTTTATTATCAGTTATTATATTTTACAGTTTATGGTATTGATTACGACTATTTTTATTACTTTAGTTTTTTACCTGAGTTTAAAAGAAGCTGAAATGCTAGCATTTTTGTGAGCTCTAGGCTCTGCGCCTCCTGTGTCTTCTAAGTCATCCCTGATGGCAAGTGTCCGGCGTGGGACAAGCACATAGTAAGTGCGCTACAATCTTGATTCCCTTTCTCTTCCACCCCACGTCTAAAGAAAAATTTTCAAAAACTTCAAGTGGCAAATTAAAATTCAAGAAATGAAGTCAAAAGAAAATGCTCCCAAGCCAGTGGGTATCCGTAGCAGCAGGTTTCACTTAGAGTGAATATCACTTTACTGCTTTTAGCAAACTTCAAAGAAAATGTTGTAAGGCCATTCATTCTACATGTCTGTTTCACATCAGTCACAATTATATCCCAGCTTCACTTCTCTCCCCTTGTTATACCTCATAAATCGTGTAGCCAGAATGTACGGGGAGTATATGGATTACATTAGGAATTGTCAGATGTAGCCTCACGGTCAGCATTCGCAGTCACCCCCTTCTGGCGTAGCCGAAGGCCTGCGACAGGATGTGGGTGCATGGCGCCGGGGCTGATGGGGGAAGCCTATCTCCTTAGCAAGCCTCCTGGAGGACTGCATCTCCCGCCGCCTTCAAACAACAGCGCTGCGGCTCTGCGACACACGTGTTCACCGACCTGTGGCGTGGCCATGCAGAAATGCAAGTAAGCAGCAAGCTTCCAGGGCCAATGACACTTTGTGCGCGGGACCCAGGGTAAACGGAGGCTCCTGGAGCCCCGGAGACGTCGCTCTGGCGGACAAGAGCAAGATGCGGGCATCCTCTAAGAGATGTCCTCCCGCACGCGTCTCCCAGTGCGGGCGACCCCCCGCAGCTCCCAGCTTCGCTGCTCTCTGCTCTTTGATCCAGGGAAAGACCCCCGCGTGTCGGCACCCATCCTTCTCATAAGGAAACAACTAGGGAGCCTGGGGCCCTCTGCAACCATTTGGACGGCGGCAGAATGAGCGTTATCTTCCTTCCCGCCTTCTCCCTCCTGCATCCTTCAAACTTTCTCGCCACTTAAAGAACCCAGTGGCAAGCGACTTTTTCTGTTGGACAAATGCAATAAAAAAGGGGGGGTTACCCCGTTAAAGAATACAGATCCCTTGTTTTAAATCAAAGAGCTTGCTAGATTTTCTATTTATCACTTTTGTTGCATTTCTAAGGTCACTGCAATTCAAGGCCTTCCCATTTATCTGGCAATTTGAGAGCTGCTTCCCACATGTGGTTCTTCTGATAACCCAAGCCGTATACCCTTTGAAGCACCAGTACTTGTTAAAATGTAATCTTTTTTTTTTTTTTTTGATAGAAAAATTTCCAAAATGTCACACATGTTTCCCGGCCTTTTAAAAGCAGACTTTCCGGAAACATGATGTAGCCTTTCTGGGGGTCGGGGCTCCACGGCATTCTACTGAAACGCGGGGAGGAGGCTGGGGAGAAGTCTCTGAAATCAGGCAGGTTGGATTCACACAGAACTTTGAAGCTGCCATGCTGGCCCTGAGATCTTAGATGGTTCCACATCTCTGGCCATTGCCAAGTTTCCACGTATGAAGATGACACAGGGGCTCCCATCTGAGAGATGTGTGAGAGTGAAGGGACCTGCTCCACATTAAGCAGGTTCAGCCTGATGCATGGAAGATGGGAGGCATTAAAAGAAAAAGTGTAGTAAAATATAATTGTAATAAAATTAAGAAGCAAATAGGAAGTGTAATAAAACTACAACCAACTGGGCAAGCACTGTATGGCTGTGGCGATGCCTTCAAAGGCTTCTTAGTGGCCATGGTCAGTTCTACCTGCCCTAAATGGAACCAGATCACAATTGTGTTTCCCACAGCTTTCCTAACGTTGCCCTTTCCAGTCCAGCAGATCCCCCACGTCACTGGGGTATCTCTAGTATTTTGCACCTAACAAGGCCTGAGATGGCAAGTTGCACCAGAATATTCTTTTTTAAGATCAAGTGCGTTCTTAAGACATGGTTCTGGATAATTTGGAAAAAAAAAAAAAAGGTGTTAAACTAGTCAGGATGAGCTAGGTTTTGCTGCAGGAAAAAGCCTCAACATTTCCAGGTGCTCAAAAGAATAAAAGTGTGTTTCTCATTTATTTCATGCAGCCACTTGGGTTGTGGGAGGCCCAACTCAGCGTGGTCGCCCAGGACCCACCTCCACGTGTGCTTCTGCAGTCTGTACGGCAGGGCGCAGTGGCTCTTACAGCTCCTGCAGATTATGTGTGTCTTCATGTCAATGCGTCAACGGCTGGCACAGCTGACACACTTGCTCATAACTTCTGGAGGGCAGACAAACGTAATCCCATCACGGATTGCCAAAGTTCTGGATTATCTCTGCAGGGCTTGGCACTGGCCTGTTTCAGCTAAGAACAATCCCAGCTTGCCTCTACTGGTGCTTTTCCTCTGATCCTTGTACTGTGCCTGGTGTTTCAAGGGCACAGGCATATGTTGTCCATGAAACCCAAACACAGTAAGTTTGATTGTTCACAATCACATGGCGAGTGAGAATGTGGCTAACCTGACACTCAAATCACATCTGTCTTATACCAAAGTCTGTGTCGCCAACGAACATTTTCTGAATCTCTGATCCATCCTCCACTGATGAGATCAATGAATAATCTTGTGATGTATAATATCATCTATTCAATTTATCCATCAAAAAATAGTCAACATTCCGTCTGTCCAGTGTCTTCTCCTTGACTTGCCTACCTGTGAGACTGCTTTTAATTAAACAATTTTATTCGGAGCATTTAGTGGCGTTTACTATGTACTTAGTTGTGGAACATGCTCTGAAAGAGGCCAGGGCAGATTCTAATCAACACTGGCGTTCTAGAATCTTTTAAAGAAAATATGCTGACTAAAATAAGGTAATTGGAAATAAAATATAAAGCATATTGGGCTGCGGCTGTGACATAGTGGGCTAAGCCTCCGTACGCAGTTGCCACCATCCCATATGGGCGCTGGTTCGTCTCCCAGATGCTCCACTTCTGATCCAGCTCTCTGCTATGGCCTGGGAAAGCAGTGGAAGATGGCCCAAGTCCTTGGGCCCCTCCACCCATGTGGAAGACCCGGAAGAAACCCCTGGCTCCTGGCTTTGGCCTGACCCAGCTCCAGCCGTTGTGGCCATTTGGAGAGTGAACCAGCGGATAGAAGGCCTTTGTCTCTCCCTCTGTCTGTAACTCTACCTCTCAAATAAATAAATAAAGTGAAATTTTAAAATGTAAATCTAAAATGTAAGACATTATAAAATGTGCCATGGCCAGCACTGTGGTGCAATAGGTTAATCCTCCAGCATCCCATGTGAGCGCTGGTTCTAGTCCCCATTGCTCCTCTTCCAGTCTAGCTCTCTGCTGTGGCCTGGGAAAGCAGTAGAAGATGGCTCAAGTCCTTGGGCCCCTGTACCCACATGGGAGACCAGGAACAAGAACTTGGCTCCTGGCTTCCGATTGGCGCAGATCTGTCCATTGCAGCCATTTGCGGAGTGAACCAACGGATGGAAGACATTTCTTTCTGTCTCTCACTGTCTGTAATTCTACCTGTCAAATAAATAAATAAAAATCTTAAAAAAAAAAAAAACAGTGCCACGTGCTACAAATAGCTGTATTTGGTGTTGTCAGTGCTGGGAGACGGGAAGAAGGGACTTTGACAAAGGGCAGGATTTGGACAACAAACACATGAATTCTAAAGCAGACTGCCTGACAAGAATAGAAATTAGGTTTGGGGAGGAGGAGGGGCAAAGTGGGCTGAGAGGTGGAGAACCAGGTTAAGAGTGATCTTGAATATCAGCGGGAAGCCTGGGCCATATCCCATAGGCAGAGGATAAGAGCATGCGAGGTAGGTGCTCTTGGCTTCTTTTCCTACTTTTTTAAGGAAATGTACACTATTTCAGATGAAGTTGAAGTTTCCTTTGCCTTGACCCCTTCCTGGTCACAGTCACCTCTTCTCTCCCTAGAGAATACTTACAGCCATGATTTGGTGGGTAATGTTCCAGTTCACTTTTAAAAAATTTTTCCCTATCTGTAAATTATGCATCCTACTTAGATTCTTTCATGGCTGCCTTTAAATTGATGTTCACATGTAAATTCTAGAATGAATCAGTATCATCTCCTTCTACATAATATAAAGTCCAACTGTAATCTGTTGCCTATCTTTACCCTATTTTTAAATACTCATAAATGAGTTATTTTTAACTGTACTTTTGAGGTTTATTTTACTACCACCTTAATCTACTTTAAAATCTTTGCTGCATCCTGCTTCTCTTGATGATAATTTTTCCTTTTTGCCAAAGCACATCTTGTTGTAATACTTGCCAAAGTAACCTTTTGATGTCTGAAACTGACTTGATTTTATTCTCACTCTCAAAAACTTTGCTTTCTCTTCCACTCCGGTAGTTTTAAAAGTTGATATTCTTAGCGGAACTACTGTGTTTAAAAGTGTGTTTGTTTTTCATTATGTATAATGGAACCTCATATGTTTTTTAACTTGAGGATCCAAGTCTTAGTGGAAACACTTAACTATTATCTCCCTCTGACCCTTTCTATTTTTTCTGTTTTATAATTCTTAATAGATGGGTATTTGTAGGACTTTCTCATTTGATCAATTTTAATATTTTTAACTCTTTCTTTTTTTTTAATTTTTTTTTTTTTTTTGACAGGCAGAGTGGACAGTGAGAGAGAGAGACAGAGAGAAAGGTCTTCCGTTGCCGTTGGTTCACCCTCCAATGGCTGCCGCGGTCGGCGCGCTGCGGCCGGCGCACCGCGCTCATCCGATGGCAGGAGCCAGGTGCTAGGTGCTTTTTCCTGGTCTCCCATGGGGTGCAGGGCCCAAGCACTTGGGCCATCCTCCACTGCACTCCTGGGCCACAGCAGAGGGCTGGCCTGGAAGAGGGGCAACCGGGACAGAATCCGGCGCCCCAACCGGGACTAGAACCCGGTGTGCCGGCGCCGCAAGGCGGAGGATTAGCCTGTTGAGCCACGGCGCCGGCCCAACTCTTTCTCTTTTGTGTTTTATTCAGGGTGATTTCCTTAGATCTGACTTCCACTTCATCTATTCTCTCATCTGTCAAATCTATTCTACCGTCCAATGATTCTATTGAAGATTTTATATCAACTCATTTTTTTTCATTGTTCACATCTTTCCCCAAATCTGCCTGCTGTTTTTCAAATAATTTTATGTGATTTCTATTTAGTTCTTCAGGTTGATAAATGTTTTAAACATGCTTCTTTTACAGTCTTTTTAGATCATTGTCCTTCTGTTCTTAAGATGTGAATCCTCCCTTCTGTTCTGTTTGTTGGCTCCGTATCATTATGGTCTGCTTTCCTCTCTGTTCCCTCCCTCCCTCCCTATCTTCTTCCTCCCTCCATTCCTCCCTCTTTCCCTCCCTCCTCCCTCCTTCCTTCCTTCCTTCTTATCCTTATGAGTAACAGTCAGAGAATAGTCCATGGGTCTCACGCACTCTGCAGCATCACGCACACATGCAAGCGCCACAGTCCTCCCACCACCCAGTGCGGTGGAAGCGTCCGGCAGTGAAGTCTGGCTCACATTTAGGAAGAGGGCATCTCCCAGGCCCCGGAACCTTCCGCTGTCCAGGCTCTCTCCCATCTGCACTCTCATGTGGACGTTTTCAGTTCACCTCACACTCAGCACTGTCGCCTTGAGGGTCTTCTTTCATCGGCTGGATTCTCCTTTCTTGGTTTTGAACGTGAAGTTGTATTAGAATGAGAAAGCCAGGTATTTGTACTAAAATTTGTGTGTGTGTGGAGTTTGCTACTTATTCGTTTCTGTATAAGCTCAGGCTAATGGTGTTGAACTGCTTGGTAGCTGCCAACGATCACCTGGAATTCATTCAGCTTGCATTTTGTCTCCTGTAAAAAAGGAAATTCTGAGACAAGGACTTGAGAGCAAGTAACTAGTATCGGAGGTGAAGAAAACCCCAGTAAGGCTGTGAAGAAGTTAGGGGTTGGAAGGTGGCCAGTAAAGGGTGTTATCAATCCAGTGACTGTCCTGGGAAACTGGAACCCAAACCATTCAGGGAGGCCCTAGGGGTTCAGCTCTGCCCCCCTGACTGAGGGAGCTGCTGTATTCCTGCAAACTTCTCTATGCTTCTGGTTGAGGGGTGCTCCCCTGAGATAATCTATCAGCGCTGGTAGCCCTGTCACGTGGATGACTTCATATCTTCACGTGCAACCTCTTGTCTCAACATTTAGTGATTAATTCAACAATAACTATTTTCTCATACAGTTTGTGAGAGTCAGGAGAGAGAGCTGGTTGGTTCTGGCTTGGGCTTCCTTGCAGGCTTACCACAGAGAGATCAGTGTGGTTTCAGCTGTCTGAGGACTTGATGGGGGCTGGAAGATTTGCTTCTAAGAAGATCTGCTCCTGCATTTGGACAGTCAGGGCTCCTATTGGTTGGAGGCCTCAACTCTTCACCTGATCACCTCTCCATTTGACTGCTTGAGCATCCTTAGAACAAAGCATATGGCCGGCACCATAGTGAGTGATCCAAGAGAGAGGGAAAGGGAGAGGGAGAGGGAGAGGGAGAGGGAGCGGGAGCGGGAGCGGGAGAGGGAGAGGGAGAGGGAGAGGGAGAGGGAGAGGGAGAGGGAGAGGGAGAGGGAGAGGGAGAGGGAGAGGGAGAGAGTCCAAAGCACATTCCATTTGATAGAAGCAAGTCAAGTCATGAAGCCTGGCCCACATTGGAGAGGAGGGGAAGGGGAGTGTCGGGGAATTTGTGAACATATTTTAAAGCTATCACAGCCAGCAAATCAGGCCTTGGCAGCCAGAGACAGCCGCCCTCGGGCAAAGACACACGGGGGCATTTGAAGTCAGGCAAGCTAAAGAGGTGAGGGTGATGGGGAAGGAGACGGGCACAACAGCGTCCTCTACAGTAATAAATATCTACAAAGCCAACTATGGTCAAGGTGGAGGGCAAGAGACTGGCTCATTTGTTGGGAGCCACTCCAGTTTCACATAGAAAATTGTTGCAGAAACAAACACCTCTCATTTTTTATCTTCCATTTCATAAAGATGTCATGATAAATTAGCCATTGGCAGTAATCCGATACCGAGACTTCAGTTCTGACCCTCACCAGGCCACATTCTAGAACTTGCGTAGGTCATTTCGTCTCTCTGAGTCTCAATTTTCACATCTGCAAGACAGGAACAAAGCGTAGCTTTGACTCCCCGGCAGATCGGCAGATCGTTCCGAACGAATTCCAAATAGTTTTAACATTACAAGGTTATCAAGATGTAAGGTGCTATGAAGGCGGGGAGGTAACTAACACTCTCAGCATGAGCGAAAAGGCGTGCTTTCTCCTTGCAAGCTTCGGAGACAGAGTTGCTCACTCCTGGTGGTGCTAGTCAAACCGAAATGATGCCTGCACTTTAAGGAGATATATTTGCTTAAAGACAAAATGGGGGGAAAATAGGAGCAAGCAGCGGGGGGCGGGGGAGGGGCTTGAGTGTAATCCTACGCAAAGAGAGCCTGCACATAAATGAATGGAAGCAAAAACCCAATCGGTCTTTTACGTGCTGGTGCAGCAAAGTCAGGTGCCGAGGAGCCCCCCAGCCCATTGGCTGCACGAGCGGACCTAGGTTTGCTCACACATGTCCATTTGCTCCCCGTGTCTGCACAAGCCGAAGCAGAGCCGGCGCTCGGGGCTCTCCGCCAGTTGAAGCCAGGCTGCCACTTGGGGAGCCGAAAGCTCCGGGTAGAAAGCAATGACACACACCTGAGCAGGTCTGATATATATTCCTTTCTGCAGAGGGCAGTAGAATACATT
The DNA here is from genome assembly GCA_949820135.1 of Sylvilagus floridanus. Lineage (NCBI taxonomy): Eukaryota > Metazoa > Chordata > Mammalia > Lagomorpha > Leporidae > Sylvilagus > Sylvilagus floridanus. The sequence continues at coordinate 54,369,607 of OX463232.1, forward strand.
CCTGGGCCATTCATCATGCGGCTAAAATTAGATCCTGCTTAGAAGGAATGATATATTACTGATTACATAATAAAGATAGCTATATTTCTCACGAGAAACAGAAGGGAGAGATATATTTAGGCATAGAGCAAATATATCCTTGATATGAAAAATGGATTCATTAAGTATTTAATCTTTATACCATTCCTGTGAAATAAATGCACACATACATCACACGTGTTTTAAAGTGACTTGATAATTAATATTGTTACACTTGAGAAAAACCCTGGCTCTCCACCAGGAAGTCACGTCCCGAGTCGGAAAAGGCGGGCAGCGGAGAGGCCGGCCTGGCCCGCACACTGGCCCGTCTGCCTGCAGAGGAAGAGTCGCTGATTTGCACAGTGACTTTGTGAGGCCGGGGTAGGGGCTTAGGGATGTACCCACTGGGCTCTCCGTGCCGTAGATGCGTGGTCCCTGGCGAAGGGTCATGGGGACGGCCGCTGGGGACAGCCTGCATCCCAGGTTGCCTCTGTGCACCCACAGAGGGAACAAACCCGTTCCCTCTGCACCTTATTCTCCATCTGTGCCGCGCTTCTAAAAGCCTGTCGCCATTGTGGAGGTGTGGATGTCCAGAGGCCCTGGTGAGGATACGGTGACTTAAAACAAACGCTAAGCGTGTTTGGTTGGAGTTTAAACAAACACATGGATTTGTAGCACCTTGGTGTCAAAAGGTCAGCAGCAACAAATGTGGGTGAAATGAAAGAGTAAAATAATTCTAGGAATAATAGCCTTGCGTAGAAGACTGATCTCACTCAAAATTATCCTAAGGGATTATGGGCAGGAGGAAAGTACTAACGAGTGAGAAGGAGTTAAGAGCTCATTCCTTGTCTGTGTATGCTACAGGGAAACAACGTAGGTTTTGAAGCCACGGAGACTTCTGGGCCTCGCTGTGACGTTTACCAGTGCTGTGATACTCGGGCAGGCGACTGAACCTGTTTATACTCGTCCTCATCTGCCGTATGTACACGAAGCGACGCGGGCCGCCCTGTGCTGCAGATGGCTGGCGGGCACGACGTCCCGCACAGCGCCTGCTCCCAAGCAGGAGGCCAAGACCCGGGGCCCTCTTCTCTGGCCCCTGGAGTCTGCCCAGTCCCTCCTGTGAGCGGAGGGAAGTCGGGCCAGAAACGCTCTCCCTGTCTCAGTGATGGAAAAACAGTCTCTTGAGAATTCACAGGGGTGCATTCATGGGGAAAGTCCTTCGAGAAGTTACCACGGGCCAGGTTCTGCTGTAATACAGAAACCAGTCCTAGTGCTGAGCGGTTCATGTCTCATTGAGGTTGCATGTCCCATGTGGGTCAGCCAGGGCCTGTGGTCCGTTGAGTTACTAAGATCTCAAGACTTCACATCATCCCTTTTTAAAAATTTTTTAATTTTTAAAATTTATTTATGTTTGGAAGGTAGAGAGAGAGAGACAGAGAGAGGTATCTTCCATCCACTGGTTCACTCCTCAAATAGCTGCAATGGTCAGGGTTGAGCTGATCTAAAGCCAGGAGTCAGGAGCTTCCTCCAGGTCTCCCACATGAGTGCAGGGGCCCAAGCACTTGGGCCATCTTCTACTGCTTTCCCAGGCCATAGCAGAGAGTTGGATTGGAAGAGGAGCAGCTGGGACTCGAACCGAAGGACATATGGGATGCTGGCACTGCAGGCGGCGGCTTTACTTGCTACACCACAGCGCCAGCCCTTCCACACCATCCTTTGATGCTGCCATCTCACCAGGAGGCTCACAGCTCACCGTGGGAGGGAAGCTGAGCATGCGGATAGAGCAAGTGCTGCGGGAGCCTCCTAGTGACATGTCCAAGGGCAGAGGGGCCCAATCCACTAGCACCCCAGAGAAGAGGAGAATTAGGGGCTCGAGGCTCCCGTGCCACAGGCTCCACGGTGACTAGCAGGTCCGCAGTGCACCCAAGCCCAGAGAGACTCCAGGACAGCTGGCCTCAGGTCCTCCAGCCGCAGGCCTCTGCATCGCTTCCTGGGAGAATGCAGCTCTGCAAGGGGGCCTCGCCAAGCTTGGCCGTCATCTTCGCTGAGCCCACTCTCGGCCCTGATCCAGGCGCGGGAGCGCAACTCTGGGGTTTCGGTTACAACCTTGCTCAGGAACAGGCACGCCTTCATCAGGTTGCGTCTGAATCGCTGAACTTCCGGACGCTCCCCGGCAGCCTGCTACAGACCTGCCTTCAGCTCACGGGGCAGCACGTTCTACCCCCTCCAAAGCCCAGATTCCCCCAGTTCCTGCTTCTTTCCCAGAAATGCTTCATCGCTTCCCATCTGGGTTGACGGAGTGCATAAATGGCTCCCTTCTTCACCTCCTCCCCCAACCCCGCTGTATTCAGGCCCCTTGCCAAATGAGTTTGCATGGCCTCTTGCCAAAGAGGTAGAGTTTATTTCGCCATGAATCAAAGAAACGGCCAAACACGTCCTGGAGGGACCCGCGTTGGAGGAGAGCGACCTGTGGGGGACCCGGCAGAGGGAGCCTCCGCTGTGCTTCTGAGTGGCTCAGCCAGTTTGGAGCAGCACCCAGCTGGTGGCCTGGGACGTGGGGAGCAAGGACTTGAGTGTATGAAGAGGAGAGAGCAGGAGCTAAACAAGAGGGGCCTAGGGTTTGGGTCGAGGATCCCGGGTCCAGGGGGCGGCTGAAGAACCACCCGGAAATGAGCCAGGAGCTCAGCAAGCCTGGGAAGTCTGAAGGTACCCCGCTGCACCCTCGGGCTCACTGGACACTGCGGTGACGTTGGCTAGACTAGTTCCAGAAACCACCGACAGGTAGGGTGGAGGATCCTGAGCTCTCACCCATCGGGTCTGAGCTGAGGGAGACTCTGGTGCCGCCCGCCTGGCAGCCTGGGGACAGCAGGGGCTGCCGACTGCCACCCTGGTCACTCACAGTTCTCAGGAGTGGGCAGCCTGGAGCATTCTGGGCCAGGGGTTCTGGTTGCTGGCTGCACATCTGGACACACGAGTGCGTGGGCCCCACCCCAATGTTCATATTTGCTAGGCCCCTTTATTATTATTTTTAAAGGATTTTATTTATTTATTTATTTATTTATTTGAGGGGTAGAGTTACAGACAATGAGAGGGAGAGACAGAGAGAAAGGTCTTCCTTCCATTGGTTTATGCCCCAGATGGCCACAACAGCCAGAATTGTGCCAATCCGAAGTCAGGAGCCAGGTGCTTCTTTCCGGTCTCCCACGTGGGTGCAGGGGCCCAAGCATCCTCCACTGCCTTCCCAGGCCATAGCAGAGAGCTGGACTGGAGGAGGAGTGTCCGGGACTAGAACTGGGACCCATATGGGATGCCGGCGCAGCAGGTGGAGGATTAACGCACTGTGCCACGGCGCCCGCCCCCATGGTCCTTTTATTATTCATAAGGTGTCTGCCTGCACCCCAGCCTTCCTCCAGGCACAGGCCTCCATGCTGGTTTCTCTTTTTCAAAGTTGTTATTTACTTTCATTTCATTTGAAAGGAAGAGATTTAGAGACAGATAGCAAGAGATCCTCTATCCATGGGTTCACTCCCCAGATTCCTGCAACAACTGGGACTGGGCCAGGCGGAAACCAAGAGTTTGAATTCTATCCAGAATTCCATCCAGGTTTCCCATACAGGTGGCAGGGACTCAAGTATTTGAGCCATTCTTGCTGACTCCCAGGGTGTGTAGGAATGATGGATCGGAAGTGGAGCCAGGACTCAAACCCAGGTACCCCAATGGGGGATGCAGATGATTTAAACGCTCCGCCAAACACCTGCCCCGCACACACTTATCTTGCTTTAAACACACACACACACACACACACACACACACACACACAGGTTTCCTTTAAAAAAGAGATTTATTTATTTGAAAGGCAGAGTTACGGGAGGTGGGGGTCTTCCTTCTGCTGGTTCACTTCCCAAATGGCCACATCAACTAGGACTGGGCCAGGCCAAAGCCAGGAGTCAGGAGCTTCTTCCAGGTCTCCCACATGGATTCAGGGGCCCAAAGACTTGGACCACCTTCTGCTGCTTTCCCGGGCCATTAGCAGGAAGCTGGATCGGAAGTATTTCGGGAGCAGCCGGAACTCAAACCAGCATCCTTATGAGATGCCAGCACTGCAGGCAACAGCTTAACCTGCTCCCCCACAATGCTGCCCCCCCCACACTTATGTTTCTAAACCACAGTTTAGTTAAGCATCCTACTTGCAATTTGTAAAGAAAAAAATGAGGATGATAACTTTTTTGAGAATAATTTTTAAACGAAATTTATCAACACATGAGATTCTCAGGGTCACAGCAGATGTGTGATAATCACTACAACATACTTCTTGGCAATTCTCATGTAAATGTGATCTTAGTACAAAGAGAATAGATTCAATGTAGTTCATAGATGCGATTCTAGGATATAATGATACTTCTTTTTTCCTTTCCCCTCCCTCCCTCCCTCCCTCCCTCCCTCCCTCCCTCCCTCTTTCCTTCCTTCCTTCCTTCCTTCCTTTCTTTCTTTTTTGTCTCTCTCTCTCTCTTTCTTTTTTTCTTCTGAATTTATGAGATAACATCTTTTTAATTTACATTATAGTCAAAGGCACCATGTTCCACTAAATAAAGAGTTCACAAGTAAAAAGCAAAACGACCTTAGTAACCGGTTATGTCCCCTACCATTTAGCTCCCTTGTAGGAGTGGGGTGCGGCTGGCCCAGGGGCTGTGTCACGCCCACGGAGTCACTGGGCCCGGCCCTGCCAGGCAGCCCAGGCAGGACTGGAGAGTCAGAGAATCTACAGCAGGCTGGCTTTTAGGCAGAAAATTCTGTATGACCCCATGGCCCTTGGCAGGAAAAGGGTTCCCCACCCCTGCAAGGTGACAGATACGGGCCTTTGCTCCTAGCCATATTTTGTACGCCCTCTGTCCTTCACAATGGGATTCTTTAAGAAAGGGAGAGCATTATAAACCTTGGGGGAGCTTTACACTAAAAACATTCTTTAAATGATACACTTTAGTGTCTATCACAGCAACTTAAAAATATTCGTTTATCCATGTTATTTTTAAACCTAGTCTCACCGAATCCGGGAGCTCCAGGGTTCTTACACAGAATATTACAAGCTGTGGAAAATAACAAGAGAAGGCGCCACAGGGGTCCTCTTGTATCTGGGGTTAGGAGAGGCCTCCCAGGGAAGGTGCGCATTGGTTTCAGCCTGCAGGAAGAGGAGGAGCCCGCTGTGTGGACGTCTGGAGGAGGTTGAGGAGGCGAGGGCCGGGCCCTGGCACTGCAGGCAAGGTGTCCCTTTGGACACCCACATCCCGTACCGGAGTGCCTGGGTTTCCGTCCCACCTCCTCTGCCAATCCCAGCTTCCTTCTGGTGCACACCGCGGCAAGCAGGGGCTGATGGCTCACGGACTTGAGCCCTTGAACCTGTGGGAGATCGGGATGGAATTCCTGGGTCTTGGATTTGGGCAGGTAGTATGAGCATCTGGGGACCAAACCCACAGATGGAAAATCTCTTTCTTTGACTTTCAAATAAATTAATTTCTTAAAAAAAAGTTTTCCAGGACAGGGAGCCATCGGTGTGAACCCGTGTGGAAGATTCATGCTGGATGCCTTTTGTAGTTATGTGGGGTGTAGTCACACCAACCGATGCATTCTCCCAGATGATGGCCCCAACCTCCCAAAGAGAGGAAAGGGACACAACACACATGCGCACACACACACACACACACATACACACAAGGACGAGTGGAAAGTGACACAACACACACACACATGCACACACAGGACAAGAGGAGAGTGACCCAACACACACACACAAATAAGGACCAGGCACTAAGAATATTTTGCAAGCCCCATGAACACACACAGCTGGTATTACAGACAGTATTCTGGGGACTATATTATGCTTTCTTGCATAACATTTATAAAGAACAGAAATGCTGCTTGGTTTTCCCTATGAGTGATATAAAATAATCTTTTATTAATATTATTCTAAATGTGTTACTATTGTACATGATCTCAGAAGACCAAGTGGAGAACACATTATATTAATCAAAGGAATAAATTAATATGAAAGAAAAGACAATTATATACCCAAGTAAAAATTTCTTTCCATTCTGTTATACTGTGAATCATTTTGTAATTGTAAATATTGCACATCACTGTTAAATAAATATAAAAACACAATTTCCTCTGGGTTTTTTTAAAGTAAGAATCTCAGTAGGCAAAGAATAATCATTTCCTATGTACAAGCTCTGACAGGCTCATGTTTCCCAGCCTCCCAAGTTATTTCAAGGAGGCCGCAGTCTCCCTGGACAGAGGGCACGGGTGGCTGTAGGTTTGTGCACTTGTCCACATGGAGATGCACAAGCCAGTCAAGGGTAGAATAAGATTGTGGCACATAAGTGAAGACTTGGCGCGGACAACAACCCACTGGAAGCATCACTCAACCTTGAGAGCAGTCATGAATTCAGGAGCTGGAGATCAGTCTGTCCCGGGGTGGTTCTCTTAGCATTGAGCAGAGCAGACTGGACTTCTAATTCTTTTTTTCTGCTCTTTTCCTTGTTTGTTTTGAGAAGCAGAGCAACAGAGGAAGGAAGAGAGAGAGAGAGAGAGAGAGGTATCTTCTGTTCACTGGTTCACTCCCCAGATGGCCACAATGGCGGGGGCTGGGCCAGGCTGAAGCTATGAGCCAGAAGCTCCATCTGGGTCTCCCATGTGGTGGCAGGGGCCCAGGCACTTGGGCCATCTTCCACTGCCTCCCAGGCATGTTAGCAGGGAGAGATCAGAAGAGGAGCAGCCACGATTGGAACTTGTGCTCCATATGGGAGGCCATCAGGTGGTAGCTTTACTTGCTCCACCACAACATCCCAGCTTCCAGTTCTTTACTGAGGAGTGAACCAGGGGATGGAAGATCTCTCTGTGTCTCTGTCTCTGTAACTCCGACTTCCAAATAAATAATTCAAAATCTTTTTTTTTTTTTCTGGGGGTCAGCTCTGTGGCTTAGTGGGTAAAGCCACCACCTGCAGGGCCAACATCCCATATGGGTGCCGGTTCAAGTCCCAGCTATTCCACTTCTGATCCAGCTCTCTGCTGTGGCCTAGGAAAGCAGTAAAAGATGGCCAAGTCCTCGGGCCCCTGCACCCATGTGGGAGACCTGGAAGAAGCTCCTGGCTCCTGGCTTTGGATCAGCTCAACTATGGCTATTGCGGCCATTTGGGGAGTGAACCAGTGGATGGAAGACCTTTCTCTCGCTCTCTTCCCCCCCATCTCCCTTCCCTTTCCCCACCCTCCCCCTCTCTCCCTCTCTCTGTAACTCTGCCTCTCAAATAAATAAATCTTAAAAAAAAAGAATATTTTCTGGCGAGAATTCTTCCTGAAATAAATTGTCACCTGGAAACCCATAAAGGGTAACACTAAGCCACAGAATAATAGTTATTCATTTTTGAGAATGGTAGAGATTAATGTTATGCATGATAGAAAAAGATATTCTGCTTTGGGCACATTTCATATCCTGCTAACAGGGAGATCAACATATTTCCCCCTCTCCATTCTAAACAAAGTGGATTATCAGGCTAATTAGATAGAGTACGATTTATTCTAGGTAAGAGCTCAGAATATAAATTACGAGAGATGAAAAGGCACCCTTACCCAGGAGTCATCCACCAGGAGCTCACGTGCTGGTGAGGGTCCATCTTCTTGGGTCCTGTGTCATCTGTCCCGAGATACACTGTGTTCTGCAGCCCTGGACCCTCAGTGGAACGCCTGATTGAAATGTCTACAGCCTCGCATCCCGCAGAAGCAGGGCAGCCTCTCGCAGACAGCTGGCAGTCCTTGAAGTCTCGGAGTCTTTTAACCAAAGGCTGTGGGTGTCTTCCCCTGACATCACCCAAGATCTAGCGTATCAGCCTGACAAACTCGGCGCCCTGGCGGGCCAGAAAGAGACATAAGGCTGCCACGTTTAGCTTCTGCAGCTGAATATGAAATTATCTCATAAACACAAATGCTTAAGTGTCTAGCACACATGCACACACACACTGGATAACAGAAATAAGTGGATTCTGCAGAACACACAGCCTGCTTAGTTCGTTGGGGAAAACGTACAGAACCCAAAGAGAAGAATTGAACTCAAGCCCCAGCTCGGTTACTGAGTAGCTCAGTGACCTTGGGCCTGGTCATTTCATTTCTCAAATAGGGCTTCCTCATGGATAAAATGGGATCGATGATACTGACTGTTGTCTTGTCACAGTTCCGCAGGGAAAATTGAAAGAGTCCCGCGCAAAGGGCAAGAGGCGCTGTTGGGGGAGCTGGATTGTTCTTTCTGGTTTCTAGGACTTGTTAGACACCAGATCCTGAGGCCCTTCCGCAAGCTGACACGTGACAAATGAGAGCTCATCACTGTGCCCTTGCGCACTGCCTCCAGCTGCGCTCATCCTCAGCTGATAGGTGGGTCTGAGCCGCCCCGCCGGCACACCTCCTTGGTGGTGGGCATTCCTCTAACTGCGACAGGCATTTCCCACTCTCTTCCCCTCCTGGCTCTTTCTGCCTGCCCACATGGACAGCCAGGTGTCACTCAACATTCCCAAAGCAAGAAGAGCAAAATACAGGAAGCCCATAGACACCTCTGTTCCGGGTTTGCCCACTTTTGTCAACATTCCTTACACACCCAGATGGTCATTGCCTCAATTCCTGAAATCTCTGGGTTTTTTTTGTTTTTGTTTTTTTAAGATTTATTTCTGGGGCCTGCCCTGTGATGGAGCAGGTAAAGCCACCGCCTGCAGTGCCGGCATCCCATATGGGCGCCATTTTCGAGTCCCGGCTGCTCCACTTCTGATCCAGCTCTCTGCTATGGCCTGGGAAGGCAGTGGAAGATGGCCCAAGTGCTTGGGCCCCTGCACCCACGTGGAAGACCTGGAAGAAGCTCCTGGCTCCTGGCTCCAGATCGGCGTAGTTCCAACCATTGTGGACATCTGGGGAGTGAACCAGTGGATGGAAATCTCTTTCTCTGTCTCTCCCTCTCCTTGTAACTCTGCCTCTCAAGTAAATACATCATTTTTAAAAGATTTATCTATTTATTTGAAAGTCAGAGTTACACAGAGAGAGAAACAGAGAGAGAGGTCTTCTGTTCACCGGTTCACTCCTCAACTGGCTGCAATGGCCAGAGCTGCACAGATCCAAAACCAGGAGGCAGGAACTTCTTCCGGGTCTCCCACATGGGTGCAGGGGCCCAAGGACTTGTGTCATCTTCCACTGCTTTCCCAGGCCATAGCAGAGAGCTGGATCAGAAGTGGAGCAGCTGGGACTCAATCAGAGCCCATATGGGATGCTGGTGCTGCAGGCGGATATGTAACCTACTATACCACAGAACTGGCCCCCTGAAGTCTCTGTTTAACAATAGCATTTTATTACTTGTTAAGCACTTTCTGTAGTTGGTCATGAGATAAACTCTTTTCTTTTTTCTTTCTTTTTTTAAGATTTATTTATTTTACTTGAAAGTCAGAGTTACACAGAGAGAGGAGAGGCAGAGAGAAGGAGAGAAAGAGAGAGAGGTCTTCCATCTGATGGTTTATTCCCCAATTGGCCACAATGGCCAGAGCTGCGCCAATCCGACGCCAGGAGCCAGAAGCTTATTCTGGGTCTCCCATGCGAGTACAGGGGCCCAAGGACTTGCGCCATCTTCTACTGCTGTTCCAGTCCATAGCAGAGAGCTGGATGGGAAGTGGAGCAGCCGTGTCTTGAACTGGTGCCCATATAGGATGCTGGCACTTCAGGCCAGGGTGTTAACCCACTGCGTCACAGCATCGCCCCGAGCTCTTTGCTTTAAAAAAAAAAAAAAAAGATTTTATATGGAAGTCAGAGTTAAAGAGACAGAGGCACAGAGAGAGATCTTCCATCCAGCACTCCCCAGATGGCCACATTTGCTGGTGCTGGGCCAGGCCGAAACCAGGAACCAGGAGATTCACCCGGGTCTCCCAAATGCTTGGAGCATCTGCTGTTTTGCGAGCCCATTACCGGGGAATGGGATTAGAAATGGAGCAGCCAGGACTTAAACTGGAGCCTGCATGGGGTGCTGGGGTCGTGGGAGGTGGCTTTACCTGTTAACACCACAGAGCCAGCCCCAGCTAAGCTCTTGACCTGGGGTATTTTATTAAATCCACACAACAAAGATAGAAAATTATTTCACTGCTCCAAATTTGAAGACTGGGGAACTGAGACTTCGGTCCCACAGCTCTGCGGTTACAATGCCAGTAAGTGACAGGGATGGGACTGGATCCCAGGTCTCCATGACTCCAACATGTGGCCTGGCAACCACATTACCAAGCTTTTCCTAAAAGATGGCTCTATGCTTACTGTTAGTTTTGGCTAGAATCTCTCTTTGAGAAAGTCTGTTACAGTAGCATCTAGAAGTCTTTCTGCATCAATCTTGATGTTGCTGGGATTCATCATTTCCAACAGGAGCTATTTATTAAGTACCTACCGTCTACTACATATGGCAGCAGGGTGGGGGGGCATCAGTTATGAAGGAATCTAGTGACTTCCTGCTGTAGGGCTTCCAGGCAGGAATAAGGGATCAGCGAGAACTTCTCTCTAGGATACACTGATATGCACTGCGTTAGGAAATCTGCTCCTCAAATTAAAATACAACTGAATGAGGATTTTCTCATTGATTCCAAAATGATTCACTGTAGGGTTCCTTTAATTCAATCAGTGATATGTTAATTATTTGTTAGGTGTCTAGAGGAGTCAGATACTGATGATGAGACTGCATTTATAACCCCTTTATTTATCACAGCTATTTGAGGAATACTAGGGAACAACTCATGTTAGTCCATGCTCATTTTCAATTGTCTATTTTGGTGAGGAAAGGAAGTAACTGGGATAAGAGGAATATAAGTTGTAGGCCATGAGCCACATATCAGCTTTTGGTTAACAACAGGCGACGTACAAGATGTGGTCCCCTGTGATGAACGTGTAGGCAGGTATGTAGTAGGCGTCATTGGGGTCTGTGTAAGTACACTCTGTGAGGTGCACACATCAGCACAGTGGCCCGCCTACTGGTGCCTCTCTCACTCAGTGCCCTGCTGCCCATGTTTGTGCATGAGGGCAAACGTGCACACCAGGGGCGAGAATGTGTTCTCTCTTCAAACTTTCACAAAGACCTTTGGAGCCTGAAACAACGCCCTTGTTCATCTTGGGGTGGGGGGAAAAGAGTTTAAAAACAGCACAACAGCTAAAAATCTGGGTGCAAAAAAAAAGAGAGGTGAGAGAGAAGTGACAGACCCACATGGGGGGCACAGGGACTAAGCACACCCCTGGACAGCCGTCACTGCTCAGATGTGCTGTCCGTGACTTCTGAGCGCCCAGATCTCACTGTGCTTTTCTTGTTCTAATGAGGACAGCATTCTGTACCGAAATGCTCATTTCCAGATTGACAGAGCCTTCTGTTTGTAGAGTCTACACTCCTGGAAGGAATCTCAGGCCTCCACAGTGAACACAGCGATTCTGTGCATGTGTGAATGCTGAACGTGAACTTGCTGATTAACAGACTAAGAGGGACCAGAGTACATGAAGGCTTGCAGAGACCAAAAGCAAGGATATTATGGGAGAAATCTCACGTTTTTGTGTGTTGAAGGCAGCTACAGCAGAGGGGGTCAGAAGCCCAATTCTTTCATTTTCTCTTTCTGCAACTTTGGACAAATTAATCCCTTTGTGTCACAGTTTATCCTTAGCTGTAAAAATGAAGAAAATAACAGTGGCCACATTAACATATTTTTGTGAAAATTAAATTAATTCATTCAATTAGTTGATTCAAAAACAGATGTATAACACTAGCAACACACGCTAAGTCTGTAATAAACATTAAACTATTTTGGTTTTTCTATTTATGAGAATACTGAAATCATTTAAAATGAGAAAATAAGGAATAGTAAGTTGACTGGTTTCTTAGACATGGAAAATTTAGTCCTTATTACCATTAAGTTTACTTTTACTAGTGAAATTCAAATTTGACCTACAACTAAAGATGACAGTTACCACCCAAGCAGCTACTTTCAGTAGCTGTCAGTCATCAGATGCTTCTAAGAGGGCAGAGAACAGTGTTTGAAAAAGATAAGTCCACAAGGGTTTGGGGATAAGGAGACAGCAGCGACATTTCCTTAGGGAGACTGTCGTGGACTCATGGCAGTTCCAGCACTGACGGCAGAACAATCACAAGGATGGAGTGCTGGCAGAAAAAGACATCAATGCGTCCAAGAGCTTTGGGGCAAGGGTAAAAGATCTAATCCAGGTGTAACTGGCATCCCAGGAAAAACAATGCGTGAGAAACAACATGTAGTCAAGACTACATCTTCAAGACACACAAGAGAACACCAAGGAGATGAAATGCCCCTCTCCCCCAAGAATGCCCACACCACAGCCATGAGAAATCCACAGCACCGAAAATCAGGGAACAAAGAGGACATTATAAAGGCAGACGGCGAAAAAGAGACACAGTCCACACGGGGAAACTGAAACCTGAAGCTGAGAGCTCCAGTACAGTTCTCCCCAGAAACTGTGCAAGCCAAAAGATAAGCAAATGCTGCTGCGGGACAACATCTAAACTCGTTGAGTCAGCATTTTATACCCAGAAAAGATGTCTTCCACAAAGGAAAGAAAAAGGCCTTCCGAAACCGAAAGCAGCAACACAAAATCTGAGGGAACTCATTGCCTGTGGACTCGGGTTCTCAGGAATGTTCAAGAGAGTTCTTCAGGAAGAAGGAACACAGTGGCAGACAGAAACTCGAATCCACACCAGGAAATTGAGAGCACTGGGAATGGAATAAGTAGGAAGACAGCCATGTGAGGCACAGATGGTAGCATCAGATATTACAAGCATATGTGAGGATGAATCCGTGGCAATGGCAGAAGGAGGCTGGGAGGCAGGCATCAGGGATATTACGTCCTCTTGCAAGACGTGAGACAGGGTGCTGTTATTTGAAAGTAGACACGCACGGTACAGACTAAGCCAACTGCTAAATGTTATCAAGAGTCGTAAATGATAACTCAACAGTGGAAACAACAGTGAAACATCAGAAACACCCAATCAAACAGAAAAAGGGCAAAAAGAAAGAGAACAGATGGAACAAATAGCAAACAACCGGTTAAATGGTAAATTTTAACTCGATCACATCAATAACCATATTAAATGCAAATAACACTAATAGAAAGATAGAAAGATAGAGATTTGTCAGATCAGATGAAAAGCCAGACCCAACTATGCATTACCTGAAAAATCGCCAGTTTAATCTAGAGACATAGATAAAGAGAAAAAGGATGGAAAACGACGACTCACTGTGCAGACAGGAATCTAAGGAAAGCTAAAAGAGCTTTATCAAAGGAGGCTTCAGATGAGAAACATTACCACTGATAAAGTCAGCCATCCCATAATGACAAAGGATTCAGTTCTCCAAGAGGATATGACAATTAATGATTTTGTGCCTATAAATTCAACAGTTTATAAAAAAATTTAAAAGTAAAGCTTACCAAAATTAACAAGGAAGATACAAAAATTCAAATAGCCTTAGATCCTTTTTCAAAATTGAATTCCTAATTTAAAACCTTTCAGTGAGGAAAAATCCTAGCTTCACATATAAGTTATACCAAAGGCTTCTGAAAAAATGTAACCCCAGTCTCATATACTCTTCAGGAAAAGAGGACACACTGTTCAGGTTGCTTCAGGAGGCCGGCACAAGGAAAAAAGACAGTCACAAATCCTGAGTAAAGATGCAAACTCCTCAATGAACTATTAGAAAACCAAATTCAGCATTATGTAAGGATAAATGCTATTAGTAAGTAGAACTTAGGCCAGGGTTACAACTTTGGTTCCATGTTAGAAAGCCAGCAGTTGTAATGCATTACACTAACAGAATCTGCTAACGGGCACACAAAAACAGTGGGGGCAGCAATGTCGAGGCATGGCAGGTTCAGCCACCACCCTTGCCAGGCCAGCATCCCAGGTCTGAGCACCAGTTCGAGTCTCCCCTACTCCACTTTCAATCCAGCTCCCTGCTAATGAGCCTAAGAAGGCAGGGGTTGATGACGGAAGCACTTGGGCACCTGCCACCATGAGGGAGACTAAGGTGGAGGTCTGGGCTCCTGGTGTCAGCCCGGTTGTGGAGTGAGTCAGCAGGTGAAGGGTCTCTGCCTTGTCACTGTCGCTCTGCCCTTCTAATAAATATTATTGACAACTGGGTCTTTTCTTGTTTAAAGTTTTAACAGTGAATGTTGTGCTTAATGAAATATTGAATGCTTTCTGAGTTCAGAAATAACATGTCTACTCCCCCTCTATTCAGCGTTATGCTGGAATTACTAGAGAATGGAACACAAGAAAAAAAATAAGGCCTACAAATTAAAAAGAAATAAGCAGAACTTTTTTAAATAGATGACATGATTTTATATAAAAAATTCTTAAAAATCTAGGGGGGGGGAAGTCAACTACTAAAACAAAGTAAATTTAGCAAAGTCACAGGAAAATCAAGGAAGAAAATTAATTGCATTTAATTTTTTTAACCATGAAAACATTAGAAAATGAAATTGAAAAGCAATTCCATTTACAATAGTAACAAAAATATAAACTCTAAAAGTATATTTAACAAAAGATATGTAAGGCTGCTATTCTTAAAACTGCTACATATTACAGATATTAAATAAAAAATTAAATCATGTAACATGCCTATACATTGGAATAATTTATATTGCTAAAGAGTCAATTCTCCCCAAATTGATCTATAAATTCAAAATTCCAGGAAGATTTTTAGTAGAAATTACTAAGTGCTGATTGTAAAATGTATATGAAAATCCAAAAGGTAAAAAGAGTAATCAAAAGAACCTTAAAAAGAACACATTGGGAAGACATCAAGATTTACTATAAGATAACAATAATTAAGGTATTGTTTTTTGCAGCCAGCTCCGCTGCTCAATAGGCTAATCCTCCGCCTGCAGCGCCGGCACACCGGGTTCTAGTCCTGGTCGGGGAGCCAGATTCTGTTCCAGTTGCCCCTCTTCCAGGCCAGCTCTCTGCTGTGGCCAGGGAGTGCAATGGAGGATGCCATCGGATGAGCGCAGTGCACCGGCCGCAGCGCACTGGCCACGGCGGCCACTGGAGGGTGAACCAACGGCAAAAGGAAAACCTTTCTCTCTGTCTCTCTCTCTCACTGTCCACTCTGCCTGTCAAAAAAAAGGTATTATTATTTGCAAAAATATAGACAAACAGCTCAATGACACAGAACAGGGTCCTGAAATAGACCCACACTCGTGTAGTCTACCTACAGCACATGTACAGGTGTGTGCACGCACACACACGCGCACACACGCACACACACACACACACACGCGATGGTGAAAGAACAAGTGACCCTAGAACAACCTGAGGGTCACAGCAAAAGCTGAAACATGGTAAAGTAGCTCAGTCTCTACCTCCTCTCTTACACAAAAGTTAGATGAGAGAAGGGGTCTTACGGACGATCTGAAACTCTGGTGCTTCAGTGTTTTCTAAAAAGAGCAGAACATGGAATGTGAGCCTGATCTGTGGCTCACCGAAGTTTCTCTAACAGGACACAAAACTACTAGTCAAAAAAATCATAAATGGGGCAGAAGCAGAATTTGAAATTTCTCTTCACCAAACAACACCACGAAGAAAACAAAAAGACAAGTCATAGACTGGGAGAGACTTTCTGAATCTGTTCCTAAGAAAGGCTTTGTTATCTAGAATACACCGGAACTCCAGCCAATCAGTAATAAAAAGATGACCCAGAGGCTGAAAACTGGAAACCATGCAATCAGAGAGTGAATGGACGCTCAGTGAGTGACAGTGTGCTCACCTGATGCAGCGTTGCTCGGAAATCAAAAGGACACACTTCTGCGTGATTCTCAAAGATACCATTTGGGGCGAAAGAAGCCGGACACAAAAATCCTGTAGGATTCCTCATACAGGATGTTCCACAGGTGGTAAATGGAACCTAGGATGATAGAATAAGAAAAGCGATGGGATGGAGTCGGTGCTGTGGCGTAGCGGGTAAAGCCTCTGCCTGCAGCGCGGCATCCACAGGAGTGCCAGTTTGAGTCTCAGCTGCTCCACTTCCGATCCAGCTCTCTGCTGTGGCCTGGGAGAGCAGTGGAAGATGGCCCACGTCTGAAGCTCCTGGCTCCTGGCTTTGGATCGGCACAGCTTTGGCCATTGTGGCCAACTGGGGAGTAAACCAGTGGATGGAAGACCTCTCTCTCTCTCTCTCTCTCTCTCTCTCTCTTTCTCTCTCTGGGTAACTCTGACTTTCAAATACATAAAATAAATCTTAAAAAAAAAAAAAGAAAAGCGATGGCCTGTGGAGGGGTCTGGGTGAAGACTGGGAGGTGCCTTCCAGGGTGGTGAGGAGCAGTGGAATGGATGTGTTCCCACAGCACAGCCCTGTGGCCCCGGGCTGACATGGTGCGAGATCCCCCCGGATGCCTGGGACTGTGCACAGCACCGCACCCTACAGGAGTCTGTGCTATATTTTCTCCTATATATATATTTCTAATGAAGTTTAATTTGTGGATTGAGTCAGAGAGTAACAAAAATGGAAAATTCCAGGAATAAACAATTAGGAAGTTTTAAATAATGTGTATTTTATTCAGGGTATTGTTCTATTTCATCAGTATTGAATATTTTCAGACTGTGACCCACCACAGGTACTGAAATTTGCAGAGCAAATGAGATGGCACTATTATAATAAAATTCACTAAACTGTAACTTGAAAATGCATGCATTTTGAGCTAGCTTTGCGCTGTAGCCTGGTAAACGCCACTTGCAATACTGGCATTTCATACCCAGGTGCTGGGGATTGAATCCCCGCTGCTCTGCTTCTGATCCAGCTTCCTGCTTCTGTGCCTGGGGAAGCAGTATATTATGTCTAAGTATTTAGGTCTCTGCCACTCATATAGGCGATCAAGACAGAGTTCCAGGCTCCTGGCCTTGGCCTGGCTCAGCCCTGGGTTTTGTGGTCTTTTGGGGGCTGCACCCGAGAGCCAGCCTTTGGAAAATCTCTCCGTCTCTCCTTCTCTCTCTGTCACGCTGCCTGTCAGATAAATAACTAAATCGTAAAAAAATAAAATACTATGCATTTCACTGAATGTAAATTATAGTTTGATTTTACAAAAAGCGGAAAAAAAAATCTTAGCAGTAAGTGAAAGAGGCAAGTCCCAACGACATGCTTCCATTAATACACCATTCAAAAATAGGCAAAGTGGATCAATACACGTCTCACCTTGAAATTATTTTTTGCCACAAGAGCTGAAAGCAGTTGCCTCTAAGGAGGGGAAGCTGGGGAGATCGCTGTTTTTCTGCAAATAAATAAAGAAAGAAAGAAAGAACAATTTGGCACTTAAAAATCTGTGCGTATGTAACTTCAATGAAAATAAAGACGGAAAGAGAATCATACCATTGGCAGGCTGTGGATACTGGCTTTGAGAGGAGATTATTGACACCCATTTCAAACAGAAAATTATTTCTGATGGGTGAGTCTGGCGGAGACTCGGGCCAGGGGGACGGAGTCCGCTGGCTCGCTGGAGTTGTGTAATGTGGGCCACCTTGTTAGCAGCCAAGCATAAAAGACAGAGGAGGAAAACGCAGGAAAAGTGTGCATTAAATTAGAGTGAGGGAGTAGAATGGTGACAGAAACTCGATCTGTACTCCCTAATTACAAAGTCTCACTTCCCCCAACTGACACAAGTGTGAAGGCAAATTAAATATTGTCTAATTAACCAGCATACACAAACCTTCAAGACCAGCCGGTAGGTATTATTCAGCTGAAGGAATGAAACACGGGGCACTTGTAAATTCTCTGTCAACCCAGTTCTGCCATCCCTGCCAACTGTGACAAGCTTAGGCCATTTTGTTTTCACACATCTCTCCTTTCAGGGCTCCCGCGCAGTATTTACAGAGAAAAAGCAATGCTGGTAAACAGTTTCACACAATGAGGTGTGAGAGTTGATAGGGTCCTATTCCAGCTCTGCACTCCCCTGATGAGCTGCCAAAAGTTGTTATGAATGGCCCAGCTGACAGGGTGATGACTGATAAAGGGAAAACAAACAGCTCGGGTAATTCATGAAAACACACAGCACCAAGACAACTCCGAGTGGCGAGTGACAGTTAAGATAATGGAATTTTAGAAGCCTTCCTTAAGAGGTCCTCTCCATACAATTATTCTGTTAATAGATTCTCCCTTAATGTAGCTGGATCTTCAACGTCTTCCCATAGGAAAAAAATATTTATGATGCTGTCTGGCAGAGAGGTGCTGGCCTTGGCCTTAGACCGTGGTCAGCTTTTCATACAATTTCGTCTTCCTAGCAGCCTGGCTGTTAGTGGAGGCCTGCGCTTGCCATTTAAAGAAATCAAATAACCTATTTCCATTTCTATTACTAGAAACATTTCAAAGCATTCTTCCTTCATTTCTTTCATTTATAAAACCATTTGCTGCAAACCTTTGATTAGAAAATAAATATTGGTTTACACACTCAACTGCTAATATTTTAAAGGAGAACAGTTTAAATGTGGTTGAAGTCAATTTCCAATTCACATAGTTTATTTTGGGTTCATTTCCTTAAATCAGGCGTGACGAAGCAAGAAAGTATCAATTTGTCAGTGTTTTGCCTTTGTACCCAATGGTTTTTCCTGAAGTACCTTGTGGTCTCTGTAACAATGGCCTATTTCTTAATTAATGTGTTGGAAAGCAGAACTGTAAAGGCATATAGAAAGCGTGTGTTACACACACACATAAACACAATCCAAGGCAGTGCCCAGGAAAAGAGAAAGAAGGGAAGAGAGAGGAGAGGCAGGCGGGAGACAGTCAGGGGCTATGTATTTTGGAGTCAGGCTCCTGGGGTCCAGCAGCTTGTTGGAATGCAGAAGTTCAGCCCTCCCCAAGCCCCAACCAAACCAGAATTTGCATTTTAACAAGATCCCCGGGTGATTCACATGCATATCAAGGTGCTGGGCAGCTCTGTCGTTTAGATGACCCCTGCTCCTTCATGGTCTCAGGTTTATAGCTGTAGAAATGGACAAGTTATAGTGATCCGGGTTTTACAAAGTTTTAACCAATATCATACATTACTTCAAGTTATCTCAAAGTAATTTGATCAGTCTTTGTTCAAATTTCTTGTCTTCCTCTGGAGAAACCTTAATAAGGGTGACCTTGAGCTCCCCCCATCTTTTAGGGGGTTCACCTCAACCCCCTTCTTATACCCCAGACTTTCCTAGATTCTTGCTGCACATCGCTGAGTGCTAGAGTCTGGATTTAAAAGATTCTGTCACCGTGCCCAACCGTGTAGGGACGCCTGTAACAGTAACAAAGATGGATTAGAGCATCAGATATTTAACCGCTACAATACAGAGCAGGATTTCAGGGAAAGACCCAGACCCAGAGGTGGGCGCCACACAGCAAAGTGCCGCGCCTGGGCTCTGGGGCTGTCAGTCTTCACAGAGTCCTCTGTAAACCTGAGAGCCTGTGCATCTCCCAACAAACCACCTGGTGCTGACCAATTTAAATACATAAAAAACCTGAGATTTTAACATGGCACCAAATGCCGCAATCCAAGACAAGAGACAACGATTCAACCACGCGAATTAGGTGCAACACGTGTGTATTAGAAAAACTCATTCCTTTGATTGACAAAGGGCATATATAGAATTCAGTTGGAAAAAGACACATTCTGTGGGAAAATGGGCACAGGATATCCATACACAGATGTCAGAAACACGCTGAAGAGGTATATGTAATGATGCTCAAAGTGATTATGATGCAATAATTCTTACCTTTCACGTTGGCATACATTAAAATACTGAATACTGGTAAATGCGTGTGGAAATAGGCATTCTCATCTACCATGGGTGTTAACTAGTTCAGCTCTTTTGAAGGGCAGTTTGGTAGCATCTATCAAAATTGAGAATGTGCATCCCAATTACCCAGCCAGTGCCTTGTAGGGGTTTCCTGTAGGGCACACCTAGATGGCTAGGCATATGCAATGCAGCATTGTTTGTAAATAGACATCCTTGAAGCAACATCAGCACACATCACACCAGGGGCCCAGGGGCCGGGGCACCCCATGGTGGTGCAACCCAACAAGGGAAGACCACCTTGTTGGCAAACGGAGAATCAACTAGGTCAGCATGTGCTGATCCCCAATGATCTCTGAGATGTGCCAGTCATTCAGAAACACCAGGAAGGAAAGAGAGGGACAGACTGCTGTATACAACTTGATCCCTTTGGATTAAATAAACATGTACATATTAATACGTGACTGATATTTTCCCCTGGAAATGCAAGAACCAGTTAATAGTGGTTACCTTTAGAGAGACAAGACAGAGTAGTAAGGGTGAGGGGTGGAAAAAAGCCTTTTCATTGTGTGTCTATCTTTTGAATTTTCTGGAAAAGTGATTATGAGAGGATGTGGATGTGATGTGGGCAAGCAATGCCTTAGCACTGAGACTGTTAGCAATTTTGTCTTATTAAGTTCTGGGAAAGCTCTTTGGAGTGAAATTGTGCCGTGTGAGTTCATCTCACCACGGTGTCACTGCAGGCAGACTTCTCAACCCACAATGTGGCTGGACTCCTTCAAGAACTCCTGTGTCCACTGGAGCAAGGCTGGGAACATTCTTGGAGGTCACGGGAGCCTTGGAGAATCTAGTGCAAGTATGACCGCAGCAACTTAGCTACACACAACATTCTGAGTCTGGTCTGGGGAGTTTTGCTGAATTTGTGATACATCCATGGACTGCGTGGGTACAAGGCCTCGTGGGTAAGGATGTTTGCCCTAGAAAATCCCAAATGATGCCAACTTTATAATTTCTTTTTTTTTAAAAGATTTATTTATATGAAAGTCAGAGTTACAGAGAGGCAAAGAGAGAGAGAGAGACAGAGAGAGAGAGAGGCCATAGCAGAGAGCTGGATCAGAAGTGGAGCAGCAGGGACTCGAACCAGTACCCATATGGGATGCTGGCCCTGCAGGCGGTGGGTGGCTTTATCAACTACACCACAGTGCCAGTCCCCCGACTTTACAGTTTCGTATGCAGCAGGACCTAATGGGGCTCCAAGACCCTGCCTAGGGGCTACTCCTGTGGGAACCCTACTCTCCCACATGCACCCTTCTAATCACCTCCCGTGTTTGTATCTGGAACATGTAGACTGTGTTGCGCTGCATTGCGATAGTGCACTCATCTGACTCACTGCTAGCTGGTTAGCTCCTGCAGGATAGGGCCACTTCTTTCACAGATCTTCCTTTTCTCAACACCCGGAAACATTAAATACGACCAATAAATCACCAGACCTTTGAATAACCACATGCAAGTCTGGGGAGACAGTCCGGGCTGCATCAGCTTTCGGGTAAGCATTGCGATGCCTTTGGACTTGGGTGGAAACTCCAGGGGATTATACTTTTAGAAGCACAGGCCCACAGGGACCTTAGAGTTCTGCCCTTCCTTTGCTATCTGTGAATTCCCTGGTCATAAAATGCTTCCAGCCAGGTAGTGTGGCTGCGTGCCTCCAAGCAAGCCACGTGCCCCTGGGAAACAAAGGGTGGACCATCTGGGTCCAAACAGGGCAGCACTTTGGTTTCCCAAGTCACTCACAATTAAGTCGTTCTTTTTTTTTTTTTTTTTTTTTTAAAAAAAAAAAAAAAAGCTGGTAGGGGAATAAACATCATTCGGACATTCGTTCATCCATCCCTTCATGAGCTTCCTCTCTCTTCACTTGCAGACTGGTGAGGAGGAAGAAACCCCAGGAAATCACGCTGTAATGTCCCACGTTAGCTTTCTCTAGGGACATGAACACGTGCATGGCATACTTAAGCTCTGCTCCATGTCCTGACTAAAGAGGTAACGGAAGAAAGGACAATGAGGGATGTGGAGTCACAGGTTTGAGTGACAGTTCCAGACCAGTATCCACGAAATCGGGACGCGTCTCATTCTCTCTGGGACTCAATGTATTAGTCAAGATAGGCTTGGTTACGCTTCAGTAACAAAGAAACCTCGAAACATCGGTGGTGATATATATAAAAGGCTTGTTCTGCTCACCTGGAGGCCCCTGTGGATTGGGTCACTCACCAGGGCGGCTGTAATGCCTTGGCCACCCAGGATGCCTGGAACTGGGCACAATGGCAGCCCATCACACAGCAGGATTGGGGGAGAGAGTGTGGAGCACACACATGGCCCGCTGGGCCGTGCTCAGCCTGGAAGACAAGCTTACGTCTCATTTACCCATAAGGTAAGGACCCTAGGTAGTGCAGTCTTGTTGCTGCCAAAGAAGAAAACAGCATGGGGCTGGCCCAGCACATACAAGTGTCTTTGCCACTCACCACGTCCTCGTCTATAAAATGAGGATAACGCCTACTTTGCGGTATTGCTGCAAGGATTAAATAAGAATACACGCATGAGCGTACAATGCCCGGTAGACACTCAACAAGCTGTTCGGCGATTTTAACGGAAGCCAACACCTTTTCACTTGTTGAGCCATTAGCGAGGCTTACTAAACTGCAGGGGCGCCAGGCCTGGAGGGAGTAAGCACTGCACTTGCAGGGAGCTAGCTAGTGTGCGAATCAGGGTGTCTGTTTATCAGGGGGCAAACCCTCCGCTCAGGAGAGCCCTAGGGGGTCCCTGGGCTGTGGGAACCAACCTACAAGAGCCTAACCTTCATTCCCAAGCAGCCCCATCCCAGGGAGGTGCCTGGACAGAGGCCTCTTCCACTTCCCTACACTTACCCCAGCAGCCAAGGAAAACTAGAGACTTCGCCAGCACGCCATATGAGCAATAAACTGAAGTTTTTTTTGCTGACAATTTAAGTATCTATGTTTTAAAAATAGGATAGCCCTCTAATGCATCTTGCTATCATTTTAATGACAATCCTGTGATAAAGTCACCCTTCATTCGGTTACATCTGTTCAACCATGTGTAATGTGAGAGTCGGATGATACTGTTTAAGTATGATGCAATTAGCCTGTGACTCCTGGAGGGAAGGAAGACAAGACGAGGAAGTAGAACTATTCCATGGCAACCTGGAAGCAGGAAAGATACACATGCCATTCATTTGCTCCTGCTTTCGTGGCTGCTCTCTCAGCGTCATTTTACGCACAGACCCCGGGGACGGGGTGCTCCCTCATCCCCTAGTCAGCTGCATTTGTCCCCTTGAGCCCCACAGAGGCAGTCACATGCCACCTTCCAGAATCTGACGCTCTGAAAACTCAGCAACTCCCACTGCCCGTCACACACATCACAGAGACTGCACAGCAGAGGCACGAAATCCAAACTCCTGGAGGTTAATTTGAAGTCTTCCTTAACGGTCTCGCTAATGAGCACAACGCACCTTCCGAAGAGTTCTCTAATGGTAATTGTGATCTAATAGGAGTCATTGGTGATAAGGAGAAAGAGAATTTGCTTCAAGTCTTTATCAAAATAATTTACCCAAGTTAACTCACAATTTTCTGCAAATAAAAAGGCAATATTTACAGAATTAACAACAGAATATGAAGATTCTGAAGTTGTCTGCCCAACCCTTAGGACACATAAAGCATTTCTCATGTTCCCGGGTGGGATGCATTTGACTTCACATGCACTTGTTTTAGCGACAGAAGCCCAGGCGCAGCAGAGGGCTTGTCTGGGCTGGCCAGCTGTCTCCTGCCACGCAGCCCGGCTCGGTGGGCAGCAGCTGGCAGGACGCCACGCGTCCACTTTAGGCCTCCGCAGAGCAGAGTGTTTGCAGAGCCCTTAAGTGGTAGGAACATCTGAAAACTGGTTTTTAGGGAATAATTCCCATCTCTTATGGTCCTTTAGGGCTTGCCAGAAAATTATTTGGCTAGCAGGTCACCCAACTTCAAGAAAAAACCTGGCGTGCCCAACGTGATAAAATCGAGTTCTGCAGGGCTGACTCTCGGTGCCGTGTGACATTCATGACACACAGCAGATGAATTAAATCCCTTCTGACACATGACACGGGCCTCTGGTCTCCTGCCAATGCAACAAAAATGATTATTTAAAACTGTGACAATATATAGATTGAAATACAGCATTTAATTATACTTGCAAAGACTGAGATGGAGCAGTAACAAAGACTCTGTTCCGTTGTGAAATTTGATAAATGAGAAAACCAGGGGCCAGAGAGCTGCCGGATCCTGGCCGGGGGCGCGGGGTGGGTAACACAGAGGGTAAAGGACAGGGGCTCCACCGTGCCCTGTACCACGCATGCTGCCCTTGGAGGAAATTGAGAACTTTCACAAAAACTCAGCCCCCGCCCTCGGCCTTATCTCTGACATTCAGAGCCGAGTCTGAGACGCACAGCGTGGGAAAGGCAGGTGAGGCTTGTTTCACAGCCGCAGCGGGCACGTCTCTTGGCCCCTCGGAACGTCTCTTGGCCCCTCGGAACGTCTCTTGGCCCCTCGGAACCTGTTGCTCTGTCTCTACACTGCTGATGCGGCGGGTGAAGCTGCCACCTGGGATCCTGCAAACCGTGTCAGTCTCACCTCCGCTTCCCAGGCAGCTTCCTACTGCGAGGCTCCAAATAATGGCTCGAGCACTTGGGTGCCTGCCACGCAGCTGGGAGACCCAGTGGTGCAGCCTGGCCCGTTCTGGCTGCTGTGGGCACTTGGGGAGTGAGCCAGGGGATTGAAGATCTCTCTCTCTCTCTCTCTCTCTTTCTCTCTTTTCGATTTCTATGCCACTCTGCTTTCCAAATAAAAATAAATAATATCACAAAATTTAATATATTATGTATATAAAATATAAATATTAAATATATATTAAATATAAAATATTAAAATACATTTTTATTTAGTAAATACAAATTTTAAAAATACATTTTAAGTGGTGATGACCTCTTTATTACAAAAATTGCTGTGAGGCGTCAGCACTGTTTCGGCCTGAATCACGCTCCCCCACCCACACCCTCACACCACCACCCGCTTCCGTATGCTGAAATTCTAACCTCTAGGGCCTTTACTGAGAGAAGGAAACTAAGCCCTTCGGGTGGGCTCTAAACTGACAGGATGGCTGTGCCCTAGGAAGAAGACACCTTAAGTCTGGGGAGGGACCCAGGGACACGTGTGCCCAGAGGACACGGCCAGAGTGCGGTCATCTGCAGGCCATGGCAGGAGGCCGCACGGGACACCGGACCACCTGACCCCCCAGGTGTGGGCTTCTGGCCTGCAAGACTGGGAGGGAACACACAGCCACCACCCGCCTCGCGGTGGCCAGAGAGCACGCACACACTTGCTGTGACCGTCGTGCTGCCGGGAAACACCGAGGGCCCAGAGAGTGGACGTCACCACCAGTCCAGCTGTGGATGCAGACTCACGCTCTCTGGGTTTAAGGGAAACACCTCCGAAAGTGTTGAAACACCATGCAAAGCGAGTGCTTCCTGTCTCCCCACTGGGCCTTTCACAGACCTGGACTTAAAAGGCTGACTGGGGGCCAGCGTTCCAACCAACCAAGCCTAGTTATCGCTGGCTAGAAGTCAGCTATAGTAGTGCAGCAAACCGAGAAGCCGGAGCCACGTGTGTCTTTCGGAAACTGCTTTCCTTCCTTGTAGCTATCGGAGTGTACGTAGTGAGCGCGGGCTGCGGATTGACACGGATTCGACTGTAGCACACCAGGTCGTGATGAGCGAGCATGGGAGTCTACCAACAAAATCGGGGTAGACAGGAAAGTCAGTCCTGCACTGAAATGTTCTTGAACGGAGCTCCCCACATCAGAGCCGGCCGGTGAGCTTCATCTCCAGGGCCAATACCAGTCGCTTGGAATCGGGTGCGGAGAAGGCCCAAGGCCCTGTCCGCGAGGCACGGCTGTTTGGACACAGGAGGACAGCAGCGGGCTGCACCCTTACCATCCTGGATCTGCATATGGGCCACGGGCCCCGCCGACGCTTGGCTAATCTCAAGGCCTGTCCGAGAGTCAGACAGCTGCGTCTGCTGGTGTATCCCAGTTCTCTGCTAACAGCTGTGCATCCCCTAGAAGTAAATGCTTCTCTTCATACGTGTAGTTCTTGTGATTTAAGCTGTGTTACTTAAGGACACAGGAGACCCTGTGTTTTGAGGTAACAGAAGCCATCCGCCGAATCACTTGCCAGATTGCTCTCAAATGTGAGCTGGCTAATCCACGGGACCACAGGTTCTCAGAGGCAGACCTGTCTTCCCTTAAAAAGCCACCGGGGCAGCGGCAGCCCCTTGCTCACCACCAAACAACAGATCTGTGGCCCACACCTCTGCTGCATCAGTGCTTTTTTTTTTTTTTTTGACAGGCATAGTGGACAGTGAGAGAGAGAGGCAGAGAGAAAGGTCTTCCTTTGCCATTGGTTCACCCTCCAATGGCTGCCGCGGCCGGCGCGCTGCGGCCGGCACACCGTGCTCATCCGATGGCAGGAGCCAGGTGCTAGGTGCTTTTTCCTGGTCTCCCATGGGGTGCAGGGCCCAAGCACTAGGGCCATCCTCCACTGCACTCCTGGGCCACAGCAGAGGGCTGGCCTGGAAGAGGGGCAACCGGCACAGAATCCGGCACCCCGATCGGGACTAGAACCCGGCGTGCCGGCGCCACAAGGCGGAGGATTAGCCTGTTGAGCCACGGCGCCGGCCGCATCAGTGCTTTTGTAATCGGCTGGGACCACTCAGCCCTCAAAGACCCACATTACGGCAGAGCGGAGTAGGCCATGGGGTGTGCAGTCCACCGCGTGGTATCCAGGAACATCGGGGGAACACGCTGGCTCCGTAATGCCCTGATTCAGTTCTCTTCTATGCCGACAATGCAGCAGCAGCAGCTGGCTCCCACCCCAGGGGGACCCCCTGGAGAAGGCCCTTGCGGATGACCACTGGGGTGCATTTGCTTCCAATGTGTCCTGCGCAGTTGTCTAAGGAAGGAGTGGAGAAGTCTGAGAATCTGGCTTTGGCCCTAAGTGGACCGAACAACATCACCTAGAGAAAGCTCCGGCTTTCAGCTTGGGCTGCAGTCCAGCCCATGGTTAGAAGTGGGAGAGAGACAGGGACAGGGACTGAGGCAGACTCACAGCCCGCTCAGCAGGCCCTCCAGAAACACTCCAAGGGCAGCAGCTGCTGAGAGGCCCTAACCTGTTCCTCCTTGAGACAGCCACAGTGAGTCACAGCCAAGACTCGGTATGACAGTGTGTGAAGCCGCCAGCATCCCGCGTGGGTGCCAGGCGGAGCTCTGGGTGCTGCACTTCTGATCCAGCTCCTTGCCACAGCGCCTGGGAAAGCAGGGGAAATGGCTCAAGTCCTTGGGCCCCTGCACCCACGTGGGAGACCCAGAAGAAGCTCCTGGTCGTTGCAGCCACTTGGGGAGTGAACCTGCAGATGGAAGATCTCTGTCTCTCCCTCTCTCTCTGTAACTCTGACTTTCAAATAAGTAAATACATAAATCTTTACGAAAAAGAGGGACACACAGTATGTACCACTGCAGATGGAACTTGGAGGAGGAGGGTCCTCCATGTCCCAACACGCGATGCCCGGGGTATCGAGCTCAGATCCCCACACGACTGACTACATTTTAAAGTACAAATCAGGCCATTACTGTTCATTCAACCTAACAAACTTTGCTAACAACCCTAGTAAGCTGGCTCATGTGGTAAACTGTTGTTCTGAGCTAAAAATTCTGGTGAAAGTTTGCAAGTTTAACGAAAGTCAATCATAATATTACTTTGTTTTCATCCAAGTTGCACAAAACAAAATAGGATTCTGTAGCTCTCGTTTTCAATATAGGAATCTATCTAGAAGTCCTGAAAGGCTCTTTCCGGTTCTGGAAACTCAGGAAAAAATTCTGAAGTCGTCAGGCTGCCCCCGATCAGGCAATCACCGCCAGCGCGGCCTCGCTCATGATCTCCAGCTGTGCACAGTGAGGGTTTGTAAAGGGCACATTTCTGCGCCTCCTCCGGCCAGCCTTGCCCACCGCCACTAGAGCTGCCAGACCATGAAAAAGCCTGCAAAGACACGAGCTTTTCTATGTAGGACTTCCTTCCACCGATTCAGCACACCTAGTGCGTCTGATCCAGGGCCACTCCCATCTGACATGGTGTCAAGCTATGCTTTGAAAAATGTGGTTTTGAGAAGAACGCAATCTCTCACTCGAATCTCGGGGTTTCTAGCAACTTTTCTGGAGGAAGCTCTCAGACTGCTCTGCCTCGCAGTCTCCCCCATGGTTCCAAACACAGCAAACGGATTGAGCAGCCTTTGTGGCAGCCCTGTCCCGTGTGCCGCGTCCTCTCTCTGCAGCCCGAAGAAGGCTCTTTGAAGTCCGAAGGTGCCCTGTAGGAGGGAGGGCTGGCGTGGGCTGCCAGCAAGCAGGAATGTTCAGCTACTTAACCCGGAGCCACATGGGGCAGCTACAAAAACATCACCAGGATGTGAAGTCAGGGATACCCATCCCCACCCCCGTCCTCAGATCTTGTCAAACCCAAGGAACTGTGGGAGGCAGCAGATGAACTGGGAGAGACGGTTTGGGAAGAAGTGCCTCGTGACTTTAGTTGGAAACGTCTCGGAGCCACGTTCTGCTGTTTTGACTCCGTGTGGTTCTGTGAGTCAGCAACCTTGGGCAACGAGAGTGTTGTATTTAAGGCGGAGCACAGGGGATTGGGGCAGCTGGCCGCTGGAATAGGAGCCGTCTCGAGCTGATTGTAACTCAGAAGGAAGCACGTGTCAGGAGGCCTCCCTAGGTCTCGTTCTCAGGCTAAGCGCTGGACGTGTTTACGTTATTCCAACACACAGCTTCCTTTCCCCTAGGGACAGAGGGCTGTGCGCATTTGCCAAAAGTGATGTGGGGTCAGCTTTTGTGCTGGCTTTGCCTTTGTAGCTGCAGATTCTAGTCCTACTGTTTCCTGTGAGGGTTCCCGGCAAGATGACAACTCACAGCGCAAGTGATGGGTGGCTGGAAGCGCTGGGCTCACACGTTCTGCTCTGTGTCGGCACAGCTTGAACCAGAGGGGCTTTAGGAGCCTGTCTCTCTCTGACATGCCACGACGAGCCCTGACGATGATTTTGTGAGGCTGAAATGTACAGGAAGAAAACAGTAAACCAGTTCTGAATGGCTGTTCTGGTGGGAGCTTTGGCCATCAGCGAGAGGTGGGTGCAAGCCCTAGGTGCCCCATTCTCAAATTCCATGAACGCCAGTGACAACTCATCTTCTCTAAGCCCCGGCTTTCTCACCTGTAACACTAACCTACCCCTTGATGGGAAGTACATGATACTGCATGGTGTCTAGCCAACAGCAAACGCGCAATAGCCGTGAGCTGTTATGAAAATTACAAATCGACTTGCTGTGTCTACAGACAGTCCCCGTCTCCTTTCTCCTGGGCCCATTCATTATCCTGCACGTCTCACGCACCCCAACGCCACCTCCTGCGATGCTGTAGCCATAGGAATTTCACTGACTCTGGTACTAATCTGGTATTTTTTGTCCTGCTTAATTTTGCTCCCTGTAAACTTATTAGACCCATAACCATCAGACAAATTCATGATCTCCCAAATACTTCTAAAGGAGATTGCTTTGCCGACACACACGTCCTCTCTTTCTCTTCTCTAACTGGTCCTAGACGACGCTAGTTAAATCCCGGACCAAGAATCTTCTCATTTCTTGCCTCCTCTGTCAGCACATTCCTATGAGAAATCCCTTCTGTTTAATGGTCTTAGTCACGTAGATCTAACATTACTGACTTTTCTCAGCTGTTGCCTTAACTTCGTCATTCACTTTATTGAGAGAAAGAAATGATTATAATCCACTTCCTACAGCTAAAGTCAATGGGTACTTTGTGGAAATTAGAAAGACTATTTTCTCAAGATGCATTGTTTCCACTTGCTGAAAAACAGAAATGAGCTTATAAAGTCTACCCTGTCCACAGTAAATACAACACCCTGAAGACCCCAACGTTGTGCTGTTGCCCGAGAAAGGGGCTCCTTACTCCAGATAACAGGAAGGACCATCCTCAAGGTGTGGAACCATGTAGGTAGTAGTAGACAGTTAGCTACAAAGCACCTCTTTGAGTCATCATTTCTCCAGCAGAACCAAACTGTGATGTGCATGGCAGGGGCCATTGAATGAAACCATTATCTGCTCCCTTCCAGGTGGGAAGCTGGTGGGAGCTGGATCAGAAGTGGAGCTGGGACTTGAACCCACACACTCTGAGAGGGGATGTGGGTGTCCCAAGCAGCACTTTAACCACTGAGCTGAACTCCTACCCCTACAATCATGTTAACTACTGCCAACATAATTTGAGACTCTGTGCTCATTAAACATGCTGTGTCTGGAAAGCTGAATTGTTTTACGATGGATATTCATAGACTCAAAGTATGCATCCACAGACTTATCACTCGTTACAAAGAGAAAGCTTTGCAGTACAGAAACCTAATAGGAGCCACCTTAAGGAAGGGGTGGACACTAAACTCATAAGTATTGAAACACAGGTGCATTATTTGCTTTTGAGAGAAAAACTCAGAGTCACTTCTGAGGTTTTCCTGTATCTA
Source organism: Sylvilagus floridanus (assembly GCA_949820135.1). NCBI lineage: Eukaryota > Metazoa > Chordata > Mammalia > Lagomorpha > Leporidae > Sylvilagus > Sylvilagus floridanus. The sequence goes on from OX463232.1 coordinate 54,400,108, forward strand.
ATCCTGAGGAAGCTTCAGAGAAACACATATGGAAGGAGGTTCCACAAAACAGCTAACCCAGGGGCCAGTGCTGTGGTGTGGTGGGTAAAGCCACTGCCTGCAGTACCAGCATCCTATGTGGACACTGGTTCAAGTCCCAGCTGCTCCACTTCCAATCTGACTCTCTGCTGTGGCCTGAGAAAGCAGTGGAAGATGGCCCAAGTCCTTGGGCCCCTGCACCCATGTGGGAGACCTGGAAGAAGCTCCTGGCTCCTGGCTTCAGATCAGCACAGCTCTGACCATTGTGGCCAACTGGGGAGTGAACAAAAGCGGATGGAAGACCTCTCTCTCCTTCTCTGCCTCTCCTTCTCTCTGTGTATAACTCTGATTTCCAAATAAATAAATACATCTTAAAAAACTACAGCTGGCCTGGATCCATCATAAATGTAGGTGTCATGGAAAATTAACAACAGCAACAATAACAGGACTGCTCCAGCAAATAAAAAGAGTGAACCTCACTGGCTCAGGCACTGTAAGAAATAATACCAAAACAAAGTGCTGCACAAACAGTGAAATCTGCATTAGCAGTTGAATGGACAACAGTGGTGTATCAATCCCACGTTTCCTGAATCTGATGGTTGTACTTTTAATGTTTTCAGGGATGGACAGTCACGAGATCTATAAGAGACAGAGTGGGAGAAACCAGATGTAACAAAATGTGTAGTCAAAGTGAAAACTACAAAAGAACTCAGCTGTCCTAGCAAATTTTCCATAAATAAAAAAATTTCAAAACAAGAAGTTTTTTGAAATGTTTCTCTACTGTTTGAATCAATACACTATTCTGGGAGGGGTGAGAGAGCATGGAAGACTTTCATTCCAGATGGGGATTGAAACAAACAAACAGAAGGATGAAACAAACACACACTTCCATGGCGGCACTGCAGTGCAAGAAAGGAAGCCTTGGCTGGCGCCGTGGCTCAATAGGCTAATCCTCCGCCTGCGGCGCCAGCACACAGGGTTCTAGTCCCGGTTGGGGCGCCGGATTCTGTCCCGGTTGCCCCTCTTCTAGTCTAGCTGTCTGCTGTGGCCTGGGAGTGCAGTGGAGGATGGCGCAAGTGCTTGGGCCCTGCACACCATGGGAGACCAAGAGAAGCACCTGGCTCCTGGCTTCAGATCAGCGTGGTGTGCCAGCCGCGGCAGCCACTGGGGGGTGGTGGTGGTGGTGGTGGTGAACCAACAGAAAAGGAAGACTTTTCTCTCTGTCTCTCTCACTGTCCACTCTGCCTGTCAAAAAAAAAAAAAAAAAAAAAAAGGAAGCCTCGATAAATCAGATACTGAGGGCATTCTGGAAGGTGGAGAGCAGATGGAGGGTGTCTAATTGAAAATTACCCACGGAGAATGCACTGTATACACTGAACCTCCTCTTTCCTAAACCCCCCCCCCCCAGTTATCATGCAGCATATTCATCAGCTTTGGGTTACCACCATGAAATAGCTGAGACAACTGTATAAAGAGAAAAGGTTCATTTCGCTATCTGTTTGGAAGTTCAGGTCCAAGCTCAGATGGCCCTGTTGATTTGGCACCTGAAGAGTGACATGCACACAGAGGAAGAATCTCAGGGTGAGCCAGGGAGCAGGGTGAATAGCTGGGTCCAGTTTGATTTTTATAACCAACCCTCTTACGAGGACCACCTACCTCCCAAGGCATGACCCCAAAGACCTAAGCACCTCCCACCAACCCCCACCTCCGCACAGATTAGGTTCACACCCTGTTAGTACCACTAACTTCTGACTTGGGGCTTAAAGTCCTACATGACTTTGGGAGCCAAGTCCAAACTATGGCATGCAGAAATATGAAGGCTACAAGTGCACAAAGAAAAAGAGATGGATGAAGAGATCACCTATATATCTAAGTACTTTTTTTTTAGATTTATTTATTTATTTGAAAGTTACACAGAGATGGAAAAGCAGAGAAAGGGAGGGAGGGAGAAAGAGGAAGGGAGGGAGGGAGAGAGAGGGGGAAAGAGAGAGAGAAATTTTCCATCCACTGGTTCATTCCCCAATTGGCCACAATGGCTGGAACTGCACTGATCCGAAGTCAGGACAGGAGCTTCTTCCGGGTCTCCCACATGGGTGCAGGGGCCCAAGGACTTGGGCCATCTTCTACTGCTTTCCCAGGCCATAGAAGAGAGCTGGATGGGAAGTGGAGTAGCTGGGACTCGAACCAGGGCCCATATGGGATGTCAGCGCTGCAGGTAGCGGCTTTACCCATGACACCATAGTGCCGAGCCCTCAAAGTACTTTTAAAGGAAATTAAGGGGCTGATGCTGTGATGTAGCATGTAAAGCCGCTGCCTGCAGTGCCAGCATCCCATATGGGTGCTGGTTCAATTCCTGACTGCTTTCCACTTCCAATCCAGCTCTGTGCTGTGGCCTGGGAAAGCAGTGGAAGATGGCTCAATTCCTTTGGCCCTTGCACCCACATGGGAAACCTGGACGAAGCTCCAGGCTCCTGGCTTCAGATCTGCCCAGCTCCAGCCATTGTGGATATTTGGGGAGTGGACCTGTAGATGAAAGACCTCTCTCTCCCTCTCTCTCTGCCTCTCTGTGACTCCCTTTCAAATAAACAAATAAATCTTATTTAAAAATATATTTTAAAAAAGGAAATCAAAACCACCCTAGCAGGCCAAAGTGGGTAGAGAAACAATAAAATTGCTTTAAAGAGTAAATCGAATTTCAGCAGAGGGCAGCAGTGACAGTGAAGCCATGGCACCTGAAGAAGGGGCAGGGACTGGAGGCATCAGCCCGGTGCCTGGCAGGGACTGAGGGCTGACACATCGGCTGAAGGTCAGCGTATGAGGCTATCAGACTCCCAGATAGCCCCTCTCACACATCCAGGCAACTATCTGGACAGGAGAGAGAAAACGAGAGGATCTAGATTCAGAGATACCAGGCGCTGGGGCCGGTGTTGTGGTGCAGAGCAAGTTAAGCCCCCATCTGCAGCACCCGCATCCCATATGGCTGCTCCACTTCTGGTCTAACTCCCTGCTGGTGCGCGAGGGAAATCAGTGGAAGATGGTCCAAGTGCTTGGGCGCCTGCACCCATGTGGGAGACCTGGAAGAAGCCCCCAGGCTCCTGGTCATCTGGGGAGTGAACCAGTGGATGGAAGATCTCTGTCTCTCCATTTCTCTCTGTAACTCTTTCAAATAAAGAAACCAAGGAGAGAGAGAGAGAGAAAGAGAGAGAAAGAGAGAGAAGAGAGAGAGAGAGAGAGAGAGAGAGAGAGAGAGAGAGAGAGAGAGAGAGAGAACCAGGCATAGAAAAGGGCTGGAGCAAGACTCAGAAATGAGAAAGCACACCAGAGGGTGAGGTTGCTGATTCCCTTCTTCCTTGCTTCCAGAACAGGGCAATTGATGCCTCTTAAATAGGAGATTGTATAGCTCCTCTCTTGAGAGCGAACCCTAGACAGACTTCCACACCCTAAAAACTGAGAGTCCCCTGCGGCCAGAGGGCCTTGCCACCTGGTCACCCTGCAGCGGAACTCATCTGCCAGCAACTCCACAGAGACACAGAGCTTCCACTCGGCTTTTCGGTACTCTCTTCCCCTACCTACTATACCTTACTATAATGACCGTAAGGCATTTGAGAACATCTTCAATACGAAAGAGTAAGACCTAAAGAGAGAAAATGGGGAGCTGGATGAAACTGAGAAAGAAAATAGTGTGTGAAGTCATATTATTAATAATCTCAGAGAAGTAAATAGGAACAGGCTACTGCAGATCAGGAGCAATCAGAGTGCAAGAGACAGCTCTTGGGGAAGTGTGATACCAACGTACTTCACGTCTAATTCTTTAGAAAAAGCTATGAGAGGATGTGCTCCATGAAAAGAAAGAAAAAAAAAGAGGCAAAACTAAGAAGAGAGGGGGTCCAACATAGGAAAACACGAAGGTAAGTTTCAGGATGATGGCCTGGTGATAAAGCAAGCAATCAATAAATCCAAACTAAAGAAGGGGAGAAAAGTTTCCTGGAGAGAGTTTTTTTGGAAAAGAAAAACCAAATAACCAAAGGAGAATTATTATTATCTGATATATAGATACTTCGAAGAGTTCATGGAAGAAAGAATTAAAATAAATTTTGATGCAGCAAATTTTTGAAATACATGTATGTTTTTCATGATGCACATTTCCCACTAACTTTTTGAGGAGCCCTAATATAACTGTTTAGAAAATATTGAGTCTGTAATGGATCTGGTGGAGCATATGGAATAACCAAATATGAAAATTGGGCCACTGTTAGCTTTAAATTTTTTAAAGCATTAATGAAGTACAAGTTTACCTACTATTTTTTCCTAGAAATACATTAACAGGTATAATAATAATCTTTTTTTAAAGAATTATTTACTTATTTGAAAGTCAGAGCTACAGAGAAGAAGCAGCAGAAGGATCTTCCTTCCGTTGGTTCACTCCCCAAATGGCCACAATGGCCAGAGCTAGGTTGATCTGAAGCCAGAAGCCAGGAGCTTCTTCCGGGTCTCTCATGTGAGTGCAGGGTCTTAAGGACTTGGGCCATCTTCTACCACTTTCCCAAGTCATAGCAGAGAGCTGGATCAAAAGTGGAGTAGCCAGATCTCGAACTGGTGCCCATATGAGATGTCGGCACAGGCAGCTTTACCCACTATGTCACATCACTGGCCCCTAATAATAATCTTAATACCGTGAACCAAATTATCCTTAATCCTCATGAACCAAAAATTCTATTAGAGGAATAAAGTAGAAGTAGTAGGGATTGTAAAGGGATAAAGCTACATACTCTCGCTGCCACAACCTTCTAGTTTTCTAAACTATTTGTTATTTTCATTTATTTGTATTTGTTAATTTATAAACATGTATTACTTTTGTAATTTAAGAATCCCTGATAAAGAACGTTTTTAAAAAGATTTAAACTTCTTTAATGTTGTCATGTGAGGTTGCAGGATTAGACCTAAATAGCCCATAAATACAATATTCTAAAAGAACTGGCACTCTGAAGACACAGATAGGTGGGATACAGTGCTAGACAAAAGTCATGTTTCAAGCCATGGAGGAAAAAGAATGGATTGTTTACAAGAGAAAGCTGTGGATGTTTTTGAGATATTTATGTCCTGTCATATAACCAAATAAGTCCCATGTGTGTTAAAGAACAAAACTTTAAAAAAAATTAAAAGTGGTAGAACAAAAGATGTAGGAAAACATACCTGCAATCTAGGGGTGGTGAAAGGCTGCCTAAAATCTAATCCACAAAGCAAAATGTGGTAATATTAAAGTCAAACAAAATGAAAATCAGGCTGAGGAAAAGTATCTGATAAAGTATAATGAAGAGTCAATGACCATAGTAATTGAGACCTTTGGTAACTTGACAAGGCAACCCTACAGGAAAATGAGCAAAAAACATGAACAGATCCATCCTCAAAGGAAGAAATGTAATAAACACGTAAATCCACACTCAAAGGCACTAGTAAGGAAAGGCAAATAACAAGAAAAAACAAAGGGATTTCCATAGACACACTCTCTTGGCCAAGAACTCAAATTCTGCTGTGACTGAAGCCTGGCTCTGCAGACTACTCACTGTGTGGCCTTGGGCACGTTAACCTCTCTGTGCCTGCTTCTTATCTATATGGAAAGTAAAGACAATAATGCATCCTAACTCTTTATTATTGGTGAGTAATGAGTTAATACTCGTATAGTGTTCTGAATAGTGTATGACACAGAGCAATCACTCAACACAAGGTAGGTCAACACCTTACTAAGACACACACACTCACACACTACAAATCCACACACTCAGCAGTTCATTGTGCCATAGCAAAAGCTGGATGTGACTTTAGTGACATCAATAGGCAGCAGACAAATGAATTTTGTACTTTCAAGATGTGGGATAACAATAGCTGTTTAGAAGGGTGAGAATGATTGAGACACCAAAATAGGAAAATAACAAAGTGAGAAAAAAAAGCAACACAGACTTCTATGTAATGATCTGAATCATGTGCTTCAGATATGCCAAGTGTGAGACATGTGTGTAAATACAGTCCTATGTGCACATGGACAGTACGCTCAGAAAATCTTGTGACAGGCTTTCTTCAGAGTGTCAGGAAGGAGACCACGACGGCAGGGAAATGATTGGAGGAGAGGACCAAAGGGAGGGTTTACCAAAGAAACTACGTTTTTCTTTTCTCTCTTTTCTTTTAAAGTGAGCATGTGTGTATTCTTAAAAACTACAAAAAATAATTCACAATCAGAATTCCACCAGAAATTGACATAGGCACAATGGTGAACAAGAGATGTTATAAAATCAGTTTATCCTGTACCTTTTGTTGTTGTTGTTCAGGGAAGATGGAATGACTGGCAAAGGAATTAGTCTAGTCATGCTTCAGAGAACATCAGTTTAGCTTTGGGGTTTTCAAACACTTTGAACGTGGGATAAAAATGCCAAAGTCATACCTGTTTCAAGGACAAAAATTCTACAACCATCTCCATCAGCTGTTTCCATTGTATACAATGTTTACGTTTTTACATCTCCAGGAAGGCAGTGTTTGTAGATTCCAACCACAGACCTTCCATATTCCTTAGATGACATAAACAAATTAAAATAAGGCCAACCTAAGCCAGTCGTGTTTACCAACCTGATCCCCTCTGAAAACGAGAAATGAAGTCAAATACCCTTTAATACTATTTATTAGTGGAGTAACATAATACATTTTGACAAGTTGAACAGTTGTAACAGGCGCTGTTAAAGTCTCTACAGGGCCTGTTTAGAATGAAAACAGGAGTGAGAGACAGCTCTATAACTGGGTTTTAAGAACAGCTCAGCCATCAACCATATCCTAACCAAGTACTTTTATCCAGTTAATTTACAGAGTGAATCCCTGAGGCCTCTGGCCGTCTACTACTGCAGCGCTAATGAGCCCCATCTCCAACTTTTCTCATTGTGGCACTGGAAGCATTTATGCTTAAAATGTAATTAAACTTAAAACAAACAAGATCTTTATTCCCTGACAGCCCCTCTATTTTTAAATTGACAAAGGCCTGAACTTATATAGGATTATTTAGAAAGCGCTATACGTTTCAGCCACTTATGGCAAGACATTTGCCCAACTGTTCATCCTGCATGCAATTAGAAATCTAAATACTTGGGTAACGGGTTTCTGCTGGGAATTCAACTTGCAGATCCTTTACAAACGAGTAATGTGGTAAGACTTGCTGTCCAATGAGGTGTCTTATTGAAATATCCCAGGCCGTTTCACTTGTCACAGCTGTCGTTTCAGCCGCTTGCACTCACAGTGTATAGCTTTCATTACGAAAATAGAAATTTGTGTCCTAAGTGCTGTTACATTACTAATGCTAAATATTTAATTCCCTGGGGTTCCAATTATGGTTGAGCACTGGCAACACTGATTCTACTTTTTAATAACAACTGTAAAAGCAATTTGAGCATTTTTCAATTAATTAAATACATAGTGAACGAGTAACCTCTTGTCATTCTGCCCTCCAGGACCTGAGCTAATTGGTGTAGAATAAAATGTTTTGAAAATTAACTGATATTCTGGTCTGCACACTGTTATACCATTAAATTACAGTTTGCAAAATGAAGTTTGTCTTCTAATAGTTACACTCAATATAGTCTGCAGATGTGAGAAGGTACCTGCGTTTTATGTACTTAACGGTGCCTCTAATTAGAGCCGAGTTCAAAGTCAAGTGCAGTTTCTCTAAACACCAGTCAGCACCAATAATACTTGGCACTGTTCACAGATAAATGCAACAAATTCCAACACAGCGAAGTTCCCCGGGGTTGCCTTCTGTGTTTTCGCAATTAAGCTTAAACATTTTGAAAGTTTGCTCCTTCTTAAATCCTTGTTCAGGATCATTCTTATTGTTAATTACGGTCACGTAGGAAAGTTCAAAAGCAAGTTTTGGATTTTCTTTTCACAAGGGAAAGTTAGGAACTCCAAGTCTGGGAAAGTCCTTCCTTTCTAAACACTGTGTTGCGGTTTCTCGTTTCACCATAGAACAATGTCATAAATAAGCTCCAAATTGGAGTTTCAGCTGAAAAGGATGAATCATAAAAGCAGATGCCACATTTTACAAGGAACCTTTTTCTGAAGCACAATGAAATCCGATTAAAGAGACCATCTCCTGTAGAAAAACGCCTCTGACAGGTGTTCTGCCAGCGCCGGGTCTTGATTGGCCATAATCTAAAATCCATGCTCGGAGAGAGAATGCCTTTGCGGCAGCTGTCTGTCTCACAGAGATGATCCCCGAAACAGGTTTCAGTGAATTAGGCCATCTCAGCAGCAGCATTACGGCCATGGAGTGAGACACAGAAAGTGAAACTAATCACTCTGGGAGACAGGGGAGAATAATAGGGAAAATTTAATCATCTCCTACCAATCTTTAGGGTTTAAATCTTTAATATTTTCTGAGATTTTAGTAACATCTTTGAGAAATGAATATTATTAGAGGATTAACTTGATAGCAGTAGTCAGTTAGTATAAATAGATCAGCCTAAAATTCTGATATTTTTTAAAACCAAACTGGATAACGAGGGTATTTTAGAACTCTGGGTTTGGGCTGACTTCTCAGGAAGCAATCTCTAGTCCACTACCAAATACACAGACACACACAGAAATGAAAAGGAAAACATGAATTTGCTTAAAATGTATTTATTAATCTATATGGCATGTAAGGTCTTAATGGCTCTTCAAAAACACTGGCTTTATACAACCCACTATAATCAACAATTCTTAAAATAGTAACTCAGAATTTATAAATCACAAATTAAATCCAGTTAGACAGACTTGTTTTGCCAATGACTTCATCCAGGCCAAAAAAAAAAAAAGTGTTATATTTTAAAATCTAAAAAATAAATTTTGAAACCAGTGGCACAGATATTGTTTGTATTAAGAAATGATCAGAAGTTATTCCCACGTCTGTACGGTTCTGAAAAATAATAATTTCATTGGCGACTAATGTGCTTCTCAAACACATTAAACGAAAGCACACCGAGCTCCCTGGACACAGAGCACTGCCCACGGCGACAGAGCATTGCATGCAGCCCCAGAGCCCCCGATCGGCGCACCTTGCTGCCCAGGTGGAGCTGGTCGTCAGTCCCTGTGAGCAGTGTCCACCTCCACCTGTGATGGCGGCGGCAGCAGCAGGATGCCGGCTTGTTGGGGATGATGAGGCGTCGCCCCCCGGGGGTCACATGCCCTGTCATCCAGCTCCTCCTCTCTCTTTCTGGGTGGCCCAGCTCCCCATGTCCTCTAGGGGCTGGCAGCCCCAGTCTGGACAGCCAGTGCTAGGACAGCCACTACCCCAGCAGCACGAGTTCTGAGGACCAGTGGGAAACTCCACTGGCCTTGGAAGCAGAGGATCTGGGCTCAAACTCGAGCATGCTGACAGAGTGGGACTTGGGTGAGTCGCTCCACAACTCTGCACCTCTGGGGTCCTGGCTATGATATGAGGGACCCTGTAATGCCCAGGTTGCTCTGGAGATCCGAGGAAAACGACTACGGAAACGCTGGAGAAGCTGAAGCAGCTCGCAAGCATCAGCCTCCCAGAGCTTGCAGCCTGACGGTCAGCTGCCAGCACCTTTACCCAAGCACCTGTCATCAGTCGTGTGCAAAGCACCTTGGGTAAAGCAAGCATGCAATGCAGCCCTAATTACATGCATAACAAAAAAATGAATCACTGAGGGTGCTGGGTTTTGACTAGAGATGACTTTTTCAAATTAGGCGTTAGTTTTAATTCCAGTAAATTACAAGCCAAATGAACACGTGTTTAAGGCTTATTAATTTAAAAAGGAAAAAGAATTAATAGGATAAAGAAGAGAAGGGGCATTAGCAAGATGTTATCATAATATGGGCATTCTGTAACAAACAGTTAACTTAAAATGAGGCCTGCTTTCTACCTGATTCTCTATTCTAAGGTGTGTGCAACTAGCTCCCTTAGGCCTCACCTTCAAGGCCCTCGGCTACCCCAGCCTAGCTAGAATTAGCCCTGTGAAGTGCCAAGCAGTGGAGAGGAATGTTGAGGGGCAGAGGCAGAGCAGATCTCCCCATCTCAGCACCCAGCTGGCTAAAGCCCACAGAGGACTGACATGCTGGTGAGGGAGGCTCCTCAGAGACGAGAACGGCTGGCAAGTTGGTGCACATCTGACCCCAGAGGCTCTGGAAGCCCTTTCTCACGCTGGCTATCTTCTAACGAGCTCCTTTACCTGCTCTCCAAGTCCACAGACGCGTGAAGGCAGCAACCTGAAGGGCAGAGGGAGCCCTACAGGTAGGGCCAGTGAGAAATAGAGCTGACAACAACGGAAGAAACAGAAATGTTAGGAAATGCCACCGTGAACTAGAACTGATCACAAAGCACACGAAAGCCAAACCTAAACTAAAACAAGGCAAAGCCAAACAAAAAGCCTGAGTCCTTCAGCAAGAGCGAGTTAAACGGTTCCATTCTCACTGATGAGTACGTCTTCCTATCACAACTGAACGAGACTCAGCATATTGTATGCGGGATAAAAAGGAAAGATATGACACATGTTGGAAACACTGCCATCACAAAGAGTTAATGTGACTTCTTAAAACTTGGCTATCCTCAATAACCCACTCCCTAAGGTTCCAGATTATTGTGGTTTTACTGTAGTTAGATAGTTTTATGGTTAATGTACTGTGGTATAAATAAATATAGCTTAGCCTAAGCGTCTCCACTGAAAATATGTATTCCATAAAATGACAAATAAAATAGGCCAATAACCAAACCCATAGTAAACAATTCAGCATAAAAGTACATAACATTCGAATGAACTAAGATAAACTCATGCTCTTCAAAATTGAAAATAAATTTATTCAAAATGGACTTTCAAAATGAAAAACTCTATGTCCAAAGATAAGGGCTGAGAAAAGAGACATAAAAGTGCTCACACACACTACACTCATGAGAAGTGAGTGCAGGGGAACAAACGTGACGCACACAACTGCGGGAGCCAGTCGTATTCCACACCTCCGGATTTCCACTGCGCATCTTAAAGACGTAGCGGGTGGAACTGAGACTCAATTTACAAGCTGTTTGGCTGTCAGACAAATGAGAAATGAGAGAGTTCAAGAATCACATCAACTTTTCTTGGGGGTAATTAGAGACAAAATATAACAAAGTCAAAGAGAAGAATTGCAAATTTTAAGGAAAGCAACCTGCCAAATGCCGTAACACGCGCTCTGCCCCCGTCCTGAGCACGGGCTGCTGGGTGGACGTTGTCCTGTTCAGGTTGCCTTTCAGAATACAAGACTGGCTACTGGGAAGACACTCAGAGCAGCACCAGCACGCCAGAGTCACAGCTTGCCTACTAGGTGACCACATTCAGCCGGGCCAACAGAGGCTATCCTGATTTGTGACCTTGGGGAAAAGGTGGAGGATGAGTCCCCTGGGGACAGAGAGCGGTGACAAAGGGCTATCCATAGTGTTAGACTTTCTTCACCTGTTTCCCTGATACTGGCTATGGCAGGGTTTTAGCGACACCATTGTTTTACATTGATAAATGTACATGGCCATTCTAATAGATGATATCACCACAGATGGGCATGTATGTCTGCCTTCAGTGCCTACCGGCTTAGCTGATGTGCTGTACGGTTAGGTATCAAAGTCTGCATGTCCCCTGGTGGTCTCTGAATCGCAGAGCTTGGACAGCATGGGCATGCACATCTTGTAAGCCTCAGGCCTTCTGCCAGTTTGGGACCAGCCAACCTCTCCTCTCCAGGCTCCAGACACCCACTAGCCCATCAAAACACATGCAGGGCGTGCTGACATTACAAAGTCACATCATGGCAGAGTTTACTAGCAAGAAACTCCCGCGCTGTTTCATAAAGGTCAGGGTTGAAGATTTGATGAACACGTAAAGCGTACACACCTTGCACTCCACTGGGGAAGGCTATTTCAAGTTGCACCAACTGATCAGCACATGCAGGCAAATTATTCACTTTATACTTCTGGGGGAGAAGAGAACTGGGGTTTAGAAAGTCTACAGGTAAATCTAGCAAGGCCCCCAAGAGCCTGATTAGAGAACGAAGGAGAGGACATTCTCTCTCCTTGCGAGCATGTGTCAGCGACGTGAAGGCAGCCTGAGCCTGTTTCCTGACGGCTACTGGAACACTTTCTTGAAAGATTCACAAGAACGCAGTTGTGCCCACTTGTCTATGACTGATTTTGCACTGCGATGACAAAGCAGCTGTAACAGAGATCTCTGGCCCACAAAGCCCAAATACTCTCTGGTTCTTGGCAGAAAAAGTTGGCTGACCCTTGCTGTAGATGTTCTCTCCGTGGGGTTAGGAACCCTTGGAAAGCTACTCCCCTGCACCCCCCGGCCATCAGTAGCCTTTTCCCTGTTTCCCCCACCCAGCTTGGTATAGTCCCCGCTCCAAATCCTCATTTTGTTGACCATTGATTCCAGGCTTCTCCTATCTGCAGTGGAAGACCAGCTATGTGTTGCTGGTGTGGTGTGTTGTCTTACGAAATAGAGAATATACACGTGGGTAACAAGAATGTGAAATTGCTCTCTAAGTCTCTAAAAGCATCTCGTGTTTTCCACATTCAGCTTGTCATGGGCTGCCAGACACTGTCTGTGGACTTCAGTTTCCAGGCTGGCTAGCTCATGGCTTTGGCCCAGTTGGTAGCCATTGTGGGTATTTGGAGGTGAATCAGCGGATAGAAGCTCTGTCTCTTTAATAAAATAAATGGATAGATAAAAATATACCATGCTAACACTAATCAAAAGAAAGCAGATGTTGCTGTATTAGTTTCAGATGTAGTAGATTTCAGAGAAAGTTATAGAGAGAAACATTACACAAAGGAGTCAGTTCTCCAAGAAGACATAGTAATCTTTAACAGTATCAAAACTATGTGAATAGGTGAAGGCTGGTGTTGTGGCATAGCAGGTAAGGCCACTGCCTGTAGTGCTGGCATCCCATATAGGCACTGGATTAAGTCCCAGCTGCTCCACTTCCAAGCCAGTTCTCTGCCATGGCCTTGGAAAGCAGTAGAAGACGGCTCAAGTCCTTAGGCCCCTGCACCCGCCTGGGAGACCTGGAAGAAGCTCCTGGCTCCTGGCTTCAGATCAGCCCACCTCTGGCTGTTGCAGCCATTTGGGGAATGAATCCGTGGATGGAAGACCTCTCTTTCTCTCTGCCTTTGCTTCTCTGTCACTCTGCCTTTCAAATAAATAAATAAATAAATAAATAAATCTTTTTTAAAAAATGTGAGGTGAAAACTGACAGACTGCAAGGAGAAATAGAGGAATCTACTCTCACAGCTGACATGAAGACTCTTACAGACTTCAATAGCTCTCTCTCACAAATATATGGATCCAGCAGGCATAAAATTAGTAAGGACAAAGTTGAACTCAACACCACCATTAATCAACAGAATACAGGCATCTATAGACTACCTAACACCAGCGGAACATACGTCCTTCTCACGCTGCCATGGGACATTCATCAGGACAGAAACACTCTGGGCCATAACACACACCTTAAGAATATAGAATCTGCTCTCAGAACACAATGGATTAAACTATAAATCATTAACAGAAACATATCTAGAAACTTCTCAAATACTTGGACATTAAACAATGCATTTCTAGATAAAACATGGGTCAAAGAAGAAATATAAGGAAAACTTTAAAATATTTTGAACTAAATGAAAATGAAAACATAGCTTATAAAAATTATAGAAAGCAAGGGGTCAGCGCTATGGTGTAGTAGGCTAAGCTTTCACCTGTGGGGCGGCATCCCACATGGGTGCCAGTTTGTGCCCAGATGCTCCTCTTCTGAACCAGCTCTCTTCTTAAGGCCTGGAAAAGCAGTGGAAGATGGCCCAAGTCCTTGGGCCCCTGCAACCCCATGGGAGACCCAGGAGAAGCTCCTGGCTCCTGGCTTCAGATCAGCCCACCTCTGGCTGTTGCAGCCATTTGGGGAATGAATCCGTGGGTGGAAGACCTCTCTCTGTCTCTCCCTTTCTGTGCCTGTAATTCTGCCTTTCAAATAAATAAATAAATCTTTTAAAAAATGTAGAATGCAAAGAAAGCAGTGCTTAGAGAAAAATTCACAGCATTGAATACATATATTGGAAAATATGTATTTAAAAGCAATAACCCAAATTTCTACCTTAAGAAACTAGAAAAAGAAGAGCAAATTAAATCCAAAGTAAGCATAAAAAAGAATCAGTATAAAAATAACAAAAATTATAGCAAGGTAGGTAGTGGGATATAAGGTTAATACACAAAACTCAATTGCTTTCCTATATACCAATAATAAACAAGTAAAATTTGGAATTGAAAACACAATTCTCCCCCAAAATAAAATACTTAGGTATAATCTCTATATACAAAGATATACAAACTATATACAAGATCTATATGAAGGAAGATATAAAACCCTGATGAAAGAAATGGAGAGATATTCCATGACCATAGATAGGAAGATGTAATATCATCAAGATGTCAGCTGTTCCTACCTTGATTGAGAGACTCAACATAATCTCAATCAAAATCCCAGTAGGTTATTTTGTTAATAAGGAAAATTTGGTCTTTATATGAGACCAAAAGGCCCAGAAGAGCAAACGATAAAGGACTAGTAACTAAAATCAACAAAGAAGTCCTGAAATGCAACAAAAATAAGCACTCCAATTTAAAAAAAGGGTCAAAGATATTAACAGACACTTTATCAAAGAAAATACACAGACACAAATCATCCCAATAGAGAGTCAACTAATATTCTAATATTTAACAAGATGCCAAGAATACACAATGAGTAAAGGATAGTCTCTTCGACAAATGGTGTTGGATATTCACGTGAAAAAGAATAAAATATAGGCCTTAAGATGACACCATAAACAAAAATTAACTCAAAAGGAGTAGAGACTTAAATATAAGACTTGAACCCCGAAAGCTCCCAGGAGAAAACGTGGGGGAAAGCTGTGTGACACTGGTCTCAGCAACCGTTCCACAGAAGACACCAAGAGGCAGCAAAAGCAAAAAGAGACAATGAGACTGCATTAACCTGAAAAGGGTTCTTTATAATAATCAAGAGTGAAAAAAACAGCATAGAAAGTGGGAGGATATATTTATATGCCATATGTTACATAGAGGTGAACTTCAGAAATATGTAAGGAACTCCTACAGCTATATAGCAAACAGAAACAAAAACAAGAACAAATGAGCCGGTAAAAAAGTGGACTAGCAGTGGTGTTGCCAGCAGCTAAGACACCGCTCAGGACACCCAGAATCCCCGACCAGAGCGCCAGGGTCAAGTCCCAGCTCTGCTCCCGACGGCAGCTTCCTGCTAGTGCACACCCTGGGGAGGCAGCAGGTCCCTGGATTCGGTTCTGGGATCTCAGCTTTGGCTTGGTTCATCCTCAGCCATCATGGGCATTCAGGGAGTGGGCCAGTGGATGGGAGCTCTCTGTCTCTCAAAAATTAAAATAACCACTTTTAAAAACTGGCTGCAGAATTGAACAGACATTTTTCCAAAGAAAACAACAAACGGCCAACATGTATTTGAAACGAAGTTCAATACCAGTAGCCATCAAAGAAACAAAACTCTAAACCACAAAGAGGTATCACCTCATATCTGTTGGGAAAGCTATTTCAAAAATACCTAAATGACACGTGTTGGCGAGGAAAAGAAGACACTGACAACCTTGGGGGCCGACGCTGTGGCACAGCAGGTTAAGCCCCGGCCTGCAGAGCCAGCAGCCTCTATGGATGTAGTTCAAGTCCAGCTGCTCCACTTCCAATCCAGCTCCCTGCTAATGCACTCAGGAAAGCATCAGAAGATGGCCTAAGTGTTTGGGCCTCTGTACTTACATGAAAAACTGGATGAAGCTCCTGACTCCTGGTTTAGGCCTGGTCCTGCCCTGCCCATTGCAGTCATTTGGGGAGTGAACCAGCAGATGAAAGATCTGTCTGTACCTCTCCTCTCCCTAATTTCTTTCAAATAAATAAATAAACAAATCTTTAATAAAACAATTGGGGGGCCGGCGCTGTGGCGCAGTGGGCTAAACCTTCACCTGTAGCGCCAGCATTCTATATGGGTGCCGGTTCTAGTCCTGGCTGCTCCTCTTCCAATCCTGTTCTCTGCTATGGCTTGGGAAAGCAGTGGAAGATGGCCCAAATGCTTGGGCCTCTGTACCCATGTGGGGAGACCCGGAGGAAGTTCCTGGCTTCAGATTGGCGCCGCTCCAGCCCTTGCAGCCATTTGAGGGAATGAACCAGCAGACGGAAGACCTTTCTCTCTGTCTTTCCCTTTCTCTATATATAACTCTGTTTCTCGAGTAAATAAATAAAAAATATTAAAAAAGAAAAACAATTGGAAACCTTGTACATTGTTGATGGGAATGCAAAATAGTACGGAAAAAAGTATAGAGATTCCTTAAAAACTGACACAGCAATTCCACTTCTGGGTATTTATCCTAAAGAATTGAAACCAAGGCTGGCGCCGCGGCTCAACAGGCTAATCCTCCGCCTTGTGGCGCCGGCACACCGGGTTCTAGTCCCAGTCCGGGCGCTGGATTCTGTCCCGGTTGCCCCTCTTCCAGGCCAGCTCTCTGCTGTGGCCAGGGAGTGCAGTGGAGGATGGCCCAAGTGCTTGGGCCCTGCACCCCATGGGAGACCAGGAGAAGCACCTGGCTCCTGCCATCGGATCAGCGCGGTGTGCCGGCCGCTGCGCGCCGGCCGCGGCGGCCATTGGAGGGTGAACTAACGGCAAAGGAAGACCTTTCTCTCTGCCTCTCTCTCTCACTGTCCACTCTGCCTGTCAAAAATAAATAAATAAATACTACTAATAATAATAAAAAAAAGAATTGAAACCAAGATTTCCAAGGGATAACAGCACTCCAACACAGCACAATTCACAATAGTCAAGATGTGTCACATACAGCTGAATGGATTAAAATGGGATATACACATACAGTGGCATATCACTCAACCTAAATAGGAAATTCTGGCACATGCTAAACCCTGCACGAACCTGGAGGACATTATGCTAAGTGAAATAAGGTAGTCACGGATGATCCCAATTATGTGAGGTTCCTAAAATACTCAAAATCACAGACTAAGAGAGAATTGTGGTGGCCAGTGCTAGAGGGAGGGAGAATGAGGAATTGCTAATCACTGAGCATCAAGTCTCAATTACCCAAGATGACCAAGTTCTAGAGATTTCTTATACCACATTGTCTCTACTGTTAACAACGCCATGTGTGCATTTTAAAATTTAAGAGTTCAGAGCTCATGTTAAGTGCTCACCATAAAATAAAATGGGGGGGGCAGCATTGTGGTATAACAGGTTAAGCCACCACCTGCAGCGCTAGCATTCCATATGGGTGCTGGTTCAGGTCACGGCTGTTCCACTTCCAATCTAGCTCCCTGCTAATGGCCTGAGAAAGTGGCAGAAGATGGCCCAATTTCTTGGGCTCCTGCACCCACAAAGGAGATCCAGAAGAAGCTCCTGGCTACTGGATTCGGACCAGCCTAGCTCTAGTCATTGTGGCCATTTGGAGAGTGAAGCAGTGGATAGAAGATTACTCTCTGTCTCTCTCTCTCTCTGTAATTCTTTCAAATAAATAAATAAATCTTAAAAAATAAAGCAAATTTTCTGGCTAAAAAAATAATTTATTTTGGGAAGAATAGGCAAATAGTATATTAAAAGACATTACAGGTCTTTAGGGAAATGCAAATTAAAACAAGAGATGCCACTCTTAAAAACAGTCAAAGCCAGAACACTTGACGACATCAAATGCTGAAAAGGGTGTGGAGCAACGGGAGCTCTCCTTCACTGGTGCTGCAGACACAAGACGGTGCAGCCATTCGGAGTCCAGCAGCCCCCCAACAGGCTACATATCCACTCAGTGTCTGACCTCCATTCATACTCTGGTATTTACCCAAAGGGGCTGAAAAGTTACACCCACACAGAAATCTGCAGTCAGGGGCCGGTGTTGTGATGGAGTGGATTAAGCTGCGGCCTGCAACGCCAGCATCCCATATGGAAGCCAGTGCAGGCCAGTATCCCCTATGGATACTGGTTCATCCAGTCCCAGCTGCTCCACTTCCAACCCAGCTCGCTGCTAATGCACCTGGAAAAGCAGCAGAGAATGGCCCAAGTGCTTGGGCCCCTGCACTGACATGGGAGACCCAGAAGAAGCCCCTGGCTCCTGTCTTTGGCCTGGCCCAGCCCTGGCTGCTGCAGCCATCTGGGGAGTAAACTAGCAGATGGAAGATCCCTTTCTCTCTGTCTCTCCCTCTCTCTCTCTCTGTAACTCTGCCTTTCAAATTAAAAGAAAAATAAATATTAAAAAAAAGAAACCTGTAGACAGATTTTTTAAAATATTTATTTATTTATTTATTTGAGAGGCAGAGTTACAGACAGAGAGGTCTTCCATCTGTTGGCTCACTCCCCAAATGGCCGCAACAGCCAGAGCTGAGCCGATCCAAAGCTGGGAGCCAGGAGCTTCTTCTGGGTCTCCCATGTCAGTGCAGGGGCCCAAGCACTTGAGCCATTCTCTGCTGCTTTCCCAGGTGCATTAGCAGAGAGCTGGATTGGAAGAGGGGCAGTTGGACATGGACTGGTGCCCATATGGGATGCTGGCGCCACAGGCAGAGGCCTAACCTACTAAGCCACAGTGCTGGTCCCATAGACAGAGTTTCTTATAGCTTTAATCATCAATGCCAAAATGCGGAAGCAATCAAGACGTCCTTCAGCAGGGGAATGAACAGAAAACTATGGTACATCCAGAGATGGACCCTTATCCAGCACTGGGAGGAAGTTAGTTTATCAAGTCATGAAGGACACAGAGCAAACAAATGCATGTCACTAAGTGAAGAAGCCAATCTGAAAAGGCTGCGTGCAGTACGAGATTCCCACTCAATGACGTTCTGGAAGAGGAACTATGGAAATCAAAGATCAGTAGTTGCCAGGCGTGAGGGAGTGGGAGGGAAGAACAGGCAGACCAGAGAAGATGAAATGACTCTGCATGACACTATAATGGTAGGTTCACATCACCGCCCATTTGTCTAGCCCCACAGAGTGTGTGCACAACAAGAGTGACCCCAGTGCACACCCTGGACTTGGGGTGATAGTGACGCGACAGTGCGGTTCATCACTTGCGACAAATGTGCCACTCTGGTGGGGAGGTTGATAAGGGGAGAGGCTTCTCATGCAGGGGAGTTGGGGTACTCTGGGAAAATTTCTGCACCTCTGCTCGGTTTTGCTGAAGACTACAGCTGCTTTACAGAGTCCACTCAGAAGGAAAGTCTGCAGGCTGTCAGTCCACGGACCCCACTGAAGAGCCACTGCAGGTGGAGGCCTTGAGTCCACAGTGCTGTGTCCCCCCAGCTATCTGTCCAAGTGTCTGTGACAGTGGAAACAGACAAAGGTATGAGTAAGCTTCGAAAGGCTTTAGGAGGCAGAATTGACCCAAACTGACCGACTGGGAAACTGAGGCAGAAGCAATGCCACGAACCAAGATCAGAGTTGGAGGAGGGCAGAGAAAGGAGCAGGCTCTGCGGGGATTCAGGGAGGTGAGGGCAGCACCTGGAGAGCAGCATGTCCAGGGGCACACAAGGGCGTGGCCAGCATAAGCGACAGTCAGGGCCCAGGTGGAGCCCAGGCACAGTGGCATCTCAGAAGCCGGGACACTCTGCCACACACGCAACCACAAACCACCACAGTCGGCGATGGGGCCTTCAGATAACCAAGACTCCCAGGGGCCTGGGGACGAAGGAGAACCAGTGGTGAGATCTGACGTGGACACGCATCGCTGCAAACGCAGCTTGCACAAGCTCAGCAGTGCGGCAGGCAAAGTGTTCCGAGTGGGGCAGGAAAGGAGAGAGGGGTCTGCAGGGGATACTGCAGGACGGAAGCAACCGGGGACAAGACAGTCCGGGAAGGGGGAGAACGCTCAGATAGAGAACAGAGGTAAGAAGCCAGGAGAGAATGGGGAAAAGGTGCTTAGCTGGACAGGGGACAGGATCGCCATTTCTCTGAAAAGCCAGGACAGAGGTACGCCTGGGCACACAACAGACACAGGGACAACGCTCCGTGGTGTGCTCCACAAATCGTCTCCTTTGGTTTTTACAGTTAAAAGCTTCTTTTAGTTCAGCTTCTCAGTGGATTTCAAGGCAGTCGAAGTAAACATTTCAAAAGAGTACCAGGTCCCCCCCCCCCAATCTAAGACCTGCATGTGCAGTCTGTACCTTTCCCACCCTCGTCCTGCTGAGCAAAGCCCTGGTTCCCTAGTCCGCTGCGCTCAGCAGTCCCTGTTCCCCATCCCAGCGGGCTCCGCAGCAGCTCCGACAGGCAGAAGCCCCGGCAGCACAGTCCTCCCCCGCTTCCTGTTTCTCCCACACCTGGGAACATGGCAGTGCCCTCTGGAGGACAAATGCTCATTATCCTAAGACGTGACACACGTCGTCCTCGGGACAGCTTCATCATATGAAGCATACAGAGACAGGAACAAAATTCAAAAGCTCCCCCAGTCTGTACCGTCCACCAGCCAGACCGTAACCTGTGTGAGGGAAGGCCCGTGGCTCTGCTCCAGCACCCGGGAAGTACCAAGTGTTTCTGGACCGGCCGCGTGTGGAGGTGAGACCGAGATGAAGCCACGGACGTGAAAACCTGAGCCCGCGCTGCGCTCTGAATGCACGGAGCTCCGGAAAACGAGGAGCTCCTGTGCACGGGCGCTTCCCCCTTGTATCTTTCCGCCTCTGGACACAGCTGACACGTCCTACCCTCAACTGGGGACAGCTAGAGCCAGGGGCCGCCTTTCTCCTGCCTTTCTTTCACTTGTTTCAGAACAAACTCTGCCCAGGAACAGCCAACGGCCTGGCTCCTGCCTCGCCTTCCGCAGGTGGGGACCCCGGCATCGCTCAGCAACGACGCCGCGTGCAAGAAACGAAGGAGAACGCACGTCCTGAGAAAGTCCGCCAGCATCAAAGAGCACGCGGCAACTTCCCAACCCTCGGCCGTCCCACGAGCCACCTGAAGACCAAGTGCACGGCGCACACAGAGCAGGGACAGTTCTCTCCGGCCCAGCTTCTCCCGGGTGCCCCTCCACACCCCGTGACCATGGCCACACCGCTATCCGCTCAGGTGCACGCGGACCTCAAGTGCCCCCGCCAGGCACTGGAAAAGCTCTTTCCTGTCTCTGCGGACGCCCTGCTGCTCCTCGCAGGCTGGGCCATTCCCAGGCTCCCAGGGCAACACTGTTTCTCGTCTGCTCTGGGCTCCCTCTGCCCGCCAGGCCTCGACCCCACGACCGTCCTTCTGAGAAGCGTCCCTGGACCGGGCCTCTCCTCCATCAGGCTCAGTGACTGCCATGGCACCTGGACTCCCCCTGTCATCACATGGGGTGACATGCTCTGTTCACGGCTCTGTCACCTCGGTCATGCTAAGTTCCATGCCCCACGGGGAAAGGCAGCACACTGCTTACCATGTTACCTCCTGGCTGGAGCCCAAAACCACTTTGCTGAATCAGGGAATTTATTTATGGATTTATTACAATGACAAAACATAGCAGCGACACGAGAGTAACCACGACTACGTGGGACATTCTTTTGGCTAAAATCCAGTTCTGAGACTAACACGCTGAGGCTTGCTCCTTGTGTCCATATTTGGTGCCACAGTGTTTGCATGACACGGGCAAATGGCAATAGACATCTGCTCCTGACACGTAGAGAATAAAATATGACTAAGAATAGGGCTGTGATACTAGCACCTTCAGAGTGAACTTGCGGAAGTTGGGCCAGCGCGTCTGAGACGGCGGCACTTGCTCTGGGGTCGGAAGAGAAGCCTAAACGCTCACGCTCACGTCCTGACAAGCTGGCTCAGCTTCCCGGGCCTGGCTCCCCCGCAGCAGAACATCTCCTCCCACTCTGCTGTTTTTAGGTACCGAGTACGGAAGAAGTTGGAATAAAGAGGCTCCTGGAAAAAAAACAAAGGCGTCTGGCAGCGTGTCTTACCACTCACACTTGAGAACATCTATGACGTCGAATTTAAAGATGGCACATGGTTAAAATAACTTAACACTAAGCTGCGCCAAAACCATTTTGTGAAGAAAATATGTCAACAATTATAGACAAAATTATGAAGTGCCTGGTATTTTAAAATAATACCCAGACAACATAGCCATCACCACAGTCAGGAAGTCTAGAGGTGACCAACCTATGATAGATTGTATTTGTAAAATTTTAAACTGTCTAAAATGATACCATCAATTTTTTTTTTAACTGCTACCTAAACAGCATTGCAAGATGATGGCAGAATGCTTTGTCATTATGTATATGCACAGCTTTGAATTTCCTGGCCTTTTATAAAACATATTTTAGTCCTGTCATTGGCAACACCAGATAGCTGGGATATTGCAATAAAATATTATTACATATAAAATCAAGAGTATTTTATATTTTTGTCTTTTATAACCCCTTTAACAAAAATCTATGATATGTATAAATGCAAAGAAACTGACAGGAGGTTGGCGCCGAGGCTCAATAAGCTAATCCTCTGCCTGCAGCACCGGCACACCAGGTTCTAGTCCCGGTCGGGGCACCGGATTCTGTCCCGGTTGCCCCTCTTCCAGGCCAGCCCTCTGCTATGGCCCGGGAGTGCAGTGGAGGATGGCCCAAGTGCTTGGGCCCTGCACCCCATGGGAGACCAGGAGAAGCACCTGGCTCCTGCCATCGGATCAGCTCGGTGCGCTGCCCACAGCACGCTGGCTGTGGCAGCCATTGGAGGGTGAACCAACGGCAAAGGAAGACCTTTCTCTCTGTCTCTCTCTCTCACTGTCCACTCTGCCTGTCAAAAAAAGAAATAAAAGGAACTGACAGGAACTCACGGCTTCTGTTCTCCGAGTGGAAGGGGCCTGGGAGGTGTCAAGGCTTCCTATGCTTGCGGCCCACAGTTGCTCTCCGATCTCACTTACAACCTTGGAGCTTTCAACAGAACTCACAGGCATATTTGTATTTTTTTTTTAGTTTGCTCAAAATAGCTTTTTAATAAAGCTATTAACTCTGCGTAACTTTACAAATGTATTTTCATTTAACTTTTTAATCTATATGTGACTGTATCATTTTAATCTGGAAGTCCTTTCAAAAGTTGTTTTTTGTTACTTTAAACCAAAAATAAATTTTTAAAAAAGCATTAGTTTTATAGATTCACATTCAAGACAACAGCAAAGCATAAAATATCTTATTCCTTCTTATCAAATAAAAAAGGTGAGAACACATTTTACACACACATACACGCACATACACATGCATACATGGGACTCTTCCGAGTTTCAAGAGGAAGCGTGCCCACTTGTTTTTCATTCAAACCACCATATTAAATTCAAAAATTACTCTTTTAAAACTCTATGCCCCATTTCTGATGAGGAAGATGTTAAATATACTTTCGGGCAGTGACATGCCCCTTGGATCCCCCACAGAATTCTAGTCAGACCAGACTCCACCCTAATTCCAAAAAAACCACACTGGAAATTTGCCTCTTTTTGTATCTGATGTCCTTCCCCATATCACATATATTGAAGGCCCCTCTTCATATATGTATCTTTATTCCTTTCCATAGAAATTTTTTGCTAAAAAAAAAAAAAGCCAATTTTTCCAATGTTGTTTCCCTAAAATAAGAACAGAATCTAGGGGTAGGCTTTTGGCGCAGCAGTTACGATGCTGCCTCGGATGCCCACATGGAGGCCTCCACCTCTGATCCAGCTCCCTGTTAATGTGCACACTGGGAGGTAACAGGTGTCAGCTCAAGTATTTGGGTCCCTTCTACCCCAGTGGGAGACCTGGATTGAGTTCCGGGTACCTGGGCTTCACCTGGCCTTGCGCTTGCTGATGTATTTGGGGAGTGAACCAGCAGGCTGAAGTTCTCTCTCTGTATCTCTGTTTCTATCTGCCTTTCAGATGAAATGAAAACAAATAAAAAAGCAAATAAAAAAATCCTTATTCAAAAGAAGATATTCTTATGTCTGGCTACAAATTATTTAAAATAGTGTATATTCTAAAATCATAAGCAAATCTAAAGCAAAAATACTACAAAAATGTAGATGTCCCCCCTTGCCTCCCACTCCCCACCCTCCCCCGCACCAATTCTTGTTTTCCAAAGAAATATTCTATATAATTAGCACAAGACCCACAATTCACACACAAAACCCTCTACATGAATGTTGCTAAGAGTTTTGGTCACAATAATAATTTAAAAAACAAAAAGCTAAAAAAAGCCTTAAATCTCGAGTAGCAAATGGGTAAACAAACTGTGGAACAGCCAGGCCATGGAGGCTCCCCACAAGAAGGGGTCACTGACACACGCCAGAGGGATGCCGGGAAATGACACCAAGTGGAAAAAGCCAGGCCAGAAGGTTGCACTCTGTGATTCCATTGATCAGAGAAGCTGAGGTTACCCGGAGTGGGGGTGAGGACGGCAGTAGGTGTGGCTACAAAGGGACACACTTCCTCCCTTGACTGCATCAGCGTCAGTGGCCAGGGAAGATGTCATTACTGGAGGAAACTGGGTAAAGGGTCAGGAGAGCACCTGTCTTACTGTGTACGGCTGGATGTGAATCTACAGTTATCCAAAAACACAGTTTAATACAAAGTCAAAATGGAAAAGGAAATATTCTAGCCTAATAAATGTTCTTACAATTTCTACAAGTGTCCTCAGCATGCGGGCAGCTCCCCGGTTCCCTCCTGAGGGGCTCGGGGGGTCAGACACATGCCTCCCCGGTGTTCACACCAGAGCCCCCGCCCCGCCCCCGGCCTGGCCTGCCTGCACAAGGGAGTCCTTCCGGCTCCCCACAGCTGCTACAGAGGCCACAAGAAGGAATTCCTAACTGCAAGCCCATCTGTCATTACTCAGTCTACCCAAATGCTGGAACTTGGTGACAGAACTGCATGTCAGCCTTCTTTACATACAGCAAGTGTTCAGTCACGTAACAAATGCTCTTCCAAGCTAAGGTGACTTCTCCTTGTAACTGAACTGAGCTAACAGCTCTATGTGAGGGAGAAATGGTCTATTCCAACAAGATTAATATAGAGAATTAAAATATACATCCAGATAATCTCCTAGTCTTTCTTCTCCCACAAATATAATAAAGCCATAGTAGAAAGTGGTTTTAAACCTACTCTAATGATAAGTGATTGCCAGAATTACTATGATGGAGAAAATGGTTTTTTTAATCCTCTTTGTTAGCTATAAACATTCAATCTAATAAAGACATTTTAGGGAAAAAGTCAACATATAAATTGTTTTATTTTTCTTATACCTTGATTAAAACAAGAAATACTTGGTAATAACTTTACACTATTAAGCATTTTCAAGAAACTGCTGATCAACAAGAGATTAACCCTCTTCTGCAGGGCAACTGAGGATTTTAACGGGAAAAACTGAACAGTTCATGGACAGGAACCTTCAAAACATGTTTAAACCACGTGGGTACTTGATCCTTCCATGTCCTTTGCAGCTAGATTGAAACAGATCACAGGAAATCTCAGAGATGGACAGCTGAACCTAAAAGAAAAACAGACAGCATTCAGTTGTCATGAGCATTCACGACCACTGTCCCCACCAGCCCTGATACCTTACACTTCATTGATCACACTCACCATTGCCACGCTGCTTCATGCCCGGGAGAAGACAAATCACTAATCAATTATGTACACTAATTAAAAATGCTACCTTAGGAGGCATTCTAATAACTTAGTAGTAAGGGTGAAGTGTTTTCTAACTGCTTACTTCAAAACATTTCTGATCACACATTTGCCACGACTCACTGAGCATTTGTAAACTGCAGTCCCCACAAACTATCAGATTGCACCCCAAAAGTAGTGGTGCACTTCAACAGCCAGCTGAGGTCAGAGGGAAAATAGAATTATATGCTGATTTGTTCTTTTATTAAGTTATTATAGAAGGTCAGACGAAATACAGTCAAGTGAATTCTGGAAAAAAATTAAGTAGACTGGTAAGTACCATATCAAAGTGAACTGTTTATCTTAAAAGATGCAAATACAAGAAAGATTTTTAAAGTGGGAGTATTTAGCCTTTTCAAAAACAAATGTTTTAACCAACCCAGGCAATGACTTGCGTTATTTAAAATTCTTTGTGTGGTTTCTTTCCAAGGAGAACAGAAGCAGGAAAGCAATGGAGAAAGGCATAGAATCCAAAAGAGAACTTCCCCAGAAAAAGCTTTATCTACGTATTTTTAAAATTTAATCCCTATAAATAGTTTTCCACACATACCGTAAAATGAACACATAGGTTCAAACTAAATGATGGAGTCATGAGGTATTAACTATATATTTTGTTCACTCCAAAATAAAGTAACCAACAACATAGGATTTTCTTAAGCAAGGTTTGTCTGAAGAAAATGTGATTTTAAAAAAATTATCGAGGAAAAATTTGCATCTTTTTTTGACTGAAACATAAATAATTCTAAGGATATTACATCAACTTAAAAAATACAACTAACTATATGTTACATTGCACATGGGGAGCCTATAGTACAGAGTCAACTAGCATATATTTATGAACAAACAGAAGAATGAAGCTCCAAGTCTCTAAACACAAAGTCAAGTCATAGAAGGGAAGTGCTGATTACCCTATTTTGATCAGTATACACTGTGTGTATATACTGCATGTTACACTCTACCACAAATACATATAATTGTTAATTACAAATTTAAAAATATTTGTGATCACTACTGATCATACTGAAATCATTTTATCATCTGAATTAATGATTGAAGACTTTGGGCTCATGGTTTCTTTATGGTGATGGCATAGGCCTTATAGTTCTGCATTTCAAAAGTCCTTTCATAGAAAAAGGGCAAGAACTGGGGTGAAGAGGTGGATATAGAAATGAAATCTAAGGCTTATCAAAGCACAGGTCCAATCTTTTGCAAGCACCGAGTTTACTTCAGGACACAATTAAGATAAGTGACAAGAAATCCTCGGTGTCACACCCTTAGGAAAATTCCTGGGGGAAAACAAAAAGATTACTCTGCATCCTACAGCCTACCCTATTTTTCCCTTAAAATGTATTCAAATTTTCCATTTCATTCAAAAGCTCCAGTGCCATGCTACAAGAGAACTAGCACCCACAAAGAGTCAGCTCAATTTCCTGCATATCAGAACTCATTTTTAATTTCTAAAGGGATTTTACCTATTGATTTTAATGTTTTTATTTCTACCAGTTACCATAAAATGAGTTAGGTTCCCATGAAATGTCAATTTGACATCTTGTTCAAATACTTACTTTTCTGCTATATATAGTCCGTACTGTTTACCCTATTTGCTCCTTATTAAATTAGGTATGGAAATGCTAACTGAGGCATAAAATCTTCAGTCACCTTACAGACCATAAACATAAAGGTATATACTGTTTGTTACATGCCAGGCTTTTGGGAAGGATCTTATATACTGCGATCTTAATTCATAAAAAAAATGAATACATACAAAGAGGGGAGAGTGTCTGACAAAGCTGAAGACATGCCCTGTTTCAAAAATTAGGATGTCAGAAAATTAATCTTCATTCGCACTAAAAGCAATCTGAAGTGCAGAAATAGAGTTATTCTACCATAAAATGGGACACATTAACTACAATAATAACCCATGTGAAATGTCTTAATATGATTATGACTTCATCCACAAATAACTGTACACACAGCTAACAACATTTTCATATTCATTACCAGAGGTCCCAATGAAAAACACCTGTACTGAAATTGTAAAAATATTCAGTTGGTTAAAACTAACACCAGACAAAGTAGTAGCTATTATGGTTAAAATTAAGATTCCAAATTGGAAGGTACTTCAAAAAGTTCAGGGAAAAATGGAGTGAAATGGTAAGCTCATTTTGGTGCAAAAAAGATTTTTGAAACCTGTGTGTGATTTTTTTCACAGTATGCATTTCCCACGAACGTTCTGAGGCTCCTCCTAAGCCGTGAAAAGAACCGCTCACAGCAAGGGCAAAATATTGAGACTCTGGTGATCACAAACACCACTGTGGCTCCTGATGGCTTGCTTAGGAAACCGCGTTCCTGCCGGCTCCAGAGGAGGAGAGTGGGAAGCTTCCTACAACCAGCTGAAAAAGAGTCTCCACCGTGCCCCTTGAAAAAGCTCATTTTCACATTACTCAGGCTTCATTATGCTAAATCAATATTCGTTTAGTCACTGGGGTTATTGACATATTTTAAAATAAAAGTATACCCTTCAGCTACTGCACTCATTACAGGTAATTTGTCTTGTCAGAGAGCAGGGAATATTATCCTAGTCTTTCAGGGCTGACAGCCCATGGAAATACCTCCCCATGGTTGCAACTGTAAATAATTTTAAGGTAAAATATTGAAAAATCAATGACTGTTTCCTGCAATCTGTCACAAACAAATCAATCATCATCTGTACTGCCAGAGAGTATGATTTGAAGGAGATGGGAGCAGATGTAATTCTTGGCTGGAGTCTCTCATTTCAAAACCACTTCACATAATGGTGTCATCATTTAAGCACTTAACAGTCGGCGCAACTGCCACCGGAACATCGCGCTGGACAAAACCACAAGGAGGAGGAGGAGAAACGCCGGCGCTACTATGTTAACAAACATGGAATCTCCACGGCTGCCCTATTAGTGCGTTTCAGCCGAAAACGGTTTTACCTGCCCCCTTCCACAGTTCTACATTAGTCCAGGCCGCATGTCTATGTTCGGAGGCATGACTGAAATTTTACCCTCTAAGTCACGTCAACCCTCTATTTTAAAAGTTCCCTACAGAGAATAAAAATTACAAAAAATAGATAAATAAGACATTTGGCTCCCAGACAACCCATAGTTCTGTGTAACAAAGACAAAACATGGTATCACAGAGGTCAAGACCACATACGCTGATATTTATAAAGCCAGAGTGGTAAGTCAAGTACACAGCAGTGAAAGTTGGTCACAGTCACAGCACTGAATTGTTCCTGCAAGTGTAAACTCTGTCTGCCACTCTGCTATCACCCTCTTCTTCTACTCTACATTGTAGTAGCTTCCTCTGCCGCTTATAACCTCCCCCGAGGTATACAGGCATGAGCAGAAGACCCTGTTTGACTTACAGAGTGCTCTGCCTGAAGGTTTTTGTTTTCAAATGTATGCTGGTTCCTTTAATGGGAGAAACTGAGTTTTGTTACCACATTTTTATCGATTTCCTAATTATGTAATTAAACATCATGAAGCCCTCCATTCTTGTATTACTATTCTTCCCCAGATATAGTTCAGGGGGCAGATATTCTTAATGACTAGAAAAGTACGTTTTTTTTTAAAGGAGCACAGAAATCTCATTCCACAACTTAAGTCTGCACATGCATTCATAGACATCGTGGTTACTCTTTTACAAAGGAGTTTTGGCTGTCGTTAATTCTACCTGCATATTCAACGTGCCAATACACCAGCAGAAGACAGAATTCTCCCTGGCAGACACAAAGGGAACCCAGCTTGTTCTTCAAGAACATCAGGCCGATGCATCACTATCACGAGCACTAGGTTTTGGGAAATGAAAGAGTTCCCAGGGACATTATAGATGTGTCATCCAGAAGAACACCCAGTCCAGCACTCCACGTGAACACCTGCGACAGCTGCAGGGTGAGGAGCAAGCCGACCTCCGGGAGGGAAAGGACCACGTGCAAAAGGCAAAGGGACGGAAGGCTCTGAACCAGCACGAGCGCTCTCGGCCGGCCCGGCTCACCAGAACTCCCCAGGCTGGGCCCAGCGACCGCCTGGCCAAGCTCTAGAACCCGCTGCCAGCCCAGGCTTCCCTGTGGCTGGTGGCTGTGGCTGTGGCAGAGAGCACTGCCCCCCTGGGGGGTGGGGGTGGAGGAAGGCGACAAGGAAGCGAGGTGAACGGGGACAGTTCCACAGCGTGCAGACTGCATGCCCGGCCACCACACACTGCAGGACAGACACCGTGGCTGTGCAGGACAGCAGCTCGGCCCTCGTTCTCAGAGAGAGGCTATTTTAAGGGTGCTGAGTACGCCCACATGACATCTCTCAGCTCTCCAAAAGCAGGCCCGAGCCCTGGACAAACAGGCTCAAAAACGTAGCAGAGGAAAACAAGGGCCCTTCCAGACCTCAAATTGAAGAAGCCCCTGTGTGCAGGACGGAGCGGGGTTTGCCACAAAGGCTCGGGCCCACGAGGAGCGGAGCGCG
This sequence comes from Sylvilagus floridanus, assembly GCA_949820135.1. Lineage (NCBI taxonomy): Eukaryota > Metazoa > Chordata > Mammalia > Lagomorpha > Leporidae > Sylvilagus > Sylvilagus floridanus. The sequence goes on from OX463232.1 coordinate 54,430,322, forward strand.
GTCTCGGCAGAGACAGTGTTACCTGCTGTCTCCAGAACCTTCTGCTCCAGCAGCCGGCCCAGCAACTTTGCTAGCGACTGCAGGCTCTTAAAGAGAAAACAACACTGGTTAGCTTCAGCTTCCCACCACGTCCTTCCTGCATGGAATCGCAATTTAATTATCAACACTTCCATTGATTTGATTCCTGGATTTCTCAAATGCATTTCTCACAATGGCACACTCCAGCTATTTCCACCAGAGAATATTTAGTACAACCTTCTCAATTAATCAGCCATAAGCCATTAATGCTAAAAGGACATCTTTTCTTCACGTTTTCAAGAGTGGGGCCTCTCCCACAAACATCTCCTTTTACATAAAAGGAGCACCAGTGCTGTAATACATTGGAATATTTTCAACATGTATGAAATACGAACCTTAATAATCAATTTGGCTGACAGCAGATGGAAACGTCAACCCATCTGCATAGATGTTTAGCTTTTTCTTGTACTTATCCTTAGCTGGCCAACAAATAAAATAAAACAAAAACCCAGAGCTTCTTCCACTTCAAATTCAACAACTCTCCACATGATTTAAAAACAAAACAACAAACTAAGCTTAAAGGCAAACAAAGGGAAAGCAGGCTGTTCCCCGCACCCATGTCTGGGTTTCTGGCCCTCTCTCCTGTGTCTTCCAGCTCTCGGGATGCCACAGGGCGGTAGGAGCCGAGGCCGCCTTCCCGCGGTTCCGACCACAGGCACACGAAGGCAGGGACGGGCCTTCAGACGCCCGCACACCCAGTCAGGCTGCACACCGTCCCTGGGGGGCTCAAGGCACCCACACGGAGTCCGCTTCTGCCGGAGGCCATGCTGCCCGCAGTGGCCTTCTGTAAAATCGGCTGCTTTTCTGGCCACGCAACCATCATTTTTACTCAACCAAATGTTCTGTGTCACAGTCTGGGTCCTTGGTCTGCCAGGACCTGCCCACGAGACAACGCCAACATTCTGCAAGAGTTCCTCCCCGTGGCTTTTCCTATCCACCTGTACTCCCCAGCCTCTATTTGATGAGAAATGACAAGTTTTGCATAGGCCTGTATACTCTTTGTCACTAAAAGAGCTTGTCACCCAAGACTGGAGCTGATACCCCCACTAAGTTCATTCTTTTAAGAAATTTTTTTTTATTTAAATAAGGGGAGCAAATTTCATATATATAATTTTAAAAGCATAGTGATACTACCTGCCCTAATCTCCCTCCCTCCCTGAATTCATTCTCAAAAGAACAAGGGAATTAAAAGAATTTTAAAGCTGTGACTTAGTATAATTGAATTATTTCCCTAAATAAGTCCATTTCTATGAAATAGAATAACCTTAGTTTTGATTTTTATGAAAAGTACAAAGTTTATAAATTTTATTATCCATCGATATTGTTAAATGGTAAATCACTTAATGTAACTCCAGGATAAATGATAACTAAAAATAAATAACTTATTCTGAGTCCTCCATAAATCAAGTGTCCCTATTTACTGCAGCTTTCTTTAAAGCGAATATTACCATTTTAATAATCAAAGGCCTTGAGTGACATCCTCCACACTCTGCACTTCGCCCTCTGGCCAGAAGCCTGTGTCAGGGTTACTCCACCCGCCGACACACCCACCGCGGGCAGACACTCACGTGCAGATGGGACTGGGGATGTGTAAGGACAGATTTCACCAACATCTGGACCAACCCCATCGTTCAGAAGTGAACGTAGCTGAGCACCTCCATGCGTACGATGGACGCATCATATTTATCACCTGCATAGAGAAGGGAAATGATTCTGTTTAAAGAAACGCAGATGAACAGTAACACTTTTGGGATATCAGATGTGAATATCTAATCTAATTTTCTCCAAGGTATCATTCCATATTATGGCAAATAAATAAGTCAAAGCTGTATCAAGATAAGGGATATCATTAGCCTGAGAAGAGGCTAGAAAAATGGATTACATAAATGACAACTGCAGGGGAGAATTATATTCCCTCCTCCTGAACAAATGCTAAGTGCATCCTTACTAATAAAGACTTAAACTTGAACTGCATTAGAATATACTGGTTTTCAGTTCTGAAGCATCTGAGTTAATATACCAAGCCAAACTGGTGCTTAGTTATACCGCCGCTATGCATATTTATTCAGAAGTCCTCTTTTGCACACTTCAGAGCAGTGCTGTGAACGCAACCCAGAGTCAGTACTGAATAAGGAAATAAAATCACAGATTGTACATGTCCTTAGAGCTGCACCCGCTGCTGTTCTATTGAGGAAAATTGTTCTCTACAGAACAGCTGACAAATATAACAAAAAAGATATTTTTAAAAAATACAGGAGGTAACACAATGCAGAAATTGAAGAGAACGTGCCGACTAAGCCACTACCACGGGAAAGGGATGTGATCTGCAGAGTTAAAGCGCTGTTCCGAAGCACGGCCGTGTGTGTAACGCACTCAGGAGTATATCACCTCGTTTCTTTCCATGTTCTCAACCAAAGGACATTTAAATTTGCTCCAAGATTTCTAGATTGTGTAAGTATTCATATATTAATAAGGATTTGTTTTTGTTCCCTAAAATAGATGATAGGTACTTAGTTCATGTTCTGATTTCATGTCTTTTAACACAACACATCAAAACTGAAAATACACGTGGATAATAGCGTGGGGATGGTGATCACAGATGCCAGAGACAGAACTGGAGGCACAGCGATGATCTCAAAATTAACACTCTTGTTTTAGTGTCAGCAAACAAATCTAAATAAGTCTTTCTTTGATTTCGCTTTACCGTGTAATTCTAACCGGCTAATTATCCTTGGAGTCAAGAATGAACTGTGACTCCACACCTGGCTTCTGGCATCAGCTGCCTGTGCGGCTCCTCCGCTTTCATTTCCTCTCTCTGCGCCGAGTTTTACCATTAAGGAAAACCACACATCTTACCCACACACTGATGATCGACACCCAGCTTCCAGGAAACCGTAAGCTGCGAGGTGGGGGTGGGAATTCTAATATAAGACTTATGTTAAAGGGCATCAGGGCCTGGATAGGCCGAGAGTACAATAATCAACAGCATCTGTCTTGTCATTGTTTGTGCATCCAAAAAGCTGGGGTAGAGGACGGTGGTAGTCCCAGGTCACCCAGGTTGTGACTCAGATCCTTGAGTCATCAAGGGGCTAAATGTACCATCCTCACTTGGCTCATCCACTGCAATTTACACAACAATGCTTTTGGGAGAAATAAAACATGTCCCTCTATTTTTAGAAATAAAAACAAGGCATTCTGTAAACACTGTAGCTAAGTACCTGATGAGGTGAAAAATAAGTGATTTTAGATCCTTAAGACATTCCAGGGGACGGTTTCTCTTTTTTTAAAAAAATGAAGTGACATAAATTTGCCTTGTGTTTACCTTTTTATTCTATTCCTGTTTCTGCGCATTAAGCTCGCCTTTCTCTACAGATTCATTCTGAACCCTAATAAAATGTTTACTTACTAATGCACTGCTCTATTTTATGCTGTTCTTGCGTAATGGGACACCAGGAATCCACAAAGGTAGGGCACAAAGAAAGCCGGCACGAGGCACTGCCAAGAAGCCACAAGTGCATGCCAGAACACTTAACGCTAAACTATCATTCCTCTCCAAAACTTCTGTTGCCAGAGCGCTCACAGACCCTGGGAGCTCAAAGACAGGCTTCAAGTGCTATTAAAAATCTCCAAAAACAAAACTGTACAAAAAAAAAAAATATGCCGCCCTTCTTATGTCACCATTTACAGACAACGTTTTCTCGGGATCTTAATTAAGATAACGATGCACACCTGTGTCAACATTCCCTGGCAAGACAGCCTTATCAATCATAATCCTTTAAGTACACTCCAGCACAGCCCGGCGATATGACAGGAGCAATCTGTTGCCTTTCCCGGGGTGGGTGTTGTGTCTCTCCCACAAGAATGATGAGATCTTTAAAATACAGCACAGCCACTTTTATGAGTCTTTAAAGTTTCGCCTGGAAACAGCTCTTAACACTGACCCAACAGGAACGGCCTCTCTTCGCACTGAAACAATGCCAGCTGTGCAGCCGAACCTGGCACAGCGAGCTCTCTGGCCGCGTGCGGGCGGCACAGCTGCGGGTCTCACTTTTGAGAGCTTTGCATTTTAACAGGTAGGCATCCCCGGATCTGGGCAAACAAACCAATAAACCCTTAGGTCGTTTGCAAATGAATTTTTAATAGTCCTGTGGTTTGGTTTTTTTTTTTTTTTTTTTTTTACACCAACAACGATCAGAGCAAGCCGATCCCCTGGTGTAAGTGAAAATACTGAGAAAGATAAGACGGCAGAAAGAGAAGAAAGAGGAGAAAAGATCCCTGGGCACCCTGGGATGCCACCTCTGCTGGTGGAGAGCCAGCGCGGGCAGCGAGGCCGCCTCTCCCAAACGGAAGCGCTGCAGGGGAAAGGGGGCGCGACGTCACCATCGCCAAAATACAGAAAGTTCAGACCTCGTGTTCACCGGCCAAAAAAAAAAAGAGGAGCCCCCACCGCACCGGCGGGCGCTGTCCCCGCGCCCAGCCCGTCCTGGCCCCGTCCTGTCGCAGCCTGCGGGCGGCCGCGGCCAGCCGAGCAGCACGGCCATCAATGTGCAAATAAAGCAGAAAATAGAGACATCCTTAAGAAATGAGCCCTAAATTTGACGCAGAGCGGAGGTGACAACCACGGCGACAGAAGCGTCCACTGGAAACGCTTCGCTATCTTGCGGGAGTCTCTCCAGTCCTGACGCCGGGAAGGCGGGCTGGACCGGCGGGGCTCGCCCGCGGCCCACAGAGGCGGATGAGGGAATGAGGCTGTCTGCGGGACAGACCCCGCGTCCCAGCCGCACAAACCGCCTTTCGGAAGCGGTCGGCCCGCGCCGGAGCCCAGGGGGACGGGAGCAGGGGAGCGACCCACGCGCGCCCGCCCGCCCGCGGGGGCCCCGGCCAACAACACCCACGCGGGCCCATCGCGCGGCGTCCACCCGCTCCGCGCCCGCGCCGCCCGGGGCACCTGGCTCGGGTCGGGGGCTCACCTCTGCTCCGCGACGCGGACGCGCGGGCCGCGGACGCTCCCTCGTGGCAGGCGCGAGCCCCCGGCGGGCGGCGCACGCGGGCCGTCGCCGACCGTTAGCGCGAGGGGCTGCGGCGGCGCTGGCGGCGGCCGCGGGCGGAGCCGAGGGCGGGCACTGAGGGGCGGTGGGGCCGCGAGGCGACCGGGAGAGGGGAGCAGGGCGGGGGCCTACACTGGGCCCGCGACGGTGCCGCCGTGGAGGCCGCCATCAGCCGGCTCCGCGTTCCCGCACGTTCCCGCGGTCTGGGCCGCTCCGCCTCTCCTCAGTCCCGGCCCGCTAGCAGCCCCCCTCGGCCCGCGAGGTCCCCGCCGCCGCTGCGGCCGGCTTCCCGTCTCCATGACAATAGCGCCACCGAAGCCCCGCCCAGCCCCGCCCCTTGGGCCCTGGGACAGGGAGGGAAGCGGGCCCGGCCGCTGGGGGGGCGGAGCCAAGGGGAGCCAGCGTCCAATCACAGGTGGAGGCAGTGTAAGGAAAGGGGCTGGGCGGCCCGAGAGGTTCTTGGGGAATGCAGGCGGCCAGGCTCTGTCCGCTGAGGGGCGGGGGGAGGTGAGGGGCGGAGCCTGGGAGCCGGGAGCGGGCGGAGGGGAGGGGCCAGCGCGCGTGCGTGGAGGCGCGGCGCCGAGCGGGTGGCAGTGGGCTGGGTGGGTGCGTGGGTGCGCAGGGGCTGGAGCTCCGCGAATAAAGTGAATCTCGCACGTCGAAGTCATTGCGAGGAACTTCGGCTACAGTTTGGCTTGGGTTACGCGCGGCCCCAGCTGTAAAAGGCCACGAAGTGCCCGGTCCCAGAAGCTCTGGCGGCGTGCCCGACGCGGGGCCGGGTCCCCTGCGCCCCTGCCCACCCCGGCGCGTCGGCGACTTGTGGGCCAGGCTCTGGTGGGCAGGGGCCGTGCCTGCGCCTCGGGTGTGTGTGCCTCCGCCTCGCCAGCGCCTCGCTGAGCAAACAGTGGCTGGGTTGGGCACTGCTCGGCCGAGTGTTTGCCGTGGCGCTTGGGCGGGTGCGCGGGTGCGTGCGAAGGCGAAGGCGACTTCGTGGAACAAAAGGGGCGGGGGCCCGCACCCAGCACCACCACGGATCTGGCGGGGCGAGCCGCCGAAGGCAGGCCCCGAGAGAAAGAAAGGCTGCGGGGCGCGGGCGGCCGGGGATCTCTCGGCTGTAGCGCCCCTGTTCCCACTACCGTTGCGCCGGAGACGGGCGACCCCGCCGTCCCGGGCCTCCAGCGTCTCCTCCTTGGCCGGCCGGTGGGGGTCGGGGGCTGGAAGACCGCGCCGAGGACGTGCCCACGTCCGAGGCCTGGCTCTCGCCCACCTGCTGCTGCTGCTGGCGCAGAGGGCAAAGCGTTGCGGATTCCCTGCGCCCCGGGCGCGGGCATCCATCCGTCTCTCCCAGGGACCTGTGTGCCGGGTCTCTGGCTCGCCCTCGAGCCCCGCAGTTTAGGGAGAAGCCGGGGAGGGGCGGGCGACGAACCTCCCGGGAACCCGGCCTCCCCGGGAACAGGCAGTCCGCGAAGTCGGCGACTGGCGGAGGCGAGGAGGGCGCCGAGCGGCCTCGGCGGCGCCTTTGTGCTCCGGGGCGGCCCGGGCCGCTCTCGGGGAGCCGCGGCCGCGCGTCAGGACCGCCGCTCCGCCCCGAGTTAGCAGGGGAGGAAAGTTGGAAGGGCTCGGCGCTCCCGGGATGCGATTGTCATCCTGGGGCCGGCGCTCGAGAGTCTGAGAGAAAAGAGAGGGAGAGAGCGGGGAGGGGAAAAGAAGGGGGGGAGAGGCGGGGGGAGGGGAGAGGGGGGCCGCGGAGGGGAGGCGGGCGCGAGGGAGGGGCGAGGGGCGCGCCAGCGAGCGGGAGACCGAGCCGGGGAGGAAGAGGGAGAGGGCGAGGCGCGCCTGGCGGCCGGGTTGGCTGCGGCCGCCCCGAGGCTCCTGCCAGTCCACCCACCGACTACACCCCGGGAAGGAGGAGCTTCGGGCGCGCACAAGGCGTCAGAATCCTCAATTTCCAACTTAGCATCTTGGCAGGACCTTTGCGAAGCCAAAAGCAGAGCCCCCCGGTGCAAAGAGCGAGGGGGGGGGGGAGAAAAAAAAAAGAGAGAGAGAAAGCAGCAAGGGAGGGGAGGGGGAAAAAGCCCAGCCGGGGCGAGCGAGGCGCGCAGAGGAGCGGGCGCGGCGGTGGCAGCCGAAGGCGCGCGGGAAGCCAGCGAGGAAGGCGCCGCGGGCCCGAGAGCCGGGGCCCGAGGAGCGGCGGCCCGGGGCGGCCAGAGGCCAGGTGCCCTCCCGCTCGCCCTCGCAGGGCGCCGCCCGGCTGGTTGGCGGCCGCGGCGCGGCGCGCCCCATGCCCGTGTGTGGCCATGTCCTATCCGCAGGGCTACTTGTACCAGCCGTCCGCCTCGCTGGCGCTCTACTCGTGCCCGGCGTACAGCACCAGCGTCATCTCGGGGCCCCGCACGGATGAGCTCGGCCGCTCGTCTTCGGGCTCCGCGTTCTCGCCCTACGCCGGCTCCACTGCCTTCACGGCGCCCTCGCCGGGCTACAACTCGCACCTCCAGTACGGCGCCGACCCCGCGGCTGCAGCCGCCGCCGCCTTCTCCTCGTACGTGGTGAGTGAGCGGGGAGCCGCGCCGGGGCGCAGAGGACGGCCAGGGGCGGACGAGGGCGGCCAGGCGGCGGGGACGCGGGGGGACACGGGCCTGGGCGCCGCCGCCGAACTGCCCGCCGAGCCTCGCGGCCCCAGCAAACTTGGACGATTGTCTCGCTCGGCCTCTCCCGGGCCTCGGGCTCAGGACTTGCTAGGGAGAGAAGCCGCGTCTCGCTCGGATCGCGGGTGTTTGGGTGGGGGTGGGGGTGAGAGGAGAGGTCTTTGCAATTAAAGGGCCGCGTTCGGGTCTAACGTGAGCTGCAGGCCGCCCTGAAATTTAATGGAATTAATTAATTAATGTTGGGTGATTTTTTTTTTTTTTTGGCCATTTGGGAAAAGTTACTCCTAAGAAATGAACCCGAAACCCGAGCAGGAGCGTGCTGAGTCTATGTAAATGTGGTTGGCCTCGCCTTTAATTAATCCTCCAAAATGTTGCAAATCCGTAATCCTATCTTCGCAATCCGATTTGGAGGTATTAAATTTCTGAAAAGTCGGCCGAGCTGCGGTGCATCCGGGATTTTTCGGCCGGGTGCACTTTCTGGAAAAGCGCTGTGGCTGCGGCGTGTGGGGTTAGCCGTTTTGGAGGTGGGAGTGCAGGGATAGAGCTCAGTTTTCCGTTTGAGGGTTTTGAGGGTTTTTTTTTTTTTTACCGATTAAAAAGAATAATTATTAATAATAAAATGCCTTGACTGCCCTTGTTCTTCCCCTCCTGCGCCCAACGTGCGGCCTCCCCGGGCGCGCCGCGCATTCGCCGCCGCTGGCCAGGCCTCTGTCCGCACGGAGGACCGGGCCGCGGTGGCCACCTCTGCGCACTGGGCTACGGACGTGTCCTGGCACGCGGGGGCCCGCAGGGTGGGGCACCGAGGCCCGCTCAGCTTCAGGGGCCCGGCAAGGGCTGGACTCCGGAATAGGGGTTCCCCGCGACCTTCCTGCGAGGGGGAGGAGTCTCTCCCATGTGGGACCCGGCGAGCCCTGACCCCGTGGGAGGAGGTAGCCAGAGCTCCGGCCTGGCGCTGCCCGCGAGACCCCTGGGGCGCCGCGCAAGTGCGAGTCCGTCATCGCGCGGGGACACTCACCTCCTCTCCGCCCGTACCCCGCAGGGCTCTCCCTACGACCACACTCCCGGCATGGCGGGCTCCTTGGGCTACCACCCATACGCCGCGCCCCTGGGCTCATACCCGTACGGGGATCCCGCGTACCGGAAGAACGCCACGCGGGACGCCACCGCCACGCTCAAGGCCTGGCTCAACGAGCACCGCAAGAACCCCTACCCCACCAAGGGCGAGAAGATCATGCTGGCCATCATCACCAAGATGACCCTCACCCAGGTGTCCACCTGGTTCGCCAACGCGCGCCGGCGCCTCAAGAAGGAGAACAAGATGACGTGGACGCCACGGAACCGCAGCGAGGACGAGGAGGAGGAGGAGAACATCGACCTGGAGAAGAACGACGAGGACGAGCCTCAGAAGGCCGAGGACAAGGGCGACCCCGAGGGCCCCGAAGCAGGTTGGTGCGCACGGGAGAGAGGACGGGGAGCGGGCGTGAGAAGGACAAGGGGGTCCTGGAGGGGGCGCACGCGGGGCCCCGGGGGCTGGGGACTGGGGGAGGCCGGGGGCGGTCTCTGCGTCCGCGGGCAGGACCCCAGGGCCCCGGGTGGCGCGGTCTCAGCGCCTCTGACAGCCGGATTTCGCCCGCAGGAGGAGCAGAGCAGAAGGCGGCTTCGGGCTGCGAGCGGCTGCAGGGGCCGCCCACCCCCGCCGGCAAGGAGACCGAGGGCAGCCTCAGCGACTCGGATTTTAAGGAGCCGCCCTGCGAGGGCCGCCACGACACCCTGCCCGGGCCCCCCCGCGTCGGCGGGCCCTCCCCGGCTGGGCCGGCGGCCGCGCGGCTGGCGGAGGACCCGGCCCCTCACTACCCGGCGGGCGCGCCGGCGCCCGGCCCGCACCCGGCCGCGGGAGAGTTGCCCCCGGGTCCCGGCGGGCCCTCGGTCATCCACTCGCCGCCGCCGCCACCGCCGCCGCCGCCGCCCGCCGTGCTCGCCAAGCCCAAACTGTGGTCTCTGGCCGAGATCGCCACATCCTCGGACAAGGTCAAGGACGGGGGCGGCGGGGGCGAGGGCTCGCCGTGCCCGCCGTGCCCCGGGCCCGTAGCCGGGCAAGGCCTGGGAGGCAGCCGCGCATCGCCGGCCCCGGCGCCGCCGCCGCGCTCGCCCTCGGCGCAGTGTCCGTTCCCGGGCGGCGCGGTGCTGTCCCGGCCCCTCTACTACACCGCGCCCTTCTATCCCGGCTACACGAACTATGGCTCCTTCGGACACCTCCACGGCCACCCGGGGCCCGGGCCAGGCCCTGCCGCCGGCCCGGGCTCGCATTTCAATGGATTAAACCAGACGGTGTTGAACCGAGCGGACGCTTTGGCTAAGGACCCGAAAGTGTTGCGGAGCGCGTCGCAGCTAGACCTGTGCAAAGACTCTGCCTATGAATTGAAGAAAGGTATGTCGGACATTTAACGCGGGCTGCTCGGGGCCTGGACTCCTCTAATTTATTAAAAACATGGCCTTGGCAGTTATTTTTCCATCACCGAAAAAGAGAGAGAGAGAGAGAGAAACTACCCCTCCTATCAAAAGTTTATAGTCTATGGAGATGGCTGGCATAAAAACGCAATCTCCACACACACACACACACACACACACGCGCACACACACACACACGCGCACACACACGTCTTACCCAACCGAAAAACTAAAAAAAAAAAAAGGATTTGTATTAAATCTATTCTGTATATTTAATGTAGCATTTTTGTATTTAAATTGATAATTCCATATCTTTGAAGTAAATTATGAAATCAAGACACCTGTACAGGCATTTAATGTTTTTTTTGTAATATAAATATATACATTTGTGTTTCTGCCCTCGCCCCCCCCAAAAAAAACTGTTTCATAGTTTAAAAAAATACAAGTTTAATTTAATTTTTTACACCTATCGATTTTTCTGGGTATGAGCTAAAGTATTATTACAGAAAGGAAACAGGTTATACTCTTAGATTTAAAAAAGTAAAATAAACTGCAGCCGCCTTTGTAAAACGCAAACTATTTAATTAAAAGAGATTTTAACATATTCAGAGCCACTCATTACTTTTTAGAAGCCTCAATAAACTGTCCTTTGCCTTGGTCAAAAGGTGCAAACTTGGCAACTTTTTTTTCCGAAGCGGGGAGTGAAGGGTCTCACGGAGCATCAGGGAGCCAGGGGAAAAACCGCCACCGGGCCCCGAAAGCACGTCGGGCTCACCACCGGCGCGGGCGGCCTGGGGCGCACCGGACCCCGGAGGAACCCGAGAGACCCGAGCGCGCGCCCAGAAGGGACCCAAGATGGCAGAGCCAGCCAGAGACACGCACCACCCCAGCGCCGGCGCTTAACCTAATTACTCCCAATCAGTGTCGTGTTTTATGCAAAGCAATCAGCTGGTGAACTCTGCTAATGAGTTCGATTTTATGCCGGATTTAGCCCTTATTACTATTTCAAAGGTGCTGCGGGCTAATGCCGGGCGGGGAGCGTCAGGGGGTGCCAGGGGGAGGGTTTGCCCGCGTCGCCGGCTCCTCTGCTCCCCCGCACTCGGGGCGCCGACCCCTTCCTCCCCGCATGCGGTCACGTCCGTGGACAGACGCTCGCGGGGCCGCGGCACGAGCGAGGGGACGGTTCCCCCCTTTCACAGGTAGGTGTCACACTTGTCCTGGGTTTCCAGCCCGGCGCGCGGAGCCCGAGCCGGCGGAGGGGGGGGAGGGGGCGGGGAGGCGGGGGCGGCGCCGCGGCCGCGGCGGGAACGCGATGCGGCCCCCGCAGGGACCCCGGGGCCGCTGGCGCTGACCTCCGGCCTCGTTTCGGACGCGTGGCCTTCGGGAGCCGCAGGCCGTTGGCCTGGAAAACGAGGCCGCTGTGGACACGATCGGGCGTGTCGTCGCTCGAGCGCTTGGCCCGGCTCGGGCTCCTGAGTTCACGCAGCTACCCGAAGTAATTTTCCAAAGCGTCGGCATCAGCCTGATGATTTGCGTTGTCCCGACGCGTGTCTGTCCTAGATGAGGTCCGAGAGGGACCGCCCTGCGCCACGGGGCAGAGCGGCCGCAGACGCGGGCTTGACCGCGGTGCTGGCGTCTCAGTCTTGTGCCCGAGATGCGAAGCCGCCGACCCGCTTCGCTCCGTGGGAAATTTTTTCGGGGGCCTGACGGTGGGGGAGGGGGAGCTGTCACAGCCCGGAGAGACCCCGGCGAGAGGAATTAATCTGCCCTATTACACTGGAGCCCCAGTGTAGAGAATGTGTTTGCACACAACACCGGTTTAATTAGGCTTCATCAAAACGCACATATTTGCAGTTCTGCTCAGGATGTATTAAAACCCCACTTTTTTTTTTAACACACCCCAAAAGTTTCCCCAGAGTTGATGCTTGGCTTTGTTGTTGTTGTTGTTGTTGTTGTTAAGAACCTGCAACGGGGCTGCTTTCAGTGTTTTGGATTTTGCACAACTTTGAAAGCTGTCTTGTCCAATGTTGTAAGGAGCAGCCGTGGACTTTGGGGTTTTAGGTTAGCGAGCAAATTCACGCAGGGAAAATGGTTTCAAAGCTGGAAGTGCGAATGATTAAATATGCATGAGACGATCGTATTTTATTTTGTCCCTTTAATTATAGATGATTTAAAAAAAACAATTGAATTCCGAAGATGACTTGCCCTTGCTCCCCGCCCCCCCACCCCCCAAGTTGAATGCAGCCCCAGGATTCACCTTCTCTTCTCAAAAAGTCAGAAGAAAAGGCCAGGCCCTTTCTCACGAGAGACATCAGCTCGGCGGGGTTTTGCAAGCCTTCGCCCTAAACCCTGCCCAGCGATTTTAAAAAGAAAATTGCTAGGCCTCCCTGCGGTCCTGGGAATATGCAAATACCGCTGCGCGGGTCTCCCGCTTCGGCCCGCTGAGGCTCTGGGCTGGGAGCCGGACGCCCGCGGGGCCGCCTGCGAACGCGAGCCCCGCACCAGCCGCACGCGGCACTTCTCCGCATCGAGGAGCGGCGCGCCACTGGGCGGGCCCGCGAAGCGTCCCCTGCCCGCGCGCATCCCGCCGCTGGCCTCTGCTGGGGCTTCGCTGTTCTCTTGGCGCGTTGCCGGGCAAGCCCCCGACGAGGAAACCTGGAATTTTCTTCTTGGCACCCCCGGGATTTTGGAGCACACAGCGTGTCCTGGTGTCGACTGTCCAGTCTGGAGGTTGCCTGCGGGGCAAGTCGGGGTTGCAAGCGTTTAGAAAACGTTTGACCCCAGAAAGCGGTGCGTGTCAGTGTGGTCCCTGAGTCCGGGAGGAGATCCGTTCTGGAGGGCGAGGGGACGCCAGCGAGTGCCAGACCAGGGCTTGCTCTCAGCCTGGCTTTGAGGCGCTGGAGTTGCGGGGAACAGCGCGTAAGACATCTGAGGCTGCGCGAACGTTTGCCACCTGCGCCTGGCCGGACCAGTTCCGGACCCCACGAAGGGCTAGAGGAGGCGCCGATCCACAGCAACAGAGGTCGTGGGTTCCCTTCATGGGGTCTACTCAAGCAATCCCCTGCGGTAGCGCCCGGGATTGGGCTCAGACCCGACCCTTCCCTTCCCCTTCTGTGCCCGGGCCCAGTAAGTTCCTCATCGGATTTGGGATGGAGGAGGGAACAGCCCAGAACATTCCCCAGGGCGCTGACGCAGGTTTTGAGAAACTGCGGGAGGAGCCATTCCCTTGCCTGCTCCAGGGCTGCGGGTACCAGAGCCCGAAAGGTTCCCACAGCTCGAGTGCGGGGCCTGCCACGAGGCCTCCTGCTTTGCAACCCCCTCATTCTGCGTGAGCTGCGCGTCTCTCGGGGCCCGGAAGGTTGGCAGGAAGGGAGGCGCGAGTGCAGTTCTGGCCCAAGCCCTGCGTCCCAGCCCACCTGTCGCGCACAAATAGCTGCCCACGCCGGCAGAGGCACGGAGCAGCGCCGTGCGGGGCGCCCAAAGCGAAAGGAATGCGGGTGCGCTCCCCAGAGAGCCGTCGCGGACGCAGTTTGGGAAGGGCGCCGCCTACCGGTCCCCCGGCGCCACGCGGCTCGCAGGGAGGGGGAGTGAGGGCCAACGCGGCTGGGCCCCCACCTGCAGCCCGGCCTTGGCTCTGAATCCAGAGCGGGTCGAACTTGGGCTCCTTCGCCTCCCCAACTTGCCACGATCCTGGGCCCAGGACCCAGTTAGCGCTGGGGATGAGGGGGGCTGCGCAAATGGCTGGAACAGTTTTAACCGCGGCTTCTCCCCCGGCTCCGGCGCTGTTTCAAGCAACCTAGGCATGCAGAAGGCAGTTTTAGAAACGCGCTGTCGACTCTGCGACGTGCGTCCCGCGGACCTCGGCAGTGCGCAGCGCGGGCAGTGTGCGCGTGCTCTCGCTGCGCCCAGGTGCGCGCACCTCGCCTGAGGCCGGTCTTGAGACGCCCAGGCCCCGGGCCCCGCGCTGTGGGGCTTGATTTACAGTGCGCTGCATCGAGAACCTACCACGCCACCGTGCCCCCAAATACGTGTGGTTTGTGGGGTGGACAACTATAGAAACACTAACCCTCTCATGGCTTCGAAACTTCCTGTTTCGAAAGCACCTTGGATGCGGTCGGAGTGTCAAAGTGTGCGGGGCCCATGCCAGCGTCCCACCACCCCTCCAGAAGCTCTAAGGGGTCCTGTCTGTCGCTCCAGCTCGCGTGCGGGATACCGGGGAGAAGCGGGGCCCGCCCTCCTCCGGCTCCCCGCATCCCTCGCCGCCCGACCTCCGCCGGAGGGAAATCGGGCCCAGCTGGAGTCTCGCTCCCACTCTCCCCCCAAACCGGCCAGCGCTCCGGGACTATCCCTAAACCCACCCCGCGAGTCCCGCTTTGTCACCAGGCCAGGGCCGGTCTCCATTTCGTTTTCCCCCAATTAAATGCGATTTGGGTCCCGGGTACTAGGGCGGGCCCAGGTTGTGGTCTCCGGGGCGGGGCTGCAACTCTAGGTGCGCTCCAGGCGCTGGCCGGCCTTTCGAGGGGCGGCTCCCGTCGGCCGCAGCCCCCAGCCCAGTGTCCCCCAAGGCCTCCCGCCGGGCAGCCGCTGGTTCCCGGCGCCCGGACGAGCCCAGCGCGCCCGAACGCCACTTTCCCAGTGAAATCTGCTTTTATTTGCTCCGAGCAAACCCCGGGCCCTCAGCGCTCCCGCCTGATGGATGCAAATGTAAATGTGCACTTATTTAATTGGATCAGGCCCCAAGATAAAAGAGATAAACGGCTCCCCGTTTGCTAACTTATTTTCCGAGGCATGCAGCGCCGCGTGGAGGGAAAGCTAATGACGGAGCCGCGCGTCCCTCGCGCTCCTCCGGCTCTCTACAGCCGCGGCGCGCCGGCCCGCGGGCTCCGCCCGGGCTGCAGCCGGCCGTTGACCTGCTGGGCCCCGGCCCCGCATGCCGGGTAGGGTCCTCGTGGGCTGTTCCCTGGCTGCCAGGCCGCGAGAGGGAGAAGGTGCGGCGTGGGCACCGCGCTGGCATATACCTGTCCCTCGCCGCAGCCCTCTCTTCTGTCGCCTGTCCTTGTCACCGTTCTTACCCACCTTTCTATGCTTGGGTCACACTGTCCAATTCCATAGAACATCCTGTCTTCCTCCCGGCTCCTCCCCCACACCCACGTCCCCTCCACCCTACCCCACATGCCCTCCACCCCAGGTGGCGGTTTCCGAAAGAAGGAAGCAACAGTCGCGAACAGGATCTGACACCGGCGTCCCTGCAGCCACCAGGGTCCGGCGGAGCTGCCCTCACCACGGGAGGACACCCCTACCCTGTCCCCGGAGGGCGCGCTCCATTCCTCCCTAATGGGCTGCAAGCCACGGACTCGCCCCCGCCACCACACTAAATGCCATGGGCACTCCCCACCCCCACTCCAATCGTTTCAGGGGGTCGCACACAGCCACACACCCCGGAGGAGAAAGGGCTGTCTAGCTCCTGCCTGCCACAGGCCAGAGTCCAGAACCTGCACATCTACAGGTTCGATTCCCTGCGCTGGGTCTCCGTTTTTTCCCACGAAGTTTCTCTTCTGCTCATTGGCTCTGGGGTGGGGCTGGGGGGTGGGCGGGAGAGAGAGGGACCCGGCGAGGCTGGTGCGGAGGAGCGGGTAGGGGAGAGCAGGGCCTTGGTTGCGAGCCCCGGCTGGATCTCACCGCAGTCCCCCAGACTGGGCGTGGCGAGGCCAGGCAGGCCGGGTGGGAGGCAGCGCGCCTGTCCCCACGCGCTGATGGATGGCCTTGTCAGGAGAGCTCCGTGCGCCAAGCCCATCAGAAAGCACTTACCTCGCTAAACTGAAATTACTGTCTTTTCAGGGGCTAATTTGTGTAACTCCCATGGAGGGGCTTGGAGGGGGTTTGATGAGGCATAAAATGATGATTAATGAATTTATTGGCCGCTGCTCATCAAACAAGGGCCGAGAGCTCGCGTCCGCACCCGCGGCCTGGCGGCGGCGCTCAACACAACGACAGGCAAGCGCCTCAAGAATGCCCCATGTCCCCAAGTGCCCGGTCCTGGGCCCTTTTCCTTCCTTCGGACCCGGGCTGCTGCCTGCTGGTGGTCCCCAGACCCGGGGGCTGTGGGCTGTAGCCGTCCCGCCATCGCCATCAATCTCCATGTGCTGGCTGCCCACGCCTAGGGGCAGTCCATAGCTTCCACCCCCAAAGGCCACCTGGAGCTGAGGGGGTCGGCTGCTGTCCAGAGAAACTGTAGCTGATTGGGTGGGTGCTTGGGCTTTGGTGCCTCTGCCTTGTCTCTGCCACTTAATAGCTGTGCGCCCTTGAATAGATCCAGTAACTCATGGCACCTCAGTGTTCACACCTGTGAAATGGGCCTGTGCCACCTGGGGTTTTGTGAGGATCAGAGTAGAGTGCATGGCACACACTTACCCTTGAATATGGTTATTACACTCATGCTCTCTTAAGATTTCTTTAGGGACACTGGCCCGGCCTGGGGGTCAAGGTAGAGGGTGGGTTGGGTTCTGAGTCAGGAGGAGTGTCCTTTCCACAGTGGGTCTATTTTTAGCACTGCCGGCACCCTCCCCACTTCCCTGGGATGTAGATCCCTCCCCAGGACTTGAGGGGAGCCCGGTGCGGAAGATGGGCAGGCCAAGAGGGACCTACCCAGAGCTGAGCTGTGAGCCACTGACTGGGATTTCTGCCTAGGCCCAGAATGGTCCAGGGCTCCCCCAGCTCTTCCCAAGCCCTTGGTCTGCAGGTCCCTGTTCTTCGGAATTTCACTCACAAGCAGCACTGGGCTTCTTCCACTGGTCTCAGGCAAGACCCTGCAGCCCAGGATCTCTAGTTCAGTTTGCATTCTTTCTGCAGGCAGCACCTTCCTTCAGAGCCTGCCTCGCACCCTGTGATGTTGCCTCTTACAGATAGATCCCCGGCAGTGAACTCCGCCTTGGCTTGCTGAAGCCTTGGCCTGGACCCTCCAAGGGAGGGCCTATGCTGGCCTCGTGCTAGGGCAGCTCTGCTTAAACTGTCCCCTTGCCTCCCTCTGACTCCTGTGAATTGAGCAACTACGAAACGGCAGGTGCACTGCTCTTGGCGCTAGTGATACAGCTGTGCACAAGGTCTCTGCCCTCCGGAGCCTTGCACTTTAGAGAGGACAGGAAGTCAACCAGGGAGTGTGACAATGATGTCACGATGTCTGGCTGATGACAGTTCCAAGAGCAATGAAGCAGGTGAAGGGGTGTGCCCCTTCAAGTGAGGACAATCAGGGAGGCCTTCGGAGGAGGTGTTGTCTGAGCTGAGACCTAAGGGAGTTAGGGAATAGTGGGGGAAGGGAGCCCTAAAGAGGCAGTGCAGAGACCCCCAGGTAGGAGCCTGCATGAGCAACAGCGAGGGCACCTGGGGGCTGAAGCAAAGCCAGGGTCAGGTTACAGGGGGCTTTGTGGATCCTGCTCTGTAGGATTTAGGATGGGAGGGAGAAAATGGCAAGCATGGGAGGGTCCGGAGGGGAGTGAGAGGATTTAATTGATGTCTTGAAAAAGATTTCCCTGGGTGCAAGGAGCCAAGATCCAGGGACAGACGGGGCAGAAGCTGGGCCCTGCTGGGAGGCTGCCGGAGGATCCAGAGAGCACACGTGCCCCCTCGGCCCAGGTGGGAGGCGGAGAGGTGGGGAGAAGTGCACTGGGCTTTGCAGGAAGAATCAGGAGGCTTTGGTGCAGGATTGGATGTGGGGCAGGAGGGGAGTCCTCACACCCAAGGAAACAGAGGGAGGGAAGTCAGGTACCCCGTGACCCGCCCCCCTGCCCTTCCATCCCAAGGGGCTGTTTCCGTGGACAGGATGGGTGTTTGGGGGCCAGGGCTGATGCCCGAGTCGGAAGTGGAGCCATCCTGGCCCTGGGAGGCACACACGTCAAGCATTCTCGGAGGGTGCCTTCTTGCTCCCAGTCTCTCCTGGTGGAGAAGCCAAGGTACAGGCAGCACAGGTGACTTGTCCCTGCCCTCACCGGGAGCCCACTCCCCAACCCTGGGTCCCCCTCCCCGTAAGGCCTGTGCCACTGCCTCCTCCCCCTCCTCCCTTCCTCCCCCTCCTCCTCTTCCTCCTCCACCTCTACAGTTTCTCTGGATGCCTGTATCTGAATCGAGAACTCCTGGAAACAAAACGCCTCAACACAGAGGAATGAATTTATAATGGTGGAATCTCAGACGCTGTGACAGGCTGTCAAGGGAGATATTTTTAGGCTGGGCCGGGAAACATCTTAGCCCTTCTGGAACACTGCTGGGGGAATGGCGGCCTCCTCAGGACTCTGTGTGTGAAGTACAGATGAGGCAAGAGCCGGCGGGGAGGAGGAGGAGGACGCGGGGCCGCCTGCCGTCCCCTGCCGGAGCGGGTGCCCGCCCCAACACTTGTCTGTCTCTCCTGCAGCCTGTGACTTCCACCCACCTACACTTAGCTCGCGTCCCGTGGGCAAGCGCCGGCGCTCCTTTCACAGGGCAGCTCCCATCAAATAAAACTCTCATGCAGGAACAAGACCCCACGTCTTGGATCGTCTGTGCATTGATTCTGAATTTTTCATTTCGACATCTCAGCCTTGGCTCTTGTGTTTTCTGTTTGTTTGCCTTTTTTTTTTTCTCCATCCTTTTCCTGACTTTTTGTGTTGTGTATCTAGGCGTCAGCGTGGGTATCCTTTTCCCCTGCAAACTATCAGTGGTTTTGTCTCCAAGGGAGCCCAAAGGCCCTGAGGGACAGCATTTCATCATCTTTTGAGCAAGTACTCACTTCTGAAAGCCGCTAGATGCTGAGTACCTTCTGTGTTCCAGTATGTTCCAGCATGTTCCGGATGTCCTCCCTGCTCACATGGCTGGACGTCAGGCTCACCACACATTGTTCCTGAGACCGTTCTAGGGGCTGGACCACAAGGGTTTTTTGTTTGTTTGTTGTTTGTCTTGTCTGCCCTCTATTTGTATCCAGGATCTAAATCCAGACCCTGTGGTCATGGGTGGCTCTTTCTCCCTCCCCCCAGTACTTGTATGTGCAAAGGCGTTCATTGGTAGCTGAGGACCAGTTTTCCTCGAGCACAGAAGAGCTGATTAGCGGCAACTTGGCGAGAAGGGCTTATTTGCAATAACCGGCACCTCCTTGCACCCGCAAAGAGGGTGGTGGAAAAATCGTTGGCCTGGTTTATTTTGGTTGGTGGAGTTGTTTTTCTCTCCAGATTTTGGCTTTTCTTTCTCACTTAACAATTTTTTTTTTTTTTTTTTTTACCCTTTCCACCTGGTGAAATCCTGACAAGTCCTAGAGCACACAGATAGGATGTTCCAGAAAGTTCCGTAGGATTGATTCAAGAGGAGGAGGAGCTAGCCCAAGAGTAGGAGGAGCTAGCATGGACGTTGCCCTCAGTGCTCCTCTAAACTTACACCAGCCCCATCCTTCTGGTCCTTGTTGTAGTCTGACCAGGTGAGCTCCTATTTACAGAATACTTTTCTTCAAAGGTTGTCACCATTGGTTTAATTTGAGAGGAACACCTGTCCTGCTGCAGGAATGGAGACAGGAGATCATTGTTAAGACGATGAACTCCTTGATGTTCCAGGCCCCTGGATTTGGAAGGCAGCCGGCGCATCTCAGTGTCTCTGGCTTCTCCCAGAGGCTTCCTCAACCCACTTTTATTTTTTAAAAGATTTATTTACCTGAAACACAGAGATAGAGAAAGAGAAGGGAGAGAGAGAGAGAGAGAGAGAGAGAGAGAGAGAGATCCTCTATCCACTTATTGCACTCCCCCAAATGGCCACAATGGCCAGGGCTAGGCCAGGCCAAAGCCAGGAGCCAGAAGCTGCTTCCAGGTCTCCCACGTGGGTGCAGGGGCCCAAGAACCTGGGCCATCTTCCACGGCTTTCCCAGGCCACAGCGGAGAGCTGAATCGGGGGTGGAGTGCCTGGTACTCCACCTAGCACTCATCTGGGATTTCATTGCAGGCTGTGGCTCAACCTCTGTGTCACCACACCTGCCCCTCTAACCTCTTTCTTTCTGTTCTGCAGGCTCCCCGAGTCCCGCAGGCCACACGAGTGTCCCTTCAGATCATCTCGTCCCCGCTGCCACGTCCCCACCACACTGTGGGAAATAGCAACTGCTTGTTTTACAGGCATGGAACTGAGGTCCAGAGAGATCAAGCAACCTGCTCCAGGTCGCACAGCTGGGTGCTGGCAGAGCTGAGGATGGCCGCCTCCCCTCTCCCACCTGCTGCCCCACTACCTGCCCCCCCCAGTGGTCTCAGGGGACTCTTAATAAATCCCCTGCACCTGGGGGCGGTAGGGGGCGGTGCTTACTAGCACAGCCCATCTATCTGGTTGTGCAGTGCCCGTCTGTGATCACTCTGGGGTCAGAGGCCAAGAGTAACAACGAGTGTGCCTTTGGACCCCGTGGCCCTTCTGTCTTTCTGCAGGGGAAGGGGAGTGGGTTGGGGGGAGCTGGTGTTTAGGGAGATGCCACAGTGGGCTTCAGAGAGGGATCCATTGGAGGAGCTTCCACCCTAGGAGCTCTCACGTCCCCTTTCTCCCTTGCTCACAAGTCGGGGCTCCAGCCTGCTCCTTCCTGAAGCCAGGTTCAATGACTCAGGGCAACCGTGTGGTGTGGACAAATGGGGGCTGTTGGGTTCCCAGCTGAAACGTCACTCAAAATCAAGGCCCTCCCACATCGCCCCTTGTCCTCTCTTTTCTGCCTGGAAGTTCGGCTATGCCCCCTTGGCAGTGCTGTGGCACACCTGACAAGACACCCACTCTGGCTCTCCCCTGTGCTCTAAGCCACGTGTCTAACCACCTGACTGTGCACCTGCAGCTGGAAGGACCATGTGCAGCTCAAACTCACAGTGCCCCGAACTGCAGTCACCCACTGCATTCCTTCCTTACCCCAGCCTCAGGTCAGCTGGCCCTGCCCTCCTTCACCCAGGACCCAGGAGGGACTTCTGAGTCCGCCCACACCTCCCTGCCCCATACCTCCCTCCCTGAGTCTCATGGATTCTTCTGAGGGATCTCCTCCAATCCCCTCCCTTCCTGCCCCCGTCCTCTTCGTAGCACCTGGAAGCCCAGAGTCTGGTGTGTCCTGGGTGGTTAGCAGATGTTAGCGAAAATGAAGAGAAATCAATGACCCTCAGCCACTTGTGCATTCCCAAAGACTTTGCCTATGACTTTAGAATGAGCTCTGGGGTCAAAATATGGAGGATCAAATCCTGAGCCCCCTCTGTTATCCTGGGTGTAGCAAGAGAGGTGACATGCTGGGAGACTGGGAGCCGAGAGGCACAGGAGCCGTGGGGAAGACAAGGTGGACCACCTGCACAGCTGCCCTCTCCATCTGGGCCACTGTGGGCTCTGGAGCCCTGAGTAAGTCCCCTCCCCTCTGCGACTGGCCATGTCCTTGCCTGTGAAATGGGCAGAATGATAGTATCAGCCTCGGAGGGGGAGCGAGAGCTGTGTGCAAGACACAAGTCTGACCCTTGATAAATGTGAGCTCTAACCTTCCCTACTCAGTGAGAACTGTGTCATATCATTGGAAAATGACTGCATCTGAGAATTCCTTTGTTTCTTTTAAAAAAAGACATATTTATTTATTTGAAGGGCAGAGTTACAGAGAGTGAGAGACTAAGGGAGAGGTCTTTTATCTGCTGGTTCACTCCCCAAATGGCTGTAGTAGCCAGAGCTAGGCCAATCTGAAGCTGGGAGCCAGGAGCCAGGAGCTTCTTCAGGGTCTCCCACAGGGGTGCAGGGGCCCAAGCACTTGAGCCACCTTCTGCTGCTTTTCCAAGCCCTCAATAGGGAGCTGGATTGGAAGTGGAGCAGCCGGGACTCAAACCATTGCCTATATAGGATGCTGGTGCCACAGGCGACGGCTTTACCCACTTCACCCGCAACGGCCCCTATCTGAGAATTTCCAGAACTTGTGTGCCGGCTAGCATTTAGCCTAGTGTTTAGGACTTCATTTAAGCTGCCCATGTCTCTTACGGGAGAACCAGGCGTTGATGTTCAGCTTCGGCTCCTTGCTCCAGCCTCCTGCTCACACACACACACCCTGGCAAGGCAGCGGTGATGGCTCAGTAGCTGGGTTTCTGTTACCGCTTGGGGAACATGGATTGAGTTGCTGGCTCCTGGCTTCGGTCCAACCCTGTCCTGGTCATTGAAACCCATGGCAATAAACCAGAGAATGGAGCTCGCTGTCTCCCTCTTTATGTCCCTTCGCCTCTGCCTGTCAAATATGTCTATAAAAGTTTTCAGTTGTGCTGTGCAGGGGCGATGTTTGACGTGGTGATTGGGTGCCTTCATCCCGTGTCAGAGTGCCTGGGTCTTAGACCTGGCCCGGCTTCTGATCGCAGCTTCTTGCTATGGCATACCTGGGGAGGCAGCAGGCGATGGCGTGGGTAGCTGGATCCCCGCCACCCAGTGGGAGGCGGAGATTGGGTTCTAGGCTCTTGGCTTCAGCCGGGCTCAGCCTGGGCTGCTGCAGGTACTGGGGGAGTGAACCAGTCAATGGAAGATCTCTGTCTCTGTCTCTTTGCCTCTGAAATAAAATTTTAAAATAAAGAAAAATGGAAGAAATCATACAATGTGCCCCCCCCCCCCCTTCTTAACTTCTTCACATCTTTTTGCTGACCAGCAATGTTTAAGAAGTCTAGAGTGGAAAATAAAAGCCTTATTTTAAGAATCGCTCCTTGGAACATTATTTCATTACTTAAACTTGCTGCTGACTCATCTGTCCCCCGGTAAGTGAGTCTTTCTTTACCAATAACTTTAATTACATCAATCACTCATTTCTAAAACTGCTGAATAATGGAAACTCCTAGAGGTGACACCATGGACTTCTGTCACACAAGCAGGGACTTGTGGAGAAAGAACGGGTTTTTCTCCCCCCTCCCCCTTTTTTTAAAATAGTGTTCAGTCTTTCCTACAGGCAAATGTGTTTACTTTTCAAGATTTGGTATCTGGCTTTCTATCTATAATTAGCGATCTTCATAGCAAGAGAAAATGACAATTTGTACCTTCTTGAGTTGAACTGAGTTTGTTTCATCTGACATTTCTCAGTCGTGCGAGCCCAGTCTCTGCCTCCAGGGTGGAATAAATGATACTCGAGGATGCCAACACCTACTTCCTGGCTAAAAGCTGCTGATCGCATCACTGCCGAGTTCCCAGGTCACCTCAACAATTATCTCATTGTCAGCAGTAATAGCTACTTCCTTAAGCCCTTAGTATCTGCCAGTCGTTGGACCAAAGGCTTTATACACGCGCTCTCCTAGAGCCTCATCAAACCCTATGGCGTGGGTGCTGTTATGACTCCATTGTAGAGATGAAAAGGCTGAGGCCCCAGGAGGTTCACTTGCCCAAGCAGGTGTCGAAGTGAGAGATGAGCCTAGGAATGCCTGACTCTCATTTCCCTGCCTAGAAGGGGCCAGGAGAGAGTTGGTGGCTGCTTTTGCTGCTTGGCACACGAGCCGTGTTACTCGCTGTCCGCAGTTCAGTTCCACTGTGAGTAGAGTAAGGGACTGGCTGTTTGCTCGGCTTGGCGTGTTATCTGGTGAGAGGGGCAGGAGGATGCCGGGGTGGCCTCTCACAGAGCCCTGCCCCGAGGCGTACTGTCCTCCGTCCTCTCCTCCAGGCCCTTATTCTCTCTGCTGGCCCGTGACGCCAGCCTCCTAAGATCTGCCACTACTCCCCCTTCATCGTCCTGGCTGCATGCATGTCCTTACCTTATGGGTTGGGGGCAGGGGAGCTGTGGAAGGTTGTAGAGCAGGAGAGTGACCCAGTCAGAGCTTGTACTTACAGGAGATCGAAGACCCAGTCCCTCCGACTTCGTCACACAAAGCCCCTCAGCACTCTGAGTCCACTCTCTGGTGTCACCAGCCTGCCCCCGCGCATCCTGTGCTGTGGTCATCACACTGGCTGAACAGTCACTTCTCAAGTCCCTCTCCCAGGCACCAGCCCAGTCACCTGTCCAGACCCACCTGGGGCCAGCACCGTGGCTCACTTGGCTAATACTCCGTCTGTGGCACCAGCACCCTGGGTTCTAGTCCCGGTCGGGGCACCGGATTCTGTCTCGGTTGCCCCTCTTCCGGTCCAGCTCTCTGCTGTGGCCCAGGAGGGCAGTGGAGGATGGCCCAAGTGCTTGGGCCCTGCACCCACATGGGAGACCAGGAGTAAGCCTCTGGCTCCTGGCTTTGGATCGGCGCAGCGCACTGGCCATAGTGGCCATTTGGGGGGTGAACCAATGGAAAAGGAAGACCTTTCTCTCTGTTTCTCTCTCTCACTGTCTAACTCTGGCTGTCAAAAAAGAAAAAAAAAAAAGACCCACCTGTCTGTCAAGGGCTCAAAGGCGGGGGCCCCTGCCACGTCCTCCACTCGTGAGGCTGCTGCTGAGCAGGACACTGTGGAGTCCATGGACCCCGCGGTCAGGCGGTTTTGTGAGTCAAGAGTCCCTTTAAGTAGCTTGAGTCTCACCCATGTTATTTACAGTCCAAAGTGTTTCAACTCGAATGGGTCCCTTGCAGCTCCAGGATCCTGGTATCCCCAGAGAAGTAGACAGCAGGGCTGGTCACTGAATTCCAGTTTTTCTGCTGCCTGGCACGTGGTGGGATTGCATGCGCCCACTCTTTCTCCATGAGGCATGGCGTGTGACTTTGCTTGCCAACAACTGATTAGAAGTGACACTGCAAACCCAGTGCGTGATTCACCCCTTTCTCTTTCCTTGCCACCATTAAGCTCCAGATGGTGGAGGCTCCAGGGGACTGGGTCCCAGACTGAGGACAGCGTGGAGCAGAAACCTCTGCTGACCCTCGATGGACATGTACTGTGAGCGAGAAATAAACCTCTGTTGTGTTAAGCCATCGAGACGCCTGGTTGGTTGTTACAGCATCAGACCTTAGCTTATCCTGACTGATCCCTGCAGAACCCTTCATCTTCCCCTCCTCCTCCCTTCCTCCTCCCCCTCTCCATCTCTTCTCCCACCTCCTCTTTCTTCTTAATCCTCCCCTCACTGCTCCCTATTGCCTTGTTCTGCCCAGCAGTCTTAAAAGTCTGTTTCTTACCTTATCTTCTGTCAACAGACCATTAAAAGGCATCCGTGATCGCTCGTCTCCTGCCTTCTCAGCGATGTCCAAGTGGACATTGGCAGGAGATACCCAGCCTGCCCCTGGCATCCCCACCTGTGCCAATCAATTACAGCTGTCCGTCATCCATCCTTCCCCGCGTTGGCCTCAGCAGGCCAACTTCCTAATCATATTACTGCACGCACAGGGCTCTGCGCTCGGGAAACAAAGCCTGCCCCCAGAAATTGCTGCTCATTATCTTATGGAAATTCACGAGATCCCGCAGTCTGGGGCCCGTTGTTCACAGCATAATGCTCCATGTCTGGATAGAACATTCTTCATTGGGATTCCCCGGGTGATGAAGCCAGTGCACAGGAATCCGTGGCTGGGGTGGAAGTTTGGAAACGACGTTGGAACATGGAGGAGTGAGGAGTTTGGCATTGCCTGAAGCTTGGGCACAGACCATCGTCACGGACATCCACACGCACACAGATCAGGGGCCTCGTACTCACCTACCGAGGGGGGCCCGGTGTAAGGGCTTCCTGTGGTGCCTCCTGGACGCTGACCTCAGCTAATTGTGGAATTAGAGGAACACAGGCCCCCACTCGCCTGTTCTCCTAATTTTCTTCCAGACACACTTGAAATCCATAGAAATCATCAACTAGATCAAATTTTCCTAAAATAGTGGTTCCTCCGAATGGACAGAGCCAGATTCTGAAACTCGAGTCTGTGCCTCTCACCCCCAGCCGGTTGCTCTCTGCCGCTGGCGGTGCACAGCTGTCTGCGCATATGTCAACCTGCCAACGGAGCTGCTCCCGCTAGCCCGAAAACTCACGCCCCCGTTGCCATGCTGTAGGGCGTTGGTGGGGAGCAGCTACAAGCGGCCACTCTTGCAGATAAAGCTGTGTGGCCAGCTCGTGCCGCTGGAATTGGATAGGCAGCGATTTTGTGTCATTTCCAGCCAACAGCAGTCAAGACGTGAGTGTGCCTTCCCCAGCCTGTCTCCCGCCTCCCACTGCTTGCAACAGATGCACAGCGAACACGTGTTCACCACCGAAGGACCATGAGACGGGCTCCTGAATCACCCTGCAGAGGAGCAGCCGGCAGCCTGGGGCTTGACATCCAGGAACACGTACGTTTCCAGCACGTTCACACCAACAGGCAGTTTTGGTTTTGTTGGTTACAGCAATGAACGTTACCTTAACCAATAAAAATATGAATGCATTTTTTAAAAAACATGTTACCTTTTTCTCTTCTCTAATGGCAGAGGAGTTTGTGATGGACAGGATTCCAATGGGTCCTGGATGAGAAAGGGACCGGCACTGGGCTTGGTGGCCCCGGCAGCCCAGTGTCACTGAGCCTTTGCCCGCACCTCCGAGGCCTGGCTTCACAGAGGGGCTTGCTCGTATTTCAGGTGGACATGCGCATATCAGCGATGAGCTCTCCTGGAGGAAGACAACAGACAAAACAAGCGATCCGCCTGTCTGGGCCACACACTCGCACCAAGATAGGAGTCAACATGTTTGGGAACATCAAAGACTGCGTGCTATCTTAAGCAGAAGCAGATTAACATTTACAAAGCATGGCCCCTCAACCTCGTCCCCAGAATCCGGCAGACAGAGCCAGAAGGGACAATTAACATCGCCCAGCCACGCCGGGGTCTCCTGGCATCCCACATTAGACGGTTTTCTTCTGAGATTTCTGCTGGATTCGGTCTCGTGTTGGAGCCAGAACCTTCCACGTTCAAGGGAGACGTCAGAATGCACTGGACACGGCAGCACAGTGCAGAGGCCTGGGGGAGGATTGTATCCCCATGGCGACTGTGCACTGGCACACAGAGGGAGAGTGAGGCTGAGAGACAGAGTCTTGACCCAACTGGGTATAATCAGAAGATCCGCGCCCTCCTAAACCAGTCAGTCAGCGCAGAAGCAGGCCCGGCGGTGTGCAGGAATGGCGGAGGGCGAGGCAGTGGTGTGCGTCTTTGAAGGGGGAGGCCAAGAATATCTCAATGCACTCCAAGTACCAGCAGCGGTAGGCAATGGCCAGGGACCAAAATCCCCCACAGCTGATGGCAACCACACCCTATTCAGAGATAATTGGCAATTAGTTCAACAACTCCTGTTTTAAACACCCCGCCTCCCCACTCTCAGAGACAGCTGTGTTTAAAAATGGGAGGGGTGAGACTTCTCCAGAAATGTGGAAACCCAGTCTTCAAGTCTCAGGAAGCACAGACATTGTGGGAGGGGGTGGGGGGGCAGCAGCGCTCTAAAGCCCATCACTGTGGTGTGACATAGCAGCCAAGGCATCACACTATTGGATCAGAAAGGACTAGCTCTGAGGACTCGCTCTGTCTCTTACCCTGTGCGAAGATTTCTGCATGAATTTAAACACTCTATGCCTCCATTTTCTCATCTGTAAAATGGGCATGCTAGTCTCCAATGGACTGTGAAGATTAAAGGAGGTGTGGCCGAGGACCTGGCTCATAGAAACCTCTCAAATATTGTCAGCCCATAGGCCCACAGATTTTTTTTTTTCATTTTTTTAAAGAAAGATTTATTTCTTTTATTTGGAAGAGTTACAGAAAGATCGTCCATGTGCTGGTTCACTCTCCAAGTGGCTGCAACAGCAGAGCTGGCCAATCCAAAGCCAGGAGCCAGGAGCTTTTTCCAGGTCTCCCATGTGGGTACTGGGGCCCTAGGACTTGGGTCATCCTCCTGCTACTTCTCCAGGCCACCAGCAGGAAGCTAGATTGGAAGCAGAGCAGCCAGGACTCAAACCGGTGTCCATATGGGATGCCAGCACTGCAGATGGCAGCCTAACCCACTGTGCCACAGCACTGGCCCCAAGATTTCTTTTCTTTTCTTTTCTTTTCTTTTTTTTCTTTTCTTTTCTTTTCTTTTCTTTTCTTTTCTTTTCTTTTCTTTTCTTTTCTTTTCTTTTCTTTTCCTTTCCTTTCCTTTCTTTTCCCTTTCTTTCTTTCTTTCTTTCTTTCTTTCTTTCTTTCTTTCTTTCTTTCTTTCTTTCTTTCTTTCTTTCTTTCTTTCTTTCACAGGCAGAGTTAGTGAGAGAGACAGAGAAAGGTCTTCCTTCCATTGGTTCACTCCCCAAATGGCCACTACACCGGCACTGCACCGATCTGAAGCCAGGAGCCAGGTGCTTCCTCCTGGTCTCCCATGTGGGTGCAGGGCCCAAGCACCTAGGCCATCCTCTGCTGCCCTCCTGGGCCACAGCAGAGAGCTGGACTGGAAGAGGAGCAACTGGGACTAGAATCCGGCACCCATATGGGATGCCGGCGCCGCAGGCGGAGGATTAACCAAGTGAGCCACGGTGCCGGCCCCAAGATTTTTTTCTTTAAGATTGATTTATTTGAAAGGCAGAGTTAGAGAGAGAGAGATCGATCTTCCACTCATTGTTTTACTCTCCAAGTGGACACAACTGCCAAGGTTGGACCAGGCCAAAACTGGGAGCCAGGCATTTCAACTAGATCTCCCACGTGGGGCGCAGGGGCCACAGAACTTGGGCCATCATCTGCTGCTTTCCCAGGCACATTGACAGGGAACTGGATGGGCAGCAGGACGCAGCACTCCAGTGTGGGGTGCCAGTTTTGTCACTGGCAGCTTAGCCCACGGTGCCACAACGCCGGCAACTGAAATTCCCAAGCCTGGCATTCAAGGCCCTCAACAATCCGTGTGTGACCTTCCCCTCCAGACTCTTGCTCTCTGCCCACGCCCCGTTAGCCTGCAGCCAGCAGACCCTCAGCCTCTGTGTCTGTGAAACGCTCCAGCTCAGCTGGATTCTCCCCCAGGTCCCGAGCGCTCCTGCTTCGCCCGGCCTCGGGAGCCCCGCGCAGTCCCCTCTGCCCAGAACGTTCCACTTGTCATCTCCACGTGACAGTCTCGCCAGGCCTTCCTTTGCGATCAGGCTCTGAGCCCCCGTGGAGCCTTCCCTGGGAAGAGATTAACTGCTTCTTATTAACCAGTTCAAACCAGAGTTGTCAACCCGTGGGCCTTTTGCTTGGCCTGCACTGTGCTTTTAAAAGTTAGAAAAAGAACACAAACGCTTTTTCATGTCCAGATTGGGAAACCTGGCAATC
Organism: Sylvilagus floridanus; assembly: GCA_949820135.1. Lineage (NCBI taxonomy): Eukaryota > Metazoa > Chordata > Mammalia > Lagomorpha > Leporidae > Sylvilagus > Sylvilagus floridanus. Next base: position 54,459,672 of record OX463232.1, read on the forward strand.
CTGGCCTCACATTCCCCGACTATTGTCAGGAGATGGCTGACTGCTGCCCCCTGCAGGTGGGGCAGGCCTGCCCAGAGACATCTGAGATCCCCTCCCTCCTCCTGCCCCACCTTGCCCTCCTACTCCTTTTTTTGGGGTGGGTGCTATTCCCCGTTTCTGCGTGTGTAGGAAGAACTCGTGTCCACGGACAGCATCACCTTTCTTACCATGCCGTGAGGTCCTGGGGACCAGACTCTTCTCTCTGCAAAGGCCAAAGGATGCAGCCCGGAGTCCGGCCGTGGAGAGGGGGAAGACAGGGCCCTGCGCACATGGGGGCGGTACCTGTGCCAAGGTGCCACCAGCTGTGCGAGCGGGCGGGGGTGTGGGTGACCGGACGATGCTGGTATGCACCTCTAGCACCTTCCACATGCCGGGCGCCACGCCATGTGCTGGAGCCACATCAGCCTGTTTGTAAAATGTTGTCTGTGAGAAGAAGGAATATTGAGTGAGCTGGTCCCTCCGCCCGGCTGTCGGCCACGGGCTGCTGACCTCGCCTCTCTGGGAGATGGACAAGCATGAGCAGTTCTAAGATCCTGGTGACCTGGGCGCTTTGAGTGCCGGGCTTGGGTCTCAACAGGATCTGTGCACCTCAGTGGGATGGGGAGGGTGACACGGTGATTGTCTCTGAGAGCTGTCCCTGCACTCAGGGGGACACACAGACCAGCAGATGGAGGTCATGCGAGCTACCAGCTATGCTGTCCCCTTGCCTCCCCCTAATCCCCCGTGTCACCCAGACCTCAGTCCTGGGCTGAGTAGGACATTCTATGTCAGCACAAATATTTGCACCAATCTATTCCATGTTTGTGACATGTGAGAGCTACAAAGTGTTTCTTCATTCATTATCTACTTTGATCTTGAAGCATGACCCCTGTCCATCATGAAATGTACTAACTTATACCCATTTTATAGATGAGGAAACTGAGGTCAAAATGGAGGAAAGGATTTGCTCCAGGTCACACTGCAAGACAGGACTTCTGGCTCAGCTATTTTTGGATGTTTTGTTGGACAAATTGACTTAGGTAGGGAAATCATCCCGATCTGCTGGTCACCACTGGGATACCCATGAGGAAGACGGCACGGCGGCCAGGTGCACCAAGAGTGATGGAGGGAGAGGGTGAGAAGACGCTTGGCCGAGTGTAGCTGGGGAAGAGCCCCCGCTGAGAAGACTTGGTGGGAGCAGGGGTCCAAGAGGGCAAAGGCCATGGGCACAGGTGCTGACGGCATGGAGGAGGCAGAGTCCAGGCAGGGGACTTGGGGGCCACAAGAGCCAGCAGGCCGGAGCCACCAGGAATACAGCCTCTGTGTCCAGAATAGCCTGGGTTCCAGTCGCCCTCACTCTGGCCGGGTGACCTGGCAACCGCTGACTTCCCCTCTCTGATCTGTCAGTGGGGAGCATGTGTGCCCGCACCTGCTCAGGCTGCGGTGCCGCTGGCCTGATGCAGCACACAGTGACTGCTCAACGTACTGGGATGTCCTGGCTGCACACTGGAGGGGCGGGACAGCCTGGTCCCGGCCTTGAGGTGGATGCCTTCCAGCTCACTGCCATTTCCATATGCCACTTAGCCTAGGTGCTCCGGAACCCCACTCCTCGCACACCAACGCTGTCACTGGCCTCCACACCCACGCTCTGACCCAGCCTCGGGGAGGTCCCCTGTCGGCGGACACCCAACAGCCGATGGCCTGGATGCCACCTTCAGGCACTCCCTTCTTCCCCCAAATATGTGCCTTGTTCCTAGGCTGCATCCGTGAGTTCTGCTCCACCCCTGTCCAGCCAGAAGGTTCCAGGACCACAGGCTGTCCGGAGCCCCAGTCCACCCCTCTTGGCCATTCGCAGCCAGCAACTGTGGTCCCCTGCTCCTCTCCCCACCTCCAGCAGCCCCTCTGTCTCAGTCCACTGCCCCTGCCCCACATCCTCCCCGAAGTTCAACTGCACCCCTGGCTCTGAGGCTGAGAAAGTCAACCATCACAGAGCCATCAACAAACGTGATAGAAATTAGGGGCAGAGAGAGAGAGAGAGAGAAAGAGAGAGAGAGAGAGGAAAGAGGAGAGGCAGATTCATAATTTATGGAATGGTGCAGAGTGAGTGACAGGCGGCAGCAGGAGGCCTCGGCACCTTATCGATCCTTTCCGAAACCCCGAGAAAGGGCCCCGTGCTGAGGGCCAGGGGAGGCGTCAGAGGTGCAGGCAGGGGCAAGGCCATTAAGGACGCAGGGCGACCGGGCCAGCCGCCAGGGGGCTCCGGCAGGTGGGGTGCACACGCGGGCCTCCGATCGATGACACCGTGTCAAAACATAAAATGCATGCTTTGGCTCTTAAGCCAAATGTGCGTGAGATTTTTTAAAAGCATTGATTCAGGATGGATCAATGGAAATCGAGGCATGTTTTTTTTTTCTTCCCTGTGCAAAAAGGGGGTAATAACCCTTTGCAGAGAGAGACACCCGGCCCGGTGGCAGCCATAAATGCTCCATGAGGATGTCCTGTCATCCGCCGGCTGCCAGAGAGCTCTGAGAAGAAGGTCAAGGTGGGTGCCTCTCGCTCTTCCCTCCTTGGGGGGAGGCTTCCCACTCCCATTGGCAGGTGCAGAACTGCACGTCCTTCATCCAGGGCTCACCTCCTGGTCACCAAGGTTGACTTGCCTCTGTCCACTTCCTAAGCAAACCCTGCCAGCTCCACCATCCAAGCACCCCCCCCCCGCCCCCAGCCTGGGACTCCCCCAGCCCGGCCAGCTACACTGCTTCCAGGCTGGCCCGGCTCATGGCTGCAGCCGCCCCAGGGCTCCCGAGTCCTTGGGGGTAAAACTGGCGGGGCCTGCAGGATCTGATCCCACGGTCTGGGTCCTGACTCATCACCTCCCACTCTTCTGCCTGCTCACAGGCCTCCTTGGGTGTCCCCCTCCAGCTGCCCAACCTAGGACTCCCCCTCCCCACCAACCCCAAGACCCCGGGTGCTTCCCCCACCCCCTACAGCACTTCCCACTATTTGTCTTACTGTTTGTGGGTTTGTTTGTTTATGTCTGTGGTTTCTTTCCAGGGCAGGGACTTTGTCTAGTTCCCTGCTGGATTCCCAGACTTGAGAACAAGATTTGGCACAGTGTAGGTGCTCAGTTAACATCTGTGGAAGGGCAGCGGTGGGGGGGAGGATGAGAAGGAAGGAAGGGGGGGGGCAGAGACAGGGAAGAGAGCAGGCAAGGAGGCAGGGAGGAGACATCAACACATGTGAAGCTACATCAGCACCATTGCTATAAAAACAAGTGGACCCACGGCGAGCTGTGTCCTTAGCTGGGAATTCTAGCCCGAATTCTAGCCCAGAGCTCTGAACGCAGAACCCACAGTCATCCAGGAGAGCATGTTTCCTGGACTTGCTCTCTCGGGAGGGGACGCAGCCATCCTGCTGCTGGAGTCATGTGAGGCCCCCACCCCCCACCAGCTCTCCTGGGGTGGGCATTGCCATTATGGGGAGCCCTGTCCTCCTCAAGCTGGGGGGAGGGGTGAGGGGCTGCAGACGCTGCTGCTTATCCAGAAGTGTTGCTGTAGGTTCATTCTGAGAGGAGGAAGGGTCCTGGCCTCGCTGGGGCTGGGCTGGCTTGGGGGCTGGGGCTGGGCTGCGTTGGGCTGGGGCTGGGCTGAGGCTGGGGCTGGGCAGGGGCTGGGGCTGGGGCTGGGCTGGGCTGGGCTGGGCTGGGCTGGGCTGGGGCTGGGGCTGGGCTGGGGCTAGGGCTGGGGTTGGGGTTGGGGCTGGGGCTGGGGCTGGGCTGGGGCTGGGCTGGGGCTGGGGCTGGGCTGGGGCTGGGCTGGGGCAGGGGCTGGGCTGGGGCTGGGCTGGGGCAGAGGCTGGGCTGGGGCTGGGCTGGAATTGGGGTTGGGGTTGGGGCTAGGGCTGGGCTGGGGCAGGGGCTGGGCTGGGGCTGGGCTGGGGCTGGGCTGGGGCTGGGGCTGGGCTGGGGCAGGGACTGGGGCTGTGCAGTGGCTGGGGCTGGGGCTGGGGCTGGGCTGGGGCTGGGCTGGAATTGGGGCTGGGGTTGGGGTTGAGGTTGGGGCTAGGGCTGGGCTGGGGCTGGGGCTGGGCTGGGGCAGGGGCTGGGGCTGGGGCAGCGGATGGGGCTGCAGGCCTGCTGTGTTTCCCTGGTGCCCTTCCTGGAGCCACACACTGCTGTGTACTGTCTCAGACACGCACTTGATGACACCATGCAGTGTCAGAGAGAGAGAGAGAGAGAGAGAGAGAGAGAGGATTCTGCCAGTAGGCTTGTGACAGGCCCTACTCCTTCCCCCACCATTCCTGTCCCTACTTGGAAACAAAAGGGGTCAGAATTCTTATATTTGGCCAGTGCTCAAGAAGACAATTGTTGAATTATTTCTCTAAATCACTTTTCAAGCCAGTCTCCTTCTATTTGTTCCTTGGAGGATCACGGAATCCCCACCACGGTGGGGAGAGGAGAACAGGGCTGGGGGCGGTGAGGTTACCAAGGCCTTGCTCCAGATCATTCTGTCTGCGTTGACTTTCCCTCAATTGCTTCTCTCTCTCTCTCTCTCTCTCTCTCTCAGACTTATTTTATTTATTTGAAGCCTGGAGTCAAGAGCCAGGAGCTTCTTCCGAATTTCCCATGTGGATGCATCTTCTGCTACTTTCCCAGGCACATTGGCAGGGAGCTGGATCAGAAGTGGAGCAGCCGGGACTCGAACCGGCACTCATATGGGATGTAGGCATTGCAGATGGCGGCCTTACGCACTGTCCCACAGCACTGCCCTCAGTGTTTCTCTCTTCTCTTCCCCTTCTCCCCAGCCTGGCTCCTTCCCAGCTCCTCACCCTCCCGGGTCAGTGTCTCCCCCTCCATGGATGGCCACCTCCTCTGCCCACACGCTCTGACTTGGGCCCCAGTCTGCTGAATGGCGCACCTGTGTCCTCATAGATTCTGGTGGCGGGGTCACCCCTGGGCAGACCAGGGTCCTCACTTTCCGGTCATCACCAGTGTCAACACAGCCTGTGCATTTCCATCAGCAACAACTCACCCGCTTCTCCAGGGTGGTCTCTGCACGGTCCCCGTCTGCGGGGACCCAGCTGAGGGTGCCTGGGTGGCTTCAGGGAGCAGACCCCTCCAGCCCCTTCCCCTATACCCTTTGCAGTGTGTTCCATGCCCCAGAGGAGGCAGACAAGGCAGAGAGTATAGAGTTCTGGACTGGGACAGCACCACTCAGCAGCTGTGTGAGTGTGGGCAAACCACGTGACCCTCTGGGCCTTGGCTTTTGTATCTGGAGGGTGGGGGGGTGTACATCGCAGGCGCTGCATGGAAGTCATTCCAGCACACATTCAGTGTGAACCGTTCGGCCACAACACTCAGAATGCCCAGGAAGAGGGCTGAGGTTGGCAAAGAACCACAATAGCCAGAGCTGCCTGTTGTGTTTGGGTTTCATGAGGGGACAAGAAACAGCTTCATCCCAACAACCTCTGGAAGGGGAGGCGCCTGGCAGGACCCGAGAAAGAAGGCCAGCCTGCCTCTCCTGGCTCGGTCAGGAGTGGAAATTGGCCCAGCCCAAGGCGAGAGCGTGTGAATCCCCCATGTACATGGGCTCAGCACTCGGGGGCTGCTTTTCCAGCCCCCCAGAGGCTCTTGTTCCTCGACCCTAGCACCTGCCACTTTCTCAAAGTTTTGATCTCTTGAAGCATCCATTTGCAGATGGCCTTCGCTTGCTCCTGGGGCTCCTGTCTACACCCAAGGGCACCAGCTCACCTGTCTGTGGGCCAGAGCGGCTAGCATAATGGGTCCAGTGACAGCAAAGCGGATATCACTCGTGCCCACCAAAGGGTAACTGGTCATCCAGCTATTGGCTCCCAGGCCCCTCCCCTTGCTGGTTCCTGGGTCTGCCTTGCTGGAAGCAGGCTCTGCAAACTACATTTCCCATGCTCCTTTACCAACTGGCTTCCAGCTCGGTTCAGCCAATAGCAGGTGCCAGCTGGAAGTGGTGGTGGTGGTGGGAGGGACCCAAGAGGGAAAAGCCAGGGCAGTTCTCTCCCTGTTGTGGGTGGTCAGAGGAAGCCTGAGTAGGATGGGGCATTTGCCTTTGGTTTTGAAAGTGGGTCTAGGAGCTGGCACTGTGGCAAATGGGTTAACACCCTGGCCTGAAGCACCGGTATCCCATATGTGTGCCGGTTTGAGATTCGGCTGCTCCATTTCCAATCCAGCTCTCTGCTATGGCCTGGGAAAGTAGTAGAAGATGGCCCAAGTCCTTGGGCCCTGTACCCACGTGGGAGACCTGGAAGAAGCTCCTGGCTTCTGGCTGCAGATTGACACAGCTCTGGCTGTTGCAGCCAATTGAGGAGTGAACCATCGGATGGAGTCGGATGGAGAGTGAGAGTGACAGAAGGTGGAGCTGGAGACACCATAGGGCTCAGATCTCCCAGAGTGCTGTGCGCCCTGGGAAGGTTTGATTCTGAGAGTGTAGGGAGCACTCTGGCTTGTCACCTAGCTGTGGCCAGTCCTGGGGTGCCGAGTCCCCACGGGACCAACAGCAGCCGAGCCTGGTCATGTCCCAGGTGTGAGACTGGATCGGGGGCTCTGGGCATCCTGTCCTAGCCGACTGGAGCTAGACTGCTACAGCCAGTGCAGGGCTGGAGAGGGCTGCATGGGCATGGTAGTGTACATCTTTCTTTTTTTAAAATCTATTTAAGTATTTGTTTATTGAAATACAGAGTGTCAGACACACACACACAGAGAGAGAGAGAGAAAGGGAGAGACAGAGAGGGAGAGATGTTTCAACTGAAATCTCTTCCCAAATGGCCACAACAGCCAGGGATGGGCCAGGTTGAAGCCAGGAGCCTTGAACTGGTTACCTATTCCTTGAGCCCCAGGATTCCTGTCTGTGCAAAGGCCACCATCAGTCCAGGCTCCTGACTTTGGTCTGGCCCAGGCCTGGGTGTTGTGGCCATTTGGGAGTGAACTAGTGCATGGAGGATCTCTGTGTCTCTATCTCTCCCTCTCTTTCTAACTCTGCCTTTAAAATAAATAAATAGATAATTTTTAAAGGCTACCATTATATTCCACTCTTATGGCTATTGAGGCAATTAAATGAGATAATGCATGGAAGAGCTACACACGTAGAACTCAACACATTTTGTGGATCTTTCTTATCCTTGTGAGTGTTGTCAAGAGCAGGCTTTCTGGAGTGTGGCTTTGAGGAAGGAGGTGGAGGTGTGGCTCCTGGGTGCCTATTTGTCTTAGCCGAGTGTTCTCTTACAAGCAGCATCGCTGTCTGAAACAGCTGTCTGCCCCAACGTAAGGTGGCCTCTGGCTCCCCAGGTGGAAGTGTACATGGTGGCCTGTTTGGTCCTTCCCCACTGATCTTTTCTTTAAGATTTATTTATTTATTTGAAAGGCAGGGATAGAGTCTTCCATTAGCTGTTTCACTCCCCAAATGACTGCAATGGCCAAATTCAGCCCAGGCTGAAGCCAGGAGCCAGAAACTCCATCTGTGTCTCCTGCCTGGGATGTCCCAGGTGCATTAGCAGGGAGCTGGATCAGAAGTGTGGAGTAGCCAGGACTCAAACCAGCGCCCCAATATGCAGCATGCCCGTGTTGCAAATGGCAGCTTCACCTGCTGTGCTTCAACTCTGGGGGACCACCCCCGACATTCTGAAGCTCGCCTCTGCCCACCCCCTCCACCCCATCCTACAGATGAACCGAGTTTGTCCTGAACTATGTGAAAGTCGCTCAGTCCTTAAGGCTCGAGGTTGGACAGGGGACTGTCTGTGGCTTTGGTCTCTCATGCTCCCAGGCATCTGAGCCTGAAGCCTTCGGTACCCAACTGGGAAGAAAACAGGTCCGGACCAAATGGTGGTTCCCCTGGCCTGGAACAGTTTCTGTGACTTCACCCAGCCCCTCTTCAACCATATACAACCCGGCTCCCAGGGCACACTAGGTCCCCAGCGTGCTGCAAAACAACTTCCCCACAAGCCTTTGAAATAGATCCTTGCATTTCACAGGTGAGGAAACTGGATCTCAGCGTTAAATGATTGCTCATTTCATGTGCAGTCTAATGCGTGTCTGGATCTCAACTCTATCCTCCTCTCAGTATCGCCACTGCTTCCCCCACCCAGAGCCGCCTCCATCTCTCTGTGGAAGACAGCAACCACCTCCTTGCTGGCCTCCTGGTTTGCACCCCTGTGTTGGGGATACAGCTGTGCAAACTCCGCTTAGGTTTTTCTGGTTTCCGGTTGCTCACAGGAGAAAATTCAAAACACCAAGCGGGAGGGCTCGGCCTGAAGAGCAATCAAGAAGAGGCTCATTGTCTGCAGAAAATACAAAAGCAATAATGAAGGCAACCAGGAGTTTATTTTTATCGCCACCATGCAACAGCACTTCCAGAGGAGGTCAGTAACATAAGACCCCTCCCTGCTTGCCTGCGGGTGGGTGGTCGGAGGATTTATCACGCATCTTGGGGCACTGTGGAGGCTGAAAGGGCACCGCAGTAAGTGCAGGTGGAAGCTGGCTTCTCGAAGGCTCCATCTGTGGTGCCCTGTGTGCTTTGGTCCCTCCCCACTCCTCCAGTCTCAGACCTCGCCGGCTTCTACCTCATTCAGACTAAAAGGTCCGCTCCTGGCTTCACAAACACTCCACACTTCTCTACGCGGGGGCTCTGCCCAAGCCCTGCAGGACGAACTCGTCCAGGGCAGGAGGCTGGACACTGCAGCCAGAGGGAGGCCCAGGTCCAGGGTAGCCAGTGCTCTCCTTGTTCTCATCCTGAGTTTTCCGGGTCTTGGCTAAAGTAGCAGCGACTCAGGGAGGCCTCCCGAAACCTCAGCCTGCAGCAGGAGGAAGTCCCTCTCAGGTAGTCCGTCCCCTTGCCCCGTGACAAAGGTGGCTGTTTGGTTGTTGGTACGGTTGCTATTTTATGAGCCTGTCTCATAGCAGGCTGTAAGCACCATGACGTCAGAGGCCACGCCTGATTTACTCATAATGGTACCCCCAGCGCCTAACACAGTGCCTGGCACACGGTAATCATCCACTGAGAAGATGGACGACGCATAGACGCACGGTGCAGCTGAAATCTAAACCCAGAGGACAAACGTCCATGAGCTTTCTACCACGCCCTATTCCAAGACTGCCAGCCTGGTTGGAAAATCACATTACATCTGGACAAGAGAGGCTCCTTATCAAAGTCAAGGCCAAGATCAGTGGGAAAGGATCAGGGAGAAGCAAGGGATCCAGATGTGCAAATTCTCTTCAATGAGGCAGATGTGACCCAGTGATTCCACGCCAGGCGTAACCGCTGCGTCTGACTGCTCATTTCCATTAAAGGAATTGTAGCAGGTGCAAAAACCGGAGATTATCCCAAGAATTAAGATATGAAAAGCGTGTTAGATCACTAAACTCCAATTAGGGAAATTAAATTGTGCTCACTCCCCTCCTGACGCAATATTGGAAGCTTGCATTAGCTCTGGGCTCCAGTCCTAATAAAATTAGAGAATAACACTTTGATTGAATTGTGCTTAAAAGGATCATGCTGACAAATGTGATTGTATCTGGCTGGGATGCACACCTTCTCCAGCAATCATTAAATCCAATGAAATGCCAGTCTCAGGATCTTGACAGTTTTCTGAAACAATCTGTGAACCGTGCTATATCTTGGAGAATCTAATCAATTTAGAGCTGCCTCGTTAGGACTTAGCTGCTAACGGATACTTAAAAATCAAAGCAAATTACTGCACTCCATGGATAACTAGCTAATCATATCGATACAACATGGCTGGATTGTGTTGCAACAATTCATTTCCTCTTTAAGAAGTCACTGTCACCTATAATTTAGGGATTGAGATTCATAAACCGGAGGCGGACAGCCCCAATGTCAAGCATTTCCCTAAGCTCAGGGCGGAGGAGGCGCTGCTGCCACCCGGGATAAGCCAGCTCCTGGAGTCCCATCCTTCAGTCCCGACTGCCTCTCCGTGCTCGTTCTTGGATATTGAGGCCAAGATCCTGTTGTACTAAAGAGCAATTGGAGGCTCAGAGGCAGAGAGCGCCTTTCCCAAGATCACACAGCAAACTGTGGCAGAGCTAGGACTTGACCTTCCCAAGATCACACCAGGTTTCCTGATGTCACTTTAACAGCAATTTAGGACCATGAGCATTCGTTCATTGATAGTTTACCTGGGTCTTATTTATCTGTATTAATTCGAGAGTCAGAGGGAGAAAGAGAGAGAGAGAGAGAGAGAGAATCCCATCTGCTGGTTCGTTCCCCAAAAGTTGACAACCAGGAGCCAGAAACTCAGTCCAGGTCTCCTGTGGGAGTGACAAGAACCCACTTACTTGAGCCATCACTGTTCTTCCCAGGGTCAGGACAGCAGCTGGGTGTTGAACATGGGGACATGGTGTCTTAACTGCTAGGCCAGGTGCCCACCCAAGTCCCATTTTACTCTTCTTGGTAATATGAACATCACAGTCACCGTCATCGCTATAATGCTGAAAGCCTAAGCCTCCCTAGCAGGAATTAGAAGTAGACCTCATTTAATTCTCTCGGTCTCCCTAGAAGCAGGTTCTGTGATTATTGTGGGGGGCATTGATGCTGTTGGCCCAACAGCTCTGGCTTTCCCCCTCCAGGACACGCAGTAGGACTGCACATGCTGGCCCCCAGGTTGCCTGGCCAGGTGACTAGCTCCAGCTGACGAGCTGTGAACAGAGCAGGTGTGCACTCGTTACAAGCCAGAATGTCCCTTGTTGGCTCAAGATGTCTGTCACTCGGCTTTCCTGTGGTTCATGGCCTGGCCACCTTGGAGTCACTGACTACAGTGAGCAAACGCCCCCTCGCTGACCCTCAGAGGACGGGTGCACAAGAGAAAATCAAGCCTGCGCTGTCGGAGGCCTCTGAGATCCTGCGGGGTTGTTTGCTATTGGAGCACAACCCCGCTTGTCCCGATGGAGTTGCCACCCCATGTTACAGAAGAGGACGCGGCAGCACGCAGAGGCTAAGTGGCTGGAGCCAGGTCACACTGACACAAGGTCACTGCCTCTCGCCACAGCCCAGCCATCTCCTTGGGCCTGCTAGCGCTTGGGTGTGTACTGGGGGCCTAGAGACTCAGGTCAGGCCCGTTCAGACTGGTCAGCCCCTCGCTTGGCAACAGCCTGCCCTGTAGGTATCTGAGCCCCCGCCATTCCAGAAAGGAATCCCCTTCGGCGTCCTGGGGGCTGAGCATGGCCCAGCAGCTCTGGAGGAGACCCATGTGTTACTGGTTCTTAGCTGGAGGAATCAGGCTCAGCGAAGCCCGGACAGGAAGCCAGTTTGAAAGGCCTTTTCTGCGCCCACCTCCCCCAAGGCCTGGCTAGGTTCACAGCCCCCGATGTCAGCTGTGGGGGAGGAAGCTACTGCAGTGGCGGCCTCTGGAGCGCGGGCCTTGGGGACCCCGAGGTCTGGGAGCAGTTGGAGGGGTAGGGCTGCCGGCAGGGAACTGGAGCCCCTGGCCCTAGGAGAGGGAGTGGCAGAGAAAGTTTGCAGGAATTGTATACAGCTTCGGGAAATGCATACCCTTTGCGAGTCATATCTGAGTCGGTTAAGACAATAATTGCAGACCTTCCCCGACACAGAGAGGGCAGGATGGCAGGGCCTGCTATTAACATGTTCTCTCAGGCACAACAGCTTGTTTACAGCTGCGCTGGGGACTGCAGGGGGATTGTCTGGTGGCTCCAGGGGCAGGGACGGCTCTCCTTAACCCCTGCTTGCTCTTGGGCCCGAGCCAGGCCCTCATTCCTGGTGTGTATCCTGGCTGTTGGGGTGCAGAGAGCTAATTAGGCGCCACCATCAGCTCCCATTCATGCCTCAAGTCTTTCCCAGCTGCCGCCAGCCCAGAGGAATCCAACTTGGCTGGAGTATTGGAAAGCCTGGAGTCAAGAGGCCTGGAGTCAAGAAGGCCGTGTCCTGCTTTGAACTCCACTGCCCACGTGCAGAGGGTCCCCGGCCGGATCCTGTCCCCGTCACATCCCCAGTCTTCCCGCTTTAACACAAGACTTTGCCAGGCTAGCGTTTCTCAAGTTGAGACCGTGTGTCCCACCCTTTTGCAGGTGTGTGTATGCGTGCGTTTCTGGTGGAGGCCAAGGTTTGACACAGGTGCTTTTCATTTTAACGTGACTTCAAATTTATCTGTAGTTTTCAAAGAACAGCAAGTACCACCGGCCACTTCCTACAGGAAGCAGAGGAATGCCAGGATGCACAGTGGCTTATGGGGCCCCCGAACACCCAGAGAACATGGATGTGGGGGACCCAGCGCCTCAAGCCAATGGCAGGGCTGGTCCCACAGAGCCTGGCGTGGGGCTGCTGCTGTGAGAGACCCCCCCGTGCTGCACCCCAGGTACTGCTGCCTAGCCAGGGGGAGCCACCAACTCCCCTGCAGATGGGCCCAGAGTCTGCTTTTCTCTCTCACAGCTTCCCATCAACGCTGGTGAGTGCACCTGCTTGGCGGACCCAGGCTTTGGTGATTATTTTCTGGCTGAAAGGGAGGCTGGGAAAGCAAATTTCAGGCATTTCTGTGTCCCCCTTAGGAATCAGATGGGGATTCCACAGTCACAGAAATGGGGTTCAGTGGCTGGCACAATGGCACAGCCAGCTAAGCAGCTGCCCGCAACACTGGCACCCCATGTGGGCACTGGTTCGAGTCCTGGCTGCCCACTTCCGATCCAGCTCCCTGCTAATGCACCTGGAAAATGGTGGACGATGGCCCAAATGATTGGGCCCCTACTACCCACATGGGAAACCAAGATGTGTTCCTGGCTCCTGGCCTTGGCCTGGCTCGGCCCCAGCTATTGTGAACATTTGGAGAGTGAATCAGCAGATGGGAGATGACTCTCTCTCTCTCTCTCTCTCTCTCTCCATGTCTCTCCCTCTCTCTCTAACTCTGCCTTTCAAATAAATAAACAAATATTAAAAAAAAAAAACTTGGCTCAATCACTGGGTGACAAAAGATCAGAAAGTATTCCCTATAACTTACAAATATCAAACCTTACAAAGCTGTAAAACGCAAACACGTTGATGAATTAAATACAAATTCAGTTTAAAAAGTAGTGATATTCAATTTTAAATAATATTTATTTAAGATAAATGATACTGTTTTTCTGAAACCGAGTCACCACTTGACTAAAAACAGGCTGCTGACTGCCACATAGTGCTCTGGCACATTCTAGAAGCATCTCGTAATCTGAGCAAGTTATCAACTGGTCCTCATGTGATGTTAACCAATCTTTTCCTGTGAAGTTTATCTCCGTTCTTTTATCCTTAGCCCTCCAGTTACATTTATACTTCTTTGTTTTAAAAATTGTTTACTTCAAGGGCAAAGAGACAGAGGGACCCAGAGACAGACAGAGACAGAGACAGGCAGAGATGGAGATCTTCCACCTGTTAGTTCACCCCCCGGATGCCCACAACAGTCAGGGCTGGGGCAGGGCGAAGCCGGGAGCCAGGAACTCCGTTCAGCTCTCGCACATGGTGGCTGACTAGCTGAGCCGTCATTTGCTGCCTGCTGGGATGTGGATTAGCACGAAGCTGGACTCAAAAGTGCAGCCAGGATCCGAAACCAGACACAACCCAGATATACTGGCTGCCGGGGTCCCAGTGGCTTCTGAACTGCTGAGCCAAATGCCCACCCCCACACTTGGACTTCTTGACAGTGGTCTGCTGGTAACCAGGGGAGAGGCTGCGTGACCGTGGAAGCGTGGCCCTTCTTGTTCTCAGATGGTTCCCCAGCGGCCTGTGCGCTGAGGATGGGGATGCACGGAGACGCTTTACAGTCTCCAAAGGCCGCTGTGCTAGAGGGTCTCCCAGCTTCTCCCCCAGTGTTGGACATGGTGGCCATTTGTCCCGTCGCACTGTATTTCCAGTCCCTCTCCCTGTCCCCTCACACCAGAGAATTTCATTTCCTTTTCTCCTTAAAGTTAGATGCAATCGGGGCTGGTGCTGTGGTGTAGCTAGTAAAGTTCCAGCCAGCAGTGCCTGCATCCCATTTGGGCACCAGTTCGAGACCCAGCTGCTCCACTTCTGATCCAGCTCTCTGCTATGGCCTGGGAAAGCAGTAGAAGATGGCCCAAGTCCTTGGGCCCCTGCACCCACATGGGAAGACTCAGAGGAAGCTCCTGGCTCCTGGCTTCGGATCCACACAGCTCCAGCCGTTGCAGCCATCTAGGGAGTAAATCAGAGGATGGAAGACCTCTCTCTCTCTCTGCCTCTCCTTCTCTCTCTGTGTAACTCTTTCAAATAAATAAATAAATCTATCTTTAAAAAAAAGTTAGATGCAATTTTGTGACTTACCCAGACAATGTGTGTGTCATTAGGGGTGGGAACATTTCAGAGTTAATGCTATTGTTTTTCTTAAATGTTTATTAGTTTTATTTATTTCAGAGGCAGAGAGAGAGACAGAGAAATCCGTTGGTTCACTCCCCAAATGCCCACAACAGCGAGGGCCGGACTAAACTCGAGCCAGGAGCTGGGACTTCAGTCCGGTCTCCCCCGTGGGTGGCAGGAACCCAAGTACTTGAGCCCTCACCTGCTGCCTCCCGGGATGAGCATCAGTAGGAAGCTGGGATCAGGAATGCAGCTGAGGCTTGAACCCAGGCACTTCGCCGTGATGGGACTCTGCTTTCTTTCGGCCCTGAGGCTCCACCAGCCTCGCCTTGAGAGACAAGCGTCTCATGTGCAGGCAGATCCTATGGTCCGCAAGCGGGTGCTCAGAAAAGCACAGGGCTCATTGCCACACCCCCAGGCATCCGCTGCAGGATGCAGTTTAGGGGGAAGGAGGCAGAGGTTGTGTTTTAACCAATCTTGTCTCCAAAGGAGGCAGCACTTAGTGGGTGCTCAGAGCTGAGTTCTGGGCCCACACTTTGAAAATCAAGTGCTTCCTGCGGGTACCTGAGTGTATCCAGCTGGGGCTTCACTGACGCCGTCCAGGTGAGGTCAGGTGCAGCAGCAGAACCAATATCCAGATCTGCATTGTCTGGCTTCTGTTACACACACACACACACACACACACGTGTATAGTTATTAAAAAGAGTAGGGGCCGGTGCTGTGGCTCACTTGGTTAATCCTCTGCCTGCAGCACCGGTATCACATATGGGCACAGGGTTCTAGTCCCGGTTGCTCCTCTTCCAGTCCAGCTCTCTGCTGTGGCCCGGGAGGGCAGTGGAGGATGGCCTGCACCCGCATGGGAGAGCAGGAAGAAGCACCTGGTTCCTGGCTTTGGATCAGCGCAGTGCACTGGCTGTAGCGGCCATTTTGGGGGTGAACCAACAGAAAGAAGACCTTTCTGTCTCTCTCTCTCACTGTCTGTAACTCTCCCTATCAAATAAATAAATAAAAATCTTAAAAAATAGAGAAAACCAAATAAATATCAGTAGAACTGAAAAGGGAGTATTTTAAAAAATGAGTAGAAAACAGATACGTTTATTTTGGCGTGGAATATTTAAATTGCATGCATATATAAGATATATGCCAATACATAAAATTATGTGTAAACAAAGGAACTTCAAAAAGTTCATGGAAAGTGAAATTAAAAGCACGTGCATTTAGCATAGTGGTTACGATGCCACTTGAGGCACCTGCACCCCATAGCAGGGTTCAAATCTCAGCAATGTGTCTGAGTCCAGTGTCCTACTAATGTCACTCTGGGAAGCAGCAGGTGATGGCTGCCACCCAGGTGGGAGGCCTGGGCTGAGTTCTCAGCTCTTGGCTGCAGCCTGGCCCCGTCTCTGCTGATGCAGGTGTTTGGGGACTGAACCAATGAATGGAAGATCTCTTTCTGTCTCTCTCTCTCTCTGCCTTTCAATCCTTCCCTTTTGTGGCTGTGTCCTAGGCAGGACCAGATTCCCAGTGGCTCCTTTCCAGCCCAGCCAGTCGGAAAGGGAAAGAGCCTCGGGGGTCGCATGGGGGAAGAGTTCAGGCAGGGCCATGGGCCCCTCTCCCTGCGAAGACCAGAGCCACTCTATCCCAGCCTCAGCACCTTCCCGATGGCTGTGGGTAGGCTCTTCTTCCTGACAGCATCTGCAGCTAACGGGGAGGTTTTCTGCCACCTGCTCTGAGTGGCTGAAGCAACACACATTTCTTCCCTGCTCTGTTTGGGGGAGGGAGCAGCGGGCACCAAAACTGTGTCCAAAAAAGCTGTGAGAGGCTTTGAAATGGGTGAACAACAACCCACAACAAACACCTGCTGTGTCCTCCACATTTCTTAGTCTTTGAGCATTACTCACAGTCATGGATAATAACCCAAATGGTTCTTTTTCATAATAATGCAAATAAACTGTTGGACTGGGATGCAAGTAATGAATGCCCTGTAGATAGACACTTTTTGCATCCATTTGTAAATTCACTTTAGTTTTCTTGATGGTCTATATAATTGTGTTCTTTAAATTCTGCTTTGAAAGCCTGTAACATCTTAGTAGTTACCTCATCAATGAATGAGTCAAATAAAATCCCTTACAAAAGTTCTTTTCAAGTTTGTACTTAAGTTGTTATTTTACTCTTTATTTACATTTTTCAAATCCCCAGAGTGGGGAGGAAAACCTGTTATATGTTAGATTCTCTTGCTTTTGAGAGCCTCATACTCTTCCCGAGAGAGAGGCTGGGCAAAGCTTGCTAATTCTATTTTATAGCTAAAGAAACAGACCCAGGGAGGGGGACTATCAGCGACCAGAGACCACACAGAAACGATGGAGCTGAGAATTCCAGCCTGGCTGTGCTGGATCCTAAAACCTGTGTTCTGAACCATTTTCCTGTTTCCCATCCTCCCACTCCTTGAGACAACTCAGGTATTAACAGGGTAGCTACCACAGCGCCCCCATTTGGACGAAGATGAAACTGCAGTTCAGTGAACTTAAATGAATTGGAGAGAACTCTGGGTCCAAACCCTGACCTCTGGACTTCTCATTGTCTAGGACACACTCGTATAACTCAAGTGAGTGCCACTTTCCAGCTAGAATGTTCCTTGAACATCTGTTCTAGCTTTTTTTTTTTAAAGGCAGGGAAGATTGCTGGGTGGTTTTGGTTCCTAAAATGCTCTCTGAGCCTTTATTCATAGAAGCCTAAGTGAGGTGGGAACCTGGGCCAAAGTGGACAACAGCTGCTTCGCATGGTCCAGGCCAGACCAGGCAAAGGGACAGACACGGCCGAGCTGGCACGGCTGACGGCTGCTCTGCTGGGGCCATGAGAAGGTCACGGTCACAGCCTGAGGAGGTTTCCTGGTTGCACAGCCCTGCCCAGGGCTCACCAAAGCAGAGCAGAGTCAGCATTGGGAGACGTCGGGAATGGTACAGGACTCACCTGGGGCATCAGGCCGGCCTGGGTTCAAATCACGCCTACGTCAGCTATTAAATGGGTGACCTAGAGTGCATCTCTATGTCTCTCTGAGCCTCAGGTGTTTTTGTTTGTTTGTTTGTTTGTTTGTTTTGGTAGAAGACAGGCAGTGGCCCTAACTCTACAGGAAACTGCAGCACAGTCTACCTTCCACTCAGCCCCGCTCTGCACCTGTGGGCTGCTTCTCCCTGGAGCAGTGTCACTCCTCCGTCCACACTCGCCAAGTGGGCTCACAGCTGCTTGCAGTTGTTCGTGGCTGGTCTGGAGGTCTCAGAACCACCTCATCTTCCCTGTGGCCTTAACAACAAACCTTTCGTGCTTCTGCAAGATGGCTGCCACCTCTCACAGGGGACAGGCAGGTGCCCCAGCATGTACTCACCACGAGGCTCAGAGAGAGAGGGAGAGAGGAGAGCAGAGCTCAGCCTACAACCTGAGCACTCTTGCTCCCAAGAGGGGCCTCCTGAGCCTGAGCTGGGGCCCCTCCCTGATACACCGGTCAGTTTATAAGATGACCCAACCATCTTAGTTATCTCAATGTCCCAAAGACAGTTCTCCCCTAGAAAAATCCCAGGCCTGTCCCTCTGCTTGAGCTGGCCTTTGCAGGCACTTGCGTCACCCCCAGGTCCTTGTTCCCAGCCCCCGCATGCCCAGGTCCTGCGGGAATCCTCCGTAAACTTTACCTCTCGTCAATGGTCCCCGTTCAGGAAAATTGGCTCCTTTGACACCGTTTTAGACAAACCATAATGTGTGTGCGGCCCAAAGAGGTTCTATTTACAAGTCTGCAGGAAATAGCCCTGGGCAGAGGACGGTAATTGCAGGGTGAAGGTTCACCGGCAGGAGGGGACCAGGACTGCCCTGGGGGCAATGGGGGGGGGGGCGAGCAAGCCCCTTGGCCAGAGCAAGGCGCAGGTGGAGTGAGCTCTGGGTGGGGGACATGCTGGAGACAAGGGTGTCACCTGGCGCAGGTGCTGGGATGGACTAGAGGAGGTGCAGAGCCCGCCTCTGCCTCCAGGATGGGCAGGACCAGGAGCAGATTGGGGGAGGATGGGCAGGATGGGGGGCTGCGCGTTCCCTCACCTCTCAGTGCGCGTCCCCGCCGCACCTTGCTCTCCAGACTCTCCCTGAATGCTCCTTCCAGGCTCCCAAAGCTCCCACTCTCACTTTCCTTAAGACAGGGATCCAAGGAGACATCTCCTGGTCACTGCTGACACAGTGACCCCCCCACCAGACACACACACATAGAGACACACACAGACACACAGGCACACAGAAAGACACACACACAGACACACACATATAGACATAGACACAGACATACATACACACAGACACGCACACAAAGAGACACACACAGACACACAGGCAGAGAGACACACACAGACACACACACAGACATACATACACACACAGACACAAAGAGATATACACACAGACACACAGGCACAGAGACACACACAGACACAGACATACATACACACAGAGACACATAGACACACAGAGAGACAGACACGCACACACACACAGACACACAGACACACACACAAAGAGATACACACACACAGAGACACACACACAGACATATACACATACACACACACAAATACAGCCATACATATACACATAGACACACACAGAGACACACACAGACACATACACTCAGACATATACACAGACACATAGACATACACAGAGACACACGCACACATACACAGACATACATACACAGAGACAGACACACACAGACACACAGAGACATACACGAGAGACACACACAGGCACACAGGCACACAGAGAGACACACACCCAGGGATACACACACAGATACACACACACACACACACACTCTATTCTCCTAGCGCTGCATTTTGCGTCTTCACAGCACCCACCATCTCTGCACGAACTGCTGATTCAATGGTGAGCATCTGGCTCTCACGGCCACAGCATACATCCGAGTGCTTGGGGCTTTGATTTGCTCCTTTTGCACCCTAATGCCTGGAACAATGCCATCTGGAAAATGGAGCTCGCTCCGAGGATACCTCCGGAATGAATGAAGGGCCGTACAAGTGAGCGAGTGAGCTCATGAACGACAGCAGCCCCACCCAGCACCCCCTTGGTCCCCTCCCCTGGTGTGCACCGTCTTCCTCCTGGGGTAGACCTTGACTCTGGGGCGGGAGGAGTCGCTGACCCTGTCCAGCTGGAGGGGTCCTGCCTGGTGGAAGCTGTGCAGCCAGGGAGAGCCGTTCATGAGGTGACCAAGACCGAAGGCCCAGGAGGTGGGATGACACATTGAGGTCTCCGGAGATCAAGCTGAGGCCGAGCCACCGTTCCGAGCATCCCGCTGCCTGGCCCACTCTGGTCCCCGGACCCACCCTTGGCATGTATTCCGGCTCAGCGGACGAGAAAGCAGGGTTGGGAGGCCTCCCTTCAGATGTCCTGGAGGAGGCCTGGGGCTGGTGGGACTCAGCTATGCGGTGGAGGGTCGCTGGTTGGGGGTGGGAGGCACCTCCATAGCAGGGGACCTAGGGAGGTGACGTCATCACACAAGTCCCCCTCTGGCCATTTCCTCAGCAGGAAGTCATTCTGACCAGACTGCCCTGGGCCCCACGTCCAGCACCGTTACCCCTCGGCAGGACACCTAGCCCCCGGGGGCTCCCTGACAGGTGGTGGCTGTGGCTCCCTGTAGCCAAAAGCAAAGAGCTTGTGGGTGGGTTTGAACCCTCGGCAGCCTGACCCCAGGAGAGACGGAGGGTCGGGCTCTCCTCACCCACAGCGGGAGGCCAGGCCCTGGCTACCTCAGTCTGGCCTCAGTATTTTTAGCATTTTCCCTCCTTCCCTCCCTCCCACAAGCCACTAGCCCACTCCTTGCCCAAATAACAGTCACCAAAATAGCCCTGGCCTTGACAGAGGGGTGCTGGGAGGGTCCCCCTCCCTCCTGCCGGTCGGGCAGGCGTGAGCCGGAGGCCCTGGGCCTGGGCGAGGCCCGAGCGGAGGCCGTTAATTGCACCTTTGGCCCGAATAAAAAAATAGCTGTCCTGGGGCCTACTGCTACTCTGGCTTTGAGGATCAGGTGCCCGGGGATACCTCAGGGTCTGGGCGCCCAGAGACCCCCCAGCAGGCAGCAGTCAGATGGGCAGAGTGGCCGGGTCTCCCTGTCACCTGGGTCCTGCTGAGCCACACCGAGGGGTCCCGGAGGGGGCGAGGGCTCTGCCGGCTGCGTCACTGGCTGCTCTGGCCAAGGCCGTGTCCCGTCACTAGCCCCTAGCTGCTTCACTTGTCTTCGCTGTGTAGGTAGGTCACCAATCCCCTAATGTGACATCATCTGTTTGCGTGTTTGTGTCTCATCTCCCCAGCACGGTGGAGGGGCAGGGGTGGGGGCAAGTCTGCTGCTGTTCTGCCTTGTCCTCAACACCTAGTCGAATGCCTGGAGCTCAATTAGCCAACACTTTGAAGATGAAAGCTACTGCATCCAGCAGGTCTGGCCGCTTCCTGACGTTGCCCATGCGATGAAAAGCCAGGGGGAGAGAGAGAGAGAATGGCCCCCAGCAGTGTCAAGCTTGCCAGCTCAGCCCCCAAGCCCCAGGATGAGCCACCCTCCCTGCTCGGTGCCCCCGCTGCCTGCTGAATTTAGACACCCCCCCCCCCCCCCCCCCCGTGCAGCCCGCGGCTGCCCAGAAGGCTCCTGTTTGTCGACCATGAACCAGGCACCTGCTCACTGCTTCGCTTACGTCACTGGCAAACAGGCAAATCTGGGGGAAACCCCAAGGCCCAAGACTACCATCACCTCCATCTTCAGGGGTGCACCGGGGACACAGCAAGAGCCAACCATGGGGCCCAGACACCCCGCTTCCTGTAGATAAGGGCTGGAGTTGAAGCCAGGCAGTCTTGCCTCAGAAGCCCGCTGTCTAAGGAGACGCTACAGGTTCCTCCGGCCAGGCCAGGCTCCCGACGCCCTGCCCCAGGCCTGCTCTCAGCAGCACTGCCCATGAGGGCCTCTCACAGACACTAAAGGTCTTCACGCACGTCGCCTGCTTTGCTCTTCATAGAGGCGCTGACGTTGCCACCACCATTTCTCAGAGGCCCGGAGAGGGGAAGCGGCATGCCCAAGGTGACTTGTGCAGAATCTTCCAATTTTCGTTGGTTTCCCATGCACCATCCTCCCCTGCTCTCCCTTCGTCCTCCTCCCTGCCTCTCCCCAGCTCTGATGGGCGCCCAGCCCCCTGCTTCTGCAGCTCCCGGAGCCCCCAGCCCATGGGGCAGCGCTGGCAGGTGCTCCAGGAGCCCTGTGCAGCCCCGAGTGGAGCTCCACGCCTTCTGGATATGTGATGAGCTCTGCCACCCTGCCGCCTTCATGGCCACATGAAGGGGACAGACAAATAAACATGGCGGGAGTTGGATGCTGCAGAGTTCCGTTCAAGGGCACCGGCTACAGATGCCGCTGGGTCCTGCGGTCACAGCAGCCCTCATGGCCTGCGCCACGGCTCCGGAGACCTGGCTTCTAGAGTCCCTTCAGCTGACTTCTTTGAGCCTGGGCTCTCTGGCCTGGCTCACGGGGAGAAGTGTGCATGCTCCTGAGTTCTTCCGCAGGGGCCTGGGATGATCACAAGGGATGGGACGCAGGGTCTTCAGGCTGAGCCTGCACAGGGACTACCCAGCTTTGTGCTCCCCTGCCCTGCACAAGCATCTACATTGTCAAAGTCGTCTCACAGTAACCAGTGTGCACCTCCCTAGAGGCCTCTGGGGCTACTCATGTTGTGACGGCCCCAACCCTGTCCAAAGTCGGGATTTTTCTCTGCCTTTCCTTCTCCCATGCTTTCATTCCTCCCCTCACTCATTCATCCCGGGCCCTCTTTTGCTGGGCCGTCTAGCACCCTTGTGTCTCTGCAACACCTTATTTTACGCTGCCTTCTTGGAACACGGAATGACTACACTTTAGCCGCTTAGCGTCTTTTCGCTCAGTTTTTCCTGTTAGAATGCTGGCTTCGTTATTCCAGGGGCCTTGTGGGTCCCCTCTGCGTCCCCAGGCCATCACGCCACATGCCTGGCAGAGAAGGGGCTCCGCAAACTGAGCTGAATGAACCCATCTGTGTTCCCAGCACGTTTGCCCTGGGACCATCCCAGGGGTCCCTCTGCCAAGGGTTGTCATAGGATACGTGGACGCTGTGCCACTCGGCTGCGGGCGGGAGGCCTCAGCAGGAGACACTGTTTTTCCCTGGGAGACTCAGCCATTCCTGCCAGGGAGCCCACAAGTCCCCCCCCTCCCGGGGTTCTGAGCCCACTCTCACCGACGTCAGCACCACGGGTGCTACCAGATTTGCTTTATGCAGGGAGGGGCTCCCGAGGTTTTGTCTGTAGAAAGGGTCCAGTCAAATGAATAAACAATTTACCTGAATTTTTTTTTCCTAAAGAAACAGACAGGGAGCCAGCATTGTGGGTAAAGCTGCCGCCGGTATCCCACATGGGCACTGGTCCAAGTCCCAGTGCTCCACTTCCGATCCAGCTCCCTGCTAACACACCTGGAAAAGGAGTGGAAGGTGGCCAAGTCCTTGGGCCCCTGCACCCACATGGGAAACCTGGATAAGCTCCTGGCTCCTGGCTTCGGATTAGCACAGCTCTGGCCGTTGTAGCCAATTGGGGAGTGAACCAGCGGATGGAAGACCTCTCTCTCTCTCCTTCTCTCTCTCTCCTTCTCTCTCTCTCTCTCTCTCTCTCTCTCTCTCTCTCTCTCTGTGTAACTCTGCCTTTCAAATAAAATAAAAATAAATCTTCCAAAAAAAAACTCCGTTAGTTTTGGTGTGAATTTTTTGAAATCTATGCATGGTTTATTCATAATACATATTTTCCACGGATTTTTTGAAGACTGCTCACTTACATGGATTCCAAATTTTCGCCACCAAAATAAACTCTTCGTCTAATTCTGTTTCCCATGAACTCTTTGAAGTGTCCCTGAATGAGACAATATACAAGAGGCAGAGTTCCAACAACTTTTTCTGGACACTTCAATTTCGTGTAATTTTCACATGCCATGAAATAGTCTCCTTTTTATGCTTTCCAGCCACTAAAGACGTAAAAACCCGTTTTTAGCTCACCTTCTGTTAAAAAAAAAAAGAAAAACAAACAATAGCTAAAAAAAAAAACAAAAACAAAATAAAAAAAATACCCACAACCCAACCCAGGTAGAGGGCAGGACTGGCCCCTGGCTCTCAGGGGCTGACCCCTTATGGTCATTGTACATCCTGGGTTCAAGTTCCGCTTGAGTGAATGACCTTGAGCAAAGCTCCCGCTTGAGCTTCTCTGGGCTCAGCTTACCTCTCTGGAAAAGGGGCCCGCACCTGGTGGTCCCTAAAGCTGCACTCCTCGCACTCCACCACCTCACGGTGGAAATGCCAGGATCTGGTGGGTGCGTGGGTTGGGAAGGAGGGCCTTCAGCCAGGAATGTGGGAGGAAGACTTTCTGAGCATTAAACTTGTCACCTGGAAAGGGGGGGGGGGGCGCATGTTTGCCCAGCTCTCCTGTGTGCCCCCCGCAGCTGTGTGGGCCCTGGGGTCACAGAGAGACCCAGCGACCCCATGGACACAGAGGCGTTGGCCAAAGCCTCCTCACTGCGCCTCCCCCAAACCCTCCTCCCCCTGCCCCCCCCCCCGCACCCCCCACCCCCGCCGCCGCCTTGCTTAACAAAGACGAAGACAGCACTTGACACTGTAATGTTGAAAATTGCTTGTTTCAGAACATCCCGGTAAACAAGCCGGTCTTTGTTTTAATCCCAGCCTGGCTTACTGTAGTTAATTATAGGAATTTGTGGCTATTTATGTGAACCGAGGACAGGCAAAAACATTCATTTGTCGGCCATGTAAGTGCTGGGTGGGAATGGACTCCAAGTGCCGGGAGCACCTAGGTAGCATTTGTCCCGGGCGCTGAGCGAGGTAGCGAAGGCTCAGGTGTGTAATTATCCCCACTGCTGCCCGAGAGAGAGAGAAGGCTGCCAGGGAAAGTGATGTGCTAATCACTGTTTTCTGCCCAGAATGGGTAACGGGAAAGGCCCCGTGTTTAAGGCAATTGCCTGAGAGGTGGGTCTTGCACCTGCCAGGTGAGCTGGGGTGTTTCAGGGCCCGTCAGCCGCCGGCACCCGCCTCCCCCCCCCACTGGTTCCTGTCCCCAGCGGGTCTGGGCACAAGGGAGCCAGGCCAAGGTTCCCAGGGCCTGGAGGAGAGGGAGGGAGCCGCAGCGGCCGCAGGGCCTGGGTGCCGCCTGGCTCCCTCCTCGCCAGCCCCAGAGGAGCCACGGGGAGCAAGGAATGTTAACAAAGAGGAGACAGCACTGGCTAAACAGAGCCCCCAGACAATTCCCGGCCCAAACAAAGCCAGCCGGCCCCCCGCCCCGCACGGGAACACAAGCCAGGCCTTTGTGCGCACTCAGTAATTATCACTGGCAATTACTGAATCCCAGCCTGGGCCGCGCAGGGGCGGCAGGCGGCCCACGGAACCTGCTGCGGGGCCCACTGTGGCCAGAGGAACCCTGAAGGGCCCGGGGGTTCGGCTCCGTCCCCCATGCCCCAGGCAGGCCACATGGATGTCCAGTGGCCATGTGGCCGGTGGCTGCTCTCATCCCCTCTGCTCCTGCCTCGGGGCTGCACAGGTCCCTCTGCCTGTGTCCTGGCCTCCGATCCTCTGCTCACTCCTTGGCCTCTTCTGTCACCTCCCCTGGCGCCCCCCAGACTTGCATCTGGGAAGCCCAAGCGCCTGGGCTTCTGTTCCACTTCATTCCCGCCTCCCGCCCTTACCTTCCTGTTCTCCCTACTTTAACGCTCTCTCTTCCCCTCTCCGCAGAGCCATAGCCAACCGCCTCCAGGAAGCCTGCGGGGACTGCTCCACCTTGCCTGACTGTCTCGTGAGAACGTGTTCAGGTACACACACGTGCCACCTCAGTCACGGACTTGGTAACCCCCATAATTATGGTGACACAGTTATACACATTTGCTGGGTACCTACTGTGTCCTGAACACAGCACTCAACAGCCTCCAAGCGTTTAAGTCCTCTGATCATCTCAAGGGATGGAGACTATTGTGATCTCCATTGTACATGCACAGAGAAGTTAAGGAAGCCGTTTGAGGTCACAAAGCAGCACGCGCGAGCTTGTGTGAGTCCTGACTGATCTTGTCCACCTTTCTCCAACCCTGTATTCAGTCGGTCACCTTGGCCTTGACATCGGTCATGGAAGAAATGCTTACACCAGGGGAACCAGCAAACTCCATACAAAAGGGCTTCCTCCCCTCCCCTGGGGCTGCACCCACACTGCCCTGTTAGAGCTGGGCTCCCTGCACCCTGGTCTAGAGTGGGGGCATGTCCCATGTCCCCTGCGGGGTGGTGCTGGGAGTCTGGTGCGTCATTCATGGACCCACTCAGCAGAGCAGGCTCTCAGACAGGTGAGGGGCAGTTTGGCTGGAGGGCTTTAACCTGCCTGGGGACAAAGCCTCACTGTCCCTCCTGGGGAGCAGTGGGTGCCTATAATTCCTTGGCGAGCCTGACCCTGGCAGACCAAGGCCCCTCTCCTCCGACCAGCTGCCAGGCAGAGGCGAGCGCTGCAGACGGATCAATTAGAGACTAACTCCGTGTCAGTTTCAAAAAAAGACGAGACAAGAAAAGCTGAGGATAATGTCAGGAAGAGTCAAAGTTAGCCGATCCTCAGAGCCCCAGCAGGGCTGGCCCTGAGCGGCCGTCTCGGGAAGCTATTCTGGTTTGCCCGGCTGGTGGTTTGGAGCACTTTGCTGGGCACCCACCAGCCAGAGAGGCCAACAGGCTCCTGCCGTGGGGAGCTGCCTTTTCACACCAGGGAAATGACGGTTTCTGGCCCAGAGAGATCAGAGGGGATAAAAATACGTTTCCGTCACATCTGGATGCTGGCTCCGGGGCTCTCGCTGACTCAGAGCGCCCTGCACAGAGCTGGGGCGGACGCCACGCCGGGTAACAGGTGCAGAGAAGCATGGCAAGGGACAAGCCGCCTCCCCGCCTCCTCAGGGCCCCAGGGCCCCAGACGCAGATGGGGAGACCTCTGAGCGGAGTTCTGGGGCAAAGTAGCTCTCAGGGTGCCCACCTTCTCACCCCGTGTCCTTGGAGAAGGGCCCTCTCTGCTGGGTGCCAAGCAAGAGAACCCGCCCCCCTTCTCCGTCCAGGCCGGGTCTGTGCCAGCTCGCTGGCGGGCACTGCAGGGGCAGGAGCCGGAGGATGGCGCTCTTTGGGCCTTTAGAGAGCCCAGGGTGTGGGTTAGGAGCAAACCAGGGAGCAGACCACGTGCCTTACACAGAGACAGCTCTGCAGGGGCCAGCAAGAAGCAGGAAGTGGCTGTCTCTGGAACTCAGCAAAACAAACAAGAAATAAACAAAGCAACAGGCTTAGTAACATTATTTAAGTACCCAGCACTTCAGAGTCACTTAATCCTTAGAGCAACTCCACGAAGGACTTACTACAGTGATCCCACTTGACAGATGGGGAAACTGAGGCCGATTGAAGTTGCCAGATAGTGAGCAGTCATGCTGGCACGGACCCCTCTGCCTCCTGGAGCTGCTGTCTTAACCTTTACGCCCTAGTCAGGGGATGGTGAACTTTGTCACCCAGGGCCAGATGGCACAGAGTTTTAAGCTCTGCAGGACAAATGGCCCCAGGTACAACGATTCCATTCCGCTGCTGAGGCATGGAGGCAGCCACAGAGAGAGCACGGCTGTGTTCCAAGCAACAGTGCCAGCGGCAGGTGACTGGATGTGGCCCGGTGCCCACAGCCTCCCAATCCCTGTAGAGAACGTTCTAGTTCTGGAGCTGGGATGGTTCCGTGATAACTACACCCCGTTCTAGAGCAGCTCAGTCTGACAGGCATGGAAACTCAACTCACATGCTTATACCAATATCGTCCAGTAAAGAATTAGAAATCAAAAAGAAACAGGTGAGATTAATTTTAATACATTTGATTTAGCCCAATAGCTCAGACTTATGATTGCCGTGGATAATCCTAAACTACTGGGCCAGCACTGTGGGCAGTGGGCTAAGCTGCTGCCAGTGACACGGGTGTCCCAAGCTGGAACATTGGTTGGAGTCCCAGCTACACTGCTTTCTCTGCAGCCCCCTGCCAATGTGCCTGGGAAAGCAGCAGACGATGGTCCAAGTCCTTGGGCCCCTGCCAGCCCTATGGGAGATCCAGATGGGGTTCCAGGTTCCTGGTTTCAGCCTTGCCCATCCCCAGCCATTGAGGCCATATGGGAAGTAAACTAGCAGATGGAAGGTATCTATCTCTCTTTCTGTGTCTTTCCCTCTCTCTAAATCTGCCTTTCAAATAAATAAATAAATGAATCTTTTAAAAATATAAAAAAAAGAATGTAGGGCCCAGTGTTGTGGCCGCCATCCACAACGCCAGCATCCCATACGAGTGCCAGTTCGAGTCCCAGCCGCTCCACTTCTCATACAGCTCCCTGCTAATGTGCCTGGGAAAGCAGCCTGGGCCCCCACCAAATGCATATGCTCCTGCCACCCACCCATATGGGAGACTGGATGGTTCCAGACTCCTGGCTTAGGACTGGTCCAGTCCTGGCCATTGTGGCCATTTGGGGAGTGAACCAGAGATGGGATCTCTCTCTTTCTCTCTCTCTCTCTCTCTCTCTCTCTCTCTCTCTCTCTCTGACTCTCCTTTGTCTCTAGAACTCAGGCTTCCAAATAAATAAAACAAATCTTTATTTATTTATTTATTTTTCTAAGGCCTTCCTTCCGTTGGTTCATTCCCCAAATGGCCGCTACGCTGATCTGAAGCCAGGATCCAGGTGCTTCTTCCTGGTCTCCCGTTCGAGTACAGGGGCCCAAGCACTTGGGCCATCCTCCACTGCCCTCCCGGGCCACAG
This sequence comes from Sylvilagus floridanus, assembly GCA_949820135.1. Lineage (NCBI taxonomy): Eukaryota > Metazoa > Chordata > Mammalia > Lagomorpha > Leporidae > Sylvilagus > Sylvilagus floridanus. The sequence continues at coordinate 54,487,896 of OX463232.1, forward strand.
CAGAGAGCTGGACTGGAAGAGGAGCAACTGGGACTAGATCTGCTGCCCATATGGGATGCCGGCACCACAGGTGGAGGATTAACCAAGTGAGCCATGGCGCCAGCCCAAACAAATTTTTAAAAAGTCATAGACAGGGGCCAGTGCTATGGCGTAGTAGGTAAAGCCACCACCTGCAGTGTAAGCATCTCATATGGGCGCCAGTTCGAGTCCCAGCTGCTCCACTTCTGATCCAGTTCTTTGCTATGGCCTGGGGAAAGCAGTAAAGGATGGCTATCATTGGGCCCCTGTACCTACATGGGAGACCTGGAAGAAGCTCCTGGCTCCTAGCTTCAGATAGGCGCAGCTCCAGCCATTGCAGCCAATTGGGGAATGAACCTCTCTCTCTGCCTCTACTTCTCTCTTTGTGTAACTCTGACTTTCAAATAAATAAATAAATCTTTAAAAAAGTCATATACAAAACTTATTAATAATTTGTTAAAGATTTATTTATTTGTGTGAAAGAGTGACAGACAGATGCGCGCGCGCACACACACACACACACACAGATCCTCCATCTGCTGGTTCTCTCCCCAAATGAACACAATAGCTGGGGCTGGGCCAGACGGAAGCCCAGAGCCCACGTACGTGGCAGAGGCCCAAGTACTTGAATCGTCTCCTGCTGCTTTCCTAGGCACATTAGCAGGGACCTGCATCAGAAGCGGAGTAGCTGGGACTCGAACTGGTGTCCATACAGGATGCCAGCGTTGGTTGTAGGTGGCAGCTTAACCAGCTGTGCCAATACCTTCTTTTTCATACTGAGTCTTTAAAAGCTGAGGTGTATTTTACGCACACAGTGCACCTCAAGTCCTATTTGCCTTACCACGTACTCAACAGCCACACGAGGTGAAGTCTACCTTGCTGGTCTGACAATGCACTAGAGATGGAGCTTTCGAAGCGATCAGCTATCACACTCAGGGAGGGGTCCCTGGAGAAGCCTTGTGTGGGAGCAGAGGTGGTCACCACATGACAAGACGGGGCTGGGCTTCCAGGTGCACGGCACAACTTGCTAGAAGGATCCAGAAACGCTGGGGCGTGGGGCTGGTCAGCCATGCAGGCATTCGGGCCTGAGCCTGGGCTGAAGGTTTGAGATGCCCAAGGCCCGGGTCTGGGGACAGGGAGCTGGGGAGGAGTTTGAGGGGCGTGCACATGACGGGCTCTGCAAGTCTTGGGGAGAAGTTTAGACTTGATTGTTTTGTGAAGAGTTATTTATTTATTTGAAAGGCAGTTACAGAGAGAGAGAGAGAGAGAGATCCTCCATCTGTTGGTTCACTCCCCCAAATGTCTATAACTACTCCAGCTGGTTCAAGTCGAAGTCAGGAGCCAGGAACTCCATCTGGGTCTCCCATGTGGGAGCAGGTGCTCAAATAGTTAAGCCACCTTCTGCTGCTTTCCCAGGCGCATCAACAGGGAGCTGGACTGGAAGTGGAGCAGCAGGACTCCACCCAGCACCCTTCTGGGATGCCGGCAAAGCAGGCAGCAGCTTAACCCATTGCGCCATGATGCTGGCCCCTGGACTAGATTCGGATGGCAAAGTTAAGTCCAGAGGAGTGGCCTCCCTCGGCGATCTCCACCTGCTACCCCAGCAGCTCAGCGAACACAGCACCGGGCCACGTCCTCCACCCCTGCTGACTTCCAAGTGTGGTCCCCAGACAAGGGTCACCGTGAAGCTTGCTGGGAATGCAGAGCACGGGCCCCACCCCAGACCTTCAGAGCCAGCATTTGCCTGTTAGCCAGAGTCCCAGGGCACAGGCGAGCGAGCCGGCGATCCTGACTTGGGCAGGGGCACAGCGGCTCCCAACGGCCCTCACTCCACTGCCCTTTGCAGCCCAGCAGCACGGCTGCCCCCAGCATGCTCCCTGCCTCCCCGGCCCTCATGCCCAGAGCACCCGGCCAGTTCCCCCTCCTGCAGCCACAAACGAGGCAAATTACCCAGATGCCTCCACCCCCACTTCCGTGTCTTTGGCATTTTAAATACTCCCTGTTTGGATCTCCTAGAGCTGTCTCAGGTCTCTGCTTTTCTCTCCCACGGCAAAAATGTTAATGGCTCACACTGCTCGGGCTGGCGGGTTTTGCGGTGAGCACTGTACACAGGGAGATTGGGGGGGGGGGCAGCAGCTGGACTTCAAAAGCAGCCTCAGCGAGTCCAGCCTGCCGGGCTCGCTGCGCAGGTGAGGGAGGAGGCAGAGAGCATTGGCGAGCGGGATTTTCATCCTGGAGGAAACCATTTGATTGGTTTCAGTTCTCGGCAAGTTCCGAGGCCGCCTGACCCGCATTTGTCATCCTGCCCATTTCATTCCCATCCGAGGTGGGCCATTAAGCGCCTCCAGCCGGGGCAGAGAGCCTGGTTTTGTTGCAGGGAGCGAAGGGCCTCACCACTGCCACGGTACCGCTAGGAAGCGAGCGAGTGGCGCTGAGCCTCAGCGACCGTCCCGCACCTGCTAAGCCTTCCTCAGATTCACAGCGGAAGCCTTTTTTTTTTCCCTCCTGGAAATTACAGTGCCATAGTCTACCTATCTGCTTATGGCCCAAGGACTTCCTAGGGAGATGCTAAAAGGGTTTGTCAGAGCAGGTGCACTGTGGGTTTTCTGGCTCCTGAAGCATTTGGGGGGCAGTTGTAGACAGAAGGAGCCCCATGCATGTGGAAATGGATCTACTGCCTTTAAGTTCATCGACATCAAAATTAGCTTGAATCATAATTTTCCAGTTAGAGAGTTATCCCTCCTGGGGAGGAGAAGGACATTGATACCAAGAGCTCTGCCCAGGTGTGGGAGGGTGAGTGTTAGCTGCACGCCAGGAGCAGGTCATATAACCACAGCAGCAGTAATAATTAACGAGACACCCGTACATGGTGAGCACATGTGATACACACACACGGTGAGCACACACACGTGGCACAGTGCTAAGCACTCTGCCCGGGTTCAACCCGCAGGATCCTCACCGCAGTCTGTTAGCCTGGACTTTTGCTCATGCCCATGGTATGGAGGAGCAAAATGAGACCCAGGAGGACTGGGGGTCTCTACCCAGAGTTGCGACGCTTCACAGCAGCAGAGCCAGGATTTCCCAGCGCTCTGATTCTCACACCTCACCATCCTGCCTCTCAGCGGTTTGCGCAGTCTCATTTGTGACCACTTCCAAGAAGAAATTACTATGGGCTGCATTTTGCAGGTGGAGGAATAGATTCTGAGTGGTGCTGGGAGCTTGGGCAGGTGGGGTACCCCCATGCTGCTCCAGGCCCTGGGGAGCGCCTACTCGGGGGCGATGGCTGCCCTACCCTCTGATTTCCTAGCGGAAAGTACAAGTCGCAGTGTTATGAGAGGTTCCCCGTCTGGAACATCCCACGTTTCTAAGGCCGTTTGTGGAGAGCAGGAGGCCGGCTGGCAGTCCCCCTGCACCCTGCGACCTTTCCACACATGCATCAGCTTCCCCTGGGGAGACAATGCTTTTTTCCTGTTCTCTGAGGCAAGCTGGGGCTCCCACAGGAGGATGGAAGAGGCGTTCCTGTCGTTGGTGTGTAGCCCCCTGGGGACGACCTCCTCCCCCCAGGTCATTGCTGCCCCTCCCCAGTCACGCATGGACCTTTCTGCCACCCGACTGGGGAGGAGGTAGATGGCTGGATTTTCATCCTGCACAGAACCTTCTCCAAGACCTTCCATTTAATGGGCTCTTTCTCTGGGCAGAGGGCAGGGGACCCTTAAGGCAAACTGTCCATTCTCAGGCAAGTGGCAGGTGCATGGGGCCATGGGAACAGCATCCTCCACTCCCCCTACACAAAGGGGAGAGCCGGACCACACCTGCTCACAAGCGTGGCGCTTCCATCCCAGCCGATCAGCTGGGAGTGGCTGCCAGACTTCCTCTTCCTTTTGTGTGTCTGAAATATTTTGTCCTCATTGGGACAAATTAGAAACAATGATGCAGCTGGGAGCACCTCGCCCGCACCTTCATGCCCTTAGGGGGAGACTGATGCTTGCACCCCAGGGAACAGAGCTCAGGAAAATCGGTTGTGAAGCCCCTACGGTCTGGCACGCTGCAGACCAAGGGGGACATGAGACAGAAGACAACCGTGGCAGGTGGCTGCGGATCCTGCCCTGGCCGGGGTCGCCCCTGGACTTAGAACCTTATCTGATTCCCTCTCGGTGACGCCCCTGGCTTCGCATTAGATGACAGAGTTCATGGGGACAGGGACAAGTATCTGTTCTATCTTCTGTGTCTCACATGTGCAGAGTGGCACCTGGCACAGAGTAGGCACTCAACGTCTTTAAGCAAATGACCGATTAATGTGAAGGCTTTCAGAAAGTTCATGGGAGATGCATAGTATGAAAAAGCTGTGCAAAATTTCCTGCACCAAAATAAACTTATCTTTTAGTCTTTAAAATGTTTATTTTTTTTAAAAAGTATGTTTGGAAGGATGGGAGATAAAGACAGAGAGAGGTCTTCCATCTGCTGGTTCACTCTCCCAAATGCTTGTACAGCTGGCACCAGGCCAGGCTCAAGTCAGAAGCTGGGAACTCAATCCAGGTTTCCCATGTGGGAGGCAGTGTCCCAAGTACTTGAGCCGTCGCCTGCTGCCTCCAAGGGCAGTTCTTATCAGGAGGCTAGAATTGGAAGCAGAGCCAGGTTTGAAACCCAGGCATCAGGGAGGTCTTCCTGGAAGAGGAGATCCTTTGGCTAGGCCCCGAGAGAAGTGACATGCTGAAGGAAGACCCGGAGCTCAGCTCTTGGTGCTCGGACTCGATGCACTCATCACGCGCTGGGAGTGGACAAAGGGCCAGGGGCTTCCCCACAGGGTTGTTTGATTGAAAGATTTATTTCATCTGTTTGAAAGCCACAGTTCTAGAAAGAGAAGGAGGCAACAGCCAGGGCTGGGCCGGGCTGAAACCAGGGGCCTTGGAATCCCATCCAAGTCTCCCACGTGTGTGGGAGGCACCCAAGCCCGCTGCCTTCCCGGGTGCATTAGCCGGGAGCTGGATCAGAAGGGGAGCAGCCAGGACTCGACCGGGATGCCAGGGTCGCAGGGGGAGGCTTAGCCCGCTGAGCCCTGATGCCGGCCACGCCAGGGCTGAAGTGCACGTCAGGTGGCGGAGCGTCCACCCCCGAGTCACAGATGGAGAAGCTGAGAGAGGCCCAGAGCCCTGCCGCCCCTCGCCTGAGGTTGCCTGCAGGTGAGCGGAGCGCCTGACAGCCCGACGGCTGCCTGCCCACGGCTGAGCAGGTCCCAGGGCCAAACTGCGTCCTGCCCCATGGCCTCCTCTGGCTCTTCCCACTCCGAGTAGCTGGGAGCCCCAGGCCCCATGCACGGGCCTGCCCAAGCGTCTCTGGGCTACCCTGTGGGCTCCCTGCTTCTTCCCTTCAACCCCTCCTAGAACTGCAGAGCACAGCTCTTTCAGGAGTGAATTCCCCCAGCTGGGCCACAAGCTCCTCTTTGCCTGGGGCAGGACCCCTGCCCCCACCCCTCCCCAAGGGAGAGCTGAGAAGGACCCTCCCCCATCTCCTGCCACCCACTTCTTGCCAAGACTCCCCCTTGGCCTCAACTTGCCCACTCCTGGGGATTAAAACCCTTGGCTTTGTTTCTTTAAACTGATCATCAATTTTCCTTTTATGAAAATTAACACCAGATCGGAAATGTCTTAAAAAATACATCAAGGCGAGGCAAGTGGCTTTTTGAGATCAATCCTGGGCACACACCGGTTTGGGGCAGACTTCCCCAAACCTGGGCCGGGGAAGCCAGCGGCGGGCAGGCAGCAGGAGTTCAGCTTGGGGCGCGCCTGCCTCCCCCTGCACCTGCCCAGGAAGGCGGCGCCCATGGGTCCTCCCCACCCCCAGCTCTCCCCCCACGCACCCCCTCCTCGCCCTCTCCCGCACCGCTGTCTCCTGCAGGTACTTCACTTAATTTTGTTTAGAAATTTGAAGAGGAAGTGAGAGTGCCGCATGATTATAGCCTTTATTTAAAGGTTTGATTTAGGTTTCTCTCTGTTCTTATATCAAAGATAAAGTGGAAGTGGTGGTACCATGTTCAGGTAATGAGATTTTATATTAAAAAGAATAAATTAAGCTCATAAAACCGTAGGTGGAGGACCGGGCGGGGCTGGCGCGCTCTCGGAGGGAGCGCACGCCTGTGTGTAACGAGGAGCCAGCTTGGGGCTTGGGCTGTTAAATCAAGGGCAGCCTTTCTCCCCATTCTGTTTGGAAATTTTCTTCCTAGGAAGTTTAGGGATGAGATTCCAGGGAGCCAGAGACAACCGCGCCATCCTTTGCTTTACCACTTTGTAGCTGTGTGGCCGCAGGCAAGTGGCTTAACCTCTCTGATCCTCCTTTGCCCCATTGCATGAGCGCCCCCACCCGAGCCACTGCAGTGGTGCTACGAGCCCGCGGGTGGGCGTGCAGTGGGGGGCGGCTCGCTACAATCACTAAGCTGCAGCTTTCCTCTCTGTCTCACGCCGCTACCCACCTAGCAGAGCCATCACAACGCACAAATGGAATCAGAAGGCAAAACTCCTAGCGCAAAAAACCCCGAAACTGTTGTATCTGTATAGTGATCGCTGCTCATTCGGACCAGGCCCTGGGTGGAATTTTCCCGTCTCTGTCCAGAGGGGGCCGAATCCTGGGTCAGGTGCGGTGCGCGGACGCACGCTGCTGAGACCAGTGAGGAACCGCAGCCTTCCGCTGCCCTCTCCCCACCCACCCCTTCCTTCCTTGTGAGCAATAACACAAAACACAAAGAACAGGACTCAAATAAAGACTCAGAGCCCAAGCCGTCTGTGGTCATTTGAAAACCGATCCTTTTTGAAAAGCCGGGTGACATTTTCCTTTAACGCCTGATTTTTTTTTAATGCTGGCTGCATTTTTTAAGCACCCGGCCGGCTTGTAACTAGCCAAGGCAGTACAGTAGCTGCGCCGACTGTACCATTTGATCATTAATTTATCACAGTTCTAGTAGTTTGTCTGACAGGTGATAGCACTTTCATCTAATGAGCCCACAGCCAGGGAGGGGGCACAGGAGCCCAGGCTGGCCGGGCTGTGGGCTGAGGGCCACGCACAAGGCGCCAGGACCCACCACTGGAGGCCTGGAAACTGGCCGCGCATAGGGCTGGGGTCCCGCCACAGCAGAAGAGGCATGGCCGGTCCCGTCAGTGGGTCAAGGGCAAGCAGAAGCGGTAGGTGATACCTGAGTGGGCCGGTGAGGTACCCCTGGCTCACCCCAGCTAGGAGGGGTCAGGCTGCAGTGACCACGCCATGTCCACCCTCCAAACGCAGAGGCTTCTGGCATGGAGCAGGATTTTCCCTCCTGCACCTTGTCCCCATGGCCCAGGGCTCCAGTTTGCATGTGGTTGGAGCGTGTCCGTCCCGTGTCCCTCCCCCTCTGGCTCACGTGTTGAAATCGAATCTTCATTACAAGGAGGAAGAGGAGGAAACTTAATCCAACCACGTTTATGGGGGCCAGTGAGGATTAGCTGAGACCACCAAGGGGGAGCCCCAGGGATCCAATAGCTGGTGGCTTTCTGGAAGAAGGGGAGAGAGAGCAGAGGAGACGTGGGCGTCCGCAGTCCCGGCCTGTGGCCAGCGGCTGCCCCGGGCCACTCCAGGACTCTGTCCATCAAAGGCCCCCTCCGCTTGCAGACAGAATGTACCTCTTTGTGGCCGGCGCTGTGGCTCACTTGGCTAATCCTCCACCTGCGGCGCCGGCACCCCGGGTTCTAGTCCCAGTCGGGACGCCAGATTCTCTGTCCTGGTTGCTCCTCTTCCAGTCCAGCTCTCTGCTGTGGCCCGGGAAGGCAGTGGAGGATGGCCCAGGTGCTTGGGCCCTGCACCCTATGGGAAACCAGGAGAAGCACCTGGCTCCTGGCTTTGGATCAGCACACCAGCCGCAACATGCTGGCTGTAGCGGCCATTAGGGGGATGAACCAACAGAAAAAGGAAGACCTTTCTCTCTGTCTCTCTCTCTCACTGTCTTACTTGGCCTGTCAAAAAAAGAAAAAGAAAAAAAAAATGTACCCTTTGCTTGACAAAGGAGCCTGCGTCAGCTATGTGGTCAGAGTCATGGTCACCCAGGCCAGCACGAGGGCCGAGGGCCCACTCACCCAGTGGAGGGGACCCCAGGACAAGCTTCCGCTCCGCGCAACACGTCCCTGTCACTCACCTTCCCCTGGCCAAAGCCACTCGAGTGGCCAAGCAGCAGCTCAAATGGACACATAAGCTCGATTCTACTGTGGGCTCCCAGACAAGGAAACCGGGGTTGCTCAGCAGCCCTGGTGAGACTGCGGCCGCAGCGTCTACGGCGAGGAGGCACCCCTCGGGCTCCCCAGTGCATGCTGGGTCCCGGAGCCACTTTCTCCCCGCCTGGCCCCCACTCTCACCGCAGCTGCCATCATGCCTCAGCCTGATCGCCTGTCCTCCCGCCCTTCACACTTTGCCACAGCCATGGAAGCCTCGTGTGGGCCCTGGGCTTGGAGCCACTTTCTTTTCTTTTTCTTAAAGATCTATTTTATTTATTTGAAAGACAGAGTTACAGAGAGAAATAGAGACAGAGAGAGAGGTCTTCCATCCACTGGTTTGCTCCCCAAATAGTTGCAACGGCCGGAGCTGTGCCAATCCGAAGCTAGGAGACAGGAGCCAGGAGCTTCCTCTGGGTCTCCTACGTGGGTGCAGGGCCCAGGGACTTGGGCCATCTTCTACTGCTTTCCCAGGCCATAGCAGAGGGCTGGATCACAAGAGAAACAGCTGGGACTAGAACCAGCACCCATATGGGATGCCGGCACCTCCGGCCAGGGCTTTAGCCCACTGTGCCACAGTGCTGGCCCCGGAGCCACTTTCCTGAACGTTTCCATGTCCCCTTCTAAGGCCAGGAACCAGCTCAGGCCAGCAGTGTCCCGGAACCGAGTCCAGACAGGGAATCAGGCTCCAGACGCCGTCTCTCGCCTCCGAGGTGTTCTCCAGCCTCTGCCCCTGCCCGTCATGCACACGAGCGAGCCCACAACGCCCTAAGGAGCTCCCGGACTTGTGCCTGCGGGATCCTCCCAGGGTGGGGACCATCTGGCCTGTGGGCCACGTAAGGCCCACAAAACCATTTGCCAAGGCAACCACAGGCAGGACTTGGAATCCAATGTATCTGTGGCAGGCTGGTTTTGAAAGTGACAACTTTGTGTGGCATGTGAACAATGCTATATGTATTGAATATAAATATTCAAATGGCCTTTGGCAGGGAAAGGTCCCCTCCGCTGGGATGGGCTGGCCACAGTTCTCAGTGAGAAGCCTGGTGAGCCGACCCCTCACGCCTGCCACTGAGTGCAGGCCACGGGACGGGGCTGGCTCATTGGCCTGGGGTGACAAGCAGCCAGCGCCCATGGACTATGTCTGCTCAGGACCGTGCACACCCTCAGGGGCCTGCTCCCTCTTTTCACCGAGACCATGTACCCAGCAGCAGAGACTTAAATCCTCCCGTGTTTCCTGAAACACTGGGAAGAATCTTCCAGCATCTTAGCGTGGCCCACTAGGCCGTGCCCCATTGGCTGTCACCGTGCTGCTCTGCACACCCACCCAAAAGCACCTTGCAGTCTGCACCGTCCCCCACCCCCCAACTACACTGACATCTCCATCCAGGGCTGGGGCCGGAGTGTGGTGCGGTTTGAAGCCCCCCCACCCCCGATGGTTCTATGTGTAGGGCTGCACCGTGCGCCTTCTGCCCCTCTTGTCTCTGACCTCATGTCCCTCTCTTCCACATTTCCTATGCTCCCCCACCCTCCAAGATGTCAGGTTCTACCCTGTGTCCCCAGGACATGTGCACTTGCTGTTACTTCTGCCTAGACATTAGCTGTCCTGGAAAGTTGGCGTGGATTCCTCTCTCTTGCCGTCCAGCTCCGGGTTCAAATGCTGCTTACACAAAGCCGCTCTCTTGAACTTCTAACGTGGCATTGCCCCTCCCCATGCCAGCCATCATTTTCAGGGGCGCATTGACTCACTCTTCTCTTCTTAGTTATCTATGTGGGGTCGTTTGACATAGAGCGTGTGTTTTCCCCAGTAGAATGCGCTTCGCGAGGGCAGGTGCTGAGTTAGCCCTGTCCCTACGGCACACTGCACGTCCTCAAAGCCCGACTTCCTGCTCCAGAAGCAGCCACGAAGTGCAGCGATGTGAAAACGAATATTTACACAGCCTTGTCCTGACGCTGCTCACCTTTCTTGATTATTTTGAGCATTGACTTCTGGGAAAAGGTTTGTCTCTCTTAAACAACCAGTGACCGTGGATTTCCTTTGAACAGGTAATTGTCCAGATTGTGTAACACCAGAATAATAAATTTAGCTCTGAGCTTCCTGGGATCCAAGGCAAAAAGGGTCAGATTAACCACAGAAACTATGTTGGTCCATGTGGCTGGTATATTTACCTCTTCCTCCTCCTTCCCCGTGGTCTTTGATTTTCCATGTCTATTTTCACAGCATCTGATTACAAGCTGTCTCAAATCGTTTTTGGAAGCAGGCAGAATATAAATAGCCAGGGAGACAAACAACTGATTCAAGTGCGTCATGCCTATTTTATAGACGTCTCATACAGGCTCCGGGCAGGTGGGGTGGCTGCTCTGAGGCCAGCACGGCCCCAACGAGAACCCGGCTCCCCCGACTTCCGGGCCGGTTCACACTCCTCGGGACCCCAGCAGAGGCACTGGACTCTGTGTTGTGTGTCCCCACAGGCTGGGGGTCTCATGGTATTAGGACTTCTGTTAGGGAATCGAAGTCCAGAGAGATTAGGTCGTGGCTGGGGTCACCCCACAAAGTAGGGGCTGAAGCCTGCAGCCTTCCCGGTCAGCAATCACCGTTGGTTAGAAGGGGTCGGTGATTCCTGGGGGCTCACTGTGCTGGGCGATGAGACCCCAGCTGAGGCGTTTGCACGTCTGGAAGAGGGGCCGGGAGCCACTCTCTAATTAACTGCTCCACTGCCATAATTATGTTCCAGTAGAACTGTCACCAGATAGGAGGGGTGGGCGGAAGTGGCCTCCGTCGCTGGGCTCCCTCACTGTACCCATCCGACAGGTGCACTCCTAGAACACAGAACCCCCTAGGGAAAGGGGTAATTATGAGCTGGAAGTAGTGCCCAGCTCCTCCGACCCTGGGCACAGAGGCAAGAGGGCAATCAGAAGGTAGCGGAAGTAGGACCTGGGGACCTGGCTTTGTCAATAACATGAAAATAACCCCTGCCAGCTCTCGAATACCTGCTGTGTCCCAGGCGCTGTCCCGCACACCTCGCTGTGTCTTGTCACATCCACCCTCTTCGGCAGGTGTCACCGTTTATGTCTTTGCCGGGGGAACCTGGGGCTCAGACTACATCATGTGACTTGTGTTGTCAGAATGACTTCCTTGGTGCTTCCTGGGTGTCAGGGAATGTTCTTGTGCTTCCCGTGAGTCTGCTCACTCCCCAGCAGGATCCTGTTGGCTAGGGTCCGTCAGCAGCCCCTTTGACAGGTGGACGACTGAAGGGGTGAGGAGGCAGAGGGACTGAGCAGACTCTTTGGTTATGATGTCCCAGCTCTGCTGTTGCTACCGGAATAACACTGTACGAAAAGAGTGTGTGTTTAGTCCAGCAGCTAAAACTCCAGTTAAGAAGCCTTTGTCCCACGGTCGAGCACCTGGCTTTGAGCCCTGGTCGGCTCCTGGTTCCAGCTTCCTGTGAATGTGTACCCTGGGAAGCAGCAGGTGATGGTTCACATAGTTGTATCCCTGCCACCCATGTGGGAGACCTGGATGGAGTGAGGCCCTGGCTCCTGGCTTCAGCCTGGCCCTGTCTCATCCTGCCCAAGGTCATACCATGGCTTGGCCAGCTTTGGGATGCACACCTTGGTTTTCCTCTTGGCCTGGCACATGCTCCCCACAGGACCCCCCCCATGATGGCTGCCCCAGCACCAGTTCCTTTTCTTCTCTCTCTGGAACCCTCTGGAACCCCTGGGGACAGTTCCCAGCCTCTCTGGATGACTTTCTGAGTTGAATCTGCCTGGGGACTGATTCCCAGCCCGCCTGGTTGGTTTCCCAAGTGAATGTGAAACCAGGCTCTTCCTCTGATCCCCTAGTTGGCAATGCTGAGGGCCCCAGGCAATGTCACCATCAGATGGTGGCAGCCCAGCCCCGAGCATCCAGCCACGGCTACACGGTGCAGGGGGATCCAAGCACAGACAGAGGAGGCGGGCTGAGCTGGGGACCTGGCGAACCTCCTCCTGGGTGATTCTTTTGAGCAGCTGTGTCCATTTCCTAAGGCTGGAAATGGCACCGGTGATAGGAACAGCCCAGCTCCTCCAAGAACTCAGCTCCTCTCTACTTAGTGCACATGCTACAGGCCAGCGTGGTGGCAGAAGATGGATCGATGGGCATCCAGGGCTGCCTGGGCCCATCTCCCCCTGAGCTGTACACCCCTCAGAGTCTCCCACCCTCACCTTCCACCCCCAGGTGTAATGCACCTGTTAGGGGGATGGAAATAGATGTCCATCTTCTACTTTTAAAAAATTTCTGTTTGCTTTCTTTTAGATGTTTGAAAAGGAGACACACACATACACAGAAAGAGAGAGAGAGAGACAGAGAGACACACAGAGAGAAATCTTCCATACTCTGGCTCACTCCCTAAAAGTCCACAACAGCTGGGGCTGGGCCAGGCCAAAGCCAGGAGCCCAGAACTGAATCTAGGTCTTGCATGCAGGTGGCAAGGACCCAAGTGCTTGAGCCATCACGACTGCCTTCCAGGCTGTGCCTTAGCAGGAAGCTGGACACGAGAGCACAGCCGGGACTCAAACCCAGGCGCTCTGATGGGGGACGTGAGTGTCCCGATTGGTGGCACAGCCACTGGGCCAAGCGTCTGCCCCGTGGATGTCCTTGTTGAACATGTCTCCGAAATCCAGCCTTCTTCTCAAATCACACCCGGAGCCACGGCGGCTGTCAGCTGAGACCTGCTTGAACGAGCGATGAAGAATAATTCATAGCGGCTTCTCGTTAGCACACAGCTGCTGTGATTCGCACGTGGGGCCCTGCACCGCGGTCCTGAAGGCGGTTCTGCCCCCCGCAGCCCCGGGTGCGGGCTTCCTTCTGCAAGTCCACTTTCAAGTGCGGGAGAGGCAACTGCCAGCCAGCCTGCCTCCCCCGGGACGCCCGCCCGGACTGCAGTCCCGAGCTGGCATCGGTTCAAATGCACCTGGTTCTACTCTCACCCGACGGCGGTCACTGTCTAAACCACAGCGACAACACTGGAGCCCGTGACACAGGGAGCTCTGCGATAGACCGGCGGCTTGCGGTCCGGGGTGACTCTGTCTGCTTTTTCATTAGCTAATTTATTTTTCATTGTATTTGAAAGAGAGAGAGAGGCTGGCGCCATGGCTCACTTGGCTAATCCTCCACCTGCGGAGCCAGAATCCCATATGGGGACTGGGTTCTAGTCCCTGTTGCTCCTCTTCCAGTCCAGCTCTCTGCTGTGGCCCGGGAAGGCAGTGGAGGATGGCCCAAGTGCTTAGGCACCTGCACCCGCCTGGCTCCTGGGTTTGGATTGGCACAGCTCTGGCCATTTGTGGGGAGAACTAACGGAAGGAAGACCTTTCTCTCTATCTCTCTCTCTCACTGTCTGTAACTCTCCCTGTCAAATAAATAAAAAAAAAAATTAAAAAATAGAGAGAGAGAGAGAAAGAGAGAGCAAGTGCTGTTTCCATCAATTTCTGGGTCACTCCCCAAATGCCCGCAACAGCCAGGGCTTGGCCAGGCCACAGCCGGGAGCCCAGAACTCCATCAGAGTCTCTCAGTGGGTGGCAGCGATGCTGGTTCTTGAGCCCCCGTTTGCTGCCTCCCAGGGTATGCACCAGCAGGCAGCTGGGCAGGAAGCAGAGCGGGGATTGGCACCCACACCTTCTGTGACTCACTGCTGTGCCAAATGCCTGTCCCAGCTGGGAGGGGCTCTGTATCCCCCACCCAGGGGATGTGTGCAACGCCTGGAGTCGTTTTTGGTTGTCACAACCGGAGTGCGGGTGCTACTGGCATCCAGTGGGTGGGGCCAGAGAGGCTGCCACACCCCCTATAATGAGGAGGGCGGCCCCCACCCCCCCCCCACCAAGGAGTTCTTGGTCTTAAATTCAACAGCGCCCACGTGGAGAAAGCCTGGGCCACGCTGGTCTGGACAAGGTGAATCCTGTGTTCTTTGTTGCTGGTTACGAAAGCTGCTGAGCTCAGGTTCCAGTGAAGAAGAGATGTGTAAACCCGCCAGGCCATGTTCAAGTTCCACGCAGAAGGTCCCATCACGCTCTGCATATCCAGGCACTGCAATCAGAGAGGCTGATTTGGGCTTTTACGAATTTATTGATTTACTTGCTTTAGAGCAGAAGAGAGAAGTGTTGCGTATACTCGCCACCTCCCTCCAACACACGGTCTCATTGTCAACACCCCCGCCTGAGTGGCAGCTCTGTTACAGGTGACGCATCGCCAACACGCAAAGCCCTTGGTTTACGTTAGGACTCACCCTTGGTGCGGCACGTACAATGGCGTGTCTGCTGAGATGGCACCCTGCAGAGGGTTTCCCTTCTCCAGAGATCCCCAGGGGCTTTCCTGTCCAGTCTTCCGGTCCTTCTACCCCCCCCCCCCCAAGCCGGCCACCACTGATCTTTCCATTGTTTCTGTAGCGTGGCCTTTTCCAGAGTGTCATAGAGTTGGAATTTGCACAGTTTGAGGAGGGGAGGCAAATTTGTCACCTGTTGCATGTGCTTGGGTCTGGCAAAGTGCCCAGGTTTTTATGTTGATTCATTCAACCTAAGCCGCTGGCAAGTATTCTTTGAAAAGACTAAAAATAGAACCACCAGATGATTCAGCAATTTCAGTTTTGGATGCATGGATCCACCGCAAAGAACCTGAAGCCAGGGTCATAGAGGTATTAGCGCCCGCATGTTCACAGCGGTGTTATCCACAGAACCCAGAGGCAGAGGCGACCCCAGAGGCTGCTGGTGGAGAAATGGACAAGCACCCTGCAGTGTAGACACACAGTGGGGCAGCCTCCAGCCTCCATCCTGCAGGGCGGAGCCTCTGCCACAGGCCACAACATGGCGGAATCCTGGGACAGTTTGCTAAGAGAACTAAGCCAGTGCCCCCAAGACAATACATGAGGCAACTTCAATAGGTCCCTGGAAAATGAGTAAAAGATGAGATTTTTTTTGGGCAAAAATGCTTGAAATCCATGCATTTTTTCCCTATAATCTACATTTTTCATGAATTTTCTTAAACTGGCTTGTACTATAGGACTCTGCTTCCATGAGACCCCTGGAGAGAAACTCAGAGAGAGACTCGCTCGCAGTGGGGGCCCCGGGGTGGGGCGCAGTGCAGAGGAAGTTCTGCACACTGGTCGCCCAGCACGGCGAGTGCTCTGAACTGGCTGACAGGCACACTCCAAAATGGTTACGCGGTGAAGTTTGTGCCGTATGTATTTTACCAAAAGGTGCTGGCCAGTAGGAGCCCGGCCGGGACACGCAAGGACCTAGCAGATTCGCAGAGGGCTCTGGGGACATGGGAACTGGTCCAGCGAGCAGGGCTGGGGGCCACTCCTGGCTCGGCGCCATAGGATGTGCTGAGAGGAGGGCCATGTGTCTCAGGGGCCCTGGGAACTGGAGAGAAGAGCAGTGCAGGTGGCGAGAGATCTGGAAGCCTGGGACAGCGACTTAGACACAACTCATGCTCACAGGACGCGTGTGTGATGGGTGAACCGATCCTGCCCACTGCGGCCGGGCTTGTTCTCTGGAAGCCGTCTCTGACTGTGTCAGCCTCCCTTCTGTTTCTTCCAGAGACAGCTGGCGCGATGAGGGTGGGGTGACTGTGGTGGAGAAATGACACTTTCTTCCAGCCCTCGGCCTGCTGCCGTCAGACTCTGCGTCCCTGATGTGCGGGAGGGAGGTGGCAGGCAGAGTGCGATGGCGGTGGCTCAGCCAGGGACAGGCTGCCAGGGCCCAGCCTGCTCCAGAACCCGTGGTCTGGGGCAGGGGACTGGAAGAACTTAGGGAAGGGGGTGCTGGTGGCTCCGTGCGCGGGCTGTGAGGCAGACATCGAGGTGAATGAGGAGTTGGATAACTTCTCCCCGTTTGTGCAGAGGGCTGGGTGTGGGTGTGGGGCTAACATTTTAACAAAAGATTTGCTTACCTTGTTTTTCGAAAAGCAGAGATTCATGCACACACACACACACACACACACAGAGAGAGAGAGAGAGAGAGAGAGAGATCTTTCAGCATCCCCTGATTCACTCCCAAATGGCCACACAGCCAGTTCTGGGCCACGCCTAACCCAGGAGCCAAGATCTCCATCCTGATCTCCCACAGTGGTGCAGGGGACCAAGCATTTGGACTGTCTTCTGCTGCCTTCCCAGGCATGTTAGCAGAGAGCTGGATTGGAAGTGGAGTAGCCGGGACTTGAAGCGGTGCTCTGATACCGGTTTAAGGTGTTCTGATATGGGTTTAACACACTGTGCACAACCCAGGCCCTTGGGGCTGGTCAGACGATGGGCATGCACCATGATCTGAAGTCACCTGAGCCACACTGACTGTGTGACTGAGGGTACTTCAGAAAGTTCATGGACAATGACTATGTGGGGCTGGCGCTGTGGCTTAGCGGGTAAAGCCACCACCTGCAGTGCCGGCATCCCATATGGGCACCAGTTCAAGACCTGACTGCTCCACTTCCAGTCCAGCTCTCTGCTATAGCCTGGGAAAGCAGTAGAAGATGGCCCAAGTGCTTGGGCCCCTGCACTCGCCTGGGAGACCCAGAAGAAGCTCCTGGCTCCTGACTCCAGATTGGCACAGCTCCAGCCATTTTGGCTGGGTCAGTTGTCACCATGTGTGATCTGAGTGTCTCTGCTTGGGCTCGACCTAGAATGTGGGCACAGCCACCTCTGCCCAGGACGGGTCAGCAAGTGGTCCAAGGGCTCGGTGACCTTGAGCTGACCCTGAAGGTCATGGGAGTGTTCTGTGACCTTGATCCATGGTTGGCCTCCTTGATGGTCTTTCTCTCCAGGACCTGAGCCGGGCTAGGGCGTGGCAGTGACAGGGGTCCTGGGCTGGAGACCCTGCTCCCAGCTTGGGCCATCCCATCTCCTCCTTCCGGGCTCTAGGGCTGTTCTGCATCTCAGCTGGGCCAGCTCCTGCACAGCAAGGACCAAGCCCCAATCTGCTCAAACTCCCCCGGGGCATTGGGCACTGAGCTTCTGTGAAGACGGGGCTGACCATGCCTTTGCTGAATGGACAATTCAGCTCCTTGGCAATGATGCCACTCCTGGAAGGGCGCTTCTGCAGCTCTCCTATGGGGTGGAAGGTGCCAAGGGCAGGGTGGAGGGCGGCCGTGTGTGAGGCCAGAGGGGCAGAGCCCACTTGGGATGCTGGTGCTGCAGATGGCCGTTTCACCTGCTACGTCACAGTGCCGGCTCCTCGCTTTGGACCACTTTGAGCACTTGGACAAGTTGCCACGCCCATCAAAGCCCAGCAGGTGCAGCGGTGGGAGGCAGATAGTGGCGTGCCAGCCCTCTTTGGGTGAGGCAGAAAAGAGCAGGCATCCAGGGCACAGGGTCTGCCGCTCCACAACTCTGACTTCCCAGGTGGCCTACAACTTGTCCCAGCGTCGTTATAACCTGGGAGAGACTGAAGTGGACCAAGCGGCACAGGTTCACCAGAGCATACTTGCATTCTGCCTTCCCCCAGGACGGCCCTTCCGAGGTAGGTCCCACGACCACGTCCTCTCCTTTATCTGCACTAGCACCGCACGATAGAGAGGAATGTGGGCCACATATATGCCCTCTGGTAGCCACAGTCGAGAAAAGCAAAATAAAATGGGTGAAATGGACAATAACCCTTATTTAACTCCGCATGTCCAGAATATTGTCATTTCAACTCAAAGAGAGCTCAAAACCATTATGAGCTATTTCACGTGTTTCATATTAAATCTTCCAAGTCCAATGTCTATTGTATGATTGTTCATCTCATTTTGAGCCACTGTGTGTTGGAATCTCCATAACCATGGGTGACGGGGGGCGATCCCAGATAGCGCAGTCCTAAACCATCTGCTTCCTTGTTGCTGAGGGACTTTGGGCAAATAGCCCTGCTCTCTGGGCTGCCACCAGCCCGTCTGTACAGCCAGGGCCTTGAGCCACAGCAGGGTAGCAAATCTCTGCTTTCACTGCCCTTCTCTCTTGTCTGTATTTGTGGCAGACATCAATAATGGATAGCCAAGCGCTCTTGCCAATACTGAGTCTGGACCTAGACTATGCTTCTCCTTACTCCCGCAGACATTAGCAAATGATGGCAGCAGGCAAACCCAGTGAAGCCTCACTGACACATTGAGTCCGAAGGTTCTCAGTGGGCTCGTGGCTTTCTGACTCGTCAAGGCCCGGAGCTGGGTGTCTGCCACGCTCTCTCTTTCACGTCTACAACGCCGGCTCTCACTTCTGCGTAGACCGCAGAGAGCTGCCTCCTGTTTACCCCGTCTATTTCAGATGCCCCTTTTCAGCTCGCTTGTGCATTACCAGGGTGTTAAATCCCCAGGTGCGGGCCAGGCCCGGCGGTGGGCAGGGGACAGGTGTGTGAGGTCCGTTCTGAACCGTCATGTGGGCATCTTCCTCCATTGAGCCAAGCCTGTGCCAGGGCCTCCAGGCCACCAGGGCAGGCACAGAGCATGAATCTCTGGTCAGAAAGTTCTATGAGGGCAACACCAGAGACCAGCACTTGAGGCACGGGAGCAGCTCTCACCTGTGCTGCCTCAGTGTCCCAGAAGCGTGGCGCCACCAGCTTTC
Organism: Sylvilagus floridanus; assembly: GCA_949820135.1. NCBI lineage: Eukaryota > Metazoa > Chordata > Mammalia > Lagomorpha > Leporidae > Sylvilagus > Sylvilagus floridanus. The sequence goes on from OX463232.1 coordinate 54,506,695, forward strand.
CCACATCTTCTGTTAACTGAAGGCTGCCCGTCTTACACAAATCTTCTCATAGGCGTAACCTCTCATGTAGCAAACTCTGAAGATCATTGCACCTGCTCCGGGTGACTGTGAATATCGCTTCCTGTTCTGTCCTTGGACACCCTGAGCAGGGGGTGACGCCCACTGCAACGAGGAGATTGTTTGTCCTCCCACTGCGTGTCCCCGGGGGTCTCTGCTTTTCCAAGCGCCCTGTCTGCGTTTCTGAGTGTGCCCCACTCGCTTGCCTGTCGGGATGTGGGCTGCCGCTTCCGCTTCCGGACCAGCACACGCTCGCCCACTCTAATCTGTCGCTTCTTCAGAGCTGGAGACCACGTCGCCATCTCCACGAGCATGAGAATCCTTTGCGAAGTAGGAGTGCTGGAGCCCTAGGCGGGCTCTTCTGTAAGGAAACCCGGGTGGTGAAGGCAACAGCGGCCCCAGGTGCCGTCTTCACTGCTGAGATTGTCGGTTGCATTGCCTGATCCCAGTGCCATACGTTTCAACGTGCAGGTGTCTCCTAGGTGTTTCATGTATGCTCAAATTCACTGTTATGCTGTTGGCCTGTAGTAGGTGCACAGTACATACCCCTGTGGCTTCACAGGGCTCGTTTTGGTTAAGATTGATTTATTTATCTGAAAGAGGTACACAGAGAAAGGAAAAGGGGGGGGGGGATGGAGACAGAGAGAGAGGGAGAGAGAGAGAGAGCGCGAGCGAACAAGAAAGCTTCTATTCATTGGTTCACTCCCCAGATGGCCACGAAAGCCGGTTCTGTTGAAGCCAGGAACCTGGAACTCTAGCTGGGTCTCCTATGGAGTGGCGGAGGCACAAGCACCTGGACCATCTCCCACTGCTTTCCCCAGTGCATTAGCAGGAAGCTGGATCAGAAGCAGAGCAGTGGGGACCTGACTCCCTCTCATAGTAGACGCAGGTGTATCATTTTCTAGTTTCCAAAGCAGCATAGATGAATTTCAATTGAGCGCCCACACACTTAAGACTAAGGTTAATTCTAGTTACACAAGGAACAGACACAGACACACATATTACAGCTTAGAAGTAGGTCCCCTTTGACCTGTGTCCCCCAGTCCTGGGCCCCTGCTCCGTTCCCTGGAGGTAACCTCTGCTATGGTGCTGTGATACATTCTTTCCGACCTGATTCTGTGCAGGTCCTTGTGTGGGCACAGACTTCTGGAAATGCACCATCTTGTTTTGTTTTGATGGATACAAATAGACAGCAAGCTCCTCTTTCTTTCCCACCAGCTGTGTGTCCTCACACTGGCCCCTTGTGAAGACACAGAGAGCCAGACTCTTCTTGTCAGCGGCAGCCATGCAAGGGCAAGGCTGTGGTTGAAGGAGACGTTCCCCACCTGATGGACAGTCAGGCTGTTGCTGATTTCTGCGCTTTCGTAGATCAGGTGACTTTGCCCTCTCTGCTCATACCTTGTTAGCCCTGGTGTGAGTGCAGAAGCTGAATTGCTGGGTTACGGGACCTATGGGTGTTTCAGAAGCCATTGCCGGACTCCTCTGAGATAGCGTGCAGCCACCAGTCGTGGGCAGCGGGAGCCATTTATCCACACCCTCACCTGCTCCTACCACTGGTGCCACTCCTGCTGATGGTGAGGGAGGTCCCTGCTCTGAGCATGCGCGCAGGAGACCCAGCTCTGTGTCCCACCCCTGGGGGCTGGAGTCTCTGGAGCCACCTGCTGAGGCCTCTGTGGGGTCACAGGGAGAAACCTACACAGGCCTGTGCCCTTCCTAGATGGTGCTCTGGGTACCTGGGACTCTTTTTTTTTTTTTTTTTAAGATTTATCTATTTATTTGAAAGTCAGAGTTACAGAGAGGCAGAGCAGAGAGAGAGAGAGAGAGAGAGAGAGAGAGAGAGAGAGGTCTTCCATCTATTGGTTTACTCACCAATCCGAAGCCAGGAGCTAGGAGCGTCTTCCAGATCTCCCACGCGGGCGCTTCACTTGCTACACCGCAGTGCGGGCCCCTGTCTGGGCCTCTTAAAGACTCCACCAGATGGCCCTTCCTGGGCTTGTGTGGGCTTGTGGCTCTCTTCTCCGAGTCTCTGCCTCTGCTGAGCCCACCCCTGATCCTGATGTGTGGTTGAGGGGCAAATTTCAGGGGAGGAGAGGTGGGCTGCAGAGGAGCCCCCACAGTGGGGGATGGAGTCGGAGAAGTGGGAGGCGAGGCAGCAGTGCATGTGTGGCCCAGCAGCTGACGCTGGCTAGGGCCACCCTCCGGCCCTGCTGGAGAGCCTGGTGTAACCTAGGGAGACCCAGTGGGAGACCCAGACTGAGCTCCTGGCTCCCAGTGTTGGCTTGGCCCAGCCAGGAGGGGAGCAAAGTCTCTGTCTTTCAAATACAATTCAAGTAAACAAAGACATTTTTTGAAAGAAGGGAGGAGTTTTGTCCTTGGTTCCTCAAGGGTTCTGGGATGGTCATGGTGTTGTCATCCTTTGCAATTTGAGTAAAACAGTTTCTTTTTTTTTTTTAGAAAATTTTTATTTAATAAATATAAATTTAAAAAGTACAACTTTTGGATTATAGTGGTTTTTCCCCCTATAACCACCCTCCCACCCACAAACCATCCCATCTCCTACTCCCTCTCCCATCCCATCCCATTCTTCATTAAGATTCATTGAGTAAAACATTTTCTAGCACATTTAATACTCCCAATTCATGGTGTATGTGTGTGTGTTGTATGTGTTTAGTGTGTATTTGTGATGTATATATGTGTATGGTGTATGTGTGTGGTATGTGTGTGGTGTGTGTGGTATGTGTGTGTATATGTGTGTATGTGTTTAGTGAGCATTTGCAATGTATATATGTGTGTGGTGCATATGTGTGTATGGTGTGTATGTGTGGCATGTGTGGTGTATGTGTGTGTATATGTGTGTATGTGTATGTGGTGTGCATGGTATATGTGTGGTGTGTGGTACATATGTGGTATATGTGCAACATGTGTGTGATATATATGTGCGGCATGTGTGTGGTAAATGTGTGTATGCATGTGGTATATATGTGTGGTGTATGTGTTTAGCCTATATTTGCAATGTATGTATGAGTATGGTATATGTGTATGGTATGTGTATGTATGTGGTATGCATGGCACATATGTTATATGTGTGTAGCATGTGTGGTGTGTATCTGTGTCATAATCGTGGTACATATGTGTGGCATGTGTGTGGCATGTGTGTAGTGTATGTGTGTGATGTATATGTGTATGGCATGTGTGTAGTATGTGTGGCATGTGTGTGGTGTGTGTTATACATGTGTGGTGTGTGTGTGTGTGTGTGTCTGTGTCTTGGGGAGGGCTTTCCTTTTCCCATCAAGGTCAAGTAACGTGGCCCGTCTCCTCACCCTCTTGACCGCACATGGTCTGATCCCAGGCCTGGCTCCCTCTGAAACCTGCTTCTCACCCCAAAGCCAGTTCATTGGTGTGTCTCCCCCCATCCTGATTTCCCAGCAATCCGAGTCTGTCCTTGGGAGGGGCTTCCCTTCTCTCCTTCTCGGGAGAGCAAGGCCCCTGTCCTGGGCAGGGCCGCCCCCTGGGGCTCATTGTCAGGGACGTGGAGCACTTCAAATGGGCTCCTTGCCGGCAAGCCCGCTTCCCATGGAAATTAACCCCCCGGAGCAGGTGCTCTGCTTGGCCGCCCTCCCAGGAGAGCGGGGCAGGGGCTGCCCAGGAGCTGAAGTAAACGGTGGCAAATGCGCCTGGGCGCCGGTTAGCGACAGCTCCCCGAATGTGAAGGGACACGCGGTCACTCCTAATATACATCCTGGGCAGAGCCACATGTCGCTGATGGCAAAGAGCATTGCCGCGGAAACCCAACTAAGCCGCCTCTACTCACACATCCCGGGGGCACGGAGGCCTCCGCCCTAGGCTCTGGGCAAGGATCTTCGTGGATCAACCCACGGAAGCCTCCCTACGACCCTACTCTGCGGGACCGCTGTACCCAGTTCACGGACGAGGACACTGAGGCCCAGGACAGAGCTGGAACACAGATGCTGGCCCCTCTGCCATGCTGGCTAGGGCTGCGGGTCGTCCTGGGAGGCTGAGCGCACAGGCAGAGGGTCTGGTGGCCCTGGGTAGTCCCAGCACCAGTCACCTAGGGAGGGCGGGGTTGGGCTCCACCTGCCCCCAGGCCTCTGAGTCCCTGCTCGCTGCTGCAGCCCCGGGGTGCTGGAGCCCCGGAGCATTGCCGTCCGCCTGGGCCTGCTGCATGACAAGGCTGCCGCCTGTGACCTGTGCCTCAAGGGATCCCGGGAAGGGGCTTCAGCTCCTGGCCGCGCTGCCCGTGGGCTCCTGGGGGCTGGCAATGCACAGTGGCCGTCCTGGAGTAGGGCGCGCCCCTGTGGCCGCCTCTTTGATAGAGCGCTGGGTCTGGAGAGGAGCTCTGTCTCCCCCACCTCTGAGTGGATTAATTTGCATTGACAGAAGCCTGGGGGCAGCATGGAAGCTACTGGGCCCCTGCTGGAAACGAGGACGCGTGCCAAGAAGGGAAATGGGCCTTCCTGGCACTCGGCAGAGCAGGCTCCCCGGGGTTCCTGGGGGCTGGGCGACAAGGGGCGTGTCTCACAGGGTGGTGGTGGGGGGTCCTCTGCAGGCATGGGTACGAGTGGCGGGGGCAGCTCAGAGAGTTTCAAGAGGGGAGAGGGGCTCCCCGAAAGACACAGCCCCTACAGCCAACCTGGGACTGCGTGCATGCATGTCCACAGCTAGAAGAGCAGGAGGCACCCCAGTGGCTCTGGCCTCTGCGTCTGTCACCAGGTACAGTGCCCAAGAGAGCCCGAGGGGGCAGGGCGGCAGCACACCGGCCAGCAGCAGGCCCTGCGCCTGGGAAAGTCGGGCAGCCATCTTCCTCTTCCTCATCTTTGGGAAGAAAGGCCTGTAGGGGTGAAGACGGCCCACGCTGGCAGGAGGAATTCGAACCCAGCTCCTGCGGCCTCAAAGGGTCCCGAGCCAGAGATTCTTCTCTGGTCCACAGGCAGCAGGCCACTGTGTCCCGCCCTGGGCGCTGCACCCACTCTGGGCCCTCTTGAAGGTAGCTATAAGTGGCTCCCGCTGGCGTGTGGTCCTGTCTGGGTGGCTGAGAGAGTGGCTTTTGGGACGAACCGGATGTCGGCCCAGCCCCCGGGGCTATGTTTAGAAAGGTGTCAGCCCCAGGCCAGCTGTCTCGGCCGTCACCCAGGAGGTAATCACGAGTGTCCCTAAAACCCCACCGCTGGGGTTGCACTCAGACGCGGGCGGCTGGCTGCTGGGGACACGGATGTCCCCAGGCAGGGCCGAGGAGCGTGAGGGGCTGGAGAAAGGGGCTGTTGGCGCCCCGCTTCCTCTAAATGCTGGTGAGGGCCTTGAGCTGACGCTTGTGAAAGCCTGCTGGTTCTAGACACACGCATGCACACACACAACCACAGACGCACACGCTCACCCACACACACTCCCGTGCACACACGTGCACATCCTCACCCCCATGCTTGCGCACACACACCCTTACGCTCACACAACTATGCACAAATACAATCACACCCACACACAACCACAACCACAACCACACATGCTTCTGTTTTTTTTTTTTTGAAAGATTTATTTATTTATGTGAAAAGCAAAGCAAGGGCAACAGAGAAAGAGGAAGAAAGAGAGAGAGAGAGAGAGAGAGAGAGAGAGAGAGAGAGAGTGCTCCCATCTGTTGGTTCACTCCCCAAATGTTCACAACAGCCAGTGAGTCTGAACTCAATCCAGGTCTCCCACGTGGGTGGCAGGACCCCCGGTGTGGGAGCCATCATCACCACCTCCGGGGCCTGTGTCCACAGGAAGCTGCGGTGAGCGAACCCAGGCGCTCTGATCTGGAAGCTCATTACCGCTGAGTCACACGCCTGCCTTTGTCTCTCTGGATGCAAGCCTCAGAATCAAACTTCCCCGCACATCTTTGTTTAAGTGAGTCGCTTGTATGTCTTGAGACTGCAAGTTTAATCATTAAAGAGAGAATAAAACTGGCATTGCTTGAAACTATTTTTTAAGCATCTTTAAAGGCTTTTCACTTTCTTCAATTTAATTCACATGGAATAACTGTGCATGATTATGAAGTGAAGTGTGACAACTCAGCCCCTAGATGCAATGCATGGTGGGTAACTCGGGGCTGCCGGCAGCCGTCTCCACGGCTCAGTGTGTGGAGCCTGGGAGCTCCTCTCCTCCAGTTCGTCATAACACAGGTTAGAGCTTGGTGCTGTACAGCGCTCGGACGCCTGACTCTTCTCTGGCTGTGTTTTGCCCGTGTAAATCGGGATCGGCTTCTTCATGTGCATGAGAAGCAAGCACTGAACTGACCCACACGTCGAGGCTGCTGAGCGCCTGCAGGAGGCATTGGAAATGCTTGGTTTCCAATTATGACATTGCCCCTTCCCCTGCATTGTGGTAGTATCCGAAATACTGCCAACAGGTACAGCCCTGGAAAAGTCCACGGACGACAGACAATAGCCTGGGTGCTGGAGCCGGGTCCCCGTGTGGTGGAGATGCTGGGTTTTCGGGAAAAGGTTCTGGGGCACAAGGAGGGGAGGGCTTAGGATGGAGAGAGCACTGGGGGTGGTTGTCAATGCATAGCGACCGTACGGAAATCACGCAGTACGTCGGCAGCTGGCAGCTGCGTCTGTACCAGCACCTGTACGGGCCCTACCCAGCAGGCAGGCATCCATTCCAATGGCTTGTCTCCTCCTAGGTCTCCGTTCTTCCCGACGGTCTCTGCCTTTTAGTTAGGGCACGGGGTCCATCAGCATTTAATGACAGGACTGACACGATTGGATTTGGGACTGCCATTCCATTATTTGTTTTCTTTTTGTTCTGTTCGGTTTTGCCTTATGCCTTTTTGGGGGTCATTTGAATATATTTCAAGAATTTGATTTGAAAAATGTTTATTTGTTTCCATCTATGTGGAAGGCAGTGATGGAGAGATAGTCAGATAGACAAACACACACATGCACACACACAGATCTTCTATCCACTGGTCCACTCCACAGATACCTGCAGCATTTAGGTTTGGACCAAGCTAAAGCCAGGAGCCTGGACCTCCAACCAGGTCTCCCACATGGGTGGCAGTCATCCTCCTCTGCCTCCCAGGATGTGACAGCAGGAAGCTGGATCAGGAGCTGAGCAGGCAGGACTTAAACCAGCACTCAGATCTTAGCCAAAAGTCCCAGAGCGATAAACCAGCAGGCTGATATGTGACCCAAGAATTTGGTTTTAACTTCGCACTTTTTTTTCCCCTTTCCTTGTGTGTGCCATTTACCTCTTTGAATTATACTCTTTTAGTGGTTGCTCGAAGGATTTCTGCATACATCCTTGCTATGGTCTCACTGTTTCTGTTGCCAAAATTCCTGTGCGGAAATCCTCATGCCCAGAGTGCTCGTATCAGGACTATGGTCCAGCGGCTTTGGGGAGCGAGTGGGCTGGGACGGGAGCCCTGTAAAGCTCAGAGGGCTGGATGACCCCTTTCCTGGGGAGCACGGGGAAGCACTTCTTACAAACCAGGAAGTACTTCCTCCCCAGACACAGACGTAGGAGTGGCTTGCTTTTGGATTTCCCACTTCCAGAACTGTGAGAAATGTTTGTTGTCTGTAAACCGCCAGCTTATGGTGATTTATTGTCACATCCCACCAGGACTGGGCCAACCCTGCAGTCCTCACGGCACACTGGGGGCCGATTGCCGTCTCGTGACCACTTGACACGGAACGTGGAGGCCTCGCAGCCACAGAGGACATGTGACCGCCACCGGATCACCATCTCCATGCACCCCGGCGCTGTAGCTGCTACACCTGCTACATCCGCACGTGTCACGTCGCACACCTCACACAGCAATGGCAGCGGTTTTTGATGTGGACAGCTCCACGTACGTTAAAGAAATGAAGAGGAAAGGCGGCCTTGTATGCTTATCCAGCTACTGGTCTTCATTCCCCTGAGAATTCCCATCGGCATTTCTCTCTCTCTCTCTTTTTTTTTTTTTTTAAGTACACATCTGCTGGGGACACAGACCTCCTAATTTTCTCCTCTCTGAAACTGTCTTGATTTCACCCTCATCGTCACAAGGTATTTTCATTGGATATTGAATTCTGGGTTGGCTTTTTTCCCCTTTCAGTACTTTGAATATGCGATTTATTATTTTCTGGACTTCATAGTCACCAACAAGAAGCTCTTGAAATCTCCAATTATTTTCCTAATGCAATAACTTTTTCCTACCACGATGTGTGATTTTCTCTTTATTTCTGTTTTCAACGAAGTGGTTAGATGTGGTTTTCGTTGTGTTTACCTTCCTGGGGATTCACCCGGCTTATTCATAGAAATCTAGAACTTTCTACCTTTTACCAAATTTGGGAACGTTTCTGACATCGTTTCTTCTGAAACCCTCTTTCTGCTTCATGATCTCTCTCTGCTTATGGGCCTCTAACTGCACGTGTTACACACATTTTGCTACTGAGCCCTAAGGCCCTGTGGCTCTGTAGTATCTTGCTTAATCTTTGTTCTGTTTTTCAGACAGAAATGTGTATGATTAAGCCTAATAAATTGATTTTTATTTCAGATATTGCATTTTTCAGTTCCAGAGTTTCTGTTTTTTTTTTTTATTTGCTCTGTTTCTTTGTCAAGATTTCATCACTGTGAGCTTATTTCTCCTGGATCCAAGAGCGTAGTTATAGTGACCTGCTCTACAACCTTGGTCTGTTAAGCCCGACAGCTGAGTCACCCCACTCTGGCCCCACTGATGGGCCCGCGGTTCTTGTTCTCCTTTGTGCTGAGTCACGGTGAGTTGCTCCCGGCACTTTGTGCACTGTGAAGACGCTGGGCTCTGTTGCATTCCTCTGAAGAGCACCGATTTTTATTTGTTTTAGCAAGCGATTGCCTTAGTTACCTTCAGCCACCAACTCTGCCTTTTGGAGAGCAAGCCGGAGTTCATTCATTTATTTAACCCCCAGCGGAATTCTGCTCCGTGCAGGCAGGGGTCAGCGGTCAAGCCAAGATTTAGGCAGAGGGAAAACACAGAATCTGGGGACCCCGAGTCCTCCTTCTGCTCCCCAGTGACTGCGGTTTTCTCAGATACTGTTCTCTCTCCAGACTAAAAAGACTATGGGATTTTTTAAAAAAGATTTATTTTATTTATATGAAAGACAGAGTTACAGAGAGAGATAGAGACAGAGAGAGAGAGGTCTTCCATCTGCTGGTTCACTCCCCAGATGCTTGCAACGGATGGAGCTGTGCTGATCTGAAGTCAGGAGCCAGGAGCTTCTTCTGGGTCTCCCACGCAGGTGCAGGGGCCCAAGCACTTGGACCATCTTCCACTGCTTTCCCAGGTGCATTAGCAGGAAGCTGAATTGGAAGTGAAGGAGCTGGGATTTGAACCTGGCCCCCCATGGGCTGCCGGCGCTACAGGTCGGGGCTTCAACTTGCAGAGCAACAGCTACGGCCCCGGGATTGGTTTGTTGATTGACTTATCTATCAACATTTAGCTACAGCTGGTGGTGCCTGTTGCCTGGCTAAACGTCACAGAAATGAGTAACCTGTCCTATGTCATTCTTTTCTCTCGGGGGTTGACTTGGATTTGTCCACTCTGCATTGCCTTCAGGTAAATGTTTTTTTAGTATATTATCCGAAGTGTATAGCCTTTAGCCGTTATCAATGTTTATGGCTTTTTTCCGTGTGTGTGATCAACTGTGGTCTGAAAATAGGAAATGGAAAATTCCAGAAATAAATAAGTTATAAAGGTCAGGTCTGTGCTACAGGTGAAACCAGCTTTCATGTGTAATTAATTTTATAATAATATCCAAAATTTTAAATTTATATTTAGGGGTCAGTGCTGTGGTGTAGCGGGTAAAGCTTGTGGGTGCCAGTTTGAGACCCGGCTGCTCCACTTCCCATCCAGCTCTCTGCTATGACCTGGGAAAGCAGTGGAGGATGGCCTAAGTCCTTGGACCCTGTACCCATGTGGGAGACCCGGAGGAAGCTCCTGGATCCTGGCTTCAGATTGGCGCAGCTCCGGCCCTTGTGGCCAACTGGGGAGTGAACCAGCAGATGGAAGACCTCTCTCTCTCTCTCTGCCTTTCCTCTCTGTGTAACTCTGACTTTCAAATAAAAAATTAATCTTTAAAAATTATATTTAAATTTATAACTTGGCTTGTTAAAATTGCTCCATCTATCTTTTTTAACATTGAGTTTCTCACACCAATTTTATTTATTTAAAAATCAGTTTTATTGTTTACCAAAGTGAGAAAACTGTAGGCGGTTAGGTCTTCTGGGGTCCTGAGCGCCCAGCAGCCCTAGTAGGTCTGTGCACTGCAGGCACTGTCGTGCCCCACCCTGGGCGCCAAGTCCTGGACTTGAGCCTCCCGTAGCATCCATCCCCACCTGCAGAGACAGCACCAATTTCCCCAAAGTCCTCATTGCTGTAGCTGCTTTTTGGCTTGGTGATCACCCTGGAGATCCAGGCAGGCAGAGAGTACCGTGTGCTCCCGCACCCCCTACCTACCATGTCACATTCTGTGCTTCCACTCTGCGCAGTCAACTCTGGGCTGAAAATAGTGCATGGACACTTCCAGAAGTCAACACTTCACTTTTCAAGTGTGAAGAAGCAGGTCCCGTCAACACCTGTGGCGCCTGACTTCCTAGCCACACGGATACCCAGCCGTTAGCTCCAGGATCCGGGCCACTTGGCGTTGATGCTGCTCCTTCTGCTTTGCCGTCAGGAGGTCAAAGGCAGCTTCACACTCCATCACCACACCCGTGCCAAAGGCTCCCCTTCGTCCCGGCACGGCACGGGGGCATTGCGTCGGCCACGCCATCACGAGAAGGGTGAGAGACATTTTGAGAACATAAGCGAGACCACGTTCCCTTAATCTTGATTACGGTATTGTTTCCATTGTTCTATTTCCTGATGAGCGATTGTTGTTCATCTCTGTTGTGTCTAGTTTGTACATGAAACACTCAGCTCAGTGTGCACGCGTAGGGCACGAATGTCGTACAGCAAGGGTTCTGTGCTGTCTGAGGTTTCAGGCACGCGCTGGGGGTTTTGAAATGAATCCCCTGTGAGTACTGGAGGGCGCTCCTGTTCAGCTATTGAGAGAGAAGCACAGTGAGAACAGCCATGAAAATTAACTTCCCCACTGAGGCTGAAACCCAGAACCTGGGCTCCGTCTATCCCCAGGCCTCGCTGGGAAGGGCAGCAGGGCAGCGGGGCGAGCTCCCATCCGGGGTGGAACACCAGGGAGACGCCGGGACCCACGATCCAAGCGAGAAGGCACTGCAGGCCGTCGTCACGCTGCTGCCCTTGCCGCTGGCCTGCGTCTCCGGCTGTAGCCCCTTCCCGGCAGAAGAACAGGCTAAATCCGAGGATTTCTACGTTCTTCTAGGACTTTAACACTTTCCCATTTTCTGATACTTTATGCTGAGTTTTTTATATTTTTTAAGATTTATTTATTTGAAAGGCAGAGTGAGAGAGGGTGGGGGTGATGGGGCAGGGGAGAGAGATCTTCCATCCGCTGGTTCGCTTCCCTAAATGGCTTCGACAGCCAGGGTTGGGCCAGGCTGAAGCAAAGAGCCAGGAGCTTCATCCGGGTCCCCCCCGGTGGGTGGCAGGGCTCCAAGCCCTTAGGCCATCATTTGCTGGCTTTCCAGGTGCTGGATGGGAACTGGGGCAGCTGGGACTCCGTGACCCGTGTGGGATGTGGTGTCGCAGGCCGTGGTCTCACTCGCTGTGCCGTGACACTGGGGGATGTTGAGATGGGGCAACAGCCTGTAGGGAGGCTCAGGAAGAACATCGTGGCCGGGAACAGAGAAAGTTCCTAAGAGCTGGAGCCAGAAAGGGGTTTTGTTTTCCCAACCTGGTGTCTGGGATTAGGGTGGCGTGAGCCAGGCAGTAGCCTGGGGTGCAAAATTTAAGAAAGTATCAAAACACTCAGTAATTAAGATCAATAACATTCTAACGTGATGTGCACTAAAAAGAGCAAAACAAATGCCAAAAAAAAAAATCCACGTGGAACAGAATATCAAAAATGTGAAAGATGATATCTGGTCCTTACTTCGCTTTCGTCTCCCTAACACCATCCCTATCGAACTCTTCCCTATTTTCACACGTGGATATTCTGTTCATCGTGGATTTCTTTTTGCCTTTAGTCTGATTTTTTTTTTTTTTTTGACAGGCAGAGTTAGACAGTGAAAGAGAGAGAGACAGAGAAAGGTCTTCCTTCCGTTGGTTCACCCTCTAATGGCCACTATGGCCGGCGTGCCGTGCCGATCCGAAGCCAGGAGCCAGGTGCTTCCTCCTAGTCTCCCATGCGGGTGCAGGGCCCAAGCACTTGGGCCATCCTCCACTGCCTTCCCAGGCCACAGCAGAGAGCTGGACTTGAAGAGGAGCAACCGGAAAAGAACTGGTGCCCCAACCAGGACTAGAACCTGGAGTGCTGGCGCCACAGGTGCCTAGTGAGCCGCGGCGCCAGCCGCCTTCATTCTGATTTTTAAAACACCCATTGCAATAGCACATCTCGATCACCAGCTGTTTTGGTGCCCTTGAATTCTGCGTGCAGGTGCATACTTGCTTGCACACTCGGATCCCTGCTCGGGAAGATGGCCGCAGGCTGACTTATGGCTGCCGCCCTGCAGGGCCAGCCACAGGGCCATCTCCCACCCTCCCAAGTGTCCTAGGCCACGTGCTGAGTGTGGAGTCACCCCACAGCACTCCCGCGGGCCCGGGCACCTGGAGGGTGCGGTCAGCGCGGCCTCCCGCGGCGACTCCCAGAATCCGCCCGGTTCCACCGCTCACCCCCAGGGACGCAGGGCTACTGGGGGGGCAGCCGCGGCCTCAGGCCTGGCGCTGCTATTTCAGGGCAGACGCCGGCTTCCTTCTCCAGCCCAAATGAAACCTTTCCTCTCCCAGATTCCGGAGCCCTCTCATTAGCGGTTGTGTTTGTGGATAATAGCTATAAGGAGGAGGTAATAAAAAAATCCGGAATGTACTGCACGGCCTCTCCTTAACCCTTCCGCAGGGAGCGCCTGCCAGCTCCGGCTGAGCGCTTAATGACTCCAATGCGGACCCAGGGGCCTGGAGTGGGCATTTGTATTACAGCCGGATTATTTAATCCCCATTAGTTCAAAATGCCGGGCCACAGGCCAGGAGCCCAGTCAAATAAGTGGTGACAGGTGAGAGAAAAATCGCCTCCCCGAGGCCTCTACAGCCACTTCAAAGGCCGTGGCCCTGCCAGGTAATTGAGGCCTCACGGACATCATGTCCGGGAAACAGCCTGGCCAGAGATGCCCCCTGCACGCAGGAAAGCGGATGGGCAGGGAACGGGCAGGGGCTGGGCCCAGAAGGCAGCCCCTGCAATTAGGCCGGGACGGAGCGAATGCCTCGTTGTCCGGCGCGCTGTGCAGGTGCTCGCCGCTTCCCTTTGGGAGGTGAGAGCAGGGCCTTGCCCCAAGTGGCGGCCGGCCAGCTGGGGAGCTGGAAGGGTGGGCGCAGTCCTGTGAGAGTATGGTCGCAGGTGTGTGCGTCTGCGCATGCGTGCTTATTGTACTTGTGTGCTTGTATGCATGTGTGTGTGTGTGTGTGTCTCCAGGGAGCCCTTCCCCCCATCTTTTTTCTTTCTGTGTTTGGACTCTCACTTCAGGAAGACACCACAGCACCCTGGGACTGGCATGGCGCCGTGGGTTAAGCCATCATTTGCAAAGCCAGCATCCCATATTGGAGCGCTGGTTCGAGTCCCCGCTGCTCCACTTCTGATCCAGCTCCCTGCTCGTGTGCGTGGGAAGATAGCACAAGATGGCCCAAGTCCTTGTGTCCCTGCCACCTGCATGAGAGACCTGGATGGAGTTCCTAGCTCCTGGCTTCAGTCTCACTTGGCCCTGGCTGCTGTGTCAGTCTGGGGTCTGGGAAGTGAATCAGGGGCTGGAAATCCCTGTCTCTGTCTCTCACTCTCTCTCTGGCTCTCTGCCTTTCAAATAAACAAACAAACAAAAGCAAAATCTTTTTATTTATTTTATTTTTTTGACAGGCAGAGTGGATAGTGAGAGAGAGAGAGACAGAGAGACAGAGAGAAAGGTCTTCCTTTGCCGTTGGTTCACCCTCCAATGGCCGCCGCGGCCGGCGCACTGCGCTGATCCGAAGCCAGGAGCCAGGTGCTTCTCCTGGTCTCCCATAGGGTGCAGGGCCCAAGCACTTGGGCCATCTTCCACTGCACTTCCGGGCCACAGCAGAGAGCTGGCCTGGAAGAGGAGCAACCGGGACAGAGAATCCGGCGTCCCGACTGGGACTAGAACCCGGTGTGCCGGTGCCACAAGGTGGAGGATTAGCCTAGTGAGCCGCGGCACCGGCCAAAAGCAAAATCTTTTTAGAAAAGCTCTCGCAGCATCCTCTATCCACCTGGACCCAGGGAGGGCCTTCCCCTCGGGCTGCATAGCTCTCGGGAGCCTCCAGACTCCCAGCCAAGCCTGGAGGCAGGACTGCCTACCCGGGAAGCAGCTGCCATGGGCAGGGTGCAGGCAGCAGGGGGCTCTGCCCTGCAGCACATTGGCCAGGTCTGGCCCCACCTGCCTGCCTGGGCAGGATCCGTTGACCGGTTGCCCAGGGCTCCGACTCCCGCTGCCGGGGGCCCCGGGTTGCCCAGGTCCGGGAGGCAGTAGCCGCAGCTCTTCCCCCACGCGTGTCAGCAGAAGCCCTCCTTCCCTCTTCGTGCCCACAGGTGACTGCCACCACGCCTTGTTGCAATAGCTGTCCCTACATCAACTCGCTCTGCAGCTTCAATGTACTCTATAGAGAGATGTTTGGGGGTGGGTGTCGGGCACAGCAGATAAGATGCCCTGGACCAGGGTCTGCATCCCCTGGCGGGGTGCCTCGTTGAGCCCTGGCTCCTCCACCTTCCATCCCAGCTTCCTGTTCACGTGCGCCCTGGGAGGCAGCAGACGTGGCTCAAGTAGTTAGGTCTCTGCTACCCCCAGGACACCTGCGTTGAGTTCTCAGCTCCTGACTTTGGCCTGGTTCAGCCTTGCCTGGCCACTGTGGGCAGTTGGGAAGTGAACCAGCAGGTGGGGGCATTGTCTG
The DNA here is from genome assembly GCA_949820135.1 of Sylvilagus floridanus. Lineage (NCBI taxonomy): Eukaryota > Metazoa > Chordata > Mammalia > Lagomorpha > Leporidae > Sylvilagus > Sylvilagus floridanus. The sequence continues at coordinate 54,521,783 of OX463232.1, forward strand.
TCTCTACCTTTCTGCTTTCCCAACTACAAACAGCAACCCAATGCTGATGCATGGGAGCTCCTTCCCTCTGACACCCACGGAACACCGGGGCACGGGGAGGTCCCCTTTCACAGGTGACAGAGGCTAGGGAGGGAGGGAGGCAACAGCTCGCTCAGACCCAAGCCCATCCACCTAGAGAAGCCAAGTCCTCCTTCCAGTATTTTCATCCATGTGAATTCACTTAATCCTCATGGCACCTGCTTAAGCACTATGGAGACAAGTACTGTGATGGCTAAGTTCTAGGAGCTAAGTACTAGGTACTTAGACTAAGTACTTAGACAAGTACTGTGTCTAAGTACTAAGTACTTAGACAAGTACTGATGGCAGGCCAGGGCCAGCTGCGGGCCCCGCGCCCGTGGACTTGGGGCCCCTATGGGGCTCCTGAAGATGCAGGCTGCAACACCTAAGTACTTAGACTGAGTACTTAGACAAGTACTGTGATGGCTAAGTACTAGGAGTACTAGGAGCTCTTGGAACTCCATCTTACAGGTCAGGCTCAGCAACTTGCTCAAGGTGACAGCTCACTCACGAACTGGTGGTGTTGGGCTCTGAGCTATTAAGCACCGGGCCAGAGCCGTGTCCGTGCAGACGCACACACGTGTGGCCATGTTGTACGTGGTGCGCGTGTGTGTCAGTGCTGGTGTGTATGAGTCACGGTGAGCTGTCTGCAGACCGGGCCCCCTGCCAGGCAGCTTGGACCGAGAGCAGTTTATTCGACCAAACCAAAGGCTGCTTATTTCAGTTTGCTAACACGAAAGCAGTCTCTAATTCCGTCTCCAGATACCACATTCTCCGGGCTGCCATTGTCCACGGCTGACAGCGCCGTCCCATTCCGCATTCCTCCCAGTCACCAAGTGCATCAGCCAGAGCGTGGCTGCGATTCAGGATTCAGCACTCGGGTTTCATGCGACAACATCAGCCATGCCACAGTAACCGCCGGACTCCTCCGTGGCACGGGGACGGTGCCAGGGCTGCAACCGAAGCTGCGCAGCGCCGCCTGGCTCCTGCCCGAGACGGAGGCCAGGCCGGGGGCTCTCCGGCAGCCTGGACAAGCGTGAGCTCTGTGGGAGCGCAGCCTCAGGGCTCGGTGCCCACGCGGGCGCTGCCTCGCTGCCCGCCACAAGGACAGGAAGGTGGGTTTCTAAATATGCAGCCAGCCAGCCTCTCACCTTTCCACTGGGGTTGGGCCTTTCTGTGGCCACAGGACAGGACCCCGGCGGGCTGAATGCTGCCATTGATGGCAGGCAGAGTCACCTTTGTGCTGGGGATGGCAGGCCAGGGCCAGCTGCGGGCCCCGCGCCCGTGGACTTGGGGCCCCCATGGGGCTCCTGAAGGTGCAGGCTGCAAGTCACAGGGCCTGAGAGCTTAGCAAAGTGTGTTGTCCTTGTCACTGTCGCTTTAATGTCCCCTGGTCTCTCTCTTGGACCATCACAACTATGCCCCCTCCCCTCCCCAAGTCCCTCCTCTGCATGTCCTTGGGAATGTTTTTCTGAAGCCTGGCTCAGAGTTTGAAGTTCCTGGAGCCAATCAGAAGCCTTGAATTTCCTGGGACTGGTGTTGTGGCAGAGTGGGTAGAGCCGCCTCCTGGGATGCCGGCATCCCATTTGGGTGCTGGTTCATGTCTCAGCTGCTCCACTTTGGATCCAGCTAACGCGCTTGGGAAAGCATTGGGAGATGGTTCAAGGTCTTGGTCTCTTGTGGGAGACCCAGATGAAGCTCCTGGCTTCAGCCTGGCCCAGCCCAGACCAGCCATTGTGGCCATCTGGGGAGTGAACCAGTGGGTGGAAGATCTGTCTCTCTCTCCCCTCCTCTCTCTCTAACTCTGACTTTGAACTCAATAAATAAATCTTTAAGCAAAAAGAAGTTTTGGGCTCCCCACTGCCCACAAAATCAAGCTCAAATTTCCAGATCACAGTTGCCCAGAACTTTCCCAGTGCAGCTGTAACCTTTGCCTGGCACGTGTCCCTTTCCCCAGCTGCTGTGAGCGTCACCTGCTCAGGTTCACAACTGCAACTGTCTGCAGGCACTGGCTGCTGCCGAGATGCCCGGGATGTCCACGGGTGGAGGGATCCCTGTCTTGTTTCTGCTCTCTGGGTGCCCAGGCTAAGGCAGGAGAAAAGTAAATTCAAGGGAGCAGAGCTGGGTCAGTTAGCAGCTGGCTTTACTGGGCCAGTGTTGTGGAGCGGACTGTGGGGCTACCACTTGCAATGCAGGCATCCCTTATGAGCACTGGTTCGAGTCCCAGCTGTTCCACTTCCAATCCAGCTCCCTTCTAATGCACCCGGGAAATCAACAGAGGATGGCCCACGTCCTTGGACTCCTGCCACCCATATGGGAGAGCTGAGCAGAGTTCCAGGCTCCTGGCTTCAGGCTGGCCCAGTCCTGGTTGCTGTGACCATCTGGGGAGTGAACCAGCAGACGGAAGATCTCACTTCCTCTCTGTCTCTCTTCTCTCTGGAACTCTGGCTTGCAAATAAGTAAATAAATCTTTTTTAAAAAAGTTTTCTTACTATATATATTTTTTTTCGGCTTGAACAGTGCTGGTCTTTCAATTTCATATAGTGGACATTCATCACAGTCATTAGCTGGGATCATTTATGCTAAAATCACTCATCCTGTGTTTACGCACAGAGCATCATATATGAACACATACATTTACACACAGTCATGCGCCATGCACATCTCCACGTACACAAGGATATTTCTAGAAGTTCACGGAAATATTGAATTTACAATTAAGTTTATTTTGGTTCAAAACATTCTGAAATCCATGCATACATTTTTAATAACATGCATTTTTGTAAACTTTTTGAAAACCCCTTATGTGCATGGGTTTCCAATTTTTTTTTCCACCAAATAAACTGATTTAATTCCATTTTTCAAGAAGTTTTTGAAGTGTGCTCTCACAGGGTCGTGCTCCACGTACGTTGTCATGTAAAGCTTAGCATATGTTCCCGTAGCACATTTCCGAAGCTCTGAACTCCATCCATCCACACACGCACACACCCCTGACATGCATTCATCCACACATAGGATCATGTGACACACATGTGCAGGCGAACATGCCGCAGACACATGGTCCCGCCACGTATATGTTTATGGATTCACAATCCTCCCCCTTACATAGCTGCCCATCCATCTCGGCATGTCATGTTCATTTATATGCAGACCCGTGCATTTCATCCACAGAGTTTGTGTATAGCACAGTGCTTTATTTCCTTAAAAAGAAACACACAGTTGATGAATTTTTTTCCCCTGCATTTCTCTCTTGTCAAGTGGGAGGAAAAAGTTGTTGTGTTTGTGTATCAGGCCCATTAGCCTAGATAAACTGTTGGCCCCTCATAATGATTAATGACAGAATAGTGCAGTTGTTGCAAAAATAACTCATGCGGCGAGCAGAGAACTGAAGATTATATCTACCACCAGGGGATGGCTTATTAATCTCACTTCTGGAGGAATTCCTGAGTAAATCAGTCTCCTTTATTAATGATATTTCACTCTGCTCGGCGAGACAGCTTTTATCCAGCCAGAAGGGCAATTATCTATTTAGGCCAGGAAACAATATTAGTTACTGCCTCAGCTCCAGGGCAAGGAAAGGAGCCAAGAGAAGAAGGGAGAGAAGCGCACAGAGGCCACCTGTCCCCAGCTTGCCGGCTGCCCGCCTCCCTCACCCCACCCCCAGCAGGTTCCTGCCCCTGCACATGGGGAGGGGGAGTGAAGCGCTGGGGCAAAGGGGCCAGGAGACAAGAGTTCTGCTCCGCTGCCTCACATAGCCGATGTCTCTTCATTCAGCCAGCAGGAGCACCTCCGAGCACCTACTATGTGCAAGGCCCGTGTAGGGCACACGGATTCTGGAATGGACAGCTCACACTTGGCCCCCATCCTCTGTGCTGGGGCCATGTCTGCTTTCAGATCCTGTTCTCACCCAGAGCTTTCTTGATCGTGGTGTGGGGAGGCTACGGGATTCGATGGTAGGTCATGACAGGGAGAGGAGCAATTTTCTAGATGGAAACCACCGTCTCTCTCTGTCCACCACGTGGCAGCTGCGGTACCCATACAGCCAGGAGCCTGGGGCTGACCAGGAAAAGTAGCCCCAGGCCTGCCTCCCTCAGAGGTTGTGTGGCATCCTTTCTTGGCGGTGCCAAGGCACTTGAGGGGCTGTCCCTGCAGGGGCTATGCCAGCACACAGCCAACCTCTGGGCAAGCAGTGGGGTGTAGTGAGGCGTGGTTAGGAATTTATAGCTGATGGGAGAATTGGGGCCTGGAAACAAACTACTGACCCATAAAGCAATGAAGAACAGGTAAGTTCCGTGTGCCCAGCACAGAGTGTGTGTCCCAGACGGGAGACAGCAAAGCTGGCGTGCTATAGAATGAACACGTGGGTGTCACAGCAGTCTAGCTGTCTTCTAACCTTGGCTTGGCCGTTTATCAGCTCTGAGACCCTCACAGTGCTCATGTCTCTGAGCCTCAGTTTTCTTATCTATAAAATGGGCAGATGATAATAAGTCCCCGTGAGAGTTTTATGTCAACACTTTATTATCCTAGTGGGATTTTTTTCTTTAAAAATATACAAAGGATGAGATAAATAGAGACTAGAGGTGGTGCTCATTCATGAGATTATATAATCATTATATAATCCTGCAGTGCCTCGTGTCTACCCTGAGAGCTGATCCAGTTTCACAACAGTTTCAGTCGCCATTTTCTGAGCATTTAATCCAATCCAGGTGTGACGGCAGGTGCTTGGCCTACATCGTCTCCCTGGATGGGTCGAATCCTGGGAGCTCTGAAGTGAGTGCCCCACGCACTTTTCCACTTCCTGCAGAGAGCCCAGGGCACGTGAGGGCCCTCAGTGATCAGAGAGCCCCTGCCACCCAGCAGTCTCGAGTCCCGGGGCCGTGGGCTGGAAGTGCAGAGCCCCCCCACCCCCCACCCCCCCCCTCCCCCGCCAAACCCGAACCTGCATCAGGAGGAGCAGCACTGGTTACGCGTGGGACGTTGCTGTTCTCGTCCTGTCTCCTCGGCAGCCCAGGTCTCCTCTCTGGCACCGGTGCCCAGCAAGGGCGCTTCTTCCCCGTGACTCCCACTGTGCGTGGGCGGCTCCTCCCATGGTCCTGCTGGTCCCCAGATCTGCACTGCGGGGCCAGCATTGGGAGGAGAAAGCCTTTCAGAGGGGGAGGGCCGGCTGGGGCCCTCGGGGCAGCGAGTGAAGCTAGACTTGGGGCTCGCGCAAAGGCAGGGGGAGCTGGGTGCCCCGTCTCTGTGCCAGGCACTGTGCTGTGTCCTCGCCTTGCCCCACTAGGACCCCCTCCCGCTCCCTAGGAGGTGGGCTTTGTGTGGCTTCTACTTCACAAACAAGGAAACTGAGGCTCGAGGAGATGAAATCCCAGAGCCCAGGCCCGACTGCCACAAGCACTAACCACCAGGCAGTACTGCCCCGCATTCCGCATCCACCGCCCAGGCCCTCTCCCAACACCAACAACCGAACTCCAGGGGGCAGCCCCTCCCGCCTTCCCCAGCTCTTGCCTTTCTCGGGCGAGGGTTCAATACCAGGGGTCTTTCCTAGGCCTGGGGCTGGAGAAGAGGCCTGGGCACGAGTCGCTGGTTCGGGGTGCGGGCAGTGCCTGGCGTGGCATCCCCTGGTGGGCAGTGCAGTGGACACCAAAGCCCAGCCCCTCTCTGTCAGCACTTTTGCTGCCCCCAGCCCTCCCCACCCCAGTAATTAAATAAGTCTCTGGAAGAGGAGCCTGTACCGTATGTCATAAAATCTCTCTGAACTACCTATATTTACCCCTGAAAGTGAATTCTTTATAAGACCAGGGATATCAAAGCAGCCGGGGATCAAAGTCGTTTTAATAAGCCAGCCGAGTGTGCCTGCCCGGCCGGCTTCCTCCTGCTACACTCCTCGGAAGGCACTTAGCTCGCCCCTTGGGCCGCATTGTCACTCTGATTGCTTGCTGCGCCTGCCTTTAGGGGAACAAAACCCCCGCCCCCTCCCTCCCCGGGCCCTGCCCTGCCCTGCCCTGCCTGCCCTGCCCACCCTGCCCTGCCCTGCCCAGGCCCTGTGCACTGCGCACTGCTGGTTCTTGAGGCCGCCATCATAGCAAGTCTCAAGCCACAGTGGCCGGCAGGGTGGGAGCCTGGTGTTGCAGACCGGCCCACGGATGTCCTGAGTCTGCCCTGAGTTAGACAGGAGCGAAGTGGCTGTAGCATTAACCCTGAGAGCCAAGTCAGGAGCAGGGCTCCCTTGGGCTGGGTCCCTGGGAGGGAGCACGGGGGAGGCTCTAGGTGTGCTGGTCATAGGGCTTGGTTCATTCCGTGAATGTGTTCTGCAGAGAATAATGGAGCTGGTTACTAAGATGTGTGCGCTTTTCTCTCTCTGGGTTACCTCATTTAAAGGACATAAAACAGAACGTTTTCCATACAATTCTGCCTGTCTAGCTTCTCAGGTGATCTGGCCACCTGGGCCGCATCCCCGCATGGCTGAGTCGTGGCCACCCAAGGTGAGAGCGCTGGGTTCCAGTTTGTGCCACGTAAGAACCCCTGCGCCACCTGCCTGTCTTCATAGGAGTTTCTGTTTGAGATCCTGGTCAAGTTCAATCCTCTCGTTGTACCAAGGGCAGGGAAGATGCAGAGAGAGAGAGAGAGAAAGAGAGAGAGAGAGAGAGACAGAGACAGAGAGAGAGAGGAGAGAGAGAGAGACAGAGAGAGAGAGAAGAGAGAGAGACAGAGAGAGAGAGGAGAGAGAGAGAGAGAGAGGAGAGAGAGAGAGAGAGAGAGGCAGAGAGACAGAGAGAGAGGTGAGTGGGAGCCAGACCAGTGTGCAGCTGTCGGCTCAGCCTTTCTCCCTTCCATGGAGCATTGGCCAACATGGCTCTTGGGCAAGGGCCTGGTGCCTGTTTCATCATTGAAGTCCTGGACTGTTGATGGCTGCACTGGTGCAAGCATACTGAGCCAGATGTTTGAGACAGAGAGCGTACAGGGCAGGCAGAGCCCCAGCTGTCCACTGCTAGGGGACTTCCCAGAGAGACCTCTATCGGGTCCCATAGTGCACGCCCGTGGCAGGTAAGGAGATATCAATACAGCCAGGGGGCTGTTGGGTGACTCCTCTGTTCAACACGGTGCTGGACTCAGGGTGGGGGTATTTAAGAGTGAGTCGGGGTCTGCCTCACGAGCTGGGCGCCGTGGCAAGGTGAGGAGCTCAGGGGGCTGGGTTCTCTGCCCCCAAGGAGCACTGTGACCTTGACAAAGAGTCCTAAGCTCTCCGGGTCTGAGTGTAGCCTGTCAGCCACTCCCATGGTGCTGCCGAGAAAATCCTGAGCAGCCACGTGACTGACGGTGTTGAAGGGGGCAGGGGTGGTGGCGAAGATTGCAGTGCCTACTGCCACCGTTCCGTGTAGTGAGCGCCTGCTATGCTCCGTGAACTTGGCAGAGTCTTACAAAATTAGTTGTCTATTTACTAGACAGAGAGAGAGAGGAAGCTCGCATTTGCTAGTTCACACCCCGCAATGGCTAGGGCCAGAGCCTGGGGCTGGAAACTTGACCCAGGTCGTCCATGTGGGTGGCAGGGATCCAGCACCACCACTCTCTCCCAGGCTAGGAGTGGCATCAGGAGCCTGAAGTGGGACTCGAACCCAGGCCCTCCGGAGAGGGGTGGGGGCGTGGCCTCTCAACAGGCATCTCCACCACGAGGCCCAGTGCCTGCCTCTGGTCCTGGTATTTCCAATGGACTGTCCTATTCAATACACTCAACCCGCACGCTGGACACTGGTTTGCCCATTTTACAGTCTAGGAAACTGAGGCATTTCGGACTTGTGGAGCCAGTGCAGAGATTTCCTGAGCACCTTCCATGTGCCTCTGCTCGGGGCTCGAGGGCGACAGCAATGAGTAAAGCAAAGACGCATGAGGGTTCTCGTCTAAGAGATCGACCGACTGCACCTAGAAAGTGTGGCGCTGGGGCCTGTACCCGGCTTTGTCTCTGCGGGCCAGGAGCCTCGAGCCCCATGCTGGAGGGCAGTGGCAGTGACCGAGGAGGAGGGAGAGAGGGAGGAAAGAGCCCTGGGACCTTGACCCCGGCCACCCCTGCGGGTGTCTCCCCATTCATGCCCAGTGGCTGAGCCCGATCTGGAGCCTGGCGACCAGACGCTGCCCTCACAAGGTCGTGGTGAGCTCTCGGGAACCGAGGGGCTCTGCGAAGCCACCTTGCTACTGGGGGACCAGAAATAGGTCAGGTGCACCTGCACTGGAGGCTGAGTCCAGCCTTGGGCCACAGCCCCGGGGGGTTCCTGAGGCCTTCTCCGAGGTGCTACTGAAGAACCGATTTGCACCTGCTGGTGCCAGCGGTGTGGAACAGTGGGTTAAACCAGCACCTGCGACGCCAGCAGCCCATGTGAGCACTGGTTCGAATCTCAGCTGCTCCACTTCTGATCCAGCTCCCTGCTAATGTGCCTGGGAAAACAGCAGAAGGTGGCCCAAGTGCTTGGGCCCCTGCACCCATGTTGGATACCTGGATAGAGTTACAGGCTTTGGCCTGGCTCAGGCCTGGCCGTGGTGCCCAGTTGGGGAGTGAACCAGCAGATCAAAGACCTCTCTCTCTTTCTGTCTCTCTCTGGCTGTCTCTGTGACTCTGCCTTTCAAATAAATAAATCTTAAAAAGAAAAACAAAACCTTATACTTTCTTCCAAGACACCCAAAGAACCTTGGGGGAGACTCTGGACCTCAGAACTTCTATGGGACTTGAGCTGCCTGAAGTGTCTCCAAATGCCGGTTGGTGAGACTTGTACCCCTGGCTGCTTGGTTTCTCCCCCAGGAAGGGTGGGAGAGGTGGGACTTGTGCCCACCCCAGAGCCCTGCCCCAGCCCCGACAATCCTTCCTGCCCCTGGCCTGGCCCTCTCCTGGCCTGCCTCGCTGGCTGCCTCTGGAATGGCCCTGGCCTCTCTGCTCCGCTGGCCTCGGACTGCTGCTGGTCCCCCAGCCTTCTTCCTGCCTCGCAGCCTGTGCGCAGACAGTTCCCTCTGCCCGGCAAAGTCCACTCCAGCCAGGATCGCCTCCGCTTCCAAGGCCTTGTTTGAAGGCCGCCACTTGGGGTAGCTGTTCTCAGTGCTCTGCCTCTGCTCCCACTGTCCTCACCCTGCGGCTCACGGCCCACCCTACGGCACCCTGGGCACAGGGCGAATGTGCTACACAAAGCTGGCTCTGCAGCCAGCTCCTGGCTTTGCAGGAGGAGAGGTGGAGGGAGTGTGTGCCAGGGGCGAGCTGGGGGAGCAGCTGGGTGAGGGCTGGGGGCTGCCCCTGCCAGCCCCTCTGCTTTCCATGGGCTTATGGAGCAAGCCCCAGAACTTCCCGATTTAACCCCATCCCGGGCAAGGAGAGAGGTGGGCACGGTCCCATTCACAAGACCCGGAAGCTCTCCCCTGATGGGTCTCGGGGATTCCGGAGGACACCGGGCAGGGGCTCCTTTTGGCGGCAGGAAGCGGTGGGGAAAACAGGCCTGGAGGTGGCGCAGGCCTCGCCGGGGAGGTGCCAGGTGTCACAGCTGCCCCCGCTGTGCCCTTCTCCTGCCCAATGCCAACCTGCAAAGAAGGAACTCCGCATTTTTCTTTTTCAGGGACGAGAAAACCTAGGAGCAGAGAGGGTAAGTGACTTGTGCAAGTCACACAGCTAGAAAGTGGGAGAATCAGAATCAGGCTCCAGAGCCCGAGAGTTTCCCTACACGTTGCCACAAGCACACATGCACACATACACATGTACACACACGTGTGCACACACGCACACACATACCACACAGGCCATAGCCGGTAGCTGCCCCATCAGACGGTCACAAAGCCCAGGGATGGGGCCACGTGGCCGGGTCACCCTTTCGCCCAGGGCTGAGACTGGGGACAGGCAGCACGGGAGGAGGTGTGCACTGGAAGGGGCGGGCCCTGCATTAAGTCAAGCTAAAAGCTGTGCCCTGGCTACACTTTGCTCCCCTCACCCTGGTCCCAGCCCTCACCCCACGTCGTGGATGAAGGAAGTGAGACCCCAGTGCAGGCTGTGAAGTGCTCAGGGGCATAAAGCCAGGAATGAGCAGAAGTGGGGTCAGACCCCACCAGGATGCAGAGAGCCAAGGACAGCCACCACCCCCTGGAGCCCCGGCCCCGCCCCTGGCATTGCTCATCTCTCTCTCCCCCCTCTCTTGCCCTCTCCTCCCTTTCAGCCCGTCTTGCCAGGTGCTGACCCTAAGGCCCATCACCTGGACTCTGAGGGACGCCCAGCTGGCTGAGGTCAGAAACAAAGCAACAGGTCCTCAGCCTGCACCCCTCCTCCCTGCCTCCCCCCCTTCCTGGGGGAGCAGTGCAGGGCGGCACCCAGATGGCGCAGGGTTAGCCGAGCAGCTCAAGGGGGCAAGAACTCCAGAGGGCCCACTCCTTTCCTGGACCTCAGTGGGCCATTGCCAAGGGCAGCTGGGGATCGTTACACCCATTTAACAGATGTGGAAATCAAGGCCCTCACTGACTCAAGGGGGCTGTCAGGGGTGCCAGCAGGGTGGTGCTGGAGCTGGGCTGGAATCCAGCCTGATGGATGCACCCCTTCCCGCGGGAGCGGAAAATGCTTCCTCATGCCTCCGTGATCGGTGTGCGTGGATCTCATTTGAACCCCTTCTAGATCAAAGTGCGAGTTTTTCCTGCTTAGGCTTTTAAAAAAATGACTTTCGGGTTTTCAAAAGAAAGTGCGCTGCCGACGAAGACATCAATAGCTCACTTAAAACTTGGGAATTGCACTATTAACATTTTTTCCCCTTTTTACTGGTCCTCCCCCAAGCCTCAGCCCCCTGCATCCCTGGGAGGCAGAGCCCAGGTACCCGGGGCCCTGTGCTCTGTGGAGGAAGCTGCTCTTTGGAGGGGTCCCCGTGAGGTCCTCAGCCAGGGCACCGGCTCTGCTGAACTGGGGGAGCAGGGAGCAAGAGCTCACGTGTACTGAGCAAAGGAGATGCCGGGTGGCCCCCTTCTCGGGGGAGCCGAGGGGACCTCCTTACGTTCTCTGGGCCCCAGGTGAAGGCTGGGGGACAGACTCCACAACCTGGATTGAGATGAGAATGTGAGATGGGGGGCCGGGGGCGGGGGAGACCCGCAGCTTAAATAGGCCGCCACATTTGCTCCTTTCTCTTGGCTGCGCTACCCCTCCCCCACCCTTCCAAATAGGACAAATGGTAAGAAATGATAAATTGGGGTTTGGTGTGTGTGTCTTGTTTTAAACCAATATGATCTCAATTCTTCTGTGGGCTTTGAAATCCATGCGGGAATTCCCCCCTCGCCGTAAATACCCAGCGTCCGCGCCTTATGGCATGTGATCTGCAATAAACTTCAAAAGACACCTTTGACATTTCAGATAACTTGCAAATGATGATGCAGAGAGATCTTTTGCCACTACAAAGAAAGAACAAAAGAACCGACATGAAAGAGAAATCAATAAACATATGGCAATTAATAAAACATTTTCTATGAATACCCTACAAAGAGTTTTACAACGGTATAAAAACCCAACAGTTGTTTCAATGTGGATTTAAGAAGTCTCAGCTGGCGTATTAAGACATCCGTGCCGAGCGGCACACGGGAAGGCACAGGAAAACCGGGGCCCAGGCTGGTCTTGTAAATGCATCGGAGCCCCGGGTACGGATCAGATGGCGCAGAGGCTGAGCCAGGGCCGGAGGAGCCGAGCGTGCGTTCTGCTTCCAGGGATTAAAAGCGCGAGGTAGAGGGGAGTGAGTCTTTCCAACTGATGGGAGCCGCTGGAGCAGCAGCCGATTTGGGGGTTGATCGGGGCGCCCCCCAGCCCCATCAGCTCAGCCGTGCCTCTGAGATGAGCTGCGTAGCGGGTCCAGGAACATCCAGCCTTCCCCTCACCGCTCTCTGCCGGGCCTGCCATGGTGCCCAGCGAGGACCGGGGTCTGGTGGGCGTGCACCAACGAGGACGGATCCAGACTCACGGGTCCGTGGGCTGTGAGCCCTGCTGATGCACCATGGGGCTCTCAGGGAGGCCGCTGTGCCATTCCTTCAAGTCCCCATTCCTTGCCCTTCCCAGCCCACCAGCGGCTTCCTGCATCTCTTTGGTCTTAGTTTTCCCCTCTCTGCAACAGGAATGATGCTCTCTGCCCGTCTCCTCCCAGGTGTGATGGGTGCTCGCCCACAGCAGCGTGGCCCGCAGAGCCATGGGCCCATGGCATTGGGGAGGGAGGGGTCCCTTTCCTCTGGGGGCTGGGCAAGCACCTCCTCCCTCCCTGGTCACCCTTCCTACAAGTCGTCATGGCGTCGTCAGCAGTTAGAAAACACCGGGGCTTCCCGTCCTTCCCAGAAGTCTCCTGGAATCCCCTGCAAAGCAAACAACGTGGAGAGACTCCTCCATGGTGAAGCTGGGGAAGCTGCTGCCTGCAGCGCTGGCATCCTGCACGGGAGCACGGATTCAAGTCCTGGCTGCTCCACTTCCCATCCAGCTCTCTGCTATGGCCTGGGAAAGCAGTAGAAGATGACCTAAGTCCTTGGCCCCGTGCACCCAACGTGGGAGACCTGGAAGAAGCTCCTGGCTCCTGGCTTCAGATCGGCGCAGCGCCAGCCATTGCAGCCATTTGGGTAGTGAACCAGTAGATGGAAGACCTCTCTCTCTCTCTCTGTAACTCTGTCTCCCAAATAAATTAATTTTTAAAATAAATAAATAAATGCATACTTCCACCTAGCCCAGGATGTGGATCCTACAACGGAGCAAAACGCAGTAATAATAATGACAACGACGATGACGTCTGCTGTCGCGTCACCGCAGGCAAGCCCTTGCCTCGCTTCCCTTCAGAGAGCCTCGAGTTCTGGCGGCTGCCCAGAATTTGAGGACGGGAGCAAGAAACGGGAGTTCTCGCCTCTCTTTTTGGATCCTGGCAGAGCGACCGGAAGCGTCCTCCTAGATTAGGAACTCAGCGATGGATCTTGCTCCGAATCAGCTTTGTTAGTACCCCAGAAGGCAGCGGCAGTGCTGGCCAGAGAAGCCAGGACTGATCCTGCAGAGCCTCCCAGGATGGCCTAGAGCCTACGGTGTCCAGTGGGAGGCCTGGCCCGAAGGCAAGCAAATCAGAAGAAGGCCCGGGGGCAGCGTGGTGCACACCGAACCTCTGCCTGATGCAGCTCCGCAGCTGCTCTCCTAAACAACCCCCAAACTGACCCCTTCCTTCTGCAGGTATCCTGGCTGCTGCCCACCGCAGGCCAGCGGCTAGGGGCGGCTACAACACGCTTGCGTGTACCCACGCCCAGGCCCCTGTGCTGCACACACCCACTGGCCCTGTGCAGGGCCAGTCCCTGCAGAGTTGGTTGGGTTCCTTGCCAGTTGCACTTATTACTGACATTACACAAATACCTTCCATATTACATAAGCCAGGGAAACAAGTGCGCAGAACCAAAGCAGAGAAGGTTCTGGAAGCACAACAACCTGCCAAAGAAACTGTGCCTGCCGCTCTGGAGGAGAGAAGTCACCAGAGGCTGCAGAATTGTAGGAATGTGGGCTGCTTCTGCATTGCCATGGCTCTGTGCGCTCGGCTCCGCTCTCGCTTCCCACAGATGGCAGCGTGCAGCCATGGGCCGAATGCAATAGGTTGGTCCCCTGCTGGAGGAGTGGCACCCGGAACCCGGGGAGAGGGGCCTGCCCAGAGGGATCGCTGGGTGCTGCTTCTCACTCTCATATCAAATGAGTGACAATAAAATGCTTACAGCAGCAGGGACACACATTTTGGTTCCAATAGCTCACATTTGAGTGGTCATTTTAAAAAAGATTTTATCTGTTTATTTGAAAGGCAGAGTGATGGAGAGAGAGAGAGAGAGAGAGAGAGAGAGAGAGAGAGAGAGAGAGAGAGGTTGATTTTCCATCTGCTGGTTCACGTCCCAAATAGCTGCAATGGCTGGGGCCAGACCAGGCCAGAGCCAGGAGCTTCGGTCCCACATGGGTCCCTGGGACCCAAGCACTTGGGCCATCCTCTGCTGCTTCCCCAGGCGCAATAGCAGGGAGCCGGATTGGAGTGCACCAGTCAGGACTTGAGCCAATGCTCATCTGGGATGGTGGGGCTGCAGCAGGCGGTGGCTTAACTCACTGCCGGCCCCTGATGGGTCACTGGTGACTTGAATTCCTGCTCGGGTAAGCAGCTAAGATGTCTAAGATGCTTCTGTTGTTCCGACCAGCATGAGTCAGGCTGACCTATTTTACAGACGAGAGCACAGAGGCCAAGCAACATAAGTGGCCCATCCACGGTCTCAGAGCTGGTGCAGATTCAGCGGGATGTGTGCTCCTGCCCTTGTGGAATGTGAAATTCTGAGATGGTCCCCAAGATCCTTGCCCCCTGACCCCTGCCAGTGTAGATCTCTTCCTGGGGGTGTGGAAAGAATTTACAGTGTCACCCCTATGATTAGGTTGCTGATCCATTGTAATCAAAAGGGAGATTATCCCAGGTGGGCCAGACCTAATCAGGTGAGGATAAAGATCAAATTGATTCAGACAAGATGGAAGTTGCCAACAGCACTACAGCCTAAAGAAATTGTGTTCTTTTGTGTTCGTTTGTCCATTGAGGCTTTTATTTGTGTGCATCTATCACATCCCTATAAAAAGAATTTCAGGATTTTCCTGTCCTGTGTGTTTTCCTTTTTTTTTCTTTTTAAAGATTTTTTTGTTTATTTATTTGAGAGGCAGAGTTACAGACAGTGAGAGGAGAGACAGAGAGAAAGGTCTTCTGTCCATTAGTTCACCCTCTAATGGCTGCAATAGCCGGAGCTGCGCCGATCCGAAGCTAGGAGGTCTCCTATGCAGGTACAGGGACCCAAGGACTTGGGCCATCTTCTACGGCCTTCCCAGGCCAAAGCAGAGAGCTGGATTGGAAGAGGAGCAGCCGGGACCAGAACCAGCACCCATATGGGATGCCGGCGCTGCAGGTGGAGGATTAACTTACTGCGCCATGCACCGGCCCTGTCCTGTGTTTTCATCTTGCTTCTTCGTGGTCCAGGATGCCAGCTGAGGCCATCAGTACGATGAAGCCACACTGGTGGATGGGAGCAGATTACTGTGCCATTGTTCCAGATCTTGCAGTACATATCACATCTGCGCTGACCACTGCACACATGTTTAACCTGCCTGTGAGTTGGGCGGCCGTTTTGCCAGCTCTGTGTAATCACGCAGCCGCAGCAGTTAGAAAGCTGGCCATAACATGGGAGCTCGGCCTGGGAAGAGGCTGGGGTTGGCCTGTGGGGACATCCCCGCGCACCCTAACAGCGGCAGGCAGGGGTGGCGGCGAGAGCGGGACTCGTGTTCGTCCAACAGCCTGAACGAGATCGGGAAAGGACCCCAGGGAGCAGCTGAGCCCCAGTTCTGCTCCACACCTTGGCAGAGGCCCTGGGAAAGAGACCTACCTGTGCCTGCCCAGGCCCAGTGCGCAGACTCGTGGAAACACAGACGTGATCGCTGGACATTGTCCTAGGCTGGGATCTGTGTCCTTCGTCACCCAGAAGTACAAACGGCTGCCTCCCCCGAAGACCCCCCAGATACAGCTGTGCTTTGCCTCCAACCTGCCCACCAGCTGAGTTTCTGGCTATGGGGGCCGGGGGCCGGCTGCTCCTGGGGGGGGGGCACACCCGCCCCAGGCGACTTCTTACTTCTGCAGCCGAGGTCTTTCTTTTCTTCCAGGCAAATTAATTTCCCATATGAAATTCCGTTTAAGTGAATTATTAGGGAGAAGAGCTCCCGCCTCCTTCCCGCTCCCAGGGACGGGCCCTTGCGCGAGCTTCTGTCTCTGAATTAAACATCAATCAAGTGGCCTGTCATTAGTGTGACTTCCCAGGTAGGTTTTGTGAATTTCTCGCCCTGTAACAGCCTCCTCCTCAGCCTAATAAGTTTACTTTCTCCGTGGTGCTCAGCCCGCTCTCACCCCCTTCTCCCAAACCAGAGCCTCTGCCTCTAATTGCCGGCCCGCTCAGCCCCTGGGCCCTGCTTTTAAAAATGAAAGTGTTGGAAAAGGAACCACTTGAAACCATTTATTCACTGCTTTGGGTGTCTTTCCCCGCTCCGGGGAGACGGGTCGCCCCGGCTGTTTCTATCAGACACACGCTCAGGGCGGACAAGCCGCTGTTTGTTTTGTTACTCCCAGTTCCCACCGTAAGGGCTGGCGCATCATCCATGCACAGGGAGTGAAAGAGGGGTGGGCCGGGGGAGATGGGAGGGAGGAAGGGAGGAGGAAGGCAGGACACAGCCCCCTGGTCTCAGAGGTGCAGTGACACGTGCAACACCCTCGGGGCTTCAGCCCCCCAAGTTCCCCAGAGCTCAGCACGCTGGAAGGCAGCGTGGGCAGCATCCTGGCTCTGGGAGCGCCCTGGGACCCCAGTCAGCACAGGTGGAGAGTGTGGTTCGTTCATGCCAGGAGAGCCCCTCTCCATGAGCGAGCGCTGACAACTGGGGGCTAAGCACTCTGGCTCCCTGCCCACCCCAGGGAAGGCGTGATGGTGGGGCGACATCAGAACCTGCTGTAGCTGCAGTAGGTTCCAGGGAGAACGAGTGAGCCCCTCGCCCATGCCCTGGGTGACCATCTCAGGATTGCCCCCTTCTCTAGCTCACGTCCCCCGTATGCACCAGCTTCCTGCTCCCAGCTCCCACGTAAATTCCTTGCACCTGTCTCATCCTACCGATGCCTGTGGCAGACATCACTAATCAATCTCATCACTTGTTCCTCTTAGGCTCAGACAAGGCTTCAGAACCCTTCCCCGTACAATGTCCCTGGGCAGCCATGATGAATCATCCCATGGAGTGTCAACCCCTAACTCAACAATTCCATCCCTGGGCCCCTTCTCATGGGGTCAGAGGCAACTGCTGTCTAGACACAGTGCTGCACCCCCCCCCCCAGCTTGCCGAGGGAAGTGTGACCTGAGACCACGCCTTTGACAAGTGGCCTTCATCAGACAGGGCAGAATGTGGAAACCCACGTGGAGGAATAAAGAACTATTTACTCTGTGCCAGCCACTGTTCCAGGTAGTTCATTGGAATTCTATGTTAAAGCCCTATGGCCACCCAGGAAACAGATCATCAGCAAATTTGGCAAACAGAAACAGAGAGGTGCCACCACTTGTGGAAGGTCACACAGCCGGTCAGAGGTGGAGCCTGGATTTAGAGCCAGGTTTCACTGAACAAGTCACTCCAACAGTAAACCTACACATGTCACTCACCGGCCTGATGAAACATTGTAGCACCCTCTAGACTAGGGGCTACACCAGCCCCTCCCCTCCCCCTTCCCAGAAGAGCCTGGAGGAGGAAGGTGCCTGCCCCGTGACTGAGCTGGGATCAGAGGGTGAGGATGCCAGAGGGTGATGGAACCATGGAGCCACTCTGCAGCCAGCCAGGGCCACGGCGGGTCCCTCCCCACCAAGGCCGGCCACCCACCCGGAGCTCTGTGGCTTCATTTGGCACCTGGAGAGCAGAGGCTCAGGGCTTCGCAGAGCTCCCTGACGGGCCCAGGGTGCCTGGCTGGGAATGAGTCACTTGCATGCACCAGTGCACAGCCCGGGGACCGAATGCCCACGTCCTCCCAAGTGGCTTCCAGTGGCCGGGCTGGGCTCTGACTGTGGACCCACAGCCCTGACTTGCAGGCATCACCCTGGGCCCGGATTGAGTCCTCCCCTTGTGCCCCACACAGGGCTAGGAGCCGCCCTCGGGTTCTCGTGCAGGAGGGGCGGTTTGCACAGTGGTTAGAGCCTGCTTAGGTTCAAGTGACCTTGAGTAAGTGACTCTGAGCCTCCGAGTTCTCATCTCTAGAATGGGGTGGAACAAGCAAATGCGTGGGGTGCACTGGGGATAATGAACACATGGTGGGAGTTCTCGTTATCACTTCCATAAAACCTCACAGTGGTTCTGGGGGGAGCTATCATCACCCCCATTTTACAGAGGGAGAAACTGAGGCACTGAGCCATTAGGCCATTTGCCCAAAGTCACACAGACGTGGCTGGGCTTGACCACTAGGCTTGCCTGCGTCCTGGGATGATGGGAGAGCCTCCTTGTGGAGGCCAAGGCCACCTGGGGGCTGGGGGAATGGGCAGAGTTCTCTGGGTCCCTGAGACCGGAAGTTTGCTTTTGTTCTTTGCAGGCCTCCGAGACCTCGTGGCTGCTGTGGGCAGGTAGAGGGGTATCAGGCTAGACCACAGCTGGTAGCCAGTCCTGCCCAGAGACATCCAGGTGGTGTGGACTGTAGGGCGCCTGAGAGTTTAGCCACGTGAGAATCCCTCTGGTGACTTGCTTTGTCCTGTGCACCTCCGTATCCAGCGCTAGCACCAGTCACACAAGTGCAGGGCCTCTGTGTGAAACTGGTGCAGAGCCTTCTACCTCCAAGGAGGAGTCTGGGATGAACTTCTGGCCCCCATCATTCCTTTGGCCAGAAGCCTTTTGGCAGTGCACTGCCTGCACAACTGTACATGGAGGCTTTGCAGAGGCCTGACCTTGCATGCTCAGCCACGCTGTCTTTGGGACAAGCATGGAAGGCCCTGGAGTACCAGCCTGGGGAGGGCTGCAGTGGGCATAGACAGGCCCAACCCTGAACCATGGGCAGGGGTGGCTATTAGGATGAGGCCAGGCACAGACGAGGGCTGAGAGTGACAAGGGGGGACCCCCTTCTGTGCTCTGTGCCCCAAATCTGGAGATGCAAACAGAAGGCCTCCCTCGGCCAAAGTGGGGGAGATCAGCCTCTCTGTGTCTTCCTCCTGCAAGGCCTCAGCTGCACATTGAGGTGCCGGCTCCCGCCTGGGGCTCAAGCATTCCCCAGGGTCCCACGGACACACCTCCGAGTCCACTCTATGAACAGAAGCCCTAGTGGGGGGAGGAGCGGGAGCCACCGGCAGCATGACGTTGGCCCCCCACCTCGCTGCCCAGAGGCTGCTCTTCCGGGCGATCACCCTCCTCTGGCCCCTCGCTGCAGGTGAGTGGTCTGTTTGATGAGGACGGACATGAGGGTCAGGGTGCGGACGTGACTTGACGAAGCTGGTGGGACCCAGAACACCTGCTGCTTGGAGGGTCCCACAACTGACTCCAAGGGCTTCAGCTTGCTGTTATGACGGGTGGGCTGCAGCCCCCCGGAGCCACCCGCTGGCCCCTCTGCAAGGCCCTGTGTGGGCCGCAAGCCAGCAAGGGCAGTCAGGACCCGCCATTGTTGCCATGGTGATGGTGCCCCCCCTGCCTCTGTCCCAGGGATGGCCACAAAAGCTGGGACTGCATCCCCGCATCTGGCGAGAGAGGGTGAGCATGGTCCCACTTCAACCAACGAAGCCGAGAGGTGGGCAGAAACACGGGGGAAGTCACCGAGGCTTGATGGGCACACCCCAACGCTGGGGAGCCGGCGTGGACTGTAGCAGTTAGTGAAGAGTTGCTCTCTCTGCTGCGGGCTGCCCTTCCAGGCTCAGAGGGGCGTGGGGGCTGGGACCTTCCAAGCAGCAGGCATTTGGGGTCCCAGCAGCCATTTTCCAGGTTCTTGTAGAACCAGCCTACCCTCCTCAGAGGCTCCAGCCCCAGCTGGTGGTGCCCCCTTTCCAGCATCCAGGGCCTGGCCACACGGAGCCCCACCACCCAGCCCAGAGACTCCAGCCCCAGGCAGCCAGTGGCCCCCTCCAGAGGTCTGCAGCCCAGGCTCCACCTTTAAGCATCCAAGTCTAACAATTCAAACATCTTTCCTTTATTATTTTATTCTTGAATAAAATTTATTTATGAGAGAGAGAGAGAGAGAGAGAGAGAGTGCTGATTCACTCCTCAAAATCTTGCAACAGCTGGGCCTGGGTTGGGGCTAAGGCTGGGTGCCAGGAACACACCAGGTCTCCCACACAGGTGCAGGAATGAACCGACCACTGGAGCCATCCCCGCGGCCTCCCAGGGTCTGCACTCACAGGAAGCGGAGTCAGCAGCTGCCGCTGGGGATGCAGTGTCTTACGCGCTAGGCTAAACAGCTGCTTCCTCCCTTCATTGATTTCCATACATCCACATACGCCTGCGTGACTGTCCACACGCACACTCCTGCACTGTAGGCACGCCTCAAGCCTTCAAAACTTCTCGAAGCATGGATGCATACACACATGCATCACAAGCACACACAAATGCACTGTGCACGCACACACACACAGAGCCACACAGCCACACATACACACATGCAGCACTTTGCAAACCATGCATTCCATATGCTCACTGCACACACTGTGCGAATGCACACACACACCCTGTGTGCACGCATAAACACATGGCACATGCATGCATGTGTGCATGCGTACCTCCACACAGGTAGATGTGAGCATGACCAACACATGCACGTATGTAGACATCATGACACGTATTTACACCGTGTGCATATTAGCTTATGCACTGCACGGCATGCCTATATGAAGACGCGACCTCGCACATCCCCATATACACCCCGCACATGTGTGTACCATGAAGGAAGGCCCACAGGTGGGTGGGAATAACCATACACATTCATGTTTGTACTCACATCACATTCACACACATACACACACCACATATGCACATATGCATCCCTGCCATAGTATACATACACACGCAGATGCACTATGTGTATATCTGTGAATGGACCATATATGCGTGTGTAACCACACACACCACGTATGCACAGGCACACACGAATGCATGGCACCTGTGGTCAAACATGCATATCTTTCCACCCAGAGCAGGCGTGCTTGCACGTGTGCACACACACCCACACGAGCGTGCACACCCACGCGTGCGCGAGCGCTCCGCCAGCCCTACCGGGCCTGCCTGTAATTGCTCCCAGCCCCAAGTCTGGCAAAACGCTCTTGCGGGCGTCGGCTGCGGCCCCTGATTAATCCCAGCTTTTCCCGCGCCCCGAGCGCCCACGCCCCCGCACTGTGGCCGCTCTGGCCGGGCCCATGCGCAGCCCAGACTCGTCATCAAAAGGCAGATTTCCGCGCCGGGCACCTGTTTGCAGGGCTGCGCCTCCTCCCGCTGCCGTGTTTTATCTCGGCGCGGCGGTGAATAATTCATGGCCCCGGGTCTGCTTTGCAGTCAAACGCGCTGCGTTCTGTCCGGCGCCGCCGCCGCCGCCCGCCGGCCGCTGTGATTTATTATTTACCAGCGCGCGGCCGCGCCGTGTAAGGTGAGCATTGTGGCTGCTCGCAGAACTGTTACAATCTGGCCTCGTTAGTGGCCTTTCTTGCTGCCTCTCCAAACAGCGGCCTCGCTTATTGATTTTCCCGCGGAACCTCTGCCGTGAAATCCCAGCGCTGCTGCTCTCAAAGCTGTTGCTATAAAGTCAGACTTGGCCCTTCTTCCCCAGAACAAGAACTCGTGTTTGGAGGCGCTGGCTTCTTTTATCCATTGTGTCTTCTCCTCTGCCGAGGCGTCCCCCATTAGCGCGGCCCCCTCGGCTCCCGCCTTGGCGCACCACCGCGCTCATCTGCGCACAGGGGAGCTGCGGTTGCCGCCGCCGGTCCGCCGGGGGAAGGTGCGGGGACTTTCATGGTGGCAGCGGCGACGCCAGAGCCGGCCTGGGGAAAAAAGTTTTCCTGCCTTGGAAGTTTTCAAACGCAGAGCGGCTGCTCCGGGGAGAGGATGCGCTGCCTTTGGCTGGCTGCTAGCCCTGCCACTGGGAAGGGGGATGGTCCTAGGGAAGGGAAGGCGGCGTGGGGGCGCCCACCGGGAGCCGGGCGCTTATGGGAAGCTTCAGGTGTCTTCCCCAGGGAGCAACGGGAGTTCACAGCTCCGGTGAGAAGGGGCTCTGGGCTCTGCCCCCGGGCTCCCCTGGCCCCATCACTTTCTCCCTGCACCTGCGCTGGGTTGCATGTGTGGGCTGCGGGTGACTCCAGCACTTTGGGTCCTCCGTGTGAGTCCAGGGAAGCCAGCGGCCTCAGCAGAGTCCTCTTGCCTGCCAGCTGCCACCAGCCTGATGTTCCCACGGAAAGCCCACCCCTCAGAACCAGGCAGCTCGGGTACCACCCAGGCATGTGGCTCTACCGGGAACAGCATGGTTTGACCCCTTGGGTAGTTCTGGAAGGAGGGGGCTCAGAGCAGGTGTGCAACTTCTCTAAACCACACCATGTATCTTGCAGCCTCACTGGGGGTGCACTTTGTACAGGGCACCCCGAGTGGGGTGGGGACCCTAAACAATGACTGACTGGGGTCCTTGGGGATTCCTGCTCACTGGGCTGCCCAGCCCCCTTTGCCAAGACAAGGGCAAGGTGCATGGTCTTCTCCATCCTTCCCCTCAATCTGCTCCCTGCAGCACAGGGCTGGGGCTGGGGCTGGGGCGTGAGCCCTGACAGTGATGGTCGCAGGCTGGATGCACTCCTGGGTCCGGCTGTGCAGCTCTGAAACCACAGGCGGAGGAGGGATGCATGGGCTGCTCGCCTGCTCGCAGAGCTGTCTGCCATCACATCCGCTGTTTCTTTGGCTTCCTGCACTCACCAGCAGTCATTTAGGGGTCCGTACCGGCACCCCAGGGGCAATCAACGTGCTTGGGAACGTGGTGCTCATCAAAGAAGAAGTAACCTTTGTCCCTGTGGAGTTTCCTGTTGGATTGGCAGGCAGGTCCGTTTCTTACAAAATCAAACATCTGTGGGGGTCTACAGCTCACGGGGTCTTCCCTTCGCCCTTTTCTGACTCACCGTGAATCCCGTGCTCTGTGTCCCCGAGGCTCACCTGCCCTCTGGCTTCTGCTGGCTTGGACCAGAGGGAGGCACTGGCTGGAAACTGAAGATGGGAAGAGAGCAGAGCTAGGGCATTGCTTCTCTGGCTCCTTCCTTGGCCTCCATGCAGTGACGCTGGCTCCTGCCCAGAGGGTCCGCCACCACGCCCCTTCTCCCAGCTGCCCCCCCTCCCACCATCCCCCAACTCTCTCTGGTCTTCAGCTCAGCCACCCATTTCCTGCCCCCTTCAGGCCTAGGAATGGGCACAGTGTCCCCCTCCTGCTGGTCTCTGGTGTCTCAGCATCTCCTGTGCACCTGCACAGCCTGCCCGCAGCATGATGCGTAGCCCGCTTGTTGAATTCTCTTTGAAACCCTAGTTTAGGGCACCTTCTACTTCCTCTCTGGTTACAAATAAAGTAGGAAGAGCAAAAACAAACAAGAGGAGAGAGCGAAGAGAGGGATGGTTTTGGATATGGTGGCTGGGGACTTTTTCTGAGAAAACAGTGTTTGTGTGTTTAACCTATGAGAGGAACGAAGAAAATGAGGGGCTAGTTGTGCTGGTAGCTGAGAAAGAGTGGCCGAGACAGAGCCGTCAAGACAAAGGCTTTGGGGCCAGTAAGATGGGCATGTTTAAGAAGCATCTGGAAGGCTGGTGTGGCCGAGCAGGGAGGGCAGCAGGAGGCTGAGGAGAGCAGGAGAGAGGTTAACTCACTCTGTTTGTTGGATCAAGAGAGGAAGGCTCAGGGAGCGACAGAAGCAGGTTTGGGGTCACACAGAGCTTGGCCGGGTGAACTGAAGCCCTTCCAGCGCTGAGCAGCTCCTTACCTTCAGGGACTTTATCTTTTCTCAGCCTATCACCATCTTACCCTGACAGCTGCTCCTCCAACCCCCACCCTGAAGCTCTGCTGGTGACCCTGAAGGACCCCGTGTGTTCTCTCTCCTAAACAAAGGAGTTCTTGGTTGAAATGAAGTGTGGAGCTGGGGCATCCTCAGGCCACGGTGTTTCCACAGCCTCTGCCATCCCCACCTGACCTTGGCGAGCTGCAGGTACTGCAGCAATCACCTGGCTTCGTGCCTGTGCCGTGATACCGAACCAGGAGCTTCGAAAGGGAAGGGCGTGCTGAGGTCACAGAAAACACTATCAATGCAGATAAGACAGAACCCAGTGTCCTGCTCAGCATTCAACCTCTTACCTTCTCTGCTCCCATCTACATGTTTCCTTCTGTCAGAGAATGCCAGGGACATGGGGGCTGTGTGCAGAGAGTCCGCCCCTGTGCCACCTGTGCTGTGTTAGGGACATGGATTTGGGCTTGGCCAACGCAGTCCAGATCCTGCACTGAACTCCCTCCTCCAGGCACTGCTGATTTTCATACTGAGCACAGAACTCTAAATTAAACGAATAAGTCATTGGACAAGAAAGCAAATCATTGAAAAGGACAAATGTTAACCGTAGATGTGGAAGAAAGTAAATCAGCTGCGATAAACCAGATGACTCAGCTGTGAGTAATTTTCAAAGTCATGATAATGAGAATATTTAATGTGATTTTAACCAAATCTATATTGAGAAGGTGGGTCAAGGGAAAGGGTATGGAGTTGGAAGGGTGGAGAATCTTCCATGAGAAATCTAGCCCTCGATGTTCATAGCCACAAACCATGGGAGACCCCCAAAATAGCTACATATTTCAATTTAAATATGTAGATATTTCAATTGCAGCCAAAACTGGAATCATAAAAAATTTTGTTTCTCTCCTTATGAAACAAAGATGGAACAGGACAAGGTAGATGAAGTAATGGGTTTGAAGATTTGCACATGAGATCATGAAGGGCACAGCCCTGAACGGTGGAAGCAGTGAGCTAAGCTCTGTGGTCATGGTCCCCCTCCCCTGCTGCCTGGGGGACTGCGCAGGTCATAGCACAGAGGCAGGAAATAGAGGCAGAGCTCACAGGCTCCCTGAGTTGGGGGAGATGGAGGGATGGGTCCAGCAAGACCAAGCAGCCAAGGTGCCCAGAGAAGATTAAGGGAGATGAGGCTGGCGCCACAGCTCACTAGGCTAATCCCCTGCCTTCGGCGCCGGCACCCCAGGTTCTAGTCCCAGTTGTGGCGCTGGTTCTGTCCCGATTGCTCCTCTTCCAGTCCAGCTCTCTGCTGTGGCCCGGGAAGGCAGTGGAGGATGGCCCAAGTGCTTGGGCCCTGCACCCACCCACATGGGAGACTAGGAGGAAGCACCTGGCTCCTGGCTTCGGATTGGCGCAGTGTGGCCATTTGAGGGGGTGAACCAGCGGAAGGAAGACCTTTCTCTCTGTCTCTCTCACTGTCTAACTCTGCCTGTCAAAAAAAAAAAAGAGTAAGGAAGATGAAAGAGATATAAGCCGTGTCTGCAGAGGGTCCCCATACCTGCTCAGCAGAGCCCTTGTTAGCATGTGCGTGTGGTTAGCATGTGATAAATCTGCAGAGCCAGGGGAAGAACCACTCAGCAGGATTGAAGGGAATGAATGCGCTCTTTGGCTCACAGAGGGCTTGCAACGATGTGCATTTCTGTGGGTACCAGGTAGTTCGTGGCCATCAGGCAGAATACTCGGAAGGGTCTTGCCTCGATGGCAGGAATGCTTGCCCTTGACTCCTTGCTGCTTTGATCTTACCGGAGACAAACAAGTTCATTTCAGGGGCAAGTGGTTCCGATGCTGGGCAGGATGCCTGCATTCCACTGAGTACAGGGTTCGACTCCAGGCTCTAGCTCCTGAGTGCGCCCCTGGGGAGACGGTAGTAGTGACTCAGGTAGTTCATTTCATAGCAACGACAGGCTCAGTGGATCAGAAGGATACAGTAATCTAACCATGCATACGACATATAACAGCGCGTCAAAAGGCATGTGGCCAAACCATAAAGAATCATATGGGGAAATGAACACATCCATAATTATAGTTGGAAATAATTGAAGCAGACAGAACTCAAGTAGAACTGAAGTAGATAGGAAATCAGTAAGGTGATATAATGTTTGTATGGCCGTATCACTCAACTTGACGGGATGGACCTTATAGAACATTCTGCCCAACGCTGCAGGAACCACACATTCTTCACTTTCTGGGCCCTTCAGCAGGGCTGCTTACAGAGTATGTTCTCAGACCACATGTTTTCATGTCCTAACTCAGTAACTGAAAAGTATCTGGAAAACCCTCTAACATTTGGAAACTAAGCCGTATTCTAATAAAGAAGCCACAAAGAAAGAAAATTAAGGAGAGTTTTATGAATGAATGTAAATGAAAGTACAAAGTATAAAAATGTGTGTGATGCAGCTAAAGCTGAATGCGGGGCAATGTATAGCAAACAGAATGATGGTTTCAGGGACCAGAGCTGTGGCACAGTGGGTGATGCTGCTGCCCATATGAGTGCCAATTGGAGTTCCAGTTGCTCCCGTTCTGACCCAACTCCCTGCTTAAGTGCTTGGGAAAGTAGAAGAAGATGACCCAAGTCCTTGGGCCCCTGCCACCCATGTGGGAGACCCAGATGGAGTTCCAGGCTCCTGGCCTTGGCCTGGACAAGCCCTGGCCGTTGCAGCCATTTGAGGAGTGAACCAACAGATGGAAGATCTCTCTGTCTCTCCTTCTCTCTCTGTAACCCTGCCTTTCAAATAAAAAATAAATTTAAAGGTTAATTAATTAATTAATTTTTATTTGTTTGACATGTAGAGTTATAGACAGTGAGAGAGAGAGACAGAGAGAAAGGTGTTCCTTCCGTTGGTTTACTCCCCAAATGGCCGCCATGGCCGGCTCTGTGCCGATCCAAAGCCAGGAACCAGGTGCTTCCTTCTGGTCTCCCATGCGGGTGCAGAGCCTAAGCACTTGGGCCATCTTCCACTGCCTTTCTGGGACACAGCAGAGAGCTGGGCTGGAATAGGAGCGGCCAGGGCTAGAACCCGGCACCCATATGGGATGCCAGCGTTGCAGGTGGAGGATTAACCAAGTGAGCCACAACGCCAGCCCCATAAAAAATAAATTTAAAAAAGGAATAATGGTGTCAAATCAATGACTTCATCTGACAATCTGAAAAAAAATTAAAAGAATGAATTAAATCTAAAATAAGCAGGGAAAAAGTGAGCAACCAACAACCAAGTGGAAATAAATGACTTAGGAGAAACCAGAGAGAAGAAAGAGGCACTCTGATAGAACTGATGAACCTTTACCTAGGATGATCAGAACAAGGAGGCAGAGGACATAGATGATCGACATCAAAATCGAGAAGGGCGAAGTCACTCAAGAGCCTACAGGTATTGCAAGGATAATAAAGGGATATTATTTTCCACAAAGTCAGTAATGTTCATGAGACTGAAAATTCCTTGAAAAGCAAAAACCACCAAAGCTCACTCAAAAATAGATATTCTGAATAGCTGTATTTACTAAAGCAATTGAATTTGTAGAGTCGCAGAAAGAAAACTTCAGTCTTCACTGACTCATTCTATCAACTGTTTAACAAAGCAGTTGTGCCACTTTTACACAAAGTCTCCCTAAAATTGAAGAGGAGGGAATATTTGTCAGCCTTTGTAGGCCAGCCTTACCCCTACGCCAAAACCAGGGATTACTTGGAAAGAAAGCTACAGACCTAAATTCCTTCATGAACACAGAGATGAAAAATCTTAACAAAATTTTAGGAATTTAAATTTTAAGATGTATAGAAAAGACTCTACATCAAAAATGATGGAATTTATCCAAGATTTGAGAATCAACCAATGCAATTCACTATATTACCAAAAGTAAAAAATAAAACTGTATCACTGTTTCAGTAGATACACGCAAGATATTTTTAAAAATCAAACCACAATTCTCAGTTTAAATGAAAACATGCAGCAAATTGTGAATAGAAGGAAACTTCTTCAACTTGGCACGACACATACAAAAACCCACAGGCAACATTTAATGGTGAAATGCAGATTGCGTTCTTCTCAAAATCAAGAACAAAATATGTCTACTCTCGCTGTTTCTACTTCACTGCTTGGGGAGTCCAACCAGTGGGATAAGGCAAGAAAAACAACTCAAAAGCGTCTTGGGAAGGAAGAAACAAAACTTCCTTATTCACGGATGACATCATTGTTCACGTAGAAAATCTCAGGGCATCTACAAGCAGGCTATCAGAATTCATAAGCAAGTGTAACAGGAATGTGACATTCCATATCAATACATTCAAATTGATTGTATTTCCATCTGCTATCAATAAGTGATTGAAAATTGAAATAAAATATAGCATGCGCTAAAAATTTAAAATACTTAGGGATAAATCTGACAAAAAATGTGTAAGATTTCTGCCCTGAAAACTGTATAAAGTGTTGGTAAAACGTATTAAATAAGACCTAATTACATGGAGAGCTACATCACATTCCTGGATCGGCCAATTCAGTATTGTTAACATGTCAATTCTCTCCAAATTGCTCAATCAATTATGGGCAAATCCCAATTAAAAAAATAGGCTTCTTCACAGAAACTGACATGCTCACTCTGAAATTCATCTAGGAAAGCAAAGATCTGGAATGGCCAAAACACTTTTGAAAATGAAAATCAAAGTTGGAGGACTAACACTCCCTTACATCGACGAGTCGATACAGTATTCAATACAGTAATCAACAGTGTGGAACTGATGTGAGGATAGGCAAATAGATCAATGGACGAGAACAGAGAGTATATAAACAGATCCAGATATACATGAGCAATTGATTTTCAACCAAGGTGCAAAGAGAATTCAATGAAGAAAGGATGGCCTTGGATACATGATGGTGGAATAATTAGGTAGCCATTTGTAAACAAATGAGCCTTGATCCATACAGCTCTCTTCATGTATTAATGAATTCATTAATTAATTCACATATTAGTCATAGATCTCAAAACAGATCATAGACATAAAACACTGAACTTAAAACTGTAATGTTCTAGAAAAAATAAAAGAGAAAAAAGTAATCTCCATGAGCTTGGGTTAGCCATAGATTTCTTAGAAAAGGCATCAAATGCATGCTTCATGAAAGATAAAAATCGATAAATTGAACATCATCAAACTTAAGGACTTTTGCCTTTTGAAAGATGCTGTTTAGAAAATGAAAAGACAGGCCACAAGTTGTGAGAAAATATTTGTGAGCCATTTATCCCATAAAGGACTTGTATCCAGAATATACAAAGAACTCTCAAAATTTAGTAACAAACTACCCAGTGGTGGCTCGGGGGGACGGGACAAAGATTGGAAGAAATACTCCACAATCGAAGGTGTCCAGATGACAACCAAGCACACGAACATATGCTCAGCCTCGTTGGTCATTAGGTAGATACAAAGTAACAACATACCGAGATGCCACTGGACTCCAATGAAACTGGCTGAAAGTGAAAAGACTGACCACACCAAGTGTTGGTGTAGGCATCCAGCCGCTTACACTCTCACACGGCCGGTGGGAAACCCTAGGGAAAGTTTGGGAATTTCTTTAAAAAGGTCTACACAGATCTATCATTTCACTGAAGTATTCCACTTCCGGTACTTACCCAAAAGAAATGAAAGCATATATTCACCCAAAGGCATATATGCAATGTTCATGGCAGCTGAGAACTGGAAACCGTCTAAATGTCCACGAAGTTAACAGCTACACAAACGATGGTGTCTCCACACACCGATATATTACTCCGCAATAAAACCCAGCGGGCTTGTTAACGCAACAGCATGCATAGGTCTCAGAACAATTATGCTAAAGGAGAGACACCCAAGCAAAAGTACGTGACGCATGGTGGTGGTTTGTGAAATTCTAGAAAATGCAAGCAAATTGCCAGTCCGGGAAAGGAGCTCACTGGTTGCTTGGGAACAGGGAGGAGTCAACGCAAGGGAGGAGAGGGCGGGGTCAGGAAGGAGCAGGAAGCAATCTGGGGGCTGATGAATATGTCCATTATCTTGACTGCATGATGATTACATGGGGATTGCCACATTGTATCAAATTCTGTATCTTAGATATGCACAGCTAATTATATGTCAGTTAGACCCTGATGAAGCTGCCCAGTGGTTTAAAATAGCCAAGAACGTAAACAGTAGAGCGAAGAGGTTTAAGACTTGGAAGTGGTGCAGTAGAGAGCTGGAATCACAGCTAAGGAGGGGTGAGAGGTGGGGGCGGGGACTCCACAGACATTTACTGCTCTGATACTTCTTGTTAATTAAAAGAATACAGTCACACACACACACACACACACACACACACACACACAAGCACGCACGAACACACACTCTTTTCTGAAGAAGATCCTCGGGGGTTTTCCTCTTGCGTTTGCCCCTGGTTGGAATATTCTCTCTGCAGATTGCTGTCTACCAGTCTCTGCACAGGGAATCCGTGCTAACACGCAGACGTTTGGCGTCTGGTGGGGAAGCAGCCAGAGCCCAGAGATCCCTTCTGCAGCCCCCGAGAGTCCTGCATGAGCGACTCGCCCAGGAAAGCAGGACAAGTGCCGTAAAGAACGAACAGGATCTCAGGCAGCAAGTGGAGCAGGGATGGCCAGGTCCTGCGAAGTGTGGTGTGTGGCTGAGCCTGTGCTCCCTCACCCCTGGCCCCCAGGAAAGCCCCCCCATTCCCTCCCTGGGGTGCGCTTATTCTCTCTGAGACTCAGTTTCTCCCTCCATACAGCGAGGCTGCTGACAAGGGTGCTGACAAGGAAACCATGAACAAACACACAAAAATCCCTGAGTGGTAACCTGGTCAGAATCAAGAATGAGCAGGCACCTGCTGTGACTCTGAGCCGTCTCCAAGGTGTTCATCAGAACAGAAGGCCTGGGTCCAAATCCCAACCAGCCACTTGTACCCGGTGAGCTTGGGCAGGTTGTTTCCTCTCCTTGAGCTACCTGTGGGGTGCCTGGAAGGGCTGATGAGTTAAGGTGCTTTGTGTTGGGTCTGTAGTGAGAAAGAACCCCGGCCCCCAAATGAGGCCTACAGTGGTTTCCTCCATCTCAGCTTCCGGGTTGGGGCTAGGCTCCTCGCCTCTCCTTGCTGCCCTTCACCCCACGACCCCTGCTTGCTAATCACCCACACTCTTTTCAATGAGGACATTTATGAAGACCTCCCAGGTCCCATCTCAAAAAGCATGGCTTGGTGAAAAAATCTTGGACTTCGGAGTAAAAGGGACTGTGTGTCCTTTGGCAAATTGCTTAACCTCTCTGAGCCTCACCTTCCCTATCTCCCCAGGATGTATCATTATGCTATCTACATCAAGGAGTGGTTTTGAGAATTAAGTGAGATAATATGCAAGAAAAAAATGTCTAACACACAGTAGGAACTCAATAAACACTCATTTTTCCCAGCTCTCTCTGTATTCTCCAGCCTCCCCAAAGGACGGGCACCGAGTCCCGCCCCACAGCCCACACAGTGCCCGGGCTGCACCTGCTTTCCAGGTGAGCTGCTTGCTGGGCTGAGCCTCTGATGCCTGGGAGAGAGGCCACCCAGATTTCTTCCCATCCCCGCCGCAGGCCTGCCTGAGTGGCTGACATATCTATTATACATGCCTCACATCCCAATAAATATTTCAATGCAAATAAATAAAGGATGCCATGGGTCTCTCAGCGAGTGACTCTTCACAGCTCACTGCACACAACATCTATCCCTGATTCCTGCCCAAAGTCAAGGTGTCCCCTGGGATCCTCCAGCCACGTTAGCAGGCCCCAGTGTGTGCCAGGGTTGGGCAGAGAGAACCACGAGGCTGGCTCCTGGACACACGAAGCAAGTTCTCACTCAGGGTGACCTGCGGGACACTAGGGAACCCGATCTTCTATTCCATGGGGGCTCTACACTCGAGCGACATCCACCCAGCTCAGCACACCCTAAGGAGGAACGGGGTGGGTCCTCTATCTGTCCAGCCCTCTCTGTGCCATCCGAAGGGATTTTCAAGGAACTATAGAGCAGATGAACCCAGCCTAGCATTTGAGTCCCACCCTTCCCTTCCAAGAAGGCATGTGGGAACTGGGCAGCCAGTTGGCTCATCCATTCATTCACACATTCAGAAAGGTTACTAAGCACCTTCTGTGTTCCTGTGACCAGGCAGACATGGGGCCCTGAGAGGCAGAGCTTAGCGAGATCCCCCAGGATTCCCAGCCACCAGTGTCCAGGCCCTGCAGGAGCCTCTCCCTGTGAGAGGGTGGGGCTCTAGAAGGTGATGGGATTTTGCTCTGTGGCACGGCAAGGGGGAAGAGATTTTGCAGATGCAGTGAACGTCTCAAGCCAGCTGGTTTTGAGTGCATTGAAAGGAAGACTCCTGGGTAGGCCTGACCTCACCAGGTGACGGTGGTCTTCAAAAGAGAGACGAGGCTGTGGAGGAGTGTCAAGCAGGGAACGGGCATGACGCTGGACAGCGGTGAGGAGAAGGGAAGGGAATGGGCCAAGGATGAGGCTCAGAGTCGCCTCTGGCCCTGGGGTGGGTGGGAAAATGAGGAAGGGCCAGGCGGAGGGCAGGAGAGGCAACATTAGCAAGAGTGAGAAATAGTCATTGGCAGCGACAAGGAGGCAGCACTGTTGCCCTCTTCTGGGGTACTTGAACTCTTTGGACTTTGAAAATCCTCCCCACGACTTGAGGAGATGGGTGCGATCATTGTTCCCATGCCACAGATGCAGACCGTGAGGCACAAGGTGGCCAAGCACCTGCTCCAAGGCCAGGCAGCTGGCAGGTGGCAGGGCCGGGATTCGAACATGCATTGTGCAGCTCCAGAGCGTGTGCTGTGATCCACTTTGCCAGGGGGTGCTGAGGCGGGGCTGGTTGTAGGACAGTGTGGAGGTGGTGGGGTCTGAGGCTCAGCTGGTGTTGAATGCTGGGACATGGCGGTGGGTCCATGGAAGCCCATGAGGGTGTCCAGGAGGAGAGGGTCAGGTGGGAGGAGGAGAGGGGAGAGGGCCAGGGGGGCAGGGTGCCAAGCCCCGTGGGATCCTGCCAGGTAAGGCCTGGGTTCAGAGACGCATGTCTTAGGATAAGCTGAGCAAGATCATCAGAGAAGAAGGGAACCACAGAGCCACGAGTTCAGGAAGTGCTGGCCAGAGGCCCCGGCCATGGGCGTCCCTGTCCAGGGGACACAGGCAAACCCTTCCCATTGGGGGTCAGTGAGGCCGCTGCTGGGTGGTCTTGATGGGGGCGCAGCTGTGAGGGCTGAAGCCAGGGCGTCATGGCGTGTGAAGGGCAGGAGCCCCTCGTTCAAGCCTGATGTCCCCTCCTGACCTGCTGTGTCCTTGCACAGGTCACTGTCCCTCTCTGCTTCCTCATCTATAGAGTGGTGTGTGTGTGTGTGTGTGTGTGTGTGTGTGTGTGGACGCGCGTGTGCACACTGCTCTCCATGAACCACTGTGAAGGTGAAAAACAGTAAGATGTGGATGAGGATGGGAAGTCGAGCTTGAACATAGCCTGGAAGGGTGAGGGCATCTGGTCAGACAGCTACTTGCTAGCTGTGGGATTTGGGGCGGTTCATTTCACTGCACTGAGCCTCAGTTTCTTTATCAGTACAATGGGACCACTGTGAGTTCCACTGTGTGTACAGCCGTGAGTGCCAAGTGAGAGTGACTGCAAAGTATCTTGGTAGTTTGTGAGTGCCCAAGTACCCTGAGGTGGTCTCCTTGTGCAGAAACATTCATGGTAGGAGCTCCAGCGGGTCACCTGGGACCGCTTTCCAGCTGCTGATCTGGAAGCCCCAACTTCCCTGTCCCTGGACAAGGCAGATCCACCTGTCAGTGTACCTGCCCTGCTTGGTCTTCCTGACCCCCAGCTCCTGCCAGCCAGGTCACTGCTGCGGGCCAGCAATGCCGCAAGTCTCAGTTTCTCATCTGTGGAATGGGCACACGGAGGAGGGTACTCACTTCTTGTGAATCCAAGAACGGCAGAGTGGCTCGTGGAGCTCAGCAGCGCCTCGTGGCCCTGAGTGTCTGTCCATGTCTGTCTGTCTCCTCTCCCTACCTCAGCCTGGGCAGCCAGCAGAAGAGCTTCCATCCCTCCACCCCGTCAGTGAAACCAGGCTCTGAGAGGCTCTGCTTATGTGCACAAAGTTCAAGGTCAGCGCTGGTGGTTTCCACGCTGGGAGCACGAGATTTCTACTGAGACCATCCCCCTAGAATCTGCCTGGGAGAAGCATGGGCAGGGGGATGGACTTTGTGACCCGCGGGGGCCCTTCCAGGCCCCTGAGCATGTGAGGTCAGGTCCCGTTCCAAGTCCTGCAGTAATGTACAGAAATGAGGGGGGCGTGGCTCCACCTGGTGCACCTCCAGAGGCTAGAGACCAAAGTGGCAGGAGGCCGACAAAGGGCCCTCAATGTGGAGAGAGGTGTGGGGGGCACCGGAGGACTTACAGGGGACAGGGAAAAGCCCCTGTCTTTCCCAGCCCCCAGGTTGGGAGAGGAGACACACACAGAGACCTGGGCAGGCATCCAGCCTTAAGGCAGCACAGCTAAGTGTCCAGGAAAGGGAGAGACCAGGAGGGAGAGCTCCACCAGGGGGTGTGAGGGGAGGGCTACCGGAGGCAGGCACCCCCAGCTGGACCTTCAGCATGGGAGGGGTTCAC
This sequence comes from Sylvilagus floridanus, assembly GCA_949820135.1. Taxonomy (NCBI): domain Eukaryota; kingdom Metazoa; phylum Chordata; class Mammalia; order Lagomorpha; family Leporidae; genus Sylvilagus; species Sylvilagus floridanus. The sequence continues at coordinate 54,556,028 of OX463232.1, forward strand.
TAGGAGGATGGGAGCCAACCCTCCTGGCGGCAAACTCAGCATGTGCAAAGGCCCTGAGGTGTCCTGGCTTAGTGCACCTCTGAAACGTGGAGATCACACTCGATTCTTGCTCTGCCAGACCAGGCCCAGGAGATGAATATTTGCTGGTCGGCCATTGCACGTAACCAGGGAAGGCCACAGCTTCCCTGCCTGGGTTCCCTGGGGTTACTCAGTGCTGCTCCACTTTCATCAGCCATCCCCAGGGAATTCCCACCCCTGCTTTCTTGGGATGTCCCAGTGAACCGGAAAAGGGACAGGGGAGTCCGAGGAAGGAAACCATTGAGGGCTGGCGTGGGGTGGGCAGGTCCCAGCAGAGGGCGTTGGGGTGGGCGCAGGATGTGAGCAGGTAGAGGGGAGGCAGGTGCAGCCTTCAAGGCTCTCCAGTTTGAAAGAGAACGCTGAGCCTGGGGCTGGGAACACTTGGGAGAGCCAAGACGCTGGCTCTGTCTCTCAGCCACACCCTACTCTGCGTGGCCTGAGCCTCTGGTGGGCTGTGCCCCTGGCGCCATGCTGGCCCCCTGAGAATTCCAAAATGCCAAGGGGCACGGAGTGTGTCCCCTTCGGCCCCCACCAGAGTCGTGCAGCCTGGCTTGCTACATCCCAGGTGTGCCCCGGGGCTGGGTGTCTGCAGAAGAGAAAGGAGGGTGAAGTTACTCAAGGCAGACGCAATGGGCAAGGAGCCCTACAGGGAATGGCTGGCCCTCCAGGGGCCACCGCCAAGCCCTGCCAGCTCCAGAAGAGGCCTGACAACTGGCAGCCACAGTCCCCTCCCTCCACACCGGAATCCTGCACCTCTAGGGACCCAGCCACAGGGCGAGTGTGTGCTCCGTGCCTTGCAGCAGCCTCCTCTCCCCACAGACAGAGGCCCCACCCCTCCGGCCCCGCTCCCTGGGCCCAGAGCTCCTCTTCCCAAGGCATAGGGACCATGTGTGCAGCCGAGGCTGCCTGCAGGAGGTGTGGCCTCGCCCCGAAGGCCTGGATTTCAGGCAGTGCGGTACAGAGGGCGGGCAGCTTCCAGGTACCCCGGGGCAGTAGGGTACCCAGACGGCCAGGAGGAGAGTGGCCCTCGGCCATCTCGTGTCCCCCTCGGAGGAAGCTGGAGTGTCCCAGAACCCTAGGAGTCTGGGGTCCGGCTCGGCTGTGCAGTCCCCTGGCCACTGTCACCTGCTCTGTCCCAGTACCGTGAAGGCTTTCTAAGGCAGGGACACGGCTATGTTTCTGGGTTACAACAGGCACGTGGCTGGCACGAGGATCAGAGGAGATCTGGAAGCAGGCACGGGGCGCGGATTGCCGGCACAAGCCATCTTTCATCTTGCACTTAGCTCTTCCCTGTCCACCCAAGCATCTACCCAAACACCCATGCCCCAAGCACCTGCCTCCTCTCCTGCCCACCCACATACCCATTTTCATTCACCCATGTCCATCTGTGCGTCCGTCTGTCCATCTACCTATCCCTGCACCTGCCTCCCTTCCTCTCTTCCAATCAAAGACTACTTCCTATGCCTTCCTGCACACCAGGCATGTCGAGTGTGGCCAGCGTGGAGGGAGAGGCCTGAGGCTGGCCCCTGGCCGAGGCAAGACCCAGAGCAGAGCAGCCCTGCGGTGTGCAGGCCCCACACTAACACGTCTCACTGGGCTCCAGCCTACAACTCAGAGCAAGACAACCACCTCAGAACTCGGGGTGGGAGCAGTTTAGGAGAAGCGGGACCGCCACACGGGCCGGGCAGGCAGGCAGATGGAGACAGACAGACAGACAAGCCAGCAGAAGTTGCCATGCAATTAGGAGCAGAACCGACAACCGACCCTGGATGCTTCTGGAAAAGCAGAGAGATCTGGGGTGTCAATTATTTAAGCCCTAATTAACATAGCTGTGCATGTCTTTTTGGGGGCGCGCTCAGAACACACGGCATTGTTATCGCGGAAGAAAAGAGAGAATGAAATATTGATGGGGGCCGGCTTTGTTCTCGGCTCAGCAAGAGCGGGCTGGCGGTAGGCAGCGGGTTCCCGCCGTTGCTGCAGCTTTAATTAGGAGGGTCGGTGGCTTCGCCAGCGTCTTGGATTCCTTTAATTTCCACAGAGGGAAGCGGCTTCTGAATTTTATTGAACACAGTTGAATTTTTATTTTCAAAAATCAAAACAGAAACAGTTCTTGGCATCTGTTATGAGCGCTGGGTGTTATTTGCTCTTTAGAGATAAAGTTGTTTTTATACGGGGAGAGCGAGCCAGGGAAAACGGGGCCGGGGTTTGTCCTGGGAAAGATACGCAACTGGGGAGACAGGAGGCAGCAGAAAAATAAACCTCCCTCGGCCGCTCGCTCGCCCGCTTGCTGGCGCGGGCTGGCCCAAGAAATCCATTTGACAATGAGCAGTCTGAGCTGAGGCCGAGGCGGTTAACTCTTGGGGCACCAGAGTCTGACTTGGCTCTAGAAGCTTCTAGGGGCAGGAAATGATGCGGGGAGAAGTGGCTAGGACCCTAGGGAGGAGGTGGAGGGGAGATGTGGGATGGAGGGGAGCCAGCACCCCTAAAGGTCCCAGCAGCCCCTGGCTGCCCGAGCTCAGCCCTCGTGGGGTATGGAAGGTGCTAGAATGTCTGGGTTGAAGCAGCGTTGCCTTCTTCCTCCTTCTCCGGATTGGCTGGGTGATGGCTTCATTTAGTAAGCCCATGTCACACGGGTGCCTGGGGACCAGTGGGGCCGGGCTCCGGCTGCTGCCCCGGAGGGGAGCCTGGCCAGCAATCGCTGCGTGATGAAGGCTGGGCCGGTGGGGGCCACGGGGGTCTCTCCCGTGTGTGTGTGTGTGTGTGTGTGTGTGTGTGTGTATAGGAAGAGTTCAGGAAAGGGCGCCATGTTAGAGCTGGCGGGTGGAGGAAGAACCACAGAGGTCAAAGCTGAGGAGGGCATCCCAGGCAGGGGTGCAGCCTCTGTGGGGGGCAGGTAGCTGTGGGTACGGCTCCCGCAGGTGAGCAGGAAGGACCCCCCACTGGGGCTTCTGGGGCGGGGCTGTGGGCGCAGGGCCCTGAGCATTCACTTGGTTCTCCCTCCTTCCAGTGACAAGTAGGGGTTGCTGGTCCTGATGGCATGCTAGGAGCTGCTTCTTCAGTGGTAGGAACGTTCCAGCAGCGGCTCGGCTGGGCAGGGCTGCCTGCCCGTGGGAGCAGCGTTCTCAGCGCTGCTGGCACAGAAGTCTGGGTGATTTTCCCACCCTGGTGCACAATGGATTCCAATCTGGACGTCATCCCTCTCAATTCATAGCCAGTGCCTGGGACCTCGTTTCTTTCTCTGCTTCTCCTTATCTGAGAGACAGAGAGAGAGAGAGAGAGATCTTCACCTGTTGGTTCACTCCCCAAATGCCCACAACAGCCGTGGCTTGGCCAGGCTGAAGCCAGGAGCCCAGAGCTCCATCTCAGCCTCCCACGCAGGTGGCAGGAGACCCCAGCACTTGCTGCCTCCCAGGGTGTGCATTAGCAGGAAGCCGGGAAGGGGGTGGAGCTGGAACTTGAACTTGGTGCTCCAACGTGGAACGTGGGGTTCCCAGTGGAATCTTAAGCGCCAGGCCTGGAGCTTGCCCCAGGCACCTGGATCTCGCTGCTGGCTCTGCCTTCGGGGTGCTGGGACGCACTGTGCCTGAACACACAGCGGGCCAGAAGTGCCCAGGCAGCTAAGCCTAGAACAAGCTGACGGGTGCGGATGCACAGGCGTCACCTCCGCTGTGGTGTGTGCCCCGGTGGTGTGTCCTCCCTCCCTTCCCTGGCCATTTCCCCCTCCCCCAGGCATGGGCCCTGGGAGTGTTTCCTAATCAATGACTCTCTACCTCCTGAAGCTCAGCCTAAGCAAGTACCCACCCCGCACCAGGTGCTGTGTGGGGCCCGGTGTTGCAGTGCTAAGTGAGTCACACACAGGCCCCTGCACACGCTCCTGCCACCAAGAACAGGCCAGCAAAAGCCCTGCCCCTGGGGAGCTGCCCGTCCACAGGGGAGAGAGACAGCGCACACACTAAAGACGTCACTCGGAGCAGGGGGAGGGGCCTTCCTGAAGAGAGGACTTTTGCGTGGACGCCTGGAGGAGATGGAGAGGGCACAGCCATGACAGGAGTTTCCAGATGGCGAGGGCAAGTGCAAAGGCCCTGGGGCAGGATGTGTGTTCAAAGGAGGCCAGTGTGCAAGGGGCTGGGCTTAGGGGGCAGAATAAAGGAGAGGTGGGTGTGAGCAGTATGGAGTGTGTAGATTATGCAGGGCCCTGTGTGCCATCGCAGGCATTCTCGCTTTTATTCTGACTGCTGTGAACAGGCGGAGAGTTTTGTCTCCTCCTAGGCAGAGGGCGCTGACTTCCATAGACTACAGGGAGGCCCTGCTCACAGGGGACCCGTGAGGATGGACGCTCTTTGGGCAGCCCCGTCTTCTCCCCAGGAGGCTTCTCACACCCACAGCCACTGGGGTGCTTTCCTCGGCTTCTTTTGCACATGGGTGCACACAGACACGGGTGGGAGCCTAGGGCACACGTGAGCAGAAGCCGTGGCCTCTTTCCCACTCGCTCCTTTCTCCAGCAGACCTCCTGCACATGTCGCGTGAGGCCAATCGGGTCCCCACCTGAGCATACTCATTCCCGCAGGGGAGATGACCGAGTGACAAATCATCAGAAACAGCAGCAAAAGAAACAGGCCAGACTGGCGCCTCTCAGCTGGGAGGGTTTTGTCCCCCCCCCCCCCCCCCCGGGCACACTCCACAGTATCTGCAGATTTTTTTTTTTATCATCGTAAGCCCTGGCGTGCTGGGTGCTATTGGCACTTAGTGTAGCGATCAGAGAGGCTGCCAGGCGTCCTGCAATGCACAGGAGAACCGTTCCCGGCGAAGAGTCACCTGGTGCAAAATGTTGATGGGGTCAAGGTTGAGAAGCCTTGGGTTGGAGGAAGAGGAGGAGCGAGGGGGATTTATCCAGCCAGGATGGTCAGGGAAGACCGCTCCGAGGAGGCACTCGCTTTTCCAACAAATATCTGATGACGGGGAAAACACTGCGGGCAGAGATGGCAGCCAGTGCAGAGGACCTGTGGTGGGGAAGTGTTCATGGCAATGCAGGAACCGGCAGATCCGCCCCCATCCTCTTTAGGGACTCCTGGGGACTGGGTGTGCTGGCGAATGAAACACCGCCCCGCCCCCGACCACCGCCACCAAGGAGCTCAGCTTCCATCCGGGGATAATTCCTCCTCCCAGCGGAAGGAGGGCCTCTCCCTTCCACCAGAGGGCTACCGGGCAGCTTCCGCCCTCCATCTGCCTCCCAACTACGCACCCTGGTGGGGAGAGGGCTGTGCCCTCAGATCCCCTGGGCTTGGGTCTGTAGCTCTTGTTTTCGGAACAAGGGCCTGGGCGTCAGGAGCCTAGGTCCTGCTGCTCACAAGCGCCAGGGCACAGCGCCTCCCGGCTGCAGAATTAGGGCGGGGAATTCACATGGCTCCTCGCTGCAGGGTCCAGGGGCATCCACCTCACCCCTCCATTTCCTGGAGGAAGGTGAGCGCCAGGGAAGGCAGGGCTCTCTGGAGAGCTCAGGCAGGAGGTCGGGAGCCAGGCTCTGGCCCCCCGCGCCTCCCCCCACCCCCTCCCCCACCTCCCAGCCACAGAGGCCCCCTTGGCCCCTTCCAGGTTGATAACCAAGGCGCAGCTCTGAGAGTTGCAGTCTCCCAGGCCCACACCCTCCTTGCTGTGACATTTCCGCCTCCCAGGGCGGAGCCTCACTGGAGGCTTTGATTAAAAATGCACCTCGTAATCTCATCAGAGGCCAGAAGCATGCATATATGCAAATCAACATCTGCTCCTCTACTCAGGGAAGGATCTTCCCCAAGTGCTCTGGGAGAAGGGGCCCGGCCCAGCGAGCTCTGAAAAGAAGACTCCAGAACATCCAAAAGTCACTTCCAGCTCCCCGGGTCCCTGATGAGCTCCGTAGGTAATGTAACTGGAAGTTTTGCTTAAAGGAGCCACGTTGGGGCTGTCCCCCGCGGACCCGCCGCCGGCAGAGGCTCTTGGCTAATCAAGCCTGCTCGTGTCACCCACGACAGGGCCTGGGTGTCAGGGAGCTCGCCCCCTGGCAGGCAAGGCACGCGGCAGCTGGCGGGTGCTTCGCGGCTCCGGTGTGTGTCTTCTCCATCAGCCTGAAGGCGTGAGACCGCCCGTCCTGGGAGAATCGCGGTGGGCGTCTGAACGCGCCATGTCGGCTGCTGTGACAAGTGAGTCTTGGCGTCTCCGGGGTTTGACGACTGTCCTGGCCCGTTTTCTCTTGCTATGACAAAGTCCCCGAGGTGGCGTAACGTATAGAGACTAGAGGTGTTTTTGTCTCCTGGATCTGGAGGTTGGGGACTCCAGGAGCCTGTGCCGGGGTGCGGTGCCTCCCACCATGGCAGAGACTGCCCCGTGGGGAGACAGAGCAAGCCCCACTGGCTTGTGTCTTCCTTCCTCATCTAACAGAGCCCCCAGCTCCCCGCTGGGGCCCCACCCTCAGTACCCCCTTCAATTCTACCTGTTCCATAGGCCCACCTCGACATGCCCTGAGCGGGTGAGTTTGGGGAGTAAGTTGCTCCACACTCAAGCCTTTGGGGGATGCATTCAAACCATGGCAACCACGGAGCTCCATGTCTCACTCCAGGGTGGGGCTGGGGGCGGCCCGTGCACACGGACTCCTGCTTCCTGCTTTGTTCCCGCCCTTGTCTGGTACCCGATGCATTCAGTAGAAGTTGTCCTTTAAACTTTGGACTTTGATTCTCTCCAAGCTGGTGCCCTGAAGGCCCATGGTGTCTGGAGAGAGGCAGGGCGCTGTGGCTCTCCAGGGTCGCAGGGACGGACAGCTGATACTCCATCGGGCCCCGCGTTGCTCCATGTGCTGGTCCATCGGCTGTGTGTGTTGCGTGCGTTGTCGACGCATGGATATTTCCACTTAGGTTGGAATTGTCGGGACATACGTGGAGGGGCATCTACCTAGTCCGGTGGTCTTCCCCAGGAGGAAGAGGCGAGCAGATGGGAGTGTCCAAGGTGGTCTCTGCCCAGCTGTCCTCTGGGATCTAGAATGCAAAGGGCCCTTGGAGCACTGAAGGCTGAGATGGTGGAATTGGAACCTACAGAAGCAGACTGGCACTGGGACACGATTGCAGGGGCTCATAGCCGGGGCGAGCAAAGTCCGCTCACGCCCTCACCCTGACGTCACTGATGCCACGGGCCGAGTCCCCAGGAGGGCACCTCGTTGGCCACACCGGGAGCACGGCCTCCTGGCTGCAGGGTGCAGGGGAGGACTCTGCTCTCGGCCTGGCGGCTTCTGCAGAGCATGTGGGCGCCTGAGGTTGTCATGGCTCCATGGAGGGACAGGGACAGTTGTCCAGAAGGGACACTGTCGGAGGACTGGGTGCGGGCACCCAGTGAGGGTCTGGGGTGAAGGTCAGAGCTCTCTCTTTAGAGGCGGGCCCAGCAGGTGCAGGCGGGCGAAGCCACCAAAGACGCAGGGCTGGGCCCAATCTCCTGGGGGGGCAGTGACTGCCCGGCTTGGTGGCACCTGGAATTTGGCCGCCATTTTCCTTTTCAAAGGTGTCGAGGCCTCAGGTCCTCTTGGTTCTGTCTAGAGGGGGCCTATGTGTTGGGGAATTTGATTTTCAGAGGCAGCCTATGTGGGGGGGCTGCTGGGGCAAATGGGAAAGGTGTCTGTGGGCGATGTGGCTTTGGAGCTGGCGTTTGGATATGTGGCTCGCATCCATGACTTGCCAAACTCTTCAATACTTTTTTTTTTTAAAGATTTATTTATTTATTTAAAGTTAGAGAGAGAGAGAGAGGTCTTCCGTCTGCTGGTTTACTCCCCAATGGCCTCAATAGCCAGAGCTGCGCTGATCCAAAGCCAGGAGCCAGGAGCTTCTTCCTGGTCTCCCATGCGGGTACAGGGACCCAAGCACTTGGGCCATCTTCTACTGCTTTCCCAGGCCATAGCAGAGAGCTGGATTGGAAGTGGAGCAGCCAGGACTCAAACCAGCGCCCATATGGGATACCGACGCCGCAGGCGGAGGCTTTACCTGCTACGCCACAGCGCCAGCCCCTGCTCAACACTTTTGATCATATCATTTTTGGGGAAAGTTATTTGCAGATTTTATTCCAGATATGTGGTGGGCGAGGATTGCTTTGCCCGCCCAGTATGCATACGGCCCTGGTATCCATGCGGCCCTGGTATCCATGTGGCCCCAATGTCCATGCGGCCCCCCGTTGGAAAGAGCACCCGGATTTCCCCTGAGGAACCGGCCCTTCATCCTCAGGCTGTGCAGCCACCTGGGAGGACTTCATTCCCCAGCTCTGCAGTGGACATGTGACACGGGCCTGGCCAATCACCATCACCGTGATTGGTTCAAGAATGGGCCCAGGACTCAGGCTGGGCCAATCAGAAGGAACTCTGAGAGCTCGCCAGGAGCCGTGGAGACTGGCAGGGGCCCTCCTTCTGTTGCTGTAGGTCAGGAGGTGCAGGTCAGCCAAGCGTTGCTGGCAGCCATGTTCCTGCCAAAGACGAAGCCCGGCGGAGAGAAGCCTCCGCTCCCCGGTGACATCACTTCCTGCCTGGGCCGGCTCTGGCCATCCTGGCCCTTCCGCCGCTAGACATGCCAGTCACATGACCTCACGGGCTCCCTTTTGCCTTGCGCTGGTTTGGCCCAGGGTCTCTACTTCTGAGTGGTAGGTGGAAGTCTTCTCCAAGATGCAGAACCGACCTTGCGAGTCTCAGGTTGTAGGACCGGACAGCTTTCGCTGCCTTCTGTTGTTTTCCTCCTCTGAGTTTGACAGAATAAGCTCAGATTTCTTTTGTAATTAAAAAAGGCTGCATGGAAACACGTTTGTGTGTCTCCCCCATGCAGCTGAGCAAAGCAACTGTTTTTTCTTCCTGGCAGCCTAGAAAGGCCCAGACGGGAAAGGGTGAAGAAAGGAAAGCAGACCCCGGAGAGTTAAGGCCGCTTTGTGGGTCACAGAGTATCAGGGCCTAGCCCAAAGGCCCAGCCCAGGACCCCCTGTGTGCAGACAAGAAAACACAGGCCGTAGGTGATGTCACGTTCCAGGTCCCTTGGAGAGTCAGCCACAGAGTGTCCGAGTACCAAAGTTCTTTTTGCCACCCATCCCTGCGGCAGGTGGCGAAGCACCCGTCTCATCAGCGCCCCCTAGAGGACTGGTCTGCCCGGAAGTGCGCCTGGAGAAGGGAGCCTAGGTCTTGTGCTTGGGGCTGGGGGGTGGGGATGAAGGAGTAAGTGAAGCTCACAGGTACTCGAGCATGTCTGTATGTGTGTGTCCACGTGTGTACCCTGGCATCAGTGTCAGCCTTACACCTGTAGCCTTCTCACTGCAATTGTTGGCTTGGGCCACGTGAAATTGACAGGACAAGACCATGGGTGATCCACTGGAATGGTTATCTCTAGTGGTTCCGCCCCATGGCCGTGGTCCTTACCCACTCCTTTTCTCACCCAAGAACAGAGGCCGAGTGGACCGCCGCCCTCCCCAGCCTGCCCCTCGTCCTGCACTGTCGAGGTGCCCAGGAGGCCAGGCCTTGAGGTTCTGCAGATTGGCGGAGGAGGGGGCCGCAGACGGATGGCGGCCCGTACCTGCAGCTCGCTGGCCTCAGATCCGCCAGCCCCTCTGTGGCCTCTGTGGATCAGGAGCGACCCTTGTTCTCGTTCTGTGGCCACCGCCCCCTGCACTTGCTCAGAACCCAGCAATCAATGGACCATTTGACACCTGGCTGCCGTGGATGGGCAAGGCAGAGGTAGCTCTCAGGAAATGGCCCCAGGCCTGCACCCCCTGGGGTGAGGAGGGAGGGAGGCCCACACTGGAGGTCCCGTTCCGGGCTGGTCACGTGGTACGCTCTAGTTCCCCAAGCCCAGCCTGGCCACCGTGCCAGTCGCCTCGCAGGCTCGGTGGGCCCGGCCTCCGGGCGCCCCCTCCCCAGTCCCTGCGGCCTGTGGCTGCCCAGCCCAGCCCCCTGGCCGCCTACTCTGGCTGTGGGGCTGTTTGTGGAGCCATCGCAGGCAGCCCCGAGCCTCTGTCTCCCTATTTAGACAAACAAACAAAAGCCGGGTCGGTTACCACGGGCGGGCTGTGAGGCGTCCAACACAAACCAAGGCCGCCCGCCTGGCGTCTCCAAGTGCCCCGGGTTCGGTTCAGGCGGTCCCAGGACATTTGCCTCATTCCTGCTCTGGCCTCGTTACCCAACTCTGCACGCCTCAGTGACACGCGCTCCCTGGCTGACTCCGGGAGGCTGTGTGAAACAGCTTGGAAGCTCCGAAGCGGCCAACGAGAACTGAACCCTGAATTCTCCGGCCCCTGCACTCAGCTGGAGCTGAGTTGTCCCCTGGAGGCCCCGGGACATCCACCTGCAGGAAGGCTGGAGGGGAGTCTTGTCCCATATCCATTTAACAGATGGGAATGTTGAGGCCAGAGAAAAGAGACCATGCAAAGTGACGCAGTGGATGGGAGACAAAACCTTTCAAAGCGAGACACAGAGTGAGATGAAGCTTCGTCGTGTGCTCTGCTCTGTCACTTTCCGCAGGCGCCATTTCCCTCCGCACAGAGAGCCCAGGGCAGGCACCTACACAGCCCGTGCAGTGAGCAGGGCCGCTTCTTGCTGCTTTGTTCGAGCCCATTGGGTCCTGTTGGAGCCCTAGTGGAAATGGATCGTGGTTCTCACCACTTCACTGGTGAGAAAACCGAGGCTTCGACCTATTCACTAACTTGCTCTAAGCAGCACGGCGAAAAGATAGCAGAACTGAACCTGGGAGCTTTATGGCCAAAGTGCATACACGAGATTTGTGTATGAACCTGCCACTCTATGGGGTGGGCGTTGGGGCGTAGTGTGTTAGGCTGCTGCCTGCGATGCCAGTATGCCATGTGGGTGCTGGTTCGAGTCCTGGATGCTCCACTTCCTATCCAGCTCCCTGTTAATGCTCCTGGGAAAGCAGCAGACGATGGCCCTAGTACCTGGGCCCCTGCACCCACACGGGAGATGTGAAGGAAGTTCCTGGCTCCTGGTATCAGCCCGGCCCAACCCCAGCCATCGCAGCTATTTGAGGAGTGGAACAGCAGATGGAAGACCTCTCTCTCTCTGTCTCTCTCTATATATATATAACTATGCCTTTCAGATAAATAAATTTTTAAAAATTAAAAAAAATCTGCCACCCTATAAAAACTGACTTGAGAAATGAAGTCAGAAATAAAAAGGTGCATGCTATGGAGGAGCAGGGAGCAGATGTGCACATGGCTCACAGAGAGCCTTGGTGGCCAGATCCTTGGCTGGGAGCGTCTGGGAGCCGGGGTGGGGCTGGGCAGGACGTTCTATGCACAGAGCATGGCATGGAGTGGGTGGCTCTGCAGCTGCAGGCACTGGGAGGGTGGGGAGACAAGAAATGTTCCCTTGGGTCAAAGTCTGCCCAAAACCTGCTCAGCGCTGCCCGTCTGACCAGCGACAGGGCGTGGACAGGACCCAGGATCCCATCCCACACTAAGGAAGAAGTTGGCTTCCAGGGTGTGTTCTCTAGCAGGTGCAGTGAGAGGATTTGGGTCCCAGGGCTACCTTCTCAGAATTCCTTTTTTTAAAGATTGATTTCTTTATTTGAAAGTCAGAGTTACACAGAGAGAAGAAAGGCAGAGAGAGAAAGATCTTCCATCTGATGGTTCACTCCCCAGTTGGCTGCAACGGCTGGAGCTGCACAGATCTGAAGCCAGGAGCCAGGAGCTTCTTCCAGGTCTCCCATGCGGGTGCAGGGGCCCAAGAAGTTGGGCCATCTTCTATTGTTTTCCCAGGCCATAGCAGAGAGCTGGATCGGAAGTGGAGCAGCTGGGTCTCGAACCGGCGCCCATATGGGATGCTGGCACTTCAGGCCAGGACGTTAACCTGCTGTGCCACAGTGCTGGCCCCATCCTTCTCAAAATTCTGATGCTGTCATAATAATAGGTACATAAGTAGTGATTACAGTCATGCTACTAACCATGGTGTGACAGGTTCCAGATGGCCAGGAATCTTTGACATTCTCCCATGGAGGCGAGGGCTCCTTGCTCCCTCTCTGGCCTGGGTGCTCCATGATCTCTTTGATGTGTAGAATACAGTCCGAGCTCATGGTGCTGCTTGCTAGGGTCAGGCCTTAAGAGACCAGCAGCTTCCACTTCTGCCTCTGAGCACACCCCACCTCGGAGCCCTGAGCCACCACCATCTAAGAATCCCAGCTCCCCTGCTAGAGCGACCACATGGAGTGGGTGTGGGGCCCAGATGAGTCCTGTTTCCCACCCCTTCCTGCCAAGACACCAAGTTAACCGATAAAGGCACCTTGGATCTTCCACTGTCACCCTGTTACCAGTTGAATACCATCAGGGGAACCCAGCAAACTCTGCCAGGAGCAAAAGAATTGCCCAGCAGAGCCCCACTCAAACACCCAACCCAGAGACGCCTGCCAGCTCGGGAGGGCCTACAGCCTCTGCGGGCCCTCTGTCATCACGCCTTCTCTACCCCACGATGACCGCCAGCTAGGAGTCTTCTGCGCTCATAAAAATTGCTTTTCCATTTATGTAAATGGTCCAATTAACCTCTCTTTTGAACTTTCTATATAGGAGACATATGGTATGCATTTTTTTGTGTCTTGTATGTGTTACTCAGCATCTCACTGCTAAGACTCATTCACGTATCTGCATATATCAGTATTTTGGTCATTTTTAAAAAAATATTTATTGGAAAGGCAGAGTTACAGAGACAGAGACGGAGGAGGGGGGATATATTCCATCTGCTGGTTCACTCCCCAAATGGTCACAACGTCTAGTGCTGGGCTGGGCCAAACCCAGGAGCCAAGAGCTTCATCCGGTCTCCCACATGGGTACAGGGGCTGGAGGACTTGGGGGCCATCTTCTGCTGCTTTCCCAGGTGCATTAGCAGGGAGAGGGATGGGAAGTGGACCTGAATTGGCACCCATACAGGATGCTGGCGACGCAGGCAGCAGCTTGACCTGGTGAGCCACAACACCAGCCCCAATATTTTGGTCGTTTTTATTGTTGTATAAAACTACATTGTATTGCTCTGCAAGTATATGTACCAGATCTACTGTTGGTGCTGTTTCCAATGCTGAGCCCTCTGGTACGATACCACCATGCTCATTCTTTATTGTGCCTCCAGATGTATGCCAAGGAGCAGAGTGGCGGGGTCGGATCTGTGCGTCGCGTCAATGCTCCCCCAGTTTCCCCGCCCATTGGCAATGTCCACGGTTGTGATGCACACTGTACCTCATTGTTGGTTGAATTTGTGTCTCTGGTGACAAATGAGGTCAGTCACCACCACAGAGGTGTTTCAGGGGAACCCACGGGATTTTCCCTTTGTGAAACGCCTGTTCAGACTGTCTCCCTCTTTCGCTACTGCCTATACAGGATTTAAGTTTTCAAATTTGTTTCCAACCCCTAAACGTTAAGAGACACTATTAAAAATACAGAGAAAATTGACTCTCTGGGCATTACAGGCCTGTGTTCCTGCGTGGCAGTGAGCAGATGGGGCTGAGTGTGGGTCACTGGAGATCTGCCACGCCACCACCACTTCCTCCATGCGTGTTCCAAGCGCCGTAGGCACTTGCATCCATGACTTTTGATGTGTCAACTGAGAGCTGAGCTAGCCCCCATCTCTGTCTGTGCCCGGTTTTTGATAACAAGGATTGGCCCAGTGCATGCACACCTCTTGTATCTTCATCCCATGGCAGTGCCTTTCAGACTAGTCGCCTTGGCCAGTGACGCCGTGGCGTGGCAACCCAAGCAGAGCCTCAAAAAGGCTGTGAGTATTGAGGCTGGACCCCTTGCAGCTCCTGAAACCCTGTAAGCTGGGCCAGACGGCTGCAGGGCGAGCAAGGACCCGGTAATCCCCAGAGAGCCCCACCGGGCCCACCATCACCCCGCCAGCCCCCACTCACACACTGGTTGACAGCAGGTGCATGCACAAGCCCAGGCAAGAGGAGCCAAACCTGGCCTAGACCGGAAGAAATGCCCAGGTAAGCTCCACCCACTGAGTGGTGACTAGTTCTGTCACTCAGCCAATCAAACCACCACACTGGCTAACCGAGTATCCCACATGCAGACAAGGTGGGGTGAGATGCAGGTGTGTGGAACCAAGGACCACGTGCACCTCTCCCTCCTCCGAGTGCCCGGGCCCCTGGCTGGCCTCTGGCCACCGCTCTGAGCAGAGCCCTCTGCTCACTTCTTCCCCAAGCCCTTGCACGCCTGCTCTGCTGTGACCCCACCAGCCTCCAAAGAGCCCAGGCAATCACCCGGTGTAATTGGTTAATATTTTCTCACCTTAATTAAAGGTCCAAATGGGAATATTGGCAGCTTAGGCCCTCATTTGAAAATTGAGCCATATTCCCATTAATAGGAACGTCTAATTAAAACATCCGTTAAAAGTCCATAACATTAAGTTAATGGGGGAAAGCCAGGAGGAATTCAATTAGATTTTATTTCTGTAAAATTAATATTAGCAACTTTAAAAAAAAGTTACCCAATGCTGATTGTTATTCATAAAAGACTCTCTGAGCCTTAGAATGGGAGTCTCATTTAGATCCTCTTAGCGACAGGGCTTAACTCCAATGGCTGAGCAGTAGCTGAAGAGTGGAGGTGGCGCCACAGCCTGGCGGTGGAGATGGAATTTGTGGCCATTCATCCAAAGCCTCCTAATAGTCCTGAGCTAAGAGCCTCTACACTGGTGATCTGGAGACTTGGGCTCTGGCTGAGGGGCTCCGGCCACGCCGCTTAGCATCTGTGGGTTCCCGTTACCCTCCTGCCAAACAGGGACCAGCCACGACAGCTCTGCTTGAGGCCAGAGATGATGAAGATGGGAGAGCAATGGAAAACAAATTTATTAATTGGAAATGGAGGGAGAGAGGAGAGAGAGAGAGAGAGAGAGCGAGAGCGAGAGATCTTCCATTCACTGGTTCACTCCTCAAATGCCCACAGCTGTCAGGGCTGGAGCAGGCTGAAGCCAGGAGCCCAGAACCCCATCCTGGTCTTCTAGCATTTGAGCTCCTAAGTTGCCTCCCATTAGCAGGAAGCTGGTGTCAGAAGCAGAGCTGGGACTCAAACCCAGGCTCGCCACTGTGGATGCAGGCGGCCTGAGCAGCAGCACCAAACCCCGCCCCAAAGAAAGACCTTTGAGGAGATCAGCTCAGAGGACCCGGATCAACTCAGGGAAGCGGAGGAGGAAGAGGAAGGAGCGAGGATTGGACCACGGCATCTTTAACGTGCTTCGGGATGGACTCACCTAGAATGGAGGGGGCACTCAACTACTGGCAGCTGCTGTCTTTATTTAAAATACATCCTGATGGGGCCGGCGCTGTGGCACAGTGGGTTAAAGCCCCAGCCTGCAATGCTTGCATCCCTTAGGGGCACTGGTTTGAGTCCTGGCTGCTCTACTTCTGATCCAGCTCTCTGCTGTGGCTTGGAAAAGCAGTGGAAGATGGCGCAAGTACTTAGGTCCCTGCACCCACGTGGGAGACCTGGAAGAAGCTCCTGGCTCCTGGCTTCGGATCAGCCCAGCTCCGACCATTTTGGCCATTTGGGGAGTGAACCAGTGGATGGAAGACCTTTCTCTGTCTCTGTCTCTCCTTCTGTCTCTCAGTAAATCTGCCTTTCAAATAAATAAGTCAATCTTCAAAAAAAAAAATGCCCCCACTTTCTCTTTCAGTAAACTAAAAAGTTATGTGCTCACTTAAGAAATAAGTGAAAAGCTGTAAAAGTAGAAACAAAACTCATTCTGAGCAGCATCATTCACTGTAGGCTCTATTTCTCTTGTCATTCCCCTCTACCTACATGCTGATGGGAGGCTGGGAGACTGACAGGAGGGCAGGCTGGGGCCGGCGCTGTGGCGCAGGAGGCTAAGCCTCCACCTGCGGCGCCAGCATCCCATGTGGGTGTGAGTTCGAGTCCTTGCTGCTCCATTTCCCATCCAGCCCCCTGCTAATGCTCCTGGGAAAGCAGCCAAAGGTGGCCCCAGTCCTTGGGCCCCTGCACCCATGTGGGAGACCTGGAAGAAGCTCCTGGCTCCTGGCTTTGGCCCTAACTGTTGCGGCATTTGGGGAGCGAACCAGAGGTTAGAAGATCTTTTTCTCTCTGTCTCCCCCTCTCTCTCTGTAACTCTGCCTTTCCAGTGAATAAAATGAATCCTAAAGAATAAGAGAGACAGATGGATCAAATCCAGAACGAGTTATAAAAATAATGGGCTCCTGCTACGCATGCTAGCTTGAATTTCATGGGAGAAAAATAAACGATCATGAAACTTAAAAAATTGTTGAATATTTCAAGACACATTCATTCCTAAAAGAATCAAAATCAAAGATTAAAAAAAAAAATACAAGGATTGGGAGAGCACCAGCAAAGCTTTGGGCCTCAAGGAGCGGAAAGCGGCCCCCACTGGGCTCTGCTTGCGGAAGTCTAGCGTGTGGGAGCTTCCGGCTACTCAGGCAGGCACTGCAGCCACTTCCCCAGTGACATTCCTTCTCCCCTCCAGCTCCCGCCCACCCCCACCCCCCAAGCTGGCTCTGCCCACGGATGGGTCCCTGTGGCTGTGGGACTTCTTAGGACCAAGAGAACTCATGGCACAGAGCCACTGCTCATGCATTTGCCTCCGTTAACTGGGCCCTCACTGACCTCCAAAAGGAAGCTCGCGCCATTCTCTGTCTCTTGCTGATAAGAGAAAGGAAGCTCAGAGAAGTTTAGTCACTTCCCCAGGGTCACACAGCAAGCAAGCGACTGAGCCAGGATTGCAAAGCAGCAGTCTGGAGCAGCTCGCAGCGTTGGCTCTGGGTTTTTACCCTTCACTCACTCTCTGTGGTCCCCTCTGCAACAGGCTGGGGTTCGTGTCCCCAGCTTCGGCTCTGAGTTCAAGTGTGCGATGTCTTTTGGCCAAGAGCGTGCGAGGGAAGTGACTGCGTGGCAGTTCTGAGTGAAGGCCTCCGACGCTCCCATGTTCCCTGTTACTTGCTTCTGAGAAGTGATCCTCTGGCAGGCTCACTGGCCCTGGCTACGCGGACAGGCAGGCCTGGGAGGCCCGCTGGACCAGGAAGGGTAGCCGGCAAGTGGAAGAGACTCGGGCAGGGCGGCCCCGAGCCACAAATACACAAGCAAGCCCGGCTCAAGGTCAAGGCCGCCTGGCCAGCCCACCCGCGGAGACATGAGCTAAGGGACTGCTGACTGTTTGAGCCTCGGAGACTCAGGTGTGGCTGCTTGTTACACGGCTTCATGGTGGCGACAGCTAACTGCTACAGTCTGTCTCTGGAGAGGGCTCCGTCCGACGTGTCCCATGTGTGCTTGCCCTTGGCTGGATGGAGGCTCCTCCCTGAGCGAGCAGAGGGCTGCAGGCCGGGGGAGATGGCTGAGAGCCAGGCAGCTCGGTCAGGGGCTGGCCGGGGATGCATCTCGTGGGCGTGCGGCTGAGCAGCCGGCCAGGGCCGAGCCTTTCAATTATGCATTGCTATCGATCACAGGGCCTGCGAAACACGGGGCGCTGTTGTTAGCAAGGCATTGTTCTGGCTGCCTCCGGCTGCCTCGTTCTTTATCTTCCTCTCTCCAGCCTGGCTTTCCTTGTGTCTTTGGAAACCAAGGTGGCTCAGAGGGGCTGGGCGGGCTCCCACAGGATCAAGACAACAGCGGGGGCGGGGGGGGGGGAGTGTGGGGCAGGGGTTAACGTGCAGCTTTGGGAGGCTGGCATGAAGTTTGAGCACCACCTGACTTCAGGCCATGGGAGGGGGAGCAAGTTTCCACACCCCCATAGCACTCATCGACTGAGTCTGCGCAGTAGCATGGGCTGCATAGAATCTCACTTTAGTGCCTCCTCCTCCAGGCAGGCTTCCCTGCAGTCTCTCCCTGGCTGTGCTGTGTTTTGTCCTGCAGAGGTTTATACGCTGGAGACTTGGCTGTGGTGGTACTGAGATGGCAGAAACTTTAGAGGAGGGGAAGCTGATTAGGTCAAGGCGGAAGGGCCTGGGCTGGTTCCCAGGCGAATGGGCTGCTGTGAGGAAGCCGGGCACTCCCCTGAGCCCTTGCACACCCATGTGCCACGTGCCCCTCTGTGCACACTCCCAGGTTGTGATGCCATCGTCATGAGCCGAGAGATGCCGGCACTGTGCTCTTGAGACTCACACGAGCTAGCTAAGCCCGCTTTGCTTCCTAAAGTACCCGCCGGGGGAGTTTTGCCAGAGCAACAAAAATGGATCCGGACCTCCCCTGCCCCTCCCTGCCCACTGCTCTCCCTGCCTCCCCTGCACCCAACCTGCCTCCAACACTGTGGTGCGTGGCTCTCTCCCCGGGAGTGATGTCCCCGGAGGGCAGGGGTTGTGTCAGACTGTCAGACACACTCCTCCTTCTGTCTTTATGCTTGTGGAATTGGGGAGGGAGGGGGAGGGGGAGGAGTGAGGGGGAGGGAACATAGGAGGGAGGAGAGAGGGGGAGGGAGGAGGGAGGAGGGGGGAAGGGGAGGAGCAAGAAGGGCGACGGAGAAGTTGGGGAGGCCTGGGGGAAGCGTAGCGTGGTGGGACATTGCCAAGTATTCTTAGAATGAATCCTTAAACCCCAGGTTTGCGGGAACAGGGTCATCTGCAGGCCACGTTCGGAGTCGTCTGTGAAACATGGCCGGCGCCTGGGTTAAAAGGAAGCAGAGCCCCTGCCCCGGCTCGCTCAGGTCCTGAGACTCTGGGCGCTTCCATCGGGCCGGGACCAGGTGCCAGCGTGGAGGAGGCGCTGGTGCACGTTGTCCCCCCAGGGCTGCCCCCAAGGCTTCCCAGCCACCCGGGACCCCAGCCGGAGCTCGCCTCCCTATCTCCTCCTTGATCCTCTGGCTGCAGCCCAAAGCCATGGGTCCCAGCACAGGTCAGCTTCCCGGCCCTCTCCCTAAGCTGACGGGCCCGAGGCTGGCCCGTGCTCACCCAGCAAGTCAGAGCTCCGCTAGGCCCGGGAGCCACTCCTGCTGGTCCAGCTGCCGCCTTTGTCCCGGGCACTGCCTCCACACTCCACACTCAAGCGACTACTGCTTGAGATCCCCAAGAGCAAACACGCAGGGGGCAGACGACCCTCCCAGGGCCGGGCAGAAGGGGTGGGCCCGACCTGCCTCACGGAGCCTGCTGCGGGGTCCCTGGCTGAGGATGTCACAGTTCAGAACCATTTTCAGTGCTTAGCCACAGACCCACAGGTTTTAGGAGTGCATCCTTGTTCAGCTCCCTCCTGGCACAAAGGGTAAGGGAGGCCCACAGAGGTCAGCGATGGAATGCAAAGACCACAGTCCCCTTCAGTTAATCCAGTTCCAATCTCCGAGAGGTAAGAAGCAAGCCCCTGCCACCGCTTGTCCTACCAAACACAAACATGGAGCCTCCTTCGGAGAAAGCTTCTCCTTGGTCACCCGTTTTTTCTACCTTGGATGAAGGCATGAGGACACAGGAGCCAGCAGCCACTTTGGGACCAGGAGGCAAGAGTGTGCACTGCAAAGCCGATGGTAGAAGTGGAGCTCAAACAGACCTCAGACTTTGATTGCATGATTGAGTACATGAACCAGCGCCCCAAAGTGCCATCGCCTGGATACTTCACTGTGGGAGAAAGAGAACCCTCTGTTAATGCAGATCAGCGTGGTCGCCGACTCTGTTCCTTGGAGCCAGGTCCTTTCTAACCGACAAGGACATTTTCCACTCTTTCTTGTCTACACTTTGAGGTGGTCAACCCGCGGACCGGCATGCCCATTTCATGGGTACAGAAACTATAGTTTCAAGCTGTGGTTTCGAGCTGCCTTTCCCAGGGTCCTGGCCAATTCCAGGTCTGCGGAAAAGACGCGTTTCATTTGGTCCCAGGCTCGCAGTCCAAAGGGGGAGGAAGCGTGTTCTCCAAACAAACACTGTCCCAGCGCTTCGTGTGCGTCCTGGTTTGCAGGAATATCAAATAGCATGGAATTAGGCCATGGTTTGGGAAACGCTGGCTGCCTCCTCTCTGCGTCTGTCGTCCCGGGACAGCGTGGTGGGGCCAGCAGCGGACGGAGAAGGAGCATGGTAGATCTCGATTACTCAACGGAAAATGGCTCCAACAAACCCTGCCGCTGGAGCCGTTTAGTGGGCTGAGAGCTGCAGCGAGCCACACGCAATAAGAAAGCAAGGTTATTGGACGTCAGTTTCCTGCCGGCCAAGTTCTGTAGGCCAGCGTTGCACGGTGATGGTTGCTTTCAAGGCCAGGCTGCCCCAGGGAACCAGTGCCTGAGCTTCAGCCACTGCTGGCTCCCTTGAGAGCGGGGCACCCAACCACGCAGACAGACCCCTCCGAGAAAGCCAGTCCAGGGGAGGCCCTGGCTCTGGCGTGTGTGTCTCTTCCCATTCCGGATTCTCTCTCTCTGGCTGCAACCCAGTTTTTTTTTTTTTTTATCCAGGGTGGGGAACCCTTTTTTCTGCCAAGGGTCATTTGGATATTTGTAACATCATTCGTGGGCCATACAAAATTGTCCACTTACAAATTCGCCTGCTTAGGGCCGGCGCTGTAGCATAGCAGGTTAAGCTACCGCCTGCAGTGTCGGCATCCCGTAGGGGCACCTGTTTGAGTTCTGGCTGCTCCACGTCCGATCCAGCTCCCTGCTAATGTGCTTGGGGAAGTGGTGGAAGACGGCCCAAGTGCTTAGGTCCCTGTCACCCACGTGGGAGACTCGAATGAAGCTCCAGGCTCCTGGCTTTGGCCTGGCCCAGCCCCTGGCCATTGTCGTGGCCATTTGGGGAGTGAACCAGCAGGTGGAAGCTCTCTCTTTCTCTCCCTCTCTCTCTCTGTAATTCTGCCTTTCAAATAAAAATAAATCTTCAGGCTGGTGCCGCGGCTCAATAGGCTAATCCTCCACCTTGCGGCGCCGGATTCTAGCCCCAGTCAGGGCGCCGGATTCTGTCCTGGTTGCCCCTCTTCCAGGCCAGCTCTCTGCTGTGGCCCAGGAGTGCGGTGGAGGATGGCCCAAGTGCTTGGGCCCTGCACCCCATGGGAGACCAGGAGAAGCACCTGGCTCCTGGCTTCAGATCAGCGCAATGCACCGGCCGTGGTGGCCATTGGAGGGTGAACCAACAGCAAAGGAAGACCTTTCTCTCTGTCTCTCTCTCTCACTGTCCACTCTGCCTGTCAAAAAAAAAAATAAATAAATAAATCTTCAAAAAAAATCAGCCTGCTTTACATTTATTGAATTTCGAGTCCCACGTGCAGCCGCCTTGGCAGGCTGGACCGAATGATTTCACAGCTTCTGTGTCCCGTGGCTGGCCGCTGCCCACCTGTCTTCCGGGAAGGTAGATTCTGTCTGGTTTCAGAAGCCAGCAAAGGTGTGTCCCAGAGGGAGCTCTGAGCTTCCCATCCCTTCAGAGCCTTGTTCGTATATAGCATGGATTCGCCCACAAAAGCTCTTTCTATTGGCCAGTCGCAGCTGCTGTTACAAAAGTCCCCAACGTCTTGGTGGAGGTGGTCTGATGTGCTAAAAGCTCGCTTTTCCACCCCCATTGCTCATCTGAGGTGGGGCTCCTGGTGGAGCGCTGACGTCCTCCTGGGGATGGGGACTTGCACGCTGTGTTTCGCCTCCCCCCTCCCTAGATCTTGTCTGTGAAGGAAGTTCAGAGCGTGCAGGGAAGGGTAGGCGTTTGGCCCAGCTGTTACAAAGCCCACGTCCTGGGTAGAGTCCCTGGGCTCCACTCTGGGCTCCTGACTCCAGCTTCCTGTTAGTGCAGACCCTGGGAGGAGGCAGGCGATGGCTTACATCACTGGGTCCCTGCCATCCGCATGGGAGACCTGAACTGGGTTTCTAGCTCCTGGCTTCCGCCTGGCCAACCCTGGCTGTTGCAGGCATTTAGGAAGCGAACTGGTAGATGAGAATTCTCTATCCACCTGTCTTTCTCTCAATTTCATTTTTTTAAAGTTTGTGGAAACATTGAATTGAAAGATAAGGTTATTTGGGGGCAAAAAAAAATTTTTTTTTTTGAAATTCACACATACTTTTTTATAATACCCATTTTTTCCCATGAACTTCCTGACGAGCCTACATAGTAATCCATAGACAAGCAAAATCAAGGTAAGGCAGCCATGCTTCTCCAGTTCCTTGGGAAACAGAAGTTAAATACTTGCCCAAAGCCCCATGGAGGGACCAGGGCTGCGGCTCAGTAGGTTAAGCATCTGCCTGCAGCACCGGCATACCATGTGGGCGCCAGTTCGAATCCCGGCCGCTTCACTTCCGATCCAGCCCTCTGCTATGACCTGGGAAAGCAGTAGAAGATGGCCCAAGTCCTTGGGCCCCTGCCGCTGCATGGGAGACCTGGAGGAAGCTCCTGGCTCTTAGATTCGGATCAGCCCAGCTCAGGCTGTTGTGGCCATTTGGGGAGTGAACCAGAGGATGGAAGACCTCTCTCTCTCTGCCTCTGTCTCTCCCTTTCTCTCTGTAACTCTGTCTTTCAAATCAATACATCTTTAAAAAAAAAAAAAAGTCCCGCAGAATCCACTGGCTGGCAAACTAAAGGACATTGTCATCTCTAGTGTTCTTCCTCTCCTCGCCCCTCCCTCCACTCACACAAACAGTGCTTGGCCACACACAGGTCTCCGAGCTCCGGGGGCATCTGGGGCTGCCGACTCCCCCCTCCTCACGCTCATTGGACTTTGCACACTAAGCCCCTCCCCCCCACAGCTCCTCCCTTCCACCCGCCACGCCTGTGCTCCTGGTAGTGCTTCCTGCCTGCGCCGTGTTAACCCGGATGGGCCACATAGCCCGGATCTAGGGCGCTTGGTCCAGGGCCGACACTTGCTGCCGAGCAGGGCAGGTGGCATCAGTGTCGTGCTGCCACCCAGAATGACCGTACAGCGAAGGCCTCCTCTGTCTGCTTGAGAGGCCAGGCAGCGCTGCTCCAAGGGGCGAAGGTCCTGGGTTCAAGTCCTGCCTCTGCTGTGTACTGGCCATGTGATCCTGGGCACATGGTTTAGCCTGTCTAACTCACGGTCTGCCCATCTGTACCACTGGCGGGTGGGTCCTTACCTCTCGCGGCTGGTGAGAGCAGCGTGTCCATGTCTTCTATTAGCGCTTCAGTTCTGGCAGGAGACAATGAGGGCCCTGGACAGCCACCGGGGCTTCCTGGACAGCCACCGGGGCTCCCTCCAGCTCTGGGTTCGGGTCGAGTGTGGCTGATGGAAGGTCTGAACAGGACGGTGCAGTGAGCGAGGGGAAGGGGGTGGGCATGGTCTTCCCCCAGCACCCCCAGCAGAGGGGTCTTGCATTGGTTGCAGCCCATGGCAGGTGCTGCTCCTGCCAGAGACCCTCACTGTGCAGCCACGGTCCGGTCCTGCCCTGGTTTGCCTCGGCAGACACCAGCCCCGCGGTGCTGCCCACCCTTTGCCAGATCTTCAAACCTGTCCACACCTTTAAAAACAAGCCCTGGCCTCCTGTTGGTCCTGTTGGGCTCACCGTCTGTTTCCCGCCGTGCCCGCCCTGGGTCACTGTTGCTAATGACTTCTATTTACAGTATTAATATTTTTCGGGGATGTTTCCTCCCTCCATCCATGGTCCATTTTCTCCGAGGCCTGGCAAAGCCCCCACTGTGCAGTGGGCCGCTCAGCAACCCCAGAGAGGCGAGGCCGCTGGCTGCAGGGCTTGGAGCCCGGGGCAGAGAGCCCAGCGGGCGGGGCAGAGTCCGAGTGCACCTCCAGTTCTGTAGCTCACATTTTTTTTTTTCCTCCAGGCTGAGCAGCTCCGCTGAGTAAGAGGCTGGTTTTCTCCTGGGCGAGAGGAAACTTGGAGACACAAATCTGAGGAGCGGGCTTGTGGGCGTGGCTTCGAGAGTCAAAAAACAGGAAAGAATTCAGAGTGGGGAGCTGAGTATTTAATAATAAATCAGCTCCAAGATGGGGTGGCCCCGTGGTGCCTTGGGGGGGTGCTGCCAGCATGGGGTACTCAGGAAGCCGCCCGCCCTGGGCCTACGGGCGGCTCTGGTCATTGTCCAAGTAGCTGGCGGGGGACAGGGACTTGGGGACCGTCTTCAAACCCCAGAGGGGAGAAGTGACTATTTTGGGATGATTCCTTTTTTCATCCAAATTAAAGCAGCCTTTAGAAGCCCTATCAAGTGTCTGAATTTCCTGAGTGTGTATTCATCTGCTTTCATGTGAATTATGCAACATTGTCAGGGAACCGAGAGGTGGCTGCACATGGCCAGGGCAGCCCTGGAATCAAAGGGGACCCATACTGCGCTTGTCGCCTGTGCTGGGAGGGCCCTGGAGGCCGGCCTGCGCCGCGCGGCCCTGTCTTCCTCAGATGCCAGGGAGCGAGTGGGTGCCCAGAGCAGGCCAGGGCGGCCTGGCGCCAGGGGCCGGGGAGCGCGGGGGTGAGCCGGCCCATCGTCGGAGGCCTCATCAGAAGGGGTCGCTGCTGAAAGCTGGGCATGGCAGCTCGGGTTTTGATGGGAAGCCTTCCAACCGTCACTCAGTGGCGGCGAGTTTTGACTTCTGAGGGATACTGTACGAGCCGAGCAAGAGGCGCTGCCGGCTGCCCGTGTGTGCGTGGCCAGCCCCGGGGTCAGGACATCCACCGGGGTGGGGGTGGGGGTGTCGGGGCCTGGGGAAGCAGCCCACCTGGCCATGGGCCTGCCTCTCCAGCACCTCCCACGCCTCTCCCTGCTGTCCCGGTCTGGTCCCCTGCTTGGGAGGGGAGCTTTGTGTCCCCTCGGAATTCTAACTCCTAGTTTGTCTGAATTTGAATATGGAGCTTCTAAGGAAGTAATTAAGGTTAAATGAGGTCCTTGGGGTGGGCTCTGAGCTGTTACAATTAGTGCACCTCTCTCTCTCTCTCAAGTTTTTATTCATTAATTTTTTATTTTTATAAGATTTATTTGAAAGAGTAACACAGAGTGGAGAGGCAGAGACAGAGAGAAAGAGAGGGAGAGAGAGATATCTTCCATCTGCTGGCCCACTCCCCAATTGGCCACAATGGCTGGCGCTGAGCCTATCCAAAGCCAGGAGCCAGGAGCTTCCTCCAGGTCTCCCACGCAGATGCAGGGGCCCAAGGACTTGGGCCATCTTCTACTGCTTTCCCAGGCCACAGCAGAGAGCTGGATCGGAAGTGGAGCAGCCGGCTCTTGAACCGGCACCCATATGGGATGCCGGCACTTCAGGCCAGGACTTTAACCCGCTGTGCCACAGCACCGGCCCCTATTCATTTTTTATCATGTGTGTTTGGCCCCCTTCCCCAGCCCTGCCACCCCCAAGCACACACTCAGGAAAGCTCACGTGAAGACACTGGGAGAAGGCAGCGTCCATAAGCCAGGAAGAAGGCCCTCCCCAGAATCTGCCGTGCTGGCCGCGGCCGGCAGCTCAGCTCCCGGAACCACGGGAAGAGCCGTGGCCGTGGCTGAAGGCTCCCAGCCTGCGGGGTTCTGTGCCCGCGGCCTGAGCTAAGCGGGGGTCCCGTGCCCGCGGCCTGAGCTCACCAAGCTGGGGTCCCGTGCCCGCGATCTGAGCTCACCAAGCTGGGGTCCCGTGCCCGCGGCCTGAGCTCACCAAGCTGGGGTCCCGTGCCCGCGGCCTGAGCTCACCAAGCTGGGGTCCCGTGCCCGCGATCTGAGCTCACCAAGCTGGGGTCCCGTGCCCGCGGCCTGAGCTCACCAAGCTGGGGTCCCGTGCCCGCGGCCTGAGCTCACCAAGCTGGGGTCCCGTGCCCGCGGCCTGAGCTCACCAAGCTGGGGTCCCGTGCCCGCGGCCCGAGCTCATCCAGACGGCCTCCGAGAACCCAGTGTTCCAGCTGCTCCCACCGCAGACCCCCGCGTTTCTGATCTGACAAACAGGAAGCACCGGCCGCCTCGCAGGGCTCACTGAAGACACCCGGGGGCAGGAAAGGGCCTTCTAAGCACAGAGGCTCTGACCCGGTGGCGGTGTGGCGCAGCCCCAGGAAGGACCCAGCGGCTTTGCAAACACGCAGCAGGTAGCACTCTCACTGTGGGCTCAGTGTGCCAAGGGCGTCGCCTCGGGCTCCAAAATGGAACTGAAGTTCTGTTCTCTGGGGAAGCAGACATTGGCTCTCAGGCAGTTTGGGTTTTGCCCCCGTATCCCTCAAGTTTCAACCAGGCACACAGGAGCCGCTCTAGGTTGATCCACTAGGAAGCATTTCTCTGGTCTACATTTTAAAAACTATCTATCCAGGCTGGCGCCGCAGCTCACTAGCCTAATCTTCTGCCTACGGCACCGGTACCCCGGGTTCTAGTCCTGGTTGGGACACCGGATTCTGTCCTGGTTGCTTCTCTTCCAGTCCAGCTCTCTGCTATGGCCCGGGAAGGCAGTGGAGGATGGTCCAAGTGCTTGGGCCCTGCACCCACATGGGAGACCAGGAGAGACCAAGAGGAAGCACCTGGCTCCTGGCTTTGGATCGGCGCAGTGCGCCGGCTGTAGTGGCCATTTGGGGGGTGAACCAACAGAAGGAAGACCTTTCTCTTTGTCTCTCTCTCTCTTTCACTGTCTAAAAAACAAAACAAAAGTATCTATCCAGGAGTGAGGGGTAGAGTTCGTTCTCCCACTTGCTGGTTCACTCTTCACATGTCCACAACAGCCAGGGCTGGGCCAGGGCTGAAGCTGGGAACTCCATCCAGGTCCCCCACAGGGGTGGAGGACGCATCATCACCCGAGTCATCCTCCCTGCCTTCCAGGGTCTGCATCGGCACGAAATTGGAGCCAGAGCCAGAGCCGGGAATCGAACCTGCGTGCTCCCATGGGGGGTGTGAGTATCTCAACCACTGGGCTGAATGCCTGCATCCCAGCAGGATGGATGTAACCCAGGGGCCTGGGAAACTGGGCCGTCCTTGGAAGCCAGTGGCAAGGGTGAATGCTGGAAGCAAGGCTTGCAATGCTGCTGGTGGCTTTCAGGAAATCTTGACGTTCAAGTTGCTGGCAGTGACCTCAGTGCTTGTAACCCCAGCGTGGGGAGTTCTCAGGAGGCAGCTTGGGCGTCACGGGCAGCCGGTGGCTGCTGGTGTCTATGACTGTGAAGTTCTCTCTTCCTCTCTCTTCTCTTGCTCAGTGGACCAAAATGTCCCTCAAGGTCCTTCGTCATCCTTGGGCCCTGAAATGTGTGTCCTTGTGTGGCAGCTGCAGCCAGACCATGCCAGGCCCTGAGATTCAGAGCAGGCTGCCCATCCTGGCTCCGACGATGGACCTCGCCAATCCAAGCTTCAGTTTCTTAATCCATCCACTGGAGGTCGTAAACCATGAGGCCAGAGGACAGAGTGCGCATGGATGCAACCCCACCGCTCTCCCCGGCGTCTTCCTGTTGGGGTCCCTGGGCCAGGCTCTGAGTGTGGGAGGATGCTAGAGAAGGGGGTAGAGTGGCACCATTGTCCCCAGGCAGGCTGGTGGGCAGGCACTTGGGCATCGCAAGCACCTTCAGGGGCAGACTGAGTCACACAAATCCTGCAGCCTTTAAAATCTGCTCTGATTACCAGGTGGGCAACCCAGGCTCCTGGCGTAGGATGCAAGGGCTGTCTCGTGCTTAAGCTTCTTGTCGCTGGCATTCACACGCTAACCCCCGAGCAAGAACACACGGGCCAGGGGGAGATGGCAAAAATCCCCAAGGTGACTCTGCTGTCCGAGGATGGCTCAGCTGTCCTCAGCTCCAGGCCTCGTCACAGCAAATCGTGCCTGCCAGGCCGGGATGGCCACCGTGGGGTTAGCGCACGGGGCCAGGCGAGAGATGGCGGCTGTTGGCAGTCGAATCTTTGATGGCTCCCCCTGGAGGCCCAGAGATCTCCAGGGAGCGGGCTGTGGGGTGATGTTGCCAGCTTTGCCTAGGCAAGAGACCAGTCTCGGGGCAACCAAAAATCCCCCACGTTTTCCTCCCAGAGCGGGTGATGGATTGAGACATAGAATTAATATACGTCTGTATATTTATATATGAAACCCTTACAAATCACGTCCCTCGAGCCAGGTCCTTAAATAATGGAAGACGGTAGATTACGGCTTTATTAGTCCCTTCCAAAAGCTTATAAAAATTATCTTTTGCCGCGGGGAAGACATTTTATCAGAATTTATGGCAACTCTGAGAGTCTTGAGCTATCAGATTCAGAAAGTAAGAGGCTTTCTGTGGCAGACAGAGCCTGGTCTCTGCTCGCCTTGTAAATTAAAATCTCTAACATTATCTACTTGATGAAATGAGACACTTGGCTCTGTTATCTCAAACCTGCTCTTTAATTAATATAGACTTGAGTAGGCAAAGGCCATAAAAGTGAGTGAGTGCTTCTGGCGTGGGGGTGTGGGGCGGCCGAGGCAGCGACGTGGAATCGGAAGGAAGGGCCAGGCTCGAACCCGGGGTGCTCGCGTCGTCATTCACGCCTCCAGGAGGTCGCCCTTCCCAAGTTCCCGGGGCTCAGGTTAGAGGTCCCCATTGATCAGCAGCCGGCTCCTGCGACCTGCTGGCTGTTGGGCTGGGTATTCCCAGGTCTCCTGTGTTGGCGAAACTCCAGCTCTGCCCACCAGGAGCTTGTAGGTAGAGCGAGGCCGCTCACATGTGTTTGGGAGGCAATGCTGAGCCTCGAGCCTTTGAAACTGGTGGTCAAGAGAGAAACATTGAAGAGGGCTTCATGTCCACAGCACGTAATGCTGATCGGGCCACGAGTGCTTCACCAGCGGCCTCATCTCACCAGGCAGGGCTCGGACAGATGTGGACCTTCTTCATTCTCCTAGCAATGCTTTCATACACACACACACACACACACACACACACACACACAGGGGCGGCGGGCGTCCACTGGCTCATTCCCACAACTGCCAGGACTGCACTGGCCTGAGCCAGGAAGTAGGAACTCAGGGCAAGTCTCTCACACGGGTAACCAGAACCTGGTTACTCGAGCCATCACCTGCTGCTACTGAGGTCGGCATGGACAGGAAACCGGGAGTCAGGAGCCAGAGAGAGAACCGATTCTGTGTTAAGCCGCTGAGGCTTCAGGGATTCTATGTCAATGCAGTACAGCCCTAACCTAACCTGATGACTGCAACTTCAGGGCTTCCAAGGCACCGAGTCAAACCATTAATCCGATCTGCACGGGAACCCCGGGAGGGCGGGCCCCCAGCAGAGAGGGGAGGAGTGGGGACTCGCAGAGGGTCAACAGCCTCTTCGGGAGCACTGGGCTGATGTAAGTGCTGCACCCTCCTGAGACAGCTCACAGCTGTGTGGAGAGATGTCATCGCGTTTGTACGTCCTGGACAACAAGAGACGCTGAGTGTCTCACGCACCTAGTGGCCATTTGAATGTCTTCTTTGGAGAGATCTCTATTCAGCCTCTTGCTGTTAAATCGCATGAGTTCTTTACATGGCTATGAGCCCTTCATATGTATGGTTTGCAAGTGTTTTTTCCAGTATTTAGATCACCTTTCCATTTCGTTGATTGTTTTTAATGTGATGTAGTCCCATATATGTATTTTTGCTTTCAGGACCTGAGTGTTTGGTGTGACATTCAAAATATCATTCCCAAGGGCGATGCTGCCTCTCTGCCTGTGTTCTCTTCAGGGGTCATGTCTAGAATGAGTGATGACAAAAGTCAGGAAGGGCGTGGAGAGAAAGGGAATCCTTGCACACAGTTGGGAAAGTAGATTGCTACAGCCTATGTGGAACACAGTATGGAGGCCCCTAAAGACATTCTCAGAGAACGATTGTATGATACAGCAGTCCCTCTGCCGGCCTTACTGTATCTAAAGGGAATGAAGTTACCTACTCGCAAAGGTATTGTCCCAC
Organism: Sylvilagus floridanus; assembly: GCA_949820135.1. Taxonomy (NCBI): domain Eukaryota; kingdom Metazoa; phylum Chordata; class Mammalia; order Lagomorpha; family Leporidae; genus Sylvilagus; species Sylvilagus floridanus. Next base: position 54,585,800 of record OX463232.1, read on the forward strand.
AACCTGGATGAACCTGGAAGATGTGCTAAGTGAACTAATGCTGACACAGAAAGACACACTACATGATCCCGCTTTCACATGGAATAAAACTAAAGCCGATACACAGAGAACAGAATGGAACAGTGCTCATCAGGGGTGGGGACGTGGTCAAAGAACACAGATGGATCTAGAGAACTGACGTACAACATAAGTAGTGTAGTTAGCAATCATGTATTCCATCTGGGCTCTAGCTGCTCTTGGCACACACATACAAACACACACACACATACATACACACATATACGCACACACATGTACAAATACACACACATACAAACACACACATATAGACACATACACATATATGCGCACACGTACACATATACACACATACACACAAATACATGCACATACATATATATACAAATACATATGCACACACGTGCACATATATGCACACACGTGTACACATATACACATACACATGCATACAAATACTCACATACACACATACACATATACACACATGCACATACACGAAAATACACATACAGACACACACATATCCATACACATACACACATGAACATACACAAAGGGAGATGATGGGTATGTTAATTTTCTTCATTATGGTACCCACTTTACTCTCTATGTACATCTCCTAACGTCATGCCGTACACCTTAAATATAGATAACATTTATTTTAAACTGTATCAGCAGGTATGCATACGAGGTATCGGTTAGGATGCTGCATGGGACACTGCCTCTCATATCGGAGTCCCTAGGTTCAGGTCCCACCCCTGCCCCCCATCCAGCTTCCTGCTCATGCACACCCTGGGAGGCAGCAGATGATGGCTCAGACACTAGGCTCCCCCCACCACCCATATAAGAGACCAGGCTGAGTTCCTGGGTGCAGACTTCCTCCTGGCCCAGCCTCAGCCTTCGTAGGCATCTGCGGAGTGAACCAGCCGAGTGGAGCTGGCTTGGCTCCGCCTCTGTCGCTCTCTCTGTGTCTCTCTGCCTTTCAAATTAATTAGCAAGTAGTACAAGGTTTATGTGTTCTTAATAGTGTTCTTGTATCCTTTTCTGCAAGTATAAAATTGTTTCCAAATAAAAAGTAAAAAAATGACCATGCAGCTCATAGAAGGCAGAGGCGGGATTCAAACCCAGGCCTCCAGGCCTGAGTCCAGCTCTCTTTCTCCCAGAAGCCACACTGACCTCTGAAGAGGCCATCAGGGGAGTCTCTCTCCCAGGGTGTTTTCCTTGGAAAAGGGAGTGTTTTGCAGAGACAGGGAACCTGGGAAGCAAGTGTCAGGGGGTAGCATCAGCCCTCTGCTGAGCCAGCCAGAGGAAATGCTGGGCAGCAGGATTTCCGGCTACAGAAAGTGGGGGTGATTTGGGGTGTGTCCTGGGAGGTGTGGTGCACAAGACAGAGATGACACCAGCAGAGTGGGTCCTCTGATGGCTGCTTGCAGAGCAAGGCCTGGGGAGCAGGCCCCAGCAGCAGGATCCCAGGCCTGGCCCCGGGAGCCTGGCCAAGGCAGGGGAGCCACTCTGTCCAATGAGTCTCACGCAGGATGCATGGGCAAACTCCACATGACCTTGGCTGCTACTGCCTGGTGTCCGGTCCCACCTTCTCCCCTCAAGAGGGTGCCGGGCAGCATTCCAGGAAAGATTTTTATCCCTTTTAATAGAGAAATAGGAAATGAGCCTTAAGAGAAAGCAAGGCATTACGGCTGCATTTAATTGCTCTAAAAATATCTCACTGGCATTAACTGCAAGTTCACTCCTGGGTGCTGCTCCAGGGTTCCGGGGAGATGCGGCAGACTCCCCACGGGGAGGGTATTGGCACACCAAAACGACAACCTGAGCCGAGAACCATGAGAAGGGGAGGCTGAGGCCAGGCCCGGACCCCCTGGCTGGCTTGGCCCGCCCTGGGCACTGCAGGGCTGCCCCGGCGTAACCCACCCTGGGAGGGGCGCCCTCCTCTGCCCCAGTCCATGGTGCGTCCTTGTCCTAAGGGTCTGCTCTGTAGCTCATTCCACCTGTTGGCCCCCCAGCACCAGCCCAGTGGGCCAGGTCTTCCTGGTTTGGATCTCCACCCCTCCCCAGCCAGCCCCAGTGTGGACTACAGCTCGCCAGAGTTGCTCAGCCCCTGGCAGGCTGCAGGTGCTGCCACTGAGGCATGGGCCCCTGTCCTGACTCGTGTCACTGAGGTCCAGGAAGGCCTTGGCCTTGTACGAGGAGGGCAGCTCTCTATTTCCCACTGCCTTGGGGAACTTCAACAAGGGAGCACGAGGCCTCCACCCACGCGACCGCCATTGTCAGGTGAGGGGACCCAGCCTCAAGGAGGCGGCTGTGAGAACGGGCCTCCGCCCGGAGAGATTCTGATGCCCAAGGGTCCCGGGCGCTCTGAAACCCATCGCCACGCTTGTGTCAATGTCACACTTCCTGCCGGCGTGAGGAAGGGGAAGGGCGTCCTACCCGCTCCTCTGAGGATCGCGTGCTGGCCGGCTTCAACCCCCTGCATCTGTCTTCCCTTCCCCTCTCCTGTGGCATGGAGATAACTCCAGGGACTCCCAAAGTCCTCTAAGAACACAGGTGTGGAGAAGATTGGTCAATGGCTCCTGCACCACGTGGCAGAAGAGGGCGTGGGCTTGGTTGGTGGGTGGGGCACAGATACTCCCGGCTGCAAAGTGCTACTCGGCTGCTAAGGATTTCACCAGAGACGACCCTGGGGAAATGTCCTAGTGGAGTCAGTGGCCAGGCAAGGGCTTTTGGAAGCCCCAGAGCCGGCCTTGCCTGGGAAGATGGGGTGGGCTGGTAAATGCCCTACAGCCCCACACAGGGTGGCTCAGAGACTGAAGGCTCCTCCCACACAGCGCAGAGCGCAGGGCCCCAGACCCGCTGCTCCGCCAAAGCAGTTTCAAGGCTCTGGTTTGGAAAACCGGGACCCTGAAATGCGGAGCAGGGACATCTGGACAGACACCCGGGAGCATGTGGATTCTGCAACCCCGCTGGCCGTGGGGCCTGCAGGGTGGCTCCCTCTCCTAACAAGAGCGCTCACTTCCTCTGTACTGGGAGAGTCCCAAGTTCTCCCTCATGGGACAATGAATGGAGCACTTCCCTTGGGAGCTGCCCCCTCCCTCTGCCACGCAGATAACTGGGGTTACATCCCAGCATCGCCACTGTTTATGGTAAGCAATGAAGGGGCTAGGACACCTACAGAAATGCAGGCACCGACTGCAGCAGCCCGAGGGGGCCCAGGAGTGGCCTTGCAGGACGCTTACTCAAGGGGCAAGGGCACAAAACAAGCGTTCATCGGCTCGGGGTGCTCTCTGGGGTATGGGTATTTAATACCATAGCAAGTGCCCCAAGGGATCGCGCGCACTTGTTCTGCGGTAGGAAGAGCGAGTCCCAGTGTCGGCACGGTGCATGGCCCCGTGGCTCTAGTGGACAAGAGAGGGAGGGGGCGTGCAGAGATACAGAAGGCTGGAGGCCCCCCCAGGGGTTGGTTCATGGGTGGGCCCAGCATCACCCAGGCAAAGAGCGTTGCAAGGCTCCCCCGCACCCCTGCAGCCAGGAGCCGCAGCAGCTGTGTCCCGAGATTCACCGCCACCGTTGCAGGAAGGCCACCTCTCCCAAGGGCTACTCCGTGCCAGGACAGGAGCATGGCGGGGCTGCCAGGGCTCCTGGTCTCAGGGAGGTATGGGACTTGTCCAACAAGGGGTGACTTCGGCTGGATGACTCCTGACTGCCTTGCTGAGACCTCTTGCGAGGCTCGGCGGGACCCGGATGCTGCCACCCAACCTCGCCTCCCTCTGCCTCCCTCCCAGCTCCCTCCTCGCCAGTACATTCTCTAATCACATCTTTGTGCTGTTGCTTGAACACAGCGAGGTGGAAGGCAGAGCAAGGAGACAGAGAGAACCGAGCCCCCGAAAATGCCACCAAGCTGTGGAAGCCACTGCCCTGTTGCCTGTCCTGGGAATGCCCACCCCGGGGCAGTGAGAGGCCCCTTACACAGCACTGGGTTTAAGGGCCTGCTGTGACAGATGGCACCACCCAGCACAACCTTCCGGGAAGCCTGGAAGGTCAGGGTGCAGATGACCAGGTCTGGAGTTCTGGCTTGCAATGTGTGGGGGGGGAGAGGGGGGAGGATGTGCTGGTTATTTATCAGCCTGGGGGCCATGGGGGCAGCCCTGTCACTGGGAGGGGGGATGTGGGGACACAGTCTCTGTGCCACCAGTCTGGTCCCCTCCTGGGAATGCCACCACCACCATTTAGCATCTCCTGTATGTTCCAAGATGCGCTCTGCCCACTCATGTCTAGCCGGACATGGCCACAGCAGTGAGACTCCAGAGCCCCGGGCAGTGCTGCCTGCCCCCATCTCAGCGTGAATCTGAGTCAGGAATGAGGAGCGTTTCTAACAAAGTTTGTCCTCAGTCAAAAATAAAAAGGGACTGGTTTCCCTAGAGCAAGCACAGGGCCCCTCTGTGTTTCTCCACCGTACAGCCTTCTTCAACCAGCGTTCGCGATTCTGTAGACTGAGAGCCACTCACTCACAAGCCCAGGGAGCCACCCAGCGCTGTGAAACTTGGGTGTTTATAAGCGAGAGTGAGCACATGAGAAAGGTCTTGGTACAGTCAGCATCCGGCCGGGAGGAGGGGAGGCCCCTTGCCAGGTGAGATCACGTGTTCCCACGGGCAGGCAGTGGCATGGAGCAGTGGGCCGGGGGAGGCGTTAGGGCAGGATCCGTCCAGCCCAGGGCACTGTCAGGGCTGCCTCTGGCTGGGCCTGGTTTTTGGGCACTGCTATTCTTATATTCTAATTAGGAATGGCTGCTGGTTTGGTTCTCTCGTCATCGGCTCGGCTTGCGGTGGTGGTTGGTTAACCCCATGGCATGTCGGGAGGCGTATTTGCACCAGCGGAGCGTGGGCCCTGTCATTTTCCAATAACTGCTAGGCTCGGAAACATGGAGGTGTTGCAGCTGGGTTGTGAGTCAGCCACTTCCCACTGTGCGGGGCCAGGGTGTGCTCCCAGGGGGCGCTTCACCCGCACCACCGCCTTCTCTTCCTGCTGGCGGTGGGTGGGCTGAGACGCATGGTCGGGGGGCTTTAGTTTGGCTCAAGTGGGCAGCCAGAGCTGGAGGAACTCCAAGGCTGGGATTGGGGTGGGGGGGTTGGACTATGGGAGAGGGAGGAGGGAAAAGTAGAAGGAGCAGGGCTGTTGATTCTCCATGCCCTCCGCCCCCAGCCCAGGACGCCAGAGCTGACCCTGTCCACACTGCAGGCTGCACTGTGGTGGTGGGTGGGAGGCAGGGGTCCAGCCCGCACTCAGCGGTGAGCTGTGACTGTGTCTGCTTCTGGTGGTAGAAATCAACCTGTGCTGATTGAAGGGAAAAAAGCGGCTTATCGGGCAAGCATTTGGCCTCGTGGTGGGATGTCCGTGCGGATGCCCACATCCCATGGTAAGCACCTGCTCTGAATCCAGCCTGCGGCCGCTGCAAAGCCCAAACAGGGGTGGTGATGGCTCAGGTGACCGGATTCTCGTCTCCCACACACGAGACCTGGGTTGAGTTCTCGGCTCTCGGCTTTGGCCCAGCCCAACCCTGGTGTTGCAGGCGTTTGTGGAGTGAAGCAACAGATGGGAGTTCTCTCTCTTTCTCTCCCACACAAATAAATGAAAATAAAAAGGAATGTACTGCAGAGATAATGTGTGGTTCACAGGACGGATAGGAGTATGGGGAGTTAGTCTGGGAGTTAGGATGGGAACCGGGACAGCTTGGAAGAGCAGACAGAACTGCCCGAGGTACCACTGAGGGGATGTGGTGATTGTAATTGGCGATCTTTACTGAGAGGCTCTAAACACCTGCACGTGTCCTTGCTTATGAAGCCTAACAACAGTCCTCTGGGGTAAGAGCCATTTCCATTCCCATTTTACAGATGAGCAAACTGAGGTCAGAGAAGTTAAATAACTTGCCCAAGGTCCCATCCAATCGATGGGGAGCCAGCGGCCGGCTTCAGGGTGGCTACGTCCTCCCACTAAAGGGCATCGCTTTCAAACTGGTCCCCCACCAACAGTCTCCTTCAAGGTTCTGTAACCAATCCCGCTGCCTCTTCTCCAAGGCACAGGGTCCTAACACCTCATTCCCCTTTGTTAATACCTGCTCAGAGGGGCCGGCACTGTGGTGTAGCGAGTACAGCCTCCATCTGCAATGCTGGCATCCCATATGGGCACTGGTTCAAGTCTTGGCTGCTCCACTTTCAATCCAGCTCCCTGCTAAGGTGCCTGGGAAAGCAGCAGAGGATGGCCCAGCTGTTTGTGCCCCTGCACCCATGTGGGAGACCTGGAGGAGGCTCCTGGCTCCTGGCTTTAGTCTGGCCCAGCCCTGACCATCGTGGCCATTTGTGGAGTGAACAGGCGGATGGAGGATCTCTCTGCCTCCTATTCTGTGTCTCTCCCTCTGTAACTGTGCCTTTCAAATAAAAGTAAATCTTTTAAAAAAGCCTGCTCAGATCTTCCTCGTTTGAATGTACCATATATAGTATTAACGTATTTCATAGAATCTTCAGTGTTATCAACTGTAAAACATGCTCCTAAGGTGGAGAAGGAAGGTGGCCAACAGCATCCAGTGTCAGCGTGTGCCATGTGCGTCTTCCGGCCCGGGCACGAGAGCATCGCGTCTCCTCCATAGATGAGGGAGAGCGGCACAAAGAAGCTAAGGAGCTTGCCGGAGGCCCTGCAGCCAGTCGGTGGCTGAGCCAGGGCTTGAACCAGTCGGCTTGGTTCCAGATCCTGACACTTACCTGGGCCCATGCTGCTCTGGGGGTGTGGAGCCAGGCTCTGGCAAAGCATTGTCAAAGCATTGTCACCTGTAGCTAAACCGAAGCAGGCAGGTGGGGTCGGGGAGAGGGCTGGCCCGGACAACTTCCAGTGTCCTGAGTCCCGGGTCCTGGTGGGGAAGTGCAGAAGAGCCAGCTCCCCCTAGAGGAGATGGTGAACAGTGCCCGGGGAACAGGGGGGCTCCCTGAGGGTGCCCCAGCCTCCACACAGACGCCCTGGTACCCTCCAAGCCCTGCCTTCTAAGTTCATCTTGTCATCCGTTGACAAATATAGACCAGGAGAATGCTAAATAAATCCATGGCTGCTTGCAGCCGCGGGACAGCTAACCATAATGGGGGTTTGGGGTTTTCTGCCCGAGACACAAACAGTACATTCCTCGGCCGAAATAGCCGGGTGGGGAAAGAGGCCATCACTGGCAGGGAACACCCGGCCAGCAGGAGGCAAACAAGACAGAAATAGGCCCGAGCCACCACATGAAGGGTGCGTGCTCGCCCCGCTGACCTCCCTCCTGGCCTGGCCCAGCCCCGCCATGTCCCGTGTCTGCTCTTACCTGGGAAGAAGGCAGCCGGGGGTGCCCTTGGTAGCTGGAGGAGCAGCCCCTGACTTAGATGATGGTCCTGGGGATTTGTCCACACACACACACAGTCACAGACTCTCACCTCCACGCTGTGTGTGCTCCCAGAGCAAGAGATACGGATGGACACTCACACACCAGTGCACACCAACACAGGCACACGTGCACACGCAGGAACACAGAGGAGGCACACAGAGCCCACCAGGCCCCTGCTCACAGACACACATGCAGGAGCACACACAGGCCAGCACACACAGGCCAGGCCCAGCTTGTGTCCACTGGCACTCCCGTGTGCACACAGGCTCCTGCATACACACACATAGGCACTCGTAGCTACACCCAGGCAAGCGTCTGCGGGTGTGAGGGCACACACATCAGTGCGTGGTCCTGGACACGCTGGCCCTGGCCCTGGCCCTGGGCATGTCCACCTCTCAGTTGGCTGGGTAAGCGTTGCAGCTGGGGTCATCTCAGCCCAAAGAGCACCCAAGGATGGGCTTAAGGGGCCTCCAGGATGGGAGAGTCAAGAGCAGTCGCCAAGGAAACTCCAGCATCTGCCTCCTCCCGCATCCCCACCTGTGCTTCTAGCCACAGCCTCCCTCCCCCTGTCACCTTGGAGTTATCCCCAGGAGAGACAGCTGGGGGTTCACAGAACGGATAGGAGTATGGGGAGTTAGTCTGGGAGTTAGGATGGGAACCAGGGCAGCTTGGAAGAGCAGACAGAACTGCCCGAGGTACCACTGAGGGGATGTGGTGATTGTAATTGGCGATCTTTACTGAGAGGTTCTAAACACCTCCACTTGCCTTTGCTTATGAAGCCTAACAACAGTCCTCTGGGGTAAGAGCCATTTCTATTCCCATTTTACAGATGAGCAAACTGAGGTCAGAGAAGTTAAATAACTTGCCCAAGTTCTCATCCAATCGATGGGGAGCCAGCGGCTGGCCTCAGGGTGGCTACAGAGAGAGCTCCAAGCTCTTTCCATAGACTGGTGCCATAATCAGCGTGGGTTCATGGGCCCCGTGGGGCTAGGGACCCCAATAACGAGGCTCACCCCTTTCCTCCCAGCAACAGCTCCAGTGCCTTCGCCTGGGTACCTGAATCAGCGAATGAAGTGGGAGACCAGGGATTGGCATCCCCACTTAGCAGGTAGGGAGACTGAGGCCCAGGCAAAGTCAGGCCTGTGTGCTTCCTGCCCCTGCCCAGGGCTGCCCTCCTCGCTGGAGGCCCTGGCACCTCTTCCTCACTCGCAGGCCAGGGCAGTGGAACCTGCAGGTGGCAGGCAGGCAGGGAGGTGTCCCCTGGGTTCTCCCCTCCGCTCATCCCGCCCCTGCCCAGGAGGCAAGAGGGGCCCTGTACCAGCATGTCCTGTCCCCCCCCACCGAAATCACCACCTGCCAGCTCTCCCTGGTTCAAGTCTCCCTCTCTCCACCACCTCCAAGGTGCCCAGATCTGGAGATAGACCCTAGTTTTGAGGCCCTGAGATGGAGCGGGAGGGAAGGAGGAGTGGCTGGAGACAGTGGAGGCCACACAGGCAGGCCTGGGAGAACCCAGCGTCTGCCCAGCGCCTACCTGGACCCATGGGATGTGAGACCCGTAAGGCGTGGCCCCCAACCCCAGCTCAGAGCCGACAAGGGCAGCGCCGGGGTCCACACTGGTGGATTGGTGTAGACCTCTGGTTTGCCCCAGGCTGGGTCATTCCAGCTTTGGTTTGCAGCAATACTCTGTTCCTCGCAAGGCTATTGTAAACTTTCACATTAAGGTGTAATTTGCATCGAGTAAAAGTCACCCTTTGAGCATAGGCTTCTGCTCCTTTAACAAACACACACGGTGGTGTCACTACAACCGCAGGGATCCAGGAGAGGCCCCCCCCCCCCCCCCCCCCGCCCTCAGCGCCCCCTGTGTTCCTTTGTGGCCCACACCCTCCCCCTCCCCCTCCCCCACCCTGCCAACCTCACATGCTTTGTTTCCCTAGAGTCCTGCCTTTTCCAGAATGTTCTGTGAGTGGAATCACGCACAATGTAGTCATTTCACTTAAGGAAATGCACTGGCGATACATGCATGCGGCCGTGTGTCTCATTAATTCGTTCTTGCTCAACTGGATGGTTGGACCACAGTTTATCCATTTCCCACGTGAGCTACTTTTCGGCTGCCATGAGTATGATGACACTTCAGAAACTGACGAACAAAGGAACTAAAGTGTGAGTTAATGTTGGTGCAACAGAATGTTGAAATCTGTGCATATGGGAGATCTCAGAGAGTTCATGGAATCTGCACACCATGAACAGACTATGCCTGGATTTCAACATTTTTTTGGATGGAAGTAAACTTATTCTTTTAATTCCTTTTCCACCAGCATTTTGAAGTACCCTCGTAAAGTTTCTGTGAACATTTGTGTACGGGGTTTTGCATGTATATTACTTTTGGTAAATACAGGCGGGCTGTGGGTCATATGGTAACTGTATGTTCAGCATTCTAAGAAACCACCACATGGCTGTTTAAGTGGTTGTATCATTCTGCATTCCCACCAGCAATGGACACCGTCACATTCCCACACTGTCCTCGTAGCTGTGTGCCCAGGGCTGCTTTACTGGAAACTCCAGTCTGTGGAGCCCATACGTAGAGCTGCTCCAGATGAAGCCGGGAGCCAGAGTGGGGCTCAGACACCTGCCCACTGGCCCTCACCCACAGCGGAGCCTCCTGGGGCTCTCTTTAGAACACAGGGCCAAGGCCAGCGAGGGAAGGATTGTCCAGGCTCACACAGATCAATGGGAGGGAACGCTGGCTGCGAGCAGCCCTGGGGTACCAGCAGCAGGTCCTTCTCTGAGCACAGCGTCAGTGGAGAGGAGGGGAGCGTGTTCCAAAAGCCACGTTCAAGGGACCTGTGTTGAGTTGGGTTGAAGTCTGAGCAGGTGCGTGGATGCTGGATATTACCACGACGGGGTCCCGGGGTAAGAACATGGGGTAGAGGAAATGCAAATGTCTTTGTGATCTTGCAGCGATGTGTTTCCAATCCCAGAGGTAACACTTCCTGCATGTGCAACCTTGGACAAGTCATTTTACTGCTCTGAACCTCAGTTTACTCATCATTAAAATGGATATGTGTCTTACTATTTCATTGGATTGTCAGAAAGATTATAGCTCATACACAACACTATTTAATATAAACTCACGTACTGAGCTCTTACCATATACCAGTGTGACGGCCATGGGCCAGACAGGCAAGGTCATTGATCCTAGCAGGGAGTGGGGGGGTGATAGAGTCATCAACCCCATCACCTGTCGGGGGAAACCTATACTGTGGAGAAAAAGAAAGGAACATGGCGTGCGTGCAGAGAAAGACGGTGCCGCTTTAGACAAAGGGTAGGGGGAGGCCTATGTAAGAGGCGACATTTAAGCAGAGACCTGAATCAACTAGGAAAACCATTGATGAGCTCTGTGTCCTTGAGCAGGCTGCCTAACTCTCTGAGCCTCGACTTACTCATCTCTCACAGGTTGAATTATGGTGTTCTGGACTGAGGGTTTTGGTGCAGGTGCACGCACGGGGCACCACGCCTGGCCCACAGGTGTGCTGGATGCAGGGGGGGGGGCACCTCACCTGGCCCACAGGTGTGCTGGATGCAGGGAGGCACCTCGTCTGGCCCACAGGTGTGCTGGGTGCAGGGAGGCACCACACCTGGCCCACAGGTGTGCTGCGTTGGGGGGCACCGTGCCTGGCCCACAGGTGTGCTGTGTTCAGGGGGGCACCATGCCTGGCCCACAGGTGTGCTGGATGCAGGGAGGCACCACGCCTGGCCCACAGGTGTGCTGGATGCAGGGAGGCGCCGCACCTGGCCCACAGGTGTGCTGGATGCAGGGAGGCACCGCGCCTGGCCCACAGGTGTGCTGTGTTCAGGGGGGGTACCGTGCCTGGCCCACAGGTGTGCTGCGTTCAGGGGGGCACCACTCCTGGCCCACAGGTGTGCTGGATGCAGGGGGACACCGCACCTGGCCCACAGGTGTGCAGAGTGTTGCTTAGCCTCCTTTCCTCTGAAAGGGGCTGCAGTGGCCACATGGGCACCTGGGCACAGGGGAGAAAAATGAGATACAGTGCAGCCGACCTTCACGCAGGGTCCACGTCTGCAGAGGCCACATCTGTGGATTCAACCCATGGCAGGTGGCAAATGTCATTAAAAATCGGGTCTGGACTGAACATGTGCAGATTTCTTTTGTGTCCTTATTCTCTCAACAATACAGTATAACAGCTCTCTACACTCACAGTGTCTTTTTTTTTTTAAATATAAGATGTATTTGTTTATCTGAGAGGCAGAGTTACCAAAAGAGAGAGGGATAGACAGAAACAGAGGTCTTCCATCCGCTGGGTCATTCCCCTAATGACTGCCAATGGCCAGAGCTGAGCTGATTCGAAGCCAGGAGCCAGGAGTTTCTTTCCTCTGGGGCTCCCGTGCGGGTGCAGGGAGCCAAGCACTTGGGTCATCTTCCACTGCTTTCTCAGGCCATCAGCAGGAAGCTGGATCAGAAGTGGAGCAGCCGGGATTCGAACAGGCAGCTATATGGGATGCTTGTGCTGCAGATGGGGGCTTAACCTCCTGAGCCAGAGCGCTGGCCCCCACAGTGTCTTCTATTGCTTACATTGTCCTAGGGACCTTAAGTAACCTAGACGTGATGTATAGGGAGGGTGCGCATAGAGGGAGTGCAAAGGCTACACCATTGCATCTAAGGGACCTGAGCACCTGTGGGCCTTGGGGATCCACACGTGGTCCTGGAACCCATCCCCTGTGGATATCCAGGGTCGACTGTAATAGTCCCCAAATGAGCTGAATACCCCCAACGCTGCCTAGACTGTTCTGTTTCCCATGTATCACAATGGATGGAATTGTCAGCTCATGAGCCTCCGGGTCATGTGACTCTGCTGTTCTTGACATTGAGTTCACCGTGTGATCAGCTTTGACCAAGGAGCCGTTCACCTATGTCAAAGCAGCACCCGCTTGAAACGTGCCTGCGGACGTGGGCTTGTCCTCGTCTGTTTCCGCCAGCTCACTGGTTCAAGGAGGGGACAGATCAACAGAAGGGACTCACGGGTCCTGCAACTTGGTGGCTACGCTCAGCAGAGCCAGCCCGCCCCCAGAGGCACGAGCAGGAAGATGCTTTGGTTGAGTAAGCTCCCTAGCTTTGGGGTGGTCTCTTACGTAGCACTGTGGTGGCAATGGGTGACTAATGCATTCGTTAGCCATTTCATCCTTGTGAAAACCTTTATGAGGTAGTAATTCTTGTTCCCTCTGTTTTATAGATGAGAGCAGCGAGGTTAAATAATGAGTAAGTGGTGAGTTGAGATTGGAGTGGGTGCCGTCTGACTTTAGAGCCCATTATGTTACACACGACACCGAGGGAGAATGAAGGAGCGTGTTGAGAGCTGTGTTAATTAGGAGTCCGCGCACCTGTAGGCACCAGGTAAGGCAGCAGTTGCACAATGAGGAACGGGGAGGTTCGCATGGAGATGGTTGTGCATGAGTTGAGACTTGCCGGTAATGATGACAGGAAGTAGACAGTGGGCAAAAGGAATTCCTGGTAGAGAAAGAAGCCCCTGGGTGGGCATTCAGCCTGGCAGTTAGCACGCCAGTCACTGTGCCCCTAGCCCATATCCATGCACCTGGGCTCCATACTTGCTCCGACTCCCGACTCTCACTGCCTGCTCATGCAGACCCCGGGAGCAAGCAGCGATGGCTCCGGGGATTGAGTCCCTGTCACCCTTGTCACCCATATGGGAGACCTAGTGAGCTGCCAGCTTCCGGTTTGGGCCCTGGCCTGTCCCTGTCCACTATGGGCATTTGGGGAGTGGACCGGTGAATTGGAGATCCCTCTCTCTCTCTCTCTTTCTGTTATATGTCTCTTTGTCTTTCAAATACATACATACACGCATACATAAACATTAACAAAAAAACCAGCCTGAGCGAAAGTGCTGAGCGGGGACTCCACACACTGCTCCCCTGAGTTGGAATCTTCTTTTGCCCCCTCTTCAACTGACCCATCCCTACTCATCCTTCAGCTCTCAAACCATTGTCGCTTCCTCTGGGAAGCCTTCCCTGACCTCCTGGAAGAGGCCAGTTCCTCACCACAGCACCAGGTCTCTCTTGCTGAGAGCCCTGACTACAGCCGTAATTGTGCGAGTGTGTGCATCTGTCTGTCCCGGTCAGGATTCCCACGCCAGCACCTGCCGCACCGCTGGGTATGCAGTAAACATTCGCGAAATGAATGCAATTAAACAAATGTATTAGTCACGCATTGCTGAGTAAACAATCGGTCCGCAGCCTGAGCAGCGTACCCCACCATGAGCGTTTATTGTTTCACACTGCTTAGTGGTCAGGAAGCTGGGGCCGGATTCGCCAGGTGTGTGTAACTCACGGTCTGCTGTGAAGCTGTACTCGAGTTTCCACCACGTGTGGTCCTCCGAAGGCTCGCCTGGGCCTGGAGGCGCCTCTCGGTGGCTGGCTGACTCAGTTTCTCTCTGCCCGGCCCTCTCTGGAGCACTGCTTTAGTGTCCACGCCTCGTGGTGGCTCACTGCTCCTGGCGTGAGTGAGCCACGCGGAGAGGCAGTGTTTCGTGGGCTAGCCTTAGAAGGCGCATGCCATTACCCCCGCTGGAGTCCCTGGGCCACACCGAGCCGCCCTGACCCAGGGGAGCGTGACGGGGCATACAAGGCTGTGACTACTTGGAGGGGAGGCAGGTGGGGGGACATCTGGGAGCTCTCCGTCATAACACACCAGCGAATTAAGGACAGATTGTGATAAGTGACTGGAGCCAAGTGAGCACAGCACCATGACGGAACACAGTAGGGGTAGGGAAGCTGCATGGCCTCCGTCCATGTTTCCTGAGCCCGGGCTTTGGGTGCAACTGGGCTAGGTAGGTGTTGATGTCAGAAAGCAAACAAGAAAAAGCAAGGAGAAGCAGCGAAAGGGTGAACCAGCAAGTGCACCCAGATACCCGATCTGCTAGGGGCCCCTGAGGTCTTGGCTAGAATATGTTTCAAATTCTCCCTCTGAAGGTCACGTGAGGCTGTGGCATTTGTCTGGCCCTCTTTGGTTGAATGGGACATTAACTCCCCTGAATCGTACCCCTAATCGCCAACAACATCCGCAAGGCTGAGCAAGCTGCCAAGACCTTGGAAAAAAGCTGAGGAGTAAAGGGGTACTTGCGATGTGATGGGGCCAGTTTGTTCCTGAACTTTCCACCACCCCTAGCTGCAACCAAGTCCCGGGTGACCTGAAGAGATATGGCTCGGACCTCATCAAACACTGCTAGAGGCTCCTCAGGCCAGTGTGTGGATGGCCTCCTCAGAGGGTGACGTCCCAGCTGAGACTACGGGACAAGAATCCGGGTGGGGTTGAGCTGAGGAGGGAAGAGGGGTAGCCCTGGAACCCTGCATCGGGGAGGAGCAGACGAAGCCGAAGCAGTTGGGGCCAGATCACACATGACCTTGTAAGCCACAGCAGGGCACGACTTACTGGCTGGGAGAGCCAGTGCTAGTTCCTGCAGCCCTCAGCTTTCTCAGAGAGGGGAGGATTCTGGCTAAGATCAAGTGTGGAGAGGTGAGGATCAAATCTGACCATGCAGATACAACATGAGCTCAGTGTCTGGCACCCAGCGCCACATAAATGAGAGCTACGTAGATGATTTCGCTCCTATCCCAAGCCTCTCCCACTGCCCCCCCGTCCCTTTGTGTCCCCAGATCTTCAGTTAGAAGCAAAATGCAAAGCTTCAGAGCTGTTCCTGGTCAGACCACAGCAACCTCGTGCTTTATTGGGGGTCATATGGAACTCCAAGCCCTCACAGGGCCCCCAAAGTCCCTTGTCCACTTGGCATGAGCAGCTCACAGCCAGAGTTTCCTGCATGTGAGCCGGGCCCCAGCACCCAGCTGCTCTGGGCCCACACACCTTGGCCCCTTCTGGTTCCACCTGCCAAATGCCTTCCTCTTCTCTGCCACACGCTGGCTGGGTGCAAGGAAAACTCATTTCTGTACAACGCTTCTGATACCACACGTGCAGAATTTCCACGCCAAGCAAGCCTCCAAGTTGCTGCCAACACCAGCGGGATGCCTGCTGTGGTTTGAATACGTTTTGGCCCTTGAACCCTTGCCATAAATACATCACTCAGGAAGAGCAAGGGAGCTTTAATCCAATCACAGTGTTACAGGTGGGCCTCCGGGGACACTATTAACATTCGATTAGGCCCTTAGGTGGAGCCATCATGATGATCCAACCTTTATGGGAGAAGAGAGGGGGGCCGTGTAGATCCAGTCAGACATGAGAGTTCACTCTCTCTCGGCATGTGATCCCCAAGCCTCCTCCGTTCTCTGCCGGCAAACTCGCTGCCCCCAGAGGCCCACCCAGTGCAGACGGCCTGATCTTAAACCCTGAACCTCCAGCAGCAGGAGCCAAAACATATTTCATTGTAACCAAGCTTGCCTCGGATCTGCACTGCAGCGACAGAAAGCTGACTCACTCAGTGTCCAATGACTCAATTCGATTCTGCCACTAACTAGCTAGCACCAGACCCCATCAGTTAAGGGTCAGTCCCCCAGGCTGCCCCTGACTTCCGAAGCCAGTTGTCAAGTCCCAGGCCTGCAATACTTCTGATCACCTGGTTACAAATCAAGGATTCTCAGAACCCCCTTTCTGAATTTTCTAGAATGGTTGATTTGTTACATGAGAAGATACAAGTGGACTCCCAAGCAAAGGGGTCCATAGGGTGAGTCTGGAGGAATCCTGAGCACAGGAGCCCCTGTCGCCATGGCATAGAGGTGCTACACCTGCCCAGCCCGTGGCTGTGTTCACCAACCCGGCCGCTCTCTGGCCTCCACTGTCGAGGTTTACGTATGCAAGTGCTTAGATGACGGCCTTACTTAGAGTAATTCATTAATTTTTGCAACAGCTGTTGCACACGGTTGAACAGCAGCTGCTCCAAAAGATATGTCCAAGTCCTAAGCCCTGGGACCAGTGAACATGACCTCGTGGAGAGAGGGGTCTTGGCAAATTAATTATAATTTTTGAAAGTTTATTTGTTTTTATTTATTTGAAAGGCGAGATCTTCCATCAGCTGGTTCACTCCCCAGATACCTGCAGCAGCTAGTGTTGGGCCACGCCAAAGCCAGGAGCCTGGAGTGCCATTCGGGTCTCCTACATGGGGGTTGGGGACCAACATGAGCTGCCACCCACCACCTCCCAGGGTGTGCATTGGCAGGGAGCTGGGCCAGAAGTGGAAGCAGGACACGATCCTAGGCCCTCCTGGATGGGATGTGGGCTTCCCACAGTGCTGCCCTGCCACGCCCACCTAAGTCTGCATTGTGAGATGTGATCACCTTGAATTATACCTAAATCGAATGGGCCCGAAGTCCTGTGACCAGTGTCCTGGTGAGCAACAGAAGAGAAGATACGGGAAGAGCAGGATGCGGGGACTGCGATGAGGCCACAAGCCAAGGACTTCTGGGAACCACCAGAGCCGGAAGGGGGCAAGGAAGGATTCTCCCCAAAAACCTCCAAGAGGCACCCCTCTCACGTGCTGATTTCAACGGTCCCATCTCCAGAACCAGGAGAGAGTGCACCTGTGCTGTGTGAAGTCACCCGGTGTGTGCTGCTTTGTTAGGGCGAAGCACCCGAGTTCAGTGTCCCTGATCTGGAGAAGCATGACTGTGGGCTCTTGAATCTGGAACTTCGGTGGTGCACAACAAGGTGGACTTCCGGTGTCTCAATTAAAGGGACTCAACTCAGTAAAGACATCTATACAATTTTCTGAACTCAGCAAAACTCAGAAATCTGAAGCACGCTGGCCACAAGTGTTTCAGATTAGGAATCCTCACCAGCATGGCTTTGTCCATCAAGCAGCACGAGGGACAGCAAGCAGTTCATGGCGGCATGAACTTCAAGGGCGTGGAGGTCAAGTGCCCACTTGGGGTGCCCATGACCCATGGGGTCTGCCTGGTCTGAGTCCCACCTCTGCTGCTTCTGATCCAGCTTCCCACTGACACACATCCTGGGAGGCAGCAGGTGAAGGCCCAAGTGCGTGGGTCCCTGGCACCCACGTGGGAGATCTAGAGGGAGTTTGGGGCTCATGGCTTCTGCCTGGTCCAGCCATGGCTGTGGTGGCTGTTTGGGGAGTGAATGAGCACAGACGATCTCTCTGTCTCTCCGTCTTTCTTTGTTTCTCTGCCTTGCAAATAAAATAAAAATAAATACAAATGATAAAAAAAATGACGCATTGTATTTCAACATTTTTGTACTAAATTTGTCTTTTAATTCCATTTTCCACCAACTTTCTGACGTGCCCATGTATTGTTAGCTCTAATTTACAGGTTTGGAAACTGAGGCACAGAGTCTTTTTTTTTTTTAAGATTATTATTTATTTATTTATTTATTTATTTGAAAGGCAGAATTACAGAGGCAGAGAGAGAGAGAGGGAGATCTTCCATCTGCTGTTTCATTCCCTAAATGGCCGCAATGGCCAGAGCTCAGCCAATCTGAAGCCAGGAGCCAGGAGCTTCTTCTGGGTCTCCCATGGGGGTGCATGGGCCCAAGGACTTGGGCCATCCTCTACATTAGCAGGGAGCAGGATCGGAAGTGGAGCAGCCGGGACTCGAACTGGCACCCATATGGGGTTCTAGCACTGCAGGCAGTGGCTTTACCTGCTATGCCACAGCGCCAGCCCCTAGACCGTCTTACAGCTGGCCCAAAGTCACTTCACTTGGAAGGGGATAAAGGGTGGAGCCCAGATTCAGATGGAGAGTGAGTGCTGCCAGCCACGCCCACCTCTTACCGATGCCCAGGAGAGAAGGTAAAGGGAGAATCAGGGCTAGAGCCCAGGGCACTCTGGCTTTAACAGCACAGAGGTTCTCGGTCCCTCCCTGCAGTGCTCTGCTGAGGCCCGGGGCCTGGGCTGCCTCCTTAGGGAAGAGATGGGGGCCGGAGATGTGGGCCTGTATCCTGGGGCTCCCTGACCCAGCAGAACAGCCCCACGTGGCTGTGTGGAAGGCCTTGATATATACAGCACACCCCACACCTCCTGGTTTCATCGTCCCACATAAGCGGGCCATGGGGGCGACAAACGGTCCCCACCCCTGCAGCCAGAGGCTCCCAGGGATGCTGCTTGGTCTGCAGGTCCCCAGCGCTCATCCATCTCTTGGCACCTCTGCTCAGGTTGAAGCCAATCAATCAGGCGGGCTGGGGAGCCGATTACAAGGGCCTCACTCAGCAGACAGCAGGGTCGCCTGGAGTTCCCCACCTTCATATTTTATTGGAACAGCTGGCAGTGCCGGGCTTCCGCGCCTTCCGCCCGAGAGAAGCGTGGTTCCCAATCTGTCAGCACGGCACACCTGCTGGGTGGAAGGCCGCCTCCCCTAAGCCCCTGCAGGGCTTGGTGTTCAGTCCTTAATGGGGGCCACAGACACAGGAGGAGGGGAGGGCAGTCCTGGCTTTGGTCCAGGCCAAAGCTGCCCCAAGACCTACCCTCCTGTCTTTAGGGGCGCAATCGCACGTAGCCCAGTACTGGGACGGGGTGACGCCAGCCTTGTGTCCTGTGGGGCAGGTGGCATGCACTCAGCCCGTGGTCAAGTCCAGGCTCCCTCACTGACCGGTGTTTCGTGGCTGTGGGCAAGTTGCTTGCTCACCGTGAGCCTCAGCTTCCTTCCCTGGGGAATGGGTCACGAGGATTCACTGTGACAGTGCGCGCAGAGGGCTCGGCTCAGGAGACCGTCCGTGCAAGATCCTCGCTTTCAGAAATGCTCTTTCTCATTTGCTAAGTTTCCAGGGAGCACAGGAGACACTCGGGGGCGAGCATGAGAAAGGGGGGACTCCGGCCTCTCCCCGCACACAGGCCTTGGGATGGCTCAGTCTCCTTTGGGGGTCCCGAGCCCACGCCTGCCCTTCAGTGGCGGCGAGCAGAGTGGTCATCCCTCTCCTCCAGCCCTGCCCCCCACCCTGATTTGCTGGGTCCCAGGGGGATGACGAGGTAGCCCCTCCAACACTGCCTCCACCTACAAGACAGGCACCGCACGGACTGCGTGCTGCATCGCTGGGGTTGGGCTCTGCCTCATAACCCAGAAATCTGACCAACAGTGGCTTGAACGAGTGACCCTCAAAGTGTGGTACCAGGCCGCCAGCAGTAGCACCTGGAAAATAAAGTGATCGGGCCCTACTCTGGCCCACTGAATCAAGAAACCTGTGGTGAAGCCCTGCAACCTTTTCTTAAAAGATTTTTATTTATTTACTTGACAGGTAGAATTACAGACAGTGAGAGACAGAGAGACAGGTCTTCCTTCCGTTGGTTCACCCCGCCAAGTGGCCATTACAGCCGGTGCTGCGCCAATCCGAAGCCAGGAGCCAGGTGCTTCCTCTTGATCTCCCAGCGGGTACAGGGGTCCAAGCACTTGGCCATCCTCCACTGCCCTCCTGGACCACAGCAGAGAGCTGGACTGGAAGAGGAGCAACCGGGACTAGAACCTGGTGCCCATATGGGATGCCGGCACTGCAGGTGGACGATTAACCTACTGCACCACAGCGCTGGCCCTGCAACCTTTTTTTTTTTTTTTTTTTAAATAACAATCCCACCAGATGATTCAAATGTGTGCTCATGTTTGAGGACCAGCCACTTAAACAAAAATCGATGTCCAATTACAGGGTCTCAAAAGAAACTCATTCATAAACAGCTCAGGGCAGAGCGATATCTGTCTTTTATTTCACCATCTTCATCTCCCAGATGTGTTCTTCAGGGTACTTCATGCTGCAAGGTGGCTGCTGGAGTTCCAGCCACCATGTTTCAATTCAGGCCAGAAGTAGGAGGAAGCAGAGAGGGAAGACTTTTCTCTCAGTTAAGGGGCCTCCTCTACTGTTCCAGAAAACTCCACCCTTACACCAGTAACTTCCACTCGTAGCTCATGGGTCATCCTTAGCTGCAAGGGAGGTGAGAAATGGAACCTTTTACTGGCTCTTGAGTGGCTAAACACGCAGTCAGGTTCTGCAGGGTACGGGGAAGGGCAGAACAGGTGTTGGGTGGGCATCGAGCCTCGGCCCCGGACGCCCTTCTAAGCCGTCCAACAACCCCCACAGGTCCATGTCGTTGCCTCCACAGCCTGCAAATGAGGCAAACAGCCTTGGGCTGTTCCCCCTCCCCTCTCAGTCTCCTTCTTGACCCATAGAAGAAGCCTGGGGTGTGGGCGTGGGCT
Source organism: Sylvilagus floridanus (assembly GCA_949820135.1). Classification (NCBI taxonomy): domain Eukaryota; kingdom Metazoa; phylum Chordata; class Mammalia; order Lagomorpha; family Leporidae; genus Sylvilagus; species Sylvilagus floridanus. The sequence continues at coordinate 54,606,402 of OX463232.1, forward strand.
GCTCCTGCTGCTTCTCCTGCCCCCCAGACCCCAGGGCTTGACCCATCCTTTGCATGGACGGATTCTGGGTGGTGGGTGGGAGGGGAGGGGCCCGGGGAGGGGCCAGGCCCTCTGCAGAGCGCAGCAAGCCCCTTCTCTTTCCAGAAGTAAATAGCGAGACTTAATTAGCAGGTCGTGCATGCCAGGCAAGTAATCCAGCGGCTTTCCCAGGCATCTGTTTCCATGTGCTCGGGGGGGATATTACCAGCTCCCTTCCACCTGGGCACCAAAGTGTGCGCCTGCGCAGCTGCCGATGGGGCCTGCGCGGTGGGTGAGGGTGGGGCTGGGGACGTCCCTTTGCAGGCTGTGTTCGTGGGGTGCCCCTCGTGCGTCCCTCTGGCCCACGTCCTGTGGGGAGCCTGACACCTGACGCAAGCTGCTCTCGTCGCTGCCTGTGCTGAGCTCCAGGCTGGGGAAAGAAAGTGGGTCCAGCAGTCAAGGGGGCAGAGCAGAGCCTCCGTTTAGGTGACAGGTGGAGAGGAGCCCAAGAGACACGGGCTGTGCCTTCGGAGCCCAAGAAGGCACCCCGCCCTCCTCCCCCCGAAACTCCTCTCTCTCCCCTCGGCCTCAGTCTCACACGCTGCCCTGGCAATGGCTTCCTTGGGGGCGAAGCACAGCTTTGTCTTCCGAGTGACGCACCAGCTCATTGCCACCTTGTCGGAGCAGCCCTGCAAGATCCCAGGGACTCCTCGGCAGGTACACCGGGGACCTCATTTTCCGGGTAGGAAGGCTCGAGCCCTCGCGTTTCCAGGAAGAGGCAAAGGAAAAAGAGATGCACCGCCTGCAACTGGGCGGGGACCAGAGACTTGAGCGGAGAGCAGAAGTATGGAGCTCGGGTTGTCTTCTGTCCCTGCGGGCTCTGAGCTGCACCCAGCATGTGCTGTCTCCAGGCCACATAGGGAGGTGTGTGTGTGTGGGAGAGAGGGAGAGAGGGAGAGAGGGAGAGAGGGAGAGAGGGAGAGAGGGAGAGAGGGAGAGAGGGAGAGAGAGATCTTAACATCTCTGTTAACATCTTAACATCTAATGCCTGCAATAGCCAGATCTGGGCCAGGCTGAAGCCAGGAGCACAAAACTCCGTCCAGGTCTCCCACAAAAATGGTAGGGACCCAAGTACTTGACCCATCATTTGCTACCTCCCATGGTGTGCTTTAGCGGGAAGTTGGACTGGGGTTGAGGCCCAGGCCCTCTGACATGGGATCCAGCACCGCAAGGCCTGCCCCACTGCCTGCCTAGGACCTGCCCTGGAAGTAGACAGCAGTGTCACTTACCCGCTTCCTCCCTGGTCCTTCAACCTGGGCAGGGGGAACACGTGATGGGGCCAGCAGGACCTGGGGAGGGGGCTTCCTGCTTCCGGGACAGCCACAGCCTGGCAGGCCCAGCCCAGGTGAGGCTAGTGGGGCTGGGATAGGTGGTGGATGCAAAGTGTTCCCTGCAGGTCTTCGTCCCATTCCTTCCCACCCACACTGGACGCCCAAGCCCGGCCGGGGCCCAGCCGAAGGCCTGGCCACTTCCACTAACCTCATGTCCCTTCCACACAGTCACCCTGAACCCAGCCCTAGGGAGTGCCAGCCCTCCGGGCCTCAGGCTCATCACTAGGTTGGGCCTGCACCCCGGGTCTCCTTGGCCTGGGCCTGCCTCCTCTCCCTGCCATTGCTCTACTTCACATCCCCTGCACCTCGCTCCAGCACCGTGGAGCCCCTCTCTCCTCCTGTGGGAGGCAGAATTCTGAGCCTGTCCTGCAGATTCCCCACCCCTGGTTATTGAATCCAGCACTAACCTAGGTGCTGCTGTGAAGGTAGTCAACTTAGTTGGTCTTCAATTTAGTTGGTTATCTGGGTGGCTCTGATCTAACTAGGGAGCTGAGAAGTCCTGGTCACTGAGGCTCTTGTATCCTGAGGGTCAGGGTCCCCAGGGGGTTGTTCCGGGGATCACTGAGGCTGGCGACCACCACCAGCTGCAGCTGGAGAAGTTGAAAGCAATCCACTGAGGAGGCACAGCGACCCTGCGGTGCCGACCGGGGCGCAGCCCCAGGCTCCGAGGTCTACCATGGCTGTGCCTCTGCTGGGTGTTGGCCGAGAGACGTGGTCCAATCCCTTCACTCCCAAAAGGTCTAGCCTGTGCCTGTCACAAAGAGAGTATTGGATAAATATTAGCTCCTGTTGGTCCATGGCTGTCCCTTCCGCCGCATCTTCAGGGGTGGGACACACCCCGGGCCAGCCCTTGTAACAGGTTCAGAAGCGATTTCTCCGTGCCCTGGTGAGCCCGTGAGTTCTCTTACGGGGACGCAGAGGGTTCCGAGAGACAGGTGGAGGAATGGGGGACAGAGGATGTCCCGCTCGCCTGGTGTCTGCACGCTGCCCCAGCTCTCGGCATCTCTTGCAGCCGGAAGGGCCGAGGGACGGGTCCTGCCTAGAGGCTCCGAGCAGAGGCGATGAGTGCCGCTTCTGGGCCAAAGCGTTTAGCGGGGACAGCATCCTGCCCTCAGGTCGCCTCTCCAGTGATCCTGGAGGCTGTGGGCGGAGATGAGAGATGAGAGGGGCTGGTGTGCGGGGCACTGGGTCACTGCATGGTCAGCTGATGCCCGGGAGAGCTGATCACGTGGACAGGAAGTGACACAGGTGACAAATGACCTGCTTCAGATTAAGAAGTGGTGATTCTGTTACCACGGCACAGGCCTAACCCGTGCTGGGTAATACAAGGTAGCCAAGATACCAGACGCCAAACTGGAGGGTTAGCCTGCAGACTCACGAGGTGGCCAGACAAGGGGGTCATCTTTAAGGAAAACACATTAAAAGACTCTTTGAACAGGCAACTCTATGGAGAAGAGGCAAATCCTCGCAATCTTTCATAGCGGAGCCTCTCCACCAGCAGAATGCAAGGATGGCTCTGGGGTGATCTCCCCAGTCAAGAGCTGGGACCCTGCAGGGGGTGGGCAGGAAAGAGGCTCTCGGGTAACCAACCCAAGGAGGGGTTCCCACTGCATGGAGGGCAGCAAGGTCCTCGCCATGGCAACCACCAAACACTCACGCCCACTCCGGCCTGGACCCCTGTTCTGCCACTTGCCTCAGTTCCGTGAGACAGAACCCATTCCCTCGCAGTGTTACAAGACATGGAGTTCTCACCTTCTCATGGGCAGCCAGGAGCCACAGAGGCCTGGGATCCAGTGAGAGCTTCTCCCCAGGCTCAAGAAAGCTGCCTGGGGCAAGGGGGTGGAGTCTCAGCTGCACACGCCCTCTCGCACCACAGCAGAGGGACCCGGAAGGCAGCTGGTCCTGGGGCAGCAGGACTCACAGGGCGGTGCTGCTTCCCGGGAAGAGAGGTGCAAGGATGCTCTGTCGCCTGGCAGGGGCAGGAGCAAAGCCGCAGCTGTCGCAGGCAGCTCCTCTCTCGGGGCTGTGGCATTCCCAGCATGCTCTACTGTGATTCGGGGAGGGGCATGCAGGAAGGAAAGGCAGAGGGTCTGGCTCGGACAAGTCTATCTGGAGGCTCCCAAGAGTCCAGAGATCAGGAGGGAGGCAGACCAGAGAGGGCAGAAGCAGCCATGCACCCGTGTCAGCAGAGGTGTGGTGTGAGGGCTCTCACCATCTTCCACCTCCAGTCTTGGGTGGGAGTGCAGTCAGCCCACAGTAACGCCTCTGTGCCCCCCTTCCACCCACTCTGTGGGGCAAAACTGGCATTTCATGCCCTCTTCTTCTTCTTCTTTTTAGGATCTATCAATTTATTTGAGAGGCAGCATTACAGAGAGAGGTAGAGACAGAGAGAGAGGTCTTCCACCCGCTGGTTCACTCCCCAGTTGGCCTCAATGGCCAGAGCTGCGCTGATCCAAAGCCAGGAGCCAGGAGCTTCTTCCGGGTCTCCCACGCAGGTGCAGGGGCCCAAGGACTTGGGCCATCTTCTACTGCTTTCCCAGGCCATAGCAGAGAGCTGGATGGGAAGTAGAGTAGCCAGGACTGGAAACAGCACCCGTATGGGATGCCAGCGCCGCAGGTGGAGGCTTAGTCTACTACGCCACAGCGCCAGCCCCACACCCTCTTCTAAAGAGCATTATCTATCTCTAGAACCTTCGGAGGCACAGGACGGGCATTTGGCACAGTGACAAAGACACCGCTTGGGTCTCTTGTACCCGTATCAAAGTGCCCGGGTTCAAGTTCCAGCTCACAGCTCCATCTTTGTGCTGGGAGGTGACAGATAACGGCTCAAGTACCGGAGTCTCTGTCACCCACGTGGGAGAGCTGGACAGAGTTCTGGACTCCCGACTTCTGGCCCAGCCCTGGCTGCTGGGGGCATTTAGAGAATAAACCAGTGGATGAAAAAAAAAATCAATCTCTCTCTGTCTCTCTGCCTTTCACATAAAAATAAATAAATAGAAATTTTCTTTAAAAAGAATCTGAGAAGAAAGGAACAGAAGCCCTTATGAGAGGGCACTGCAGCCAGGTCCCTCCCTGAAACCAAGAGGGGAGCTCTCCACTGGCCGTGGCCACCAGCCAAGCACAGCTCATTTGCTTCAGATCCTTAACAACAAACAGCAAAGCCCCAAACCCAAGGGCCTCCGTCTCCCTCCTCCCACGGCTGACGGGGCGGGGAGCAGGAAGGGGCTGAGGTTATTGAAATGCTATTTTAAACTCCAAGTCAATGTTAACCGAAACCTTGAGGCTGATTAAACACGACCTTCGGGCCACGGGGCTCCAGCTCCGAAAGACAAACAGCTTCTACCCTCTCGGCAGCTCCAGGCTTGTTTATTGGTTTGAAAGCCCTTACGGGGCCGCCAAGCAGAGGGGCAAGCCGGGCAAACTTTAATATCTAAGGGGAGAGATCAAAAGCAGTTGACATTTCTGGCAGAGAGCAAGCGCGCATGTATCTTTATATGTAGAATGTTATAGCGGAGCAGAAGGGAAAAGGCCTTTCTTCTCTGGGTTAAATCAAATCAGACCACATGTTGTTGATCTTGACGGCGTTGTCTTATAACCCAACCAAATTTAACTGACATTGAGCGTTTCTGATCTGAACAGTTAACATGGAAATTTGGCCCAAATAACTTTATGTACATTCTGAACATGAACTTGGTTCAATCACCAGAAATGTTGGGAAAGGCCTCTCCTCTCTCTCTCCTCCAGGGATCCAGGCAGCGGATGGCTGGTGGGTTTCTGGTTCCTCACCAGCCTCTGCTGATGGGCTTGGTGGGGAGAGCGCCTCCACGTTGTTCATGTTATTTCCACGTCTGACTTCCAGCCCTGGGGTTGGCTCCTGGCTGCGCCAAGAAAGAGAGATGACCTTGACTTACCAAAAGCGTCTTCCACAGCCAGGGGTGGGGGAGGCTCTCTGGAAGGTGCCTCTGGGAGTTACCAGCCTGGATGTTCCAAGTGGGAGCAATTTCAGTGCAGTGGTGAGTGGCAGTCAGAACGCCCTTGGACAGGAGAAAAGCCACCTCTCCCAGCAGCTGGCACCACGGGGGTGCCCGGCCAACCTCTTTGGGGCTCACTTGGAATACGTGAACGTGGGCAGGCAGACCTATCTGCTCCCCATCTCACTTGCTTGCTGGATCCTGCTTAACTTCCAGAAGTGATACGCTCGCCGCCAGGTGGTGGGATGTGCTGAATGGTTGCTAGATGGGAAGAGTCCATTCTCTGGTTCCCGGCTTCTCTTGCAGCTGGGGGGGGGGGGGGGGCATGTGACTCTGTCGTGGCCAAGGAGACCTAAGTGGACGTCTGCTGGCAGAGTTCTGGGAACGCTTTCCATTCTTGATTGAAGGGGAAGATGAAGAGGTCATGGCCTCTTCTCTCCCTTCATCGAGGACTAGCATAGATGGCTAGTTTTCATCCAAGTTCATTGCTGTCCATCCACAGTGCAGAGCTGGACCCGAGAAGTGGCTGCTTTCCCCTCTGGCAAAGACATCTGCCTGCATCTCCTCACCCATTCTCACCAACACAATAGGAAAGGAAATGACACAGGGCCGGCATTCCATTGGGGCGCCAGTTCAAGTCCCAGCTGCCCCACTTCTGATCTAGCTCCCTGCTAATGCACCTGGGAAAGCAGCAGAGGATAGCTCAAGTCTGTGGATTCCAGCACCTACATGGGAGACCAGGAAGAAGCTCCTGGCTCCTGGCTTCAGCCTGGCCATTTTGACCATCTAGGGAGTGAACCAGTGGATGCAAAATCTCTCTCTCTCTCTCTCTCTCTCTTTCCTCCCACCACCTCTTCCCTCTCCACTCCTCTTCCTCTCTCAGTAACTCTGCCTTTCAAATAAATTTTTAAAGCATTAAAAAAAGAAATGACACAAGTCAGTTCTGGACCAAGGGCCTAAGAAGGGTGCAGTCTCCGTGCTGAGTCCTTTCTCGGGGTGGGGATGGTGGACAGAGGCAAGGTCCCAAGGGCAGGCAGAGCTACAAAGATGGAAGGAGAGGAGAGGAGCCAGTGAGCAGAAGCACCTGCGTGGGAACCCTGGGGAATTCAGACAAGTTGCTATCGTGCCGGTCACTAACGTGGCAGGTATAGCTTTATCATAGAGATGGTGCTCCCCTGAACACACTTAGTTACTGTGCGTGTGATTTTTTTTCAAAGATTTATTCATTTATTTGAAAGTCAGAGTTACACAGCGAGAGGAGAGGCAGAGAGACAGAAAGGTCTTCCATCTGCTGGTTCACTCCCGAACTGGCTGCAGTGGCCGGAGCTGCACCAATCTGAAGCCAGGAGCCAGGAGCCTCCTCCAGGTCTCCCACGTGGGTGCAGGGGCCCAAGGACTTGGGCCATCTTCCACTGCTCTCCCAGGCCACATCAGAGAGCTGGATCGGAAGTGGAGCAGCCGGGACTAGAACCGGCGCCCACATGGGGTGGCAGCACTGCCGGCGGCGGCTTCCCCCGCCATGCCACAGCACCAGCCCCTGTTCATGTGATTTTAAACAAGTCGCTTCACCTCTCTGTGCCTCACTGCCTTTGCAGCAAGTTGGAAGTGCCTGCAGTAGCTGCCTCCTGAGATGGTTGAGCCAAACACGGAAAGCCCTGTGCAGGGTGCCTGTTACACAGTGTGCGCTCACCACGTGCTAACTCGTTACTGTCATTCCCATCTCTGCACTGGGCTGGGTTAGACAAGCCCTAACGTCCCTCGCAGCCTTCAGCCGCTGCGAGTCTTCCCGTGACTCGGATCTGAGAGAGAGGAGCAGAGACGCCGTGTCTGCGAGCCGGCGCGTCTCCCGTGGAGGCAGCAGTGTCTTCGAGGGCAGAGATGGCAAAAGCATGAAGACAGAGCTTCCTTCCTACGCGCCAGGGACCCCTGCCCGCCTTCCTCACGTTGATGAAATATTGATCGGAGCCGAGACTCCCCATTCGCTAATCAATCTCTCCTCCCTGGTTTTGCGTGATCCACGCTGTAAGACCTCGGCATTTAGTTTGTGCTTTGCCTTTGTCAAGCATGGCTGCCCCCTTCCTCCACCCAGAGAGTGAGGTGAGAGACACTGTTGGAGAATCCTCTGGACAAATTCTCACCTGGCCTTGCTGGGCGGCGGCGCCTCCCGGCTGGGCAGAGGCATGGAGGGAGCCCTCGTCAGCAGTCAGGAGTAGAGCATTCCAGTCCTGATTCTCCCCTCTCAGGCTCAGGCCTCAGCTGCATAATGGGTAGAACAGCTTCTACTTAGGAAGATCGGCAAGGCGCATGACTGGACGAAGACGCGAGAAGTCACCAGAACTGTGGCTGGCACACTGCGCACCTTGGGGAAGTGTGAGCTGAATGTATTATCTTGTTGTCATTACCGGGTGCTCTCCGTGCATAGGTCTGAGCAGGAAGACACAGACATGGCTGTCCTGCCCTCCAGCATCTCTCTGTCAAGCAGTGACAAGACAGTAGGGGAAAGCCTTAGGGGGGACCAGCGCCCATCCTGGCCCAGGCCCGGGGAAGGGGTGGGCTCCTAGCTGGGCTAGGCGATTGCAGCCTTGCACTCCAATGCCTTAGGACAGTTTCCCCGGAAGCCCAGAACACAGATGGTTCCTTTTTCCCCAGTGGAAGGGAGTAGCGGAAAGGGACAGAGCAAAGCAGGCAGCGAAGCAAGAACCTGGTCTTGACAGGCATCTGGCCTCGGCCTGACCCAACCAGGAGCCTGGAGCTTGAGTGAAACTCCCCCAGAGACGGTTCCACCCGCAGGCAAGGTGTGCAGGCTTCTGTCCCCTCACGTCACTCCATCACGGCTACTTAGGGCCTGAGGAGCTCACCCCCTTAGGCAAAGGGGTTTGCCTGCTACCAGGACAAGGCTGCGGAGACCCCTAGCAGCCAGCCCTGACACTCTGAGGGCTGGGCGAACCAGCCGGACAGGTAGGCTCTGGCCAGTACGCCAGGAGACCCCGTAGACACACCCTGTCCTTTTTTGTCTGCAGAGTGAGGTTGCACAGGCCAAGGGCTGCGCTGTTATCCACTTTAGTGCAGTGGCAAAAAGGCTCCCAGCCCTGCCGGTCTTCAGAGTGAGTCTGAGGCTTGGACCAGCGAGTGTAGGGTCACCCATGCTGCATGGCTGACAGCCAGCCCAGAGCACAGAGGTCTGGAAAGACACTCAAGGCCCAGAAGTGAGAAGGCTTACCGCACGTGTGGGGAGTTACGGGGAGGAATTGGGCAGCTGGCTGGACTAAGAGGAGACAAGATTCTAGAAGCAGCTCAGCTTTTACACTCACCACCGGAGGCTCCCAGCAAACTATGGAGCGTGTGGCATAACCCCACCTTACAGATGAGACCAGTGAGGCTCACGGACTTGACCAGAGCCACACAGCTGGTGAGTGCTGGCTCTCTCCTGGACAGGAACCCAACCCAGCTACCTTTGGTCCAAGAGCCATCGCACTCTACTCGAAGTGCTGGGTTGTCTACTTTACCCACACTGCATATGCTCCCATGTGCATCTTCACATACTTGTAGAATAAATTTGGGATGAGATCGTGGCATAAGGTTGCATCAATTAGAGTTGTAGTTGGCTGCAGTTAACTGACAATCCCACAGCGGCTTAAACCAAATGATGTATTTTTAAAATGTTTATTTATTTAATTGAAAGGCAGAATGACAGAGAGAAAGGGAGAGAGGGAGAGAGAGAGAGAGAGAGAGAGAGAATCTTTTCTATCCATTGGTTCATTCCCCGTATGCCTACAACAGCGAGGGCTGGGCCAGGCTGAAGCCAGGAGCCAAGAAGTGCATCTGGGTCTCCCACACTGGCGGCAGGGACCCAAGTCCTTGAGCCGTCATTTTCTGCTTGCCAGGATGTACATCAGCAGGAAGCTGAACCCGAAGCAGAGCAGATGGACTCACACCAGGCACTCAGATGCGGGACACAGGCATCCCCAGCAGCAGCTCAACCACACCTGGCCCCAGTAATTGACATTGCATCACACAACAGTCTATGAATAGACAGCCTGGGTGTCAGTCTCTCCACGCCATCAAGAACTTCAGCCACAGCCATCTCTCTGCTCCGCCATGCTCAGCACACTGGTGTTCACTCTCAAGCTTGCGATTTCATAGTCACAACACAGCTGCCAAGCGTCCAGACTTACACACCCATCCCAGGCAGGATGAAAACAAGGAACAAGGGGAAAGAGGTGGCAGGTGCATCAGCATGACAACAATTTTCCCAGAGGCCTTTGCTTGTGTCTGCTTGTGGCCAGCCCTACCTTTAAATAGGAAAGCTAGGGTTTGTTTAGAGCAGCACATTGCTCTCTAGAAAACAAACTGGGGTTCAGTTGGTCAACAAAAAGAAAAAAAATCGATCTGGGATGGAGAGGCAGTTCTGCCCCGAAGGTGGAAATTAAAAAATGATTAACCGCTTGCTCAGGACAACAACCCCTTCCTCCCAACTCCCCACAGTCCCGCTGCACTAAGCCATCACCCAGCAGAACCAAGAGCCGCCACGTGTGAAAGAGCTAGCGCCTCCCAGTCCCACCATTGAGAAGCAGCTCACCGTTCGCTCTGCCACGAGCTATTTATAGGAACTGGTTTCTAATAAACACAGATTGGCAGGTGCGCGTGTGCGTGTTGCAGGGGAGGTCACCAGGGCAGCACAGGGCTTTATTGATGCCTTGTCAATCAACTGCTCTTATTTTGTTGTTTAATTTTTTTTAAGTGCGTGTAAGCACTTTCCCTGCTAATAGCGGATTTATTGAACAGCTCCGCAAGGCAGTTCCCCTCCCCCAAAGACGGTGGCGGCTGATTATCAACTTTGTGGCTTCAGGTTGGAGGGTAAATTGACCCCACAGCCGTGGCCCCTTCCAGGGGAATAGCAGGGGTCTGAGACAATCCAATACTGTGCAATAAAACACCCCACTCCTCCCACGGCCGGCCACTGCGGCTGGGCCTCGGCTTCGCTGTCAGAGCTAAGGATGTCGTTTGACAAACGGAACACCCAAGCATGCCGTCACCATTTTGCTAAGGGCAAAGGAGAGTGTCCTGGTCCCAGAGGCCTGGGCTCTCCTAGAAAGCAATTGTTCTCGAATGCACGCACTCCCTGCTCTGGTCAAGGAGGTCTCCTTGGCGCCTGCCCCTCCCCAAGCCTGGCTGTTAGGCCTGGCCTCACCCCTCGTGCCCCTCCAGCCATGTGAGTTAGCTGCGGATCCCTGGACACACCTGCGCAGGCCTTCTGACCTTATCTCAGTTGCCCTCCTCGATCCTCTCTCTTGATTCACCCCTTCCCCTGATGGCTGCACATTTGCCTAAGTTCTGCACATTCTTCCAGGCAAATCTCCAAATGACCATCATTTAGGAAGCTCCTTCTCTTTTTTTTTTTTTTTTTTAAAATATTTATTTGAAAGGCATACTTACAGAGAGAGAGAGACAGACAGACAGAGGGAGAGAGATCTTCATCCCCGCAATGGCCAGGACAGGGCCAGTCCAAAGCCTGGAGCCAGGAGCTTCTTCTATGTCTCCCATGTGGGTGCAGGGCCCAAGCACTTGGGCCATCCTCCACTGCTTTCCCAGGCCATAAGCAGGGAGCTGGATCAGAAGTGGAGCATCTGGGACTTGAACAGGAGCTCAGAGATATGATGCCAGAGGGGGTTTAGCCTTTGTGCTGCAAAGCCAGCCCCTAGGATCACGTTTTCTCTTTTCAATGCCATGAGGTCTGTGCTGTCCTTGTTCCATTTTATAGACAAGGAAGCAGAGAGAAGGTGTGTGACTGGCCCCAGGCCCAGGCCCACACAATCGTTCTACATCCCTATGTCTTACCCACTCCCCAGCACCTCCTTTGCTCAGGGAACCACACATTCTGGAAGGCAGAACCCTTGGGTGAATCAGGTGCTCCGCGGTCTCAGTTTATAGCATCGGAGAAAGGGAACACAATGAGAAAGGGCCAGGGAGCAGGTTCACCTGATGCAGAAGAGGCTGTCACCAGTGCTGAGCCCAGACCCTCCATATGCAAAGACACGGGAAGAAAAAAAAAGCAAAATCCCTTGGTCGCCACCAAAATAAACACAGCAGAGACACAAGACTTGCGGAGAAGGGGGGCGCGCTTCCCAGGGTCTGAATGCCCCAGACCGAAGCAGCCTTGGCAGCGAGGCTGTCAACAGGTTCCGCTGTAATCTAGAAGCAACAGCCGCTGCTCAGGGCTTCCCAGGCACTCAGAATACAGCACGGCCACGGGGAGATTGGCTCCCATCTGCCAGGGAGAGGGGCGCTGCCCTCTCATTTGTCCATGTTTCCAGCCCTCAGTTCCAGAAAATGTTGTGGCCGCCAGGGTGAGAGTGGGGGTGGGGATAGGGGTGGGGGGGTCCATTGTTTTCCTTGGTCTGCAGAGGGAATGCCAGCAACCATGGAAGCACTTACCGAGGCGTTGATCCCGGCTTAGGCTTAGACAAGGCTGTGAATCCCTCCTCTGCATTTCATCTCCCCGACGGTGGCCTTCGAACCAAGTTGGTGTTCTAATCTGAGAGTGGAGGAGAGAGCAGAGGATCTGAGGGTCTGAGATGTTCCAGAAGGAAAGAGCAGTCCTAGCTCGGTGGCGGGCGCGGCAGGAGAACCAGCGTGCTCACTCGCTCACTTGGTTCTGCCTCCCGTGTCAAGAACATGCATGAGTCCCACCTGCGGATTTGGAAGGAAGGTGGGTTGACCCTGTTAAGGGACAGTGAGGGCCTGGAGTCTGCCGGCCGTAGCAGCTTGCCCATGCCCCAGCCTTTTATGGCCTTTCTTCTCCCAGACTCCCTTGCTCACCCTCCGCAGGTGTTGTTCAGGCTCTCCCCTCCCCCCCTCCCCGGGGCCGCTCTCTGCCCACCAATCCTTTGTTTCAGTCCACTGGGTTTTGCTGTGGCAGAGTACCCGCCACTGGGTGAGTTGCTAAGAGCAGAGACTGATTTATTTCTGTCCCGGAGGCTGGGAAGTCCAGACTGAGGGGGCTACGTCTGGTGAGGACCTTCATTTGGTGTGAGTCCTCTTGGATGTGAGAGAGAAAGAAATCAATCAATCAAACAAACAGCCTCAAGCCCTTTTGTAATCAGCGCTAATCCACTCCTGAGAGTGCAGCCTCCCCCTGGGCCTCGCCTCCCAACGCTGTTGCCCTGGGCTGCAAGTTCCCCACACACTTTTGGGGGACACTCATGCCAGAGCACCTGCTCTTAGAATCCACTTCAGGGGCCGACGCAGTGGCACAGTAGGTTAATCCTCCACCTGCGGTGCCAGCATCCCATATCGGCACTGGTTCTAGTCCCAGCTGCTCCTCTTCGAATCCAGCTCTCTGCTATGGCCTGGGAAAGCAGTGGAAGATGGCCCATGTGCTTGGGTCCCTGCACTCATGTGGGAGACCGGGAAGAAGCTCTTGGCTCCTGGCTCCTGGCTTCAGATCGGCGCAGCGCTGGCCATTGCAGCCATTTGGGGGAGTGAACCAACAGACAGAAGACCTTTCTCTCTGTCTCTCCCTCTCACTGTCTGTAACTCTACCTCTCAAATAAATTAATTAAAAAACTTATAAAAAAATAAGAATCTACTTCAGGGGGAGACCAAACCAAGACGAGAGGGTGATGATGGCAGCACAGGGGCTGAACTGGAGAAGGCGACACACCTTGCAAAGGGGTCCAGCTAGGACCCATTTCTGGATCTGAATTTTACAGGGACTTTGGAAATCTCTGTTCCTTTGAAATCCCAGTTTGTTTGGGTTTTTTTGGAGCGGGGGAAGTTGGGGAGAATGATGAATTATAAACAAGAACAGAAGCTGAGTGGTCAAATCAGAAACACTGCAACAACCTCTGGACCAAGGCAGGAAACTGAGGGTGCGGGACTGACTGGTCCATTTCAGGGTGGAAATGCGTACCTGAGGGGGTGGCTGGGGGTGACAGCAGGGCCAGTAGAATCCTCGTCATGGGGCGCTGAGACCCCCAAGGCATGCCAAGCATGGACATGCTCTTCTGGGCTGGGAAGACGGGGTGACAGAGCCCCCTGGGACCATCCCCTTTGGCAGCCTGTGTAGAGGCCCATGCCACATTCTCCACCTGAAGCTTTGCAGACTGCAGCTGCTGGTGTTTTCCACAGGGCCCTCCAGCCCTTGATGAGCTTGGTGTAAACCCCAACCAGGAACGAGAGAAGAATTACAGCATGAGAGCCCGCTCCAGGCTCTGGACATGAGTAGGCTGGTAGCTGCTGCCATGCACCAGCCGTCACCGAGGTGCACCTGCCGTCACCGAGGTGCACCTGCCCAGGTCAGTCCCCTCCACTGCTAGAGAGCTCCAGTCTTCAGAAGCTCTCCCTTTCTTTCTTTGCTTTAAAAATCTTTCTTTATTTCTTTGAAAGGCAGAGCAACAGAGAGGGAAGAGAGTTCTTCCCTCTGCTGGTTCACTCCTCAAATGCCTATGACGGCTGGGGCCGGGCCAGGCTGAAGCCCGGAAGCTGGGACTCCATTTGGGTCTCCCACGTGGGTGGCAGGAACCCAAGCACTTGTGCCACCACCTGCTACCTCTCGGGCGCATCAACAGGAAGCCGGATCTGGAGCGTGGACAAGCCACGACTCATGAATGAGGCACTTAAATATGAGCAACGGGCGCCCCAAGGGGCAGCTTAACCCATGGAGTCCCAACGCCCACCCCAGGTTTTCTTCTCTGCTGAAACCTCCCTCCCTCTCACTCACACTCCTGGAGGCATCCTGCTTCGAGGAGCTGCATTCTTGAAACAGCAAAATTCACCAAGGAGGTGAGGAAGCTGGCTAGGTGGCCTCGCCTGGATCTCAAGTGCAGATGGGCTAAAGGTGTAACTGGTTTGAGAACAAATAATTCAAGTTGTGCTACACAACGCTGAGAAATGAAAGGTGAGCGCTGTGTTCCATGGTCCCAACCGCAGCTGGACGACACCAGGACCGGGGAGGCGGGGAGTGGACACCCAGGGGGAAGAGGCACCTGTGCCTTTCCGGGAGCCAGGGCCCCACTCCCTGGGGGTGCCCAGAGCTTATGTTCTTTACCTGGACACACACTCTTGGTTTGTCCAGATTTCAGGATCACCTCCAGACACAGGGAGACAGCTGCCACGCCCTCCCTCAGTCCCTTCTCTTGGGGACAGTCAGCTCACCTCGCATAATCTCACCACCCCTCTGTGCCCAGGTCACGGCTCCTTCCCTGTCTTAGTCACTCTCCTTTAAGCCTCTTTCCAGCTCAACTCATCAGGTCTTTCAAAAAGTTCATGGAAAAATGGGACTAAAAGACAAACTCATTATATTGCCAAAAAATGTGAAATTCAGGCATTGAGTGTTCATGAGACACATTTCCCATGCACTTTTTGAAGACCCCACATATGCATGGATTTCATTTCTTTTTTGCACTAGAGTTACCTTCTATTTAAAGGCAGATTTACAGAGAGAGAGAGAGAGAGAGAGAAATCTTCCATTATCTGGTTCACTCTCCAAATGGCTTCAATGGCTGGAGCTTGGCTGATCTGAAGCCAGGAGCCAGAAGCTTCATCTGGGTTTGAGTCTCCCACGTGGGTGCAGGGGCCCGAGCACTTGTGCCATCTTCTACTTCTTTCCCAGACTCCTTAGCAAGCAGCTGGATCAGAAGTGGAGCAGCTGGGATTCGAACTGGTGCCTTTATGGGATGCCAACACCATAGGCAGCAGCCGCTGCACCACAGCGCTAGCTCCCGGAGTTAGCTTTAAGCTTCATTTCCCATGAATGTTCTGAAGCACTCTTGCACTCTTCACCTGAGTATGAGCCTCTCGGAGTAGAATTGGAGGAAATGTGGGAATCATTTGAAACCTCAGGAAAAAATATTTATTTTAAACAACAGTGTTTTCAACATGAAAAAAAGGCTTTATTGTAAATGACAACACCAGAATTAGAAATAGAGGCCCCTGCAGACACTCACTGCTGCAGGAGATGCCCCCAAATCGTGTCAGCTGGGGGTTCTTGAACTTGGTTGGCAAGTCCAAGAGTGCCTGTAGCATGCATGGAGAATCCTGGGAAAGACCACGGCTGGAGGGTAGGCTGAGCCCAGCAGGCGGCTGCTTTCCTAGGACAGTGCACGTGGGAGGTGCAGGAAGCCAACCCAACCCCTTCCCTACTGACCCAAACTGAGCAGGGCTGGAGCAAGCTCGAGAGTCTGCCGAGGGCCAGTTCAAAGGCTGGGAACCTTGGCAGCAAAACCAGGGACGGTGCCCAGCCCAAGTGTGGGATCCATGACCTCTCGCCTTCCACGTTCTGGAGGGAGGGCAGCTCATTTTCTGTTGAGACTCCCAAATACAAAACATTTCTTTTAGAAACTTCTATAATCCAAAGAACATGTGGTGACTTCTACAGTGACAATATGTTGACTTATTTATTAATTCAACAAATATTTATCGAGCCTCTACCATATGCCAGGAACAGTGTTCAGCAAATAGTGGTCCCCAGTGATTTACTTTAATGAATAAAATCTGATGTATCATTAACAAGCGCACCATTGTGTGTGTGTGTGTGTGTGTGTGTGTGTGTGTGTGTAAGGCTGACTGCCTTAGGAGGACCCTGACACTCTTATTTGCATCTTTCCCCCTTGAACAAAACCATCTGCTTGTACTTGCAGATTATTAATAAATCCCACCTTCAGTCCAAGTTAATGAAGTACAGTGAATGGTTGGAGTTGGAGCTGGTTTGATCCCAATGGTGAGAGCAGACATCTGAACTTAATTCTCACCACTTCAGTCCATTCTTCCGCCTTCTGCTGACCCCAAGGCCCACGGATGCTCCAGAACCATGCTGGTGGCATTGTACCAGCAGCCAACACTGAGTGGCTCATAGGTCTCAACTTAGTGCTGACGCTAAGTTGGTCCCATCAGGCATAAACCGGGTGCCTCAAGGAATCATCCCTTAAGCTCTGACTGTCATGCTCTGCACCGTGGGGCTCGCTCCTGCCCCAGGGCACGGCTCGGGTTGATCTCTATAGAGTTCCATGAGTTGAATGGTGGGTCATCGGCAAGTCTTGAGGGGTAGCTTTTGGTCATGGCCGCCTTTTGTGGGTCATCAAATTGCACAATATAGTCACTGCTTCTCTCCTGACTGGCATCCCCAGATGGGAGTGGTTTGGGCTGTTCTTGTTGGTGCAGCAAAATAGACTGGGCAATTCGTGAATGGCACAAACGTATCGCTCTTGGTTCCGGAGGCTGAGGGGCCAAGACCAAGGTGCTGGCCGGTGTGGTGTCAGCTGAGGGCCTGTCCTCTTCTTCCAAGACTCCTGCGGCCATGAAGGCTGTGTCCTCACACAACACAAGGACAGAAAAGAACCACACTCATTCCCTCCATGGGACAGAGACCTCATGGCGCATGCTCCAGCCTTGCGCCCCACCTCTCCGTGAGTTGCTCTGGGCTTAGGTTTCCCTGTGAATTTTGGAGGAAACGCATTCAGGCTGTAGTAGGTTGACCTAAGAGGCGCTGCATAAATGTTTCCTGCGTGAGAGAAAGGGTCGTGGCTGGCCTGGCCGCAGGCCCAAGAGCCACCTGAGGCTGTGACACAGCCGCCACCACTTTCTCACTCGTTATCCTCACGGCAAAGATCAGGACCGCTTTAAATTTGCACAAGACTCTACTGGCTGCGTGTCCCAAGGAGGCACCTATAAACTGGACCTCCTTCCCCATAGAAGCTAAGACCCCCTTAATCAGGTTCTGTCCCAAGCCATTGCTTTGAATCACTTTTTTTTTTCCCCAGCGTCTTCCCCATCTTTTCTTTCTCTGCAAGCCGGCTTTTCCGTGCGAGGCAGCCAGGCATCATCCCAAGCCCGCAGTGCCACAGGCCAGGCAAAAAGCCCAGCCTGCCCAGCGTCCACACACAGCCAGCGCCAAATGATTGGGGGGGGGAGGAAGCATCTGATTGGCTCGGCCTTGGTCAGGTGACTGCCCCCATCCAATCGACTATGCCCATGGCCGGGATCCTTTGAAATCAACATGGCTGCCCGAGTCCATCTACAGGAGCTGGGGGCGTTTGCAGAGAAGAGAGGCTCATCGGTTGGCATCGTCTGCAGTCCACACACAGCGGTTTGGGTGACAATCTTGAGATGACCTGAGAGTCCTCTCGCACCCGTCTTGTGACTAAAGCCAGAAGTGGCCATCAGGCGTACGCAGCCGGAAGGCGGAGGTGAGGGACCTCGCCCGGGTGCCCTGCCTGCCTCCCTCACCTTCCCCGCTGCTCTGGAGGGCGCTTGGCACGGGCAGCCCCGAACCTAATTACCAGCCGGAATAAATCAAAGGTATTCCCAACTGCATGAGCACTGCTGGCCAGGAATGTCTCCAAGTTGACATTCTTAAAATACTTGTGTTTATGAGGAAGTTTTACATGTTAAGTTTTTCCAAAAGCCGTGGAGAGGAGCAGTCCCCACAGACATCTGAGAGCACTTTGGCTGTCTTAATGCACTCATGATGTTTCATTAATATCAATTTTCTCCCTGCATCCCAACCTGGCAGGTTCGTTTGAAAAGGGTTCTATTCTCACAACCTCCTGATGTTTGTTTTTCTGCCTTCACTTGTCCCTGGAGTTCTTTCTCCATTTCCTAAGAAATTCTCCTAAATCTTCTCCATAATGCCCATGGAGGACCGTACCAGCTCCACTTAAAAATGGAGACTTCATGGATTCTTTTTCCACTTGGAAGTTGTTCCACAAGAGGGAGGCTGAAGGGAACTTCTGGAAAAGCAGATTTTTTTAAAGACCATGTATTTTTAAAAAATATTTATTTATTTATTTATTTGAAAGGCAGAGTTACAGAGAGAGAGAGACACAGAGTGACATCTTCCAACTGCTGGGTCACTCTCCAAATGGCCTCAATGGCTAGCATGGGTCAGACTGAAGCCAGGAGCCAGGAGCTTCTTCCAGGTCTCCTATGTGGAGGCAGGAACACAAACACTTGGGCCATCTTCCACTGCTTTCCCAGGTGCATTAGCAGGGAGCTGGAGCAGAAGTGGAGCAGCCAGGACTCGAACCGACACCCACATGTGATGCTGGCATTGTAGGCAGCGGTGTAAACCACTGTGCCACAGCTCCAGCCCTTGGATCTTAGTCTGGTTTCTTAATCCCGTCTGTAGGGTTGAAGGTACTTATGGTGGCATCATCCTTGGCCTTCTCCACATCCAAAGACAGAGCAATGGTGAGAAGGATGACTAGCAGCTGTTCTGGTTCTGTTTCTCCATGCGTTCCCCCTGGGGCAGGAGTCATTGGAGTTCATTTCCATCTGCATTGTCAGCTGCTTTCTCACCCCCGTGGCAGTCACTGGTAGATTTTTTTTTTTTTAAGATTTTAAAAATTTATTTGAAAGGCATAATTACAGAGAGAGAGGATTCACTGCCCACTGTGGCCTGGGCTGGGCCAGACCGAAGCCAGGAGCCTAGAACTCCAAGCAGGTCTCCCACGTGTGTAACAGGAGCCCAAGCTCTTGGAACATCTTCCAGTGCTTCTCCAGGCACATTAGCAGGGAGCTGGATGGGAAGTGGAGCAGCCGGGTCTAGAACCGGTGCTCATGTGGAATGCCAGAGTTTCAGGCGACAGCTTAACCTGCTGTGCCACCTTCCAGCCCTGCTCTCACATCCATTCACTGTTCCCCACCCTGCCCTTGACCCCTAGGTTCCCAGTGTCTGCTGACTTCTGGGTAATTTCAACCAATGAAAGGCCGCAGTCTGGAGGATGGGATGGGAAAGCTGAGAGTTGCTCTTTCTTGTTCTTGTCTCCGGTGGCATACCTGACAGTGACAAGATCTCCTTCATGGCTTCTAGGGCTGGGCGGTCCTAGCCGTGGATCTAGCTCCCTCTGCACAGCACCAAACCTTGAGATTTGGCTACATGGCTTTCTTCTACTGTCCCTACAGCCCTAGGATCATAGCATCTTCCTGCTGTCACTAATCTCTGGCTTGTAGCACAGTCCCAATTTTGGATTCCTAGATATTTCATTGCCTAGGTAATCAATACCCTCTATTCAATTCTCTATGCTTGGATCACCTAGGACACTCCTTTTAATCCTGAAGGATCTTGACTGATGTATCTTTCAACTCAGGCTTTAAAGATCTCTACCTGCCTCTAAAGCAGTGTTTCTCAAGGCAAAGGACCAGCTTTAACTATTTCTCATCCCTCACAGGTTGACACATGTACTGTACACCTGCAATTTGCCATGGAAATTCAACAACAATTGAACTGGTCTAGACCCTGTTCGATGAAACAAGCCTACTGAGCATGCATTCCTGGATGTCACAGGAATGTAAAATTGCTATAGAAGTCACCGAATATTTACCCCAGCCTTTGTAGTTGCCTCATCGCAGGTGTATTACAAGGAGTTCGTGGGTTGGTGTGGCGCCACTGACCGCACGTGGGATAGCACTGTTCTGGCATATCGCTTTCGTCATAGGTGGGACCTTCTCGTGGTCTGGGAATCTGATTGAAGCAGACTGTGCATCCACTGGGTGATGTGCAATTCTCTGTCCAAAGCTATGCTTCTCACGCATGCCATGGTCCCCACACATTCCCAACGCAAGAGTCAGACATAAGAAGCAGAGCAAGAATGATATGTGATCATGTCATTCTTGTTATATATGATGACCTCACCAGGGGTTGACTTCCTCTGAGGCTTCAGTCACGTAATCTTGCCAGCAGCGCCATGATGTGGCGCCATTCTTCTCTCCATTCTATAGAAAGGACAAGCAAGTCTCAGAGAGGTCAGGTGGCATGGCTACGACCATGCAGCCTGAAAGTGACAGAGCTGGGACTCCCAGCTAAGTGTGCCCGGATCAGTGCTGTGGCCTCGGCTCTCACACGAGCGCTTTCATTCATCTTGCATCCTGACACAGTGGAAGAGGCACCAGGAGCCATCAGGGCGACTGTGTCAAGAGGTGCCGGGGTCACTCCCTCTTCCATCTTGGACAGAGCTCCCTCCTCAATGAAAATGCCCTCCCCCTTCCTCCCTCCCCCAATTGCCTTCTCTTCCCCAGCCCGGTGTCCCCACTGGTCCCCTCCTCTGAGAAGCCTTGCCTTGCTCTTCCAGGCCACCCGTCTTTGATTCACTACGCTCTGAGTTCATGTTGAACCCCATGCAGTCCCATTGTCCCCAGACTCTACTTCAGAGGCACTTCTAATGCATAGCAGAAGATGGCTCGAGTGCTTGGGCCCCTGCCACCCATGTGGGAGACACAGATGGAGCTCTGGTCTCCTGGCTTCTGCTCTGTCCAGCTCTAGCCATTGCAGCCATTGGGGAGGAAACCAGCCAATGATAGAAGATCTCTCTCTCTCTCTTCCTCTCTCTGTCTCTCTTTGTAACTACCTTTCAAATAAATAAATAAGTCTTATAAAAATTATGCATGGATTTCAAAAAGTTTTTGCACCAAAATAACTTTTTTAAAAAAGATTTATTTATTTATCTGAAAGTCAGAGTTACACAGAGGTAGAGACAGAGAGAGGTCTTCTATCCGCTGGTTCACTCCCCAGTTGGCCGCAATGGCCAGAGCTGCACCAATCTGAAGCCAGGAGCCAGGAGCTTCTTCCAGGTCTCCCATGTGGGTGCAGGGGCCCAAGGACTTGGGCCATCTTCCACTGCTTTCCCAGGCCAAAGCAGAGAGCTGGATTGGAAGTGGAGCAGTTGCGTAGAACCAGCGCCCGTATGGGGTGCTGGCGCTTCAGGCCAGGGAGTTAACCCACTGTGCTGGTGCCAGCCCCCAAAATAACTTATAATTCCGCTTTCCATGAAGGTTTTAAAGCAGCCTCATACAGGGGAAGCCATCCCTGGAGGAGTCCATCTGGCCTTGTTGGGGGGGAGGGAGTTTCCCCTAAAGCAGGCCCCAACCTAGCTGCCCTTGTGTGTCTCCTGTTACCACAACAAACACCTGAGGCTGAGATATTTATAAAGAAAAGACATACATTTAGCTCCTGGTTCTGGAGGCCCAGATGTCCAGCCTGGTGCCAGCGTCTGGTGGGAGCCTCTTGCCGCATAGTCCCGTAGGGGGACGCAGCAAGCCTGCAGACAGAGCCTTCAGCACCAAGCCCCTCCCTCTAAATCGCTGGTCCAGGAGCCCATGAATGAGCCGGTGGATTAATCCATCCATGAGGGGAGAGCCTGCAAAATGCCACACCCAAATACCAATAACATGTGAATTTGGGGATTAGGCACTCAACACATGAAATGTGGGGGACACATCCAAACCGCAGCACCAGCTCACACACAAGGTGCGCCAGACACCTGCAGCACCCTTGGCTGAGAGGCGGTGTCTCTGTCCCTTTGGCCTCCCTGTTCTCGACTCCTGATTATGCTGAGGGTCCTTCTAGGTTCTTCGCGTGGCTTCTCAGGCTTACAGGAAGGTGCGCCTCACTCCTTGACCCCTGCCCAATGTCTTCATAGTCTTGTTATCTACTTCCAGGCCACCAGGTGTAAATAATTCTATCCACAGCCTTTCCAGCACCTTCCTGGGAGCTATCACAGAAGTCCATGAGCTTTCCCAGGTGGATTGGGTAGAACAGTGCCCCTCTTGCCCCAAATCATTCTCCACCCAGAACCTCAGAATGCGACCTTTGTAGAATAAGGATCCTTGCAGAAGCAATGAGGGTGAGAATCTCAAGATGAGACCATCCCGGGTAAGAGTGATGTCAATGATGCTGTGCCCATAACGCACAGAGGAAGAGAAGGCACTCAGAGACACAGGGAAGATGACCCAGTGAAGATTCTGGAATAGACTGCAGTTATCCTGCCACAGCCAAGGAATGCCAGGGGCCGCCAGGAGCTGGAGGAGACACTTTGCCCATTCTTGCCCAGAGCATTCGGAGGGAGCGTGGCCCTGCCAACCCCGGGACCTCACACCCTGGGCTCTGGAACTGCGAGAGGAGCAGTTTCTCCTGTCGCCGGCCACCCAGCGTGTGGCCACCTATTACAGCAGCCTCAGAGCTGATCCCCAGGGGTGCCCAGCCGACCTCTCCCCCTTGGCAGGCCCACAGCCATGGCCGACTGCTGCACCTGTTTCTGAGGCGTGGCCCATGCATTCCTCCACGCGGTGGGCAAGCCTGGGGGCTCAACCACCCGAGGCCAGGGTCCTGGAGATGTCAGGTCCCCTGGTCCTGCTGAAGCAGAAGTTGTCGCCATTTTACCAAGAGTCTAATGGGCTGGCTCAGCAAGGAAATGCCCAGAGAGAAAATGCTGTTTGCCTTGGGGCAGCGGGAGGCAAGGCGCTGTGCGTGCTGGAGCCCCAAGAGGCGTCTTGGGGGTCTGTGGGCTTGCACAGCTGGGGGATGTCTGACTTGACCCTGCTTCCTGAATCTCTCTGACAGCAGCAGAGTGACGGCGCCCAGGGCACAGAGCTTGGCAACAGGTGGAACAAGCAAGAAAGGCTTGAGAGGTGAGCACCTGCGTTGGCCCTGGGTGTGAGACAGGGCCAAGTTCAGGGACTCACAAGGCTGCGCTCACCTGACAGTCACCTGGCCAACAGCGAAGCCCTTGGCTGTCCAGGGCGGGACCTGAGTGCTGTGAGATTGCAGCGTGGACTCCAGTGGCCAGAGTCCCATAGAAGGAATTGGAAGGGCAGGTAGACCTTTTTCATTTAGTTGTTGATTTTTTCCTGAGAAAGAATTTTTAGAAATTGATGAAATAGTTATGTTTTGCATTTTTAGAAATTAAAATTAATTTTTAGAAATTGATGAAATAATTATATTTTGGAATTTTAAGAAATATAAAAAGAACCCTGTCTCGAAGAGATATGTACACTCCCATGTTGAGTGCACTGTTATTCCCTGGAGCTTATAGAGAAACAGCCCACGTGCCCACCAACAGAAGAATGCGTAAAGACAATGTGACGCCCACCCACCCACACCATGGAATATTACTTGGCCTGAAAAAAGGAGGAAATCTCACCATTCACTATAATGCGTGAAGCCAGAGGATGTGATAGCAAGAGAAATGAGCCAGTCACAAAAAGACAAATGCTGCATGGTCTCACTTACACATGGGAGCTAACAAAGCAGTCAAACTCACAATGACAGAGAGAGCAGTGGCGGCTGCCAGGGGCTGGGTGTGGGGAGAGAAGGGAACTACTGATCATGGCAGCCACCGACCTTCATTTAAAGGATGAAGTCCTGGAGACCCCCGACATAACGAGGGCGTAAAAATGGATTACGTACTTGGGAAAAAAGTGCTGACTCACCATAGAATATTCTAGAAGGTCACCCCACTTTCTGGTCAATTTGGGCGCTCTCTGCTCTTGCTTCTGGGCATATTTGTGGTTTCCGCAGAGGCAGTGGAGACCGGTGGCTGTGAGTGCAATTCCTGGCTTTCAACTGCCAACAACCAAATCCCAGCCTCAGCAGTGACAGCCGCCCATCTTTGCCTGTCTTGGTTTCTTCAAGTTTAAGTGTAATTAATAATAATAATACCTACTTCAGGGAGCAATGTCGCGGTGCAGCAGGTGAGCCTCTGCCTGCCATGCCCACACCCCATATCAGCGTACCAGTTCGAGTTCTCGCTGTTCCACTTCTCCAGCTCCCTGCTAATACACCTGGGAAGGCAGCAGATGGTGGCCCACGTGCTTGGGTCCCTGCCCCCCATGTGGGAGACCCAGACTCCACCTGGCTCAGCCCTGACCATTGTGGCCATTTGGGGAATGAATCGATGGATGGAAGATTTTTCTCCCCTTCTCTCTCTCTCTCCTTCTCCCTCCTTCCCTTCCTCTCTCTCTGTCACTCTGCCTTTCAAATAAATTTAAAAATATTTTTTTAAATAATAGGATCTGCTTCAGAGGGTAAGTGTGAGGAGTGAATTAGAACCAGGCATGTAATAAACTCTATACAGTATCTTGTTTAACATTACATTGAGGGGCCGGCGCTGTGGTGTAGCAGGTAAAGCCGCCGCCTGCAGTGCCATCATCCTACATGGGTGCCAGTTCGAGTCCTGGCTGTTCCACTCCTATCCAGCTCTCTGCTATGGCCTGGGAAGGCAGTAGAAGATGGCCAAGTGCTTGGGCCCCTGCACCCACGAGGGAGACCAGAAAGAAGCTCCTGGCTTCGGATCAGCTCAGCTCTGGCCACTCTGATCATTTTGGGAGTGAACCAGCGGATGGGAGACCTCTCTCTCTTTCTCTGCCTCTGCCTCTCTGTAGCTCTGCCTTTCAAATAATAAATAAATAAATCTTAAAAAAATAAAAACCCACATTACATCGAGTGTCTTTTTGGACCCCATTAGAAAGCTTCCACGACTGGCTCTCTGAGTTTCCAATGTCTGGTGCGTGGATGACGGACGACTCAGCATTCACTGGAGAGGAGCTCAGAGCAGCAGAGGGGCAGGAGGCGGGGCCTGTGGTGGCACGAGCTGCCCCGCTGTGTGTCACCGCCACATGTGCTGCCCGTCAGTGACTGCCTGCCCACTGGCGCTGGGTCCCTTTCCTGAGTTCTATGAGTTCATTCCGCCTCTGCTTGCGTCTGCGCTGACAGCTGGAAGATTCCAGACCAACCCCTTTGTAGAAGCCCCTCATCCAGGTTTGTTTGATGTTTCCCTTTGATTAAATTCAGGTTATATGTTTTTGAGAGGAAATAATAGTTTCATTTTTTACATGAAAATATTGAATGCATTTGGAATTAATTTGGGCATACGTGGCGTATTTTTCCTCATTTAAATGAAACACCTCCTTTATCATATAGCAAATACTTAATTGCATGCATTTTATCTTTCTGTTACTCGAAAGCCAAGGTCACACTGTTTCAATTACCACGCCTCTGTGATCCGCTTGAAAACACAGCCCAGCACAAACGCCCCTAGTTATGCTTTTTTTTCCCCAAAAAAATCTCCTGGCTCTTCTCACTCACAAGTCTTGCAGGTGCACCTGAGGGTGGTATTATAAGTTCCTTAAATGATACCCTTGCAACTCAGGCCGGTTTCATTTCTGAATTGTTACAGGTGGTCTTCACAGCTTTGTAATCTCAGTCTGTCCAGGTAGGAGCAGCGTGAGGATCACTGAGCTCTGGGTCTCCAAAACCGTTGTGTACTCCACGTCATCGAATTCCTGCCCCCTGGTTGTTCACTTAATTAAGTAATTAACTTTTACTTTATTTGAAGGCAGAAAGAGAGAGAGATGCTCCATCCATTGGTTAACTCCCCCCAAATACTCATGGTAGCCAGGGCTGGGCCATGCTGAAGCCAGGAGCCAGGAACTACATCCGGGTCTCCCAAATGGGTGGCAGGAGCCCAAGCGCTTGAGCCATCACCTGCTACCTCCCAGGATGCACCTGAACAGGAAGTTGGAATCAGAAGCAGAGGAGCCACAGGATTTGAACCAAGTATTCTGATATGGGAAGTGGGAATCCTAAGAGGCATCTCTCTCTCTCTCTCTCTCTCTCTCTCTCTTATTTTTAATATTTATTTATTTATTTGAAAGGCAGAGCTATATATAGAGAGGAAGAGACAGAGAGAGAGAGAGTGAGAGAGAGATCTTCCATCCTCTAGTTCACTCTCCAAATGGCCACAATGACCAGGGCTGGGCCAGGCTGAAGCCAGGAGCCGGGAACTGCATCTGAGCCCAAGTGTCAGGACCATCTTCCACTGTCTTCCCAGGCACATGAACAGGGAGCTGCTGGGGCTTGAACCAGCTCTTATACAGGATGCTGGCACAGCAGGTGGAGGCTTAAACCTCTGTGCCTCAATGCTGGCCCCCAAGAGGCATCTTAACCGCTGCCCATGCACTCTTAGCTGTGCAGGCCTCTTGAATAGCTCTTAGAATCTCTTGTTTCATTGCCTTTTCTGGCTGACACCAGCTCACTGACGGGTATAGCATGGTGGTTAGGATCTAGTCCTTTAGTGAAAACCACTGAGGTTCAAACCCTGGGCCACTCATGCACTTGGCTGTGCCCTCCAGGGCAAGGCATGTAGCCTCCATCACTCCGTCTGTGAAATGGGCAGATTGCTCCTATCCGCCGTCCAGAGCTGTTTGGAGAAGGAACACAAGGAAAGGCCTGGCCCGCGGTTAGTGTCGGCCACTGCTCTTTCCTAACCAGGCTCCTTGCTGACTGGTGGTCAGTGCTGGGGTCCAACTGCAGGGAGACTCTGTCTCCTCCCCTCTCACATCCTCGGGGGGGCTGTGTGCTCCCTCCCCAAGGGCATCTCCACCTGTCTCTGCTCCTCTCCCTCCCTCCCCCCACGCATGCTCTCCGAGCCCCAAGAAGCGTTCAGCACCGAAGGTGGCTCTGGCACTGCCCCTCCCTCTCCACTTCGCTCCTTGGACTCCATGGGCGGACGGACGTTCTGTCCCCTCCCTCTTAGTTATTCCCAGATGCAGGAGTCTGATGGGCGCCACCCATCTGTGCAAGCCAGTCAATAAACTCGGCCTGGGGTTGGAGCTGCAGGGTCTGAGTTTAGAAATTGCTGGGGGAGGAGCACATTACCCAGAGGGTACATTGGCCACTAGGGGCACTGCCAGTCCCCTGGCGGCAGGTGGTGCTGATGTGGTCCCTGCCTGGTAAGACCCAACCGCCCACAAGCAGAGCCACGGACCACAATGCACCAGCAAAGGTGTCAGTGCAGTAGCCCCACCCCCACCCCAATTAGAGATGGGGAGACTCCAGCTCTGAAAGGCTAAGGAGCTGGCCTGGGGTCACACAGCCACATGACCTCTGAGCTCCTTGCATGCCTTGTGCCTCCCCGCCCTCTGGGGGTCTGGGGCGAGCCACACTGAGGCTGCCTTCCCAGGAGCTCAGGGCTGGGCCCGGAGAAGCCAGGCTGTCATGGATGATGAGTCAAGTGTGGGAAAGATGGAGGTGAGTGCGTGAGCACACAGGGAAACATGGCCGTCCATGTGGACATGGTGGCCGACACCAAGACACAAGACGGGGTGGGAGCGGGGACCACGCACAGATGGCCAGTGGCACAGCCGGGTCGGGTCTACTGGGGTCCATATGGGGAAGCTTGAGATAGGAACAGCGTGGGGCCGTGGAGGGGCAGAGCTGTGCCCTGACCCCTGTGTCGCTGCCGCCATTCCTCACGTTCCCATCCACGAACCCACCAGACACAGCCCTGCCTGCGCCCGGGGCTGGTCTCAAGCAGCACTCCCTGCTCCTCTGCCCAGACAGCCCCTGGCCACCAGACCCAGCCCGTGCTGGGATCTCACCCTCCGGCCAGTGAGGCTCACCCTGGTGTTGCATGAGCAGGGACCAGAGAGAAGGCCCGGGCCTCCGGCTTCCCCTGCGCGGGCCCTGCCCCTCCTGTCTTCTGTGTGACGTGGAGCTGTGCTTGAAGGACAGGCTTTCAGAGTGCAGGTCATAAAACTCGCGTGGCTCCCTTCCCTCTCGCTGAGCTTTCCTCGCCCTCCAGGCTTCCTCTAAAACCCCTTAGCAAAGAGATCCTTACCCTGCACTCCCTTAAAAGGATCGGCACCAGGCTGCCATGGAAGTCACACTCTTCATGGTGGTATTGGGGGGGGGGGGTGTCTTCAAAAAGCTCACGGAAAAGGCAACCCACAACAAAAGTGTGCGTGGATTTCCAGTTGTTTTGCACCTAAATGAATTCATTGTAGCCGCATTTTCCACAAACTTTTAGAAGCACCCTCATGTTCATTTTGGAAACAGTATAACGTCTGTGTCCTCGCCACATCACCCAGCCCAAGTCTAACCCGGCCCCCAGCAGTTGCCAGCTGAGCGTCACTGGACAGCTCCCGAAAGCCTCCGGGCCTGGTGTCCTTGTCTTCGGGCAGGAGCTGATACGGTCTCTGCCTGGCAGGTTTTGTTGCAAAGATACAATGAGGTAGGCAATGAAGGAGCAGGTGCAACTCCCGGCACCTCCTTAACGAGAGTTCAGTTCCGGCACTGTCCTGGCCTGGACCTCCTTCCTCACCGCACCCTTAGGGCCAAGGCCAAGTTTTCCTTGCTCACTGGGGTATCCTTAGTGCCCCGCTCATAAGAAGACAAAGGATGCTTGTGAAGTGAATGAATGAATGAGGGGATGAATGAATGACTCCATGCTTCCCATTCCCTTTGTGCCATTAAATTGATTCTCATTTTCGCCCCAGATGAAAACACTTCACTGTGGCTTGGGCAGGAGTCCCGACTGCCGCGTGTGCTCGGGTATCTTGCCAGGAGCCTTCATGGGGCAGTTTCTGAGGCTCTGAGGAAATGTAATTTACCTTGTGGAATGTGTAGGTTTCTTTTCGTGGTCATTTTTCATGTGCTTGTCACTTTCCCAGACTAACTGGTGAGCTCCTTCCCCAGCCCGCAGTCTGTGTAGGCTCCGCCTCATCCGGCCAGTCCGTGGCTCCGTGCTGCGGCAGGGGAGTGATGTGGGAGTGATGTGGGGCCCCGAGCAGCTCTCTGCCCCTCCTGGGGCCACAGTTTCCCCACCTGGAACAGGAGCTGGTTTGACGGGATGATTGCTAATAGCACTCCAAGTTCTAAAGGACGTCTCGGGCTTGAAGCGGGACGCTCTCTGGGACTGGGAAGGCCCTGTCCCCTCAGGTCATCCTGGGGGCACAGGGACCCGCAGCATCCCTGGGGAGACTGCTTTGTTTCCGGGGTGAATGTGCAGCCCAGACTTTGGGTGCAGGGGCAGGCAGCTTGAACCTGAATCGGAGGCCGTTCTTCTGCACCGAGCCATTTGGTGGTCAGCCCTGGGGACTGGGTGGGGGCCCAGGCCACCATGCTTCCAGATGAGCTCTGAGGGGCAACCTGGAGGTGCCCCATGTCCCTAGGCCCTCTCGGAGGCACCTGGGATGGCCTCGTGGAAAGGCGCGGAGCCCTTGAGCCACCCGTGAGGATCAGCTGGCACATCAAGCAGCCGTCCACACTGTCCTGCTACCCAGTCTTCAGGGGACTTCCCTCAAGGTCACTGGGGAAATGGGCGAAAAAGGAACCACAAGGAGGCCAGTGTAGTGGCGAAGTGAGTTAAGGTGCCACCCGCAACGCCAGTCCCAGCCGCTCTGCTTCCCATGCAGCGAATCCGCCTGGGAAGACAGGAGATGATGGCCCGAGTCCTTGGGCCCCTGGCACCCACATGGGAGACCCAGAGAGAACTCTGGGCTCCTGGCTTTGGCCTGGACCAGCCCTGACCATTGAGACCACTTGGGAAGTATACCAGTGGACAAAAGTGCTCTCTCTCTCTCTTTCTGCCCCCCTCTGCTTTTTAAATAAATAAACAAGTGTTTTTTCAAACAGAAATTGCAAGGGGTCAGTTAGATAGGAGTTGTTTGCCCTGGCAAGGTGCAGGTGTGACGGCCAGAGGGGCCTGGGGAGGGTCCCAGCTCCAGCACTCCCCAGCTGCCTGTCATGTGCCTTCCAGATGCGCAAGGACACAGAGCCACCGGCAGCCCTGCTATTGCGTGGAGAGCGGTGGTAGGGGTTGAGATAAACCTCGTGCGTAACAATGCCCCGCACGCAGTAGGAACTCTGGACATTCCAAAATTTTAACAAAATGCGCTTATGCTATATATAAAAAACAAACTCGTAAAAGGGATTCAGAAAAAGCGGCGAATTCCTTCCACTCCTGGCACCGCTGGAGAGGTAGGAAGCTCCCAGGGGAGAGCGATGTCTCCACAGAGAACGGGCTGACCGCCGGCCCCCAGCACCGAAGGCTTAATCCCTGGAACCTTGGTAGAGCACGGATCCTTGTAGGTATCATTCGGTTAAGGGTTCTAAGATGAAGCGATCCTCCTGATTACCCAAATGCCCCTGATCCAGCGACAGTGTCACTCTGAAGGAAACACTGGTGGGCCGGTGCTATGGCACAGCTGGTAAAGCCGCCGCCTGCAGTGCCTGCATCCCATATGGACGCCAGTTCGAGTCCCAGCTGCTCCACCTCCAATCCAGCTCTCTGCTGTGGCCTGGGAAAGCAGTGGAAGATGGCCCAAGTCCTTAGGCCCCTTCACCCCCGTGGGGAAGCCAGAAGAAGCTCCTGGCTCCTGGCTTTGGATCAGCACAGCTCAGGCCATTACGACCATTTGGGGAGTGAACCAGCGGATGGAAGAATCTCTCTCTCTCTCTCTCTCTCTCTTTCTCTCTCTCTCTCTCTGTAACTCTACCTTTCAAAATAAATCTTTTTAAAAAAGCAAACACAGGGAGATCTTGGGGGGAGGAGAAGGCGATGCTGGAGGGAAGGGTTAGCAGCCGCAAGGCAGTGACTGTCAGCAGTCGCCACGTGATGGACGAGGTGCGGAACAGACTCCCCCAGGGGGCTGGGCCCTGGTGGCACTTAACGCTGGGCTTCGGGCATCCAGATATGTTCCTGTTGTTGTAAGTCACTCTGGGGCCCTTTGTTACGGAAGCCACAGGAAACGAATCCCGCAGAACAGCCAGACACACTTTCACCGTCGATTGAAAAAGGACGAGCTGGGGCGGGTGCAGCCGCACGGTGGGTTAGGCTGCCGCTGGCAATGCTGGCATCCTGTGTCGGAGCATCGGTTCGAGTCCTGGTTGCTCCACTTCGGATCCAGCTCCCTGCTAACGGGTCTGGGAAGGCCCAAGTCCTTAGACCAGGACGGAGTTTCTGACTTCTGGCTTCAGCCTGCCCAGACCTGGCGCGCGCTCTCTCTCTCTCTCTCTCTCTCTCTCTCTCTCTCTCCTCTCTTTCTGTCACTCTGCCTTTCAAAGATACTGAATAAGTCTTTAAAAAGCAGAGTCAGTACCCTTAGGTGACCCTAAACTAAGACCAGCGGAGGCTCCCACTGGCTCTCAAGGCAGAAGAACCGAAGGGGCCGCTACCGCAGGGGTGTTCCGGGTTTCGTCTCCCAACATCCACCTCTCCTCCCTCGCCGTGTGCACCTGCCTCTCTTTGGAGCTGCTCCCTCTGCTTCTTAGTGTGGGTCTATAAACCGAGGCCTCTGTAGTGCCCTATCAAGAAGAGAGGCCAGGGGGGTCCGCTGCCCTCTCTCTGTAGCCAGAACCTGGAGCAGGAAAAGCCTCCAAGGGCAGTGTCTGTCAGACTGCTCCATGTCTGCTCCCAGGACCCCTTTCGCCGAGCCAGGTCTCCTTCCAGTAAACCCAGCTTTTCCCTACAGCTTCCCAGTCCATTTCCCTGTCGCCTGGGTCAGCCACGGTGGCTGACAACCAGAATACGACTGTCACAGAAGAGGCGACGGCTCTCCAGGGGAAGACAAGGAGAAGCCACGTTCCTGGTCGGCTCCTCTCTGGGGCGGATGGAACGTTCTGGGGGACATGGCTGCCTTGGGGCTTTGTGTTGGCTGCTGGTCCTGCTTTAATCTAAACCCTCTCCGCAGTCTCTGTTCACATCAGCCTATGGCTGTGGCTTCTGAACTTCTCCTCCTGTGTTGCCTGGTACACAGCACCACCTCCGTGGCCATTAGCATATTGGACACAGCACAGACTCTGCAATCCTTAAGGAGGCCCCAGATCAGCAAAGCTTGGCCCAAGAGAAGGGTGAGAGAACATCTGTGGAGGGCCTGAGAAGATCCCACAAGTCACAAGACATGGTTACATCAGCCAAATAGAAGTGTGTTCGCTCAACCTGGGGTCACAGACACTGAGAGTGCAAGAGGCTACACCTCTGCCCATGGCAGACATCACTAATCAATCACAGCACTCTTTGTGTATTATTGAGGGTTCTTCAGAGAAAGGGAACTAACATACCACCCACATAAAAGAACATATGCGGGCAGTGGGGGAGGGGCAGGGGGCGAGAGTACAAGACGTGGCTCACCCACTTATGGAGGCCAAGTCATCTGGTGATGGAACTCAGCCCACGTGTGACGGGGCACAGGCATCCAAGGGCAGGAGACCACAGAGGTCCCGGCTCCAACGAGTGAGTGAGAAAACATAGGGAGAACGTTCTGGGGAGGGGGGCTCCACAGACTGGAGCGATGCCCACCCACACTGGCGGGGGTGGGGGAGGTCTTGACCCAGTCTACTGATTCCAGGGCTATTCTCTCCCAGAAACACCCGGGATAGTGTCTTCCCAGGTATCCGGGCATTCCTCAGCCCAGCCCAGCTGACACATCAAAGTGGACCCCCTCCCTCCCCTGGCCCCGGGCGGGGCTTCCCAGTCCTCCCAGCTAAGGCCCCAAGTGGCGCCCCCCCAGCTCCATTACATGAGGTTGAATGCCTTTCGCCTTGACTGAAGGTGCTCAAGTTCCTCCCTCGGCCAGCAGGGAGACTAAGAGGAGAAAGAACAATTCCAAAGACAGTCAGCGCAGGAGGAGTCGGAGCAAGACTCGGGCCCCTGGGTCCCAGCCCTGGGCGCTCCCCATCACCCCGCGGGGGCTCTGGACCGAAGCATTTTCGCCCTTACACTCCACACTCTCTATGCAGCCAAGCCCTGAAGATTGGAGTGTTTATTTTAGCGAACGCACAAATCTGGTCCCTAAAGGATGAACATTAATAAAATATGCGCTCTAACTCTATGTAACAAGGAAAATATAGAATACATTTTCTATTCCCATTGATCCTCAGGCCACTGGCAATCCACCAACAATTGATTTAGCCATTTGATTAGTTTGGGGAAAAACATTATATTTTAATGGGGTATATATAATTCTAAGTTACTGCTTTGAAGTTGAACCAAATATTAAAATTACCTCTTTTTATGGATGCTGCACAGCTATGAGGCTTGATAATTGCAGCCTGGGCTTTTGTAAGTGGTTTGAACTGGGGAGGCCATTTCTTCCCAGCTTATTGGGTGGGTCTGGGGGCCGCTGCCTTCGACAAGCAGGAAAGGTGCGGAGGACACTCTGAGCCACACCTGGTGTCTGACCCCCACTTTGCAGCTAGTGCGAAACCCTCCTGGATTGCTTCTCCCCGCACAACGGCTCCTGAATCAATCGCTTCTCTCCAGCCCCCTGTTGGTCCCCAAGTTCAAGACCATGGACTTCTGCAGTTTGGTGGAGGGTTTTTTGGGGGTAAGTAT
Source organism: Sylvilagus floridanus (assembly GCA_949820135.1). Classification (NCBI taxonomy): domain Eukaryota; kingdom Metazoa; phylum Chordata; class Mammalia; order Lagomorpha; family Leporidae; genus Sylvilagus; species Sylvilagus floridanus. Next base: position 54,639,669 of record OX463232.1, read on the forward strand.
GTCCTGTATTTAAGGACCATATTATTATTATTTATTTGAGAGACAGACAGACAAAGGGTCTCATCCAGTGGTCCACTCCCCAGGTGCCGGGGCTGAAGCCAGGAGCTGGGAGCTCAACGCAAGTCTCCCGAGTAGGGACAGGGACTCAGGCTCCTGAGCCATCACTGCTGTCTCCCTGGGTCTACACCAGCGGGAAGCTGGGGTTGGGAACCAGAGTGGGGGATCAAACCTAGGTGCTCTAACACGGGAAGCGGGTGTCCTAAGCAGAGTCAACCACCAGCCAAGCACCTGCCACCAGGTCTTCCTCTTGACCCGCTGTGGTCTTTCACCCTCATGGCAATCAATGAACGCCACTGAACAACGAAATAATGAAAACCATATCAGGTCACGCCATCCTCAGGACATTGCTTAACATCCTTCCACGGTCTCGTGTTATCTAGAACAGGATCAGCAAATCACAGCCCCGCGTCAAACTGGTCCATTCCCCGCCCTTACAAATAAAGTTTTATTAGAACACAGCCACTGTCATGTGCTTGCCTATCGTCCCTGGCTCGTTTCCTGCTACAGCAGCAGAGTTGAATCGTTGAGAGGCTGCAACAAGGTCTCAAACTTTTATTGAAATTTTATTTGAAGATTTATTTATTTGAGAGGCAGAGTTACAGAGAGAAAGAGAGAGAGAGGGAGAGAGAGAGAGTCTTCCAGGTACCTGCTGGTTCACTCCCCAAATGGCTGCAACAGCTGGAGCTGAGCCAATCCGAAGCCAGGAACCAGGAGCTTCTTCTGGGTCTCCCACGTGGGTGCAGGGGCTCAGGCACTTGGGCCATCCTCTGCTGCTTTCCCAGGCCACCAGCAGGAAGCTGGATCAGAAGTGGAACAGGTGGGACTCGAACCTGCACCCATATGGGAAGCTGACACCGTGGGAGGAGACTTAACCCACTACATCACAGTGCCGGCCCCTAAACCATTTACTGTATGTCAGTGTTTTCCTCTTACAGGAAAAGTTTGCTGGTTTCTGGCCTAGAGAACAGTATGTAGATAGTTCAAGCCCTTTCCTGGGCCCCCCAGGCCTTTTGTGACCTGGCCCTGCACACCCTGGGCCATTTCCTCTGCTCACTTTGCTCCAGCTGTGTTAGGAGCCTTCCTGTCCCTCCTACAGCCAAGGCTCAGGATGCCACAGGACATTTGCCCATGCTGTTCTCACCAACTGGAATGCTCTCTCCCCAGATTTTGGCACGGCTCAGCCCTTCCCTCCACTCAAGTCTCCATGGAAATATCTTACCCTCTGAGTGGCCTACCAGACCCATCCAGCCACGCTCCGTTGGGTCACTCTTTCATCCAGTGATTGATTTTCTTTACAGTGCAGACTTTCGACTGTGAGGGAGGTGCTATCGACAATTACCCCGGGCGGCCGCTCAGCCAGCGGACTCCGGCCGCCCCCTCCAGAGGGCCACTTTGTCCACACGGTCCTTATCCTTCTCCCTACGCCCTGCAGCCCCCTGGCGGCTGAAGCTGGACCTGGGTGTCTGGAATGGCACTGGGCATACTCTGTGAGTATGAGTATGAGCTCCACATCCTCTCTGCAGCTCTGTCTGGAAGGTTCTAGCTCCAGCGGGAAGGTTCTAGCTCCGTCTGGAAGGTTCTGGCTCTGCCTTGTGTCGCTCCCCAGTAACGGACACTGGACTTGCAAGAACATGGCTCTCTGGTCTTGCAGGTGCATTGCCTCAACAGACCCTGCAAGGCGTGCACAGGGATCAGTGGGTAACAAGCACTCCATTTTACAGATGACACCACTGAGGCCCCACAGGAACTTGAATTGAGTGGAACTGAGGGATTAGGGCCTCTCACTCACCCCCGACCCTCTCAGAGCCTTCGCGGTCCATCCTCGCACCGTGAACGCCCACTCATCCTCACGAGAGTCAGCTGTCTTCCGAGGAACTGTGGGGAGGGCATTGCGCCCGCCCGGGCAAGGCTGCAACAAGCCGCAAGGAGCACCCAGCCTGGCGCAGCCGCTCCAGCGGGCCAGAACCCGGAACGTGTCTCCCTGCCGCTTTCACGGCTGTGCGTGGACAGCCAGGTCCCCTGCAGACGAGGACGCTGGGGCTGCACTTCCACCCAGAGCCTCCGACTCACGGGGCCCGGGACAGGGCCGGGGGATGAGGGTGATCGGGGGGAGGGAGTGGACCGTGGCGACCCTCCAGGACAGTGATGGCTCTCTGTGGGGTCTCACACCCGGCACCAACAGACCTGGGAGACGGGCACCCTTGTCCCCATTGGACAGAGCGGCAGCTGAGGCCAGGAGTGACTGGAGGAGCCAGTGCAGCGTCCAAGCCTTTGCCGACTCACCGCCCTGTCCAGAAAGGAGACAGGGGAGGTGGCTGGCAGGGGCCAGCGGGGGTGACGGGACCCTGGCAGGAACCAACCTGCAGCGGCCCCTCGAGGTGAGGGCCTGGGATCAGGCTGCCGAGGCTCTGGCGGTCCTGCCCATCACTTGGCCGGGCTCCCAGGATGCTTCGCACTTGGCCTGGGACCTGGGGTTGTCATGTCTCGTGCCAGGCGCCACTGCGCAGCCGGGGCGTCAGCTCTGCAGGGTCAAAGCCAGGCAGGGGCCCTCCCTGACATCTCCAGGGGCCCAGGACACGCCGCTGCCTCGGATGACAAGAGCAGTGCTGTTCCCCCGGGGTGCCGATGGCCACACGCTGTGCGAGGCCATCAGCACACACTCACCCCTGGTCCTGGCGTCCCGCACTGCCCCGTGGGGCGCTGCATGTTGGGTGTCGCAGCAGTGGGTGAGCCTGGGAGGTGAAAGGATCTTTCGAGTCGCTTCTCTCGCACAAATAAGTGTCTCTGGGGGCCAGGGCCAAGGCCAGGGAGAGCGGGCTCCGTCCTCCGACCCCGGCCACGGCCCTGGCCCCGGCCCGCCCAGCTGGGCGGCGGCAGCCCGGCGCTAAGAGGCCGGCTTTCATCTTCGTTCAGATACATATTGTATTGGCTGAGCGACATCAAAGGCCGAGCCCTTGCATATTCCGTCTGGGAGCGGAGCGGAGCGGAGCAGCCCCTTGCTTTATTAACGTGGCAAATGTTGACTCTTGTAATGAAAAATGCACAAACGCAGGCAAGTTTTGATGAATAGGTAATACAGATGGGGGGGGCTTCACCTCGCGCGGGTGCCTCCATCACAAGGACACGGAGTCCCTGCGGGAGGCCATGCGGGCCCCGGGGAGACCGAGTGTGACCACCAGCAGCACCCCAGGAGCCCCACTGGAGTCTGGGGGAGCCGCGTGTCAGTAGCCACTTCATCAAGCCATAAAGCTCTGCGGGAGGGGCCGGCGCTGTGGCGCACTAGGTTAAGCCTCCACCTGTGGCACTGGCATCCCGTATGGGCGCCGGTTCAAGACCTGGCTGCTCCTCTTCCGATCCAGCTCTCTGCTGTGGCCTGGGAAAGCAGTGGAAGATGGCCCAAGTCCTTGGGCCCCTGCACCCACGTGGGAGACCTGGGAGAAGCTCCTGGCTCCTGGCTTCAGATCAGTTCAGCTCTGGCCGTTGCAGCCGTTTGAGGAGTGAGCCAGCAGATGGTAGACCTCTCTCTCTGTCTCTTTCCCTCTCACTGTGACTCTACCGCTCAAGCAGCGAGTGTGCAGCTCTGCACAGCCATCTTTTGTGAAGCCTTGGAGACCTGGTCACACCGGCCTGCGCTCTCTACACGTGGAAACTCACCCCGGGTCTGGACCCGGCAGCTCAAGGCTAGGGCGCCCTGAAGAGAAGCTGTTCCCCTGTGCCAGCCCCTTATCCTGGGTGCAGCAGAGGCTGTGATGGCGGGACAGCATGGTGATGACTTCCCCTTCTTATCACAGGGCCGATCAAGTCCTCAGCGCCCAGTGATAAACTCTCGTTGATCCGGGAAGACTGGCCTTGCCCAACTGACTGAACCCTGTCCCCAGCATATGTGTCTGCTCGGAGCACTGTTTAGCAGCTCAGTAGTATCAGGCCTCCGGGTAAGGTCCTCTTGGACTGCTCTGGTCTTTTCTTCATGGTTGCAATAAGGCTGCAACAACCCCCACCATCACATCTTTGTGTTGCAGTATGTAATGCAAGATAGAAGGAGCCAGAGAATGTGAAAGGGGTGCTGCTAACATGCCCTCCACCCTTTTGGTGACATGCCTTTGAAGAAAGCTTCTCCCTAAAGCCTCCTAGGAAACCTCTAGATGTGTGCATTCAACATTTCCCAGTTTGATCAGGTAATTTGAAGAAAAGAAAGCGAGGTACTACAGAGAAGACAGCTCAGTATCTGCTCGCAGTAGTCGGTCAGGGGCTCTGGGGCCTGCAGAGGCCCCGGATCAGTGGCCCCACGTGGCCCAGGATTCCCACGTGGCCGAGATCAAGCTCCTTGCTGCGCCCTGGTGCGCGAAGCAGAAGTGAAAGTGACCTCCGGAACACAGAGGCGGTCCTGTCCTCTGCCCCGCCCCCCATCACGGTTTTCCATCTGTGACATCACAGAGGGGTCCCCAGGGGCCGGGCAGGCGGCTCTCCCCTCTCTGTGGGCCCCCCCCCCGGGAGTCTGAATTCAGTCCCCGAGAGATGATCGCAGGTCGCACAGGCTAAGGACCCAGTCCCGCAGCTGGGGTGCCCGCGGCAAGTCTCACATTTGTACACGTATCTCTGATTGACCAGCTACAGCTCGGGGTCCCCACGCCGCCCTCCTCCAGTCTCCCCGCCCTCTGTCACCTCGTCAGCAGAGCGAGGGATGATAAGAGGGGGTCCCCGGGTGGGCTTTGTGGAGGAGCCAGGTAAACTGCCTCTGGACCTGGGATCGAGCCCCCCTCCCCTTCCGAGCCAGCCCCCTGCTAGTGAACCAGGAGGCAGCAGATGGCGGTCCACGTCCTTGGGTTCCCATCGCGCACACAGGAGACCCTGAAGAAGCGCCCGGCTCCTGACTCCGACCTGGCCCAGCTCCAGCTGCTGTGGACATTCAGACAAAGAACCCGTGGGTGTTACGAGTAAAAAAAAAATGATGCCTCTATCACTCAGGAAGGCCAAGGGTCTGGAGAGCTCCCTGTCAGGACCTGGGGACAACGACCTGATGTATTTCCCACCCTGTCACTGGAGGAGTCGCCAGATGATCCATGAGGTGGGCGGAGCCTAGCCAGGAAGGGGTGGGGCCAGCCTGAGGCCCGTACCCCCTGCTAACGCTGATGGTGACTGCCGGGTGGGCAGCGACATGGCACCCCCTCTGCTGAGCGACAACACGGAGGCAGATGCGGCGGTGGTGGCCCATTGTACAGACAAGGAGCCTGAGTCTCAGAGGATGTCGCTTGTGCCAAGGCACACAGGCACTGAGAGGCGAAGGCCAGCAGCTCCCAAGCCTGGTGTAGCTTGGGTGGGGAGAGTGTGGGCCAGTGACGGCATTCTGCAGCCACGGCCATGGCAGACGAGCCCACAGCCTGGCTCCCCTGTACCAGCCCAGCCTTCCTGCTGCCTCCAGAGCCCGAGCCCCGGGGGTCCCCTGCCCCTCCTGCTAACATCGCCTTCCTCATCCCCATGGCGCGGTACCATCCGGCCGCCACGCAGCAGGGGGCCACTATGCGCACCCAAACCCCGCGTGACAGTGCCTCAGTTCAAGTCCGGCTCTGCCTCTGACTCCAGCTTCCTGGAGGGCCGCGGGTGGTGGCTCCAGGGGTTGGGTCCCTGCCACCCACATGGGAGCCCTGGACTGGGGACTTGACTCAGCTCTGGCCGTCGCAGACGTGTGGGAAATGAACCAGTGTCTGAGAGCTCTCTGTGTGTCTCTCTGCCTTTGAAATAAAACAGGAGAGGAGAGGGAGAGGGAGGGGGAGGGGAGGGGGAGGGGACAGGAGAGGAGAGGGGAGGGGAGGGGAGAGGAGGGGGGGAGGGGAGGGGAGGGGAGGGGAGGGGAGGGGAGAGGAGAGGAGAGGACTGGTGCCAGTGTTGTGGTGCCATGGGTTAAACCACTCCCTGTGATGCCGACATCCCACGTGTGGGCCCGTTGGAGTCCCGGCTGCTCCACTTCCGATCCAGCTCCCTGCTAACGTGCCTGGGAAAGCAGCGGCAGATGGCCCATGTGTTTGGGCCCCTACCGCCTGCATGAGAGACCAGGATATAGTTCCAGGCCTCTGCTTCAGCCTGGCCCAGCCCTGGCTGTTGCAGCCATCCGAGGAGCAAACCAGTGAACGGAAGATCGATCCATCTCTCTCTCTCACACACATACTCTGCTTTTCAAATTAATCCATAGAAATAAATAAATACATAAATGCATCCTTTTAAAAGAAGTCCACACTAGAGCTCCGTCCACCAGGCAAAGAGGCTCTGGGTCTCTCGGGAGGTCCTCGGGCCTCAGCTGCTGGCACAGCTGGCTCAGGCGAGCCCGCCCTCATGCTGCGCTCCCAGGCCTGCGCCAGCTGCTCTGGGAAAAGCAGCCTCCTGGCCAGAGAAGTCTGGAAACAGCCACGCAGGTGGAGCTCTCGCACCTGCTCTGCCACTTCCCTGTCCGGGCCACGCCCGCCCCCTGCCCCAACCCTCCAGCCTGTGCCACACCTGTATTAGCATCCTCAGCCCCGCCCCTCCCCCTCCGTGAGCTCCTGCCCCTCCGCCTTCGTGCAGCCACTCTCGGGCCTGACCCGGCCGTTCTGTGCTCTCCTCCATCCTTCTTGCAGTTTTTTGGTTTGCCACAGCCAACCCTCCCCACCCCCCCTCTTCCTGGATACAGCCTGAGCTGCCTGAAGATTCTGGAACCAATTCCACCCCCTCCACACTCCCCCCGCACTCAATCCACACACAGACAGGAAACTGGTTGTCCCAGCTTGTCACAGCAAGGTGTCCTGTATGGTTGTGCAGGATGTGCACTGCACAAAGGCTAAGGGGTAAACGCAGGCCATATACTGCATGCCAAACCTTGTGTCCTAGCAGTCTTCACACTGCACTGCTGGGGGATGGCCAGGCAAGCCCCGTCACAGCTGCCAGCCAGCGAGGATGGCGTGGCTTTCCACCTCACTCACAGCAAGGCTCCAGGAGGTGGCCCTGGGCTAGCCACGGCAGGGTTCTAGGAGACTCCCTTCAAGTCCTGCTTGGTGTCACTTTCTGGGCTGCCTCCGTCTCCTTCAAAATGACCCCAGTTGCAATAAGGGTGACGGATGTGGAACCACTCAGGGGGCCCCACCTCCCAGGGGCGGGGCGCTGGCTCCTGGTTTCAGGGGCAGCCCGGACCACTTCGGCCCCATCCCTCTCCTGCCCCAGGAACCACCTCGTGTTAGCGCCGCTCCTGGCCAGCGAGCTCAGGTCCGCGGGCAGGGAACGGGCGGACTGGCGGGCGCTGACCGGTCCAGCGGCGACCCCAACGCCACCCTGGCAGGAGGCGACTGCAGGATGACTCACTGGTGCCCGAGCTCCCTGGTCTCTGGATTGGAGGATTTAATCCCCGATGCTTCGCGTGCACCCCTCTCTCCCAGTCTCTCCGCTGCTCTCTTATCCTCTACCGAGTATTTGTCACAGTTGCATTTTCCAAGCCGTCCGCTGTCTGCAGGGTGAGCGGAGCGATGCAGCTCCTAATGCGCAGATAAATGGAAGTGGAAGGAATTACGCAGGGAGGGCCAGGGCCAGGGCCAGGCCCGGGAGGGGAGGCGCGGGGCAGGGAGGGCCTGGCAGGTGCACGCGGCCCTGTCGCCGCCGGGACACGCACTGTGATTTATCAAAGAGCACTTGAGAGCTCCTCGGAGGTTTTAAATCGGCATGAAAAGAGGCTTCGTGGCACTCGGGCCCGGGCAGAATGGAGTGATTAGCGGGCTCCAGTGCCTGACCCTGCGCGCGGCTTCCGGACGCGAGAAGCCGGAAATCTTCAAAGGCACTCGGGAGAGACAGCCCAGCGGGCACGGACCCTGGGGAGGGCATGTGGAGCCCAGCGGCTTCTGAGGACCCGGTGAGCAAGCCAGGAGCTTCAGGAGCCGAGAGGCCTGGGGGTACAGGGGGTGGCGTGGGGGGTATTGGGGTGCAGGGGGCACGAGGACTGGTAAAACAGGGGACAGTCTGTGAGGTGCTGGGAGTCCCCACTGCTGGTTTGATGCAGTGCCTGCAACGCCCCCCCCCCACTTAGAGACGGTTCCTTTGAGACAGCACAGCCCAATCCCACCACTGCCTTTGCCAGTCAACCCTCCCAGGGCGAGTTCTGGAAACAGCAGTGAAGAGGCCACTTAGGAGGTGGAGCATGGTGGCGCAGCAGGTGAAGCCGCCACCTGCAGGGGTGGCATCCCATATGGGCGCCGGTTCCAGTCCTGGCTACTCCACTTCTGATCCAGCTCACTGCTAATGGCCTGGGAAAGCAGCAGAAGATGGTCTAAGTGCTTGGGCCCCCGCACCTGCATGGGAAGAAGCTCCTGGCTCCTGGCTTTGGCCTGGCCCAGCCCTGGCCAGTATGGCCATCTAGGGAGTGAACCAATGTATGGGACATTGCTCTCTCTCTCTCTCTCTGTAACTCTGTGTGTGTCTCCTTTCTCTGTAACTCTGCCTTTAAAATAAACAAATAAATTGTTAAAAAATTAAAAAATAAAGATGGCGCTTGCAACGCCTGCACCCACAGTGGAGTGCCTGAGGTTGAGAGCTGGCTCTGCTCCCGACTCTGGCTCCCTGGTACGTGCACCCTGGGAGTCGGCAGGTGATGGCTCCCGGGTCCCTGCCTCCTGCATGGGAAACCCAGGTGGATTTCCAAGCTCATAAACCAGTTGTTGGAAGCGCTGTCTCTCTTTCCCTCTCTCTCCTTCTCCCTCCCTTACTCTCAAATAAAAATGGAAAAATGCATAAATTAGAAATTGCCATGAGGAGCACAGCAGGGGCCCTAAAGCCTCAGGGAACTGAACCTTGGGCCACGTGGGGGCAAGACTGTGACTCCCCCCAGCCTGGTGCCCCTCCACCCAACCCGGCGCCCGTCCCCCCAGGCCAGGACCTCTGCCTTGGCTCTGCAGACATTTTGGACACGATGTGTTTGTATCCGGAAGGACAGTGGCCACTCTGCGCTGTAGGGTGTTCACAGCATCCCTGGGTCCTGCCCACTGGACGCCAGCTGCGCCTCTTCACCCTGCGCCCCAAGTGAGGACCGAGAGTGTCCCCAGCCCTTACCAGGTGTCCCTCACACTCCAGAACCGTTCCTGTGGGGCAGCAGCTCTCGGGCTATGCTAGAACCATCCGCCGTAGGCTGCTGCCTCGCTTTAATTTGGAAAACTGCGCTAATAAAAGATTTCTAGAAATCCCACTGGAACTGCGTTTAGCAGAGCAGGAACCCAAGCGGACCTGAAGGGTTCACTAAACTTCAGCTGAAAGCCCCTCTACTGCTTGTTCTAAGAAGACCCATTTAATGCTGGGCGAAAGATCATAACAACATTAAGAAATTGGAGTCATTCCCTTTACAAAATGTAGTTATTTCTTATTGACTTGAAAGGCAGAGAGTCAATGAGAAAGAGACAGAGGTCTTGCACCTGCCGGTTCGCTCACCTTGAGGCTGGGCCAGGCCAATGTTAGGAGCTAGGAACTCAGCCCAGGTCCCTGTGTCGCTGGCAGGAAGCTTTGAGCCGTCAGCTGCTGCCTCTCGGGGTGCCCATTAGCAGGAAGTCGGAGCCAGGGGCAGAGCTGGGGCGGCAACCCCGGGACCCTGGCACGGGAGGAGGGCGTCCCCACCGGCGGCTGAGCCACCGCACTGAGTGGCTGCCTCTCACTTTGTTTTCTTGTTTTTTTCTTTTAAGATTTTATTTATTTATTTGAGAGGTAGAGTTACAGACAGTGAGAGAAAGAGACAGAGAAAAGTCTTCCTTCTGTTGGTTCACTCCCCGCATGGCCACAATGGCCAGAACTGATGTGATCGGAAGCCAGCAGCCAGGAGCCAGGAGTTTTCTCTGGGTTTCCCATGTGGGTGCAAGGGCCCAAGGACTTGGGCCATCTTCTACTGCTTTCCTAGGCCATAGCAGAGAGCTGGATCAGAAGTGGAGCAGCCGAGACTTGAACCAACACACATATGGGATGCTGGCACCGCAGGAAGATTAACCTACTGTGCCACAGCACCTGCCCTTGGTTTTTGAAGGTCTGCATTGCGACTTTATTGACAGCATGCACACTGTTCTTTCCTCAGCTCTCCTCCCCGCCACTGGCCATGAACTGAGTAATGTCCTCCCAGAACACCTGTGTCGAAGTCTTCACCCACAGTAGCTGCGGAGGTGACCTTGTGTGCAAATGGGGTCTTTAGGGAGCTAATCTAGTTCAATGCAGGCCGTTAGGGTGGCTCCCAAGCCAGTATGACCAGGGTCCTTACAAGGAGGAGAAATCTGGACTTAGAGGCACAGGTGCACACAGCCAGCGCTGCCACACCTCCAGCTCCGAGCCCCAGCCCAGAGCTATGGAGCAGTAAATTCCTCAGTCCATAGAAGTTTGCGCTAGGAACTCTAGCAAACTCACACAGCACACGTCTTTGATTGGTGTTATTGTTTTACAGTCTAGCTGAATTCCATGAAGCATTCATTTCTTTTTTTAAAAGATTTTTATTTATTTGAAAGTCAGAGTTACACAGAGAGTAAAGGAGAGGCAGAGAGAGAGAGAGAGAGAGAGGTCTTCCATCTGCTGGTTCATTCCCCAGTTGGCTGCAATGGCTAGAGCTGGGTGGATTTGAAGCTGGGAGCCAGGAGTTTCCTCCAGTCTCCCACGCGGGTGCAGGGGCCCAAAGACTTGAGTCATCTTCCACTGCTTTCCAAGGCTACAGCAGAGAGCTAAATCGGAAGGGGAGCAGCTGGGACATGAACGGGTGCCCATATGGGATGCTGGCACTGCAGGCGGCGACTTTACCCGCTGTGCCACAGCGCTGGCCCCAGCACTCATCATTTTTATGCTATGCACATCCCACAAGCCGACCTGGAGACCCCTTGTGGTGCAGGGAGGCCTGGGAAGGGGGATCAGGGAGGGGCTGGAGAGCACCCTCTCCCCTACCCCCCCTCAGCGCAGAGCTGTGTTCTCCGGGACTTTGCCACCAGGTTGATTTCTGCACTCAAGGGCACATGGCCTCGCAGCATTCCATGTGAGAGGAGCCGAGGTCCCCGTGTCCCAGACTTGGTGCCCGGAGCTCAGGGATCCTGCTTCTCACTCTCTCCGTACCCCCCACCCCCAAGTTGTCACCCGAGGGGGCAGTCAGATCGCAGCAAAGCTGTGTGCTCCCCTCTGATCCAAGACACAGCCCTCCAGGAGGCGGGCCTTACGCAGGGCACCAGGGCGAGCACAGCGAGGGTGGGATGCTGAGGCCAGACACAGGAGAGGCTGCACTGTGGACGCGTCCTTGCTCCATGGAAACACAAGCGCCTTGCTGGGTGCCTTATTTGTGGTTGTTTTACATAGACTTTAAGGGGGAGGAATCGAAAAAAATGACTTTATTATTTTGATCGAGGACTCTGCTCATTGTACATGTCTTTATTATGATGACATTTAATTATGACTATAACAGAATATATATAATATATGTAATATATATAATATATATATATATAATATATAACAAGCAGGGCTTGTTAAAACAGGGAAAGTATAGAGAAGAAATGCACCTGCCCATCACCCAGAGAAATCCCTGAACATATCTGGGACCTGTCTTTCCAGGCAGGATGGCAGCCAGTCGGGGCCACAGGGGGACAGGTCGGGACCCATGGGGGGTGACCAAAGGTGGCTGTGGTATGTGGGGAAGCGTGACTTCTGCCCCTTCTGCACCCCGAGTAAGTCAGGAACAGGAATAAGAGCGTGCCGGCACTTGCTAGTCCCTCCACACACAATGGTCCTTGCAAAGGTCCTGTGGCCAGGACCTTGTAACGTCACTCCTGTGCTACAGACAAGGGGACTGGGGCTCTGTGGTGAAGCAGAGCGCCTGACTAGGAGGTGGCGACACAGGGATTTGGACTCAGAGCACAGACTATTTTTTTTTTTTTCAATTTTTAAAAAAGTACATTTTGAGAGAGAGGGAGAGGCAGACAGGGAGCCCCTCCCATTGGTTCACTACTCAAGTGGCCACAGTGGCTGGGGAGGTCTCATTCCACATCTCCCACGTGGGTGGCAGGGGCCCAAGTGCTTGAGCCGTCACAGCTGCCTCCCAGGGGCTTCATTAGCAGGAAGCTGGAGTCAGGAGCCAGAGCCGAGTCTCGAACTCTGGTCCTCCCACATGGGATGCAGGTGACTTAACGCTGGGCCAAGTGCCCATGAACACTCTTCATCCGTCCCCTGCTCCGTCCTTTGACTACAGTAGGTGCCTAAACATGATTGGCTGAATTTCACTGAAAGTCAAATTCTTTCCTCACTAGGAGATGGGACTTCTTGGTTTACGAATAAAAATGACAGGGCTGGTGCTGTGGTGTAGTAGGTTAAACCTCCACCTGTGGCGCCAGCATCCCATGTGGGCGCCGGTTCCAGTCCCAACTGCTCCTCTTCCAGTCAGCTCTCTGCTAAGGCCTGGGAGAGCAGTGGAAGATGGTCCAGGTCCTTGGGCCCCTGCACCCACATGTGGGATCCAGAAGAAGCTCCTGGCTCCTGACTTCAGATCTGCCGAGCGCCGGCCGTTGTGGCCATCTGGGGAGTGAAGCAACAGCTGGGAAACCTTGCTCTCTGTCTCTCCCTCTCACTGTCTATAACCCTACCGCTCAAATACATAAATTAAAAATATTTTAAAATATTATTTTAAAAAAGAATAAAAATGAGAGCTCAGTACTATTTGGATGCCTACTATGAGGAATCTTCCAAAAAGTTCATACACAATGGAATTAAATGATGAGCTTATTTTGGTGCCAAAAATATTTGGAAATCCATGCATATTAGGAGTGTTCAAATGTTCATGGACAATGAGTATAATCATAACAATAATGATAATAAACTATGCAATGGATGACTCACACTGGTGTCATTCAGTATTTCTCCTGGGAGCCATTGCCAGCATCATAGGTAGGGGTCACTGTCATCTATGTCCACTAGGGGCGCAATTGGACCCTGAGCTGGGGCTGGTATTCCAGTTATCATCAGAATTGCTTGGAATGTTGACCAGAAGGGATTCATCCATCCTCATGTATGTTCTGTGCCCCACAGGAGCTAATACTCCAGTGGGAGATGCAGGCATTTGTCCAAGAAATCTAAGCTGTAACTCACCAGGGCCGCATAGGGAAGTCCCGTGGCCCAGGGAGACCTCATGCGTGGAACGGGTGATCTCAGGCTACAGGAGAACTTTCCCCGAGATGATGTTTGAGCCCACACCTGCTGAGCTGCGGAAGAAAGATGTACCTGGCAGAAGAGTAAATCTGTGCAAAGGCCCTGTGGTGAGATGGGACATGCAAAGAACAAGGAAATAAAAGACAAATGCACTTGACTGGGCATTGGCAGTGAGAGATGGAGTGTGCAGGTTGAGAAGGCCCTCAAAGATGTTGGTTTTTCTTTACTTTTTTAAAGATGCATTTATTTATTTGAGAGGCAGAGTTACAGAGAGAGGGAGAGACAGAGAGAGAGGTCTTCCATCCACTGGTTCACTCCCCAAATGGCTGCAAAGGCCAGAGTTGGGTCAATCGAAAGCCAGGAGCCAGGAGCTCCATCTGGATCGCAGGAGTCCGTGCCCTTGGGCCATCATCCACTGCTCTCCCAGGCACATTAGCAGGAAGTGGGGTCGGAAGTGGAACAGCCAGGACTAGAACTGGCGCCCATATGGGATGCCGGCGCCGCAGGCAGAGGCTTAACCTACTACACCACAGCACCAGGATTGGTTTTTCCCAAGCAGGGACCACTCCAGTCGTATTATTCCTACGTAGAGGCACAGGGACATCCATGGGGACAGAGGCCAGGAGTGGAAATGACCATGGAGTGAGCAGGAGATCCACCCTCCTGGAGGGGAGAGTTTAGACAACCACTTGGCCAGAGCCTTCTCTCCTGTCCCATCAGCATTCCTCCTCCTGTCCTCCTGGGCCTCCCACAGGGTCTCAGGAACGAGCCGGGGACACACAAAGGCTCTCGTCATCTTCCCACCAGAGAGGGACTCAGCCTCTGGTGCTCAGAGCTGGCCCCGCCCACCAGGCCGCACGGCTCACCTTGCTGCTTACCTGACCGAGACCCCCTGAGCGTCCTCCCTCCTTCTCCTCACGCTCACCCTGAGGTCTTTCTGCATTCATTCATCCTACCTTATTTTTGAAATGAGCATTTCACATCTACTTTAGCATTGTTGCAATGGCGGTGGATGTCGGCCGGGGACACCCATGACATCATCGCATTAGCATCAGGTGGGCATTCACGTTGCCCACGGGTGTGTTTGCTCAGTGGAAAATCCCAGAGACAAAAGTGCAGTATCCCTTTAGGAAAACACAGACAGGGGACCAGTATTGTGGTGCAGCGGGTTAAGCTACCACCTTCAATGTGGACATCCCATATGAGCACAAGTTCGAGTCCCGGCTGCTCCACTTATGATCCAGCTACCTGGGAAAGCAGCAAAGGATGGCCCAAGTGCTTGGGCCCCTGCTACCCACCTGGGAGACCCAGATGGACCCCAGGCTCCTGGCTTCAGCCTGGCCCAGCTCCAGCCCTTGCAGCCGTTTGGGGAGCGAATCGGTGGATGGAAGATCTGTCTCTTTGTAACTGTGCGTTTCAAATAAATAAAATAAAATAACAAGAAAGCACAGAGACCAATGTGCTGAGTTCAGAAAGTTGGTCTCTGAACATGGAGAAGGTTCGGGAAAGCCTCTGCCAACTTCTGTCTCTTGCATCTTCCCCTTTGTGTGTGCAAAGAGTGACCTATGACCAACATCTATGTTTATCCTTGTATAAAAGAGCACTTTCATTAAGTATGAAATAAAAATTCTAAATGATTAAAGAAGCATTGTGCATATTTTACTTGGCAATGACTTTTACTTTCTCAGTACATAAAATAATGATGCATTTCACCATTGACAGAGCCGAAGAAATGCCATAAAATGCAGTCATAAATGTTAACGATGTTTGCCACCTCCTCCTCCACACCGCAGTGCACGGCAGACAGGACGTCTTCTGCTTGGTCCAGAGCGTTGGGCCAAGTTCACGTGAACTTCGCTTGGATGGCGTGCGCCCTAGCAGTTCAGACAGCGGATAAGATGCTTGCATCTGGGGCCGGCGCTGTGGCGGAGCCCGTAAAGCTGCCTCGTGTAGGACTGTTGTCCCATAGGGATGCTGGTTCAAGTCCTGGCTGCTCCACTTCTGATCCAGCTCTCTGTTGTGGCCTGGGAAGGCAGTAGAAGATGGCCCAGGTGCTTGGACCCCTGCACCCACTTGGGAGACCCAGAAGAATCTCCTGGCTCCAGGGTTCAGCCTGGCCCAGCCCCAGCTTTGGTGGCCATTTGGGGAATGAACCAGCAGTGGGAGGGCCTCTCTCTCTGTCTCTCCCTCTCTCTTTCTGTAACTCTACCTCTCAAATAAATAAACCTGAAAGGAGAAAACAGAGGTGCTCACACCCCACATCGGAGTGCCTGTGTTTAGGACCGAGTTCTGGCTGCGGCTTGTGCAGACCGTGGGAAGCAGCGATGGTGACCCTAGCAACTGGGTTCCTGCCACCATGTTTGAGACTCGCATTGAGTTCCAGGATCCTGGCTTCTTTTCCTAGTTTTTTGGATATTTGTGGAATAAAGCAGCAGAGAAGGTATCTCTCTCTCTCTCTCTCTCTCTCTCTCTCTCTCTCTCTTAGTGTGTGTGTGTTTGTCTGGTCTCTGGCTCTCAAATAGAACACAAAAGCAAGCAAACAACAAGAACAACAGCAAAACCTTCTAGAACTGACAGGCTGAGGAGACGATCACAGCATCCGATATCGGGAGGGGCACGAGGAACCACGCCATCGAGCGAACACCCAGGAGCGGGTCAGAGTCAATACGGGCAGATAATTTATTGAAATATTAATTAGAGTTTGTTTTCCTGCTATCTTTCCCTTCAAGCAGGTAGGCGGGCTTTGTAATTCTCGGCCCCGGGGGTTTCAGCAGGACTGCAAACACAAGCGGTCTGAAGTTACAGGCTCTTGCCATCCTTCAGAGAAGGTGCAGTGGATGAAGACGTGGGAGAGGGTGGTTGGCAGGGACTGGGGGGCGCCCCCCAGGAGCCTTCCCGGGGTAGGTAGTGAGGGCTTGAAGCTGAGCGGGGGACCTGTGGGGACTGCCGTAGGTCAGGACCTCCCTTCCTGTCCCCCGCTCCAGATGCGGGACCACAGCAGAGGCCGGCTGCCCGGCTGGCCCAGCGCTGGAGGTGGGCCCCAGGCCTGCAGCGCCTGCGCTCTCCAAAGCGTCTTTTGTCTCCTGCATGGAAGGGAAGTACCGGGGCCTTGGAGCTGAGCGAGGAGGGGGCCTTTGAACCCTGCAAGAACTGGATGTCGGCCCCTCCCAGGAGGTAAGGCAGAGAACTCTGCTTCCCCATGGGTAGGCCCGTGGGTGCCCCCAATCAGGCAACCGCAGTTTCCAAGTTAGCATTCCACACAGTTAAAGGAAGGGAAAGGGGGCCAGCACTGTGGTATAGTGGGCTGGCTTTCAGATGCCTGCAGCGCCAGCATCCCATATGGGCACCAGTTTGTGTCCCAGCTGCTCATTTTCTGATCCAGCTCTCTGCTATGGCCTGGGAAAGCAGTGGAAGACGGCCCAAGTCCTTGGGCCCCTGCACCCATGTGGGAGACTCGAAAGAAGCTCCTGGCTCCTGATTGGCTCAGCTCTGGCCATTGCGGCCATTTGGGGAGCAAACCAGTGGATGGAAGACCTTTCTCTGTCTCTCCTTCTCTCTATCTATAACTCTGCCTCTCAAATAAATATATAAATGAACAATAAAGGAAGTGAACAAATCCGATATTTCTTGCACACGTGACTTTGTAAACTCGGATCTACACTTCGAGACACCAAGAAAGTGATTCCCGTGGCTCTGATCCCCTGTGCTCGGAGCCGGACTTCCTGGGAGTCTAGAACACCCGCTATCTCTGTCCGCCCAGACCCTGGGGGCGGGAGCATCAACCACAGGCCGAGGGCTGCTGGCCCTGCCTCCTGGCCTTCCGGGGAAGACAGCTTTAATGGGCTTGCGGTCACGTGGCCCTCGAAGGCCAGCCCCCCCGGAAGGCTGTTTGCAAATTCCTCTCCAGAGCTGCTTCCCTTGAAGAGAGTTGCTACACAATCATTACAAATTGATTGCAAAAGAGCTAACAATCATGATTAAATCATTAAATTCTTGTCTACGCTTCAGAGAGCGGTGAGAAAATTAACTTCCCACCAACCTAATTTTTTCCTGAACATGAAATAATGATTTTCTGCCCGTCTAATTACAAAGCCAACATCTGATCAAGCCAGCATCCAGAGGGGATTATCGCATGCACGAGTATTAGACCTCATTACCAGCTTGAGTGCAAAATTATTACATCTTGTAATTGGATGGTGAGATTTATATACAGATCGGCCCGGTTTCTGTAAGATTGTAATTACAAGCTTCGTTGGTTAGCTACTTATCACTCAGCACAGAAGAGAGGAAAATAAGCAACAGAAAAGGCATTTCATTAACCCATAACCCTATCAAGGGAAAGCCACTGTAACACCCATGTCTGCATTAGGGAGAACAGCTAAATTCACGATGAAACAATTTATTATACTCTTTGCAAATGGGATTGCATTTTGTTTAACCCCTAATGAACTCTTTGGGTAAAGTGTCTGAACAAACCATTCATTTTATAGACAACTAGGTTCAATACAGTAATTATAAGGGGTAACTGACTGAGATAAATGCTCACCTGCTTAGAGGCATTTGATTAGAGGCAAAATTGCCGGGCACTGGGCGCCGGCACAAAGGCCCAGGGGGCTGGGCCAGCCTCGGCTTTCCCAGGAGCCACGGAGGGCACCAGGATCCTGCGTGGCAGGTCCCCTCCCCTCGGAGGCGGCGCCAGGGGTGCGTTCGTCAAGCTTGGCTGCAGCGGGCGAGGCTTAATAAAGCTGCAAAGGCGAAGCAGTTTACCAATTTTAGAGGCGCTGGTGTGGAACAGAGAAATTTAAATACAGCCCGATGAGGGCTCTTCCAGGGCTCCAGATGTGCAACCTAAATTAAATGTTACCTTTTGAGATGTTTGCAGCACTACAATGCCCACACACCCCCCCTCCCACTCCACCCCTCCACCCCCCCACCCCCCCACCCCCCCACCCCCTGCACAAAGTC
Organism: Sylvilagus floridanus; assembly: GCA_949820135.1. Classification (NCBI taxonomy): domain Eukaryota; kingdom Metazoa; phylum Chordata; class Mammalia; order Lagomorpha; family Leporidae; genus Sylvilagus; species Sylvilagus floridanus. The sequence goes on from OX463232.1 coordinate 54,657,849, forward strand.
TGCTGGGCGGGGCGTGGAGGGGAAGGAGGAGCAGCGGGCCCTTCCGCCGCCCTGGGTGCCTTCCCAGTAGGCGGACCCCCGTGCTCCGAAAGCTCACGGGGCCCAGTGCAGCCGGGAGCGAGGGCTGCTTTGTGACTGTGAGGATTAGACGCAGTGTGGGTCTCAGCGTGCACCAATAAAGCTTTATTAGTAATGAGCACAGCCGCCCTCCTCAATCTGGGCTGTCCGGGCGGCTTTCAGCCACAGGTGTGGACTTCGAAATATTAAAGACATTTATTCCCCAGGTCTGTACAGAAGGTGCGTGCTCACTCTTACCCCACTGCATTTATTCATCACCCCACAGACACAGATGAGCACCTAGTATGGGCCAGGCCCCCGCCAGGTGCTAGAAGAATGAAGAAGAAAAACACACAGTGCCTGTGCCCCCACTCATCCCTGTCACCTGGCTGCCATGACTGTTTCGGGGGTGGACCCCTGATCCCGGCAGAGACTAGGAGATACTTCCCCTTTTACTTGGAGTGGGCTCCCTGGGATTAGTTGGGGAGCTCTGGAGTGCACCTGGCCTGCAAAGAGGGGAGTGGAGCAGAGGGACAGAGTGACCAAGTGCTGCGGCCTATGTGCCCCTGAACCCAGCTGTGCCTGCAGGCAGGCTGCCCCAGACATTTCCGCTTTATGAACCGATTACGGTGCCTTTTGGTGGTTTTTGCTGAAACTGAGCTGTGGTCATGAACAGCAGGAGGAATGTGATGGATTCATACACTAATAGCTATGAAAGAAAGCAGAATGAAAGAAAGCAGAATGAAATAAGGGCCCTGTGAGAGGTGTGATCCCCACACTGTGCAGCAGACAAGAGCTGGTTTTGCCTGGAAGGGAGGGTGCACTTCCTGGAGGAGGCGGCCTTTGGGCCTGGGCACTGGACTGTGGGCTGGGATTTTGATTGATGGAGGCAGTGTGGGAACTTCTTCATGCTGAAGGCTCAGCTGGGACAAGGAGAGGAAGCAGGGAGGGAGCCCCCCAACATGGCTCCTCTCACGTTTTCTGAGGCTTCATTGTGAGAGTACAGGGCGGCCAGCGCCGCGGCTCACTAGGCTAATCCTCCGCCTGCGGCGCCGGCACCCCGGGTTCTAGTCCTGGTCAGGGCGCCGGATTCTGTCCCGGTCACTCCTCTTCCAGTCCAGCCCTCTGCTGTGGCCCGGGAGTGCAGTGGAGGATGGCCCAAGTGCTTGGGCCCTGCACCCACATGGGAGACCAGGAGGAAGCACCTGGCTCCTGGCTTCAGATCAAGTGCAGTGCGCCCGCTGCAGCAGCCATTGGGGGTGAACCAACAGAAGGAAGACCTTTCTCTCTGACTCTCTCTCTCACTGTCTAACTCTGCTTGTCAAAAAAAAAAAAAAAAAAAGAGAGAGAGAGAGAGAGTGAGAGAGAGAGAGAGAGCGTACAGGGCCTCAAGGAACCCCGGCCCCCTAGCGGGCACACTCCAATCTAGCCCCCAGTGATTTTCATCTTCAGGTGTTCACACCTTGGTGTGATCCCCTGCCCTGTAGCCCGGGAGGAACTTTGCCTTGCTTCCAACCACTGGACTGTGGCAAGGTGGCAGGATGTCGCTTCCGGGATGAGTCTCCTTCTCGTTCCCTCTCTCACCTTCCTGGCTTTCAGATGCCTTGAAGAAGCTGCCATATCACAGGGGCCCCTCTGGCCCCTAAAAGTGGCTCCAACCAACAGTCAGATTCAGAATCCCACGGTCCAGCGGCGCTCCGGGGACTGCTGTCTGCCGACAATCGCCCAAGGTTGCCAGGGGCTCCTTCGCCAGCCAAGCACCCCAATGAGACTCCATCCCAGCCCACAGCTTGCAAAGCAGCTGTGTGCGAGGTCCTGAAGCAGCGGGCCCAGCTGGACCATGCCAGGATCCCTATCCCGCAGATGTGGTGAAAAAATGATCATGCCGTTTAAAGCAGCTAAACCCCACACCAAAATCCCCTGCCGAGGGCTGGATGCGGAAGCTGGGTCCCCAGTGTGGCAGCACTGAGAGGTGGCGGACCCTGTCCTCGGGAGGGATAAATGCTTGTCCCATGAGGGAGTCAGTTGCCCCAAGACTGAGTTATGGTCCTGAGCGAGCTTGGTGCTACCGCACTCCCTGGCTCCACCCGTGGGGATGGAATTAGCATCCTTATCAAAAGCAGCTCCAGGCGCTCCCGGATCCCTTCCCTCTGAGGACACTTAGAAAGCATCAGATTTGCTGCTAACTTGATCTTGGACTTCTCAACTTCTTGAACTGTAAGTTCGGGTTGTTTTTAAATCACCCAGTCTTTTTCTTTATATAAAAGATTTATGTTATTTATTTGAAAGGCAGAAATACAAGAGGTAGGGAGATACACATACACACACACACACACAGAGAGAGAGAGAGAGAGAGAGAGAGAGAGAGAGAGATCATTTATCCACTGGTTCACTCCCTAAATGGCTGCAATGGCCGGGGTGGGGCCAGGCTGAAGCCAGGACCCAGGAGTTTCTCTGAGTCTCCCACGTAGGCGCAGGGGCCCCAGCACCTGGACCATCCTCTGCTGTTTTCCCAGATGCATTAGCAGGGGGCTGAATAGGAAGTGGAGCAGCCAGGACTTGAACCAGCACCCACATGGGTGCACATGGCAGTTTAGCCTGCTATGCCACAGCACCGGCCCCCCAGTATTGCTGAATTTCAACGAGAGTGCCAAGGTTATCTAATGGGCACGAATAGTCTTTTCAACCAGTGACACAGGGACAGAAGAAGCCAGCTGGATTCCCATCTCACGCCACTGTAAAAATTAACTCACAACAAACACAGACCTAAATGTATGTTCTAAAACCATACAACTCTTAGAAAGAAACACAGAGCTAAACCTTTATGATCTTGGGCTTGCCAAAGGATTCTTAGATATGACACCAAAAATGTGAACAATAAGAAAAAATAGATGAATTGGTCATCACCAAAATTGAAAACTTTTGTAGCATAAAGAAAATGAAAGGATAACTCACAGAAGAGAAGAAAACTCCTGCAGATTATCTACCTGATAACACCCTTGCATTCTGGAATATGTAAAGAACTCTCACAAAGACAGACAACCTGGGTTGAATGTGTGACACAGCCGCTAAGGTTGCTGGGAAGTCACCCGCATGCCGTGTTGGAGCGCCTGGCTTGGATCCCAGACACCCCACTTCCGGTCCCGCTGGGAGGCAGCAGGTGATGGCTCAGGTTCCTGAATCCCCACCACACACGTAGGAGACCTGCACGGAGTTCCAAGCGTTTCTCCTTGCCCTGGCCCAGCCCCAGCCATGGTGGACATTTGGGGAATTACCAGAAACTGCAAGACCTCTCTCTGTCTGCCTTTCAAGTAAAACATATATTAATTAATTAATAAAAAATTTTAAAAAGATAAATAACTCAATAAATGGGCAGAGAAGATGACCAGAGATTTTTCCAAAGAAGATATTCAATGGACACAGAATATTCAAGTGACACAGGAAAAAGTGCTGGGCAGCCTTAGTCATGGAGGAAATGCAAATCAAACCACGAAGACTCCAGCTCGCACCCTATGACAGGGCTATCACCAAAAAGACAGCCACGTGTTGATGAGAACTCGGGGAAACTGGAACCTTCACACACCGCCTGTGAGAATGCAAAATGGGGGCCAGCGCTAAGGCACAGCTGGTAAAGCCACTGCCTGCAGTGCCGGCATCCCATATGGGCACCAGTGTGTGTCCTGGCTGCTCCACTTCCGATCCAGCTCTCTGCTATGGCCTGGGAAAGCAGTGGAAGATGGCCCAAGTGCTTGGGTCCCTGCACCCGCGTGGGAGACCTGGAAGAAGCTCCTGGTTTCAGATCAGCCCAGCTCTTCCCATTGCAGCCATCTGGGGAGTGAACCAGTGAGTGGAAGATCTCTCTCTCTCTCTTTCTCTCTGCTTCCCTTTCTCTCTCTCTCTCTCTTTCTCTCTCTCTCTGCCTTGGCCTCTCTGTAACTCCATCTTTCAAATAAATAAGTAAATCTTTAAAAAAAAAAAAAGGAATGCAAAATGCGCCACTGTTTTGGAAAGCACTTGGAAGGTTCTTCAAACGATTAAAAGCTTGATAATACCATACGACCCAGGTAGTCCTCTCCAGGTATGTACCCAACTGCACTGAGAACGGATATCCATGAAAAGACCCGTCCATGACTATTTATAGAAGCATTATCCACACCAGCTAATAGGTGGAAGCAATCCAAGTGGTCCGCAAGCAATAAATGAAAAATAAAATATGGTCTAGCTCTGCAATGGAATATTAGCTGGTCATAAAAAGGCATGAAGTACTGATGCCTGTACCTTGGAAACATGCAGAATATAAGAAGCTAGTCACAACAGGCCAAATAGTGCACAGTCCCGTGCAGATGAAATGAACAGAACGAGGAGATTTAGAGAGACAGAAAGCAGTTTAGTGTTTGCCTAGAGTTGAAGAGGAAGGGCTGCGTTGTAAGATAGTGACAGCTAGAGGATGCAGAGAGTCTCCTGGAAGTGACAAAACTGGTCTGAAATTGACTGTGGTGATCACTGCTCAGGCCTGTGTACATATCCCAAACCACTGAACTGTGCATTTTAAATGGCGAATTGCATGATATGCATCTATACCTCAATAGACCTGCTCAAAAAATTTAAAAATGGATATTCATTCCTGCTAGCTGGAGAATAAACATAAGGACTGGAGCCTGAGCAGACATCGTGAGCCACGAGGGAGATGTGTGACACAGGCCAGGAAGTGAGAAGGGTGCTGGATCCTTCTCACTGTGCAACACCCCAGCAGCTCCTATCGCTACACTCCTACTCCTATTGTCTTTTGATAATAGATACGGAAGTTCTGATGTAGTCTCCTCGTGTCATTGAGTAACTTCCTGAGAAGACCACTGGGCACAGGAGGAATCAGATCTGCAGGCAGAGCTCAAACAGCCGTGGTAGTCTTAGTGGGGTCTCCTAAACCCCCCTGGCTCTCTACATTTCTGGTGGGGCATGGGCCTGCACCCGCTGCTCCTCTGTGGCTGGATGAGCCAATGCGAGTAGATTTGGGCGCTGCTGGTGGCCGTGGCACACCCTCGCCTTCACAGCCGCCTGCAGCCATGTAACACCTCACCGAAGTCTGCGCTTCTAACCTTGACCATGTTATACTCCGGAGTGATTTGGTTGGTGGTGGTTTTAATATAACAGTAACATCGCCCCCAAACTTCTGACTTAAGTTATTGGCTTCAAGATTAGCTTGTTTGTCCTGTGGTTTTACACATCCCTTGTGAATGCATAACCTACTTTAAGAAGTTACTTTGTTTACTGCTGGGGATGCAATGGAGGGAAATTGAAGAATGGCTCAAATGGATTTGTGGAGGTTTTTAGGGGCCGGCATGGTGGTGCAGTGGGTTTAGCTGCCTCTTTGGTAGCCCGTGTCCCATGTCGGCGTGCCTGAGCTCGGGTTCCAGCTCCGCGTCAGATTCCAGCTTCCTGCCACTGCCCAGGCAGGGGCAATGGCCTTGGTACTCGGTCCCGGCCGCCTCCATGGGAAACCTGGATGGAGCTCCTGGCTCCTGGCTCCTGGCTCCTGGCTTCAGCTTGGCCCAACTGTGGCTGTGCAGGTATTTGAAGAATAAATCAATAAATAAGAGTTCTTGCTCTCTCTCTCTCTCTCTTAAATAATCTTTTTTAAAGTCCTAAAAGACTAAAGACTTATCATAGATAAGAAAGTTAAATGCCATGAGGGCTACTGAATTGAGTTCTACAAGAGCAGAAGGAAACGAGGGGAAAACAGGTGACATTCGGATCAGGCATCCCTGAGCGCTAGGTACCACTTTTGCAACTTGTCTGTAGGCTCAGCTATTTTAAGCTTTTCCAGGGATGAAGGAGTGGAGATGCTGAGCTGCGCACGGAGTGGGGAGCGGCATATTGTGGGGGTGAGCAGGATATACTGCTGGACGGGACGAGGTGAGAGAGACAGAGGGTCAGAGAGGCCCCCAGCTACAGGCCAGGAGGACAATCGTGCTCCCTGAGCTGGGCAGACAGAGGGGCTGGATGGGGTGACAGTCCTGGTGGGCGGGGACAGTGCCAGAACAAGAGGGCATCTAGGAAGGGTCCCAGTCGCCAGGTTCTACACAAAGACTCAGCCAAAGAAGGTTGGGTGGGTGGCCCAGTTCACAGCCTCTCTCCAGTCCAGTCTTCCCCATAGGTAGGGCAGCAGGGTCACTCAGGTCACTGGTCCAGGGGTAGGGCAGAGGAGACAGGAGCAGACTTCCAGCCGACTTCTCTGCATCCTGCACTATGCGTGCGCTCGACGGCCAGACGCCCCTGGAAGAACGCAAGCTGGGCACATGCCACCTCGAACACGAAGCACCAGGCCCTGTAACCCTTGGAAACCTCCTGGGAAACCCTCTCATCGGCCACTGGGCTCACTCTGCTGTCACCACTGGGAGCTGGGGGAGCACCGGATGACGGCACGAATGTGACTGGGGCGCTGCCCCATTGCCTTCCGGGAACATTAGTCCATTCGATTCTCCCGGACCCTCAGAGGTGGGGGCTAATTCTTGTCCAGTTTTACAGAAGGAAATTGAGACTCAGAGAAGCTAAATGACCTCTCCAAGGTCACACAGCTGGTGCAAGCAGACTTCAAAATGTTCATGGACAACGGGACGGAAAGATAAGCTCATTTAGGCAAAACGGTTTTGAAAACCATGCTTAGTTCTTCTAGAATATGCATTTCCCAGGAACTTTTAGGAGCACCTGTATGTGTGGATTTCAAAATGGTTTTGCTCTGAAATGAACTTGTCTTTTCACACTCCCATCCTGCTTCCTTAGATCACGCAGCCCTCTCTGTGGCTGCACATATAAAGTCCCGCACTCATAAAACAGAAGCCGTGTCACCATCGCCACCGGGACCAACCCAGAAACCCACGGGCAAAGGCTGCTGTCATCAATAGTCTGCGAGGTCGCGCCCACGAGTCTGTATCTTTGTGCAGTGGAGCCACTTTGAGCATGGACTTCAGAAGCCGCTGTTCCTGGGCTCAAAATCCAGTTTTCCTCCTTCCGAGCCATGCGCCATGAGCTGAATGAGGTTGCTCATCTCAAAGTGGAGACACTATGACTCCTGCATGGTGAAGATCAATGGGACGACACACAGACGCTTCCACGGTGGATGTGCATGGTAGGTTTCAACAAGGGGGACCTGCTAACCAGGTCCCCCAGAGAGGGCTCCTGGCACCTTTCAGTAAGGGAACCTGGCTCAGGTGTTTAGGGCACAGCCCGGCATATGGTCAGTCGACCTCATAAGGAAGTGTTACTGTTCAGTTAAGATGCGGCTTAGGAGGCCCGCGTTCCTTGTTGGAGTGCCTGAGTTTGAACCCCGGCTCCGCTCCTGATTATAGCATCCTGCTGGTGTGCACCCTGGGAGGGAGCAGGTCAGGGCTCCCATGCTTGGTGGCCTGCCACCCCTGTGGGAAACCTGGGTGGGCTTCTGGCCCAGCCTTATTTGTTGTGGGCAACTGGGGAGTAAACCAGTAGCAGGGAGATTTCTCTCTGCATGTCTCCCTGTCTCTCAGATAATCTCCATGCACATATACGTGTACCTGTAAAGTTAATATTAGCAGCAGTGGCCGGCACCATGGCTCAATAGGCTAATCCTCCGCCTTGCGGTTCTAGTCCCGGTCGGGGCACCGGATTCTGTCGCGGTTGCCCCTCTTCCAGGCCAGCTCTCTGCTGTGGCCCGGGTGTGCAGTGGAGGATGGCCCAAGTGTTTGGGCCCTGCACCCCATGGAGGACCAGGAAAAGCACCTGGCTCCTGCCATCGGATAAGCATGGTGCGCTGGCTGCAGCGCGCCGGCCACGGCGGCCATTGGAGGGTGAACCAATGGCAAAGGAAGACCTCTCTCTCTCTCTCTCTCTCTCACTGTCCACTCTGCCTGCCAAAAAAAATTTTTTTAAATAAATAAAAAATAAAAAATAGCCTAAAAAATATTAGCAGCAGTACAGGAATTCCTAAATTGCATGGCTAATAAAGAAATAACTCCCTAGCGAGTGCCCTGGTCTTCCTGGAGACAGAGCGGGCCTTAGACATTCTCACCTACGTAAGCGGAAATCTCTGTGCGAACACAGGACCATCCGCGACGGCTGGTTTCCTTACCCATAGCTTAGGAATCTGGGCTTCAGCCCTAGGCTGCTGTTTATTTCTTTGCCCCACCGACTTCCATCACCCTCTCCCTGTGGCCGTCATTGCCAACGTCAACAGGAGATGATAGCCTTGAAAACCGTTCGCGCCCCGGGCACGAACCGCCTGCTGCCGACTGATGTGCAGGCCCTGGGACGCGGTGCCAGGCCCAGCGAACACGAGCCCTCTCCTCGTAGCAGGTGGTCTCACTGGCCCTGTGTGAGACGTCTGAGGCTGCCGCAGTCGGGGACCGCATGGCAGGGCGGGTGGGGAGGGCCACGTCGCCACGGAGGCGAGTCCCGTCCTTGCTCGAACAGCCGAGTCACCTCTCCTGTTCCCGAACACCCCAGAATGAGCCTGTCTGTCAGCACACCTGCAGCTTCTGACGCACATGAGAGACGGCCAGGGCTACTGGAGGGTAGATTTGCTGCCCCTGCTCCCCAAGGCTGCGCACACACCCAGCAGAAAAGCACGTGTGTGCAAACGTCCAAGGCTACCTGTGTGGGTTTCTATGTCTGACAAACATTAAAGCAGACAAAGCAACAGAGGTCCTGGCCACTTCCGGGTCCTGCGCCCCACACACCTGCTACCCGAGGGTTAACTCAGGGAATTCTCTCTGTAACCTCTAAGGCGGTTCAGCCGACTATCCCTGGACACGGAATCCTGGAGGTGCTGGGGACTTTCTCAAGGTCACATGCTAGCATTTGGCAACACCAGGAATGGAGCCTGGGGCTGCATATATTCAAAGCCCTGAGGGCTCCCATAGGTCCACATGCCGGCTTGCTTTGGGGGGGGGGGGTGCTGAGGCATTACCATGGGAGCCCAGAGACCCCTGCCCACCACTCATCAGGTCAGGAGTCCTGCCTAGGGCTTGATGTCCAAACTTCTGAAGCAAAGGGGCAGGAGGGGAAGGCGGGGGCAGGGAGATCACCCCCTCCACCCCTGCTCATCGGCTGCTCCGCCCCTCCCAGCCCTGCCCCACTGCCACCAATCAATACCAGCTTACATTTTATGAGACAAGGAGTTAAGTTGTTCAATTACGGGGGAGACAGCTCTATTCTTTCGTAACAAGTGATCTGAGTAGGGAAATCGATCCTGAGAGGCCCCGTGCACGCTGGCTAATTTTATATTATCCCGAGCCAATGGGCGAGCCCGCAGTAATGGAGTTGTTGTTCCAGTTTGTTATGGGGGGTGGGGATCAATAGCAGGACAGAAGAGGCTCCGTGTGGCAGCTGTGCTGGGGACGCGGGCAGGGAGGGACTTAGGAGGGGGAGCGCCTTTCTTGTTTGGACTCCTGCTCCTGCCGCAACCCTTAAAGAAAGTCGCTGGGCTCCAGACAGAAGCCCCGGGGCTGTCCAGCTCACCACTCCCACCGTCCCCAAAGCAGACTCCAGGCGGGGGCCACCGTGGTCGTGGCTGCCCAAGAGACCTGCAAAGCCCCTGTCATCACAAGACTGGGCCGCTGACAGCCACACCCTCCCTGTGCTCCTTGGAAGTGGCTTTGGGAAGGGGCCCAGGTGTGGCCTGGCAGGGAATCCTTCTTGGAGCTTGGTGGTCCAGGTTTTCTCCCCAAACCCACAGCTGAGACCACCAACACAGGTGGCCTCTGTCCTCTGCGCACAGGGATTCTGGCCTCTTTCTCACCCCCCTCAGCCTCCCAGGCTGGATCGTCTTCTCCCTGGGGCGGTGGGCTCTGACACTTGGGTTGTTCTACCTTCCCCTGTCCCAGAAGGAGTTGGCCCATCAGCAGCATGTGTGTGTGTGTGTGTGTGTGTTCACACATTTTGGAAGCTGCACCTGTTATGTCTGTGGTGGGCAGTGTGCAGTTAGGTTTCCTATCAGGTGGTTGGACTTATAAATCTGTTATAGGCAAACCATCCAGCTGTTGTTTTTAATTGTATTTACTTATATTTATTTCAGAGGCCGAGAAAGAGAGTGAGAGAAAGAGTGAGAGAGAGAGAGAGAGTGCGCTCCCCTCGGCTGTTACTCTCCAAATGGCCCCAACAGCTAGGGCTGCACCTGGCTACATTGGGAGCCTGGAATTCAATCCAGGCCTGTCATGTGCTTGGCAAGGATCCATGTCCTTGGCCTTCACCTGTTGCCTCTTGGGGTGTGCATTAGCAGGAGACTGGAGCTGGAAGCAGAGCCGGGACCCGAATCCAGGCACTCTAGTATGGGATGCGAGACCCCAGCCAGCTCTCATCACCGCTCCACACACCTGCCCCCTCCCAGGCGTTTGTCACGCACTGTGAGCTTGTTGTTATCCCAGTGCACAGGTGAGTCTACCGAGGCTCAGTGGGGAAGAGCCACGTGCATGCTCAGGACATGCAGCAGCAAGGATCAGAGCCAGGACTTGAACTTGGTGTCTCTGGCATGAACTCTGGCAGGGGAACCACAGCCTTCCAGGAAAAGTCATGGTCTTCCCAGGATTAGCCCAGTGCCTGCTATATCCATGTTAGGATGGTTTTCAAATTATTTTTTTAAGATATTATTTATTTATTTGAGAGGTAGAGTTACAGACAGTAAGAGGGAGACACAGACAGGTCTTCCATCTGCTGGTTCACTCCCTAAATGGCTGCAACAGCCAGAGCTGAGCTGATCCGAAGCCAGGAGCCAGGTGCTTCTTCTGAGTCTCCCACACGGGTGCAGGGGCCCAAGGACGTGGGCCATCTTCTGCTGCTTTCCCAGGCCATAGCAGAGAGCTGAACCAGAAGAGGAGCAGCCAGGACTAGAACCGGTGCACATACGGGATGCCAGTGCTGCAGGCGGAGGATCAGCCTACTGCACCACAGCACCGGCCCCTCAAAAATATTAAATCAGCATACTTGGTGTCTGCTACCTTCCTCATTAAACACACTCCCCGGAAGTCACCCCCCCATGCTGGCCCCGGGGGGCGTGGGAGGCACAGAGATGAGGAAGGGGGAGCCCTGTCACCCAGGAAGGGGCGTGGTGGTTGCTGTCCCACCTGGGACAAAGCGAGAGGCCAATGGCTGAGGTAAGGGCACTCATGGTCCCATTGTTGGGGGCCAGATGCACCAGACACTTTATGGATTAATCAAGCACATGGAAGTGCATTTTTATATGTTAATTAAGATGTGTTACAATTTTACAGCCTTTCCATATATATAAGTGTAATTCTCCCAACAGACCAGGCTAAGCAAAGTTATTGCCCCCTTTTGCAGATCAGCAAATTGTGCTACGTGCTAATGGCTGGCAGCCGGACTCAGGAGCTGTGTCTCCTCACCGCGCCTGGTGGTGATGCAGCCGTCACACACACTGGCTGTGCCGCGCTGAGATGAAGCCGGTGCTGGAGGCATCGACAAGCCAGCCAAGAGTAGCTTCCGGGTCTCCCTGAAGCAGACTCCGGGGCCGTGGGTTCCAACATAAACAGTTGATCGGGGCGAGGGTCCCGAAAGGGAGTGAGGAAGTGCAGCAGGGAGGGAAGAAGCCGGCGAAGAACGAAGAACGGGCGAAGGAGCAAGCGACTGGCGGCGCCCTGAGAGGCTCAGTGACGCCGTGAAGAGAAGAGGGCCCCTCCGTGGTCCCATCCAAGGACAGGGGGGCTGTGAGGTCAATGCCCCCCGCCCCGCTACAGGTTGCGGGCTGCTCCTGGGGCTTTGCCTCTGTTGCCTGCTCTGGGTGCCTTGTTCCCAGGTCAGGACACAGCCCTTGGGCAGGGGACTGCAATGGGCCCTGGGGAAGGTCTTTCCTGCGGAGGGAGCCCGTGCCACTGGCCCAGGCATAATACGTGAGCACCCCTTGCCTCAGTAAGAGCACCTGATTGGGGACATGTGTGGTCAGGGGTGTGGTCGGAGGGGTCAGACCTCGTCATAGCCGTCCTCTGGCCCCAGGACCCTGTCTATGCCCAGCGCAGAGGAGGTGTGTACTGGATGAAGGGTGAACTTTGGCTCAGCAAGGACGGGATCCTAAGCGCTCAGGGCGTTCTGCCTTCTGTCTAGTGCTGGCCCCGAGGGAGAAGCCCAGCCCACCCACAGCACAGAAGGAAGGGAGGGGCCCGAGCTCAGGAAGGTCTCGGGCACGGAGGACATGATCTAGATCTGGTCACCGACCTGCTTCTGTGCGTTAGGGAAGCTGTTCTCAGGCTCAGAAGGAGGTCAGGGAACCTCCCCCGCCCCTGGGATTCCTGAAACCTGCCTGCCATTGTCATAACCTAGAACACCGCTCGCCGTCTTCACTGTCACTTGGTCCTCAGTGTGCAGGTAGGTTCCCCAGAGGCTGTGTGGAGTGAGATGTCATAACAGATTGGCGCAGGAGCAGATGAGAAGCCGGCTGCCCTCTGGTACGCCAGACAGTAAAATCCCGAGCAAAGACGCAAGCGTCTCCCCAAATGCGCGCATTTATGGAGCACGCCGTGCGTTTGTCACTGTTCTGTATTTTATTTTATGTTTTTAAAGATTTTTTTATTTGTTTGAAAGGCAGAGTTACAGAGAGGCAGAGGCAGAGAGAGAGAGGTCTTCCATCTGCTGGTTCACTCCCCAGATGGCTGCAACAGCCAGAGCTGGACTGATCAGAAGCCAAGAGCCAGGAGCTTCCTCCAGGTCTCCCACGCAGGTGCAGGGGCCCAAGGACTTGGGCCATCTTCTATTGCTTTCCCAGGCCACAGCAGAGAGCTGGATCAGAAGTGGAGCAGCTGGTGCCCATATAGGATGCTGGCACTGTAAGAGGTGGCTTTACTGGCTATGCCACAAGCGCCAGCCCTGCCACTGTTCTTTTAAATATATTAGTGAATAAATATTTCACATGTTTTATTTCTTTTAAGATTTATTTATTTATTTGAAAGAGTTAGAGAGAGATGGCCACGACCACCAGGGCTGGGCTAGACTGAAGCCAGGAACCAGAAGCTTCGTCCAGGTCTCTCACGTGGATACAGGGGCCCAAGCACTTGGGCCATCTTCTGCTGCTTTCACAGGTGCGTTAGCAGGGAACTGGATCGGAAATGGAGCAACCGGGACTTGAACCGCTGCCCATATGGGATGCTGGTGCTGCAGGTGGCGGCTTTACCCACTACACCATGTGCCAGCCCCCAGTTTTTATTTCTAATGTGGTCAGTAGAAACAGATACTGTGTAATCTACCTAAGCGAAAGTTTTGTCAAGAATGATGTTTTTATTTTTAATTTATTTGTGAAGAGAGAGACTAAGAGTTCACTCCCCAAACGCCTTCAGTAGCCAGGACTGGGCTGTACTGAAGCCGGCAATCAGGCAGTTAGTCCAGGTCTCCCTTGTGGGAGGCAGAGACCTAAGCCCTTGAGGCTCCGCTGCTGCCTCCCAGGGTCTGCATGCACGGGAAGCCCTGGGGGAGGAGTCGGAGCTGTGGCTCCAACCCCGGCACTCCCATGTGCGATGTGAGAATGTTAAGCACCAGGCTAAGTGTCTGCTGTCGTAACGACAATTTTGGAAACAGTGAGGAGTCCCGAGATTGACAAGTTTGAGAACAGCCATGCTCAGGGTCTCTTCACCCACGTTGCACTGTGTATGGGCAGGCACACTCTCAGCCACCCTTGTGATCAGGACATGGCCTTATTGCCTGCGCCCAGCCTGTTCTCTGTACGCAGAGATGGGTGAGCTAGGAACAGTGTGATTTTCTTCTCTCACAGAGTCACTCAGCACAGCACTGACCCAGAAGGTGGGGGGCTCTCCCCACCCACCAAGCAATCAGTTCTCCAGGGGACAGCGGCTGGCTGTCCTCCACCTGTGCCCAGTTCTGACTTGGTCTGAATGGAGATGTGTGGGATTCCCCCTTCGAAGCCAAGGCAAGCCCCAGGCTATGACCAGCTGCAGAGTGGGGCTCCTGTGTCTTCGTGGATTTGGTTACGGATCAGAGCAGCCCCCCGAGCACTCTACTTCTGTGTACTCTTTATGAAAAAGCTGTCACACAGGCTGCAGGCTGATAGCTGGCAGGAACAGGTGCGCAGGCCCAGGTGTGAGAGCATGGCTTCCATGCCCTCTCCCAGTGGGTCACCCCCAGGGGTCTCCACCTGTTCAATCACCCAGAAACCCTGAGTCCGTCCTGTGGGGTTTGGATGGAGGTTTTATTACCTAAGCATTTTATACTCAATCATTCTCCATGGTTGATCTGCTCTACCTGCAGCCCCTCTTCCCTCCTCTGGGGTTGGGGTGGGGGAGTCCCAGCCCTCTGATTTTGTCCTGGTCTTTCTGGTGACCAGCCCCCATCCTGAAGCTATCCAGGGACCCCAGCCATCAGTCACCTTATTAGCATAGAGAAGACCCTCTTGCCCTGGAGATTCCAGGGGATTTAGGAGCTGTGCTGGGGAATGGGAAAGACTGAAAAAAATATATATATATATATATACTCACATATATATATATATATATATATATGTGACACAGATAAATGAAGATGATGATGATGAAGATAGTTATAGACAGATGATAGCTATAAATAGATGATACAGAGAAGAAAAGAGAGAAGGAAAGGGAAAGATAGAGAGAGAGAGGGAGAGGGAGAGAGGTAGAGGGAGAGAGAGAGAGAGAGGATTGATGTTACTGTAGATCACAGTATCACAGAAGTTATTGATCCCAAGTAGAGCAGAGAGTAGAGAGGTGGTCTGTCTATGGAAACCACATCCAGGTCAAAGGTCAGTGGGGAACCCGGGGCAGCAATGGCTGACCCAGTTTCAACATTGTTCTCGCTGGATAAATGCTATGTCTTGATTCAGCCTGGTCTGCCTGCTCTGAGCCATTATCCAAGCCTGTTTCTTAAGGCTGCCTGGCAATGCTGTGTGAGCTTGGGTAGCTGGCTTGTTCTCTCTGTGCCTCAGAGATAGAAGATTGTAAAGATTAAATAGAATACCATACATCAAACGCTCCATGCCTTGCACAGAGAAACCGCCCAGTACTCGGTGGGTGAGCTGTGACGATGATGAAGAAAATGACGGTGTCTGGGATGACCCAGGGTCCCAATCTTTGCAGCTTGTTGTGGAACCATGGATGAGGCCCTCTGGGGACCCTGGGGCCCCACCCTTGACCTTGATGTTCTGTGCAGAGTTGTGGATGGGCAGGGGCTTCCTTCCAAGAACTGTGCTCTTTAACTCAGACCAAGCTGATTGCTCTTACCTTCAACTGGTGCAAGGGCATCAATCCAGGACATCAACCTGGCTGTATCACCCCAGGTCTCCACTGGAGAACCAGCACTCGCCTGTATGCTATACACAAGGGGACCTCAGAAAGTCCACAGAAAAGGAAACTAATGGATAAGTTGATTTTGTTGCAAAAATATTTTTGACATGCATGCATATGAAGGACTTTCCAAAAGTTTATGTAAGAGGCTGATGCTGTGGCGAAGTAGGTTAAGCTGCCACATACAATGCCAGCATCTCACCCTGGAGCACCTGTTCAACCCCTGGCTGCTCTGCTTCTGATCCAGCTCCCTGCTGAGGCACCTGGGAAAGCAACAGAGCATGGCCCAAGTGCCTGGGCCCCTGCCACCTACATGGGAGACCCGGATGAAATTCATAGCTCCTGACTTCGGTCTGGCCAAGCTCAAGCTGTTGCAACCATTTGGAGAGTGAACCAACAGACAGGGGATCTCTCTCTGTGTTTTTCTCTTTGTGTCTATCACTCTGACTTTCAAATTAATAAAACAAATCATTTTTAAAAGTTCATGTACAATGTGCATGATGAAAAACATATGCATGAATGCTAAAGTTTTTTGTACCAAAATAAACATCTACTTCTGTTTTGCATAAACTTGCTGAAGCACCCTTGTACCTCACAATTCCATAATATTCTTCCTTACATTGATTCTGTAAATTTGCATGAGAGGTTTGATGTGCTATTTCCTTTTGTCTCTTTATTCACATTGAAATCAATCCGCACGGTTCCATGCACGCTGTATGAGATCCTTTCCTGAACCCTGAGTCCAACAGTGTGGAGAAGCCTTCCCTATTGTTCTTGTTTCCTTGAGTAGGTGGCAGGGCAGGGAAGGTGAGTGTCGTGATTTTTGTCCCTGAATCCCGAGTTTGCCATCAGGGTAAAGAGGATGGTTGGAGAGCTTCTCCGTGCGTTCTGTGACGGTGGAAGGATGCTAGCCTGCATCCTGGAACCCAGCAGGGTCTAGAAGGTGTTTTCTGCTGCTGTCCCCAACAGGGGGCCTTTTCCTGGTGACTGCTGGCTAAGTCTCATCTCTCCAGCGTGGTTCCAGCGTCGCCTCTGAGCCTGTGCTCAGACTCAGGAAGAAAGAAAGGCCTGGTGAGCTGGAGGAGGAGGAGGAGGAGCTGAGGAAGATGATGGGGGAGGAGGATTGCTCAGGGAACAAAAGAGCAGAAAGGGAGGGAAGAGGAATGGGGCAGGGACTTGGCTGCTCAGCTGGGTCCCCAGCGCCCCAGCTCCGCCCCTTCCCTTCGCCAGCCAGCATCTACTCAGACCTTGGCTTCCTCTCCAGAAATGTCCAGCAGTTCACACTTAATTACTTCATAAAAAACTGCAAAGTAGAAGAGGAAGAGTCAAATGCTCTCCTAAAAGGAGGAAGCTGCAGCTACTCCCAATTAGGAGGAAGTCCCGGGCTATTGAGACGCCGCCGTACAATTACATCAGGTAAAATGAATGGCTCCTTTAATGCTGACTTATTATGAAGACACCTTCTTATTGCGCTCATTAATAATCTTTAGACATCATTTTAGCGCATATTGGCTGCAATAACATTTCTATTAGCATCATGGTGGAGCAGGGCTGACAATTAAAATAAAAAATAAATCAACCCAAAGAGCGAACAAACGTAATTATAGTTCAGAAAGAGCTTTTATGTGTATTTGATTAGTCAGGGGAACCACGCCTCCCTCCTGGCCTTGAACTTGTGTTAGCCCCAATCTATACAAATGCTGATGCTGGGGCAGAAGACAGGTGTGGGGTGGAGGGGGAGGCTGGGTTTGTGTGATGGGGAAGGAGTCAGATCCCAGGCTCCGTGTGGGCTCCTGTGTAGGTCCCTCCTTCCCCTTTGAGTCTCTGTGTCGCCATTCCTGAAATGGGAATCTTTGAAGTTGTCCCACTTAGGGGACATGTGTCAGCATGTGAGGGCATGTCAGAAAATTCGTGGAAGATAGAATGAAAAAGTACGGTTTGTTAGCACAAAACAATTCTGAAATCCACATGCATGGTTTTGTACTAATATACATTGCCATGAACCCTTTAAAGAGTCCTTGTATGCTTGCATTCCTATTTTTTTTTGTACCAAAGTAAACTTATCTTTTGATTCCAGTTCCCACAAATATTTTTTTTTTAATTTGAAAAACAGACACAGAGAGTGTGGGTAGGAAGAGAGCTCCCATCTACTGTGGGTTCAGTCCCCAAAGGCCCACGGCATCCTGGGCTGGGTCAGGCTGGAGCTGTCACCTGCTGCCTCCCAGTGTGCACATCGGTGGGAAGCTGGAACCAGAAGCGCAGCTAGGATTTGAACCCAGGCTCTCTGACAGGGGATGCCAGCAGCCCAAGCGAGAGCTAACTGCTATACCGAGTTCCTTTCCCTGTCTGCTGCTAACTTTCCGCAGTCCCTCGTGTCTGCTGCAGCCCAGGGCTCTACCAAACTTGTTTACTCCAGAGGACAGAAGGAACCCGGACACCGAGTGTCGGGCGTCAGAAGTCTAAGAGGTGCAGGACTCTTGCTCTCTCCACGGCTGCTCTGTGGCCAAAACCTGGTCTCTTCTGGAGCAGAGGGTCTCACCCGGGGCTGATGGTCCACGCAGACGGTGTTAAGGACCTTGACTTGGGCTGTGGCATCTGCAGGGGAGAGGCCAGGGATGCTGGCTGATGCCCTCCAATGCACGGGCAGCCCCTGCGGCAGAGAATTCTGAGACTCCAAGTGAGCCACTCTGGCTGAGACTGAACGATGCTGCTGGAGGCGGCAGATCTGTGCCTGGCTTCCTCACCGACGCCACACCTCACAGCCTCCCTCGGGACATTCTCCTCCACCAGGTCCGAGCGGAAATTCATTCAGCTTTCAGATTAACTCAAATACCGGAAAAACTAAACTCTTAGACACTCATATATATTCTCAATGATGACCTAGATGACACTTATATAGACATATCATATGTCATGTCCCACATGAATTAGCCTATGTCCATCACTGGTCTCAGCTTCATCCTTACACAGAAATTGAGTCCTTGCCCAAGAATTTTATATATACATATACATTATATATTAGCATATGGTGCCCTATAACTGTGCAAATATATAATGCCTCATATAAACCTGCAATGACTTAGAGAGAGAAATATTTTTTTTAAAAAAAGATTTATTTTATTTATTTGAAAGACAGAGTTACAGAGAGAGGTAGAGACAGAGAGGTCTCCCATCTGCTGGTTCACTCCCCAGATGGCCGCAACAGCCGGAGCTGTGCCTATCCGAAGCCAGGAGCTTCTTCCCACGTGGGTCTCCCACGTGGGTGCATGGGCCCAAGCACTTGGGCCATCTTTTACTGCTTTCCCAGGCCATAGCAGAGAGCTGAACCAGAAGAGGAGCAGCCAAGACTAGAACTGGTGCCCATATGGGATGCTGGCACTTCAGGCCAGGGCATTAACCCACTGTGCCACAGCGCCGGCTCCAAGAGAGAGAGAAATACCTCCCACATAGCCCTCTGTATCTGCAGCTTCTGCATCCATGGATTCAGCCAACCACAGAGCAAGCATGCTGGGAAATAAAGTTGCATACACACTGAGCATTAGTCCCCACACAATGCAGCGTAGCACCTGTCTACCTAGCGTTTGCAGTGTCTATCATCCTCATCGGGAGGTGGCTCAAAGCGCAGGGCACAGTGCCCAGGTTCTGTGCAAATGCTCAACCATTTTGCCTAAGAGATTTGAGCATCTGTAGACTTTGGTATCTGGGGGGGGGGGGGGGATGTCCGAGAAACGATCCCTTGTGGCTCCTGGGGTGGGGGGCGACCACACGTGGAAAATGTGTCTGATGAAAACGCTGTGCGTGGAGGTCTAATTTTTTGCACTCCTCGCTGTGTACCGCATTTGTGTGAATTCTTGTGTGAACTCTTGAAGCCCCGTGCCCTTCCGAGGTGCTGAGGGAGAAAGGGCCAGGCACGCTGTGAAGTCCTTTCAGGCTGGGGATGAAGCTGCCGCCGGAGGCCCCTGCGGGTGCTGCCAGCCCTGACACCTGCCACTTCTTCCGGAGCCTGGGGATACAGCGGGAGCCTTTGCAGGGGTTTCCCGAACATTCAATTTCTTTTTTTTTTTTTTAGAAATGCCGTTTGACCTCTTTTGAAAATTATCCTTTAAAAAAATGAATCTCCACAACCCTCAAGATGCTGAGTATCCAACTTAACATAGCTGGGACCACGGGTTCATTCCTGCACAGAGCGAGACTGAAACCAGCCTGGGACCCATGGAGGCGGGGCTTCTCTCCAGTTGTCTCCAGCTGAAGCGTGCTCAGACTTTGCAAACGGAGTTATAGATGCTAATCACATGGAACGCAGAGAGTCTTCAGACTCAAACCTATTTAAGGCAAAACTGGGTGGGAAACTGTTATTGTCACAAATCGTTTCTAATTTCCAATGGGGAAAGGAAAGAGTGAGTCAAAAGCAACTTGCTGAGTGACTTAAAAATTCAGTGTTGGGAGTGAGCATTTAGCCTAGCGGTTAAGACACCGCCCCCGTCCCAGCTCCAGCTCCTGACTCCAGGTTCCTGCCAGCAAAAACCCTTGGGGGCAGCAGCTGTGGCTCAGGCATTCGAGTTCCTGCCACTCACGTGGGAGACCCGGATGGAGTTTCTGGCTCCCGGCTCCTGCCCTGCCAGCCCCAACTGTTGCAGGAATTTGGGGAGTGAACCAGTGGATGGGAATTCTGTGTGTGTGTATGTGTGTGTGTATATATGTGTATATCTGTGTACATGTGTGTATGTGTGTGCACACGTGTGTTCATGTATGTGTGTTTATGTATGTTCGCGTGTATATATGTGTGTGTGCCCAAGTGCTCGTCTTTCTACTTCTTAAAAAAGTAACAAACAATAAATGGAAATTATAAAAATTTGAACTCTGTATGAGTTTTCCTTTGCTGCATAGCATCTTACCACACACAGTGGATTCCAACAGCACACATTTATTATCTCATAGTCTCTAAAGCTTAAAAGTCCAGACACAGCCCAGCTGGGTACATGGTTTCAGCGGTCCCTCAAAAACAGGTGTAGTGATTCAGTGGTCACTGTGCCAGTCTTGGGAAGCAGGACCTTCCGGGTGGGATTTGGATGAGTGATGTTACCGTGGGAGCGGGTAAGTTACCGCGGGAGTGGAATTGCTCTGCGCTGAGCTGGGCCTTGGCCATGTTCACCTTGGCTGTGTCGTCCTCCTGAACTGTGACTGCGACTTAGTTTCCGTCGTCTGAAATGCACCAGCCTGCGGCCCTCCATCCTAGCAGACACTGGGGCCTGTGCTAGGACTCCCTGTAAACTGAAATCGAGGTGTTGGCTCCCACTGCGGTCTCATCTGGGGATTGGGGGCTTCTTCCCGACTCACCAAGTTGCTGGTGGGATTTGGTTCTTGGCCGTCAGAGGACCAAGGCTGCCGCTGCCCGGGATGCTCCGGGGCTCCGAGGCCACCTCAGGCCCTGCCCTCACGCCCACCCATCCCTGGGCAGTTCACAGCATGACTATTTACTGCCTTCCAAGCCGGCGGGAGACGCTCTGCTTCACGTCGCTTTGAAGGAGTGTCCTGATTAGACCAGGCCCACCGAGTGAGGCGAAACTCCCTGACGTGAGCTCTGAGTTGGCCGATTAGAGACTAACGCCACCTGCAAGGTCCTGTCGCCTTTGCCACCTTACATTGCCTAGAAGCAAATCCACGTTTCCATCTGCACTCAGGGAAGGGGAGGGGTGGGCAGGTGGGGCTGTTACCAATGGGCAGAGACCGTGGGGCGGTTGTAGAGTTCTTCCTAAGACAAAGAAACAAAACAGCACAGAAGGATGGCGCTGCCTCTCAGAACTAGAGAAAGAAAACCAAAGTATCAAGCAACGACGGATACTTAACACGCAACAGGAAAAGCACAGAGCTCCCTCTGGGTATCTCTTTAATCAGCCGCCATTGTTAAAATTTTGAACTCATTTTAACCCACAGAAAAGTTGCAAAAATAGTACAGAGTGGAGGACCTCTGTGAGTCCCTCATCCTTATATTAGAATAGTAAGTAGTCACAGTGCAGTTGTCAAGAATGGTCTAGAAGCTTCTGGAAGTTTTCTTGTTGCACCTGCAGGGTCCACCGTGCCCTCCCTCGCTGAGCACCATCAAGTCGCCTGCAACATCCTGAGAGCCATAAGACCCCATCCTGCCCCGGAGACGCTAACCTTGGAGGAAGCCTAAGCCGTGCGCCTATTGGGAAAAGTCAGATGGAACAAGGAGCAGGAGGGAGAGTAGCTCCAGCCTCCTCCCCTCTCCCTCCCCACACCTCAGGCCTCCAAACCAATGTGATCCTGTCTGCAAGTTTTAAACGTCCAGACCGGAGTCTTCAGTTTCTCCAGCACAAGGTTGACCCGTTTGCTGAGTAAATCCCTCCCCACCCCATGGACTCCATGTGGTCATCTCAAAACCTCTGTGTGTCAGGTGCCCTGGCTGCTAACACCTCACCCCCAAGCCAAGCACCTGCAGACCACAGACCTGTAGGAGAGGGCTTTAAGAGCCTCTACTGTGTATAATGACAACGCTGGGCATGCATTTCAGATTCTTTGCACCCAAATAAGATAATGTTGTCATTGCAATTTTTTTTTAAGATTTATTTATTTATTTGAAAGTCAAAGTTATGCTGAGAGAGAGAGAGAGAGAGAGAGAGAGAGAGAGAGAGAGTTTTTCCATCCTTTTGTTCACTTCTCAATTGGCTGCAACAGCCGGAGCTGCGCCGATCCAAAGCCAGGAGTCAGGAGCCTCCTCCAGGTCTCCCGCACAGGTGCAGGGACCCAAGGACTTGGGCTGTCTTTTATTACTGTCCCAGGCCATAGCAGAGAGCTGGATCGGAAGTGGAGCAGCCAGGTCTCTGGAGCAGCCAGGTCTCAAACCGTTGCCCATATGGGATTCTGGCACTTTAGACCAGGGCATTAACCCGCTGCGCCACAGCACTGGCCTGTCATTGCAATTTGAAGCCCGCCTGTTTAACCCTGCCCACACTGTCCAAGCACCAGGCCTCGGCAGCATCTCAGCTGTGAGTTCCAGCTCAGTGCCCCCGCAGAGGCCGCACCAAGCTGTCAGCCTGGGCTGCATCACTGGAAGGCCTCGCTGCCCTGTCCCATGAGCGTCTTCATGCACCAGGACTGCTTGTGACACAGCAGGTGGCTTCCCTGAGGCCGAGTGTCCTGAGAGAGAGACAGGCAGACAGACAGACACCGGTTAGGGGTGAGCATGCAATCAACACAGAAGCCGAGGTCTTTTGACTCAGCCTCAGCAGGGGCCATGTTGCTTGGCCACAGTCTGCTGACCACACACATGGAATGTGGCACAGCGTGGGAGGCGGGACACCAAGCCGTGATGACTGGGACCAGTGGCGCACTAGAGGCATAGCCTCTGAGACTCAGTTTACTCATCTCTATAATGGGGCTAACCGTGACTCCTTGAGTTAATATGTGTACAAGCAGTTGGATTTGTTTCTGGCATAGCATGATCACTGAATAAATATTAGTGTTACTTTTTTATCAATAATAATTGTATTCAGTTGGTGAGTTACAGAGAAGGGATCAAAAGCATTATTTTCTTTGCATGTATCACTAGAGGCAAGGGGCCTGCAGTCTTGTACAGTCTGTCACACGCGTGTGCACCTGGCCCAGCAGTTAGAACACTCACAGCTCATTTGGTGCCTCCAGCTTCCTGCCAGGGGCTCCCTGCTCCCCACTTGGGAGACCTGCATGGCATTCCCAGCTCCCAGATTGTGCCCAGTCTAGTAGGAGCCATTGCGGGAGTTTGAGAATTGAATCCATAGATGGGAGTTTCTCTCTCTCTCTCTCTCTCTCTCTCTCTCTTTCCCTCCCTCCCACCCTCTCTTCCTCTCAAATACTTTTTTAAATAAAGAATTTGAGAACGTAAGTTTAGACCAGAATAAAATTCTATGCACTAGAATATGAAAATGGTCAAATTATCATTAACATTTGCCAGAGTCCCAGTGTGGCTATGAATTTGTAGCAAATAATTCTACTGAGAATAACTAGAAAAACTGAATTTAAAAAAGTTTAAAACTCCATTCAAAGTCTTCAGAGAAACACTAAGCTCCTAAGCCTTAAGGGACCAAAATCCCACGGAGAAGAGAAATTCTCTGAGGCCAAGTTGTCATTTTTCACCAATTTTCCTCTCAAGGAAGCTGTGGCGTAGCAGGCTCTGCCACCGGCTACAGCACCGGCATCCCCTCCTGTCCTGGCTGCTCCCGTGGCAATGCAGCTCCTTCTAATGCACCTGCGAGGGCAGTGGAAGATGACCCAAGTGCTTTGGGCCCTTGCACCCATGTGAGAGACCTAGAAAAATCTTCTAGCTCCTGGCTATGGCTTGGCCCAGCCCTGGCCATTGTGGCCATGGGAGGAGTGAACCAGCGGATGGAAGACCTCTTTCTCTCTCTCTCTCTCCCTCTCTCTCTGTGGTTCTGCCTTTCAAATAAGTAAAATAGATCTTTAAAAAATATGAAGTACTTACTACTAGGGGAGGAACTGATTGAGACCCAACTTTGAGTCATCTCAGTACCTATTTGGATTCAGTAACCCCTCTCCACTCTAACTGCCTGCCAGAAACCAGACCCCCTGCGAAAAGGAGACGGCAGCAGAGCCTCTGCAGGTTTTTAGAGACAACATCTGACACTCACTGAAGAATCATCAGGCATACTAGGGAACACCTGAAAGAATAAGACACTGGAACAGGCAGTTCTAAATTACCAATACCGCAGGCCATCCAGTTATCAGAGTTTTCATATCTGGGCTTGGGTGATTTCTGCATTAAAAGAAAATAGAATTAAGAAATGGAGACTTTGGCCAGAAATCAAAATTCCAAAGATAGAAAATAAAAATAAAAATAATTTTATGAGTTCATTAACCCAGTAAATAGATTTAATCAAAGATTAGACACAGCTGGAAAGAGAATTAATGAATTGGAAGATATATGGGTAGAACATATCCAATCTCAAAATGTCCAAAAAGGCAGAAGAAGATTAGAGAAAAAGAAATATTTTCACAGATAAAGCTGAGAATTTGCCAAAACTGCAAATGACAAGAGACATATTCAAACTATACTGTGAGCTCCAAGCAGAATTAAATACAGAGGAAAACACACATCCTCAAATAACTGCTCCCAAAGAGGGAGATCTGAGAAGTACCTGGGGATGCACACTCACTCATACTCACACAAACTCACACTCACTCATACATTCACACACACACACACACACTCACACTCACACACTCATACTCTCACATACACTCAATCTCACAAACTCACACAGTCACACACTCTCACACATTCACACTATCACACACACTCTCACCCACACTCACACATACAAACACACACGCACACTCACACACCATGCTATCTAGTCAACCTCACCTCAAACTCTTAAACAGATCCGTGTATTTAGCTTGTATTGCTGAGGCCTTTTAATATGTTTACTGTTTTTGCAACAACGGGGCCACCTGATGGGAAGCCTAAGGCTCTGCCAGGATTCAAATCAAAGTCAGGAGACTGAGACCGGCACTCTGTCTCTCTGTCCCTCTGTCTCTGTCTCTCCGTCTCTCTTTCCTTCTGTCCCTCTGTCTCTCTGTCTCTATGTCCCTCTGTCTCTCTGTTGTCTCTCTGTCTCTGTCCCTCTGCCTCTATGTCTCTCTGTCCCTCTGTCCCTCTGTCCCTCTGTCTCTGTCTCTGCTACTTGATGCTGCCTCTTGCAGGTCGTTTTCCCTCTCTGTCCCCACCCCCTCACCCATCAATTGTCTGTTTCATGTGATTATCGAGTACATAAGATGCTACACATAAATGTGCCTTACAGACTGTGTTTCACCCCTTTAAGGTAAGTTTCCTCTTCTCCAGGAAGCCCACCCTGATACCAGCACCCTGAAACCTCTCATGAGGCTGAGGGTTCCTCCAATGAGCTCTCGAGTGCCTGTTCTTACCTTCCTGCAGCTCTGTGCCCACTTTCCCTGCTTGCCCCACTCACCAGAGAAACCCTGATGGTGGACTGGAGACTTAAGTCTATCCCCACAGTGTCCAAAACAGAGTTCCCACATTAAGTATGCGTTCACCTAGTCTAAGAGTGCTGGCCCTAAGTCATTTTCACTTACCTAACGTTTCTGGGTGGTGACCAGGCAAAGCGCTGGCAAACATTTTTTACACGCAATCTCTGCAGCAGCCTCAGGGAGGCGCTATCATCATACCCACTTTATAGACAAAGAAACTGAGGCTTAGAGAAGTGTAGTGAGATATCAGAGCCAGCTGCCTAGGAGGTGGAAGGGTTGGCGTTGGAGTTTGTGACATTGGACGGCCGCTGTCGAGCCTGTTCTCCCACCTGCTCCTGTGACCTTCAGGAAAAACTGTGTGTGTTCACATCCACATCCCCACCGCAACACAGGTCCTGCTGAGGGCTACACAAAGCGAGGGCGCCGACTCTCCGGCCTCCTCGGAGGGAAGCTCCCTCCTACCACCCTACGAGAGAGAAATCAAACGCCTGTCTCTTGTCTCCAGAGCTCGAGGTTAAAGAAAGAAATCCCCAGCCACAGGTAGTTAAGTGATCATAAACTGGAGAGATAAATCAGCCTGTATAATTGCTTCAAGGAAAAGGATGACCAACCTATTTAAAACGTCCACGCTGCCCCTTCCCCATCTCCACTCGGTATCCTCTAATTACCTTCACATTTCATTTCCATCAGCGGGATGACCTGTATTTCCTTCGAGAAGTGCTGGGGAGGGGCCTGGCTGAGCAGCAGGGCCCCTGGTGATAAATCAGGCTCACCATTAGGGCTGAGGTGCTCATCTCTGCCGCGCTAAATGCAGGATTTATAAAGATGTCTCTGCCATCCAGCCCAATTGTGGACACCATAATAAATTCATGAGTGGGTGCCAGGGTAGCGCACTTCATTATGTGAGAGGCTTCTGGCCATTAATCTAGCCAGGCAGCGGGCAGGATTCCTGGGGAAGGAAGACAAATTTATGCAGCCCAAACTTACTCATTCCATTATGGATTTAATCGGCCCGGGCTGCAGGCTGCACAGAGGCGAGGGGACCGTTTTTTACGCTCCGGATCAAGTGTTTGGAACTCCCCATTGCGTCTTATTTCTTCCACAACAACGCCCCGATTTTATCCTTTCCCCTGCTCTCAGGGAAATTCTTCCAGAGACCTTCATCCTGCCACTTACTCCAGATAAAATATTTATGCAATCAATTGACAGAGCGAATTTCCCCTTAAATGTTCTATTAACATGGAAATGTTCATATGGAAAATGGGCCCAGGAGCCTCTCTCCACACTTAACCCCTTACCTCCCCACAAAGAGAGCTGGCACAGGCGGTGGGAGCAAGAAGACACGGCCATGCAATTGAAGGCAATACCTCCCTTTAGGGAGCGCTATGCGCATGGTGTGTGTGTGTGATGTGTGTGCAGCTGTGTCTGTGAGTGCACACCCAGCCACTTCTACCCAGCCAAACCCCATGCAACCAAGCTTTAGAAATTGTCTAAAGCTGCTCCAGTACCCTGTTAAACAAAACCTTCCTGGCTTCCTGCTGCCCTCCAGCAAGGCCAACAAACATGCAGCCCGAGAGCCACCACCTCTCCTCGTGCACTTGATGGCATTATTTTTCCCTTGCTGATCCTAGGCATGCCCTCAGAATCCTTCTCAACACAGGTACAGGGCACCAATCAGTTTTTTATTTATTTATTTGCCCTCCAATGGCTGCTGCAGCCGGCGCACTGCAGCCGGCGCACCACGCTGATCTGAAGGCAGGAGCCAGGTGCTTATCCTGGTCTCCCATGGGGTGCAGGGCCCAAGCACTTGGGCCATCCTCCACTGCCTTCCCAGGCCACAGCAGAGGGCTGGCCTGGAAGAAGGGCAACCGGGACAGAATCCGGCGCCCCGACCAGGACTAGAACCCGGTGTGCCGGCGCCGCAAGGCGGAGGATTAGCCTGTTGGGCCGCAGCACCAGCCACCAATCAGTCTTTACTGATAACGAAGGCGATAATTGCATTGCCTATATAGACTCCTCACAAGCCAACTGTCTACTTAGTGCTTTACATGGAGTTGCTCATTTAGTCTCCATGACAACCGTACGAGGAAGGCGCTATTATCAGCCGCATGTCACAGATGAGGAGAATGAGAACTGTGCACCAGTGAGCAGAGCCACTCTTGCCTACCCAAAGTCCGCAATGTGGCATCTGAGGCCTTCCATGACTCCCTCCCTCCAAACACGCCCCTGGCTGTTAAACAGATCACACATAAAGAGCTGACCAGGGTCGGTGCCGTGGCATAGCTGGTTAAGCCTCCGCCTGAGATGCTGGCATCCCATATGGGCGCCAGTTCTTGTCCTGGCTGCTCCACTTCCCATCCAGCTCCCTGCTAATGCACCTGGGAAAGCAGCAGAGGATGGTCCAAGTGCTTGGGCCCGGCTCCAGCCATTTGGGGAGTGAACCAGAGGATGGAATGATGCTCTCTCTCTGTATTTCTGCCTCTCAAACAAATGAAGAAATCTTTAAGAGAGAGAGAGACATCCAAAGGAAAAGGTAGCCCCCTTGACGACATGAAAGGACCAGCAAGTGCACCAGAGCCGGATCGTTCTCGTGTGCCATCCTCTGGCTTGAGACCTGCCTTTGGCACCACAGCTGTGAGACCTGGGGCAGTTCAATCCATTCCAAAACACCACAAAAGTAACAGCCAGCCCTTCAACAGACATTTCCGAGACAGGCTACACACCAGACACTGAGCCAAGCCTGGGCCTTGCCAGGGCTGGGGACCCCCTCGCCTGTGCGGAGCCCACCATCTTTCAGAGAGAAAGCAACATGAGTGGAGGCCAGGTAGGGAGCTCCCTGCCACCTGTCCAGGGGCCCCAGCGGCACAGGACAGCTCAAGAGACAAGATGATGCCATTTGACTTGGCTTTGAAAGATGAGCAGGGTGCTCCCAAGGGGACTGTGTGATGGGCCCGGGGAGGCTGGCGTGGAGAAGTGAGGTCCCATGATGCACTTGGAGGGCTGTGCAGAAGCAAGTTCACAAGGGCATCTGGAAGCTTCGGCTATGGCTAAGGTTTACGGACGCTTGAGAAAGAGAAAGGAGGGCTGCTTGCCCTGGAACTCTTACACTCGCTCCTGTCCATTCCCCAAATGACTGCCCAGTGCTAGAACTTGGTGTCTGCCTGTGGCAATGGAGTCCCACGGGGCGGAGGGGAAGAACCTGGAGATGGAAAGAGACCTGCACATGTTCCCACCGGAGGGAGGAGAAGGGGTCTCCATTTCTGTCCGCTGGAGCCCGGAGGTATGAGAGTCGGCTAAGCTCTGTGACTGAGGCTGGGCACACTCAGCCCAGTGTGGTAGTACACGGAGACCTGGAAACGGATACGCAAACTCCCCCTTCCCACTGCTGCCGCGTGGGTCTGCCGACGCTTTCCTGAGAAACAGGTGGATTATCAACACCTGCGAGGGGTGGGCGTTTAGCTCGCAGTTAAGCTTCCATTGGGATGCCTGCCCCTCCCACCCGGAACGCCTGGGTTCTCGCCCTGGCTCTAGCTCTGGATTCCAGTTTCCTGTGAATACATCCCTGGGAGGAAGAGGTGACGGCTCAAGGGATTGGTGATTGGGTTCCTACCACGCACATGGAACTCCTGGATGGAGTTCCCACCTCCTGGCTTCGACCTGATGTAACCCTCCCTGTTACCAGCATTTCAGGAGTGAACCAGCAGATGGGAGCTATCTCTCGCTTTGTCTCAGAAATATTTTTAAAATTTTGTTTTAAGCCTACAGAGAAGGTAAGGAGAACAACGTTCTGAAGATGTGGAAAATGGGACTGTCTGTGAAAGTCAGGCTATAAGAAAAAGTTAAGAATGATAGAGGACTGTCGGATATTCCCAAGAGCATCCAATGAAATGTGGTTTCCATGAAACTAGAAGAATATGAGTTAAGACCAACAGAATGAGAAGTAAATAAAAACAAAGAAGATCAGGGGCCGGCGCCATGACTCGCATGGTTAATCCTCCGCCTGCGGCGCCAGCATCCCTATATGGGTGCTGGATTCTGTCCCGGTTGCCCCTCTTCCAGTCCAGCTCTCTGCTGTGGCCCGGGAGTGCAGTGGAGGATGGCCCAAGTGCTTGGGCCCTGCACCCCATGGGAGACCAGGAGGAAGCACCTGGCTCCTGGCTTCGGAACGGCGCAGTGTCGGCCATAGCGGCCATTTGGGGAGTGAATCGATGGAAGGAAGACCTTTCTCTCTGTTTCTCTCTCACACTGTCTATAACTCTACCTGTCAAAAAAAAAAAAAAAAGAAAAGAGAGATCAAGAAGAATTGTGTAAAATCTAAAAATGCAAAAGCAGAATTAAAACCCAGCTTTCTTACAGGAAAGGATTAATACTGCAAATATGAAGTCAAGGAAAGGAGGAAAAGTTAGAGAAACTTTTCAAAGAAAAGGGGAGGGAGAGCAGATGAAAGGGAGGCAAGAGGGTGCATGAGAAAATACAAAGGAAGACGCAGGAAATCGCCTCCCTACTCTTTTAGTAACAGCAGATTTGCTAGTACAGCATTGCTTAAACCTCAATAATCTAAAGCATTTTTAATAAAAATAGATTTCTCTGCATCCTGCTGCTGCCTAGCACTTAGACGGAAGTCTATGGAGCACTGGGCTAGAGGAGAAAGCTGAGCGGTTACAGCTACTCAGTCATCAGTTCCTGCTAGAACAAAGGCCAGTGTCACTTACCTACTGTTGTTGGACAAACCAGCACAAAGCTAGATGGCTCCAGTAATCACCTATTTGGTGCGTGATTCTGCGGGAAGGAATTCAGGAAGGGCTCAGCTGAACGGTTCATCTCTGGGTCACATGGGGTCAGCTGGGAGGGACTTGGCTTGGAAGATCCACTGGCAAGGCGACGTCCCCGCTCACACGCTGGTGCCCTGTAGACTCGGCTGCGAGGATGGGCTCAGCAGGGCTCCTTCCGCTGTTCATGTGGAGCTGGGAAGGCGCTCGTCTTACATGGCAGCTTAGGGTGCCAAGAGTGAGGGTTCCGACAGGCAGGAAGTAGAATTGCCTTGGCTCAGACACTGGCACAGCAACGCCCCCACCATACTCACTGACTCACAGAGCCGGCCAGGCTTGGAAGGAGAGGAAGGCCATAGAATGCCAGTTCTTGATCAGAGAATGTTGGAATGTTGCAATCTCTGGCCATCTTTAATCTGTCCCTGCTCATCATATGTGCTTCTCCCTTCCCATAGGACAATTACTTTCCAAGACACCCCTCAGTTCCTGGAGCACCCAGATTTACCCGAACCCCTGAGGAGTCTGGGGTTCAAACTCAAACCAAAGCCTTTTCTTGAAAAATGAAGAGTGAATATTAAATCATTTTTAAAGGGAAAAAAGGTAAACTTTCCAAATTCTAAGATAAAAAGAAAGGAAAAAGCAAAGCCATGATGCTTATAATATATGATCAGGTGCTCATCATTGAAAACAGAAAGCATAAATAAAATAAGTCATGCAAATTCTAAAAACTAAATTCATATTTCCTCAGACAGCATCAGCCAGGGAGGGTGCAAATGGGATGGTGGATATAGCGTTGGCTCTTGTGTTTGTTTTAATCTCCCCACGCAGGGTCCTCGGTCCCAGAAAATGCCCCTCAAATTGTCAAGTCTTTCTCAAAGTCTTCTGGGGGAGTCTCATGGACTCAACTACCAAGTCTCCCCGGCCCCAGTTACAAAGCCAGGGCCAACGCCCTTGGCACGTGCCCACCAGACCCAGCTGATGCCATTTCTGCCTCCCCAAGGTCCTTGGGCATCTCACGGTGGGTGTGGAGGTCAGGGGAAGCTCGCCTTGGCTGGAGGGCAGTGGAAGGCTCCCAGACACTGCCCCCGAGGGACCACACACCTTCCTGCCTGTCCCTCCACCCCGGCCCTTCCCCGGCCCTCCACCACACAGGACTTCCGTGGTGGGCTCGGATGCTGTACTTCAACTTTGAACCCCAGACTCTTCAGGGGTTCAGGCAAATCTGGGGAGCTCCAGGGAGCCACCTGCCAGGAACTGAGGGGCGTCCTGAGGAAGAAGGCGTGAGTAATCAGCAGGAGGCAGGATAGTGTCCTGAATAAAAATCACTTCCCCTCCCCATCTCTGTCTGCGGTAGTCGGGTTGTTGTCCCAAGTGGCTTTTTCTTTCCCTGGGAGGACCACTTCCCCAGGGAGGGCCTCAGGCCTCAAAACGCACAGCACAGGCCCTGCGCAGTCCCTGGGACTCCCTGCGCGTGGAGGTGATTTTATGAGGCTCAGAGGGAGGCCAGCGCTGTGGCCTAGCAGGTGAAGCCTCTGCCTGCAACACCACCATCCCATATGGGCACCGGTTAGAGACCTGGCTGCTCCACTTCTGATCCAGCTCCCTGCTAATGTGCCTGGGAAAGCAGTGGAAGATGACCCAAGTATTTGGGCCCCTGCACCCGCGTGGGAGACCCAGAAGAAGCTCCTGGCTCCTGGCTTCAGCCTGAACTAGCCCTAAGAGTTGTGGCCATTTGAGGAGTGAACTAGCAGGTGGAAGACCTCTCTCTCTCTCTGTGTTTCTGCCTTTCAAATAAATAAATAAATCTTTAAAAGAGAGAGAGGTTCAATGACAGTGAATGAAAACTTGACCAGATTCTGTATTGAATCATACCTACAGAAAATGAAATAGGAGAGGTTTCTGTAAAAAATAAAAGAAAATAAATGAAAAGCATTTAGAGATATTCTGTCTCTCCTTCTCTCTGTGTCACTCTGCCTTTCAAATAAAGGAATCTTTAAAAAGTGCTGGGAGGTAGCCAGTGCTGTGGGTCACTAGGCTAATCCTCTGCCTGTGGCGCCAGCACACCAGATTCTAGTCCTGGTCGGGGCGCCGGATTCTGTCCCGGTTGCTCCTCTTCCAGGCCAGCTCTCTGCTGTGGCCAGGGAGTGCAGTGGAGGATGGCCCAAGTGCTTGGGCCCTGCACCCCATGGGAGATCAGGAAAAGCGCCTGGCTCCTGGCTTTGGATCAGCGCAGTGCGCTGGCCACAGCTCGCTGGCCGCAGCAGCCCTTGGAGGGAGAACCAACGGTAAAGGAAGACCTTTCTTTCTGTCTCTCTCTCTCACTGTCCACTCTGCCTGTCCAGCATCAATAAAATCTCAACAAAAAAGAAAAGTTTACACACCCAATCCTGCGATGGAGTGAGAGCAGCATAAACATCCCCAACAGCCACAGGGAAAAATCAGAGAAACCGGGACGACAAATGAATAAGCAAGAAATTCCCCATAAATAGTTATTGAGTCAAAAGAAAATAAAAGCCTCAGCTACAGACTATTTAGAAAATAATAAAATGGGAACAACACAACACCTTGCCCAAGCTTATGGGCTGCTGCCAAGGCTACCCCTAGAAAAAAGAAATGGAGAGCAATAAATCGTTCTGTTGTTAAACAAGAAAGAATGAAGCGAAAAAATTAAAGTTTTCTTCGAGAAGTTAATAAATGAACAACAAAGCCAACCGAAGGAAAGCTGGCTGAAAATTAAATAGATAAAAACAGAAAACAGCGATTGAGCCAGCAGAGACGCATAGTATAAGCTCGCGAGCCGGCTCTTGAAAGCCGTGAGGAAGTGGACAAGGCTCTGGGAAATCGAATCGT
Organism: Sylvilagus floridanus; assembly: GCA_949820135.1. Classification (NCBI taxonomy): domain Eukaryota; kingdom Metazoa; phylum Chordata; class Mammalia; order Lagomorpha; family Leporidae; genus Sylvilagus; species Sylvilagus floridanus. Next base: position 54,690,814 of record OX463232.1, read on the forward strand.
AAAAAGGAGAGCAAGGGTACGCGCAAATAAAACTGGCAAAGAGAAAGGGAGGTAACAGAGAGAAGACTTTTTTAAATAATAAAACCCCGTCTAGGTATAAAAAGTTAAAAGGGAAAGCTTAAAGAAAAAAATCAGTAGACGGCATAAACAAGAAAAGTTGCTGCACTTGAAAAAAAATGAAAAATCAAAAGCATATGGCTGGGGGCAGCCGTTAAGACAGCACTTTGCTCGGGGTGCCCACGTCACATACGGGAGAGCCCGGTTCGAGTCCCAGCTCCTCAGCTTCCCATCCGGCTGCCTGATAGTGCACACTGTGGGAAGCAGCAGGTGATGGCTCAAGCACTTGGGTCCCTGCCGCCCACATGGAGACCTGGATGCAGTTCAGCCCTAGCTGTTGGCTGCATCTGGGGAGGGAACCAGCGAAGAAAGAGATCTCTCTCTTTCTCCCAGTCTGTCTTTCCAACAAAGTGAAACGTAAATAAATAAAAACTTAAAAAGAATTACACAGATCTCATGGATGTCTGAAAAACTTTCATCTCAGTAATAATGAAAAGATAAAAACAAATAAAATGCTGGGACAAATATTTGGAAGGCAATCCCCGGGGCTGAAGAGAGTGCAGCTACCCTGTGTTCTGCCACACTGCTCACAGGGCTGTAGACTGCGGAAGTCAAGTTGTCGAGCAGAAAACCTGGAAATAAGCCTTGAAATATTCATAACCTTGGATGGGACAATTCTATTTCTGAAAATATAAGCCGTGGAAACCACACATGTGCATACATGTGTACATTGACAACGCTGTGTTCCCCAGCGTTATTTAGAAGAAAAAATAGAAGTAACTTACACATCTAATAATAAATTTCCTAAGTTGTGTTGTCTACATCATAGGACACTCTGTGCTGCTTAGAACAGCGTTGTTGAAAGTCTGATGATATAAAAGTTGGTCACGGGTCATTAAGCATACCAGGGAGAAAGCTAGTCAGAAACTGATAGACCCAAATGGTAACAGGAGCTGGAAGGAGACGTGGTTTTCATTGTTTAAACCTCCTTTTCTTAAGTGTTTTTCAAATGAACCAAATTTACCTTTATAAACAAGTTAAACATTGACTAGTATATTTTTAAAATTTAATTATAAATTAAGATTCTCCAATAAAAAAAATCAATGAAAGGAACAGTTTCTGAGAAAACACAATTATTCAAAAATGGATTTAAGACATTAAATCCTGTCAAAAAGTTGCCTTTAAAAAATTCTCCAGGGGCAGACTGTCTTATTGTGAATACTTTCACACTTCCAGGGAGCCAAATTAGTTCCACGCTAAGGAGCTTCCCAAAGTTAGAAAAAGCTAGAAAGCCTTCCGATACTTTTTATAGAACAGCCAAACGCAACAAAGACAGAGAAAGCCATAGCTCAATCTCACTTGAAAATATAGATGCAAACATTTTCTAAATTAAAAAAAAAATACTGACAAATTGAAACCAGCAGCATGTCAGAGCATAGCAAACCAACTATGTTTGCAAATGTTATTTATCTCAGGACTTAAAGGATAGTTTCATATGAATGACATCTATTAAAACTAAACATTACATCAGCAAATCAAAGGAGAAAGGCATATGATCGTTTCAATAGGTTCTAGAAGGGGATCAGATCAAATTCAACACCCAGTCTGTCCTAATCTGGAAAGAGAAGCATACTTATTTACTGGGTTCAGATCTTGTATTGGGTTTAAAAACGTGTGTGCCGGCACCAAGGTCCGTGGCTATGCATCCTGGCCACTCTGCTTGCTTAGGGACAAAGAGCACATTCAAAATCACGTAGCAGGGGGGGCAAGGTGACAGACACGCCACGTCCCTACGATGTCCAAGAGAAGGGTACACGTGACCCTCTTAAGGAAGATGTACTGGGGACCCAGAAAGGAGGAGAATTGTATATCCTCTTCTACTGCTTTAAAACGATTTCTTTGTTAACCTATTCGATGCTAAGGAAGGGGGTAACTGGTCTGAGGCAGCCAACACAGTTTATAGGACAGCTCATGCAATTTGGGAAATTAGAGTTAAGGAAGGAGAAATCACTATTGAGATTAAAAACTTGTGTCTGTGAAATAGCTATGGATGAGTGCTGTTGTCTTATGCAAATCACTCAGTGGCTAATGGTGTGTTGGGATTGAGACCGCACAGCTAAAAGTAAGATGGGATGTGGGGTGACATCTTTTAAAGCTAGGAGGTGGATATATGTTGGTTCATTATACTGTCCCCTGTAAAGATTTACAAATAAAATATGGCTTTAGAGAAGGCCTAATAGCATATAAATTATAGTGTCAAATTAATAAATGTAAAGATGATTTGTCTTGCTTGATTCAATCACACTGTCATTTCTATTTGGCAGGAAAAAATCAGCTGTTAAAATTAGAATATGCAATGTAAATTTGAAACATCAAGATTTTTGAAAACAATCCAAGGCAATTAAACAAAAAAAAACCTGTTAGAACCAAGTCAAACACCATAAGGTAGCTGAATTCAGAACACACGTGGAAGTGAAAATGTGTTAGATAGCAGTAACAATCATCTAGAAAACAGCATTGTGACAACAACCTCAGACACAAAACGACAATAAACACAAAGTGTTTAAGAATAGTGTTTAAGACAAACACGCAGAACTCTACAAAAACAATCTTTTATGGTGGTACAGAAGACAAGATGCACAGTTGCCATGCTCCTGGATAGAAAGGTGAAACATCAGAAGGATGCTGGTGGTTTCTCAATTTAATAATATATTTCATGTCATTCAAGCTTAATTAAGATTCACCTGGGAGTATAGGGAGAAGTAATACTGGATGCAATGATTCAAAAGGTTTTCTGCAAGAACAGAGAGGCACAATTACTCAGAAGATTTTGCGAGAAGGGAAGCAGCAAGGACTGATTTACTTAGCAAGGTACCAAAGTGCACCCACTTCAACCAACAGGCTGTGTGCCGGGCAGTATAGGGCAGGTTTTGCTGCGGTGACAGCATCCCCACGCTATGAGTGTCTTCTAAGTCAAGGGTTATATCTCATTTCTTTTTATTTCATTTATTTGAGAGGCAGAAACATACACACTGGAGGTCAGGCAGACACACACACACACAGAGAGAGAGAGAAAGAGAGAGAGAGAGAGAGAGAGAGAGAGAGAGAGAGAGAGAGAGAATTCCCACCTGCAAGTTCATTCCATTAATGCCCAAGAGCCCGGTTCTCATCCTGGGTCCCCATGTGACTGCCAGGGACCCACGTACCTGAGCCCTCGCCTGCTGCCTCCCGGGGTGTGCACTAGCAGGAAGCTGGAAATGGTAGCAGAGCCAGGATCTGAACCCAAGAACTCTGACACAGGATACAGATGCCCCAAGTGTCGTCTTAAAAACCGCACCAGGGGCGGGCGCTGTGGCTGAGCCTCTTCCTGCCGTGCTGGCATCCCACAGGGCACTGTTCTTGTCCTGGCTCCTCCACTTCCAATCCAGCTCCCTGCTGATGGCTTGAGAAAAAAGTGGAAGATGGCCCACGTGCTTGGGCCCCTGAACCCACAGGGGAGACCCGGAAGAAGCTCCTGGCTTCGGATCAGCTCAGCTCCAGCCATTGAGGTTATTTGGGGAGTGAACCAGCAGATAGAAGACCCCCCCTTTCTGTCTCTCCCTCCCTCTCTCTGTAGCTCTGCCTCTCACATGAATAAATAAACCTTAAAACAACAACAACAACAAACAAACAACATTGCACCAGATGCCCTTGTATCTTATTCCTGATGCTTATGAATTACAGGCTGGCTGAGGGGCCCCCTCCCTTCCCCCAGCTGATGGAGCCAGTGATAACAGGAGAAAGCCCAGCGTCTAGCCTAGGACAGACCCCATGGTGTGTCTGCTTACACTCCATTGGCCAGAGCTGCCACATGACCCCAGACAAGGTCAGAGGTCAGGCAAAGCACTCTGACTACTTGTTGCTAACAGTAATTCTACCTCCGGGAAGCTGGCAAGCCCCCAGATTTTGATGAACCGATAACCCCTACGGATACTCGCAGGAACAAAAGCAAAAGTAGGAGCCACCCACAGAGCAACCCCACGGGGCAGCAGGGCCACATGTGTCAGCGGCGTGTCAGAGCCAGCAGGCCGGGGCAGGGGACAGGAACCACTGGGAAACTGGTTAAGTATCGGAAGGGAAATAAATCAGCTTCTTTTTTTATACCTTTTCATTTTAATTTTTAATTTTTTTTTAGCAGATTCAGTGTGATTTGTAGATACAATTCTAAGAACATAGTAATTTTCCTTTCCTCCCCACCCCCTCCTTCCTTCTCCATTTTTTTCTGGTTTTTTAGTTTTTGAGATAACAGATTTTAAATTGACATTACAGTAAAAAAGCTTAATAGTTCCACATAAGGAGTTTAACCAGTAAAAAGCAAAAAGACACTAGTTTCATGGGAATATAGACAATGGCTATAAATAATAATTGAATGGAAAAAATGATCACTTCACAGATCACTGAAACGATAGTAGTGTAACATTTTATTTTATTCTATTTTCTTTATTTGAAAGGTAGAGTTATGGAGACGAAGAGAAGAGAGGAGAGGAGAGGAGAGGAGAGGAGAGGAGAGGAGAGGAGAGGAGAGGAGAGGAGAGGAGAGAAGAGAAGAGAAGAGAAGAGAAGAGAAGAGAAGAGAAGAGAAGAGAAGAGAAGAGAAGAGAAGAGAAGAGAAGAGAAAGAGGAAGAGGAAGAGGAAGAGGAAGAGGAAGAGGAAGAGGAAGAGGAAGAGGAAGAGAAGAGAAAGAGTGAGAGAGAGAGAGAGAGAGGTCTTCCATCTGCTAGTTCACTCCACAAATGGCCCCAAGGACCACAGCTGGGTCAGGTTGAAGTCAGAAGCCAGGAGCATTTTCTGGGTCTCCACGTGACTTGGGCCATCCTCTGCTGGTTTCCAAGGCACATTAGCAACGAGCTGGAATGGAAGTAGAGCAACCAGGACTTGAACTGGCGCCCATATGGGATGCTGGCAGTGCAGAGAGCGGCTTCACCCGCTTTGCTGTGGCCCCAGCCCTGGGTAACATTCTTAACCATTGGTTTGACAAAACTATATTTGCAGCACTACTGATACAAACAGACTTTTCTTCCTTTTTTTTTTTTGTTTGGTTTTTGACTTTTAGCTCCAACATGTAAGGGAGAACATGTGGTCTTTGTCTTTCTGGGTCTGGCTTATTTCACTCAACATCATGTTCTCCAGTTGCGTCCATTTTGCTGCAGCTGGTAGAATTTCATTCCTTTTTATAGTTGAATAACATTCCATTGCGCACATATACCACAGTTGCTTTATCTATTCCTCTGATGATGGACACCTTGGTTGGTTCCAAATTGTGGCCATTGTGAACATGGTGGAGCAGACAGCTCTTTGAGACATCGTGTTCAAGTCTTTTGGGTGTATACCCAGTAGTGGGATTGCTGGGTCACATGGCAAGTCTGGTTCTAGCTCTTTAAGAAATCTCCACACTGTCTCCACAGAGGCTGCACTAATTTACATTCCCACCAACAGTGTGTCAGTGCTGCCCTTTGTCCACATCCTCGCCAGCATTTGTTACTTCTGTCTTTTGCATTTTAGCCTTTCCAACAGGGTGGAGGCGATATCTCTCTGTGGTTTTGTTTCTGATCCTACTCCATAAGAAATATTTACAGCTGCTAAATATTTTTGAATTTTTTGAAAGTATATATCTTATTTTCTTTTTGACAAAAAAAAAAAAAAACAAAGAAAATGAAACTGTTCTTCGACAGTCAAGACAAGGGCAGCTCAAGTCATCCCTCCTCAAAGTGTCAAGTTCACTTCTGCAGATTTCATTTGCGGTGCTCCATTAGTTGTTACAGATCAGGGAGAACATATGGTATTTGTCTCTTTGGGACTGGCATATGTCACTAAGTACGGTGTTTTCCAGATTCATCCATTTTGTTGCAAATGACTGGATTTCATTTTTTTTAATCGCAAAGTAGTATTCCATAGTGCATATATCCCATAATTTCTTTATCCAGATTTCGGTTGATGGGCATTTAGTTTGATTCCATGTCTTATCTATTGTGAATTGAGCTACAATAAACATGGGGGTGCAGATCGCTCTTTTGTTTACTGATTTCATTTTCCTTGGGTAAATTCCCAGGAATGGGATGGCTGGGTCATATGGTAGGTCTATATTCAGGTTTTTGAGGTAGCTCCATACTGTCTTCCATAGTGGCTTTACCAGTTTACATTCCCACCAACAGTGGATTAGGGAATTAGGGGACTTTTCCCCACATCCTGGCCAGCATTTGTTGTTTGTTGATTTCTGTATGAAAGCCACTCTAACTGAGGTGAGGTGAAACCTCATTGTGGTTTTGATTTGCATTTCCCCGACAGCTAGTGAACCTGAACATGAACATTTTTTCATGTATCTGTTGGCCATTTGGATTTCCTTTTTTGAAAATGTCTGTTTAGAGGCTAATCCTCCGCCTTGCGGCGCCGGCACACCGGGTTCTAGTCCCGGTCGGGGCACCGGATTCTGTCCCGGTTGCCCCTCTTCCAGGCCAGCCCTCTGCTGTGGCCCAGGAGTGCAGTGGAGGATGGCCCAGGTGCTTGGGCCCTGCACCCCATGGGGAGACCAGGAAAAGCACCTGGCTCCTGGCTCCTGCCATCGGACGAGCGCGGTGCACCGGCCGCAGCGCGCCGACCGCGGCGGCCATTGGAGGGTGAACCAACGGCAAAGGAAGACCTTTCTCTCTGTCTCTCTCTCTCAATGTCCACTCTGCCTGTAAAAAAAAAAAAAAAAAAGAAAATGTCTGTTTAGGTCCTTGCCCATCTCTCAATTGGGTTGTTTGTTTTGTTGTTGTGGAGTTTCTTGATCTCTTTTATATTCTGGTTATTAATCCTTTATCAGTTGCATAGTTTGCAAATTATTTCTCCCATTCTGTTGGTTGTCTCTTCCCTTTCCTGACTGTTTCTTTAGTCATACAGAAACTTCTCAATTTGAAGTAATCCTATTTGTTAATTTTGGCTTTGACTACCTGCGCCTCTGGGGTCTTTTCCAAGAAGTCTTTGCCTGTGCCAATGTCTTGCAGGGTTTCTCCGATGTTCTCTAATAATTCGATGGTGTCAGTTGTAGATTTAGATCTTTAATCCATGCTGAGTGGATTTTTGTGTAAGGTGTAAGGTAGGGGTCCTGCTGCATAGGTCTGCACGTGGAAATCCAGTTTTCCCAGCAGGATTTGTTGAATAGACTGAACTTGCTCTAGGGATTGGTTTAGCTCCTTGGTCAAATATAAGTTGGTTGTAGATGTTTGGATTGATTTCTGGTGTTTCTATTCTGTTCCATTGGTCTTTTCAACTATTTTTGTACCAGTACCAGGCTGTTTTGATTATAACTGCCCATAGTATGTATTGAAATCTGGTATTATAATGTCTCCGGCTTTGTTTTTGTTGTATAAGATTACTTTAATACGTAGTTTATATGTATGTAATACATGGTTAGTATATTTACTTATTTGAAATATTTAGTTAATTATTTTGAAAGATGGAGCTGCAGAGGGGGAGGGAGAGACAGAGACAGGGAGAGGTTCCGTCCACTGGTTCACTCCCCAGATGGCAGCAGCAGCCAGCACTGGGCCAAGCCGAAGCCAGGAGCTGGGAGCTTCATCCTGATCTCCCACGGGGCTGCAGAGGCTCAGACACTTGGGCCATCTTCTGCGGCTTTCCCAGGCCATCAGCAGTGAGCTGGATCAGAAGTGGAAACAGCCAGACATGAACTGGCACCCATCTGGGATGCCAAACCACAACACCAGCCCCCATGTCTAATGTATTTATATGATGCAAATGACAGTTTGACTGCATGTGTTTAAATATAAATCATATTTACATATGATTAAGATAGAAAAGGAAATACATACATGGTTAAGATAGAAAGGCGACAATGGAATGAATATGAAAATAGGAAAAGAAAGGATTTAACCAAACACATTAAATTTTCCTAACATAAATGTGTACATACACACATAAAAGTCAAACAATAGATTTGGGAGAATATTTATAAGATATACTAATTTACTAGAGACTCCTGTGTCTAGAGAGTTTATACAAAAGAAAAAAAGGACAAAATATCCAAAGGAAAAATGAATAAAGACCATGAACAAATTGCAATCATTTTTAAAACTAGCTGAACTAATAAATGTCAAGCTTAAATAAGTTACTGTTCTCTTTAAAAGCAGCATTTTAAAAACGTGCTATTTTTCTTTTTTTGAAAATGATGTTATTTATTTGAGAGGTAGAGCTACAGACAGTGAGAGGGAGAGACAGAGAAAGGTCTTCCTTCCGTTGGTTCACTCCCCAAATGGCCACAATGGCCGGAGCTGTGCCGATCCGAAGCCAGGAGCCAGGTGCTTCTTTCTGGTCTCCCACGGGGGTGCAGGGGCTCAAGCACTTGGGCCATCTTCTACTGCTATCCCAGGCCATAGCAGAGAGCTGGATCAGAAGAGGAGCAGCCCAGACTAGAACCTGGCGCCCACATGGGATGCCGGTGCCACAGGCAGAGGATTAGCCAAGTGAGCCACGGCACCAGCCCGATTCTAACTAATTTTTAATACCCCCCAAAAAATCCATAGTTTCTCCATCAATAATCCAGGACAAATTGTGAGGTATAAGGACCAGCATTATGGTGCAGGGGGTTAAGCCACCACCTGCAATGCCAGCGTCCACTATGAGTGCTGGTTCGAGTCCTGGCTGCTCCACTTCTGATCCAGCTCCCTGCTGATGCACTTGGGAAAGCATCAGAAGATGGCCTAGGTACCTGGGCCCTGCACCTATGTGGAGGATCTGGATGCAGCTCCTGGCTCCTGGCCCAGACCTGGCTGTTTCAGTCATCTGGGGCATGAACAAGTGGATGGAAGATTCTCTCTCTCTCTCTCTCTCTCTCTCTGTGTGTGTGTGTGTGTGTGTGTGTGTGTGTGTGTAACTGCCTTCCAAATAAATAGGTAACAAGTCTTTTTAAAAAAAAAAAAAAAGTGAAATACAAAGAAGGCAAATACATAGTGCAAATCCTGCCGGTCCCTCTTTTCTCATCTGTGGCAGACATCACGAATCAATCCCGGCACTCTTCCCTGCTACACTAATATTATCACTTGGTACAAGCACTTTGGACTGCTGGTTAGGGACTAAAATGATTTCTTGTCTCTGATGCTGCAAAGAGCCCCGAGGTGCTATTCCAGTTCAAGGATCTCTATGCAGGGTCTACCAAGAACCCAAGCAGGCTGACCCTCCAGCCGAGCCGCCGAGCCCATCTCTGCAAACAGAAGATGACAGAAGACAGTGCGAGCTCTGGCCAGCTGATGCGTATCCTGAGGCCAGCATCGCATTCGTCCCCAGCCCCGGATTCCTGTCTTTCTCCGAGCAGCCCCGCAACAATCGTTACATATCCGTGGAGTGGCCTTGGACCTGCCTGATGCCTTCTCTCCAGAGGTTCACAGTGGCACAGTGGATGACTTGGGCTGGGTAACTCTCAGGCCGGGCTCTGTTCTGCACCCTTGATGATGTTTTACAGGGTCCTTAGCCTCTATCGCCTCTGCATCAGGAGCTCACAGCTGGTCTTGACCGTCAGAAGCATCTCCAGGGGTCAGGGATTGGGACAATGGTTAAGATGTCACTTTAGAAGCTCGCATCCCACATCACAGTCCCGGCTCCTGTGGTTCCGATCCAGCTTCCGGCTAACACGCGTCCTGAGAGGCAGCAGGTGATGGCTCGAGTGCTTTTGTTCCTATCACCCCCACGGAAAATCTTCCGACTTTGTCTTAGTCCACTTCTGGCTCTTGTGGGCATTTGGGGAGTGAACAGTGGATGGAAGATGTGTGTGTGTGTGTGTGTCTGCCTCTCAAAAAAAAATGAAAATAAATTCTGCAGATGTCCCCTGGGAACCAAGTGGCCTTCGACTGGGTTATAGTAGTCTCCTGCTGAGCAGAAAGAAACGAGCTCCTTCACACTCTGAGATTCACTGACTGTCCCCCCCCCGGCGAAGCTGGCATGGACAGCGGCTCTGCTAATCCTGTCCCCTTTCAGTCAGAACCCTCGTTAGGGACAAGGGCATGCTCACGAAGGCCCAGGCTGTAGACCCTGGGGATGCAGGCTGTGCCCCCTCGTTCTACCTGCTGTGCACCCAGCACAGCTGTCAGGAGGGCCAGCGCTGTCCCCTGAAGAGCGTAAATCAGCACTCCGGGCGGGCCGGGCACTTAACGTAATGGAGTGATTGACAGGGGGATATTTACGCTCAGCTGACCAAACAGGCCAATCAATCAGCTGTGGCGGGGGTGGGGGGGGAGTGGGGGAGGGATTAACAGGCTCGGGAGCACTGTGGCCGCTTCCTGGGGGTCCCGTGCCAAAGTCTGCTCCTTCTTAGAGATCCCAGCTTTATTACGAGTCCCTTTCAGCTTCCTGGTGTTCCCAGCTGTTGCCGCTCGCAGGTCATTTCCCCCTCTCTGGCAGGGAAACTGAGGCCCAGCAAGGCCAGGAGATGAGGCCGCTGGCAGTGAGAAAGAAAGAGTCTGGGCATTCTGATCGGACAGAGGAGAAAATGCCACCTGGCTTTTGTCAGAGCCCACATGATCTCTAACTTCCAGTTCATCATTTTGGGCTGAGGGGGATGTAACTCAATTAAAGACAGAAGCATTAAATTCACAGTAAAACCATCACATGGCAAGGATTTATAGGGGTATTGATTAACGCCGTCAGTAAAGTATCTGCCTTAATCAATAGGAAAAGGTGATTTAAATGTGTAGGTGTCTCCTGCACTTCTACCGGCCACGGCTTCTTTTATTTATTTATGAGAGAGGGGGGAGCAAGAAAGAGAGAGAGCGAGAGAGAGAGAGCGAGAGAACTCCCATCTGCTGATTCACTCCTCCAATGCCTGTACCAGCTAGGTCCTGGTCATGGCCAAAGACAGAGCCAGGTCACATCTGGGTCTCCCTTACGGGTGGCCTGAACCCAGTCGCCTGAGCAGCACTGCCGTCTCCTGGGGTCTGTGTTTGCAGGAAGGGGGAGTAAGAAGCTGGAGCCAGGAGCTGGAGGCAAGCCTTGAACCCAGGCCTTCTGCTGCGGGACGCCGACTTCCTGATCAGGGTGTTAACTGCTGGGTTAAATGCCCACCTCCAAGGCTTCTTTGAAAAGCGTGCATCTTATGTGACACACACCTAACTGTCCTCCATTGTGACACACACCTAAGTGTCCTCCATTGTCTCCCCTTAGGCCCAAGTCCTCCCACTGCGCAGCACCCCCATTGCCTTGGACCCCTGCTGAAGGTTGGGTTCTCCCAAAGGAGGTGCGGTTGTGTGAGGTTTATTGAGTCAACAAGTCCCTGTGCTATTGTTTGGCTGTGATTGGCTGCTGTGCCCATGCAGTGGTCTCTGTTCAAAAAGAGCCAATAAGTCGGGGTTGGGTGATGGAGAATGCCTTATTTTCTAAGCCACTCAGAACCCAACCAGGGCTCTGTGGTAGCAGGGCCGATGTGTAGAGAGCACAAGCCACTGCTTGCAATGCCAGCATCCCATATCAGAGCCCAAGTCTGAGTCCTGGCTGCTCCTCTTCCAATCCGGCTCCCTGCTGATGCTCCTGGGATGGTCCTAGTACTCGGGCCCATGCTACCCACATGGGAGGCCAAGATGAAGCTCCTGGATCCTGGCTTCCATCTGGCCTAGACCTGGGGATGAACCAGTGGATGAAAGATTTTCTCTTTCTTTTCCCCCTACCCCGTTTCTGTTTCCCTGCCTTCCAAACAAGCAAGTGTGTCTGGGAAAAGCATGTGTTGATTATAGGGGTATTTCCCAACTTCCCCAAGCACCAGAATCCCCGTATGAGGCATTTGTTAGAAACTCAGATTCCGGGGCTTTATCCAGCATCTCCAGGAGTGTGGCCTGGGCACCTGATTTGTTTCGTCCGGGTCCCAGGTGGTCCTTATGGTCGGTCGATTGTGAGCCTTAGAGGAGGGTCTTGGGGGTGGGAGGGGGGCTTCTACCTCAGAATTCACCTAAGAAAGTCTGTGAGGTGCAGATTGCCCCACCCCCATCTGTAAGATTTTAGTTCCTGATTTCCACTTACAAGGAGCAGCAATGTTAATAACCAATGCCTGAGGTTATGGGATTACTTGTTACGCAGCATTATTGTGGCCTCATCGATACAACTTCCATGACAGGACTTCAACAGGTTTGTGGGAAAAGGAATGAAAAATAAGTTGAATGTGATGCAAAGAGATTTTGAAAATCATGCATAGTAGTTTTTACACAAGATACATTTCCATAAACTTGTTGAAGACTCCTTGGAGGTATGAATTTCAACATTGTTTGCACCAAAATCAACCTAGTTTTCAATTCCATTTTCCACAAACTTGTGAAATACCCTCATTTAATAGTAGCTCATTTAATCCTCCAAGTAACCATTAGACATAAGGATGATTCTTGTCCCCACTTTACAGATGCAAAAACTGAGGCACAGGTCTCTGAAGTCTGAGCAAAGTTCCAGGAACCTCAGAAGACTTGGTTTGTGGCAGACAGCATTAGAGGGTCTTCAGCAGGGCTGAACAGAGGGTAGATGCAAGGAGAGACACAGAGTTGGGAAATAGTTTATTCTGCTACAGCTCTGAGCTCAGACAGGAAAAGGAATAATCACTTCCACGAGTATAATTACACCATCATCTCAGAAAAACGCACCATTGGCAGATCCTTACCCCACAAGGGAAACTCGAAGGAATCCAGACTCTCTCCAGGGATGGCGGCTCATGCTCCAGTTTCCCCCTTTTCAAGTGGAGACCATGAGAAGGGCAGGCTGGTGCAGGACAGCCAGGCCCGGATGCTGCTCGCCCTGCTGTGTGGACAGGAGCCCCTGCGTGCCGGAGACAGGTGCCCCACTCTGAATTTCTAGTCAACCCCACTGTACTGAGTTAGAGCAGTGCTCAGGATATACAAAGAGTACTTGTTGCTTTGTTCCAAAGGGGTTAAGTCAGCCTGGCTTGAATCTGAAATAACTCACCGCTGTCATTTGTTCTTTGGGGTAAGGTAGGAAATAGTCTTTTTGAAGCCTAGAGAACTCTCCCAAGGTCTTCCCAGTGTCTGGGTTCTGGGTGGGGCCCTTGAACCGTCCGTGGTACGTGCTGGCCTCACTCTGTCTCTCTGTCCACCACGATCCGGGCCTGGCCTGGGCACTTGACCCTGGCTGAAGGCAGCCCCTGTGGTAGGCACACCCAAGTACACGTGTCCTGGCTTAGGGAGCAGTGTTGCCCAGTGGTTAGGAGACGAGACCAGGAAACCTGGCGCATGCTGCCCTGGGTGGTTCCTGAGCCTCCCAGGGCTCCACCCTGTTTGTCTAGAAGGTGGGAAGGATGACAGGATCTCTGTACAAGACGGAGCTCATCCACAAAGTGTTTGACACCAGGGCGAGGGGCTGACTCTGTGGTTAAGACGCTGCGTGGGACGGCAGCACCCTGTATCAGAGCGCCTGGGCCAAGTCCAACTGTGCCTCTCCATCTTCCACTAACGAACACTCTGGGGGACAACAGCAGATGGCTCAAGTCCTGGGGACCCTGGCGCCCACATGAAAGACCTAGATGGGTTCCAGGTGCCTGAATTTGGCCTGGCCCAGCCCTGGCTGATGGGGGCATTTGGGGAATTTACCAGCAATGGGAGATTTCTGTCTCTCTGCCTTTCAAGTAAAAGTGAAAGTAAATGATTCTTTTTAAAAATGTAAGTGCTTAAAACAGTGCTCAGCACAGAGGCAGGTCACAGAAGTATTGGCTTTGCTCGGTGCTGATCAGCTCCCCCTTCCTCCCCACCAATCTTGCTCCTCAGCTCTGCCCCTGCCCCTGGGGAAATACACCCAGACGAGGGTTAGAACAGGCTCCTCCCACTCGCAGAGTGCGAACGTGGCTTTGGAGGAGGGAGCTCACCAGAGCAACACGCATCACGTCTTGGGCATGCGACCAGCGAGCTGGGGCTTGCCTGTGCGCCTTGCCAAGCCCAGAGAGCCTAGAAATCTTCCCATCCTTGCATCCCAAGGGCCCATACCTCCCGCCCGGCCACATCTCTCACCTGGCTTCCCTCGGCCCCTCCTCAGCACCGTAGCCTCATTACCACTGGGGCGCCTCTCTGCCCCTCTATCGGTCTCAGGAGAGACCCTGGGGCTGTCTTGAGAGCTCCCTTTAAGTCTGTCTTCTGTTTGAAACGCACCCTGCATGTCAGCCACATTGCAGCCTTTCGGGAGTCGGAAGCTAGACATCATACATAAACACTCTGGAATGAACAGAGGAGCAGGCCGGGGAAGGCGAGCGTTGCAGGATATCTTTGAGCGGGGTCAGCTTTATCACTCTCGAGCATCCGCAGTGACTCTTCCCGGCTGTCATCCGGTGCGTCTTACAGCTGACAAATTATTTCTAAGTTGAGGTCCTGCTGGGAGGCTTTGCTGACGAAAGTCTTCCATATTAATTGCAGGCCAGCGCTGCTCTCATGACAAGGGAACCCCCACTACTGGTCCCAAGTGGGTGGCAGCAGGGTCTGCCTCCCTCCCGTCCTGCTCGGAAAGCCGTGCCTTGTTGGGGCCAGCAAAGGCCTTACTCAGCCAGGGCAGCCCCGTGGCCCCAGAGCTTTTAACCCAGATTTGGCACCTGTGACTGTCATCAAAGGCACTCTCGGCTCCTTTTCAGTTTTCTGGGACCGGCTCACCAGAGCAGCACGGCGAGGGGGTAGGGCATGGGGAACCTGCGGCTGCGTTGGTTCTGCGTGAGTCTGCCCCGCCTTTTCATTCATTGGCTTTGAGCAGCTCCCATTCACCTGTCGACGTCATAAACCACTGGGCAGAGGAGACACAGCTCTCATCAAAGCAGACCCAGTCAGCTCTCCTGGTGGAGTTTCCTCCTGCTGTGGGGGGCAGATCCAAGGGGGCTCACAGGACATGCAAAGAAGGAGATTCAGAGAGGTGGGCGGCATGGAGAAGATGAAGGAGAGAAACAGGTAGACGTGGGGAGATGGGCACGCACTTGACGGGTATTTGGTTGTAGTATTTACTGGATCGGGTACTGGGATGGGCGAGAGGTGGGAGAAGGAAGAGACTGAGATGTGCCAATGATGCCGGGGATGAAGCTGGGGAAGAAGCAAAATCAACAGGTGTGCAGGGAGAATCCAGGTTCCCGACACCTGGGCCTAGTTGGAGAGGCGGAGTTGGGGGGTGCCTATCTGTCCTGGGAGGGAGTGACACCAGGGGGTAAGGTGCCAGTGAAGGCACAAAGACAACACAGTGGGCCAAAGCACCAGAGGAAGGCACTCCATGGAGGGAGCTCAGAGAGCAGGAGGGCCCAGACGCCATGGGGCCTGTGAGCAACAGCAGCTGACTTGGCTCATGACGGTTTCCGGCTCTCACTCCCCAGCCACAGAGGCCCTGTTCTCCTCCCTGGATTCCCACCCTCTGCTGTCTAGCTTTGTCCTGTCCTCCCACTCGGGCAGGACACTTGTTTGGGGGACATCCATCATCCAGCAGGTCGTGGTTGATGCTCGAGAAAGCTCTTGGGTGTTCCCATGCATGGTGCCACGGGGACATGTCCCAGCTCTCCTGCTGGAGGATAAGACACACGGACACATCTGAGCTACTCATGTGCCCGGCCAAGGCCGAACCAGATCAACAGGCCTGCAGCTGAGTGCAGGCATGCAAGTGAGCAGAACATAGACTCGACGGACTGTCCTAGTGAAGCAACTGTCAATCACCGAGATGCAGACTCATCACCCAAATCACGTGATGGTTGTCCCCTGATGTCCTTTGCAGATAACAAACTCTAGGGATGCTTGAGTCCCTTATATAAAGTGGCTTTGTATTTGCTTGTGACCTGTGCACATCCTGCTGTAGACTTCTCTGGAATACTCCTAACACCACAGACAATGTAATGCCACCTGCATAGTTGTTACACTGTATTGTTTGGGGAATAATGGCAAGGGAAAGTCTGTATGTGTTCATACAGATGTAATTTTTTTTAGATATCTTCAGTCCATGGTTGGTAGAATCTAAGTATGTAGAACCTGCAGATAAGCAGGGCCAACTGTATTCGTTTTAAATTCAAGAAACCTTTAGGTGGTTTGTTAGACAGCATTCCTGTGGCAATAGCTAAATGATACAGGGTCCACAAAATACCCCTCAGCTGTTGAATTAACTCCCTATTTACTTTCCTTTTAAATAAATTATCACTTTCTTTAGGACTTATTTATTTATTTTTAAACATTTATTCATTCATTTGAGAGGCAGAGTTCCAGACAGAAAGAGGGAGAGACTGAGGAAGAGGTCTTCCATCTACTGGTCACAACAACCAGGACTGGGCCAGGCCAAAGCCAGGAGCCAGGAGCTTCTTGCAGGTCTCCCACGTGGGTGCAGGGGCCCAAGCACTTCGGCCACCCTCCACTGCCCTCTCAGGCCGTCAGTAGGGAGCAGGATCGGAAGTAGAGCAGGTGGGACTTGAACCCCCATATGGGATGCCGGCACTGCAGGCAGAGGCTCAGTCTACTACGCTGCAGTGCTGGTCCTCAGGATTTATTTTATTTATTTGAAAGACAGAGAGAAATGAAGAGAGAGAGAGAGAGAGAGAGAGAAATGCGATCTTTCACTGGTTCTCTCCCCAATGGTTGCAATTGCCAGGGGCTGGGCCAGGCAGACGCCTGGAGCCATGAACTCCATCCGGGTCTCCCACATGGGGACAAGGGCTCAGGCACTAGTGTCATCTTCTGCAGCTTTCCCAGGTGCATTAGCAGGAAACTGGATCAGAAGCAGAGCAGCAGAACTGTGCTCATATGGATGCCAGTGTCGCAGGCAGAGGCTCAACCCATTATACCACAATGCCAGCCCCATATGGATTTTTTTTCTTAAGTTAATACAAACTGAGCAACACCTGTATTAGGAGAGACCATAGAAGAAGAGAGCACACTTCACAGTCGCCGGCATCGGAAGACGGAGTAAATGCACTGACTGCTGTCCACTGCTCATTATGCCGCAAACTGCAGAAGTAAAAACATATTGGAGGGCAAGTGCTGTGGCTTAATAGGCTAATCCTCCGCCTGCGGCACCAGCACACCAGGTTCTAGTCCTGGTCAGGGCACCAGATTCTGTCCCGGTTGCTCTTCTTCCTGTCCAGCTCTCCGCTGTGGCCCAGGAGTGCAGTGGAGGATGGCCCAAGTCCTTGGGCCCTGCACCTGCATGGGAGACCAGGAGAAGCACCTGGCTTCAGATCAGCACAGTGCAGCCATGGCGGTCACTTGGGGGGTGAATCAACGGAAAAAGGAAGACCTTTCTGTCTGTCTCTCTCTCTCTGTCTAACTCTGCCTGTCAAAAAAAATACTAGAGGCAAAATGGGGGAGTTTTCTAATCATAGCCCTGGAGGAAAAAGGAATATTTAAATATTTTATGAACTTTCTCATCTCTCTCATCATTTAAACAAAATAAGTGTAACATAGCAATTTACTTTATGCTGCCTTTATTACATATAATCAGGTTCCTGGTGGCTCAAGGTTTATGAAGGGACATTATTGGAAAGGAATCAGGAGGGTTCCTGGGCAGTGGGAGGGGGCCTGGGGCTGAGGGGAGCCTCGGGGAATGGTGGCCGTGGCCACACGGAGGCCACAGAGCCCATGGGGCGGGAGCTAGGAATGGCGGGAGGCAGCGAGGTGGGAGGATCAGTGCAGGGGCCGCCGCGGGGGCTGGGCCGCCACTCCAGAACACTCCTGATCTTAGAGAGAAAGAGGGGTGCAGCGGTGAAGATAACGCTGGGGACCCCTGCAGCCCTTCTCAGAGGGCCTGGGCAGAACCCCAGCTCTCAGCTAGCGCACGCCTGGGCAGGTAGGACGTGTTGCTCCAGAACCCGGGTCCTTGCCAACCATGTGATAACCTGGAGGGGGTTCCAGGTTCCTGACCAGCCTGGCCCAGCCCAGCTGTGCGGCCATCTGGGGAGGGAACCAGCAGGTGGGAGACCTCTCTCTCTCTCTCTCTCTGCCTTTCAAGTAAAATGAAAATAAAAATGTAAAAAAGGAAAAATCCCAAGACAGAGCTAAGCCTTAGCTTCCTGGCCTCCATAATGGGTGTTCTACAGCTGCCTACACTGTGCCCTTCACAGATCCGTGGTAAAAGTCTTCTGCCATCCTGGAAGTAAGTTTTCAATATGCTGCTTGTTCTATTTTCAGTGCTGTTAAGATCACTACACATAGTGATATTTCAAAATCTGAAAATACACACTGATACCCTTAGAGCCCCTTGATGGACTCAAATGTTCCATTTTTAATTGGTTTGTGGGAAACCATCGTGCAACACCTTGGTGGTCCCTGAAACCCTGCTAGGGAATCACAGCTCATGTCCCCTGGAGGGGACCCGAGGCCCTGCCCTGTCACCTGTGTCCCTGCCTGAGCACTTCAGAACCATCTGCAGAATGGGCTCAGAGCCACCTGCCCCCTAATGGCAGTAAGGACCCAGGAGTGATTTGCGCTATGCCAATTTTTCAGGTCCAAGGCAGTATTCCCAGTGTGATATTCTCATGAGTGCTATAATAGAAGGCCAGTGAAGACCAGGGTCCTTGGAATCAGGTCTGGGTATCGGCCTTGTTTTTGCCACTTGTATGCCCTCAAGCAAATGACTTAACCTCCCTCAGGCTCGGTTTCCTCATCTGTAGACTGGGAGTAGTACTTGCACTTAGCCCACTCTTCTGCCCTGAAGCTTAAGGGAAGTGGCACTGAGGACCAGCATGGCGGCACAGTGGGTTAAGTCACTGCCTGCAACACCCGCATCCCGTGTGGGAGTGGCAGTCTGGGTCCCATCTGCTCCATTCCCAGCCCATCTTCCGGCCAATGTGCCTGGAAAGACAGTGGACAGTAGTCCAAGTGCTTGGGCCCCAGCCACCCATGTGGGAGACCGCCGGAGTCCCAGGGTCTTGGCTTTGGCCTGGCTCAGCCCCGGCCATTGCAGCTGTTTGGGGGATGAACCAGCAGATGCAAGATCTGTCAATCTGCCTTTCAAAGAAATAAATGTATCTTTAAATGAAGCGGCGCTGGCTAAGTTACGGCGCCCGCCTGGGACATCCTATGAGCTCATCCATCTTTAGCTATTACGTGGGGACTTTGTTTAAACCCTCAGCAACCATAGGGGTGCATGCAGAAACTAGAGAAGTCCAGAGTGAGACATCGGGCCTGGCTCGAAAGGATGGGGTGCACGCTGGGTAGGGAGGTAGGCATTTGCGAGCACAAGAAAAAGGGGTGGGAAGTAGCAGGCCAAGCGGCAAACAGAAGTCCCTCCTGTGAGCCAGCGCGGGCAGGTGAGTCAGGCCCGGGGAGGCGGGCGAGCTCCCCCCAGAGCTCACAGTGTCCAGCGAGCAGGGACAACAGGGCCCCTGGGCAGCCCGGTCACCAGATAGGGCGGATGTGTTTCCTGGCCTCTCTGGAAGGTGCCACTGAGCAGGACAAACAGAGTCTGCTTTTCCTTATTTCTCTGTCACTGTAATCCAGAAACAAACACACCCCCAGATGCCCTCTCCCTATCCTCCCAAAGCCACCGTCGGTACCCTATTACCGTATCTCCTCCCGGGGATTTCCTGCTTCTCCGCTTAGATCGCCTGTGTGAGTGTGCGAGTGTGTATGCATGTGTGTGAGTGTGCATGGATGTGCATTGTGTGGGCATGTGTGTGTGTGTGCGTGTGTGTGAGAGTGTGCATGGATGTGCATTGTGTGGGCATGTATGTGAATGTGTGTGCATGTGTGAGAGTGTGCATGGATGTGCATTGTGTGGGCATGTGCATGTGTGTGTGCGTGTGTGTGAGTGTGCATGGATGTACATTGTGTGGGCATGTGCATGTGTGTGAATGTGTGTGCATGTGTGAGAGTGTGCATGGATGTGCATTGTGTGGGTATGTGCATGTGTGTGAATGTGTGTGCATGTGTGTGAGAGTGTGCATGGATGTGCATTGTGTGGGCATGTGCGCGCGTGTGTGTGTGTGTGTGCGTGTTTTCTCTTGAAAGACCCAGCAATGTTTTCTGAAGTCTGGGAAGTGTGAGTTCCTGGGGGGCATGTGCAATACTCCAAATGTTAGTAGTTTGGGGACGAGCATGTGAGGCAGCAGTTAAGATACTGCTCGGGATACCCCAGCTCGTATCGGAGCCTAGGCTCCAGTCCAGGCTGCACTCCCGATCCCGGTTCCTGCTAACGTATGCACCTGGGAGGCAGCAGCTGATGGCTCAAGTGCTTGTGTCTCTGCCACCCATGTGGGAGACCCGGATGGAGGTCCAGGCTCCCGGTTTTAGCCTGGTTCAGCTCTGCCTGGCTATTACGGATGTTTGGGGAGTGAACAAGCAGAAGGGAGCTCTCTTTCTCTCTCTCTCCCTTTAAAATAAAATAAAAATAAATAAGTAAAAATAAAGAAACAGATGTTAGCAACAAATATTTTTAAAATTTTTAGAACTTTGTGTCTATTTAAAAGTGTAACAGAAAAAATCGCTGATGTTGGAACAGCTAGCATTTAGTGTCTCGGGCACTAACGTACCCAGTGCTCGCAGCTCTATAGAGAGTACTTCCACCAGCCTCACTTAGTGGGTAGGGGATGAAGGCACAGAGAGAGCCAGTCTCTTGCTCAAGGCCACCAGCTTTGGGAGCAGTGGACTGAGGACTCGGCCTCGGTCAGTCTGCCCCAGAGCCAAGCTCTTCACCACGACTCCCCCCTCTACCCTCCCCTCCCCAGTGATTGCAGATTCCATGCCAGTGATGGCAACTGTTCTTTTCCACTTAAAGCACAGGGAGCCGATTGCAGGAAATATTGAGCAACAAAGGAAAATCAGCGTGGAGACGAGTTAAAACATGTCCAGGGGCTGGCACTGTGGCCCAGTGGGTTAAGCCATCGCCTGCAATGCCAGCATCCCATATCAGGGTGCCGGTTTGAGTCCCAGATGCTCGACTTCCAATCCAGCTCTCTGCTGCAGTCTGGGAAATCAAAGGAAGATGGCCCAGGTCCTTGGGCCCCTGCACCCATGTGGGAGACCTGGAAGAAGCTCCTGGCCCCTTGGCTTCGGATCGGCGCAGCTCTGGCCATTGCGGTCATTTGGGGAGTGAACCAGCAGGTGGAAGATACCTTTCTCTCTGTGTCACTATGCCTTTCAAATAAATAGAATAAGTCTTTGATACAAGCTTTCTTGCTGGTGGAAGGCATTTGGGAATCTCTGAAACACACCCCAGCCTGTGGTCAACAAGCAGAACTCCAGGGCTCCCTCAGGGGTGCACCTGCAGCCTACAGAGGAGCCCGTGAGGCCGGACATGATGCATGATTTGGGGTGAAGATGTGCGTTTTTCTCAGGAGGGGGCCTCTTGCTTTCATCCCCTCTCGAAGGTCAAGGCTGCTGCTTTCTAGATACTTCATAAAAGGCATTCACTTAGGGACAACTAAGTGGGCCTGATCCCAGGGGCGTGGCTTGCCAAGCAAACCATGGGCTTGTCTCTGCCCCATCGTCGCCCTCATCCTAAGCTGCTGTGCTGGGCAGGGATTCCAGGGTCATTACTCTGGAGTTCCCCTTGGCCAAAGGCTGGTCAAGAACCCCTGTGGATTGGAAAGCTAGCCTGAGATTGGTTTTTTTTTTTTTTAACAGATTTATGTATGTATGTATGTATGTATGTATGTATTTATAAGTCAGACTGAGGGAGAAACAGAGAGATCTTTATCCGCTGGTTCATTCCCCAAATGGCCACAAGGGCCCTGGGATGCTGGGCGAGGCCAAGTCTCCCACATGGGTGGCAGAGGTCATCTCCCGCTGCTTGCCCAGGTGCATTAGCAGAGCAGCCAGGACACAATCCAGTGCCCATACGGAATGCTGGAGTCACAGGTGGCGGCTTAACCCACTGCACCACAGTGCCAGCCCTGGCCTGAGATTCTTATAAGGACCCCGAGGGGATGTGGACATCTGGGGCGCCAGGCTAAAGCTGGAGTCATGTCTGGAAGGGGTCTGGGCTGCAGGGTGGGGTCTTCGGGCTTAGGGCTTCACTCCACCCACTTGCTGCGCCCCTGTAAGTGCGTCTCCTTCCCAGCCTGCGCTACAGCACAGATGCGGATACACAAAGTGAGGGCAGCATCTGCTACCTCTCTCGCTCGCTCTCAGGGCTGCTGCTGGGATCCAGTGAGGTCAGATCATCTAAGGAAACATCGTCTGAGGCCCTAAAGCCTTAAAGGAGGTCACTTTGGTCAGGTTTGAGCTGGGAAACAGGACCCATTCCAGGGATGCTAATCCATGGTGTGAAAGCAGAGAGTTAGATGCAAAGGTGGTGGCAAACTGAAGACCCAAACAGCCCCACGGGAAGCAGCAAAGGGACGAAGGGCTGGGGTCAGAGGCTGCCCCGCTGAGCGCTGGAGCCAGCGCCATGCTAGGGAAGCCATCCAGAGCAGGAGGGAGCCAAGGGCAGGAGACAGACACCAGGCTTCTTCCTTCTCCTGCCTCCGGTCTCCACCAGTGCCCACCATTGGCTCAAGCCAGCTAGGGGCCTCTTGGCAAAGGAGCCTGGGAACTGCAGTTTTCAGGGAGGAAAAGTGCAGGCCTCCAGGGCTACGTTTAAATGTCTCTGTCTCAGAAATGCACTGAGTGCTGAGACGATTCAGTGGAGGAGAGGATGGAGATCCATCCCTCCCTCACACCGTACCGAAACAAACTCACGCGAGACGGACCACAGAGCTGTGAAAGGAATCAGAGGGGTAAAGGTCTGTGGCCTCAGCTGAGACAGAAGCTTCTTTCTTACACATGATAGCAAAAATAACAACCGAAAAAGGTCAATCGGATGCCTCAAAATTAAAAGCTTTTGTGCTAGAAATAATACCATTAAGAAAGTAAAACTAGAACAGAACAGGGAAAGATTTGCAAATCATATGTCTGTTAATGGACCAGTAACCAGAATATATAAAGAATTCTTATAACTCAACCATAGAAAAGACGATTTTTTTTCAAATAGGCAAAAGGATTTGAATGGACATTTCTCTGAAAAGAGAGGAAAACAGTCAACAAGTAAATACGAGCATGCTCGAGATTGTTGGCACTGAAGAGAAATGGAGGCACACACACACCCACACACAGAAATAGCAATGGTCCTAGCACCAATATTCGTAACAGCCAAAAACAGTAGAAACAACACAGATGCCCATCAGCAGACACATGTGGAAATGGAGCATGAAGAATCCACGAAATGTGACATGATTCTTCAACAAGAAGAGTGGAAGACTGGCACGTGCTACAACCTGGGTGCACTTTGAAAGTCTTATTCTAAACGCAAAGTCTGCAAAAGACCACAGAGTGTGTGAATCCACTTATAAAGAGTGTCCCGCACAGCTACGTCCATGGAGACCCAGAAAAGAGCAGTGGTGACCAGCGGAAGCACAATGAGGGGCTACTGTTCCTGGACACGAGGGCTCTGGGTGGGGATGGGAGGGCTCTGAACCTATTGGTGCTGGTTGCCCAGTCCCGTGAACCTGCCAGCCACGGAGTCTTATTTTTAAGGGATTCGTTTGATACTCTGTGAATTGCATCTCAAAGTTATTTTTCTAATACACTGATTGGGAAAACGACAGGAAGGGAATGTGAAACAGCACCCTGGTATCTGCTGGGAAGCATGCGCACTGGCTTTGGACCAAGTAGAGTTTCAAGTTTTCTGTGCGAGATGAATTTAGTTCTTGCAACATCCTTCGTTGGTCAGTAGTGCTACAAGCTGAGCATTGCTTATCCAGGACTCCCAAATTCTCAGGACCAGAAATATCTAAGACTGGCTCGCTTATTGATTTTGGGTTATTTATCCAGAAGGAGAAATCTCGAGATGGGACCCAAGTTCAAACACAAAATCAACCCGTTTCACATACAGCTCAAGGCACATCGCTGGAGGTGATCATGTATGATAATTTCGTGTACCTGCCCTGGACTATGACCCATCCCATGAGGCCAGGTGTGAGATTTTCGACTTATAGTGTCACATTGATGCTTTGAATGTGTCCGATTACTGAATTTTGGATTGCCAGATCAGGGCTGCTCAGCCCATTATTATCTCCATCTTACCAGTGATGGAACTGAGGGCTCAGAGATCTGAGAAGCCTCACTGCACTCACTCAGCTGTAACCCTGGTGCCGGGCAGCCCCAGACAGCAGCCGTACTCCCACCCCCCACCCCACACCCCCATCTTGCTCCAGAGTGGGCCCAGACTCCTGGAATCCACCATCCCATGGGCCTCAGGGCCCCACACGGAATCTGTGAGCCACGTGAGGCTTCATTAAAACACAGTCCGAACTACACAATAGCATTAGTAAGTCAGCTCTTCCTGAACACCATCCGAGCTTCCTTTTCAGTCCCAGAGGGGTAGCGAGCGGAATCCAGGAGTGATCCGAAAGCTACTGAGATCCCTGGAACCTGTGGACATGTCCCACTCTCAACCCGGATCGCACGCTGAGAAGTGGACCCCAGGAAGAGACTGCGGGGGACACGACGGGGCAGGAGCCCGGCTCAGCACGCACCAATCCATGGCGCTTTATTAGGAGGTGCGATCAATGTGCAGCAGGCAGACCCAGCCAATTAGACTTATCAGCGCGCAGAGAGGGCCAGGAAGCCTCCTTTTCCTCCTGGTTGTTTTCCCGCTCCCTGGAAGAAGTCAGTTCCCATTTTTTATCTCTGGGTTCCCACCAGGCCAGCTCGGTGGGGAGGGGGTTCTGACAAAGAGCAGATTTAAGCTATCTCACTCCCCTGGATCCCAGGGTCACCCAGACTTGCCCTCAAGGCCAGGCTCGCAATAGGATGCAGGAAAAAAAAAAACAGAAGCAAAATCCAAGGGCTTCTTGGCAAAGAGGAAGGAGCCAGCAGGCCCGGCCTGGGCAGCTCCTCTCTCCCACTGGGCTCCGTTAGCGGCTCCCGGGCAGACAGCCGTGGGGCCGGCAACTCACCCCACCAGGGCAGCCTGACAGGTCAGTCTCACAGCGAGAAGGCAGCCCTCGTGCGCAGCGTTTGGGCATCTGAGAGAACTGAGCGCGCTGGAAACCAGGGTGCTTATCGGCTACGTCTGTCTCAGCCCCTGCTCTCTCCTCCCAACAAGATAAATCCCCCGGGCAGACAAAGATCCAGCTTCCAGGGCGATCAGATGAACACAAGCCGGGACTGGTCCCTGCACCCCGGCGCCGGCCCGCTCGGGTGAACCAAAGAAGAGGGTGCTTTTTGTTGCCAAGAATGCAATGACCACACGGGCCGGCCGCCTTCTCTGGCCCTCGCTCCAAGACACCGGGGTAAGGGAATTTGCTTTGAAAGTCTCTTCTAATAAATCACTCAGCAGTTCCCGGTGCTTGTTGTGGTCCGTGGCGGTGGCTGCTGATGAAAGCCCAGGGCCGGTTTCAGGGCTGGAGTTGCCACCGCTGTCGCTGCCTGGAGAGAGTGAACCGCAGAGGGGCAGCAAAGCGAGATGGTGGCCTCGGAGCCAAGGAGCGCGTGACACTGCCCCCTGGGGACTGCCTGGGCGCTCCTCCACTCTGGCCGGGGATTTCATGCTGGCTTCCTGGGGCAGCCACTTGGGTTCTCCAGGCCATGACTCTGAACAGTTTCCCAGAGCTGTGCATCGCATCACGGCTAGTGTGCAACTGGGAGGCCCTTCGTGCAAGATCTGTGGAAATCAGAACTTTAAGAGCCTCGGCCTGGGGCCGGCACTGTGGCGCCTGTGCTGTGGCGCCGGTTCGTGGCCCGGCTGCTCCACTTCCAATCCAAGGCCCAGCCCCGGCCATTGCAGCCATTTGGGACATGAACCAGAGGATGGAAGATCTCTCTCTCTGCTTCTCTCTCTCTCTCTCTCTCTCTCTCTCTCTCTCTCTCTCTCTCTCTGCCTCTCTGTAACTCTGCCTTTCAAATAAATAAATAAACATTAAAAAAAAAAAAACCCTGTAGAATCTGACATGCCCCCTTTGAGGCTTGAGTTCCCAACAGTCGGGACTGTGTGGTGTTTGTCCTAAATCATCTCCCTTTTTATTTAGATCATCTACTCCTCATCTGACCTTGTCCCCGAGTGTGCACACATCTCCCTTCTTCCTCGCCTCGTGCCCCAGGGCAGACCAGCAGGCAGTCATCGAATCACAGCCCCAGCGCTCTCCCCACCCTCCCCAATCACCACTTAGCCAAACTACACACATATATATTTAGCTCTTTTAATCTTTTTTTTTTCTCATAAGGTTCTAATTTTACATTTTTCCAGGGTATTTTGGACTTGGCAGAATAGCCTTCTTCTGGGAAGAGTAGAACTTAATTATCAAAAGCTGAGCCCGAGCGAGCAATCCATCACTGGGTGACACTTCCTTGCCTGTGTTCATTTGAAAAACATTTTTTTGTGGCTCTTGGAAAAGAAAAAAAAAAGCTGTCAGAAGAAAAAAAAAATAAAAAAAAGAAGGAAGAAGAGAAAAAAAAGAAGAAAAACTCCATTCTGGCATCCATCAATATAAGCCCTAACGCATCAGAATATCACAACTTGTGGATTAAGATGGAGAGTGTTCATTTGCTTTCTCGCTCACCTTTCTTCTTCTTCTTCTTTTTTTTTTTTTTTTTAGAAAATTTGTTTGAAACTGGATCTAAAATGTCTCTAAGCACGTGGAAGTCAGTCATGTAAATGCCTCCCCCCCCCCCCCCCGTAAACTTCATCTTTCTGACAAGGCTTGTGTTATAATTAAGGCCTGTCTGAGTATTCACCCGACTGTTGCATTGTAGGGTTTTCCTTAAGAGACAGGGTTTTTTAACAGCCAGATAAATGCTCCACGTGGCCCAGCCCAGTAGCACAGCGACACCCAGTGGCCATGTCTAGTCATGACCCCCATTGGGGGGCCACACAGGGCTTGACTCCAGGAGGGCCTGCTCCAGAGAGATTTGGGGGTGAATATGGACATTTGCTTGCCATTTGAATGCTGGGAGATGTGCCCAAAGAGAGCCAGTCTTGAGCCAGAGGAGCCTGCCCCATGCAGACTTAAATGAGATACAACAGGTCCAAAGGCTGAGCCACAAAGCCCAAGGCAATTCTGAATCTCTCGTCAGACGCTTCTCCCAACCTCTCACTGAGACAGGTGACAGAAAAATCCATTTAGGGGTGGTGGAGTCAACTTTTTCACCTCTGAGGGAAAAAATGGCTTTGGTCCACTGATGTGGGGCTCTCCAGAGCCGTGTTTAAATGACCAAGTAATCAAATAAACATTTTAGTAGAATAAAACCAGAGTTTTTTTTTTTAATTTATTTGAAAGGCAGAGGGACAGAGACAAAGACACAGAGATCTTCCATCCTCTTGTTCACTCCTCCAAATGCTTGCAAAAGTTGGGGCTGGGTCAGGCTGAAGCAAGGAGCCTGGAACTCAATCCAGGTCTCCCAGACAGGTGGCAGGAACCAAAGCATTTGAGCCACCACCTGCTGCCTCCCGGGGTGGCGGTTAGCAGGGATCTGCACCTCCTCACCGCGTAATTGTTCATATCATCATCGCTTCTCCCCGTGGGATGTGGGCGTCAACACAGCATGTGCGCAGGTGCCTGCTCTCCCGCTGGGAGAACTACGAATACTTGCATAATGGTTTTCAGAAACTTCTATTTGCATAATATTTGCATAACGTTTCTCAGAGACTTATATTTGTCATCTCTCTTCTCTCTAAGTTATTCCAGGTTCCTTCAAAACATCAGTGTAATTCACTTTGTCCAATTGACTTGTTTTTACTTTGTTATACTTATTGGGTATAACCAAAAAGACATTTCCCTCGGGCATGCCGAGGCCAGGAGCCTCAGTTGCTGATGGCTGTTTGGGCACTGAGCTGGTTGAGTCCCAACACTGTGCCCTGCAGCCGGAGGAGGTCCGCTTCTTTCCAACGGGCGCGAATCAGTGAAACGCTGACGCCAAAAGCGGGAACATGACGCTTCCGGAAGGTGCATCGCCGGGATGAGCCAGCCGGCCAGGTCTCCAGCGGCACCCGGGACGCTCGGCCAGCATGGTGCCCTGTGTCTACCCTGGTCCATATCAGAACATGTCAACTGGTTTATGAGGGCCACCTCCCACACGCTAAGATGTGGGAGCAGATAGGCAGCCCATGAAAGTACTTACATTAATGATCAAAATACCTAACAGGGATCATGCATCGGCTTTCTGCCAGCTACTATTTAGAACTTTACATTAGCTCATTTAACCCCAACGAGAGCTGGACAAGGTGGTGCTACTATTGTCACTGGCGTAAGGATGAAGAAGGGCAGGTCACCTACTTACCAGGGACACAGTAGGGTCCTTAGTTGAATGTGTGACTCCAGAGGCCACTGGCCTTGTGGCCACACTGCAGTGCCTTATGAATAACCGACTGAAGAAATAAGTATTTGAATATAAATAAAATCTGCACGTGATTGGTTAGGTTGTCATCGCTTTTCTTCATTATTTGAGAGTTGTTCAAAAAGTTCCTAGGAAGGTGGAATTAATAACCAAGCTTATTTTAGTGCAAAAATTTTGAAATTATTTTTTATTTATTTGAAAGGCAGAGAGAAAGAGAGAGATCTTCTGGTTCACCTACCATTTCTGGGGCAGGCTGTAGACAGGAGCCTGGAACTCAGTGTGGGTCTCCCACATGGCAGGGACCCAAGAACCTAAGCTATCACCTGCTGCTTCTCCTGGCGCTCATTAGCAGGAAGCTAGAACAGAAGTGGGGCTGGGACTGGAACCCAAGGACTCTACGGGACACAGGTGTTCCAAGCAGTGTCGTAACCACTGGGCAAAATGCCCACCTCTGCAAAAGACTTTTGAAATCCATGCAGAGTTTTATGGTTTTTTCATAATATACATTTTCCATTAACTTTTTGAAAATCCCTCCTAGACATAGATTTCAAATTTTTGGCACCAAAATAAACTTATCTTTTCCATTTCCCACGAACTTCTTGACATACCTTTGTAGATGGACTTGAGTGTGGCAAGATGGAGAAGGATCCACTGTGCAGACAGGAAAGCTGGGAGCCGCAGTGCGAAGCCGGAGTTGAGCGCTGAGAATCCCACAAGGAAGCTGGGAGAATTCTCGGGTGGTGCACTTGGCCCTGTAAGCCAGCCTCGCAGGTGCCTGCCAGAATGGCATCAGCGTGGCGGGCCCTCACCTTCGCAGCAAACGCCCCAGCCCTGCCCTCCGGTCTCGCAGAGTCGTCATCCAGTTTGCTCGAAGGCTTCCTGCTCTTCCTTCCTTCTCCTGCTCTGGGTCTCATTGTCCCCGCCAGTGAAAGCTAGTGGTCTGTGGTTGTGCTAAGAGACAAGGCTTTGTTATGTGATACAGAAGCAGGGCCTTGGGCAGATGGGCGTTGTGGGGGTAGTGAGAGCGAGTAAGCACTCAGCTCCGTGAGAAAGCGGGTGGGCATGTGTTCCACTTGTGGTCAATTCAAGAGGGGCCGGGAGATGTGGCCCTGATTGCAGGGACAACCTAGGGGCCCTTCTCACTCCAGATGTGTCTCTTCCAGTCCCGCAGGCTGCCTGGTACCTGTCCTGGGGGCGTCCCTCCTCCAACTCTGCCACCCAGGACGACAGCGGTCTATGCGGTGTACTGAGTCGCTCCAAAGTAGGGCTCAGAACTCTCAGGCCCTGCTGCAAAGCCATCAAGGTGCTTCCCCGCTCGCAGGACAAAGTCCCGGCTCCCAGACCGTTCCCTGACTGTCCGCTCCTCGCCAGGCCCCTCCAGCTGCCTGAGGGTCCAGCCAAAGCTGACACAGCTGTCCCACCTGCAAACCTTGCTCGCTCTTTGCCACCCCCCTGCCCCGCTGCTGCCTTGCACAACCCCAGGAGACTTCTTATCAGCAAAGGCAGTGTGGCCAGCACCCGCTGGAGCTCCTCCGTGTACAACCTACCCAAATATACATGGCCGGTGGGGTCATGCACCCCACACAGCCACTCCCCTCCGTCCACAGAGGCTTTTCTCAACAGTAGCACAAGTGACATTTAGTTCAGACCATTCTTTGTTGTGGGGAATTGTCCTGTGTTCAGCGGCATCCCAGACACCCTCCCCTGTCCATTGTCATCCTCCAGACAGTGTCAAGGGTCCCACGGGAGGCAGAATCACCTGCAGTTGAGAGCTACCGCCCTAAGTCCTACCCAGCTTTGAAGAGTCACTCCCACAGCTACCTACCCCACAAAGCTGCTGGTGCACCTGCTCACCAGGAGACTCCAGAACTGCACCTGCTGATGTTCCATTGAGACACAGAGTCCTTCCTCCGTCAACGTGACTACAGACACACACACACACACACACACACACACACATGCACGCACGCACAAGTACTTCAGAAAGTTCATGACAAATGAAAATGAAAGATAAGTGTATTTGGATGCAGAACTTTGAAATCTGTGCCACTTTCCAGACACCACAGATTAAACTACCTCCTGGACCCCGCATCCCACATGGGGCCAGTTCTAGTCCCAGCTGCTCCACTTCCAATGCAGCTCCCTGCTGATGGACCTGGGAAAGCAGCAGACGCTGGCCCAAGTCCTTGGGTCCCTGCACCCACGTGGGACACCTGGATGGAGTTTCTGGCTCCTGGCTTTGGCCTGGCCTAGTCCAGGCTGGGCAGTGAACCAGCAGATGGAAGATCTCTCCCTCTCTCTTTCTGCAACTCTGCCAAAAATAAATAAATAAACCTTAGAAAAAGAAATCCTTGCAAAATTTTTACATAATATTCATGTTCCATGAACTTTTGAAGCCCCCCTTATGTAGACGCATAGACACATGCACTTCAAATTTTTTGCACCAAAATAAAATTCTCTTTAGGTGCATTTCCCAGTAACTGGTTTTTTTTTTTTTTTTTTTTTTTTGACAGGCAGAATGGACAGTGAGAGAGAGAGACAGAGAAAGGTCTTCCTTTTTTTTCCGTTGGTTCACCACCCAATGGCCGCTGTGGCCGGTGCACACTGATCCGAAGGCAGGAGCCAGGTGCTTATCCTGGTCTCCCATGCGGTGCAGGGCCCAAGCACTTGGGCCATCCTCCACTGCACTCCCGGGCCACAGCAGAGAGCTGGCCTGGAAGAGGGGCAACCGGGACAGAATCCGGCGCCCCGACTGGGACTAGAACCTGGTGTGCTGGCGCCGCAAGGCGGAGGATTAGCCTAGTGAGCCGCGGCGCCGGCCCCCAGTAACTTTTGAGATGCCTGTGTGTGCGTGCATGCATGTGTGTGTGTGCCTGCATGAACGCATGTGTGTGTATGTTCCCTGCCAGAGGGTAATCTCCTTCGGGACCTGCTCTTCTACTGCCTCTCCCTGAAGGAGTTCCATGTACTAGAAGCTAGGCAGACATTCATCAGATGAGAGCAATAAACAAGAGAGCTGGCTAGGCGTCGCTCGCGGCGGGAAAGCCAGCCTCAGACGTGTCCTGTGACGGCGCTGCGCTGCAATCCCAGCGGTAAAAGCCCAGCCTTCTGCCGGGTTAGATGCGGCCGAAACCCAATATTTTACCTGAAACCCTGATTTATGTGGAACCACTCTGCTCCTTACTAAAACAGAGCTTGTTTTAGCAAATGGCTCCAGATTTAGTCCATTAGCTGGGGATAAGTGAAAAACTCGAGGGTTTGGCCAAATCACGCAATAAAATATCATTAAGCGCCATGGGCTGGCAGGGCAGACGGCAGGTTGGAGTTGGGAGTCCGAAGCCCCGTCTGAGGCGGAGCTAAGCGCTCGCTGGCTGGGCTGGGGGCAGCTGGCTCTCATTTGGGGGAGGTCTCAGCACTGCTGTGTCTGATGTAAATGCAGCCAGGGGCCCCCAATGATTTAACTGTCAACGGGAGAAGTGCCTCCCCGCATGGCTGTGAGCTTCAGACGCCTGCAGGAGGCAGCTCCTGGCTTCCCTGACACCGCGGGACTGGGTCAGGTCCCTGGGGGCCCGGAAGCTTCTGCCAGCGTGCCAAGCTCTGGGCACCGGGCAGCTGGCATCCGAGGGACGAGCTGGGGACCGCCACTGCTCCCTGGGGTCCCTGCTCCCCCTCTCCCCTGCCCTCTCCGAAGCTCCTCTCTCTTCGCCAGCTGAGTCTGTGCCCGCAGCGGTGTGAACGTCTTCGCCAGGGGATGCCAAAGTCAAATACGTTCTCATGGGGGATCCCGTGCTCCTGACTCCAAAGCGCCAGCCACTCCGCTGGTGAGCCCCAGGGAGCTTCTTCCTAACAAACCCCCCCGGGCGGGGGACAGCCCCACCAAGCCTGCGGGACAAACCCCAGAGACCATGGAGCTGGAATCCCGGGTTCCAACCAGAAGGGGCGCAGGCACAGCCATCTCGTGGTGAGCGCGGCGGCCATCACCATGAGCACTTGACGTAAGCAGTGAGCGATACGTGCGGGGCCTCGTGTAGCCTTCCTGGAGTTTGTTGACACCATTCTCCAAACTGCAAAACTGAGGCCCAGAGAGGAAAAAATACCACTTTCTCTTTTATTAAAAATTTATTTATTTATTTGAAAAGCAGAATTTACAGAGAGAAGGGAAAGAAAGAGAAAGAGAGAGAGAGAGAGAGGTGTCTTCCATTCGCTGGTTCAGTCCCCAAATGGTCACAATGGTCAAGGTTGCTCCAGGCGGAAGCCAGGAGCTTCTTCCTAGTCTCCCACACTGAGTGCAGGGGCCCAAGCACCTGGGCCCATCTTCTGCTGCTTTCTTTCTTTTTTTTTTTTAAGATGTATTTATTGGAAAGTCAGAGTTACAGAGAGAGAGGCAGAGAGAGAGAGAGAGAGAGAAAGAGAGAGAGAGAGGTCTTCCATCTGCTGGTTCACTCCCTAATTGGCTGCAACGGCTGGAGCTGCACTGATCTGAAGCCAGGAGCCAGGAGCTTCTCCCAGGTCTCCCACATGGGTGGAGGGGCCCAAGGACTTGGGCCATCTTCCACTGCTGTCCCAGGCCATAGCAGAGAGCTGGATCAGAAGAGGAGCAGCCGGGACTAGAACCGGCGCCCATATGGGATGCTGGCGCTTCAGGCCACAGCGCCAGCCCCCTTCTGCTGCTTTTCCAAGCACATGAGTAGGGCACTGGATGGGAAGTGGAGCAGCCGGGTGTCTGAGCAACGCACGTATGGGATGTCGCCATCCCAAGCAGCTGGTCACCTTGCTACGCCACAATTCCAGCCCCCAAGAAACAACTTTCCTAACATCACCAGAAGGGGTTCTTCTTTCTCTCATTTCAGAAAAACCCTCTAGTCTCTCCTCTCATTGAGCACCTACCACATGCCAGTCCCTGTGCTCAGTGCTTCATCTTCTTACTTCCAAGTCCTAATCCCATAAAGCAGCTACCATGCCTGTCACCTGCCTTCGAGCAGTAGGAGAAAGTAAAGCTCAGAGAGGTTAACTCGCCTGCCCAAGGTCACACAGCCAGCTAAGCCGTAGAGCTAGGCTGATGGGCTGTAAGGAAATTAATAGATTCCAACTGGCATCGCTAAATTTATATTTCCGCCTCCACCAAGGTCCCTACCACTGCAAGTAATCCTGAAAATTCGTCATGAAGCTTTCAAAACAATTTATGCAAACAAACCTCAAGTGAGGCTATTTGTATTGGCAGCCCAGTGCACTTAACCACCCACAACAAGGAACAGATGGCCAGAACCCTGGAATCGCCTGCAAAGAAAAGAGGAGGGGCCCAGGCAGGAGCAGCCGCCCTCCCTCCCCCACGCCTGCCCGACTCAGAGTCCAGGGCAGGCTTGCTCTTGTTTATGTCTTTGGTTCCATTGTTATTTTATGTACTTGTGAAACTGACCCCGCATTTCACTAGACAAGTTTGTTCAAAGACCGGTTGCCAACCATCGTTGGTTACCGGGAGCCTGGCTTTCAGCACTGAACTTGGAGTCCTTTCCTGCCCCAGCCGTCTGCACAGGGGCGAAGCAGGAAGTAGAAACAGCCTGCAGATGTGGGATTAGGGGTTGGCGAAAACTTGAAGACAAACACTGGGAGGGCCCTATTTACCTGCCTTTTTTCCCCCATCTTTGTTTCCACTGGGCATTTGCCACTCGGTATGGGGGACGGGTCTTGGACCAGAAGGCAAATCCTGGGGTTGCTCCTGTACCAGCTGTGTTGACTTTGGAAAAGTTGTGGAACCGCTCTGAGGCCTCAGTGAGCTCCTCGAAGGGGTGAGGACCCCTGGCTGCCACACGGTGATTGTGATGTGCAAATGCTATGGGGAGGGAGCCTCTATCCATGCCTCCTGCCCCTTGCCAAACGCCTTTGAGTTCTAATCCTGTTAACCCATAGCACTCCTCTGATTCTCTCTATCTCAGGCTAGTTCACCAATCAGTAATGCTGAGCACATGTTACTTTCCAGATCCTACGGGATGAGCCTAGGGAAAATCCAGGTGTAGAAGTCTTGGTCTCCATCCTCGAGGGAAAGGTTGTAGGACTGCAGTATTTTCCAAACGTTGCTGCAACAACAGCTCCCATCTCATCCCATCCCAACCAAAATGGTTTGTTTTAAGATTTTATTTATTTATTTGAGAGGTAGTTATAGAAAGAGAGGTCTTCCATCTGCTGGTTCACTCCCCAAATGGCTGCAATGGCCGGAGCTGGGCCAATCCAAAGCCAGGAGCCAGGAGCTTCTTCTGGATCTCCCACGTGGGTGCAGGGGCCCAAGGACTTGGGCCATCTTCTACTGCTTTCCCAGGCCATAGCAGAGAGCTAGATTGGAAGTGGAGCAGCCAGGACTCAAACCTGTGCCCATATGGAATTCTGGCACACAGGCAGAGGCTCAGCCCACTGCGCCACTGTGCCAACTCCCATCCCAAATGCTCTTATAGTGCACTGTGGTTTGAATGCCTCCCACCAAAAAAATCGTGTGCTGGAAACTGAATCCCCTAATTCATATCTTGATGGTATTTGGAGCTGGGGTCTTCAGGAGGGAGTGGAGATTACATGGGGGCATGAGGATGGGAACTATCCCGAGGAACCATGAGCCATGTCTCTTCCTCCTAAATTAGCTGATCTGGAGCATTCAGTTCCAATAACAGCAAATGGACTGAGGTGTGGTGTGGCTTTGATACTCCCACGCTGAGCCGTGGGGTCTGTTTTTCTTTTCTTTTTTTCTCTTCTTTTCTTTCATTTTCTTTTCTTTTTTAATGACTTATTTATTTGAGAGGCAGAGTTAGAGAGAGAGAGAGAGAGAGAGGATGGGGGGGGTCTTCCATCCGCTGGTTCACTCCCCAAATGGCCACAATGGCCAGAGGTGAGACAATCCCAAGCTGGGAGCCAGGGGCTTCTTCCCGGTCCCCAATGCAGGTGTAGGGCCCAGGCCACAGCCAACAGCTGGATCAGAAGAGGGGTAGGCTGGACTCGAACTAGTGTCCATATGCGCCGGCCCCAGGGTCTCTGTCTCTTACCCTCGAATCTGCGCAGGCTTATGACTTCCAGTGGAAACTACATGCCATCCAAGTCTGGCTCGTGATACACACCCGAGCTCCCTCCCGCTTGTCTTGGCACACTCGCCTTGGGAGGCCTGGCTGCCTGGTGAGAAGTCTGAGGCTGCCTGGTGAGAAGGAGCCCAGTCCCAGTGGAGAAGCCATTCGTTGGTGTTCTGGCCAACAGTCCACGTCGAGCGGCAGACAGGAGAGGAAAGGCATTCGCAGGGCCGGGGGTCTGGCCTAGAGCGAAAACACCAGTTGGGATACAAATGCCCTGTATCAGTTTTGGGGTTCATGTTCCAACTCTGCACCTATTTCCAGCTTCCCTGTAAGATGCACTCCAGGAGATAGCGATGATGGTTCAGGAAATCGGATTCCTGCCACCCATGTGGGAGACCTGAATTGAGATCCTGTGCATATTTGGATAGGGAGGTTTCTTTCTGTCCTTTCTGTCTCTCTTTCTTTGTCAAATAAATTAATACAAAAAATACACACCTGGGGCCAGCGTAGTGGATAAAGCGCCGGCATCCCATATGGGCGTCGGTTTAAGTCCCGGCTGCCCCTCTTCCAATCCAGCTCTCCTCCATGGCCTGGGAAAGCAGAAGATGGCTCAAGTCCTTGGGGCCCTGCACCTGAGTGGAAGACCTGGAAGAACCTCCTGGCTCCTGGCTTCAGATCGGCTCAGCTCCAGCTGTGGCGGCCAATTGGGGAGTGAACCGTCAGATGGAAGACCTCTCTCTCTGTAACTCTGCCTTGCAAATAAATAAATAAGTCTTAAAAAAAAATACGCACCTGCACGTGCTCCCTGCTCCAGCCGTCAGCTCACTCCTCCCTTGTGGTCTTCCCGGAGGAGACCCCAGACATTGAGGCAGGGCCATCAGCCATCCCAGCTCTGCCTCTCCCCAGTCCTGACCCACAGTCTCTACAAACACAATCAAATCATTGCTTCGGGTGCTCATTTGGGTGGGTGGCTGGATGTGTTGGGCGGTACTTTGTGTGCAGCCACAGATAACTGGAACAAGAAAGCAAAGCGAGACACAGACATGCCAAGTTCACTTGCAGTGTGCACTGCTGTGCCCCGGAGAAGGCGCTCAGGGTCTGAGACGGGGGAGGCGCGGGTGCCTGCTCTGGGGGCCAGGAGGCAGGAAGGCGAAAGTGAGGCTTTAATTGGTCGGGGTCATTTGGGGAGGGGGGCGCGAGGTGAGGAGCGTTCACTTATTAATAAAAGAACCCATAAGTTGCTGTGTCTGCAAAGATGGTAGTAGTATCGATTATGGGAAGAGCTAATGCCGGGGAGTGGCTGTTTTCAGTGCTCGTGGGGACGGTTTTTCCCTGATATTCCCAGCTACCCCTGACCCCTCCCGGCTTGTAGGCAGTCCTGCCATAAGGCAGCCATTGCCTTGAGGAAGGCACATGATTGTGAAAACAAAGGATTTGTGAGCCGACAGCCCAGGCCGAGAGTCTCCCTAGAAAGCACCCAGGAGCCATCTGCTGGCCCCAGAGACTAGACCCGACCCACAGCTCCTGGGATGGAGGACAATCTAGAGAACTCAGGGGAACATTTATTTTTATTCTTTAAAAAGATTCATTTGAAAGGCATAATGAAAGAGAGAAGGACAGACAGAGATCTTCCATCTGCTGGTTCACTCCCCAAATGGCCAGGGACTGGGTCAGGCTGAAGCCAGGAGCCAACACCTCCATCCAGGTCTCTCATGGGGATGCAGGAGTCCAAGCACTTGGGCCATCTTCCACTGCTTTCTCAGGCGCATCAGCAGGGAGTTGGATTAGAAGAGGAGCAGCCAGGACTCCAGCACTCCTATGGGATGTGCACGTGACAGGCAGCTTAACCCATTGCACCTGGACAGCCTTGGGTCAGAGGGAGGGGTCTTCGAACCCCACCCTCCCCGAGCTGCACACTGACAGGATTCCAAGTGAAAGATGCCAGTGGCCCTGTTCCCAGAGAAGGAGCAAGACGCTTGGTGTGGTGGGAGAAAAGAGGTGTGCCCAGCTGTGGGGACGCACAGCCTCCCGGGGTCTCCTGTGGCCTTCTGCTTCCATCCCCGAGACGGGAGGCAGTCGTAGCACCAGGCTGCAGCCCAGGGAGCTGAGCAACAGAGGAGGCCACACTCAGAAAGGAGGGAGGCCACAGCAGTGCCCGGTGGGGACAGTGCCCAGAGGCCAGATGGGAGCAGGATAACTCAGCAGACACCAGGCAAGACTAAGATGGCCACCCCAGCCCTCCAGCACCCCGCTGGCACCGAGGTGGGCGACACGGAATTGGCTGAATCCTAAGCCTTGGCCTGAAATGGAGATGGAGGTGTCTTGCAAAGCAAGGGAAGTGGTTACCCTGGCTACGCTCCGCAGCACGTGTTTCGCTCCGGCGGCAGCAGCATCCGTCGTGTGCTAAATGGGTATAGATGGCTCCCAGCCCCACTTTTCAGAAAAGGACACTGAGGCATAGCAGAGATTCAGACCCAGGACTTCCTGATGCCAGGGGTCCTGCTCTCAGCACGTACTCTACAAGGCCTCTTCCGGGCTCAGAGCACCTGTTGTCCACCTCAAGTGCCTAACTATGACTTGTGCGCTGACACAGCCACATGCCCTGTGCAGGAGCACAGCCAGTGGCTGATCGGCTCAGTGCCTTTCCACGACAAAGGTATCACAGTTGCTCATGCCATGTACCCATCAGAGGTTAGCTGAGGGCTATGTCCATTGGTCCCTGGCTGCTGAGGCCCCCTCCGTCTGGACAGCAACCAGCTGGGTCGCAGGGGAAGGAGGCAAAGGTGGTATGCACGTTGCCTCTCAAAGTTTCTGCCCCGGAGTGGTTGATGTCACTTTTGCTCACAGCCCGTTGGCCACGGCAAGTTATTGGCTATGCTGCTGGGGCGAGGAAATGTAGCTGTGCCCCGTGCCCAGGTGGAAGAGAACTTGAATGTGACGTCACTGATGTCCAGCGCATAGGACAACTCCATGGAGAAGGCGGGAGCTTGAGGGGCCTCTAGTGAAACTCAGCCACTCAGCAGGGCCAGCCAGCAGCAAGGCTACCAGCTGTTGTGTCTAGTTGAAAAAAGGGTCAGACTTAGAGGGACAACTAGATTACTTCCTTTTTTCTTTAAAAAAATGATTTATTTTATTTATTTGAAAGGCAGAGTTACAGAGAGGTCTTCCATCCGCTGGTCCACTCCCCAAATGGCACAGCGGCCAGGGCTGCACCAGACTGAAGCCAGGAGCTTTATCCGGGTCTCCCACATGGGTGCAGGGGCCAAAGAATTTGGGCCATCTTCTGCTGCTTTCCCAGACACATTAGCAGGGAGCTGGATTAGAAGTGGAGCAGCCGGAACTTGAATCAGCTTCACTTGCTACACCACAGTGCCCGCCCCAAGTGGATTAGTTCAGTGAAGGTCAAGGTGAGGCTGGGGGAAATCTGAGTTCCTTCGAGGAAAAGGGATTGCGCAGGAGGAGCACCACCCTCCGTGAGCCGGGGAGGCGGGTACTGTCACGTGGCTGGGACAGCGAGCGTTTCCCCAGCAGTAGCTCCATGCACTCCCCTCGCTCTTCCAGGACCACGGCGAAGAAGCAGGGCCACCTTTCCCAGATCACATCTTCTCCTGGGGATTTCAGTTACATCCTCAACACCTAACGGCAATTAATTCTCTGATGTGAATCCCCTAGGACACAGTAAGTAACCCTTGTTGGGATTTATGCCATGCCGAAACTCTGGAGGAAGCAACAGATACATCTGAGTAAGGAATTGTGAACGTGTCATCTTTCAGACAAAGGGCTCACCACCCTTGACCCACCTATCCACCCTTCCATCCATCCATCCACCTGTCCATCCATTCATCTATTCATTCATCCATTCATGCAATAAACAAATATAGACATGGTTCCTGCCTAGTGGAAGTTACATTCTGATGGAGATTGGACAATGGACATCCATTGTATACTGACACAAGCAAGCTGATACATACATACAGTACTTTCTTGAAATGAGAACCAAAAGGAGACGTGGCCTGATGTGGGAGGTGTTACCACTGTGCAGCCGCAGCCAGCTCTCCTCTCCTACCTGAGCCTGCAGGAGACCAATCTCCCAGCCCTAGGGCTGACGTCATGGGTCTGCACAATGCAATGTGTGCACACGTGACCTCTTGGAACACCATTTCTTGAGTCTTCAGCCTCTTGTTCTCCTTTGGGGCAAATGTGTCGGGGAGGTAGAGGCATGCTATGGATGTAACTTGGATTTGTTGCATGGAGGAGCAGAACCCCAGAGAGTTGCCCGAGGGACTTGGCATGATTTAAGAATAAATGAAGCTGTGACGAACCATTGAGGTTTTGAGGTTGGTTGTTGTTACTGCACAAGCCTAGCCCAGGCCGACTCACACCCTCCACTGAGCAGGGCAGGGAGTGAAGACTGACGTCGCGGACTTTGGGAGAGAGGAAGGGCTACTGCCCAGAGTCTTCCACGGCCTCTTGCTCAGCCTCCGGTGACCCAGGGCAGCCTCTGTGCTGGCTGGTGCCCGGCTGGAGAGCATGGCCGACAGAGGTGAGCCCTGCAGACTTGGCCCCAAAGGCTGACAAAATGACCTTGCGCCTGCAGGGGGTTGGATAAGGGAGGCACCTGTTCCTCAGTAAGATCCAATCTGACCACCAGAAAGACACCAAAACCTGAGGCTTTCAGTTTAAAAAGCAGGCAAAGCAGCTATGGTGGGTCAGAGCCCAGGTTCTAAGGATCCCACTGCCTGGCTTCAGATCCTGAGCCATCACTAATTAGCTGTGTGACCTTGGGCAAACTCCTTAACATCTCTGTCCACAATTCTCTCATCTGTAAGATAGGTATAAGCAAAGTTCCTACCCTTTAGGGTTTGTCTGGGGGCCCTGAGTTAATGTTTGGAAAGGTTAATGTTGCCTTCGCAGAAGGTTAAGTGCTATGTAAAAATTGGATAGGTAAATAAAATAGAAGAGAGAGAACAGACGGTCAAGCCCTCCCAGGTTCCAATGGCCCATTCGCCAGTCTGGGGAGACTCATGGGCCAGAGTGAACCAGGCCAACCTGGGCACCTCTGCCCACTGCTCCACAGCTTGGTGAGATTCTAGAATCCGCCTGGATTTAGATGAGTATTCTTTTCTCTTGGGAAAGACAATGGAGACAGGAGAGAGAAAGAAAACCCTGCTCCCATAAGCAAAATAGCTTTATCATGGAGCCACAGGTGTAAAGGCACCCTACATTTCAGCTTGTGTAACCTCCCCTTTTAACATTTTAATTCTTCCTGATGCCCAGTAGAAACAATGTTTCTGCCTTTGCTTACGTAGACCCAGTGTGGAGAACTCCCTGCCTTGGGAGCCAACCTTGCCTTCACCTAAGCAAAACTGTTGCCCAGTAGTTTGTCTGCCTCGGGGTTGAACTCTCCCCTAAGGTCCTGCTCCTACAAGGTGTTCTGTGTGCACTCTGTACGTAGGTCGGGAGAAAAATCAGGCAGAAGGCCATGGTGACGGCTGTGGGGCTGGGCTCCTAGCGCAGGAAGCATGGGGATGTTGAAAACACGTGGGGCCCGTGGGCTTTCCCTGGCACGAAGCTCTCTCTGGAAGAAACCCAAATGCCCTCCAGGAAACTGTGACACAGCAAGACCCCGGAGCACTATTCAGCACTAGAAAGGAATGAGCTCTCGCACGGTGAACGTGGAGAAGGAACTGAGGTGTGTATTACTAAGAGGAAAACGCCTTGCTGAAATGTTACGTCCTGGGTGACATTCTGGAAAAGGCAAACTAGAAAGAAAAGGATGGGCGTTTGCCAGGGGCCGGGGGTTTGGGGGGATGAGTCAGCACATCACAGAAGGTTTTCAGTGAGGGCAGAGACACTGCTCTGTAGGATGGCACGACAGTGGACGCCTGTCCAAGGCCACGTAACGCGCGCCGCTGTGCGGGAGCCCTCCCTTGGAGCAATCGCGAGGTGTGAGTGTAGGTTTATCAAGAGTAACAAAGCACCCTCTGGGGATCTGTGTTGCTAAGAGGGAGAGGCTGTGCCTCCGTGAGGGCACCGAGCATGGGGGGAGTCTCTGTACCTTCCCCTCACTTGCGGCGTGAACCTAAATCAGCTCTTAAAAAAATAAATTAATGAAGTCTTTTTAAAAAGTCGATCTCTTTTGATGGCTTTGTAGAGAATAGACTGCAGCGGAGTGAAGGTGACAGCAGGGGGACCAGGTGCTCAGTGACTGCTCATTAATTAATATTGAACACTTTGGAAAGAGTTGCCTGCAGCAATGGGCAATGATAAAAAGACGCTTCTTGGTGGGGCTCCCCGAGCCCTGGGCTTCCTTTTCTCGGAGCTCTAATCACACCGTGCAGTAATTATCCGCTTCTTGTCTGTGTCCCCTCGAGCAGAGTTCCTTGGATGCCATGTCTGCATCTCCCTCATCCCTGTAGCTCAGCTCCCTGGCCCTCACCCCCGAACTAGATCAATGTCTGGCACGACTTCACGAGCAGCAGCGGTTCTTGGTGGGTGGTGTGGCTGCCGTTAGGACCCCGAGAGCAGGCTTTGATTGCAGCGGGAAGGATACAAGGTAGATTACAAGCAGGATTTCCCAACACTGAGGAACATGTTGACAGCTCAAAATCAGTCTGCACAAAGATTAGGGGTGACATGTTGGTGGATTGTCTAAATGTAGGGTGACAAAGGCTAAACCAAGTGAGATGCCAGGACAGCAGGAGCAGACCCCAGTGGTCCTGGACAGAACAGAATGACAGTCGTCTTGCTGAAGACTCGCCCGTTATCTCCCACTCACTAACTGGTTTTTGGTCTTGCAATAATTCTGTTAATGTCACCACTGAATTTCCCTGCCAACCCTCTAACTCCACAACTCGGGCTCAAAACACAACCCCTTCTCTGACCGCCTCCGTCAAGTGGACAGCTCTGTCCATTTGCTGGGCTGCCCACTCCACCCACCCACTTCTCCTCCTCCCCATTCAAGGATGCCTTCATCAGGGCCTCTACCCCTCTCCATTAGTCAACCACAGCGCAGCTACTGTGTTCATGATTGTGAGTTCATTTTGTGTCCACGTGACTGGGCCCAGGGCACCCAGATATTTGGGTCCCTTTAATGTGAAGCATTATTCTGGGTGTGTCTGAGACACATTGTTCTCCCTATGTGGGTGGGATGCATCCGATCAACTGAAAGCATCCGTGGAATGCAATGGGGACCCCCTTGCAAGTAAAGAACTCTTGCCTGAGCACCTTCCAGCTGAGACATCAATTTTTTTTTTCCTACTTCAGATTGGGATTACAACCATGGATTCTCGTGGGTCTCCAGCTTGCCCATTGCAGATCTGGGGACTTGTCAGCCTCAAGATTGCCTGATCCAACTCTATTTGATAGATAGATAGATAGATAGATAGATAGATAGATAGATAATATAGATTTAGACACAGATGATACAGTTAGATATATCCTCCTCAGTCTGTGATGGGGTTATGTCCTGATAAACTCATCATAAATGTTACCTAAGTTAAAAATGCATTTAGTGGCGAGTGTTTGGCATAATGGTTGAGGTTTCCCATGGGATGTCCACACCCCAGAGCAGAGTGCTTGGGTTTGCAGCCCAGCTAAGCTCCTCATTCCAGCTCCCTGCTAACACCCACCCTCGGAGGCAGCAGATGATGGCTAAAGTGGTTGAGTCTCCACCTCCCATGTAAGACACCTGGATTGAGTTCCCCACTTTTGCCTTGAATCTGGCCCAGCCCAGGCACTGTGTGCATTTGGGAAGTTTGCTAGTTGTTGCGAGAGCTCTTTATTTAAAATAAATTAAATTAAATATTTTTCAAAGGCATTTATGCATGGAACCTACTGAGCATCTTAGCTTAGCAACACAACACGCTGTAGGATGTCAGCTGTGACGCTTGTCACTATAGGGCTGACTGGGGCTTTGCTTAGGGCCAAGGCCCAACATTGCATGAGAGTATCCTGTGCATATCACCAGCCCAGGGAAAAATCAAAAGTCAAACTCCAGAGTATTGCTTTTTTTGAGTGCATACTGCTTTCACAGCTTTGTAAACCCAAAACTACCATGTCAGAGAGAGAGAGAGAGAGAGAGAGAGAGAGAGAGAGGAAGAGAGAGCGCCAATGCCTCATCACTTCTGCTTCTCTAGAGAACCCTGACTCATCTAACACGACACTGTACCCCAGTACCCACTTGACATGTAGCACTCCATTAATGCTTCTGAATGTGGGACCATGTTTAGAGTTTCAAAAAGGTCCAGAGTCCTCAACTTTCTATGCGCTCAAAAAAGCAAGAGCAGAACACTAAAGTGTAAGTATGATAAAATGTTTCAAGCTGCTTCTGGATCTTTGGATTCAAACTTGGATAAACTTCTATTGACGCTGCACGGTGAGGCGGGGGGAGTTCCCTAGTCTGCTCGTGCCCTAGGCACGTGTGCGGTGTCCGACTGTGTGATCCCACCTTGGGCCAATGGACGAACGTCAGAATGAATGCAGGAGAACACAAATGCCGCAGGCAATAAGGAGAAATTGACCTGCGAGTCACACTTCATTATTCTTTCACCTCTCTTAAGTTGGGCATCGGCCCATTTCCAGTGGGGGCTTTTCTTCTTCTGATGATGATGACTTGAAACTTGCCCTTTCATTCCTGCAACGCAGTAGTTGAAACTAATTAGCTTCTGGATGGGATTCCTGTTCTGCTCACCATCTGACCCTGAAACCCGAGCTCACGGCTGAACCTGTCTGCAGGGTTCAGTACAGACGTCGCCACGCGGCAGCTGCCCTGCCGGGGAGAATAGTGCCTGGCCATATCCACATGCCTTCCCAAGACACCTGCAAACTGCAGAGAGCTCCCTCCCATCTACTCAGAGTCAGCCTTGACTCTGAAGGCCTTGCCACCTTCTCAGTCCAGCCCAGCCTTTGTCCCTCCAGGACAGCCACAAAACGACCACCATCT
The DNA here is from genome assembly GCA_949820135.1 of Sylvilagus floridanus. Classification (NCBI taxonomy): domain Eukaryota; kingdom Metazoa; phylum Chordata; class Mammalia; order Lagomorpha; family Leporidae; genus Sylvilagus; species Sylvilagus floridanus. Next base: position 54,735,124 of record OX463232.1, read on the forward strand.
CAGAAATGATCTCAGGTACCCATGGGGCAGCCAGGGCGGGAACGGAGATTTTTGCACCTGCACTCCAGGCTAACACCTGCGTGGTGGACCGGCCCACTTGGCATCAGCCCGCGGTGCGTCGACTGTCCGCTAAGGAAGCAGGGCTTATGTGGACTCTGGTATTTAGATTTGCTCTTTGGGGTGTTCATAATTGCACAAGATCAAAACTCCTAGGTCACGCAGCCATTCTTGGCTGTTAAAAGAATATGTGTGGCTGGAGGACAAAAATGCCTGCCTTTTGCATCAGTGAAGGAGACTGTCCCCAACTCTGCCCCAGTCACACTGGGGTGCAGTGTCCACAGGTAGCAGACTGGACAAGGGCTTCCCTTGGTGACTTTTGACTCTTGTTGCTCTGTGCTTTGCCAGGGTGATCTGAGCATTGAGCGGGAGCCAGGCACGTGACCTGAGCTCCTCCTTGGGGCAGACCCCCTCCTGCCAGGCCACCCTGGCTCAAGTCATGGCATGTGTTCCTCGTGCGATCCTCGGGAAGTTCCTCCAGGTCTCTAAGCCTGCGTGTCTCCTTCGATGACCTGTTTCACAGGGCTGTGCTGAGGATTCAGCCACTTCATGCAACCAAAGTGATGCTAACAGAGCCTGGCCCCTAAGAAGAACTCAATGCCCCTCTTAAATGGAGGAGGCTCGGGAAGGGTGGGCGGGTTCCCCAGAGTCACGATGCAAGAGTGAGAGAATTCAGATCCAAGCCCAGTCTGTCTGACCAGGAAAGCCAAGTGCTGCATGGTTTGAAAACCACAGCGGGAGTCTCGCCTAGTCCAAGGTCAGCCTGATCTGGAGAGACAGGCAGCGCCCCAAAACCACAGTGTTAGACTTGTCTACGTGGCTGTTGCTGGAACCGAATCTCCTCCCGAGCATGCACCCCTGAATTTTCAAATGTCTCTCTTCTGGGTGTGTGTGTGTGTGTGTGTGTGCACACGCGCGCTCTGTGCCGGATTTAAGCCCCGTATTTCTACGTGTCCCTTTTTCATTATAGTTAACGTCTTGTCTTTCCAAGTCTTCGTTCTCCTGGAACTGCACACATTAGGGCTGGAAGAGACCCTGCTCTCACTGCCCACACAAGGACCCCAAGACCCACAGAAGGCAAGGGACCTGCGTGAGGCCAGGGCTGGGGCTAGCGTCCAGGATGACAGTCTCAGTCCAAGGAGACATCGAGCCACATTTGCCACCTAATTTCATCCACAGGGTCCCCGCAGGGCCTGGGGCCACCACACAAGACAGAGAGAGACCACCAGTCAGTTATGATAAGTGAGCAGCCACTGCCACATATCAGCTACAGCTCATGGTCAGAACCCATTTCCCAGGGATGGGGGCTCAGTCGGGGCTTTGCCGATCCTGCGGGTTTCCACCGCACAGCCCTGCTCCTAGCTGCCCGACAGGCTGAGAGCCACTCCCCAGCTGCTCCTTCTGGGGCCCCCAGCACAGGGACAGCAGCTTGCCCGGGAAGCCTGAGACTGGCCAAGAGTGAGAGATGCTGGGGAACTGTGTGAACTGGTTTCCCAGCTCTCCCAGCCCCCACCACGGGTGAGAGCAAGCCACGAGCCCAAGGCCAAAACCAAGGGCCAGTGCGTTATGCCTTCCACAGGGGAAGCTACAAAACTCACATGGCAAAGAGTGGGAGTACAGAGAGGTGAAGATGTGGGGCCAGTACTTGGAGCAATCACAACAGGTCTGAGAAGACAGAGCGTTGGAAGTCAAAGGTGTGAGTTCTGAGGTTAGACAAGAGCAAGTTGAGACCGCAGCCCTGTCATTTACCAGCTGCATACTCTGAGCAAGCTGCCGAGTGGGGAAGGCTCCCTCGGCCTCCGTGGGACACAAACCAGACATGAGGGCCCGGAGATAAGGCATTCAAATGGCCGCTACCTGCATGGAGCAAGGAACAGAGCACACAAACAAAAGGCGTTTGCATCCCCAAGGCCAATGCCATGCGCTGGGTCCCCTTTGGAGGCCCTGGCACTTTGCATCCCCAAGCCCCCCCCCCCCCAACCCAGCTGTACCATTCTGTCCTAGTGCCACTAGAAATCACCGTAGACTCCTACTAAGGTGTGACCCACTACTGACTGCTTTTCTCTCCCTTAGCCGAATCTTCTGAATAGGAGGCCATGTCCTCCCAGGAATGAGCCCCAACCCTGAAATGTCAGGTGCTCAGATGGGCCCAGGTCCCAATAGTCGGGAAGACAGGTATGGGATGGGGTGAAATTTCCAAAATACCATGCCATCTGCTCTATGCACCACTTCAACTCCAGAATCTATATGAAAGCTGAGAAACAGCGACAGACAGGAGAGAGAGAGAGAGAGAGAGAGAGAGAGAGCAAGCTTTAGTTAAAAAACCAGATCTGGATTCTATTTCAGCAATGGCATTGCTTTAGTGACCTAAGCAGTTTCCTTCCCACTGGGTCTTGATTTTCTTCTTGAGACTACCAAAGGCATAAGCAGCAGCCAAGGAGTTATGGGTTTCAAGGGTTTGAGAAGAAGGCTCTAGGAAGGAGCCCTTGCCTAGCCTGTTGGGCAATGAACACAGGGCCAGAGGTCCATATGGTGCAGGCAGAATCATAACTGGGCGTGACCACACAGGGCTCTTTAAATTTTTTTAAAAGATTTATTTATTTAAAAGACAGAGTTACAGACAGAGATAAAGAATCTTCCATCCACTGGTTCACTCCCCAAATGGTCGCAAAGACCATGGCTGGGCCAGACCAAAGCCAGGAGCCTGGAGCTTCATCTGGGTCTCCTACGTGGGTGCAAGGGATCAAGCACTTAGGCCATCATCTTCTGCAGCTTTCTCAGGTGCATTTAGCAGGGAGCTAGATAGGACGTGGAGCAGCCGGGACTCCAACCAGCACTCATATGGGATGCCGGTGCCGCAGGCAGCAGCCTTACCTGCTTTGATTTGTTTTTTGTTTGTTTGTTTGTTTTGACAGGCAGAGTGGACAGTGAGAGAGAGAGACAGAGAGAAAGGTCTTCCTTTGCCGTTGGTTCACCCTCCAATGGCCGCCATGGCCGGTGTGCTCAGAGGCTGTCTCTGAGCAGCTGCACCCATCCCTCTCCTGGGAGAACACCAGTGTCCCAAAGGACACGGGCCCGCCCGGGGAGTGTAGGCTCGGAAGGCCTCCTGCAGAGGGGAGCTGGGCTCGAAGCTGGCAGGTGAGCAGGAGCTGGCAGCAGGTCCAGGGAACAGCAGCGGCAGAGGAGCGGGGAGAGAATGCACGGAGCGCGTGGAAAATGAAGAACTGGAGGGAGAGCCAGGGCACGTGTCTGAGAGCAAGTCAGGATCGTTCTTCACCTGGATGGGTTTCCCAGTGCTGCGCCTTCGTCCCCTGCAGACACAGGAGCAAGGCGGCAGCCAGAGGAGAGGGCAAGTTCTGTCCGCAGCTGCCTTCTGGATCCATGACAGAAAGCATGAGGAAGCTGCAGCTCCCCCAGGTCTAAACGTGGTTGGAAACAGAGAGCTCCTGTCTCCGCCCTGCTCTGCCTCCTTGCTAGTCACCGCCTCCTCTGACAGCCTCCTCTCGCATCGGGAGCATCAGAGGAGCAAGGTGGCCAGGGCCCCGGGTTAGGGACCTCAGCAGTCCACAATGGACTCTCCCAGTTTCTAGCTTTGTGAACCTGAGCACGTCACTCTCCTGTTCTTGACCTCAGTTCGTTGTGTAAAATGAGTTTTCCTACTTCCCTGGGTCATTTTGGGGATTAAACAGGGGAATGCATGCCAAAGGCTCTCAAGGCTTCCTGGTATGCAGTAGGTGCTCACTGAGGGCAGGTCAATGTTAGCATCCCCTGGGGGTCCAGCTTTCCCGTCACTCCCACTAATCTTCCTGCCCCCACCCCATCCTCATCCCAGCCAAGAGAAAGTGAAGCAGGAAGATGTTTATGGGCTGTGAGTGGTCCTTCCTCGAAGGTCATTTCCACAGAGAAGCATTTCCAGGGAAAAGGATAACAGTGAACCCTCAAGGAGTAATGTGTTCATGGCATTAAAAGCCAAAATGTTGGGGCCGGCTCCGTGGCTCACTTGGTTAATCCTCTACATGCAGTGTCGGCATCCTATATGGGTGCCAGGTTCTAGTCCCGGTTGTTCCTCTTCCAGTCCAGCTCTCTGCTCTGGCCTGGGAGGGCAGTGGAGGATGGCCCGGGTGCTTGGGCTCTGCACCCGCATGGGAGATCAGGAGGAAGCACCTGGCTCCTGGCTTCGGATCGGCACAGCTCCGGCCATAGCAGCCATTTTGGGGGGGTGAATCAGTGGAAGGAAGACCTTTCTCTCTGTCTCTCTCTCTCTCACTGTCTACCTCAGCCTGGCAAAATAAATAAATAAATAAATAAATAAAGCCAAAATGTTGAGCAGCTCTTCTGGGGTCCATTTCCTTGAACTTGCCAAACTACAATACATGAGTGTACAACCCCTGAGGTTAGACAGAGAGCAAAGCCAGCTTTCCGGAGCATGGGAGGGAGGGAGCGTGACCCTGCAGCACACAGCATCCGCACACCCGAGAGCCCCATGCCAGGGAGACCTAGAGGTCACAAGCTGCACCCTTCAGGGATCCCTGCTGCCAGGGAAGGGAGAAGTGGGGCGGTCCCTGCTGTGTGTTTCCACCAAGAGCAGACTTGTTTTCTGCGTCTGAGATGGAGCGAACTCGTCCCAGCATCCTCAGCCAGTCGGGGCTTGATAGGAAGGCAGAATCCCTCCCGCCCCAGAGCAGTGACATTGGAGTCTGCATTGCAGCGAGAGATCCCCCAGCGAGTGAATCCAGAGCAGCTAAGAGCACTCTCAGCCCACAGGTAAAGGCTAAGGGAGGGAGGTGAGTATTTGGCACAATGGCTAAGAAAACACAGGACACTATATCCTATATCAGAGGGCTTGGGAGTGAGTCCTGGCTCTGCTTCCAGTTCCGGCTTCCTACTCACACACAGCCTGGGAGGCGGCAGGTGATGAGCCCGGCCACCCACGTGAGAGAGCTGGATTGAGGTCGCAGCTCCAGGCTTCAGCCTGAGCCAGTCCTGACTACTGTGGGCATTTGGGGAGTGAGCTCATGGATGGAACAGCTCTGTGTCTGTCTCTCTGTCTCCCTTTCCCTCTCTCTCTGCCCTTCAGATAAACAAAAATAAACATATTTTTTAAGTCCAAGGGAGGAGGAAGTTCGAGCAGAAACTTACCTGTGTCTACACCAGAGGTCGTGTGATGTCGAAACGTGCTCGGCTCCCCGTGTGCTGCAGCCTCCCTGAGCCGGCTTCCCCAGCCACAGGGCCCGCTCAGAATTCTCGGGCAGATCAGCTGAGCAATCGGGCATGAGCTATGAAAACTTGAAAAGCCCTGCCCCTCCCTCTCACAGCTGGGCTTCCAGGATTCTGACCTTGTCCTTACGAACAGCCCTCCCCCCTCCCCGGAGTCTGCCTGAGCGCACGGGGTGGGAGGAAGCGTGTCCCCCGACGGCGGCCCTGCATCCACACAGCCATGATCATCAGGAGAGCACCAGAAACAGGTCTAGAAAGACAGGCAGGTGTTGCCCTGGGAGAAGGACTAGAGCAGTGTTTCCACTTTATTTTATTGCATCTCAGGAAAGTTTCAAACCGGCAGCTCTCAAGTGTATCTGTTAACACACTGGAAGTGTATCTGGGCTGCATCCATCAAAAAGAGATTTTTTTAACTCCCTCTCCAAAACCAGTGTTCACCCCCCTTGCAGGCCATCTCAGCCCTGTTGGTGATGTGTTAGAGAGGGGCAGGCAACCCCAAGGGCCGTCACGTGCTTCTTGATCATTTAACCTGTCGCTTTCAGAAAAATCGTGGTGCATGCCTACGTAGCACTGCGTACAGGGCAGGCCCTCTTAGAAGCCCCTCACATATTTCAGATCATGCCGTCTTCACAGTAGCCCAGGAGTGGCTGCTGCATTTCACCCATTTTGTAGAAGACAAAACTGAGGTTCAGAGACAGTGCTCACACAGCTGCTAAGTGATAGAGCCAAGATTCAAACCATGGTAGCCTGGGTCCAAAGTTGGTGCTTTAAAGGCAAATTAACTATGTATCATTCACAAAGAAAGACAAGGCAGGTCAGGGATGGTTTTTTGTCTGTCTGTCAATGGGTTACTTTAGATGTAGATGATTTGACATCTTGAAGTAGTTTATAAACATGGCACTGCAGCCATTGTTACGACTAATAGGTGAATGCCACCACCATTATTGCACTAATAAAATCAAGGCCAAGGAAAACTAGAAATGAGCCACAGCCATTCTTGGGTATTTAATATCAAGTTAAGGAGTGGGGGGCCGGGGGGTGGGTGAATCCACAAAAAGCCAGAGGCAGAAAGAGAGCGCCCCTTTAATTAAGAGGAACCGGAGCGTGGGCAGTGTGGGGAGGAACCTGGAGGCAAAATATTTAGGCAGCTGCAGGGCATTCAGATGGCAGCCCCTGCGCTCCCTCCCCTGCCCGGCTCCAGGGTGCACTGCAGCCAGGCAGCCCCCCCCCCCCCCGGGAGGAGTCGGTTTTCGCCCATGCGTGGAGTAGCTGCAAAGGAGCTCGTTCCCGTGGAAACAAAGAAGGGGAACCCAGGACCACAGAATCTGAACCGCGCCTCCCCTTCCCAACATACGTCATCGAGGAAAAGAGCTCAAAAGCCTCTCATCTTGTCCAAAACTCGTATTTTACGATGAATAAACTGGGTCTCAGAGACGGGATGCCATTTGTCTGACACGTAGCAAACTGGCAGCAGGGTCGGGATGGAACGCTGCCACCTGGCTGGCCCATGCCCAAGCCTCACTGCATGATGCAGCTGACCCAAGTCTGGACACGGTGAGCTTGCTTTCTTCCTCTGGCCTCCGTGGAGGGATGGCTCTCCTTGCCACCTTGGGGAGGAATTGCTGGCTTACTCCAGGCCGTGTGACTACAATGTCTAAGTTTATTTAAAAGGTCTCTGCCGAAGTAGGTCCGACCTGGTTAGAACCCAGTTGGAACTCTTCCTAAGGTTAGCATTCACCAGTCCTGTTCTTCTAGAACAACCTAGAAAGAACAGAAAAAGAAAACCTGGGTAGAATCTCCATGCATACAAAAAACACTCTATTTGGTATCTTTGCTGTTAAAGCTACTCACGTTGGGGTCTTACTAGGGGCAGACTGGCCTCTACCTGTCTATCTCTGAGGTCACCCTCAGCTGGACACGTGGACGGACAGCCTATGTCTTCGCATTGTTGGCTGGAAAGGTGCTCGTCATCCTACTCACCAGGCTCAGACACATGGCCAGACCCAAGTGCAGGGGTCGTGGGGGAAAGAGGTCGAGCTCTGTGACCAGGGAGGAGGAGTGGGGAGGGGGAATGAAGGAGGTGGAGGAAGAGGAAGAAGAGGCGGAGGAGGAGGAGGAGCACAGAAGATGAAGGAGAAGGAGAAGCACAGATTTTCGGTGAACCTCGAGCAATCTCCGCCATGATCCTTTCCAGTCCCTGCTGAGTCAGCTTCAGCCAGTCCTCCATCTTTGGTCCTCGCTGGATGCCACATTCCCAGTTCCAGTTACCAGAACCTAATCCTGACTACCAAGCCAGCGTCCACGCACACCTCGGAGAACTATCCACACAAGTGCATACATCAAGATGGGCCAAAGTCACGACCCCAGGACCCTCAGGCTCCCGAGTTAAACTGAAGAAACACATTTTTAGGCATCATATCTCCAGCACTTAAGATATGATAAATAAAGCTACAATGACCGACTGTATGTACACGAGGGACAAGAGGCTTTTAAACTTTTCCCAATTTTCTATGTCACCTTCAAGTTGGCTTCTTACAGTGCATTTATTCATTTGAATGGAGCGAAAAGTTGCATCTAAGATCTGAGCCCGAGGAGCAAACAAAGAAACAAACTTTGCCTTTGTCCCAAACACCTCATATGTCTCTTATTTCTAAAGCCGTAGTCTTCTGTTGTCAAAAACCTTGGGAGAAACAGATAGACAGAAGTGGGAAGTTAAGCTTCTGTGTCACTCACCACCCAGGACTGGGCACCTTGTGTGCGTGGGTGGACGTCCTGCCCGCTCTTACGCACATCACGCTTCATCAGAACAGTGTGCGGCTGCTCTGAGATTTTTACCTAATTAAGCCACAGTGACCCAGTCCTGTTTTGCTCCTTGGGTACGCGCGGATGTTTGGCGAGCCACGCTTGATGAAATCTTTGAGCATGGGGCAAGCGCGTGACCTGCATATATATTCATCCTATGCTAATTTTTGTTTTGGTTTCTGAACAAAACCCGTCTTTTCAAGAAAAATTTAACAGATTTGAAGGCAGAAACCCTGCCCTCCCTGGAGGCATTCAAAAATGCAAACTGAAGGTTTCCCATGTGTGGGGGCCATTACCGATTTCCTTCCAAAAACAGGAGAAGTGTTGCCCAGGCTGAAACGCCCGGGCTCCCAGAGCCAGGGACTGTTTGCTTTCCGCACACTCATTAACCACGGTGTGGGATCCAATATCTGCTCTAATTTCCTACTTTAAATGTTTTTCTTTCCCCCGCTTTTCAGAAATGTCTTTTTATGTTGTACATTTACATACTTGTATTCAGCCACTTAGGCTGATAGGCCAGTCGCTGTCAGACACAATAAAAAGAGACAGAAACCACTGCGAATTACAGTAGCATTAGTGTTGAAAATGGAAATTTAATTTCCAGAAATGAACCTCTGCCATAAAGGCTCCCTTTGTTGCTGCTCAGATCAGAAATGAATCAGGTCTGAAAGGAAGCTAACGGGCAATTAAAAACATCTCAAAGAGGTATTTGTTAGGTGTAACAACAGATGCCTCGCCGTGGTGCCTGGAACACAGGGGCCTCCGTAAATGCTCTTGACGGGAATGGAGATAGCAGGAATGCTGACGTGTGTACGCTGCTTTTGCGGCTGACAACGTGCGTGGGCCTTGGTGACGTATTTGTGCTATCGCGGGAAGCCCTGGAGAAAGACTGTGCAGAGGTAGCCACTGAGGCTGGAAGAAGGGACGTCACACAGTCTCCCGCAAAGTGATCTGGGAAGACTAAGGCTGGCGTGGGGACTGTTACCCATCAATGGGAGGACATAGCTTAAGTTCCAAGTAGCATTTCTCCAGGACCTCGCTGGCTGGCACTGTGCGTGGCGAAGCCCCGTGTTGCAAAACTGATGGAGCCTCCTGGGTCAGTATTTCCTGCCACCTTGCCCTCTCCCACATCTGACAGCAGATATCAGTATTCTACATAACTGCCCTCCGAGTTCAGAGAGGAAAGAGAACCTCTCAACTTTGGAATTTCAAATAGATACTGGAGTTACACCTTGGAAACTCAGGTCAAGAGCAATCATTTGAGAGAAGGGTCTTGAGCCTGCAAAACTTGATGTTTTGAGGTTGGAATATTAAAGGGTACAGCCTTGAATGTCATGAACAGGAAGTTTAAGAGCTAACAATATCAACCAAGGCCGTTCCCCAGCCTGTACAAAGCAAGAGCCCAGAGAGAAGGAGAGACCCCAGGGGAGAATCCCTGAGGTCCTGTCCCAGAGCTGAGATTGGGGGCAGTAAGTCATTCATTGCTTTCCGGGGAAATTGACTGAGTTTACCCAAAGTTGGCTAATTGGTGCCACCACATCTCAAATCAGCCAAGAAGCAATGGATTATCCAATATATGAAGTTGGGAAATAACACAGCCAATTGGAAGAAAAAAAATAATGATGTCAGTCCATTTCACACACCTGGAAAATTAAAACATGCTCAAATATTAAAATTTCAGAAGTCAAAAAATCTAGAAGAAAACACTGTAAAATGTCTTTATCACCTTGGAAGGACAAAGATCTTATGGCTGGCTCCGTGGCTCACTTGGCTAATCCTCAGCCTGCGGCACCAGCACCCTGGGTTCTAGTCCCTGTTGGGGTGCCAGGTACTAGTCCCAGTTGCTCCTCTTCCAGTCCAGCTCTCTGCTGTGGCCCAGGAGGTCAGTGGAAGATGGCCCAAGTGCTTGGGCCCTGCACCCACATGGGAGACCAGGAGGAAGTACCCGGCTCTTGGCTTTGGATTGGCATAGCGCCGGACGTAGCGGCCATTAGGAGAACGAACCAATGGAAGGAAGACCTTTCTCTCTGTCTCTCTCACTGTCTAACTCAGCCTGGCCAAAAAAAAAAAAAAACTTCTAAGTTTGGCTCAAAACTAAAATGTTATAAATGGAAAGATTGAGGTATTCAATGAAATAAAATATCTTTAAAAGACATTTGGCAGAGTGGTTAAGATACAGTGTAGGATATCCACATCCCATGTCAGAGTGCCTCAGTTCAAGTCCCAGCTTCATGCTCCATTCTAGCTTCCTGCTAACTCACACCCTGAGAGGCAACAGGTGACAGACCGAGTGGTTGGGTCTCTGCCACTCATGTACGAGGACCTGGATTGTTTCCCCAGTTTGTGGCCGTTGTGGGCCCCTAGCAGAGTGAACCCTTGGATGGGAGCTTGCTCTCTCTCTTTGCCAAATAAATAAATAGTTTTTTTAATTTCTGCAAGTCCCCCCCAAAAAAGGAAACAAAAGTACAAATAACAACCACATACAGGAAACTTATATAAGTGACTTTTATCAAAAGTGTATTGGGATCAGAACAAAGAGGGCAGCTGAGTAAGAGGCCCTGGTGCCACCTCCCCTCACAGACACGATTGCCAACAGCTACACACACCGTCACCTGCACAGGAGTTACAGAAGCCAGGTGACAGTGCAGCCAAACACATCAAGAACTTCCAGGGAACTGTGACCTCACCTAAAGAGCAAGAGGAGGTGCCAGACACCGACCACCCAGGAACTGAGATTTCCAAATGCGTGGATAAAGACTTCAAAATAGCTTTTTAAGGAAACTCAATACGTTCAACAGAACCCAGAGAAATAATTCAATATTCAACAGATTTGATAGAGAAATGGGAGTAATTAGACAAAATTAAGCAGAAGTCCTTCAACTGAATAGTGCAATAAGGGAAATGAAAAATGTGTTAGAAGGCATCAACAGGTGCTGGCACAGGTTAAAGCTGCAACCTGCAGTGCCAGCATCCCATGTAGGCGTCAGTTCAAGTCCCAGCTGCATCACTTCTGATCCAGCTCTCTGCTGTGGCCTGGGAAAGCAGTAGATGCACCAACATGAGAAACCTGGAAGAAGCTCTTGGCTCCTGTCTTCGGATCGGCCTCAGCTCCAGCTGTTGCAGCCATCTGGGAAGTGAACCAGCAGATGGAAGATCTCTCTGTCTCTACCTCTCTCTGTAACTATGTCTTTCAAATAAATAAAATAAATCTTTAAAAATAAAAAGGAAGGCATCAATAGCAGAAAAGATCAAACAGAAGAAAAATAGCTTGAAGACAGACTATTTGAAATACACAGTTTGAAATACACTGTTTGAAAATTCACAGAAATTGACAAAAGAAAAAATTCAAGAGATATGAAGGAAAGTTATGGAAAATATGGACTAGCATGAGAAGAGCAAGCATCTGAGTTGCTGGGACTCAAGAGAATGCCAAAGAGGTAGAGGGCATTTCAAAGGGGTAATGACAGAACCATCCCAGCCCTAGAGAAAGCTTCTGCTATCCGGGTACAAGAAGGCCACCAGCCAAATGCAGCCCAGCCCAGTCTACCCCAAGACATCTTACAAACGCACTTTTCAAGGTTAAAGATAAAGGAAGGATTCTCCAAGCTGCCAGAGAAAAGAAGCAAATAACACACGCAGGTGTCCCCATACTCCTGACTGCAGACTTCTCAGAGGACCCTTTACAGGCCAGAGGGAAGTTGAATGAGGTTTTACAGCAGTGAAGGGAAGAATAAATTATCAGCTAAGAATACTATATCCAGCAAAGCTACCCTTCAGATATGAGGGGAGGGTGGAGATGTTCCCAGACAGACAGAAAGTGAGAGGATTCATCACCACCAGAGTTGTATTACAAGAAATGCTAAAGAAAATCCTGCAGACTGAAGGAGACACTAACAAGTAAGAAGAAAGTATCAGACAGAAGGTAGAAAACCAGTGGTCAGAGTGAAAACGCAAACATTCAGAATGCTCTAACATTGCAAACAGGCTATGTAAACCACTTATATCTTTCCTATGAGGACTAAAAATATAATCACTACATTAAAGTGTTAGGAGACAGGCGATGTTGAACAAGGTCAGATAAGGCATTAAAAACTCAAAATGAGGGGAGAGCCGTTCTTCATCCAGATTTCTTAACTCTGCATCTTTGTTTATCTCTTTCCCTATCTTTATAATCCACATGAAGCTGTTACCATTTCAGGATACCTTCTTATAGCCAGAAGACTTTTTTTGTAAGCCTCATGCTAACCACAAGGAATCTGTAACAGACTTACCAAAAATAATAACCAAGGAATCAAAGAACATCCCTAGAGAAAGCTGCAGACCCACAAATGCACAGTATACAAGAGGGAGAAAGAAAAGAAAGAGAAAAAGGGACACAAAGAAGGAAGGAAGGAGGTAAGGAAAGAAGGAAGAAAAATAAAAATAGAAAACAATAGCAAAATGGCAGTGGGAAGCCCTTGCTTAGCAATAGTCGCTCTACGTGTAACTGAACTAAATTCTCCAGTTAAAAGACATAGAGTGGCCAAATGGATTAGGAAACGAAACTCAACAGCATGCTGCTTCCAAGAAATTCTAAGGACACACTTGGACTGAAAGTTAAAGGGTAGAATGAGACATTGTACACAAACTGTACCCAGAAGAGAACGGGAGTAGCCATACCTCTAACAGATAAAATAGATTTCTAAGTCAAAAGCAACAAAAAGCAACCAGGAAGGTCATTATGTAATGATAAGTGGCTCAATTCAACAACAGGAAATGACACTTGGAAGTGTATATTCACCAATATTGAAGAACCCAAATATGCACAGTGAATCTTAATAGGCCTAAGGGAGAAAGAGACTCCAGTACAACAATAGTAGGGGATTTTCACACTCCAGTTTCAAAAATAGACATGAGATGAAAATCAGCCAACAGCAGAATTAAATTGCATTGTGTCCTCAATGAATTACACCTACCAGACGTCTACAGAACTTTTCACCCAACACCTACAGAATACACATTCTTCTCAACAGCACATGGAACATTCTCCAGGATAGATCATATGACCACAAATCAAGTCTCAGCAAATTTAAAAGAATGGAAATCACGTTGAATAACTTTTCTGATCACAATCAGGAAAACAAGAAATGAATGACAAAAAAAGCTTCAGCAACTACACAAATAAGTGAAATTGAACAATGTACTCCTGAACAATAAATGCATCAAGAAAGAAATCTAGAAGGAAATTAACTAGAAGTAGATGAGTTAAGTGGAAGTAGATGAAAATGGAAGCACAATATAACAACAACTACAGGATGTAGCAGACAGCAGTACCAAGAGGGGAGTTCATAGCAATCAATGCTTGCATTAAAAAAAAAAACAGAAATATCTCTTATAAACAGTGTATCACTGTACTTCAAGAAATTAGAAGAGCAAATAAAATCCAAAATTTGTAGAAGAAATAATTAAACTCAGAGTACAAATAAAAGACATACATACCAAAAAAATACAAAAAAAAAAAAAGAGCTGGTTGTTTTAAAAGATAAACAACATTGATAAACCCGTAGGTAAACGACCAAAAAAGAAGATTCAGATGCACAGCCCTGGAGCTGAGGATGGAGACATTACAACCGACACAACAGAAACGCCAAGGGCTGTTAGGGATTAACAACAAATGTGAGCAACAAATGGCAACAAATTCAATAACCTAAAAGAAATGGACAAAATAGACTCACAGGGAAACAAAATATCTAAACAGATCAATGATTAGTGGAGAGACTGAATTCGTAATAAAAAATTCCTGTCCAAGAAAAGCCCAGGCCCAGATGTCTTCACTGCCAAATTTTATCAAACTTAAACAAGAACAAACATCAATCATTCTTGGATTATTTTTTAAAATAGAGAGGAAGGAATTCCTCCAAATCCATTCTACGAGGCACATTTCCTGGATACCAAAACCAGACAAGGAAACCAAAACAGCCACAAGAAAATAAAAAAGCTACAGGTGGTGTTATGCACTAACATTGAATCATCTGAAGAAGAAATCAGGAAAGCAATGCTATTCCCAATAGCTACCAAAGAATACTGGGACTGCACTTAACCAAAGAGGTAAAGGAGCTCTACAATGAAAACTGTAATTCACTGATGAAATAAATAGAAAGACATCCTATGTTCATGGATTGGAAGAATCAATGTCATTAAAATGTGCCTCCCACCCAAAGTGCTTTGCAAATCCAATGCAGTCTTATCAAAATCCCAATGACATTTTTCACATAACTAGAAAGAACACTACTAAAATTTGTGTGAAACCACACTAGAGCCTGAATAGTCATTGCAATATTGAGCATGAAGAACAAAGCTGGAGGCATTACACTACCTAACCTTAAAATATATTATAAAGCTACAGCAATTAAAACAGCATGGTATTCATAAACCAATGGAACAGAATAGAGACCCTGGAGATGAACCTACATATAGATAAATGTTCTAAGAATGTATTTTGGAAAAAGAATAGCCTTTTTAATAAATGGTACTAGGGAAATTGGATAGCCACAAGCAGAAAAATGAAATCAGAACCCTCTATCTTACCATGTACAAGAATCAACTCAAAACAGATTAAACACCTACATGTGAGACCTGTAACTTTGAAGATATTAGAAAAAAGTATAGGAAAAACACTTCAGGATGCATGAATGGACAAAGGTCAGACCCCAACAGGATGGAGAATAAAAGCAAAAATAAACAAATGGGATTTCATCAAAATGAAGAGCTTTTGAGGGGCCAGCACCGTGGCATTATGAGTAAAGCTGCCATCTGCAGTGTGAGCGACCCATATGGGCACCAGTTCGAGTCCTGGATGTTCCACTTCCAATCCAGCTCTCTGCTGTAGCCTTAGAAAGCAGTAGAGGAAGATGATCCAAGGCCTAGGACCCCTGTACTCACATGGGAGGCCAGGAAGAAGCTCCTGGCTCCTGGCTTCAGAGTGGCCGTTGCTGACAACTGGAGTGAACCAGTGGATGGAAGACCTCTCTCTTTCTCTCTCTGCCTCTCCTTCTCTCTGTGTAACTCTGACTTTCAAATAAATAAGTAAATCTTAAAAAAAAAAAAAAGAGCCTTTACAAAATAAGAGAAGCAATCAAGAGTGAAGAGACAACCTAAAGAAAGGGAGAAAGATATTTGCAAGATGCATATCTGATAAGGGGTTAATATCCAGAATATATAAGGAACTCAAAACAACTCAATGATAGAAAAACAAATAACCCAATTTTTAAATGGGCAGTAGTCTAAGTAGACATTTCTCAAGGGAAGGCCTACACATGGTCAACAGGTACATGAAAAACCAATCGGCATCACTCGTTGTCAGGGAAATGCAAATGAAAACCACAACGAAATATCACCTCACTTCAGTTTGACTGGCTACTATCAAAAAGACACGAAAACAGGTGCTGGCAAGATGTGGAGTAGAGGGAGCGCTTGCACACTGCCGGTGCGAATGTAAATGTGTACAGTCATTGTGGGAAGCAGACGAATGTTCCTCAGAAAAAATAAAACCAGATCTACCACAGGACCCAGCAACCCCACTCCTGGGTATATATCCAAGAGAACAGAAACCCATCTGTCAAAGAGACACCTGCACTCCACGGTCACTGCAGCACTATTCACAACAGCCAAGAAATGCAAACAACCCAAGCTCACCTCTGTTCATCCACTGATGAATGGATAAAAAAATGTGGCACATATGGGGCCGGTGCTGTGGCGTAGTGGGCCAAGCCTCTACCTGCAGTGCCAGCATCCCACATGGGCGCCAGTTTGAGTTCCAGCTGTGCCACTTCTGATCCAGCTCTCTGTTGTGGCCTGAGAAATCAGTAGAAGATGGCCCAAGTCCTTGGGCCCCTGCACTTGTGTGGGAGACCTGGAAGAAGTTCCTGGCTCCTGGCTTCGGATCAGCGCAGCTCCAGCTGTTGTGGCCATTTGGGGAGTGAGCCAGTGGATGGAAAACCTCTCTCTCTGTATCTGTCTCTGTCTCTGTCTCTGTCTCTCTCTCTCTCTCTCTGTCACTGCCTCTCTGTAACTCTGCCATTCAAATAAATATTTTTTTAAAAAAGGTACATAATCACAAAGGAATATGATGCAGCCATAAAAAGGATGAAATCTGTCATTTGCAACAATACGGATGGCGCTGGAGGTCATTATCAGTACAATTAGTCATGCACAGCAAAGCAAGTCTCACATGACTTCACTCACAGGTGGGGTCCAAAACACAGTCATCTCACAGAAGTTAGAACTACGATGCAGATGCCAGAGGCTGGGGAGGGGGAGCGGTAACTAGGCAGGAAGAATGGGTTCTGGAGTTCTATCACATAGCAGGGAGACGATGGATAACACATTGCGTACGTCTCCATTTTATAAAAAATCTGGAAGATAAATGCTATCACTACAAAGAAGTATTCGAGGCGCAGCAGGTGAAGCCACCAGCTGCAGCACCGCATCCTATCTGTGGGCCCGTTCGAGTCCCAGCTGCCCCACTTCTGATCCAGCTCCCTGCTAATGGCTGGGGGCAACGCAGGATGGCCCAAGTGCTTGGGTCCCTGCACCGGACGGGTCTCCTGGTTCCTGGCTTTGGTCTTGCCCAGCTTGGGCCATTGCAGCCATTTGGGAATGAACCAGTGCATGGAAGAATTCTCTCTCTCTCTGCCTCTGCCTTTCCCTCTCTGTAACTCCACCTTTCAAATAAATAAATCTTTTAAAAAGAAATAATAAATGCTTGGAAGGATAAATAATGAAACCTTTGTAGTACCCCATAAACACGCACGATTTTATACATCTGCTAAGATTTCTCTAAGATTTATTTGAAAGGCAGAGTGACAGAGAGGGAGAGAGAAATGGAGAGACAGAATGAGATTTTCCATCTGCTGGCTGACTCAGCCACAACAGCTGGGGCTAGGCCAGCCTCAAGCCATGCACCTGGAACTTCATCTGGGTCTCCCACTTGGGTGGCAGGGCCCAAAGCACATGGGCCACCTCCTCCGCTTTCTCAAATGCTTTAGCAAGGAGCTGAATCAGAAGTGGAGCAGCAGGGACTCGAACCAGGGCTCTGAAACGGGAAGCCGGCATCGTGGGCATTGGCCCTGCTGTGCCACAACACTGGCCCCCAAATTTTTTCTTTAAAAAGTAAAAAATTTTAAAAATGCATCGAGCTATTGTTTTTCACCTATCAGGCTGCAGAGATTCAAAAGTTGCATAAATTTATTCTGCTGTCAAGGGCAAGGGGTAATAGACATCCTCTTACTTTATTAGTGTGAAAATAAACTGTGGCCAGCGCCATGGCTCACTAAGCTAATCCTCCACCTGCGATGCCGGCACTCCGGGTTCTAGTCCCAGTTGGGGCACAGGGTTCTGTCCCGGTTGCCCGTCTTCCAGGCCAGCTCTCTGCTGTAGCCCGGGAGGGCAGTGGAGGATGGCCCAAGTGCTTGGGCCCTGCACCCCATGGGAGACCAGGAGAAGCACCTGGCTCCTGGCTTCAGATTGGTGCAGCACACCAGCTGTAGCGGCCATTTGGGGGATGAACCAACGGAAGGAAGATCTTTCACTCTGTCTCTCTTTCTCAATGTCTAACTCTGCCTGTCAAAAAAAAAAAAAGAAAGAAAAGAAAAGAAATTGTGCAATGCTTAGAGAGGGGAAATTGGCAATATTTATCAGAATTACAAATGCAGATACCCTTTGACCTAGTATTTCCAATTCTGAGAATTTCTCCTGATATAGATTCATGGGAAGAGATGATATAAACACAAGGCTGTTCCTTGCAGCGTAACTCAAAATAACATAAGAGCGGAACCACCCACATGAGAAATTTTTCCAGGTACTGAAATAGAAAGATCTGTCCAAAGAGTTTAAATGAAAAGAGAAATTGATGTGTTGTGTTTTATTGGGGAGGGGAGGGGAGTAAAAACAGCTCCACCCATGTTTAGTGTGCAAAACACATTTGGGAGGACACACACACAAAAAAAAAGAAATAAAAGTGGAGATCTAAAGGGACACTGGGGTCCTGGGCAGGCCTGGCAAAGGGTGCCAGACAAGCTTTAACTCTCCTTTCAAAACAGAAGTGTACTCCGTGGCTGTGTCGCTGCACGAATGCACAGGTGCTCAGTCCACTAGAAAGTCAGTGAAAAATCTTTTCAGCAAATAGTAAAACTGTATATCACTAACTGGATGGGGAGGTGAGTTATAAATTAGATTTAGTTCAGGAAACATTCTAAAAAGTTATATTGTTGCACTACCTGAGTTCGCAGCCAGTGAAATTTGTATCTTTTCCAGTGCTATGGTACAGAAAGACAGAAGGTTCCTGGTGACCAAATATCACTGGAAGCTACGGAACTCAGTATGACAAGCTTCCATTAAGCAAAACTCGGCACCTGCCATTAGAGGAAGGTCTGACACCTGTGCGGTAGTCAGGACGGCGAAGCTGTGGCAGAACGTGCTGCTTCCTTCCCTCCCACTGCTGTCAACCAGAAGACGGGAAAAAAAGAAAAACCTAAATCCACTGTTTGCAGGCATCCGAGCGAGATGCCCAGTTCACTATGAATTTAAGATGAACAGTGAATCCATTTTTAGAATGAGCATACCTCACGTGATCTTTGAGATTTATTTACGCTGAAAAGTTTTCATTGTGTATCTGAAATTACCTATTTCACTTGTAAGTGTGTGTGCGGTATTTTCTGACAACCCTTGCATCCCTGATTGCACACCTGCCGGAGGTGAGACCTACCCCAGTTTTCTATTTTCAGCAACTTTCTGGACACAAAGCAGGAAGTGGGGCACAAGTCAATGACAAAATAGATCTGGAAAATCCCAAATACATGGAAATACAGAGCACATGCTAACCAAGCTATGCGTCAAGGAAGACAGTAGGAGAAAGATTAGAAAGTAGTTCGTATCCGATGATAACAAGCGTACAACCTAGGAAAATCAGTGGCCTGAAGATACAGCAGAGTTAACAGGAAAACACCCAGCTTTGGGGCTGGCGCCATGATGCAGTGGGTTAACGCCCTGGCCTGAGGGGCCAGCATCCCATATGGGTGCTGGTTCAAGACCCGGCTGCTCCATTTCTGATCCAGCTCTCTGCTATAGCCTAGGAAAGCAGTGGAAGATGGCCCAAGTCATTAGGCCCCTGCACCCATGTGGGAGACCCAGAAGAAGCTCTTGGCTCCTGGCTTCAGATTGGCACAGCTCGGACCATTGGGGCCAATTGAGGAATGAACCAGTGGATGGAAGACCTCTCTCTCTCTCTCTCTCTCTCTCTCTCTCTCTCTCTCTCATTTTCTGCCTCTCTTCTCTCTGTCTAACTCTGACTTGCAAATAAATAAATATTTTTTAAAAAAGTCCAGCTTTATATGCTCATATTAGGACAGGAGATCTGTCTAACATTCATGCCTTAAGAAACCAGGGCCCTAAATAACACAGTCCCAGAGAAAATAGGAGGAAGAAAGGAAATCAAGAATGAAGAGCGATATAGAAAATATGAAAGCAAAAAAGGAAAGTGAATGAAACCAAAAGTTGGATTTTTGAAAGAACAATAAAATGATAAATTTCAAGCTAGACTTTTTGAAGAGGAGAAGTTGGGGACAGGAGAGAAAGGGAGAAGGAAAAGCCAGAATGGAAATTGCTGGAGAATAAGAGCGAGCAAGATAGCACGGTACTTACAGACAGTGAGAGGCTAACAACGGATACTTTACTACTTCATGGTAACACCTGACCATTTACAAGAAATAAACAAAGTCCTTGAGAAACACCACTTAATAAATTTATATAACAGGAAATAGAATATATAAATGCTTCTGTATCTATTAAAGAAATTAAGTTTTGTAATTTAAAACCTTCTCAAACCAGAAGTCCAAGCCCAAGTGGCTTCACTGATGAATTCTTCCAAGCATTTATGGAAGAAATAACACCCATGTGACACAAACTCTACCCAAAAGTAGAAGAGAAGGGAATATTTCCCAATTCATTTTATGAGGTCAACATTGCCTTAGTTTTAGGGACTTTCAGAAACATTCAAAGATTAAAAACAAAAACCAAGACAGAAAATTATGCAAAAATAGTCCTGATGAACATGAACACAGAAATTGTTTTTAAACATTTTTACTATCATTATTATTATCAAATCTACTTAAAAGGGGGAGACGGACACACAGACAGAGATCTCTCGTTCCCAAATCTCTGTAAAAGCCAGACACAGGTCAGGCCAAAGCTGGAAGCTGGGAACTCAATCCAGGTGTCCCGCGTGGGAGGCAGGGACCCAGCTACCTGAGCCGTCATTTGCTGCCTGTCAAGGTGCACACTGGCAGGAAGCTGGACTCGGGAGTGGAGGCAGGACTTGAACCCAAGCGCTCCAGAATGTGATGCAAACTTTTGAAGTGGTGTCTTTTTTTTTTTATTTGAGAAGCAGAGCTGGCGGGGGGGTGGGGGGGAGGACAGAGAGAGAGGTCTTCCATCCACTGGTTCACTCCCCAAATGGCTGTAATGGCAGGAGCTCAGCCAATCCAAAGTCAGAAGCTAGGAGCTTCTTCCAGGTCTCCCACACAGGTGCAGGGGCCCAAGCACTTGGGCCATCTTCCACTGCTTTCCCAGGCCACAGCAGAGAGCTGTGGAGAGGCCAGGACACGAACCAGCGCCCATAACCTACTACACCACTGCACTGGCCCCTTGAAGCCGTGTCTTAACTGCTAAGCCAAACACCCACCTGGAGCACAGAGACTCTTACTAAAATGTCTGCGTTTAACCCAGCAGTATTTAACAGGGATGGTACAGTATGGTAGAGCTGGGTTTGTCTCCGGAAGACAAAGTTGAAAAGCAGTGTGATTCATCACACTGACAGAAAAAAACAAGAAAGTCATATGCTTGTTTCAATGGATTCATTGAAAACACTGGAGACGATTCATCACTCATTCACAATCAACGCTCGGTGAGCTGGGACAGGGACACGAAGGGGGGGCCTCATCCAGGTCCGGCGTGGCCCTCATCTGACCCAGCAGAAACCACGCATGTTCCCCTGGGCCAGGCTGAAGCCAGGAGCTGGGAGCCATCCAGGCCTCTCCCTCGAGGGTGGCAGCGAGCCAGATATCTGAGCTCTCCCCCCGTGCTGCCTTCCACCGTGTGCACTAGCGGGAAGCTGCAGTCCAAGTGGAACCAGGACTTGTACCCAAACATTCGAGTGTGGAATGTGGGGCTTTTCATCATCAGGCTAAAAGCTTGGCCCAGTATTTAACTTTTCAAGAGGCTCCGGTCTACCAGTGATGCAGAATGTCCGACCCTGATAACCTATGAGTTGTTCTATCTGAATCATGAAATGAACTGATCCCTTGACAAAGGAAGCGAAGCCACGAGGGCAGAACATCTGCTTCTGACCTGTTGATGCGTTGGCTCGCTCAAGTTCCTTTTCTGCACGTGGCAAAGGTGCGGGAGCTGCCCAGGGGACTGTTCCCCGAGGGGATTACCCCACCAGCTCATCTTCAAGCCTCTTCTTTCTCACCTGGACGTTAAGTAAACATTAAGTCACCTCAAGCGACTCCCCAGGTCTGGTGTTTCACAAACTCTGTGAATAGTACTGCGTTCTCTGTTTACTAGAACGTATCCTTAAATCTTTAAATCCGTACCCACACAAGTAGCACATACAAGACAAAAAAAAAAAAAAAAGGAAAAGGAAAACCAAGTAACAGGGGTGAAAGATCGACGCCATTGGTATATAAAGACCATCTACAAATACACGACAAAAATATAAGCATACTACAAAAGCATGAAAAGTTAACTCACCCACAGAGCCATGCAAATGGTGTCCACACGTGCGAAGATGTTTGGCTTCACCGGACATCAGAAAAATACAACTTTTAAAATAATGCTTTTTAATATGAAAAAGCAACACACTACAAGAATTAGGAGTGGGGCTGGTGTTGTGGTACAGTAGGTTAGACAGCAGCTTCTGACACCAGCATCCCAAACTGAAATACCAGTTCCAGTCAGGGGCTGCGCTTCTAGGCCAGGCCCCTGCTAACGCACCTGGGAAAGCAGCAGAAGGGGCCCAAGTGCCTGGGCCCCTGCCCACTGTGTGGGAGACCCAGATGGAGTTCAAGGCTCCTGGCTTTGGCCTGGCCCAGCGCAGGTCACTGTGGCCATTTGGGGAGAGAACCAGTATATAGAAGATCCCCCCTCCCCGTCTCTATCTCTGCAACTCTGTCTTTAAGATCTAAATAAATAAATCTTAAAAACAAAAAGAATAAAGAGAATACAGCCAGACAGGACTGGCTTCAAATCTGCCCTGGTTGACTTTAGACAGATAAGTTAACCTCTCTAGGCCCTGGTTGCTGCTGTGTAAATTAGCAATTCTGCCTACTTCGTAGATTTGTCAGCAATTTGTGCATGGCAGTCCCATCAAAATGACAGCTGAAAAAGGAGGAATTCAAGAAATAACAGCAGTCAGTATCTAATTGGAATTGTCAATTGCAAACATTGCTAGTCCACAGAGTCATTTTCCCAATGTTCAAAAGCCAGGGAAATGTGCATAAACTTAATATCTAACCATTTCATTTGTAAATGTGCATCCTAAGAAGTAATCAGAGATATGAACCGGTGGTTATAGACAAGGATATTGATGGCAACAATATTTACAATGTGGCAAATTTGGAAACAGACTATTCAGACAACATAAAACAGCATATCTCTAACACAAATTCTCCCTGTAGTGGTTAGAAGCCACACTGAAGGAAGCTTGGTTCATCACACGGGAGAACGTTCACCATGTACCAGGGGAAAAGCAAGCGACATAGCAGTAAGCAGTCTGATCCCAATTAAAAAAAAGAGAGAGAGAGAGGAAGAAAAATAAATAAATATTACTGGTGACAATCTTTAGATAGAAGGCAATTTATTTTTGTGGTTTTTTCTGCCTTCCGTGAATCTTACCATGTTGATGTACTTATGTAAGTCATAAACTAAAAAAGATGGTGCTTCCCTCCGAGCTGTGCCATGTGGGGAAAGAATTCCAGTCATCCGCACGACATCCTTCCCTGGCGGTCGGAGACTTAACCGCGCGCGTTGTTAGTGACGCCGTGGTTTTACGTGTCAGAATTCCGGGAGCGCTCAGGGAGGAGCTCCCTCGGCCTCCATGTGCTGTGGACCGAGGTCCCTGGGGGAGGCTCTACTGCAACTGGATCGGGCGAGCCTGAGATGCAGGGTAGCCACGAGTGGAGCTGGACACTCTGATACGGGATGCACTCGTCCTCACCCACTGGGCCACAACACCTGCTCTTGATTTTTGAATGAACCAAAATAAAAGATTAAAAATAATACCTAGGGACTGGCATTGTGGCGTAGCGGGTAAAGCTGCTGCCTGCAATGCTGGCATCCCATATGGATACCAGCTCAAGACCCAGCTGCCCCACTTCTGATCCAGCTCACTGCTAATGCAACTGGGGAAGCAAAGGAAGATGGCCCAAGTCCTTGGGCCCCTGAATTCATGCGGGAGACCTGGAAGAAGCTGATGGCTCCTGGTCCCTGGCTTCAGGCTGGCTCAGTCCTGGCTATTACAGCTATCTGGGGAATGAACCAGTGGATGGCAGATCCTTCTCTCTGCTTCCCTCCCTGTAACTCTGTCTTTCAAATATATAAAAAAATAAATCTTAAAAAAACTAATAATAGAACATTTATAACCATATACTGTAATAAAAGCTACATGAATGCGATGTCTCTCCCATTGTACTTCCACATTTTCATTTGTGCAGGTGGGGAAACTTTTCTCTGCCAAGAGCCATGTGGATATTTTTGCCATCATGTGCAGTCCACACAAAATTCTCAACTTAGAAATTAGCCTGCTATAGCCTTAGTGAATTTCGAATGCCACCTGCGTCTGCCTTGGCAGGACCAGACTAAATGATTTTGCAGGCCTTATACGGCCTGTGGGCTGGGTGTTTCCCACCCCTGAAAGGAAGCAAGTTATGGCTCTAACATAGCTGAATTGCCAGCGTCACTACTCTTCTGCTTTGGGGCCCCCATTAGGTCAAATAAAGATTACTTGAACACAAGCCCTGCCATGCCACAACAGTCAATCTGGTAACCAACAGCAACTAAGTGATCAGTGAGTGGGTAGTGTATACACCACGGATATGCTGGACAAAGGGATGAATCACATCCCACGTGGGACAGAGCAGAGGTTTCATCAAGCTACTTGGAACAGTATACAATTTAACTTGTAAATTGTTTCTTTCTGGAATTTCGTATTGGATTTTCTTTTTACAGAGAGGGAGGGAGGGAGGGAGAGAGAGAGAGAGAGAAAGAAAAAGAGGTGGGGGATTTGAAAGGCAGAGTTATATAGAGAGAAGGAGAGACAGAGAGGAAGCAGGGATGGGGGAGATCTTCCATCCACGGCCAGGACTGAGTCAGGGTGAGGCCAGGAGCTAAGAGCTTCCTTCAGGTCTTCCACATGAGTGCAGGGGCCCAAGCACTTGGGCCATCCTCTGTTGCCTTCCCAGCACACCAGCAGGGAGCTGGATTGGAAGTGGAGCAGCCAGGACTCGAACCAATGTCCACACGGGATGCCAGGGTCTCACACAGTAGCCTTATCTGCTATGCCACAACACCAGCCCCATTTGATATTTTCAATCTGCAGTTGATTGCAAATAACTGAAACTGCAGAAAGCAAAATCAAAGGGGGGGGGGTACTACTATCTGCTAACACAGGAACCCACGGCGCCCACTCCCTTGATTTGACAGCCTCGTGGGCATCTCCATTTGTGACGCCTGAACTTCAACATGCCAGCATTGTGAATGAGTTGCAATAAAGGACAAAATCCCCCTTTTCCACTCAGTCCACAGTTACTGTCAATATTCACCCTAAAATCTCACAGTGGATCATTATATGCAATGACCTGGGACTAGTGTGACCAATGGGATGCCGAGCATCAGGGCTGTACAACAGCAAATAGGGTTGGAAAACACTGGCCTGCCACCATGTCCAGCAGGCTTTGCGATCTAGGGGCCAAGCAGAGGCAAAGCAGCCCACACAAGACCCCTGCTGAGAGCCTTCTGTGGGTGGCCTCGGGCACCTTGGCTCTGTAGCATGGGAAGTGCCAGCCGTTTTTAGTGATTATCCTCACAAACCTGGAACGCGTGTGTTCATCTTGTTTAAAAGGCTTCAGCACCTTCTCCCTCCCAGATGTCACACATTTAACAGCAAAGCCAAGAGACAGACCTCAGGTGACATTGCGATTTGCATATACGATTTGCATATGCTGTGCTGGAGGAGGGGGTGGAGGCTGAGGGAGGAGCTGGGTCCCCCACCCGCCCAGGAAGAGCCCACGTCCTTCTCACACATCAGCAACAACAACTGCTTCTAATCCCAAAGACTTGTTTTCTTTTATCACTAATTTTTGGCAGTGGAGAAATGGCCCTTTGATCTCAATGAAAGCAAGTGCCTAGAAATGACTAGATTAGTGATTGTGGCGGTGGTAGACTGGATCAAGTAAGAGTGAATGTGGTGGATGCTCTGGCCCCAAGCACAAAGCTGGCAGCTCCACTTTGCTGGCCCTCCCTTCTGGCCTGGGTTTATCTAAGTGCCTGTGCATCTGTCTCAGTCCCCGCTGGACTTGTCAGCCCCTGGAAGGCACAAGCCTCTTCTTGATCCGCCTTCTCCCTCCCAGCCCTGCATGGCACAAAGCAGAGAGGTGCTTGATCAACACACCACACAAGATGCTCCGTGGAACCTCGATTACACAGGGGCCAGAGTTTGGCTTAGAGGTTCAGACCATTTGGGGGCTCACATCCCAGACCAGAGCGCCTGGGTTTGAGTTCCAGCTCCACTCCTGATTCCAGCTTCCTTCTGCTACACACCCCAGGAGGCAGCAGGTGACAGCTCAAGTGGTGGGGTCCCTGCCACCCACACAGGAGACCTGGACTGAGTTCCTGGCTCCCAACCTCAGCCTTGTGCAGTCCTGGTTGTCGAGAGTGGACCAGCAGTTTAGAAGATATCTCTCCGTGTCTGTCTCTGGCTCTCTGTCTCCTTGCCTCTCCAATGAAAATAAATAAATACAAATACATAAATGCTTTTAGAAACACCTGAAGTAGCTGGAAACCTCACTGAACAGAATTTTATAAACAACTCTGCTGGGGGGAAGATAAGGTGAGCAGGAGGTGCAAATTCAAGGATGAGATGGTTTCTGTTGAGTTTTTGTTTTTCTCTTTAAAGCGCTTGTTTTCTTTCTTTCTTTTTTGAGATTTATTTCTTTATTGGAAAGGCTGAGAGAGACAGAAAGACAGAGAGAGACCTTCCATTCACTGGTTCACTCACCAAATGGCCAGGGTTGGGCCAAGCCAAAGCCAGGATCCTGGGATTCCATCAGGGTCTCCCACGTGGATGCAGGGACCCAAGCAGGTGGGCCACCATCTGCTGCTTCCCAAGGTGCGTTAGCAGGGAGCTGGAGCAGAAGCAGAGCAGTCCGGACTCAACGTGCTCATGTGGATGCCAGTGGTGCAGGCGGGAGCTTAACCCACTGTGCCACAAGGCCAGCGCCCTTCTTGTTTATTTTTAAAAAACAACCTGATGGAGGTGTAATTGGCACACAATAATCCGCACATGGAAAAGTGTGCACATTCAATAAAGTGGGATGAAGTTGCCTGTATATAAAGGAACTCAAAAGTTTGTGGAAAAGAAATTAGAAGTTAAGCTTATTTTGGTGCAAAAAATTTCAAATCCATGCAGCACTGTTTTTATGGTATGCATTTTTCATGAACTTCTCGAAGATTCCTTGTACGCATGGATTTCACAGTGTTGGCATTGAGATAAGGGTATTTTCCATGAACTTTTTGAAGTGTGTGCTGACATCCATGAAGCTGTTATGGGAATCAGATGGGCCCCGGATCTGCCCAGGCCTCAATGTTTGTCCTTAGTTAGCAACTCCTATGTTCCCTCCCCAGTCCTAATTGAAACGAGTGCCCTTTGTTCCTGCACTGTGATGGCTGTAGAAAGAATGAATGACACAGCTTTAGAAAAGGCATGTGTGTGTGTGTGTGTGTGTGTGTGTGTGTACAGTTGTCCCTCGGTATCTGTGAGGGTTTGGTTCCAGGATCCTCGTGGGTACCTGTGAACGTGCAAGTCCCTGGTACACAATGCACACATGTCCTCCGTGACTTCTAAGACCTTGTCTAAGGTTAACGCTGCGTATAGAGTTGCTACACTGCAGAGTCGAGAGACCCAAAAGAAGCTTGTACACGTTCAGTCATTTTTTCTCAGATATATTCTATCTGCTGTGGATTGAATCCCCGGAGGCAGAACATGCTGATAACGGAGATTCAATTGCATGTTAGGTGTGTACACGTGCAAACATTACACACATATATGACTATGTAATTCAACCTCTCTGCGATTTTTTTTCCATTTAAAATAATTTCCAAAGTAAACATTCAGCACCCACCACCACCAAGGAGAGACAAGGGCACTCTGACCTTGGCTAGGAAGAATTGAATTACCTAACTCCTCCACTGGGGGGTAGCATCTTCCATCATTCCTGCAGCTCATGTGTGCACCTGGAATATGGGCACATGGAACTCAGAGTGGTTTGGGGTATTGGAGGAAAGAGCGGGCTTGTGTCTCACATACCAGCAAATTCGGTGCAACGTCATCCGTGACGTCATCTGTGTTTGACAGATGAGGCAGTCGGTGCTCCCAGAGGGAAAGGGACTTGCAGGGGGCCACACAGCTGGAAAGATGCAGAATGGAATGCCCAGACCCAGTGCTGAGGGCAGGGAAGCCCAGCTGGTAAGCAGCCCTCTGCATCCCATGAAACTACCTCAATCTCCAATTGAAAGAATCCTCAGGGATCAGGGATCCAACTATTTCTGGGAGTCTCCGAAGGCTGTTGCAGATTACAAAGTGCTCTGCAGTGAGGAGGCACTTTATTAGGAATGGATTGCACCTGCCCAGCTCCTCGCACCCTCTCCACATTGCAAAGTCCTTGAGCCCGGGGGGCCATGCCTGTCCCTCAGCATCCTTGGGTGCCCCAAACACGCTCACTGAAGCATCGTCTGGATGTGTTCCCTCGGTGAAATCAGAGCAGTCGGAATTAACTTATTCGCATTATATTATTCATGTGGCTGAGATTGAGTTCCGTGTTGAATGCCAGAGGAGCATCCCAGCTGCCTGTCCTTGAGAGGAAACACTTTAGAGCTTCCCCAGGGAGGTCCTGCCTCGTACCGAGTCACTTCTGTTTAGACTCCAAGAAGAGTAGACGTCTGGCACTGCATCCTACGCCAGAGTGCCTGGCTCAAGCCCCAGCTCCTCCACTTTCAATCCAGTTTCCTGCTAATATGCACCCCTAGAGGCAGCAGGTGAGGGCTCAAGTAGTTGGGTCCCTGCCACTCAAGTGGGACACCTAGACTGAGCTCTAGGATCCTGGCTCTGGCCTGGCCCAGCCCTGCCTGTTGTGGGCATATGGAATCTCTCTCTCTCTCTCTCTTTCAAATAAAATGAAAATAAATTTTAGAATATTTCATGCACAAGGATTATATACTTTAAAGAAAAGGCAAAGCCCCCACCAGAGCCTCTGGCAAACTCAAGGTCAACTTACCACCACCATCTTGCCTGACCAAGTTGGGCAATGGTGCCCTGATGCCCGACCCTGGGCTAAGTGTTCTCCATGCATGGGCGTATTTAGACTTGCTCACAACGCAGTGAGGCAGGAATGACCAGGAAAGCTCCTGGTTGCGCAGGTAAGTTCAGAGAGGTCATGTAGCTTGGCCATGGTCAGACAGTGGCGGGGCTATTCTGTGTTTCAAAGCCTGACTTGCCAACTGGTATGCTTGGTAATCTCTGGACATCCAAGATGAGTCAAAGGCTCAGGACCTGACCGGTTTATCCGGCTGTGGATACCCAGCAAGAATTCAAGACCCAAACATACAACCCCAACCAAAGCTCAGGCAGGAAGAATCCATAGCACAAGCTCTGTCTCTCTGTCTCTCCTCTCTCCTCTTCCCTTCCCCCACCCCAACCCCAATCAGGCCACAAGCTCTTTCTCCTGAATTTGATAGCAATAGTCTTGTGCGTTCTGTTTGGGCACCAGAACATTAAAATGGCAAGGCAGGAGATCACCATCACCTCCACAAATAGCTAATTAAAAGGCAAGGCCATCATTTGAGTGGTTGAAGTTCAGTAGTATCTCAGGATGCATTTACCACCGAGGGAGGTCTCAGCACTCTTGGGAAACAATGCCCAGGTAATTATTTTAAATGAGCATTAATTATGTCATTATTAGAAATGGGGAGAAAATGCAATTTCCTTCTGTCACTTCTTGATATCTTAACTAGAGGAATATTTGCTATGCTATTATAACAAGTCACTGTTCGCATAATGGTGCCCAGGCAATAATACAGAGACATGTACATTTTCATATGAATATATCATGCCTAACTAATGAGATTGCTCATTTCATAACTTCAGTTCCATTTTTATTATTTCATAAAACTGGAAGTCCTTATCCATTTTATGAAAAACACCAAACCTTTGTGAAATTCATTAAATAAGCATAAAAAATTCATTAAACAAGTGAATTGCATTCAGGCCTGCTTTGATGCAAATGCCCTTTAAGCAATGTAAAACTCCATATTGATTTAACCTTTCATGTTCTGATATTTCCATGTGGATATAAAAAAAATTCTTTATTCAGGGAATGAAATTAAGTGCTGATCCCTTGATCTCCAGCTGGGCAAGATAGATTGGTCAATTTAAGTAGCGGCTGCTGATCAGCAAACAACTGAATTTAAAAGTATTAAGGCATGTCGATATTTTAAGTATTGTCACCTGCACATCAAGGGAAGGGGAAAAATTATTATTCCAGCTCAATTAAGTTTGTGTTTGCCGTCGAGCTGACCTTGAAACGGCTAGCCCGTTGGGCCGTGGCTTCACGCCCTTGGTAGTTGACAAGGGCAACAGTGGCAAGATGTAAAACACCAACAATAGCCTGAATATTTTGAATTGTGTGGTCAGAGCAGCCACAAAATAATTAGCCTGGAGACGCCGTCCCCTTGGGCTGTGTCCCCTCATTACAGGGGACAGCCAGTGGAACAAGTACCAGTTCAGAGAAGGAGAAAGGCATATGCCCTTCACCCAGGAAATACTTCTGGGAACCCTCATTAGGCAAAGAGTATAAGGCGGACGTACAGGGCTCCGGAGCCGGATGGGCTCTGGGAAGTCACCCGCCCTTCATTCATTTATTCAGCCACTCATTCATTCAACTGATATGCAGAGAATGTTGACTCATTGTCAACTTCAGTGGGTGATGCTAGGGAATTCAGTGTCGCTGATAATCTCTATTGCTCCAGTGCTCACAGACATCACAGCAGAGAAGTTGGACTTGTCCCCCAAAACAAAAAGGAATCCGACTCAGTGTGTTATCAATGCTGCCACTCACTAATTGTGTGTAGTCAAGCAGGCGCTCCCCATCTCTGGGTGGCCGCTTCCTCCGGGTATTCTTGCATGGGGCTATTGGATGGACTAAATGAGATGCTGCGATCGAAAGCCCTCAGCTGAGCAGATGGCAGTAGTAAGTGCTGAGAAGTGGCCATCGTTGTCATCGTCCTTGTCGTCAGGGTCATCACTGTTATTGCAGTGTGAGTTTCTCATTTACAAATACAGGCACTGAGATGTGGAGAACTGAGATCACACAACGCCTGGGGCTCAGAGGACCTTTTCCCATGCCAGAAGTAGCCACCGCAGCCTCCCCAGCCACAAGCTCTGTGTCTCGGTGGATTCCTGCCTCAGGCTGGCTTCTGTGACTGTAAAATCCACGGGTGGCTCTGCTGAGGCTTCAGGTGTGGTACGATCCAGGAGCCCAGTCTCGGGATGCAACTCCTCTCTGTCGATCTCTCTGCTCTCATTCCTTGATATCGACTCCAACCTCAGCAAGCTTCTCCTCTCCCAGTCCCAAGATGACTTGCAGCAGCAAGAGAGCTTTCTGATTCTTTGCTCATATCCTAGAGGGAAAGAAAGGCAACCTTTGTCTCCACCGCCCCAAAGACCTGCAAACCCATATGGCAGGGGCAGCTGAAGGCACACACCCCACCTGCTCCTGAGCCAACACCTGGAGCCAGTAGGTGGAGTGTGCTGATTGGCTTAGCATGGTGTCACTCACATTCCACCTTGAGCCACGAGTGCTCTCAGCTTGGCCAAAATCTCAGAACTCAGGGGCTGCTGGGGACATGGGGCATGGTGGGAAAATGCCTGCTTCAGCTGTAACCACAACTGTGCTCTAACGAACTTCCAAGCCTCAAGATGCTGAGGGGTGGAGATTCTGCCACATCCATGAGTACGCACAAAACCAGGGACCCGAGGAAAAGCTAAGTCTGACTCTTGCCCACACACACACACATCCCTGTATGCTCCAGGAGAGCAGGAGCCACTTATCCTATCCACCAGCCTCTCCCAGGGTTTGCCATCACACACTGGGACTGGGAGGTGGTGATGCTGAGGGCCAGGCCCACCACCTGGGGGGAGTCCAACCCCCAGCCCTATACCTGTGAGTTCCTTTTTTAAAAAAATCTTTTTAAACATTTATTTATTTATTTGAGAGGCAGCTTTACAGAGAGAGAGAGAAATTTTCCATCTGCTGGTTCGCCCCCCAAATGGCCACAATGGCCAGAGCTGCGCCAATCCAAAGCCAGGAGCCAGGAGCTTCTTCTGGGTCTCCTATGTTGGTACAGGGGCCCAAGCACTTGGACCATCTTCTACTGCTTTCCCAAGCCATCAGCACGGAGCTGGATTGGAAGTGGAACAGCTGGGACTCAAACTGGCACCCATACGGGATGCTGGCACTGCAGGCAGAGGCTTAACATACTACACCACAGAGCCGGCCGGGATTTGTTTATTTTTGACAGATTGACAGAGAGAAACAGATCTTTTACCCATTGGTCCATCCTCCAAATCCCCACAACAGCTGCGGCTGGACCAGGCTGAAGGCAAGAATTCCACCCAGGTCTCCTACGCAGGTGACAGAGACTCAAGGACTTGCTGCCCAGGCACATGAGCAAGGAGCTAGGTAGAAAGTAGAGCAGTCGGGGCTGCAATGTGGGATGCAGGCTACCCAAGTGATGGCCTAAGCCACCATGCCACAATGCCCGCTCCTGTACTGGTGCACTCTGTGCGGGAACAATTCAAGGTCTGGCCAGCAGGGTCCTTGCACCCTGAGGACATGCAGCAGAGGAATCATTCCAAGGAGGCTGTGCATTCTCTGCCTGACCTCAGCCAAGCCTTCAGTGACATTTCACATCGCTCATGCTCGCACCGCACAAGGCGCTGACCGCACCGCCTAGTGTGTCTTGACCTAGTCCCTCCATCCCTGGTGTTCTCCTGGTGACTCAGAGCAAAAGCCACCTTGTCTGCGAACCCCTCCCGCATCCCCAGAGCTGGAAGCAATCCCCTTTGGCCTGCACCGCACAGATCCTTCCCTCGCTTTCTCTCGGAGCCCCATCCTCCTATGTGGGCATTTCCCTCCCACTTCCCCAGAGACGCTCAGAAAATGTGTGGGGCAATGGCCTGAATCCTGCTGAGAGAGACAGCCCAGTGTGTCTTCCAGTAAAAGACTTGGAACAATTTACCCTATCCACCAGCCTCTCCCAGGGTTCACCATCACACACTGGGACTGTGAGGTGGTAATGCTGAGTGCCAGGCCCACCATCTAGGAGGAGTCCAACCCCCAGCCCTAGGAGGAAACTCAGTCTTTGGGGATTGAGATTAGTATCCAGATGTGTGTACATGCTTAGGGCTCCCTCAGTTGCAAGGACTAAATCTATGATTCAAACTCATCAGCAGAATGGATGGAAAGAAAATAATAATTGTACGGCTGTCCTATGGGATGATGATGTTCTTGATGGTAAGACACGCCCAGACTCAGGGAATTAAGTTTGTGTCTTATTTGTAATACAAAAGGATGTAGAAATGGACAGAGATGCTACGCCCAGTAGAAGATGAGGCAGGGTGCACCCCTGGGAGCCCCAGTGAGCCCCAGCTACAAGGAGGGGGGCACCCCAGGTTGAGGACGCTGCATGTGCCATTTGCATGGGCAGGGAGATCAATGGTTCATCCCCTCCCGGCCCCAACCTTCCCAACTCTTCTGAAACCTCTGACCGCCTCTCTATTCATTCATCCCAACCCCATCCTTGCATCGAGAGACGGCGTGAATTAAAGATTGATTTTCTAGGACCAGGTTCTGGAAGACTCACGCTTCATAAGTCCCTCTGGCAACTGAGCTCTCGCCAAGTGTTCAGCTGAGAGAACTCTGCAGGTCTGAGGCCGGCACAAGTACCCTCCCCATGCTGCACCGGAAGCAGCCGAGATACAAGGCGTGATTGAGCGACTTGCTCCAGGTCAGGGTTAGTGACCGTACCCCAGGTGCTCAGCCTTCATTCTGCCCTGTGCCCGGTTTATTACACACAATTGAAGCAAGGGGACGGGGAGAGCCAGGGCACATGATGGACTGGACTGCAGGGCCAGGAGTCCAGTCTCTCTCCCCCACACTTCTCATCGGCAGGTGGGTTTTACTCTCTCTCTCACTCCAGATGAGGATCCCTCCTGGTAGGGAGCGTGGATGAGTTTCAGCTTCCGCATTTCATATCTTGTGTTTCCACTCAAAGTCCAGTGCTGTGAAATGAGGCCAGGCATGCGGTTCTGTCCTAACAGGGACAGCCTTGCTGGAGCCCTGTGGCTGGAGTGGGGTGGAAGAACTGTTGGGAGGAGTTGCGCCTGCATTGTCAAAGATGCCTAAATAGCAGATGAAGCCCCAGCCTCCTTGTAGTCATGGGAATCTGAAAAGGTTGAATATACATGATAAGCACCCCATGTTTAAAAACATAATGGGGGCCCGTGTTGTGCACAGCAGGTTGGGCCATGGCTTGTGATGCCGGCATCCTGTGTCAGATCGCCAGTTCAAGTCCCAGCTGCTCCACTTCCCATCCAGCTCCCTGCTAACGCTCCTGGGGAAGCAGCAGAAGATGGCCCGAGTGCTTGTGTCCCTGTTCCCACATGGAGGGAGCTCTGAACTCCTGGCCTCAGCCTGGCCCAGCCCTGGCTGTTGCAGCCATTTGGGAGTGAACCAGTAGATAGAAGACCTCTTTCTCTGTCCCTCTCTGTCTGTCACTCTGTCTTAAAGAAAAATAATAATTTTAAAATATAAAAATTTAAAATAAGGGGTGGAAAGAGTCACCAATATTGTTTGTCATCTTTAAAGTGCTGGGTGATAAGTACTTGTGCTCCATCAGGAAGAATAAACAAGTGGTGAGAGAGGCAGAACAACAGGGTAGGCGGGGATTCTGAGACCAGCAAACTGCGTTGTGGGCAGGGAGAGGCCAAGGCCAAGGAGGCAGCTTATCAGCTTTTGAATTGTACTAAGTGTAGTGTGTGAGGCCTTGTCTGTTGTTGGCTCCTCGAGCCCATAGCAAGCTGTATGTCTTTGGACAAGTTCCTTGCCCTCTCTGGGCCTCGGTTTCTTCATCCGTGAGTGGGGAGCAAGAGAGGCTCACGTGCAATGGGTTTAAAATCCCACACTGTGGATCCCACAGGCTCCTCTTAGGAGGAGGGGCAGCGGCTCAGTGGGTGGGATTCGGAACCCCCAGCCCCACTTTAACTAGAGCACTCCGCTTTTTATCTCTTTCCAATCAGAGTTTTGCATAATAGTTTGTGGGAGGAAAGAGCTCTGAAAGAAAATGAAAACCACTCTGTGGGCGGATCAGGGGCCTTGCAGCTCCCAGGGTCCAGCAGGCAACAGAGATAATTGTCTGTTTGCAAATGATGTGGGCACCAAAACGAAACCCCGCCCAGCCGGCTGCCTGCACGCTGCCTTCTGGGGGTGCCGGGGCTCTGCCACAGAGCTGAGCAAAGCGCTCCCTCCCAGGGAGACATCCAACACAGAGAGCGAGCGTCCACCCTGCCTGTGGTGGGCGCCTTCCTCCCCGCCTCACTGCTAGGCTCCCACGGTTGGCGGTGGATGGGGCGTGGTTTTCCCTCTTGGCTAAATGATTTCCTGTGTAGTTTCCTGGTGTTTGCGAGGTGCAAACGGAGCTTCCAGAAGGCTGGGCAGCACTGTCTTCTCATTTGAGGCAGTAGCACCGGCTGACAAACCCTACCTTTCCATCCAGCAGAGAAATCCTGTCTTCCGTGATGGACACCTCATCGTAGGGCCCTCGGCAGTACTTGAAGGCATTTAACGTAAAACCATTATTAGATTTTAGTTTAGGTCTCCCTTGATAGTTTCCTTCTAAAAAGAAGGCCTTGGGGTGCCTCGGAGACGGCTAAGTAGATGTTGTCTTACGAGACCACCTCGTACCAAAGGCAAATTCTTTCAAAGTTGCTTTGTAATATTAAAGACGAGAGGACGGGAGAGAGGGAGAGAAGGGGGGAGGGAGAAAGAACCACGTAGGTTTCTCCTGATTACTAATTTAGCAGACTCAGTTATGTTTTATTGATCGCCCTAAACATAAATTTGCGTTTGGTATCCTTTGCCACCGAAGCCTAAAATCAGACTTGCAGGAACCTGCCGGCCCCGGGGCCCAGCTTCTCAGAGGAACGGACAAAGGCTCTTTGTGGCAACCCAGGCAAGAGATATTTAAATAGAGGAGCGCCGGCCTTCATCGGCAGTTCTTCAAATTTGGGCAAAAAGCGAAGTTGCTTGCTGTTCACTAGCGCATCCCTGTGAGTCCCTGCGTTCCCGCGGTTGTGAACGTGACCGTTCTTCTGGCTGATTTTTGAGTTAGCAGAACTGATCTTGCCCACAGTTTAGTATTTGCAATTGGAGAATCCTGTGTGAGGCCCCGGGGGACACAGGAGAGAAGGGATACATCTCACAGCTAAGAAGGGGGTTAGGTATGCCTGCCGCCTGCAGAGGCTACCCTGTACTGTGTGCTAGCAGACACTTTGCACCTGCAGAGAAGCACACAACCCCGTGCACAGGGCCCGGGGATGCCCCCCCTTTCTGGGCAGGCCTCTGGCTCTGGGATCAAGATGCAGGCACAGCACCCACAGAGCACCCACATCCTGACTCCGGCTCCGGACTCCAGCTTCCTGCTAACACAAACGCCAAGAGGCAGCAGGTGGTAGCTTAAGGGGTGGGGAACTTTTTTCCTTCCAAAGGCCATTTGGATATGTATGACTTCCTGTGCTTGCGAGCCATACAAACTGACCAACTTAAAACACCAGCCTGCTACAGGTATATTGGATTTCCAGTCCCACCTGCGGTTGCCTTGGCAGGGCCAGGGGCCCCACCCCTGAATGACTGCTTTCCTGACACCCATAGGGGAGACCTGGATTCTGCCGCTTGGCTTTGGCCTAACTCAGCCCTGGCCCTTGAGAGTGTGCAAAGAGTGACCCAGCAAATGGGAGCTCCGTATCTCTCTCTGTGGCTCTCTGCCACAAATAAATATTTGTTAGTAAAAAAGCAAAGACTCAAGGATTCGCTGTCAGGTTTTTTCCCTTCTTCCTTTTATTATCATGAGATGCCAAGGGATCATCAAATGTATATATTTTACCCTCTAAATACTAATGGGCTTGGGCACAGCGTGAAAGAGAAGCCGATTAGCAGAGAACGCAATGATGCCACCATAGGCTGTATTTTCTTTATAAATAAATGATCTCGATAAAATCTTGTATCCGTGAGGAATGCTGCTGTGAGTGAGGTGACAGCATCTGAGGCAGGGGATGGAGACACTCTTCATCCTGGCGGATAACATCCTGTTTCGACAAGGCGAAGATCTAGGCCTTTTGTTTTCCCCAGCTTGCAAACTGCTCCAGGTAGCCTGACAGCTCTCGGTCCCGGTGCATCCAGGCCCTGCCCGAAAGGGCAAGAAGCTCTCTCCACCCGGCCCTGTTTCCACAAACTGCAATCCAGCCCAGGAACCGGGAGACATAAAGCTCATCTCTTAGTATTATTTTAAAGGAGACAAAGTATCTAATAGTGTGCTCTAGGCAAACACACTCTCAGAGGCAGATCAGCTTAACTCCCTGCTATCCTGGAGCACAAAGCATTTTAATAAAAAAAAGATTTTGGCTGCTGCACGGGTCGGAACAGCAGGTCTCCTTCCTAGATAAGTGTCCTCAAAAAGAGGAAGCAGGTGCCAGTCTGATGTCAAAGTTAGCTCCAGGGTCTCTCCCCCAGCCCTCCCATCCTCACCCCAGGCCCTGTACTGCCACCAGGAAGGCAGGAAGAGGCCTCTCTCCTCTCCTCCCCACTACAGGAGAGCCCCCAGCCTTCCATCCCTTGGTAACCCCACTCTTTAAGCTGCAATCCGGCCTGATCTCAGCATGTCTGGCAGGTGGAGAGCTCCTGTGTTGTTGCTGTGGATTCGTTCTGAGAGGAGGAGCGTGGTGGGGGCAAGAGGCGTGGAGTCACCACACAGACCCTGGGAGTCAGGTGAAAGCAGGCCTGAGGGGAGCAGCCTGCAGACTCGTTTATTTCAGTTGCTGCAGCAGATTATATAGCCAAGGCAGCCAATCCAGTCAAGGGGCGGTCTATGTGATAACCAATCACACCCTGTTGCCAGGCAGTTTCCGAAGCCATCCAATCACAGCCTGTTGCCAGGCAGTTTCTGTTGTCAGCGGCCATCTTGGTATGGCCTTCTTATTCCAACACACTGTGTCAAACACGAGTCTTTTCTCCCCTTGGCCTACTGGGCTGCGATCAGCACTTTGCTTGGGACCTTCTCAAAGCTCTCCTAGACTGAGAGAGAGGGCACAAGTTCCAGGGGTCCTGTGTGCTTGCCTTGACTGTAATAAAGATTTCCTGTGCTTCAATTGTATGCAAGGCGTGGTTCTAACCATTGGTCCCCTCCTTGAGCTGCTCTGAGAGAGAACCATGAAATTGGAACAGTAGATACAAAGGAAGATGATTCAATGGAGATAAAATCTGGGGCCATTCATTCACTCATTGTTTTATTTATTTTTTTTTAAAAAGCAGAGTTATAGAGAGAAAGGTAGAGACAGGGAGAGATCTTCCACCTGCTTTTTCACTCTCCTAGATGTCTGCAATGGCTGGGGCTGGGCCAGGGCAAAGCAAGGAACTCCATCCAGGTCTCATGCATGAGTGGCAGAGGCCCGAGTACTTGGGGACATTTTCCACTGGCTTCCCAAGCACATTAACAGGAAGCTGGATTGGAAGTGGAGCAGCTGGGACACAAACTGGTACCCTTACGGGATGCCGATGTCTCAGGCTGTGGCTTCACCAATGCCACACAGCGCCGGCCCCCACTCATTCATTTTGGAAGTGCCTGATGGGTCCTGGGCTGTTTGCTAGGTGATGGGTGGCACAACCATGAACAAACACGATCCCTGTTTTCCTGAGGACAGACCGCTGCAACATGACATAATAAATGGAATGATCTGAGGCTACCAAATGGAGAACTTTTTTTTTGACAAGCAGATTTAGACAGTGAGAGAGAGAGAGACAGAGAGAAAGGTCTTCCTTTTTCTGTTGGTTCACTCCCCAAGTGGCCACTATGGCCAGCGCACTGTGCCAATCTGAAGCCAGGAGGCAGGTTCTTCTTCTGGTCTCCCATGTGGGTGCAGGGCCCAAGGACCTGGGCCTTCCTCCACTGCCTTCCCAGGCCACAGCAGAGAGCTGGACTGGAAGAGGAGCAACTGGGACAGAATCTGGCTCCCCAACTGGGACTAGAACCCGGAGTACCAACGCCAAAGGCAAAGGATTAGCCTGGTGAGCCACGGCACCCGCCCAAGTGGAGAACTTTTGTTTCTTCGTTTTAGGTTAAGCAGACCCTTCTGGTGGAGATAAACCGAGTGTTACTCAGAAGGAAGTCTGGTGAGTCACAGGAGTACACAAGGGTCCCCTGAGAAGTGTCATGGGGAAAAGTATTAAAATGGACACTTAAGAGAGCGACTCCTTTATTGCGAAGTCAGGGGCTATGAAGCCAACTCCGTAATTCAGGGGAGTTGGATGGGCAGCGTGGAGGAGGTGAGGTTAGACAGGGAGGCAGGGGGGATCCTGGTCACTCTAGTGGCCCATGAATACACTGCATAAGTTCCTAACTATAATGATTACTAAAATCGTGGCTGGTGACCAGAGTTACCCTGGGGCAGAGCCAAGGCTGTGGTGAGCCAAGCAATGTGCCTAGAGGGCCACTTTTTTTTTTAAGAGTTATTGATTTATTTGACAGGTGGAGTTACAGAGAAGTAGAGGCAGAGAGAGAGAGAGAGAGAGAGAGAGAGAGAGAGGGAGAGAGGTCTTCCATCTGCTGGTTCACTCACCAGATGGCAGCAATACCCAGAGTTGAGCTGATCCGAAGCCAGGAACCAGGAGCTTCTTTCAGGTCTCTTATGCAGGTGCAGGGGCCCAAAGACTTGGGCCATCTTCTACTGCTTTCCCAGGCCACAGCAGAGAGCTGGATGGGAAGTGGAGCAGCTGGGACTCGGATTGGCACCCATATGGGATGCAGGCACTGCAGACAGTGGCCTTAGGAGCACAGCACCTGAAGGCCACTTTTAAGGAGGCACTCATTCTCAGGAATATGCAAGCGTAGGCCAGCCACCCGGGAGTGGGTGCCTCCTTAAGATTTACAATCTCTGCAACTCTGTAAGGGAGCTTTAAAAATGATTCCTGAGGCACGCCCTTCAGAGGGTCTGATTTCACTGGTCTAGGGATAGACCTAGACTCCAAGCCAGCGTAAACCTCTACAAAAGGTTCTAATGCCTACCTGGTTTGAGAACCATGGATAGAGTGGGTCTCCCCAAGCAGGTACAACAGTAGAAGGCAGAGCTATGAATTATCACGTATCGGGGTGGAGCAGCCGTGGCCACACCCTGGGTATGCGCTTGCCTCTGTCTTGGGCAAGACTTCCGATTTCCCTCTTCTAATCACAGAGCCCCGTCCTTGGTCAGAATAGTGACTGGAAGGGCTCCTGCAGCCCTGCTCACTAAATTCTGACGACAGACCTGCAAAGTGGATGTTACCACGTTCATTTCTGTGAAGAGGGCAGCGAGGGCCAGAGCGGTCAAGTCCCTTGTGTAATGTGCCACACAGAGAGGGGCAGACTCGAACCTGAGTCTGTCTTCAAAAACATGGATTCCAATCCTTCCATTGAGCTACACTACACTCTCCCTGGGGCCAGTGGTCACCTTTGGTTAATACTAATAATGGGGGCCGGTGCTGTGGCTCAGTGGGTTAAAGCCCTGGCCTGAGGTGCCAGCATCCTATATGGGCACAGGTTTGAGTCCTGGCTGCTCCATTTCCAATCCAGCTCTCTGCTATGGCCTGGGAAAGCAGTAGAAGATGGCCCAAGTCCTTGGGCTCCTGCACCGATGTGTGAGACCCAGAAGAAGCTCCTGGCTTCGGATCAGCACAGCTCCAGGTGTTGCGGCCAACTGGGGAGTGAACCAGCAGATGGAAGACCTCTCTCTTTGTCTCTACCTCTTTCTGTAACTCTGTCTTTCAAATAAATAAAATAAATCTTAACAAAAAATGCTAATAATGGTAACCGCGGCTCTGAGTTTGTGAGCTGTGAAGTACCTTGACTTACAAAAGGTCCCTTGACCTTGACCTTGACCTAGGAGAAAACCAAGCCACTGGGTGTCTTTTTGCTCCCCGTCTCTAGAGTTAGGGGCCTTGTGCTCCCGTTTTGCTTCTGGCTGCAGCAAGTGGCCCATGTATTCATGCCCGGGCCTCCCGCCGATGGCTGTCAGGTCCACACCAGCTATCCGCAGTCTCCAGGGCACTCAGCCAATGGCAGCTGCCACACAAGGTGCCGCGGTGACCCCTGGCACCTGTCCTTGGACTGCTGTGCCCCGTGAGCTTGCAGACGCTCGCAGAGCACGAGACCTGCTGGGGAGGAGCCCCTGATGGACAGAACGTTCATGCGAAGCCCCAAGGATGGAGCAAAGGCAGCCCCAGCAAGGGTGGCTTTCGAAGGCCAACATCACAGCCACAGCTTTCCAGAGGGTCCCAAGACCCTAGTGTTCCTGCCTGAGCGCTGGGGTCAGCTGATACCAAAGCGATCGAGACATGCGTTCTCCACGGTGCTGTTATTCAGCCATGCAAGTAATCTTTCCTTCTTTTTCTGCTCAAGATCTGTATTGACCCTCACAGCCTGCTAAGCCGCATGCAGTTCTGCCTCTCCACCTAAAGCAGTTCTATGAACTTAGGTAAGACACTCAACGTCCCAGAACCACGGTTCCCACGTCTCTAATGAAGCAACTGATTAGTAGGTGAATTTGCGGGACTGACACTGTGGCTCACTTGGTTAATCCTCTGCCCACAGCGCCAGCATCCCATATGGGAGCCGGGTTCTAGTCCCGGTTGCTCCTCTTCCAGTCCAGCTCTCTGCTGTGGCCCGGGAAGGCAGTGCAGGATGGCCCAAGTGCTTGGGCCCCTGCCCCCACATGGGAGACCAGGAGGAAGCACCTGGCTCCTGGCTTTGGATCGGCGTAGCTCCAGCAGTAGCAGCCATTTGGGGAGTGAACCAACAGAAGGAAGACCTTTCTCTCTGTCTCTCTCTCTCACTGTCTAACTCTGTCAAATTAAAAAATAATAATAAGGTGAGTTTGCACCAGCTCCTAGTCAGAGGTAAATCTAGGGGACCTGTGTTGTGGTGCAGCAGGTTAAGCTGATGCCTGGGAGGCCAGTATCCCATGGGAGTGCTGATTCAAGTCCTGGCAACTTCATTTCCCATCCAGCTCCCTGTTACTGTGCCTGGGAAAGCAGCAGAAGGTGGTCCGAGTGCTTGTGCCCTGCCATCCATGTGGGGACCCAGATGGAATTTCAGGCTCCTGGCTTCAACCTGGCCCAGCTCCATCCCTTGCAGCCATTTGGAGAGTGAACCAGTGGGTGGAAGATCTCTCTCTCTCTCTCTCTCTCTCTCTCTCTCTCTCTCTCCCTCTCTCCCTCTCTAACTTTGCCTTTGAAATAAATAAATAGATCTTAAAACAAAGAGATGCCCCTATTGCCCCATTCCTCCGGTCTGGGCTGGTCATGTGAAGCAAACCCAGTGCATCCGACGTGATGGTGGTCTGCCTCCAAGCCTGTCTCTCAGTAACCTGCAAGTCTCCTCTCCCTGCCTCAGAGTGCTGCCATGGGCGTGCGAACAAAACAGGCTGGTGTGCTGAGAGGACATAGGGACAATCACAGCCTGGCTCAGGCTGCTCAAGGCCAGCCAGGCCCAAGCTGGGCCATCAGCGGAATCCAGACATGTGAGTGAGCCCGAGAGCAGCCAGGATCAGTCCAGACTGCAGAACCTGTCTGGACTTCAGAACCCTAAGAGATGGTTCTAAAAGGACAATCGAGAAGCCACTAGATTTTGGAGTAGTTTGTTAGACAGTGATAAGCAACTGGTACCTTACTTCATAGAGTTCTTACGATAATCGAATGAGATGATGTCTCCAGCATGCTTACACAATGTAAACGCCCAAGAAGTGCCAGTTAGTGCTGTGAGAGTAGCTGATAGCAGTAGCCGCAGGAGAAAAGCGCTCCGTCTATGCAGTCTCTGTGTTTTCCAGAACAGCAACTGAACTCAGGTCAAACTGAACATGTGAGAGATCTTCAAAAAGCTCGTGGAAAACCCATGTGATGAAAGAACTATGCAGATATATAACAATTTTTGCATCCAAATAAATTTATGTTTTATTCCCATCTTCCCATGGACTTTTTGAAGTACTTTG
Source organism: Sylvilagus floridanus (assembly GCA_949820135.1). Taxonomy (NCBI): domain Eukaryota; kingdom Metazoa; phylum Chordata; class Mammalia; order Lagomorpha; family Leporidae; genus Sylvilagus; species Sylvilagus floridanus. Next base: position 54,777,857 of record OX463232.1, read on the forward strand.
AAGTACTCAGCCTTTGTACTGCTAACATTTTTAAAACAATGTTTATTTATTTATTTTTGAAAGACAGTGATAGAGAAAGATAGAGAGAGAGAGAATCTTCTATCTACCAGTTCACTCCTGAAATGGGCACAACAGGCCAAAGTCTGGTCTCCCAAATGGGTGCAGGGGCCCAAGGGCTTAAGCCATTTTCTGTTGCTTTCCCAGGTGCATTAGCAGGGAGCTGGATCAGAAGCGGAGCAGCCAGGATTCTAACCACCACTCAAAAGGGGACGCTGACATCACAAGCGGTGGCTTAGCCTACTGAGTCACCCACACTGCCCTCTCTGACATCTTAAATTGCCTGTTCTTTTACTGTCACCTAGAATAGTCTTTCCTGCATGTGCCCCTCCCAAGTCACCTGTGGCCTGGAAGACTTAGCAGAAATATCATGAGCTCTATGAAGCTGTGTCTGTCAATGCCACCTATCTAGGATGCCCTCTCCCACTCCTGGTTATTTATAGCTCTTTGATGATTTCTCATAAGAGTGAACTTCCTGACTCAGAGTTTGTTGTGTCCGAATCTCCTACTTGATTTTAATTTTTTTGAGGACAGACTGGGGACAAGTTCGTCCCTTCTATCCCCTCAGTGGACCCAGCATGGAACCTAAACCAGGAATGGCAGACATGGCACTGTGGGTGCAAGCCAGCTGTCAGAGTTGGTCGTGACGTCCTGGAGTGCTAAGCTGAAAAGGGTCTGAGTCTGTGTTCAGCTCAATCAGCAGCGTCTTGCATGGACACCAAATGCGAAGGAGCAGCATCAGGCAGATTCTCCCGTATTGGCTAATTTCACCAGCTTTAAAGCTCCATACTCGAAACAAAATTTGTGGTACGGTACTGCTCTCCTCTATTGTTATGTCATTTTAGCATCATGCCATCCCTGAATCGAGTCCTCTCCACTTTACAGGAGAAGTTAAATGGCTTGGCTCAAATCATTCAACCAGCGAGAGGCAGAACCCAAACTTGACTATAGATTGCTTGCCTTGAAACTCAAGGCTGCTTTCGCTATGGGATACGAATTGTTCTAATTGACATCGTAGCTGAGTTTATTTTTTTATGCACCATGGAGATTCATTTCAATTATGTAAAGTGGGATATTTATTTAAAACATGGGAAAGTACAACATAGCCGACAGCATCTCTGTGCATGTACATATGCACACAGCAGAGAAAGATTAAAGCAGAGAGTTGGCTTTTAGTTCTTTCCTACTATAATGTTCACTTTAGGCAAATGGGTGTGTGCCATCATTATGCCTATCATAGTACCATAAGACCATAATCTAATGACTGATTCAACCAGCACAAAAAGAAGACAACACTCCTGTTGTTATAGCTTTGGCTGGGGAATAGAGATTTTCTGGTAAATGCAATTTGTTGATTAATAAAAAGTGACTACATGGAATAGTATACAGTACTGAAGAACAATGAACTTGATGGACATAGAGAAATCTAGACAGGTTACAAAAATAGAAGGCTTCATGGAAGGTAGAAAACCAAGCAAAATTATCAGTACAACTCAATGCACATAAGTTAAAATCACAGACACAAACCATATTACATATTTCACATGTATCACTCATACGCCTATCATGGGGAGAGTAGGAATGGGAATCATGAAAACAAACTTAAGAATAAAATGAGCACAGAGGAGCCTCACCAGTACAATGTTAATCATTGGCGAAGAACTGAAAAAATAGGAATAGCATTAATTCTGACGGAGGTTCAGAAGGTTTCGGTTAAGAATACGTTAATTAAATTAAATACTAATACAAGCTTCTTGTGACTTACGTGGATTCGAAATATTCAAGTGCTTCCAGAAGTGCTTTGCAGTGTAATATAATTTTCTCTACCTGCTGTTTTGTGACTGCAAATAGATCACTTTCTAGGATCCAAGCATTGGAAATGCAGAATACGTGGAACCTCTGCCTTCAAGAAGCTCAAGGAGTGCTAGCGGTTCTTGAGCACCTGTTCCATGCTAAGCCGAATTATAGTTATTGTAATTAGCTTTTATAGCATGCTTGCAGTTATTATCCCCCTTTGGAGGTAGGAAACCAAAGGCTAACAGAGGTCAAGGTTTTTCCCAAACACAACTAGAAAGTGGCAAAGCTGCGATTAAGACTAAAATCTGCCTGCCAAGCCCACGTTCTCTCCATGGACCCACACCATGCACAATGGTGTGGTGGTGGTAGAGACATAAAGGTAATTATTATCAACATTTAATGGCCCATGAGCTCCCTGGGGACACAGGCCAGTGTGCGCTCCTCCCTACAGTGGCAGTGCTCAGCACGGTACATGACTTCACCTCCTTGCTAAATGAGTAAAGTCAATAAGAGCACTAAGAAAAGAGGTGCAGAGTGCTGGCTGGACTTTCTGGTTAACAGCTTTTTAAATGAGACCAAGTGTAGTGTGTGTATCCTAAAATACAACCACAGAGATTGGCACTTAATTGGTACCACATGGCATAATAAACCATGTACCAGCATGTGTCATGGAGATTTCTCGTTCAGTGCCCAGGGCTGGAGACTGTCTGCATCCCTCTACTTCAGTGGAGGAGTTTGAATGCAGTGACCACAGCCAGCTTCTCATTATTACTGCTCATTAACACTGCCATTGGCCAGCGCCGCAGCTCACTAGGCTAATCCTCCGCCTGCAGCGCCAGCATCCCAGGTTCTAGTCCCAGTTAGGGCGCCAGATTCTGGGCGGGTTGTTCCTCTTCCAGTCCAGCTCTCTGCTGTGGCCCGGGAAGGCAGTGCAGGATGGCCCAAGTGCTTGGGCCCTGCACCTGCATGGGAGACCAGGAGAAGCACCTGGCTCCTGGCTTCGGATCGGCATAGTTCTAGCTGTAGCAGCCATTGGAGGGTGAACCAACGGCAAAGGAAGACCTTTCTCTCTGTCTCTCTCTCACTGTCCACTCTGCCTGTCAAAAAAAAAAAAAAAAAAAAAAAAACCTGCCGATATCCCCCATTCCACCACTGCCATTATTGCTGTCATTGCTGCCACCATCCACCTAGCATATCCATGCACCAAACTCTATGCTAAGAACCGTACGTGCATCCTCTCATAAACAACAATATGAATTAATGCTATTATTTCTCCGATTTTACAGATGAGCAAAGGGAGTCTCAGAGGATGGGAGTGGCTTGCTCAAGATGTCATTCGTAGGTAGTAAGCAACAGAAGAATGCTTCAAGCAGAGGAGGACACATGAAGCAACACTTCCCAGATGTCGGTGGCTTAACTTAGGCCACATTTGCTGCATATCTGAGACTCGCAAGGCCAACTTCTCTCCATGCAGTGACTCAGCAACCCAGTGGAACCAGCAAGATGAGCCAAGGCTTGCGTGTTTGCACATGCAGGGCAAGAGAGTAATGCACATCTCACACGGAGACTTCTTGGTGTCTCAGCCCAGAAGTGACCGTATTGCTTGTATTTCTGTGGCCCAAACTCGTCACATGGCCCTGCCCAACTTCCAGGAACCTGAGAGTTATTCTCTCCAGTGTACCCAGGAAGGAAAGGTGAAGAGTATGCGGATGGGCATTAGAAATGCTGGTGACAAATAGAGACTCTGAAGGCCTCTTGGTCCCTGGAGAGACCTCACCCACCATGAATGTTAGATTTGGCTTCTAGAACACTTCCATGGTGCAGAGGGGGCGATTATTATGTGCTTCACATTGACCCGGTGCTCAGACCCATTTAACCCTCACAAGAACACCGTGACTCAGGCACTCTTGTCCCCATTTTGTAGATGAGGCAACTGATCCCAACGGGCAAGATAAGATGATTTCCCCAAGCCAAAAGTGAGACCCAAAGCAAAGATTTTCTGCCTTCAAAACCAGACTCCAGCAAGACCCCAAAGCAACTGCATTCACTCCTTTTGTCATTTTACAAACTACTTTAAATATGTTATGGATTTAGTATCTGTCACAGTCATATGAGGCTGTGGGGGCACTCCCATTGCACAGGTGAGGACATCAAGGTCAAGTGCATCAGCCCAGAGGCTGTGGAGTCAAGACCAGCCATGGGCAGAGACAAAATACACTAGAGGCAAAGGGCTCCAGTTCCAGCAGAGGAAAAGTGAGTGCCCCCAGCCTCCTCCTGGCAGCCCAGTCCCTATCAGGGTTGGGGTGGGGGGAGACCAGAGAAATTCCAACCCTTACAGAGTTCACGCTCTTAAACACTTATAAAAGCTTTAAGATCCAGACAAAATCCAGACCTAAGTGCAAAGGTTACTGGAGTCGGGATTTTATTGCCAGATGTAAATCCATCTTCTCTAAGACCTGCCCCAGTTCCCTTGTGCCTCACTTGAAATATTTCATGTGTGCTGAATGGATTTGTTGGCTCCCTGTTGCCTTCGTAAATTATGAAGTCCAAATTTCTTAGGGCCTGGATCCAGCACGGGTAGCTCTAACTGCCCCACTCCACGCTTTGAATTCAGGATGGTCTTGCTTCCTTCGTAAAGAGTGCCTTTATTTATCCTTTCTGAAGATCAGTAAATCACGATCCGCCATTTTGGAGTGAAGATTGTGGCTTGGCTCCAAGCAGCGTCCTCGAACACTGATTACCCCAGTTTGGGCCATCACCCCCTTCATTCTGTGGCCACAGCTGATTGGCTCAGACACAAAGATGCTGGACCAAAGATTGGACCAAGCAGATTCTCTCTCAGAAATATGGCACTTGTTAAAAAAGACATCACTGTTGGCAGCCAAGTTTCCTCCATGGCACTCCCCCTTCACCCCCCGGCCCCCAGAGAGAAAGTTCCTGAGACTCTTGCTGAGAATTTGGAACCTGGCTTCCCAAGGCAGGACATCCAACTCAAGCTTTCATCTCTGGCCCTGTTAATAAGGCCTTTTCAACCCACTAAAGTGAGCCAGGGCCCTTACGCTGCAGCAACCAAAAGAATTTGAACTCACAGCTACGTTAACTCCCTTACCCTCAAGACACACCCCGTCTCTTCTCCCCATGACCCAGACTTGCTTTGTGGCACTCTTCCTCCTCAAAACTTAGCAGCAGCTGCATCTACGTTCTTACAGAGCCCCCCCGAGAATGGGAGAGCTGGCTGGTGAGACAGGGAAGAAGCTAAGAATGTGTGCCTGGACAAGGGTTATAATTCCCAACGCTGCTGTGTCTGTTAGCATCATTGTGCATAACCCTCCACCAGAGCCGGAGCTGCTGCTCTTTGGTAACTCAATGGGACCCAACACCATTCTCTGCCCACCCCAACTGCCTACTCGGGCTCCATCTGCCCAACCCTTCCCATCTACCCTCCTGTTGGAATCTGAATATGTCACTACATGGCTTTGTGGACACTGTTTCCTCCTCCACCTGGTTAAAAACTCAGCTCTGTCCATCACAGCCTGATCACGCCTTGAACGTTTGCCTGCCTCAAAGGCGTGATTAGTTAGGGTTGGTCACTCCCATTGCCCTTCATGCTAATTCTCCATTGCACTTAACATATTGTATTATTATCATTGTCTCACTGACTCCATGTCTTTGTGTCCCATTGGACTAGTTGCTATTGAAATACTTCTTCCTTCGTAGGATCAATGCCACCAAGCTGGCTGTCATATGCTTCCATACAGAAAGGCTTTCTGGGTTTGTTTGCTTTTGCTCAATTTTTTGAGGCCAGCCTGAAACAGGAGAAGAGGTCCCATGGGAGACAAGTCTGGAAAGAATCAGTTATTGAATGTTGAAAGGGAGTGTATCGTAGATGCTGCACCGCGAGCATGCGTGGCGCCTGCCCTAACCAGAGGGAAAAGCGTGCAGGCTGCGTGGGAAAGCAAGGGGTGGAAAAGCGCATAAAAGGCAGGAGAACAGAGGCAAAAGGGCCAGCCTCAGCAGTCTGCATTTCTGCAGTTGGCCACCTTCTGCGTGGGCACAAGTTGGTTTAGCACATAGCCCTCCCTCCAGAGTGCCCGTCCCGAAGTCCCACGGACATTAAGAGACAAAACGCCAATCCCCTCCACACTGAAGAAAACCACTTGGGTGTCAAAACAAGGGACATCCAAGTGCATGTTGGGAAGATGTACACTTAGACTGTGAAGTGAGAAGCCAGAGCATCACCCCTGGGCACGATGCAGTTAACATTCTAAGTGGTCACGGTGTATCAGAGATGGGACAGTTCCAAGTGCTTTACAGAGCAGCTTATTAAATCACAGGGAGAAACCTGTGTGCCTACGTTTGCTTATTATCACCGTTTTATGGGGGGGGGTGAAAAACAGAGGCTGAGCCACTGGTTCCAGAGAACGTCGCTAGGAAATGGTGGGGTGACTTCAGAGTCTGGCTACAGACTACGCTCCACTGTGCAAGCTTCCCACATCCAGGCTCACAGCCACCAGGCTATTCTGCCACTGGGGGTGTGGGGGGAGGAACATCTTGTCTATACAGCTCATATTTATGTGGCTTGTATTAACATAGAAAGTTCCTGGAAGGCAGCCAAGAAACTGTTAGGAGTGCATGCTTCTGAGGACTGGGGATAAAATAATCAGATGACTTATTTGTCTCTTTTCACCCCCACTACTCTGTCTCAGGAATTCATTCAGCTGTAAGTAATAGAGAACCAAATTAACAGAGATTTAAACAAAACCGGTTTATTCGTCTGACATAACTGGAAGTCCACAAGCAGCCGTGCACTGGCTCCCTCGTATGAGGGCCCTTTCCATGCAGTGATCCTGGCCTGATGCTCGCACTGACTCCCCGTCCCCACTCTATTTTTTTCCTCCATGACATTTATCTCTATCTAACACTCACATATTTTACCAACTGCATACTTTGCTGATCATTTGTCTTCTGTTCTAGAATTTCAGCTCTCTGAGGATGGGGGCTGTGTTTTGTTCATTGCTATATCCAACAAGTCCAAAAGCCCACCTAGTGCAGAGTAAGTGCTCACTAAACATTTGTTGAATAAATGAGTGAACTAAGGCTGCTGTTTCAGTCATCATGTTCATGTTAATGAGAAAGGGATGGTGACAACGCTGCTTCTGCCTTTTTTTAGATTTAATTATTTGAAAGTCAGAGAGAAAGAGAGAGGGAGGGACACAGAGAGAGAGAGAGATCTTCCATCTGCTGGATCACTCCCCAAGTGGCTACAATGGCCAGGATTGGACCAGACCAAAGCCAAGAGTCAGTAGCTTCTTCCAGGTCTCCCATGTAGGTGCAGAAGCCCAAGGACTTGGGCCATCTTCCACTGCTTTCCCAGGAGCATTAGCAGGAAGCGGATTGGAAGTGGAGCAGCCAGGACTCAAACTGACGCCCATATAGGATATCAGTGCTGCAGGCAGAAGCTTAATGTGCTTTGGATTCGTTCTGAGAGGAGGAATGCAGTGGGGGCAAGAGGCAAAGAGTAACGACACAGACCCCAGGAGTTGGGTGATAGTGGTCTGGAGGCGAGCAGCCTGCAGACTCGTTTATTTCAGTTGGTGCAGCAGCTTATATAGCCAAGGCAGCCAATCCAGTAAAGGGGAGGTTTATGCCCTAACCAATCACTGCCTGTTGCCAGGCAGGCTCCTTTGCCACGTGGTTCTGAAGCCATTCCTGAGTAACTGACACTCACTTGCTAGCGGCCATCTTGGCATTGCCTTCTCATTCCACCACAGCTATGTCTTTTTTTTTTAAATCGTGAAATCAAATGCTTTCCCATAATCTCCCACACAGATTTCCCTAAGTCTTCTTGGCCAGAGCTGTGTCATATGGCATGCTCCCAGCAAGAGCAGATGGCCATGACTACACACATGTATTCCAGACAACATCAAGGTATTTTTAGCAGAGAGTAGGTATCAGATATCCAACTGTATCTCCCACAGTAGTTTGACTTTTGACTGTGTGTGTGTTCTACCTATGTGTTTTTCTTTAATATAGATGTTTGCTCCCCACTGCAGGCTTGTTTGGAATCTCAGAGGATGAGGCTGGGTATCTGCTCTTTTTAAGAATTCTAATGCACCATTCACAATTAAAAAAAAAAATTGTCCAGAAAGTCCACACCTAATGGTAGTAGAAGAGTTTTGGAGTCCTGCAAAAGGAATGTGATGACTCCCACAAAGACAGAAGCTAAGTGGCATTTTAGGCCATTGAGCTCAGTATGTCCATTTTGCAGTCTGAGTATCTGAGGCACCCAGAGGACAGCCCTGTCCAAAGCCTCCCAGGCAATCTGTGACGGAGCCAGGGCTAGATTCCAGAGTTCTGTTCCCAAACCAGTGCTTTGCTCCCTGCAACTCTTGGCTGCCTTGCTCGGCAACATCAAGTGCTGGCGGCCAAGGGCAGGACCCTCCTATTACTCACATTTAACTTTTACAGAGAAACAACCAAGTATCATTTTTCCCTCTCTCCTTTAACTGCAAAATCTACTGCAATAAATTAGTCGCAAAGCAAAAAGATGCTCTTAATCCCCACACTCCCTTTCCACATCCCTGTAGTGTTTGTAGTGTAAAAGGAGTTTGAGCGGTTAATATCCACTCTCAGGCTTCCCTTTATACTTGTATAAATTTATATTTCATAATTATAGTTGCAGGTTTCCCCTCTGCTCTGCCCTTGCCCTCAATCCTAAGAGTGACACAGGAAATGGTTTATGTTCCTGCAGCCTACACTGACAGTCTAATCCCGCTTGTGTATTTCATGCTGTCTCTGTCGAGTCCATTTGCTCCTGGCCATGAGCTAGACACTCTTCCCAAGGCTCCCACCTCCACAACCCAGAACTGTGAGTGCCTAGAGCAAGTCAGAGCACCCCTTCTGAAAGATGCCAACGTCCGAAAGGCAGGCAAGGAGACCCACGCTAAACGTGGCTGGTGGACTCCGGCTGTTGGTGGAATGCCTCATGCTAGGCACCAGGACCACGTGACAACTGGGAGCACTGCAAAAATCCTTTTTTGAATCTGTGGTTGATGCAATCCTGCACAACCATGAAGCAGAGGGACACCGGGCGTTCAGTCCATCCAGGGAGATCCAATCGCAAAATCAAGATGGAAAAGCAGTGTGCCCCCTTCCCAGAGACAAGAGGAGCAGCTGGGCTAGCACCGAAGGCAACTCCAAGGTCAGACTTCTTTATGCTTTCCTGAGAAAGGTGCTGGAGGCCCTGAGAGGGCCAGGCAAGACCTCAGACAGCCAAAGCTTCCTGGGTTGTCTTTGATGCTAATCAGTCATGTGATCCGAGCCAGTGCCTTCAGCTTCTGAACCCCAATTGCTTGCTTAGCTGTGAAAAGAAGGTGTGAAAACCTGCCCTGGCCTAACCCCTCCGAGTGACTGTGAGAATGGAATAGAACAAGTGAGCAGAGGGCTAAACATAGGAAACGGGCGTAGATTTGAAGCAACTGTTGGCCTCATGGCTTCAGATCTCTACCTGGCTGTTCTCCCCATCCACTACCATCGACCGATATTCATGAGAGGTCTATTTCCATAGCCGCGTGGGCACCACACAGAGCACCAGTCATCAGCTGAAGGCAAGTATGCAGACTATCCAAAGGTGTTGATATCAAAGAGGCTACAACATCTACTTGGCTGCTATTTTTCGTTGTCTGTGCAAATATGAGGCATTGTGCAGACAGAAAAGGGCAGGGGGAGCCACTCGTGGGATAGAAAAGGAAAGAAGAGAGTTGGATCAACTGCATATTGGTAGGTAGTTATTTCTTGAAACCATATCATCACAAGAGTTAAGCACTGAGTCTGAAATGTGTTGTTTTTCCAAGATTTTGGAGCCAGCAGCTCCAACTCAGACCCAGATTGTCAAAGCTAGCTCTGTCACACAGGACACGCTGAGCTTGCTTAGACACCGATTTCTGTAAAAACAAGCAAACTAGACCTTTTCAGAAGTAAAGGAGCCACGCTGTGATGCCCCCACCCCGGGGGGGGGGGTGGAGATTTTAAATGTCTTGTCTTGTTCAGCATCAAAGCTCCAGCCCCTCAGTAACAGGTTCCCAGCAAACGTTTGGTGACGGAATGAGCAAAGGGTAACATAAACACACTTAACTTTGCGGTTAGACTCTTGAGCACTCTTAGGCCCCTTTCCAAAACTGTTACAGTGCTGGGTAAGTGACTTCAGGGTGATTTGAAAGTATTCAACCTGTTAGAATGGAGCCATCATGAAGGCAGGAGCTGGTTTTTGTTCAGAGCTGAGTCCTCTCCTTTTAGAACCAAGCTGTGGCACAGTGGGTTGAGTCACGGCCCACAACACTGGCATCCCGTACAAGCACAGCGTTGAGTTCCAGCTGCTTTATTTCCAATGCAGCTCCCTGGGAATGCACCTGGGAAAGCAGTGGGAGGCCTGGATGAGTCTCCTGGCTCCTGGTTGTCGCCTGGCCAAGCACTGGCTGTCATGGCCATTTGGAGAATGAACCAGCAGACAGAAGATCTCCCTGTCTTTCCCTCTCTCTCTGTGTAACCCCAGCTTTCAAATAAATAAATAAATTCTTTTAAAAACACAACCAAACTTGACATTTAGTAAACCCTCAATAAATGTTGAATGAATGGCTTGTCTTTCTCTCCAGCTAGGCTACTGTGTCCAAGGGCCAGCATCCTGGGATTCTCTTAAATTCTCACTGTGCCCCCCTACTAAATATGCACAAGGTACATTCTAGTATCCACAGTGCTGTAAGAGCATGGACGGCCAGGGCTGTGAGAATACTTAGAACCCCGGCACTTCACCAGGAGTCCCCACGTACAAAGGGACTTCAAATGCTCCCGGACAACCAAATGAAGAGATGAGTTTATCTTGGTGCACAAAGCTTCTGAAATCCACGCATAGTCTTTTTTCATGATACATATTTTCCATGAACTTTTTGAAGACCCCTGGTATGACAAGGGACCAAGCACCAGCTGGGATTCTGAAGTGACAAAAACATCTTCTAATGCCCCCTAAAACTCCTTCTGTAGTCAGAACGGCCACAGAAAATGGCAACAGCAAATACTCCCTGTGAAATTGCACAACCTCTGTCACGATGAGAAATGTCATGGAAGGGGATTTTTCTTATAAAACAGCAACATGCAAAAGTAATCAGCGCTGCAAAACTCCAAGATAGATGAAGAAAACAAGAGGAACGGATCCAATAGCTCTGCTTTTATGAATAGACTCTTGCCCAACCCCACTCATCCGCAAGGTCCTCAGGAGATTTTTCTTTATAGCAGGTGATGAATTACCTTCATGATATCTTTAAATGGATGATCAATACTATATTTTCCCATAAAATGTTTGGTTTGAAATCCGATTTTAAGTGCATTAGAGTTTTTGTGCACCGAATGGGTGAATGCCATAATAAATTGTCATCAAATATGAAAGAAATATAGCACAGATTAATTGCCGTATTTATTTATGAGTCTATAAAATACCTTGTGAAAGTCCTGGCACATTTTTGGGATACCAATTTGAACCTTGAGGAAAGTTAAAAGCATTAAAAGAGACTGCAGGGAGATTTATTATCAGAATGTTTTTAATTGCAGGCCCAAGCACACATGCAGGTATGAGAACAGCCATGCCCTTAATGGGCATGTCTCGTGTGTTTCTCTCTCTCTTTCTCTTTTTCCTTTAAAAATGATATACTTCCCATATTTTTATTGATTTGTGAAGATTTGTCATAAATTACCATGGCCAGCACGTGACATCACAAATGGTCCCAGCTTCCCTAAAGTAGCAGGCCCCAGGAGACACAAAAAAGAAGGTTCCGGGAGAGTGGCAATGCTCAGCTTTCAAAGTAGGAGAAACCCTCGTGAAAGAGAACGCTAGGGGAATGCCACTAATCAGATGGAAATGTATATGGCTTAACGTTGCTCCTATTTTAATTGAAGCCTTAAAGTCTTCGGCAGTGAAATCCTTTCGGGGGAAGAATGACAAAATGCCATCCTTATAAACCGCACGTTAGCAGGGCTCCTGTCGGAGAGCTGTGTGCAGAAATGTGCGGTCGCTCCTGTCGGCGGAGCTCGCGACACGGGGGTCTCCTTCCTCGCTTATCTGTGCCTGTTCCCTAAATGTACACTCAAGGATCACTCCCAGGCCCTGTCATGGGGGGAAAAAAAAGGACGTGGCATCTCATGCCAGTCTGTTCCTACATGTTGTTCCTTTTTTAAGAGCTCTATTCCTACTCATTTCTTTTCCAAAAACTTTGGCTTCAAAACCTGCTCCCTGGTTTGCAAATCTACACATCTACTGTTTGCTTTAAAGCTTAAGTCCCTGCAAACACATCAGAAGTCTCAGGCTTCTCATTAGAAAGATGTCATCACTCACACAATAAAAATAATCAAGAATTTCTAGACCTTCGAAACCGCTTTGAACGTGAGCAGTGAGGGCAGCTCACCCTCTATCTACTGATGTGAAGACCCGCGATGAAATCACCATTCTTCCTGTGAGTACTCCGCTACCAAATCCCAGCTCCTGGTTTTTCAAACCAGGATAGACACACACACTCTCTCAGCTGGATTTTTCTAAAGCCGCCCTTTTGTGGGGTTTTTTTGTTTTGTTTTGGCTTTTTGGTTGCTGTTTTTGTTTTTTACATACAAAGTCATAGCTGGGTCTTCTGGCTGTTAGCCATTTTAATGAATGATCCATATCAAATGTCTAAGACCCCCGAATTATTACATAATGCAGCTAGCTCTTTCAGGCTCCATCTTGATATAAGAGCAGGGGGCAGTTCTGAATGTGTGTGCTCGTAGCACAAGTCTTTCAGAGAGCTCCTCCTGTCATCACAGGGCGCTCCATGTGAATTCACACAGGCCAGCTGGACTGGGCCAAGTCTCCTAGCTGTGTGGGGCTTTATATGTGCTTAGAATATGGGCTTGTGGAAACAGCCAGCGTCAGGAGGTCTGGATCGTGGTCCCTCCTGGTCATCTACTTGCCTATGAGACCTTGAACTTGCTCCTCACTTCTCTAATATCCTTAGCATGCACATTAAATAAGATAAAGCAGAGGTGTATAGGAAAGCTCCCGAGCACTGCACAAACACAAAAGAATACTACTGTTATTAACAAGCTACTAGTGTTAACCCTAAGCTCAGCCACAGTGCTGACAAACCAAGATCTCTGCATTCAGTCTCATTTTTTTTTTACTTTATCTCGAAGAAGTTAACTCTCTTTCCATTCACCACCCTCCTGACAAGTGACATCAACACCCTCATCTGGGAATTATTGTCTTTTCCTTTTCCCCTCCTGATGCCAGGGTTGCTGTTGACAATATGTATTCAGGCAAGGCAGGAACTCATCGCGTCTCACAATCAGATGCCATGCACACTACTTCCGTCAAAACAATTAGTGTTCATTTCGCCTGTACTCCGGGAGACCTGCGGTGACTGATCAGTATAAATTATGGATGCATCTGTCCAGATGCACTTGTTCATTCATGCATAGATTTGAGGAAATTTCCTTCTTCTCAGTTCAAAAACAGTCACTGAAAAAAAACCTATACTTAAAAATATAACTTCGTACACTTTCACCTTTGTATTATGTCCTTGTACTCACTCATTCCATCTGTGATTACAGACATTTGACATTGATCTGGGAGTGTTTCTAGATTCATTATTTTCTCCCTTGTAAACTCTGTTGTCTTTAAAAACCATTAGGAAATCATAGACGTTTGTAACCCAAAATCATGCAGTAGGATTTGCTTTTTTCTTTTTTTTGGAGGCACTTGGCATTGAAGCTTATTGTCAAATACTCATATGCTCTGCTCTGCCTCCCAGGAACTTCAGTGCCTTTAAAGCAAAGCAACCAAACTTCGAATAAACCACATGGATGAGTACGTCCTCCATTCCAAATAGGTCTTTGTTTACCTTGTGCCATATGTGTTTTAATGAGCAACTACAGAAACTATCAGAAGGTTACCCAATACAGCAAAAGAGTCTATATCCCTGGTTCGGGGAAAAAAATGTTAGGTGAAATGGCTCCCTGAAACATAACTGGGAGGTCTGTATTTGATAGGTTTATTTACTTGCTTTAATAAAATTCTGTGTGTACACATATTCAATTGGGGATTTTTTTTTTTGAAATGAAATTAATCAGTGCTGAACAAAGCAGTGGAAAGCCACAGCGGCAGCGGAGCCCAGAGCACAGGGCTGTGGGAAGCAGAGGGTATGAAAGCCGGCTCCCCAGCAGCAGCAGTGTCAGACTTCCCAAGAAACAGCCTTCTTTGCACCCGAGGTTTCTGCCACACAGAGGCACACACGGGCTTAGCCCACACTGGCTTTGTTCAGCCGTGAGAGCACCCACAATAAGGAGAAGAGTGGGTGCATGTCCACCACCACGTGCAGGGACCACCCCCCCCTGCCCCCCCCCCCCCGCCCCGGCACACTCCAGGAGGTAACAGTGAAGTGTCTGCAACACAGGGTTGCCGAAAAGTTTCCATCGAGGTCTCCCAGGGCTGCAATCCCAGGGGACGACTTGGCAAGCAGCCCTTCCTGGGAGACAATGGGATGGCTGCCCCCTACACCATAAGACAACTGTAAAGACAATAGGGCAGCCTCAAAGGAAAATATCTCTTCTGTTCTTTCCTATCCCCCATTTGCCTCACCACTGCTTTCTGTTCCCATTTTCTCTGCAAACCTCTTATTGCTTTCCTGTAATCCTAGAGAGTAAAGACAGGGGGCCGCCCTGGAGTCCCTGCGCTGTGCATTGATACCAGAGGTCTTATAAATCAGCTAGAAATCAATACATCCTATATGGGAGTTTCTCTTTTGCAACCGTATCACCCAGGGAAAGCCTAATGCTTTTTCTCCACCACCTTCCACATTTTTCCATCATTAAAAAAAAAAATCTGCTTAGGAACGAATGGGCAATGTTGCTGAGTAAGTATTTCGACTATCTAATTTTATTACTTTACAATTGACATACCTTCCCTCTGGAAATGTTTGCAATTAATTAATTAGCAGTAATCTTCCCCAAGAGACTCATTTAATGAATACTCTCCGATTCTTACTTTAAAAAAAAAAAAAATGGCTTAGATGTATCCAAGCCGCAAATGGGTGAATGACTGCAAAGTGCGTTTTGAAAAATCAGGAGATCTATTACTGTGAATTTTATCACCCAGTCAATCTGGCCGCGACCATAATTTTTCTTCTAACGACAAGTTTCCCAGGCTGGGCACAAGGTCCTCCAAGGTAACAGCACTGGGCAGGTGCCACCGGGTGGTCCACACGTAGAATAATGTCTTCGGTGAGAAGTCTGCCGCTTGTGGGTTTTTGAAGCCACGCTGTGCGTTCTGCAGAATCTATGAAGGAGATAAAGAAGGGGCTGGCGGCGGGGAGGGGCACAGCGGTCATTCTAAAGAGGTCACTGTGTTCAGGGCCTACCAGTTCCCTCTGCAGGGTACCGGAGGCAAATTCCCCAGGGCCCAGACCCCGCCCCCGGCGCTGCGCTCTCGCGTTCTCTGGACCACACTGTCTTGGGGTTCAAGCAGTGTCGCAGGGAGGGCCTGGGAGAGCCATTTAAAAGGTGCCGAGAGAGCAGGAGGCCAGAGAGTGAAAGGCGAGGCTCTCTGAGGCTCCCGGCCTGAAGGCTGCACCAGATCCTGCCGGCCCCAGGCTGGCAGGCCCGTTTTGTCCCCAGACGTCTCGAGTTAGTTGGTCCGCAGACGGGCGGCTCCCGGAGCCTGGCGATCGAAGTTTTCAGACGTGCGGCCCCTGTCCCCTCGGGCAAGCCTAGAGGACGCACCCCTCCCGGGCGCCATCAAGCCCCGCACCCCCACCCCTCACCAGTGCTCCTCTGAGGGCCTCCGGGCCGCCGAGGGGTGGCGGTCGGACCGCTGGGCCCAGGCGGTGCGCAGGGAATGGGCAGGCCGCCCCTCTCGGAGCCTCCACCGCGGCTCGCCAGCGCCACCCCCAGCGGAGCGCAGCGGCTGCAGCCCTGCCCCGGCACAACGCTCTGGCTCCCCAGCTCCCCGCGACACCGCGGACGGAGCGCGTGACGCAGCCACGCCTCGACTCGGGAAGTCAGGCCCAGGGGTCCTGAGTGCGCGGGCTGCGGCTGGGAGGTAGGGGTCAAACCCGGCACGCTTTCAGGCGGCATCCGAGGGGTCCACGACTTCGGCCTTGAGGGGGCGCTACTCGTCCTAGCCGAGGCGCGCCCCGAGCGACCCCCAGGATCGGGGTCCTGACCTAAGAGAGGGCTTGGCGAGCCGGAATCTAGGACTGAGGCTGGAGGCCAAAGATGGGCGGCCCAGTGGGATCCGACGCTGCCCGGAGCTGTTCCCACGAGCCCGGGCCTGGGGCGCGAACAAACTTTCCTGCAGCGGAGGGGCGGAGAAGCGGGGCTGCACGGAGGCTTCTCCCCGGAGCCTCCGCTCTCCACCTGCCGGCGCTCAGCCTCCGCCCAGCCTTCGTCCCCTCCCCCGCGCCCGCCCCCTCCCCCGCGCGCCTCGGTGCGCTCAGGCTCCTCATCCCTCTCCTCTCCCCTCCTTTTCGAGCCTTTCTCCCCCACTTTTCTCCGGTCTCTTCTTTTGTATTCTCTCCTCCCTCGCCGCCCGGATGCCTCTCGGCTCCTCGGGGCCGCAGGGGAGGAGGTGAGCGCGCTGCGCCGGGGGCCTGCGCGGCGCGGCGGGAGGCGTTACTCCTACTTCTCCCGGGTAATTTGGAGAGATTGTGTGTGTGCGTGCGCGCGCGCGCGCAGGAGCTGGAGGCGAAAAGGGGTAGGATCCAGCGCCGAGCAGAGAGGGTCAGGGTCTTTGACGCTCCTCTCCAGCTGCACAAACCTCCCGGAGCCAAGTGTGAGTGCGGGGGAGAGAGCGCGCGCGCGCGTGCACCCGGGCTGGCTGCGCTGGGCACGCCCGGTGGCCCGGGGCCCCGGGGTCCGGGGTCCTGTCTTGTGGCCCGGGATTACCGTGACGTCACATTGAGCCTCTGGCCACCTTGCACTGGGACACCTGGGGAGCCTCACAGCCCCGCGCCGCGCCTCACCTCGCCACCGCGTGTCTTTTGGAAACTCGCACCTTCTTCCTTCCCCTGCCCATCCATGGGCCCTTCTATCTTCTGGACCCCACGGGCCGGCGGGGCGCCTTCCGGAGCCCAGGGCTCGGCACCCGGGCTGCCCTCGGCTCTGCCTCCAGTCGAGCCAAGCGGGCAGAGGACCCGGCGCTGGGCACCCGCAGCTGAGTAAGGAACGGAGGCTCCGCACGGCTAGGGTCGCCGAACCTCGAGGCTGAGACGGGAACTCGGCAAGGGAAGAGGAAGCCAGCCCGGGGACAGCCACGATGTCCTTCCCCCACTTCGGACACCCGTACAGTGGCGCTTCCCAGGTAAGAAGCGCCTCCGTGGGGTCGCGGACAGACGGGGTGGAGGGGTTGCGCAGTGCACGCGCCTGCCCCGGAGAGCCCTCTTCCCGGGTCCCGGGGAAAGCCAGCGGGGCCACCACCGGGGTCACGGACCGAAGCCCCCTCAGCCGTCCCCGACCCCCGACTGAGGACGTGAGGCCCGCCGCAGGGCACTGCCCACGCGCTCGGCATGCTGGGTGGGATCTTGGGGCGCCTCCGTCAGGCCGCTTCCCTGTGCGGCTGACCCAGGCAGCGGGACAGCCTGGAACGAGAAGACGCCCGGGCCTGAGCGCGGCGCTCGGCGCTCGGCGCTGGCTTGTTCGTGGTGGTGGTGGTGTGCTGACCTCCGTTCTCACCCTACCCTCCCTTGGGCAGCTCCAATCTCTCTGCCTCTGCTTCCCCCAAACTAGGGTGGGCGTTGTGCCAGGACAGGGGTTTCCTGGGGAGCAATTCTGAGCACACCCACTGCGTCTCCAGGCTCTGGACAGAGGCGCCAGGCACATTTCCTAGGGTTTAGGGCCAGCTCGACCTTTGACCCGCTGTGTGCCTTTGGACAAGACTTCCTGAGTCCTGGATTTCCTGTCTATAAAACGGGAGTAGCGATGAGACCTGGGTGATGGGGGCGGGGGCGGAGGCTGTGGTTTCTTTAGCAGCGTCTTCAGACGGTCGCGTTTCGCGACACCCGGAGCCCGGCGTCAGCACTTCTATAGGGGTAGTGTGGATCAATTGCCTTCGGAGCATTCTCGCCCCAGCACATCGCAGAGTGGCCAGCACGCAGTGGCATTGGTGTAGCATGGAGACGCGAATGAAGGCGCGATCCGGGGTACCCTCCGCCCCTCCGGCACCTGCCGGGCCAAGGCGCAGCCTCTGACCTCCAGTGCCCCCTCTCTCCTCCTTGTAGTTTCTCGTGTCTTCAAGTTCCAGCGCCACTTGCTGCGAATCCGCTCCGCGCTCAGTGTCAGAGGTGGCCTCAGGCTCCACCCCGGCCCCCGCTCTCTGCTGCACACCCTATGACAATCCGCTGCTGGGCAGCGCGCGGCCGGAGCTAGGCGCTGCCTTGGGTATCTACGGAGCCCCCTACGCGGCTGCTGCAGCTGCGCAGAGCTACCCTGGCTACCTGCCCTACGGCCCCGAGCCGCCCGCGCTCTATGGGGCGCTGGTGAGTCCCGGGGATGGGGTCTGGGGTTGGGCAGCGGCAGGTGAAATCCAGTGTGACCTCCCCAGGCAAAATCGAGGCAGGAAAGAAAGGGTTAGCACTGTGCATAACGACATCAACAGCCCTTTGCAGTTTGGCAGTGCAGAGAATGCTCGTACTTCTCTTATCGGTGAGGTAGGCAAGCCAGCACTGTTTGCAAGAGGAAATTGAGGTACCCAGAAGTCCAGAGTCTTGAGGTATGCAGGGTCAGGGGAGAGCTCTGTAAGAGCCGGAAGTGCCCCAGCTGGGGTGGGAGTCGCTGGGGTCACGTGGCCCCACAGCTGGTATTTAACTCCTGCGTATTCTGCACCAGGGATCTTGCCAGGCTCCCTACCAGTGAGATCTTTCCAGTCACCCTTAGCTGCTATTATTACCCTCCTTTTACCAAGGGAGAAACTGAGGCAGAGAGTGATGCAACAGCTATGCCCCAAGTTGCACAGCCCATGCCAGTGGTGGCACCACAATGTGAAGTGACCTTGACCCCCACCCCACAGTTCACAACTCCCCCTGCCTCCTTCCCCCATATGGTGCTGAACTGGCTTTCCTTTCCCACCAGAATGCACAGTATGAATTTAAGGAGGCTGCAGGGAGTTTCACACCAGGCCTGGCACAAACAGGAGCCTATTATCCCTACGAGCAGACACTAGGGCAGTACCAGTATGACCGGTAAGAAGTGGGGGTACCTTGGGGGCTGGCACCACCTGCCCAAGGTGGGTGGCTTCTGGGACAGGAGGGGGCGGGGAGCGGAGCTGAGCTTCTGGGTGGCAGACTGTCCCCTGGCTGGAGCTGCCGCCTCTCAGCCTGGAACCTGAGCTCATTCTCCCCACAGCTATGGCACTGTGGAACTGAGCAGCGCTGGGCGCAGGAAGAATGCCACGCGGGAGACCACCAGCACGCTCAAGGCCTGGCTCAATGAGCACCGCAAGAACCCCTACCCCACCAAGGGCGAGAAGATCATGCTGGCCATCATCACCAAGATGACCCTCACCCAGGTGTCCACCTGGTTCGCCAACGCGCGCCGGCGCCTCAAGAAGGAGAACAAGATGACGTGGGCACCCAAGAACAAAGGCGGGGAGGACAGGAAGGCGGAGGGTGGAGCAGAGGACTCTCTGGGCTGCCTCAAAGGGGACAGCAAAGGTACCGCCCACCATCACCTCCCCACCTTAGGGGTTTTAGAAGTCGGTGAGCAGTGCGCTCTGCAGAAGGCGCCCTGTGGGGATAGATTGCCCCCCAAAGCGCTCCTTGGCTTACCCATGCACTTGAACCCCCTGCCTGCCTCAGGCCCTTTGCCTATGCGCTTCCTGCCACCTGGAATTCCCTACAGAACCCCATCCTCATCCCAGCAGTGATTATCACATCAGTTTTTCAAATTTCTTTTGCCATATTTATTGCTATGAGAAGGTTTCCATCTATCTAAGCACACTAGAATATCCGTTCCACTACACTATGTCCTACCTTCAGGTATTCCCTGAACACTCAGCTCTTAAATGATGCTGGCCCACAGCTGGCACTTGGGAAATAGTTGCTGAATGAAAGAAGGTAACAGCAGCCACCTGTGGGTGTTGAACTTGGGCAAAACTTCCCTCCTGTTTTCGCTATGGGGGAACTGAGATCCAGAGCTGCGCCAGCCGGAGAGCCGAGCCGTTTCCTGGGAGAAGAGTCCCCCGCGGGTGGGGGTGGAGCTGGGGGCAAGTGGGGTGGGGGGTGGAGCAGGTCTGGTGGATCACACCGAGGCCGCTCTGAGTGCGCACTCGCCCCGCTAAACACTCGCGATGGGCACCCCCCTCGTATCTCCCCTGGGCCCTGGGGCTTTTCTCACTCGCTCTTAATTGCCTGCAGGCGTTACTGCTAGCCAGGAGGCCCAGGAACTCCGGCTGAGTGACCTGGAAGACCTGGAGGAAGAGGAGGAGGAGGAAGCGGAAGAAGAGGAGGCAGTGGCTGCAGCAGCCGACAGGCTGCCAGGGTTCCGTCCGGACGCACAGTTGCTGCCTGCACCGTACGCCGCGCCTCCGGATGAGCGGTTGGAGCGCAGGCAGTGCGGATT
The DNA here is from genome assembly GCA_949820135.1 of Sylvilagus floridanus. Lineage (NCBI taxonomy): Eukaryota > Metazoa > Chordata > Mammalia > Lagomorpha > Leporidae > Sylvilagus > Sylvilagus floridanus. The sequence goes on from OX463232.1 coordinate 54,798,338, forward strand.
GGTGGCGCCCCGCTTCTCCTTCAGCGAGCCCCCTGGGTCGGGAGAAGTTCACTTCCTCACAGCGGAGCCAGGGGGCCCCACGCTGACCACGCACTATCCCCGCGGCGAGAAACCGCGCATCTGGTCTCTGGCTTACACTGCGGCCGCCGGCGCTGTGGAAGGCGCACCTCCAATCGGACCCAGGCCGCGAAGCCCTGAGTGCCACCTGATCCCGGGACAGCCTCCTCGCTCCTCCAGGCCACCCGCGGTTCCCAGAGACGCCATGGGCGAGGAGTCATCCCGTGTAGCCAAAGCTTTTGGAAACCCGAGGTTTGCCCTGCAGGGGTTGCCGCTGAACTGTGCGCCCTGCCCGCGGCGGAGGGAGCCTGCAGTGCAGTGCCCGTATCCATCGGGAGCAGAAGGTAGTGGGCCCCCAAGGGCGCTGAGAATGCCTGTGCCAAAGAGCGCCCTGCCTTTCGCCACCTCTCCTCTCTGCTGCGTGCCCGGGTTCAGCAGCGGCCCGCAGCACTCCTTGAGACACAGAAGCGTAGGGCGATTTCACAGCTGAGGCACAGAGGGGGACAGGAATTTGCCGTGGGATCACTGAGTCACTGAAAAGGTGCACAGCCCACAGCTCTGCACCGGTGGCCTGCAGTCTGGCCCGTGCACCTGCTGTGCAGCACCACACCCCCTTGCACGGCTGCTCTGTCCCCTGCCTTGGCGGGGGTGGGGGTTGGGGGGGAAGGAGGCCAGCCGGCCCCTTGCTGTGCTGAGAGCCACACCTGGAGGCTGAGGCCACGGGGAGGCTGAAGTCCAGGGGAGAGTGCCAGTCACACGGTACTGATTTAAGTCCAGCCTGTGGCCCAGGATTAGTTCTGTCCCCCACAGAACCCTCCTTCCAGCGAGCCTCATCTTCCTGCAGGGTCAGACTGCCCATCCGTGTCCCCTGCCCCAGCTGACCTCCAGGTGCGGGAGAGAATCACCCCCCCACACACACACACACAAAGGAACACTCTGCAGGCAGGAGGCACCCTCTAGCAATTGCTGTCACATTCGGCTGTTGGTAGTAATTTCTCTCAACATTAGCTGCTGGCTTAGAAATCAGGTTAAACTGATACGTTGAGTCCAAACGTGACCTTTGGCAAGCGCATTGCCACCAGACCCGGGCTCGCTCCTGGAAGAGCAGGCACCTACCTCGCCAGGGAGCGGCCTTCGGGTTGTAATCAACCTTTCCTCTCTCAGCAGGTTAGCGCACCAGCTGCGATTTGCGGAAGCATCTTGGAAATGAGCCCCACTTTTCAAATTCACCTCCACGCTAAGAAGCTGCCAGGCCTTGCCGGGGACTAGGAGCTCTCACTTGGCCTAAGAGACCGTCGGAGACCCTCCGAGACGCCGTCCCTGCCCACAGAGCCGGGGGACCTTGTTAGATCCCGCGCGCGGGCGAAGCGTCTGTGTGCCTCCAGGAAGGCCATGGCGGACGCCGGGCGAGGGCGCCCGGAGCGCCGACATCCTCAAGTCAACCTCCTCCTCGGGATTCCGAGCCTGCAGCCTGCTGCTCACCCCCGGCCCTCACCCCCACCCCTCACTTTGTAAGGACCACCGCGTCTTCTCCCCCAGCACCCCTTGTGTCCTTAAAAGTGATCAATCCTAACCCTGCCGTGCAGCCTCGTTGTGCCAGGGGCACGCAGAGTAGTGGCGGTGGGGGAGGGGATAGAATGTTGCCAGGGGCTTAGAGACTGGGCGACGGGGGCGGCAACGGCGGCAGACCCCATTCCTTTTAATAGGAGAGAAACCGACAGGTAACGCACCAGGCCGTGGCGCTCACCGCTTCGCGCACGCAACGCGCCGGTTGGGCTGATGAACCCGCCGGCTGGTGTACGTGGGAAGTGTCGGAAGATGGCAGGGGATTTGGGAGGTGCATTTCTTCCCCGGGTTGGGACTTGGATTGTAAACGTATTGGAAAGAGGGGAAGTGGTGATATCTTGGCAACCCCTTGTCCCGGCGCTGGGGACCCCGCAGCGCGCGGGGCCGTTTTTCTCCATTTAATCCAAAATGTCAGCAAACACTTCTGGGACAGCTCAACCGATGGGAACTGGCAGGGAAGGAAAAGGGGCTTTGACCCCCTTGCGGGCAGAGCGAGAGGTTTAAAAACGACCGAGTTCGCGTCCTGGGCCGAGTGTGGCCTCAGCTTCAGCCAGCGAGGGAGCCAGCGCACCGCGCCTGAAGGGCAAAGGGCGCCCGGCAGTGCCCCGAGCGGGCTCGGAGTCGCTGGGGGCGTCGGCCAGGTGCGTAGGGAGGCAGCTGGACCGTGTCCCCGCGGCCTGGGTGCTACCGGAGCGTTGGAGATGACGCTGGTCCCTGCGTGTCCCGGTCCCCGCGCCCCCAGCCGGGGGAAGACCTTGAGTCCCCGAAATCTGGGGAGAGAGGGTCTGCTTCCTCGATCGACTTCAAGATCCCTGCGGGCTGCGTAGGGGAACAGTGGGCGGCGGGATGTTGGAGAAGTTGATGGAAACAGAGGCAGCCCCCTTCGCCCCGCCCCTCCCGGCGCGTTCTTTAGAGATCAGAGGGTGTTCTGGAGATGTGGTTTACAAAAGCAGAAACCCACTCTTCAGATGAGGAAACTGAGGTCACATGCGACTGGCTCGGGCTCGCGCGGGTCGGCGGAGCCGGCGCGTTCTGGGACCAACGCCCCCTCCTAGCGCTCTCTCTCCCGCCCCGCCTCCTGTGAGGGCCCCCTCCCTTTTCCCTTCGCTCCTGGGCGACAGCTGCTCCCACCCCCAGCCTCCCCGGGGACGCTCTAGTCGCCCTTGCTGACCCGCGGCTTAGGGTCCGGAAAATTAAACTGCGAAAAGATAAACATTATTTCCAGTCGGCTTTGCGGGATTAACGCTTGTAATAAAGAGCCTTAGACGCAGGTTTCTCGAAAGGCGCCCTCGACCCCACTGCCTCCTGAGGGGCCAGGTAGAGCCCTCGGGAGACTGCAGAAGCTTCCATCCTGGGGTTCCCAGTTGAGAGTGGGGCTCCACTGGCCATTTGGTGGAGAGGAGAGGGGCCCAGGGTTAGCACCTGGAGATAGCAACCGAAGGCCAGGCTGGAGGGGACCCATGGACCCCAAGGTCATGTGGCCCATGGGAGACTGGTTCCGGAGGCTGGTGACCAAGGAGTTGTGCCTGCATGCTGCCTGCAACCATTCCGCCTTACGTAGCAGCAGCGGGCCCTGGCAAAGAAGTCAGGCCTTGGTTGCCTGCCTTGCCACCCAGCACCCAGGACGTAGCTGATCTTGTATGGGAGACCTCGGTGGAAGCCTGTCATCTCTGGTTGTCCCAGAGATTGGGGCCTCACTGGCTGGACACGATCAGGGGCATGAAAACTGTGGTCTAGGGTCCCAGATAAGCTGCTTTGCCTTCCCAACTGCATCACTACCTTGGGAGGTGGCTTGGACAAACTCCTTCCCGTCTCAGATCTCCAGGTACGAAATTCCAGAATGATCTGGTTCCCCATCCAGGTACTCAGTGTCTCCTCCCGAGCTGGCGGTGAGCTCCAGGGGTCCAGGCAAAGGGCCTGAGAATGGCATGTCTGAGCCTGCGATTATCCCAGCCCCCCAGGCCCCAGTGGCAATCTGTTCCCACATTTCTCCCCCCTCTGAGAGCCTCCTGCAAAGCTCCCAATATAATCTCCGAGAATCATATTTTGAATACAGTTTTGATTAAACACGGGAGCAGCGGGCGGGTGCAGCCCCGCTCCCTGCTGCACCTGCTGGCGCTCACAGACAGCTGGGCCGTGAGCTCCGCACGCTGAGTGCCGGTAACTGCAGAAAGACCCAGAGGCGCTGGGCTGTGGCCAGTCTGTAGGACTGGACCCTCCAGCTCCTCTGATGGCAGAAGCGTCCCTTCCTCGGGGACTCAGCCCCCTGGAGGAGAGAAAGCTGAACCAGGAAGCCACGCCACACCCAGTGTCTTTTTCCTTTACCTATTCCTCTCCTGCCAGGCGTCCCTGGCTGTGTGTTGGCCTCCCCAGGTGATCTCTCTGATGTTAACGAGGACTTCTGCAGTGCTTTCTGCCAGACTCAACACCCTGGGTTGGTCAGTTTGGGCTGCTACAACAGGATAGCATAGGCCACTGGGTGGCTTATAAACAATAGCGATTTATTTCTGGCAGACTCGGTGTAGCTGAAGGCTTGCTTCCGGGCTCGTGGATGGCCTGCTTCTTGCTGTGTCCTCACTTGGTGGGAGGAGGGAGCCAGCTCTCTGGGGTGTCAGTATTGCAAGGGCACTAATCCCATCCGTGAGGGCTCCACCCTCCTCACCTCCCAAAGGCCCTACTCCAAATCCCAGTAATTTTCAGCATATGAACTTGGGGTGGGAGACACAGATGTTCCATCCGCCCCACCATGTCCTTTAAACTCACTGACCCCCCGTATTTGTATTATATGATAGGCCAGGGAAGCGTTGGGATACCTGCTGGTGTTCCATTTGCTGAATGAGGAAAACAGGCTCCGAGAACTTAAGGAACTCGGTGTCAGTCATCGGGCTGCCAAGAAGTCAGTTTCAGAGTAAGACTGATTCTTTAGCCACCAAGCGCTACTGCTAATACATTCTGTTATTTCAAGCTTCTTTTATGCAATTATTATCAAGAGCGCATGTCTGAGACTCCAAGTATCTACGAGTCTATTATTTCATGCTTTGGAATCTTTGGTTGCCTTCCTTCCTTGTCACGAACATCCAACGGGAAAGGACTTCTGGTGCCCCCATCCCCATATCCTGGTCAATGTGGCTACACCCTCACCATCAGCCAGTAACCAAAGACTCTAGGAGGAGGGCTGGGGCAGCAGCCCTCTTGACAGACACCCGAGGTGGTCTGATGGACCTCACTGGAGTCTCAAGCGGCCAGACTCTAAGCTCAACAGGAGGGCTTAGGATGCCTCCTGTTGGTCCAGAGAAAATTCTATCCCAGTAACAGGTGCGAACATTTCCTCCAGGATTTATCTGGGTTCACATTCAGTCTCCTCCCTTGGTTCAGCTCTCTTTTTCTCCCCATTCTGAAGTTCAAAGGCTTGTTCTTGGAGGGGGCAGACACCCAGGTGGCTAACGCGCCTTTCCCAGCTGCCTGGGGTTCCAGGGATCTTAGGAGGCCTCTGTACCATGGTGCACAAGAGGAGTGTGCAGGCTGCAGCCTGTACCCATTCAGAGAAAGCCGGCAGTGGCAAGGAAAGCCAAACTCGGAAGCAATAAAAGAACTGCTGAGGATGAGTGGCCAACCCTGGCTGTCTCCTGCCCTGGGCAGCTGCCACCTTGGTTTTAAGAAGTTTCTTTGTGAAACAAATGCCTTCTCCATTTAGCTTTTGAAATTTGTCTCCAAAGCTGATGATTCTTACTTTTCAGGATTCCCGTGCCTCCTGCACCTCGGGAGGAGGAGGAGACTTGCTTTAAGCTGAGATCAGAGGAAGAACTGGGTCCAATGGGCACTCCCCAGTGCTAATGCCAAGCACCTACTCTCTCTGCATACTTTTTCCTCGTTGAAATACAGTGCGAAAGGGTTGGGGGGAGGAGGAGTGAGTCTTCAGCAAGTCACCGAATGTCTCTGAGACTCGACTTTTTCCTGGGAGGCTGGGGCGTGGCACTTTAATAAATTCTGCAGTATGCTCACCTGGCTGCTATGGGGACAAAGACTTACTTGACTTTTGCTGAGTGGCAAGAGTGAGGGGTTGATAAAGACAAGTGGGCACCAGAGACTTCTCCCTTGTGTAATCAGTGGGTTACGAGACATTTGAAAAGGGACTAGAACTCAGATATGCCTGGGAAGTACGTAATGCCACCATCACAGTGGTAGACACCACGCCCACATCAGCAGCAGTACACATTGTACTATTTGGTGAATTTTTCTGTCTTATTGTTGAGCAAGCCTATTATTTATGGGATTATCAGAGGCCGATGTCTTCCCTCACTGGAATTCCCTCGTTTGGACTGTCTCACATTCTAGCTGAAATTTATTCAAGCACTTGGGGAACATCCTGCAGAACCATGATGCCGACAATGATGGTGACGAGTCTAGATTCATGGCTCTCTACCCTGGTAACACACACAATCATCAGGGAGTGGCATAGGTCTTGTTTTGTTTTGATTGAATTTTCAGTACCAATACCCAGAGTGTGCCCCAGACCCGTTAAATCCAATCTTTAGGGGTGGGAGTCAGAGGTATTTTTTAAGCCCCCAAGAGATCCCAGTGTGCAAACAATGTTGTGAACTGGTGACCCACAATTGGGCTGTTTCTCTGCCCAGGCCCAGCATTTTCTAGAAGATGTGCATGAGTGGAGAGGGAGGGGCATTGGCAGACCAGAAGTCTAGAAGCCTGTGGCTTCTCCCTTTATTCTGTACCTGTAATTGTTTCCTGCATGGTAAAATGAGGTCTTGTGTTTGCATTTTACTACATGACTTATGACGAAGCTCTAAGATGGATGAATTCTTGGACAACCAGGGTTGCCATGTGGCCAGGAGAGACCTCTTTCAGCCCTGCGCATTTCATATCCTGGTCGTCTGGATACTGAGTGGTGAGTGGCATGGCGATGGCTCCAGCAAGAGATCCTAGGATCCTAGGTACCTGTGTCCATCAAATGGCCCCTGGGGTAGCACAGAGGTGACCTTGAGCAGGTGCACTGTTTCTTGGTGTCTCGTTATGTAATGCAGTAGAAAAATCTGTGCCAAACGTAACAGCTAAAAGAACACAGTATTCATTGATTTTCCTTGTGAGTCTGCAGTTTGGGAATGGCTTGTTTCTGCTCCGTGAGCCGCTAGAGGATGCCGCTCCACTGAAGCTGGGGCATGCGTTTGCGAGGAGGATGCTGGACCCATCGCCCGCAGGCCTTCCCATGGGCCACTGGAGTCCTCATGTCTTGACAGCTGGGCTTCAAGGGCAAGGGTCCCAAGAGGCCCGGATGGAAGCTGGAAGGCTCAGTCCCCAAACCAATCACTCCCTGTACATTCTTGTGGCCAGACAAGGCACCAGAGCCTGCCCAGATTCAGGAGGAGGGGCTCTCAGCTCTACCACGTTGTGGGAGGACTAGCAAAGGATTCGTTGCCATCTTTGCCAGGATTGGATGACTGGCGGAGGTGCAGGTTTGAATGCTCTTCCAGACTTCACTCTCTCGTTCAACAAGCGGGGGTGAGACTGTTAGTTGGCTCGTGCTGCCTTAACAAAGTACTGCAGGCTTACACTATGGAAACCTACATCAGACGATTTTGGAGACCAGGAAATCCAAGATTGAGGTTGCTTGCTGTGTGCTCATGTGGAGGCGAGAGAGTTCTGGTGTCCCTTGCTCTTCCCATAAGGGTACCAGCCCTATCAGGTCAGGGCCTCACATCTAAGACCCCATTTAACCTCCTCACAGACCCGATCTCTAAACAAAGTCAGACTGGGGGGTTAGCGCTTCAATCTGTGACTCAGGGGGACACAAACATCCAGTCTGTAAGAGACTTGAGCCTAGAACCCACAATGGAAGAGACCAGTTAGGGCAGGTGGCAGAGGGCACTGACTGCTCCCTGGTCACAGAGGTTGAGTTGAGGCAGGCAGCCTGCCGTCTGTCCACACTCCCCCATCAGTGTCTCGGCCTGGGGAGCAGTGTCTGCCCCATGGGTATTCAAGCTCTGATGAGGGCCTGACATCTCCTATGACAGCACTTCTAAAGGTTCATGGGAAATGGAATTGATAAACACTAAAAACACAAACTCAAGTTCAAGACATGTCCGCGAGCAATGGTATCAGTGAAACAGTCCGTTCCTAAAGGACGGAGGTCCTGGGACTCTAACTCTGTCCATGCTGTCAATTTTTCACATTATTAATTGGGAAAAAAATGGGATCCCTCTAAAGATGTTTTTTTAACATTAGGCAAGAAAAAGAAGTCAGAAAGAGCCAATCAAGACTAAAGCTTTGCCATCAAAACTCTGCCACGGTTGCCCTCGTTTGATGAGGGGAACGAGCAGCAGCCGTCATAGGGGAGGAGGACTCTCCGGGCCAGCTTTCCTGGGGATTTTCCGGCTCACATTTTGGCTGGCTTTTCTAAAACACTCCCCTAGTATGCAGATGTTACCATGCTTAGGCCCTGCAGGAAGCCAGCAAGCAAAACGCCTTGAGCAGCCCCAAGAACGGCTGCGTGACCATCGCTCTCGGCCAGTGCACCCTGGCTTACACAGAGCCACTTCCCCCTCTCGGTGGCCATCACGTGCATTGTGCTTTGTCTTCAGGACCCCAGCTCTGCTGTTTACTAGTTGTGAAACCTCAAGCACGTGGCACAGCCTCTCAGCCTCAATTTTCACATCTCTAAAATGGGAGTGCTAACATACCTATCTCACAGGACTGCCGGAAGGGTTAAGCAGTTAGTAGCTAAAGCATTAGACGCGTTAGATATGTGGGCGGCCCCCAGCCAGTATTCTGTAACATGTAAGCTCTGAACTCTCCGGCCCCTGCCACAGTCCCACCTCCCTAGCAAGGCCTGGAGTCACTGCCGCATCCCTCTGGCTCCTTACCCCCAGGCAAGGTCACAGCTCACACGGGTCCTCTTACCTAGAGCAGACACGGGGTCATTCACTCCAGTGTCCATTTAGGGAGAAACCTCGCCCAGCAGATTTTATGAATTGTTCACACTTCCCCTTATCAAGATTAATGGCGCAATTGCCCACGGTCAGTCCTTCTGTGGTCGCAGCTAATGACTTCAGCCCTCAACACGTTTCCTCCGCATTTGCTTCGGAAAATCATTCCCAACAGCAAGACTGCTTTAATAGCCACCTGGTACTAATGATGCCTTTTAAGTGCATAAAGAGAATCTCTAAGTACCAAACGGGAGCCCCATCGCCTGGTGACAACAGCTCTTGACATTGACACGAACTGCAAGGTCAGAGCAGCTGTGGTGCACGGGGACTTCTACTCGGCCTAACAGTGGGGAATTATTTTAGTACTTTGGAAAACACCTCATTATTCCCCACTGTTCCTCAAACAGCCCCATAGCGCAGTTTACTGAGGCCTGCTATGTGCGTTTCAAAGCTTGCCAACTGCTGCTACTTCTCATTTTGCCTTCAAGATTTAGGCCATTCCTGAATATGCACTATTCTTTTTTCCTCTCAGTTATCTTTAATTAGCTACACTTTTCCATTTTGAGATAAATGGGTTTGGGACACCAGGCAATGTTTTACAGCCTCCCGCTGTAGAGGTCTTGTCCTTCCCTCACTGCTTGGACCCCATACACTCAGCTGGCCAGGAGCTTGGGATCACGTGGAATTGAACAACACGGATACAGGGCCTGGGGTTTAGCCTAGTGGTTGGAACGCCCACATCCCACATTGGAGAGCTTGTGTTCGAGTTCCAGGTTCGAGTCCCAACCTCCAGATTCCTGCCAATGCACACACTTGGAAGCAGCAAGTGACAGTTCCTGCCTTCGATATGGAAGATCTAGACTGAGTACCTGGCTCCTGGCTTAAGCCTGGCCCTGTTGTAGCTGTTATGGACATTTGGGGAGTGAATCATCAAATAGGAACTCTCTCTCTCTCTTTCTCTCATCTGCCTCTCAAATAAATTTTTTTAAAAAAGAAGAAAGGGGACAAGTGTCCAGTGCAGCAGTTAAGCCACCTCTTGGGTTACCTTCATTGCATTTGGGAGTGCCTAGGTTGGAGTCCTGGCCCCGCTCTCCATTCCAGTTTCCTGCTAATGCACACCTTACACCAATGGTGGTAACCTAAGGGGTTGGATCCGTAGCACCCACATTGGGTTTCCATCCCTGACTTTTGTGGGCATTTGGGGAATGAGCCCACATGATGGGAAATCTCTCTCTCCCTGCCTTTCAAATAAATACAATTTTAAAAATCATCAGACCCAGCCGTGTTCATATTCTGTTCCCACTGCCATGTAGTTCCTGGGTGCTGCTGAGCATGGTCCATATCTCTCTTAGTCTCAGTCTGTTTGTAAGTAAAATGCGGTAGAACTAGAGTTCAGCCTGTGGAGCGTGGGTGAGATTCAAGTCAGTGTTAGGTGAGTATCTCAGCAGCTGGCTCACATACTCGATAAATGCGGGTTGTTGATGTCTTGCTTAGCTGGAGTTGGGGTCCCTGGGGAGGGGACAGACAGTGCCCTCCGTGCCCTTGCTATGATGGCGATGTAGACTATGGCATCTCAAGTGTCACCTCACCATGAGGCTTCTGTTGGAAAAGTGCTACTCCTTGCACTCTGGACCCTGGGCACCCGGTGTCACCCTCTGACCCCGACAATGTTCACCTGCTGGGGAACGGACCTCTTCCCTCCCGGTCCTTTGCCAGCTGCCACTCTACACCAGACTCCCATTTTCCATCGATCCAGAGCTAGCACGTGGTGTTGACCGTCACTTCCTGGGCAGACGCCAGCCTTCCATTTCTGGAATGGTCCCTGGCCTCCTGTCCTGCTCAACTCTTTGTGCTTGGGGGCGGGGCTTGCTGTTCAGACCACATCTGGGAGCCTAGGTGAGGCTGCCTTCTGGAAGGAGGCGCCTGAGGCTTGGGTGGCGCCAGGAGGGGCGTTGCCAAAGGTTCTCCCTCAGACTTGAGGAGGGCCAGAGAGGAGGTAGGAGCAGGTGGGAGGGGAGTGGGGTTGGAGCCTGGACCGGAGCAAGGAAGTGAGGACATGAAAATGGGCGGACATTGAGGGTGTCAACTCAGAGCCACCAAAGGGTGAGAAATCTGTTGCCACGAGCCAGGAAGATGGGGAAGTAGAAGCCGTGCAGTGCCTGAGCGCTGTGCCTCCAGCGGCCGTTGCTCAATGCGAGCTCCTGGACTGTGCAACTCAGGGGCAGAAGCAGGCAGGGGCCTATCGTGTGCTTTCTGGGCTGGCTTCTCACGCACGCACTGCGCTGGAGCCACTTCCTCCTGACTTGGGACGCACAGGGCGTCCCTCTGGCGATGTCTTGGAGCCAGCAGGCCTGGAGGACTGGGGGTGGAAGCCACGCCCGCAGCTCCTCGAAGTTCCTCTTCCTCCAACTCTCAGTCGCTCTTGGGCCCCAACACAGTGGTGACATTTGACATATGACACCCGTGAGTTTCCCTTGACCCCTCTGTCCGGTGCCATTAAACAGCCTGAAGTTAAAATGTTAATTATCATTCATCATTTTTTATGAAATGGCTTTGCTGATCCATAAATTCAGCAGAGAGGGGCCTCTTCTGGGGAGCTGACACTTATGGAAACACTGAGCATGTGCATACTGCAGGAGCCAGTTACTAAGGAATCCCTGCAGCTACAGGTGGGGTGTGAGTGACAGAGCGGGAGGGAAGGAGGAGGCAGCTGGGGGCGGGGCTGAGTCCTCTCCCTTCCCCTCGCCCTACCCCAACCTCTGGGACCGGATGGCGACAGGGTGGAAAGTAAACGAATCAGGAAGGGGAGAGGAGGGCGGTGGGGAAAAGAGGAGTGGGAGCAGGGGAAGGAGAAACTTTGCAGACAGCTGGAGAAGAAATCAGAGACAAGATCGGGAAAAGGCCCAATTTCTGCCCCAAGTTCAATACCCTAGGAACCTCGGTATTCATGTACTTGGTTTTGTTTCAAAAAAGATTTTATTTATCAATTTGAGAGGCAAAATTACACACACACACACACACAGAGAGAGAGAGAGAGAGGTTTTCCGCCTGCTGGTTCACTCCTCAAATGGCTACAATGGCTGAGCTGATCCAAAACCAGGAGCCAGGAGCTTTTTCCCAGTCTCCTACGTGGGCGCAGGGGCCCAAGCACTTGGGCCATCTTCTACTGCCTTCCCAGGTGCATTAGCAGGGAGCTGGATCGAAGTGGAGCACTCAGGGTTTGATCTGGTGCCCAATGAGATGCTGGCGCCACAGGGGGAGGCTTAGCCTACAATGCCACAGTGCCAGCCCCAATGTATTTGTTTATTTTTGCCTGGATATGCTGAAGTCCCATGATATCTCTCATAACTGTTCAAGGAAAACTTTTTTTAAATAAAAAAATCAATGGAAAGATTGGAATTAATTTTTAAAAAATCCAACCACGAGTATTTCTGGGTAAACTCAGAAGATTGTCCAGCTTTTAATCAATGTTAAAAATCCTCTTGGGGCCGGCACTCTGGTGCTGTGGGTTAAAGCCCTGGCCTGCAGCACCGGCATCCCATATGGGCACCGGTTCTGGTCCCAGTTGCTCCATTTCCAAAAGCTCCCTGCCAATGGGCTGGGAAAGCAGTGGAGGATGGCCCAGGTCCTTGGGCCCCTGCACCCATATAGGAGACCCAGAAGAAGCTCCTAGCTTTGGATCAGTTCAGCTGTAGCCATTGTGGCCGTTTGGGGCGTGAACCAGCGGATGCAAGACTTTTCTATCTGTCTCTGCCTCTGCCTCTCTGTAACTCTGTCTTTCAAATAAATAAATAAATCTTTAAAAAAATTGTGCCTAACTATAGTATGCTATATAGACATACTATTAATGTTTCATATTTAATTAATTTAATAGAAGCTAGAAAATGATATGTTCTAGTATTTTCATGCCACATCCCAAAAGATTATATCTAAACCCCCCAGAAAGCACCGGTCTCTTGTTGGAAAAAAAATCACCTCTAGAATCAGTGAGCAGCTCCTCGTCCCCTCACTCCCCAGCCAACGTGACTCCACTATACACTGCCAGCTTCCATCAGCAGGAAATAAGTGTTCCTCAGTCCAATTTGACATCTATGAAACCTGGAAAGACTACTAAATACTTCGCAGCACCATGAAGATGCAGCTAGACTGCATCCCGGCATAGTTTTTCTAGTACCTGCAGCTTGTCGGCTAATGTATTCACAATTCTGGGCCTGATGCTGCAGGGTCAGCATCCCACATGAACACCGATTGGTGTCCTGGCTCCTCCTGTTCCTATCCAGCTCTCTGCTATGGCCTGGGAAAGCAGCAGAAGATGGCCCGAGTGCTTGGGCCCCTGCACCTGTATGGGAGACTTGGAAGAAGCTCCTGGCTCCTGGCTTCAGATCGGCACAGCTCCGGCTGTTGCTGCCATTTGGGGCATGAACCAGCGGATGGAAGACCTCTCTCTCTCTCTGTCTCTTCCTCTCTCTGTCTGTAACTCTACCTCTCAAATAAAAATCTTTAAAAAAATTCACAGTTCCAAAATTGCAACATAGTCTCAGCTCTCAACACCAACAGCAGTGGCTTTACTTCATTTTTCATATAATCAAACAGATGAGGAGCCTAGTGTGGATGGTCATCCAGGGACCGTTTTCCTCAACCCCACCCTGAAATGACCCTGGTTCTCTTCGATTTCACGCATCCAAGAAGCAGTAACAGCTCCATGTCGTCTGTGCCTTCATCATTAATGACCAGAAATGCAAGGAGAGATTGCCAGAACACGCTGAGAAGATCTGCCTCTTCTGGGGGATCTTTTTGGACTTAGAGGTTGGGGGTCTCATTTCCCCTAGGAATCTGGTACCCCCCCACCATCCCTTCAGGGAGCAAGGGAATAAAACAAAACTCCAGCTGCATCACATTTGTTTTTATCTGTATCTGTTTAGATTTTTTTTCACATCTTTGATATGCAGGCTTTACATAGACCTTACGAGAAAACTACAAGGCAATCTTGCCTGAAGCATGAGGCAAAAACCCCACATACATTTTAAGAAATTGAATCCAGTGATACATATGAACCAAACGGAGAGGTGGGAGGGAGAAGGGGATGGAGAGCAATCATATAAGAATATTGATAGCAGATGTTTTGTTTTATGTGAGTTTTAAATTTTTTAACAATTTTAAAAACTTCAAAAATTTGTCTAACAAAAAATGTATCTAAATTGGCAAATAAAAATTGTGTATGTTTGTGGGGCCTGTTGTTTGTTTTCAGGGAGTGTCTGATACACATTTAAATCATCTTACATGAGGAAGCTCTTTGTAAGTGACAGCACTCTGTCAGCTTCAAGGTCTCAGTTGCTCTCTCCAACCACAGGATGCGGTGGGTGCTGGGTGCACTGCCCAGAGTCCCGTTGCAACACTGAGACACTCTTGCCTCTAGTGGCTGGGAGCGCCGGTGCACCAAAGCCTGCCCCAGGGAAACCTATGTCCCAAAGCCGCTCCGTTAGGAAGCAGTGACCAAGGCCTGGCCACCTCGCCGCAATTTCTGGCGACCTTGAAGGCCCCTCGACACTCGCTGTGGAGTCATTCGGGATTTTTGTCTCATGGACATCACAATTCCGCTCTTCCCTTTGCCAGCTCTGCTTCCTTCGCCCCTCGCAGGTCAAGGGCGCCCCCACAAGCTTGCGTCTCAGCCTCTGCTCCCTGAAGCGGTTCCCTTTCCCACAGGGAAAGTCAAGTGATTGGCCAGGACTCCACAGATGGGGGACGCGGGCGTCAGGGCTGCCAGTCACTCTCTCAGGCTCTCGTGACCTTCTGCAAGAACCGAGAGGGGATCCTATGTGTGCAGCCAGACTCCACACGGAGCTCAGAGACCCAGACAAGCGTCCCCCAGAGAATTCTGAGCGTGTGTTGTTCTTCTAAGGTAGGGTTTGGGCTCAGTCCATCTTTGGAAATTTATATAATTTATATTGAATTGCACAAATGACATATGATACCTTTCTTTAACCAAAAAAGTAAAAACACTTCAATTAACACCAAAATCCCAGTGCTGGTTTCGATAAAGCTTGCTCCTAGCACAGATAAACACAAAATCTCAGTGAGCTAAGAGAAGTCTATTCCTGGCTTTTGTAAAGTTCAATCCAGGGTTCCTCCCCTGCAGGCAGCTCTGCCCCAGACAGAGGTACAAGAACGTGGCTCCTTCCTGTGTGGCTCCTCCATCTGCTACACACAGCTTCCAAGGCCCTAGTGTCACATGTGCAAGGTTACAATGAGCCAGGCCTAGAATTGCCATATGTCCTTTACCCATTGGCTGAATGTGAGTCACGTGACTACACTTAACTGCAAGGGATGCTGGGAAAGGCTGTCTAGCGGAGTCACCAGAAGGGACAGGAGACAGGCATGGGACAAGTCAGCCAGTATCCTCTGCTCAGCTGCCCTCAACACGTTCAAAACAGATTTCTGCTCTCTTCTTCCCCAAAAGTAGGCCCTTTGATCAGTTTATTGCATTCCCTTCTAGCCTTTTTCTCTGCATCACCTAAATATCTTGACATCCACACAAATACATAAAAACAGCATTAGTGTATGTGTTTTTCTCATCGACAGTGCCAACCCCCTGGGAGAACGCTATCTGTTGGCAGAATTACAGCTTGTTCCTCTTTATTGCTGCCTACTGACCCACAGTGAGCTTCTCATAGCCCATTTAGCCCTTTCTCTACTTATGGGCATCAGCATATTTGTTCTCAAAATCCCCTCCCCCAAATTTAACTTTGGTAAACACTGCGGAACTGAAGGTCTCAGTGTCTATACCCAGGATTAATGGGTAGTGGTGGCTGGGGAGGCGCTCTCTGTCCTGCTGGCTCTGTCTCACCACGTGGTGACCTCCACCGGGCTGTGATGTACAAGAAGAGCCCCAGCAGACGCCAGCACCACGCCCTTGCACTTCCCAGCCTCCCAAACCAGGAGGGAAATAAATCCTTTGTCAGCTCGGGTCACAGAGAGCAGATTGAGACGTCATGCAGAAGACGAGCGATGACTTAAACCCGTGCTGTGACAGAGTCACGCAGTGACGTAGCAGTGGACTTCAAAAAGTTCATGGAAAAAGCACTTAAAAAAAACAAGCTTTATTTGGTGCAAGCAAAATTGAAAGCCATACATAGTTTTTCATAGCTTGTATTTCCACAACCTTTGGAAGATCCCACATATGCATAGATTTCAAAATTATTTACACCAAAATAAATTTATCTTTTAATTCCATTTTCTATTAACTTTTAGACTTTTTTTTTTAAAAAAAAAGTCTTATTTGTTTATTTGAGAGGTAGAGTTAGTTATAGGCAGGGAGGGTGAGACAGAGAGGAAGGTCTGAACCATCCGCTGATTCACTCCCCAAACGGCTGGATCTGAGCTGATCCGAAACCAGCAGCCAGGAGCTTCTTCCAGGTCTCCCACGTGGGTGCAGGGGACCAAGCACTTGGGTCATTTTACACTGCTTTCCCAGGCCATAGCAGAGAGCTGGATCAGAAGGGAGCAGCCGGGACTCCAACCAGCACCCTTATGGGATGCTGGCACCAAAGCGGAGGCTTAGCCTACTGCACCACAGTGCTGGCCCCAACTTTTGGATATTTTTAATTCATTAACTTTTCATTTATCTGAAACTCAGAGAAATGGAGATAAACAAAGAGAGATCTCTCATATGTTGGTTTATTCCTCAGATACCTGTGACAGCTGGAGCTGGACCAGGTCTAAGCCAGGAGCCTGGGTCTCCCCCGTGGCTGGCAAGGACCCAAATAATTGATCCATCACCTCCTACCTCCCAAGATGCTCATTGGCAGGAACCTGGAAGCAGAAGCAGAGCCTGGATTCAACCCCAGTTACTCCAATATGGGATATGAGCACCCAGAGTGCCAGCATAACTGCTCTGCCAAAGCCAGTCCCCTCATGAACTCTTGAAGTATCCTCACACCTCTCAACAAGGGTTTAGGGACATGAAGATGGCATGTAAACCCACCTATGCTCAAAAACCCCTTAGAAGCCAGCCATCTCCTTGGAATAATGAGTTCCAATAAACTCTAAGAAAGCTGGGATTTTTTTTTTTTTTTAATGAAGAAACAGATCACCATGTCTTTGAGGAGTAGATGTTATGGGCAGTTTTAAATGGTCTAGATTATAAGAAAAATACCTTCAAAATCTGTATCTTCAAAACATAATCTAGCAGAACCCTACTCAAGCATGTGGATTAAGCCACCAGAGACTTGCAGAACCCAGGGCCACTGAAGGGGTGTTGGATCCACGTCTCCTTCATCCCTCACACCAGAGCGCGCCCAGGCTCAGTGCCACAGCAGACAGAGCCACAGCAGCCCCGAGCGCCCCTCTGTCTTTCCCTTCCCTCACAGCATGCGAATTCCTCCTGGTGCCTTTGCCTACATTAGAAGTGTAGGATTTGACATGAATCAGTTCCATAAACTCACTTTCTCCCCTACTCTGCCCCAGCTATAGTAGACCCGGAGTTCCTCACATGTGGGACTCAAGGAGGATTTGTCTCCGTATTCCCCATGGCGTTTGGCACAATGATGGATCGATGGGCTGAATGCATGGCTAGGCAAGCACAGGTCAGCTTCTGTTCTGAGCTCAAGGGCAGGAGACAAGCTAGACACCGGACATTGGCACCAGTCCACCAATCTCTCTGCTTGATGAAGAAAAGCTGCGTGGGAAAGGGCAGCGTGGGAAAAATAAATGAGTCGGGAGAATTGGATTCTAATCCCCGATCCATCACCTCTAGTCCCCAAGAGGATCTGGCCAAGTGCTCCCCTCTTTGACCTTTAGTAAAGGCAGTATATTAGTTTCCCAGGGCTGCTATAACAAATTACCTTGAACTTTGTGGCTAAAAATTCCTCTCTCGCAGTCACGGAGGCCAGGAGTGTGAAATCGAGGTGCTGGTGGGGCTGTGGGCCTGACGGCTCTGGTGGAGCGTCCTCTCTTACCTCTTCCAGCTTCTGGGAGCCCCTGGCGTTCCTCAGCTTGAGGCTGTACCACTCCACTGTCTGCCGTAGCCTCTAGATGGCTTGCTCCTCCTCTGCCTTCTAACAGGGGACGGCTCTCATATAAGGACCCCAGTCACTGGATTTAGGGGCCACTTTAGACCCAGGATGGACTCATCTCATGGCCTTTATTTTCAAAGAAAGCTGTATTCACAGATCCTATGGATTAGGATTTTGATATGTGTTTTGGGGAGACGCAATTACATCCCCAACAGAGGGGTTGGATGAAATGACCCCTAAACATTATTTCAGGCCTAACACCTTTTAAATTACTACCTTAGTCTTTCAAAGAGGGGCACTCCGTGAGGAAGTTGGGAGAGAAATCAAGATCCTAAAAGGGTCCTAGGTTAGCGCAATTAATATGCATCTCCCATTTGCACAAACAGAAGTCAAAGCAGGTCCTTTGTCCTCATGTGCACTTTACACAAAGAACACAAATGCAAAATAGTACGATGGCATTTCCAAAGGGTCATGCAAAAATGAAAGGAAAAGATGAACTTATTTTGGTGCAAAACATTTTGAAACCCATGTATCCAAGCCGCATCCAAAGAGTTTATAAAAAACGTGCATTATGCCGGCGCCGTGGCTCAACAGGCTAATCCTCTGCCTTGCGGCGCCGGCACACCGGTTCTAGTCCCGGTCGGGGCACCGGATTCTGTCCCGGTTGCCCCTCTTCCAGGCCAGCCCTCTGCTGTGGCCTGGGAGTGCAGTGGAGGATGGCCCAAGTGCTTGGGCCCTGCACCCCATGGGAGACCAGGAAAAAGCACCTAGCACTTGGCTCCTGCCATCGGATGAGTGCGGTGTGCCGGCTGCAGCGCGCCGTCCGCGACAGCCATTGGAGGGTGAACCAACGGCAAAGGAAGACCTTTCTCTCTGTCTCTCTCTCTCACTGTCCACTCTGCCTGTCAAAAAAATAAAAAAAAAAAAATTAATAAAAAAAACCGTGCATTATGAGAACACTGTACATGGACTTATGAATTTTTTGCATGAAACTAAAATTATTTCAGAATCCCTTTTTCTATGAACTTTTTGAAGTCCCTCATGGGGCTGCAACACAAATCATATCCCAACATCCAGCAGAGACGAGACAGAGGGAAAACAAAGTATGATCTCTTCGCATGGCTCAGCTTGCAGAGTTGTGGGGTGAAGTGTGTGGTGTTCCAATAACTTGGGGGTCCCCCAAGGAAAATGTGTCCTTTCTCAGGTGGTCATGGGAGAGATAGCAACAGCAGCACCTGAGACCCATTCACTCTGTTGCCCCCGGCCACTGTGGGTGGGGCTTCCAGTCCTTCCTAACAACAGGGCGAGCCAGCTGTCCCCAAGGACGCGTATAAGAGAGCAGCCACCCCGGGCCTGCCTACCCCAAATACTTAAAAAAAAAAAAATCTTGGTAAAAGACAACCGACAACCACATCCTCACATTTCCAACACATCATTTGTCTACATCCAAACCATATGATGACAGCATTTCCGCAGTCAGCCTTCTATTTCAGGACTATTGGCTAATTTAGGGTAAGACTGCTTCCATGTGGTATTTGGCATTTAAAAAGTTACTTGTGGGGCTGGTGCTGTGACATAGTAAGTTAAGCATCTGCCTGCGACACTGGCCTCTCATATGGGTGCTGATTTCAGCTGCTCCACTTTCGATCCAGTTCCCTGCTGATGGCCTGGGAAGGCAGTGGAAGATAGCCCAAGTGTTTGGGCCCCTGCACCCACCTGGGGGACAGGGAAGAAGCTCCTGGCTTCTGGCTTCTGATTGGCACAGCTCTGGCTGTTGTGGACATTTGGGGAGCGACCCAGCCAGGGGATAGAAGACCTCTCTCTGTCTATAACTATGCTTCTCTCTCTCTCTCTCTCTCTCTCTCTCTTTGACAGGCAGAGTGGACAGTGAGAGAGAGAGAGAGAGACAGAGAGAAAGGTCTTCCTTCCGTTGGTTCACTCCCCAAATGGCTGTTATGGCTGGCGCTGCGCTGATCCGAAGCCAGGAGCCAGGTGCTTCTCCTGGTCTCTCCCATGCGGGTGCAGGGCCCAAAGACTTGGGCCATCCTCCTCTGCCTTCCCGGGCCACAGCAGAGAGCTGGACTGGAAGAGGAGCAACCGGGACAGAATCCGGTGCCCCAGCCGGGACTAGAACCCGTGGTGCTGGAGCCGCAGGTGGAAGATTAGCCAAGTGAGCCTCGGCGCTGGCCGTCATTGGGTCTTACCTCTGGGGGATAATCCTTAAAAGAGGGTTGTTTACCAAAGCCAAGTTGGGCTTGCTCACTCTTCTCTCTCGCTCGCTCGCTCTCTCGCTCTCTCTCTCTCTCCCTCCCTCCCTCCTTCCTGGCTCATAAGATCATTCCTTTGCACACACTGCCTTGCCGTCCTCTAGCCTCATTAGAAAGCTGAACCAATGGTGCCACCTGATCTTGGACTCCAAAACCGTGAACCAAAGTGAACCCCTTTGCTTCACAAGGAGCTTCTCTTATGTATCTTGTTGTAGCAATGAAAAGCTGGCTAATACAGAAGCCGTCTGGATGCTTGGGGAAGGCACTTCCTGGATGAGCTGCCTGGGGGATACCTCAGTGAAGAGTCTCTGGTGGTAGGAAACTGAGACCTCTACTGCTCACATGAGGTCTTGATTGGAAGGCTCTGGGGAGGCGCAGAGGATGGAAGCAAAGCTGCAGGACCAGGCCAGGCCAAGCCACTGACCAGAGCAGCTCGGGGAACCTGCGCAGCAGCTTGAGCCTCTGTGGTTCTGCAGCAGACGGATGACCATCGGCTGTGCTTGGACTTGATGCTGCTCTGTCTGGGTTCGAATTCCAGAGACGGAGCATCCCACAGGATCTGCTTGAGTCACAGGGTCCTCACACTGACCTTGCCTTGGCTGAAGAAGGGCAGCGTCCCTAGACATCATGTCCACTGGTTCTGTCTAATGACAGGTGTACTTCTCCAAAGGAAACTGAGGTGCCCTCCCCTCCAGCAGGAAGCAGCAGGGACAGTCTATTGGAGACACAGGCTAAGGAGCTGACAAGGAGTGGGTGAAGCACCCAGCATCCAGGGGGCTGGGCCCACCCCTGAGCCCCAAGGAGCCAGGAGAGGGAGGTGCTAGTAGAGCCTAAGGAAGATGCAGGAGAGGCTGCCCCAGCAGGTGCTGGCCTGAGAGAAAGAGGCCACGGCCAAACAGAAACTCAGCAGGAAGTGCACAAGGGGCTTAGCTTAAATCCCCATGTGCTCTGGCGCCCTCCAAGTCCCTGCCAGGATTTTCCAATATAAACCCAGAGAGCAGGAGCTCCCGGTGATGCCTTCTACAGAGGTCAGAAGTCTGCAGAGGCCAGGTCATAGATACCAGCCTCCAAGCACCAGAACAGGCCAAAGAATGGCCAATAATGGATCTGGAGTTCAGAAGGAAAACATCCAAGACAGGTGCCCACATCCCTTTAGACTGCACCCCTTTGAGGCTGCCTTCTGATTCCCCAACTTTCGTTTAAGAAGTCAGCTTCCTCCCACTGGTAGAGCTACTGGGCATTTAATCAAGGCAAGACGAGCATGGTGTGGAGGGCCAGGCAGCTCATGAGATGGTGATGAGAATAGACGCCAGCCAGTCTACGCGCAGCATAAATCCACTTCCGGAAGCCAGGAGAAGGGAAGAGAGAGAGGAGCCAGAAGAAGAGAGTCCATTGTTTCCCAGCCTGGAGGGTAAGAAAAGAGCACCGGGAAGAGAGCTCAAGGCGTATTTGATGAGTTTCCACTATGTGGAAATGGATGGTTTGCTGCTTATTTCTAAAAGCCTGACTTCATTAAGGTGATGGCGTCCAATACATCCGGGAACCTTTTCCTCCCTGTGGGGAAAATAAGCCAGGGGTAGAGCTCTGAGACAGTCCCAAGAGGTGTCCCATGGAGTACCTTTGACAGAGGATTAACTGTCACCATTCTGAATATTGAAGCTATAATGCAACCGTGTAGACCATTGTGTCACCACCCCCCTCCCTGGAGAATAATGGCCAATTAGACTCCTCGTGCAGTAATAGTCATAAAAGCAAGGCTCTCAGCTGAGACTGAGGGAAAGCACCACTTTAGCAATTGCGCTTCCTTTACCTGTCAAAGGAAGGAGTCTCTGGCCAAAGACTCGATCCTTGGCAGAGGGGGTGAAATGACATCAATGGACTCCGAGCTCATGGCTGGGGTGGAAAGACGCACTGTGCCTCCCACATCCATTCTGTGCTCTGCAGATGGCAACCTGCTTTCAGGTATGCCCTGTCACTGACCCTCACAACTGGCCTCGCCACGGGGATTATCTCCCTTCGTTCTCCTAGCTCATGTCTTAGGCTGAATTTCCCCGGAAGTTAACCCCGCAAGACTTGACTACAAGTGCGTGTTCCAAAGATCATCCCAGGAAATGCCAGTGTGGAGTAGAGAAGGGAGACAGAGAGGCAAGAGAGCCAGTGTAGACGAACGCTGAGTCATTCCTGGGGGCAACTGAATCCCAGCGCCATGAAGAACCGCAGGGAAAGAGCAGAAGATGTGGCTTAGAGCTGCCCTACTCAAGGGTGCAGAGGCCAGGCTGTGTATGCTCCACCGCCACTTTTTCACCGGCTCAGGGCTGCTGAGGGTAGAACTTTCTAGCACTAAGGGCTTGTGTACTTATGCTAAGACAAAGCCCTCAGCCCCAGGCAACAGTGCACAGTGAACAGGCACTGCGTGATGACTGCCAGGGACACAGGGGCTGGTCGCTTTGCCAGCAGAACCAGGATGTGTGTGGCCACAGCTGCCTGCCAGTCTGCACCATGCCAGCCCCTCTGGGTCCCTGCTGGCCTCCACACAGAGAGGTTTATCTCTGGCCTCCCCTGCAGTTAGGGTGGCTCTGCTGGGTTCTGGGCAAGATGTGACTTTTTCAATAGAAAGGAAGAAGCGCACAAAAAGACCCGCCGCTCTGGCTGCCCGTGTTTGCAGCCCCGACACACCGAGTGCAGTCAGGCAGCTGGGCCAGTGGCGCTCACGGGGACCACACTGACGCGCTGTGGCATCATTTGTACTCTGAACCAACAGGGAAACTGCATACCTCAGACTTGCCAGAAAGTGAAAAATAAATAAAATAAATGTGTGAATGGTTGATGTCACTGTTAGCTGGGCTTCCTGTTACTTACAGCCCAGTGCATTCCTTATGGTAAATTTGATTTTATCTCTGCATATAAAGTGCGTAACATGGTGCGTTTGACTGTTCTTCCTCATTCTGCTAGTTATTATAAGATAGAGAGCTGAGTGTGTGTGGCACATGCTTAAAAATGCAGAGTGACGTTGTACTTAGGGATCTGGAAGTAGATTCTTTCATCATTGACCATACCCAGGTGATCAAAGCCCCCAAGATGTACCTACGGAGCCATGTCGGATGAACCCATACATGAGCTCCCCAAGTCGCCTTGAGATGACCTTCACTAAAAAAGAACAAATTCTTTCTAAACTGGAAGAAAAGGATATCCTAGAAGAAACCAAAGAAGCAAAAGCTATGCTTCAGGAATAAATTCAGCATAAAATAAATGCAAATTTAAAAAAATGGAAAGACTGTCTTTGCCTTGAATGCTTTTAGTAATCAAAATATGGTGGAGATGTAAGCACATATATGTCAGAGCCTAAATTATACAATGGAATAATCAGATAACTAAAATAAGAGACTTTTTTATATTTTCTTTTTCTCAGTATGCGATTTTATATCTTAATTGGATAGGCAGGGGTGAGTTCTCATTGACACTGTAGATCTTTGAAAGTGGTGAGAGAGTCTTAGGTACCCAACACTCAGTGAATTTGTATTCTCATTACATTTTTCTGGGCAACATTCTGCAGGTGGATACTGTATGTGACAGTTCTTATCCCATTGGTCCAGTCTTTTTGAACCTGGTGTCAGTGCACACATCTGACACTCCTATCTCCTTGCTGGTAAACTCCCGGCTCTCTAATGTCCTAGAGGTATATACATCTTGAAGGCTACACCATGGATGCACTGGGAAATGTTGATGGAATACAGACAGTCAGACCACCACAATTCTCACACTTAACGTATTTTCAACCTTTTACCATGACATGAAGGTGACACTGTTCAGTAAAAAACCATACTTAGAGTTTCAATCTTTTCCAGAGCCAGTGACATGCAGTATGGTACCCTCGTAGGAGACTGGGTGGTGGCATTGGGCCACAGCTCCTGGTCAGTCCCCAGATTGTGAGGGAGAAACAAGGGAGTCTCCCCGGTGCGCTGCGTGGCTAAGTATGATGGATGTCAGGTGAGCTGCGTGCACGCATGCATTTTCCACGCCAGGTCACTTCACTTACAACGGTGGTGATTGGGATGCAGCCCCTCGCCAGTGGAGGAGCGTGGTATGCTAGTCACCACTCATGAGTGGCAGAAGCCCCTTCTCACCACTCTCCTGCAGAAGCCACTCTGCTAGGCCAGACGTGGATGACTAAAATTATTTTAATGAGTTAATTGATGTTGTCTTTTCCTCAAAGCTCTCTTTAGCTTTTTTAATCTCGGAATTTATCCTGGTGTTAGGGAGCTCCTCCCCGCAGCACTCTCCCTGTCCTGCCCCTCCCCTGAGCACCGCTCATGAATCCGTTAGATCAGAAGCCAGCCCAACCCTGCTGGACCGAAGGGGCGGAAGGGTCACTTGGGCAGGAATCAAGTTCAAGGTGGATGAAAAACACACTGGGGTGTAAACAGACTCTTCATTTCCAGACACTGAAGAGTCAATTAGTTCAAGAATGCAAGGGCAAGCCTTGATGTGAGAGAGAGGATGGCAGACAGAACAGGGAGCTGTTAGACATTGAACGTTTGTGTCTCTGTAGCCATGTGCCAAAGCCCTAACCTACGCCGTGTGATGATATTTGGAGAAGGGACTTTGGAAGGTAAGCTGGGCTCGAAGGGGACCCTCTTGATAGAATCAGTGCTCATAGAAAGAGACACCAGAGAGCCTGGAGCGCTCTCTCTCTCTCTCTCTCTCTCTCTCTCTCTCTCTCTCTCTCGTGAGGACACAGCTAGAAGGAAGCTGTCTACAAGTCAGGAAGAGCTCTCATCAGAAACCAGAATGGCACCTTGAACTTGGACTTGTCAGGCTCCAGAGCTGGGAGAGGATGAGCTTCCTGCCCTACGGTGTTCTGTTATGACAACCCAAGCTGACTAAGACGGCGTCTTGGATTTGAGTGGAAGCTCAGCTCTTAGGTGATACTCAAGCTATACCCAAGAATTATAAATATTATCCTTGATACCCTGACTTCTCCTCATTTTCAAGATTTCTTTTTATGTAGTGTTTTTCTCAAAACCAAGCATATCTGTAGTTACAAGTTACAATTAAAGGGCATCCCATGTATTAGTTGGGAAAATATTCTAGAGACAAAAAAAAATCAATCAACCATACGGGAAATGGCTTCCATTCATTTTAAAGTCTTTGGGTGCCACAAAAGCAAGCAGTATGTTAATATGACATTTACAAATCACCCCAACCACTCTCTAATTAACTTATTGTGTGCCTACTCTAAACTAACATATGCAGAATTAGAGGGGAAACACTTATTTGTCCTGTTGCTAAGAAACCAGTATAATTTGCATAGTCAAAAAATCATTAGTATATTTAAGCTGAAGTCTTATCAATTTATAATAGCCAGGTTTAAAACATGAGATCAAAGTCTTAGCGTTGCTTTTTTTTTTTTTTTAACCATTCTTAAAGAAGTGGCTCAGAGCACAGTGTGATGGTACCTGAGACAAAACATTACAAAGAACCTCGCTGGTGTTTTATGTTACTAACAGCTCCTTGCTCATTCCTGGGGTGACCTGAGGGAGGTCAGAACTGTACAAGGCTGACAGACAGGTGGCTGCATTTGACATGACGTGCTGTGCGGCTCAGCAGACACCCGGATTCCGCACGGGCTCAGATTGGCATCCGTGACCGAAGATGACATCTCCAAACTGACTTCATCTATGCTTCCGTGAACTCCAAATATACTCTCTTTTTCCTGGACGGATAATTCTGTGGTAAAGCTTAATGTCCACATCAGGCACAGTGACATATGAACACCAATTATTAATAATAAGATAGATCGACTGTAACAATAAAAGTTATGTGAATGTGGTCTCTTGCTTGAAGCGGTAAGACAAACGTCAGTATTTTCTGACCTTGATTTCGGGTAACTGAAATGATGGAAAATGAAATTGTGAATAACAGTCTATGTTTCTACCTAAGATAGAGGCCAAGGACGTGGACTTGGGAGCTGCCAGTGCTGCTGTTAACTACATAGGTAACTCTGGGACGGTTAGTTAACCCCTATGAGCCTTGATGTTCTCACCTGTACAATGGGAATAATCCTAAGTACCTCATAAGGTTACTAGGACTCCACATTTTTTAAAAGTATCTTAAAAAATATTCCTTAATGAGTTCCCTAACCAAGACAGGTACAGGTGTTGCTCCTAAAAGTGGTACATTATTGCCCAATACAAAGGAACAGCAACTCGGGAGAGGGTCCTATCACACAGCCAGACTGATGGAACCCAGCAGAGGTTTTTTATGGTTACCCTGAAGGATGTTGTGCTTTGGGATAAAACATGGCTGGTGAGAAGTAGCACAGTCACCAACAAAGAAACTGGACATAGCCAGCCGGGCAGAGGGGCCGCAGGAGGGCACTGGGGCAGTGGTCAGAAACCTTGGTGTGCGTCTCGGCTCCAGTACTGACTAGAAGGGTTGCATGTCTCCACCATCACAGAGCCTCAGCTGCACTGTTGGGTAGTGAGGAGTGATAAAGACTCCTGTACCTGGGCTCCTGGATGCCCCACAGTGATCACACGCCACAGTCAATGTGGGTATGAATTTCATTTTGAAATTAGAGGCTGTTCCCATAGCAAATGTTCATTAAACAAAGCAAAGCATCTCCCAAAAAACCTCACCCATCTGATCCAAAGCAATCAGAGCTGCGGGATTTCCCTTGGCTCTTTAACATTCATTATCTGCGGTTGGATTTTTTCGGAAAAAAATTTTTGCATTTTCATGTTGTGATCAAGGGAATATACAGGTGTGCATCTTGTTTTTATTTGGTTTTATGATTTTCGTATCATTGAAATGGCTATCCAAGACCATCATTTATTTATTTATTTTTGAAAGATTTTAGTTATTTACTTGAAAGGCAGAGTTACAGAAAGAGAGGGAGAGACATATACAAAGAGAGAGATTTTCCACTCGCTAGTTCACTCCTCGAATGGGCACAACAGCTGAGAGTGGGCTACGCTGAAGCCAGGAGCCAGAAGATTCATTCCAGTCTCTCATGTGGGTGTAGGGCCCCAAGCACTTGGGCTGTCTTCCACTGCTTTCCCAGATGCATTAGCAGAGAGCTGGAGCAGAAGCGGAGCAGCCAGGACTCAAAGCAGCTCCCATGTGGGATCCAGCATCACAGGCAGCGGCTTAACCTGCTGTGTCACAACACCAGCCCAAGACCATCACTTAAATAGCCCATGACTTTGATTTTGTTATAAACCTTAGGTTATTACAAAAATCACATTACAAAAATTTTTGTGTTTTAATATCTTAAAGTTTATCTTCACTGTTTTTCCTTTGAAGTCATAGGAATATGAAATTACTGAGCCACACTCTCAGGAAAGTGGCTTACAAAAATATTTATTTGAAAGGCAGAGTGATAGAGACAGAAGGAAAGATGAGAGAGAGAGGGAGAGAGAGAGAGATCTTCCAATCACTGGTTCCCTTGTCAAATGCCTGTTTCAGTGAGGGTGAGGCCAGACAGAAGTCAGGAGCCTGAGCCCCATTTGGGTCTGCCACGTGGGTTGCAGGGGGCTCAAGCACTCAGACCATCGGACCATCGTTACTGCCTTCCCAAACATCTTAGCAGGAAACAAATCCGAAGTGGAGCAGCCAGAATTCCAGCCAGGCGCTTTGATACGGGATGCGTGCATTCCAAGCCGTGGCTTAACCCATTGCACCACTATGCCTGCCCCAGTGAAAAGCTTTTTATTTTTTTTTAAAACCGTGACTGTAGGGAAGCTGAAAGGACTGCTAATATCTACATCTGCCAAGTTCTCCCTGCAGCAGACACAGGATCGCACTGTGTCCCTGGGGAACGAGTCGCAGAGCGCCCAGGGATCCTGTGTCAGTCCTGGGATGGGAATAGGCATCAGCAGAAATGCAGCCCTCGCGTGCACTCGCCAGGGGAAGGAGAACGGCAAGTCCACAGGTCACAACCCGATCAAGCCAGCTGCGGACAAGCCGCGCTATGGGGACAAGGCACTCCTCCGTCTCTGGGCGCCTTCTCCATCTGAAAATGGAGGTCTTTCTAGTTCGGAAGATTCCCTAATCTGCCCCAGGTCCTTGTCCCTGTCTCCTGGGAGTTTCTAACCCGCTGCTCCCCAATGAGGCAAGGTGCAGCATGGCTCTGGTGGCCTTGGCAGCACCCCCTGGGCTGGGGACAAGCAGATGCACGCCAGGCAGGGCTTGTCTGGAGAGGATGCACTTGATCGTCAGGCCCAAAGTCCTTCTTGCTGAAGCTGCGCTCAGCTCTGGGTGGGAGGTGGAACACGTGGCTCCTCAGGAAATGCTGTTGGCTTCTCTGGCTTTGGGAGGGGCGGATCCAAAATCATTCACTCAAATAAAGTACAATGGACGTTATCTCATCAACGAAAGAAAAAGAAAATGTCACCTAGGCCTAAAATGAAATATCCCCATGCCCTGCAGACTAGAATATTCTATTCCCATGACTGAAATAGAAATGGCATGATATAAACGACTTCACAAATACTTTCGCTAGTAATTCTCTTGAGCGGTGAGTATTTGGCCTGATCTCTGACCCCTCTGTCCCACATGGAAGCGCTCAGTTTCGATTTTGGGCTCTGGCTCCTGACCCCAGTCTCCTCCTAATGCGGACCCAGGGAGGCAGCAGGCGATGGCTCAAGCAGATGGTTTCCCGCTGCCCATGCGGGAGACCTGGATTAAGTTCCCAGCTCCTGGCCTCAGCCCTGGTCCAGTCTGCGTTGTTCAGGGTACTTGGGGAGCAAGCTGGTAAATGGGAACTCTGTCTCCCAAATAAATAAAATTCTACAAATTAATGAGAATTAATTAACTGTTTCACAGCAGTGCAAACCATTGGCTTCAATGTGAACTTATGTTCACGTCCAATGGCTAATTTCAGTTACAGCGAAGGGGTGATCCCAAAATAGCTCCACAATAACTTCCATAAACATTTTAGCATTTGACTCAGCTAAAACACCTTGTTCCCCGGGGAATAAGACAAAAAGGTTAAGACAACCTCAGTGATTCTGACCTCAGGGATTTCATGGAGTGAGTCTTGGGGTGAGTCATGTGTAGGTGTGAGACAAGAGAACTGGGTGTGCCCCACTGGCTGCACCCCTCTGCTCTTCCGCCTGGGAAAGGCATTTTGCGACCTTGAACTTCAGTTTCTTCATAAAGGACACAAAGACAGCTGTACCAGAAACTTAGTAACTCCAGCGTCCATCCTGACTGCAGCACAATCTTCTGCTATTGAACTGATGGGACTGAGATCTTCCTTGTATCCAAAAAGGTAAACAGGCAGCCAGTGATGTTACAGAGAAGGCTACAGCCCTGGGCTTACAAAGAGGGAATGGGAGACTGATCGTGGGCCCTGATGCACCACCCCCACCACGTGTCTGGACCTTTTTGTCTTGTGCTCATGGTCCCTTCTGCTAAGAGTACGGCCATGTGCCTGCCACCTGACAATGCCAATGACGGGCCACCAGCACAATGCTGTTCCGGGAGACGGGATCCCCTGGTGTCAGTTTCCGTAAGCACGCTCCATGATGTGCACACACCAGAACTGCCCATCAGTACGCTGCTCCGAACCCCAGGCCCTCTTTGAGTGTCACAGGGCTGTGTTTGCAGCGTGTCACAGGGCTGTGTTTGCAGCCCTGTGACTTTGGGCTCAGCCCTGTGACCTTCTGCCGACAGGATGCATGCAGCCCTGATGCCGCCAGCGGCGAGCCACGCTCTTGTGCTTGGCAGTGCATCGAGTTAGCCCGGCTCTTTGGCTTCTCCGTCCTTGCTTAGGAAGATCGCGTGCTGGCTAGCTGGCTCATCCCAGGAGGAGGATGAGAAACTCACAGCTGCAACAAGAAACCCAGTCTCTCCTGCCCACCCTCAGATGTGCCAGCAACACTAAAGGGTCTCTGTCTCAAGCCACTAAGTTTTGGAAGAGCTTGTTATGCAATTTCTTGTTGTGGCAGAAACTAATGACTAGGGAAAAACCAGGCACTTTTCTGGAAGGGGCATGCATTTGTCTAGAGGCAAAACATCCAGGTTAAAGAGGCTTTGTTTGTTGCAAAAATACAGATGTTAGGACTTCCTACACCGTGGTCAGCCTCCACTGGGCTGGCACCTGTGTGACTTTGGGTGCGTGAACTTCCCTTGGCCTCAGTTTGTGTCTCTGTAAAGTGGGCTAGCTGTGTAATTAGATTTCTATGAGGATTAAATCTGAGAGCAAGGGCAGGTGTCTGGCCTGGTGCCCAAGATGCCTCTGGCCTGGGTTTGACTCTGAGCCCTGGCTCCCAGTGACAGCTCCCTGCTGACGAGGGCACTGCAAGGCAGAGATGATGGCTCGGGTGCTAGAGCTTCTGCCATTCGTGTGAGAGACGTGGCTGGAGCTCCTGGCTCCTGGCTCCTGGCTCCTGGCTCTGGTCCTGGACCGACAGCCTTTGTGGGCCCTGGGGAGTGAACCAGTGGATGGGCACTATCTGTTTCTCTTTCTGTTTGCCTATCTGCCTCGAATAAAAAAAATAAAATAAAAAATTGGACAGGTGTTTGGCTTAGCAGTTAAGCTGCTGGTTGGTACACCCACATCCCATATCAAAGTGCTTGGTTTTGAGTCCTGGCTTTACTTCCCATTCCAATTTAGTGCTAATGCTCACCCCAGGAGACAGCAGGCGATGACTCAATAATTGGGTTCCTGCTACCCATGTGGGATACCTGGATCGAGTTCCCAAATTCAGTCAGCCCTGGTCGATCTGGGCATTTGGGGAGTGAAAAGGCAGATGGAAATTCTCTTTCTCTCTCTCCTTCTCTCTCTCTCTTTCTCTCTTGCCTTTGCAAATGATTTTTTTAAAAGATTTATTTATTTATTTGAAAGTCAGAGTTACACAGAGAGAGGAGAGGCAGAGAGAGAGAGAGAGAAAGGTCTTCCATCCAATGGTTCACTCCCCAATTGGCCGCAATGGCCAGAGCTGAGCCGATCCGAAGCCAGGAGGCAGGAGCTTCTTCCGGGTCTCCCATGTGGGTGCAGAGGCCCAAGGACTTGGGCCATCTTCCACTGCTATCCCAGGCCATAGCAGAGAGCTGGATCAGAAGAGGAGCAGCCAGGACTAGAACCAGCGCCCATGATGGCGCTTCAGTCCAGGGCTTCAACCTGCTGAGCCACAGCACCAGCCCCCAAATGATGTTTTTAAAACATGAGAACACTTAAACATTCACACTCAAAAATTGTAGCATTTCATTAGCTTACTGTTTTCTAAATTTCTATGGAACTTGGTATTCATATTACAAGATTCAGCCTATTATCTCAAAAAATAATATGGCTATATATCATCAGTTCTGATGGACAAGTGTTTTCCCATCCAGCAGACACAGGCACCCCAAGGGCAAGATTAGCTTTTGGTTCCTGCCGGGGATGTAGCCACCGTGAGCACTTTGAAAAGAGCCAAATCATTTTGTCTTGCTCTCACTCTGCTTCTTCCAGCCCCCTGATTATTCAGAGCTGTGCTCCCCGCCCCGTGCAACTGTATCCTTAGCTCATTTCTGCCCCGGACGAGCTCCCTTCTTCATGGAGAGCTAGAAGGTCTTCGCCAAGAGAGACTTAGACAAGGGAGGATCTGGAAGGTTTCTTTGTATGGGTGGTCAGAGTTGCTTGTTTATTGATTTGCCTTTATGGAAATGAAATAAGTTTTCTTTCTAAAATAAATTGACTTGATTTTTAAAACGTAAGTCTGTTTGAAGAGAAAAAAAGACAGATTAGGGACAGTACAAGTGGTACTTAGATATGGAAAAACGTCTTAAGATGTTTGCAGAGGACAGAGTTAATGAGTACTTAACTGATTAAAGCAGAAGTCTGTTTACAAAAGGAAATCAGCAGTGATGTCTCCTTTGCCAGAACATTCACTGAGTCAGACTTAGCAGGATAGATGGGCACCCCTCGCTGGGCTCTGCGTTTGCTGGGGTTACCCGGCTACAGCATAAGGAACCCTTTAAAAAAAAAAAAATCAACACGACATTTCTCATTTCAACACCCAGGGCACTGACAAGCAACTCCCTTCAATAGTCTTGGGGGGATACAGAATTTGTGTTTTCCAAGTTTATTGAAGCCAGCAGGAACCAGCTGCACACGTGCCAGACAGGCAGGGTGACACCGTGACTCCAAAGAGGCTGGCAACTCAGGCCAAGGTCGACTCCGCGTCCTCCCCGATCCATTTCCGGTCCCGGGAAGATGCGTGTGGAACAGAGTCGGCGAGACACAGGCCTTTCTGCCATCTCCCAGTGCCAACAGCCATTGCGGACGCCCAATTAGCATTCCTAGGAGTCCCGGCTTCCTGAGGGCTCCGCGGGCTCCGGGCTCCGCCGAGAGCCTTGGAGCATCTGCTGTGCATTTTGCATTTCGTCCCCGTTTGGAGCAGTTTCGTCCTGAAGCGCTGTTTCCTTGCGGCTTCCTCCTGGAGCGCTCACGACAAACCGCCCCGCTTTGTTCCTGCCCTCCCAGGCCCCGAAGGGCGCTGGGGAACACACAAAATTTGTTTCTAATTTTGCGTCTGCCAAAACATTCCTGGGGTAACAATACAAGCCTATAAAAATAGGATGCACCAGCCCTCGCGTTGCGCAGAATAAACAAATCCAAAAGGAATCAAAGGCAGCGCCTGGAAAGGCTGCGTGATCTTTCTACACCCACCCCCTGTGTCCCCGGCTCCTGCAAACTGGGCCCTAAACTCTGATTGGAGACCTCCTATTTTATTCTTTATTGTTTACAACAAATAATCGCGACATAAGCAAATGAGGAGAAACACCCCGGCTTCCTTCTTCCCCTGGGTTTTGTAAGATGAAGGCCTCCAAGGACAATTTAAGAGAACCAGGAATCCAATTTCCTGACGGCGTTAGGAGTTTTATTTTTAACTCTGGCACTCAAAATAATAGACACTGTGCATGTACTCTGCAGCTGGGGCACACAGAGATGGGAGGCACTCTTCCATTTTTGTTTTTAGAAAAGTTCAGGCTAACTCCGAGTTCTGAATGCCTGAATCTTGGCCAAGGTGATGTCATTCAATCTATAATGAAAACAGTGTCACTGAGAGAATTAATTCATTATGGTGGAATTAAGTTAAATCCTTTATGATATGCCATTAAGCACCCACACTAACTTGCTTGTCTCAAACTGCAGGAAGCTGACTCAAACACACACACACACACACATACACACACACCAAGTTCCAGCCTCAAACCTCATAAAAAAAATAGGGGTAACTTTCAAAGTTAAATTCATGTAATTATGAAAAATATTTATAAATCTTACGCTATTTAAGCATCTTAAGATGTCTCAAATGCTGCAGTGGACCAACTGTGTTGTGGTTTCTATAGCATCTTTGCCAGAGGGAGGCTGGCTTGCTGGGTAAATAGTTATTATGTATTTTTATAAGTGTATTTGCTTTATTACTCAGGCCCTAAGCAGCCAAATTGCACAAGGATTGCTCAGCAATTCCAAATCCTCACAACATTATGATACTCAGTCCAGATATGATAAAAACAGGATTGCCAGAGTTGCAGTTGAGATTTTAAGGACATTCCTAATCCCCCAGTTTACCATGTAATCAACACATGCTGATTCTGTTAGGTCCCACAGAAAGCAAGGAACAAATGGAATATTCTTCCTGTCCTTCGGAATTTTCCAGTTCAGTCTGGAGCCACTACATGTTCGAGTAGAAAGTCTGTCCTGGGGGATCCGGGCAGAAGGCGCAGAGCCGCGTCTCTATCAGCCATGCACTTCCTACCAGCTATTTCTCCTTCCGACACCAGATTTCTCCTGGCTCATCACACACTTATCTAGGATGACGACTGCTTATGGGGGTAGGGGCGGGGGCTGTTGGGTGTCTTAAGAGAAAGAAAAAAATATGATGACAATATTCAATATGGTAACTCGTATGATAATAGCTTGGCTTTTTTTTTTTTTTTAAATAAAGGTTACCGCTTCAAAAATTAGGTCATTTCAACCTGGTAGAAAAGAATGCATTCTCAAAAGATAACTGAAAAAAAATCACAATTCGTGTTCAAAGCATCTTGCTTCTGTTAGGTGACAAGCAGAAATTTCCTGAGCTGGATAAAATGACTTGACAATAGGGCTCATATAGTTTCTATCGAAAGTGGCTGTCAAAAAAGTTGTCGCAATCACACTCCATCGTTAATGACACCCTGCCAAGCTCCCTCTACAAAGATCTCAGCCCCAATACTGTCACAGCCCACCGCTGGCTGGGCAAGACTTTTCTGTCCCATCTCGCAACAAGACATTTTCTTTTCACAGATGGGCTCTCCTTACGACAGATATTACCCCTCCAAACCCTTGAAATAACAGAGAATTCTGAGGCCTGGCCACTGACCTGCTTGCTTTATACAATATTGATGGAACATCCCCCCTGGGCAACAAAGGAATTCTGATGGTGCCTCGCTTCTCTTTGTAATAGGATTTGGCCAGGATCAGGAAAAAGCATGTATTTATTTTTTATTTATTTAAAATATATAGCCCGTCTGCCTCTCAGAAGGAGGCTTGTGAAAAGAGAAACACCACGTGTACACGAAGGCTGGAAAAATTATCCAAAGGAAATTACAGGGAAAGAAGGGAGCCAAATACATCGTTAGGTTAGGCAAAGACAGCCCCTCTCTCTCAGTGAGCATGAAATGAACTTGAATGTGGCATTTCCTGTTCCAGAAACAAACAGCACACAAATGGTGCCTCAGGAACGCTCACCAGTGCCTCTGTTTTCCGCTGCCATCCGTTTCTATTGGTGGATGTTAGTTGTTAAATGTTTTTACCATCTCTCCAGGAGCCAGGAGGAGAGAAGGCAGGAAATGAGCACTAGCCGGGTTCCCGATTTCCCGCCTGGCCATCCCGGCAGCCAGATCACCTGCAGCACACGGTTAATATCCACGTGAAATACCCGGGACACACGCTCATGTTTTCCCTCTAAGCAAGTGCCTGCTAAGTGCCCTCTATCAGCAGAAGGCGGCAAGGACTTGCTCTTTCTTCGGGCTCTGTTTTCTTATATAGGAAAAAGGAGGCCAAGAGGCCACAGCTCAATCAACATGGATCACAAATTTGATTTTTTGTTCCATCACCAGGATTTTGGCAACCGTGTTAGAAATAACTGGGGAGCCACACTGGGATGCCCCTTTCTGAGAAGGCGCCGCAAAAAGCGTAAGTTTGCAAAAAGGCGATGACGTCGCTCTTCTTTCTATCTCCCTTGCCCAGGTTTGCAAGGGCTCATGGGACAAATGGCGCCTGTCCCCTGGTGAAGAAAGGACGAGGCGTGTGCTCTCCCTTCAAATTGCCTGGCCCTCTGTCGGCATCACCGTAAATGTGACACAGGAAGATTCAATCCAAATATTTTATGGGTGCAGATAAATATGATTTGTAAAAAGAGTCAAATTAACAATCCATTACATACTAATGGGATCTAATCAATAAGTGTAATTTGACTAAAAGGAGAGGGGTGTGGGAGAAGGAGCCTCAATTACACCCAAATGGTGCAATTTAGAATTAGAAAGGTGACCGACTTCTGTACCTTCTGAACTGGATTCCGACTCGGGGGCTTCTGGACCCAAGGTCTGAGCTATGTACTTCTGTCTACACACATGTGCTCACTTAATTTCTAATTATTTTTCTTTAACAAAAATCGCAGTATATACCCCAAAAAGTGCACTGAGTAATAAAAACATACAAGCCGCCTCAAACCATGAAGAAAAAGATCTGTGAAAAGTCAGATTTGCTTTAGATAATTTTAATGAAAATAAAGCAATGCACATAACCCTGAATTTCCTTTGTCCCCATCCCGTGCCCCTCTGTCTCTCCCTCCTGGCCAGGGGCTGCCGGAACTGCTCCACCGCCTGCCTTCCTGCCTGGTCTCTCTCTTTTACTGCACCTGCAGGATGCGCGCGCTGCGGGTGCTAGCACTGGAAAACCCTAAACTCGCCTCTCCCAGTCACCCTCGAGTTCACCCCCCTAACTTCACCACATTACTCTGCCACTTAAAAAATCCTCTCTCTCTTCTTTCCTTCCTATTCTTTCTTTCTCTTTCCTTCTTTCCCTTTTCTCTGCCCTTTCTTCTTTCCTCTCTCTCCTTTGTTCCTGGTTCCTTCTATCATTCTCTCCTTTTCTCTCGTTCCTTCCTCTTTCCTTTTCCTTTCTTTTCTCTCTCTCCTTCTTTCTCATGCCCTCTTCCTTCTCTCTTGCTCTCGCTCTCTCTCATGTTCTCTGCCTCTTCTCCCGACGGACAGTGAGGACGCGCCCGCTTGCTCTGTTATTCTCACAGCCCTTAGGAAGCAGGGGCCCAGATCCCCCGGATTACTGCCATCGGGCTCAGGCCGTGGCGCAGACCACAGCCTCACCTGCGGGGAGAGAGCTCCATCCTCCGCGCTCAAGCACGGGAGCGCCGCGCCACGGAACCCATGCCCTCCGCCTCGGGCCGGGCTCGCGCATTTCACCCAGGACCCGGCTCCTGGCCGCCTGCGGCTCCGGCTGGCAGAGCACAGAAGCTGCCCTCGGTCCGCTCGCCCCGCACCCCGCCACGGCCGGCCCGGGTGCAGAGGCAGAAGACGGCCGCGGCTCCCCTAGGCAGGGGCGCCGGTGCGCGGCGCTCCCGTAATCCTGGTGTCAGGCTGCTCCCTAGCGTCGCCCGCCGGCTCCAGCATCTGTCCGCCCCAAGCCGGGCTGGGACGCGGGGACAGGACTCGCAGCTGCAGCCTGGCTCCCCGCACAGGAGGAACAAAGGCTGGGGACTCCCTCGCTATCTTCTGGGTGGCAAGGAAATCTCAATTAGAAACCCAAGGGATGTGGTTTGTGAAAAACCAGAAAGAATGTTTAAATTGTATACGTAAATTGTTTTGTTTTCCCGGCTGGGGGAATGAGCGCCGTGGCAGCCCAGACTTATCTGATGGACTCTCTTTGAATATAGGCCATTGATGTGGGGTGGATGCCGATGCAAAACATAACCGAGCCCCAAATTCAATTAGGGCATTAGCCGGGAAAATGGAAATCGTGCAGTGGGCTCGGGCCCGGCTGCTGAGAACATCTCCGGATAGCTCCTTGGCCGTCAGTGGAGATGGAGGACGAAATTGCCAACGGATGCTGCCTGGTCGGGACGTGGCTTCCAGCCGGCTCCTTTTAAGAAAGAGGTTGCAGACGGAATGCCCACCTTTCATCTGGTTTCTAGTTCGTTTGAAAAAAAAAAATAAATAAAACCACACGCCTCTGTGTCACCTCCATTGTAGCCCATTCCACCCACAACGAGGTGGCTGTAGGATCCTTAATGTTCTCTGTCCCCAGGATACTAAACAGTGGACAAGGGCTGGTGGACTCCCACAGGACAGATCGTGCACTGGAAAAGAAAAATATTCCAAGGACGGAGAAGTACTTGAAAAGAGAGTTTTAATGTTATGCTATCCTTAGCGCAGGAGAGGGGAGAGGGGGGATGTTTGAATTGTGTGTCGGATCTGTTTGCTTTGCAGGGCTGGGATACATCGCACATAGTGGCCACGGGGATCAGAGGCTGAGGCAGCGTGGGCGCCTGCATGGGCACAATCCCTGCCTTTGACCCCTCGTGGCGGAGCCCTAATCAGTGATAACAGCCGCATCCGGCGGCCCAGGAGCTGCGCTGCATATCCGTGTGGCATTTACAACCACCGAGAGCTGCCCACTCGGGCCGGCACTTACGGCGAGATAATTAATAGTCCCCCGAGTTCCAGATTCCCAGCTAAAGGTAACAGTACATAATGGAAGTCAAGGTCACCCATAATACAGTAGCTTCTATAACAAAAGGGATTATTACTGCAATTACCGTCCCGTTGGAGAGATTTTCTAAGTTTTCATCATTCCGATTCTTAAATCTTCCCCTTGCCAGGGAGGTTGAAACTCTGATTTATTATGAGGGCAGAACAGCTTCCCCCGGGGCCACGGTGAATGTCCTAGGTGGCTTCCGGTGAGGTCGAGACACAGGGAAAGGCCGGCTGGCAGCCAAGAAGACCTTCCAAAGCTCCCGGCACTGGAGAAGTTCTCCCCTGTGGTGCCGCTGCTTCCTGGGCCGGATCAAGTTCAAGTGTACTTCAAAAGGTTGCGTTAGGAAAAAACCCTGCCCCGAGTTCAAAAATGCTCTGCACCAAAATAAACATCTTTTAATTCCACTTGGCCACCAACTTTTTTTTTTTAATATTCCTCCACATATTAAAATAATCCATAGACTACAGGAAATGCAAGTTGGAGGCTGCAAGACATGGAAACTATATTTTTTCTAGCCTTATCTATGGCACCGTTGTGCAGTTTCAGCTGATAGAGTTCTTTGTCTTCTTTTTTGGAGCCAATGGCTTGCTCTCCAACCCCCAGGTCTCAGACATTTTTCATGAGCCCTGTAAAGTTTGCATCTCTGGCCTGTCGTGTCCAACGAAGACACCGCTGCCCACCAAGGCCTCCACAAGGGCTGGACTTAAGCCTCCGCCTCCCACCCAAATTATTGAGTGTCTGAATTTGCTACTGCCCCAAGAAACTCCACTTCCTGTCCTCAACACACACACACACCCCGAAACAAAAATTGTTCTAAAAGAGCCTCTTTAAACGGAGCTCAGGTCTAAGTGTTGTAATTAATTTAACAAGACTTTCTGCCCAGGGCAGCTTGGAAGAGGGCCAGGCTGTGTGGCCGAGCCCCCAAGTATGGGAACAGCATCCCTCCGAGCGCTTTCTGAAATGGTTTCCACCCAACATGGCGCTTCTGTGTGTGATCAGGACAGTCTTACCCTCTCGCTGCTCCGGACAAAAGAGTGAGCAGACACAATCATCTTTTGAGAATGATGGCCTCGTCATTGTCTGCAGAGCAGGCCTGTAATTAAGCACCAGAAATAGGACAGCCGAGAACGGACAAAGAGAGGGGAAAGCAGGGCCCGTGTGAGATAGCGTCGTGGGGAGAGGCCAGAGCAAAAGCAGCAGCTGAAATCCAGTGCATGCATGGATGAGGTCATCCTGGGAAAGACTGTGCGTGTCTGGCTGGAAAAAATAGGAAACAGGTCAGCGGATGGGAGGCCCAGCCAGCTGGGCCCAGCCAGCTGCTCAGTGTTCAGCCCCCTCCTCCAGGCAGACCTCAGGGATGCCTCCTGGAATAATTATTCCTCTATCAACTATTTCCCGAGGGCCTACCATGGCTGTTTTCTGGGCTGAGAATTCTCAGCAGTGAGGCAAATCAGATGGCCACCTTTGAGCTGATTGCAGAAGGAGCCAGGCAAGTGAGTATCTCAGAGAAGGGCCTTTCTGGAAACAGGGACAGCAGGCACAAAGGCCCTGGGGTAGGAGCAAGAGCTGAATCCATGCAGCTTGAAGAAGATACTGGGATTGAGAGTGCTGGAGAGTCGAGTAGGGGTGAGGGCGGAGAGGCAGGATGAGGGCTTCAGCAGGTGGGGTTGGTGAGCCGGGGACGGCTGCTGCCTACCGGAGCAGCAGGCCTGGGAGTGAGCACTGGGCTGACTTCACGGACTGTGAACGCCACGTTACTCTGTCCTCCCACTCCACCCCGGGGACCCACTTAGTGCTCAGCTGTTTCCTTGGAAAGCTGTGGACAAATGGCAAATCAAATGGGGACTGATTTGAGCCTAAATTCTGGGAGGGTTCAGCTTGAGGAGCACCAACACATTTTTAGCTGTTTTGATTTTTCTCTCCTCACGGCTCATGAAGCTACTTGAAAATGATATTTCTTTCCGGAAACTAAAAGGTCTTTTAATTCCCACCCAACGGCGCTCTTGTGAGGAACCAGACGGGAACACATAGGTTCAAGTGCAGGGATGAATTTCGTTATTTGTGTTCCAGCGCGTTCCAAGGGTTTTGCAGTGGGCATGGATCTCTGGCTTTGGGGCTGGCTCCCTGAGCGAGTTAGAGATCTCCCTTCATGTGTGGAATCGTGGAGGGTCAGGTATAGCCTCAGCTGGAGCCTATGGTGCAGAGAGGGCAAGCAAGTGTCCCAGGGTCACACAGGCAGAGCAGGGCTGGCATTCCACACGCGGCTTCTTCCTTGAGGATAAAGAAGGGGGCGGAGATTGGTTGAGAAAGCACATGGCGGGCCGGGGAGCATGAGCTCACAAAGGACGCCGCTCTGCAGGGGAAACACGTCATCCTGGTGCAGGCCCACCTCTAAGAAGACGGTGCTGGCGGGAGACCCCAGGCTCTGGACCTCCGGGCCTTGACCTAGAAGAGGAGCGTGTGCTCTGAGCCGGCACCTCCCCTTACTCCTCCCCTGGGAAGCGGATGAGGTTACTCTTCTCCACAGCT
The DNA here is from genome assembly GCA_949820135.1 of Sylvilagus floridanus. Classification (NCBI taxonomy): domain Eukaryota; kingdom Metazoa; phylum Chordata; class Mammalia; order Lagomorpha; family Leporidae; genus Sylvilagus; species Sylvilagus floridanus. Next base: position 54,838,452 of record OX463232.1, read on the forward strand.
AGGGTGTGGTGAATTCAGCGTTGAGAGCAGCTTATCACAGTGTCTGGCGTGTGATAAATCCCTAGTACATAGAGCTGTCACCAACATCACTCTTTTATGGTAGAAAATATGGCTGTTAAATCACACAAAAGTTCACCCATTATCCCAAACCTGGAGGTAACCATGATTCATGTTCTAGGGATGACCCTTCTCATTCTCCAAGCCTACATAGTACACACATACACACACACACACACACTCGCAAGCACACACACCCCTACACATACACACATGCATATATATGGGTGGATGGATGGATGAGGGTGCCTCCAAAAGGCTCATGGGAAAATGCACTTAAAATTAAGTTTATTTTGGTGCATGAAGACCAAGGCTTACTAATTTGATGGTAAGGGTGGGATTTGCTACCTGGAGGACCATTGAGCTCCTACTGTTGCTGCCTTACCTCCCAGGCAAAGACCCCATGTGTGTTATGCAATCACAGCGTGCATTTTCCACCAACTTTGTGAAGTATCCTTGTATTATACTTTCACATGTATATGCCATAATGGTACCTGCACCATTTCATTATCTGCTTTTTTAAAAAAACATTTATTCATTTATTTGAAAGGCAGAGCTAAAGAGACAGAGGCAGAGAGAGAGAGAGGGAGAGAGAGAGGATCAGCAGGGGGCGGTCTTCCATCTGCTGGTTCACGCTCCAAATGGCTGCAATGGCCAGAGTGCACTGATCCAAAGCCCGGAACCAGGAGCTTCCTTCAGGTCTCCCATGTGGGTGCAGGGGCTCAAGGACTTGGGCCATCTTCTACTGCTTTCCCAGGCCATAGCAGAAAGCTGGATGGGAAATGGAGCACCCGGGACTCAAACTGGCGCCCATATTGGATGCCGGCATTGTAGGCAGTGGCTTTACCCGCTATGCCACAGCGTAGGCCCCTATAACTTGCTTTTTAATTTGACGTATATCTGAAGCATTTCCCATGTCATCAAATTCATCCAAAATACAATTTCCCATGGTCCTTTTAACTGCTCTTCTGCTATTTTTTTGCTATGGCAAAAGAGCTTCAAGTAGTGATCCCTGTGCACAAAAAAAATCTTCATAGATATTTCTGATGATTTCTTTGGGATAATTCCCATGGATGGACTTGCTGGGTCAAAGGTCATGCTTCTTTTTGGAAGCTTTTGATAGGAATAGGCTAATTGTCCTCCAAAAATATCAGCCTGCTTCCAGGCCTCTGAGCGGTGAGAAGCAGCATCTGCCGGACTCCTCTCCCACCCCGATGCCATCACTTTCAATTCCTTGTCCTTCTAAAGTGGCCGACAGTGTCACCTCTTGTTGCAGCGAAGGTGGAATGCGCATCTGGATTTCTTGATGAACTGCCTAATTAAGTCCTTTACCTATTTTCTTATCTGGGCCCTTATCTTATTTGAGCTAATACGTCTTAGCCAAATGTGTTTGTAAGAGGATGTTGTATAATTGGAATGCTAAAGTTTTAGTATTCATAGTTGTATAAATCCCCTTTGTTTATTTTTATTTATTTTTTAAAGATTTCTTTATTTATTTGAAAGGCAGGGTTACACAGAGACAGAAGGAAAGGCAGAGAGAGAGAGGTCTTCCATCTGCTGGTTCACTCCCCAATTGGCTGCAATGGCCAGAGCTGTGCAGATCCGAAGCTAGGAGCCAGGAGCTTCCTCCAGGTTTCCACGCAGGTGCAGGAGCCCAAGCACTTGGGCCACCTGCTACTGCTTTCTCAGGCCATAGCAGCGCGCTGGACCAGAAATGGAGAGGCCGGGACTTGAACGGGCACCCATATGGAATGCCAGCACTGCAGGCGGCAGCTTTACCCACTACCTTAGAGCACCGGCCCCAATCCCACCCCCCTTTTAAATATCTTCCCGTGTCTTAATCAACATTGGATGAGTTCACCATAGGCACCATGTCCAATAGGCCCTGGTGCTCTGTGATCAATGACGAACATCACGTTCATGGTCCTTCCTGCTCCTGAAGCTGTCTCCCACGTGCAGCAGAAGCAGCTCCAGCAAGGTCCCGGTTTCTCTCCTGCCTGGGCTGTTTTAACCTCCCATGAGAGCACTTCCTGCAGCCCAGGAACCACCCGGCTTCTACTAACTGTGCTCCCAGGGCCCGTGTGCATCTACTTAGCACCCAAAGGCTCTGTGGGGGCCCAGATTGGAATATTTTGAACAAAGTAGATGGGTGGGTGGTGTGGGGAGGAAGAAGGATGAGCAGCTAGCTGGCTTTTTTTTTTAAGCAACCTAATTTAAGTGTAAAAATCAGCTTTCCTCGGAACAACGTGGCAACAACGTGAAAGCTGTGAACGAGGGTGTGAAAGCTGGGAGAGCGTGAGGGAAGGCTTTTATCCCAGGCCCCAGGGACACCCCGATCGTCTCTGTGCTCACAAAGGGTCCCCTGCGCCGGACGCATGGCCCGCCAAGCTTGTCCTCAAACCCTGGCAAGAATATTCTGGCTGTCCCAGGCAGGGCCGTGGATCTGCAGTCTGTGCGGTGACCTGCACTTGTGTAGCCTGCCTCTCCTTCCGGTGCCACCAGCACTGTGACATAGCCCTGGCACCATCCCACTGTCGGTTCTCGTGTGTTCTGGATGGGAATTCCAATCACCTCTGAATATTGTACTGTGGCCTTCACTCTCCGGGCAGAGACGGGGCACCGTCCAATTCAGGCCAATGAGAGTCAGGATTCTCCCAGAGCTTTGCCTTAGACCATCAGGGCCAAGCGTGCCCCTTTCCCCTAGGCCATACCCGTGAAAGCGGAAGTCTGTCTGGAGCTGCTGGTAGCCATCTTGCCACGCTGAGAACCAACCGAGAGAAGTGGAGCAGAGAGACGGAGATAACCAGGTGGAGTCCTGAGGACGTCATTGAGACCGTAGATCCAGGCAAGCCTGAGGCCCACTCCTGGACTCGCCCGCGGCCCAAGCCATTCAATGCCCTATTTTTGCAAAAGCTGTTTTGAGTTAGGGTTCTGCCACTTCACCACAGGAGTTCTGATTAATACAACCTGTTCCAGGGCCGGCGCCGCGGCTCAATAGGCTAATCCTCTGCCTTGTGGCGCTGGCACCCCGGGTTCTAGTCCCGGTCAGGGCGCCGGATTCTGTCCCGGTTGCTCCTCTTCCAGTCCAGCTCTCTGCTGTGGCCCGGGAGTGCAGTGGAGGATGGCCCAAATGCTTGGGCCCTGCACCCCATGAGAGACCAGGAGGAAGCACCTGGTACCTGGCTCCTGCCATCGGATCAGCATGGTGCACTGGCCGCAGCGACCATTGGAGGGTGAACCAACAGCAAAGGAAGACCTTTCTCTCTGTCTCTCTCTCTCACTCTTCACTCTGCCTGTCAAAAAAAAAAAAAAAAAATACAACCTGTTCCAAAACTGGAATCTCTCTGCTTTGAACAACTGAATTGTAGGTTAACCCTTCACTCAGATCCAGACAAGATTCCAGGCATCAATGGCAGCCCAGCGAACTCACAGAAAGTGACCTGGAACCACACATGTGAGGAATGGTAGATGAAACAGAGAGTGACTCTCTGGAGAGGTGACATTCTGTCGTCCCAGAGACCCCGCAGCATGGACCACTGGAGGAAGGGCTTTTAGAGCTGGATTTGAACTTGCTATGAGGAAAAGTTGCTGATCTCAAGTCCGAGGAAGTAAAGCGCTCCCCTTCCTCGAGAGTATTTAAGAAGAAAATGCCTAACAGGATGTCCCTCGGGAGACTGAAGCGGCCAGTGCAGTTGGGACCAGAGGCCCTCTGCATCCCTGCTAACTTAGAGTTGTGATGAATCCATTTTCAGGATGAAGATATTAGCCTTTGAATCAAGTCTTTCTCATTTGTGACCCAGATTTTCCAGCAGAGAAAATATGTTTATGAGGGTCAAGTTGCTATGGAGATGATTATAAATGACAGCCTCAATGCTCTAAGCAAACAGAGAACTTGTCTTTGGAGCATGAGCCTCGCATTCCCACCGGAAACTTCATCTGTTCCCTGCGGCTCGTGTATACACTGGGGCGGGGGCGGGGGTCCTGTAGAGTCAAAGCGCGCGGAGTTGCAGGCTGGTGGAGCAGGAAGCGGCGCTGAGATTTGGACGCTGCTCAAGGTTTGCCTGTGCAAGGGCCAGGCGGAGGGCGGATGGCGGCGGCTCCAGTTAAGGGCCCGTCTGCTGGTCCCCTCCTCCCAAACACGGAGGTCTTGCCTCCGCTGCTGCTTTCTTTCCTCTTCCTCTGACCCCAGAACTACCCGCTCCTTTCTAAAGTGGAAACTGAATCATTCAGCCTCCGTCTCCTAAGCAGAAATGCCCTTGCTGCATCTCTCATAGGTACTTATGGTTTTTTTTTTTAAATATTAAAAATCGCCATTGTGCTGTACATGTCTACCCCAGGCATGATGTTGAGAATTATTTAATATCGAAAACATTTTTTTCTGGGTAGTGGTGCTTGTTTTTCCATTTTGAGGCTTCTGAAGTGTGTGCATGTGTGTAGGTGATGTCGAAGTGTGTGGATGTGTGTGTAGGTGTGCACAGACGGGTGTGTGTATGAATGTGTTTTGTTGCTTTTGCTAAAGTCTAGTTAAAAGTTCATGCAAAAACAATGTCCAAAAAACAGATGAGCTGTTTACAGGCATTTCTATTTTCAGGAATCTGTCGATTGCGCCGTGTCAGCCGTACCTGAACTGCCAGTGTTTTATGGCATTTTTGTAGGGCTAATGGAACCATGGGGAGGAAGCTCTCTTTTACCAAACTCCCTTTAAAAACAAAAATTAAAGGTTTTCCTCTTCTCTCAGCATCTTCTACCTCTCCTTTTTCTGTTAGTGATTTTCCCTCCTTTGGATAAATGTTTATCGTGCCTGGGACTCTTATGATCCATAATCCACCAAAAATAAAATGTGCAGATGTTCTTAAAAATGCTTTGAAAGTGGCCAAAGCGGACACTTTTGAGATCTTGCTCCCCAGGGTATTTTATTACTGATTTTTATTTAGGGGAAAGGATGTATCATCAGTTTTGGCAACGAAGCCGAAGTTAATGCCTTGTCTATGAAAGCAATGTCCTGGTAACTCTCACGAGAACACCTTGAGTGAGCAGGCCCTGGCAATCAGGGGATTTTTTCCTATGATGGAAAGCCAACATATCAACAGTGTCCTTGCTGGCGTAGGAGAGCTATGATTAATATTTATTCATACTTTTATGATTTCTGATTTATCTACAGTGATTGTGGGCTAGCACAAAGATAATTTAATCAATCAACAAATAGACAACTACATATTCCTAGAAAAAAATACTTACAAGATCAAAATCTTTGACCTCCCCCATGCTGAGTCTCTCTCCAGTGATAAGCAGTATTATCAACTTGATCGGTATCTTTCGAGAACTTTCTTTTATTAATTTAATACACACACGTATGAGGGTATTTCAAATGGTTCATTGGAAAATGGAATTAAAACGTGTATTTTAGTGCAAAAAATTTGATTTCTGTGGGTAGCTTTTTGTGAATAATTTGAAGACCCCCTCATAGATATGCATTCATGCATTCCTTACAAATCAAGAGAAGAAACAGAACAAATTTGGGGAAAGTGTAGTCTGTAGAACTTACACACGGGCTTTGTGTGACAAGAAATGGCTTTAAAGACTTTTCAGTGCAGCTCGCTTGTTTAGCAAATGCGGCGCTGGGGGTCCGGGGCTCCCCCTGCCTGCACAGCCGCCCTGTGATGAGAGCCACGTCTTGATATGTGAGTGTTCAGATGAGCAGGCAGATGTGTAAATACTCGTCTCCCAGGCCTGGGTATGATTTTTAATAATCGAATATGGAGCTCGAGCCAACATTTTATTCAGGCACTAAATTTAAAAGTGGAGCCAAGAGACCTTAAAAAATTTATGATTCCACAAACGCACGGAATTTTCCCCCACGATCACTATCTCAGAACTAAAAGCGGAAAACCAGCCCTGTGTGGCTTGGCTTGCCTGCCCACGCTCCAGCTCAGGGGTGCTCTGCCCAGGCTGGGGTGCTGGATCCATCCTCATGCCCACGCCCACCTTCAGCCTGCCCCAGGCCTGGGGAGGCCTCTTGGGCCATTTGGCTCTGTGATCACCCCTCTCGCTGTCTTACTGCCCTGGGAGCCAGCGTCTGAGTGCCTCCTGATAAAGACAGTGCTTAGACTTGAAAGAGTAATTGCCGACACCCATCATGGGTTCCCTGGAGGAACTCAGCCTAGATAATCCTCTACAAACCCAGGAAAGCATATGCCGCAGTATATGCTGGGAGCATGCACGGCTCAGGGCCTCCCTAGTGAAGTAGTGCTGTCCACTTTTTGGGACTTGGGTCCAGACATACGCCATGCCAACAGCACCCCCAGCCATTCCCTTTCTGCTTGTCCCAGCCAGGTCGGAAGCAGGAGCTGCTAATGGCTCACACACCTGCCCCATGCTCCCAGTCCCGTCCCCAGCATCCAGACCTCAGAAGCTTAGATGAGCTCTGTTCTCTCTCTACATCCCTCGGAGAGCTGGGGAGCACAGCACCCACCACCCCTGTATGAGGCACCAAGAACTGGAGGCCAGTGGATGTCTCTTCGCACTAGGAAGCAGCAGCTCCCTGGACAGATGCCACTTTCATAGGAATTTGTATTTCTCCTCCCTTTATCCACGTAACCACTCGATAAAGATTTATGATCACCCACTATGTGCCTGGACAAAACAAATATACGTCAGATGGTGATAACACTCAAGAAAGAAAAGTGAAACAGAGCGTAGAGACTCGCAAAGGCAAGGGAGGGCTCTACTTTATTCATGGTGGGGTCAGGAGTGGTCTCCTTGTTGGGGTGATATGTGAACAGAGACTGAAGGAGGTCAGAGGGCAAACCACAGGAATGCCTGACGGAAGAACAATAAGGGTAAAAGGGATCAGCAAGTGCACATGTCCTGAGACAGAGCAGCCTAGAGTCCAGCCAGAGCAGATAAGTACGGGAAGAAGTCGATGGAGTTTAGATTGAGGAGACCTGGGCAGGTTGTTTTCAGTCTTTCAAGTCATTGTAAGCACTCGACTTTGCCTCCAAGTAAGAGGAGAAGCCATTGGGCCATTGGAAGTTTTCCATCAGAGGAACAACATGATCAGAGTTAGATTTTAACAGGGCTTTTCAGATTCCCAGTTCTAGAAAAGACCGTGGCAGCAATGGATGGAAAGAGCAGGTAGAGGACCGGTGCAGGGATCCAGCAATGACATTGAGGTATTGCTAAGTGATAAACAATGATCATGACAAAGCCATGTGGGTTGGGGCAGGTTGGCTGGAATTTGGTTTTAGCTATGCCGTGTTTGAGTGGAGATGCTGAGGAGGCAATTGGATCTCCAAGTCTGACGTGCAAGGGAGAAGTTTCATCTGTAGATATGCTTAATGATGATGTTTGGAGCCATGGGACTGAATGAGTAACCGGAGAAGAAAATCATCCACAGCATGATATAACCCAAGAAGGAGACAGGGAAGAGGATGGGGGCAAAAGAAGACATGGGAGAGCTAAGCCCAGGGATGTGTCACCGGTTGGAGGTTGGGAGATGTGAAAGACCTCCAGTTAAGACAGCCTTGCCTCAGGGGCTGGAGCTGTGGTGTAGTAGGCTAAACTGCTTGCGGCACGAGCATCCCCTATGGGTGCTGGTTCGAGTCCCAGCTGCTCCTCTTCCCAACCCAACTCCTTGCTAATGCAGCTGGGAAGGAGGTGGAAGATGGCCCAATTACTTGGGCCCCTGCAGCTGCATGGGAGCATTAGAAGAAGCACCTGGCTCCTGGCTTCGGATCAGCCCAACTCAGGCAGTTCTGGTCAGATGCAGGATGCAGGCGCCCCAAGAGGCTTCTTACCTCCTGCAGCAAATGCCTGCCCCACAGAATGGTTATTTTGTAGGGTTCACTTGGAATCGCAGCACCTCAGATTTGGATGTGGGACAAGGCACTCTGCCTGCACAGACATCCATGCCAGTGTGGGGACCAGCAGCTCACCACCCATCGCATTCCCATTCATCTACACTGGAGAATCAACATTTTGTGAAAAATAGGAAGGGTGTTTCTATAATGGACAGAATCTCTGCCTTTGTTCTTTTATTGTCAATAAGAAACCTCTGTTACGCAAATGAAACTTAGCCCTGTGGCTGTCCAGCGAATGGCCTCTACCCAAAACATTCCTTGGTATTGGAGTTTGGAACAATCTGAACTCTCACTGAGATTTTTAAAAGAAATTGAGCAATCGTAATTTTTCCCAGATAAATAAGGAAAGAAAAATATCTGCGTTTCCATAGTTCGTCTATAAAATGAGTCACAGTCCAGGTGTAGTACTCGTGTGATCATTTGTTTAACCACTGAAAGATGGCAAAGCAGTGTGTTTTCACAGGTGTCATCTTCCTTGATCTACATAGCCATGTGAGATGGACAGGAATTATTATTTCTAGCTCATCAAAGGAAAGCAGAGATTTAGACAGATCAATGACTTGTCATAAGTTATTCGGAAGGTAAAAGACAGAGTGGGCATTCGGCACAGTGGTTAGGATGCGGCGTGGGACACCGACATGCCAAGTTGGAGGGCCTACACTGAGCACCTGCTCAGCTCCTCAATCCAGCTTCCTGCTAACGGGCATCCTGGGAGGCAGCAGGTGCTGGCTCAGGCACATGGTCTCTGCCACCACGTGGGAGACCTGGCTGGAGTTCCAGACTCCTGCCTTTGTCCTGGTCCAGCCCTGGCTGTTGTGAGCATTTGGAGAGTGAACCATCAGACGGAAGGTCTATCTGTCTCTGTCTCTTTGCCTTTCAAATAAATAAAAATAAAGAAAAAAAATTTTAAAGAAAGTAAAATGTCATCTCCCACACAGCACTCTGGCTTCTGGCTCCAAACCCTGCAGGGATTCTGGTGCTCTCCATGCCTACCTGCTGTGGGGTGCATGCGCACAGCACTGAGGGTGAAGCCATGAGCCAGGGATTGGCTGTCTGCACATTACCCAGAACCACCTGGCTTTTCCACAGTCTGGACTGGCTCCATGGGCTGACTTTGGTGAGCATGAGGAAGCATCTCTCGGCACTTTGGAAGAGCTGTAAGAAAAATGGAGCCATTTCTTGCAAAGCTTGCTTGTCCTGGTCGTTCACAAACGTTCCAGTGATGATCGTCAAGATTTCCCACCAACTATTTGGAGAACGAATCAGATGACTGTTTGGCAAGCACCATGTTTGCAGTCAGAGCCTTGATGCCCTGCTGACTGCGTGCTTTGATGGCAGGCTGCCTGGACACGCAAAGTCCTAACCATCACAGGGCTGAGCTGTCTTTGACCTCATGTCCACAGTGCTCAGTTTGGAATGTTATTAATGTGCTGCTGTTGGGTATTGATTTCTTTTAACTAACATGCAACAGCAACTGTGGATTTGAAACAGATTAAAAATAAAAGTTCAGAAACCAACTCATATTGGCTTATTCATTTGACAATGGAGAAACTTCCAGTGAATCAGAAAATTAGTAATGTTATGAAACTTTGGGGAGGAAGTAGAGTCACTACTTAGAAAATATAATGCTAGAGGGCCACGTTGCTCTCTATGCCCAAGAAAACCTTAATCCAATTAAAGATATACATGTAAAACTGCGAAAGCAAGAAAGAACCCAGATAATAGGAAGTTTTTTTTTTTTTTCAAATCTGAACTTGAACTAGGGAGAATCTTTGTGACCACCCACACAAAGAGGGCAGCTGTGCATGAATACATTCATGGTTTGACAAGTTCACAGGTGTTTGTGCTTTTATTCAAACAGAGCCCTGCTCCCATTGGCTTCCCCTGTCCTCACTGCTGACTTCTACTTTCTGGACTTCCTCCTCGTCCTGAAGGTTTTCTGGGATCCAAGGAGAATCAGAAGAAAGGGAAACCAGAGAGCCAGAAACAGGAAACAGCCCATCCAGGAACAAAGAGGAGTGAACAGCCGGACTGCCTGGTTTTGAGTCCTGGCTCTGCCGATCCCAAGTGACGTGGAACCAGTCACTTTCCCTCTCCGAGCGTCAGTTTCCTCGTATGTAAATGAGGAGGGACATCATACCTGTCCCACTGTCTCATCGTGGAGCTTCAGCGGGTTAAGTGCTGGGAACAGCAGCAGCTCTGCAGCCCGCGCTCTGGAGACGCTGGTGTGCTACTGGCTGTTACGTTACTGGGCGGCACGCCCTTGCCTGGGAGACAGGGGCTGGATCCTATGAGCCCTCAACAGTGGCAGGTTCAGAGCCATTGTTGAGCCCTCAACAAAAGCTTCTTTTAGATAGGAGCCGGATAATTGGGTCTGGTTCCTGGGACGTTCCCTTTAGATCTGTTAGTTTATGTGCCCACAACACTACTGGCATGCAGACAGGGCAAGTATAATTGTCTCCATTTCAGAGACAGTAAAACTGAGATGCGGAAGGTGTTACACCAGGCCACAGAGAGATGGGGCCAGATTCAAATATCCTGACTTCTCCAGTCCCTTTTACACTGAATCCTCTACTACATGGAAACCCCCATACTGCTTTCCACCAAACAAACATGTTTGCTCTTGTCGCCACTCCTACCCTGGCTGTTCACCTGGATCATCTCATTTAGCCCTTGGAACAAGTCTGTGTCCTCTTTCTACACATAAAGAAACTGGGGCCTGGAAGGGTTAGATAAGGGTCCCAAAGTTACCCAGGTACGGGACAAAATCCCTATTCAAACCAGGTCTGTGTGCCTTAAAAAAAAAAAAAAAAGATTCTTTACCATTATTCTAAACCAGGTGTAGAAGTTCTTAGCATGAGGTTAATCTGCTCCTTGGGAAGACACAACTTGAAACAGGCAGCACAGGGAGTAGACGAAGGCTAACTTAGGTGCCTGCGCTGTCTTCCAGTTAGTCCAAAAATAGTGATAGGAAAATGTTAAGTGTTCTTAAAATGCTGAAAACAATTAGGGGCCTGTGCTGTGGCATAACAGGTAAAGCTGGTACCTGGGGTGCCGGCATCCCGTATGGGTGCCATTTCAAGTCCTGGCTGCTCCACTTCTCATCCAGCTCTCTACTTTGATCTGGGAAAGCAGTGGAGGATGGCCCAAGTGCTTGGGGCCCTGCACCCACATGGGAGACCCGGAAGGAGCAGCTCCGGCCATTGCAGCCACTTGTGGAGTGAACCAGTGGTGGAAGATTCTCTGCCCCCACCCCGTCTGCCTCTCAAAGAAATACATAAATCTTTTTTGTTTAAGAAAACAATTAAATACAATGATGCATCACATATTATTTATAGAATTCTTAAATTTTAATATTCAAATACTGAAACAAAAGCACTGGGCCAGGCAATAGGGCAACCACTGAGCTGATTATACGTTAGTAGATTCAACCAACATGTGTTGAGCACCTGGTGTGTGCCAAGTATCATTCTGGACAGTCCAGAGACATAAGCCACATCCTACCAGATAGCTAACAAAAAGGTTGGGAGTTAGGCAACCAATCGCATGGTGGTGGAAGATGAAAGTGAGAGTTCAGATAAAGAGTGGGCTGGGTTCATGGTTCCAAGAGACGGATCCCAGGTCTCTGCCTTCAAATCACTCGAGACCTTTTGAAGGAGACAAGACACATGAATCACCTACAGACAAGTTCAAAGGCAGCACGAAAGGCAAATAATTGTAGTAAGGCCGTAAATGAATTGCCAAGTGAGGGCTCTGGCCACAGCCGGGCTCTGGAAGGGTGGGTGGGGGCAGGGGAGGTTTCAGTGCGTGCATCTGAGCCGAGGCTGGGAGTCTGTGGCTTAGAGCCATGCTCAGCTATTCTTCTCCAGCTCTTCCTTTCCAATTGAAACTGAGAAAACAGTTTAAAAAAAAAAAAAAAACACTAAAATGAAAGAGGGAAGACCCTGTCCTCCTCCCTCGCTGCCTCCCCCTCCCCCACTCCGGCTTGCAGGAATTCTCCAGGTTGCACTGGCTGTTTTCCTGGATTGCCTGTTCCAGAGATCCCCACGTCTGATGGAAACAGAGGCGGGAGAAAATCGTGAGGACATGTTCCCTTCGCCCTGCTTGCTCCCTCCCCAAATCGCTTCTGACCCCACTGTAAGGAGACAATATTGAAAATACTCAAAAATAACCCCACTAAAAACATGAATCAAAAAGTCGCGGCTCATGGACATGTTTTTAAAATTGCTTAGTTGCATGCAAGTCCCTTTAGTGCTCCAAGGACTTTAATAAAATTGATTTTCTGAGTATAGCCTTTTAGCAGCTACTGTATAAGCTTGAAATATGAACCCTTCATTGTCCAAAGTGTTTCATTTTTGCCCTGTTACTAATGATGAAGGGAAAGCATGGGTTTGGAATTCTCCATGGCTGACATTCTCGTAATTAAATAGCATTAATAATGAAGCTTTGAGGATTTTAAACAAACTGGCACGGCGGTGGGACGCTCTGCCGTATTTCATTTAGAGACCACAGCAATTAGCCCTGAATGAATAGTACGTAGCGCCGTAGAAGGGAGTAATTTCTCCACCTCGTTTATTTGCCAAATCACAAAAGGCAACGTTTTCATTCTGCTGATTGAAAACGATGCTCAGGAATGCTTCCGAAGGCCTCTCAAGTAATTGCATTGTGAAACCGAAATAAATAAAAATAAAGAGGGGAACATTAATTGCTTTTCATATCCACAGTCTAATTTCGGCAAAGCTTAAGCACCCTGAGACCCGGGGAAGCTCAGCCTGTACAACAATGGCTCAAAAATAGAAGACTCATCACGGCCGGTATTTTTAGATGCTGATGTGTTTGTTTTATAATTTTAGGAGGGATTGCTCCCAGGCGCATTGTTGCTCCGCTCTGTGAACTGGCACGGGGATGTTTTGATAGAGGTCTCTTGGGTGGGGTGACTGTGAAGTTGTTGCCAGAGGAAAATGACAGTGCTTACCCTGAAGGTGAGACCAGAGAAAGAACTGTTCAACTGTCAAGGTCGCGGATGACAAAGGAGTGCTCCTCCTTTTATGGTCTGCCCGGGAGCTTTGAAAGAGAAGGATAAATTATTTTTAAAAAGGTACATGGGTTTGAGAACTATTTTTACACACTTGGAACTACCGTTCTTTATCTTTGAGAGTCAATGCTCTCTCTGCTGGTTACACGGAGGAAGGAGAGGGGAGGAAATGGTGACTTAGCCGGACAAGTCCAAAAGTCACTTGGGCGTGTGAAACAGACCCAGTGGAACCTACTGACTTGGCCCCAGGCCCTCTGTCCCTGGAGAAAGCGCACTAGATGCTCCCCGCTCCCTGGGAAGTGTGCGGAACACAAACTCGGCTGCTCTGGGCAGGCCTACTGTGAAGCAGAGCATTGTGGGAGAAGGCAGGTGCCGCCTAGGTAGGGCCACTTGAGAAAATCCCCCACCCCCTACGTGAGAAATCTCTTTCAATCTGCCTTCAGTGCAACTCAGAATGAGCAACTGGGTAAAGGAAAGGTGAGGTTTTTTTTTGTTTGTTTGTTTCTGTTTTTTAAGAATTTATGTATTTGAGAGGCAGAGTTACAGAGAGACGGAGAGAGAGAGAGAGAGATCTTCCATTGGCTGGTTCACTCCCAAAAGGCCACAACAGCTGGAGCTGAGCTGACCTGAAGCCAGGAGCCAGGAGTTTCTTCCAGGTCTCCCACATGGGTGCAGGGGCCCAAGCACTTGGGCTATCTTCTACTGCTATCCCAGGCCATAGCAGAGAGCTGGATTAGAAGATGAGCAGTCAAAACCTGAACTGGTGCTGCAGGCAGAGGCTTAACCTACTGTGCCACAGCACTGGTCCCCAAAAGGTGATTTTGAGCAAGAGTTGGATAGAAAGTCAGCTGAGGACAGGGGGACAGAGAGCCCCCATGAGGGACAGCCAGAAGGTCAAGGCTGAAGTCCCCTCTGTGCCACTGGTGCTGATGCCATCCCTCAGGGTCTTGGCTGCCCCAGCAAGGGGAAAGTGGTTGATAGAACCGATGCCAAGGGCCCCGAGGGTGGCTCCTGACTTCAGCCTGTTCTGCTTTATCAGAAGGGCCTGGGCCCCAGCAGCCTGGCTCTGCAGGGATGGCGAGCCTGTGCCGGCGCTGGCCCTGCCGGACATGGCGGCTCTGCAGCTTTTGAAAACTTGGCTGTTACTTCTTTGGTTTGGTCTCCTGTCCCTGGTTTTACAAATACCACAGTTGCTGCCCCTCACCCAGAGGTGTTTTGTGGGCAGACACATATAAATGGGGGAAGACTTTTTACTTTGGAGCCTATAGCTGGGTGTAGGCTTGCCAGGTGGATGCAGGAAACTGGAGAAAATAAGCAACTGAGATGAGGGATTCAGTAGCTCCAGGATGCAAACTTTGCTCCAGGTACCATCTGGCCACAGGTAAACACACACACACACACACACACACACACACACACACACTTCTAGGATCAGAGAGAATTACAGCTTGAAGAAATCAGTGGTAACCATCAGAATCACATGGAATCTTCTTCTTCTTCTTCTTTTTAAGATTTTATTTATTTATTTGAGAGGCAGAGTTACAGAGAGAGGGAGAGACAGAGGGAAAGGTCTCCCCTGCGCTGGTTCATTCCCCAAATGGCGGCAACAGCAGGAGCTGTGCCGATTTGAAGCCAGGATCCAGGAGCTTCTTTTGGGTCTCTCACGTGGGTGCAGGGGCCCAAGCACTTGGGCCATCTTCCACTGCTTTCCAGGCCAAGGCAGAGAGCTGGATTGGGAGAGGAGCTTCCAGGACACGAACCAGCGTCAATATGGGATGTCAGTGCTGCAGGCGGAGGCTTAGCCCACTTTACATCATAAACCTGCCCCACTTGGAAACTCCTTAAAAATCTTCAGCCTCAGGGTCAGCGCTGTGGTGCAGCTGGTTAATGCCCTGGCCTGAAGTGTCAGCATCCCATATGGGTGCTGGTTCGAGACCCGGCTGCTCCACACTTCCGATCCAACTCTCTGCTATGGCCTGGGAAAACAGTAGACAATGGCCCAGGTCCTTGGGCCCCTGCACCCACGTGGGAGACCTGGAAGAAGCTCCTGGCTCCTGGCTTCAGATCGGCACAGCTCCTGCCCTCCCGGCCAATTAGGGAGTGGACCAGTGGATGGAAGACCTCTCTCTCTCCCCTTCCCTCCCCCTCTCTCTCTCTCTCTCTATGCAACTCTGACTTTCAAATAAATAAATCTTTTTTAAAAATCTCCTGGAGTGATGCTTTAAAATTTTGTCGTTATGGTAAAACGCACGTAACATAGAACTTAGCATGCGAACCATTTTTAAGGTATAGCTGCATTCCATACGTTCAGGTGGCTGTGAGGTCATCGCCGCCATTTCTCCCTCACAGGGATCTCTTGTCGAATGGAGACACCGGATCTTTTCACCCTCGATTGCCATTTCCTGCTGCCCCCGTGGTGATAACCATTTCCGTCTCCATGGGCTTGACACATTAGTGGAATCACACCACACATGCCCCTTCGTAAGCAGCTTGTTTCACTAAGGTCATGGCCTCAAGGTCGTCTGTTAGATTTCCCTTCCTTCTTAAGACTGAATACGATTTCGCTGTGTCTATATAGCGCATTTTGGTCGTCAAAGTTTGTTGAGGGGCTCTTGGGTTGTGTCCGTTGTGATACACTGCCATGAACATGGGTGTACAAATATCTCTTCGAGTCCCATTTCCAGCTCCCTGGGATATCTACTCAGAAGTGGAATGGCTGGATCTTACGGTGATTCTCTTTTTAATCTTTGAAGGAAACACCCCCTGTTTTTCCATAACGACTGTTCCATTTTTCAGTGCCACCAACAGTGACTATAGCTGTGCAGTCCTTCTGCGTTTGTACCCACAGTGGCTGCCACTGTTATTTTACGTAACCATCCTAATGAGTGTGAAATAGCACCTCATGTGGCTTGGATTTGCATTTCTCTCATGATTAGGACTGTTGAGCACTTTATCATGAGTGTATTGGCCATTGGTAGATCTTTCTTAGAAAACTATCTATTCAGTTCCCTTTGCCACTTTTTCATCGGATTGCTTCCTTTTTTGTTATTGAATTGCAGGAGTTCTTTACATGAAGAAGATCTTCAAAAAGCTGGTGGAAAATGTGTATTATTAAGGAGCTATATGTGAATTTCAAAACTTTTTGTACCCAAAAAACTTATCCTTTAATTCCATTTTCTATGAGCATTAGAAGTCCCCTTGTATTCTCTGGATATGAGTTCCTTATCATATACGTGATTTGTAAATATTTCCTTCCAGTCCACGGGCTGCCTTATTGCTCTGTTGATTATGTCCTTTGTTGCACAGAGGTTTACAATTTTGATCAAGTCCAATTTCTTCACTTTCTCTTTTATTTCTGTGCTTTTGGGGTTACATCCAAGAAACCATTGACTGACTGAGTGATTTGAGGTACTCAGGTTTGGGAACCTTGAATCTAGTCCATAGCTTGAACTTCTTTAAAAACCAAATATAAAATCTCCTCTTCCTACTTTTATTTTCCCAAACAAAAACTCGCCAGGAGAACCTATGTATGAAAG
The DNA here is from genome assembly GCA_949820135.1 of Sylvilagus floridanus. Classification (NCBI taxonomy): domain Eukaryota; kingdom Metazoa; phylum Chordata; class Mammalia; order Lagomorpha; family Leporidae; genus Sylvilagus; species Sylvilagus floridanus. Next base: position 54,854,939 of record OX463232.1, read on the forward strand.
AGAGAAGAGCTGCTTGGATGGACAGGTCCCTTGCCCCAGTCCCCAGCAATCCACCAATATCCCCAGAGTAACTCCCCAGGCACGCGCGCGCGCGCGCACACACACACACACACACACACACACACATTTGAGAGTTTGGTCTTCAGGATCAAACTCCCCACCCTGCCACACAAGAACACTGAGTCCCCGGGGAAGAAGATGAGTGTCTGAAGGCGGACAGGCACGCTGCTGCCTCCTCGTGCTCTGTCTGCAGGCAGCTGAGGGCATCTGGGGACTTAGCCAGAGTCCATCAGCAGCCAGGGTTGATGTGACAGCCCCTTTGATTCATGGCTGGTCAAGATGGCCAGTTGGCATAAAGACCAGCCAAGACGAGATGTCTACGTGCTATGGAATGAATGTTTGCCCCACCCCAAATCATAGGGTGGAATTCCAGCCCCTGAGCATCCCGCCTTGATGGTATTCAGAGGTGGAGACTTGGGGAGGCCTTGATGTCAGGAGGGTGGAGCCTGGAGACTGGAATCAAAGGCCTTTAGTGAGAAAAGCAGGAGAAAGCTCACCCTCTCTCTCTCTCCCCATAGGACAAGGAAGCAAGGACAGGACAGCCATCTACGCCCCAGGAGACCAGCCACTAGCACCTCGATCTACCCCAGTAACTGACACGATGTTAGCATCAAATACCACTATCACTACCTCCCAGCACAGCCCCGTCGATAACAAGGTGACAAAAGATGTTGTCTGTTTTTTAAAGAAAAAAATAAACCCACTCAAGTTTAACTGAGTAATTAATTAATTTATGAATGGATCCGAAGTAGGAGTGATGACTAAACACTGACTAATGTATGATAAAGGCTACAGCGGAGATAGGTGAGGATCAGGGAGACAGTTTAGTCTGGAGTCCTGTTGCAATTCTATTTCAATCTAAATAAGCTGACACCGGAAGGAAGCCATTAACCCCAAAGCCGCTGGCTTCTCATTAGCTAAGGAATAATTTTACATTTGATTATTATTCATGTTGGCTAAATTTCCATTAAAACCAATTTAGTAAACTGGCCCTCTGATGGGCTTGAAATTAACAGGAAGAAGGGAAGCCAGGGAGGGGCCACCATTTAAGCATCCAGGGATGGGAAACTCAGGAGGGCACATTGCCACTTTAATTACAGATAATGTCTCAATTCACTTTCAAAATGAGTCTCAGAAAATGCCTGGGAAATCTTCCCTGGGCAGAATGTCTGGCTCATTCACCGAGCGGGCACCGGGATTTCCGACTGAGTGGAGGAACGGCCGGCTCCCTCCCATCAGTTCGGCCTTTCCGGAGCCCCAGCTCCTGGCTGAACAGGCTCCAGTGGGGAAGAGCGGGTCTGGGAGCCCCTAGTATGGTCGTCCTGCCTCCTGGGCACGGAACCATATAAATGCAACCGTACTAGGAATGCCTCCCTGACTTCATGTTTAAGCAGCAGTCCTTTAGGCTGAGCCCTGCACCAAGGACTCTCATGAATTAAGGCGTTTAATGCTCCTAATCGCTCTAATGAGGCACAGTCTATGATTATTCCCATTGTACAGATGAGAAGGCTGCATGGAAAGGTGAGCAACTGAAGTTACACAGTTAAGAAGGCCAAACGCATCTGGGACACAAAAGCGTGGCTGTGGGTGCTTATCCATCAGCTGCAGGGATTCTTGATACAATGATGAAGCAGCTTCTTTGGTTTTGGTTTTGGTTTTTTGGAAGTACCTAAATCCACAGAGCATAGGGTTCCTGTAAGTGGTTGGCAGACAACAACTCTGCAAAGGTGAACAGGGGACAAATCGTGCAGGGGGCCTTGAAGGCCAGGCCGAGGGGTTTGAACTTGACTTTTACAAGGGCTCCTGGAGTGCAGTGGCTAGTCCCCTGGGGGTCTGTAATTGGAATGGAAAACAGAAGTTAGTAGTTATGCTTTTACTTTAAGGTTTCTTCCTCTTCTTCTTCTTTAAAGATTTATTTATGTATTTAAAAGGAAGAGTTAGAGAGAGAGAGAGGGACAGAGAGAGATCTTCCATCTGCTGGTTCACTCCCCAGGTGGTCACAACAGCTGGGACTGGACCAGGCTGAAGCCAGGAGCCAGGAGCTTCTTGCAGGTCTCCCACATGAGTGCAGGGATCCAAGCTCTAGGGCCATCTTCATCTTTGGTTGTTTTCCCAAGTGCACCAGCAGGGAGCTGGATTAGAAGTGGAGCAGCCGGGACTAGTACTGGTGCCCATATGGGAGGCCAGCACAACCTGCTACGCCACAGCGCCAGCACCTCTTTTAGGGTTTCTTACACAGGAATTTAACTTGTGTGTACAATCAGCTAAAAAAAAGATAATCTTTATTTTTAAAAAGTGAAATATGTTTCAACAATGACATACAATCTTGCTATGTATCAGGCACTATTTTTGTGCTCTGGGTCATTACTATTGTTAATACTTATGCAACCCTAGAAGGCGGGTACTGTTGTTCACTTTGCTTACAAACAAGGAAACTAGAGCCCCTAGAGGGTAACCTGTGCAAGACCTCACAGCCAGCAGACCGCAGGGCAGGGATCTGAACCCAGGTGTTTGTCTATAGACTTTGCTCTGGATGCTGCTGCTAAGTGGTTATGAAGATGGGGAGATGGGACGGGTTATGGCACAAACCACGAACACAACTGGCACCTGCGCCTGCGGCAGGTGATGGGGCTCGCAGTGCACTCTACAGCGACAGCCGGTGGCTGCTGCCCAGGGCCAGCTTGTGCCAGCGCCGGGGCCCAGGCAGCACCATGGCCCTTCTTAGCCAGTGGGGCAGGGTTCCCAGCACATTGCAAGGATCAGGTGTCCACAGAAACAAACTCAGCCAGTGGCGCCCAAATCATTTTTGGAGGAATGGCGCCTTCTCTTTCGTGTGCTTGGACCAATAGGTCACTCATGCTGGAAGTCAGAGGCCCCGTGGACTGCCCAGCTCAGCTACTGTGGACTGTGGCCCAGCAAAGAGCAAGTGTGTGGGCTTGGATGGCTCTAGTGCAGGGAGTGTTACACACTCACAGACGACATAATCATGTCTTTTCCCTTTGGCCTGCAAGGCCACTCGTCAGCAGGCCCTGGAGCTGAACTAAGGTTAGCTCTGCCTCCACGGGGGCCCTATGGATCCTGAATGCCCCATTGGGCCCCCCTCGCTAGGGATCCCCACAGCCTCTCGACACACCTGCTCTCCTGGAAGCCCCATGGAATAGAGATGATGTCTTGGACTCTCTGTGTGGTCACTGCAGGTGCCCAAGATCTGATCCAAAAGAGCAGCGTGGCCTCCAGCCCGGAGTCTGCCACCATAAGGACTGAGGGTCCAGCCCCCACGTTTCCACCTTCTCATTGAATGGCCTTGGGCAGGCCCTCACCCTGTGCTCACTCTCTTTTCTGAAAGGCAGTGAGTGATAGCAGACTCCCCTTGTATGGATATTGTGAGGGTTAACTGCGCAATGTCCATACAATGTTTAACTCGGGGCTGGACCTGAACAATAGCCCCCACTCCTAGTCACATGGGCCCAAGTTTCAAGTCTGGGGGCTGAGATGTGGAGTGTGGAACTCACATTCCACTCCACCAGGCAGCCACTCATGCCTGGGTAGGGCTGGGCATCCAGCAGCCCCCATAACCCTCCAGATCCGACGCAGTCCTTGTCCCATGAACAGGTTGAGCGTTCCCTATCAGGCCTGGACAAGCCCTCACGTCTTCACCTAAAGGGAGCTGAGGAGGAGCAATTCTTCGCCCTGAAAGGAGGAGCTGCCATTGCTGGTAGAGAGAGAAGCCAGAGACGCTCTCCCAATTACGCATGCACAAAAGCTCTTGTGTGGACATAAATAAGAAAAGTTGAACCCCTCGCCCAGTGTAATTCACTTCATTTATTGGCCAGAGTTCTCTCCCGCAACCCTGGATTCCTTCGCATTTGTCTGCGGTTCAGAGACCCCTGGCATTCAGCATGATTTGTAATGTAAATTATATAATTGTACTTTCACATATTTTAACATCAAATGAAATGATTGACTACAGCATCGGAGCTGTCTACAGGTGGGGGTCAATTACCATCTGAATAATCACGGTGCCACACAAGAATAGCATAGCCGCTGAGCGTGACATATTTTTATCTCTATGCATTTCAATGAAGTCAGGCTGGTACATAAAAGGTTATCACCTAGGAAACATATTTTCCTAAGCACAAGTTAAACATGCAAGTGAGATCAGCAAAGATATTCAATTTAGCCAGTCAACCCTAACCTATTAATATTTTAACAAAATCCAGTGAGGATAATTTTTTTCTTTGATCCCATTTCATGTGAGCAGCCGGGAAAGGGAAGAAAAATTAAAAACAAAATAGTCAAGCATACAGAATGAGGTTATGTATTAAGTGGGCTATTTAATGTTTCTGGCATTTCATAGCCCAGGGGAAAGTGTGGATGGATTTAACAATCAAGAGCTGTGTTCCCTTGGCCACAAAGTTCGAGAAACATAAAATAATCTATACTTCCAAGCTGACAAATCGTACCTGACACCTGGCTTCATCTCACCGGCACTCCGGAGACCAGCATTAATCATGTGTTACAGGGAGCAAAAAAGCAAAGCAAATCACGCCACGCTGCAAAGTGAGATGGAAGGTCTTGGGGCTAGGATTTTAATCAATAATAGGTGGGATGATAACCAGAAGCTATTGTTTTAATCTTCCAATATGAAAAGAAGTGAATGCAAAACACAGAGCGACCAGGAGCCGAAGCGGCTTCGCGCTGCCTTGTAAGAACCACAAGAACAGTTTGGCAGCTCAACTTTCTTTTTTGATTCCTGACGACAGACAAGCAAAGGGTTCTGTCTGACAGCGATGAGTTCCGCGCGTCCCAGAAGGAAGTTTCCCCTTCTACGACGTTAGCTCGCGCCCTGGGTCCTGTTTGGGTTTCTTTGGCAGGTTTGTGGGGGTTCTGTGCATCTGGGGCTTCCTGGCCTAACGACACCTCTTTTTTCCCTCGGGTGACTCTCCCCTCCTCCCCAGCCAGCCCCTGTGTTTTGAGTGGTGTTGATTCCACCATGGGTGCCAGGGAGAAGCCAGCACCGCAGTGTTTGGTTCCGGAGCAGGTGTGCGGTCCGTCAGAGCCCGGGCAATGCAGCCAGGCAGTTTGTGTTGGTTCTAAAGAGGGCACTGCGTCGCCCCCCTCAACACGCTAGCTCCTGTTGCCTCTGTACGAGCACTTACTTGGAGGTACGTAAGGTCATTGACGATGACGGAGGGTACGCATCAAAGAGGGAGGATGGGTAGGCACTGGCGGACAAGCAAAGGGAGAACTGCACACGGAGATGGAGGCCAAGGTGTGGGCCCACGGCCACCAGCCGAGCAGCACCCAAGACGTGCAGCCGGCCAGCAGAAGCCAGGGGAGAAGGGCGGACCAGGCTCCTCCTCTCAGCCTGGGAAGGACCCGACCCCGCTGACACCTCAGCCTCAGCCGCTCACCTCCGGCATTGTGAGCCAGTCACCTCCTGTTGTTTAGGCCACGTAGTTTGTAGTACTTCTTTAAAGCAGTCCCAGGACATTATCAGAGGCTCTGTCTCTTTTCTTACTATGTACTTAGAACTTTGAAGGTCTAAGTTGGACATGGCTGGGTTTTATCTTGACTGGGAATGGTGCTGATGCACTGGACAGCTGAACAAATATGCATATAGACATGTACCTTAGACCTAAGCTACTGAGCACCTGGATCCAGCCATGCCTGAAGTTCCACCTCTGACTTGGTGGCTCTGTGACCTATTAGATTCCCACTTTTACTTAAACTGGTTAGAATTGAATTTCTGTCTCTTACAGCCAAAAGAATCCCAAATTACTTAGTCTGATAAGCTGTCATTGGGATGAGCTGATAAACACGAAGCCTCTAGAACAAAGGGCGTGAATCGTTCGTCAGACTACAGGAGGGCTGCGCTCAGTTCAAGGCAGCACATTTCTCAGAAGGGCGTGGATGATGTGAGGAGAGAGACTGGGTAGGGGGAGACCTGGATGCTGAACCACGGGACACACGGGAGGCGCTCATCCGAGGCAAGGAAAAAGGTGTCGAGAAAGATAACCTCCAAAACCCACAGGAATGACCAGTGAAGGAAGGGCTGGGGCTCATTTGTGTGACCCCCCAAGGACAGAAGGAGGAAGCCATGGGAAGGCAGATTAACGCAGATTTTCCAGTGTGTTCTGAGGCTCAGAAGCAGCAGTGAGAAGCCCCCCGCACCCTCCCCACAACACAGCATAGCAGGTGTTCCTATGGCACCTGCTGCGCCCGCCCACTGGGCGGCTTCTCTGGATGGCTTGCAGTTCCTCTTCAGTTTAGACTGGTTCTTTTCCTAAAACGCAGGTGAATTTGCACACATCCTTTCTGATTAGCAGGCCTCAGTTTCCCCATTTGTACACTAAGGGACTTCAGACTTGGTGCTCTCTAAACTCCCTCCTCGCTGGATTTCGCAGCTCAGCTGCTGTGCTGACCCCTGGGCGGCGCTGGCTCCCTGGAATGTGCAGCACACCCCCTTGCTCTGAGACGTGGCCCACACTATAGATGTGGGGCTCTCGGTGTCAGGATTTCACTAAACGGGGATCAGCTTCCCGTTCTTTTTCCTTGGGCTTTAATTAAATCACTGGGTCCACAGGTGACAGTTGAGGGATGATATTAAACCCATGTCATAATCAGTCTAGCAATAGAGTTTTTAGCAGTGGCTCCTACTGGACACACTGTACGTGACACTGAGTGGATAGTTAAGGCACAGAGAGGATGAAAGATTAAAATTGCATCGCAACCCCTTGGAGGAAGCTGGGATTTTGATGGGGAGCGAGAGAGGTGGGACATGTAGCTGATCCCATAGCCCTGCGCTGGCATCTTCATTTCAAGTGTCATCGCTGGCAGCACTCGTCAGATTGCCAAGTTCACTTGCGCCAGCTCAGCCTCTGGCTTTGATATTGCAGAGAAGCTGAGCAAAGGAAAACGCTCTTCTCGTGTGGCCCCGAGTGTCTCTGGGTGGGGCCCGCACAGGAAAGAGATTTGATTGTAATCAGGAAAGAAATCAAGAGGCAACCACGGGAGAGTTTCCATCCACGGTGGTAGGAAGGAAGCCTTGAGACTGTGTTCAACAAGGAAGGTTCCGGCCATTGGAGGCTGGACGACCTTAGCCTCCACTGACTGCCTTGGCCTAGTTACACTCTTCCCTGATAGCCTATTATTTCTTAGGAATCAACAATTAGTTCTTAAATGTGATCCTTACCCTGGTGCCCACGTGAGCAGTAAAGCCATCCATGGCGAGCCTCCATATCTTGGTATTATATTGAGGGTTTTGCCCACTGCAGTAAGTAAACCCATTTCTCAGGATGGAAGAATTCTTGGAGACTCAGGAAGCCACGATGTTTTCTCTCTAAAGATATGAACTCTTCACGAAGAGCAATTGTGCGGTCTCAAGGCGTGCAAGGCCCACGCACACCCACGACCTTGCAGTGCCCCCGCACCTGGAGGCGGGGTAGCTGGGATTATGATCTGCAGTGTGCACATAGGAAAGCTGTGGTTCAGAGAAGGCAAATGTCTTGCCCAAGGCCACAGAGCTGGCGAAGCAGGGTCAGGGCTGGCACCCAGGTGGTCCTGGTTTGATTCCCACTGGGGCAGCAGACTCTAATCCCAGTAAAAGCAACGGACACTCTAAAGGCAAGTAGCTCCCGATCTTTGGCACTTGTCCATAGGATGACTTCCTTAGACCAGTGGTTCTCCAAGTGTGGCCCCCACCTAGCAGTATCAGCACCACCTGGGAACTTTCTAGAAAGGCACATTCGTGGGGCCTATCCTAAAGGTTCTGAAAATCTGGAGGTGGAGCCAGAAACCTGTGATTTAAAGCCATCCTGGGGATTCAGACTCACGTCCAACTTTCAGAGCCACGTGCTCAAGACGGGGCCCGCTCAGAAATCCGGGAACTGAAAATGCAAACTCATCACCTCCGAATCCCATTAAGGGAGGGCCAGAGTCCAAAGCCCTGAAAGACCCGTGAGGAGCCCAAGCTGCCTCGGCTAGCTCCGAGGATTCAGGAATAAAGAGCTGCTCACACTCACACGTGGGCCCGGCCCCAGCCGCTCCGCTGGTCACTCAGCACTGGTGCAGAATCCAGCCCAGCTGAGCCATGCGGCTGACAGGGTGACCAGTTACTCTAATCCTGTAATCTTTGGAAAACAAAGAGCCAAAGTCTCCTGGCTGTCTGGGGTAAGCAGAGGAGGCCCGTGGGGTTCTGGTTTCATCTGTGTGCTGCCGGCTGGACTCTGAATGTGGCTGTATGTTCCTTCCACTACCCACACGCGCTCCCTTCTCGGATTTAGGCGTTCTGCTCAGGGAGATATTAATATGCAAAGAAAACAAACAGCACCAGAAGGATGGGAAGTACAAAGAGCCAGTGATTATTAAAGTTGGGCGCACCAGAGCGGGTTATTTTTCCCACTCTCGGATGGACTGGGAGGCCCACCCGAAAGCAAAGGAGGGCTGCCCTAAGAGGATTCTCCCATGATGCAATGGTTTAGTGCCAAAAATCTGTCCATAGGATGACTGCCACGGACGAAGCTGGGAAGACACAGACAAGGCCGGAACATTGTCTTCTGAAGGTAGGGCATTTAGGGCAAAGTTGAAAATGACATGCAGAGAAAGAAACAGAGGATTTTTGCAAACGGGCTGTTTGAGGGTTGACCTTAGCCTATGGGAGAATTTTGTTTCATCCACACCTGGCACAGTTCATCAGTTTCATGTTTTTAAACTTTTTTTAATTTTTTTTAAATTTAGGAGGCAGAAAGACACACAGGGAGAGCGCTCTCTCTCATTCACTGGGGCACTCCAGCAGGGACCGGGCTGGGCTGGAGCCCGGAGTCAGGAACTCGCTCCAGGTCTCCCCTCTGGGTGGCAGGAACCCGATGACTGGAGCCATCGCTGCTGCCCCACTGGGGTGCACAGCAGCAGAACGCGGGGGTCAGGAATCAGAGCCAGGGATTGACTGCAGCTGCTCCTGTGTGGGACATAGGCTTCTTCACCGATGTCTTAACCACAGGGCTGAGCGTTTGCTCCAATAGCTTCACTTTCAAAGATGATTTTTTTGGCCACTGAACAAAAACAGGGAGATTCAGGCATAACTTCTAGGTAACTCCTTGTCTCATAAAAGTACCAAAAATCTGGCCACAGTGAATCCACCTACCTCTGTGGCTGGCAGTATCTCCCAGTTCCTACCCCAGCCGGGGCTACCTCATTGGTTACCGCCTTACCCCAGCAAGCACTGGAGTTTGCAACCCCTTACGTAAGCAGACTCTGCACGTATAACCAGCTAGTATTGAAAATGCAAACTGGTTTGAGTTCTAAACTAACACAAAATTCTTGTCATCCGGGCAGTTGCTTCCCAGTGACCAATTGGCAATGAGATGTGAACAGGAAACGGGACTCTAGAAATCTGAAATCGCTGACCCAGTAAATGTTCACATTCTCAGGAAAACCAAATGAGAGACATAACCTCCTATAAAATTACCGTTGTCAAAAGAAGCTACCGAAACGATGTGCAAACGTTTGTGCTCATCTATGTATTTCTTTCCTACTTCTCTGCGTGGCTCTGAACCCCATAACGGCAGGGGCTTTGCTCTGGTCACTGCTGAATGCCAAGTGCCTAAAACATTGCTTTCTGTGACTGCAGGCACTTCCTAAATACTTGTTGAGTGAATAAACAGGTCATTGAACCTTTACTTGGGCTCGGCTTTGCTCCAAACACTTACAAGTATTAAGATCCAAAGGCTCCCTTAGGAGAGAGACCCTCTTTAACAATAAGGAAAGGAGATGGAGAGCAGGACGTTGCCCGGTCGGCTCACGGTGCAGTGGGGAGGGAGGAGCAGGCATCCCACAGGCCAGACGGCTCCCACCCCCCCACCCCCACGCTCTTACCGTGGCTGCGTTTCTTGAGCTGGAATTAATAAACTCAAGGTTCCTGGAGCCAGCCTGGATCTTAGAATCCCTTTCTGGTGCAAAGTACTCACCAAGAGCTTGTTGAATTTGTTATTAACGTTTTTATTTCTCTGCGAATAAAAATTGAAGGGCGGTTAAAGAGCCCCCGTCAGCTTATGAAAAAGCAGGCGGTTATAAAGTCAGACACCCGCTCAGAATCCTATTTTTGCTTCTTCCTTAAGTCAGTCACTCCGCTTTTATAGGTTCCTGTTTTCCCATCTATAAAAATTAGGAAAACACTTTTTCCAACATCCTTTCCATGAGGACATTTGAAGGGCAGCACGTACTGGAGGAAAATCAGAACACGTAAATATTTATAATAACAAAACGTCTTTTATAAATCGGAAGCACTGTTTCTAATTGACCCCCTTGCCGTTCCCACCAAGGAAATCACCGTGAGAGGGACGAGGACTGTTAGCACCACCACAGCGAGGAAAGGGGACCAGGGAGACTCGGGTCCCTGCCCAGTACCGGACAGGGGCTGGAACCAACCCATTTCTGCTAGGCCAACTGTAGTAGCTGAGCAAGAACAGCAAGGGAAAGTGGGGTGGCTCAGGTGTGCTCGGTGGCCTGGAAGAGACAGGCGTGTGCCCAGCCACAGTCCCAGGCACGGTGCCCCCACCACTACCCTGTGAAGACAGAAGGGCAGGACTGGGGAGGGGAGGCCAGGGAGAAGGGCCCATCAAGGGGGCGTGTCCCGGGAATGATTGACAGTGCTGTTCGTATGGGAGCAGAGACCCCAGCAGGGCTAGGAAAGGCAAGAGGGGTTGAGGTCTTAGCGCCTTACAGATTTCAACTTCTTTTTCCCTAAACAATTGGAAGACTAGGAGGATTCGCCCCCCCCATTATCTATTTTATTTTAATAGAGAGATAAACAGATTGATCTCCCATCCATGCCCACAGCAGCCAGGCCTGGGCTGGGAGGCCAGAACTCCATGTGGGTCTCCCAAGTGGGTGGCCTCCTGGAGTGCACATTAGCAGGAAGCCAGAATGCGGGACAGAGCTGGGACTACACCCCAGGCACTCTGGTACAGGTAGCAGGTGCCCCAAGTTGCAACTTCACCAATGCGCCAACACGCCACCCCCGGGAGGACTCCTTAGAGGAAAGAACTTGGACGTTGAAGGTAGAGAGTCCCTAGGATCAAATCTCAAAGCAGCATCTTTCGGTTTCCAAATGTCAAATTCTGCCCTGGTGTGGCCCAGAGCTTGGCACATGGAGGCTGGCAGTTCCCAGGGAACAGCTCCTGCGCTGATCCCCCTGGAGAAGGGCTGGGGGACGGGGCAGAGCCGGGGCAGGTGCAGGAGCTGAGAGCCTGGGCGGTGCCCTGCTGTGAATTGGTACTCGTTAGTGCTGTGAAACCGAGTGCCACTTGCCCCTCAAGCTGGTGCTGAAATTCAGAAACGTCTCAATCAGCCAGCGCACGGGGCTTTGAGGCTCCGTGTTGATTTGCGTTTGAGGGTTTTATACAAAGAGCTCTCGCTCTCTTCAGATTTGCGCCTGCCCGTAATTGGGGAGACATTGCAAGGGTCTCCCTCTCCGTGCCGATGCCTCCCACCCACCCCCCCGAATCACCTTTCAAGTGTGTCTTTGAGGCTTCTCTTCCCAGATTGTTCAGGCGGGCGTTGTGTGAATAGATAATCGCCTTCCCACGCCGCAGCCCTCAGCCTCTGTCAGCCTGGCAAAGCGTCCCCGGAATCAGCTTCTGATGTGGGAAGACTGGCTTCGTCGGGATTATTTTTGTGAGATTTGCAGCCTAAGAAACAGAGTCATTCAAGGGGAAACAGGCAGCTACTAACCATTAGACAGAAGGAAATAAAAAAATTGTTCTTTAATACAATATTTATCGTCCATTCAAGAACAAACATCTTTCTTGCACAACCCCTACCTTCAACAGCCCTGGAAGGCTCTTCTTTGCCCCCGTTGTATCTACGCACACAAAGACAGTGTATTGATGCTGGTCACAAAGATACAGATGTCTTGGCAGATTGTTCTGCCATGGTTTGCCTATTTTGTCCTACTCATTGCTTTTTTCTGGATCGAGATATTTCAGTGGTAGAAAATAATCTCTTTCTGGGCTCAAACACAGCTCTCCGTAAGCAGCATTCAGGTACATTCAGAGCATGTGTGCTTGGGGCTGGCACTATGGCATAGCGGGTAAGGCCGCCACCTGCAATGCTGGCATCCCATACGAGTACTGGTTCGCGTCCCAGCTGCTGCACTTCTGATCCAGCTCTCTACTATGGCCTGGGAAAGCAGTGGAAGATGGCCCAAGTCCTTGGGCCCCTGCACCTATGTGGGAGACCCAGAAGTAACTCCTGGCTCCTGGTTTTGGAACAGCTCAGCTCTGGCCATTACAGTCATTTGGGGAGTGAAACAGCAGAAAGGAAGACCTCTCTCTCTCTCTCTCTCTCTCTCTCTCTCTATATATATATATATATATATATATATATATATATATATATATATCTGGCTCTATGTCTCTGTAATTCTGTCTTTCCAATAAATCAAATAAATCTTAAAAAAAAAAAATAGAGCGTGTGTGCTTGAACGTGAGTGTTTGCATCTGAGCACCCAGGGAAGGAAGGTGACTTTGCTGGGGTAAACTTGGGTTCTGGATGTTGGTGATACTGACTTTGCTGATGGGACTGGCAGTTCTCGGAGGTCGGCAGGGGGCAAAGCGTGGCTGCCTAGGACTTGTGCTCCTGTGGCCATGCCTCACCCTCGCCCGCCCATTTTCAAAGTGCTGGAAGCTGTGCTCAGGCCAAGCATCCCACTCTGCCCAGAGGCCAGAGCTCTTTCCCTTCACCATGGCGGTTGTGGGGAGCCACCCCTGTACCCCGTTAGCCATGGCCACCATTTTGCAGTGCTACCTGTCCCAACCTGTCCCAACCTGGAAAACACACCCTGTGCATGGGCTGAAGTCAGAAAACTCGAGGGAAATGCCTGCTACGGAAAACTGTATGGCTTTCAAAATGTTTTTGTATCAAAAATAAAATGATCATTTATTTCCATCTTGCCATGAACTTTTTGGTGTACCCTTAAATATGCAACGCCTGCACATAGCCCCTGTAGAAAATCCTCTCAGCGGAAAGAATTTTTAAGAAATCACCCACCCCAGCGATCACACACTGGAAGCCAGGGACAAACCCTGACCCCAAGTGTTTTGTTTATAACGATTTTAAGCATGATTGACAAGTAAGCTTTGGAAGAGTTCGCATTAAAATGTGAATTTTGGCTTCTCCAGAAAAGTCAAGTCTGGCCACGCTGACCCTTGCCCCCATGGCCACCATTGGGCAGGGGTTAGTGAGAGCTGTCCACTTCCCTGCACGTGAGTGCTGCACTGCCCCCGCAGTTCCATAGCTCCCTGTTGTCATCCCGTCAGCGCCACGTCTGTCACTTAGGTTCCCTACGCGGTTCGGCAGGCACTGGGGACCCTGCAAGAATTCACTGAGTCGCTGGCCTTGTAACTCATGCCTGGGGAAAGCATATAAATGAGGGTACTTCAAAAAAGTTTGCGGAAGATGGAATTAGAAGATAAGTTTAGTTCGGCGCAAGAGAAAACATCGGAATCTGTGCATCCAAGGGGTCTTCAGAGAGCTGGCAGGGAAACGAGTGTCATGAAAAAGTTGTGCAGGGATTTCAAGATGGTTTTTCCACCAAAGTAACCTTATCTCTCAGTTTCCTTTTCTGTGACCTATTTGAAGTAGCCTCCTGGGGAAAAGGAGGCGCCCCCCGCCCACTTCAGTGTCCCAGAGCCACCAGTGTGCCGGGTCCCTGTGTCTTCCTGGGACTCCAGGAAGCATGTGCAAACTATGACATCATCACCTTTTCAAAAACCACGAATGCACACAATATTTTGCCATTTTGCCTGACAATATATTTTAGGCATCATACCTTAACTTTACCTAGAGATCCATCCCATTCCCTCCAAAGACTGCGTAGCATTCCTTTGTGTGGATGAACTATAATTCATGTGATCAATTGCCAACTGATGGACAGTTAGGTTATTTCTCATCCTTTGCTATCACAAGCAGTGCTAGTGCGGAGTCCTTGTGCTACTTCTCTGTGCACCTGAGTGAATGGATCTACGCGAAAAATTCTTAGAGGTGGAACTGCTGGATCAAAGAGGATGCGCCCTTTAAGTTGTGATAGGTAGTGCCAAGTGCCCCCTGTAAGTACATGTGCCAATTGACAGACCCGCTGACACCGAAGAGGCACGCTCCCTAGATTCAGGCCCCCATTTGACAGGGGAGGTGACAGAGGTGCAGAGCGAGGGAGTAGCATGGCTTGTAGCCAGCACAGCCCAGACCTGAGCGGAGTCAGGCAGGCAGTGCTGCCCACCACTCACTCCACTATGGCCCAGCTCCTCTGCTGTCGGCCTCCCTTGGTAGGAAACTAAACCAAGGGGCCCCGGCACTGGCTCTGGGTTTCAGCAACTGGATCCGGTCCAGCGTTGGAGGAGCAGGTGTTCTGATAACAAACATGTCCATCATGACTGGCACACGCTGTCACCTTGCGGGGCTGGCTCAGAGATGAAGGCCAAGGATTAAATGGACCATGGAAGCTGAATTACCAGCCCAGCCTTTGGTGGTTTTTAAATTATAGATTTTTAAACAAAGCTAAATAGAGACCAATTAAGAAATGACTCCACATTCTACTCCAAAGAACAAAATAGCAGAACCTGAGCTTAGGCAGCACATGCATATGCTTGTGGACTAGGAGACGAGCAGGGGCAGCTGGGTAGTGTGAAGTCCAGACCCCTTCCCTCCGTCCACGCAGCATGGCCCACGCATTCTAGCCTCAGGGCCTTGGGATGCGCTGAAATGATTCCTCCCCCTCATCTTGTTCTTCTTTCACTAACTCTTTCTCTTCCTTTAGAATGGAGACCATCTTAGAAATTCTTCTAATTCCTACTTCAGTCGTGTTTGATTTTTTCTTATAGCTTTCGTGACAACCAGCCATTTTTGCATGCATTTACTTGTTCTGTTCTGATTCTTCTACTGCAGCCCGAAATCTCGCTGGCTCATCTGCACCGTGGTAATGGAGTTTCCACTCTGCCGGTGGTGAGACTCAAGGCCAAGTCATCCTCAGGGCTCTCCTCTGCTTTGGTTTCAATAGCACTGCTGGTCTGCGGCAGAGGGGCCAGTGACTGAGTCCATGCCCAAAGACTGAGAAACAGGAGGGCCGGTGTTGGAGGATCCAAGAGGACCCAACTCAAGCAGAGAGCAAACTCACCCTTCCTCTGAACTTCCTTCTACCTGGGCACTCAACAGATTGGATGATGCCCACCCATGGAGGTGAGGGAGGACCCCCTTTGCTCAGTCAATTGATGCAAATGCCAACTTCTTCCAGAAACACAGACATATCTAGAAAAAAAAAATGTCCTACTAGCTCTCTGGGTATCCCTTAGCCCAGTCATGTTGACACCTACATTTAAGCAGCACGGAGAGTAAGCAACAGAAACTGACTCTGCAAGAAGGAAGCAAGCTATTTGTTACCGGGAGGGGCACTGGGACTCAGAGCCTCAAGCAGAGCCAGAAAGAGCAGACATGGAGTCACTAGCAGCCCACCAGTCTCAGGAGCACGGGCTGCAAAAGCGTAGCAGAGCTTGCCGGCAGAGCGCACGGGAGAGCGCCCCACATCGCTACTTGTGGCCACTGGCCTCCCTGGGTGCTGCAGCCACCTGCGCCAGAGACCAAGTCCAGGTAGCTGTGCCGGACCACTGGCTCCACCTGGGTTCACCTCTACCAAGGCCAAGGTTAGCAGAGGGTGGGTTTGGCTTGTTCAGTTTCCAGACGATGGAACATTCCCCAAAAGGGACGTCAAGTTGCTTTTAGGAAGGGGAACTTGGGTTCTGGATAACAGCAATAATAAAACAATGACGATTTACCTCCTTTATGCTCATCAAGAATGCGTTCTTTGCTCAAAAATGGAGAGAAAGATGAAAATCCACCCCACAAGGGTAAATCTATTTTATTGTTCACAACAAAGGATATTCAAATGATCCTTATACAAAAGATACTCAGTTGAACGCCTAATAATAGAAATGCAAATAAAATTGGACTTGGACACCACTATCTCACCTATCACTTTCACGAAACCCCAAAGCTTATCAACACACTGGAGACGCTTCAGGAGAAGAGGGACTCTCCTAGACTGCTGGAGGGAATGTGAGAGAGCTTGCCTCCTAGAGGAGAGTGGCCACAGTCAACGAAACCACGTATGCCTCTACCCCGGCACGCAACCGACCCACTTCTAGGAATGCACCCAGAAAATACAGCTTTCCATGCACATAAGGCTCTCGGATGTGACATAGTTTGTCATAGGAAAATATCCAGAACAATCTAAATGGATGTTCACAGAGGACTCATTGAATAAATACTGTATAACCATGTGAGAGAATACTCTACAGCCACAAAAAGAATGAGAGGAATCTCACTAAACTAACGCAGAGTGGCTACCAACAAATATTGGGAGATAACAAGCAAGGTGCAAAGGCCCACATAGCCTTGCAACGTAAGTCAGGCACTCATAGAAGTAGAAACCTGTGTGATGCCATTTATATGAGGCATGATCTAACATGGTCAAGTTCACAGAGGCAGTCAGGAGAATGGTGGTTTCCAGGGGCTGGAGGAAGGGGGAAATGGAGAATCGTTTTTTTGATGGGCACTGACTTTTCATTCTGCAAGACAAAAAGTTCTTGATTTGTTGCACAACACTGTGCACTTTACTTATTCCATCACACACTTCAAAATGCTAAAGGTGCCAAGATCTGACCACAACTGAAAGTCGCTAAAGTGTAAATAATATACCACTTTGGCATAAGAAATAAAAGAAAACAAGAGACACATAGTGTTTGCTATTTTTTTTAAGATTTATTTTATGTGGTTTGAAAGTCAGAGTTACACAGAGAGAGAAGGAGAGGCAGAGAGAGAGAGGTCTTCCATCCACTGGTTCACTCCCCATTTGGCCTCAATGGCTGGAGCTGCACTAATCTGAAGCCAGGAGCCAGGAGCTTCTTCCGGGTCTCCCACGCAGGTGCAGGGACCCAAGGACTTGGACCATCTTCTACTGCTATCCCAGGCCTTACAGAGAGCTGGATTGGAAATGGAGCTGCCGGGAACTGGTGCCCATATGGGATGCGAGCACTGCAGGCAGTGGTTTTGCCTGCTACGCCACAGCCAGCGCCGGCCCCTGCCCAGGGGAGATAAATCAGAAATGAATCAAAATTATTTCCTATGGAGGTAGTTGGGAAAAAAGGGTAAAGGCAGAACGATGGGAGGGAGATTTGAATATCCTCTTAAATAGGACTTGATAGTTAAACGTTGGGCCTATATTTAAATAATAAAATTAAATTTTAAAGACTACAAAGAGCATACCTAACACCAAACACCACCAGAAGCGAATGGACTGAACTGCGCATGGCAGAGATAAAGTCACCACACGCCCCCCGGAAGTCTTTGGAACAACGTTTGGACAGAGTTTTCTGACTGTTCACTGTCTATCCACAAAAAGTGTATAAAGAAACCTTGAGCTTGACCCAGAGCACTCTTTGTTGGTAGGGACACTGCTGCAGGGGTCCTGAGATGACAGTGTGTGTACTGGGGACAGGAATGTGTGGCTGCGTCACCGGTGCTGAGACGTGGTGTCTCGTGTGAGACAGTGAGACAGGGAATCGTACCCAGGACTTAGGAAAGTTCCCGGGAACGCGAATGATGAGCCGCGTAACGGGCAAGGGGTCCCTGCCCAACCTGCAGCCAGTCAGCCTCGGGGCGGGGGGGCTCACTTCCTTCCCACTTTCAAACGTGCTCGCCTTTGTCTTTCTGCCCCAGGATGAACCCAGCCTTCCGTTCCAGCTTCCACAAACTTTGTGAAGCCCTCTTGCAGGATCTGTGATTTGGGAACTGAATTGAACAGGTGTCGTAAAGATGGAGGAGCTGGCACCTCTAGGAAAAATGACACGAGGTCAACACTGGCTGGGAGAGATCTCCGTCCTCCAGCTCCCACATGTTCTCAGCACTGAAACTTCGAGAACAATTCTTGACCCCTTCAGTGTGGCTTTTCCTTTCCTCTTGGAACCTCTTCATGCTCTTCTCTGATGGTCAAGGTGCCAACCGGCTGGGTCCCAGGTTCCCATGTAGTCCAACACACACTAGCCTGGGGTTGCTGGGAACTGACTTAATCATGTTGGAGGACATGGAACAGGATGGACTCTCTCAGAGGAAGAAATTCAGCTCCCACACCAGTGCCCCCGGCATCAGCAGCACCAGGAACTCGTTAAAAATGCCAACTCCCAGGCCCTCCATGCCCAAGAATCCCACCCTCCCCTTCCTGACCACTTGTCTTAAGCCCTTTGGCCTTGCCTAGCCAGGCTGTGCACCACACGGGCCAGTTTCTCACCATAAACCTCTCAATATGATCTTCTACCAGCTCCGTTCCTCTGAGAGAACCCAGACTGATGTAGTTTCTAATAAACTACTTGGTCCTTCTCATCATTGACTTTCTGGTATGGATCATCAAAGAACCAGGCCCCAATCAAAGGACAAAGTTGAGATGCCCTGGGGAGTTCCTCCCGTAGAAGCCTCTTGGCATGGAGAGACTCAGGCCTGGCCTGTACCTGCCACGAGATGTGGTCTCCATGTTTGCTGATGCCTCTTCCTTTCAGATTAGGGCACCCCATTAGAATCAGTGATGGGCTTTAAGGCCAGCTGGTTTGGGGGTTCCTGCCTCTGAGCCCAGCTAATCGGTCTCAGGATTTGTCAGCGGTCCTGAAATATTCCCCAACAACTGCTTCGATGAGTAGAACAGCTGCAGAAACAGAGAGGGGCCTCCCTGGGGAGGGGGGCAGCACGGGTGCTGGGTTGTCCTGTCATCCCCTGGCCAGGTCTCAATCTGGACAAAGAAAGAGCTGGAGAAATTGTGGGGAGCACTGCTAGCCGGGCAGCGCCAGGTGTCAGGCAGGAAGGGCGAGGTTGCTGAGTGCCGTGGGCCCAGAGAGGTGGACTCAGTAGGACTGGGGAGGGGGCCCAGGTTTTGCTTCGTCAACAACTTCCCGATGTTGCTGATGCCATAGGTGTGGGGACCCAACTACTCTACATTATTAACGGCTCAGCAAGAGACGTACGTAGGCAGTAAATGCAGCTCATCCCGTCTCAGGCTCATCAGAACGGAGGGCTTGTGCTGAATTTCTGGCCACGCCTGGCCTGTTTGGGAAACGCATTCAGAGGCCCCTGAGTCATCAGTTTGAGGACCCCGTTGAGGAAGACCCATGTCCCTGTCCCTCGATCCCAGTGACGCCTGTGAGTGACCTGCGCCCGCCACTTTCTATCTGCACATCACCATGAGCCATTTACCCTCTCTGACCTCAGTTTTCTCATCTACAAAATGGGAAGAACAGTGGTAGCCACCGCGTGGGCTGCTGAGGATTCCATGACATTGTGTGCATTGAGCGTGGCTCAGAGCGAGCAGCAGTAGCAGCAGGAAATAGAATGCCACTCAGGGCCTGTGGGTGGGGAGACTGCAATGCAGGGATCTCCCACAGAGGGGGCAAAGGCGATTCCAAAATCCACACCTACGAGGGGTCTTCAAAGAGTTGATGAAAAGTGCACCCTGTGAGAAATGACACATGGCTTTCAAGGGAATTTTGGGCCAAAATAGGCTTATCTTTTACCTCCATTTCCCCACACACTCGTTGAAGTCTCTGCACACATTCCAGCTTCCCACAAGGACTCCAGTTTAGGCTTGTCGTACGTTATTTTGCACGCAATGGCTTTGCATATCTCAAAAAGACGTTTGCACCGACACCCTCAGATCCGGTCCTATTGAGGAGACACATTGTGTGGCCATCTAGCTACTAGCCAGGATCAAAGCATGGGAGCATCTACTCTGAAACAGGCAGAGTTCCAAAGACAGAATCGTGGTCCCCAGGGCACACATGGTCCAAGGAGTGTTCCTCTGGTGGATGCAAGCAGGGGTCCCCGAGGTGCACCCAGTCATACAGAAAAGTGCAGCCTCACGATGTGTGTGCTTCTCTGGATTTGCCTTACACAGCACTAAAGACATTTATTGTTTTCAAGGATCCAAGGCACATGACCCTCTGAAACTAACAGCTTAGCTGGGCCCAAAGCACAGATGAAAACTGTTTCCCCAATAACATCTCAGCATCTCTGAATTGTGATGCCAAAGCCTCCAACCCAGGAATAGGGGCAGCAGGTGCACCTGGCCTATGTACGAGAAATCCCATAAGGAGCCAAGACAAAGTTAAGCCCCCGTCTCCGAAGAATCCACCGCACACCTCCTACCCACTTGTTTTATCTGTTTAGCAAACTCACCCCACACCTCACCTCCTCTTTGCGCCTGCCATCTAGAAGGATCTTTGAAATTTATTTTCTCCTTTTAGCTTGCTGTATTTTTAATGTCTGACAGAAAGAACAAAGGCAGGCGAACACCAGACAAGATCGTTTCATTCCTCCACGAGCTGTTGTGGAGCCCAGCTCAAGCCCAGCTAACATGAATGTTTTAAAATTCCGTCTTCTGCTTGGGAACAAGTGCTGGTGCAGTTATCAACTCCAAAGTCACGGCCATGGTTCTGCTTTTCATTGGGGCACATAAAAGCCGCCACCACCCCCTCCCCCTCGCCATCAATCATTAACAACCTATTTATTAACACAAGCGGCCCTGGTCTGGTCAACCACAATGGAAGAAATTGCTGTCGCCCAGCTGGCTGGCACGCTCGTGACCAAGCTGCCCGGGCTGATTCTGGCCCCAAAAGGGCCTGCTCATGGCTCTTCCATCTCTCCCCGGGTAACAGATACCTGCCAGGCCTGCTCACCTCCTCCCCCACTGCAAAACGATCCACCTGCCCCCTGGGCTTCCGGCACGAAGAGCTGCTTCTGCAAGCACTGACAGTGCTGATTGGGTCCAAGAGGCGTGCGGGGCTGTGAGCTGTCCACTCGGCGTGCAGGCCCGAGCGTGGGCGGGGCTGTTTGTGCCACGCACATCACATTGGAGCCAGGGCAGCCTGGAGGGCGCATGAGGAGACACTTGTCTGCCTGGTGCGTCTGACTCCTGGATTTAATGGATTTCGATTGGAAGCAAAAACCAATCAACAGGAAGATTCTTAGCGAGTCAATCAGAATCTGGTTTTCTAAAGAGCTCATGCGGCTTGGATGACGTGTTCTAGAGGCTTCCAGACCCACAGAATTCTATTCCAGCCATTTTTTTTTTTTTAACTTTCTGATAAAATGTCCCTAACATCCAACTGACCACGTTGCCCATTTTTAAATGTGTGATTCAGTGGCCTCGGGCGCTCTCACACTGAGGTGCAGCCGCCCCCGCTGTCTGTCTCTGGGACTTTCTTCTTGCTGACCTGAAGCTCTGTGACTGTCAAACAGCTCTGTGACTGTCCCCAGCCCCTGGGAACCACCGCCCTGCCGCCTGTCTCCATGAGCTCAATGGCCCTACACAGCTCGTGCGAACAAAGCTGCACCCTGCTGGTCCTTCTACGTCAGGCTTCTCTCCTCTAGCATGGTCCCCTCGAGATTCCTCTGTGGCATCATGTTTCACAATGTTCTGCTTCTTTAAGGCTGAATAATATTCCATGGGAAATGTACACCACGCTTTGTTCCCATTCATCCGTTGGAGGAGATTTGATTTTTTTTTTCCTTTCGGCTGTTGTGAATAATGTTACCACGCACATGGATGCACAAATAACCCTTTTGTTTCTTGCTGGTGTACACCCAGAAGCAGAATTGCTGGGCCATGGGATAGCTCTATGTTTAAATCTTTAGGGAAGTGCCATACTGTTTTATTCATCGGCTGTACCAGTTTACATTCCCACTGGCAGTGTCCAAGGGTGCAGTTTATCCACATCCTCACCAACGTGATTTTCTGCATTTTTTTTAGTTCTAATTCTGGTTGTTAAAAAAAGAGGTTATTTATTTGAAAGGCAGAGTTACAAAGAAGCAGAGGCAGAGAGAGACAGAGAGAGGTCTTCCATCCGCTGGTTCACTCCCCAGATGGCTGCAATGGCTGGAGCTACAACTATCTGAAGCCAGGAGCCAGGAGCCAGGAGCTTCCTCCGGGTCTCCCACACAGGTGCAGGGACCCAAGGGCTTAAGCCATCTCCTACTGCTCTCTCAGGCCATAGCAGAGAGCCAGATCGGAAGTGGAGCAGCTGAGACTTGAACCAGCATCCATCTGGGATGCTGACACTGCAGGTGGTGGCTTTACTCCTATGCTGTAGTGCTGGCCCCTATAATTCTAGTTTTGATTTTGATACCAACTTACCATGGGACCCCCCCACTCAGCAAGCACGTCACTGGTCTCCTCTGGACCAGCTTCTTTGCCTAGGAACAAGAGGTGGGGCTCCTCTCATGGCAAAAACCTCTGACCACAGCATCTCCAGCCCAGCCCAACACTCACACTCTTTCTGTCTTCCTCTCTCAGTGTCTCAGTTTTCTCATCTTGCAAATGGGGGCAACAGTGCTCACCTTCCCTCCCTGAAAGACCCGTTGTGCTGGTGAGATGGGTCAAAGCTGAGAACGCAACCTCGGGGGTTTTGGAGGACTGTGGGACGGAGGAATGAAGGACCCTGGAGGGGAACACACAGGGGCAGCCTGCAGCTGTTTGCTGGATTCCTAGAAAGCCTGGGGTGCGAGAGGAAAGTTCTGCTCCAGGGAGGGGCACTGACACTCAGTAAAACCCGGGCTCTGGCCCCCGTGGGTTCGCAGCCTCGCTGGGGAGGCGGAGCAGTAACTAGCTGAATAGACTGATGCTACAGCAAGAGCAGATCAGTCAAGTAGCCCATGTATTCAAAACAGCAGGAATTGAACACAGGGAACCGGTAAGCAATGAGAGAGGAAAGACGCAGCCAAACGTGAGACGTGCGGCAGCCAAGAGGCTCACCATGGCAGGATGACGGCAGCACCCGCCAGCTGGAGAGAGGAAGGAAAAGGCAGAGCTTGAACCCGCCGGAGCTCAGCCGACCCAGGGCCTGGGAAGCGTGGTCCACAGCATCCTGCTTCCGCCCTCTCCTGCCGGCGGTCAGAGCGGGGGAAGGACGGGAAACAGGTCCTCTGTGCAACTGGAATGAAGAGAAGTCCAGAAAGCCTTGAAGGAGGAGAGGACAGCCCAGGACGAAGAGCAAGGAAGGCGTCTTGGGCAAAGAGACAGCGAGCGCTAAGGGGAGACAGAAAAGGAGCTGGGCCTGCTTGCATCATGAAGGCGTCCGAGTCGGTGCACGTCCCCAACTCCTGGCTCTGCAGGTGCACAAACCCGCACCCCTGCGACAGGGGCCCATCTCCAGGGGCAAGCTCCCAGTCGCTGTCTTAGCACTGGCGGGGTCTTAGGCTCTGCGGTCTCACCGTGTAAACCCGTGCCCACCCGGTCCTGTCTGACGCAGGAGCTGCCAGTTCTCTTGGTGGAGGCAGAGAATGTAGTGGTGTCGCCACAGGCGACATCTGCTTCTCCGCCCACCCCGGAAGCTGGAAGAAGCAAGGGAGGCCGGGTCCTTCCAGAGCCTTGAGACAGGGCACAGCCCTGTTGACAGCAGTTTGGGGATCTGTGCAAGGAAACACTGCTGTTTATTTTCCATGACTCAGCCCATGGCGATGCACCATGGCAGCTCTAGGAAACCTGTCTACGAGGTCTTTATCCCCACCAATGTTTCCCCATTTAGCAACTCATCCAGAGCATCTCAGCATAGCAGCCCAGACCTGGTGCAAACTCCGTGTGATCCAGATGAGAACTGAAGGCCAGGATCCACCATGGCTCCCCGAGCAAGTCAGACCTCCGTGCCTGACCATCTCTCACACCATCCCCCACAGCTGCCCCTTCATTCTCTGCCTAGGAGAGCAAGCTGAGAGCACACCGGGGCTGGGGGGCTTCCTGGCCCTGTCCGCTGCCCCTCTCCCGGCTCCCTTCCCTCCTGCCCACCCTGTGGTCTGTTTGTGGGCACTTCCCCAGCCAGCTCAGGCCGCCCGGTCTTGTTTGGCTACTGGAACCTCTGCCAAAATCCATATTTAGTTATTGAATGTTCCTTGCCCAGGCGCCTCTGAAGCTAATGATGGAATCTTTGAAAATGACATTAGAAGCAAAACATACACAGCGGAAGACATGAAGCTACCTGGAGTCCATCTGTTCAAGAGTGATCCTCTCGGAGCTCCCATTTCCCATGTAAAACAGAAGATATGATTTATAATTTATATCTCACCGGTACAACCCTGATTGAAGCAAAGCACTTTGATGCAATGTTGGTTTCATGCTAGTGGAACACCATTCCAAATCAGAGAATATTTACAGCTCTAACTCGTCGGCTGCCACTTTGAAGTAGGGAGATTTGTATTTTATGTGCTTTTCTGAAAAAAAAATACAGAAAAAAGGAAAAACTACATATACTCCAACATGCATGTGGTGGAAATATGAAAACATTCATGTGTGAATCAGCACCAAAATGTAATTACTGCATTAAGCATTGAAAATATTTATAGACTCGTATCTCATGTGGAAGACCTGGTTTCAATAATTCTCAGAAAATTGCGAAATTCATACTTTTGTTTTCTTGGGACTAACTTAATTTATTGGAAATCTACAACACATGAAGGACAGAGTCAAAGAATGTCAACCTTCCATCACCTCAGGTAATGATCTAATAAAGACGTCGTGAGCAGGGGCTGTGTGTGCGGCTCTGTGGATGCGATCTTCCCTGGGCAGGGAAGAGACAGACAGAGGAACAGAGATGGAGAGAGTCTAAATTGGAGTTTGGGAGGTGATTCCTCCTGTTCTAACGGAAATGAGGAGATATCTATCACAACGAAACTAAAGTATCAATCAAGCTCAATCTTTTGCTCTCGCCATGACAAAACCAGCCAACTTACAGACGACAGGATCAGCAGTTGGTCATCCCCGAGTCCCTGGGCACCAGGCATCACTCCAGGGACAGGCAGTTCTGTCATTTGGAATGTGCATTCCAGTGAAGCATCCGAAAACACATATCGAACAAGCCCTTGTCACAGCCGTAATGACCATTCAGAAAGTGGGGTGAAGCAATAGGAAGGAAGGCATAGTGTTTCCAACAGAGAAGACTTTTCTAGAAACAGGACGTTCGAAGTCACCTACATTAAGTGAGAGAGAAAACAGTGCAAAGACCTGGGGAGAGATTGTTCCAGACAGACAGAACAGCAAGCGCAAAGGGCCTGAGGTCAGAACAAGCTTGTGTTAGAGGAGCAATAGGCTGATAACGCTGATGTGTGTGGAGAATGATGAACGAGGTCGCGAAGTGACCGCGAGGGCAGGGAGATGGGCTTCCCTGGCACCAAGCCCAGAAAGGGTGAGCTGAGCAGCTGCAGGCCAGTGTCATGCCACAGGAGGAGAGCTGGGATTGCAGGCTTCTGCAGGTTCGAGGCATCGGGGGAGAGGAAATGCCAGACTTCCGATAACTGTGGAATCACAATGCACCTGGCAGACCTCGAGAGAGAGACTGGGCTCAAAGGGCTTGGCCTCTGACCCGCATTCAGCCAGGGATTTGAGGACTTGAGAGACATTCATTCACGGAGGACAGAATGGAAGACTGTCAACTTCCCATCACCTCAACCAAGGATCTAGCAAAGATGGCGCGAGTATGGCTTGTATGGGCAGGTCTGTGTGTGGTCTTCGCCGGCAGGACCAGCACTGGACGTTGTACAGAGAGGCTCACATTCTCAGGGCACGGCAGACATGGCAAGCTAGGAGCTGGAGGTGGTTGGGGGCTCCATGGGGGAGGTGGTGGGAGTGGGGAGCTTTTTAGGTAGGGTGAAAAACCCTGTGGTTCAAAGACTTAGAAAGAGAGCGATGGGGAGCATGGCTGAAGGGGATGCTGGGGTCCAGCCAAGACAAACACTTTGTTTTAAAAGATGTATTTATTTATTTGAAAGTCAGAGTTATACAGAGAGAGGAGAGGCAGAGAGAGAGAGAGAAAGAGAGAGAGAGAGAGGTCTTCCATCCTCTGGTTTACTCCCCAATTGGCTGCAACAGCTGGAGCTGAGCTGATCTGAAGCCAGGGGCCAGGAGCTTCTTCCGGGTCTCCCACACGGGTGCAGGGGCCCAAGGACTTCGGCCATCTTCCACTGCTTTCCCAGGCCACAGCAGAGAGCTGGATCAGAAGAGGAGCAGCCAGGACTAGAACCAGCACCCATATGGGATGACGGCGCTTCAGGCCAAGGTGTTAACCTACTGTGCCACAGCACTGGCCCCATCAAATAAATAAATAAATCTTTAATAATAAAAATAGAAAAATAATAATAAAAATAGAATAAATAATAAAAAGATAATAAAAAAGAAATAATAATAAAAAAAGAAAAGACTGGCAAACTAACTCCACTCTTACTAGAAAACAGAGAGCAAATAAGGTGGAGACAAGGGGACTCAGGGAAAGCAGATGGGGGCATCTGCAGAGGTCTGGCCCGGGCAAGAGGCTGCTGCTGCAGATGGGAATAGAGAGGAAAGAAAGTGATCATCTCAGGAGGGCCATGATAGGTCCCAGGCTTCCGGGAGGTGTGCCCATGTGACTTGTTTCAGCCAATGAAGGGCGAGCAGAGGTGGGGCAACCGGTGCAGGTGGAATCTGCAAGCCAGCAAGCGAGCGAGTGAATTATGTCCCTCGGCCGTGACATTCACCATCATTTCAGATGGTGGCTCCTTGCTCTTCCCGGGTCCCCTGTGCAGGGGGGTCCCAGAGCAGGGTCCCAGCTGGCTCGGTGTAGCATGAGCCAGAAACAGACTCCTGCTGTCTGAGCCCCTAAGTTTAGGGGAGTATCTGTGACCACGGCAAAACCCAGCCTGTGCTGCCCAAACGGAGAGAAGAGGGAGGGGTCGGCACGGAAGTGACAGTCACCCTGAATGGTCACCAGGGCTGACTTTCAGCACCCCAGCGAGGCCCCTCCCTGTCCTGGACCCTCCCCAGCCCAGTGTGATGTGATCCAGGGTGCCACACAGGAAAGAGAAGCCACCTGCCGAAATGGGGCCTTTAACACTAGCACAGTGCTCTGAAGAGGAAACTTCTCTGCCCATGCTGGGCATGATTGCTCTGCATCCGATGCCAGAGTGCACTTGAGCAAATTCAATTAGACTGCCCGGCCATTGTTTTATGATACAACCATCAGGCATCTCCAAGGGGTCAAATCGTGGCAAGGATATTTAACTCCCAGTAGGAACAGAGAGTAATTGGAGTGAACCGGACGATGGTCCAGGACGGGAGAGGCCAGCTGTCGGTTTAGTAGTGGGGTCTCTGGGCAAGAGTGGCCCCCGAGAATCATGGAGTTAGTGTGTGCGTTTAAGCAGGGCACCAGTCCAGAAGCTGTGGAGGCAGCAGACTGGAAAGGACAGGGGTTCCAGCATTTGTGTGTGGACCAAGACTGAGACCAGCCATCGTGAAGCTAAAGAAGCGGGCATGGCTGCAGACAGCGCACACCCCAGCACACACGCACACACACACGGGCACACACACATGTACGCGCCCTGTCAAGGCTGCTTGCTATGCATCAACAGCTCAGATCAAAGCGTCTCAGGTCGGGGCAGCTGAGCTGCAAGCCGGGACGCTGCTCATCTCCACCCGATCACCCTGATTTCACGTTGGCTGTTGTACTACTGACATTGTTCAATGCTGGCTGTCTTGTTGACAACAAAGGTGGAAGAAGATAAGAAGGCAAAGGACCAGGCAGAGAAAGGGGAGAAGGCACTCTTGGCAGAGTCGGGTGGTCGGGACGGGCCGATGGGCAGAGGTCTACAGGTGTCAGGACCAGGCCCAAGTGTCTACCTTTAGAGTGTGGGGCAGGGGCGGGCAATTTAAATCCAACCATGGATGTATACGTGCAAAGCAGCGGTAGCCAGTTTATCCTCCGTCAGTGGCTCTGGCCTCTCCACAAGCCTCTTGCCCCTGGAAATTGTGTGGGCCGATGAGTCAGAAATGGAAACAAGCCTGCTAACTCAAGACGCCCCCTCTCTTCCGCCGGGAGCACCTCTTCTCTGTTGCAATCGCCCCCTTCCTGTCCTGTTTGGCACACTGGGGAGGGGCAGAGCTCTTATCCACACCGAGACCTGGAGGAGCTGCCTGCTGCTGCTCGGCTGGGCTCCCAGGACTCACAGCAGCTGGGCCTTCCAGGGCAGGCTGCTGCTCACCTGGAGACGGGCCCCCACGAGGGGGCGGTGAGAGGTTCGCGGCTCAGCGCTGGCTTCCCCGACATGCCCGCACCTTCCGCGGCCCTCCATCCTGCCATAGGAAGTGGTCTTCTACTTCCTCCTCTCCTCTGGGGCGAGTGCCCCTGCCTCGGAGCGCGTGCCTTCTCAAGGTGCCATTCACCCTTCGCTGGAGCCGTGCTGGCGCAGGGGCTGCAGGGGGCACGATTTATAGAGCAGCTGAGTGAAGACCAGAGGCATTTCAGATCTGGAAAATATCGTCTCCTTTGGGAGAGGGCCAATGCCTTTGACGGAGGGTTTATTTTGTCTCGTAAAATGCAGATATGCTTAGGAGATGTAAAGCAAAAACCCTGCTCTCTCAACCACCCCTGGATGATTGGAATTTGTTGGTGGCTGACAGCGCTATGGCTTCATAACCCGGGCTCATGCACACCCTCTCACTGCACACTGCTCACTGCACACAGCTAGCACAGCCCTGGGCACCGAGGCCAGAAACTACCAAGAGTCAGAGTCAATGAGGGTGACAAGTGACCCATGACTTCTGTGCCACACGGGAAAAGTATGGGGTGGTCCGAGAATGAATAAGGTAGCCCCAGAGCCCAGGGAAGGCTACCAAAGCAGGTGACAAGTGGCATGGGTGGACAGGTGAGAAGCGGTATGAGTGGACACAGGGTGGTTGACAAAGAGAAGAGCCGTGGAGGTACGGGAGCTGGAGAGGAGAAGCGCTCCTAACACAGCAGACGGCCGGTGCAGAGGCCCTGAGATGGGGCGGAACTCCCGAGGGGCCTTCTTTCAGGGACCCCTCAATAGAGGGAGGACCCTAGAGGAGTGAGGCTGGGGGGAGGGAGTGAAAGGAGGGGCTTAACCAACGCACTTTGAGGAAGCCCCGACTCAAGTCCTGAGCTATTGTTGCACCTTTTGCTGTAGAAACCACCCAGCTTTGTCAGCCTCATTCTCCCAGTTTCCAAACTGTTGATTTCATGGCACTTTGGCTAGCTTTGTACGCTTGCCGGTTCCTCTCCCAGCTTGCGGGAGGAAGACTGGCTTGAAGACCCTCACAGCACTCCAAGCTCCCGCTGTCTGGGTGCCTAGGAGAAATGTTACCACAGCCTTACCTTCCGGGAACCCTGCTACCAGCACAACCCAGCACTGGGAGCGCTCAAGTCTTCTGCTCTCCTGCCACCTACCATCTGGGGACACACACCCCGAATCTCAGAATCACACTTATGTCCTTTCTTGTCCCCAGGCTTCTTCTGCCACCCCGGCTTCCCAAACCCATCTGCACAGTACTTCTAGGGTCTGTCTACCCCCTCTGCTCTCCCTGCCTCCCCTCTTCTCAAAGTAACTGTAGTTTCCAACTCAATAACGATAATAACCTCTTCTCTGCCGGCTCCAAGTCCAGCGATTCCTCTGCACAGGGACAGCCCGAATGTTCTCCTCTCCCAGTAAATATGACGTCACTCCCAGTTTTACCCACTCCAAGGTTTCCTCACTCTCAGGGGACAAGGAACAGGGTCTTGACCCAGCCCACAGGAATTGGGGAGATCCAGCTGTGGCCCACCACCCCAGCCGCATCCTCTAAACAGGTTCCCCTCCTCCTGAACCCGCTTGGCTTCACTCCCCAGATGGCCCCAATGGCCAGAGCTACGCCGATCCAAGGCCAGGAGCCAGGAGCTTCTTCCGGGTCTCCCATGCAAGTGCAGGGACCCAAGGACTTGGACCATCTTCTACTGCTTTCCCAGGCCATAGCAGAGAGCTGGATCAGAAGTGGAGCAGCCAAGTCTTGAACTGACACTCATAAGGGGAGGCCGACACTACAGGCGGCGGCCCTACCGGCTACACCACAGCACTGGCCCCTGTTTGTTTAGTATTTGTTTACTCCTTGTCACTCTGAAATCTCAGGCTATGTTCTTATTTATATGTGTCCTCTCAGGCCCCCATTAGAATGAGAGCTCCTTGCAGGCAGGCGTTTGGTTTGTTTGGCCCTCTGCTGTACCCCTAGTTCTTATTAGAGTGCTTGACATGTAGAAGACCCTCAATGAATGCAGGTGTACTCGTGAAAGAATGAATGAATGAGTCCTGAGCCCAGAGGTGACCTGGGCCCTATGCCCAAGCAGACGATGGCTCCCAGAACAGCTCCAGTTCAGCCTGCAAGCTAAGAATGATTCTCATGTTTTTATTTTATTTTATTTTATTTTTGACAGGCAGAGTGGACAGTGAGAGAGAGAGACAGAGAGACAGAGAGAAAGGTTTTCCTTTGCCATTGGTTCGCCCTCCAATGGCCGCCGCGGCTGGCGCGCAGCGGCCGGAGCACCGCGTTGATCCAAAGGCAGGAGCCAGGTGCTTCTCCTGGTCTCCCATGGGGTGCAGGGCCCACGCACTTGGGCCATCCTCCACTGCACTCCCGGGCCACAGCAGAGAGCTGGCCTGGAAGAGGGGCAACCGGGACAGAATCTGGTGCCCCGACCGGGACTAGAACCCGGTGTGCCGGCGCCGCAAGGTGGAGGATTAGCCTGTTGAGCCACGGCGCCGGCCATGATTGTCATGTTCTTAAATGTCAGAAGAAAACCCTGTAAGAGAGGCCACAGATGACCTGCAATGCCCCAAATGTTGGCCAGAATCAATAGATGGAGTAAAAGTACTTCCCTTGTGTGCAGGGGAGGTACGGAAAAAGAGAGCTATATTTTTAAGATAATGCATCATTTTTTACCCATGTTTATTTATTACTTGGAAGACAGCATGACAGAAAGGAGGGAGGGAGAGAGAGAATCTTCCATCTACTGATTCACTCCCCGAAATGCCCACAACTGCCAGGGCCAGGCCAGGCTGGAACCTAGAACTCCACCTGCATCTCTCATGTGGGTGGCAGGGGCCCAAGCACTCGAGCCACCCAGGTGCATTAGCAAAAAGCTGGATCAGAAACAGAGTAGCCGGGACTGCAGGCGCTCCAATATGGGCTGCCGGTGTCCTGAGTGTCGGCTTCACCGGCTGCACCACAACCCCCGCCCTGAGATGGCAGCCACCGGGCTCTTCTGAGGCTCCAGGCAGCAGCTCAGCACCTCCGTGACCCTTACGCACCAAGTCCCCTCCCAGCCTCGGACGAGAGATGAGAAAAAGGAGGCTCAGCCAAGCCCGCGTTTTAAGAGACCACGGGAGCGGAATCACAGAGCACCGGGGCTGCAAAGGCCTGGAAGCTCATTTACTCCAAACGCCTCCTGCTATGGAATCAACAAGGAAGACAGCAGAGTCCCGCTGCAGGCATTGACCTTGGGTGCAGCCGGCTCTACGCTCTCCCACCCCCAGGCAGGGCGTTGGCCCCACGCTGCCCCGCCCCTCCCCATTTCCAAAAGTCCTGCAGAGCTGCTCCCAGCGCGGCCACCAGCCTGTCTCCTCCCTCCTGGTTGACCTTCCTCCCCATCCAGCACCGCTGTGCCTGCAAGGAAGACTGAGCTACAAATTAAGTGAAGGGGGAGACTGCATTGATAGGATCTGAGCGCGGGAAGCACAAGGCTCCAATTTCCTCTCCGCATTATACAGGAAGATCTGGGCCACGTGGGGAGCCGGCCGGGGGCCTTTTGATGTCTGCTTTCCTGCAAGGAACAAGCAGAAGGACATGAGAAGGCTTCACCTCCTCCATGCAAACTCACAACAGCAGGCTTCCAATCACGCTTGAAACAAATCCAGAGATGAAAAACCAAGAAAGGAAACCAAGGCGGGAGAGAGAGATGATTGTTGTTTAGAGAGCTTTAAGGACCAGGAGACCCTTTAAAACTAACTACAGCACATGTTAAGAGCTTACAAAGCCCGGCGACACAGCCCGGGGCTGAGCTCCTGGAGGGTGTATCAACAGCCAAGTCCCCCCTGGGCCACAGCCCGCCCGATGGGTTTGCCAGGATGCTGCGTCCTCTCTCTCTACTGTGAGCTGGGATTGCAGAGAGCTGGGGCCAGGATGCTGCCCCGGGCCAGCTGAGGCTCCAGCTCATGTGGTCCCTTTCTCTGGCAGAAGACCCTCATGCCCAGCTCGTGCATCTGTGGTTCCCTTGGAGACATTGCCCAACAATGTGCAATAGGAAATTATGGCGGCATTTAGTCTCTGAGGGGAAGAACCAGTTGGTAAAGCTTTCTCTCTCTCTCTCTCTCTCTCTCTCTCTCTCTCTCTCTCTCCTTTTTATTGCAGTGTGGTGAGAGGCTAATGTGGGCTCCCTGAGATTTTTCCCTACACGCCCTTGACCTCATTCTGTAATAGGAGCAGCAATTCTGGAACATTCCACGATGCCAAATGAAGATCAAAGCTCTCACATCCTTGCAGCACTTTCCTGCCTTTGCTTACCACACTGGCTACCCAAAATTATGGAGCAAGCGTGGAAGGAAGAGAAAAAAAAAAAATAGTGGTAGTTTGTTTGGCTTCTGTCAAGAGGAATGAAGTCCAATGCATTAGATACTTCTCTTCATTCTAAGATGCATTAGATACTTCTCTCCATTCTATGGAATGATTGCTTTTAATCTTAATATCCCAAAAACTCTCCTGTCATTATTTTGCAGACAAAGGCACCGAAGCTCTGAGAAGCTAACCGATGAGTTATGACGTGATGGAGTCAGACTTCCTGCCCAGGATGCTCTGATTTTTAAAGCCTGACCTCTTTCAGATAATACCCAATGGTGTGCATCTTAAAACAGCCATGTGAGGGCCGGCACTGTGGCTTATCAGGTAAAGCTGCCGCCTGTGACGCCAGCATCCCATATGGGCACCGGTTCAAATCCCAGCTGCTCTACTTCCCATCTTGGGAAATGGAGCCTGGGAAAGTAGCAGGAGACAGCCCAAGTGCTTGGGCCCCTACACTCACATGGGAGACCTGGTTGAAGCTCCTGGTCCTGACTTCAGTCTGGCCCAACCCTGGCTGTTGTGACCATTTGGGAATGAACCAGTAGATGGAAGAGTCTCTCTCTCTGTCTCTGTCTCTGTCTGTCTCTCTCTCTCTCTCAACTCTGCCTTCCAAGTAAATTAATTAATTTAAAAAGAAAAAGAAAAAAAAAGTTATGTCTCTCGCTCACCCACAGAATCTGCATTTGGTAAGCAGGGATGGGTGGGACCTTGATGATCTTTGAAAATATCCCAGTTACTTAGACTTGGCACCTGCCTGACCCATCTTATCGGTGCTGTCCACTAGGCCAGCTGTGTGTGAGGAAGTCAGCAGGTAAAGGTCTCCTGCAGCTGGCATGCAGGATCAGAGCATGCTCTGTGTTCACATCTGACTCCCCAGCCTGCCTCTACCCTCGGCTCCCTACACCTGCACTCCACCTGACTACCCAACAGCTCGACTTGGATGGCCAGTAGACATCTAACGCTCAACACAAGCCATCTGCAAACCTTCTCCCTGTCTTCCCCCAGGACGATTTCTCCTCCTCTTCCTCCTCTTCCTCCTCTTCCTCCCCCTCCTCCTCCTTCAAGATTCCATCTGCTGGTTCACTCCCCCAACTCGCCACAATGGCTGGTGCTGGGCCGATCCAAAGCCAGGAACCAGGAGCTCCTTCTGGGTCTCCCACGTGGGTGCAGGGGCCCAAGCACTTGGGCCATCTTCCACTGCTTTCCCAGGCCATAGCAGAGAGCTGGATCAGAAGTGGAGCAGCTGAGACTCACACCAGCGCCCACATGGGATGCTGGTGCTGCAGGTGGTGGCTTTACCTTCTGTGCCACCCCCCCACGCCCACCCACTCAATCTTCTTTATCCCAATAAATGCAATGACACTCTTTTTAAAAAGATTTACTTCTTTATTTGAAAGTCAGAGTCTTGGAGACAGAGAACGTGAGAGAGAGAGAGAATCTTCCATCTGCTGGTTCCCTCCTTGCCTGCAGAAGGCACTGGATAGATGTATGAGGAGGAATCGGTGGGCAGAAATCTCACAGGGCTCCCTAAAGCATGCCCCCCTTCTGTTTTATTCACGGCTGCGTCCCTCAAGCCTGGAAGCCACTGGGAGCCCAAAGCAGAGGCTCAGCTAGTGTTTACTGACCGGGCCCCACGGCTCCTGTCTGCCCTCTTAGCAGCTGCTTTAGAAAACTGAGAATAGGAGGGCACTTAAAAATCCTTGCGAAAGTAGAATTAAAAGAAATTCTAAAATTTCATTTAAAATTCTTTTAAAAATTAAAAAAAGAAAACCAAAGAAATATCTGTGTGCATCAATTTTGCTGCATATATAGAGTTTTGTCAAACTTTGTTTTAAATCTTTGTCAAACAAATTGTCAAGAATGATATACTACTGGTCGGTGCCATGGCTCACTTGGTTAATCCTCTGCCTGCGGTGCCAGCATCCCATATAGGTGCTGGTTCTAGTCCCGTCCCAGCTGCTCCTCTTCCAGTCCAACTCTCTGTTGTGGCCTGGGAGTGCAGTGGAGGATGGCCCAGGTGCTTAGGCCCTGCCCCTGCATGGGAGACCAGGAGGAAGCACCTGGCCCCTGGCTTCGGATCGGCGCATCAACAGCCATAGAGGCCATTTGGGGAGTGAACCAACGGAAGGAAGACCTTTCTCTCTGTCTCTCTCTCTCACTGTCTAACTCTACCTGTTGAATAAAAAAAAAAATGATATCCTACTAGTGCTCTGGGCTTATCTTCAAGTATACCGTATACGAGTGAAACGCGCATCTTTTCATTGGATGATTGTTTATGGCCCTTGCCTGTTTTCCTTCAGAACTATGGACTTTTTACCTGTTGAACTCTCTATTTAGTAGAGCATAAGCCTCTGGCTGTCATGCAAATTAAAAACGTTATTTCAAAACACAAAAAGAAAAGTTCATTTTGGTGCCCCAAATTTTCAAATTCATGCAGTTTTTTTTCATGAACCCTCTGCGTGCATGGATTTCAAAAACTTTGGCCCCAAAATAAACTCATCTTTCAATTCCTTTTGCCACAAACTCTTGGAAGCACCTGCGAATGTCCACCCCATCTGCAGGCTGTGAGCCCTCGAGGGGCGGCCCCCGCCTGCCTCCTGTCTGCCTCCCCACCTCGCAGATCTGGGCTCTGAGTAGTTCCGCAGCACGCGATTGCTCAAGCGCAGGCGTGGAGCTGACAGCCCCTTGCTGCTTAACCTCCATCTCCCAGGTCTCCTCACTGTCGCCAGCCCATCTGGTCAGGTGCTGCCACCTCTGCCCAAGGAAGAAACCAGCCCCTCCCCAGGGCCCCAAGGACCTGGCCCCAGGGCTGCGGAGTGAGCCCCCTTGGAAGGTGAGTGGATGGCAGGAGCCGGCTGACACCCATCATGCGGAGAAGAGCCCGGCCACGTGGGTCTGCAGCATGGAGGATGCGCAGGAGAAAGCAACCGAGGAACCAGCTGGGCCTGCGGGGCAAAGCAGGCCTTGGTGGGAGACAGTCTTGGTTCAGACTGCAACAACAAAATCCCATGAGCAGCTTAGATGTCTTTCCCGCAGTTCTGTAGGTTGGAAAGTCCAAGACCAAGGTGCCAGCTGACTTGGCTCCTGGTGAGGGCCCTCTGCCTGGCTCAACAATGGCTGCCCTCTTGCTGTGTCCTCACAAGGCAGAGAAAGAGATGATAGTCTCCCTGCTGTTCCTTCTTACAGGGGCACTAATCCCAATGGGAGGACCCCATCCTTATGACCTAATCATCACCCAAAGGCCTCACCTCCAAATAACATTATACTGGGGGCTGCACTTCAACACTTGAAATGTTGGGGGGACACACACTCAATCCCTTGCCGAGTGCCAGCGTCCCTGGGTGAATGGCCTCCACATTCTAACTGCCTGACATCTGTCCTCTGGTAGTATCTTTGTGACAACAGTAACTGGGATACTCTCAGGGCTGGGCCTCAGGGAAGCTAAGTGCGAGCCCTGGGGTCTCCTTTATTCTGCCCTCTCCCCTGTCTCACCCCAGTCCCAGCTGTGGACACTGTTTTCCTCTCTCTTTTGTAGATAAGAAAGCTCTCCCATGGTCGCATGGCTGCTAAGCCACAGGTGCACATGGTGGATTGCTTGGGCCACCTTCGACTGCTTTTCCCAGCAGTACTTGGGTTGGTTGCTGGGGTGAGGGGATGCCTTTCGGGGAGCCTGTGACCTGGTGAGCCTGGGAAAGGCTCTAAGGACAGGTAGCTTTGGAGGGAGGGAGCTGTGGCTGAAGACCTCAGACAGGATGACTACCAAGAACACACCTTTAATTGGCTTCTGGTTCTGGAGGCTGGGTTGTCCACGGCACCAGCATCTGGTGAGGGCCTCCGGCTGCATCATCACACAGGGGAGGATGTCACATGGTGGACAGAGCAAGCTGCCAGCTCAGGGTGCTTTTCCTCTTAGTGCAGAGACATGGTATTTCACGGGAGCCCCACCCTCACAACCCCTGCTTGATCTCGGTGACCTCCCAAAGGTCCCACCCTCCCCCCCATTAGCATGTAGTTTAGGGATTAAGTTTCCAACACATGAACTTGGGAAACACACAGAGAAGCCTGGGTGTGGGTGCTGGGCCTGGTGGGCAGGGGAAACACTCTAGACAAAGATCCAAGCCTGGCTGAGTAGGAGAGCCTGGGAGGCCAGGGGGTTAGTACTGGGGAGGCCACCGGAGCACCTGAGAGCCTTGGGACTGCTCAACGTAGGGTGGAATTTTCAAAGCTGATGAGCAGGAAGAGAGCTGGAGGGAGTGCTTGGTCCTAGAAGCAGGAGGGGTCTTCTGCGGGAAATGTCAGGGCCCAGTCCTTGAGGAACAGTATTGGGGCCTGCAAGAGGGAGGACTGTAGGGTTTAGGGACTGGGAACAGCAGAGCCTGCTAATGCCGTGGAGGGCTCTGGAGAGAGTGAGGGCCCAGTGAGCAGAGAGGAGAAGCTCCTGGGACGTCACTTGGAGAATGACAGGTCCCCTGGGCTGGGCAAGGAGGAACCCTTGGGGCAACGGTAGAACCTGGGGAGCTGAGCAACTGGAGGGAGGTGCAGCCAGCTGGTTAATGCTGGGGCCTGATGAGGAATACCAGGGCCTCCCGGCGAGAGGACGCCTGTGAGCGAATGACAGGGCTGGGGAGGGCGAAACTTCTAGGGCAGCGCCAGGACCTTGTCCACAGCAGAGGCTGCTGGGGGAAGTATGAGCCCCAATCTATCAAGAACAGGAACTGTCAGAGATCAAGGCAAAGAGGAAATTAAACCAGATCCTGTGCCTCTCTCTCTCTCTCTCTCTCTTTCTCCCCACCTCCCTCTCTCCCCTTGTCTGTGTGCTGTGCCATTGGGGGGTCATGGGCATGGCATGGCCATGGGGCTAGATGGGAGCCAGGGGTCAGGAGAGGCATCACCAGTGAGAAAGTTCCTTGAGGCCAGGAAGTCTGGCTGGCCCTAGACGGCTGTGGGTCAAAGGGGAAAGAATGCGTCACAAAATACGGTAGACGGGATAACCTGTAAACAGTAAATATGTGTTTCTCACAGTTCTGGATGTTGGAAAGTTTGAGATCAAGATGTTGGCAAATTCAGTACCTGCTGATGGCCGGTTCCACATAGAGTGACTTCTTGCTGTGCCCTCAACCTAGTAGAAGCAGCAAACAAGCTCCACTGGGTCTCTGTTTTAAGGACATTGATCCCATCCTGGATGGCTCTGTCCTCACGCCCCAGTCCCCTCCCAAAGCTCTCTCTTTTCGCCGTCACACTGCGGTTAGAGTTCAGCATAGGAACTCTGGGGGGACCCAAACCTCCAGACAAAACCGAGTGCATGAGACCGTTCCCGCCGTTACCGCCTGACACCTGCTCAGCCGACTCTAAGGGACAAACCTTCCCACCAGGCAGGGAGGGAGACCATGGTGCGAGCACGCCAGGATCAGCCCTATCACCCAGCGCTCGAGCAACCCCAGAAGTCACTGACAGGCGAGAGCTGGTCGTTCCAGACACAGACTCCTCTGGCCCGGTCTGGGGATCCGAGGACCCCATCCCATGGAATTGGTCTGAGTCGTTACAAAAGCTACTGAACGCTCAGTTCCATAGCCAGCTTCTTAGACTGGAACATGGAGACTAACTAGTGCGCTATTGCTCACATGGGGTGGAGAGTGGGGGAGGGGTACCGTGGCATGCAAAACACATTGCTGGAGACAGTCTGCCATTGAATTCGCTCTTAATATTCTAGTCATTGAGCCAGCAGTTGCACTAGAGGTTGGTTTTTTTTTTTTTTTTTAAAGAGCAGGAAAAACCCACACACATTCTTTCAATTTCTAAAGGGAAATTTGACTCGAGCTGTAG
The DNA here is from genome assembly GCA_949820135.1 of Sylvilagus floridanus. Lineage (NCBI taxonomy): Eukaryota > Metazoa > Chordata > Mammalia > Lagomorpha > Leporidae > Sylvilagus > Sylvilagus floridanus. The sequence continues at coordinate 54,893,313 of OX463232.1, forward strand.
AACAAAGGATGAAGAAATAGAAGTAAAAGAAAATCAAAGAAGAAGTGATTTGGATTCAAGGGGATCAGATGTTTCATTTATTGCAGGTTGGAGACCTTCAATCAGTCAAATGAAAGGAACATTTGTATTAAAATACCTACGAGGCAGGAGAAGGCCTTGATGGGGGCGCGCGAGTTAAGTTACAGCAATCTTGCTGAGAGATATGAACCCACCTCCGAGCCTATCTGTTCCCAATATGGGAGGCTCTCTGTGTTACCAGCCTGAGATGAAAGGTAGCTGTTTTGACGTCTGAGTCTGGAAACCAGACGCTGAGCCCAGAAGCTGGGTTCTCCAAGTGTGCACTGCAGGGACACGGGCATGGGAGGGGCTGGAAGTGACGGGGCTCCACTTGCATCCCAAGATGTCACTGCGACACCAAGGGCCGCCACTCCGGGGAAAGCACGATGTGGATGGGAATCAGGCACACAGCTTCTGCCTTAGGGGAAAGCGCGGGAGAGAGAGCACTGGACGAGGAGTCAGGGACCCAGGGGACAATGTGTCCTGGGCCCGCGGGTCTTGGCTGTCTGGTTCCCAGGGCCATGCATAGATAGATGGCAAGTGAATGCATGAATGAACAAGCAAATGTGGCCTTGGGCCTCTTCGGTGCTGTCTTGTCAAATAAGGAATCTGGGTTGGCTGGGGATTCTTCCTCGTGGGAGGAGCACCCCTGTTATGGGTGCCTGTGTGGATCAGTTTGGGCGAAATAATGGAGAGAGCTTTGGACACCACTCACTCAGAGGGAGAGAGCGCTCACCTTGGAATTTCCTTCTCGCTGTCTGATTTCCTCTGGGAGACACTCCCTGGTGGAGGCTAGCGCATCTTTGCCATCTCTCCCATGTGTCTGCACCTCCCTTCACGACAATAGCGAGGGCAAGGCCCTCCTCCCTCAGCAGGTGACAGCAAGCATCCACATTTAACAACCAGATCTCCCCTCCTTCTACTTATTTTCACAGTTACCATCCTATTTATGGCGAGGGACAGTAGGCTGTCCTTTGCAGAACTGAGTTTTTCGGGATTTTCTTTGCCAAGTAAACACAAATTGGTGTCCTGGCACTTTTGAGTCAATGGCAGTTCAAGTGGGAACCAAGTATAGTAAACATGGTAAGAAGGAGACATGAAAGCCTTTGGTTCAGGATAAAATGGTCCCAGCTGAACTTCAAGGTCCTTTCTAGAAACCCCGACCATCTGAAGTCCGAGACTACACCTGCCGGGTCTGTGGAGCGCAGAGCACGCGGTCTCTCACAGCTGCACCTGCAGCAGGAATCTTGGGCAGATGGACTGCTCCTGCATCCATCCCCCACTGATTCAATCAATGTTGATCAAAGACATTTTAAGAACACGTTGCTATTCCAGTTCATGGAAGAGCAATGGAAGTCCTTGTTCACGTGGGATAGGTCCTATTCTAAAGGTTTGAGGCAAGATAGTGACCAGGTGAGGCCCATCAGGTGCGGAGGGGGCCTTATTTCTGGAGGCACCAACTCTGAGCATTACAGATGACCTGGCCCTGGAGTTCCTGGCTCCTGGCTGCAGCCTGCCCCAGCCCTGGCCCTAGTGGCCAATAGGGAAGTGAACCAATGGATGGCAGATAGATCTCCCAGCAGATGGAGGATCTCTCTCTCTCTCTCTCTCTCTCTCTCTCTGCCTTTCAAATAAATAAATACCTCTTAAAATAATACAGCAAGGACTTCAATGTCTCGGTCCTTGGGCACAAGAGTCATGGTTAAGGGAGTGGAAATGAGTCAAGGAGGGAGAAATTTGTACTTTAAAAATAGCACACAGAAATAGTCCTTACTTCCACCAAAACTACGTCCTTTCTCCTTCCCAAGGCCCACTCCAGCTTCCGTTTCCTTCTATGTTTGTCCAAGCCACAACTGCATAATGAAGTCCCCCATGCAGGACAAAACAACAGTGTAAGTGCAACACCACATAGCAATCCTACTCCCTCCTGGGTGTTGGAGGGCCTTGGGGAATGGTGGGGAGTGTGGCGTATGAGGAAGAACAGCCCATCCACTGTCCCCAGACATTCTGGCTTATCCAAAGAAATGAGAAATTCAGATAGAGCTGTGAAAGCCCTCAGTTCCCAGGTGAACTCTAATTTATAGGCAACAGCCTGGGGGACATGTGTGTTTTGGAAACATGAGTGTGGCTCTCCTGGAAAAGTCCCTGGGGGATAGTGTAAGACCATTGTGTGACCTGGGACACACACTCGGGTTTCTCTGTGCCTTGAGTCTAAAGCTTCAAGGATGTGAAACTAAAACTGCACGCTTTCTACTTCAGCTTTTAGGGACAACGTCTGTATATCAAACCCTCTGCCAGGTGGGGGGCGTTAAAGATGAAGTTGATGTGCTGATCATGGAGTGAGAGACAGACAGGGCTGTGAGCTCCAGGGCTGAAGAGTAAATGTGGGAGCACAGGGATAAAGCTGGACTGCCTTCCTGGAAGAGGTGACATCTCATCTAGACCCTGAAGGCTGGACGTGACTTTTCCAGGCAAGAAGAACAGAAAGCAAATTACTTTTCATCCAAACCAGAGTGTTCTATGCACCAACACAAGACGGATTCAGAAAGTTCATGGGAAATGCAACTTTGGTGCAAGAAATTTTGAAATCCATTCATAGGTTTTTTTTTTTAATAATATGTGCTTTTCATGACCTCTACGGTCCCTTGTGTACATGGATTTAAAATTTTTCTGCACCAACATAAGCATCTTTCAGTTCCATTTTGTACCACACTGTGGAGGTACCCTCACACACCATGAATCGTTTATGAGTTCAGCAAACACACACATATACCCCATAAATTGTTTGTGGACTGTGCAAACTGCTCCCAGGGTCCCAAAAAGTGCTGCTCTGTTTTGTGTATCAGGGACTGAGCTAAGCGTAAAACCAGACCCGTCGGTCTCTCCCCTGCACGGCTCCTCCCCTCGGTCCTGCTGGAGTCACTGCTGAGAAGGAGTGCAGGGGACACTAACTCCGCCCACTTCCTCTCCCCGCCTGCCCGTGGATCCATGTCCCTGGGTTCAGCCTCCTGTTGTCCCCTGGCCCCAGCCAGGCCACTGTCCCTCCGTCTGGCCCTTGTCTCCTCTGTGGTCTCTGCCTTTTCTCCTCCATGCTCCTCCTGCCTCGCCTCTTTCCCACTCGACCCATCGCTGCTTCTGATACCCAGACTGGACCATGTCTTTCCCAGGTGTGAAGTCTTCCATGGCTCCCACTGACCCTGGGGTGAGACCCAGGGCTAGCACAGGCACTCCAGGGCCAGCCTCCTTTTCAAACGTACGCGGGTGGCACAGCTGTTGCTGGGGGCGCCTGCATCCGACATCAGGATGCTGGTTTGAGTCCCAGCTGCTCCACTTGAGATCCGGCTCCCTACTGATACACCTGGGAAGGCAAAAGGTGGTGGTCCAAGTACTTAGGCCCCTGGCCCCTACATGGGAGACCCAGATGGAGCTCCCAGACCCAGCCTTGGCAGTTGTAGGCACTTGAGAAGTGAACCAGCAGACAGAAGATCGATTTCTCTCTCTCTCCCTCTCCCTCTTCCCCTCCCCTTTCCTCCCCCCTCCTTCCCTGTCACTCTTCCAGATAGATAGATAGACAGATAAAGTACACTATTTTAAAGTAGTCCATAGACACCCATCTTCCTGCCACCAAGGCTCCCGGGACATCCTGTCCTGGGCTCTCTGTGTTTCATCCATGACTTTCTTGCCTTTTTAGCTATGGAATCACAGCTGGGCCCAAGCACTCCCTCTGGGAGCCTCCTCTGGCTATCACCACCTGTGGTCTCTCTCCCACCCCCCAGTGGGACACAGCAAGCTGTTGACAGGAGCAGACAGCAGAGACCAGCGAGGTGGGTGGGGTCCCAAACGTTCCAGAAGAGCAAAACCCATTCCGAAAAGTCATTTTTGTAAAAGCCTCAACCCGGCAGAATCCTTCCATCTAGCAGGGCGTCCCGGCCACAGAGAGAAAGAGAAAGCGATTTCACACGTTGGAAAAAGGCCCGGGGCAAGAGAAAATGAGAAGCCACCAGTTGGCAGTGGGCACTGGGGAGGTTCAGCAGGAAACCCAGATCAAATGGGAGGCCGGGCCATTTCTGGGAAGCATATGGGCCGCAGCCCTCACTGGCTCGCTCACAAGGAAGGTCCCTGCAGCCACACATGGCCCTTGCTCAGGGCCGACCGGTCCAGGGCTCTGTGTGGGTCACCCGGGAGGGTGGGCACATCTCCCGCAGGGCCATCGCCCTTTCTGCCTTGAACTCTGGATATTTCTATGTAAAGCAAAGTTTTAGACTTGAGCATCTGGGCCAGGCCAGTGAGCAGAGAGAGCACAGTGTCACCTGGGACAAGCGGGCACCCTGGGCTCTGCTCCCACCTGCTGTCATCGGGTTTTCCTGGAGGCATCAGATCAGTTCTGCTATTAAAATGTTTGCTCGGTTTTTTAAAAAACCACCGCATGGCGCAAAAGAAACAGGGGTCACAGCGTCTGGACTCGGAGCAAGCATATTGATTTGGAGCAGATAAATAGGACCCTTAGGTCTGCATAACTCTATCTCTGTGGCTGATAATTAAGAATCTGCCATTTAGTCTGGTTTTCGAAAAGATTTATTTATTTGAAATAATAAAGAGAGAGAGAGAGATTCCATCCTCTGACTCACTCCCTAAATGTCCACAACAGCCAAGCTGAGCCAGGCCAAAGCCAGGAGTCAGGCGCTTCTTCTGGGTCTCCTACGTGGGTACAGGGGCCCCAGCACTTGAGCCATCTTCCACTGCTTTCCCAGGTGCGTGGGCAGTGAGCCAGATTGGAAACAGAGCAGCCAGGACTCCAACCGGCACCCATATGGGACACCAGCATTGCAGGTGGTGGCTTACCCCACCGCCCCCGGATGCCCGCCCCAGGTTTTTCGGAACATGTGGTCTTGGAGAAACCAGGCATCAGCTCACGCTCACGTTCGTAAGTATTTCTCTGCCTCTCCCTAGGTATTTTTTTTTAAACTAGCATCTGTATGGTTACTTTCAGGAACTTTTTTTTAGAACAAGAAGTTTTTTAGATGTCAGCTAGGTTCCTGTCCCCTCTAAGATTTTACAACTTGGGAAACAGGCCCAGGAAGGGCACAAGCTTGCTGAGGACCTCAGCACGAGTCAGAACCCACATGGGCAGCTCATGTGCGTGTACGGACCGTTACCCCCCCCCTCCCCGCACGCAGCTGAATTCGTGTCTCCCGGAGCCTCCAGCAAAGCGCACCGGCTCGCCAGATGTGCCGAGCTCCGGGCAGCCCACGATGAGAAGCAGGCCCAGCCCGGGCTGGCATCTGGCCTTCCCATCAGCCTCGCCTTTCCGCCCACAGGAGATAAGAGGCCAGCTTGGAGGGAGCTGACGCAGAGTCATGTGCTGCAGGAATCGGGCTTGGGCGTGCCTGTCCGCCGCCTCCTAGGCACGCCCAAAGCCCAGGGAGCCCTTCCGTCTTGGTGGGAGCGAGTGCCGGCCATTCCCCTGCAGCGCCCTCTTCCGGGGGCCTGTCTGGAACCTGTGTCCGCTCAGACACGTGGTTAGAGAAGCCGCGGGGAGGAGAGAGGGCAGCGCTTCCCTGAGGGGCACGAGGGCTTCAGGGGGCAGCGCAGGCAGTTTCCCTGCGGGCACTTCTTGCTCAGGGTCACAGGGTTTCTCTTGAGGGACCCTGTCCTCCAGCTGCCCCGTAGGGTTGCCCTGAGACCCCAGGGGCGCCCCCTGCCTCAGGCTTTTTCTTGTCTCCGGGTCCCTAGTGTTTTCACACCAGCGCAGACCATGGCAGCCAATTCCCTAGTTCCTCTTTAAAGAGCCAGTGAAGGGAGAGAGTTTGCTGGAGCAATGGGGACGCTACTTGGGATGCGTATTCCTTATTGGAATGCCTGGGTCCCAGTCCTGGCTCCACTCCCACTTCCGGCTTCCTGTAATGCAGGCTCTGGGAGGCAGCGAGTGATGGATCCTGAGGCTGGGTGCCTGCCATCCGTGTGGGAGACTCGGATTGAGTTCCTGGCTCCCAGGAGTATGGGAAGTGGCCAGCAGATGGGGACATGCTCATTCTATCATCTCTCTCTCTCTCTGTGTCTCTCTCAAATAACTTACATAAATACATAATTTCAAGAGCGCATAAATACATATGTATGAGCCAGGAAGGAGGAGGGTAGAGAAGGGAGGAAGCACCTAGGGTCTCAGATTCTCCCTCCGTCAGCCATCCCACGAAGCAGGTCTTACTGTCCCATTCCCCGGACGGGGCTGCTGCCGCTCTCTGTCGCTTGCTTCCATTTTCTCCCGCTCCTGCTGACGTCGCCCTTCCTGCATCGACATCCGCGTCATTCACAAAGGGGCAGAGTTGGGTTGTGTTGCATTGCTTGCATGTGGGCTGCTGGCCTGCTCTCCCACCTCGCCACGGGTCTCCCAGCAAGCGATGCTTGGGCCAGGATGGCTCTGTGGCCTTGGGAGCCCATGGGATTCACAGGGTGCTTCAAAGTGCTCTTTCATCGGGCAGATGTGACCATGGAGGGGAACCCTGCTGTGACCAGGACAGAAAGTCCCAAAGCTCTCAAGTCCCAAGGGCCGTCTCCTTGCACCTGCCCAATGGAACAGCACTCACCTAGTGCCAGCTCCCAGGCATGGGGGCCTTGCAAGGGTGAGCTGAGACAATGGAGTGTCCCCAGGGGTCCAGAGGCCACCTGGGGTCCTTAACATAATATTAGAGGGTGCACAGGCCAGGCGCTCAATAGCACTGAGTCACATAGTAACTGCACTGTGCACTCTCACACTCTTGGGTTCTGCTCATTGCATCAGAAAGTGTCCCGCTGAGGCTAGTGTGTCTTTAACACCTAAGGGTTGCTGATTAAAAGGTTCAAATTCTACGGCAGACAATAGGATCTGGGTAGAACTTAATAAATATTCTATTCTTATTGGGATGACTTTGATGGTTTCTCTTATCCTAGTGACAGTAGTGATATGGAGTTTGCTTTGTAAATAACTGGGTTGAAGTTTTAAAAGTAGGTTTACTTAAATGGCAACAGTAGCAATAACATTCCAAGACAGCCACGATTCTGAAGGAAGCCCCCAAACGATGCAAGCTGCACAATGGCGGCCTCCACCCACCTCGAGGGGTCAGCCCAGGGGATATGACTGCTGATCTGGCATCAATTCAAGAGGCGCCCTGGGTCCCAGGGAACAGGGCAAGCACACATTCAGCCCCTGCCTCCCTCGTCAGGGCCCAGATTGAAGAAGAAACCAAGGCGTGTGGCACACAGGCAAGGCGGAGGCTCAGCTGGCACACAAGCTCTGTGGCTCTCTGCGTCTCAGCTTCCTCATCTCAACCTGGAGAGACAAATGGCTGGATTGAGCCCTGCCGGTCCTCAGAGTCTGAAAGTCTCTGCTTGGCTTCTCCCAGCTTTTTGTCTGGCAGGTTCAAAGCCAGGTTCTCCAGCAAGAAGGCGTCTTCCCCAAAGGCAACCCTGGGCTTCTTCTAGGGAGCCAGTACAGGAGTGGGTTCTCTGCGAGGCTCTGTGGCCACACAAGCTCCCGTGTCCTGTGTGAGTCTCAGTTCTCGTCTGCGAAGTGTCGCTGCTGACAGTTCAGACTTCATGGGCTTCTGTAGACTCAGCAAGGTTACACGAGGTCCAACAAGACGTGGGACAGCGACTCTGACCTTCAGGTCCATGGACAGGGCTTCAGTGGACTCCGGTAGCCAGTGTCTCTGCTGCATGGAGGAGGGAGGCTCAGTTTGGTACGATTGTGGCCTGCCTGCCTTTCAGACCCTGTACTGAAACAGGAGCAAGGCCTCAGGTCCCTGGCAGCTGGTGAGCTCCACTGGGGTAGCAGAGGATTGTAGAGAATGGATCTCCCTGTTCACCCTGCGGATAGAACAGGGCTATGGAGATGGTGGCATCTGAGCTACTCCCTGCCAAGGAAGATTGATTCTCCCAGGCCGGACAGACCTGGAGACATGAGCCAGGCTTCAGGAAAGCTAGTTTCCCCAGAAGCAGTGACTTTGGCCTTTACAGAATAACATGGCCTTATTAATGTGATAGGAAAATGTCTGCATTGTTTCTGTGAATTTTTAAAAGTTGTAAGAAAATACACATGAGTTAAAATTTAGCATTTTGGGGACTGGCACTGTAGACCGTGGGTCAAGCCACTGTCTGCAACACTGGCATCCCATGTGAGCACTGATTCGAGTCCCGGCTGCTCTACTTCTGATCCAGATCCCTGCTAATGCACCAGGGAAAGCTGTGGAAGATGGCTCAAGTACTTGGGCCCCTACCACCCATGTGGGAGACCCCACTGGACTTCCAGGCTCCTGGCTTTGGCCTGGCCCAGCCCAGGCCATTGTGGTCATTTGGGGAGGGAACCAGTGGATGGAAGATTGATCTGTGTGTGTGTGTGTGTGTGTGACACTGCCTTTCAAATCAATTTTTTTTTAATTTACTATTTTACTCATTTTTCAGGGCACGTTTCATTCTCAAGTACCTTCACATCCGTGTGCCATCGTTACCACCGCTCGTCTCCTGGACTTCCCTCGTCATCCCTCACACTCTGCTCCCACTGAACAACTTTCGATTCCCTGCTGCCTCCCCTCCGCCCACCCGCCACTGCCACTCTGCCTTCTCCCTGTGCTGTGCAGTGCTCTGCAAGCGGAATCACACAGCGCCGGCTTCTGAGTGTGGTTTATTTTGCTTAGCACCAAGTCTTCATGCTCCATTCCAGAATAATGTTTATATATGAACAAAATTAAAAGCACAGGATTACAAAGAAAACAAGTTATGTCAAATACCAGTTATCTAAATAATCTTCCAATGATAGAGTAATATATGTGCTGTTAATAACCATGAACTCACCAGGTGCAGGGAAGGCCTAGTGATTGTTATAATTGCCACATAAGAATAATGAGTCTGTTTCAAGATATCATCTAACAGCTATGATATGATATGGACATACTCCTTGTGATTTCTGTTGATGGTAAATCACAGGTAATGGTGATAGCGTTGTGATTTTTTTTTTTGAGGGGGATTCAGAATTGAAGAAATGCTACCTTTCAGTAAAAAGTTAGCAAAATGTTAAAAAAAAAAAAAGTGTTTTGTTTTCCCACCGAGCTCAGAGATGCGCTGAATTCTTCCCCTGGAATCCGGGTGAAGCATCTCCATCCACTCACCAGCACTCCATCTCCTTCCCGGTGCACAGATGAGGCAAAGCCCAGGTTCTCTCAGCTTCTACCTGGCCCTGGGACCCGACCCACCGCCAGGACTGCGAGCTGCGTGTCTGCACACAACTGACCTTCATCAACCCTCAGCCTAGGTGTTGTGTCTGACCAGCAGCCTGTGAAGGGGAGTGATGAAAACACAAGACAGGCCCACTGGTCCCGGAAAGCTCCCGCAGCTGGCCCTGTGGTACCCAGACACAGAGACAGGGCCCGGCTCGCACCATGGGGGGCTCTTCACGTGTGCGAACCCACAGAGGGGACACCCGGCCCCAGTCATAGTAGTTGCTTAATTTTCCTCATCTGCAAACAGGCTCTGGCTCGCCAACCTTTAATTAAGATGCAGTTTTCTTTTCCAAAGCAATGTGTTCTAATAAAGACCAGCTGGGCTGGGGTGGGGCGGCCGGGCGACTCGCAGCGGGCTCACCATGAGGGCCTTCAGGACGGGAATAGTTTCCATGTGCTTTGGAGATGGGGACACGCCTCGTGGACTGCGTGCCCAGCTCCAATGCCAAGCCACGATGCCCATGCATGGAGGGAGGACAGGAGGAGGCTGAACGAGAGCGAGGCAAGGTGTTGGCTTCTATGGCTCCTGCCCCGGCTGTTGAAGAACCAAGCATGGAGAAGGTACTGGGGGGTGACATGAGTCGTGTTGTGACTGCAGCTGAGATCATGGGCTTTGGGGAACAGGAGCCCCCCAAAAAGCTTCCAGGACTGAAATGCCTTCGTGTTTGGATGACCTTAGTATCCCTGTGACACTCACAACCCAACCCACACTCAGGGTTGCCAGATACAATACAAGATGTCCAGTCGCATTTGAATTTAGATAAACAATGAATAATTTTTAGTCCAACTATGTCCCCCACAGTGTGCTAAAAATATACAAAAGCATTATTCGTTGTTTATCTGAAATTCAAATGTAACTGAGTGTCCTGTGTTTTTATTTGCTAAATCTGGCCATGCCAACCTCCCCTAAACCCAATGCTGGATCTTTTCCTCTTGTCTCTGTAAAGAAATGCCAGTTCAGCCTGGGCCATAGGAGGCCAACTTGGAGACAGCTCTCCAATCAGCATGGAGGCTAGGAAGGGGGATTTGGTGGTCTCAAAGTGGCTTCCAGCTCACTCACTTTTTGCTGGGTTCACCTTGAGGTTTCTTTGGCCTCCCAGAGCCTCAGTTTTGTCCTCTGCAGAATGGGGAGACTGGAAATCAGAGCTGCTGTTCAGCCGTGGCCAGTGGCTTGAAATTGAATCATTTTCTGGGTCAGCTGGTGAATGGCTCCGTCAGGCCCCCTCCGTCTCCTCTCTGACGTCCCCCATCCTCCACCTCGCCTCAACCAGGGGCACCCACCAGGCACAGCCAAGGACATCCTGGAACCACTCAAAGGGATTTTCCTGGTGTCCTTTCTGATAGGCAAGTGTCTCTGGTTTATTGATAGTTACATAAACTGACTGTCACTCCTATTAGGAACACCTACCTCAAAGGGTTGTTGTAAGAATTAAGTGAAATGATGTGGAGGATTAGTGTGATACAGACTCAGCACACACACACACACACACACACACATACCCAGAAAGCATGAATGAGTGCATATTCTACTTACAAGGAAGAGCCTTGGTTTTCTTTGTGTGTGACCAAGCATTCCCCTTCCCCCGCCATCACCAATAATGAGAGATGCTAAGAAATCCTAAAGATCGTTCAAGTTCGAGTTCAATGCCTTCCACTTTCACAGAGGAAAGCTGAGACAGGGCGTAACTCACTGACTCACCTAAACAAGGCCGCCTCGATGCCTGGGAGGCTTGAAGGATCTCCCGGAAAGATCTTTTGCTCAAAAACATTCCTTTCATCCACGGCCACAAAGCCTGAAATCCCACCATTAGCATTTTAGCCATCTTGAAAGACAGAACGAAGGCTTATTATCAAGGTATTTCTCAAAGCCCTTTCTCTTTAAGTTCCAAAGGACCCAGGGTCATCCTGGGAGTCTTGAGCTCTGGGCGAGGGGCTAGATAGAAAGGATATGCTGAAAGCAGCTAAAAGGATTCCTAGGACTCACCAAAGACACACGTGGCCAACTTGAAAACTTCGGGGCAGGCTGGCTTTGCGTGCGGTTGTACCAGTGGGGCAGCTGCACACTTGTGCCGCCGCATTATACAGCAGGACAAAAAGGCACAAACACTAACTGATCATTTCTTTCCAAAGGACTCCCCACAAGAAAGCCAGGCAGACCCCTTGATGCTGTCTTATGCTAAGCAAAGCTAAAAGTCTTCCTCGTGCTGATGGTCCAGGGTTTTTCAGGCGGGTGGATGGAAATGTTCTTCTCACAGATCTACAAAGCGTGGATTGTAAAACAGAGCCTCAAAATACCCAGGGGCAAAAACGTAGCTGAGATCGTACTTATTCACATACACAAATTGGTTCCGCCATTCGGGTTAGTGCTAACCGCTGGAGTTCACCGTCCCTTCCATGTCCATGTCTTTATGGGCCGACGCTTGAATTCAGTCCACGTACACGTTATTTTGATGACCGGCTCGACTGGTTTCCCCCAAACTTAATAAGTACGCCATCCATTAAGTTGATTGGCTTAGTATGGAAGATCAAGAATCTAAGGAAACTGGAGGAAGCTTCTAGTGTTAAAATTCTGGCATTTTTCTTCAAATATCAATATTTGTGACTTATTAATTACCAATGGATGATCACTAAATGAGGCAGGATTTTTCCCATCAGACTCTAATTAGTTTCATTGTCTTTTCTCTGAGTTCCATTGTATTCCGCGCTCCCCGTCAGCTGCCTGTTTTAATTAATTTTGCACTACATTCAAAGGTTTTGCTTTTGTGCCTCTCTGTTTGATTTAAATTCCTTTTTTTGGCAAATAAATAAATAAATAACTATCAAAGCTAATGAGGCTCTGAAGATTTGAGAAGTAAATATCATATGCAGATTCTTTCTTGGGTCCCAGCTCAACAGAAGAGCAAAAATAACACTTGGAAGTTTGATGAAGGAATCCAAGGCACCCCTCCCGCTCTTCCCTCCAGAGCGCCTTTCCACCGGCATCCCTGGCTGCCTGACGACAAACAGTAGGCCCCTCGCAGCCCAGACCTGGGGAGCTGGTGCAGTCGAGAATGGTCAGATGGACCCTGGACGGGGAGGGGTCATCCTCAACTGACTAACGCCTGTCCCGTGAGGTCTTCTATGTGTGCCCGTTGCACACTCGGCACACATACACACACACGCACACCAAATCATACACATCCTCTCTCTCTCTCTCTCACACACACACACACACCATGGCATACAGGTTCTCACACATATACACACACACACACCAAGTCATACACATTCTCACACACATGCACCATGCCATACACATTCACACACGCACACTATGTCATACAGGTTCTCACACATACACACACACACACACCAAGTCATACATATCCTTACACACTCACCATGTTATACACACACACACACCATGTCATACATATTCTCACACACACACACACACCATGTCAGTCTCATACACACTCAAAACACAAACTCACAACACATACTTTCATTCCTGTGTCTGCACAAACTCACCCCTTATGTGCCACACACACCTACACGTTCATTCACACTCACACAGGTCATATACAAATGTGCGCATGCGCACACACACACACACACACACACACACACTTCCTCATTTGCCCAACACATGCAGCACGGTTAGGCCAGTCCCCTTGTCCACTTTCAAATCCCTGTCACGACAGCCCAGGCTCCAGCATGGCCTCTCCCCAAGAGATCTCTGCAAGAAATCCCAGGGCCCCCTCCGTCCGGGAGCATCACCCCCTCCTTCGGTTATTAAACTGTATCCAAAGTGCTGTTCCATTTGCAATCTGCTTTCGCCCGAGATCTTTGTATCCTTTCCTGAGAAAGTCTGATTCGTTTCCCAGAAATTCTCATCTGCTATTAATCTTTCAGGATACAGTTAGTGTTGTGATATTTTCAGATATTGTTTTCGGGGGCGGGGGGAGGGGCGGGCGGCTTTCCAGTGGCTGTCCCCTGGCGGCTCCTGAGATTATTCAGTGCTTATAAGCAGCTCAGAGCTGTGTGACAGCATTTTCATGCAAGGGACTCGCAATCATGTTTCATTAATTCGACGTGAATGAAGCCTCATTTCTGGCCTTGAGGAGCTTAAGATTTATGTGAAATTAATAACAGAACAGATGTCTTCACAATTTGGTTCCTCTGGAAAAAAAAAAAAAAAAAGGAACCTGATTACTTTGAAAACTTCAATGCTTTAAAATGCAGGCCCGGGGAGTTGGGACTCCGGGGTAAAACACGATGCCTTGATATCGTCCGTATCTCAGAACTAAGTGGAATTTAAATGTCAGATTTATATTAAATAGTCATATTCCCCATTATGACATATAATAAACAGCAGCTTATTACTTTCATTAATGCGATGTGTTGGACATTTAAACTGAAGCTGTGGAGATAAAGCCGGCACCTTCTGAGCACGAGGTGGCGGGGAGGCTCCGGGGAGAGCGAGGGAACGCGCAGGCAGCCTGGTTTTCCGCTTGGTTTCTGATAATTTAATCATCGATTCCTCGTAGGAAAACACAATGCATCTGTGCTCGCAGAAGTCACCCCCCTGTAGATGCCGCGCCGCCCCCTGCGGAGGCCAAGTGTTCCCTGGTGCGCAGGTCGCCTTCAGTCTTGCCTCTTGGGTTTGTTTTTTTCACCTGCCTGAAATTCCCTTTCTTGGTGGAGGTTTCTGTCACCCAAGGGGGCTCGAGAGCTGGATTCTAACACTCCTGCGGGCACGAGTGTGGGACGGCACACCCCAGGGTGGAAGGCTGGGTGTTTCCTTTCTCAAGTCCGAAGGGGAAGGGGTTCTGGAAAGACCACCCAAGGGGCTGCCACCCTGAAGATGGGGGCTGAGAAGAGAGACCCTGGGCTGGTGGTCTGGAACGGGGGGCGGTCCCCTGCAGCTCAGTGCCTTGGGAAACAGCAAAGCCCCCAGCTAACATGTGAGTGTCTGGAACCTGGGACCCCAAAGCACGCTCAAGAACTCTTTCTCTGTTCCCAACCCACTGTGTGTCTTTGAACTTGTCTGTCAGCTTCCCCCTGTCCCCGGGGACCAGGTAAGTACACCAGATCAAATGATCTGAAACCCCCCTTACATGCTGCCTGTCCTCTGACACTCCCTCCACTCCTTCCCTCTGTTCCCCTCCACCTCCTGTCTCTCAAAACTGGACAGGGCATGGGTTCTGTGGTCCAGCCCCTCTGCTGCCTGGGCCAGGGATAAAGGTCAAGACCATCAGGCAGAGGACTGCATCCAGCCCAAGTTCTCCTGGGAGGTGTAGCCTTGGGTAAGACGCACAGCACACTGGTCTCGCAGTCCCCCAGCTCTCTGCTAATGCGGCTGGGAAGCAGTGAATGATGGCTTGAGCTTCTGCCACCCACGCTGGAGACCCGGGTGGAGTCGCAGCCCTGACCCATGCACGCAGTGTTTGACACCTAGCGTGGCAGCTGCTGAGAGTACAGCAGGACCTCCATAACCAGAGGTTCTGCACCTGTAGATTTAACCAGCCACTGAGCCAGAATGTTCAAAGAAGCGATCGCACCTGCCCTGATCATGTGCGGACTTCGTAATGACAAGTGTCAGGAAACATCACAGTGCTGCCACTGCTCCTAGAGCCTGTACACTGCATCAGGTATTGCAAGGAATCTAGAATGAGGTCAAGTACATGGGAGGACGTGCCTAGGGGCTATGCAAACACTGCCCCGCTCTGTTAGGGACCAGAGCCTCTGCGAACGTTGGTATCTGCAGGGAGTCCTGGAACCAATCCCTCATGGACATCCAGGGACACCTGTTTCACAGCTGGGGGACGACAAATAAGGACCCCAGGGAGACAGCGGTGTCGGGGGATTCAAGTCCCTTAGGAAGCTCCGCAGCCTTCCGTGGTCCCACCCCGCCCCTCCTCCCACCGCCCCTGTTTGGAGAGGGCTGCTGCATCTGCTCTCACCTTGGCTGATGTGGGGACTGTGCCAGGCACATAGGAAAGGCCTCGCCCATGGAGAGTGCAGCTGAGCGCCAAGCGATTGTCACCCCAGGGGTGCCTGCCAGTGGCCCCGTGTGGCTGTGCCAGACCTCCTGCCTCAGCAAAGAAGCCAGGAATGCGAGCTTTGATGTGAGAGCTCCTAGGCTTTCAGCTGAGGGCACTGCGAGTCGTCAGCCTGCGGGATCAGATGTATTTCAGAAATTTGGAAATTTTTAGTTTGAAAAAATTACCCATGCATCTGTCATGTCGAAGCTGACATCTCCAAGGTGGTCGGGGTGGGCCCGGCAGTGCAGTGCAGCAAGTTAAGCTGCCTCCTAAGACACCGGCATCCTGCATGAGCACTGGTTCGAGTCCCAGCTGCTCCACTTCCTATCCAGCTTCCTGCTAATGCACCTGGGAAAGCAGTGGAAGATGGCCTGGGTGCTTGAGCCTCTGCTACCAACATGGGAGACCCAGGCAGAGTTCCAGGCTCCTTCAGCCTGGCCCAGCCCCTGATGTGGGGGTCATTTGGGGAGTAAACGAACAGATGCAAGATCTCTCTCTCTCTCTCTCTTTCTCTCTGTCTCTCACTTTGTCTCTATAACTCTACCTTTCAAATAAATACAATAAATCTTTAAAAAGAGAAAAGAGCTCTGGGGCAGATTTCCGGTCAAATCTGTTCCTGTCTGTCCTGGGGCAGGCATTTGATCCAGCGATGGCAGCACAGGTTAAAACGCCCACGTCCCGGGCTCCAGGCTCCAGCCTCCAGCTCCTGATCCCAGCTTCCAGCTAATGCAGACCCAAGGGGGGGCGGCAGCCATAGCTCAAGTGACTGGGCCCCGGACAGCCATGTGGGAGACCTGGATGGAAGGAGTTCAGCCCATTGCAATTGGCAGAAGGGAGCTCTGTCTGTCTCTGTTTAAAAGTATATATGCATCAACGTAGTCATATTAACACAGGGTAGTAAGTCATAGAGCTGTTCACTTCCTTCTGTGGCATCCCGCTGCCCTGGCCGAGACAGGGAGCACCGGAGATCTGGCCTGGCCACACTGGGCAGAGCTGGCCCCGTGGTTGACCCGGCCCCAGGGCCTGCAGCCAGCTGCACTCATTCTGGGGGCTTGGGGGCAGGCTCCAGGAGCCTTGCAGCTGTGAGATTCCTGAACTGAAAAGGCCATGGTGCCCCTGCGTGTGTCACAGAATCACAGCCTGAGAGCACCACACTCTGCTCTAAGTGACGGATGCTCACATTGAACAGGCTTAAATGCCAGCGGTCACAACCAATGTTAAGTTTCCCAGCTCAGGAGATAGAAATGGGCAGAGAAGTGTGGCCAGGACCACCTGACAGAGTCCCCGTGACTCTGTTTCTGTCTCCTTCTGCCTGTGTCGGTTGCACATTCACACTGACACTTCCCTCATGGTGATAAAAAGGTTGCCAGAAGCTCACCACTTAAATTCCATGGGAAACATCATTTTTTTTCAGGCCCAGAAGTCCCAACAAAAGCTGCAGGGCATCTCTATAGCTCTAGTGGGACCACTTGGCCACCTGGAGCAATCACAGTGGTCAACATCGCATGTACACCTGGAATAGAGGATGGACTTCTCTCCACTCCACTCCATCTACTGAGGCTTCAAGCAGGGGAGACAGGTGAGGGCCAGGAGTGGAAGCAAACTACAGGTGTCTGTTACCATGGTGATGCAGAGAACCCTCTCGGCAGGGCCAAGCACATGTTGACAAGGAGAAAGAGAGTGAGACCCGGCAGTCACCCAGCCAAGTCAAGGCTGTGGCCAGATCTGTTCCTGTTGAGGATACCCTTTGTCAGGATTAGCTGGAAGGTGGGACCGACCCCTGTGCACCCCAGCTCCCCCCAGGCTGCTCAGTGGAGCCTGTTCTGAAGTCTCCCCCATCTCCTGTCTCTTTACCCCCTGGCGCCAACAAGCAAAGACACACACACTCTTGGGAAGAGACCTAAGTTCACACACACCCTGTCCAGGCGGCTCCCAGCTCTGTTGGCCAAGCCTGTATTGAAGTTATGGCCCCTGCAGCCAGGCCCCCACTAGAAGTACAGAGTCAGGACTCAGTAAATGCCTCTCGCATCCCTGCCGCTGCCCTTGCTCTGTTGTCTTTTCTCCTCCATACCCTCCGTGGTGTGACCTAGTGGTTTTTCCTGGGGTACCCATGGCCAAGGACAGAGGGAGGCAGCTTGGAATGCACACCAAGTGTCCTGGGAGGATGGCAGGAGCCCAGTTACCTGAGCCGTCACTTCTGCATCCCAGGGTTAGCATGGACGGCAAGCCGGAGTCAGAGCCAGAGCTGCAGACGGAGCTCAGGCACTCCGATGTGGGATGTGGCATCGCAACTACCAGGCTGAATGCCCGCACCGAGTGTCAGCGTTTTTAGCAGAAGCCAAAGCCTGGACTCGCCAAGAGGCTTGGAAGCCCTGATGATCATCAGTGCGCTCGGCTCTTTCCAGTTAGCAAACCACATCCCAGCCACCACCACGGTCGTTTCCTTAAAAAACAGCCTGTGGGTGAGATCCCGGGGAAGAACACAGAGTCCCTGCCCTAGCGACAGAAACGTGTGTGCAAGGTTTCCTGGGTCCTAAACAGAACCAGGGTAGATCCTGAAAGCTGGGTCAGTTTTCTACGAAATACACAAGTGTGTGCACACACGGGCCCCGCACCCTCACAGCACCGGAGCCACAAAGATGGAGGAATACAACACACCGATGGATTTACTCAGATCCCCAACGAGCTTTGCTTAAAACTTCAGAAGGTCCCTGGGCCATGAATCTCTGAGCTCTGCGTGAGATAAGCCCTGTTTGTTCTCCACGCCCTGCACTTCCTCTGGCTGCCCCTCCTTCCTCACCAATGCCTGGGCCACCACATGGCTCCTTTCCCCTGATCCCACTTCCGCCCATCGCAGCTGTGACCACGCCACGTCTCTCCCTTTGCCCGTAACCACTCTCTTGCATTCAGTCAGCGTGTATGGGTCTCCTGAAAGTTAGTTAGAACTCTCTCCATCACACCGACCAGGAAGAAAGGTCAACAAATTCAAGTAATTTGTCCAGAGTGCTGCCATCCTCTGGCCCAGACGACCTGCCGCTTGATTCCACCCAATTTCGCTGCCTTTGAAACCAGGAAGATGGAGGGTTCAAGTCCTACTCTGGGAAGAAGGAAGTGGAAGTGGGGGCAGCCTTCCTGTCTGCCTTGAGGCTGAGCCAGGTGTGCAGGTGCCCCCTCCCCCCGCAGCCTGTGCGGAATCCCCTTGGTGCCGCGGTCCTCTTAGGTGGCGAGGGGTTTGGAGGGCACAGCAGGCAGGAGAACAGTCCTTGTTCATTCGAGTCTGATTGATTCCAAAAATGTTTGCTCATGGGCTACAGCCTGTCCTGGCAGCCAGGAGTGGAAACACAAGTCCAAGAATCGAGCCAGCAGCGCCAGATGCGTGTGTCTGCGTCTGTGTCTCTACCTATGTGTGGCGCATGCTCTGTTTCAGGGCTGAGCACAATGGCTCTGGCAGAACTCGTGCAAGCTACGAAAAGTCTGCCTCATGCGCAGCATCCAGCCAGCCGGCTCCGCCTCGCAGAGACAGACACCTGTTTCTCATGAGTCTACCCAGGGAAAGCGAAGCATAGACAGACAACACGGCTTATTTCCTTGCAAGCTCTGCACTCGACTTCACGAGGACTAGCGAACTTCGGAACATGCTCTGATCCAATGAATGAAAAACAGCATTTCACTCTCCATGTATTTCCTCTCATATTCTCAATGCATTTCTCTGTCCATTTGTTTGACTTTTTCTGCTTCTAAAAAAAGATTTCTTTTTTGTTTGAAAGGTAGAGCAATAGAGAGGGGAGACATAGATAGATAGATAGATAGATAGATAGATAGATAGATAGATAGATAGATCGATCGATCTTCCATCTGCTGGTTCACTCTCCAAACTGCTACAACAGCCAAGATTGTGCACGCTGGAGCCAGGAGCCAGGAACTCCATCCTCGTCTCCCACGTGGGTGTCAGGGATTCAGGCACGTGCGCAGTTTCCTACTGATGGCCGAACAGGAAGCTGGATCAGAAGCAGAGCAGCTGGGACTTGAACTGGTGCTCCGAGGTGGGGTGCTGGGGTCACAGGTGGCAGCTGGGCTCGCCGCCCCACAGCTCCGGCCCCAGACTTTGTCATTTGGATGTACAGAATGTCTTTAGATATCCAACAACTCACCATTGTCGGGTATGAGCTCTAATTCTTTTTCCATGCTTAAGTTTGATGGTTGGTGTTACTGTTGTTTTGTAGCTTGACACAGATTATTTGGGGACAAACTGATAAGTATTTTCTTTTATGGCTTCTGCTGTTTCAAGCACATTGTGGAAATCCTTACCCCCTCTGAGACTATTTTAAAGTCCTTCCATATTTTCTTCGATTCTTACAGTTTATTGTATGTGTAAAAGCATTGATTCTATTTTGGTATTAGCTGTGAAGTCGGGATGATCCAGCTTTAGATTTTTTCCAGATGACAACCTACTTATTCCAAAGATGCTCATGAAATATGTCCAGTGACTCTCCTGTTGGACACTCTCTGAAATCGCCAAGCCTTGATGTTCACTGCCATTTCAGTATTCATTTGTTTCACGATTTGGAGGCCACATAATTTTCCTTCATTTTTACGCACCAATGCCATTCCCCACTACCAAGAATTACACAGTCCTTTCCCACACTTGGGGCAATCTCAGGGCTCAGCACATTCGTAGTGCCATGGATAAGCCTCGCGCTGGGAAAACTGCCTGCGTGAGCATGGTGGCGCCCCCTCCAGGTGAGTACTACATAGTGATGTCAAACTGCTGGGAACGCCCAGGTGCTCCTGGGGGCATCTTGCATGTTTAGATGATGCAGATTAAACCATTTTGACAAAGACTGAGGGCTGTGATCACCAAGCCTACACTCTGAACCAGAAGCAGGCTGGGCACTTCTGGACTGTGCCTGGGGTTCAGCCATGGGGACAAAATAATTTGCATACCACAATGGGATGTAGCTGTACATAGAAGCCTTCTGGCGTGAGAGCTGAGCTCCTGGTGCATGGGGCTCCTCCCCACCAGCACAGCTGCAGGACCAGGTTGCTGAAGTGGAGGTCGTGAGCCTCCAGCTGTGACCACTCACCGCACCCCTCAACCGGTGCCCATTGTACCCCTTTATAAAGCGACGCTTTTAACCACAGGGGCCAACCTTGAGCTTGGGGTCATCTTGGAACCTGCTTCCCACAGGGGAAGACCTGGGTGCCCTTTAATCTTCTTAAAGCAAATCCACTGAGCAAAATCATCATTTGACATGGCTGCACTTAGCCAATAGAAACTCATAAACCGTCTGAACATCACAAGGCATTGTGCAAAAGAATGGCTAAGTAGCGTGGAGCATCTGAGAAGCCCGGGCCTCCACTCCGCTGCAGCTTTTTGCTGGGGCAGCATGTTAACGCGATTTCAACTGCAGAGCACAGCTCCCCAAAGAGTGCTCCAGTCTTAATTAAAATGTCAATGAAATACGAAAGTGCATTAGGGACACTTTCCGAAAGCATTCTCTTTGAACTTCCGGAAGGCTGGTGCTCCCTCTGCCAAGACCGACTGCCTTCCCACTCCGCGTAGACACCCAGCATGCCCTTCTCTTCCGCCGCCATGGGGGAGCGCTTGGCTGGCCTTGTCGCCGCCCCCAGTGGGACAGGGGAGATGGCGCTGCAGCCCTGGCTGAGGCACGGGTTAACATCACCTGGCTGAAAGCTTAGACTGCGGAGTGAGAGGTGGTGTAAGAAGAGGAAACGTGCGCAGGGCACAGCCTCAGTGAACTGAGGGGAACAGGCGTGACAAAGGATTTTCTTTAACCTAGGGGCTCAAAATCCACACCTCGTGGGGCCAGACAGTGATGTAACTGAGGGTACGGGGTGCAGGGGAGAAGCTGGGGAGCAGGGAGTGGTGGGGACGGTGAGGACCCAGAAACCATTCTGCTCCCCCCAGGGGCAGGTGCGATTCTGCTTTAGGGTTCAGGGATGGTTACAAGGGAGTGCGAGCCCGGTGTTGCTCTGCCTTCTGATTTTTCTGAGAAAATTAAAAAAAAAAATCTGCACTTTTATGACGTGAAGATTCTGTACTGGCTACTTATTAAATATCTGTGGGCTCACCATAATAAAAATGCAGTGTGTGTGGATGAATTCTGGCCTTCACTCCCAAGAGGGGACTCTTAGACTTTAACCTTGTCATTTTCCTTAATTTAAAAATCTACCCACCTACTTACTCATCTACCCACCCACCCACCCATCCACCCATGCACCCATTTATCCACCCACCCACCCATCCACCCATCCATCCACTCATTCACCCATCCACCCACCCATTCACCCACCCATTCACCCAGCCACCCATCCATCCATCCATTTATCTGTTGGTATAGTTTGAATAGTATTTGGCTCCCCAAACTCTTACAGACATTTAAAAACCAAAGCCTTATGTCAACAGTCAATGAAAGAAGTCCAGCTGGACACTTGAGCTCCTTAATGTACCTGGGAGAAGGCCTGGCAGGAAGGGCCTGGGCCTTGGGTGCACACCCTGGAGGCAGTACAAGTTACAGAGTCAGGTCTGTCGTCTGAGTGTGCTCCCTGGCCTTCTCTGCTCCCTAGTCTCCTGGGGTCAGCCCGTTGTCACTCTCTGTTCTCACCACATGCCTAGAGCAATGGAGCGACCCAGTTTTGGACTGTGAACCTTCAAACTGTAATATGAAATAAATTTTTTTCCCTTCCAAGTTGCTCCTCTCAAGTGTTTTAGTTAAAATAATGGAAAGTCCATCTATATACCTAGTCACATATCCGTTACCCACTTCTCTCTCCATGCAGTTATCCAGCTTTTCAGCTATCTGTATGTGCACCTAGGCATCCACTGAATATTCATGAGCCTCCAGGTATAAAGTACCGTGATGTAAGCAGGAATAGTCCAACCCCCCAGCCCAGTCTCATCACTTCCACATGGTCCTATTCTTGACCTTGGTGAGGGAGAAGCCAAGTGTAGTTTCTTTTTTTGTTTTCCACAGGCAGAGTGGACAGTGAGAGAGAGAGAGAGAGAGAGAGAGAAAGGTCTTCCTTTTTCCATTGGTTCACCCTCCAATGGCCGCCGCGGCCAGCGTGCTGCAGCCCCGAAGCCAGGAGCCAGGTGCTTCCTCCTTGTGTCCCAGGCAAGTGCAGGGCCCAAGGACCTGGGCCATCCTCCACTGCACTCCCGGGCCACAGCAGAGAGCTGGCCTGGAAGAGGGGCAACCGGGACAGAATCCGGTGCCCCAACCGGGACTAGAACCTGGGGTGCTGGCACCGCAGGCGGAGGATTAGCCTAGTGAGTCGTGGAACCAGCCCCAGGTGTAGTTTCTAAGTAATGTGTGTATGATTTTTAAGCCCAGGCCCAGTACCAAAGTCAAGATCTTTAGATCTGTCTCAAGGTCGGATGCAACCTTGAGCTGGTAACTCCCCCTCCATAGGCTTCCATTTGCCCGGAGTCCAAGCTGGAGAATATTTTGAGACTTGGTCACAGTGACTGTTTCTGCTCTGGTTCTTGATCTCACCCCAGGGCTAAGGCCTGTGTGCTGACCCCACCTGGTTGGTGGGCTGGTGTTAATAGGCTCCCCTGCTTGAACTTGCCTGTGACTTCCTCCCTGGTGTGCCTTGTCTGGACCAAATACCTCCATGATTGCCAGAACCACAGCATTTTATGTCATTAGCCAAAGGAGGACAAAAGAAAGTGGCACTCAGGGTCCCCTCGGAGAGACGTGACGGCCTGGGCTGCAGTCAGACAGCTGCTAAGAGGGACTCTCCCCCCTCTGCGCTGGCATTCCCAGCCTTGCCCTTGCACATGGAAGTGGGGCAGGAGGGGAACCTGCCTTGCAGTGAAGGATCCCCTATTGTTGAGTGAAGACACTGGGGAGACCAGCGGGAGACAATGCCCCACCCAGTACCAACAAGGAAGTGACCTTGACTTTTCTGCATCCCAGCTCCTGGCCCAGAGACTGCACATAGCAGGTGCAGCACGACAAGGTTACCTGACCCATTGGGGACAAACATTTTACTGATGGGAAGCGAAGGACCAGGGAAGAGAAGGCACTTGTATGAGGCCTGGAACTCACTCCGCCCCACCCCACCCTGCACACAAATAAAAAGACACAGATACACACGTGCATACAGAAAGACATACACAGAGAGACACAAAGATGCACGCGCACACCCAGACTCCAGCCGCATGTGCACACAGATTGTCTGAATGTTTGTGTCTCCCCAAAGCAGGATGAGTGGCCTCTGCGAGGTGACCAGGCCGTGATGGGGGAGCCCTCACGTTGGGGTCACTGTCGTTCTGTGAGAGGCTGGGGAGGGGCCTTTTCTCCCTTCCACTGAGCAAGGTCACAGTAACAAGACACTGCAGGTGACCCGGAAAGCAAGTCCCCCCCCCCCCCGCCCACGCACTGGCTCTGCAGGCACCTTGCTCTTAAACAGCTGGGACTCGGAAGACAGCCCATCTACGATCGCTTGTCGTAGCAGCCAGACGACAACACAGACGCGCACATGTCTCGTGTGCACGGGCTCAAGCATGCCCAGACGCAGACACACAGACACACAGACACACGGACTCATGCACAGGATCACACACCGGCAGGTGCCATGTGCCCACCGAGCCTTTCCCCACCCTGGCTCCTGGAAGCAGCCATGGCAGCCACCATAGCTAACCCTGGCCTCTCACTCCAACCATGGTCCCAAGGGCTGGAGAGGCTCCTCTCCTCACACCCCCGTCCAAGGTTCCCTGTGAGGGCCGGTGTGGTGGCGCAGTGGGTTAAGCTGCCACCTGCGATGCCTCCATTCCATAAGAGCGCTGGTTCAAGTCCTGGCTGCTCCACTTCCAATCCAGCTTCGGGCGAAAGCACTGGATGATGGCTCAAGTACTCAGACCCCTGCCACTCAACGTGGGAGACTCGAAGGGAGGTCTAGGGAGACTCGAAGGGAGGTCTAGGCTCCTGACCTTCACCTGGCCCAGCCATGGCCATTGTGATCATTTGGGGAGTGAACAAGTGAGTAGAAGCTTGCGCCCTACACTCTCGCTCACATTTTATTTTTAATGGGCACATACTAGTTGCACATATGTATGAGCTAGACCTGAGCAGAGAGCACGCCCACTCATAGAGCCTGCCGCTTCACCTTGGGCTGTGTCCTGCACCCCAGCCCCCGCCGCCCAGGGCTGTGAAGCTGGGCGGGGACTCACAGGACCTCTGCTCCTCTCAGGTGGCTCCGTCAGGGCAGCGATGCCCCCCACTCTGCACCTGCTTCTCGGAGTTCAAGGTTTCCACTTTCTTTATCTGCGGATTCCCTGTTTGCTTTGTGGGTTGCCGATCTGTTTATGTCTCTTGCACATACTCACGCACTGGGGGCCTGTTGCCGGGGGGGGGGGGGGGTCCTTTTCTGATCAGGCAGCTGGGGGCCTTTATTCAAGGGCTTTTCAGAATGTACGACTCTGTGTCAACTCCAGCAGATAATTTGGCCGTCATTTAACATTTGCATCTTTTGAAACAACTCAAACATCCCTGTGTCCCGGGGCTCCCTGCCCTCTGGGGGTGGTGCTTGGCTGGCTCTGCCTTTGCGTGCGCACGTGACTGCGTGCGGTACATTGTGTGCATCTTATCTGTCTCTGCAGTTTTTGATCACGACCAGGATGTATGTGTTTTATCCAAAACTAACCCAATGTATTCAACAGATTATACATTCATTTTATCACCACGCCGAGGCAGGAACAGATAATCCAGGGAAAAAGCTTCAGATTGCTGCAAAGTGAATTTAATTACGTGTAGTAACGTGTGCTGGAGAATTATAATTATGAAAAGTCATGTTCTGTAAGTCTGAAATGACAGATTATAGTTCCAAAGCTTATTGCAGAGGAATTAACGGGCCCAATTTATTAGTAGCAAGTGTACAATGATTGCAGCTTTGTTTTAAACAGCCACACGCACGCACACACTCAGCATATCCTCGCTGGATTTGGTGCATAATCCTTCCGACAAGACTCAGAATCTGCACCCAAAGCTGCTACTTGTTAATTTGTTTGTGAGACAGAGACTGGCAGCTAATCTCCATCTTCTAAGTCCTGCCCAGCAACAGTGTCAAGGAGTTTGTGGGCGTGTCCTGCGCCCCCACCCGCATCCCTGCCAAATGATTAGGAAGTTGACCGGGATGGAGGAACGGGAACGGGAACCCTACAGCCAGGAGAGGGCTGAGCGGTTATGGCGCTGGCTGAGACACCACATCCCACATGGAGTGTCTGCATTTGAGCCCTGGCTCCAGCCTCCTGGGGCACAGGGGTGAAGGCTCAGGTCAGGGGCTTCCTGCCACCCACGTCAGGGACCGACATTGTCTTCTGGGCTCCTGGCTTCAGCCCAACCCAGCCATTGCAGGTCTTTCTTTCTTTCTTTCTTTCTTTCTTTCTTTCTTTCTTTCTTTCTTTCTTTCTTCCTTTCTCTCTCTCTCTCTCTCTCTCTCTCTCTCTCTCTCTCTCTCTCTCTTCTTTCTTTTTGACAGGCAGAGTGGACAGTGAGAGAGGGACAGAGAGAAAAGTCTTCCTTTACCGTTGGTTCACCCTCCAATGGCCGCTGCGGCCGGCACACTGCGCTAATCTGAAGCCAGGAGCCAGGTGCTTCTCCTGGTCTCCCATGGGGTGCAGGGCCCAAGCACTTGGGCCATCCTCCACTGCCTCCCCGGGCCA
Source organism: Sylvilagus floridanus (assembly GCA_949820135.1). Taxonomy (NCBI): domain Eukaryota; kingdom Metazoa; phylum Chordata; class Mammalia; order Lagomorpha; family Leporidae; genus Sylvilagus; species Sylvilagus floridanus. The sequence continues at coordinate 54,919,337 of OX463232.1, forward strand.
CAGAAGAGAGCTGGCCTGGAAGAGGGGCAACCGGGACAGAATCCGGCGCCCTGACCGGGACTAGAACCCGGCACCGCAGGCGGAGGATTAGCGAGCCTAGTGAGCCATGGCGCCAGCCTCATTGCAGGCATTTGAGGAGTGACCCAGTGGGTGGCAGCTCCCGCCATCTGTCTCTGCCTCTCAAATAGATGCAATTGCTCAAAAGTAAAAAGAGAGTGTCTCCTGATGGACATTGGAGGTGGGGGGGTGTATATAGATGGCAAAGCCATCGCGTCTGGGCTGGCTTTGCTAGGGCTACAGGTATGCAGCATCCATGGGCTATGCACTAGCTCAGGCCTCTCAGACCAACATCCTAAGGTAAACTGAAAACTGTAAACCTGTTTTACAGATGAGCAAATCGAGGCTCAGAGGGCTCCCAGAGCTCCCAGGGAGGGGAAGCAGGCTGTGAGCGCAGGCAGGTCTGGGCCAGGAGCCCAGGTTCTGATCCCAGCCTCCCCTCCCTACCCTCTGCCCTAAGGGGGCTCCCAGGTCCAGCCGAGGGAAAGAGAGGTGGGAGGCGCAAACAGGTGCAGTGGCATCAAGTCGGGGACGGAGCTGTGTCTCGGGACAGAGCAGGGGGAGGAGTTAACAGTGCTGGGCCGCAATGTGCAGGTGGCAGGGAGACCTTATGGACATGACCTTGGGCTGAGCCCCGGAGGACGGGTAGGTCTCCCCAGGCAGAGGATCAGCCTGCAAGAAACACAGGCCCTGAGGGGCACGATGAAGGGGACTTGTGTTTGCTATCATGGGACAGAGAGCAGGGAGGAGGGGCCCAGGCAGGGGCAGAAGGAGCCCGGAGCAGCTAATGGTGATGCACCTCCAAGCCAGGTTTTTTTGAGCTCAGATTTCTGCTACAGACTATAGGGAGCCAAAGATGGTTTGTGAGCAGGAGTGAGGTGGGGGTGGGGATGACAGGTGATGCAGGTCTGGTGACCTGGGAGGTTGCATCCATCAGAGAGCCTTGGCCCCAGGCCGTGGCACACAGAGGGGACTCAGGTGCCTCAGGTGTTGAGAGGAGCAGCAGGGGGATAGTAGCAACCTGGCAAAGTAGCCCCAAGCCTCCACAAGTCTTTATCCCAAGACTCTACGTGGCTTTGCTGCCCCTCCAGCTAGCGTCTGTCTCCCCCCTCTCCTCCCCTACCCCTCCCATTGGAGCAGCTTGGACCCATTGCCCAGGAAGAGCCCAAAGTGTGTGTGGTCTGAGCTACCTGTGCCTCAGTTTCCCCATGCATAAAGGGGTCGTCATCACCTAGGACGTACTGCAAGGGTGAGATGAGCAAGGGTGTACCCGCTGCCAAGGGCAGGCCTGACCTGCCACCCACCTTTTCCTCTGTGCCTGGCTGATAGGTCAGTGCCCGAGTCCTCCCTCACCCCTGCAGGATGGGGGACAGGCAGGCAGGAGAGCTACAGCAGATGCCCCGCCGCCACCTACCTCTCCCTGGGGAGGGGAGTGTGCCGTGACCCGAGCAGGAGGCCACCGCCCATGAGCCCACCTCACCCCTGCAGGGCCTGGGCTGAAAGTGCAGGTGGGTGCTGGCTCCCTGCTCCCCCACGGACTCCAGCGCTGGGGAGGCTGGGGATGGGGGAGGAGCCTGCTGGCCCTTGGGTGGCCCTGGGTGCGCATCTACTGCTCTCAGGACCTGTGCCCTCATCTTCATGTGGGATACAAGAACTCCACCTCTAGACTCTGCAAGGTGGGAGGTGATGCTGACTGTGACCCTGAACTTGAGTGGAGCAAGTGCCAATATCTCAGAATTCCTCTTCTCAAGCTCACACCTCCCCAGAGTTAAGAGTCACATGGGGGATTTGTGAAAATTGTAAGTTCTGTGCATGCACCCGCAAAATTCTGATGCTGTGGCTATCAAGGGGAGTCCTGAAATGTGTAAAGAACTCTGGTGATGAAGAAGCTGGAGTGGATGGACTGTGATTGCGCACTTTAGCCACTAGATGGAGCCACGGGCCTAGAGATTGGTCTGACTCGGGCGGCTCCGAAGGCTGAGGCTGCGCCTCTGAGAGTGGCCACCAGATGGCGCGGCCCGCCTGACCAAGGAGCAGCTAGTGCACTGTGGGAGGGGGCAGGAGGAGCCCCTCCTTGGGACCCAGTGGTGGGTCCCGAACCCCAGGGACTCTGCTTCAGGAGAGGTCGGGATCCATTTCAGGGTGCAGGCATCCAGTCCTGTCTCCATCAGAGCTCCATCAGCCCGTGGCCTTGGCTGATGCTCAATCAAGACTCTGAGTGGCTTGGACATACACACACACATATGCACACACAACACACACATACACGCAGATAACACAACATATACACACACGCACACACAACACATACACATGCATGCACGCATAACAACATATACATACATGTGTGTGACATAACGTATATACACTGTATACATACAAAAGAACGTGCATATGTACACACATGAGCATCCATATAACCATATAACATGCACGCATGTATGTATACCCACACATAACACACATGTGTCACATGCCACAGCCGTGCACACCTACGCATACACCTGCATGCACACACACACACACACGCGCGCGCGCATGCCTGCTTGGTAAGTCCTGCAGGGGTCAGTTTACTGTAAAGACAGTGATCAGCTACTAAGTGTTGGCCAGGCCCTGGGTGAGATGTTTGATGGGCACCTGTGTGACATGTTTGACGGGCACCTGCAGTCTCCCTGCTGGCCACTGCGATTATTAGAGAAACACAGGGCACCAGGTCCCTGCAGCAGAGTCACCGGGCTCACACAGTCAGTGAGCCACCGTCCAGAATCAAGGAGGACTTCCTGGAGGCGAGTTTCAGGCTGGCTTGGAAGGGTGGACAGGGGCTGGAGAACATGGCTGAGCAAGGAGCAGCCAGCGAGCTGAGGCTGGCGGGGCAGCGGCGGTGGCGGGAGCTGCAGGGCTGCTGGGCAGGACAGGAGGCTGCGGTGGGGCAGGGAGGGAGCTGCGCAGACGGAGGACCCCGCGGCAGGGGCCACAGCCACGCACTCAGGCTCAAGTGCTTCACTTGCCTGCTGTGTGTCCCTATCAAGCTGCTTAACCTCTCTGGGCTCTCCCTTCCTGTCCTGTGCATAGCCTGGGCACTCCAGCATTCACCAGGAGTGTGCGGGGTCTGTGCACGGGGGCCTGCCCCAATCCCAGCCCAGCGTGAGCCCGGGAGTGGCTGGCTTCTTCCCCTCATATCCTGTGTGCCTCAGTCTCCCAGTCTGCTCAGGAGTGGTGGCGTGCGTGCTGCTTACGCAAGGTCTCTGGCCCTGGGGAGACGAGGGGCTGGCCCAGTGGTGACGTCATCCCCGCTGCACCTCTGTCTTCAGCCCTACAAGTGGAGCAGGTGTTGGGCCTGGTGGTTAAGCATCCGCAGCCGGCGCCGGAGTCCCTGGGTTCGACTCCTGACTCAGCAGCTTCCTGCAGCCCCCCCCCCCGGGGGGGGGGGGCTGTGCTCAGCTCCTGGCCACTGGTGCGGGAGACCTGGCCTGAGTTCCTGGCTCCTGGCTCCACAGCACAGCTCCAGGCAGCCATGGTGGCCGTCTGGGGAACGAACTAGAAGATGGAGTGCTCTCTCTCTCTCTCTCTCTCTCTCTCTCTCTCTCTCTCTCCCTCTCTCGCTCTTTCTTTCTCCCTCTCAAATAAACTAATTTCCAAATTTGTGAATGATTATAACAGGGCTGCTGGCAATTGCACCTGCTACAGAGGAACACCTCTGACCTCCATGGCTGCTGGTGCCTGGCGGGCAGTCTGCCCCCCCCAACCCGGGTTCACGGCCATGAGACAGGGAGCTCCACTGAGTCTGCCACTCAGATCCCACAGCCCTGGCTCACTCATCGCTCTCACTTTAGCAGCCCCTACCTTGCGCACCACACAGGCCTGGAGAACCCCGGGTCCCCAGCACACTCCACCCAGAGGAGCAACTGCTCCTATCCCCTTGCCCTGCTCCTGGGCAGTGAGCAGAGGGCTGGCTAGGGTGCTCCCGGGGTCAGGTCAGGAAGGGAGCAAGATGAGGCCGCGGGAGAAGCCAGGCCACCCCCAGGCCAAGCCCCACGTCCAAGGAAACACCTTCAGAGCGTCCCCACTGGGAAGGCAGGTGCAGCCTTGACCTTGCTGCCCCAGCCAGCCGCAGGCGGTGTCCACTCTTCCCGGCAGGGCCGTAGCCCCGGGGGAGGCAGGGCTCCTCCGCCCCAGCCACTCCCCAAGGGCTGACACCAGCCGCCCACGCAGCATGCCAGCTCCTGGAGAGACAGCTCTTGGGGGAGGGGCGTAAGGATCCCTGGGGGTGCTCCCTGAAGCCTCCCAAGCGGAGGGAGCCTGGCGTGCGCTGTGAACACACCCAAGCGGGGAGCTCACCACGGGGCTTCTAGCCTCTCCCGCAACCCAGGTCCCCAGGGCTGCGCACACAGTGGCGGGAAGGTGGACCCTGCCTCACTGCCACCGTGGTGCCCATGAGGGCCACAGCCTTCCTCAGCCCTCTCCTCTTCCTCATGGCGCCGACAGCAGAGGAGGAGGCACCCTCGGAGAACGGGAACCGATGGATTCCGCGCCTGGCTTGGTGGCATGCTAACCGGCAGGAAGGGACCGGCTGCAGCTGACTCACCCTCCTCGCCTTCCCTCGCCCGGGGGCTGGGTCCTGCCCTGGGCGAGCAGCTTGGGGCTTCTCCTAGCCCTCACGGCTGCTCCTCACTGTGTAAAAACCGGAACTATTTCTCAGATTGGAGCAAGGACAGCTAGGGCTCATGGAACTGGAAAATCCAGCAAGGACGCTTTCAGGTAAGGCTGGATCCAGGGTCCAAGCATCCCCAGGGCTGTGTCTTCTGCTCCCAGCTCCACTCCCAGGCAGCTGTCATGATGTGCTACCCTCCACGGAGGCAGAACCTGTCAGCAGACCCCAGTGCCCACCCCAGGACCCAGTGTCAGGGTGTGGAGGGTGCAAGGCTCCCACCGGCCTGGATCACACACACGGGACAGCAGTGTGGCCACATGGGGGACACCGAGCATCCACAACGGAACAGGCAATGGCAGTGGAGCCGTCTGGCACAGTGGCCTGCTCTGGCCACCCCAGCCAGAGGCGCAGTGGGTGGGGGCGGAGCCTCGGGGCAGGCAGTCACCAGGGACAAAAGCCAGGATCTTCCCAGAGACGTGAGGCCCTGGTGTCCCCCCTCCCCCCGGCACCTGACGGCGTCGTGCCTATGTTCCTTGAAGTCCCTGGGGAAGCAGAAGTCTGGGCTACTTTATGGCCCCTCTAGGGCTCCACGCCTTCTCTCTGCTGCTGGAAGTCCCACCTGGAGTCTACCCAGGTTCCTCTCACTACAGCTACCTGCGCTGAGACTCCCCAAAGTCTCCTGTGGTCTTGTCCTCTCTCTGCCTCCCTGGGGCAGACAGGAAAGCTCTTGGGCAGAGTTCCTGAACTGGGAGAGCCGCTGAGGACCGAGGCGGCCAACCCACCACCTGCCCAGCCCAGCTGGACATCCGGTGCTGCTGCGGGGCTTCCCCCCGCCTCGAGGCCACGTCTCCTTCCCCATCTCTGCAAACAGGGCGGCTCTCCGGCATCCGGGGGGAAAAGCACTCTCGCATTCAAGCACTGACTCCCTGCATCACTGTTTGTTGAGCACCTGCCACGTGCAACCCCTTGTTGTAGGAGCAGAGACGCAGCCAGCACCCCAACGTGTCAGTAAAGGAGACACTGAAGGAACAAGTCACACAGGGACAAAGTGTTTAAGCAGATGGCCAGTCAAGGACGGCTTCACGGAGGAGGTGGCAGGTGCGCTGAGACCCACGAGATGGGAAGGGGGCAGGTGTTTGGCCAAGCACTAAGGACAATGCTTGGGACATCTGCATCCCATATCAGAGTGCTGGGGTTCAAGTCCCAGCTCCACTCTGAGTCCAGCTTCCTGTGGGTGTGCATGCTAGGAGGCAGCAGGGGGTGGCTGTGTCAACTGGGTCCCCGCTACCCCTGGGAGAAGCCTGGACTGAGTTCCTGGCTCCGGGTTCTGGCCCAGCCCAGGGCCAGCTGTTGTGTGTATGTTTGGGGAGTGAACCAACAAATGAGAAGTCTCTCAGTCTCTCCACCCTACATCTCTTGCTCACTCTCCCTGCCTTCCAAGTAAATAAAATAATAAAAATTTTAAAAATGAAATAAAGAGCTGGTGCTGTGGCACAGTGGGTTAAGCATCCGCCTGCAGCACCAGCATCCCATATGGGCACCAGTTCGAGTCCCGGCTGCTCCACTTCCAATCCAGCTCTCTGTTATGGCCTGGGAAAGCAGTGGAAGATGGCTCTGGTGCTTGGGCCCCTGCACCTGTGTGGGAGACTCAAAAGACTCTCTTGGCTCCTGGCTTCGGAACAGCTCAGCTGCAGCCATTTGGGGAATGAACCAGCGGATGGAAGACCTCTCTCTCTGCCTCCTTCTCTCTGTCTGTAACTCTCTCGAGTAAATAAATAAATCTTTTTAGAAAATGGAATGAAAGCAGTGAGGCTTGCGGGACTAAGAAGCAGTGAGTGCAAATCAAGCAGGAGTGGCCGTGTCCGCAGGGTCTCAGCGCACTCTGATGCAGCTGGGAGTCTGAGAAGCTGGGGAGGCAGAGGCAAGGCCAGAGGAAGAAACGGGGGGGAACCTCGGGCCTCCAGCTCTGCAAAGGCGCAGCTGCCCCGAGGGGAGCTCTGGAGCGAGACTGCCCCCAGAGGAGGCCTGGTGGGTCGGCCAGGCCCCGGTGCCCACCTCGCGATGGTACTTGGGGTGTGACCCGGAGGTCAAAGGTGTCTATGCAAAGCCCAGCGCCCCACAGCTGCAGGCTGCCAGCTCAGCCCTGCACCCGCGGCAGCTGAGTAGACAGGTTCTTTATCAAAAGAAGTTTCTGGAAGCTGCCATCTCTCAGGAGCAGAGAATGCCGGTGTGGCTGTTTACAGAGCCAGACCCAGAGTGCTGGGGAGGACGTCAGAGCTGGGTCCCCCAAAACTGCCCCCCACCACCCAATGCCCTCCACCTCCCAGCCTCACCTCACACTGCCCCACCCAGGGCTCCTGTGCCCCAGCTTTGGTCTGAGTGCAACCAACCTGCAGCCCAGGGAGAGAATGGAGTGAGCGTGTTTATTCTCTGGTGCCTGTGGACCGTCCCCTCGCCCCAGGAACCCAGGGACCTGCAGACCCCCTGCCAGCCCCGCGACTCCAGGCCCAGGAGCCTGCCAGCTACCTCTCGGCTTCGGGGGCCCTGCACCCACACAACCTAGATTAATCCCCTTCTCAGTAAGCTGTGCTGCACTCGGGCTTATCCACGCGGCCATCTGCTCCGGGCTGGGCAAGGAGGGGTCGGGCCTTCGGAGCCTCTGCACGGACCAATCCGCGGGCCTGAGCCAGGACTGGGGCACGGGGCACCCTGAAAGAAACCCGCGGCTGCCTGGGGTACCCAGGGCCCTGGCCAGAGCCCCACCTCCGCTCCTCAAGTGCTGTGAGTCCTCGAACACTCCTGGGCCCGTAGGACAGGGAGGCGGAGACAAGACCAGGAGGGCAGGGACCCCAGGCCGAGGGTCTCACTGGCCCCGGCTTCTCAACAGGCGCCTCTCGCTGTGGGAGCCTTTTAGGCTACAGATGTAAACAGATTGAAGCCAGAACAAAAGGAAACTGAACTCCGGGCTGCAGGAGGGGAGTTACTGGTCCCCAAGTTGGAATGTTCAAGACACATCTTGCTGTGGGTGTGTCGCAGAGGGGAGAGAGACCCTGGGCTGGCTCAGTCCAGGCTCCTGCCTCTATAGCTGAAAGAATTCGAGGAGACACAGGTAAAGGGGGCTAGGGAGGCAAGACTGATTGAAACGCAACAGATAGTACACACCCAGGTGGGAGTGCGGGCACCCTAGGGGTCCGATAAGATTTGGGGTGTGGGGCCATGGGCTGGCAGAGCAGGTAAAGCCATTGCCTGGATGTCGGTATCCCATGTGGGTGCCGATTCAAGTCTGGGCTGCTCCACTTCCAATCCAGCTCCCTGCTATGGCCTGGGAAAGCAGTGGAAGAAGCTCCAAGTCCTGGGGCCCCTGCACCTGCATGGGAGACCTGGAAGAAGCTCTGGTTTCTGGCTTTGGCCTGGCTCAGCCCTGGCTATTGCAGCCACTGGGGAGTGAACCAGTGGATGGAAGACCCTCCCCATCCCTCTCTCTCTGTCTTTTAAATAAATAAGTAATAAACTCTGGCTTTTGAATAAATAAGTAAATCTTTAAAAAAGACATTCAACATCATGAGTCATTAGGAAAGTGTATATTTAAAAAAAAGATTTGGGGTGATGATCAAGGCAGGACCTAATTGGATATTCAAGGGAGATGGAGTTAGGGGTGGGGCTCCAGGGTATGCTGTGATCTCTATTGGTGTTAAGGTGTCTGGTGCATGATGGGAAGTAGGCTCAGGTGCATGATGGGAAGTGGAGCTTGTGGCAGTGCTGGGTTGGCACAGAAGGGGGTGGTGTTGACTGGTGCGTGAGTGTGCACAGCCAGGTACCAGCAGGCCTCAGGCCCTCCTCCCTCCCGCCCCGCACCAGGCAGGGCTGGATTCTGGGCTCTGCTGGCTTTGCCGTGGCTGCAGGCTCCAGGGGCCGCTGTCTCTCAGGGGTACCCCCCCTTATGTCCCATCGGCTCCGTTTACAGCTGAATGTCTAAGTGCTGGCCCGGCCCGTGCACCTGCCATGAGCCTGCTCCCCGGGGCGGGGCTCCCGGCTCCAGGGAGCTCACAAACCCCTCTCGGGCTGCTGCTGCCCCAGTGTCCCGGCCCCGCCAGGCTGGGGTCACATGGCCACTGTGCAGCCGGGAGGGAGGCCACGTCCATAGACCCCACAGACCTAGAGTTGGACAAAAGCGGGTCCCCAGAAGAAAATGAGGGCACCTGTGGAAAGCAGGCAGCTGGGGGCTTGGGCTGGCACGGGCGGCCCTGTCTTCTCACCCGCGGTGTCCTGCGTGTCGCTTCTGTCTCTTCTCCGACACAAACCCCATCTCCAGGCTGCTGTTCCTGGGGCCGAGTTCACTGCAGCTTTCCTGAGCAAACGCTTGCCACACCAGGATCCCCTCCAGCCGCAGCCTGTGTGATCTCTAGATCTGCCCTAACGCAGCGCCACGCACCGCCACTGAGTGGCTCAGAGTCGCAGGAATCCAATGTCTCATCGTTCCGGAAGCTGCACGTCCAAAGCCACGTGGCCGCAGGGCATGCCCCCTCTGAACCCCCCCCCGGGGGGGGGGAAGCATCCCGCCTTGCCCACTCTGGCCTCTGGTGTCTCGGAGCCGGGGCGCTCCCACCTCTGCCTCTGCGGGGGCACAGGGGGCCGCTCTACAGCCCTTGTACACGTCTGTCTATCGGGCCTGGCCGGAAGCCGCTGCGGCGTGTCCCCGCTCTCAGTGGCGGATGACGGGAGGGTCTGGTTTCCACTTGAGAATCAGCAGAGGGTCTCCTGGCCTTCATCCCGTGGCTTTGCCAGGTCAACCCGGGACTCTGGGGATTGCTCACCCAGGCAGGGGCAGGGCGATCTGAGATGTGCACAGGAGCCCGGGCTGTGCCTCACCCATGAACGCATTGTCGCTAGAGCTACAGCTGACCCCTGCCACCCTGTTGCTGAGTGCTGTTTCCACAGCTGTTCCTGTCTCTAAACAGGCCTCAAGCGCCTACCGTAGACACCGATGACCTTGGAATGCCCGCAACGACAATGGCAGTGGAGAGGGGCAGCAAAGCTCCCCTCTGCCAGAGGAGCCCCAAAGCTATGTTGCTTGGACCCCAACATCTATACTAAGGCTTTCCAGCAGAGGTTAACACCCAAGCTGGGCAAGCAATGGAGACAAGCGGAAGTGAGTGAAGTGAGTCCCATGCAAGGCAATAGAGAGTGGTGAGGACTGCGGCAAGACAAGGCACACGCCTCACCCCCCAGGGAGCAGCCACTGCTCAGCTTCAGCTGTGTGCTGCCCAAACTGGCCCCAGGCTCACCAGAGCTTCGGGAATGTCTCAAAGGAAACCAGAAAGTCAGATTTTTACTTGAAGTTTCCTAAATTTCAAAATGCTGTTCAGGCCGGAATCAGCCCGCAGGCCACGCGTTTGCAACCCCTGCCTGACTGAGACAAGTTTTTCCATTCTCACTCCTGGCTCTGGGCGCTCCAGCTTGGCTCTCCCACTATCCACAGGACCTGGGCCCCAGCCAAATGGGCCTGGGCCAGCAGGCAGCCCCTCCCCCAGCTGACCTCAGGCCTGCCCTCCCCAAAACGGCCAAGGCGTCCCCCTGGGGCTACTCCCTCCCCCGGGGCCAGGTTCTTCCCTGAAGGAGGCATCCAGACAGTCCAGGCAAGCCTGTGCATGTCCGAAGCGCAAAGACCCCATGCGGCGGAGGCTTTTCCAGGCCTCCGGATCAAGTCCAGATGCATCACTGTGATGATGTCCATGGGCAGCTTGCTCCTCACTCTTCCTGCCCATGACCTTGACCCCTGCTGACCCTTCCAGCCCCACCCTTCTCAGGCCCAGGGGACGTCCTTGCGTCTAGGCCTTTGTGTGGTTCCCCAGATCCTGCTTGAACCCCACCCCCCAACCACCCACCCACTCACCTCTTTAGCTCTTCAGGTCTCAGCTGGGAAGTCACTTCTTCCAGGAAGCCCTCCCGAGTTGCCCATCTCAGTTTTCCCATATTTAATTATCCTTCCTGAGACAGTGAACACACACACAAGCACATGCATACACACGTACCCATGCACACGCACAATGCACACACACGCACACACACGCACGCGTGCACACCCATTTTCCCCTGAAGTTTTTTCCTCAACCACGCATGCAGAGTGTGGATTGAAAGAGGCGGTAAATACTGAGACAGTGCATGTGTGCACAGAGATAATGCGGGCTGGGCTGGAGCTGAGCTAACCTAAACGACACCCTCAGCCATGAATCAGAGTCACGGGACCCACACTTGGCCCCCTTCCGGCTCATGTGTAAATCTAACGCCAGGCACGTGGCCCTGACTGGTTGGAACCTGAAGATGGCCCCTTGAGACTCCAAACTCTCCAGCTCAGCTCACCACCTGCGGAGGGGAGAAAGGACCACATGCAAACCCTGGGACCTGGGACCTGGGACCTGGGACCCTGACCCAGACCCTGGGCCCTGGCCTGCCAGCCTGTTGGGGGGTCTGGCACTTGGAGCCCCAGCCAGGAGCCTAGCAGGTTGAGCGCCTGCTTCCTGCCACCATCCCCTGGGGTCCCTGTTTGGTAGGCTGGCCTCAGGAGCAGGGGAGCACGTTTGGCTGATAACGAGGGAGGGGGCGTTTCTTCCTGGGGACGGGACCCTGACTGCTTGTTGCCCACGGTGAACCCAGCACGGTCGTGCCTGAGATCAAGCAAGCCTCCCAAATCCTACGAAGGAGAGAAGAGAGACGTGGGGGAGGGAGGAGGGAGCCGGAGGTCTCCTCTCCAACTGTTTCCATCTCTTTCCATGGCAGTGCTTTCTCGTCTCCAGCTCCAAACATCTGAAACCCGTTTCTCATCACCCCTTCCCACCTCTGACCCACGCCCCCCGGGCCTGGGGCTCCCGCACCGCTGCTCTCCAAACTCAGGAGCTCCGGGGCCTCGCGCGACGGCGGCGCCAGATGTTCGCCAGCGGCGCAGGGTGGGGGGGTCCTCGGGCTGCACGCCTGGAGTCAGGGGAGAGGTCGCGCCCCGAAGGTGGTCGCCCAGGCCTGATGGAGCCAGCGGCGAAGGGGGAAAGGGGTGGAGAAAGGAAAAAAGAGGAGGGCGGCGAGTGGGGGGTGGGGCGGAGAGGGGCGGGCCCGAGTGCGCCCCCTCCCCCCGCCCCGGGCTGCCAGCGCCCTCCCAGCCCAGCCGGCCACATCTGTTTCCGCCGCATCCAGACTTCCTCCGGCGGTGCCTGGAGGCTACGCATCTGGGCTTTAAATATACAAAGGGATCGCCGGGACCTGCGAGAGCAGGCGGCAGCGGCGCGGGCTGGGACGCGGGGCCGGACCATGAGCCGCTGAGCCCGGCACAGTCTAGGCGATCGAGCCCGCGGACCCCCCGCACGCAGCGTTGTGCAGCGGAGCCGGCGCCAGCCAGGCGGCGACGCGGCCGCCCGTCCCGGAGCCAGCGACCCCCGCTCGACGCGGGGGCCCGGGAGCGCAGCGATGGAGGCGCGAGGGGCCCGGGGCGCGCTCGCCGGCTTCCTTCGGGCGCTCTGCGTCCTGGGCTGCCTGCTGGGCCGCGCCACCGCCCCGCCGTCGCCCGTCATCAAATTCCCCGGCGATGTCGCCCCCAAAACGGACAAAGAGCTGGCGGTGGTGAGTTGCGGCGCTGGCCTCGAGGAGCCAAGTTGAGTCGAACTTTCCGAAACGGAGGATGGGGGCCGCCCCCGCCACCCCTCCCCGGCCTGGGCACGCGGCGTGGGGGAGGGGCCGGCACGCAGCTTGGGGGGTCCTTGGCAAGCGATTGCGGAGATCTGTTTTGCAAACCATGAGGCGGCTTTGATCAACGACTTGGCAACCGCCGGGACGCTTGGGGGCGAGAAACGGCGGTGAAGGGCTCGCTTTGCGAATAAGGGGGACTTTGTCTTGTAGTTTGGGGCGGGGGTGGCCGGGGGGTGGGGCAGGCTTTTAATAGGCTTTGAGACGCAAGCGCCACCGTAGGCCTGCGTTTCTTTTGCCAACGGGGACCTTTTTTGGAAAGGGGCGCCTTTGGCAGACAGCTCGGGTAAACTTTTGCACACGTGAGGATGGCCAAAGACGGGCTTGGCACGCTTCTGGGAGCTGCTGGCACCCGTCTGGAAAGGGACCTTAGCCAGACAGCTCGAGGGGACTGCTCCGCCAGGAATCCGGCGTTGGGGCGCATCTTTGTCGCCAGGCTTCACGGACACCTTGGCCAGAAGGGGCCAGGCCTGGGGCTCGGAAAGTTTCCTCGAACTGCTCCAAGGGGTCAGAGGACGGAGAGCCCTGACCAGGCGGGCGGAGGGAGGGGCGGGCGCCAGAGGCCCCGGCGCGTGGGGCGGGGGCGGACGGAGCCCCGCTCGGGTCGGAGAGCGGCCAGCGAGCCCTCCCTCCTGGCCCGGCTCCCGAGCTGCGGCTCCGATGTTGTTTTGCGAGCGCGCGCGCCTGGTTCCAGGGGCTCCCTGGCCACCGCGTTGCATAAGCGGAGCCGGGAGGCCAGGCATAGCCCTTGACCCTGTGAGCGGCCCAGGTCCTGGACCCCTGGAGATGTTCTCTCCTACTGACAGAGTATTTGAACCCCTGCCGCCTCGGCCATGCTGAAAACCTACCTTCCGTGCGCCCTCCCAATCTGTGCCTCACTGGAGACCGGTGTCCTCTTGTCACCATGGAAACTGCTTCCTTCGGGATGGGGGTGTGACACCAGCCCTCCCCGCTCCCCCAGCAACTGCATCCTCCTCTGGGTGGATGGATCGGGGGACTTCCTTAGGGAGCTACATTTTTTTTTAAAGCGGCTGAAAGTGACCCAGCACAGGGATGTGGCTGCTGGAGTCACCCTCTGCAGTCTATGGTGTCCATATTGCCAGAGGCATTGCTTGGGGAGGGGGCATGGAATTAAGACCCCCTGGCTTCAGGTTGTGTAGGGACCAACTGGCCTGGTAATCTCAGTTTCCTTATCTGCAGACACAGGAGAGGCCGTCTCCACTGCTGGACTGTGGTTGGGCCTCAATAAGCACTGGCCACTATTACAATTAAGCCATTGTTGTGCCCTCCTGACCATGCCCAGTAAGATCAGGGCCATTGGCATCAGACCTCCTGGCTCCTTTTGCCACTCCAGTACAGCACTTACCACAGTTACTTTTGCATTTATCTCTGACCATCAGATCCCCTGCCTTGGGATTTGAACCATAGAGTCTAGAAGGTTCTGTCTAGTACATCAGCTTATTCCCAGCTGTAGCACAGAACTTAGCATGTGATAGGTGTCAAAAAGCATTCGCAGAAGAGCTGGCGCTGTGGCAAAGCAGGTAAAGCCGCCGCCTGCAATGCTGACATCCCATACGGGCGCCGGTTTGTGTCCTGACTGGCCTGGGAAAAGCCGCAGAAGCGTGAACCCACATGGGAGACCTGGATAAAGCTCTTGGCTCCTGGCTTCAGGCTGGCTCAGCCCCAGACATTCTGCCTGTCTGGGGAGTGAACCAGTGGATGGACGATCTTTCTGTGTCTTTCCCTTTCTCTCAGTAACTGTGATTTTCAAATAAATAAATAAATAAGTCCTTTTAAAAAAGGATGCATTGAATTAAGCAGTGAGTTGGAGGGTCCCTGAACCTCCACAGGCTCTGGTTGTGGCCTCCGTCTGGGCAGATCCCTGAAAGACAAGACTGTTTTCTTTTTGGCAATGGCATTCCAGGATTTGAACCCAGTTCTGTCTGCTACCAGAGCCCATGCACATGGTCCTTGATCTTTTTATAAGAAACAGGGGCCAGCATCGTAGCATAGAGGGTTAAGCTGCGACCCTGGCTACCCATGTCAGCGCACTAATTGAAGTCCCAGCTGCTCCACTTCTGATCCAGCTCCCTGCTAATGCACCTGGGTAAGCAATGGAAGATGGCCCAAATGCTTGGGCTCCTGCCACCCATGTGGGAGCCTGGGGTGGAATTCTGGGCTCCTGGCTTTGACCTGGCCCAGCCTCAGCCACTGTGAGCATTTGGGGAGTGAATCAGTGGATGAAGATCTCTCTCTCCCTTTCTTTCCCCCCACCTCCTTCCATTGCTGTGTCTTTCAAATAAATAAAAATAAATCTTTTTTTCTTTTTTCTGAGAAAGGAGGGACATGTCCCTAAGTCTCTGTCTGTTAGGTGGGTAAATGAGATGGTGGAGGTAGGGGAAGGGTGCAGGAGTGTTAGGATTCTTAGCACGGCTCCGAGACCGGAGTCTTTGCTCCCAAAGCCGGATCTGCCATTTGTGAGCTATGTGATCTTAGGCAAGTTTCTTAACCTCTCTGCTTTAGTTTCTTCCTCTGTGTCATGGGGAGAATGATGGTATCTACAGTATGGAGCTGCTGTGAGCATTGAGTGAGTTTACAATGTGGATGCCGGGGCCCGTCGTGAGCACCCAGTAATGCCAGGTCGTAGCTGTGCCCTCTAGAGCTGTTCCTCAGATAGTGGGTGGCGGAGCCCGTCTGAGAACTGAGGACTGCCCCCAGAGCTCTGGGAGCCCCGGATCAGGTCCTGTCTGGCCCCCGAGGGTGGGTGCTCCCTGCCACGGTCACTGCTGTGCCATCCTAACACGACTCCTCGCCCTGGGGTGCTCGTTTCTTCCAGCAATACCTGAACACCTTCTACGGCTGCCCCAAGGACAGCTGCAATCTCTTCGTGCTGAAGGACACCCTCAAGAAGATGCAGAAGTTCTTCGGGCTGCCCCAGACAGGTGAACTGGACCAGAGCACCATCGAGACCATGCGGAAGCCGCGCTGCGGCAACCCGGATGTGGCCAACTATAACTTCTTCCCCCGCAAGCCCAAGTGGGACAAGAATCAGATCACATACAGGTGCCAGGGCAGGGCTGGGATAGCCAGGGCTGGGGGGCTCAAGGGCACACAGTCGTCTTGGGGGTCCCGTGAGGGATCTCTGCGGGGAGCTTGAACCTGGGGAAGTTTCAAACAGAGTTCTCGGGCAACGGGTGAGACCTGCACTTGGGTCTCACACTTGAACGCCACGGGGCATCGGGCTCTCTCTTCTCTCTGATCTGAGTGTCGACTCTGCAATCCCCAAAATGGGGCTCACAGAGCCGTTCCTCATAGGGTCGGGGAGAAACGGGTGGAAAGGGTTTCTGTAGCCTTCGGTGCACAGAGAGTGTTATAAATGCCTGTCACTGGGTTGCTGGCACAGGCAGAGGGAACCTGATGGTGGCTTGCTAATTGATGTTTTATTTTCTAGAGTGGTTTTAATTGGTTGCTAATTAGGCTGAGAGCTCTGCTCTGTACAGCTGGTGCTGGATTCCAAGGGTGAGGTTCCGGCTGTGTGTCCCATAATGCACTATTTATGTTCCTGTTCCCCCAGCCTGAAGTGGGAGATAAATCTCCTGAGACAGGACCTTCATCTGTTGGCTGGTCTGGAACTCAAGACCCTGTGGGAGGGCTGTTGTGTCAGTGAACTCTGCTCCATATGCATATACACGCACACACTTACACACATGCACACACATACATGCACACATTTGCATTCACACACTTGTGCACCCTCATGTGCCTACACATGCATGCACACTTGTGCACACACTTGCACATATACACACACGCCAACATGCATTTCTGCCACCTCCAGGATCATCGGCTACACGCCTGACCTGGACCCGGAGACGGTGGATGATGCTTTCGCGCGCGCCTTCCAAGTCTGGAGTAATGTGACCCCGCTGCGGTTTTCTCGAATCCACGATGGAGAAGCTGACATCATGATCAACTTTGGCCGTTGGGGTAGGCGGACAAGGGGCTGGTATGGGGGTTAGTGTGTAGATCAGAGAGGCATCCAGAGGCAGCTTAGCTAGGAGAGTGGGAGATGTAGACACTGGAGCTGGTGTGGATGGGGCAGACCAACATGCTGCAGAGACTGGATGTGAGGGCAAGGATGGAGCATGCGGTAACCTGGAAGCAGTGTAGACCTGAAGTCAGTAGTCCACTGTCTTGTCCAGCCTGCTAGCCAAGAGGCAATATGACTGTTGAAACACAGGCACGCTTTGTAGCAAACACTAAGACTCAGTCTCTTGGTCATGCTAGCCACAGAGGCTGCTGCATAGACAATATGGCTGCCATCGCAGGCAATTCTGCTGGATGCTGGTGCTGCATCCTTAGGAGCTGTAGCGTACAGAGCAGAGCAGACCATGGGACAGTGTAGACCGAGACCCAGGGGACTAGAACTCAGGGTGAAGGCTTGGTGGTGTGAACACTGGCAGCAGCATGGAGATGGAGGGAGCTCGTGTGTGACACTGAGTGGTGGATTAAGGAAGGTCAAGGACATGGCACAGGGAATAAAGTGGACGTGAGAGTAGGCAGTGTGGACCTCTTGGTCACAAAACAGGTACAGGGATTTGGTGTTATGTATCTCGGGGATCGTATGATGCGAAGGTAGGGGTATGGTTAGGAGGGCGATGCTGCCAGGCAGGGAGCCAGTGTAGACTCAAGGGACAACGAGGGGAAGTGGCAAGGACACCATATGGCACCGTGGGGGCATGGGTGGGGTCATTGGTGGTGGTGTAGACAGTGGGTGAAGGTGGTATGCACACCAGGTGCCCTGTGGATTTCAAAGGGTAGTGTAGACCATGGTTTGATAACACCCAGGTCAACAAATCTCTCCTGACTTCCTGTTTTGTTTCCTGTTGTGGGTAAACCCAGGGTACCGGGGAAAGGGACATATTCTAGGTGCACTAAAGGGCTCCACACCAAAGGGAGGTGTGGGCGCTGAGACCCAGTGTGTATTGCAGAGCATGGAGACGGATACCCGTTTGACGGCAAGGACGGGCTCCTGGCTCATGCCTTTGCTCCGGGCACTGGTGTTGGGGGAGACTCCCACTTTGATGACGATGAGCTGTGGACCCTGGGAGAAGGTCAAGGTAAGAAAGGCACCTCCACATGCCCCAGACCTTCTCTGGTCCCCTGCAAGTCTCCCTGACACCTAGCAACGAGGACTGTGGCTTCTCTGACAGTGCTGAGCACCTCTGTCTACATCGGTGGGATCCTGGAGACGGGAGGGCAGGGAAGTCAGGCACCTCAGTGAGTCAGAATCCCAGTGTCCAGAGAAAGGTCTGGAGCATCCGACCCTCACCCCGTGTGTCGCCCCCCAGTGGTCCGTGTGAAGTATGGCAATGCCGATGGGGAGTACTGCAAGTTCCCGTTCCTGTTCAACGGCAAGGAGTACACCAGCTGTACAGACACCGGCCGCAGCGACGGCTTCCTCTGGTGCTCCACCACCTACAACTTCGAGAAGGATGGCAAGTACGGCTTCTGCCCCCATGAAGGTGAGCATCTGCCCTGGCCCCCGGCTTTCTACCGCAGGCCTCAAGCCTTGTTGAGTTTCCCACTATACCCCTGGCTCTACTCTCACCAGGACTGGCACTGTCAGCCAACCAGTGGCCCTCGATTTCCCGTATTCAGGCTCCATAGCCCTGAAGTGAGCCATCCCTGTCTCTCTCACCAGAACTACTATTTATGTAATAGTTTTATTAAATCAATTCAGTTTTTAAAATGTATCACCATTAGCAGAACTATTTGTGAAGCCATGGGTTTGAAGTGGTAATTATTTTTTTCTAACCTATATTAGAATTAAATTGAGAACTATTAAAATGGCTAGTGGTTCTCTAGAAGCACTCTGAAGATTGAGGGCTCAAGGGCATGAGAAGAAACTTGGTGATGGATGGAAAACCTTGAAATGGGAGGGGGAGGTGGGACTCATACCATCCTGGTCTCCAGCCTGGCGTGGACGTTCCAACCAGTGTCAGCCATCGCTCCTTCCCTGGTCCTGATGTCAACTCTGCTCATGAGTGCGTGTGTGAGTGTGTATGTGTGAAAGAGAAGCAGGACCATGCCATCTGCTTCTCTCCAGCTGAATTTCTGTCCCTTCACTCTATCAGACTTGTGTCTGCATCTCTGTCCACACAGGCATTTGTCTTGACTTAGTATTTTTGTGTGTGTGTGTTGCCAGTGTTTGAGAATTAAAATTTTCAAAGATTTTGAAGCCATATAAGGGCAAAAGTTTTAAAGAGTAGTAAGAGTATTATGCATACTCAATCTTTTGAAAAATATCCTTGACATACTTTATAATCACAAATCATAAAAAGTATGTGTAACTTCTTAATCTAGTCATCATATTTGATGAATTTAGATCAAAAGCCCAGGAAATTCGGGGAAAATAGGAGTAAATCTAACACTGTTTCTAAGTGTTACCTTCTTTCTCATCTTATAGACAGTTGAGCCTTTATAAAGACTCTTAGTATTTTGGGTGATAATTGCATATGTTTGTGAATCTCTTTTTGACCCCATTGCAACTAAACACCCAACATCTTAAAGGATGGAAAGAAACATAGCTGTTAACTGTCTTCCTGCTTATGCTTTTATTACAAAAACTAAATTTCGTATTAGGTAAGAGCTCAAGCCATTGACCATTAGTAAGTCAGAAAGTTTTAAATAAAAGCGTTTTCTGTATCTTGCCTTTCCCAGTAGGGATTCAGGTGCTGTTAACCCTTCCATGAGCCAGCCCCTCTGCTTGCAACAGAGTGTCTTTTCAGTAGAAGGTCTAACAGCTGTGTTTCATAAGTTTGGGAAGGGTTTCTCCCTGTCTTGGACATAAGCCATCGGCTTGGTCTTTAGCCAGGTACAAGTACGCACAACATGCACGTGTCTGCGTCGTGGGGCAGAGTTTCTCGTGACTCAGGCCCTCCTGACTGCTGAGTCAGCGTCTGATTCTGGCCATCCTTGCTGGGGGTGGTCCAAGAGGAGAGAGGGGCTCTCTGGTGGTAGAAATACAACTGAGGGGGGAACAGAGGTGGAGGGCTGGCCTCCGGCCAAGTGAACACTGCCTTTCCCCCACTCTGAGACCACCACGGTGTCTGAACTCAGTTCTGCCTCTTTTCCAGGGCCCACTGTTTCTGACATTGCAGGACAAGGTTTCTTGGATAGAGAAGGGCTCAGTCAGATGGGGGCCCCGGAGGCCAGGGACTGGGCTGCATTCTGGCCATGGTGGAGTTAACGGGGGCTGGTGAGGTCACCTCTGGCGCTGTGGTGCACAGATGGTCCTTGTTACGCACTTGTGGTTTTGCTAGTTGGCAGTTGCAAAGACACACCATTTTGTAGCTTTGGGGTGGATGAAGGGATGGGGGAGCAGGAGGACCCAAGACAGACAAGTCCAGACGACGAATCCCTCTCTCTTCATCAGCTCTCGGGTCCTGGCCCCCGTCTTGGTGAGGTTAGAACAGCATCCTGGATTGTAGATTAAAGATGGCCGGAGATCACCTCCCCCTCCCTCTCTTCTCCTCTCACCCTCTGCCTCCCACAGGGACTGCAGCAGGGCCATCCAGGGCTTCAGGATGGAAAGGAGGGGAAGCTCTGTGTGTGTGTGTATGCGTGTGTATGTGAATGTGTGTGTGCGAATGTGTATGTATGTGTATGTGTGCGTGTGTGTGAATGTGTGCGAATGTGTGTGTGAACGTGTGTATATGTGTGAACGTGTGTATTTGTGTGAATGTGTGTATGTGTGTAGATGTGTGTGTGAATGTGTGTATGTGTGCATGTGTGTATGTATGAATGTGTATGTGTGTGTACGTGTGAGTGTGTGTATGTGTGAATATGTGTGTATGTGTGAATGTGTATGTATGAATGTATGTGTGAATGTGTGTGTGAACATGTGTATGTGTGAGTGTGTGTGAACGTGTGTATGTGTGAGTATGTGTATGTATGAATGTGTGCATGTATGTGTGTGTGTGAATGTGTATGTGTGAATGTGTATGTGTGAATATGTGTATGTATGTATGTGTATGTGTGTATATGTGAATGTGTGTGTATGTGTAAATGTGTGTGTATGTGTAAATGTGTGTATGTGTGAGTGTGTGTGTGTTTATATGGGTAAGAGAGGGAGTGAGGGAGAGATTGCCATTGGTGTTTTATCATTTTTAGTTATGATCCTCATCCAAGTCTTTCAATTATGGGACCATGGCCACCTCCTAGAACCAAAGCCTCAGTTTCCCTATCCATGAAATGGGAAGGAACCCTTGTGTCCTGCCCACCACGGGCAGTGTCTTCAGCAGTCCACACGGTATAGGTGTCGAGCAGGCAGAATGGACAGGGCCCTTGGGACTGGGGCAGGAACCGCAGGTCTCTTGGGTCCCAAGTGTTAACCAGTTCATGGCTGGTGTCCATGGATTGGGCTGGCCAGGGAGGCAGGAGCTCAAGGAGCAGCTCTTTATGGAAGAGTGGAGACGGTCGTAACATGAGAGCACGTCAAAAAGTTCACGGAAAAATGGAACTAAAAGGCGAGTTCATCTTGGAGCAGAAATGTTTGCAATCCACACTTAGTTTT
The DNA here is from genome assembly GCA_949820135.1 of Sylvilagus floridanus. Lineage (NCBI taxonomy): Eukaryota > Metazoa > Chordata > Mammalia > Lagomorpha > Leporidae > Sylvilagus > Sylvilagus floridanus. The sequence continues at coordinate 54,940,354 of OX463232.1, forward strand.
CTCAACCTTTTCCGTGAAGTTTTCAGAGACTCCTTATACCTTAACCTTCGCCTTCACGGGTGTGAAGCTGCAGGTGGGCGGCCGGCCAGCCCTGTGCACGCAGGCGTCTCCCTCTCAACAGCATCTTCCCCCTGTCTCCCCCGACCCAGCCCTGTTCACCATGGGTGGCAACGCCGATGGGCAGCCCTGCAAGTTCCCGTTCCGCTTCCAAGGCACATCCTACAACAGCTGCACCACGGAAGGCCGCACGGACGGCTACCGCTGGTGCGGCACCACCGAGGACTACGACCGCGACAAGAAGTATGGCTTCTGCCCCGAGACTGGTGGGTGCTGCTGCCTGGCCCTGCACACAAACGCCCCCCTCCGCCGCCGGGCTCCCTTCCCGTGACAGTGGTGCTGGGCGGAATGCCTGGAGCTGGGCCGGCGTTGGCCAAACTCAGAACACACATTGGGCGTTAGAGGTCAGGTGACGCCAAGATGTCAGCTCTGGTGGCCTCCTGACCAGGGCTGCTCTCTCCCTCTTTCCCAGCCCGTATTGCCGCGTTCTGCTCGGTTTTCCAATCAGCACTCCCACTCCCTCCACCCTCTCCTCTTCCTGCATTTGCTGAGCACCTGCTTTATGAAGCCGATACAGAGACTGGTCTCTGCAGGACCCTGCCTGGGCAGGGGGAGGCGCACCATCTACGGCAGGGTGTTGCCACCATCAGCCTGGCCCCGCCCCCTTGACCTCTGGCCCCTCTGCCCCGCCCACAGGAAGCTGGTGATGGAAGCTCTGAGACCCGCCTGGGTGTGACCCTTCCCACAGGTGCCTGCCCGCAGGCATCCTCATCTCCATCCCCTATGCAGGACATGGGGTTACATGCGCTGTCCCCTGCACAGGGTTACTGGGTGTCGAAGGGGTGGGATATGAGTGAAGCACTTGGTGCAGTGCCCGGGGTGGAGCGAGTGCTGGGTGTAGCTCGGCATTGGCAGCGCTGGGTCACTGCTTCCTGGCGGTGGCCTCAGACCCTCTGCCCCCTCCCCCGTGTCCCTCTCCCCACAGCCATGTCTACTATTGGCGGGAACTCGGAAGGTGCCCCCTGTGTCTTCCCCTTCACCTTCCTGGGCAACAAGTATGAGAGCTGCACCAGCGCCGGCCGCAGTGATGGCAAGATGTGGTGCGCGACCTCAACCAACTACGACGACGACCGCAAGTGGGGCTTCTGCCCCGACCAAGGTACGAGGCCGTGGCCACCGGGCGGAAATGCTCGCCAGAGCTGGAGACCTCCCTGGGGTCCCATCTCAAGCAGGCACCACCTTCCCTCATCCCCCAAGTTGGGCAGAGATAGGTTTCCTGCTTGGACCCCGCCCATCTCGGCAGAGACCCAGCCTCCAAGATAAGGCATCCGTGCCAGCACCCACTTCCGCCTCCACCCCTGTCCGGCATGGCTACTGCTACCCATTGACGCCTGAGCTCCAGCACAGCCGGCCCTGCCTCAGGGAGGTGCTGGCTCCCGAGAGACAGCTCCAGGGCAATAAAGAGCTAGCAGCCTGCAAGGGACTGGGTAGGCAGCAGTACAGAGTGGCCAGAGACAGCCCATGATCCTAGGGGGCCATCAGTCCTGGGGGCAGAGTGCTTGGGCCACGAGTGCACTCCGGCCTGTGGGGCCCAGGGTCACTGAGGGCAAAGCTGATGGTCCATGATGGCCCAGGGGGATAAAGCTGGTCCAGGGTCTGCCAGCCTTCGGTCATTATCATGTTAGTGGCATTTATTTATTGCTGGAACTTGGCAAGTGGCAGAGGTGGGCCAGAGGAGTTTGTCTTATCCCTCGCAAAATGACACGCTAGGACGGATGGTAATTTCACCTGCTGTGGCCTTCTCTCCCAGAGTGGACGAGCCAGCACTGACTGGTTTTGGCTCCCCTGGGCTCAGTATCAGTCGCCTGGGGCTGCCATGATGCAATGCCACAAATCGGTCACTTGAAACAAGAGGCTACAAGTCTAACATCAAGGTGCCAGGAGGGGCATGTGCCCACTGAAAGCTGCTTCCCCCACGTCTGTCCCTGTCCTTGCATGCCCGCCCCCTCTCTGTCTCTTCCCTCTCCCTGTTAGGATGCTGGCTGTGCTGGCTTTAGTGTAGGGTGCTCTGAACTCCATTTCCATCCTCCTCACATCTGCAAAGGCCGGGTTTCCAAATAAGCTCAGATTCACACGCAGCCAGGGTGAAGATCTGAACTTAACCTTTTGCAGCGGCCACAACCCCCCCCACAAGAGGATGTGACACGGGCTTTGAGCACCACCTGAGCCCGCAACTGAGAGGCGGCCGCTCCATCTGGGAGAGCTTTGACGGCTTGCCCAGAGACGGACTCGGCAGAGCTGCGGGGGCGGCCTCTCTCCACTCTCCCAGCCTCTTCTTGGCAGACCCTGTGCGGCAGTCCCGGCCCCCAGTCTTCACAGAGAGACGCCAAGAGGGGGGCCTTCAGTGGGGGGGTTGCGGGTCTGCTCGTCCTCTTCTCTGTAGTACGTGAGAAGCCTACACTGGGAAGGGGCCAGGGGTCTCTGGATGACTGCACCGGAAAGCAGCAGGCTGCATCTGCTATCCCAGAATTCTCGGGAGAAGGAAACGTTCCAGTTCCTGACTCCAGTGTCTCTTCCCTCCCCCTCCCTCCCCTGCTGCGCCCCCCAGGTTACAGCCTGTTCCTCGTGGCAGCCCATGAGTTTGGCCACGCCATGGGGCTGGAGCACTCCCAGGACCCCGGGGCCCTGATGGCGCCCATTTACACCTACACGAAGAACTTCCGCCTGTCACAGGACGACATCAAGGGCATTCAAGAGCTCTACGGTAAAGCTCGGCTTGAGGCCCCTGCGCAGGGCCTGGGAGGGCGGCCCGAGCGTGGGAAGCAGTGAGGTCCCATCTGTCCAGGCGGGACTGCTGCAGCCGAGAATGGGCGGCGGAGGGGGACCTCGCTCCTGGAGCGTCGGGGCAGTGCTCCGGGGGCCGCTTGGCCAAAGCTGCCGCTGAGAGCCCAGGAAGGTGATGTTCTTGACCCAAGGTCACGATGTCTGGATTCCAGGAGAGTTGGCTAAGATCAGGGCACAGTTTTCCAGCCTGGGGAGTAACCTGAATGGTGAAAGTTTTCTAGTTTTCAAAATGCGCTTTTACCATGTCATAGAAATGTCATACTTGAAACCAGGGAACTCTTCCTCACACTTGCAATAAGGCTAAAGTTTAAAGTGGCAGCCCATTAAGAAATAGATCCAATATATAAACAGACCCAGGTGGTCCCCGGGCCAGGCCAACACAGGGCAGGTTGTGCCAGACCGATGACGTGTGAGGCTCGCTGGCTTTGAGAAAGAACCCAGGAGCTGGAGGAAGAGGCGTTGGGTTCAAGTGCTGCCCCTTCCCGCTCAGCAGCTGCAAGAGAGCGCGCAGACGCTCACCCCTCTGCGTCCATGTCCCCGTGTGGCTGGGCGGCAGGGGAGTGCAGGAACTGACCCTTGAGAAATCGCCGGTCGTCCTGCTGGGCGCACGAGTGGCCCCCTGTGGGCATGAGAACAGAGTTTTGGGTGTGACTCCTTGGGCAAGAGACTCAACTTCTCTGGGGCTCAGCTTCCTCACCTGTGACATGGGAATCATATGGCAACCAGCTCTTGGGGCTGGAGCGAGGACTGACCCAGTGGAGGTCCACGGAGAGGGTTTCTGCAGCAAGAAGAGCCAGGGGATTCTGGTTTCTGTTCGCTCTCCTCTCTCCAAACACAGACACCTTTATTTCGGGGGGGGGGGGGGGCTCGCACTAAGGCCAGAAGGCGATGACCCTTTGCAGGTTTGGGTGGGCAGCCCTGGGGGCTCACTCTGGTGGGGAGAAGCACTGGAGCTGGGGAGAGCCTACGGCCAGGTTCCTCCCCCAGGGGCCTCTCCCGACGCTGGCACGGACGCTGGCACCGGCCCCACTCCCACGCTGGGACCTGTCACTCCTGAGATCTGCACACAGGACATCGTCTTCGATGGCATCGCTCAGATCCGTGGTGAGATCTTCTTCTTCAAGGACCGGTGAGTGCGGGAGCTTCCTGCACCATTGTTCTCGTCTCCCCTCCCCCCCAACTGGCGGCCCCGCAGAATGACTGCTAGTGGACAGTGTTGTGCCACCAAGCTGCCGATCTCGGTGGCTCGCTGCCCAGGCATTTCTTTTGCTCCCCTGTGGTCTGTGGATTTACCAGGGGTCTTGGCTTCCAGCCACAGTTCAGAGTCAGGTGTGCTTTGCATGCCGTCTGTTCTCCCGAGGTGAGTTAGCAGCTACTTGTGGTAAATTACAGGGTGCGAGAAGCCAGATCCAAGCCACAAGCGCATTGAAAGCCTCTGCTCACATCATGTCTGAGCCTATTCCGTGGACTGAAGCAAATCATACAGCCTAGCCCAGTACCTGCTTTAAGGGTGGCCCTGGCAAAATCGCATGGCCACGAGCATGGATGCACAATTCCAAAGTAGCCGTGCAAGGGAGCACTGGGAATCATAAGCCAGTCTACCATAGGCCTTCTCCTGGAAGGGCCTTAACCTCGCAGGGCCAGATTGCTGCACGTACGGGGAGCGAGTGACCACAGGACAGAGTGACGCAGTATCTCGCATGCTGTATATAGAGGTTTCTTCTCAGCTGACCAAGAGCTGAGACTCCTCCCACTGCCCTAGGCCCCTGGGGAACAGCAGGCAGTGTCCAGGACTGCATTAAAGGGTCCATCGGGTCATCCTGCCATCGTCCATCTGCTTACTCATCCGCCTGCTGGTCTTCCAGCCATCCACTCAGCCATCCCTCCATCCATGCGCTGATGGAGTGTAGCTGTTGAGAAGTTGGTCCTGGAGCCAGGCCATCTGGGTTAGAATGTTTCACTTGCTTGATCATAGGCAAGTTAATGACGTACTTTTTTTTTTTTTTTTTGTATCTGGGTTTCTTCAACTATAAAATGGGGCCAGTGTTCCAGCTATCTCACAGGGCTCGAGGATTAGACGAGCTTAGTACTTGGAATCATGCCTAGTGCTGAGTCAGTGTGCTCACATTTTATTATCAACCGATAATTATTTGGTGTCCCCTCTGCCAAGGCCTTTACGAGCTGTGGAGCTGTGGGAGGGAGGATGGCGTGCTGGGGCTAGAGAGGCGACTTAATGTCTAGAACAGTGTTCTCGAAGGCAGGTGCATGGGCCAAGTCAAATGTGAGTGATAAAGGTGTTGGCTGCTGTCCCCAGGCCCAGGTCCTATGGCTGGAATCCCTGGGGTGTGAGCCCTAGGAATCTGCATTTTGCAAATTCCCCCAATGATCCCGGTGCCCATCACCAGCGTGGTGTGGAAAGCAGAGGCAGAGGAAACGGGCAGTCATCCATGCAGAATGCAAGCAAAGTGAGCACAGAGGCATTGGCAAGAGGCTTGTGTGGGCACATCCCAGGCCAGGAGGGCTTCCCAGCGTTCGGGTGGGTCCGATAGTGGGGAAGCAAGCCTCCCACGTCCATGCACAGTAGTGGGAGCGACAGGTTGGGAGGGTGCAGAGAAAACCTTCGCGACACCAATGTTCATGGCTTCCAGGGGGAGGGCCGCAGAGCCTGGGGAGGCTGGAGGATGGTCCACGGACTTGGGAGGGGCTTCCTCCACTCCAGGTGTGGGGTGCAGGTGCCCTGCCCTTCACGCGGTCTGCTGGCCAATGGGGAGATGGCAGGGGTGCAGAGGGAGGTGAGAGTCGAAACGTGGGAAAAGTGAGGTTCCATTGGGCCTGGAATGCTCAAATCAAGCTGTGTAACAACAGCTGTCAGTCTGCCCCGCGGCCCTGATAGGGAGATGAGGAAGAAGTAAGCTGGGGCCCCACTGCCCAGGAGTCTGTTTAGCCTGGAGCACTTCCCACAAAGGAAGCCTTGACCACTTGCACGGGATCTGTGAGGCAGGGAGCTCGAACGGGCACCTGCCACATCACAACTTCTTTCAAAGGGATTCTGATGAATGTTTAATGCACTCATCGGAGGAATCTGTAAATATTTCAGCACCGATCGTGTGCACAACTTGGCGCTAGGCCGTGGCGGGACAAGGACAATGCCATGGGATGATTCAACCCGGACTTGGTAGTCAGGTCTGGATTTGAATCCTGGCAATGCCTTAGCCTTCTGTCAGCTTCCTTTGCCCAAAGGGAGATCTTGACAGTTTCCCATACCAGAGTGTGTCACTGCAAGCAATGAGAGAAAATGTGAGCAGCTTAAACGGTGGATAGAAGTGGCTCTTACAGGGTACAAAGTCCAGGGGAAAGGCCCTCTCCAGGGGCACACGAGGCTTTGTGACTCCATATCTTGCCTTGGCATCAGTTTCATTGCAAAACAGGATCCCCTCTTGGTCACACGATGGCTGCCGATGATAACCGGGGCTACAGGCTTCCCTGTTCACACCCAGCAGAGAGGGGGGTGGGAGGAGAGGGAGGGGGAGAGGGAGAGGGAGGAGCCTGTGCCCCTGCACAGCTCCCCAGATGTGACGCACCAGGCTAGCTCCAATCTCATCATGCCAACTGGAATCGTATGGCAACTGCTCAATCAGTTAACAAGTACCAGAGAATTCTAAGCTCTGATTGGCTCAAAGCAGTAGTTCTCGGACTTTCTCCTGTGTTAGAATCATCTGGAAGGCTCATTAAAGCACCGATTTGGGGCCCCGAGCTCAGAGAGGCTGAGCTGTAGACCCCGGGTTGAACTCAGTAATCGGCCTTTCTAACCAGTCTGCAGGTGGTGCCTGCTGCTGGCTTGGGGACCACACTTGGAGCACCAGTGGCTTGGACTGATCGGGGTCTACTTCTAGGATGGGGATTGGGCTCACGGGGTGGGGGTTGGGGAAGGGAGGGATGGAGAAGAGTTGGGGCTCTGTGGAAGGAAGGCTGCCAGGAAGAGGGAGTCGATGCTGGAGAGAGACCGAGAGTGCACGGGATTTTCTGTGAGATTAAATTACAAAGCATAGAAAGTGCTCAGCCTCTTCCAGAGTGCATCAATCTATTCCATTTCAATTCAGGAAATACCTCAGGGGCCCTGTTTCCTGCCTGCGTTGGATTCTAATTGAACAGGAGGGGAAATACAAACAAACCTTGCTGTTCCATGCACTCAGCATTGATGATTTCCAGAAGCCTGGGTATGGACAGAGGTAGTCAGGGAAGTCTTCCTGGAGGAGGCGAGGAGGAGAGCAAAAAGGTGTCGCTTCTCAGCCTGACAGGTGTAGAGGGGACTCTGCTCATTCTCCAACCCTCATTCGATGTCCCCTCCCCTCCCATTATGGAATTATCACATTTGATTTGATTTATTTCATTTCCACTCATTGGGATCGTTTTGGGTGGGCTTCAGGGGCATGTGCGATTAGCACTGCACAGTGACTCAAGGTGTGGCTTCTGACCTTCCTTTCCCGGCCCCAGGTTCATTTGGCGGACGGTGACACCAGGTGACAAGCCCATGGGACCCCTGCTGGTGGCCACCTTCTGGCCTGAGCTCCCGGAGAAGATCGACGCTGTGTACGAGGCTCCCCAGGAGGAGAAGGCCGTGTTCTTTGCAGGTGTGTGGGGAGGGTCCCACGGTGCACCAGGGCTCCCCACCCCGACTCAGACCACGTGCCTGGGCGGGGGGCTCCCTCTTGGCGGATCCATTCTCTGATCCCAGCCCCCCAAACATGGGCGTCACCTGGGAGACTGGTTCAGACACCCAGCATCAGCGCAAACCTTGGCTTCTTGTTAGTCCTCCATCAGCCCTTCCGAGTCCTTTCCTAGAAGGAAAACGAAATCAGTGTCGTGAGTGTGTGCGCGTCCCTTGCACCTGGTTAGTGCTGCCGTCTCTGATAGGCAGCAAGCTTAAGTGGGAAATTTTAAAAAATTCTTTATGTATTTAAAAGGTAACTGACAGAGAGAGAGAGAGAGAGAGAGAGAGAGAGAGAGAGAGAGAGATCTACTATCTATCTATCTGCTGGCTTCCTCCCAACATGGCCTCAATGAACCAAGGCTGCTCTGAGCTAAAGCCAAAGTCCAGAGCTCCATCCAGGTCTCCCACGTGGGTGGCAGGGGCCCGAGAACCTGGGCCATCTTCTGCTGCCTCCCCAGGCACGTTAGACAGGGAGCTGGATCAGAAGTGGAGCAGTCAGGACGCAAGCCGGTGCTCTGATGTGGGATGCTGGTGTTGCAGGTGGCAGTTTAGCCCATTGCACCACAACACCAGCCCCTGTTTTCATTTGTATGTAACAGAAACTTGTTTTTTGCGAGGTAGTTAGTTACGATTGGATGGTCATTTCAAACCAGCGAGGAAATTTATCATTCAGTAAATGATAGGTAAACAATCACAAGAAATATTTAAAAATAAGTTTCCTTCTAGAAGATTTCAAAAGGAATTCATTGAAAGCAAAATATTAGGTAAGTGAGAGTAGAATGAGTCTCCGGAAGTGGGAAGGCATCGAGGCAGGGTACATAGCTGGTGTTTGAGCACCTACCACATGCTGGGCTGTGCCCTGCTGTGGCTCACAGGCACCTTGGGGGAGATAAGCCAGCCAGGCTGTCGGCAGGGAATGCAGTGTGGACTATGAGTGGGCACCGAGGAGGTCCCCAGGTGGTCTGAGATGGGGTACAGGGGGCTTCCTCAAGCCACTGGAGGCTCAGCCTGGGCTACAGTGCTTAGTGTTCCAGGCAGCTTCTATCTGCCCCCCCCCCCCCCCCATGGTGATCCAGGGTCCTGGGCGGGCAGCTGCTGGCTCACGGGACACCCTGTGCAGATGAGGCCAAGGTGCCTCCTCGTGGCAGGTGTGGCGTTTGCCTGGGCTGGATCTCCCCGCATTGGCTCGGCACCCTCTCTGATCAACTGTGTGTGGGACCTGATTCTGGATACCGACCCAGATGGGGGATGGGAGCCGGGAGCCGTGCCCTGCTGAGAACGGCCCCAGGGAGGGCCTCTGGGCGGCACAGGTCGGGGCGGTGGCAGGCGTGTGGGGGACAGGCTGGAGCCGGGATTTCAGCAGTAGCCACTGACTGACACATCCTTCGCCTCCACCACAGGCAACGAGTACTGGGTGTATTCAGCCAGCACCCTGGAGCGAGGGTACCCCAAGCCTCTGACCAGCCTGGGGCTGCCCCCCGATGTCCAGCGAGTGGATGCGGCCTTCAACTGGAGCAAGAACAAGAAGACGTACATCTTTGCTGGAGACAAGTTTTGGAGGTAAGGACAAGGGTGCAGCTGCCATCCGGGTTGAGTTTGGAGGTTGGTGGGCCACGGCCGCCCCCGCTCTGTCGCCAACCTGCCGGGGCTGCAGGAAGTCACCGGAGCATGGCCCTGCCTGGAGGCCACTGCTGTATGACTGTACTTGCAACCCCTTCCCCTTCTCAGAAGTCTTTTGATCAAGCCATATCCATCTGGCTCATGTTCACATTTTGGGGTGACTCCTTGAGAAAGGGAGAAATAAAAATAATTGCCAGGACTGACTTCATGAGTCACAAGCTAGTCCCGGGGCTCTAGGAGATGGGTGTGATTGTTATTACCCCAGTTTTTAAGATGTAGAAACTTGGGTTCAGAAAGGTTGAGTAACTAGCGTGAAGTGACACAGCCATGTAGTGACAGGCTGGGATCTGAACCCTGTTATTCTGGCTCCCAGAGAACAAGCCTGTCTTCACGTGGACTGTATCTTGGGTAACGGGGGTTTCAAGAGATGGGATGGAGGGGGCAGGGGTGGCAGAGGGTGAAATGCAAAGAAGACAAGAGCCAAAAAAAAAAAAAAAAAGACAGGAGCCAGTACCCAAAGCAGCAGTAGGCATCCCCTGGTCCACCTGCGCAGGCTCAGTTGCTGAGGACGCAGACTGGCCGGTGCAGGTGGCCCTGTGCTCCAGGTCACCAAAAAGCAAGAGTCCAGTTCCGAGAGGCCAAGGTCAGAGGCAAGGTGCCTAGGGCTGCGATGTCCAGGCCCGATCTGTGGGAGGCGTCCCACACATAGAAGCTGGGTCATCATTCTTCCCACTGTCCAGATGAGGAAACCCAGGTCCAGAGAAATCAAAGTGTATATTTTAATAACTCACTGCAACTTCAATTAAAATAACTTATTCTAAGTTATTTATAGATACGGATGTTGGCACAGAGCCTGGATTACGGCCGGGTCTTCCAACGCAGTGCCCCCTTCCCTGTACCCGCCGGGTCGTCTGTCGCAGGGAAGAGGCGACTGGCGCACACCGTTTGGGGTCTTTCCCTCCTCTCCCTCCTGAGTTCCTTCAGTGGCTGCCTGTGCGTCTGCTCCCTCCCCAGAACTGTAACTAACAGGGCACGCCCTGCCCTGATGCCTTTGTCTGCCCCTCCTGGAAAAAGCCCGCTTCCTTCCCAAGGCCTCTCTCCTCTCCGCCTTCACTCGGCTCCCCGCCCCCGCCGGCAGCTGCCCCAGAGTCAGGCGCTGCTTCTGTCCCGGGCCTGCCAGTGGCAGGGTGGAATTCCAGACCTCTTGCTAAGGCTCTCGGCTAGCTCAGCTGATTGCTATCTCGAGAAAGCAAACAGTCAGCCAGGAAACCACAGACAGGGCCCTCTGCTCGCCTCCCCAGCACAGGCAGGGACTGCGAGTGGCAACTCAGGGTGGCTGGCCCGAACCCCCCAGTCTCACAGGCGTGGCTGGCAACAGGCACTCGGATTGGGAGAGCCCTGGCGTCTTTGAACCTCGCTGTCAGTTCACAGCCCTGCTCTCGCCATGTGCTCTGCAGATGCAGACATGCAGGAGAGACGAGTCCATGTGTGGACATGAGTGCAGTACACACACGCACACGCACAAGCACACACCCAGGGACACACTCGGGCACACACTGGCACGGGCGGCGCCTCGCTGGGTTTCTGGGCGGTTAGGTCCTTCTCCGTCCTTGTTAGTAAGAAGCCCTTGTCTTCAAGGCAGGATCCAGGAGGGACAGCCCGCCCTACACAGGATGCTCCGAGAGACTCCCTTAGAAGAGGCAGGACGAGGCAGGGGCCTGGCTCGGGCCCTGGGCAGGGCTGCCACGGCAGACAGTTCTTCCCACCAAGGAGAGCGGGTTTATGAGCTTGAGACACTGTCGTGGTATGGAGAGAGATGGTGAGCCGCTACCGCCAGCGTGCCAGGGAGAGCTCAGATTCCATTCAACCCACAAATATTCCTTCTGTGTGCGCTGTCCACCAGGCGCTTGGCTGGCTGCTGGGGAACTGTGAAGGAACGAGACTTAAACAGCGAAGGCGGGAATTGACGCAGGCAGTCGTGGGCCTGAGCCTGTGCAAGCCCCCTGCATTGCTCACGTAAAGTGGCAGGTTGTTAGCCCCATTTTCCCAGTGTTGCAATTGAGGCTTGAGTGGCAGTGAGATACAGCTGTGCAGAAGCTGGGACCCACGTGTGTGTGTTCCTGACACCTGCCCCACCCCGGGTCTCCTGCAGCCGAAGACAAGTCCCGAGCGTTACAGGGAACCTGTTCAAAACAGTGCGTCAGCCAGTGGGGCTCTGACCAGGGGATGATGGGGATGGAGGAGAGTGAAGGTCGTGGCCCCCTGCAGAGCCAGCTCTTATGATGTTGCACTGCTGAGTTCCTCCTGGATGTAAAGATCTTGGAAGCAAATTAGTTCATGAGCCTCAGTTTCTCCAGCCAAAAAGTGGGATTGGTTCTTTAGTTTTTGTTTTTACTTATTTATTTGAAAGGCAGAGAGACAAAGTCAGGCAGATCTTCCATCCACTGGTTCACTCCCCCAAAGTGTCAATAGCAGCCAGGGGTGGGCCAGGTCAAAGCCGGGAGCCTGGCACTTCATCCGGGTTCTCCCACACAGGTGGCAGGGTTGAGCCATTACCTGCTGCCTCCCAGGGGTACAAGAGCAGGAAGTTGGAACCAGAAGCAGAAACAGGACTGGAACTGGCGCTGTAATGTGGGATGCCCATGCCCCCTGCAGTATGTCCACCATCGCGCCAAACCCTAGCGTCAGAGAGGTTGATTCTTGTACTCTCCACCTTCTGGGAGCAGAATGAGAAAAACATGGGGATGAGTTCCAACGTGAGGCGCCTGTGTCTGAGCCATCCTGACTGTAGGGGCTAGACCGAGAGGTCGGGGGAGGGGGCGTGGACACTGAGCTGGGGAACTTGGCTTTGGTAACACAGGTCACGAGGAAGTATATTAGGTTTTGCAAGAAACAGTCTTGTGATGCAGCCGGCATTCAGGAAGGTCTCTCTGGCAGTTCTTGGGGGGTGATGGGCAGAGGCATAGAACCCCAGTGGAAGGAGCCTATGGAAGGGGAGGCTGGTGTGAGACTCCGTGGAGAAGTGAGGCTTCCGTGGGGAAGCAGAGAGCCGGCTAGCGGCACTGTCGAGGAAGGCTCGGAGCCACCAAGATGGAATTCAAACACAGATCTGTCCAGAAAATCAGCGCCTCGGAAACTTGAACTTGGCAGGTCCACATCGGGTGCTCGTTAAGTATTTGTAGAACAGTGAGTCCATTGAGTTTAAGTGGAGTGCTGAAGAAATCAAAATGACAGCAGCATTCATTAAAAACGTTTTTCAGAAAGTCGAAAAGACAGAGGCAGAGCTGGCCAAGGAGAAGCAGCTGCCAGCGGGTGCCCCAGGTATTCACCGGCATTGAAGCTGGGGCCCCGAGTGGCTGTGCACCCTGACAGCTGCAGCTGCGACGCCCTGTGACACACAGGCTTTGGGCTCACAGCCGCCACCCGCACTGTAACCTCACTCTGCGAGCGCGGTCGTCTCCCAGGACGTGACTGTCGGCTCTGCTCGACAGATGAAGGAGCAGCAGTAGATCTAAGTGACGGAGTCCAAGACCCGTGGAGCAGGTCCCCAGTCTTGGGGCTCCCGATCGAGGGTTCCTCAGAATACAGCAGGGGTCAGAGTTGGGAAGGAAACTAGCATTTCCCAAATGCTTCTTAAAGACCACTCACAGGCTAGACCCTATTTTACATGTGTTATATTAAATACAATCCCATTTTACAGCTGGTACAATTGAGGTTTCAAGATCAACTTACAGCCCAGGAGCCAGACAGGTCTGGCTTGGACTACCACTTAGAAGCCGGGAGTACTTTGTAAGTCTCTGGTCTGTAAGATGAGGATGACAGTGGTAACTGTCATTAGACTGTTGACAGGATTGAGAAGGTGTATGGACAGTGATTGACACACCAGCCAGTGTGTGGTCAGTGTTAGAAGTTGTGTTAACATTGTTTTTATGGCACCGTCCAAAGTCATGACATCAGTAAGTGGAGTCGGGATTCAGATCCAGGACTGACTCCCTGTCCTCCCGTGACCGCTGGCTGCCTCCCTGAAGGACTGAGGTGGGGGCCGCCTGGCCCACGGAGAGGCCTGGCTGGCTCAGCGTGTCCGGTTCGTTACAGATACAATGAGGTGAAGAAGAAGATGGACCCCGGCTTCCCTCGGCTCATCGCGGATGCGTGGAATGCCATCCCTGATCACCTGGACGCTGTGGTGGACCTACAGGGCAGTGGTAAGCAGCCAAGCCCCTTCCTGCTCTCTAAGACCCATGCCCCGAGCCTGGCCACAGCCCCTCGCAAGCACACACACCCTCATTGTGTAGGGCAGCCATGCCGTGGCCCGGGGAAACAAACCAAGCCCTTCAGCCAGTGCTGGGCAGGCGTCCAGACCCCCGACCTCTGCTCCTTCTGCCTGGCTTCTGGGCAGCAGGGCCCCTCACAGCTGCGGGGCCCGGAGCCAGGGCTGGGAAGGGAGGAGCCCTGACAAGGGGGCGGGAAGCATGGGCCCGTGCCCTCGCTCCCTGCTGGGGTCTGATCCCAGCTCCTTTGCTTTTTGCCGGAGGGCACCCGTTAATGGAAGGATGCTCTGTGCTATGCAAGCCACTTTATCCTGATCACGTGCCAAGAATCCCCCACCCAACTGGTGCTCCCTGATTCCTTGGTGAATGAAATGCATCCAGTGTCAACAAGGCTGGGAGGGGCAGTCGGAAACCGTGTTCCCAAGGAGGCCTCTGTGAGCTCTCCAGGGCCCTGGAAATGAGTCGAGTTCAGCTGTTTACAAGAGATGTCAGCTCAATGCCACAAAGGTTTTCTGAGGCCCTGCCATAGGGCACGCACATAGTCCAAAGCTCCCGTGGCTCCAGGTCTCACCTGTGCAAGAGAAAGCAATGCACAGTCAGGGGCGAGGTTAAGGATTATGTTCAAGGATAAACACCTGGGTACCAGGGCTTTCAAAGAAGTCAGTGGGCCCATGCGTGTCGGGAGTCGCACACACATGGCAAAGCCTCCGCAGGCCAGGCGGGCAGCACTAGTGAGGAAAGCAGGCGGTAGGAAGTGGTGGCATCTGTGGTGAACCAGAGCGCACATGGCTCGTTTGCAGGGGGCTTCTGTTTCCTTGTTTCTGGCCTGTAAGGATCGGGGCCCAGGGTTGTGAGATACTCTAGTTATGTTTAAAAGAAACCAGAAACCCGTGTTTCATGTGATTTTGTAGCTGTTTACATATTGGCAGCTTAATCAGAATTAAAAGACAAAACAAAACAAGTGTATGAACCAGGTAAAAGCCATCTGTGGGCTCCGGAGGGCCGGCAGCCTTCTGGGACATGGAAAGTGTTTACTCTGATGCCAGTGTGACCAGAGGCCGCTGTCATTGTGGTGAATACCAGCGCTAAGTTAGCTCCCAGTTAGAGGTGCGCACGCAGGGACCAAGAAGCCTTCCTTCCACACCATTTCCTTTCCTCGAACCCTGGAAGGGTCTCTTCCGGTTTAAAGGCTTCTTGCTTACACCAGGCAGACATTCTGGAACCTTCTGCCCCCTTCCCCCGTCGGTATGGGGCGGTCACAATCTCTCTCTTTTCTGTGTTCAGGTCACAGCTACTTCTTCAAGGGCACTTATTACCTGAAGCTCGAGAACCAAAGTCTGAAGAGCGTGAAGGTCGGAAGCATCAAAACGGAATGGCTGGGCTGCTGAGCCGGCCCCAGGCTCCGAGCACCAGGGACGGAGCCCCGGGGGCCTGACCGCTGCGCCTGCACTTCGTAGTTAATCAGCCTTCTCACCCCCACCTGATAATCTAAGATTCCAGAGAGCGGCTCCGCCCTGTGCCCAAGGAAAGGTGCTGGCTGTTTCCCTCCCCGGTGCCCCTTCCCCTCCAATCCCGTCAACCCTCAGAGCCACCCCCAAAGAGATACTTTGGTCTTTACAATGCGGCCCTGCCTTGGGCTGCCCTGGTGCTGCCACACTTAAGACTCATCTCCCTCCACAACCTTCAGTGGCTCACGGCACCCTCGGAGCCAACAGGGACTATCTCAGCAGGGCACTGGTGGCCCGACAGCCTGGCATGGGGCAGTGGGATAAGGGCACGGCCAGGTGGCCACCCCAGACACCTGGCTTCTCACTGCTGGCTGCCTTAGAGCCTCCCCTGCGTTAGCAGTTCGCTTTGTATGCACTTTGTTGTTTATTTTTCCACTTGGAAACTGCATTTCCTGACACAAGGACTCAGGTCATCTGAAGTCACTGCACCGAGCAGCGCAGCCCGCCTAGCGAAGCTCCCTTGTTCACTCTGCCCAGTCGCTGCCTCCACTGGATGGAGGAAAACCCAGTCATGGCTCCCTGCTCCGCCCTCCCCACTGTCCCTTCAGCTGTTCCCCGTGGGAAATGTCAACAGGTGTGAATAAAGACACCAGCTGAGTGGCAGTGTTTGCATCCATGTTAGCCGAGAGCTGCCACAGCCCCACAAAGAAGAAACTTACAACGTCCGACTCTCTGCTTCCTGCAGGACACAAGTGATGCTTGCTAGAAAGGTCAGAGCTGCCAAGCTAAATAGCAAGAGAGCCACAGGTACAGGTGTGTTGGCCCGAGTCCCTTTGCCCCTTACGACTGAGCGAGCCCTGGAGCCCTAAGACAGTAGCAGTTCTGACTGCGCAAGTTCTGCTTTCTCTCTGACTCAGTTTCTTCCTCAACAACAGCACCAGTTCTCACGCTGCTGCTGCTAACAACAGCCTCCGCCAGTACAGCCACCGAAAGAGGTGGGTATGAGCTGAGCCTTAGCGAGACCCAGAGAGAAGGGATTTGCTCAGGATCCTACAGCTATTAGGTGACAGGGTCTAGGTCAAGGGCAAAGGATGACCTAGAGGAGGAGCCACGTACTCCAGAACCTCCATCAGCAACACATCCCCGCCGTGCCCCAGCCACCCGCAAAAGACACACCCAGGGGGGAAACTGTGCTTGCTTTGTAAACAGCCACTCTGAGTGGGTGAGCACCTGCTCCTTCCTCCCAGACGACCCACTCCTAATCCCCTCCCGTATGGAAATCCTGCAGGGGCTGCTCCAGGCCTTGGGGTGGTTGGTTTTCAGAGACCCCTGAGGTTGCATAGCCTGCTGCCTCAGACCCCTCCTGGTGAGGCTGGTGGAGACAGGAGTGAGGAATGGACATGTCTCTCTGGAGGTGACTTTGGTGGGGTCCCCAGTCGCCTTTTCTGCCCTGCTGGCCTGCCCACCGTCTCAAGTTCTTGAGGGCCTGGAGGGACAGCCTTTCTGCATGGTCTGCCAGCCCCGACTGGAAGCTTCCATCCTGACTACGATATTATTATATTATTGAGATTCTCTGTTAGGAGAATTAAAAGGTGCCGTGTCGAGTGCTTTTCTACACTGTGCATGCGTTAGTTTATTTACTCCTCCCGACAACCCTGTGGTGCAGGGGGTAATCTGCCGTTCCCCGGAGGGGTTCAGAGACTTAACTCAAGACCACCCATCTGTCCAGGAGGGTTGGGAGATTCTGCAATGGGTAAGTTGGGGGAGCGGCCGTCTTAGGATCCAGCCTGATTGTCATCCTGGCCACTTGCCTGCTGCCAGATTGTTCCCTGTCCTTTCACTCCGGGCAGGTCAGCTCCTGCGCCCCTCCCCCCTCTGCCATCTGTGTAGGTCCAGACAAGCCCCGACTTCCTCCGGCTGCAGTGGAGCCCCAGCCACAGTCGCTTCCCTTTTTTGGGCCAGGTTCCTCACAGCTGTTGGTCTGCCATCTTGGAGCAGCAGCTCAAGTGCCTCTGTGCACCCCCGTCGGTCCATAGGTTTTGAGGGGGACAGATCCCACTCCTGCACCAGTTTCTATATGCGGTCTCTTTCACCCCTAAACAGTGCACACCCAGTTCAAACTGGTTTGCTCCCAGACAAAGCACACTTGAAATCAAGCACTGGTAACACGCATCCAGAATGCAGGAATTCAGGGGGAGTGGATGCTCCTGGTGTGGCTGGATCCAGCTGTGTTTATCCCAGTTGTGTTTATTACCATCTGCAGAAGGAGGCAGGGAGGTCCATGGAGATGGCCACTTGGCTAGCATCGCAGAACCAGTAAAATGCATTGGAAATCCAGTCTGCCTGGTCCTAAAGCTGAGAACGGCCTCCGTGGCTCTCTTCGGAGTTTTAGGGATACTTGGTTTGACACTGGTCCCAGGGCAAAAGCATTCACCTCCAAGGGAGGCGGAGCTATATTGCCGAGGAGGAGGAGTCAAATAAGTAAAAGGGTGGAGCTAGAGCCGAGGGGCGGGGCGACAGCTGCCGGCATCTAGGTAACAGGCGCCTGCGCAGAGGCCCCGGAGCGGCGCCTCGGGCTGGGACTCTTCCCTGCGCGCTCCGTTCCTGTGGCTTTGCTCGGATCCGACGGCCGGTTCCACCATGAACCGGTGCGCCGAGGCGGCGGCAGTGGCGGCCACCGTGCCGGGCGCCGGGGAGGCGGGGCTGCGGCCACCCATGGTGCCCCGCCAGGCGTCCTTCTTCCCGCCGCCAGTGCCCAACCCCTTCGTGCAGCAGACGCGGATCGGCGCTGCGAGGCGGATCCAGGTGAGGGGCGGGAGTCGGAGGCAGGAGCTGCGGATCTGGGAGCTGCGGGCATCGCAGGGGTTGGGAGTCCGACGCCGGCGGAGATACCTGGAGGATGCAGGGCAGGCCACCTGCGAGCAGGATCCCAAACATGAGGGGCGGAGCCAGGGCGGTGGCCGAGACCTCCCGTGCCCGGGAAGGGGCGATGAACCTGCCGGAAACTTAAACTTGAGCGCGTGCGCTCGTGCGCGCGTGTAGTGGGTTGCAGATGCAGACCTAGCCCAGTAGGGTGGGGTTCGAGAAGTCTTTTTTTTTTTTTTTTTGGTTCAGGGAAGGAGAGGAGTCAGCTTGGGAGGGGTGGAGTGAAGACGGCAGAGAGCCCAGGTCTGGAAATAGAACAGGTAAAGCTGGAATGATCTTTTGAGCACAGGCATTGAGGCTAGAGGATCCGAAGCCCAGGAAAAGCGCCGCGAGCCTGGAGGTGTTCGGCGGCCTTTGGTCCTGTGCCGGTCTGCACCTGTGGGGATTCAGGGCTGAGACGTAGCCCCGAGTGGTGGCTACCACTGGTGAAAACGTTCCCGGACGCAAAGCAAGTTCCCTTTCCTTTAGCGAGCAGTCGTAGGCGCTCTGCCAGCTTCCTCCTCAGTGGGTTAGGGCTGGGGGTGGGGGACCGCGTCTGTCCTGTGTAGCCTGCAAGAGGAAGAGTGGTTTTGATGTTTCTGGTCTGGGTCACACACTGCTTTACTTTGGATTCGAAGAGTAGAACTTGGGCACGGCCTTTGCCTGCAGAGCTAAGACCAGTGGGGGCTAGAGGAAGCGGTCGGGGGTGTTTGAAGAAGGATGTGAGAGCAAGAAGATGTGGAATATGGCAACCAGAGCCTCTTGCGGGGTCTGGAGCCTTTTTTCTGAGGAGGGCCATAAAAATGAACAACTGAAAAGTGAACCTGCTGCGGATGCATTGAATTTTGTGTCCCTCCTGCGCTGTCTTGGCGAGGCCAGCCCAAATTCTTTTGCTGGCCTTCTGTGGCCCACAGGCTGGTAAGAAACCGAAAGTTTAAACAATTTGACCTTCATGTCTAAATAGATAGATGTTCCCGTTGAGTCTGGGAACTTCCGAAACACTTCTAACTTGGACATTGACCATCGTCCAAGAGTAAATTTAGCCTAATCTGGTCAGATCACTCACTCTTAAAAGTATGGCCATCTATTTGGCTCCATATTTGGAAGGGAGGACCAGAGTGGCATGTGTATACGTGTTTGGGTAACACCTATGGTAAACTATTTTTTCCACCTGGCCTGCGACTGTTCAGAGAGCTCATTCCCATAACTCATGAGAGCTGTGGGATTATGGAAAACTCAGGACTCCTACACAAAACACCTGGTCATTATTAATTGTGTGACTTTGACCGAAGTCACTTAACCTCTCTGAACTACAGAGAGGTTATTGTTATGTAAATTGTAATATAATACCTCAAAGGAGGCTTACAATTGAGCTAATGTGTGGAAAACCTGGTATTGTTTGCTGATCTTAATACAGATCATCTTTTTGTGCTACTTGTTACCTACAAGTTGCATACTGTATTTAAAATTTTCTACCTGGATTGAATGTAATTGAACATTCTGGATGTTAAATTAAAAACAATCCAAATAGACCTGAGAAACCAAAGAGATGTCAATGGTTTGAATGGTCTGTGTATTTCAAAAAAGGTATTTAGAAACCAAGAAGGTTCCTATAGCTTGGATGGAGTGGGTCAGAGGCACATTTGAATCGGCCTGGTTGAAAAACAATGATGCCTGCATTCTCCACTTTAAAAGATGGGCACACTTTCATCTGAGTGTGACTTGCAATGATTAATCCAGAATACATTTATTTCAAGATTTTACTTATTTGAGAAACAGACACAAAAATAAAGGGCTCCTTTACTCTCAGTGTCTGCCTCAGCCGGAACTGGGCTGGCTCAGGCCACAGCTGGGAGCTGGGAACTAAATCCGGCTCTCCCCTGTGGGTGGCGGGAACTCAGAGGAGACTTAGGCCATCACCACGTCCTTCCAAGGCCTGCATTGGCAGGAAGCTGCACTACACCCAGGCATTCTGAAGTGGGGTGCGGGTGTCTTAACAGCTGGGCTAACTGCCCGCCCATTCCAACCCGCTACATTCAGCCTTAAATGATGGCCCATATCTGGCATCTGGCTTAAGCACTGTTGTCAGTTTTTGCATCTCCTACTTTATGTCCCTTTTCTTTGGATTTTTTTTCTTTCTCTCTCTCTCACTCTCTCTCTCTCTCTCTTTTTTTTTTTTTTTTTTTTTTTTTTTACAATTTAAGGATCTGTTACCTTGGGGCGTGGGAAAAAAAGAAGTAGCCTGTAACCTGGCTTTCAGATCCTTAATAGAATATAGAGTTGAAATGGGTGTTTGCTTGTAATTGTGGCATTATTTATATTGAATGTCATATTCGTTGAAAGCCTGCAATATATTTCACAAGTGCTAATCTCTAGGAATACAGCAGTGAACAAGAGAACTAGGACCCTACCCATCTGAAGCTTACATTCCATTGAGAAGGTTAAAAAAACAAGATATCTAATTCCATGCTCAGTAAGTGCTGTGAAGGAAAACCTAGGCATAACCCCGAGGGAATGCTTACCTACAGAGACGGCATATAACCAAAAGGAAACATGATGCGGAGTCCTCGTAGATGGTCAGTCTCCTTGGAATTACTAATAAGTACTGTTACTTGTAGCAAGCCTTAAAGATGTCACAGCAAATAAGCTGCCCAACATCTGACAACTTGTTCGGCTGGCATCCATATTGGTTGTTCACAGTGAATATAAATATACCTTACTTTATTATTATTTTTTAATATACCTTTCTTTAATCTCACTCCAAGTCTTTCTTCAGGATCTATGCTATGGTTCTTGCTTCTTGTCAATACTATTTCTTGGTCTTCTAGCTATAAGACTTTTCAGAAAACTTGGGCAATGGTCTGCCAGAGTGAATGGGGAACTTTCGTCATCTGATCTCCCTGGTACGGTTCCCCAAGTCTCCGTCACACCACGCACTCCAAATAAACATACATTTAGTTAAAGCGGTGTGCTTACCATGTACACAGAGCTTCCATTTCCTAGATTCCAAATCCCTTCTTTATAATAGTTCTAGAGCTCCTATTTGTCTTACTTTGTACCTTTTTTTTTTTTTTTTGGATAGGCAGAGTTTGACAGTGAGAGAGAGAAAGACAGAGAGAAAGGTTTTCCTTCCATTGGTTCACCCCTCAAATGGTTGTACGGTTGGCACACTGTGCCAATCTGAAGCCAGGAGCCAGGCGCTTCTCCTGGTCTCCCATGTGGGTGCAGGATCCAAGCACTTGGGCCATCCTCCACTGCCTTCCCTGGCCACAGCAGAGAGCTGGGCTGGAAGAGGAGCAACTGGGACAGAATCCGGCACCCAACCAGGACTAGAACTCGGGGTGCTGGCGCCACAGGCGGAGGATTAGCCTAGTAAGCCACAGCACTGGTTTTGTAGGAGATAGAGTGATAGCAAAATTTTATGATATTTATGAGTCAGAATCATTTAACAGGGCCAGCTTTGTTCCCTGGAATGGTGGAGTAACTTAAATCAAGTAAACCTTTCCATAGTCAACAATTATAAATCCTGGTCAACATGTACAGTCTCTCTGTCTCACACACACCTCTCTCTCGCACACACACACACACACACACAATGTGAAGGCACTAAACACAACAGAACAAGACACAGTGCAGGAGCCTTTTTCTTCCTTGCAAGATTAGTCCTGTGGTGTGGGAGGTCTCCCCCCACTGCCTTTTCCTGAGGGTTCTTACTTCACATCCTGGGAGGGGATGACGAGAAAGCCTCAGTCTCATTGGCCTGAGATAGCAGAGGAGAAGTAAGGGCAGTGAGAGCGACTGGAAAGTGAAGGAGGCAATCCCAGCATGGGAGAGACTGCGCCTCCACGCAAGCGCCTCTCAAATCTGTGGCTGATGCCTGAACTCTGTATTGGCGAAGGCGCCTTGGAGAACCCAGGAAGAGAGCCACCGCGAGGACAAAGCCGGGGAACGCACCTTTCAGCAGGCGACTGCCCCAGGGGAGCCACAGTTAGAATAAGACCGAGTAAGAGGCCCGAGTAGACACTGCAGGCTTTTTCTTGGACCCTCACACAGGTGATGCCCAGATGAAAAGCTCTGTTAGGACTAAGCTTCCGTCTGAGGCTAAGGGCAAACGTGAACCCGATTTTCCCTCACAAGTCACAAGGTGGAGGTAATGAGTCAATGTTTTACCTACCTGCTAGGGAAGGGGACACTTTCAGAGGCAGATGGCAGAACCTGGAATATCTACAATGTATCATGAAAAATGGCCAACATAAAAACGATCCTAGAAATTCACAGAAATACAAATAATAAAAATAGAACCTAAAATGCCCTAATGTAGGGATTTCCATGTAGACACTTAGAGTGTCTGTTATAAACGTGTTCAGAGTCTTAAAGGAAAAGAGTGTCCCAGTAAGTACACAGTTGGAAGGACCTTAGCTGAGAAATAGAAAATGTGAAAGAGAACCAAGTGGATGTCCTGACACTGAAAGGAATTATGCCGGGAGTAAAACATTGCCTGGGTGGGCTTAATAGCACATTGGCAGTGGTGGAAGTGAACTTGGAAGGTCATCAGAATCATTCAGACTGAAAAGCAGAGTGAAAAAAATTGAGATGATCGGACATCAGCAAAAACACCTGTGGGCAACGGGTCCTCAGCTGGGCTTGCTGTGGGCTCTTGTCCCCGCACCTGAAAGAATTCAGGGAGGAGATGGAAAAATGAACAAGAAAGCAGCATTTATTTAGAGGGAGAGTACACACTCAGACTTGAGTGCAGGCAGACGCTCTTTATGAGGAGGGAAGAGCTGCTGCCCACACCAAAGTTGGGGTCGTGCCTTTGCAGGACTGGGGTGATGTCATAATTGGTTATCCAAAGTGGGTGGAGTCTGGGTGGTACCTGAGTATCACTCACTTCCTTATCCCTTTGTTGCGTGGGAGGGCGACTCCTGGAGGTGTCATGGGGCTGCAGCATACACATGATCATCATGGCGTCTCATGGCATGATGGGAAGTAAGGCCCAGGTGCATGATGGGGAATGAGTGTGCTGAATCTACAGCATGTTGGATCGGTCTAGAAGAGGTGGGGTTTGTGCACTGTGGGGCTATGACATGCTGCTGTCAGTCTTTCAGCTCCTCTCTACTCACACGCTCCCTTCCTGTCCACATCGAAATAAGAGCCTTAAAAATTATTTCTTGGGCCTGCATGTGGTGTACTTGGTTACAATGCTGCTGACAGCCCATATGAACACCAGTTTGAGTTCCTGCTGCTCCACTTCTGATCCAGCTCCCTGCGAGTATACCCGGAAAAGCTGTGGAAGATGGCCCAAATACTTGGGCCCCTTCCACCAACGTGGGAGACTCAGATGGAGTTCCTGGCTTCAGCTTGGCCTAGCCACAGCTGTTGTGGCCATCTGGGCAGAGAGCCAGCAGGTGGAAGATATCTTTCTGTCTCCCTTTCTTTCCCTCTCTTTCACTCCGCCTTCCAAAATAAATAAATTTTAAAAATTTAAAGATAAAAATCATTTTCTGGATAAAAGCAGTGAGAACTCTGGCAAGAATTTTTAAAAATTTAAATATAGCTAAATTTTCAGAATCAATTTTGTCACAGCTCTGAATATTAACCATAAGTTTTCAGCAACCTAAATAGCATTTATTCGAGAAAAAGCGCTGACTTCCAGTAGGAACAGTAAGCTTCGTGAAAGGTTACTTCTCCCGTTCCCATTCTCTCTCTGCAGCTCATTAGTATCCTTGAAAACCAGGATCCCTTGGTTATAGCAGAAACCAGCCCCTGGCATCCAGCAAAGGGGGAAGTCTAGCAGTGGGGCTCCTTCAAAGCGCCATCCCTGAGAATTGTTCATTATTGGATCTTCTGGTGGCTGCTTGGAATACCACATTTTCTTTTGTTTATTTGAAAGTCAGAGTTAAACAGAGAGAGGCAGAGAAAAAGGTCTTCCTCCCATTGGTTCACCCCTCCCCCCAAATGGCCGCTACAGCTGGCGTGCTGTGCCGATCCGAAGCCAGGAGCCAGGTGCTTCTCCTGGTCTCCCATGTGGGTGCAGGATCCAAGCACTTGGGACAGCCTCCACTGCCTTCCTGGGCCACAGCAGAGAGCTGGACTGGAAAGAGGAGCAACTGGGACAGAATCCGGTGCCCTGACCGGAAGTAGAACCCTGTGTGCCCGCGCCACAGGCAGAGGATTAGCCAAGTGAGTCGCGGTGCGGCTGGAATACCACATTTTCAAGGCTCTCTTTACTTAGCCTGCCTTGGGAGCTCACCCAATGCAAATAGCCTTTTTCAGATTGTTTTTGAAAACAATCAGAAGCAATTTTTTACATCACAGCTGCCTGAGGCAATGAGTAACAGCTAGAGCAAAGAACAGCCTAACCAGGAAACTTGAGCGGAAACAGGCAGGAGATGAAATGTCCATGGAGGGCTTTGAGAAGCGCTGGCATAACTGACATATCACTGGGGGTCTAGATTATCACTCAATCACCTAGAACTGTGTGCTTGCCAGAGGCTGTACACATGCTCTGAAAATGCTCTTGTTGCCCCAAGCCCCGCCTCTCATTAACCTCCAGGTTCTGCACATGCAGGAAGTGGAGGCTAAGGCACAGGCTGAGTTGAAGAGGAGCCCCACATGCACACAGAGACCCTTTGCAAACATCAGGAAACTAATTGGCTCCAGTCTCTTAAGGGGATCCCTATCTGATCATTAGCTGAATACTAAGCTAGCTGTTTAGAAAATTCAGTAATTACACATGACAAAGAATAAAAACTTCACAGGATTTGTTCATAAAAGGCACTGAATAAATAAAAACAGCAACCAATAGCAACCATAGCAAACCCTGGTGGTCCAAAGGGTATTACATTTCAGAGTTGCTATGTTATAGTGTTTAAAGAGTTCAGTTGCTCCTCTTCCAGTCCAGCTCTCTGCTGTGGCCCGGGAAGGCAGTGGAGGATGGCCCAAGTCCTTGGGCCCTGCACCTGCATGGGAGACCAGGAGAAGCACCTGGCTCCTGGCTTTGGATCGGCGCAGCACGCCGGCCGTAGCGGCCATTTGCGGGGGGGGGGGGGGGGTGAACCAACGGAAGGAAGACCTTTCTCTCTGTCTCTCTCTCTCACTGTCTAACTCTGCCTGTCAAAAAAAAAAAAAAAAAAAGAGAGTTCAGTCTTGGGGCCAACACTGTGGCATAGTGGGTAAAGCTACCGCCTACAGTGCCGGCATCCCATATGGGTGCTGGTTCAAGACCCGGCTGCTCCACTTCTGATCCACCTCTCTGCTATGGCCTGGGAAGTCCTTGGGCCCCTGCCCTTATCCCGGAGACCTGGAAGAAGTTCCTGGCTCCTGGCTTTGGATGGGCTCAGCTCCGGCCATTGCAGCCATTTGAGCAGTGAACCAGCGGATGGAAGACCTCTCCCTTTCTGCCTCTGCTTTTGCCTCTGTGTAACTCTGCCTTTCAAATAAATAAATAAATCTTTAAAAAACAAAAAGTTCAGTGTCATTATAAGAGAATTGCAAGTTATGTAGAGAATAAAGTAAGGCCCATAAATATAAAGCAAACAATTGATACAAATTTTCCCTGATGAAGCCCTGATTTTGAAACTACTCTATAAAGGCTGTATAAATCATGTATTTTAAATATGTTCACAGAACTAAAGGAACTCATACGGAAAGTATGAAAGGAAAGCATGAGATGATGTCTTAGCAGAGAGAATACGAATAAAGAAATTTTTTCTTACAAAAGAAACAACTTGAGGGCTGGCATTGTGGTACAAGTTAAGTCACCAATGTTGGATTGCCGGTTTGATGCCTGGCTGTGCTGCTTCTGATTAGCTTCCTGCTAATGCACCTGGGAAAGCAGAGGGTGATGGCCCAAGTGCTTGGGCCCTTACCATTTCTATGGGAGAAGGATGGAGTTCCTGACTCCTGGCTTCAGCCTGTCCCAGCCCTGGCTGTTGTGGCCATTTTGGGAATGAACTAGTACATGACACATTTCTCTCTCCCTCTCTCCCTCTCTCTCTTTCTTTCTCTTTTCCCTCTCTCAAATAAATAAATGAATGAATCTTTAAAAACATTTAAAAGGAGGCCATCATTGTGGCATAGTAGGTAAAGGCACTGCTTACAATGCTGGCTTCCCGTATGGGCACCAGTTCATGTCCCGGCTGTTCCACTTCCAATGCAGCTCCTTGCTAATGGCCTTAGAAAAGCAGCGGAAGAGGACCCAAGTGCTTGGGCCCCTGCTACACACATGGCAGACCTGGAAGAAGCTCCTGGCTCCTGGCTTTGGCCTGGCCAAGCCCTGGCCATTGTGGTCATCTGGGGAGTGAGCCAGTAGATGGATGATTCTCTCCCTCTCCCTCTCTCTCTCTTTCTGTCTCTCCCTCTTTCTCTATAACTCTTTCAAATAAATAAGTACATCTTTAAAAAGAACCAACTTAAAATTCTGGAGTTGAGGCTGGCGCCACGGCTCACTAGACTAATCCCCTCCACCTGCAGTGCCAGCACCCCGGGCTCTAGTCCCGGTCGGGGCGCCAGGTTCTGTCCCGGTTGCTCCTCTTCCAGTCCAGCTCTCTGCTCTGGCCCGGAAAGGCAGTGGAGGATGGGCCAAGTGCTTGGGCCCTGCACCCACATGGGAGACCAGGAGAAGCACCTGGTTCCTGGCTCCGGGTCGGCGCAGTGCGCTGGCCATAGCGGCCATTTTGGGGGTGAACCAATGGAAGGAAGACCTTTCTCTCTGTCTCTCTCTCACTGTCTAACTCTGCCTGTCAAAAAAAAAAATTCTGGAGTTGAAAAGTATAGTAGCTGAAATGAAAAACTCACTAGAGAGGCCCAGGAGCAGACTAGATCAAGCAGAAAAAGAATCAGCAACGTCAGTGGAGGCCGAGTGAGATTACTGAGCTTGAGGGATGGGAAGAAGGTGAGGAACATGAGCGGTCTCAGAGACTGTGGATGTTGTTGTGTGCACCAAAATATTCACAATGGAGGCCCACAGGAAAGGAGAAGGGGCATTGTTTTTTTTTTAAGAAATATCAGAAAACCTGCTGAATTTGGTGAACAGCATTCATCTGCATGCCAAAAAGCTCAAGGAATTGCACATGGAATGAATTTAAAGACACCTACACCTGGAGAAATCTGAATCAAAGATTGGAAGCCAAAGAGAAGCAGAAAATCAGGAAAACAGAAGCAGCTCCATGTACAAATGATCCTTAGTAAGATTAAAGGATGACTGCTCAGTATGAACAGTGGAAGCCAAAGGGCAATGGGTGGCATCTTCAAAGTGCTGAGAGCCACTGTGAGAACAAAGTTGCATAGTGGGAAAACTGTCCTGAGGACAGGAAGCAGAAACGAACAAAATCTGTATTTGTCAGGAACACATGTGACCTAGAAGAAATACTAACAGGAGTGCAGGCTAAATGAAACGATGCTAGACACTGACTTAGGTCTGTATAAAGAAATAAAGAGCATGGTACAGGGGATTACATTGGTAGGTACAGAAGACAGTGTAGCGGCTGGTGCTGTGGGGTAACAGGTAAAGCCACTGTCTGCAGTGCTGGCATCCCATATGGGCACCTGTTTGAGTCCCAGCTGCTCCACTGCTGATCCAGCTCCCTGCTCATTTGCCTGGGAAAGCAGTAGAAGATGGCCCAACTGCTTGGGCCCCTGCACCTGCGTGGGAAGAAGTTCCTGGCTCTTGGTTTCAGATCAGCCCAGTTCCGGCCATTGTGGCCATTTGGGGAGTGAACCAGCAGATGGAACACCTCTCTCTGTCTGCCTCTGCCTCTTTGTAACTCTGCCTTTCAAATAAATAAATCAATCTTAAAAGGAAAAAGAAGATAGTGTAAAATTCATTTTTTGTTTGTAAATATTTTTTCTTCTATTTGATTTCAAAAACAACACAATGCAATGAATATAAATCTATGTTGGTAGACATGCAATGTATAAAGATATAATTTTTATGATAATTATAGCAAATACTTGTAGAGGGGGAAGGGAATTGTTAAGAGGCCAGTTTTGTCCACTATTGACGTTAGTTTGATATTATGCAAGCTAAATTAGTGTAAGTTAAGAAGGCAATATGTAGGGAACCTCCAAGAAAAACTAAATCACAGTAAGAAAAAAGGATATGTAATTATTATTGCCTCTAGCAAAGGTAATTAGGCTACAGAAATAACTGTATTTCTTTGCAGAAGCAACAGGCTGAAAATGAAATGGAAGAAACAGTTCTATTTACCCCAGCATCAAAAATAATAACATTTTAACAAAAGAGTTACAAGACTTGTACACTTAGAGCAAAAGAAGTCATTAAAAGAAATTAGAAAAGACCTAAATAACTGGAAAGACATCCCACATTGGTGGATTGAAAGACTTAAATAATACTCCCCAGCTTGATCTCCAGGTGCAATAGAATACCTATTAAAATATCAGCTGATGTTTTTTGCACAAAGGGACAAGTTGATTCTAAAATGTATATGAAGTGTAAGTGGCTTCAAATTCCAAAGAGTCTTGAAAAAGAACAAAATTGGAGGACTCGAACTTACCAGTTTCAAAACTTCCGACAAAGCAGCTGTGATTGACCGTGTTACACTGGTACAAGGATTCACACACAGATCAGTGGAACAGAACAGAGATTCCGGAAGCAAATCCTACTTCTATGGCCATTGATTTTCCACCAAGAAGCCAAGATAGTTCAGTGAGGAAAGAACAACCTTTTCAGCAAATGGTCTGGGACAACTGGATTGACGTGCAAGAGAATGAGCGACTCCTGCCTCCACACAAATTAACCCCACATGTAAGAGTTGAAACTATAAAATATATATAAAGGTGTAAATCTTCATGACCTTGAATTAGACAGTGGTTTCCTAGGTAGACAACAAAGGCACAAGCAACCAAAGAAAGAATTAATAGAATTTCATCATAATTAAAAACTTTATGCTTCAAAGTATACTACCAAGAAGTTGAAAAGACAACCTATAGAATGGGATAAAGAAATTATAAATTATGCATCTGATAAGGGTATAGTGTTGAAAATATATAAAGGAGCAAATCAGCAATCAAAAAGACAACCTAGCCAAGCTATCAACCCAGAATTCTATGTCCAATGAAAATATACTTCATGAATTAAGGGCCAATAAAAGCATTTTCAGGTAAGACAAAAATGGAGGGAATCTATTGTCAGACTTACATGTGAGAAATAACATAGGGAATTTTTCAGGTTGTAAGAAAATGACACCAGATTAAGAACTGGATATACAAGAAAGAATGAAGGACACTGGAATTATTAAATATGGAAAGAAAGTAATGTCTCTTTTCCTATCATCTTAATTTAGTCAAATAACTAGAAAATGTCATCATTTCATACAAAAATTGTAACATCATAATTTTTAGCTTACATGTATGCAATGTAGTTATAAAACCAAATGATACTGGAGATGGGAGGTGGAGTTTACTGTTTTTCTTTATGCTGTGTGATGTGATGTAGTATTAATTTTGAGTAGGTTGTTGTATGTCAAGGACACACATTATAATCCTCACAGCAACTAATGACCGAAATTACAAAAAGTGTGTATGTGTGTGGGAAGCTGCCTAAGGCCCAGCATTTGGCACAGTGGTGAGGACACTGTGGGCGGTACCCACCTCCCATGTCAGAGTGTCGGCAACTGGCTGTGCTCTTGACTCCAGCTTCCTGCTTAACATGCGCCCTGGGAGGAGGTGTGTGCTTACTCAAGTAGCTGGATCCCTGCAACTGACATGGGAGACCTGGACTGGACTCCTGGCTCCTGGCTTTGGCCTATCCTACTTCTAGGTTATTGGAGGCATCTGGGATGTGAACCAGCAGCTAAGAGATCACTGTCTGTCTGTCTCTCTGCTTATCAAATAAAAATTAATACATGAACAATTTATAAATTTAAGGTATGGCTACGGAGGCATTATAGGGATTGAAATGGAAAAGAAATAGCAAAACAACAGGCCTGTGCCCAAATGCATCCAGGATTACATTAAAGGTGATGTTTATAAAAGACTACCAATACCAGTTGTTGGCAAGATTGACAGCAACTCAATTTCTCATGCATTGTCAATGATACTTTAAAGTGATGCAATATGGGCGGGCATCTAGCTTAGCAGTTAAGACACTCTCATCACATACTGGAGTACCTGGGTTCAGTACCTGGCTTTGAGTCCTGATTTTGGCTTCCTGCTAATTCAGACCCTAGGTGACAGTAATTGATTCTCCGCCACCAACATGGGAGACCTGGGTTGAGTTCCTTCCTTGGCCCAACCTGAGTCGCTGTGGGCATTTAGGGAGTTAACCAGAGGATGGGAGCCCTCTCTCTTTTTCTGCTTCTCTATCTCTTCTTCTTTCTCTGCTTCTCAAATAAGTAAGTAAAAAACCAAACACAATAAAATACAATGATAACAGCCACTTTGGAAAACTGTATAGAAGTTTCTTGTAAAATAACATCTGTGATCCGGCAATTGCATTCCTAGGTATCTGGCTAAGAGAAATTACAACATATATCCATAGAGAGGCTTATGGAAGAATGTTTGTAGAGACTTTATTCTTATTAGCCCACAACTGAAAACAACAAAAATGTTCTTCAACAGGAGAATCAATAAACAAATTCTTATGTGGTGAAAACAGTGGGCTAATACTCATTTGTATGGCTTTCACATTTTTTGCAACAAAATAAACTTTTAGTTGCACTCTTCATGAACTGTTTTGAAGAATCCTCTTACTGTGCCATCAAGGAGAATGAATTGCTGACATATGTGACAACATGATTGGATTTTAAAAATTATGTTACATGGAAGGAGCTGGACGCACAAGAATGCATAATGTTTGATTCTGTTTATGTGGCATTCCTGAACAGACAAAGCCAGGCTGTGGTGCCAGAAATCCAGCGCTGGTCGCCTAGGAGCATAGGTATTGCCTGGAAGAGGCACAAAATGGCTTTCTAGAGTGATGCATGTATTCTGTATCTTGACTGGGGTGGTTGTTACATTGTTTACATTTCTCAAAGCTGAATAAATTGTACTCTCAAAATTTGTATACTTCTTTGTATGTAATTTTTATCTCAAACACAAGTGTGTACAAGTAATTTAACAGATTTCAGACAACTGGAATACGAGGGTGCCTCAAAAAATTCATGGAGAACGTGTTTTATGAAAAAACTATGTGGATTAAAAAAATTATTGCACCAAAATAAATTTTTCTTTTAATTCTATTTTCCATGAACTTGTTGAAACATCCTTGTGTTTTTGCCTTTTTTTTTTTTTTTTTTGATAAATTATCTGCATGGACCAGTAGGGGCAGCAGGGTGTGGCACTGTTCAAACAGTGTTAGTTGGATCCCCAAAATAGGGCAACATGCTATGCGGAAGGAGAATTTCCTTCACCTAAAAGGCAGTGTGGTTCAAGGATTAGGAGCCAAGTCTTTATAACCAAGGGTTCGAATCCTGGCTCTTCCACTAACTTACAGTATGATTTAAGCAGTTTAGTTTATGCCCTGTGCCCCTCATTTCTTCTGTATAAAACAATGTAGGTTTGTTAGAAGTAAATAAGTTACTACATGTTAAGTGCTTTGAGTGGCTGGTACATAGTAAGCATTGCTATTCTTGTTTATGTACTTTCCATTCTTTTTTTTTTTTTTTTTTTTTTTTTTGACATATAGAGTTAGCGAGAGAGAGAGAGAGAGAGAGAGAGAGATATCTTCCTCCCATTGGTTCACCCCCCCAAATGGCCCTACGGCTGGAACTACACCAATCCGGAGCCAGGAGCCAGGCGCTTCCTCCTGGTCTCCCATGCGGGTGCAGGGCCCAAGCACTAGGGCCATCCTCCACTGCACTCCCAAGCCACAGCAGAGAACTGGACTGGAAGAGGAGCAACTGGGACTAGAACCCGGCGCCCATATGGGATGCCGGTGCCACAGGCGGAGGATTAACCCAGTGAGCCATGGTGCCGGCCCTATGTACTTTTCATTCTTACTGATTTCACTGTTACTCTCTTCTCTTTCCTCTCCTCACTGCTGTGATCGGAAAGGGCTGGCTGCTACATAAAGCAGTGCATTAGCCTCTTCACATTCTAATGCCTCTTCCTTCTGCTGCTAGCTCTCTAAAAGGAGTTTCCCCTCTCACCGTGCCAGCTCCTGCTCACCCTGCGGGACTGCTCAGGCTGCAGCTCGCCCAGGAAGCTGTCCTGGTTGCAGAGTCCAGCACAGTTTCCCCAGCATCCTTGCTTCACTCTCAGTGTCACAGTGATCAAGGTGGCGTGTGATTTTCTTCACTGCTTCCTATGCACGTAGTATGCTGTGTAAGGTCAGATATAATTTCTTATTTTTCTTTTTGCTTGAATCTTTGTCTGGTACAGGATAATACTCAGTCCATCCTTGAGTAAATGCATGAATAGTATAAAAACCTTCCGATAGTGATGTATGAAAATAGTGTCCATTCATCTGCTTTTACTGACTTTCACTTTCAGATTTGCATTCTTGGAATTATCCTACTTCCACTTCGTGTCTTACTAGTGGGGATAATTCTGTTGCTGGCCTGGCCATTTGCTGCGATTGCAACAGTGTGCTGTCCTGAGAAGCTGACCCACCCAATGACTGGTTGGAGGAGGTAAGAAAGTTATATCCAAATATTAGGTAAATCAAACGTTATGTCCAAGTATTAGGTAAATCGAGATTACAAAAAGGATTAGGCATAGTTTAGCCAGTGACCAGCAGTTTTATCTACTTGTTACCTACTCAGTTGCAGTCATTTACTTTGATTCTTGGATAAAACTGGTGTTAATTTAGCCTATGTAGAAACTACCACCCAAGCACATTGTGATAACCTTGTGAGATGTCATTTCCTAATGATAAAATGTTTCTTCTGCTATGCCCCGGAAGCAATACCTCTCTGGTTCTTGAACGTAACCCAGGTAACATCCTGGAAACCATTGCAACTGTCGCGTCCTTTGCTTTCTTTTGCTCTCTCCCAGTTTTCACATTTGCTGTTGTCCCTCTGCAGTGAGGACATGCTTTCTGCACTGGCGTCACAGCTGGGTCGACTCCGTTATCCTTTATTAATTAATGATTATTAGAACTTAGGATATAATTATTCAGATAACCTAGCTTTTCAAAAAACCATTAGCTTTGAGTCAGAATGGAACTGCGTCTCAAGCATCATGTGATAAGGATGGTGTTAGAGAAGAAACTGTGCATTAATGAAGTTCCCCGTAAAAGTTCACTTCTGTTGGACAGAACCAAATGATTGCCATCTGTGTGTTTTGAAAGTGGGGCCTGTTAATGCAGACCTCCTGGGTCCCACATCCACAGATGGGTTTCAGGGCACTGTTGAACTCTCTGAAAATTGTCTGCGATGTTTTTTTCATACGTGAGGGTGTGTTCCTTTCATCCTAATCTCAAATGTGGAGACGTCCTCTGAAATTTCTGAGAAACACTGTTCCAGAGACTCTTTAGGAGAGATTTAGATTGCTGTTCGGTTCAAGTTCTAATGAACAAATATCAATATCAAACACAGGGCTAGTTTGAAGTGGAAATGAAGCCAGTGGTGGAAATGCCCCAGAGAAGCCTCCACTCTTGCCCATTGCACTTCTTTGTTTTATAACTCAAGGTTGCGTTGCATAAAACAACACTTCAAGAGATGTTTTTCACAACCCACAAATTCCTTTTAAATTACCTCTTTGGTTTGCGTTGTTAGTGGCTTGTGAAAACCTAGGGTAATGGCAGCAATAGTCTAATCATCTATAAAATAGATTTAATAAATGCTGGAAAGGGGTTTGCTTTTGTCAATTCAATTGGTATCTTTATCTCCTCTCAGACAGCTCGTGTTGAAGTTATTATGTGGCACCAGGCTTTGAGTGGCTCTGAAGATGGGCTATTTTGAAACGTAGTTGTCAGAAGTTACATCACGCTAGATGAAAACCGAGAGGTGTGTGACTTCCGTGCAGGGGCGCCCTCCCTGTCCTTCTGTGAATCGAGATTGCATCTCTAAGTTTAAGGGAAAGTTGGGCAATACAATTCTCTGTGCCCTCTGGAAAAGCACTTTGTTGTTCTGTGTCCCGCTTCTCCTTGCTGCGAAATAGAAGTCACAGAAACGCCCTCTGTTCCCAACAGCTCCTCACTCTGACCGCGGGAACGTTGAGAGAATTAGGCAGGAAGGTCGTTTTTTAAAGCTCTCCTTAGATACCTCATGGGTGGTCAACACATCTCTGGTTTTTCGAGAAGAGCTGCGTGCTGGTTCACGCGCGGAGCTAGCCTTCCTGCGCTTGCCCTTGTGGGAAATGTGTTGTTGCTTCCCTGCGCAGCTGCACTGGTCAGGGTCAGGGTCTGGATCTTACTTGTCCTGCGTGTCGCCTCCAGTTCCTGGCACAGTTAGATGAATTAAGTAATCCTTAATGACAGACTCTTTTAAAAGAGTTTCTGTACTTATGTTAATTACTATTGCAAGCAACTGAGCCGATACATGGACTTCTTAAGATTCTGAATGACGGCTGATTGCCGTGTGAGAGTTCTGAAAGAATTTGGAGACACTGGCTTTGTTATTTATTACCCCAGGGTAGATGCCCGAGATGACCACTTTGAAGGCCAGTACTGACTGGGCTGTCTCAGTGGGGGGATATGTGTGGACAATTCTTTTTTTAATCCCTCTACAGTCACAAAATAATGGAGCTACTCTTCAGCCACACGTCCTAGGACAAATCATTTTACTTCTTCGTGTTTCAATTCCTTCATCTGTAAAATGGAGCTAAGAAGAAGTCATAGCTAGCTCATCAGATTAGCTGGAGATGAAAGAGATCAACACGTGGAAAGCTTCTAGAATAGTGGCTGGTACCTGGTAGAAAGCGCTTCCTGCAAGTATGAGCTACTCTTCTGAGCTCGTATTTTACAACGAGGAGCTCTGACATGTGTTGGTCTTACTGTATTTTAGACTCAAGTTCTGCCGCTGGCTTCAACGGGCACAGCTAATTATGCCTTTTTAATATTTATTTTCAAGGAAAATTGCTCAGCCAGCTTTGAAGTTTCTGGGTCATGCCTTGTTCTTCTCGATGGGATTTGTACTTTCTGTGAAAGGAAGGATTGCAAGGCCTTTGGAAGCGCCCATTTTTGTCGTGGCCCCTCATTCAACATTCTTCGACGGCATCGCTTGTGTTGTAGCTGGGTTACCGTCTTTGGTGTCTCGAAACGAGAATGCACAGACCCCTTTGGTTGGCAGTAAGTACTTGCAACATTGGCAACATATTTTCATGCACATGCTTTAAGTGAAAACAATCATAAATCATTTCACTTCTATTTCCTTGTTTTAATGAGGTGCTATTGATCTTGAAAGAATGAACTGATGAGCAAAAGACTAGAGACTTGCCCACCTGTAGCTTCCTAACTCCTTTAAAAACTCGTCTTTATCACCATCCCCCATCTTGTCTTTCTGTCCTCGTATATTTCCAGAAAGGTTGGCTTTCAAAAACTAAACATGCTTGATTTTTGAGAGAGAGAGAGAGAGAGAGAGAGAGAGAGAGACAGAGAGTGAGAGACAGAGAGAGAAACAGAGAGAGACAGAGAGCTTAACCAATGGATCTGCGGAAACAAAGGTTACATGCTATTTTATAATTTTTTCTTTAGGGTGTTAGGTGATAACTATATCAAGTCTTTTCTCTTAACTCTGCTTCCTTCATTACTGCCCCCCATGTCCGTAAGGGACCTGTGTGTAAACTGCACTGTGGAACAGTAAGTGTTTCCTGCCATAAAAAATAATGAAGCCAGCGACGTGTTGTTCCCACCAGATGCTGATTCCTCACCCTGAGGAATCCGTCTCCGAGTAACTGGTCCCAGGTGTCCCAGGTCACTGCCAGCATCGAGTGATGAGAGTGGCTGTGGAGGTTGCCTGTCGCTGCCTTGCTGTCAGGGAGACGTCACGGTAGTTCGTGTGCCTCTGTCATGCAGCGAAGACACTGCACCTTTTCTAAATGGTTACCTTTATTTTTATGTAGTTGAAATGTAGAGAGAGAATTCTTCCATCCACTGGCTCGCTCCTCAAATGCTCACAGCAGCCAGGATTGGGCCAGGCTGAAGCCAGGAGCCTGGAACTCTACTGGGTCTCCCACATGGGTGGCAGGGGCCCAAGCACTTGAGCCATCATCTGCTACCTCCCACGATGCATTCACAGGAAGCTGGATGGGAAACAGGAGCAGCTCGTCCTCACACCAGCACTCTGACGTGGCATGTGGGTGTCCCCAGCGGAGACTTAACCTGCCTGACCACAGCATCCACCCCAAGGCGCTGAATTTTTGTTTGTATTTTGATGAAGTTGACATGCTTTGTGTTGCAACAGATTTTTGCTACATTGAGGTTTCTTTTGCATGCGCTAGGAAGCTATCCATTTAGAAGACTGATGTGTTGAACATTTTAATGAAATGAGCAAGAACTTCCCTCTACTCATGTTTACAGTGAAGTTGGGTAATCTGTTTCTCTGTCATTTCTATAATAAAACAAGGTAAATGAGCAAGAACTTCCCTCTACTCATGTTTACAGTGAAGTTGGGTAATCTGTTTCTCTGGCATTTCTATAATAAAACAAGGTGACCTTGCAGTGTGGCACAGAGGTTTAATGTCGGGGGAGAACCTTGCGTTTGCTTCTCTTCTATTCTGCTGCTTTCTTCTATTAAATCAACGAAATATTTTTAAGTATAAATATCCACCTCTTCTCCTGAAATTAGAAGCTAAGTTCTTGTAAACATTTAAAATTTTATTTAATTAATTTATTAATTAATTTAAATATTAAAATATGGATTTAATTATTTAAATAAAATTTGATTTTATTTACAATTTTTTCCTTTGATTTGCTGTCATTATAATTTCCCATAAAATTTGTTTTATGATTTATCCAGTATTATTGCTGTGGTGGCATTAGCTGAAAAGACTTGGTTGTGACTTTATGTTTGTTTTAAAGGACTGTTACGGGCTGTGCAGCCAGTGTTGGTATCCCGTGTGGATCCGGATTCCAGAAAAAACACAATCAACGAAATAAGAAAACGAGCAACATCAGAAGGGCAGTGGCCCCAGGTAATGGGGCAGGAGATGGCCGTTTAAATATATTGAGGGTTTACTGTACATCTTTAGACTCACTCATTTGGATCGCCCTATCCTAGGTATTTTTAGTGTGACAGATGCAGCCAACATAAATGGAGCAGTGAGTATTTTGTTGTCCTCTCTCCTGTGAGATACTTCGTGGACTTGAGTGTATTGTTCTTTTTTATTCTCTGACCTCTTTAAATGATTTTTTTTTTTTTACCTTGTGTCATAAAATGTGATTCTCTGCCTGTGACTTTAATTACCATTCAATTATGAGTAATCATATAATTTAGTGCATGAGATACTAAAGCTCAATTATACTCAACAATACAGTAGACTTACTGAAAAAGTGAGTATGAATTTTAATCTTGCCCGAATTACTCAGGTATGTAGGTAGTACTTTTTTGGTCCGTGGGCATTTCAGAATCCCCTGTAGAGCTCCTGCAGAC
Organism: Sylvilagus floridanus; assembly: GCA_949820135.1. Taxonomy (NCBI): domain Eukaryota; kingdom Metazoa; phylum Chordata; class Mammalia; order Lagomorpha; family Leporidae; genus Sylvilagus; species Sylvilagus floridanus. Next base: position 54,977,705 of record OX463232.1, read on the forward strand.
TTGACCACCTCGCTGTTCCCTTCCCGGGAATGCATTTGAGGATGAGCAAGAGGCGACACTTCCTGCATAGTCAGCCTGGGGTGATCCTAGTCAGTCTTCCTCCATCTTGACCCAGTTGAAAACAAGTGATCCCTCACAGCCCCGCCGTCTGGTAGGGAGCTGCTGCCTCGGGTGCCATGTAGATATGAAGTACCAAGGAGAGTATGAGAAGCAGAAAATATGATTGGGAAGAGCCAGCATTTACAGTGAGGATTTTCTTTCTCTTTCTGGATCCGAGGAATGCATCTAGGATTGGTAGGTGGGATGTGAGGGGATAGACTTTAGCTCATTTTGCTCATGTTGAGGAAGAACTTCCTTTGTGTGGAGATAGAGTGGTCTGATTCAGAATCTTCTTCTAGAATGTTTAGGTATTGGCTGAGCAACCACTTGGGGGGGATATTGTAGAAAGAATTCAAGCACTGGAGAATGCTCCTGGACTCTTAATGCCTCTCCCAGCCCTGAGAATTTATGATTCTCTGTATTCATTTGTTGTTAGAAGCATAGCTGTAGAATTTCCACTGAGAATTATTATAAAATATGTGTCACTCACTGCTCTGAGTGCAGGGATTTTCTTTTTTATTTTATACACTTAGCAGTTGGCTCATGGCTGAATTTTAAAGGTTTCAGAAAATCAAGCTGTTATTTATTTAATGGGGAAACTATCTGTACTGTATATATTTTACACGGAAGATGTAAAGACGTTTATTAAGAGCTAAAAACATTTCCTCAAAAAAAAAAAAAGACATTAAATTGTATTCCATATGTCAGCTAATTCCAAGGAGCATTAAGCACATTGTGTTTCCATCTTTGTCCTCAAGGCATCCCTGAACTGTATGTTATGTGAGTGAGAATCATGTAATAGGAAAGTGGGAGTGAAGAAGTGGGACAGGACCCGGTTCAGGATGTGTGACAGCAGCATTCAGCAGAGCCTGATGTAACCTTGACCATGACTTTTTGTTATTTAGAATGTTCATCTCATCACTAAGTATATTCTTTATTCAAAGCGAAGTCCATTTCTCTGATTATCTTATTGGTAGTCAGACCATGCTTCTTTTTAGGGAAAGATAGAATAATCTGTTTATAGTTTGTGTGAGACTCAAGTGTTAGCCTTGTATTTCATTTCTGTTTTTTAAGTGTTCACAGCTGTTTATGAAATTGTAAGAAAGCAAGTAAAGAGATAATCTATTAACTAGCCTGAAATATTAAATCTGTTTCTTTTCTCCCAAGATACTAGTTTTCCCAGAAGGCACTTGTACTAATCGTTCCTGTTTGATTACTTTTAAACCAGGTGAGATAGATTACATTACATATTGTAACAAAGTAGTGTGGAAGATTTCTCAAATCTTGGATAGTAGTATAAACAGCAACTCTTTATTTTGCTCTGAGAATTTCTTCTTTTTGGATAAAAAGTGTCTAATCCACAAAACAATTTTGCTTTGTCTTTGCCGTATCATTACCCTTTCTTCCTGGTAGAGTCCCCTGCACCTTGCATGTGTATGTGCGCACGTGTGTGTGCGCGCATGTGTGTGTGTACCTGTGTGTGTTGCACTGAAACATGACATTTTAATTTTCCTCCAAAGAACTCTCCCAGACACCTGGAATCCAGAGTCACTAAATAGGATACCTTATTTTATTATCATGATAATATCTTCAAGCGTTCACTTCTGCTTATGGTTAAGAACTCAGTCCTGAGTGCTGCTTGGGCTGTAACTCGTATCACTGGAACATGCTGTGTGTCAGCTGCTGGAATGCTCAGCTCAGGGGCAGTTCTTGCTTCATGCATTTGAGCTCATCTAGATATTCTCATATCCTCTTGATCTTTGTCATAGCTTTTGTTTATCCTGTTGGATAATAGGTATTTTAGAAATGAAAACAGATGGAGGGATATGAAGGTACTTCAGAAAGTTTGTGGAAAAACAGAATTAAAAGATAAAGTTTATTTTGGTGCAAAAAATTTAAAATCCATGCATAGTACTTTCATAATAGTCATTTCCATGATTTTTCTGAAGATGCTTTGTTAATAAAGATGTAAATATTTTAAGTGAATTAGGCGCAGCATTTAACATTTTACTTAGCTAATTCTTAATGTTAAAATTCCTCGTTTTGACAAATACTAAAAATTTGCTCAAATTTAGCAAATAATTTCTTTTATGTATACTCAAACTGTATTTATTATGATTTTTTTCTTTATTGTAAAACTTTTATTCACATGAAAGCCACGTCATAAACTTTCCCTGTGGTTCTAGGAGCCTTCATTCCTGGGGTTCCAGTGCAGCCAGTCCTCCTCAGATACCCAAACAAGCTGGTAAGGAGACTATTTCACTGTGGGAAGAACTGCTCACATTCCACACAGTGCCAGGGCTCCAGGCCCCTCTTGATATTTGCAGATACGTGGCAGAAGCAGACTCATTGTGCTTACTACGTCTAGTTTTGAAACGTTTGCAAGATAGGCACCCATTTGTGCACCGGTGTTGAACATTGTTGTGCTATTACTAAGCTGTAGGAAGACGTTCCCTTAGTCTCTGTTGTCACTGGGGTGGGGTCAGTAAGTCTCAGATGTCGGACCTCAGTTAGGCTGGAGTGGAGAAATTTGGGATTCTCATTAAGCCTCGCCAGAGACTTTGCTGTCAGAGGTGATGCCTGGTGGTGGGGGTGGAAGCGGGAGCAGACATCTGGGAGCTGCTCAGTCCTTACCTGCTGTGTGACCCTTGGCAAGGAGCCTAGAATATATCAGAAAAGCACTTGGCACCCTACAGAAAGCCCACAGTTGGTTCAGGAAAGTGATCTCTTTTGTGTCTTCTCCAGGTATATTGTCATCTCTGGATATTGATTTTACAACCCTTTTCCTAAAGAAAGACTTTTGGTTCTTAGAGGAACATTCTTTATGAGGAATTATGCTACCTAATTTATTAGCTATCTATGATATTTAAGAAGTCTTGATCAATTCAACTTTCTATTCAGTGGCTGGTTTCCTTCCTCTCTCCCTCCCTCTCTCCCTTCCTTCCTTTCTTCCTTTCTTGATTTATCTGAAAGGCAGAGTTAGAGAGAGAGAGAGAGAGACAGAGAAACAGAGAGAGAGAGAGAGAGGTCTTCCATCCACTGGTTCACTCCCCAAATGGCTGCAACAACTGGAGCTGGGCCAATTCAAAACCAGGATCCAGGAGCTTCTTCTGGGTCTCCCACATGGGTGCAGGGGCCCAAGCACTTGGGCCATCCTCTGCTGCCTTCCCAGGCCATCAGCAGGGAGCTGGATCGGAAGTGAAGCAGCTGGGACTCGAATGGGCGCCCATATGGGATGCTGATACTGCAGACAGTGGCTTTACCTGTTATGCCACAGTGCCAGTCCCAAGGGGCTGGACATCTATGTATTAAACAAAAAAGAATTAAAATCTGTTAAGGTTTACTCATTGTACTTCTTCTACTCAGATGTTGTCACACTGCACTACTTTAATCTTTTCTCCCAAGAAATTTTTTTTTTTTTGAGAACAGATAAATTCTATTTCCTTTTTCTTTGGAAGCAAATTGATTATTCAGATATGTTCATATTAGGAAAAACCTAGCTGAGCATGTATAATAGTTTTCTAAAAAATTCAGAACTTGTTTCATCAAAAGATAGATGGTGATATAAAAAAGATGAATATTTGCTCTGTGGATATATAATCCAAGAATTTTTTATACCAGTTCACTGTTCTTAATAATAATAATATGCAGGGCTGGAGCTGTGGCGTAGCGGGTAAAGCCGCCACCTGCAGCGCTGGCATCCCCTATGGGTGCCAGTTCGAGTCCCGGCTGCTTCACTTCTGATCCAGCTCTCTTCTGTGGCCTGGGAAAGCAGTAGAGGATGGCCCAAGTCCTCGGGCCCCTGCATTTGCACGGGGGGCCCAGAACAAGCTCCTGGCTCCTGGCTTCGGATTGGTGCAGCTCTGGCTGTTGCGGCCCGCTGGGGAGTGAACCAGTGGATGGAAGACCTCTCTCTTTCTCTCTCTCTCTTTGCCTCTGCCTCTGTGTAGCTCTGCCTTTCAAATAAATTCTTTAAATAATAATAATATGCATATTTTAATTTTCAAAATGTTGCTTTTAATTTCAGAGGAAATGTACATAAATCCTAATGTTAAGATCTTTGTTTTCTGAGATCTTTTCCCTCTGGACTAACAACTTAAATACTTTGTTGTTGTAGGATACCGTGACGTGGACGTGGCAAGGCTATACATTGTGAGTCGCTCAATGGCTGTTACTAGTTTATGTGAATGCTATGTTAGTGAAGAACAAGGAAGATCATCTAGTCCTCTTTATTGTTGTTTTAAAAAAAACCTTGTTTTTCTAAAAGTAAAAATTCCTGATCAGTTTGAAATCCTGTAGCTGGTGAGTCTCTGCAGAGTCACTGTCTCCACGTGTCTCCTACGTGCAGAATTCTGGTCCTGTGTCGTGTTCAAGTGCGTGTCAGGTGTGTGTTCACCAGTCAGGACTAGTCCAGGGACGTGGTTAGTTAGCGTCATCCTTAGCTGTAATTTTGTAGCTTCACTTCCGTTGCAGATTGAGCATTAGCGTCTCCATCCTGATTTAATATCCGGGTTTGCGTGGTTGAGAACGATTCAGTCGGACGGCCTGAAATGGTCATGAAGGGCCTGATAGGAGGGGGAACTGCTAATGTGGCTTTCAGTTCTGCTGTCGGATTTTGAAAGCATGGGGTCAGCGGTTTCTGTAAGAACTAGAGAGAGGAAAGAGAGAACAGCTTCGTTATTCAGCTTCACTTAAGAGTGACATCAGCCTTGAAGAACAGAGCACGTGGGATCTTAACTTTTTCTCACGATCTTTGGTTTCGTGCCGCCTGGATGAGCATGAACCTGAGTGTCGGTGATGGCCCATGAGGACTTTGCTGGGGGCTGGCCAGTCTTCCTCTATGGAGGACCGAGCTCGGAGGGCACTGCTGATGGACAGAGAGGGCGGCCGCCTGGCACTGTTTAACAGGAAATCCTCCCAGCCTACGCTGGGCTTCTTTAGATGGCTTTTACATAATCCAACCAACTGCTGAAAGATTAAAAATACTGCATTATTTCTCCATTTGTGTGTGTGTGTGTGTGTGTAAATTGCTTTGCCCTAATACATTTAAATCAGAATAGATGGGCCAATGGAATAAATATTGACACTTGCAAAACATTTATATTCCTGTCGGGCTTCAGTCCTTGGTAGTAGCAACTAAGCAGATAACACCGACAAGAACGTGAATTGTAGAGGCTGTCTGGACAGTACATCATCTTAACTCCAGGAAAGCAGTTTGTTCATCAGGCTGGGATGCATGTTTCATGTCCGCTGGTTTTGTAATCGTAATTTTCAGCCTTTAACACAAAGGAGAATTAGGAAACACAAGTACTCTGAGAGTATTTTAGAGAAAGAAGGGCCCACGACTCAGGTGGGTGGCAGATTTATACTCCCCGGGATGTGTCATGTAATGGGCCCTTGACAGGGAAGCTCCTACAGAGACAGTGACTTGGGCTACAGTAAGTATGACTGATAGCTAACTTTCTATCATCTATCTATCTATCTATCTATCTATATATATATCTATATCATCTATCATCTATCTCTATCTATCTATCACTATCTATCATCTATCTATCATCTATCCATTATCTATCATCTATCTATCTATATCTATCTATCCATCTATATCTATCTATCATCTATCACTATCATCTATTACTATCATCTAAACTATCATCTATCTATCACTATCTATCTATCACTATCTATCAATCTATCATCTATCCATTATCTATCATCTATCTATCTATGTATCATCTATTGTCTATCATCTATTTATATCGATTATCTATCTATCTACCTATCTATCATCTACCTATTATCTATCATCTATCGATCTATGTATCATCTATCTATCTATCTCTGTATCTTTCTATCTATATCTATCATCTAGCTAGCTATATGTGTGCAGCAGTCTGGGGAGATGTGAAGGTCAAGGAGAAGGCATTCTGGAAGGGGTATCGGGGTAGGAACTAGAGTGGTTTCCTTCATCTCGTCTTCTACCCTGGGAAATGTGTGATAAAGGGAAAGGAAAAACTGTGGAGAGAACACGGAGAATGGGAGACGAAAGTATGCTGAGAGGCAGAGATTGCTTAGGCACATAAGCACACACGAAATCTTCAAAGTCCACGGTTTTGTTTTGTGCGGTGCCGCCTTGTGCTTCCCTGTGCCAAGTCTCATCTCTGGCTTTGTCTTCTGCTGTACTTAATGTTGGTGTCAGTGCTGTGTCTGTTACTTTGCTTTTTTTTTTTTTTTTAAGGATGTATTTGCAAGTGAGAGTTATAGACACCCACACCCACACAGGGAGAGACAGAGAGAGGTCTTCCATCCACCAGTTCACTCCTCAAATGGCCCCAGTGGCTGAGGTCAGGCCGGGCACAAACACAGGGACCATCTTCCACTGCTATCTTAGGCCGTTAGCAGGGAGCTGGACCAGAAGTGGAGCAGCTGGGACTCGAACCGGTGCCCACATGGGATGCTGGTGTTGCAGGCAGCGGTTTTACCTGCTCTGCCACGGCGCCTGCCCCATGTCTGTTGCTTGTAGACCAGGTTTCTCAATTGCCCTTGCTTCCATGCTATTCTAGATGTAAATTCTGTGGAGGAAACTTCACAAACCCAACACTTTTTAGACTAATAGAAACAGCTTTTCCACCCCTGCCTCTTCTCTAAGATTATTCCCCGAGGCTCCTCTTCCTGAAGATACCTGCTTTGGTGTGTAGTGTGGATAAGACAGGTTTAATAAAATCTTATGGGTAGTTTTGGAGGTTTTTTTTTTTTTTTTTTTTTTTTTTTTTTTTTTAACAACACTTGGAGTTTTCAGAATAGAATATCTATCTCTTTAAATAATTTAAAAACTATTTTATGGTAGATAATATAAATTGACTTTAGAGTTTATAGATTGTAAAAGACTTTGCCCTTTCATATTAACAATTTATAATTAATTACGTAAGTGATAAATCTATTTCCTAAATTCCTCCTTTTAACTAACTTCCTTGTTTAAACTCTTAACTTCCTCAAGTGTCCCTTCAGATAGTTTTTACAGATAAATCGAGTTTTACTTTCTGAGTAACAACTAAAGGAAGATTGATTAGCTGTTGCCCTGCGCGTGGAGTCTACTCCACTCTGCCCGATTTCTGGGCCGACTCTGATGAGACTGAACCAGCAATCAGATCCCACAGAAATTGTATCAGAGTCCAGATATGTGCTGGAGGCTGCAACTGCAAACCTCCACATCAGAAATTATCTCTGACAGGGTTGGTCAGCGACTTTGAACGAGAGCCTTTGTCTTCCTTTGCAATGAAGTTTTGAAACCTCCCAAAAGATTTCCATAGAACTCAAAACACTTATTCGTATCTGGGGCAATTTTTTAAATTATTTTCATTTCATGTGGAGGACAGAGAGACAGAGAGACCCTCTGTTTGCTGGTTCGCTCCCCAAATACCTGCATCAGCTATGGCTGTGCTAGACCAAAGCCAGAGCCCCGAACTCCATCCAGGTCTCTGATACGGTGGGCAGAGATCCAAATACTTGAACCATCACCTGCTGCCTCCCAGGATTGCATTAGCAGGAAGCTGGATCAGAAGTGGAGTAGCTGGGACTCAAACCAGGCCCTCTGAGGTGGCATGAGGGTGTTCCACATGGGAGCTTAAGCCACTGGGCCACAGGCCCACCCTAGAACAGTTTATCACATTGCTGCTTTCAAGGAAACTGTCGCTAATTTTGTGTGTTTGGGCATGTGTGTGTGTGCGTGCACATATGAAAAGAGTTTAGAAACCTGATATTCTACTCAGGAGTTTTCCTAAAATACAGTTATATACTTTAAACCGTGGCCCTGGGTCATTTCCCTAGGGATTTAGGCAAAATCCCTAGGGATTTTGGTGCTGTCAGGGAAACCTCACATCTGAGGTTTGCATGTGGAGCTGTGGCTCCGATTCACAACACATATTTGTTATTGCATTTCGTGGTTTAGCTTTTGAATGTCAGGAATAGTTCTAAACCCAAGAAGTACTGTAGGGCCGGCGCCGTGGCTCAATAGGCTAATGCTCCACCTTGCGGCACCGGCACACCGGGTTCTAGTCCTGGTCAGGGCGCCGGATTCTGTCCCGGTTGCCCCTCTTCCAGGCCAGCTCTCTGCTGTGGCCTGGGAGTGCAGTGGAGGATGGCCCAAGTGTTTGGGCCTTGCAGCCCATGGGAGACCAGGAGAAGAACCTGGCTCCTGCCTTCGGATCAGCAGTGTGCTGGCCGCGGTGGCCATTGGAGGGTGAACCAACGGCAAAGGAAGACCTTTCTCTCTGTCTCTCTCCCACTGTCCACTCTGTCTGTCAAAAAAAAAATACTGTAGCTTCAGGGTAGCATTTCTAAATGAAAAATAATACCTTGAGTATGCTGGGGGGAGTGGGGGGGGTTCTCATGTGTTCAGAAAGGATTGGGGACTGACGCCAAATGATGCATTGATTACTCTCTATGGACAGTCCTCTTTTTTCTCTCTCCAGCCTCCAGCTGTGCGTGCTGACCTTTTGCCAGCCCTTCACAAAGGTAGAAGTTGAGGTACGTCATTCAGAATGTGTCCTGGAAACCTGGGATTTGGCCTCGAATTTCCAGCCTAAAAACCAGATACAAATGTATCTTTAAAATACGCTCTTAGTGTGGGCACTTGGTCCTTGGTTAAGACTGCGCTCTGGCATCCACTTCCCATGGCGGAGAACTTGGGTCCCAGTGCTGTTATCTTCTCCTGATTCCCTCTTCCTGCCAATGTGCTCCCTGAGGGTCAGCAGGTGCTGGCTTAAGTAGTTGGGTCCCTGCCACCCACACAGGAGAGCTTGGATTGAGTTCCAGGGTCCTGGGTCAGGTCCTGCCAAGCCCTTGTAATTATGGGCATTTGGGGAGCAGACCAATGGATAGAAGATATTTATCCATCTGTCTCTCTTTTTCTCTTTGTCTTGCAAATAAATTTAACAATAAAATAAAAATAACTCCTGGTCTTTGACAACTTGTGTACCTGAATCCAAGTCTCTGAGCATCATGTTAGGAAACACCTCTAACTCCTGGGAACTTCCAACTGGAAACTAAGCACCGTGGCTGGCCAGAGAGTCACACCCTGTTCCCATCCCTTTCCTCCCCTACTGCTGACCTCTGCAGAACCCAGTGATGTGCTTTCACACCCTGAAAAAGCAGGTGACGGTGGCTGGAGGTCCCCCAGCTCCTTGAAGAGTGTGTGCTACGGAAGCCGAGAGGTGCAGCCTGCCTCGGGGAGGGAGGCACCGAGGTCACAGCCTCACCTTGTGCACATGGCAAGCCTGGGGCCGTCGTGTCTGGGGGGCAGCTCCTACCGCCACTCCCAGGAGCTCTTTCAGTGTGAGTTGCAGCGGCAGGTGGGCTGCGGTGGAGAAGTTAGAACATTCCGAAAACTCTGCCCGGATTTTTAAGATGCTGCAGGTTGGCTCCAGAGCTGTTTTTAGTTGCTAGATGGGATGTGGGATGGCCCTGAGCTCTGGATCTGGTGAGAAAGAGAGAGAGAGAGAGAGAGAGAGAGAGAGAGAGAGAGAGAGAGAGAGAGGTCTTCCCTCCACTGGTTCACTTCCCAGATGGCTGCAACCGCCAGAACTGGGCCAATTGGAAACCAGGAGCCAGGAGAATCCTCTGGGTCTCCCATGTGGGTGCAGGGACCCAAGCACTTGGGCCATCTTCCGCTGCCTTCCCAGGTGCATCAGCAGGGATCTGGATTGGAAGTGGAGCAGCTGGGATTTGAACTAGTGCCCATGTGGGATGCCGGCACCACACGCATTACACAGCAGTGCCAGCCCCTGCCCCTCCTTTCAATAGCTGCTCACTTGAGTCATGTAGCCCTGTTCTCTTTTTCCAAACACCAAGAAAACCCATACTTAGAACAGCCATACAAATCTGGAAAACCTCTCTCTCTCCCCCTCTCTCCATCTCTCTCACCCTTCCTCCCCCCTTCTCTCTCTCTCTCTCGCCCCCCCATCTCTCTCCCTCCCTCCCTTCCTCCATCTCTCTCTCTCACCCTCCCTCTCCCCTTCTCTCACCCTCCCCCCTTCTCTCTCTCTCTTGCCCCCCTCCATCTCTCTCCTTCCCTCCCTCCTTCCATCTCTCTCTCTCTCTTTCTCTCTCTCTCTCTCTCTCTCTCACATACACACACACCCCTCTTTCCTCTAATTTTACCCCTGTGCAGCTGAAACAAGATCTTAGCCCCAGATATGTGCAGATGCACACAGAGCCGTACGTCGCCGTCTGGCACGTGTGTCTCTCAGTGGGCAAACTGCATTCCAACACAAGTATGCAAAGTCCTCCTGTTTGAGCTCTGACTGCCATTACATTTCCTCTCTGCGTCATGGGTTTCTTCCTTTCTTTTTGAAATGACAGTGTTTGCATTCTCCAGCTGGTTCTGGGACCTGCTTGGATAATATTCTGTGGCGAAGAAAAGAATATGCCCTTTGTTCCAGAGCTTCCCAAACGCAGTGGCTCTCCGCCAGCGGACAGTAGCTGAGTCGGGAAGGATTTGAGGTCCTGGGATTGTGGCGTAGGGTGAGAGGGAGGGAATTTGTAGACTTGAAATTTAGTATTCTGATTTTAATTGTATTTCTTTTAGATTTAAGATGTTACCTTTCCGGCCGGCGCCGTGGCTCAACAGGCTAATCCTCCGCCTTGCGGCGCCGGCACACCGGGTTCTAGTCCCGGTCGGGGCACCGGATTCTGTCCCGGTTGCCCCTCTTCCAGGCCAGCCCTCTGCTGTGGCCCAGGAGTGCAGTGGAGGATGGCCCAGGTGCTTGGGCCCTGCACCCCATGGGGAGACCAGGAAAAGCACCTGGCTCCTGGCTCCTGCCATCGGATGAGCGCGGTGCGCTGGCCGCAGCGCGCCGGCCGCGGCAGCCATTGGAGGGTGAACCAACGGCAAAAGGAAGACCTTTCTCTCTGTCTCTCTCTCTCACTGTCCACTCTGCCTGTAAAAAAAAAAAAAAAAAAGATGTTTCCTTTCACGTGGGAGACTCCCAACTACTTCATGATATTGGAATATTTTAACTCCCCACCATTCAGATATAGCGAAAACTGTGTCTCAGCAGCCTTCCGTCTCTAAGGAAGCTCGCACGCTGGCTTGGGGCTTTGAGGGCCCGTGCACCACCTCTGGAGCTGCAGCCTCTTCAGCAGTGCGCTGAGCAGAATGTGGTTCGCAGTCTCCAGTTGCAGTTGTCTGGGAATTGGAAGCATTACCCTCACTTTTTTTCCCCACCTTTAAAACTGATGGACGATCTTGTGATTATCTTAAACATGTTTTAGGTCTTCTTGAATATTAAGTAAACCTAATTCAAGATGTATTATTCAAGAATATAGTATTAGTTTTATCGTTTTTAAAATAGACTGAATTATTAAAGGGCCCTGTTAGGCCCCCCTGCTCCAGTGAGTCATAGGACATTCCAGTACATCGCTGCTGTGCCCTTGACTTTCACAATGACTCCCAGACTCTGATTAGCAAGAGCTTAGGTATCTAAAATCTAATGAATGTCATATTCACAAGCATTTCCTCACCGCTTTCCTCATCCCACTCTGACTCCCCGAAGTAAAGACTTCTTTTTGGAAAGGTTATTATGTTCTTGACTCTCGGGTCTGAAAAATACAGTCAGTTCCAAACCGCATGCCCTGCGTAACTGGCCCCCAGCATCCGGGAGCAGTGATGCAGGCATGCATCTGCAGAGAGAGCAAGTCTCCCGAGAGTCACTCTTGCGTCCTCAAGCGATGTCAGTGCCTGAAGGATCTTGACCAAACGGCTGCTTTACAAACGCACCTGGACAGCATATGGCCCAGGGCGCCGGGAATGAGCTCGCTGGCCTAGGAAACACTGCGAAATAGGATGTAAGTTGGGAATCTGCTTGTTTATCTCATGAGAGGGAACATGTGCTAAGTCAGACTATTTAGCACCACGTGGGCAGCAGCTAGTTTATGAATGAAAACTGGCTGTCCAGTCAGTGTCTTTCTCCCTAGGCTGTGTATCATCTCAGTTTGCATTCAAAGTGAGTTGACTTTAGAAGCCACCCAGGACACCATTTGTACATAAGCATGCTCTATCTTTAGGGATATAGACAGTTTTGCTTTAGGAAAATTCTTTTAAGAAGCTTATGGTGAGATTCTCGTGGTGGATAATTTATTATCGTAAATCTAGAAAGGGTTTTTTTTTCCTTTTAAAAGATTTTATGATTTAGGAAAGTATTGTAATTAATAATGAGTGTTATATCAGTACCTATTAACATATTATATATATATATATCACTTTTAAAAATCTTCAGACATCTAATTACTTGGAAGGATCACATACCTTTGTATGGTTTATTTAAATATCCAGGTACACTAAGATTATTTCTAATTGTGAATTGAAAATGAAAACCTCCAACGTGCAAATACATATCTTTTCACACACGTGTGCACACCACATATATGCTTTATAAACAAAGGTAATTTCTTCTAGGCACAGGTAGAATTCTGGCATTTGTAAGTGCTGGCAGAGAAGTGGGGTGTTATAAAAAGAGTGCCATCTGAGGCCAGTGCTGTGGTGCAGTGGTTAGGCTGCCTCTGCCGTGCCGGCATCCCATGTGGGCACCTGTTCTAGTTGCAGCTGCTCCACTTCTGATCCAGCTCCCTGCTAATGTGCCTGGGAAAGAAGTGGAAGATGGACCAAGTGCTTGAGCTCCTACACATACATGGGAGATTTGGATGAAGTTCCAGGCTCCTGGCTTCCACTTGGCCCAGCCCCGGCCTTTGCAGCCATCTGGGAGTGAACCAGCAGATGGAAGATCCATCAATCTCCCTCCCTCCCTCCCTCCTTGTAACTGTGCCTTTCAAGTAAATTAATAATAATGAAGACGAGCATTACCTGGAGTTTTGGTTTCAGTTCTGTCTCTACCTACGTCGATGTGCTTGAGAAAATGACTTCACTCTCTCTAAGCCTACGTTTTCCCCGGCGAAACGGGCATCTGGGTGCCTTCTGGGATGTGGTACATGTTCTATGTGAACTGCCTTCCCCATCTAGATGTTTCTGTTTTGGGGAGGAAGCAGCAAGCATCAGTCATAAATATCTCCTTTATTTGCATTTTATCTCTGTGAACAGAGAACCACGGGAAGAACTGCACAGTTGTTGGATTGACCTTCTGAGACCCTTTTCTGTTACGAAGGAGACGATTGCAGAGCCGTCGCTCATCGGTCCTCTCTTGCTCAGCATCACTTATTTTGTAGACAGGAATGTACTTGATGTGGTCAAGGAACAATGACTAAGCCAGCGGCTGGTCCTGGGCATTTATGGAAAGTTCTAGTTCTGGTTAGTGGTGGCCTTAAATCATAGGCTGAGGACTTTTGACTTTTTCTTGTGTGACCTTCAAGGCCAAGAGGAGATGGAACCAAAGAGACAGATATGTCCGTTATTCCAGTCCTCATCTGGGGACGGGATGGTGCAGGGGAAAACACGGTAGAGGAATAGTGTTTGGCGGAGAAGGGTTGGCTCTGGGGAGCCGGTCTCCCGTGCAGTGAGAAGGAGCTGCTGCAGGCTGTCTTCTTCCTGTCGTTGGGACTGAGCCGTGCTTGGGCCAGTGGTGTGCGGGCGAGGTGGAATTGCAACTTGAGCAGCGTGGAGTCCGCCTGGCTTTCTTTGGCATCCCTCAGCGGTCTCCAGCAGGAGCAGGAAGGCAGGGTCAGGAGAGGTGACCGAGCGCTTGTGATTGGCACTGTTTATGGGCGTGGTGGCAACGAGAGCTTCGGGGTGACAGCAAGACTGCCCCAAGAGTCATGGGTAGGTTGGCAGGCGCTTGTTGCAGGAGGGGAACGGATCAAGAGGGAACAGCAGGTTCTCAGGTGGCCCTGGGCTGTGAGAGCCTACACAGGCCAAGTCAGGGGTCCGTGAAGGCGCTGTGATGGGAACCTGACTCCCAGGAGATCAGTGCCCGGTGTGTGTTTCCATGACTACAGTGGAGCTGAGGCCCAAGTCTGTGGCCAGGTGAAGGGGCCATGAAGTGAGGCTGGGGGGGGACAGCGAGAGCAGAGGGAGGCAGAAGAGAGCACGTGGGACCCTGAGGGCCCTGGCTGCTTACGTGTGTGTCAGAGGCGAGCACAGACGCGGGCAGCCAGGTTCCCATGGGTGATCTTCATTTCCAAGTACAGGGTCTGTCACACGTGAGCCTTTACTGGCTTTGTACACAATGGAAATGGGACGTGGAGGGCCCAGTTTATCCTAGAGGAGATAACTTTTTTTTTTTTTTGTAATTAGAATTTCCTTTGATTTCTAAGGAGACTTGGGACTGCCAAGGCCTAGGCGTGTCAAATCTAACCTGCTAATTATTTTGTATTCTCAGTGGAATTTTTTCCCTTGTGAATAAAATGCCATGCCAATATGAGAGTTACTAGAAGTCATTTAATGAAAAATAGTCCACGCATGAATAGAAACCAAAACCATGGTTCACTGTATTATGTTTGGGTAACAGTGTAGCAGTAATTTCTTTTCCAGGGTTTTCAGAATGTGCTTTTCTGAAAAAAACACATCTAGTGTTTTTTAAACAAGTGTCCATCCAAGTGGACACTTGTTTAAAAAATACAGAATTCTGTGGCAATTTAAAACTTTAATTACTTATGCTATTTTATGAAAATTGATTTCAATTTAGTTTTCTTCTTTGGATTTCTTATTTAGCAAATATAAGAAATGTTACTAGGTGAGGATAGAGGGAACTTTTAAATACTTATTTACAGAGGTGGTTTATGGTTCTGGATCTATAAGTGATGTGGCGACCCCTGGTGGTGGTTTAGTTTATTTCTCCATCTTAAAGAGTAGCTGGATGCTGGCAAACTGCACCTAGAATTCCAATGGGAAAGAACCTTGGAGACCACCAAGTCCAGGTTTTTCGGTTGGCAGGAGAGGGAACTGAGCCCGCAGAAGCTAAATGACTTTTCCAGAGTCACAACAGAGCCTAGGTAGCGGCCCAAGCCAGGTGCTTTCCCTGCAGCGTGCCCTTGTCCCCTTTCAGAGGAAGTTAATGAACGATCAGTGTGACAGTGAAGTGACAGCACGTTATTCCCTCATTCCTACACACTTGTGCTATACACGCCACTCATGTTTCTGCCTCCCCCTCCTCGCTCCCTCATTCTTGGTCTTGAAGGATCCTCTGGGCTTTCTGTGTGCTTTTAGCCACTTCCTCTTCGCGTGTCCCCTCCCATCCCAGGCATGGGCATTTGGTCCAGCATGAAGGCACCTGCATCCCATGTTGCAGTGCCCGGATGCCCAGCTCTGGCTCCCTCCACTGCAGGCCCTGGGAGGCCACGGGTGATCACTCATGAGTTCCTGCTACTCGTGTGGGAGACAGGATTTGATTTTCCGGATCCTGGCTCTTGTCTCAGGCTCAGCCCTGGCTGTTCTGATACTTGGGTAGTGATCGGGAGCCCTCTCCCTTTCTCTTTCTCTCTCTGTTTCTCAAATAAATAAAATTTAAAAAAGAAAAAAAAATACTTAGACTTGGTGCTGCCACTCCCTTAGCTAAACTTCATCTCTGAGTCACCAAGGCCCACGGGCATCTTAGCAGGATTTGAAAACAGGTCCCTTTGAAAAAGTGGGGCTTCGCTAAGCACATCTTTCTTTCTCATTCAGATTGAGGCCCTGCCACTGGTGTGTTGGCTGTGGCTATACTGTTATTGTTTAACCTCTGCAAGCCACATTCTTTATCAGATGGAAAAAGTAGAGCTTGCCTCAAGAAGTTGTTGACAGAGTTAATGGTGTAAAGCCCATACCCAGCACACAGTAGGTGCTTAATGAATGGTGAGTTACTGGTGGATTTCGCTCCCTGTACCATGAACTTTTGCCCCCTTGCATGGGGAGCTTCCTGAGGGCAGGGGTCTCATGGCTGGGCTTCAGGGCTTAGTGCAATGCCCAATGCAGAAGAGATGCCTCAGCGGTATTTGACAAACAGATCTGAGCCATGGGCCTTTGAGCAAGTCTCTCATCTTTGTGAAATCCAATTTCTTTCAACAAAAATAGAGGAAGAATTAACACAATGAAATAATACATATAAAGCACCCAGCATGGTACCTGGGCCATAGTTGTAATCCAACAAACAGAAGCTGTTAGTGGGGCCGGTGCTGTGGCGTAGCCAGTACAGCCGCTCCCTGCAGTGCCAGCATCCCACATGGGTGCTGGTTCAAATCCTGGCTGCTCCACTTCTGATCCAGCTCTCTACTATGGTCTGGGAAAACAGTAGAAGATTGCCCAAGCGCTTGGGCCCCTGCACCGGCGTGGGAGACCCGGTAAAGCTCCTGGCTCCTGGCTCCGTATTGGATCAGCCCAGCTCCGGCCATTGCAGCCATTTGGAGAGTGAACCATCTGATGGAAGACCTCTCTCTCTCTCTGCCTCTGTAACTTTGCCTTTCAAATAAATGAAATAAATATTAAGAAGAAGAAGAAGCTGGGAACAAGTGATGGTTTAATATTGGATTCTGTGCCCCCTAGGTAGAAGACCTGTGTGGAGTTCCTGGCTCCTGGCTTCTGCCTGGCCCAGCCCCAGCGGATATTTGGGGAATGAACCAGTGGATGGGAGGTCTCCCCCCTTCCCTTTCAAATAAACTTAATAGTTAAAAAAATATGGATCTTATTTAGGCAAGAGGAAGGTCCTATTAATCTTGCTCAAAAATATTTAATGAATTTAATATGGCACCAAAACTATAGAAAACTATAAAGACAAGGATGGTACAAATGAAGTATCACAGACTTTCAGGTGGAGAAAAAGTAAAATTAAAATGATAAAGTTTTTTTTTAAGCAGAAGAAATGACAAAATACAAAGTTTGATCAACTAATACAAATACGGTTGCTACCTGGATATAGAGGAGAGAGGAAAAGGATAAAAGGGGCATGTTCATGTCAAGGGTGGGGAGTGCAGCTCCGAGAAGGAGGGCTTAGCTCCAGCTGTGCAGCTTCCACAACTCCGGACCTTGGGCCCTTTCGCCCCGACAACAGGCAGGGAAGCGGCGGCCCGAGCCCTCCTCTGGAGCTGAGGAGCCCGTTCAGTGAGCTAAGGGATGCAGACCCAGGAGCCCTGAGTCCAAGCCCCTGTGCCTTGCGTCACATGTGCAGCCCATGCTCTGGAAAGGAAGGGGCGGGGCCTGTTGCTGGTGAGTTCGTCGTAAGTGGATTTTCCTTGCTTCTACCGTCTGAGGCCCAAGAGTTGTGATGCCGAGGTCTGTTTGTCTTCCAGTTCATGCCTGTGCAAGTCCCAAGCGATGAAGAAAAAAATGATCCTGTGCTGTTTGCCAGTAGAGTCCGGAACTTAATGGCTGAGTAAGTGTCCACATACGATTATAACCCAGTAAATAGTATGAAAATGGGGGGTAGACGTCACTTAACATAGTTTTAAGGCTTCCTGTTTCCCCCGAGGGGCGTCAGTCCCCAGCTCATTTTGGTAAGTAAAGTAATGCACCAGGGACACGATCAGTAAATCTAGACATTGTTCCCCTGCTGGCTGCCCCAAAGATGGAGGAAGGTCCTTGGCTGACCGGAAGAGATCAGTCAGTGCCTCCTGCAAGGTGGGCTCTCCAAGCTGACCCCTCACCGTGAGACGGCCTGGTGGTGGTCTCGGGGGTCCAGCTCTGGCCCACCTTCTAGTCCCGTAGTCTCTATACAGGAGACTCCATACAGGATAGTCTTCTATCCAGGGCTGGGAAGGAAACAAGATCCACAGAGACATGGAAAAGTTACTCCTGGAAGGGATGACTATAAGTTGAAGTTTTAGAAAGTGCAAAACCTAAAGTAAATCATTTCCTGCACATAAGGGCATTTTAACTCACACGTCTTCCAACTAGCTGAATCACCCCGTCTTGCCACGGGAGAATGCATTATACTGTACCTCCCTCCACCCGGGCAACCCCAGAGCACCACCCGTATGCACACACTCCGTGGGCTGCAGCGCCCTCAGTCACCCCTAGGAGCTGGTCTGGAGCTAACAGGGCAGCAGCAATGTTTATTCTCTTAGGACAGATCCAGTAGGAACTCTGAATTGGCCTTCAGAGCTGACTCTGGCTTTATGGCCAAATTTATTTACAAATGTATGCATGCTTCTTCCAACATATATCTTAACATTCATAGCAGAATCTATTCGTTTTGCAAAAAGAGTCTTTTACCAAATGTAACCAGGTGTGCTTGTTTAATCTAGTTTCTAGATCAGCTCCAAAATTTGCTTTTATACTATTTTTTTTCTTTCTTATGTTTTCATACCAGCTAAGGTCCAAAAGGTAGGCACTGAGAGAATTCATGTCAGCCATCTTGGCTTCCTAAAAACAGAATTTGCAGGTGTAGATGCCTAAAGGCCTTATATAAAGAGGAAAAGAGACTTGATTAGCTGTCCCTCCTCAGTTCCTTCTCCTCACACGTGAAGTGGGAACCAACCTCATTACCTTGCCCTTGTCATGGTTTTGATTATTTTTTTTTAACATTTATTTATTCATTTGAAAGCCAGAGCTACACCGAGGAAGACAGAGAGAGGGAGAGGGAGGGAGAGAGAGAGAGGAGGAGGGGGGAGCTGGGCCGATCCGAAGCCAGGAGCCTGGAGATTCCTCCAGGTCCCCTACATGGGTGCAGGGGATTTCCTACTGCTTTCCCAGGCCATAGCAGAGAGCTGGATCAGAAGAGGAGCAGCCGGGACTCGAACCAGCGCCCATAGATGTAGCCTTACCTGCTACGCCACAACACTGGCTCTTGAGGTTTTAATTATGAGATTCAAGGAGGGTACTATATGTGAAGCCTTTAACAATGCTAAAGGGCATGATAGATGTAAGGTGGTGGTGGTTCCAAAGTGCTGTGCTAGGCCCTTTGCCTGTGTCACCTAAAATTATCCTCACAGCAGCTCTGTGAGTCAGGAGACAGACCCAGCAAAGTTAAGTAGTTTGCCCCAAATTGTTGTAGCTTCTGATGGGCTGGGTCTCAACCCTGCATGTCCTGTTACCAAAGCCAGCCTCTGGGCTATTGTGCTGTCCTCTTTATCAGTGTGATTTCCTGAGTATCTTCTTACACCAAAATATTTACTCCAAAACAGCCAGGGTTAGGGTGCTGGTGTCCTGTACAGAGTGCTGGTTTCAGTCTCTCTCCACTCCCGATTCCAGCTTCTTGCTAGTGCACACCCTGGCAGAGAGCAGCTGATGACAAGGAGTTTGGTCCCTGCTGTGCACATAGGACACCTGGTTTGATTTTCTGGCTTCTGTCTTGGGTCAGGCCCAGCCCGGGCTGTTGCACATAGTTCGGGAGTGGATCAACAGAGAAAAGCTGTCTGTCTCTTTCTCTGTGCTTCTCAAATAAATAAATAAATCTTTAAAATTAATTAATTAAGAATAGTCTAGAAAAAATGTTTTAGATAGAACTCAGCATTTTATTCTGAAATCATTATTCAAAATCAAATATTCCTTCAATAAAATCAAATACAGTTGAAGTCATAACTTTATGATTTCCACTAAATATTTGTGCATAAAATCTTAGTGAAGAGGAATCATTCAGGAATTTATTTCATGTACTCCACAAGTTTTCCTCTGCTTTTTCAATTCTTATTCATATCTATCTTTTCCAAATCTAGTTCCCCATCTTTCTGTCTCTGAGCAGTAGTGAGGTAGGCAGTCGGAGTTCCACTGTCCTTTGAGGAAGAAATATCAGCTTATTATCAATTTGCTTTGATGTTTTTAGAAAACTGTATGTAGCAAGAAAGTGATTGTTAGTTGTAACAGCTGGAGAAACACAATAGCTTGCAGTTTGGATAGACAGCTCACTTGAGATGCCATCTTATCTGTCCAGAGGTCCCCCTGCCGTCCTTACAGTAACTCCGGGAAGGAGAGTTATTGCTATGTACAGACCAGAAAGGGAGGCCGTAGCTAAGTGCTGGCAGCTCCACATCTGGTAAAAGGCAGCGGGACTTGAGCCTGAGGGTTCTGTTTACTTCCCACTCTTCTAGTTAAAGCTATAAATGTGTGAAGATATAGAGGACGGAACTGAGCCTAGTGATTTTGCGAAGGAGCAGGTAGGGCTCTAGCTAGAGAAGCTACTGGTCTAAAAAGTCCTTAGCGCTCTTCCACTTACTGTTAGTTGTTGGGCGCTTCAGGCTCCTGGGAGAAAAATCATTGCTTTATGAAACCTTGCGTTTCGCTGTGCTTCTCCCTGTTTTCAGAGCGCTGGGGATACCAGTCACAGACCACACCTACGAAGACTGCAGGCTGATGATTTCGGCCGGACAGCTGACGCTGCCTATGGAAGCCGGGCTGGTGGAATTCACGAAAATTAGTCGAAAACTGAAGTGAGTGTGTGTGGAAGTCACTGGGCTTTCCAAGGGATCCTCTGTGTTTCTGCTCTCTCACTTTGTCGGTGCTCGGCTCTAGAACCCATATCAGGAGAGCCAGGGATGTGAACTGGTCTTCGATTTTATCCACCCAATTCTGTGTTTTCAGCAACAGTTAACTCAGAGACAGGGGCGTGGGTCATGGAAGGAGAGCCAGGGCTGGAAGGGACGTGATCCCCACTGATCCGAACTGCCAACTCTGCAGCAGCTCAGCGCAGCCCAGCCATCACGGGAGGAGGGCGTCTTAGCTGATGCTGGCATGTGGTGCCGAGCCCCCCGGGGGGAAACGTGAACTGACTAGTCTAGCAGCAGTTCTGACCATCACTGAATGGTGACTACTTAACCTAGATTTGCCTTCAAAAAAAAAAAAAAAGAGGTAAAAAGCTTTATGTGTGCTTTTATGATCTGGTTTAAACCAGTTGGAATATTCTCTTTGACCTATCTCGTATAAAAGGTGGAACCTAATCCTAAACAGAATTTATTGATTTTTAAAACTTATTTGTTGATTGATACAGATTTATTTTATTTATTTGAAAGGCAGAGTTACAGACAGAGAGAGACAGAGAAAAAAGGTCTTCCATCTGCCGGTTCACTTTCCATATGGCTCCAATGGCCAGGGCTGGATCAGCCAGAAACCAGGAGCCAGGAGCTTCTTCCATGTCTCCCAAGTGGGTGTAGGGGCCCAAGCACTTGGGTTATCTTCCACTGCTTTCCCAGGCACATTAGCAAGGAGCTGGTTCAGAAGTAGAGCAGCTGGGGCCGGCGCCGTGGCTCAACAGGCTAATCCTCCGCCTTGCGGCGCCGGCACACCAGGTTCTAGTCCCGGTTGGGGCGCCGGATTCTGTCCCGGTTGTCCCTCTTCCAGGCCAGCCCTCTGCTGTGGCCCGGGAGTGCAGTAGAGGATGGCCCAAGTGCTTGGGCCCTGCACCCCATGGGAGACCAGGAAAAGCACCTAGCACCTGGCTCCTGCCATCGGATGAGTGCAGTGCGCTGGCTGCAGCGCGCCGGCCGCGGCAGCCATTGGAGGGTGAACCAATGGCAAAGGAAGACCTTTCTCTCTGTCTCTCTCTCTCACTATCCACTCTGCCTGTCAAAAAAAAAAAAGGAAGAAGTAGAGCAGCTGGGACTTGAGTAGATACCCATATGGGATGCTGGCACTGCAGGTGGCAGCTTAACCAGCTATGCCACAATGCCAGACCCTATTGATTTTCTTTAAAAAAAGATTTATGTATTTACTTGAAAGGCAGTTATGTATATACAGAAAACGAATCTTCCATTTGCTGGTTCACTCCCCAAATGGCCGCAATGGCTGGGTCTAGGCAGGCCAGAGCCAGGAGCCTGAAACCCCATCCCTGTCTCCTGCATGGGTGTGGGGGCCCAAGCATTTGGGCCATCTCCCACTGCTTTCTTAGTGTATTAGCAGGGAGCTGGATCAGAAGTGGAGCAGCTGGGAGTTGAACCAGTGCTCCTATGGGATGCTGATATTGTAGGCAGCAGCTTATAGATCTTGGCATCTTTCCTGGGAAGGAACTGCAGAACCAGTTACTATGTCAGAGTTCAAGTTCAATGTTTGATACCCACTATAGAACATGTTACTTATATATTCCAGATAACAAAAATGCTTCTGTTTTGATACTATGGGCAGCATATTCTTTAGATTTGACAAGTTTATAAAGTTGCCGACTGTGAATAATTCGGCAAGTTAGTTCACTTGTTTAATTTCACATGGCAAAGACAGGATGTGGTGTAAGCTAAAGTGTAAGTTCCAGTGTTTTATCACCTTGATTTTTATGGCTAAAATTGGAGCAGCTGTATTGAGCCTAATGAATCTCCCATCACAACGTTGTGAGACATGAACTTGCCATCAGCCTGAAAGCGCCTTGATGGAAAGAGCTGTAATTTCTTTTGTAATAAGTGCATAAATACGATTGATTTATTACATAATGGTTAGGTTAAAATGTGCTTTCTTAAGTTTTTTCATGAGTCACTTGTTATTCCAGTACATTGTCATTCTTCTCATTGACTTTCCTTTCTCTAAGACATTTGGAATAATTGTCAGTTATACTAATGTCCTTTAACAAATGAAATGCTTGCCTACATGTCCTGTATGTAGTTTTCACTACCTATTTTATTCTGCTTTGCAAAGTTACCACTTAAAATGCTTTTTTCTCCAGCACATTAATAAAACAATGTACATAGAATGTCTCTGAGAATTGTGAACAGTGGATGACATGCATTTCTTCTTTGTTTAGATTGGATTGGGACGGTATTCGCAAGCATTTGGATGAATATGCATCTATTGCAAGTTCCTCAAAAGGAGGACGAATTGGAATCGAAGAATTTGCAGAATATTTAAAGTTGCCCGTTTCAGATGTCTTGAGACAACTTTTTGCGCTCTTTGACAGGGTATGTTAAAATTTAATTTCTAACGTTTTTACCTTTCCTATTCCCACAGAGCCTAAATCAATATGGCAGGCATTTGAAAAACTTGATAGGTCAGTGTTAGAAGATTCAAGACTAAAGCTATGGGCTAACAGCATGATTTTGTTTTTACCTTGTGTGTGTGTGTGTGTGTGTAATGCAACATGTATGATAATGTCTATTTATTTCAAATATTAGGTCAGAAATAAATATTGTAAGCATATAGCCATATTTGTAATATGGAATTGTAATATGGAATTGTACTATGGAATTGGAATTTACTTAGGAGTTGGTAAGAATTGGAGACTTTGTATCAAAACTTCTACATTGATGACCTGGGTGGTGATAGTCTATTCTGAAGGCTTTTGAACTTGCCCCCAAACATATGAAAACCAAATAGATGTTATTGCAACGATGTTTTAGAACCGAGGTTTCAGTTGGAATCTGGTCTCTGCCATTGTCCTGGGGCTACGGCTTGCTGCTTGTGAACATGCAGTGAGATCACTGAATTGTCAACAAGTTTTCTTAGGAAAATAGATCACCTACTTTAATTTTTTAATATATAAAATTGGTAGAAAAATGCATTCTTTTCTTTTCACTATACTTCTGTGACTTCTAAAGAAGAGGCACAGAACCAAGCATCTCATAGAGGCTCAAGTCTCAGAGGCTAAAGAGTCTCTCTTGGCTAATACTACATTCCAAACACACAACATGCGCTGAAAAAAAAAATTCCCGTAATGCTCTTCCCGCACCTTTAACTCCTGAAAATCACTGATCTGTTCTCCACCCTGTCTCACTTTTCCAGATGCCTTATCAATGGGCTCAGATGGTAGGCAGTCTTTGGAGGCTGGCTTCTTTACTTACCATAGATGCTAGACCTCTCAATAATGTACTCCCTTTGATTCCTAAGTAGTATGCCATTGTATGAATGTAATGTGAGCTCCTACCCAGTTGAGGGACATTGAGTTTGTGTCTAATTGGGGGCAGCTTTGAATATAGCTATAATCTAACATCCCTGTATGCTTCTGTATTAATGTGGGTTTTCATTTCACTTGTGTCAATGTTTAGGAATGTGAGCTCTATTTTCCATTATCTGAAGATGCCTGGATTTGCGTTCATTTCTGAAAAACATTTTAATTGTACAGGGGACGTCAGTAAGTTTCTGGAAAATGGAATTAGAAGATAAGTTTATGTTGATGCAAAATTTTTTGAAATCCACTCATAGGATTTTTTTTTATATTATACATTTCCCATGAACTTTTTTTTTTAAGATGTATTTATTTATGGCAGGGGGAGGGGAGAGAGCCTCTCATCTGCTGGTTCACTCCCCCAAATGGCCACAACAACCAGGGCCGGGCCAGCCCAGAGCCAGGAGCCAGGACCTCCCTCTGGGTTGGCATGAGTCCAGGCGCTTGGGCAGTCCTCGGCTGCTTTCCCAGGCGCACTAGCAGGGAGCTGGATCGGAAGCGGAGCAGCCGGGGCTCTCACTGGCACTCCAAGGTGGATGCTGGTGTTGCAAGTGGCAGTTTACCCTGCTGCACCCTCATATGTCAAATGCTGTGTCATTGTCTTTCCTCACCAGCCCCCCTGCTGTGGTATTTTGTCCTGAGATAGCTCTGCTTTTCATAGTGTGATGAAGGATTCTAGTAATCTGGAGAGAGAAAGGGAGATACTAAACTGGGCTTATTCCATCTTGGCTGGCACCAGGAATCCCAGTTCCCATTATCCACCAGGAAAAGATATTTTTTTTTTTTTTTTTACAGGCAGAGTGGACAGTGAGAGAGAGAGACAGAGAGAAAGGTCTTCCTTTGCCGTTGGTTCACCCTCCAATGGCTGCCGCGGCTGGCGCGCTGCGGCCGGCGCACCGCGCTTGTCCGATGGCAGGAGCCAGGTGCTAGGTGCTTCTCCTGGTCTCCCAAAGGGTGCAGGGCCCAAGCACTTGGGCCATCCTCCACTGCACTCCCGGGCCACAGCAGAGGGCTGGCCTGGAAGAGGGGCAACCGGGACAGAATCCGGCGCCCCGACCGGGACTAGAACCCTGTGTGCCGGCGCCGCAAGGCGGAGGATTAGCCTGTTGAGCCACGGCGCCGGCCAGGAAAAGATATTTTACAAAGAAATTATGGCCTGATGACTGCGACCAGGACAGGCCCTCCTCTCCCCGCCCCTCCGGCCCCCCAGAGCACACCAGTGTTCCTGGTGACTTGTTCTGTGATCTGGAGGAACCATCCTTCGGCACGACGCTGTGCAGCAGCCCTAGCAGGCAGCGCGTGGGCCTCTCTCCCGGGCTTCTTGCAGCAGGCAGTCTGTCCCGTGTGAAATGGGCATCGCGGCCGCAGTTACCTCCATGAAGTGCAAGGAAGCTTCAGGGGAAGGGGGAAGGCAGGTATCGGATGTAGCTGTGCCAGCTGGAGGTACCTGTCTCTTGTACGATGACTGCTCCATCTGTGAGATTCTTACAGCATCCTCCTGTGCAAGTAATTTTAAATGGACTATCTTTGTATTTGGGACTGGTGATGAGATGGAGTGTGGAAGGGACCCACAAACAAGGGCAGGAGGTGGAGAAATGGAAAAGGACATGAAAAAGGGACAAGGTGGGGTTTCATAGCACATCTTAGATTCTGTGCTTACCATGATTTTTAATCAAAATTAAAAACAAAAAAAAACAGCCTATAGAGATCGCCCTGTCCTTCAGGTAACAAACTGTCGTAGCTAGCAAGGACAGAATTGTGATGACACGGGTTCCGTCTTTCCGTGATGGATGGCACCTGCCAGCCTGCCCCTTGCTTCTGTGGCACAGGAGGGAGGAGTGTCAACCACCAGGCAGCTGGGGTGACTCACCCTGAACTGGAGGAGGCAGCTGGCCCCAGGCACCTAATCAGGACACTTGTGAAAACTGCAGCCTGTTTGGTCCATCACATTTGTGCACGGAGTGCTTTGACAGGTGCACAGATCATTCGGAACTCGGAGTTCTCCTTACTGTTTTGTATGGTGCGACCTAGCTCCATGTGGAAACCATACACTGGCCTTTCAAGTGCTTTCCTTTTGGTCTCCAACATGCTGGAAGGTCAAGAAGATAGTCTGAGGGACTAACAAGTAATGCTTGATACTCCTTTCCTTCCTCCTCTCTCTCTGTCTCTCTCCCCACCCCTCCCCGACACACCTGCATGTCTGTGCCTGTGAAGATCTGCCTTGTTTGGTTTTGCAGAGCTGGATTGTGCAGTTGTTGCTAGGCCTGGGGTGCATCCTTCCAGGCTAGGCTTGTTTTCTCCATCCCTGTAGATGACTCAACCAGGAAGCTTGGGAAGGCCAGGGAGCTCAGCCACCCAGCTTGCTCTCCGAGCAGCTTATCTTACTAAACACAAGGCTTGATGCAGGTTGAGGAGTGGAAGAGGGAGGGTGGGAAAGAGAGAGGGCAGGTGTTCCCTAAGCAGCTGCAAATTCTTGCCTGCAAAATCCTCCTCCCTTCTCCCTCCTTTTCTATTCTCAGTCTTTCCCCAAGTCGAATGCAGTCTGTGGTTGGAACTTGGGGGCTGGAAGGAACAGCTCAATTTCTCTCTGCCCTCCCCTTACTCTTCCTTCCGGCCTGTATCCTTGGCTAGTTTACAAAAACATCATAATGGGTTTGTTTCAACTTGTCCTAAAAAAAATTGATGCTGTTACCTTCTTCTAATAAGTTCCTCAGATTCTCCGAGAGCAGATGGTTTGAAGATCTGGTAGAACTGTGGTGTTCATCACCAAAGCATGGCGCGGTTCACTGGTTTGGGGCATTTCCTCTGAAAAATTCCCATGCCTGTGGGGGAAAGACCTTTCATCTTTGGGATTGATTCAGTTTCTCTGTTTCCGTGGACGGGTCCTGAGCTCCTTGCATCAGAGGTTAACTGGGGCTTAGTCAACTGTCCAGACTGTAGAGTGGGGGACCTGACCCGAAATAGTGGTTTAAACTATGGCTTCTCAACACTTTTTGTATGCATAATTGAGGTTATTAGCATATTTGAAGGGACTTAAAGACATTTAAGGAGACAAAAAATGGCACTGGCTAGGGCAGAAATATTTAAGTCGTTTTTAGACTGATACGATGTTTTAGCAGCATCGTAGTTCTCCTGCAGAATGGTTGTGGAGCTGAACTGTGTACCCCTTGATAGCAGCCTCTTGTGAACCTATGAGGAAAAGGCTCCCAAAAGCTCAGTGGGACCATAGGTTTATTGCTAGCTCTGTCACCTGCCGACTCTCCCACACTGCATCTCACGCTCCAGGCAGCTGGATGCTGTATCTGACACTACTACCATGACACCGTGACAGCAAGAAGGCTCTCCTGGCAGAGCTGGGAACCTTTTTCTGTAAGGGGCCAGATAGGAGCTATTTTTCACTATGCAGGCCCTATGCTCTTTGTTGCAACTGTTTACCTCTGCCACCGTACATGGACAGCATGTAGAAGAATGGGCAGGTGCCGGTTGGGCCCCCCCAGCTGTCAGTTGCTGGTTCCTGCTATGTTTCCTAAGCTAACGAAAGCAAAGCATGCTGGCAGGTTTGAGGAACGCATTGAGGTGGTCCTTCAATTGAAGAATCGTAGGCAGCGTGTGTAGTGACAGCTGTCCTAGTTGGTGGGATTCTCCACATCTGATTTAAAGGCAATTGCTATGATTATTCTTGACTGATCTCTGTGTCTACTGTTAATATTCTGCTACTATACGCAAAAGGGGTGCAGAACAGAGAGGAGACGGTGTGGCTTCGAGTCCGTATTCTGTCTCCTCTCTGTCCTGCACTCCTTACCCTTGGTGCCCCATGCAAGGAGGTACCAGTCGGTGCCCTTTTTCTGGCAGCCACAGTGCTGACGAGTGGTGTGCCATCGTCTTCACAGACGAGAGGAAAAGCGCCAGGGCCATCCGATGCCCATCCCTCGGCTGTGCCCTGCCACAGGCTCGCGCGCTCTCTCCACCAATACTGTTCCGCACCTAGTGGGTCCTTGCCTTGCAAAATTTAGGTGGATGGTTAATATTTTCACTCTTATAAAAATGAGTGTGGCTCTTCCCATTTTTGCTTCTCTGGAGTACTCTGTTCTGGGCATTTCTATGGACTTTGATTACATATTGGACGGGAAAGGTCTGTGTACACTTTAGCACTTTGGCAAGGTAGCCTTTTCGGCCATTGTAAACTTCTGTAGATCTTTTATTACCGTTTCACATTATGTGGAATGCCTGTGTTTCTTTATCCCAGGTTCTTCCTGTCTGCCCTGTTCTTGGTATTGGTTCAAGTGTAAATCCTGAGCGCCAGAAATAACAAGCATCCCTGTTTGCCTCTTCCTGTTGGAGAGGCGGGTGCTGCAGGAGATGTTCCCAGGCCGAGGGAGGAGAGGACCCGAAGTGGCTTCAGTGGATGGAAGTGAGCGGCATCGACTCCATCCTTTACAGGCCCAGTTCAGGGCTGAGAGCTGGCAGTATTTCTGAGTTCAGTTGTAAAATGTTCATCTCGATTCCAGTCCTAGTGAAGTCGGATTTGTTATCTGAAGTCCATTCTGTAAGTGACCAAATTTGCAGGAAAGGGCTGTAACTTTATAGGCAGACAGATGAACTTTTCCGTCCAGCTGTACAAGTTGTCCTGAGCGTTTGATAGTCTTCTTTGTCTTAGTATTTCCTGCTTCAGTTCTCCGATGGACTTCGCTCCCCTATTTCAGTCAATCACAGCACTTTCTCTGAGCGTTGGTACATTAGAACTATCCATTGAGACATGAGAATTATCTGCTTTATTTTTGGTCTCTCAGTGCAAGGATTCCTAGGAGGTGAACAGAGAAAACAAGAGACTACAGCAATTAAAACTTAATTTTTTTAAAAAAAAGATTTATTTTATTTATTTGAAAGACAGAGTTACAGAGAGAGGTAGAGGCAAAGACAGAGAGGTCTTTCATCTGCTGGTTCACTCCCCAAATGGCTGCAACAGCCAGAGCTGGGCCAGGCAGAAGCCAGGAGCCAGGTGCTTCTCCTGACTCTCCCATGTGGCTGCAGGGGCACATGCACTTAGGTCATCCTCCACTGCTTTCCCAGGTGCCTTAGCAGGGAGCTGGATCAGAAGTGGAGCAACCATGTCTTGAACTGGCGCCCATGTGGGATGCCAGTGCAGCAGGCCAGGGCTTTAACCCACTGTGCCACAGCCACAGCCCCAACCCCAAAACCTAACTTTTTTTACTGGAGTAAGTGAGCAGTCTGGCCTCCTCCAGGGGCACAGGGACGTCAAGAATGGGGCTTCATGAAAAACAAATTGTGTCAGAGCAAATTCACTTCCTCTGTGATGGAGTGACAGTCGGAGAGGACAAGGATAACCAGATGGTCTCTCTATGGAGCTGAGAAAGACCTCTGATTTCATCTATGTGACATTCTTACCAGCATTTAAGAAGGTCTGGTCCTCACCACAGTGCAGCTGGGCGAGAGCTGTGCCTGTGGTGGGCGTGGTCACACTTCTGTTCAGTCCCCTCACCTGGGAATTCTGTTTGGAAAAGTGAGGGGCGGGTGGGATAGGTTGCAATTAGCAGGACTCGTTAAACCAGATAACGTGTCAAATGGGGCTGAGGGTGAGTCAGTGTGTCTTTAAAGGTTGTAGAACCAGACCCAAGATAAAGAACAGTTACATGAATACACAAGTATGGCATGAAAAGGCTTAGGTGCCAGGAGAAAACTAAGCGCTACCTAAGAATGGTCCGCTCTCGCTGTTCCATGGGGCTGAACATCTACACTCAGACTTGTAAAGCTAAGGGGACATTTGGTGTCAAACTATCCATCCTCCTCTTTTCCCTAGAAGGCTGCCAGCCAAGAGAGAGTTACCTGCTCAGAGCCACGCAGCCGACTCTATGGTTCACAGAATTCCTAGTTTAGTGCCTTTCTAGTACAAATGGTCACTGTTGACTGTTCTTTTAAGTTTCTAGACACATCTTTTTATGTATGATGTAATTCACCTAGGTTCATCTAGAGTTTCCTTTTCTAGATTTTTCGTATCATTGGAGTCACTCAATATATGGGCTTTTATTTCCGGGGTCTTTCATTTGCTACAGTGTTTTCAGGTGCACTCAGCTGTAGCAGGTGTCAGTAATTCACTCTGCGGCGTTGATGGAGCCTATTCCTTTCTATGGCTAGATCACATTTTGTTTCTCTCTGCACCCATTGGTGGACATGTAGGTTGCTTCTACTTTGGAGTTATTATGAGTAATGTTGCTAATAACCTTTGCGTGTCATTGTTTACTTTTTAAGTTCAACAACTCTCCCCCTCGCCAGCCCCCCCTCCCAGGTGGAGGTGATACTTTCCACCAGGTGTGGCTGCTTCTCTGGCTTTTTTCTCCAGGCCTGGCCAGCAGAGTTCCCCTACACAAGAACTAAGGTTGCTATTAATGTTCTAATAACTAGCCGTAGGGAATTAAATATCCCAGAGAAAAAGGGCCTCGTTAATCTAATAACAGTCTTTTGTTCTATGACGGCTTATAAGGAACTGTTACCCAAATGCCCTTCATCTTCACAGAAAATAAATGAAAGCAATTGGATTTGAACTGCAGCAAATAAACCACTTCAGATGGGCATAAGGAGGCACGTTTCATGTGACAGTGGATGCTATCAAGTTAATTCGCAATATTAGAAAAACAAAGCCCATGCTGGTTCCTCTGGGAGGAGCTCGTATGAATGGATTTAAATCTGAGGCCGGATCCCCTAAAAGCAAGACAGTCTTTTCGTGGGACTCTTTCTGCATGGTTGCAGAAGATATCTGTCCTTCCGCTCCTACACTCGCCTGTGAGAGGGATTCTGCTGCGTGGCCGTGGCAGTGGGATTCCACCTCACCAGTTCCCTGATCTTCCGTCACCCTGGCAGGAGACACCGCACGGAGTCCTACCCACCTACCCACTGCCTCTTGAGGACGCTCCCTCCGCCAGCACCTCTCATTCTGTTCTGTTATCCCTTTACACCCCTTGTCTCGTGGAGAGCCTGGCAGCAGTGGTCCGGCCGACACACAAGCTCTTCTCTAAGTAAAGGCCCTCCTTGCCTTTGCCTCCGCGGAATTCACTGGTTTGATAAAACATACATGGGACTGGCCTGTGGGCTTGAATAACAAGCTTAATCCTCTGAGCCTGGATCCTCCCTCCCTCCCTCCCTCCCTCCCTCCCTTCCTTCCTTCCTTCCTTCCTTCCTTCCTTCCTTATTACAGAGAGAGGTGAGACAGAGAGAGAGAGAGATCGATCTTCCATCCGCTGCTTCACTCCCCAAATAGCCTCAATAGCCAGACCGGAGCCAGGAGCTTCTTCCAGGTCTCCCACATGGGTCCAGGAGCCCAGAGACTTGGGCCATCTTCCACTGCTTTCCCAGGCACTTGAGCAGGGAGCTGGATCGGAAGCAGAGCATCTGGGACTTGAATCGGTGCCCACATGGGATGCTGGCGCTGGAGGCCTTAGCTTAACCAGCTGTGCCACGGCGCCGATCCCAGAGGTTTTATTTCTTTATTGGGAATACTTGTATAAATTCCAGAGGAACTCTGCAGAAGCTAAATACCAAAGCATATTATATGCAGATGTAATGAGTTAGTATTAGTAGAAATGTGAACATAGGCTTCAGATTATAATTACAACCAGTTTTCTGTGAGTCTCCTTGATCCTTGAGAACCACAATCCTGTTGTATCCTAGGCACTGAGTTCAAGTCCTGACGTAGCATCATCAGATTAAATCACTTTATTGTAGGCATAGAAGATGCCATTATTATCATTTTGTAGTCTTGAACTTGAAACTCCAAGTGCTAGATGACATAATAGTTTATTCATGAAGACCGGACCACCTTTTCCTGAGTTTACCAATAGCACTTCCAAAGATTTCTGGAGGACTGGTACTCTGACTCAACCTAGGGTCGAGTGTAGAGCTTCTCAAAGTATTCTCTGAGATGACTCGTCACAGACTGACTTCTGAAGACAATTATTAAAAATGTAAAATCAAATCTCACAAATGCAGTATAGAGGGGGGAAAAAGCCAGACACCTAAAACAGAAATGAAAGAGGAGACATAAATAACAATTTTGCAGAAATAAAAACAAGTGAAAATGAGCACCCTGGACAGTTGTCTGCCAACAAATTGGATCAATGAAATGGACAAATTCACAGAAACACGCCATCTCCTGAACTGATTCGTAAAGAAAGAAAAAATCTGACTTAGCAGGGAGATTGAATGAGTGACCAAAAGGACGCAATGGCTTCATTAGTGAATTCTACCAAACATTTAAAGAAGAATTAACACCAGCCTTTCTCACACTCTTCCACAAAATTAAAGAGAAAAAGCACTTCCCATCTCATACTCTGAGGCCAGCTTTTCCCTGGTACCAAAGTCAGATAAAGATACTATAGGAAAAGAAAGCTGAATGTTGATGCAAAATCTCCAACAACATACCGGCAAACAAAATTCAATGGCGCGTTAGAAAGAGTGTTCATTGAGCCTCGTGGTTAAGATGCCCATGTCCCGCATCAGAGTCCCTGGGTTGAATTCCCAGCTCTGGCTCCTGACTCCAGCTTCCTGCTGATACAGATCCTCAGCAGTGGTGTGGCTCCAGGAATTGAAATTCTTCCCCCACGTGGGAGCCCTGCATTGTGTTTTCAGCTCCTGGCTTCATTCATGACACAGCTGCAGCCATGCAGGCATTTGGAGAGTGAACCAACAGATGGAAACTAACTCCCTCTCTAGCTCTCTCTTTCTTTCTGCCTTCCAAGCAAGAAATTAAACTTTTTGATAATAAAGGAAAAGATTATATATACCAAGATCAAGAAGGACTTATTCTTATAATGCTAGGGTGGTTTACTATATGAAAAGCAATCAGGGTAATATACCACATTAGAAGAATGGGGGGGGGGGATCACTTGATCATTTCAACTGATGTAGAGCATACATTTGACAAAATTCAGTACCTTTTCATGAAAACACTCAACAAACTAGGAATAGAAGGGAAGTGCCTTGACATAACGAGCACCATATATGAAAAACCCATGGAGAACAACATACTCACTGGTAAAGACTAAAAGTTTTTCCTGTAAGATCAGGAACAAGACCAGGATGTCTGCTTTCACTACCTCTATTCAACATAATTCTGGAAGTCTCCTTAGCCAGAACAGTTAAGCAAGAAAAAGAAGTAAAAAGTTACAAGAATTGAAAAGGAAGAAGTACAGTTATCTCTGTTCATGGATGACATGATCATACTCAAGGAAAACCCTAACAAACCCAAGTTGTTACAACTAGTAAATGGATTTAAATTTAGCAAAGTTGCAGGATATAAAATCAATACACAATGTCAATTGCATTTCTATACATTAACAACCTGAATCAAAAATTGAAAAAGCAACTCTATTACAATGGCATCAAATAGAATAAAATATTTAGGAATACACTTAATGAAGGAGGCTAAATGCTTGTACAGTGAAGTGGGCATTTGGGGCAGTTAAGAAACTGCTTGGGAAGCCTGCACGCCTATCAGAGTGCCTGGGTTCAAGTCCTAGCACTGCTGAGAATTTCACCTTCCTGGGAAGCAGTAGATGGCTCAGGTGAGTCCCTGAGTGAGTCCCTCGGGCAAGTCCCTTCTCTCACATGGAAGACCTGGACTGAGTTCTGGTCTCCTTGTTTTGACCTGACTCAGCTGTGGCTGTTGTGGGCATTTAGGGAGTGCACCAGTAGATGGAAGAATCTCTCTCTCTCTCTCTCTCTCTCTCTCTCTCTCTCTCTCTCTGTTTTTTTAAACGAATGAATGAATGAATAAAGGAATTTTTTAAAAAAGACCTGTACACTGAATGCTATAAAACATTGCTGATAGAAGTTGAAGAAAATATAAATAAATGGAAAAGTATCCCGTGTTCATGGATTAGAAGACTTAATATTGTTA
The DNA here is from genome assembly GCA_949820135.1 of Sylvilagus floridanus. Classification (NCBI taxonomy): domain Eukaryota; kingdom Metazoa; phylum Chordata; class Mammalia; order Lagomorpha; family Leporidae; genus Sylvilagus; species Sylvilagus floridanus. The sequence goes on from OX463232.1 coordinate 55,011,431, forward strand.
AGATATCAGTAGTACCCAAAACAGTCTCTCAACAGTGTTTTCACAAAAATAGAAAAATCCATCCTAAAATGCATGTGGAATTTCAAGGATCCTCGAATAGCCAAAACAATCCTGAGAAAACTGGGAGTTGCTGTTCAATGCGTGCAGTTTCAGTTTGGGAAAATGCAAGGTTCTGAAGACAGGGAGTGGTAGGAATGCAGACATCGCAAAGCCACTGAGCTGTACACTCACCAATGGTTAAGAGGGTGACTTTTATATACATTTTATTACAATTTTAAAACATTATAAGCACTTGGCATTCAAAAAGAACAAAATATTATATATTCAGTGATTTAAGATGCAAAAATGAATCTATGGTGTTAGTTGTGAGGACAGCGGTGACCCTTGGGAGAGAGGTGCCTGGGTGCTGCTGCTGTTCTGTTTTCTGATCCGGGTGCTGTGACAGAGATGTGCACTGTTGGTGAGATTCTTGAGCTATGCATTTTCAGCCTGTTTCTTTTTCTATATGAGTATTGTACAAAACAGATTCCAGCTAGATCAGTCATGGATCCCATAGCAGATCCACGGAGTCAGGGACCCAGGGACCTTGAATTTTAACAATCTCCTTTCCAGGGTTTTTTCTATTTTTTTCTTTTGAGATTTATTTATTACTTGAAACACAGAGTTACAGAGAGAGAGGGAGAGGCAGAGAGAGAGAGAGATTTTCCATCTGCTGATTCACTCCCCAAATGGCTTCAACAGCCAGGGCTGGGCCAGGCCAAAGCCAGGAGCCAGGAGCTTCATCCAGGTCTCCGACATGGGTGGCAGAGTCCCAGGTCCTAGGGCCATCTTCTGTTGCTTTCCCAGGTACATTAGCAGGGAGCTGGATTGGAAGTGGAGCAGCCAGAACTCGGAACTGGCACCCATATGAGATGCAGGCATCGCAGCTTAACCCACTATGCCACAGCACTGGCTCCCTGTTTTTTCTTAAGAACATTGGTTTAAAAGTAAAGGATTGGGTAAATATTTTTCCAGGAGCCAAGACATTTTCAGTTCCACAGTAATAATAAATATTCCTTAGGAAAAAAATTCATGGTTTGGGGCCAGCATTGTGGCACAGCGGGTTAAGCTGCCACCTGCAATGCTGGCATCCCCTATGAGTGCCACCGACTGAGTCCTGGCAGCTCCATTTGTGATCCAGCTCCCTGCTAATGTGCCTGGAAAGGTAGCCAAAGATGGCTCAAGTACCTGGAACCCTGCCACCATGTGGGAAACCCAGATGGAGTTCCTGGCTTCGGCCTGGCATAGCCCCTGCTTAGCTGCCATCTGGGGAATGAACCTACAGATGGAAGAGTGGTCTCTCTGTGTCTCCCTCTCTCTCTAATGCTGCCTTTCAAATGAATAACATAAACCTTGACACAAGAGATCCACGGTTCACTTGAGCCCCTTACCTCATCCTGTTAGGAAACTGTCATCTCTCAAGGGCTGGGAGAACTAAGAAATCCATGCCAGATGGACATGTAGAATTTCATGTTTCCTGGTTTAAAATTTTACTTTAACGTTTCATAATCGTACATAGGTTATTTACGAATACTTGTCTTAGAAGAGTGAAGAGCAGTTTTGCTGAGGCCCCTAAAATATGGCAGGTACTAGGACCTCGTGGGACTCAGGAACCCTCACCTCCCGTCCTGGGGCGTGGTGCGGTGTGAGCTGGTGTAGAAAAGCCAGTTCTTCCACACGCAGCGGCTCGGGCTCTATTTACGCTCCTCACTGACTGTCTCCAAGCCCTCTGCAGCTGTTGCAGTTGCACATTGAACAGAAACCATGTTTCTTGCAAAGGCCCTCCTGGAAGGGGCAGATCGAGGCCTTGGAGAAGCTCTGGGAGGCCTTCTTGGCGGAGGTGGCCAGCGAGGAGGCGGAGGAGGGCGAGGAGGAGGAGGAGGAGGAGGAGGGGGAGGCAGCGGCCTCGGGGGGATAGTCGGAGGCATTGTGAACTTCATCAGTGAGGCTGCCGCTCAGTACACCCCAGAGCCGCCTCCCCCGCAGACGCATTTCACGAACGTGGAGGCCTCGGAGAGCGAGGAAGTGAGGCGGTTTCGGCGACAGTTTGCACAGCTGGCTGGACCGGACATGGAGGTGGGTGCCACCGACCTGATGAATATTCTCAACAAAGTCCTCTCTAAGCACAAGGACCTGAAGACCGACGGCTTCAGCCTCGACTCCTGCCGGAGCATCGTATCGGTCATGGACAACGACGCGAACGGGAAGCTGGGCTTTGAAGAATTCAAGTACTTGTGGAGCAACATCAAGAAGTGGCAGTGTGTTTTCAGGCAGTACGACCGGGACCACTCCGGGTCTCTGCGGAGTTCTCAGCTGCGGGAGGCGCTGCAGGCAGCCGGCTTCCAGCTGAACGATCAGCTCTACCGGATGATGGTCCGCCGCTACGCGGATGAGGACGGGGGCATGGATTTCAACGACTTCATCAGCTGCCTCGTCCGCCTCGATGCCATGTTCCGTGCCTTCAAGGCTCTGGACAGAGACGCGGATGGCCTGATTCAGGTGTCCGTCCAAGAATGGCTGCAGCTGACCATGTATTCCTGAAGGGGGCGCTGCAAAGTCAGGACACTCGCTCAGAGCCTCTCTGTCCACACTGCTGGTACCTGTCCACCAGCTGCTGTTTCCTGTCGAGCTGTTTCACACCCCTACGTATTTCTGATTGTGGGCACCTTTCCTGCTGTCATTAAAATGCATTATTTTTTTCCATGAAAATTGTGCCGAGCGTTGCTATGTTGTCTTTCTCAGATGCTGGGTTTGTATGGACTTATTTCTACATGGGATGGGGAGGAGTGCGTTCCAAGGGAGTAGACTTAAGGGTTGCTGCTTATTTAGTGAATGAACTCCATGGATAAGAATGCTATCATTGTTATTGTTTAAAAAAATTTCAAAATTTCAAAATGGAATAAGTTAAGAAGGCAGTGAGGAGATCAGTTTTTCCCTTTCAAAGGGTGAAGCGAGAGGTTCAGAGTCTGTTTTTCTCGTAATTTCACATCTGGTCTTTCTATTATGTTAAAAAAAGTGCTTTCCAGAATGCATATTTACATAGAAACAGGCTCAGAAATGTGAAATAAAGCAATTTTATATAAAGGCAGCACTTTTTAAGATGGTGGCGTAACTATTTAAAATTCCAGAATTCTTGGATTGTGTTTCTCTAGTAAAATAAGCATGTTGTAATTTTGTTTTGTTATATTTGTAAAGAGGATTGAGGGCATAAAATGGTATACCTTTAGTTCAGAATGCCATTGGCTGTCTTCACGCATCATTCATGCTTCCTACAAAATCAGGCGTGCCCAGCTGGTGTCAGCCAGCTCATGTCCTATCTTGTCCTGCCTTAGAGCAAGGAAAATTTTTTTGCTCATCTTGGAAAACTGTGGGCAGGTAAGGAAAAGTAAAACAAAGATTGAAAACATACAAATAGCAATCAGTTCAGTGTGATATAAAGCAAGTCTTTATTTCAGTGGCTCTCGGCCCTGGCTGCAGTGTAGCATCAGCGAGCCAGCTCTTCTGCTATGCCGACACCTGGGTCCCACTTCAGTGAGGCAAATGAGACTCCGCACAGGCGGGGCCCAAAGAGCAACAGTTTTGAAGCTCCCAGGGGATGCTGACAGCCTCGGCTGCTTTATTTTTGTACTTATTCATTTCTTAAAGATGTATGTATGTATGTATTTGAAAGTCACAGAGAGAGAGAGATCTACCATCTACTGGTTCAGTTCCCAGATGGCCGCAACAGCCAGGGCTGGGCCAGGTTGAAGCCAGGAGTTTCTTTAGGGTCTCCCACATGGGTGCAGGGGCCCAAACACTTGGGCCATCTTCCGCTGCTTTTCCAGGCTGTTAGCAGTGAGCTGGATCAGAAGTGGAACAGCTGGGACTCGAACCGGCACCCATATGGGATGTTGGTGTTGCAGGTGGCAGCTTAACCCGGTGCCCAACACTCTTCGGCTGCTCTCCAAATCTCTCCCAGTATTTGTCAAATCTATCTCAGCAGAAACTCAGGCCCAACAGAAGAGTCAGCGTAGCAGACTCCAGGGAAAGAAAGAGAGAAGCCTGAGGCCCTGCCCCGAAGCTGGGGTCGTCATGCCGGTCTGGGTAGAGCCCTTGGTTTGCTTTCCAGTTTTCATGAGCAAGAGAATCCAGAATGGCAGTGCAAGTGGACCCAGCTGGCGAGGCTGCGTTTGCAAGGACGCAGTTCACCTGCCTGCTACCCCTTCTACCCCTCTGCTTCTCTGGTGGTGAATGCATTCCCTCCATCCCAGGCTACTTTGGGGAGCCCTCCTGAGCTTGCAAATAAGTTCTTCCTTCCTCTATTAGCTCATTGTAACTATGGGAATGAGGTATCCAGCCCGTGAGTAGCCCTCCAGCTGCCTGCTAGAAACCTCCAGTGGAATTCGTCCTCTGTGTTCCTGCCTAGTCATCAGCACATATTTTTTTTTTTTTTTGACAGGCAGAGTGGACAGTGAGAGAGAGAGAAACAGGGAGAAAGGTCTTCCTTTGCCGTTGGTTCACCCTCCAATGGCCGCCACGCTGCAGACGGCGCATCGCGCTGATCCAAAGCCAGGAGCCAGGTGCTTCTCCTGGTCTCCCATGCGGGTACAGGGCCCAAGCACTTGGGCCATCCTCCACTGCACTCCCGGGCCACAGCAGAGAGCTGGCCTGGAAGAGGGGCAACCGGGACAGAATCTGGTGCCCCGACCTGGACTAGAACCCTGTGTGTCAGCACCGCAGGCAGAGGATTGGCCTATTGAGCGGTGATGCTGGCCATGCACATAATGTTTATGAAGCTCCACACACATGTGATCTGGACCTGAGCCAGGCAGAGCCCTCACAACCACTCTCCTCGAGGGACTTGGAATTGAACTTGGGGAGGAGGGGTTGCTGCTTAGCCCAGGTGTGGCTGTATAAGCACAAGGCTGCTGCTAACGAGTGCATGTCTGCATCAGTCTCCCTGTTTTACCATGAGCCCGGGGTGGGAGAGGGTAGTGAGGAGGGGAAGCCTGGGGTGGGGGAGGGTAGTGAGGAGGGGAAGTTGCCAGGATGGACTGAGAAGATGAAGTTGCTGATTCAACCTTTCTGCAGGACGGCAAGGAAAGGACAGTGCTGTTCCTCCGCACACTGCACCCTCCATCAAGGTTAACAGGCATCTCACAGCAGGGCTGCTCGGAGGGATTCCCTGCTTTGGGCTTCCCTGCCATCAGGCTCGTGAGAGAGCATCCTGAAGTGACCCAGGTTCCTCTCCTGGATTTGTAGAACACTTGTGTAAATAACCCCAGTCGCCAGAGTGGAAGAGCGAAAATCCAGTCCAAGCCCTGACTTTTCCAAGTTGTCAAATCTTTGGCACTGTCTAGAATTAGTGGACTAAAAAGTGATTGAATTTCTTATTTTCATCCAATATTTGATGTTTTCAAGGCACATTTTCAGTATAAAAGGATTTACTTGACAGCTTTTTAAAAAAGATTTACTTATTTATTTTGAAAGAGTTACAGAGAGAAAAGGAGAAATGGAGAGAGGTCTTCCATCCATTTTGTTCACTCCCCAGATAGCCACAGTAGCCAGTGCTGACTCAGGCTTAAGCCAGGAGCCAGGAGCTTCATCCGGTCTCCCACATTGAGAGGCAGGGGCCCAAGCACTTGGGCCATCCTCTGCTGCTTTTCCCAGGCTGTAGCAGGGAGCTGGATCAGAAGTGGAGCAGCCAGGACTTGAACTGATGTCCATATGGGATGTTGGCCTCACAGGCAGTGGTTTAACCCAGTAAGTCTCAATGCCAACCCCACTTGACAGTCTTAAAGATATATCCACTTCTGTATGGAATCATACTTGTAGCCAATATGAAGGTCTTTTTTTTTTTTAAAGATTTATTTATTTAAAAGACAGAGTTACAGCAAGAGAAGGTAAAGAAAGGAGAGAGGGGCTGGTACTGTGGCGTAGTGGGTAAAGCCCCTGCCTGCAATGCCGGCATCCCATATGGGCCCCAGTTTGAGTCCCGGCTATTCCACTTCTGATCCAGCTCTCTGCTATGGCCTGAGAAAACAGTAGAAGATGGCCCAAATGCTTGGGTCCCTGTACCCACATGGGGGACCCCACTGAAGCTCCTGACTCCTGGCTTTGGCCTGGCCCAGTCCTGGCCATTGCACCATATGGGGACTGAACCAACGAATGGAAGATCTCTCTCTCTGTCTCCTTTTCTCTCTGTAACGCTGCCTTTCAAATAAATAAATCAATCTTTAAAAAAAATAAGAAAGAAAAGTAACTTTATCTTGGTAAAATCCCCTAAATTCTATAACTTGTAAAAGCAGGAGAAAATGTGCTCCGAACAGCAAACCAAAAACAAAATGTGGAAGTCGTCTGAAAAGTATTTTTAAGATATATTGAGTATTTTTAAAAGTTTGTTTACATAGCAACCCCAGTCAGAAATCTCAGTGTTACTGCACGACTACCCATAGTGGGAACTTAAAAGCAGCCTGTGGGGGGGCTGGCATTGTGTCCCCGTGGGCTAAGCTGCTGTCTGCCACCCTGGCATCCCATGTTGGAGCACTGGTTTGGGTTCCAGCCGCTCTGCTTTTTCTGGCCCAGCTCCTTGCTAATGGGCCTGGGAAAGCAGCAGAGGATGGCCCAAGTGCTTGGGCCCCTGCACTCACGTGGGAGACGCGGATGGAGTTGCTGGCTGCTGGCTTCCGCCTAGTCCAGACCTGGCTATCACACTATCACAGCCACTTGGGGAGGGAACCAGTGGATGGAAGATCTCTCTCTCTCTCTCTCTCTCTCTCTCTCTCTCTCTCTCTCTATATATATATATATATATATATATATCAATCTGCCTTTCAATTAAATAAATAAATCTTTAAACAAATTCTGTGGAGGCATTTGGAGGCTACTGATATTTAATGTGCCTATTGATCCTGAAGAACTTTCAGAATTACATTTTTGTTGAAGTTTACGTTTAATATTATGTTTAATTAAAGTTAATTCAAATTGAATTTAATTTTGCATTTAGTCTCTCCCGTGTTGTTTTTTTTAAATAAATTTGTTTTTAAAGAAATTTAAGGGCCCAGACTGTCACCTTGTTCTGTGACTCATAATACCATTAACGAACTGTTACATTTCCATTTCTCCATCTGCAAAGTGAGTCATGTTGTTGGACCTGTGTTTCGCATAGGCCTGGGTAATACAGACCACAACTGGAGGTCTCACAGTAAAGAAACAGCCAAGTCAAAGGGAGATTCCCAGTCACACGGACAGGACAATCTCTGGCTGCACCTTCAGTGCCCATGGGTCGTTGCTGGATGCGAGTTTCAGAACTTCTATTCAAGACTTCTACACGGCAGTCACAGAAGAAATCTGTGTTGAGCAGTTGGGCCATAGTGCAGAAAACTAAATGGTAGTGGCACAAGAGAAAATGATGTCCCTTGGCCGGCGCCATGGCTCACTAGGCTAATCCTCCGCCTGCGGCACTGGTACCCTGGGCTCTAGTCCCAGTTGGGGTGCCGGATTCTGTCCTGGTTGCTCCTCTTCCAGGCCAGCTCTCTGCTGTGGCCTGGGAAGGCAGTGGAGGATGGCCCAAGTGCTTGGGTGTCTCCACCCATGTGGAAGTCCAGGAAGAAGCACCTGGCTCCTGGCTTCGGATCAGCGCAGCTCCGGCTGTTGTGGCCATTTAGGGAGTGAACCAACGGAAGGAAGACCTTTCTCTCTGTCTCTCTCTCTCACTGTCTAACTCTGCCTGTGAAAGGAAGGAAGGAAGGAAGGAAGGAAGGAAGGAAGGAAGGAAGGAAGGAAGGAAGGAAGGAAGGAAGGAAGGAAGAAAATGATGTCTCTTAAAATGCTGCCTTTTCTGAAACTGCTGGCGCAGTGCAATGTAGCTATTGATTGTAGTGATTATGCTGGCGTATACAGTTGTCAGAACACAGCAAACTGTGCACTTGAAATGGATGCATTCGGTTGAATGCAAGTGTTAATAAAGCTGATGAAAGAAAAGATGAAAAATACTCTATTATGGGCTGGCCTCTGGGCAGAAACCGAAGTCAGGCGACCTTTCTTGTCTCCGAAGCAACCCCTGCACCTGGGGGACTCCTGAGAGCCTTGGAAGTGAGGTGAAGCCATGACTCCGCTTGGCTCCTGCCCTGCAGTTAGGGTGGGGGATACGGTGAACATGAGAGGCTGATACGCTTGGAAAAACCGCCCACCACTGAGGCTTCGCAGCCCAGCCATGGGCTCCCTGCGAGGAGTGCTCGCCTCCGCGTTCCAGAGCGAGGATTCTGTGGGCCCAGAGCGCTGCACGCAGGCGTTTGGGTTTTGGGTTTCTGAGCACCTGTGTGGGTGCTGGGCCCTCTGAATTCCACGCTGCCGCACACAGACAGAGCCCTGGCTGGAAGGGCCTCTCGGGGACCGGAGTGGCGATCCTTAGTCACAGCGGAAGAGCGCACTTGGTGACACCAGCTGTCGTGTGTCGGTCTGTCCAGGACTGCAGTGGCATTGTTGGTGTTGGTTCATGGTTTAGCTGGGAAGGTATCACTGAAGATGTGGCTGCCGGGACGATCCTACAGCCTGGGCGGATGATGCAGTACCTGTTTATAGTTCTCTCTCTCTCTCCCTCCCTCCCTCTCTCCCTGTCTCCATCCTTTTTTCCCCTTTCTCCTCTTCTCCCCCTCTCCTTTCCTTAGCTCTCTCTGTTCTCTCTTGCTTCAGTCTGCCCTGGCTCTCTGCCTTATGCTTCCCTCCCTCCCTTCTCTTTCTTGAGCTCTCTGTCCGCATTTTCATCCTCCCGGTGTTCCTGTCCAGGTGAGCAGTTCACGTGTAGAGAAGACTATCCCAAGCCCTTCCCGTCTGCTGCCCGGGTGAAGTGCCTCCTTAGTGTGTTCCCGCTGCTTGTGTTTCCTTTCCACTGGCTTCCAAGTGTGGGGTCTTCTGGGGCCAGGATCCCAGGTTTGCCTCGTTGCTCCTGGCTTTACTGCAGATTGATCCTGGAAGAATTTTGCTGTGATCATGCCTTTCCCTCCCATTTCCTACATGCACAGCGTCGCTTGGTGACCCTTTAGGACCCTCAAGGACCCTCACTAATGCTTCAGGCCCAGTGCAGATGAAAGTCCTGGATCCTGCCTCCCAGAGGGGCTACCATCAAGACAGGAACCCACCCTGGGTGCCATGGGGCCACTCTAAATGGCTTCAGTGATAAATGTTTGTATTTATTGTGCAACAGAAAATGCATTCTCATTATATCGCCTTCTGAATCGAAAACAGGTGGGCCACTTGCTCACTGTTCTCCCGGGAGGCTCAGTGCATAAGGCCCAGCTGCACCCGAGCCTCGCCCTGGGGTGTGATGACCAGTAGCTCCTCCCGACTGACGCCTCCCATCCTTCCACAGAACAACGACGGTAGCATCGACTTCCGCGAGTATGTGATCGGCCTGGCTGTCTTGTGCAACCCTGCCAACACGGAGGAGATCATCCAGGTGGCATTCAAGGTACCGGCAGCCCCACTGCAAGCATCTCAGGTTGAGTCTGAAGCGTGTTTTTCGGAAACCAGTGAATCTCTCAGACAAGTCTATAGATGTGCTGTGACAGATACAGGGGCGTAATTCAATTAAAACTGTTGCTACTGCGAAAGAAACACACACACACATCCGTTTTAGCAAAAAGTCTTTGAAAGCGGTCTGGTTAACAGATCGAAGAACAGCGATTTTGGCAAATTAACTTAAAACGGTATTTCTTTTTAGCTTTCCCAGTTTGAAGCCACATAGCTCGGTTGATTAAAACAACCACCGCCTGTCACTGTTCCTCCTGACCCACTATCTGGAAAGTTCTAACCGATCCTTGTTTTCTCATTCTGTGTGCCAATATTTCGAGGGGTATTTTCCTAGTGGAAGTTGTTCACCTAGCGTTAGGTGAGCACCACCACAAATGTCCCGCACTCCAGCCCTGGGAATCTCCCTGCAGTGTCACACTTGTGAGGACCTCAAAAAGTTCATGGAAAAACGGAATTAAAAGAGGACACACATTTTCTTGACCTTTTTGAAGTTCTCACCTGCATTTTCAGAGCAACCCAGGATCCAAGTTGGGAGCAAATGAGTCCAATCCAGGCACATAGGTGCAAAAGGAGAGGGAGAATGCATTTCCCACAGGGAGTTTTCAGTTCTGAGTGGGAAAGTGCTTCAGCTCATTTTTAAATACAATGCTCCCTAGGAATTCTGTGCTTGCATGAGCAGCTCCCAAGCAGAACCGAGTCTTTTTTTTGGAAGGCAGAGTGGACAGTGAGAGAGAGAGACAGAGAGAAAGGTCTTACTTTGCCGTTGGTTCACCCTCCAATGGCCACTACGGCCGGCGCACTGCACCGATCTGAAGCCAGGAGCCAGGTACTTCTTCCTGGTCTGCCATGGGGTGCAGCGCCCAAGCACTTGGGCCATCCTTCACTGCACTCCCTGGCCACAGCAGATAGCTGGACTGGAAGAGGAGCAACCGGGACAGAATCTGGCACCCCGACTGGGACTAAAACCCGGTGTGCCAGCGCCGCAGGCAGAGGATTAGCCTAGCGAGCCGCGGTACCAGCCTAACACCGAGTCTTGATCTCCCCGCTTGTCTTGCTCTGCTGTGCCTCTGATTTCTATCGAGTGCCAAGTCTCTTGCCCCCATCCACCCCAAGAGCCAAGGATCATCCCTGTTTCCCTCTCCCACCCTCCTCTTCCTAACTCTCTGGAGAAGGTTTTCCCACTGTGACCCCAGCACGTTCTTTCCCCTCTGTTATTACAAAGACTCTCTTCCCTTTCTCATGTCTTAGCGGTCCCCACGGATAGCCCCAGGAATTCTCACGTGTTCCATCTCTGTAAAAGGGTCCCTTTCTTATTTCTGATTGCTGTAAACTGAGTTAACTGCTGGGCCTGGAAAGAACCCAAGTGGTTGATGCTTAGCAGATGGTCACAAGGCAAGGTCAGAACTTTTACCAAAGCTGAAAACTTGCAGCTTTCATAGACTCACTCATCATAAAACCAAAAATTACACACATAGCTAACTCATTCTAATCCAGATATTTCTGTTGCTGCTTTGGGATCCTATGTGTAATTATAAGCTTACTTGCAGAAACGCTCACTTTGGGTTTACCAATGAAAGACCTGATAGAAAATTTCTCCCTTAATCACAGTAATTACTGTTTTCAGAGAGGTCCTGAGATTTTTATCTGGCTTAGACCTTGGTTTGGGGATGGAAGAGGGAAGGAAGGAGGACTGAAGCCTGTAATTAGCTCTGTTTTTGGTAAGACAAGGGCCAGGCTTCATATTAGTTAATTTTGACCCCTCCTTTCAGGTGTTTTACATTTTAAATATTTTTCCATACTTTTGTTTTTCATTTAACAGAGGCCTTTTCCACATAGCATCCTTTTCAGAGCCTTTTACCTGGGTAGCACTTCCTCTTTTTTTTTTTTTTTTTTAATTTGACAGGTAGAGATAAAGACAGAGAGAGAGAGAGAGAGACAGAGAGAAAGGTCTTGCTTCCGTTGGTTCACCCCCCCAAATGGCCACTACGGCTGGCGCACTGCGCCATCTGAAGCCAGGAGCCTCCTCCTGGTCTCCCATGGGGGTGCATGGGCCCAAGCACTTGGACCATCCTCCACTGCCTTCCCAGGCCACATCAGAGAGCTGGACTGGAAGAGGAGCAACCGGGACTAGAACCCAGTGCCTATATGGGATTCCACTGCCACAGGCAGAGGACTAACCCAGTGAGCCCCAGCGCCGGCCCAGGACTTCCTCTTTTATCTCATTTCTGCCTTTTAGAGGTGGACTATTAGAATTGTGAGCCATAGGGCCAACTCTGGTCAACTGACAGCAAAGTAGAATTGGTTGTGAGGCTGGGCGGGAGGCTCAAGGGGAGACTCAGACCCCAGGCATCTCCAGGGGGCCTGGCTGCAGGAGCTGCCCTGTGTCTCCCCTCGGGCCCCACAGTTGAGCAAACTCTGACTGTGTTCAAGATTCAGCTCCCAGGGTCAGTCCACACGTCCTGGGCCGTGCACTTGATGGGGAAGGCAGGGTGTTTTGATCGAGAGTCCCACGGTGTTCTGTGCAGTGAGGAAATAGCATCCCCCAGAGGAGAGGGGGTGTTGGACTTTGTGCCAGAACCCAGATGGTGAGGTTTTCCTCTGAACCGGGAGCTCTGTAAGCAGGGGACTGTTGGGGTGATGAGGAAGTGGGGGAGCCTGGGGAGTCTGGTGAGAGGGGTGATGGGGGGCAGGCAGCTGTGGCAAAGGAGAGAGGAGATGAAAGCCTGCAGGACAGACCAGGAAGGAGCTCATACAGGAGTGAGAGCCACCGAAGCCCCAGACGCAGCCTGAAGGTGCGATGGGGCCCTGGCTGCCACTGTCGGAAGTCCGAGGCACATACAGAGGCCGGGCCTGCGCTGTGAGCTGGCTTCCGGCTGCCTAGGGCTGTGTTTACCGAGGTCATCAGGATCCAGCACACTGTTCTCCTCCTTGTTCGGCCTTCTCTGGTGTTTCATTCCGTTGCCCATTATCACCGTCAGAATCTTCTTGTCTTTCCTGAAAACCCTCCCTCGGTTTCCAAGATGCACGCTGTTTTTTCCTGCGGCTCCTGTCTTCTGCTGGTTCCCCGCTCCTGTCCTGTCCCACTCTCGCTGTTCCCAGGGCTTCGCCTTCCTTGGTACATTCTTTACTGATGAGCTCAAACACACGCACAGCTTCCATTCTTACCAGCCTCTTATCTCAGGCCTCACCAGCCTCCCAAACGGATACCTGAATCCCTTCCTGCTGGCACCTGTCACTCAGATTAACCCATCCAAGTCCAGATCATGATCTCATTCTGTTTTCCCATTCTTGGTTAACATACCCGGCTTTCCCCCACTCGTCCAAGCTAGAGAACCCCAGTCTCTCGGCTTCTTCCTTTCCATCACTTTGTTTCCTCTTATGTAAGTCCTGTCTTTGCTTGCTTATAAATTCTGCAACTTTTTGTCCTTCCTGCTTCTCTACTCCAGACTCTTAACTGATTTTCCTGCCTTTCATCTTATCAACCTCCTCCCCCAAACCTCCTCCTCAACACTGCTTCAGAGGATTCCCCTGACTTCATGTATGATCACACTACCCCCCACACTATCTTACAGGACTAAGTGAGGCATTGTATGAGAGACTTTAAGGAGCCCATGGTATATATGATGGAAAAACTATGCATGGATGTTAAAAAGTTTCTATGCCAAAATGCACTGTTTAAAAAAAAAAAGTGAAACTAGACACTCCCTAGGGGAAGAAGAAAGAACCTCTTTCATTTTTCTTATCCTTTTTAATTTGAAAGGCAGAGGGAGGGAGAGAGAGAGAGAGAGAGAGAGAGAGAGAGAGAGAGAGAGAGAGAGAGAGAGACAGCACTCTCAACTGCTGGTTTATGCCCCAAACACAACAGCCAGGGCCAGGAATGGACTGGGGCTGGGCTGGGACTGAAGCCAGGAGCCAGGAACACAGCCCAGGTCTCTCCCATGGGTGGCAGGAACACAGTTACTTAAGCCAGCATTGATGCCCGCTATGGTCTGTATTCGCTGGGAGCTAAAGTCAGGAACTGAACCTAAGCACCCAGGTGTGGGAAGCCGGCATCTTACTTGTTGAGCTAAGTGCCCAGCCCAGAGCTTATTTTTCATTCCATTTTCCCATGAGTTTTCTGAGATACCCTTGTGTCTCCCATGGTATGATATCTGCTTGTCCCTTACTGTCCTAACTTGAACCCAGGCAATCACCTGCCACTCCTTCGTATATTCTGAGAACATAGCTTCACGTTCCACGACCCGACTCGAATGTCAGTCTCTCCGACCTCGCAGGGTAGGATTCCTCACGCTGCCCTCATGTCCCTGCATACTTACTATATTAAAGCCCCTATTCTATTTTATTTTAGTTTTTATTTAAGTTACATAAGATTATATAAGTCTGTATATATAAGGTCATATATACAGACTTGGAACACAGTGGCACTTCCTCCCCTCCCTCCTGTCCATGCTCCAAGCCTTCCTCCCCCTCCCTCTTACTTTCCCACTGTTAACTTTTACCAATCTGTTTTCAGTATATTAATAAACGCATAGTTACCCCTGAAGAATCTTAAGTCCACCTTCTCAGCTATTGTATTTTTTAACCTTGTATTTAATGAATATAAATTTCATGAGTATATCTTTAGGAATATGGTTATTCTTCCCACCGTACTCATCCTCCCACCTCCACACCCTCCCCACCCCCTCCTCCCTCTCCCATTCTCAGTCTCACTCTTCATTAAGACTCGTTTTCAATTAACTTTATACATGGAAGACCAACTCTATACTAAGTAAAGATTACAACTATTTGCACACCTGCACACACAAAGTATAAAAACCATTTCGCTGGCACCGTGGCTCAACAGGCTAATCCTCCACCTTGTGGCGCTGGCACACCGGGTTCTAGTCACGGTCAGGGCACCGGATTCTGTCCCGGTTGCCCCTCTTCCAGGCCAGCTCTCTGCTGTGGCCCAGGAGTGCAGTGGAGGATGGCCCAAGTGCTTGGGCCCTGTACCCCATGGAAGACCAGGAGGAAGCACCTGGCTCCTGGCTTTGGATCAGCAAGGTGCGCTGGCCATTGGAGGGTGACCTTTCTCTCTCTCTCTCACTGTCCACTCTGCCTGTCAAAAAAAAAAAAAAACTATTTGAGAGCAAATTTTACAATTAAATCTCTTAATACAACTCATTTAGGACAGAAGTTCTGCATGGGAAGTAAGTGCACGGTGACTCCTGCTGTTAATTCAACTGTTAGCACTCTAATGTATGACGTCAGTGATCACCCGAGGTTCTTGACATGAACTGCCCAGGCTACAGAAGAGTTTTGAGTCCACAGTCTCTGTCAGTATTTAGGCAAGGCCATAAGCAAAATGGAAGTTCTCTCTTCTCTTCAGAGAAAAGTACACCCACCCTTCTTTGATGGCCTCTTCTTGCTACTGGGGTCTTACGGAGAAGCTTCATGTAGGATTTTTTTTCTCCACAGTATCTTGGCTTTCCATACCTGAAATGTTCCCAGAGGCTCTTCAGCCAGACCAGAATGTCTTAATGGCTGATTCAGAGATCAGAGTGCTTTTAAAGGATTGTCATTCTATGAGTCTGCTGTCTGGACTGCTTCCCATCTTGGAACATTGTCTCCTTTTTATTTCTATCTATTATTATTACCAGACACTTGATCATATTTATATGATCCCTTTTTTTTTTAATTTTTGACAGGCAGAGTGGACAGTGAGAGAGAGAGAGAGAGAGAAAGGTCTTCCTTTGCCGTTGGTTCACCCTCCAATGGCTGCCGCGGACTGCGCGCTGCGGCCGGCGCACCGCGCTTATCCGATGGCAGGAGCCAGGTGCCAGGTGCTTTTTCCTGGTCTCCCATGGGGTGCAGGGCCCAAGCACTTGGGCCATCCTCCACTGCACTCCCGGGCCACAGCAGAGGGCTGGCCTGGAAGAGGGGCAACCGGGACAGAATCCGGCACCCTGACCGGGACTAGAACCTGGTGTGCCGGCGCCGCAAGTATATGATCCCTTTAACACTTAATCATATCTGTATGATCACTCTAACATTTAATATGATCACTTTAACACTTAAGGTGGCATTTTTACCACCCAGCTGAATGGAATTGGCATCCCCTGGGAAGTTTTTAAACTATACACTTAGTAGTAAGTCTGTAGAAACATATGCAGAATTATGCGATTTTACAATTACAAACTTCCTCCTCCCTTGCTTATTCCCACTCTTATTTTTAACCAAGATCTATTTTTCACTTGACTTTATACAATATGATTAATTCTATGTTAGGTAAAGAGTTCAACCAATGGTATTAAGAAAGAATGATAATAATAAAACTGTTCCTCATCAAACAGGACAAGGGCTGTTCAAGTCATTGCTTTTCAAAATGTCAATTTCACTTTTACATGTTTCCTTTTAGGTGCTCTGTTAGTTATTACATATCAGGGAGAGCATATGGCATTTGTCCCTTTGGGACTGAAAGCCCCTGTTTTAATTATGTCTCTTTCCATCACTAAAATTTCAGTGTGGTAAGAGTAGCAGAAACCAAAATTTCTTTGACTGTATACCCCCAGCCTCAGGCATAGCAAATGTTTGAATTACTGGGGCCAGTGCTATGGGTTAGTGGGCTAAGCCTCTGCCTGCTGCACCAGCATCCCATATGGGTGCCTGTTTGTGTCCCAGCTGCTCCTCTTCTGATCCAGCTCTCTGCTATGGATTAGGAAAGCAGAAGAAGATGGTCCAAGTCCTTGGGCCCCTGCACCCACATGGGAGACCCAGAAGAAGCTCCTGGCTCCTGACTTCAGGTTGGCCCAGCTCTGGCCATTGCGGCCATTTGGGGAATGAACCAGCAGATGGAAGATCACGCACTCTCTCTCTCTCTCTCTCTGTGTGTGTGTGTGTCTGTCTGTCTGTCTGTCTAACTGTCTTTCCCTCTCCCTGTCTATAACTGTACCTCTCAAATAAATAAATAAATAAAATCTTAAACAAATTCGAATTATTAAAGAGTTTTTTTCCCCTAAGAATATCCCGGACCATTGTTGCCCCAAGGAGGCTAATTATACGTGTGTTTTATCCAACAGCTCTTTGATGTTGATGAAGATGGCTACATAACAGAGGAAGAATTTTCCACCATTCTCCAGGCTTCTCTTGGAGTGCCTGACCTGGATGTTTCTGGTCTCTTCAAGGAAATTGCCCATGGAGATTCTATTTCCTATGGTGAGTAGGCAACTTGACCTTGAATCAGTCTGCAAGGAATGTGGCTTGACTCTCCTAGAAAATAGTTCTTTTCCTTGACTAATTACATTAAAAATAGAAGAAGTAGTGTAAATGAGCCTAATAACAGTAGTGTAATAGTGCTAGTACATGAAGCCAATATGAAAGACTTATTTGCTGGGTACTCTTCTGAACATGTTAACGATATTAACTCATTTATTCTGTACAACAAGCCTGTTTAATCAGTGTTCTTAATTATTCTTATTTTACTGAGATACAGAGAACTTAAATAACTTCCTAAGACCATCCAGCTAAAGAATATCAGAGTCAGGTTCAAATCCAAGACAGTTGGACTGAGAGTCTACACCTCATTGCCTCTCATGTCTGCTGGTCCCTCTGTGAGGGCCTTTTTCTTCCTGTTCTCCGTGTAGCCAGGCACATCTGAGCAGGTGGAACAGGCCGGGTTGTAGCACCAGTTGAGAAACATGAACCAAGGTCCCCACAGTAATAGCTGCTCGCCCATCTATTAATGTGTACTGTTAATGACCTATGTTAGTGTCCACACTCATAGTCTCCTGCCATCTTGGTAGCAAGCCCTGTGTGATAGGGACAACCATGGATGGAGCCCTCCTGCAGAGTGGCAGGGCCTCCCAGCTGTGACCATCCTCTCTCCTCATAGCTGGAACCCACATGGTAAAACAGTATTGCACAGCACCAAAGGCTGGCGGATTGGTGTCTCCGTGTTTCACGGAGCAGCCATTACGTAATTGTTTCCTGCCGTAGCTTTGATGTGGTCCTAGACATCAGGCTGGCTTATCTTCCCCAGTCTTTCCCCCAGGCTGGAGAGGGATTCCTCTTTAATTACTTTTTCCTTATGGTGTTCAAAGAGTTTGAGCGTGTTGACTTTCCTGGGACAGAGAAAGTAGATCACGTATATCTCTTACTCTATGTCTTTAATTACTGTCGTCTTGGCTGCCCTCTATTCTGTCTTAGGTAATTGAGTGCCTAGGGCCCTCATCTATTGAGTTTAGCTTTAAAAAAATTAGAAAGGATCAAATGGGGAACTACTCATGTATATACTGGGATCAAACTTGCAGGTCTTGAACCCATGTGTTCAAATTCTCTAACCATTTCCTTTCGTAAGTGAGACTTCTGTTACTCTGAACTATCACATTTTGAAAAACTATTTGTAACAACTGTTTTAATGGAAACGAGTGCTAACAATGATTGGTAGGTAGCCATAATTGCACCTGTTAATGTAAGTAATTTTTCGTGATCCCTGCTTTGTTTTTGAGCTCAATCCTTTTCTTTATAGCACAGACTGTCTCCCCTTCCTCAACATTGTACACCTTCACTTTATTTATTTTTTTGCAGGAATGTCGAAGTGTAATTGCATTTTAAAAGCATGCTCTGACATGTGTCACGACTATGACTGTTTACATTGTTTAAATGCGGTCCTTAAGTTGTTCTTTCTCGGTTTTTCATTAGCAAATGGAATGCCCCAATTCCACTTCTAGTCAATTCACGGCACTTCTGGAAACAAGGTCCTCTCTGATACCTCTGACATCCCCACAGAGGGTCGCCATCTTCTGGAGCAAGCACAAGTCCTGGCACCGAAGTTCTTGGCCTCAGTGGCTCGGCTCTGGGCTCCTGGCTCTTAGAAGTCCCTTAACACGCTGTGTCCCCATCCTTAAAAAGTCATAGCTGAAAGGAATGATTAGGCTCAACCCTGACGAGGTCAGCACTAAGACCTGTGTTCATTTGCCAGCGTCGTTGGTTGGGCTAATGCTCTGTGAAGCAGACTCTTGGTTATCCAGGATTGTTTTAAAAGTACAGATATGAATGGGCATTTGGCCTAGCGACTACAATGGCCACACCCCATATTGGAGTGCCTGGGTCTGAATCCTGGCTCTGCCCCCAACTCTAGGTTCCTGCTAATGCACACTCTGGGAGGCAGCAAATGATGGATCAGGTATTTGGGTCCCTGCCACCCACACCACCCACATGGGAGACACGAATTGAGTTCTAGGCTCTTGGCTTCAGCCTGGCCCAGTCCTGACTGTTGCAGGCATTGGTGAGTGAACCAGTAAATAAAATATCTCTCTTTCTCTCTGACTTTCAAATAAATGAAAATAAATAAATAAAAGGAAGAAAACCACTATAGGTAAAAAAAAAAAAAAAAGTCCTCTATCCAGAGCTCTTGTGACGTGATTGCTGGATAGTGTACAATTTCCTGGCTGTTGCTGGTTGTAGGTCAGGTCTCAGCTTTTCCAGGCTGCATTTCCCCATAGGCTTATAAAGCCAGCAATAGAGTCCTGGGTAATAGAATTTTCTTTTACAGCATTTTTAGTTACTGAAGAACAACAATACATAAATACACAGCACAGTGCAGTTTTATGAAGTGAGCACCTATGTCATTATCCTTGAGGTCAAAGAAGAGAGCTCTTCAGAACCCCAGAACCCTGTGTGGCCCTTCCCAGTGGGGACCCCTTGCTCGCTCTCAGAGGAGGGGGCTGCTATCCTGCCCTCAGCAGGATCTCTGGCACAGTGAGTTAAGCCACTGCAGCCCACGTCAGAGTGCCTGGTGTGCGTCCTGGTTACCACACTGCCCACCTAGTTTCAGCTAATGCACTGTGGAGGCATCTGGCTTCGGCCTGGCCCAGCCCCGGCTGCTGCAGGCATTTGAGGAGTGGAGCTTTTCCATCTCCCTCCTCCTCCCCTTCCTTCTCCCTCTCTGTCAGTTGACCTTCCAAAGACATACATGCACCTGTTAGAAAAATCAAAAGGAAGAGGAATCGCTGCCTGGCATTGCTTTACATTCCACCACAAGATTATATCCCTTTATTATATTTTGGTGTGTCTAAGCTTTTAAACTTATATGATGTGTTCTTTTGTATCTAGATTTTTCACTCACCATTATGACTTTAAGATTCATTCACATTATTGCCAAATGGCTGCTCCTTCATTTTCATTGCTGTCCAGGATTATGTCCACGAATGTGCTACAATTTATTTAATTCACTTCTGTTGGTGATACACTTCGGAGTTCCTTTTTTTTTTTTTTTACTAATTATGAATAACGTTGCCATTCTCATACATGTCTTCCAGAATACCACATGCACAGATTTCACTAGGATAACTAGCTTGAAATAGAATTAATGAGCCACAAAGTATACATCTTTTCAAGTGGATTAGATAATGGGAAAGCTGTCTTCTAAAGTGCTGTACAATTTATAGACTCACCAGAAATATTTGTGAGTTGATTTACAGAATTTTGCAATAATTATATTATTATTACTTTTTAAAGACAGAGTTATGGGGGGAGAGAGAGAGAGAGAATCTTCTGTCTGCTGGTTCACTCCCCAAATGGCCACAACAGCTGGAGCTGGACTGATCCAAAGCCAGGAGCCAGTCCATACCCAGGCGCCAGGAGCTTCTTCCAGGTCTTCTACGTACGTGGGTGCAGGGTCCCAAGCACTTGGGCCATCCTCTGCTTTCCCAGGTGCATTAGCAGGGAGCTAGATTGGAATGGAGCAGCCGGGACTTGAACTGGTGCCCATATGGGATACTGGTGCCACAGGTGGTGGCTTTACCCGCTAAGCCACTGCTCTGACCCCACAATAATTGTATCAAGCTTATTTGTTTATGTACATTATGCTGAAAGAAGATTCACCTCATTTTTTTCTGCCTTTCTAGAGGAGTTTAAAAGTTTCGCCCTGAAGCACCCAGAATACGCTAAGATATTTACCACGTACCTGGACCTCCAGACATGCCATGTGTTCTCCTTACCCAAAGAAGCCCAGACAGCTCCCTCCGTGGCGAGCAATAGAGTCAGCCCTGAAGACCGCGAGGAGAGTGCCTCGGACAAGAAGGAGGACTGAAGGCAGCGTTCCCAGGAGGGGAGCATGGCAGCTGTCCCTGGGCGCTGTGCAGGACTTAGCGGTGGTGTTTTTAATGTGCTTACTGGGTAGTGATGGGTAAAATGGAAAAGCTTTTTTATATAGAAACCATAGACTTTCTCACCAAAGATACCTTTATATTAACGTGCATAAATCCAGTCATATTCCCGCTTTTTGTATTACATTGTGCTTTACTGATGAACATACTAGTGATAACTGCTGGATGTTTTTATGGGTTTGCGAGTTTAATTTGCAAATCCAAAAGAATACAAGGGTCTTAGTATTTGTGAGCATTAATCAGCACTCTAAAGGATTTCAAAATATATACATGCTTCTTTACCTGTTGTCCTAGAAATAATGATATTCTGTTATTCCCAGTTCCTTCTCATTCTAGAAATACGAATGAAGAGTTGAGGAGGGTTGTGGAACTTTTATACCTTTAACTTCACAGATACACTTGCCCATTTAAATGTCAATGTCTTGGGTCCCTGGATCTGGGAGGAGAGAGTTCTGTTAATCAGCTGGGACTTAAGAACTCCTGTTGCCATTAGCATGTACCTCTAGCATGGATTCCTTTAACCACCCGCTGGGGCAATCATGTCCTTTCAGTGATCTAAAGTTTTAGAATTTTGATTTAAGGACAACAGCTGTGGCCGGAGGCTAAATGGGAATTGCCTTATTGAAGGTAACACTGATTGCCTAATGAGAAAATGAATTGTTTGCCACCGAGTTGAATCTAATTTGAGTTACGTGGTTCAGAAGGTAGCGCTTGCCCAATAAGTAAATCAGATTTGTTCTATTTATATAATAGTCGAATTAATATATTTTACCATTCAGGTGGGGGTTTTATTCTGTTAAGTGTTCTCTCTAATTTTAGAGATTGTCTGAAGGATCTGCATGGAAAATACAAAAGGTTGCAAAATATCACCGAAAGCTAAGACCTCAAATAACCCGCCTTATTCATATAAAACCACACTTTATGCCCAGTGAGTCACAACAGCAACATTTTCCCTTTAGGTTAAGCAATAATTTCCCATGCCATTTTTATTGAATCTCACACATTCAAATTATTAATATCATTCATATTTGAGATTTTGGACAGAGAACCGATTGGTTAATGTAATGTACCAAAAAGAAAAAAAAATAAAGTTGGTTCACATTCTGAATTCAGACTGAAACCAAACTCTGTTTCTCAGTGTAGTTATTGATGATTCCCCATGAGTTAGGGTTTTAAAGTTGAGAAGTCTCAGGAGAGGTGTTAGAATTTATATTTTGTCTAAAGTCATGATTCCCAGTTAGGTTTACGCATTAAGCACTCTGTTTTCTCATTGAATAGGTGCATGTGTGTTTGGATAATAGAACACCAGAGAAGTTCATCTTTAAGATAATGTAGTTAGTTGCTGTTTTATGTATCTACAAGCTATTTAGATAAAGGGTAAAATGAGCTAAAACAGGAACTTCAGTAACTCGGACAGCGTATCTTTATTACACTGTCTACCATGTGTGGTGAATGTATATGAAACTCAGGTACCTTGACTTATTTTTAATCACAGAAAACCCACATATTAATCCTGTTAATCATGAGAGAGTAGCATTGCAAATTAAAGGCTCTCTATGAGACTGTTGAAAATGATCCCATTGTTTTCCTGTTGTAAAATAATATTTTATATTCTGTAATTCCACTTCTGTAAATGTAGGATTCCTATTTTATGTTTATGTTACCGAATAAACAAACTTGCTACATAAAATTCTTGGCAATTAAAAAATTCTTGTTTTGCTATTCAGTCTCAGATATAATCTACCTTTTTAATATCATGGCGTGAGTAAAAGTTTGCATATTTATGAACATGATTCATCATTTTTTTGTTTGCATTTTAGCTTTATGAAATGTCAGACATGATTTGACTCTAATGAAAAACTCAGATTTTAACCAAAATAGCCATAGTTATTATTCTTAAAGGATTTAACTCTGGACTGGTTTCACAAATCATGATCATTAATATTAACTATAGACTAGGTCTCTGCTTACACAGCCCTGCTAGCAAAGATCTCGTTCAAAGATTTTATCCTTTTAAGATTTAAAGTAAGGAATCCAATTTCATTAAATCAGTTAAAAGCAATGTGTTTTTATATAATGATTTTGGAAAAGAGTTACTCTTTTTTTAAAAAAAAATTTATTTTATTTATTTGAAAGGCAGAGTTACAGAGAGACAGAGGCATACACACACACACAGAGAGAGAGAGAGAGAGAGAGAGAGAAAGAAAGAGAGAAAGAGAGACAGAGAGACAGAGAGACCTTCCATCTGCTGGTTCACTCCCCAAATGGCCCCAAATGGTGAGGGCTTGGCCAGGCCAAACCAGAGGCCAGAAACACCATCTGGGTCTCCCTCAGGGGTAGTAGGGACCCGAGTGCTTGGGCCATCTTCCACTGATTCCCCAGGTGCATTAGCAGGGAGCTGCATTGGAAGTGGAACAGCCAAGATTTGAACCGGCATCCATGTGGGTTACCGGCACTGCAGGCAGTGGCTTTTACCCACTATGCCACACTGCTGGCCCTAAGGGTTACTCTTTGAAGTGAGAAACACTAGGTCCTAAAACCTATAAGCCATACAAATGTCCATCAAAGCAGAAGGATACCGACATGATGAATGCTGACGGACCCAAATGGCTCGCCTCGTGTGTGTTGAATTCTCTCTGGGAAGACTGAGTGACAGCCTCTGATGGGGCTTTTTAAAGGAGACTGCCTTCCAGGGAGAAGACACAGGGTGTGCTCTCGGCAGGAGGCACAACAGTCAAGCTATGTGGGTCCCAGACTCAGGAGCATTCCAAATACAAGCGTATTCCAAATACAAGCGTATTCCAAATGCAAGGTGGCCAGTTGAAGGCAACCAGTGGTTGCTCCAGTGCAGAGGCACTGCCTGTGCTGGAACAGATGGACTGTATTTCACAGTCTCTAGAGGATGGAAAGATACTAACAAAGGGGCTGGCGCTGTGGTGTACTGGGCTAAGCCTCCGCATCTTGTATGGGTGCCTGTATCCTGTATGGACACTGGTTCCTGTCTCGTCTGCTCCACTTCCGATCCAGCTCTCTGCTGTGGCCTGGGAAAGCAGTGGAAGTCAGCTCAAGTGCTTGGGGCCCTGCACCTACGTAGGAGACCCTGATAAAGCTCATGGCTCCTTGTTTCAGATTGGCCCAGCTCTGGCCTTCTGGGGAGTGAACCAGCAGATGGAAGATCTCTCTTTCTCTCTCTGTCTCTGCCTCTCTCTGTAACTCTGCCTCTCAAAAAAACAAAGGAAATATTAAAAAAAAAAAGAAAGATACTAATAAAGAGCCATTCCCCAAGAAAGCAGGCATACATGCTCTTGGTTGGATTGTTTTCCCTTTTCTGCTTACTTGGGTGAAACTTCCAGTTGACCAGTTAAATTGTAATACCAGAGGAATAAGCAAGTGCTAAGTGATGGCTTGAGAGAGGCGAAGGCCCTCACAGAGTTCTTGATTTACAGCCAATCTTCTTATCCCAAACTTTGGTAAATAATCTGGTAATAACCCCACTTAAGGTAACTCTTGTTTCTGTATAACCATTATTCTCAGGAAACTTTCCAAGTGTCTGTGTAAGGATTACTGAGGTTCTAACAAATTGTCTCCATTGCATTTTGACACTTAGCTTGCAGTTTTTAATAGCATTTAACTTTATCATTTCCTTATCATTATTATAAAAGAATCTATGCATGCAAAAGAACATAAAAAGTAGAGAAGAGAGCAAACAGAAGAAAATCATGTTTACTTCTGCCATCCCAAATCAGCTGTCATTACCTTTTTGTAGGTACTTATTCTTGAAATAACAGTGTGCTTGTATATGTTCTTTTATATCCTAATTTTTCACTTGTACTTTAATGTCTGCCAATATAATCTACATTCTGTCATGAGTAGAAATTTTTAAAAATGTACCTAAAACATCCTATGTGTAGTCATCCTTCTAATATTGTACATAAGAGCTTATTTTCATTTTGGGATGCTTTTTAAAAAATATTTATTTATTTATTTGAAAGAGTTACACAGAGAGAGGAGGAGAAGCAGAGAGAGAGAGAGAGAGGTCTCTCTGTTTCACTCCCCAGTTGGCCGCAATGGCCGGAGCTGCTCTGATCGGAAGCCAGGAGCTTCCACAGGGTCTCCCATGCAGGTGCAGGGGCCCAAGGACTTGGGCCATCTACTGCTTTCCCAGGCCATGGCAGAGAGGGGGGTTGGAAGTGGAACATCTGGGACTTGAACCAGTGCCCATATGAGATGCCGGCACTGTAGGTGGCAGCTTTACCGGCTACACCACAGCGCCTGCCCCCATTTTGGGGTTCTTAAAAACATCCAACTCAATACACTGTAGTACTTCATGGTTAGGAATAGTTTGCTAAAAGACTTATTTATACTTTCTGAGTTTCAGGTTAAAAACTCCTTAAAGACTATATACATATTAAATTTGTTTTTAACTAATTTATTACAAAAAATTGATATCCTAGATTATATAGAATATGGTAATTTTACCTTCATGTAATGGTTAACAGGTTCATGTCATTTAAACGTAAATAGATTTCAACGTTTAAAAATACTTTTCCCTTTGTAAAAGTAATGAGTTTATTAGAATAAGCAACAATCATAAAAACCTCCGCCCATTTGGAGTGCTTACAGATTCAGGCATTGTGCTAAGTGATTTGCAGGCATCGACTGGACCACTCAATGAAACATGCCTATTTTTGTCCCTAATTTAATTGAACAAAAGGTAGGGCTGTCCTAAAGTCGTGAAATACCAAAGTTTAGAATTAAACCAAATTGTGTCTAATTCCAAAAAGCCCAGACTTTTAATCATTTATATAACTGCCCTGTGTTTTCCTGCTTGTGGGTTCTAGAGATCACGTTTTGACTTGATGCTTGACGTGCGACAGAGACATGGGTGCTTCAGGAGAGTTCTGAGTTGACTGAGGTGGGCGAGCCACGGTCCAGCGAAGGTGACACGCCTGGTGGCCGAGGGTAGGCTGGCTGAGGCACCAAAACCTCCCCCCTCCTTAACCAGAGGGTCTGAAAAGCAGCAGTGAGATGAACTTCCGACGCCTTTTTCTTCTGTGGCTGGTGACGGACAATGAACTCCACTTCTCGTGGGTCCCTCTGCTGCGTGGCCTTTTCAGCCACATGTCATCTCAGATAAACAAACGAGTGTATTCAATAAAGTGGATTTTGAGGGAACTGCGGGCCGAGTCAGAACTGAAATCCGTCAGACCATGCTTCCGGCTATTATGGAATGGCTCATAGTAATTTCTGGTAATTCCCTTGCCTCACAGGAAGCATGGTGATCAAATCAGAAGCCAGATATCACTTCTCCAATTGGATTTTTCCAAAGGCCACCCATTGCAATTTGGATAAAATCAAAAATATTCAAGATGGCACACGGAGTGCTTTGTGCTCTGGCTCCCGCCGGGTCTGGACCTGGGCGGTGTGCACCTGCCCCGCGCGGAGCCCCCAGCACGGCAGCTTGCTTCTCACACTCGCCGAAGCCCGGTCCAGCCTCGGAGTCCTCACACTGCCTTCCCTGCGCTAGAAGTTTTTGCCCGATGCTTTTCACTGGACTTTCTCTTCTTCATTCAGACTTGTTAAAAAAACACCTTCACGGGGATAGAATTCACAGAGGTACAGTTCACCCACTTCCAGTATATACCTCAGTGGTTTTTCACGGGTTCGCAGAGTGGGATAAAGCAGCACCACAGTCTAATTCTAGAACATTTTCAGCTTCCTTCAGATGTTAAATCAACTGTCACATCAACAAACAGCAATTCCCATCCCTAAGCAGAAAGTCCCCCTGTGTTTCCACAGACCCTGCGATGCACTCCCCGCCTCGTGGCTGCACTTAAACTTACCTGACATGTGTTACTCGCTCCTGTATTTGTTGTTGTTCCTAGGGTTGTGTTCCCAGCACAAAGCGAGCACTCGAGTTGATGAGTGCGTGGATAACGATGACATCATCTTTTGCTGATCGTGCCTTCTCTCATCTAAGACTAGAAATAATCCTCATAACAAACTGCAAAACCTGGAATCCTCATCCCTAAACCTCATCCACAAGCCCAGGCTCAGAGAGGTTCTATGTGTTATCGCTCATGCAGAGTTATATAACCGGCGAACAGCAGGGCTGCAATTCAAACCCAAGGCTATCGGGCTCCAAATAAGGGAACTTTATTAGGCCGGTGTAACTTGAACCCGTAAAATAACCAAAGAATTACATGACAGACGTAAAGTTCCAGAATCATGGAAACTGGATCAGCTGAGAACCCTCTGGCCACAAAACCCCCAGAATGCTGAGCACAGAATCAAAAACGTATTTTGAAAAGCACGGATGAGCGGCGAGGGACGGAGGGAGCTCACCAATGGCCAAGAATGAAAAGCGAGCGGCACAGCCGGACTGTGGGGGCGTCCCTCACGCTTGTGCATCTCGGCGACAAAGAGGCAGCTAGGGGAGACGGGAGACGGGGCTTTTGTATAGAGTGGGATTCCAAACCAGGATCTCAGGGGAGAAAAGGCAGACTTTAGAAGGGCTACACCCTCAGAGTGAACTGGAAAAATCCATCTCTGGCAAAGACAATGAGGACTTTTTTTTTGTCTTCCTTGGATTTTAGGTTGGGTGGGGAAATTTCCCATTTCTTTTTTTGTTTCAGTTATTTTAAATGTCTTGCAGTGCATTTTGTGGCCTGGTGAATGTGTACCCTTGAAGAGGGTGTGTAAGGTTCAGTTCATGTACATTAGCTCCAGTAGGTTAGCAGTGCTATGTAACTCCTCCACACCCTTCCTTAATATTTTTGTTTGTTTTTGGTTTAATACTGCTATGCTTATCGGAAGAGGGATTTTGACATTCCCAACTGTAAGTGTGTTTAATCAGCTGTCAGTTTGACACTCTGACATTTATACTCCAACCATTTATGCTTTTTATACAATCTTGTGAATGGACCCTTGAATCGTTAATATATTCCTCTTTAGTTTTAGTAACATTCCTTATCCTGTTATTAATGTAGCCACTCAATACCATTTTCTTATGATTAACATTTCTGTGATTAATCTTTTTGCATCTTTTTCCTTTAAATCTTTCTTTTCTTTTATTTATTTATTTTTGACAGGCAGAGTGGACAGTGAGAGAGAGAAAGGTCTTCCTTTCGTTGGTTCACCCCCAAATGGCCGCTGCAGCCGGCGCACTGCGCCAATCCGAAGCCAGGAGCCAGGTGCTTCTCCTGGTCTCCCAGGCAGGTGCAGGACCCAAGGACTTGGGCCATCCTCCACTGCATTCCCAGGCCACAACCGAGAGCTGGACTATGTATCTAAGATGAACATTTGTATGCCCATTTGGACGTTGATTTTTTTATGAGGTGTGAAAGTGTCTTTTAATTGGAACTCCTATTCCTGTTAAATTTATTGTAGATTTGGTAGGGTTTGAGTCTACCATCTTGAGTTTCATTTTATGTTCCATGTCTGAACTTTTTTCTGATTTTTTTGATAAATTTCTAAAAATGCTATTTCATATTTTCTTTTAGCTTATTAGCTATGTAATATATTTGTTTTTAATGGCTAGTCTAGAGATTATAATGTTTATCTTGAACTTAATACAGTCTACCTTCAAATTACAGTATACTTTTTACACATGTATACTTTTTATACATGTGACCCTTACAATATGCTTTGATTTTACCTCAACCCATTATTTATGTTATTGTCATAATCATGTGTGTTTAAACTTCACAAGACATGTTGATCAGTTTTGCTTTAATAGTCATTTACCTTTAAGAGGAAGTAAGAATTTGAGGAAAAAAGATATTTTATATTTATCTGCATATTTACTGCTCCTGGTGCTCTTCATTTCTTTTTTCCATTACTTTTCTCCCATCTAAAGAACTTAATTGAACAATTCGTATAGTATAAGTCTCCTGAAAATAAATTGTCCAACTTTCTTCTGTCTAAATATATATTTTTGCCTTCATTTTTGAAGAATATTTTTGCTTTATAAGAATTCTAGGTTTTTTTCTTTTCAGTACTTTGAAGATTCCATTGTCTTCTTTCTTTTATTGTCTCTGATGAGAAGTCAGCAATAGTTTTCAGAATTCTCATATTTATCATTTATATTTGAACATTTTTATTGTTATTGTTGATGTTGAAAAATTTTCTTAGATTTCCTTGGCGTGATTTTCTTTATAGTTATCCTTTCAGGCTTTATGGAATTTTTTGAATCAGTAGGCTTAGCATTTCCACCAAATTTGGAAAATGTGCAGCTGTTATTTCTCCATGTAGCTTTTCTGCTCCTAATCTTTCTCATTTCTCCCCTTCATTAAATGTATCTTAGACCACATGGATGTCCCTTGGTCACTAAGTCTCTGTACACCTTTTTTTTCCTTAATGTTTTATTTGTTTACTTGAAAGAGTTACAGAGGGGCAGAGGCAGAAAGAGAGAGGGAGAAGTTTTCCATTCACTGGTTCACTCTCCAAAAGGCTGCAATGGCCAGAGCTGAGCCGACCCCAAGCCAGGAGCAAGGAGCTTCTTCCAGGTCTCTCACATGAGTACAGGGACCCAAAGACTTGGGCCACCTTCCACTGCTTTCCCAGATCACAGCAGAGAGCCGAATGGGAAGTGGAGCAGCTGGGACTTGAACTGGCATCCATATGGGTTGTCGGCAGTGCAGGCAGTGGCTTTACACATTATGCCACAGTGCTGGCCCCAGCTGTTCATCTTTTTCAAATTTCATTTCTCTGTGTACTCCAGATTTGATCATTTCCACTGTTCCTTCATCAAGCCCACAGATTGTTGCTTCTACAATATAAATGCTTCACTTCAAATTCTGTCTTTTGAGCTTCTAGAGTTTTCACTTGGTGCTGTTCACAGTTCCTCTTTAGCTAATGAGGATCCCTATTGCTTCCTTGTATGTTCCCAGATACCTTAAATTTCTGCTATATATTTGTGATTGTAGTTTTAAAATCTTTGCTTCCTGTTTCATAAACTCTCATTTCTATTTGTATCAGCTGACTTTTCTCCTGGTAATGGCTCATATTTCTTTCACAGATCCAATGATTTTGCTTGGTGTACTGAATATTAGACAGATATTACTTTATTTAATGTCTAGATTTGACTGTCAACATTATAAAATGGTGAGTTTTATTTTGCCAGGTAGTTGATTTACTTGCAAATCAGCCTGGTTCTTTTGAGGCTTGTTTTGAATTATTGTTATTACTGTTTGAAAGGGTCTGGGCCAGCGCCATGGCTCACTTGGTTCATCCTCCCCCTGCGGTGCCAGCATCGCATGTGGGCGCCAGGTTCTGGTCCCGGCTGCTCCTCTTCTAGTCCAGCTCTCTGCTGTGGCCCGGGAGTGCAGTGGAGGATGGCCCAAGTGCTTGGGCCCTGCACCCCATGGGAGACCAGGAAGAAGCTGCCGGCTCCTGGCTTCGGATCAGCGCAGCGCTGGCTGTGGCGGCCACTTGGGAAGGGAGCCAACGGAAGGAAGACTTTCTCTCTGTCTCTCTCTCTCTCCTTGTCTACTTTGTCAAATTAAAAAAAAAAGAAAAGAAAGGGTCTACAGTGTTCTTTACTCTTGGTTTAGATAACCATTATGTCTAAAATGTGGCCCTTTTGGGTCTCTTTTGAATGTCCTGGTTTTTCACCAAGGTGTCCCTGGTTGCTCAGAAATTACACCTGCTCCAGTCTTGTGACTCCTCCAGTAGTTTTTCAGCTCACAATGTTTTCTGTAGTTGTTTTTCTTTCTTCACTTTTCCCCTTCCTCATTAGATGGCCTTTATTAGGCCTCATGCGGTCTTGCCCTGAGCACATGCAGTTTAGCAGTTGAATTCATTTGCTTGGTCTGCCATAACGCAATCCCGGAGAGCTGGTGGCCTAAGCAACCAAAACATGTTGTCTCACAGTGCGCAACTAGGAGGCCCAGAGTGCTGTGCGATCAGAGGTGGATCCTTCTGAAGTTGTGTGGACGACCGACTGCCGTTTCATTGTGTCTTCTCTTGGTTCCGTGTGTGTGTGTGTGTGTGTGTGTGTGTAGAAAGCACGAGAGAGGTGGATGTTGGGGGAGAACATGCTGGAGTCTTCCTCTTACTCTGAAGACATCAGACCTATCTTGTTAGTGCTCTGATCTTTATGACCTTATTCAACCTTAATTACCACCCTATGGGACCTAACTCCAAATACAGTCATTCAGGGTTAGAGTGTCAACAAATTATTCTGTGGGGATTAGGGAAGGAGACACAATTCAGTCTAAGATAAGAGTCAATCAAGACTTCAGGGGTTCTGTATCTCTTTCTGTAAACAACTTTCTTTTTTCATTCTCCACCCTTCCAACCAGCTCAGTCTCCCCAGGTCCCAGTCTCTGTCTCCTTAGCACAGTGACCTTCTGTGTACTCCCTGGGCTCTACCACCCTACAAAACAGTCCAGAAGTTTCTCTCTTAAACAGAAAGCCAGAGCGGTCATTGGCTCACCTCATCCAGTTGCCTTCTCTTAGGATCCAAGTCGTGTGTTACCTATTGCCCCAAAGTCTGAGAACAGTTGTTCTGTGTATTTTGTTCATTTCAATAGTATTTGATGGCAGGAGGGCCAGTCCAGTATTAGTGATTCCACCCTAGGTGGAAGAAAGAGCTGTAACCACCCCAACACACACACTCACACGTATTCAAGCATGTTAGGTCACGGACTTGGCTTCCATGGTATTTGAGGTTTGAAAGTTAAACTACTGACAAGGTCTGGAACCCACAATGAGAACTAAAAACAAACTTAATCAGGATAATCTACAAAAAAGAAAAGCACATGTACTTTTTCTCTGGTGGGACATATCTTCAACCTGACTTATGCTGGGTTACCCAGCAAAGCCTGGCCAAGCCAAAGCTCTAAAATTATGAAATACAAGGGTGAACATTGGTGTGGTGGTCAAGATGCAGACTGGGATGCCCTCATCCCATTCCAAAGTGCTGAAGTTCGAGTCTCAGCTCTGCTCCTGGTTCTAGCTCCTTGCTAAAACTCGCCCTGGAAGGCAGCCTGTGATGGCTCAAGTGGCCGTGTCCCCCACCCATGTGGGAGACGTGGATTGGGTTCCTAGCTCCCAACATTGGCCTGACCGAGCCCTGGCTGTTACAGGTGGCTGGGACTCCCCCTCTCTGTCTCTTTGCTTCTCAAGTAAATGAATAAATAAAATTAAAATGAGAATCAACATAAACAACAGGAAGAGAATATTTGCATTACAGAATTCTTAGATATAAACATTGAAACAAAATGTTACATGTTTAAGGAAGTAAAAGATGAAAATATGAGAAATGGACATAATACCATAGAAAAAGCATATTTGAAACAATTTTTAAAAATAGAGCTTCAGGGGCTGGCACCATGGCGCACTAGGTTAACCCTCCGCCTGCGGCGCCGACATGCACATGGGTGCCAGTTCTAGTCCCAGTTGCTCCTCTTCCCAGTCTAGCTCTCTGCTATGGCCTGAGAAAGCAGTAGAAGGTTGCCCAAGTACTTGGGCCTCTGCACCCTCATGGGAGACCAGGAAGAAGCACCTGGCTCCTGACTTCGGATTGGCACAGCTCTGGCCATTGCGACCATTTGGGGAGTGAACCAACGGAAGGAAAACCTTTCTCTCTGTCTCTCTCTCTCTCACTGACTATAACTCTACCTGTCAAATAAATAAATAAAATCTTTAAAAAAAGAAAAAGAAATAGAGCTTCAAATATTAAACAATATGTTATACTAAATACTGTAAATATTGACACAGCTTTAAAAAATTGGGGGGCTGGTGCTGTAGCATAATAAGTTAAGTGTCTGCCTACGGTGCTGGCATCCCATTTAGGCACCAGTTCAAGTCCCAGCTGCTCCACTTCCAACTCAGCTTCCTGCTGATGGTCTGGGAAAGCAGTGGAAGATGGCCTAAGTGTTTGGGCCCCTGCACCTGGGTGGGAGACCCGGAAGAAACTTCTGGCTTCTGACTTTGGATAGGCCCAGCCCTGGCTGTTGCAGCTGTCTGGGGAGTGAACCAGTGGATAGAAGACCTCTCTCTCTGTCTCTCCCTCTGTCTGTAACTCTGCCTCTCAAGTAAATAAATCTTAAAAAAAAAAAAAGATTTGGAAAACTGATAACAGATTTTTGAAAAACTATCCAGAAAGATTCATACAAAGAGAAAAAATGTAAAAAAAAAAAAAGAAAGTAAAAAATAGAATGGAATGAGGATATTTCAAGTACATTCCACTGGGCCTGGAAAGGCGTTATTTGAAGCACTAATTGGTAACAATGTCCTAGAGCTGATAGATATGAATCTCGTGGATTCAGAATTTATTACAAATTTTTTGTTGTTTATGTTCAACTAAGGAAGGTCAAATAGTAATAAGATAAACATCCAAATTGAGAAAGAAGAGATAACTGAATCAACCCAAATAAAGCAGAAAAATGAACAAAGACCAGGACAGAAATGAATGAGACAACAGGTAGGCTTTGGGAGACAATAACCCACTGTGCCAAGAACCAGGAGGACAGCAAACCGAAGGAGAGACACCAAGATGACAAAAGTGTCAGAATTATCTGGCAAATTTTTAAAGCAACCATCATAAAAATGCTGCAAGGGAAAATGACAGATATATTTGAAACAAATAAAAAATAAAAAAGCCTAAGCAAAAAAATAAATAGAAGAAGCAAATGGAAATTTTAGAACTGAAAATTACAGTAACAAAAATCGAAAGCTCAGTGAGTGGCAGGGACAGAGGAAGGAGCCAGCCAGCTGGAAGATAGAGTGATAGCGACTGGCTCATCGGAGAAGCGTGGACCAAGGAGGAACAGCACAACCTCTGACACTGAACTGATCATGTCCCAGACAGAGCCGAGAAGGAGGATGATGCCATAAAAGTTCTCTAAGAAATAATGACCGAGAACTTCCCACATATGGGGGGAAATACGGATTCAAGAAGCTTGGTAAACCATCCCCCCTCCTCAAAAAAAAAAAAAAAGCCAAAGAAATATATGTCAAGATATAACAGCCAAACGTCTGTGTCTAGACACAAAAGAAAAATCTTAGAAGCAGCAAGAGGAAGTGCTACCTTACTTATGGGCCAGGAGAGGACAATTCAGATAATTGTGATTTTCTCATGAGAACCATGAAGGGCAAAAGGAAGCGACACGTTTTTCAAGCACTGAGAGAATAGAACCATCAACTCACACTCTAAATCCAAACAAGATGTCCTCTAGGAAGGAGGGGAAATCAGGGTGCTTTCAGGTAAAGGAAAACTAAGAATTGATTCTTAGCACACCTGCCCTAAAAGAGTGGCTAATGGGAGTTCTCTAAACATAAAGAAAACAATAAGTTGGCGAACTCAAATATGACAAGAGCCTAGGGTGATTACTGACGCCATAAACAAGAGTGTCAATTTTTTAAGTCATCAACAGGAGTCACCATGCACTTACTCCCCATGTAGGATCTCTGTCCTTAATGTGTTGTATAATGTGAATTAATGCTATAACTAGTACTCAAACAGTACTTTACACTTTGTATTTCTGTGTGGGTGCAAACTGTTGAAATCTTTACTTAATATATACTAAATTGATCTTCTGTATATAAAGATAATTGAAAATGAATCTTGATGTGAATGGAATGGGCGAGAGAGTGGGATTGTGGGAGGGTCATGAGTGGGAGGGAAGTTATGGGGAGGAAGCCACTGTAATCCAAAAACTGTACTTTGGAAATTTATATTTATTAAATAAAAGTTCAAAAAAAGAAAACAAGTAAAAGAAATTTCGGGACATGAAGAAGAGAAGAGGACAGTAAATGAAGAGTAATTGCGGTAGACTTCCTTCTCCTTCAGAGTTCTAAAATTATGTCTTATGATTTAATCAGACATTGTGATGCTGATGCGGTTCTATGTCGAGTGTTTAAGACTCACAGGTGTGGAAGGAAAGTGTCACTCCCACAAGAAGACAAGACGGTCTGTCGTTCCTGTTCCCAGTCACCACTGTAGCAGAAGTCTTAGCAGGCACAAGAAGACAAGAACTATCAGGGGTGGGAGAAGGAAAATAAAAGGTTCAAACCCAGCCTGAGAACCTACAGAAAAAGTGTTGGAATGAATTAGCGAAGTCGCAAGATTGCTGTTTATAAATTGCCTTCCTACACACTGGTAGTCAACCACTGGAAAATGAAGTGTGTAAAAGAAAGATATATGGGGGCCGGTGCTGTGGTGCAGGGGATAAAGCCACACCACCTCTGGTGCTGGCATCCCGTATGGGTGCCGGTTCGAGTCCCAGCTGCTCCACTTTTGATCCATGTTCTCGCTGTGGTCTGGGAAAACAGTGGAAGATGGCGCAAGTCCTGGGGCCCCTGCACCTGTGTGGGAGACCTGGAAGAAGCTCCTTGCTTCTGGCTTCGGATCGGTGCAGCTCCGGCTGTTGCAGCTATCAAGGGAGTGAACCAGTGGATGGAAGACCTCTCTCTCTCTCTCTCTCTCTCTCTCTCTCTCTCTCTCCTTCTGCCTCTCTGTAACTCTACCTTTCAAATAAATAAATAAATCTTTTTTTTAAGGGAAAGAGTTTGTTGGGGGAAACTCGACAGACTGGAGGGAAGGGGTGAAGAAGGAAAAAGAGGGAGAAGGAGAGTGTAGGAGAGAGATACAGAGACAGAGGTCAGAAGACAGGGAGAAAGAGAGCCACGTGTTCAGGAACAGGTCTTTTTAAAACTAAATAAATAAATCTTTTTTTAAACAAAGAAAGACACGTGAGAATAAGTCTCAATAGATTCACAAAATTTTATCAACAAAATTATGAAACTCAAAATACATCCAATAATGACTAAGAGGAAAGAATAGGGAGAATGGATTGAATTTATAGGCTGACTTCATATGACAAACACGTAAATTTCCCCCTCAGTAGTTACATAAATTCCAGGCAATTATAATAACCTTGCTGTGGTATGTGCCATGTGTGTGTGTGGGTGGCTGGGTGGGGCGGGTATAGAGCCAATGCGCAGATTCTAAGAAACCATGATCAGATAGATTGTGGCCCAGCCAGCCAGCTCAGGTTAAGGTGCTGGTCTGAGTTTGGGCTACTGTGCTTCTGATTCAGCTCCTTACTGACAGGCTTGGGAAAGCAGAGGGAGATGGCTCCAGTGCTTGGGCTCCTGCTACCCGCATGGGAGACCCGAATGAAGTTCCTGGCTCTTGGCTTTGGCCTGGCTCAGACCTGACTGCTGTGTCCATCTAGGGAGTGAACCAGTGGGTGGAAGACCTCTGTCTCTTCCCCTCTCTCTGTCGCTCTGACTTTTAAATTAATGAATAAATAAATCTTTGGAAAAAGAAGCTCAGAAACTTTCAAGTACATATCAAAAGGCTGCAAATAGCCAAGAAGTTCCGAGAAAATGACAAATTTCATGTGTTCAATATAGGGGAATTTGCCACATCGGATACAAAAGCTTATGCAAAGTCATAGTAATAGAGAATAAAATCACACAAGAATAAGGAAGCAGATCAATAGACTAGTAACAAGCTCACAAAAAGGGTCCCATTTTACTCTGCTTACCTTCTTCATTCGTCTAAATTCATCAGCAAGTGTTTGTGGGTCACCTACTTGGCCCAAGTCCTGGCTGTGGGTACCAGGGGTACTGTGGGGGACACGGCTAGCAGTCCTTATTCTCAGGGCCACATGGCTACTGGAAAAGACAAACTTTTTTTTCAAAGATTTATTTATTTTATTTGAAAGAGTTACACAAAGAGAGAAGGAGAGGCAGAGACAGAGAGGTCTTCTATCTGCTAGTTCACTCCCCAGATGGCCACAATGGCTGGAGCTGCACTCATCCGAAGCCAGGAGCCAGGAGCTTCTTCTGGGTCTCCCACGTGGGTGCAGAGGCCCAAGGACTTGAGCCATATTCCACTGCTTTTCCAGGCCAAAGCAGAGAGCTGGATCGGAAGAGAAGCAGCCGGGACTCTAACCGGCGCCCATATGGGATGCCGGCACTGCAGGTGGCAGCTTTACCCGCTATGCCACAGCGCTGGCCCAAGACAAACTTTTTTAAAGCAGTAGTGACATAGGCACTGAAGTTCCATAAAAGGAAAACAAGAGGTACTCTGCCTTTCAAATGCATAAATCTTTATATATGTACAAGTCTTTCAGTGGGTGTATATATTTTTTTTTTTCTTGAGAAAATGTCTGGAAACAGAAAGGCTAGTCCATGGAGTACCTGCAGGTTTAGCTTAACAGGAAATTACAAAACTTTTCCCCAAAGTAGCTGTACCAACTTATGTTACCATCAGCAATGGCTAGCACCTCTGATGGCTTAATGGTCTTGCTAACACTCAGAGGTATCAATATTTTTAATTTTTTTAAATTACATTTTGAAGGAACTTGTTGATTTCATCAAAGTTGGTGCATTTACTGCAGTAAAGTTGTTCATATTATCCCAGTGTAATTCATTTGATGTGTGTACATCCTAGGTGGTAGCTTCTCTCTTAATCCTAATATTGATAAATTACATCCTCAATGTTTATCAGTCTTGCTAGGTTATTTTTATTAAATATATAATAGTTTTTTTAAATTGACAAGATTAACAGCTTTATTTATCTTGACTTTGTTAATTATAATTGCTGCTTATTTTTTAATTTGATTTTCATTCTTTATTATCTTTTTTCTGGTTAAGGTTTTTGTTTGCTTATACTTTTTCTAACTAGTTTACATGATTTCCTACATCACTGATTTTTAAACCTTCCTTCATTTCTGTCCAAGACAAAATTTCAACCAAATAAGCTTAAAGATCCAACTGGCTTTTATTAGCCATTTGTGTATATATATATATACACACAAAAAGGAAGCTTCTCTGTTGGGAGTAACAGCACAGCCAGTTTTTAGAAGGCAGCTTGAGCAGGAACAAAGAACAGAATAGAAAAGCAAATTGGCTAACACCACGTGACTTCAGGTCTCTTTCTTTGTAAGGATTAAAGCCAAGGGGACGTCACGATTATTGTCAACTCAAGTCCACTGGGTCCTTTCCAGCTGGCTACTGCGAATCAAGTGTTTTCTAATTTCTCTTCTGGGAATACTTTTCTTCTTCAAGTCTATATAGATTCAAATTATGTTCTTATTTAATTATGTTTATTTAAATGGAGGAGAAAGAGGGAGAGGGAGATGAGCTTCCATTCACTGGTTCACTCCCTAAATACCCTCAATAAGGTGAAGTTGAAGCCAGGAGCCCAGAACCCATTCCAAGTCTCCCCTGTGAGTGGCAGGACCCCCAACCACTTTAGCTGTCACCTGCTGCCTCCCAGAGTGCACATAAGCAGGAATCAGGAATCAGAAGGGAGCCAAGACTTGAACCCAGGCACTAGCATATGGGATGTGGGCATCTCTTTTTTTTTTCTTTAAGATTTATTAATTTATTTGAAAGGCAGAGTTACAGAGAGGCAGAGAGAGAGAGAGAGAGAGAGAGAGAGAGAGGTCTTCCTCCACTGATTCACTCCCCAAATGGCTGTAACAGTCAGAGCTAGGCTGATCTGAAGCCAGGAGCCAGGAGCTTCTTCCGTGGGGCTTCTTCTGGGGTCTCCTACGCTGGTACGGCCCTTGGACCATCTTCTACCACTTTCCCAGGCCATAGCAGAGAGCTGGATCAGAAGTGGAGCAGCTGGGTCACGAATCAGCTCCCATATTGGGATGCCAGTGCTGCAGGCGGCAGCTTTTACCCGCTATGCCACAGCGGTGGCCCCATGGGATTGTGGGCATCTTAACCACTGTGCCAAGTGCCCACCATAAGGCTATCTTTTCCTGATGCTAACACAGCCACTTTGGATTACTGTTGATTATTTATTGCATTGTAAATGTTTTCCCATCATTTAGCCTATATATGCCTCTGTATCTATTTAATTAATACTTTTTAAAATATTTAGTTATTTATTTGAAAGGCAGAATTACAGCAAGAGATAGTGGGACAGAAAGAGAGAGAGAGAGAGAGAGAGAGAGAGAGAGAGAGAGAGAGAGACTGTCTTCTATCTGTCATCTATCTTCTGTCTGTCTTCTATCAGCCATCAGGTTCACTCCCCTGATGGCTGCAATGGCTGGGACTGGGCCATGCAGAAGCCAGGATCCAGGAGCTTCTTCCAGCTCTCCCATGTAGGTGACGGGACCTCAAGCACTTGGGTCATCTCCCACTGCTTCCTCAGGCCATTAGCAAGGAGTCCAATTGGAAGTGGCACAACTAGGGAACCAACTGGTGTCCATATGGGATTCCAGCATTGCAGGTAGTAATTTTATCCACTATGCCACAATGCTGGGCCTCCATGTCTTTGTATTTAAGGTATGTGTCTTATAGATATTATATAATTGGATCTTGCTTTCTTACTCATTCTGACATTCTCTGTCTTTTCATTTGACTAGTTAGTCCCTTTGCATATCGTATAATTATTGACATACCTGGATTTAGTTCCATTGTTGCCAGTTTTCTTTGTATTCTGTCTTCTTTTAGATTAAATTAGTATCTTTTTATTTTATTTTATTTTGCTCCATCAATTGAATTTTTATTATCTCTTTGCATTATTTTTTGGCAGTTGCTGAAGGGCTTGCATTCCACAACTTACCAAAATTTATGTGGCACTGTAGGAATTTTAAACTTTATAGTTCCATTTAGAATGTTATTTTAACATAATTCCACACCTCCCACTTTCTATGCATTAAACTGATATTGCCTCTGTATTATTGTAAGCCCAGCAGCTCCTTTTATAATTCTTGTGCTAAAGAATCATGTGTCATGCACTACCTGTTCAATGTAGAAACCCTAACTGCCCTGGGGTCCTCATGAGTGTCTGCCTAGACTGGCCTGGGAATCTCATTGCATACTAGATGCACTCCTCATCTTCCTTTGTTTTTCTCTCCAAATGCCTGCAGTGGTCATAGGTTGGAAGTCAAGGCCTAGAGCCACAAACACAGTCCAGGTCTCCCACATGAGTGGTAAGAACACAACTACTTGAGCCACCACTGCTGCCTCCCAGGACCCGCACATTAGCAGAAGGTATAACCAGGAGAAGCCGGGCACTCTGATGTGGGACATGGGTGTCTTAACCACTGGGACAAATGCCCAACTCCCTTGCTCCTGATCTTGATTAGGACTTTGTGAGTGATTTTTAATTGTCATTACTATTCAGTTTGGAATCTAGAACTGGCCTGGAGTCCATCTTGTTGTCTGCCTTGTTGATCACACTTGAGTCACCCTTGTTCTTTGTGTAATATTGGCCTGGAATTCCA
This sequence comes from Sylvilagus floridanus, assembly GCA_949820135.1. Taxonomy (NCBI): domain Eukaryota; kingdom Metazoa; phylum Chordata; class Mammalia; order Lagomorpha; family Leporidae; genus Sylvilagus; species Sylvilagus floridanus. The sequence goes on from OX463232.1 coordinate 55,051,332, forward strand.
TTTGCATATTGGCACCTACTCTTGCTCTTCTATGTCTCTAAAGTTTCTAAACCTGAAGCTTCCTCAAACACTATGTTGCCAATAAAAAGATCAATTTCTACTTCAACAACATAAAATAATCTTATGCCTTTGAATAATTAGAGGAAAACTATAAGTGCATGTTTCTGTATTGATTTGAATACTTGCCTGCATATTTATTCTTCCTGTAGCTACGCACTTCCATCTGGTGTTATTTCCTCCCAAGCTGTGTTCATTTAGCATTTCTTTTAATGCAGTTCTGCTTGTGAAAAATTCTCTTTGTCGATCTGAAAATCTATTTGGCCATCAGTTTTGAGATATAGCTTCACTGACTATAAACTTCTGGGCTGACAGTTTTTTGAACAACTTTAAACATATCATTTCCATTGTCTTCCTGCCTCCATTGTTTTGCAAAAGAAGTTAGTTGTCATGTGCACTCTAGCTTCCCTGTATGTAATCTGTCTTTCTACTCAAATTGTTCTCTGCCCTGGGAGGTTGACCTGTGTAGAGGATATGCCCCTTGCCCTCCAATGTCCTGTTGGGTCCAGTCAGTGTGGAGAACCGGGAGACCAGAGGGAGGGAAGAGCATGAAGTCCAAATATTTTCCTCACCAGCTTCCTCTCTGTAGTGTTCTTCTCAGGCTGATTATATCCCTTTGTTTAAAACCACTGCTCCTTCCAAGGAATCTCTCTCTCTCTCTCTCTCTCTGACTTTCCTACCAAGATTCTGATAACTGCTTTCTCTCCTTATCCCTTAGGGCCTAAGGGTGGTAATGGCCTTCACTGGTACTTACCCCAGCAGACTGTACTATCCCATATCATGTCCCTATATCAGGCACACACACCTTGGTAGGTAGACCCTTTATGAATCCCTCCCCAAATTAGATTAATATGACTATGCTCTTTCCTTCATCCTCAGAATTCAGGTCATTCCCAGCATGCTTTGAGTGCTCCAGGGACACACAGTTTACTAAATCTCATGAGAGAGGCCTGGAAGTTTCCTAAAAGAAGCAAAATCTCAGCTGAGTCTGAAAGCCTGCAGTAGCAAGGTTAAAGCAGAAGTGAGAGCCAAGGGGGCCTGGTGGTCTAGGTACTACACACACTTCAGCCTGACCAAGTCAGAGAGAGCCTAGGAGTGAGGGAGAGCCAAGCCTGGGGAGGGCCTTGTGAGCTGTGGTTAGTGGTTGTAACTCAGAACCCAAGCAGAGTGATATTTAATGCTTGGATTCTGAAATATATTGCAGTTGGTGACATCTCCAGGAAAACAGGAAATTTGCCTAATTTAAAAGCAGAAAAACGACATAAGTCCTATTGTCTCAGAGAGCCCTAAAGATTAATAAACTGCTCTCTTGAACAAGGCAGCCAATTAGATTCCCTAAAACAATCAGTGTCCCAGGGGACTGGCCTTTCCTTGCACCCTTTTACCTGTTGTGAGACCAAGGCTTATTTAGATCCTGGGGAGCCACCACTGCCTTTTCCTTCTAAGACTTGTGTGTGGAATCCCTTTACTTAATTCTTGCCCTATTTCTGATCCCGTCACTGTTTCAGTGCTAACCTCTTTCTACAACACCGTGAGAAGTGTTGAACCTAATCTAACAATTATCCTCTTCATTTTCCTTCCATTTCCTATAAATTCAGTACCTGTGTCTACTTGTTTTCTGTGGTTGGAAGACTCACAAGGCAGCTTTTCACCCAGTTTCAAGCATCTCAGAGTGAGTGTGGGAGAAAGCTCTGCCTCCTGGGGGCTGGTGTTGTGGCGAAGTGAGCAAAGCCTCTGCCTGCAACACCCATATCCCACGTGAGCACTGGTTCATGTCCCAGCTGCTCCACTTCTGATCCAGTTCCCTGCTGATGCACCCAGGAAAGCAGCACAATGGGCACCTAGGAAAGCAGCTGAAGATGGTCTAAGTGCTTGGGCTTCTGCACCTGCATGGGAGACCCAGACAATGCTCCTGGCTCCTGGCTTCAGCCTAGCCCAGTTCTGGCCATTGTGGCCATTTGGGGAGTGAACCAGTGGGTGGAAGATCTCTCTCTTTCTCTCTCTCTCTGCTTTTTAAATTAATTGAAAATAAATAAAGTTTTTATTTATTTATTTGAGAGATAGAGTTACAGTCAGAGAGAGGGCGAGACAGAGAGAAAGGTTTTCTACCCACTGGTTTACTCTCCAAACAGCTGCAGCTGAGCCAGTCCAAAGCCGGGAACCAGGAACTTCTTCTGGGTCTCTCCCATGGGTGCAGGGGCCCAAGCATCTGGACTACCTTCCACTGCTTTCCCAGGCCATAGCAGAGAGCTGAACCAGAAGGGACATTGCCCATGTGGGATTCCGGTGCCGCAGGCAGAGGCTTAGCCTACTACGCCATAGCACCAGCCCCTAGAAAGAGGAAAAACTTGAAACTAAGACTCTCGTAGGAGGAAATATAGAGAACACTTCAGCACACTGGCATAGGTAATGATTAAAGAAAACCAAAAATATAGAAAGTAGTGCCTCCTGCCCTTGCCGGTTCCAGCTAGCAGGGACAGCCTTGTCCACAGTACTCCAAGCTTCGGCCTGTTGTGTCAGCGGGTTAGAGAGTGGGAGAGTAAAGAGGAGGAGGAAGAAGTCTCCTGTCTGTTCCCCACAGCCGAGAGTGGGAATGCAAAGTGAACGCAAGGCCTTCTGCGCGCCATGAAGATCCAGAGCCCCGCCGGCCCAGAACGCGCATGCTCTGCATCCTCCCACCCCAGGATGTGCTGCTGGCGTTGACTTCCCCAGACGCTGGCCTCGTTACCTGCTGTCCCCTCCTCCGCCGGGCAGCCAGTCTGGGTGAGTGTGTCTGAGAGGGACGCGGAAAGCGGGCGAACTGAAGAATAATTTGGGGAGCTGGGGCAGTGAGCCTTTTCTGCCATCCCCTTGCATCAGCGTGGCTGAATTTTAGTCGCTTCTCTGTGGGAGAAGTTTCCCCTCAATGTATTCCACACAAAATTTGCTTCAGTGGAAGAAGCATTCGTACTAAAAACTGCACATTTTTCCTCCTAAATTTCTTGGAGTCATTTATCTGTTGTCAGTGTTTCAAGCTAGAAGCTACTCCAAATTATATGGAGATCAGTGCAGCAAAAATCTCTGAGCAGAGCATAATTCTTAGAGAAAAGCCACTTCTGTTGCGAGGTGAACACAGGCCTTGTGCCTCATACTGATGGGGCGTCCTGAAGTCATTTTGCTCTCTTTGGGGTCACTTTCAGATTCACAGGCTGGAGGAAAACAAGTCATTTGCCAAAGTTGAAATAAAACGGACAGGAAAAAGTTTGGAAGGCAAAATCAGATTTGTGGTACAGATAATTTCTTGTGTTTTCTCAGAAAATAGATTCGATCTGAAATAAAATGCAACATTTGTTTCATCACCCGCCCGCCCCATCCTCCTGCCTTGGTTTGTTTTTACAGGTGGCACATCCCTTTTCACCTAAATTCTGCATGTTTGCAGGCCTCTCCTTACCTGCCCGCCCTCGCCGTGATGTTTCTGGGCAAATGAATCACTGGGCACTGCCGACTCCAAAGCTTCTTGGTGAAAAATGGAACTGCAGAAAATTCTGCAAAGGAATTGCTGTCGCTTTTCCCGAAGGCAATCTGGTTCTTCGTTTAAGCAGAATCCCAAGCTATGGGAAAGCTGCCTGCTGCCAAAACCGCTTCTCCCCGTCCTCACCCTGCTGTGCCTGCGCCGGGCACCTTGCTAACAAGGTCAGAAGCGGACTTCAACGCCGTCCAGAAGTGGCTCAGAGGAGAGGACCCAGACAATGGTTGCTGTCCGCATGATGGCTCCTGGGCCACAGAGGACCTTCTGGGGAACGGCTTTGTGTTCCAACTCAGGTGCACTCGTAAACACATCCAAGCTTCGTATTCATTCATTCACTCTTTGATTTATTAGGTCATCAAATAATGAGGCTGAAATGTTTTGTTTCCATTGTTATTTATTTTTAAAGAGTTATGCATTTGTTTGAGAGGCAGAGTTATAGACACAGAGAGAGATCTTCCATCTGCTGGTTCACTCCTCAAATGGCCTCAATAGCTGGAGCTGGGCTGATCCAAAGCCAGGAGTCAGGAGCTTCTTCCAGGCCTTACACATGGGTGCAAGGGCCCAGGTGCTTGGGCCATCTTCTGCTTCTTTCCCAGGCCATTAGCAGAGAGATGGATTGGAAGAAGAGCAGCCAGGACACTACCCAGAGGCCCTATAGGATGCCGGCACTCCAGGCAGAGGCTTAGCCTACTATGCCACAGCATCAGTCCCTCAGTTTTTTTTTTTTTTTTTAATTTATTTAAGAGAGAGATTGCTCCTATCATCTGGCTCACTCCCTGTGTGCCTGCGATGGCTGGGACTTGACCAGGCTGGGTCAGGAGCAGGGAACTTACTCCAGGTCTCCTGTGTGGGTGGCAGGGATTCAACTACTTAAGCCTTGACCTTCTGCCTCCCAGGTGCACATTAGCAGGAGGCTGGAACCAGGAGCTGAGCTGAGACTCGAACCTAGGCGCCCACTCGCTCCCATGTGGAATGTGTGAGTGGGAAAGTGGGAGCTTGGGTGCTGCACCAAATGCCATCTCCTGTTCTATGTGTGTGTGTGTGTGTGTGTGTGTTTTATGGTTCTCAAAGTACCATCCAAAAGAAGCTACCTTTTTGGGCCAAGAAGTGTCTTAAAGAAGCAAGAGCCCCCTCTTTTACAAATGAGGAAATGAGGCCAGTGAGGGCCTCTGAGGTCCAGTGACCACTTGCTTCCAGCTCTGGGGCAGGGCCGGCCTAGGCGTACGACTCCCCTAACGCCCAGGTCAGCTCTCATCCCCGCCTACCTGTTGTAAAGCGCAGCTCCTGCATCCCCAAGAGGAAACTGTCCTCAAGGCTTTGCCCGCTGCACAGGGGCTTGCAGAGAGGAGAGGAGCTAGGAGAGGCTGCTGAACCAGTGAGCACGCAGGGGGCGATGTGACCTCGGATGGAGCCCCCGCCCTCGAGCCACATCAAAGCCCACACTTCCTGAGCCATTGTTTGTGCATTTATGGATGAGTTCCTGCGGAGGTCAGCCAGCCCCAGCGCCTGGCAGCTCTGACGCAGGGCGCCCTGGGGTGGGGCTGGCACGAGAGATAGAGAGGGGAGATGGAGTGTTCCAGGGGTGGGAGGAAGAGCCTTGTTTATTCCCAGGGAGCTTGATCACCAGGCGTGGGGCCAGGACGTCTGAGCACTTTGAGGGTGGGAGGTTGTGCCCAGAAGAGGCTGCAGAGGGCAGGGGCACCGGAAGGACTCCGGGAGGCAGGGCCCCGTCCCGCGGCCCGTTTTGTCTCCACTCACCTTCCTCCAGGCCGCTTGTAAAGCAGAGGATCCTTGGGTCCCCGTCTCAGCGTTCACCCTTCACTGTCATCATTGCCACCTTTCATACCCTCCCCAGGCCCAGTTTCGTTATCTGAGAAATGGGAAGATTATCTCACCGACATTTGTGAGGGTCACCCCCAATCCAGCTATTCTCTCCCTCTCTCCCTCCCTCCCTCTCTCTCTCTCTCTCTCTCTCTCTCTCTCTCTGTGTGTGTGTGTGTGTGTATATATACATATAAGGCAGGGAGAGACTGAGCATGTAGTAAGAAACCCCTGGGAAGTGTTACATCCTCGACAAGTGTCTTCCTTTAAGACACTATCAGCTGAGCTTTAGAACATCCAGAGACTTGCATGGGTGTCATGTACGTTCTTCTCCCGAGGATCTCTGAGCTCCGTAGACTTCTTGCCTGGATTCCCCTGATACCCCGGGATCCTGGTTTTAAAGATGTTTGGAGAAGTTGTGCTCACCCACCTCCAGTGAACAGCCCAGGAGAGATGCACAGAAGCTCTCTGGCTGGTTCGGCGCGTGGGCGAGTGAGGCAGCAGGAGTGGCAGGTGGGTGGAGGGTGGGCTGCAGTGAGTGCTCACTAGGCTCTGGGTGCTTGTGACCCTGGTGACAACTCCTGGTGTGTATTCATGCCTCTTTCAGAACAAGCGTGCATTTCTGTCTTGTCAAATGGGATCCCTTCATGAACTGGGGGGGGGGAGGGGTATAAGCCTAATTTTTTTGACAGGCAGAGTTAGACAGTAACCTATCTTCTAAAACTTGAATCACATAGGTTACTTTTGTTTCCCCTTGAGTGATAAGGAAAGCTGAGTTGCAGCTTCTCACTTGTCCCCAGCATCCACTCAGAAGTCTGTTCCAATAGAAATCTACTATTTCCTTTTTATCATAATTAATGCAGTTGAAACAAGTATCATATTATTCTATTCTCTGAGCTGAATGGATTGGTCTTAGGGTGGGGCTGTATCCCATCAGAAAAGACCACACGCACTGTGACACCACCAGGGGACTAGGGTCTTTTATCTCAGCCCAGTAAGCCACCAGAAAGCTTCGGGCCCACATCTGGAGCAGCTCACTATAGGTGTTCTTCTCCAGAAAAGAGAAGGCTGGCGCCACGGCTCACTAGGCTAATCCTCTGCCTGTGGCGCCGGCACCCCGGGGTTCTAGTCCCGATTGGGGTGCAGGATTCTGTCCCAGTTGCTCCTCTTCCAGTCCAGCTCTCTGCTGTGGCCAGGGAGTGCAGTGGAGGATGGCCCAAGTGCTTGGGCCCTGTACCCGCATGGGAGACCAGGAGAAGCACCTGGCTCCTGGCTTCGGATCGGTGCAGCGCCAGCTGTAGGGCCATTTTGGGGGTGAACCAACGAAAGGAAGACCCTTCTCTCTCTCTCTCACTGTCTAACTCTGCCTGTCAAAAAAAAGGGGCGGGGGATGACAGCTCTTGGGGCCTGAGCTAATAAATACCCACCCACTTGCAGATAGGAATGGAGTGTCTGGTGTACTTGGGATGCTAGAACAGCCTTAGACAGGTTCAAAGCACAGGAAATACTCAGACCCGGGCCAGCATCCTGTTGCATTTACATTTGTCCCTTATTGGGCATCTGGGTAGACCAGGGTGCGCCAAAGAACCTTCTTGGATTTGGGCCACTCGTGATGGCATCTTCATCAATTTTGTCTCTGGGGTCATTTCTCAGTGAGCAAGAGGCCATGGTTGGAAGTAAAAAGAATCTTGGTACTTGTGGGCTGAACAGTGTCTCCCTGGAAAAAGAGGTTGTAGTCCTCACCCCCAGAACCTCAGGATGGGGGTTGATTTGGAAACAAGGTCTGGGGCCGGCGCTGTGGCGCAGCAGGTTGGTGCCCTGGCCTGAAGCGCCAGCATCCCATATGGGCGCCGGTTTGAGACCCGTCTGCTCCACTTCCAATCCAGCTCTCTGCTATGGCCTAGGAAAGCAGTAGAAGATGGCCCAAGTCCTTGGGCCCCAGCACCTGCATGGGAGACCTGGAAGAGGCTCCTGGCTCTTGGCTTCAGATCAGTGCAGCTCTAGCCATTGCAGCCATTTGGGGAGTGAACCATTGAATGGAAGACCCCCCCCCCCCCGCCTCTCCTCTCTCTGTGTGACTAAATAAATAAATCTTAAAAAAAAGAAAAAGAAACAAGGTCTTTGTAGATGTAATGAGCTCATGTGAGATGAGGTGGGCTTGAATGCAGCCTGCCCGGTGGCCTTCTAGAAAGACAGGAGTTAGGACACAGCCTTGCTGGGAGTGAGGATGACTGTGATGACGGAGGCCGAGACCAGAGCGATGCTCCAGCAAGCCAGGAATGCCAGGGATTGCCTTCAGACCCGGAGCTGGGAGAAGAGAGGAGGGGCTCCCCGATGGCTTGCAGAGGGAGCAGGCCCCGTCGACAGCCTGACCTCACACCTTGCCTCTGGTACTGTAAGAGAACGCACTTCAGTAGATTGAAGCTAAACGTTTGAGGTCCTTCATCAGGCTGAAGTTACACCTTGACAGTAGGGACTCCATTTTGGAGCACTTGAGTCTCCATTCTGGGAAGACAATTCTTCCCCACCCCAATCATGAGACTCCGATCTGAAACTATGATCTGAACACTCGGACAATAGCAGTCCACTACATCATACCTGGCAAAGCATAGAAACCCCCTAGCATGATCGCTCAAGCTTGGAATCCGATAGGCTGCACCTGAGTTAATGATACAAATGTAATTTGTCTATGTCCTACATATTTTAAACCAATACCCAGGTTAATGTCAAGATTATAATTGAAATAGTTAAGATTGTAATTGGTATGGTGAATATTATAATTGATGTTAGTTTCGCATAGGCTTTAGGTTAGCCTGACCCCGTATTCCCGCTGATCCTAGAAACAATGTATTTCCCTCCCGATTTTGTGGCCTTTGCTTTTATAGACCCTGTTGCTTTTGGGCCTCGGAGTCGAGAGTTCTTTGGGGCATGAGCCCACTCTCATCCGCTGGCAGTAAAGGATTCTAAAATTTATCAGTGTGTGGTGCTCCTCTGTCAGCTCTCGCTCAGGCACAGCAAGACAGCCTTAGGAAGTGACCACAGTGTTTTTTGTTAATGTTCTCCAACACAGAGCTGAGGCAGCTTCAGCCACAGCCCTCCAGGCTCCCAGACCCCCAAACACCTGCCAGAGAAGTGGGGGCCTTTACCTCTCAGGGCTCCGGGGAACCATGCAGGGGAATCAAGGTAACCCCTGGGATCTTTTCTGGTGAGACCCTGAATGCCCAGCCAGTTACCCAGAGGCTGGTGCACAAGACCTGGCCTAAGGCGTTAGCAGCTTAGAGTCTTGCAGGGAATATGGAGAGGCAGGAATGATGCAGGGACGGGAATTCCTGAGTGCACGGGAAGCATGTACCAGGGGTTCCTGCTGGGGCTGTAAGGTCAGAGGTACCAGCATTAAGAGCTGAGCAAGTAGATTTCTCCAAGCAAAGAGGAAAAGAGCCTTGCAGGTAGAGGCCGTCACTCACGCATGGGGGAGGAATTAGGAGAACCTGTGTGGCTACAGCTGGGCTGTGAGCAGAGGACAGGGTGACAGAGCACCTGGGAGACAGCCAGGGCCCTGGCTGGAAGGAGCCTTGTGGGCCAGGTGGAAGACTTGGACTTTCTCTTAGGGATGAGTAGCTGACAAGACCTCCAATGTCAAGAACGCAGAACGATGTGAAATGTGACCTTCAGCCGAGGTTTTGAACCAGAGGAACGAGGTGCACATTTCTGCTCCACTTTTCTTTCTTTTTAAAAATTGTCTGTTTATATATTTGAAAGGCAGAATGAGGGAGAGAGGGAGAGATGGAGAGAGGGAAAAAGGGGAGATGGAGAGAGGGAGAGAGGAGAGAGAAGGAGAGAGGAGAGAGGGAGAGAGGGAGAGAGGGAGACAGAATTGATCTTCCTTCTGCTAGTTCACTCCCCAAATGACCTCAACACCCAGGGCTGGGTCAGACAGAAGCCAGGAGCCAGTAATTCCATTCGACTTCTCACATGGCTGCAGGGTCTCAAGCAGTTGAGCCATCTACTACTGCTTTCTCAGGTGCATCAGCAGGGAGCTGGATCAGGAATGGAGCCACTGGGACTCAAACTGACACCCATATGTGATGTCAGCATGGCAGGTGGGGGCTTAACCTGCTGAGCCTCAATGCCAACCCTATACCTCACCCTGTCTTGACAACAAAGATTTCATTCAGTGCTTTCAATCATCCTCTGAGGGTGGGACCAAGACAGGAAAGCCTTCTGCAGGAATTCCGAGTTCCCAGGCCCTTGTTCATATCTTGCTTGTAAAAATGGAGAAACTGCCCATTTCTGAGGGTGCCCAGAGTTTGATCTGGGTACGCTGGAGTGGAGGGTATGTTTCCAAGGTCACTCAGGGTCAAGATGGGTGTGGCAGTCCTGGTCTTGGCCTGGGTCCCAGAGAACTCGTCATGTGTGCGGGGCCACTGTGGGACAGGCTTTTCAGGAATTGGTGTACTGAGCTGGGCAGCTGTGGGCCAGCTTCACAGCCTCCCAACTCCAGGCCCGTGTGATGTGCATGGCCCTTCCCTGGGTGGCATTGCGCTGGGGTCTGGCCCCCGCCTGTCCAGCCTGCGTCTCCTTTCTCATTTGACATTCTACTTTACATCTGCATAATAGGAAAATGCACCCTAAGTCTGAACAGACATCACAACCCTCAAGACCGTTAAGAGGAACAACAGTAATTACTTTGTCAGGTCATGTGGTCTTCTGTTTCGCGTGTGTCGATCTGAGATCGCTATGTAGGTATAAGCTTGGTTGAATGTAGAGATTTTGCTGCTCATTTCCTGTGGGAAAGATGCAAAAGCAAACAAAACCAAAAAACACTAAGGGAGCCTAGGGAGAGAAGAACCACACCACACACTGGAGAAAAGCTGATCGTGTTGGGTGGATGGTGGATGCTTAGCAGACAATGGGGTGGCGTGGGGGTGGGTGAGGTGGAGGGGATGGCCTGTGCCGAGACAGGGAGAGCAGTAGGAGCTGGAACTGTCAGGAAGCACCTGCCCACACTCAGCCAGGCAGTAGCTCAGGTGAATGGCTGGTGACGGCCAGGGAGGAGGGTGGGCTTGGAAAACTCTGGGTGAGGGATGACTCTTCTCCAGACAGTACCAGCACCATCAGATGGCACTGATGAGTAGATGTGTCAAGGGCAGGGACTACAAACTCAAAAAAACCACAGATGCCAAGCCGAAGGTCAAGGCCGGTGGGAAGGAAGGAGTCTAGGGTCAGCCAGAAGAGCTTGTGCCTTCTCCAAAACTCAGGGAGGCTGGACAGAGCTCCCGATGCTTCTGGTGAAACCAGACTCTCAGATGTTTCTCGGGAAATTTCCTGATTCCCAAAGCACAGTGTGGACCCAATAAAACACAATGGTGAGGGGAGCCCTGCTGGTCCCCTGGGTGCTGGTTGGTGACATTCTCAATGCACCCTGCACATCTGGCTGTGCCATGCCACCACTGCTCTAGTGACCCGCCACACGTCCCTGGTGAGAGAGAAGTCTCTCTTGGGTGCTGAAGGCTACAAGTGTTTGTGTTTCGCAGCCTTGTGATCAATACAAACCAGATAGAGGCAACCTGAGAAAGTCAATGGCTGGGGCAGGGATGAGCTGTGTCCCGTGGCCTCCTAAGTGGTGAGCTTTGATGTCCCTGGCATCTGCTGAATTCCAAAGGCAGTTCCAAGAGCTTCAACTTGGAATCAGCAATGTAAGACACCCTGAGACAAGGAACGCCAGGCTGGATGGCAGCGGTGGGGATGGGCATGGGAAAAAGTGTCCTCAAATACGTTCTCAAATAGCTGCAGGGCTGCTGTGTAGAAGGGAGGACAACCCCAGGGCCAGCAGGCAGGAGCTACAGGGAGACAGAGCTGCAGTCGAAGAAGCCCCTGACAGTTGGAGTTGTACAAGTGTGCAATCAGTGGCGTTTGGTGGTGACGAGCCCTCAGCCATGAGGAAGGTACAAGGACTCGTCATTGGTGGAGAGGAAGGCTGCTTCGAATCCACTCCAGAGAGTTTCTGATTCATTTCATTAGCAACTGACCTGCTGCATGTGGAATCTTGATTTAGTTTGTTTGTTTATTTATGAGGTAGAGTTACAGAGAGAGAGAGAGATCTTCCACCTGCTGGTTCACTTCCCAGGTAGCTGCAACAGCCAAGGCTGGACCAATCCGAAGCCAGGATCCAGGAGCTTCTCCTGGATCTCCCACATGGGTGGCAGGGGCCCAGGAACTTGGGCCATTCTCCACTGCTTTCTCAGGTGCATTAGCAGGAAGCTGAATCAGAAGAGGAACAGCTGGGACACAAACTGGCACCCAGGTGGGACGCAGGTGCTGTAGGCGGAGGCTTAGCCTACTAATGCACAGTGCCGGCCTTGATTTGGTTTTAAAGAAAATGTGTAGGGGTTGATATTGTGACACAGGTGGTTAAGCTACCACCTGTGACACTGGCATCCCCGTAAGAGCACTAGTTCGAGTCCCTGATACTCTGCTTCCGATCCAGCTCCCTGCTAAGGCACCTGGGAAAGTGGTGGAGGATGGCCCAGGTGCTTGGACCCCTGCCCCGACGTGGGAGACCTGGATAGAGTCTGTTGCAGCCATCTGGGGAGTGAACCTGTAGATAGAAGAGTGTGCTCTCTCTCGGTCTCTCTCTCTCTCAATAACTCTGGATTCAAGTAAAAAAAAAAATAAGTGGATCTTAGAAAAAGGAAGGTGTGCAGAAGCTTCGGAGTCTTGTTTCCCTGCACAGACGAGATGGGACGTGGCCCGCACAGGGTGGGGAGGAGCTGCAGGTGACCCGGGGCCGCGTGTTTCAGAGGCACAGGTAACAGAGGCACTGACGGAGGCCCTGGAAGAGTTCAAGGGTAGGCCAGTTTCCACGAAACAGGAGGCGAAATGGGCAGCGATGGCCTGGGAGCCTGGAATGAATACAGGGTCAAACAGCTGAGTCACTGCACTGATTCCAAAGATGAAGGTATTAGGAAATTTTTTTGTTTAAAAGAAAATCAGACTATTGGAGAGTAAGGAAGGCTTTGCAAAGACCCCAGGACTAAAACAACAGGAGAAGCTGGAGAAATGTCATGACCCAGGGATATGTGAGAGCCTGGCACACACCTGTCACCACGTACCTGCTTGGGCACCAGTGCCCCTCCCCCAACCACAGGACTCAGTTGGGTGGGGTCTCACCGTCTGCTCAAAGCAGTCTCTGTCACCCCCGTTAGAGTGCCCGTAAGCCCGTCATTTCCAACACCCTCTCTTGGTAAGGAGAGGACGTCAGATCAGAAGTGAACACTGGAAGCTTCTTCACCCATTATACAGATAGGAAAGCTGAGACCCAAAGGCAGGACCCTGTGCCGGGTGCAGAGAAGACTGAGGTATGCCAGAGTCCATTCAGGTTCTCTTGCGAATGAACAGACAAAGAAGGACAGGCGGTGGAAGTGCGAGCTTGTGCTGCCGATTTAAAATCCACCACATCTTGGGATGCCCTTGGCGAGCCATCGGAGCAGATGACTTGGCTCCTGAGGGGAGGAGGTGGCCCCTGCTCCACTGCTGAAAGTCTCCCTTCTGCTGAGAGGCCGAGGTTCTGGGCAGTGCTTAAGAACAATCCATCTGTGTGCTGTCCTGTTCACGGACTGTTGGAGAGAGGGATTGTTCAGGCACAGTGGCCTGAGCCTGATCCTGCCTGTTCACCTTTGAAAAGCAGAGAGAAGCCCCAGGACAGCTTCTCGGCAGAACCGGTCGCCTTGCTAAAAGCCTGTGCCCCTAAAGGACGAGAGAGGCTGGTGCTGTGGTGCCTGGACTAACTAAGCCTCTGCCCGAGAGCCTGGCTTCCCGTATCAGAGACTCTGCTTCAGATCCAGCTCCATGCTGATGAGCCTGGGAAAGCCGTGGGCAGTGGTGAGTACTTGGGCCCCTGGCACCCTTATGGGAGACCTGGATGGAGTGCCTGGATCTTGGCTTCAGCCTGACCAAGGTGCAGCTGTTATAGCTATTTGGAGAGTGAACTAGAGGATGGAAAATCATTCTCTCTCCATTTCAAATAAATCTTAAAAAAAAAAAAAAAAGAAGAACTAGGAAGAGCATGTTCAGGTGTGCTTTAGGTGGGGCACTGCCAGCTGCTTTCTGTTCCCCTGCCAGTCTCTCCTGCCAGGAGGAAGCCTCAACTCCTCCTCATTCTCACCTCTCTCCGGTAACTCCAGATACTCCTGGCCAGGCACCTGCTCCACCCCTGCCCTCCCTCTCCTGCACACATCAACCAAATAGACCCTTTTAAATGAAAACTCTGGACTAGCAGCTGGGGACCCTTGCATCCGACACCAGAGCGCCTGGGTTGGAGTCCTGGCTCCATTCCTGATTCCAGCTTCCTGCTAATGTGCACCCTGGGAGGCAGCAGGTGTTGCTCCCCAGTTCCTGGCTTCCTTCTGGTCCAGGCCCAGCCTGGGAAGGCATTTGGAAAGTGAATCAGTAAAGGGGAATCCTGTGCCTGTGCTCTCTCTGCCTCTGAAATACATAGATACATATTACAAAATAATACAAACTTGAGCATGCCATTCATCTCTAAAGCTACCAGCAGTGTTCTGGCTGTGTGGGGAGGAATTGCCATCCTCATTAAAGAGCCCAAAGACACCTCAGAGCCAGGCCACTGCCCACCTCTTCACGTCCCTGCGCCCTGCTCACAGCCTGGGAGGCAGCTCCTGTCTTGCCATTCCACCTCTCTCCAGCCCTCTCCATGCTTTCAACCCTGTTCTCTCTCTGCCCCAGTCACTCCTCCCTGGCTCTCTGCAGCCTGAGTCCTTCCCATTGTTGCCGGTCTCAGCTCGGGAGGCCTTGGGGAGGACGCCCCCTGAGCACCGAGCAAGGGCCCTCCCGAGGGCTTCGATGCCGAACTGCTAGCGGATGTTCTTCTGAGCATCTGTCATTACCACTGTGATCCCTACCGTTTTTATTTGCATGTTTGTTTGTTTCTCCGCTCTTCTCCCTGCTTGAGCTTAGACGGGGACCTCATCTGTCTTGTCCACTGCTACCGTGCAGGGCATTGTTCCTGATACAGAGTAGTGGGTCTAGAAATATGGAAAAGAAGGAAGGGCAGGAGGGAGGGAGAGAGGAAGGAAAGGAAGGAGGGAGGGAGGAGGGAGGGAGGGAAGGAGAGAGGGGGAGAGAGGGAGGGAGGGAGGGAGGGAGGGAGGGAGGGAGGGAAAGAAGTCTCTCGCACCCACATATTCTAGTTGGCTTGTAGTCAGAAGCAGGTAGCACTTTCAAAAGGGCTTAAGCATGGGCTTTAAAGTATCAGAAGTGGCCAGCGCCGCGGCTCAATAGGCTAATCCTCCACTTTGTGGCGCCGGCACACTGGGTTCTAGTCCCGGTCAGGGTGCCGGATTCTGTCCCGGTTGCCCCTCTTCCAAGCCAGCTCTCTGCTGTGGCCCAGGAGTGCAGTGGAGGATGGCCCAGGTGCTTGGGCCCTGCACCCCATGGGAGTCCAGGAGAAGCATCTGGCTCCTGGCTTCGGATCAGTGCTGTGTGCCGGCTGCAGCGTGCCGGCTGTGGCGGCCATTGGAGGGTGAACCAACGGCAAAGGAAGACCTTTCTCTCTGTCTCTCTCTCTCTCTCTCACTGTCCACTCTGCCTGTCAAAAATAAATAAATAAATAAAGTATCAGAAGAGCAATATCTGGGGTCAGGGGTAGAATGACTGGGGAGCCCTCAAGTCTCACATTACAGGCAGCCTGTGATGCTGTTGAAGGCTGGGCCAGACAGGAGCTAGGGGAGACCAAGGGAGCTGTGAGTTGGCGTGGGGGAACAGAATGGAGTACACAGAGGAGGTGAGCGATTGCCGCTCTCACAGGTTTGGAGGACCTGTTCCTACCTGGGAGAGTGCCACCAGCACCAGCACTGTCCCCAGATAACCCAGAGTCAAGGAAGGAGTCGACGGAGCACCAAAGTTTGGCTTGGAGAAAGGGAGCTCCTTGGAGGCAGGGCTCAGATCTCCTGCAGCTCTGCAAAGGCGGTGTCTCCCAGGCTCGAGCCTGGCACTGTACATGCAGCTGTGCAATGCTAAACTTGTGTGATGACTGATTCATGCAATGATGCATGCTGACGGGGAGCCTTGCCCCAGGGAGCTGGGACGACACTGACCTTGGGTGTCCTTTAGAAGCCTCCACTCCTTGGGTGGACACAAGCTACACAAATACATGGGTCAGCCAGCAGCTGGGAAATCTCTTCTCACCAAGAGAGCAGTGCAGTGGTCAGCTGGCCTGGAGGCGGGGTGGGGTGTGGTGCTGGTGGTGGCACAAGCCAGCTCTGGTATTGGGAAGGGGATGTCAAGATGGTGGCCGGGTGTGCAGCAAAGCTCAGGTCCTATGACTCGCAGTCCAGGTCTGTTTTCTGCTGATGGCCAACTGGACGCTCAGAAGCCATCAGGAGAGTGTTCAGCTCATCAGGGAAAAAAGTCAGTTCCCTAGGGCTTGTCCTTATAACTTTGTTTGCGGAAAGCGAGCCTTCTCTGTCCGGCTCTTTATCCCGGGCCTTTCTGCCTATAACAATCACATTATTTAATTTAGACAAGTGAAGTTACCTCGGATCAATTATACTTATTTTTCCTGTGTAATTTCCAAAGCTTAATATCTCCATTCAGGCCCAGCCTGGGGGACAAGTTGTCTAGCAGAGTCCCAAACGATTTTAGCCTTTAATTCAATTGGACTTTTACCATAGCCTGGGCAGCGAGCATAATTCTTTTATCCCTAAGATGTCTCATTAGCAATAATCTAATAGCACACATTAAAATATAGGTCACCGAGGTGGCTGCCAAGTGGAAGACTTGTCACGACTTTGAAGGTTGGACAGCTGCCTTGGTGGGGCTGGGTCCTCCCAATGCTGCACCACCCCAAGTCCAGGCTTAATTCCGAAACAATTGATTTAGTAAAAACAGTTTACTTTCTGCAGATCAAGGCCAAGAACTGAGCTCTGCTGGGGTGTAGAGCCGATATCTGTGGCTGTGGGATGGGGTGAGGGGACGGGATGTTTCCTGCTAACAGGACGTGGTGGAAACATCTCTTGCCTCAGGCATTTGCGGGTAGAGCTTTGTCCTGGTTGTGCCAGGAGCAAGCGCAGTGACTTAGAGTGCAGCTCTGACCCTCCCTGGCTTCCGTTTGCACACCTGCTAAAGGAGAAGGTGGTGGGGCTGGGTCCCCTGGTTCCTAAACTCTGGCACGCTATGCTCAACTTTTCCTAGTGTCGACTGGATGCTTTTCCTTTAAATCAACTCACTCTTGTTAATCCAATACATTTGTTTTAAAAAGGAAACTCAAGTGTCAACATGGAAAAATCTCAAGAACGTTTGCAGAACGGTTCATTCAGAATGATAATGTTTGCATAAACTTTAAACACACGCAAAGTGGTACTTTCTATTGTTTAGACAGGCGAAAGGAATCTGTTCCATTAGGGGTCCAGAGAATGGTTACCTTTGGGGAGGAGGGAGGAGGAGTGGGCTGGGTAGGGGCACAAAGGGCAATCCTGGGGTGCTGGTCATTTTCACTGAATGGCCTTGGTGTATGTATTGTATAAAGGAGTACAATTATGATTGGTTCACTTTTCTGTGTGTCTTAAGCCTCATACACATACGTACGTGCATACAGACATACAAATAAAATATAACTTTAATGATACAATGTAATTTTAGGGATGTATATCTAATATCTCTGTCTATATATCTAATATACATATGTACACATGTATACATGCATATTAATTATAAAGTATATGTGTGTATATGTCATACTAGATACATCCTCATATCTGAAATATAGCTCCATAACCTAAATATATACTATATGTTTAATACAAGGGTACTTCAGAAAATTTGTGGAAAAATAAAATTAAAGGTTGAGTTTAGGTGCAACTTTTTCAAAATCCATGTATAGTTTCTTTCATATTATGCATTTTGAAGTGCCCTCATATACACAAGTATATGCATGCCTTAGTCAGCTTTTCAGTGCTCTAACAAAATACCTGAGGCAGGTTATCCATGAAGAGAAAGAGACTTATTGAGCTCAGAGTTCTGGAAGCTCAAAGTCTAACATCAAGGGCAGGTGGAGGGGGCGGGCCTCTGGGTCGGCCTCTGGTGAGGGCTGATGGCAGGTGTGTCACATCATGGTGTGAACTCCTCAGGGAGGAAGCAGTGCATCCTGGGACAGGAAGCCGGAGAGCAGGCCTGGGCCCTAGGCTTTGGCAGCGATCCTCTTTGGAGAAGCAATCAGGATCTCACAAGAAATACTTAATACCTTTTGTTTAAGGTATTTCTGAATCCCTTTTAATTTTGAAAATTTATTTTTGTGTTATTTGAAAAGCAGGGAGACAATGAGACAAGTAGAGAGGGAGATCCTCTATCCCCCAGCTCACTCCCAGATCTCTGCAATCCCTAGGCTGGGCCTGGTCCAGGGATTCCACAAGCCCAGAATCCCATCTGGGTCTCCCTTGTGAGTGACTCAAGTGCTTGAGCCATCATCCACTTCCTCCCAGTAGGAAGCTGAGTTGAAAGCAGAGTAGCTGGGACTCATACCAGGCATGTGATGGGAGACACAGGTGTCTTAAGGGACGACTTGGGCCACTGTGCCCAATGCCCACTGCCAAAATCCCTTTTGATGAAAGTATTTCCAAATGACCTTGGGTCTCCCACCAGGTCCCGCCCTTAAAGGGTCCATAGTGCTTCTCAATGCCACCACCCTGGGGACTGAGCTCCCAAAACGGTCTCTTAGCAGACAAACCAGATCCAGACCACAGCAGTGCATACGTATGTGTACTGTACATTTAACATGTGTCATAGATATATGCTGTATAGGTATATCATGTGGATTGCTCCTAGGATGCTTGCACAGTGAGCGTGTATTTAGACACCTGCTTGGGAGTAAGTCCACAGGGACAGTGGCGGACAAGGGGAGATGGAAGGGGGAGTGCCCCAGGGAGGGGTGTGTAGGGGTTACCGCCATATCTCTAATGTTTTTATTTCTTAAGCCAGTGGGTTGTGTGTTATATTATCTCCTGAGTTTTCATATGTTTGTAATATTTCATAATTAAATTGTTACATTAAAAGTCACAAATAATGAAAGAAACTTCCTATTAACATCATAGATTGAAAACCGGGTGCTGGTTAGATGGTAACTAAAAAGGAATGCATGAAGCTGCCGTTGGGAGATTCTGATTTGATTCTGTTTTGGCCAGAAGGTTCTGACCTCAAGGAGGACTTGCCTCTGCTGAAATGGGGAGCGGGAAGGAAGAGAGTTGTCACTGACATGCACACCAGCACCAGCCTGAGACACGTCCCCTCTCCATAATCAGGTTAAAAGAACACGGTTTGGCAGAGCGGTTAGGTTAGGTTCTTGGGACACCTGAGTCTCAGGCTGGAGCGCATGGATTGGAGTCCCAGCGCCACTCCGATCCCAGGTACCTGCCTGGAGGTTCTGCTCATCTCTGATTGCCCTGGTTCCTAAGTGGATGGCGGCAAAAAAAAAAAAAAAGGTCTTGTTGGGGTGGCATGGAGGAGAGGCAGAAAAATGAGACGGGAAATTCTTAGAAAATGTTTAAATCTTTGAAGAAAAGCCTCCTCCTCTCCCGAGGCCTGCTTCCCCAGCTCCGTCCTCAGGGCGCTGGGCTGAGATCATTGCATGCTGGGGAGGCTCCCCCACAGGACTACAGCTCCCCTAGGGACTTGTGCTCCCCCTTGAGGATCAGCCGGGAAGCGTCTGGAGGCAGAGGAAGGCAGCGGCCGGCAGCCCTGATGCGGCCTCTCAGCTCCGCCCTGTGCCGTGGTGAGAGGGGGCCTGATCCCTGACATGTGTGTTGTGGGATGTGGTCCTGCTCTTGGGCCCCCTTCGCAACTGTGCGTGCACTCCTGAGGCCAGCAGGCCTCTGCCTCTATCTTTTCCTAAGGCCCAAGTCCCTTGTCCACTTCCCCCAACACAGGCGTGTGCAGAAATGTGTTGTATTCATATTGTGCTGGGTGAAGCTGTGCATTAGACACGACGTCAGCTCAAAGACCCACATTTACACACGGGCCATGCAGAGCCCAGTGTGTTCGTGGACAGTATAAGCTAGCCACTTGTTCCTCACAGGGGAAGCACATACTTGGTAAGGTGTGTGTGTGTGTGTGTGTGTCCCTCAGGACAGCCAGGGTGGTCTAGTGACAATCTCTTCCTACTCTGTCTTGACCAAGAACCCTGCCCAGCCTGGCCCCTCCTCTACCTGTTCCTCCAAAATAAACTCATATTTTAATTGCATTTTCTGCAAAGTTACATTTTTTAAAAGTATATTTATTTGAAAGTCAGAGAGACAGAACAAGAGATACACACACACACACACACACACACACACACACATACACATACAGCATCTCTCTTCCACTGGCTCGCTCCTCAAATGCCCACCATGGCCACGGCAGGCTGGGCCAAAGCCCAGAGCCAAGAACTCAGCCTAGGGCTCTCATGTCAGAGGTAGGGACTCAATTGCTGCCCGCCATGGTGTCCCTTAGCAGGAATCGAGAATCAAGAGCAGCACTGGGACTTGAACACAGGCATTGTGGTCTGGGATGCAGGCGTCCCAAGCAATGTCTTAATCCTAACACTAAGTGACTGCCCCTTTGGCAAAGGTTTTGAAATTGCTTTGTATATAGAAAATATCTACTGTGTATTTGGGATGTGCCAACACTGCTGATGCATTTTGCAGGCTCTGATGCATTTGAGCCTTGGGATCACCCTCTGAGATACATACTACTGTGGGCCAGGAAGTGAAAGCCAGGAGATGAACCCCCAAGCAGTTAGTGCCACTGGACCTGTCACATTGAGAAGTCCACGGGGTCTGCGACCCCTGGAGAAACCAGGAGGCGAGGGTGACGGTGTTTACCATCAGAGGCCTGCAAATGCCTCCCCTGAGTTCCCCGTCCCTGCCCTAGAGCACCTGGCTTTCACCTTGGGACACGTGTACGGGAGTAGGGGGAGGCGGAGTCTCAAGACCATGCCTTCGGCAGGGGATGCTCTAAGAGTGGTCCACAGAGTGTGGCCCCCTTGCCTGCACTGCCCTCACCAGTGGGCTTCTTAGGTTCAGGACCCTGGACACAGGAGGAGAGCAGGGGCCACCCAGACTGGGAGAGCATCCTCCAGCCCTTGGCCTCATTGTGGGCCACCTGTGCTGCCCATGTCTCCATCCCACACACCTACTCTGGGCATTCTGTGGATTCGTGGTCCCCAGGACAGTACACATGTGGTAGCATTTGTCTCTTCCATGTCCCAGAGAACACTTGTTCTGTGATTTGTTGGAAAAAGACAGCAAAGCCAGGAAATGGCTGTTTTTGCTTTTTGCTGTTGTTGTTGTTGTTGTTGTTGCCATATGTGGTCTGACCAAAAAGAGGACATAGCAGTGCGGTGGAAAGAAGGCATTCAAGTTGGGCCAAACAAGTCCAATTGCCACAGCCTCTCTCAACTGGGACAGCAGCAGTTATGCAACATCTACTACTGATACTGGAATTATTTTTTAAAAAATAGGAATACAACGCCATAAGCATGCCGATTGCTGATTTCTGTGCCCCAGAACAGCAAACTCACTGAATCCACATATCTGGAGCGAGACCCGGGAATCTGCTCTTGGGACTGTCAGAGTCACTAGATACTGAATCCATGGGACTTGCATGTAGATACATGAAGGGGACATTTCTTAGAGTACTGGGCTCATGCAATTGTCCCATGGCAGGTCATCTGCAGCCTGGAGACCCTGGGATGCTGGTAGCATGGCTGTCCAACTCTGAGAGTCTCAGAACTGGAGAAGCCGATGGAGGAACTATCATCTTGAAGCCAAACGCCCAAGTAGCAGCTGGTGTGAGTCCTGGAGTCCAGGGGCTGGGAATTGATGTGCTAGGCCAGAGGCCAGTGTGTCCCAGTTCTCAGAGCCAGACACCACCTTGTCTTCTGCAGTGATTCTCTCCAGGCCTGCCCACACCAAGGCCACCTAGATCACCGAGGCTTACATGCTAATCTCGTCTGGAAACACATGCATAGACCCACTCAAAACAGTGCTTTTCCAGGTGTTCCAGTCAAGCTGACAACCTAGACTTAACCTCCAGACCCGGAAACGTGGCAAAGAGAAAAAGGATCTCTAGGAGGAAGTGGTGACCTTTGAGCACATGATGGTTACTGGCATCCCAGAGCCTTGATCAACGTGACCCTTCCTATGGCCATTGACCTTCATAGCAGGTATCGTTATCCCCATTTTACACGTAGGGAAACTGAGGCTCAGAAGCCTAAGGTCACCCAGCAATCAAGTAGTGAAACCAGGCTTTGCACCAACTTTTTGTTTGAACTCCAAGGGCCACATTCATCCTTGTTACACCAAACCTTATTTGTTATTCTTCACAGTCTCGTGGTTTGAAGTCAGCTCAATCTAACCGAAAAACCCTGCCTCCCACAGACAGAAAAATCAACTGTGTTGATAGCAGCAACATCAACAAATAACACACATCCTACCCAGGACTATCCAAGGGTTTGCGTGCATTTAGTCATTTAATCTCCTCCAGAATTCTAGGAGGTAAATGCCATCATCGTCACCATCACCACCATCATCATTGTCTTACTGATTTTAGTGACGAAGAAACTGAGACACAGAGAAATAGGAACACATGGCCACGGTTTCACAGGTGCTCAGTGGAGGGCCCATAATGCAAATTCTCTGCTTTCAACTCCACCCCAGGCTGCCTCTCCCGGCTGCAGCAAAAGCACAACTTGGTGCACTTCTCAGGAACAGACGTGGCGGGGGGCAGTGGGACAGTGAGTAGTGGGTGGGGAGGTCACTGTGGGTCACTCTGCCTCATGCTCCTGGGAAGTGTTTCCTGGGGAGGAAGAAGACCCCCGACACTAATGGGTGCTCATTTTAACGGATGTTGAGGGGATTTCATGCATGAGTCTGCAGGAACCCCCCCCCCAAAGCTGTATTAAAAATACTGCTTACAATAAAGAAGTCAAGTGCAGGGAGACGAGCCCTGGGCCTTTGTACGGGAAGATGGAAGATGCCACCTCTCCCTACACTGGTCGGTAGATTCCATGTAATCACAGCTGCAATGCCAGTGGGATTTTTCATGGAACGCTGCAAGTTGATTCCGAAATGTGCAGGGAAAAGAAGTGCCGAGACATTTCCAAAGGAAAAGAGCTACCCAGTGTTGCTCCTGCAGATAGGAGTGCGTGTCGCACATCAGTGTTATTGGCTGAGGCACAAAAGACCCCAGAAAGCACCGTCAGACAAAGGAGCATGGTTTATGACAGAGAATTGTCTGCTCATCAGAGCAGAGAGGAGGTAACAACTTAATAACTGGGTCAGGACGATTCGTTATCTGTTACTTGTATGAAAAATAATGAAGTGGGATCCCTCTCTCACACCCTACATAAAAATAAGCTGCAGGTGGATGAAAGACAAAAACGTGAAGTACAAAAACTGCCATATTTTAAAATATAATTTAGAAGAGCTATTAGGGAAAAGTAGACATAAATACACAAAGCAACGCTTGTTACATTAAATCACATTAAAATACAAATGACCCATGCATGTGCAAGAAGATGTTCAATGTCATCAGAAGTCAAGGGAACGCAAATTAAAACCACAGTGGGATAGCATTTCACACCCAAAAGACTGGGACAACTTAAAAGCCCAGGTAATACAAAGGATTAGCAAGGATGGGAAGAATTTAGAAGTGAGAAATTGACAGACTCCTATAGGGAGTTCCAACTGTTGCCGGCACTTTAGAAAAAGGTTTGACCTGATTTGAAGAGCCTGAGAAAATGCACTCTACAAACCAGAAGGAAGATCAGGCTCTGGAGCGACCCGCACCTCTGAAGAAGGTTACACACAGCCTCGTTGCACATAGAAACACAACTGAAAGCCGTCCAAGTGCCCTCCTAATTAGATGAGTAAATAAATTGGGATTATGCATGGAACATAGTGCATCTATGTAGCAAGGAAGACCAATGAGTTACAGCCAGCCCCATCGCCGGGATGGATTCTCAAAAGTATTATATTGAGCCAAAGAAGTCGCAGAATATACACAAAGTGATTCCTTTTATATAAAGTTTAAAGAAGAATAAAAGTAAACACCTATTGTTTCAGAATATATTCCCAGGTGGTCATACTACCAGGAAGGAAGGAAGGAAAAAAGGGAGGGAAGGAGGGATAGGGGGAGGAAAAGAAAGGAAGAAATTGTGACTGCTACATTCAAGACATTGATTTTCTCTGGGGGGAGATGAGACGTGAGGGGCATGCTGAGGGAGGAGTGCACAGGGGCTTGCATGGTACGGAGATGTTCTGTTCCTTAATCTGGAGTGAGCTCCTGTATTGGTTGTTGTTTAAAGCATGACTTGTTCATGCATGTCTTATGTGCCTTCTCCTACATATGATAAATTTCATACTAAATCTCAAGGATGCCACGTGTGTGCACACATTTCTGGGAAAAGAGCAGAAGACCCTCTCCTCAGCCTGGGTCTCTCAGAGAGGAAAACTGGGCATGCAGTGGCCTGAGACTCTGCTGTGCTCCGATGTGCCCAGTAGGCAGTGCCTGGCTGACTGTGGCTCATTCTCATCGGCTGACCACACCTCCTCTGCCTTAGAGAGGAACGTGGTCTGCACGCGAGTCCCCTGTCCCCAGGGCTTCCCTGACCATCTTGAGGCCAAAGGAGGGATCCAGGACCCACCTGGGGGCCGGGGAGAAGCCCTGCTTCCCCCCCAGGAGACCAAGTCCCTTCCCTCCTTTCCTTTTCCCCCGCCCTTCTCCTGACACGTGCTCCAGCTGTCTTTCTTCCATCCACGGTCCCTCCCCATCATGCTGGTGAACTTGGCCATTATCACAGAGCCTGAAATAGCAGAGTCCGAGTCAGGATGGAGGGGCTGGCTCCCAGCCCAAAGCTCTCTGTCCCCCGCCCCCCTGGCCCCAGCCACTCCTCTTCTCCTCTTGCCAGCGCCCCCACCCCATCCCTGCCTGATGTGGCTTTCCCAGGGGGCTGCAGTGCCATCGGGGCTTGAGTTGACAAGTCTGCTGCCGGGTGCATTTACCCATTCAATCATGGCAGCCATGGGAGGGCTTCAGAGTTTATCGTGGATGAGATGGGAGCAGTTAGAGAGGGAGGGAGAGGATCTAACTCCTTTCTGAAAGGCGTTTCTGACAGTTGTGTAGAGTTTCCGCTTCCAAGGGTGAGGGGAGAAGTCCGGGAGGCCATCGTAGTAACCCAGGGCAGAGGGATGGGCCCTGCAGCCACCGGTTTGCAGTAGGAGTGGATATGGGAGGCAGAGAGAGGAGGTGAGGCTGGCTGCAGGTTTTGCCCTGAGGAAATTGAAGGAAGCAGCCACTGGGGTGGGGCGGGGGCGGGGCGGGGGGGGTAGAATGTTGGAGAGCAAGCTGCGCACAGGTCATGATGGGGAGGCCAAGGACTCTGTTTAGGACAGGGTGAGTTTCAGGTGCCTCTTCCCAGCCACACGGAAGTCTGTAGCTGGATAAAGGTGTGCAGGGCTCTGGGGAGAGGTCTGAGGAGAGGATGTGGCTGTGAGGGTCTACACTGGGATGCCAGGGCCTGGGCAGGCCAGTCGGCTTAGGAGCCCGACAGAGAAGAGGCTGAGGCCAGAGCAGCAGCTGGGTAGCCCGGAAGCCTCATGACCCCTAGAGGACTTCAGGGGGGCGTGTCCTGCGGGAGACTGATTTCAGCTCCTGGGGGACTTCTCTGGAGGGGACTTTAATGTGATTTGTAAAAGCAGCACACCTTATACCAATGACCAGTGCAATGCAGGGTATCCTGAGGACCCAGCCCCTCAGACTCCAAATGCGCCCCTCCCCAGCCCTGTGTGTGGGAGATGGCCAGCCGTCACCCTGCGTCCCATGGCCTGTGTCACCAAGTGCCACGGTAAGTGGAAGTGATGCCTTCCCAGAGATCACATTAGCCCTGATAATGCTGCAGCCTCCTGCCCACTGCGCGCCCTCGGGCCAGCTGCAGGGGTAGGATCAGGACACCGAGACAAGACACATGGCCCCATGGCTCTTGGAGCTGCCAGCAAGGAGTCTGGGCCAGAAGTGGAGGCAGATACCTTCCGCTCCAGCCCAGCCCCGGGCCAGTGTCCTCACTGCCAGCCCCCAGAAGGCTGAACGCTCTCAGGACTTGCCGACTGGCTCGCTGATGGTGTGCACGTCGTAGGGGGAGTGCCACCTTCCGCCTCTGAAGCTAACACTCCCACCGGGCCCTGCCCACACCTCTCATGGCTCCTGTCCCTGCCAATGCAGATGTCACCCAACAGCTGGCTGCTGGCGGCACCTGGAACTCTGCTGGCAGGCTTGGTCTGGCTATAGGAGCAGGCTCACCCCACTCATCACACTGGCAGGTCATTTGGGGAAGTTAATACCCTGACAGCAGCCTTGAAGGATGGTCGCTAAGGTGTCCTGGCCACTCTGCAGCGTGCTTCTCGTCCCCAGCAGGACTCAACGCCAGCCGCACCCCCAGCACCCCCTCCTTCATCCACCCTCTGCAGGCTCCCATTCCCCAGTTCCTGTCTCTCTTCCCCACTCCTCTAGGACTGCTTCCTTGAAGAAACTGCTTGCATCTAACTCTGGCTTCAGGTTCAGCCTCTGGAGGAATCCAGTGTAAAACAACCCCAACCAAAGACACCAAACCAACCAGACAGTGAAATTTCTCCTGGTCTCTTTTGTACAGCTTTCTAGAGCACTGGCCATGCCATAGACTACACGCCATTGGTCCTGGTTCCTCATAGGGCAGTCACATGTGGTACTGTACTAGACGAATGGAAAAATCAGATATACAGAATTTTGATTGTGTTGTGCAAGATGGTTATCAGGGAAAGCTGCCCAGTGGAGGTGTCACTGGAGTTTTTGGAAGATGACCGAGAATTCTTCAGGTGGACAAAGGAAGAAGGAAATGGCACATTAAAAAATGTGGAGGTGTGAAAACACACAAGGGTACAGGGAACTGCTAGGAGCTGGGTATCTCCCCTGTTGCTACAAAGTAAGGGATGTATTGGAGGCAGCAGCAGGTTTGTAAGGAAGGCGAGGAGAGAGTTAGGGTGGCAAGAGCTGAGGTTTGACAGGCAGAGTCTTGTTGGTGCTGCTGAAGCTGTTCAGATATTATCTTGGAAAGACTGGAGAACTTTAAAAAACGGGCTATCTTTTTTCTGATTGCATAAGTACCAAATGCTCATTGTAGAAAAGCTGGCATATACAGAGAAATACAAAGAAGATAAAATTACCTCAATTCCAGGGTTAATGAAATAGCACCGATGTGTTGGTATGTCTCAGTTTTAGGCAGAGGAGTGGGGTGGTCAGACTTGAGTTTTGCTTTCATTTAAAACATTTTTGTACTTTTCCTTGGAGATGCAGAGACAGAAAAGAGAGGGACCGAGAGGCCCCACTCCGTGGTCCCTCTCCAACAGCGTGCAACAGTCGGGGCGGGGCCAGCTGGAAGTCTGGAGCTGGGAACTCCATCTTGGTCTCTCCTGGTTCTTTGAGGTCAGAGTTAGCAGGCAGCTGGGGTCAGGAGACGGAACGCAGATTGGAACCCAGGTTTTCTGATGTCGGATGCAGGTTGCTTAATTGCTAGGCCAAACGGCTGCCCAGACCTGCGTTTCAGAAAGAGCTCTGGAAGCTGGTGAGGGGGCCAGAAGGACTGGACGTGAGTGGTCAGCTAGGGAGCTACTGCAGAGAGAGGGCAGGGCAGGCCTTGCAGGGCCGCGGTGGGAAGGCAGGGGCATCCGGGAGGTGGGATCCTCAGCACCCAGGAGGGGGTGGGGGTAGAGGGAGGAGACATGACTGCTAGAGAGATCCCGAGTGTCTTTCTGCCATGGAGAGGGAGGAGGCCGGGAGCCAGGAGACCTGGGTTCTCCTGTCAACGCTGTTGCTTCCAACATGGGGGCTCGGATGGCTGCCTTGGACCCTCAGAGCCACAGTTTCCTGTGCAGAAAAAGGATTGCATGCCCACCTTCCTCACAGGGTTGGCACAGCGGTCCGCCGCTCGAAGGGGATACCCAGCCTGGATGCTGGCCAGGCTCTGGTCCTGAAGGCCCTGCTCAGAGCTTTTCCTGACCTTCCTCCTCCGTGAGCTCAGAGAGACCCGGGCAGACTTGCTGTCCTCTAGTTTCCCTTCCTCTCCGCTCTGCGTCCTGCGCAGAGGATTCTGTCGGGCAGGTGGCTCTGGTGCCAGCGCTCTCAGCTCCGCCGTGTGCTCCTGTTCCTTCATTGCTTCGCTCCCCCTGCTTGTCCACCCAGCACGTTGCGGGGGCCAGGAACGTGGAGGTGTACAGGCACACCCTGACCTTGTGGAGCTCATATGCCACCCCACGGGAGGCATAAAACAAAGCCACTAATAAGATAAAGGGAATGAATGAATCAAGGGGAAAGAATGAAGGGAATAAAATACGATGATGTGGGGAGACCGGCTCTGTGGCATAATGGGTAAAGCTGCCGCCTGCAGTGCTGGCATTGCACATGGGCTCTGGTTCATGTCCTGGCTGCTCCATTTCTGATCCAGCTCTCTGCTATGGCCTGGAAAAGCAGTAGAGAATGGCCCAAGTCCTTGGGTTCCTGTACCTGAATGGGAGACCCGGAAGAAGCTCCTGGCTCCTGGCTTTGGATCGGTGCAGCTCTGGCTGTTGTGGCTACTTGGGGAGTGAACCAGTGGATGGAAGACCTCTCTCTCTCTCTCTCTCTCTGCCTTCTCTGTATAAATAAATCTCCTTCTCTGTGTAAATAAATAAATCTTTAATAAATAATAAAATATTATTTATAATATTATAAAATAAAAATAATATAATAATATATAAAATTATAATAAAACATAAATAAATCTTTTAAAAAAATAAAATGATGTGGGGGCAGGCGCTGTGGCACAGTGGGTTAATGCCTTGGTCTGAAGCACTGGCATACCACATGGGCACCGGTTCGAGACCTGGCTGCTCCACTTCCAATCCAGCTCTCTGCTGTGGCCTGGGAAAGCAGTAGAAGATGGCCCAAGTCCTTGGCCCCTGCACCTGTATGGGAGACCTGGAAGAAGCTCCTGGCTCCTGGCTTTGGATTGGCGCAACTCTGGCCATGGCAGCCAACTGGGGAGTGAACCATAGGATGGAAGACCTCTCTCTCTCGGCCTCTCCTCTCTCTGTGTAACTCTGACTTTCAAATAAATAAATAAATCTTTAAAAAATAAAACGATGTGGGGGTGTATTTTAGATACCAGTGGTTCGGAAAAGACCTCCGGACTCAGGCTTGAACACTCAAGAAGACACAGCAAGTGTAAATGCCCAGGGGTGGGTTGGAACTTGGAATACTTAGGAAAAGAAAGATCCTTGGGGGGGGGGCTTGCCCAAACTCTCCCCCTCTCGGTTTGAGTGCTGCCATTTCTCCGAGGCCTCCGGCCTCCCTTCCTTCACAACTTCTGCTCCGCCCAGTTTCCTCACTCCTGTTGTCATGACCACAGCGGGCAGTGGCCAACTCTGTGCACACTGGACCGGGAGCCCGTTGAGGGCTCCACTAGTTAGCAGCGCTCAGCATCTCTTGGGTGCATGAATAAATTCACCAGTAAAGGAACAAGTGGATGACTACCGGCTCCGCGGGTCCGCCTCTTGACTGCTTAAGCAGCGCCTTCTCAGGCGCCCTGGCCCCCTTTGCAAGCTACCGCCCCATTGCCTCACCAGCCTTCGTGGTTCTCCCATAACCAGCATCACCGGCTCACCCATGACATCATCTGTGTATTTACGACGCTTCCTGTTTTCCCCTATCTCCCCTGCCAGAATGCAAACACCATGACATCGGGACTCTCAGGGCTCAACCTGCATTACTGTCACCCAGGAGCCTATCCCGGCACCTAGCAGGACCTGGAAGAATAAATGAGTGAAGCAGTGAATGAATGAGTAAATTAACGAATGCATAGCATTTCTCAGCCTTACAGAGCGGAGGCCACAGCCTCAAATGCCCTGCTTGGCTGCCCACAACAGGGGTGGGAGTCAACACTGGGAGGTGACTTGGCAATGTGCCGCCAGCCAACAAAACCGCCCAAGGGCCCGCGGGCCACCAGTTCGTAGCCTTGGGCGCTGAGCACAACAGATTGGGTTGATGGAGAAGCCCTGACCAGGTAGTTTCAGTGGCTGGGGTCAGACGACAGCGCCGGTGCTGCTCCAGGCGCTACCCTTTCCCGGCCCTGTCTTGGGCGCGACTCAGACCCCCAGTCCTAGGAGTCTGTTGCTCTCTTGCAGCGGCCGGCCACAGCTTAGAGCCTGGCGTCCTTGGCAGCGGTTTGCGGAACTCAGCGCAGGAGAGGTCGCCAGGGAGTGCGCGCCCGGTCCCTCAAGTGGCCGAGCGCCCTGCTCCCGCCGCCCCTGAGCCGCGCCCCCGCCCCTGCCAGCCCCGGCCGCGCTGTCAGTCTCCATTAGCGCTAACAGCCTCCAGACTGAGCCGCCCGGGCGCTGGGTTAATGCAATCGGCGCGTTACCTGGGGCGCAGGCTACATTACCAGCCCGGCCCTTGCCCGGCACGGCCACAGCCAGCCAGCCTGCGCCCCGCCAGCCGGCCCGCGCCCACAGCGATCCCCACGCCGCGCCCGAGCGCCACGCGGCAGTGCCTTGCCCTAGCCCGCGTCCCGGAGCCTCCCGAGGCGCGGCTGGTCCCGGGCTGGCAGAGCGCACGGCACCCAGGATACCCTCGCTGCCGGACACGTGAGTGCGCTCTGCGCGCGGGACCGGGCTGGGTGTGCCAGGGCGACCCCGGCTGAGCCGCACGAACTTGAGAATCCCTGACTTTGAAGTGTAGACGTTTGAGTGTCCGCGGGGGGCTCCTGGGGCTGCTAGAGGTGACACAGTCCCTGGCTGGGGAGGGGGCGGCCGGCTGCGGCTGGTAGGGCCCTGGGAAACTTAAGTCGCGGTGGGTCCACACCCCGCAGTTCGCGGACGGGAGAGCGGGAGAGCGCGGCTGACCGAGGAGCATGCTTGAGGGACGATCTCCACCTTTGATTCCCGTGCGGGTCGGGCTCGCCACAGCCTCTTGTTTCCAAAATTTTCCGACAGATGTGCGCGTCTGTCTGGCAATCCTGCGTCCGCCCGGGTGAGCGCGCGCGGATCCAGGTGTCCTTGGCACTGCTGGGGAGGTCTGGAAAGGCACCCGCAGGCAGGAATGGCCCAGGTGACCAAGTCTTTTCCTTGTGTCCTAGCAGAGCCTCGGCGCGCCCCCAGTACCGCGAAGGTCCCTCCTGCCAGCCGCACCCATGCTTCTGGCGCGGATGAACCCGCAGGTGCAGCCCGAGAACAGCGGGGCTGACCCGGGGCCCCAGCAGCCCCTGAAGGCGTGCAAGGCCGCCGAGCTGGTTGTGGTGAAGGACAGCAACGGTGTCCAGTGCCTTCTGGCACCTCGCGGCGGCGATGCACAGCCCCGGGAGACCTGGGGCAAGAAGATGGACTTCCTGCTGTCGGTGGTGGGCTTCGCCGTGGACCTGGCCAACGTGTGGCGCTTCCCCTACCTCTGCTACAAGAACGGCGGCGGTGAGCACCCGGGGGCTGGGGAGCTGGACTTGGGAGCCTACCTGTATGTCGTGGTGGTGGCCGGGAAAGGAGCTGGGCTACACATGGAAGGGGATTGATGAGATCTACGGGCAAGGTTGGGGCACAGGACAGGACCAGAAAGGTTTTAAGGAGGAAAGACTGGAGTCCCCAGTGGAAGAGGGAAATCGAGGCATGACCTTGGGCAGGGATAGGTTCGTGAGTGCAGGACGGAATCTGAGTCGCAGGGTGGAATCTGGGTCGCAGGGTGGGCAGGAAAGGAGGTGGAGCAAGCTCTTGAAGGGGCACCAGGAGTGTACATGGTGTAAGATCAGGTGCAAGGTGACCTAAACCCAGCACTCCAAGTCTCAACGCAGGAAGCCCTGAGCAAGAGGGGAGAAAGGATATGGGTTGCCTTGAGGGAAGACTTTGCACTCTTGGGGTAGGGATACTGCAACAGAAGCAGACCAAGAGAATCCACGCTGAGAGAACATGGCTCCTGGTTTGGCAGTTGTTTTGCTTGGTCCTTGAGGTAGGAGGTGATGCCACTTTCTCCTCAGGTCCCACTCACATTGCAGGGAGGAGTGGGAAGGGCCGGGCTCTCTCCCCCTCCTTCTCGGTGGTCAGATTATCGCCTAACCTAGAGTGAGAGCCTGGAGCTCACCTACAGCCCAGTGGGGAAAGGATAAGGTGGAACCCTGGGAGAAGCAGCCAGGAGTTGGGATGCTGCATCCTAAAACCCTCCCTAATTCCTGAGGGCATGTGCTCCCCCAGGGTGCTAGGGACAACGCCAGTCCTACCCTGATATTTGCTGAGAGGAGCTCAAGGGCACCCTGCAGACAGCGTTGGAAAAGGACTTTCCAGAGGGAGAAATTGTCCTGGCTCTGGAACCCTCTCTCTACCAAGCCACCGTGCCTGGGAGTGGCTCCAGCTCAGGACTGGAGGGAGGTCAGAGGACAGGGAGGCAAAGTTTGGAGATGGGTGATGGGAAGGCTCATAACCCTGTCCGGTGGGATCTAGGACCCCCAGCTCTTTGCTTCCAACATGCATTATGGCTGCTTGCTGTGGGATGGGCAATGCTCAGTGTGTGCCAAGAAGGAGTGGTTACCAGAGGGAGCAGGTGGTTCTAAGCAGAGAGTGCTCTGTAAAGAAGTGTTTAGCTCTCTGTCTCTCTGTGTCTCTGGGAAAGCGAACCTGAGACTGGAGCCAACACATGAGGGTTTTGGTCCACGCTGTCCTCGTGGGCCTCCTGAGATGGGACTGTCACTGTGCGATGCTTTGAGATGAGGTATCCAAGACAGCAGTCCTGACCCCTGGAGGCACTCACTCTCTGCGGGCTCAAAACTCGTGTCTGGCCCCAGGGTGGACACTGGCAGAGAGAGGAAGGTGGCAAACATAATCCAGAGGTGAAACTTCTCTGCCTTTGGTTGCTGAAGCTTCTCACGGGTTTGTGCCCTACGGTTGAGTATTCTGACCCCTTGAACCAAAGCAGGGAGAAAATGCAGATTTTTCTATATTTTTAGCAGGCAGGAGATGATGAATGAAAGATAGACTGAGAGCCATCCTTGTATGTCCTCAACGACTGTCCGAGACTGCTTGTCCCTAGGCAGTGGAAGACTCTGTCATCAATCAGCAATATTTATCTGGGCCCTCTCAGCTCTGTGGGGCTCACCTGGATGTACGAACCACCAATGCTGCCTGCTTGGAACTTTAATCACCCAAGGTCTTCATTGTCATACTGCAGCAAGTCCTTTCCATTGTTGTATGTGTTTGTTAAGTTCAAAGCACCCTGGATGGCCAATATGATAGTCATGGGTTACAAGGGTATTCCAGGGCTGTCACCGACATGGTGCCTACTTGACCATTGCACCCTCCCCCCAACAAATAAGCACCTGCTGGGTGCCAGGCGATAGACCTGGAGCAGATTTGTCACAGGCTCCAATTTCTAAGGGAAGTGGACCAGAAGTGCCCTCTTCTAGGCTTGCTGGCCGTGAGCACAGCACGTCCTGAGTTGTCTGGTGAGTTATCTCCTTAGAGGTCTGTCTTCCAGACAGGCTGGGGCATGTGGAGGGCAGACACTGTGGCTTTTTCATCCCCAAATTTCTAATGCCCAAGATAAGACTAGATCCTTGGAATGTGGTAGAAGGTACCCACAAAACTTTGATTGAATGAATAAATTAATGAAAGGGGCTAAGTACCGCAGACCCACTGCTGAACCCAGAACCCCCGTAGAAACACCCAGCAGTATCTAACAAAGCAGGTAGCCTGGGCTGGTAGGGGCTACAGCCCATCTGTTAGGATCTTGACTCTGCAATCCTAGGGTGCCATTTCCAGCTGTGGGACATTGGGCCACCCTCCCAGCCTCCGTTTCCTTACCTGTCAAATGGACATAACAGTGTTGAGCAGAGAGCATGGTTGTGGGCACAGAAGGCGATGATGGAGAGCCACGGAGAGCCTGGTATGGAGGCAGGATGGCAGCTGCTTTTTATTAATGTCCCTCTGATGATTATGGCGTGGATGGGAGAGGGGATGGGTGCCCTAAAGGTCTGATAAGGGGCTGATTAGGGGAGACTCAGCGGATATGGGCTGTGATTGGAGCTCACTGCCCTGGACACTGACAGAGGCCAGCCAGAGAGGACTCAGGCAAGCCTCAGGAAGGGAGCAGATGATGCAGCCATGACGCTACCCAGCCTGTGTGTGGAGTCATTGCAGATAACAGGAGTGCAGGCTGGCTCCAGGGCAAGCCGGGGGAGATAAGGATGCAGAGACAAGTTGGGGCTGGGCCGCAGGGGCCTTGAATGCCAGGCTCAGGTTGGTGGGGGTATTAGATGGGTGAATTTCCGTTTCTGGTAAGGATGTACAGTTGGGGTGGGGAAGCTCTCCATCTTCGAGTGTCAGGCAGCTCCTTTGCTAACATCCCCTTCCTCCCTCCGGGGGATGCTCAGCTACCTCTTCTGGGTATTGTTGCTGCTGAGACCCCCTGCGTCCCCCTGTGAATCCACTCCCAGCTAGTGATTCTGAGGACAGCCCTGGAGAGTGGCAAGCAGGCAGGCAAGTGGTAGCCTTTAATCGTGGTGTCCAAGTTCAAATCCCAGCTCTGCCACTCACTGTGACCTTAGGCAGTGCACGGACACCTCCCTCCCTGAGCCTCAAGTTCTCCACTGTGGCTGGACAGGAACTGAGATGGCCCTCAAGAGCCATCCCTGTCCAGCACCCTGGCTCGACCTGCACCCAAGCCAGGGCTCATCTTACTTAACAGCCCCCTGCCTGTGTGTTCTTCTGGTAACAGTATTCACAGTGTCCCGTCTCCTGGTCCAGCTCTTCCTTCCAGACTGGCTCAGAGTGGCGGATGTTTCGAAATGATGAGGATACCAATAGTTTAGGCCCCTGGCGAATACTGAGTGAGTGAGTGACAGGGACACTTGAGCCTGTCTGAACAAGGCCCCAAAGGCAGCTGCTGCTCTTGAAAGTTCCAGGGTTTGTTCAGACCCCTTTCAAACCACTCGTCTCAGGGGGAGGCAGGTCCAGGCAGTGGGGCTGTGTCCAGGGTTCTAGATTTTCCTCCCCCACCTGTGATCTTGGGCTGTGTTGGTCCCTGGGGAGGCACGGGACAGGCCCACTGTCCCCCTGCTTAAGGGTGAGGCTGCTGTGGACTCCCTTTTGTACGTGGTTGCTTCCATTTGAGGCGGGCCCCCCGCCAGCTCTGCCTCTGCCTTGTGGACACTTCAGGATCTTTGGTTTCTGCAGACTCGTGCTTGAACCTGACACGTGGCCTTGGACAAGCCACTCACCCTCTCTGGTCCGAGCCTAGGTTTCCTTGGACAGGAAAGGAGAGCCATCGCAGCACCTCCGTGCAGGTGGGATGACCCCAGAGACGCTTGCTTTGTGGGTAAATACTTGAGCGGTGTTGCTGATGGGCTCAGTAGATGTAGCTGTTGCTATCAGTATCCTTGTTCCGTGATGTTGCCTGCAGGCTAGACCCTGGGTGGGGCAGAGCCCTGATCTTGGAGGGAGCAGGGTTTGTCCTAAGAGGAAGCCGATGAAGAAAAGTCAGGCAGAGGTGGTCCCATGTGGGCCTGGCTCCCCAGCACTGTGGAGCGTTGCATGAATCAGGGCTTGGGCTTTGCTTCACATAGTGACAGCCTAACCTCATCTCCTGGTGGATCCCTCACCTGGAAAGTGGGGATCCGCGTTCCTGTGTGGGGTCCCATGAGCATCCTATGAGCTACCATGGTTCTGCAGCCCCTTCTTTCTCCAAATAGGTTCAGGGTCTGAGAAACCCATAGTCCTCTTGGGAATCCTCTTGGCCAAAATGTCTAAGATTCTCAAAACGATAGGGATGATGCTGGTGTCTGGCGCTTAGGTCAGGAGCCTGTGGACTCAGTGCCTTCCCATCCAGCCTGGCTTCGCGGCGGGAGGCGCGGGGGTGGGGGGAGAGGGGCGGCGCTATCCTCACCTTGAGCTCGCTGAACTTGCTGCAGATTATTCAGCTCCTGTACGCAATGAGCCAGGCTGCTGCAGGGCCTCTGGCTGGCAGGGCGGCACACTCCTTTGTAGCAACACAGTGCGCATCTGGGGCCTGGATCTGGGGTCAAGGCATGAGGTCGCCAGCTACTCTGAGCTGGCCAGAAGGATCTGGAGGAGCTATTCTCAACAGGACAGCATCTACTTGGGATCAATGTGACATCTCGCCTTGCGGTCCCCAACTCAACTGCCCAGGTGAGGGTGCGGCCACACCACAAGCAGAGAAAGGCCCCGGGATTTTCATTAGCGACATTCTCCATGTGAGTCATTGCTACAAAAGGCAGTCCCAGCCTGTGCGGAGCCCGTAGCCTACTGTAGGTGGCCCACAAGGTGCTGGCATGTTCTATTGCGTTACTGGTGGTGTTATGATCCCAATGAGGGGGCAAGGCCCTCTTCTGACCATCACGGATCATTTCCTCTGTGATATAGCCCCGAGCATCCAAACACCCTCTAAGCTGTGCCTCTTAAAGAGGCCACGATGGAGGAGATGGGAAGCCAGCGTCTTCACGGAGCTTCTGCTGAAGTCACAGCTTTATTGGTCAAAGTCCAGTCCAGACCCTCCCAAGGAGAGGGGCAGTTGCTGCACACGGAGGGGTGACCCCCGTGCTGACTTTCCTGGATTCCAGCCCCTCCTTGCCCTCCTTGCAGGAGCTGGGTTTAAAGGGGAGTGGGTGTGTATCCTCCTTGGGGGCTGTTGTACGTCTTAGAGCTAAGGATAGAGTTCAGCTGGAGGAATCCTAGGGGAAGGTGAGGGAGCCACTTCTACAGAGCCAGGAAGGCCATTCTTGCCATTTTGTATAGAATCGCCCCTTGTGACGCCGGGAACCCAGGCAAAGGCTTAGGAAGATGCACCTGGCTGCTCTCCGTGGGGTGCAGGGGAAGCACTGGAGAGAAGCAGGAGCCTTCTTAGGCTGAGTTTCCAGGAGCTCTGAGGCCAGTGGGCTGGGCCTGCAGTGGGCAGGGAGGTCCCAGGGGAGAGATGAGTGTAGGGGAGAAGAGGCGTGGCGCAAGCTCTGGGTGCTATCCCGCTGGAAGAGTCTGGGGCTGGTTTACTCTGGGAGCAGAGTGTTTGCCTAATGCCACAGGAAGCCCATTGTTTGTCAAGAACTTGGAGGGACATCTTCTGTCTGACACCAAATGCACCAAGAATTGCTTTAGAAAAGGCCCTCCATAGATAGAACAGTGGACCAAGGAGTGTTTTGTTCTCCATAAATAGACCAGTAGACCAAGGGATGGGGTGAAGGCAGGGGTGGAGGCAGCAGAGGGGGAGATTCAGGACAGGGAGCAAGGAACACCAGCCAGGGAGAGGCTGGGCAGCCAGGCAGTGGCAGGCAGACCTGCGGCGGCCCCGTAGGGAGATCTGAAGCTGGGATGCTGTGCGCGTGCTGGGACTTCATGGCCTGGTGTGATGGGCCACTGGGTGCTGGCTGCTGTGGGAAGGGAAGGGACCCTAGGCTAGGTGGCTGTCTTCAGTGGAGGCAATTCCCAGAGGGCAGGCAGCTGGGTGCTGAGTGGCGGGGGGGAATAGCTCCTTCCTTCCTGAGGGGGCACCTGGGCAGCACCAGGGGAGCCTGTGTGTGGCTTTTGCCTGGGGGGCATCCTTGGTGTCCTCCTCTTGCCTATAGCCTCCATGCTTCTTGGGACATGTGGACATGGGACATGTGGCTTGATGGGCCACCTTTAAGTATGTCAACACGGGGACGGCGGACCCCGTGTGTGCTCTCACCCCAACCCTGCCAGTGCTCACCTCCCTAGCACTCCATCTGCAGGAAGGGGGCTGGGGGAGTTGGCCTCTCTGTGGACAGGGTCCTGA
Organism: Sylvilagus floridanus; assembly: GCA_949820135.1. Classification (NCBI taxonomy): domain Eukaryota; kingdom Metazoa; phylum Chordata; class Mammalia; order Lagomorpha; family Leporidae; genus Sylvilagus; species Sylvilagus floridanus. The sequence goes on from OX463232.1 coordinate 55,088,572, forward strand.
GGAATCCAAGGGACTGCCTCAAGCCGGGGTCTGGGGAGCCTGTGGCAGGTGCTTGAAGCACTATGTCCCTCAACCACATGGTGAGCCTCTGCTTGCTGCTGCCACTCAACACAGGTGCTTTCCCAGCTGCTCTTGTGTGTGAGGATGGGTCGCAGGTGCCACTGGCAGAGCGCCCACGAAGGGCCTGGTGCTGTACCCCATTATCTCCAATCACCGCAGAACACCGGTGATCAGCTGTTCTAGTCCCCACTGCAAAGGGGAGCTAAGGCTCTGAAAAGGTGCATTGCCAAGGTCAGGGAGCTGAGAATGGCAGGCTTGGGGTTCCAGGGTCATCCTGAGATCCAGACAAGGGGAATGTCCTGGGCCCTGTGCTTAGACAGCCCTGCTCTGTCCTTGCCCCCCCTCCCACCAGGAGGACCTGTGTCACCCAGAACACTGCCCACCACCTGCCCCCACCACACAGCAGGTACCTAGACTCTGGAATTCTCTGCTCCAACAGCCCCAAGCCCTCTGGGTCTGCTTGGGGTTTACACTTGGTCCCCTCTTCTATAGAGCATTTGTGTGGCAGGTCTGTGCAGCCCTAGGCCTGAGCGGAAGCCAGGGGCACGGTGTCTGCAGGGGGCATGGACAGAGCTCACACACAGGCTAGGATGGAAGAGGAGGCTAGAAGGAGAGGCAGGCAACAGGGGTCTTCCGGGGCTGCCACATTCCAGCCCAGAGCTCCAAGAGCAAAGGGTTCCAAACTTGAACTTCACTGCATAGAGCCCTAACAAGGCCTCTGTGTGAAAGCAGGGAGATGGGACATGTGGCTTGATGGGCCACCTTTAAGTATGTCAACACGGGGACGGCGGACCCCATGTGTGCTCTCACCCCAACCCTGCCCGTGCTCACCTCCCTAGCGCTCCATCTGCAGTACCCTGGGGCTGTTGTAGGAAAGGGGCAAAGCTGGCTACCCCAGACACCAACTGTGGTTTTCTTGGGACTCTCTGAGAGTCAGGGGGCAGTAAGAGCCCGTAGCCGAACTGTGGGCACCAAGGGGACAGCTCTGGATTTCTTTTCTTGCGTATAACCCTCCCCTTGCTGGGGCTCCGGCCAGCAGAAGCAGAGGTGAATCCCAAAGTAGGTAACTCACCAGCAGTGCCACCCAGAGACACTGGAAGAAAGCAGCCAGAGTGAGAAGCCTGGGTAACCGACTGCTCTTGCTCCGGTCCTCCCTTGGCCGTGTCCTAGAGAACGTTAGGTCAACAGCAGCAACCCCCAGTGCCAAGACCCCAGTCGCGCCTCCTGCCTTTTGCCTTCCCCGCATTCCTGCTGGGCCACTGACTTCAGTCTCCAGGCCTATTGGGCTGTTGTACGCCTTGATTCCCACTCTTTCCTGTGGGCTGCAGGCGGTCACAAGGCAGAGTGAGGCTCAGGCAGATCTAGGTTTGAAGCCACGCTGCATACTCACTAGTGTAGACCAACTACTAGCCTGTCTAAGCCTAGTTTCATTGGAGAAAAGGGATGCGTATCTGTTATCTCCCGGGGGTGGTTTTAAATGAATGGTTATACAGAAGCTTGTATGTGGTTTGGCATATAATAGGTGCTCAACCATTGCTTCTTGCTATTTTCACCAGCTCCACAGCCTACTTCCGTCGGCATCTGTTCACTGGCACCATTGCCTATCACCCCTCCCCACTGCTGTCAGCAGTGGGGACGGGCCAGGGTTCAGGGGCCAGACCAATCCTCTTTCAATGGGACAGCAAGAAGGCAGGAGATGGAAAGGAAGACATGAGGAAGGGGAGAGAGACGTCGGCACACAGCATTTCAAAGAAGTCCAACCTGGAGCGGGGCAGATACTGCAGCTGCTGTTACCAATAGACCAGAGGCGCAGCTGAACTCAGATCCCCAGGTCCAGAACGAGCCTTCTCACTCTGATCCTATTCAGACTCATGTCTTTCTTGTCTAGACTGGAGTGTTCTGGAATCATGGGGTATGCTGAGAACGGCTCTGGGATTCTGGAGCCAGGAAGATCGGGGTCCAAATTCCTAATTCATCAGCCACCAGCTAGATAAACTTGGCCAGGTCACTTAGTTTCTCCTAAGCCTCAGTGTCCTCCTCTGAAAAATGGGTAGAGCAGTTCCACCCCTGAGGGTTTCTGACGTGGCACTGTATCCCACTGAGCCGCACCGTAGAATGGGATCCTACATATCTAGTGCCCAGTGCCTGACACTCAGGAGGTGCTCATCTCCCAGTTTTCCTACTCCCCACCTGCTGGTCCGTCGCCGGCTCAGAGGGAACTGGGTCTTTGTGCATCAGGGCCAGGCTTCCTCTTTAAGAGCCCTGAGCTTCCTGGTGAGAAACCTGAGCCCAAAGTGAAGGTGGCCAGTCTTAGTCACTGGGCGTGTTTGACCCGGAGCAGCGCGTGACTGTGCCACAGCTCCTGGCTAACTGGAAGCCTCAGTTTCAACTTCTGTAAAATGGAGGCGGTGATCACGCGGGCCTTGCAGATGCTGTGCAGATGAGATGAGATTGCCTGGGAAGCGCCTGGCATGCAGCGAGGATCACCAATTGTGAACTGCTGGCGTCTGGTGCTAAGACTGCCGGTGCTTCCTGGTTTCCCCTCTTTCCTGGTGTGGGCAGGTGGAGCATGTTTGGTTTCCAAGGTTACAGCATGAAAGCCAAAAGCCAATGGCCGGAGGAATTTTTGCACCTGGCCTGGCCAGCTCCAACTGCGTCAGGAAAGGAGCTGGTGTTTTGCTTTGCTCGTGTTTGTGGCCTGGGCTGATGTGGCAGGGATCCCAGGGAGGCACTCGATAGCATCAGGTCCCGCTCAGCTTGCCCTGGCTGCCAGGTGTCCCGAGAATCATCTGCAGAACTCAGATGTGGCTAATTCCACCAGGGAGCCTCTCCAGGATTTGCTGCTACCCATAGCCTGGGAGCCCCTGCTGGGTGGGCCTCTCTCCTGGTCCACGAATCAAACCCTGGGCTGGCTCTTTACCTTTAGCCACCTGTAACGGGGTCAGCCTGGTGGACTGGAAGACCTGACTGGGGATGCTGCTTCTGCCACCCAGCAGCAGTGCCCCAGGAACAAGGCAGCTCTCTGGTCCTCAGCGTCACACCCCGCTTCCGCACAGCCAAGGAGGGCGTGACGACCCCGAGCTTGTTATGTCATCCTGAGCTTGTTATCTCTGCAGGCTGTCGGAAGATTCTAGGAAGAATCTAGTGAGATCACTTTTGGGAAAGCCATGTGCAACCTTCAACTGATATCAGTCTGAGCAAAATCAGCAATGCAGTCATATGTAACTTAAGCAGCAGCTCTCCCTCTCTGGTCTCGGCTTTCTTGTCTCTAAAAGGAAGGCTTTGGGTTAGAGCGGCATTCCCGGAGAAGATTCGTGGAGGAAAGGCTCTGTGTTTAAATACATTTGATAAAGGCTACGCCTGCAAGTCTCCTCGCAGCTGTGCTGTGTGCGCTGGTGCACCCAAGGCTAGGCGATGCCTGCCAGGACCTACTTAGCTTTGCTTAACCCAGATTTTTTTTTTTTTTTGTAAGATTTATTTATTTATTTGAAAGGCAGAGTTACAAAGAGGCAGAGAGAGAGAGACAGACAGAGAGAGAGAAAGAGAGAGAGAGAGAGAGAGAGGTCTTCTATCTGCTGGTTCACTCCCCCAGATGGCTGCAATGGCCGGAGCTGTGCCAATCCAAAAGCAGGATCCAGGAGCTTCTTCTGGGTCTCCCACATCGGTGCAGGGGCCCAAGTATTTGGGCCATCTTCGACTGCTTTCCCAGGTCATGGAAGAGAGCTGGATTGGAAGTGGAACACCTGGGTCTCAAACCGGCACCCATATGGGATGCTGGCACTGCAGACAGCAGCTTTACCTGCTACGCTACAGCGCTGGCCCCTTAACCCAGATTTTACTGACTGGACCACTGACCTCATTATCATGGCTGTGCTACTGCCTCTCCTGTTATTATGACTGCCACTATTTTTATCCGTTGCTTTGTGGAACTCTAGTTACCTGCCACAAAGCACACCTTGGGGAACGGCCAGGCAAGCGTATGACTGCAGACATGGATCCATGTACTCTGAGGGGTGGGGTCCTGGGGTCACACTCTGCCTCTGTGTCCCCCAGGTGCCTTCCTGATCCCATACACCCTCTTCCTCATCATCGCGGGCATGCCCCTGTTCTACATGGAGCTGGCTCTGGGCCAGTACAACCGGGAAGGGGCAGCCACCGTGTGGAAGATCTGCCCATTCTTCAAAGGTAAAGAAGGGACCTGGAAGAAGCCAGACTGTTCCTGAAGGTGTCCCTGGTGCCTCTGGGATCCGAGGTGGACCAGTGCTCTTGGGGGATTCACAGGGATTGACAAGATCAAGGGTATGCAGCATCCCGAGTTACAGAGAGTGTTTGGTATGTCAGAAGGAGCATTAACAGAGGCAGTCTACATGACCAAAGTCTATTTTCACATGCAGGAAATACTTACAGAAACCTCAGAAGTACTCAGCACATACACCACTACTTCCTATATCGCTCTAGTGACAGACATGATAAATCGATTGTGGATGTTTACAAACTCAGCCAGGGAGCTGCCTGCAACCCTTAATACCCCAGCCATAACTAACAGACTGCAGCTGGGATATAAGAGGAGCCTACTTGCATTTGGAACTTAGACAGTACATTTGCAGAAAGTAGCCAGGATGCCCTTCCCTGGCCTCCAGGCAGCAAGGAGAAGGCCCTGGAACACGGATTGGTGTCTCACCAGCACTGGTTTTAGGCCCAGGGCCAGTGAGGGCCACAGCTGCTCCCCAGCTGGCACTGGTGTGTGAGTACCTTGGTGTATTCAATCCTGTCCTAGATAAAGGCTGGTACAGGAGCCTTCAAAAACATGTGTGCTACTCAGGATCGTGTTTGTTTAATTCCCAGAAATCCACTCAAGTCGGGTTAAATGTAAAAGGTAATTTGTTGAAATACATTACAGTCAAGTCTAGTTGTCTGGACTGAGGCTAAAACTAAAGCTAACATTCAGGCATTTGAGCAAAGTCCAGAACTGACCTCTTTGTTTTTTCATCTGCGTTAGCACCAGTCTCAGATATATTATTCTCAAGCACGGCGAAGACGCCATCAGAAATTCTAGGCTCAAATTCAACCAACTTGTACAGCGATCAAAAGCAAAAAGAAACAAAAGACCCCTTACAAATGCACAGCTTTGAGTCCCCTGCGCCCCTGTTAGCCAATCACTGTGGCTGTGGGGAAGCAGCACCCTGATTAGCCACACCTGCCGCATGTGCTCTGGCTAGATTAAGGAAGCATGGGCTTAGCCTAACCCAGACCCCACAGGCTGATCATTGCTTAAGGCAAGTATTATCTACTCCTACGCTGAGAAAAAGCCATAGAGGTAGCTCTAAAGAATACATTCAGGAAGATGAGCTTGGCACTTGGAGCAGGAAACTGAGTCTAACCCAGAGAACACGGTGAGCAGAAGGCAGTGTCAAGAGTTGTTCGGGGAGGAGATCCCGGGGAGCAAGAGTGGGGGCTGGAGAATGGGAGGCACCCCATGGGGAGGGGAGGGAGTGTCATCAGGGCAGAGGCAAAGGGCTCAGCCCCTTGGGAGCGAGTGTGAAACATGGCTCTGTGCCACCTGCTCAGGAACGAGGCATACTCCTGCTCCACTTCCTGACCCAGCTGCTCCGGGACACTGCCCGCCTGCCTGGTGAGTGGACAGAGCAGGCTACAGTAGCAAAGGGCTGGCAGGTGCCTGTGGAAAACAGGTGGCTCTGATAATCCTCTACAGAAAGGCAGAGACTTAGGGAGTGTAGTGGTTACAGCTGATTCTCCAGGAGAAGTGGCTGTAGACCTGGGTGGGGGCCTGGGGAAGCCCCTACCTGACTCCTCTGTCCCCATCCAGGAGTCGGCTACGCTGTGATCCTCATCGCCCTCTACGTTGGCTTCTACTACAACGTCATCATCGCCTGGTCACTCTACTACCTCTTCTCCTCCTTCACCTTCAACCTGCCCTGGACTGACTGTGGCCATGCCTGGAACAGCCCCAACTGCACTGACCCCAAGCTCCTCAATGGCTCCGTGCTGGGCAACCACACTAAGTACTCCAAGTACAAGTTCACGCCAGCAGCGGAGTTTTATGAGTAAGTCATGGGGACCTCACCCCGGGGGTGGGGGTGGGGCCCACTGAGGCCTGTCTTGGGGCAGGAGAGTGCAGATAGGGAGAAAATACTATTGGTAACCAGATAAGGATACAAGAATGTCTTAGAGTGTGTGTTCCCTTAGGAAAGGAAAACCATTCTGGAGGTTGGATTGCACTTCAGAAACTAAACCCGGGTGGGTGTGGGAAGACTGGCTGTGGCAGGGAAAAGGAACTTTAACCCAGGTAGGCAGGGAGGGCCTCCTTGAGGAGGTGACTTAGGAGCTGATGAAGTCAACCAAGGGACCATCTGGGGCTCAGCTGGGAGGTGAAGGAGCTGCAGCTGGAATCCAAGACAACCTGATCCCTATGCTGTTGTCTGATCCACTGTGTGCTGCCGTCTCCCTGGGGTGGCGCTGGGGGAATGTTGTTGGAGCTGGTGGGCGAAATTCAAGATGTGGGCAGCAGGCCAGACACATGCTGCTCAGGGAAGGTGTTTAGACCTCGTGTGCTTGAGAGGCACTGCCCAGTGTTGGAATTCGGAACACCATTATACAAAGCAATGTTGTAGGTTGGAATTATTTTATACAGAGAGAAATTTAATAACTAGTACATAGACCCTTCTCTCACCTTCCCTGGAGGCTGACCCCTTCCATCACCACGGCTCTGGGATTCCCAGCATGGAGATACTGTGACCGGACCCACGTCAGGCCTTGTTTAATTCTGCAGGTTTTCCCAGGTGTCCTTATCTGGCCTTGACTTGTTACGGCTCCTTAGTCTGCACCAATCTGTGAGGGTTCCTTGGGCTTTCCTTGAGTTTCAGGACCTTGATGCTTTCAAAAAATATCGTCCAGCCTTTCTGAGACCCATGCCTCAGCGGGGTTTGTGTGTCATTTTCTCACGTGGAGATTGACGCGTACGCCTTTTTGGAAAGATTACCAGGGAGCTGTTGTTGTATCTGTCTCAGCGCGCACTGTGGGGGCACTTGATGTTGGTCTGTCTGCTGTCGTAATGTTGACTTTGAACACCTGGCAAAGGTGGGGCCTGCCAGCTTCCTCCTGTGTGGACAAAGCATTTTTCTTTCACTATTAGTAAGTGTCCTTTGGGCGATATTTTGAGTTTGTGTAAATATCTTGCTCCCCAGCATACTTTTGCCCATATTTCTTAGCATCCGTTGAAGACCCTGGCAAGCAAGGGTGATTGTTGTGTGTTTGTCTAATTGTGACACTCTGTTCCCACCATTCCTTCCAGATTGATTGCTTGGAACTCTTCTGTGAAGAGTTGTCCCTTCTCTCCTGATTCTTATTCAATGATGGATTTATAGCAGTAGGGGCTCGTAGCTGTTTATTTTGTTCCGTGGTTTTAATCCCTAACCATCATTATTTAATTTGTTGCTCTCTTGAATTCTCTTAGCCACCACAACATCCTAGTATAACCTTGAGGAAAGTGATGGGCAACTTGTTTTCAGCCACTAGTCTAAAATGGCTGCGTGGTGTCCTCTTCATGTGGAATACGTTGTCATTATCACTCAAATGTGGGTGAGTCCCAGTTCAGCCATCCTTGCACAAGTGCTAGCATTTAAGCAGAAAATGCATGGGGCTTGTGAGTGAAATTCAAGGCATGGGAAGCAGGGAAGCATGGGAAGCGTTAATATAATTTAATCCATTGACCAGTGGCTACGGCGTTGGATGGCACAGGTCTAGAGAATGAGAAAAGACAAATCCACAGCAATAGAGCTTCAGGGACACCATCTTTCAGTTCTATAGATTCCCTAGGCCTCGAACCTAAGAGTGAGTCCTGCTTGTCTTGGAGATTAGAGTTACGCTAGGATCATTTCCACTTGGGCCATCTTGGTGCAACAGGACCAAAGAGCTCCACTTTTGTTAAAAGTAACCTCTGGAAAATGTGCCACCTCCAGGGCTGGAGGGTCAGTGTTCTCAGGACCCAGAGCAACCCCCAGATGGCTGTGAATAAAGAGGTTTTGCTAGGGGGCCTGCACCTCCATGCTCACCTGTGTCCATCCGTGACTCTTGTGGACTTCCGGGAAGCAGGCCCATGCAAGATTTTGCGCTGGGATTTTTCTAGGGGAGGATTCACAGTTGCCATCAAATTCTCTAAAAACCTCTACAGCTGCCAAAGTGAGCATTTGCCAGGAGTAAGAGCACCATCCCTGCCTTCCTCGCTGTGACAACATCACCAGCTACCCACTCACCATGTGTGCCTGACTTCCTGCTAACTTCTCGTACGTGCATGTTTGTACATACAGAAAGCTCACCCTGACCTAGGGAGTTTTCTGTAACCCTTACCCTCGTGGTACACACAAGGAGGCAAGGTTTCATAGATGGCACAGCAAAGCTCCCAGCCACATGCAGAGCCAGGGTTTGGACCCAGGCACCTTGCACTAGCAAGACCTCCAGAGCGAGCACTTGCTCACACTATACACCCTTCAAGCCCGAGTCCTCCTACCCTACCCCAGCCATGCCAGGCAGGGAAGCTCCAGGGTTCTCTGGTCTCTGTGTTGGTCTCTAAGCCACTGTAAGTGCCTGTTCCTACTCAGAGACATTGTCAGACTCACAACTCAGGCTTACGTGGCTTAGATGGCTTCCTGGTCATTGTGCAAAGTGTTTTTTAATCCTGGACACTGTGAGCTAAAATTAATCTTGCTTTATGAGTGAGGCAATGGACACAAAGCAGTTACGACTTGTGCAAGACTGTTGAGTCTAGGAGTGGCCTCCAAAGTGTGCTTGGACCCAGGTAGCCTGGCTCCAAGGCCCATGCTCTTACAACAGAGGTGCTAAACCTTAGCAGCCCGTGGGCTAATATCACCCAGAGGCTTAAATAACACAGACGCCTGGATCCTGTGCCCGGAGAACCAGAGTGCAAGCAGCTTCTCCTTCAATTCTAGCATCGAGCCCGGGTTGGGGGCCCATCTTAGCCCCTGTACTCGCCTGTCTCAGAACAAACTGCCTGCTGGCCTCAGGCTGAGACCTCTACAACCTCCAGTCATGGAATCCCTAGGGCCTCCTCCACTCTTCTCCTGGTGATCATGGCCTCAGAACTGCCGGAGAGCTGGTGGGTGGCGGTTTTAGGTCCTTCTGGACTATGAGTGTGGTTTGCATGGGGAGACAGTGAAGCCGAGTAGGGCAGAGGCAGCTGCTGATCCATGTACTCGGGTACCTGCTTTCGTCTTATCCTCCCACAGAGAACAAAGCATGATTTTTCCTTTTGCTCTTGGCAATCTTTGTTCTTATAAATTAAAATGGAAAATGATAAACTTGGCCTCTCGAGTTTAGGTCATATCTGTTTCCTGTTCTGATATCTTAATGGCCAGCATGCCTGCCCAGGCAGCATAACGGAGAGGTGAGTGGTGTGTGAAGACCTTAATTACTGGAACAAAAGGAAAACATTTATGTATTTATTTGAAAGTAGAATGACAGAGAGAAAAGGAGGGAGAGAGATTCCAACTGTTGATTTACTTCCCAAGTGCCGGCAACAGCTGGGGTGGGGCCAAGTCAGGAGGCAGGAACTCCATCCAGAACTCCCACGTGGGTGGCAGGGGCCCAAGTACTTGAGCCATTGTCTGCTGCCTCCAAGGTGCGTTAGCAGGAAGCTGGATTGGAAGCAGAGATGGGATTTGACCCCAGCCACTCCCACCTGGGGTGAGAGCAGCCAAGCAGCACCTTAACCTGCTGACCCGCAATGCCCAGTCCAGCGTTGGCCACTTTAGTTGCGGTCCTAAACTTCCCCCAGGCTCAGAGGTGAGCAGAGTGTTGTGCAAGAAGACGTTCTCGTGCATGGGGCAGAGAAGGCCTGGGGATGTGGTTGGCTTGGCCGTATGGAGCAGGATTCAGGATTTATATCTGCATCTTCCTGCTCTCCAGACGTACCCTCTTCTCCTTAACTCCTTCCCCACAACCCCCGCCAGTGTTCATAGCTACTCTGAGCCAGGTGCTCAGCACCTCTTTACAACCAAATCTCATTTCATCTTCACAGTTCATGGAGCTAGAAATCATCCCCATTTTACAGATCAGAAAGTGGAGGCTTAGGTTTTGGGGTAAATGGCAAAGCTGGGATCTAAGCCAAGCTGTTTGCCTCAGGATTTTCACCCCATGCATAGGCCGATCCCCAAGCCCCGTCTTTCTCCCCTGTCCTGGTAGTTTTTGGTAGGGTGCATTTGGAGTAGTTGCACAGGCATCCCTGCAGGTAGATAGGAGCCCATCGCATACTCTTCTCTTTGTAGCATCCTACTCTAAGTCATGGGTTGCCTCTGCATTTTTCCCAATGGCATGTGGCCCTTTGCTCTAAATGTTTCTATGCAAATCCAGCAGCCCGACTCAGTCTGGGAACCAGCACTCCCAGCGCCAACCTTGAGATCACTCGGTTTCCTCTTTCCCCAAACCTCCTGGTCAATTTGTTACCCTCTTGTACTCATTTAAGCTGATGGATTGAACTCCTCATTCCAGGGAGTGACTGGCTGTGCTCTCTGGGCTCTGGCCCACAGCCAAGCAGCCACACAGCTAAACGGGACCCAGAAGACCTGGATCTTTGCCTGAGAGAGGGCACCTTCGGTGTTCACGTACCTGGGGTACATGCCGGTTCCTATGAATTAGAGAGGTCTCCTTCCATTCTGATGCTAAGCTCCCGTACTTAATGTTAAGTGAGAAATTGAGCCTTCTTGGCCCATAGACTTCGGAAAGCCTGGATGGTCCCCTTAATGATGACTCATGTTCATTAAACTTCTGGAAAACAAAAACAAGCCCCAGTTACTTGCACTAAGCCCCAAGGCCTGGAGCGAGGAGCTGGATTCTCTTATATTTTCTTGGGAATTCACACTGGAGTCTGGCTCACTTCACTGATGAGATATGTGACAGCCACCACAGCCCTGAAAGTGGCCCTCCCATGCACTTCCCCAGCTGGACCTGGGGAAGGGGCCTGCCCACCATCTGCTTGTCCACTAGGGACGTTTTAGCAGGCTTCAGGGGGAGCACAGTTGGTTGGTTCAATGCCTTTTTTTTTTAAATGCCTTTAACAGTAAAATCAGGCAATTGGTGATTGACACCACTCACCACTTGGCTCATCAATCCTGGGAAAAGCAGAATTCAATGCCAGGCAATGTCAGTACTAGATTCTGGCCCTCTTTCCATTTGGAGATGTCAACCCTTGCCACGCCATCCTCCCCCCACTCCCCCACCCCCCCACTCTGTGTACATAGAAGAAGGTCTAACTCACAGGATCATTTCTGAGTTGAGCTGAGTAAGATGGGGAGAAGTTTTCCAGCAGAGAAGTTGGCTGGAAGTGTGTTCCAGGCTGCAAGAACAGAAGGTCACAAGGCCCAGAGCCATGGGACATCTTCTGATGGGGGATGACATGTGGCTTGCTATTGCCAGAAGCCAAAGGCAGGGTGTGGTGCAGAGGGGGGTGGACTTAGCCAGGGGCGGATTACAAAAGCCTTCAGGTTCTGAAAGGCTCCCATTTGTGTCCTGCAGGCTGAGATTTCACAACCTGGATGATTTTGACCTTTGCGGTTGACTCATTCTTTTGGGGGGAGGGGTGAGCTTTGTCCTGTGCACTTTGAGGGTTTGGCAGCATCCTTGACTCCACCTGCTGGGGGCCAGATGCACCCCCCACCCTCCAGATGTGACAACCTCAAATACCCAGATCAGGTGGCAGGGGCAAAACTGCCTCCGAGGAGAACCACTGTGACAGTGGTGTGTGATAGGAGCCTCTGAGGAGCGGATCTGGGGGCAGGGGAGTGACGAGGTGAGAAAGACACTTCAGATGGGGATGCAGACAATGCATTTAAGGGGGCCAGCAGGAAGCAGAGAGGCAGGCTTGGGAGGGGCCTCGGGGACATTGACAACAGCCTTGGAGGGAGAGGGATAGGGAGTAGGTTTGGCCTGGGATGGGGCCAGTGGGATTGAGGCTGGGGGCAGCAGCCACGGCAGCTGAATGCAAGGAAAAGATGATGCAGAGTGAGTTCAGGGCCCCAACAGCTGGACTGGGGGTTGCAGGGATGGGATCTGTTCCGGGGAGGGGACACATGCTCACCTCCACCTCCTCTTAGCGCTCTCTCCTCCACACTTGTCATTGCACCACTCTCCCCCTGGCCAGCAGCCACCTCCTCAGGGGAGCCTGCCCAGCGGAGTCCCTGGGCTGAGCTTTCTGGACATTCCTTCTGGATGCCTGGAACTCGATCAGAAATGTAGTGAGAACGACCATTTGCCTAGCGCTTCCTGGGTTCAAGGCACTGTTTCACATGCTGTAATGTAGTCATTTTACTCTAAAGGAAAATGCCTATGAGGTGGGGATGCACACACTGGCGAGTGTCCCCTGGCCTGTGAGCCCCACGTGGGCTGCAGCTTGTGCACACCCCTGGAACCAGCCACTAGCATGCTGCCTGGCTCAGAGCACAGGTGCAGACAAGGTTTGTGGAATCAGCGAGAGGATTCAGGTTACAGAAGAGCTGGGGGCAGAGCCAAGATGGGAGTGCAGATCTGTCTGAACCCAGAGTCTGGGTGGTTGCTGGGCCACATTCTTCTGTTTTCCTTGTGTGTGTGTGTGTGTGTGTGTGTGTGTGTGTGTGTGTGTGTTTATTTGACAGAGTTAGACAGTGAGAGAGAGAGAGAGAGACAGAGAGGAAGGTCTTCCTTCTGTTGGTTCACCCTCCAAATGGCTGCCACGGCCAGCGCTGCACCGATCCAAAGCCAGAAGTCAGATGCTTCCTCCTGGTCTCCCATGCGGGTGCAGGGACCAAGCACTAGGGCAATCCTCCACTGCCCTCCTGGGCCACAGCAGAGAGCTGGACTGGAAGAGGGGCAACCAGGACTAGAACCCGGCGCCCATATGGGATGCCGGTGCCGCAGGCAGAGGATTAACCGAGTGAGCCATGGTGCCAGCCCCATCTTTTGTTTTTTTAAGATTTATTATTTATTTACTTAAAATTCAGAGTTACACAGAGGGAGAAGGAGAGGCAGAAGCAGAGAGAGAGAGAGAGAGAGAGAGAGAGAATGAGAGGTCTTCTATCCACTGGTTCCCTCCCAAGGTGGCCCCAATGGCTGGAGCTGCACCAATCCGAAGCCAGGAGCCAGGAGCTTCTTCCTGGTCTCCCACATGGTGCAGGGGCCAAGCACCTGGGCCATCTTCGACTGCTTTCCCAGGCCACAGCAGAGAGCTGGATTGGAAGTGGAGCAGCCGAGAATAGAACTGGCACCCATATGGGATGCCGGCACTGCAGGTCATGGCTTTACCCACTACGCCACAGCGCCGGCCCACCTCGTGTTCTTGCATGTAGTAGACATCTGCTTTGAGTGAGTGAGTGAGGAATGAAACCTTCACAGCATCCGTGGTGGCCTCCGTTCTTTCAGCAATTCAGAAAAATTTGAACTCCCGCACAAGTAGAAGATACTTGGTTCCCAGTCTTGGAGGGGATGCTCCATTGCAAGCCTGGAATCTTCCACCTTTCATCAGAGGCCTTCATCCTGCTGTGGGCTCACCTGCCCGCCGAGGTTTCCCAGATGTTTGCAAGCCCACCTCTTCCGAGGCTCCCTGAGCCTCTGTCCCTGGGGCACAGGATTTGCTGGGGAGCTACACACAGCTTCCAGGACACTGGAGTTGACCTTAAAGGAGAAGCCACTTAGTGCATTGCGGCTTTGCCTGCCCATGAGACTCACTGGGGAATTTCAAAGAGACCAGGCCCAAGTACCATTCCCTGAGAGTTTTCATTTAACTGGCTGATAATAATAATTATAATATATATTATATAACATATAATAATATAATATATAATAATTTAACTGGGCCAGATAATAGTAATTCTGTTTTATGGTATAAAGTTTGTTTTAAATGTTTATTTTTATATCAGTAACTTGAAAATTCTTCCCCGGGTAATTCTAACACACAGTTGAGAGCCATGTTCTTGATGATGGCCCCTAAACTATGTTCCCTTAACCTTAACTTCTTCCTTGGAATTGAGGGTGGGGCAGGATAATAAGATGGGGAAGAGGAAGAGGAGGGGTGAGAGGGGGAGAAGAAGCAGGACACAGAGAGAGAGGAGAGGGAGAGGAAGGCGAGCTTATGCCTTCATGCAATGTCACGTCCATTGCAGCGGTGATAATTCTGCCACCGGGTTAGCATTATTTGGGATTGAAACACCACCACAGGGAAGGGCAAAGTATTAAGCCACTGTTTGCCTGTGACACTTTAGTGTGAATTCTCCACTTTCTGAATGGACCCTGGCTGAGAATAAGCACCTGTAGAGCGAGATGCAGAAATTCCCATGTGGGGAAGTGTGTGGTTTCCCTGGGAACGTAGCAGAAGAAAAGACCATGAAAGCACCACGAGTGGGGGAGGAGCTTCCAAGTGGCGTGCAAGCATGGGAGTGTGACCCTTTTCCTTCCTACTTCCCCTGGAGGTGGTCCTGGGGTCTCATCGTTCCCAGAAGATGGAGCGTGGGGTTTAGCAAGAAAGATTGGGGACCACTTCTGTGTTTCTAATACAATAATTTGCCACGAGCTGATGGATCCAGCTGCCAGTCCTGGGCCAGGCCCTGGGCCCCAGAAATGGTCAATCTCTTGCTTATCCTGGGAGCACCTTGGCCCTGGCCAGCCCTCAGGTCTTCCGGGAGCAGGCTCTGCTGACCTATGAGCCTGGAGCCAGTGGCACCCAGAGGTTTGAAAGATTCTGATTGGGGTGAACAGGGAGTCCTCCCAGAGGAGGTGATGATGAGGCTGGGCTTCAGAGGGTGTGGAGTGCAGCCCCTGGGTCTGAATGAAGCCAGAGAGGGGCTCGGGGAGACCTGCGCAGGGGCCTCTTTGCAGCTCCTTCCACCCTCCCAAGTACCTTGCAGTTTTGCATTATTGTGAATGATGGTTCTATCAATACTCTAGAAGATGTCTTTTGGTGAATTATATACAAATTTCTAGAGGGTAGATGCCGGGGAGTGGAATTGCTAGCTTTAGCAGATGTTTCCAAAGAGGGGAAACGTTTCCTCTCGTCTCAGTTTCGAGACCAGGGATTCTCGACTTTGACCGTAGGGATCTTTTGGACAGAGTGATTCATTGTTGTGTTGAGACTGTCTTACGCATTGTGTTTAGCAGCACCCGTGGTCTCTGTCCTGCAGATGCCAGTAACAGCACCTCCACCCAAAACATGACAATAGAAAACATCTTAGACATTGCCAAATACCCTCTGGGGTGCAGACTGCTCCCTTCTGTTGAGAACTGCTGCTTTCGAACATGAGCTCTATGCCGGCAGGAGCCTTCCCTGTCTAATTTATCATCTTGTCCCCAGAACCATACGTGCAGTAGGCATTTAAGATGTTTTTGTCCTTGAACAGCAGCTTTGAACTTGGAATCTCCTCAGGTGGTTTGTTTTGTCTGGGGTAGAGCCATGCAGGAAACAGGCCATGGCTGACCAGAGCAGGCCCGCATGATGTACGTAAGAGAAGTCTTCAAAATGCTCACAAAAAAGCATATTACGGAAAAAAAAAAAAAAGCCATGCTTAGTTTCCAAAGTTTTCCTTTTCACCAAAATAAACTCTTTGAGATATACACGTATACCGGTGGTCAAGGCCCCCGAGTCAGTGGAGAGTGGCCAGGCACCGTCTCTACCAACGTGTACTCGCCTGGGGTCACACCTTGGTTGTCCCCCCTGACCCCGTCTTCCCTGGTTCCCTCCCTCTCCTCTGGGCAGGCGTGGCGTCCTGCACCTCCACGAGAGCAGCGGGATTCACGACATTGGCTTGCCCCAGTGGCAGCTCTTGCTCTGTCTGATGGTTGTTGTCATCGTCCTGTATTTTAGCCTCTGGAAAGGAGTGAAGACGTCTGGAAAGGTAACGTCTCTTTGTTTCTCTTTCCATTGGGAGGTGTAACCATGTTGTTGGTGAAAGAAAAGGTGGAACTACAAGTGCAAAGCCTGGTGCAAGCCCCAGCTTTGCCACTGAGTTGGACAAAGTCTGCACTTCGTTCCCTGAGCCTAAGTCTCCCCAGTAGTGGGGGGGGGGTGCAAGTAGATTAGGACTCCTCAAACCTTCCTGCCATAGCTGCCCTAATAACAAAGACCAGGGCCCGGGACATCTAAGGGACCAGGCCTAAAGCAACTATTGACATGACTTTGATAAACTGTGACTCCTGATCTACGGCTTCATACAAATGTTGTACCCTACTCTGGAATATAACTATTTGCTTTACTAAAAAGTCAGTAAATCTCTCATCGGAATTTCTGAGTTAAAGAGGGTGCTCCAGGATGCTCCAGAAGCTGTCTAATGTCTTCTGGGGCCGTGAGTTCCTCGGACATGAGCATGGTATGAGCGCAGTGTGGTGACTTGGAGGGACGGGCATGGGGTGGGACGCCAGTGAGGGCCAGTCCAGAGTTCCCATTCTGAACATGGGTCACACTGCCCCTGAAGGCAGCCTCTCGGGGGTGAGGTCTCCTCAGGAAGTGGTCAGTGTAGATTGTTAGCCTGAGGAACATCACAAGGACAAAGGCTCCTCTGGGGCATCCAGCGTCTGTATTGCCCTTGAGTGTATTGTAGAGAGCGCATCTGGGGAGTGTGATCTCCAGTGTTTCAGTTGGTTATTGCTATGTAACAAAACACCCCAAAATGTAGTGACTTAAATAACAGTCGTTTCATTAGCTTTCACAATTCTGTGAGTTCCCTGGGATCAGCTGGGTGGTTCTTCTGCGCCCTGTGCTATAACTTGGGCTGCATATCTGGGGGCTTGACTGAGCTGGAGCATTCTACATGGTGCAAACACATTGCTGATGCTTAGCACTGACTGGGAGCTGTGAAACTGTCAGCACCTTGTGTCATTTTCATGTAGGCCTTCTATGCAGCTTGGGCTCCCCACAGCCTGGCAGGCGCATTCATAGAGCAAAGCCCAAAGCAAAGGAGCTGAGGTCTACATGCACACACAGCTTTCCCAGTGTCTGCCTGCATCAGACTTGCTGTGTCCCAATGGCCAGAACAAATTTTGTACTAAATCCAGGAGTTCATGTGCGAGGGGACTAGAAGCAGGTATGAGTTCACTGGGGGACACAAGGCAATAGTCTACCATAATCGGCTAGGCATGGATTTGGGATAGGCTTCATCAGAAGAGGGAGAGTCTCTGGGATTCTGTCTGGGACTCCTGTAGTTTTTGGTCACGTCACTGAGAGCAAAGATGGTGGCAGAGAACCAGCAGGCAGTGGGGATGAACTGTCAAGAACTAGAGGTAGAACATCCCACCACCATGTTGGGTACAGTGCCAGCCCTAAGGAAGCTCTCAAGCAAAATACAGACCCAGGCTGGGAGGAATTTTGAGAGTAAGCAAAATAAGGAGAGCACTATTACCATCCTGATTCCTGGCACATAGTAGGTCTTCAGTAAATATTGAGGACTGAAGGGTAGGTGTGTAAATAAGTTTGGGGAACTTCATATGTGTTCTTTTGAATGAAGTTCAATTTACCAAACATGTATGGTCACCTACTATGTGCGAAACTCGATGCTAGAAACAGAGGTGCCATAAACAAGCAGAGTCCTTCTACCACTGATAGACTATGCATATAACAGGCAGGCTGTGGGTCAATCGGTGTCACCAGGATCTCGAGTCCACCCAGAAACATATGTTTGCCTTCAGATAAACACCAACTGGACACAAGCTATGCATATTACTATATATCTTGATTTTTAAAAAGTCCAGCTTTACTGAGGGCAGGTGTTGGGGCACAACAGGTTAGGCTGCTGCTCGGGATGCCCACATCCTGTATTGGAGTGCTGGGGACAGAATCCCTCCTCAACTTCCAATCCAGCTTCCTGCTGATGTGCACCCTGGCAGGCAGAAATGATGGACCAAGTACTTGGGTACCTGCCACCCATGGCGGAGACCTGGATTGGATTCCTGGTTCCTGGTTTTGGCTCGGCCCGACCCTGGCTGTGGTTATGGGCATTTAAGGAGTAAATTGGTGGTGCTTGCTTTGGCAGCACATATACTAAAACAGGAGTAAATTGGTGGATAGAAGATATTCTCTCTCTTTCTCTCTCTCTCTCTCTCTCTCAAATAAGTAAACAGACTTCTAAAAAATTAACTTTACCGTGGTGTTAATTCTATATTCAGGTTATTCTTTCATAGAAATATAGAAATACAAGCTGTGAGGTTTAAAATTATCATCAAATCATCTTAGGTTCTATTTTTACAAAAGGAATAGATTAGATAATAAAAGCATGGTGCTCATAGTTTGTAAGAGTTTAAAGTAAGAGCTGTATTGTCCCATTTTGATTTAGTTACAGCAGCCTTTATGTTTATATGTAATGTGTCTTGATGCATAAGGAATTCCTTACCTCGAGTAGCAGCATCAGATCTGCATGAGTGGAGGAAGGAAGCTTTCTCAGCTGGGAGCCTCTACACAGATCATGGAGAAGGTGGCATTTGAGCTGGGTTGGTATGACAGGCACGGGTAGAGACAGGACAGACAGAAGGGGCTCTTGGTGGAAGGAACTGGGTGAGCAAAGACATACAGGTGCGGAAGCCCCGGGCCAACTGTGCCTCGTGTCCTCTGTACAATCAGGAGCCAGGCTCCCCTAGTTTCTGCTGACGGTCCATGATCTACTGGCCTGGTTGTGGGGCCACCATAGGCTTCTTTTTTGTTTTTTAATTGAAAAATTATTTATTTTTCATTTTTATTTGAAGGGCAGAGAGACATATCTTCTATCTACTGCTTCACTCCCCAGATGCCCACAAGAGCCAGAGCTGGGCTAGGCTGAAACCAGGAACCAGGAAACTCCATCCAGGTCTCCCATGTAGGTGGCAGGACCCAAGTCCTTGAGCCATCGTCTGCTGCCCCCGGGGTGCACATTAGCAGGAACCTGGCTGAAGCAGAGGACCTGAGGCTGTGATATGGAATGCAGGCATCCTGAAGAGTATCCCAACCGCTGTGTCAACCACCCACCCAGGCCCTCCAACATTTTCCCTAGATTAAGATCCCCACAGACACTGGCAAAGGAGTAGAGCCTACCCCACCTAGTTTAATATTTGGTCAGAGCCTCAAAGCTGTCTGCAGGCAAACTAATGTCAAGGGAGAGACCAGGAGCAGAGCTGAGCATGCTCAGTTCCTCCTTCCAAATGCACCCTGTGAGGGGAGGAGGAGTGTAATGAGGGCGGGACAGGAGTGTTACACTGGGGAAGTCCCCCCATGTGGAAACATGAGGAGTGAGGAATATGCGTGCCTCTTGCATGCGTCAACAAAGCCACAACCCACATTTTGCGTCAGTCTCCTAGTGTTGGGGCAGCTGAGCAGGCAGGCGTCCCAGGCAGTCCGTGCAGAGGGATTTTCTAGACTGGAGAGCTTCACTTAGGCCATTCCTATGCCCTGTATTTAACTGTTTTTACAAACTGGCTCATGAGGCAATCAAGAGTGTTGCTGATGTCTCCCTAGATGGCGTCTGGAACAGGGCGCTGAGCTTTCCCCAGCAGGCAGCCACAGCCACAGAGTCAACCCGAAATGAGCTGCAAATGTTCACACTTCCCAGCTTGGCAAGTGAAGGCAGTGCCTGGGAACATGAGTGACTCCACGGCCTCTGGGGTGGTGGGGCGTGGGGTACAGCTCAAGCCAGGGAACGGGGTCACCCCAGACCACACACTCTGTGACAGCTGCATTGGCCCGTGGAGCACCTCAGAGTGAGAGAGGAGGTCAGGGCAGGAGTTGGTCGGCTCCCCCGGGGGCCACCACCACTTGGTCTCCTGGAGTCCTGCCTGCCTCCCCGTTGCCTTGGCTCGCGACAGAACTGGCATCCAGAGCCATGCCCAGGAACCAAGACCCTCAGCGTCACAGCTGGAAGACACTCAGACGTTGTCCATGCCGAGCTCCTGACACAGATGAGAAAGTGGGGGCTTAGGGAAGAGCAGGGCTTCACAGCTGTCTGAGCCCAGGCGGGACTTGAAACTGGGTCTCAGATAACCAGGTCAGTGCAGTCGCTAAGAATGTGGGCTTGCGGGCAGACCACTTACGGTGCAGGATTTGCAACCTCTCTGATTTCAGCTTCCTCACTTGTACACTAAGGGCGATCTGTGGCAAAGGCTGTGAAGAAGTCGGGGCGAGAGACCCTGTATGCAAGGCTGACAGATGGAGACTGCACAATAAATGGCCCCCATGTTCGTCCCCTTCATCAGCTCCCCTGCCCTTACTCTGCCCCACACTGCCGTGAATTTCAAACATTGCACTGTTGACTCCAGTTGCTCTGTTTGGAGCTTGGAATAGACTTTCAGAAACCTTGAACTTCCCTTTGCCTGGAGACAAGGCAGCCGGCCAGGAAAGCCAGCACTCTGCCCATGTGCCAGCTTCAGGCTGTGTGGGGGATGGAGTGGATGGAACAATCCCACTGTGGGACTGGGAAAAAAGAGCAATTCAGACAAGATGGGGCACGTTGAGGGAGGAGCGGCCGTAGATAAGAAAGAGCAATGCAAAGAGAATCTGAGTTCTAGAATGTTTAAATGGAAAGGTAATTTTGCTACTTCCACGTTCAAGTCAAAATTCTATCCAAGTCCTCCCACTGGCTGTGGTTTGTTTTAGTGACTTGATCAAACACAATTGTAATGAATAGCATCCTTTGCCTATGGGCAATGCATGTAGTAAAGTATTCACAGCTCAATGTTTTCTTAAGTACTCTCGATGCATACGTATCAATGCTCACAGAGCCTCCTTTTTAGGAGTTGGTGAAAATATCTCTAAAACCTAGTTCAGAGGATGACAAAAATCTGTATCAGTAAAGGTTGGCTTGATACAGTGATGAAGCGTGGCCATTCATAACTCAGTGTTGGAGTAGACCTTAGGGCAGATCAAGCCCTCATCAAGCTGTAATGCACAGAAGAATCAACTTGTTAAGACAAGTTTTGAACTCACTAAATCTCTGACTCCCCGGGCCTTCCTTGATGGGGGTCTGATTTGGTGGGGGTGGGAGAGAATTTGCCTTTCTGACAAGCTCGTGGGTGACACCAGTGCTGCTGAACTGCTGGCCCCAGCCTGCTCTGGACAAAGCTTGGTCTGATTCCTGGATTCAAAGAAAAGCTTCAGTGACAGAGACCTTCCTGAGCAGCTTGTTCCCCTTGGAGAGCTTCTCTCCTTCCTTTTCTAGAGCCAAGATACTCCTCATTTGATTTCTGGTCTTCGGCTTGAGTGTGGTACCCTGGGACCATGCACATTTTCCACAGAAACAACATGTGTGTAAGAATTTGGGTTCAAGGGGACATAAAGCAATGGCCTATCCTGAGGGCTGAGAACATCTGGTCAGGCATCGAGAAAGAGGCTTTGATTTGTCCATGCACCTGTGTTCAAAGCTAACCTGTCTGGGTTTTGTGAAGGTTCATTGATGATGACTGCCAAGGCCATTGTAACGCTCATTACTTTCTTCACCTCATGCTCAAAGCTGCACCCAGTCCATCTTATCCTGATCAGTGATACTTTGCAAGTTGAAATTCTGAGGGCAGAGAGGCCTGGGTTGGAGAGGACAGAGCCCAGTTGTCCCTTCTCTTTGCCCCGTGTGTATACAGGGCCCACATGAGCATGAGTGAGCTGTTGGCCAAGGGTACGGGAACCTCTTTCTCAATATAGTATCTTAGGTGGCTGAATTCACGTCTGCAATCAACTCAGAAACTTCACAAGACTCAGATGATTAGGCTTTGCACATGTGTGCATGAACAGAATACCCCCCCCCCCCTTCTCGGTGCCTGACTGTAGCCAGAATCAACTCAGCCATGTCCTGATGTGTTTCTGGGGGAAATTGGATCCATGCTGGAGCCTCAGGCATGGCCTGTGGGAGACCCCCTGGAGTCAGAACACAGGATGTTGTCTGATGACAGGAAGAGTGTGGCCACACCCAGCCCACTGGACGGGGGCAGTGTAGCTGGGCTGCAGCTGTGGTGTGAATTGTAGGCACCAAGGCGGTTAGTACCCGTCACAAGTATACGTGAGGGCTCCTTCTTGTGCCTGTCGCCAAGGTCTTAGATCCGTTTTGTCCCAGTTTGGGAGAACGAAGCCAAGAGAGATGTGAGGCCACCCACACGCGATGACTTCACTTTCCAGGGCATGTTTCTGTTCTCATTTATTGGAAATTCGTCCTCCCTGTTCCTGCCCCACCGAAAGAAAACAGAAGCCAAAATTCCACCTCCATAGGGACCTTCAGAGAGCAAGGGGGTGGTAGAAGCACAACTGGTTGATGTGAAACAGAGGCTCCCTCTCTGATCGCCCCTCGTCCTGAAGATCAGACCATCAACGATGCCTGTACTCATTTTCTCATTCATGCACTCACTTCCACTTTCATCTATCCCTTGCCTAAATTAGTTATCTACTAACCCTCTGATTTGCCACTCACCCACTCATCCTTTTATCCATCCATCCAGTCAATGTTCCATCTACCTAACCACCCATCTATCAAGGTAACCATCCACTCAACAAACTGCCCACTCAACTGTCCAACCACCTACTCATCCATCCATCCTTCTATCCATCCGTCCAACTATGCACCCTTTACAACTGTCCAATCACTCATCCAACAAATATATTTATTTTTATTTATTTTCATTTTATTTGAGAGAGCAAGAAAGAGAGAGAGAGAATTTCCATCTGCTGGTTCATTCCCCCCAAATACTTGCAATATTTAGGGTTGGGCCAAGCTGAAGCAAGGATCCAGGAGCTCCATCCAGGTCTCCCATGTGTGTAGCAGGGACCCAAGTACCTGAACCATCACTTGCTGCCTCCCAGGGAGGCGGGTTTGTGGAGGACTGAGCATCAGAGCTAGGAGAACCTGGGCTCTGCCCTTGGTGCCTCCACTCCTGCTGCAGCGCTACCCACAGCGTCACTGGCTGTGCCGCTGGCTCTGAGCCTCTCTGGTGCATCCGTGTCTGTTCAGTGTTCTGTCCCTGGAGTTTCCTCAAGGCCTGGCCTAGGGATGCAGCTCGTGGCATGTGCATGGGATGAAGGCAGGGTGGGGAGGGTGTGGTAGAGGACCCTGTGCCAAGATGGGGGCGGGGCGAGGCTCTCATGCATGCTTGTCTGTTCCCCAGGTTGTGTGGATCACAGCCACGCTGCCGTACCTCGTGCTGTTTGTGCTCCTGGTGCACGGCGTCACACTGCCTGGCGCGTCCAACGGCATCAATGCCTACCTGCACATTGACTTCTACCGCCTCAAAGAGGCTACGGTCAGTGCCTGGTGCCCACTCAGCTCTGGGTCAGGGGAGGGGAGGGTTCTCGGAGGCAGGCAGTGATGAGAAATAGCTCTGCCGCAAGCTGGCCATGTAGCCTTAGGCAGGACCCATCGCTCCCTGGACTGTAGCGTCTCCCTCTGACCAGCTGATATATAACTGGTGATCATGAGCCCATCCAGACCATGGTCTGGGATCCTGCGGTTCTATTTCATGGCCTTCACAGCCCACTCTGCAAACAGGGCCACACCCAGTGAAGGAGACGTGAGGCTCTGGGTTCTTATTCCAGTCTTGTGCTCATGGCCCCCTAGCCACCCCCAGCCACTCACACCCTATTTCCACTCTCTGGTCCTCAGCCCTGGTTTCATCACCAGCCTCAGCCTCTAGGGAGACCTGCACCTTCCTGCTGTTCCCTAAGTGTCCCCTCCAGATCGCTATCCCGGCCAAGACCCAACTTACGGTGAAGGGGTCCAGGGGATGTTGGTAGTGGAGACCAGGCAGGGGGGTGAGGTTGGGAACTGAGATGGTCTTGGGGATACCAACTGCCTGAGCATCTTCAGATAATGGCTGAGATTATGTCCACGCTCCTCCAACAGCACCTACCCACAACTACAGTGAGAACACCTCTATATTTCTTTTTCCAGTAATTCTCAAGGGCTTTTCGATGCTTTAAAGGAATGTGTGATAATCCTGGCAGAAGCAACACAGGATTAGGAGGAAGACATTGGATATGCTTTCCCGTGGTTACAATGTCCCAATGCGCCAAAATACTGCAGGCCATGACCAAGAGAAAGCCATTTCCTTAGTAACTGTTGCAAAGATAACAGAGCCCAGGACAGGAATCAGCCTTGGGAGCTACAAAATAAGTCATGCTACCTTTCCTTCTGCAACTGTTTGACTAGCCCCAGTCTTGCAGGTGTGTGGATCCACATCCTTATCGAGGTCTCAAGGAGCAGATCTGCCCTCCCCCAGCAGGTTGCTCCTCGATTATGCCCTCTGTTGGCAGCAATGGCAAAACTTAAAACAGCGTTACGTGGAGCCAGTGAGTGCTCCCAGGCTGGATCCCTTAGGTCTTCCTGAGGCCAGAAACTGCCCGAGAGACCTCACTCCTTCCCTGGAGTGGAGTTGGTAGAGAGACCTTACCTGTCTCTGGTTCTGACCCCATTTCCTCAGCTCTAAGAGCATTCCCCAGGACTCCCCAGCCCTTCTGGAGCAGTGAGGTGGTCCCATTCTGCAGGAGGCCGAGGGTGATGCCTCTAGTCTGCTGGTTTCAGGTGTGGATTGATGCTGCAACCCAGATATTTTTTTCCCTGGGGGCTGGATTTGGAGTCCTGATTGCGTTTGCCAGTTACAACAAATTTGACAACAACTGCTACAGGTAAGCTCCATTTCAGAGCTCTGGAAAGTTCTACTAAATCCTGGGGGTGGGAATGCTGGACAGGGTCACAGCTGTCCTTGCACAACCCAGGTGTGTGTGTGTGTCTGTGTGTGTGTGAGTTATCCTGGGTGTTCTGTGAAATCTGACATGGCCCATGGGGTCCTGATGAACACATTTCATTTCTGGATGCCTCTTGAACATATGCAAGGTGCACAGTTGGGAAAGCTAGAGTTTTTAGTGCTGGAAGATCATAGGGAAGAGTGGCTAGGATAGAGGAGCACTCTCTGGCTTTCAGAACAGGCAGAACTTCCTAGCTGTGTTCCTTAGATGTCCAGGTAGATGGGGGTGGAAGAATGAGGGCGGTGAGGGCCTGGTAGGGTCAGAGGCAAAACTTCAGGAGAGACAGGGAGTTGGGAGACTGTGCTCTGGTTTGGATGACTAAGCGTTAATGCCGCCTTCTGCTGGCTCAGTGTGTGAGGACTACGGACATGGGCACAGATTTGAGCCACCTCCATCACTGCCTATCAGAGGTTTAATGCAGAAACACAGTACTTTTGGTACAAGATAGAGTAGGGTGCATACATACCAGTGGGACAGCTAGAGGGAGGTGAGGAAATGGGGTGATTGTTGACCCCTAGCAGGAGACCAGCAGGAGATAGTGATGAGCTGGAGGTGATCCTGGGAGAATACTTGGAATCATGACATCAGACGTAGAGTGGACAGATGCATGGGGTGGGGAATAGCATGAAGCAGCGAATGGAAAGTTGACTAGTTTGGTCTGTTCAAAGACTATCTGGTGGGAGTAATAGGAAATCAGCCCAGAAGGAAGGTTGGGTTGTCTTAGCCAAACTCTGAAATGCTGGAGCAAGGAATTTGGAGGTGCTGTGCAGCCATGAAAAATTTGATGAAGAACCAGAGACTCAACTTGCTAGGCATCTGATGCAGGACTCTGATACCAAACTGTTCCACCCATATGCTGCTAACCTAGCAGGTGTTGACCCAGCAATGGTGAGGTGCTGGGGTCCCTATGAGCAGGACAACTAAAGGCGGAAGAGGCATTTGAGGCTGGGGTCAGACTGCAGGTTCCATGGATGGTCAGTGGTCCATGGGAAAGGTTGAGGGGGGAGTCAAGTGACTTGAACTAACAGGGCTTCATTCCCACAGGGATGCCCTATTGACCAGCACCATCAACTGTGTTACCAGCTTCATCTCTGGGTTTGCCATATTCTCCATCCTTGGTTACATGGCTCATGAACATAAGGTCAACATTGAGGACGTTGCCACTGAAGGTGGGTGTGCAGACCTCTTTGGGCCCAGCCTACTGAGGAAGGAGCTGAGAACACCATCTCATTCTTGGCTGTTACAGCTCTCTTGTGACTATAGGACTATAAGGGCTGGCCAGAGAGTTTTCCAAGCCACCCATTTGGTGGACTTTCTCTTGAGACTGCTGTTGGTAGAAATTCCAGTAAACCCTTGGCTCTGGATATGTTATGGAATCTGCCTCTGAGTCAGGCTAGAGGAACAGAGTTCGGAATGTCTACTTGGTACCAGTTCCTATGCCAAGCATTTGACATTTGTCTTGGTCTATTTTCTGCAGCTATAACAGAATACCTAAGACAGGGGGACTTGTCAAGAAAAGAGGTTTATTTAACTCATGGTCCTAGAGGCCCAGGAGCATGGTGCCAACATCTGTTTAGCTCCCTGTGGTGGACATGGGCTGCTCAACCCATGGCAGAGAAGCAGAAGGTTAACAGCTGCATGCAGAAGGGACCAAGCACATGACCTCCCTTTGTACCAACCCAGGCTCGTGGTAACCATCGCAGTCCCACCAGAGCAAGAACTCACTCCTGCCAGAAAAGGAGTAATCCTTCTTCAAGACCTAATCACCCCTGAAAGGCCCCCAACACCTCTCAACATAGCTGCATCAGGGCCCAAGCCTCCATCTGAGTTTGGGTGGGGGCAGCTGCAGTAACATACCTCCACTTAGTTCTCACAATGCTATGAGGCAAGCTTGGTAGACTCACTTTAAAGATAAGGAAACTGAGACTCAGGCTAAGAACATTGTCCCAAGTCCCCCAGCAAGGGAGCAATGGTGCCATCATTCAACCCAGCTCTGGAAACCAGGTCCTTTCCTAGGGCTTGTCATATTCCTTGGCCACAAGGAAGCTATGACCTGGGGCGTGGCTCCCTCTAATGGATTATGATGGAGGACCTCAAGCTTTTGAGGGTGAGAGTAGCTCCCTTCTGATGTGTAGGAGGTGAGGTGGAGGTCACAGCAAGGAGCTTGCAGCTGTCCAGGACAGATACTGCCCTCTCGCCTGGCTCGCCGATGCTCAGAGGAACTGCCAATCTGTGCTGACTTCATCGGTTGCCATCAGGCCCTTGGTTTGCACTGTCCGCTGTGGCTGACCAAGCAGCATGGGGCTGTGCTGGAGCTGACTCGGCTCCCATCTGCAGCTCAGCCAGAATGTCCCAGACATTGATGAGGCCCTTGATGTTTCTTCTAGGAGCTGGCCTGGTGTTCATCCTGTATCCAGAAGCCATTTCTACCCTGTCAGGATCGACCTTCTGGGCTATCGTGTTTTTCATCATGCTCTTGGCTCTGGGCTTTGACAGCTCAGTGAGTGACCTTGACCTTACTCAGAAAGCCCCACCCCACCCCACTGCCCCGACTCTCCCCCCTCTCCCCAACACACACACAGTGCTCAGTCTGAAGTTCCAACCACTGGCACCCAGGATGAGTACTTTCCAGAAGGCCCTCTTGACACACAGACAAGGAAATAAGTCCCCACTCGGAAACTTAAGGTCTAGGCCAAAGCTGGGAACTCATAGGGACCCCTTGGCATCACAGGATGCCAGAGCAGAAGGATCTTCGGATAGAGCAGCCACCCACTCTCCTGCTTACAGCTTGGATTTGGAGAGGACACAGAGTATTGTTCTCCAACCCAGCGCTTTCCCCTTGAATTTCATCATCAACAATCAACACAAAGCTTCTAAGATCCTTTATTTTACACACATCCAAGACCCAAGTGACTGACACCGTTCTCTGTGCCATCCCTAGTAGTACACCATGCCTAGAAGTGTGCAGAAAGTCTATTTTTTTTTTTGACAAAGTTAGACAGAGAGAGAGAGAGAGAGAGAGAGAGAAAGGTCTTCCTTCTGTTGGTTCATCCCCTAAATGGCCACTACGGCCGGCGCGCTGCACCGATCCGAAGCCAGGAGCCAGGTACTTCTTCCTGGTCTGCCATGGGGTGCAGGGCCCAAGCACTTGGGCCATCCTTCACTGCACTCCCTGGCCACAACAGATAGCTGGACTGGAAGAGGAGCAACCGGGACAGAATCCGGTGCCCCGACTGGGACTAGAACCTGGGGTGCCAGTGCCGCAGGCAGAGGATTAGCCTAGTGAGCCACGGCACCGGCCTGCAGAAAGTCTTAAGGTGGGGCTGGCAAATGGGTTTCCTCTCATTGCCTCTGCCTTTCGATTGCTAGATCTGCCAGGAGCCATGTGTTGAGGCTTCTGGGGTCACCTCCAGGCTCGGAGGGAGGAACAGCAATTTTGATTCATATAATATCTGCCCAGAGGAGAGAAGGGGAGCACGTGGCACGCAGGCTTCTTGTCTGCCACGCAGGAGCCGATGAGGAATGCATTCTTCTCGTGGCCCTGGGGTGTGAGACACATCCAGCCTCTGAGAGCCTGGAGTTTGAGATGACCACTTTGCCTCCTAACTAGAAAGGCAGCCAGAAATCCTTGTCCGAAGTTCCCACCCTTAGAAACTCTTCATGCAAACACAGTACACGAGTGTTCTGGATTTTACCTGCTCGTCCTCTGATCAGCTTATCAGTACCCACTCGGGCAAGACAGAGGAGCGTGTGGAGTAGAGGCAGACAGGAGTGAATCCTGCACCTCTCCCACATGATTCCTGAGTTTGGGTGGGAACAAGGCATTCATGTAGGAGAGGATGGGGAGGAAGATGGGAGGGGAGGCAGCAGCCAGGTTGCCTGAGCCCCCGGATGCTGGAGGTCCGAGGTAACCCAGGCCTAAGACTGAGATGCAGGGAGACCCTCATTCCTGCACCCCCTTCCTACCTGGTCCCCTCCAGATGGGAGGCATGGAGGCCGTCATCACGGGCCTGGCCGACGACTTCCAGGTCCTGAAGCGACACCGGAAACTCTTCACACTTGCGGTCACCATTGGTACCTTCCTCCTGGCCCTGTTTTGTATAACCAAGGTGAGGAGGGGCTGGGCCCTGGGTCACCCGGAGCTCCTGAGGCTGCCTTCCCTAAAGGCAGACATTCTTAGCTGCAGAATTGGGGCTGGTAGGACCCAGCTGAGCTCAGGGGCCACCACTGGCAGAGCTGGCATCACCCCTCCCTCACCCTGTAGCCTGCTCCCCTAAGATACGACCTCAGCTGTCTCTCTCACCCCTGAGCCCGAGTATTTCCAGGCAAATCTGCTAACTGCATCTTGATTTGGGGGCAGCAAAGTCCCCTTGGAAACCCATGTCACTCTTCAGCGGCTGACACACTCATCTAGAGCTGTGTCTTCCGAAGACCTTGGCTAGAAGGCAAATGGGTAAGGGCTGTGGACCACAGCACCAGGCTGCCTTCTCAGGGGGTGCTGAGCAGGTGGGCAGGCCCAGGTGAGATCCATGCATGGATGCAGCAGAGAGTGCCCGCTTCCGGGCACAGGTGGCCTCAGCTTTTTCTCTCCGTGCCCCAGGGAGGAATTTATGTGGTGACTCTGCTGGACACCTTTGCGGCGGGCACCTCCATCCTGTTTGCTGTGCTGGTGGAAGCTATCGGGGTGTCCTGGTTTTATGGTATGTGAGTGTGTGGTCAAGTGTTGGCACCCAGGAGCCCTTGTGCCTGGAGATGTCAAGGGACTTCCCATTCCCAGGGCAAATGGTCCAATGTGTTGCAATTATTCATTGGGATGCTCAAGTGTTAGTTCTGGTCTTACCCTGCCATATGACTTGGAAAGAGACTGCAGCATACAGGCAAGACTTCTGCTCTCAGATTGGCACATACACACGTGTACACATATGCATGTGCACACGGTGACTGAGTGCACACACTGGCTGTTATTCTCAGAGAAACGGGAGCAAGAGGAAGAAGCCAGGCCCTACATGTAGTCAGGCCGGCCTGGCTCCGGCTCTCGTTTCCCTCAATTTCACTGTCCTGGAGTTGTCCTCTGTCCTGGTCTCCATCAGCAAAGTGCTTGTCCCCAGGTCTCCTAGTCCCAGGGTGTCAGTATCCTGGCCCATTGCCCTCCTGTCCACCTGGGGCCAGAATCTCATGGCAGGACAGCAGGGGGCCGCTGTCCCAGTGCCCTCTGTGTGCCCAGGTGTGGACAGGTTCAGCAACGACATCCAGCAGATGATGGGGTTTAAGCCGGGCCTGTACTGGAGACTGTGCTGGAAGTTCGTCAGCCCTGCCTTCCTCCTGGTGGGTAGCGTGCAAGCCGGGGGCCCTGGGTGGCGGGGGATGTGCCCAGGGTGGGGATGGGGTGGCTGTATTTGCTTCTCAGGGAAGGGGGTGCTGGGTGCTCTGGCCATGCAGATGGGGCACCCATGTGCCAAGCCCTGTTGATACCCTGGGGGCTACTACCTTAGCAGAGGCCTCAAGTCTGGGGCCAGGTCCCTGGGGTGCTATGTGCCAATTCTGGGTCACCTGCTGCTGCTTCTCCCCCCCTTCTTGTTCCCTGCCGTCTTTGCCTCCTTGTGTGACTGTTTGCTCTGGAATTTTTTCTCTTCCCCTCCTTCCCATATTGCACCTGGCTCTCCGCTGCTTATTTTCCTCTCACCCTTCTCTGGGTCTCTTCCTCCCCCCTCCCCACCCCATCTTGCTCCCTCCTCTCTCCCACCTCCTCTCGCTGCCTCCCCCCCGCTCCGTCTCCTGCAGTTTGTGGTGGTGGTCAGCATTGTCAACTTCAAGCCGCTCACCTATGACGACTACGTCTTCCCACCTTGGGCCAATTGGATGGGCTGGGGCATCGCCCTCTCCTCCATGGTGCTGGTCCCCGCCTACGTCGTCTACAAGTTCCTCAGCATTCGCGGCTCCCTTTGGGAGGTGAGCTGTGGGCCAGGTGGAGGGGATGCGGTGGGAGGCGGTCCCCCAAATCACTCCTGCCAGAGCTGAGATGGAAGGACACAGCCATGTCTTGAAGCCAGGAGCAAGGAGTAGCTTCCTGGTCTCCCACGCGGGTGCAGGGGCCACACACTTGGGCCATCTTCTACTGCTTTCCCAGGCCATAGCAGAGAGCTGGATCAAAAGTGAGCAGCCGAGACTCGAACTGGCACCCATATGGGATACAGACACTGTAGGCGGTAGCTTTACCCGCAATGCCACAGTGCCGGCCCCTATATTTTCTTCTTTGACATGTATGCATCATATATTTACAGATAGATAGGTAAGTAGACAGCTAAAAGGGGATTGCAAAAGATTCATGGAAAATGGAATTAAAAGAGAAGTTTATTTTGGTGCAAAAAATGTTTGAAATCCATGCATATGAAAGACTTAAAAAATGTCATGAAAACTGTATATTATAAAAATGCTGTGCATGCATTTCAAAATTGTTGCACCAAAATAATGTGATCTCTTAATTCCCTTTCCATGAACTTTTTGAAGTTCTCTCTTACAGATATGCACACATGTAAATATTTACACATGTGAGTGTCTACCAGCGCCATCCCTTACTCTTCTATGTCATTCCTATTATTTGATTGCTAAATCTTTTTTCTTTTATACACTTACAGAGATGGTCTTTTCCCACACCCTGACTTGGCAAAGCAAACACTGCATCCCTCAATTCCGTTATCCAGTGTCTTCTGGGGATTTACGGAGGACGCAGTGTGCTCTGGGCAGTGTCCCAGGCATGAGACAGGAGGCCCACCCTTCTGAGGAGCCCAGGGAGCCTTGTGAAGAGAGGGAGGGAGGGAGCCAGGCAGGAGCTCAGGGCAGAGGGTCCCAGGCAGGTGCACTCCCAGCGCCGCCTGCCCAGCCCTGTTCCCTGTCCTAGGTTTCCTGCCCCTGAGCCCGTGTTCTGAGGAGGAGGAGCAGCCTTCCATGAGCCCATCCTGGTTGTGGGAAGCAGGACCTGAGCTTTCTCATTCCTCACGCTTTGGGAGCGAGAGGGTCTCCCCTGCCCTGGTGATCAACTGCCGCTGGCGAACACCTGCCCTGTGTGGCTGCCCATGCCGGCTCCCAGAAGGCGCTCCCTGCGCCCACACAGGGCAGGTGTGGCCTGGGCTCTCACTGCAGCGCCCCCTTCAGGCATAGTTGGGAGGCGCCCTGGCGTGGGTTTAATGGCCTGGCCAGGTGTCTGACCCTCTCCCCCACAGGTGGTTCAGTAAATTCTCTGGATGAAAGACTCAGCTCCAGAAACAAGACGCTGTCTGTGTGCGAATGCAGGGCCTAACATAGGTGGCCCTCGTGTGGGGGGTGTCGCGGGGTGGATGGGAAGCTGGCCCTGGCCAAGCTGAGGCCTCCTCGCCCTCTCTGTCCTCACAGAGACTGGCCTATGGCATCACCCCGGAGAACGAGCACCACCTGGTGGCCCAGAGGGACGTCAAGCAGTTCCAGGTAGAGGCCTCCTGCACTGCTACCTGGGGGCTGGGGTGGGCCCTGGCTGCTCCCTGCTGAGCACCAGCAGTCAGAGCAGCTGTAGGCTGGAGCCCGGGGAGGGAAGAGGGAGGGGAGGGGCCTGTCCTCTGTCTCCAGCCTCATAGCCTCCCTGCTCCTTGGCCCGGGGCTGCCAGATGCCCAGACATCCCTACAACTGTCTCACCCCTGTGAGCTGTCACTGGGTTGTCACCAAAGGAGCCTGAGGATTATCTTGAAGGAAGAGCAGTAGCTCCATCTATAGCAAGATGACCAGGTCCTCCCCTTGCAAAGGCCCGGTTGGGGGATGGACAGGCTCTCTGCCCCGTAAGTCTTGAAATATGACTTTGGGCCGCTTCCTTTAGTGCATTGGGGGTGCTCAGTGGCAAGGCAGAAGGGACTGCATGACCTCTGAGTCATGGGGGGTGGGGCAGGGTGCCCTTTCTCGCTTCCTCCTGCCCCTGCCCCTTGGTTCCATCCGTCCGACCCAGCCTGCACCAGCCCTGGGCCCAAGCCCTTGCTGTCTCTCTCCACAGTTGCAGCACTGGTTGGCTATCTGAACCTGGCTCGAGGGGGAGGAGGCGGCGCCAGGCTAGCGTCAAGGTCAGCGGCATCGGCTCCGCTCCCGCCCCGGACTCTGTCTCAGGACTGTCCTCCTGGAAGACGTCCTTCCCCAAACCCTCGCCCTCTTTGCCCTGTTCCAAATGACATAGTGACTCTGGTTTGTGTTCATTCATCTCCCGTTTCTCTGGCCTGGGGGCTGTGACGTGGAGGACAGGGAAGGGAGGGAGTGGGAGAGACGACTTTTCTCAGCAGAGCGGCTTTGCCCACCTCATCTCCCATTTGGTTAGGGGGAGGTCCCAGCACCATGGGAGCCTGCATGCGCACAAGGCACAGTTCCTGAGCATGCTGGCTTGTCCTTTGGGCCACACAACAAACTGTCAGGCCATCAAGTCAGACAGAGGAAAGGCTTGGGCCAACGCCAGAAAATTAAAACAAGCAAAGAGCAAACCAACGGCCCGTCTGAGTTCGGGGGATCCTGCAAGCCGTCCCTCTCTTGCCCACCCTCGTCCATCGCTGGTCTGCGAGCCTCAGTCTGGGAATTTGGATGCAGGCGTCCCTAAGGTGATCTCAGGGGGCAGAGGCTTTAAGGATCTTAAGCAGACATCTGCATGGTTAATTTCTACTCTGGCTAACCCAAGTTTGGATTGAGCGTGTTCTGGAACCTTCCTCTGGCTTCTGGAGGTCAGAGGGTCCATCCAGCACCACGGGGGTGAAGGGGAAGGATGTAGATGAAGCACTGAGAGCAGGTGCCATGGAGGGACCACAGCAGACCAAGGTCACGTGCCGGCCTTGCTGGACCGTGCACGCGAGGCCCAGGAGCCCACCTGCAGTCCCTGAGACCTCAGCAGGGACCCCGCGGTGCCAGATGCATGTCCCCTCACCGGGGTTCTCTTCTGTCCTTGTGATGCCAGCTGGGTGCCCAGGGCAGCCTGTGGTCACCTCACGTTTATTTCCTATTCACAAAGTCTTCCCGGGAATCCGCCCAGCACCAAGATCGATCCTGAACAAAGCGGAGTTAGCCCTGTAACTTCCCTTGGTCTCTTCATGGACTGGATTTGACACCATGGAGGGGAGGGGGGACCAAGCACACAGCAACGCACTCACTCGGTTGAGGGGACAAATTCTCAGCGGCAGTCTTGCAAGTGCTGCCCTCTGGCGGTAGTTAGTTTTCCCTCAGTAACTGAATTGGGATTTGGTGACTGGTGCCATCTACCTGAAATTTCTGTTTATGGTTAGAGTTCCCTTGGGTTCTCATTGATTCTTAATATGACTGT
Organism: Sylvilagus floridanus; assembly: GCA_949820135.1. Classification (NCBI taxonomy): domain Eukaryota; kingdom Metazoa; phylum Chordata; class Mammalia; order Lagomorpha; family Leporidae; genus Sylvilagus; species Sylvilagus floridanus. The sequence continues at coordinate 55,122,679 of OX463232.1, forward strand.
GGGATCCTCTATTTTAGAATCTCAGTCCAAAAAAAATAGACCAAATAAAAAAGAGGCCACTCCACTTCCACTCGGGAATGTGATATGGGTAGCAGGTGTTTTGCCTAAAACTAGGATGCCACTGAGCCCCAGGGTGTGCAAGGAAGGGTTAGGTGGGGCCACCTTGGGCAGGGCGATAGATGGTTTTATCTCTGTGGGCCCTAAGGTCTCCCCGTTGAGTCAGTGTCCATAGGCCATTCTTTAGGGACAACAGGGAAAATCAGGACACCCTTGCTCTCTCCACATAAAGAATCCCAGTGCAAGGCTGTGGCAGCCTGAGTGGCAAGTGTCTTAGATTGTTGGGACAGGCGAGGCCTGAGAACTTCCAGTGCAGTGGACCCAGCAGGTGGGAGTCTGGGCCCCGCAAGGAACTTGGAATCCTCCCGTGAGTGCTCACTCCTTCCTGGCTGTTACAGTTTTAATTTTTCTCAGCAGAGCAGCTTTGCCTACCACGTCTTCCATCTGGCTTCCACCTCCCCATTTCCCAGATGAGAAGACCAAGGCCCAGCATTGGCAGCCCCTCTCGCTCAAGGTTTCTCAGCTCCTAAGGGATCGAGTCAGACCCTCGACTCTCCTCCTCTGACTCTCCCCAGAGCACTCGGGGATCCCCTGCACAATATCCTCACCCCACCCGGGGCTCTCATGAACACAAAATGCACCCAAGGGGCAAAGGGTTCTTTCTCAGCAGAGAGCCGAGCGTGGGCGGAAGGAAGGAAGGAAGGAAGGAAGGAAGGAAGGAAGGAAGGAAGGAGGGAGGGAGGGAGGGAGGGAGGGAGGGAGGGAGGGAGGGAAGGAAGGAAGGAAGGAAGGAAGGAAGGAAGGAAGGAAGGAAGGAAGGAAGGAAAACAATGTCATTTACTCTCCTGTAGCTGCTGGCCAGGGCAGGAATGGGTCAGCTGCTCTCCTGTGATGAAACTCAAAGTCCTCAAACAGGGGCCTGAGAAGGTGGAGCTGCATGCACGTTGGAGAATGGACAGTCACCATCTCCTCTTGGCCAGCTGTGTGCGGCCCTTCCCCATGCAGAGCCTCTCGCCCCAGGGGGCTTGGGAGATGCGGTGCTAGCTGACACCAAACAAATGCCACGGTGCTGACCTGAGTCTGGGGTAGGGTGGGGGTCCTGGCTCCCTGGGAGAGTGGGGGCACTCTGACAGCCCTGGGAGCTCCCCTAGTGTGGCTGTGCCTTTCCACCCAGGCTAGAGGAGGACAGATCCCGGCTTTGTCCTGCTAAAGCTCCACTTCTGTGTGCCCCCCCCCCTTTGTTAATAGCAGAGCTCACCCAGGCCTAGGGTGCACCTGTGTGCTGTATATCACACGTGGCACTTTGCTATTTTGCCAGGTTTTAAGGGAATGGTTATTATCCATGAAATGTAAATTGTTTCAGACCATCACGTGAGTGTGCAGCCCCCGCCTAGGTGTCCAGCACCCACCCTGCCCGCCTCCATTCTGCATGCAAATGAGACAAAGGGGAGGGAGCTGCTGGCTCGTGCCAAATTCCCTGCTGACCAACAGCCCCAAAGCTGCCTTCACGCCTAGGACGGAGCCAATCTCTTGCCCTAATATGGTTATTCTGGCCTTGACCACCGGAGACTGAAGTCATTTCTTAGTTAAAAAAAGAAAAGCCTGTGGAACTCACCTCATCTGTTTGCTCATTTCCCTGGAAAATCAGGGATGAGGAGGAACAGAGAGGGTGTGAGGTTGTGAGGTGTGGTGCAGACAGCACAGCATCAGGAGCTGCACAGCTCTGGGTCTGTGGCTGCCCAGCTCAGTGCCCTGGGGAAGGGGCTTCATCTTCTTGAGCTTCCGGGTCTGTGGAACATCAAGGCTTGGATCAGTGATCAAAGGTCCCATCCAGCCCTGACTTGTGCTGGATTCACCGTGGAGGAGGCACGATGCTTCCGGCAGGACTTGTCCAAAGCGACCCTGTGGCCAGCGAGCTACGGAGCCAGAGTTCTATCCTGGAATTTGTTTTTTTCCTGGACACCCAGTCCCACCCTTTGGCAGATCCTTCCTCGGCTGGTGCCAGAAGTACCTGTAGTTTTAAAAATGCCAACCCTTGTCTTTGAGGTTTGTTTGGGGAACTGGAGGGTGACTGTGCCACACCCCTGTAAGTGCCGGGATCCACACTCAGCAGACGGGCAGCGGAGCGGATGTCGCCACCATAGAAGCCACCACCCCCCACCACACCTGATGCAAAGTCACGTCCTGGTGCCCACACTCACCCCTGCGTCTCTGTTTCAGCCGTGTCCTCTCTGTGTCATGGACTGTCCCAGTGTCATTGCCAATTCCTATGTCTGCTTTGCATTTTATTTCACCGTTGTTCTCCTCTTGGAGGAAATAGGTGTGCAGAACAATAAAGATTGCTCTCGTGCTGAGTGCCTGGTGACGGTGTATGCGTGCTGTCTGCGGCAGCCATAAGATGCTGTGGGCTCTGTGACATGAATGGTTTCCCTATGACCAGTCTGCTGTGTGCAAAATAGAGATCTGGTCAGAGTGGCCCAGCTGTCACCACCTACCTCGTTTTACGACACTTGTATCTCCTATCAGACAAGAGACTGGGGAGGATTCCGTCTCTGAGATCGGCATGCATTGTTGTTTTATAAAATCCACTGGAAGTGAGGGCAGGTTTAGCCGTCTGCTTTCCCTGTGGTGTTCCGCCCCCGCCCCTTCCCTAGGGCTGAATTTCAAGGGGACCGGGGCTCCTGGACTGACTCCTCGGGGAAGGCCACCACTCACTCTGAGGCCCTGAGACCTCAGCACTGCCACCCTTTGGGGAAGAAGCACAGTTCCACTAATCCTTCTTTTATTTTGTTTTTAAATTTATGTTTCTGAAAGAGAATGAGCCTATCCACTGTTTCATCCCCAGATGCTTACCAGGGGCCAAAGCCTAGAGCTGGGAGCTGAGTTCAGGTCTCTCGTGTAAGTGGCAGGGACCCAGCTCATGAGCCATCATCAGCCTTCTAGAATGTGCGTTAGCAGGAAGCTGCAGTCAGTAGTGCACCTGGGCCTCAGAGCCAGGTGCTCCATATGGGACACAGGCATCCTAAATGATGCTTTTGATTTATTTATGTAAAATTTTTTAAATTTTAAAGTCAGAACTATAGAAAGGAAGAGAGGCAGGGGGAGGGGGGCGGATTCTCCATCCGCTGGTTCACTCCCCAAATGGCTACAATGGCCAGAGCTGCAAAAATCCAAAGCCAGGAGCAAAGAGATTCTTCTGAGTCTCCTATGCAGGTGCAGGGGCCCAAAGACTTGGGCAACTTTTTACTGATTTCCAAGGGCATAGTAGAGAGCTGGATTGGAAGTGCTGCAGCTGGGACTCGAACTGGTACCCACATAAGCCACCAGCACTGCAGGCAGTGGCTTTACCCTCTGTGCCAGAGGTGCCTTAACTCCCAGGACAGAAACCCGCCCTCAGAGAAACATTCTCAATGCAAGGCAGCAAGGAGATGGCGACACCCACATACAGGAGGTATTACCCAATAGCAATGCAGCTAACACCCTTGTGTATTTAAAGGCTAAAAGGGAGTGGCAGGTGGCCCAAGGGCCAGCAGTGAGAAGTCCGTGTCAGCAGCTTTCAGGAAGTTTAGAGCAGAACAGAGATGAGCCTGCTGCCTGACACGGGAGCTGCGGCACTGGGGACCTGTGACCTCATGGCAGCCCAGGACTGCTGAGCACAATCCCCAAGTTCCTCCGTTTGGAGCCCCTGGGATTCTGCATGGCCAACCACCAGCCCGCCCTTGACCGTGAGCCTCGGGAGCCAAGCATCTTGGCTGTGTGTGTGAGGTGGCGACACTCTACTTGGACAGGGGAAGAAATTCCAATCAGAGAGACTGAAACACACATGCACACTCACACAGTTCCCATCCCCAGACGCCCTCAGTGACAGGGGCGGGGAAGGACCAAGGCTAGGAGCAGGTAACTCAGTCCCCGGCTCTTACAAGGGTGGCAGGAACGCAGCTCCCTGGGCCACGACCACTCCCTCCCAGGGTCTGCCTTCGTAGGAAGCCGGACCCGGGTCCAGGCACTCCTGGATGGGACACAGGCATCCTAAGCAGAAACACTTATCTTTACTTCTATTGTCCAGCACATTTTGAAGAGCCCTCCTATGTCCTGAGGTCCGAGCTGAGCTCATGTACTCTCCTGACTGCAGGACCTGAGGACACACGGCTGAGCTGGCCTCACAGAGGCTCCTCTGAGCCCGCGGGCGGAGGTGTCCACTGAGCACAATTCTGCCTTTACAACCTCTCTCTTCTCTGCCCTGCGGAAGAGGGCACCTTAGCATTCATGGAGGAAGCGGGTTAAGATAGAACGCGGTCCGTGTCCACCAGGTGGCAGCACCACGCTCCTGCTGCTAAGCAGAGGCTGAAGGAAGCAGTGAGCACTGGGGTGTCTGTTTTCTGGACACTGCTCAGGGCCCGGGGGCCCTCCTGAGCCAGGGCTGGAAACAGGTTCCTGTCTGGGAGGAAAGGTCACGGTTGTGTCTTATCTTGTTGAGTCTTCTGTCCAAACCCTAGCCTTACCAAGTACTAGGAAGGAACTAGAAAACACAAACAGGGAGACTGCATCCCCAAGGAACACCCATTCTGCTGGGAAGTCAGGTGGTGTGCTTGGAAGGAATCAGTTACTGAGCACCAACTGTATACGTGCTCCTGGAAAGTCCTCTAGTGGTTCCCCAATGGGCTTAGGGTCAATCCAAGCTCCCCAGCCCACCTCCTCTCTGCTCACAGTCCCTCAACTCCAGTCAACCCACATCAGGTGCAGTCCCCCACTTGTTCACCCAACGAGTGTCACGTTTTGCTTTTTCCTTCTCTCTGATGTTGTCTCTCAAGTTTCCACCCTCAAAGAAAAGTCTTTGTTAAGCTTCCCTGTCACTGCACTCACCACAATATATTGAATGACCCTTCTGGGCACCAGCAGCTTTTGGGACAAGAGGCAGTAACCACGTCCTTACTCCAAACCTGGCACGGGGCAGGCCCTCAGTGGACGCCTGGCCTACAGAGGCCAGTGAGACAAGGCCACCTCGCACCATGCACAAGGCCCATCTGGGGGATCAGAGCGGGCTCCCCATAGCAGGTGCACTTGAACTGGGTCTTGAGCGAAACCTTCGATCTTGAGAGAAGCCAAAGCGACAGCAGACGAGGCAGGGACTGTTGAGGGTATAGGAGTCTGCCTAGGAGGAGTGGGCAGCTCCGAGAGTTTAAAGGGGTGCAGCCGTGTGATCAGACTGTTACTACAGGGTGCATCCAAGAACGGCGGCTACAGAACAAACCGTCCCCAACCTGACAAAGACATGTGTTTGCCTCCTGAGCCTGGGAGGGGCTGCTGATCAGCACCAGCTTGGGGGTCTGTATTAGGCTCCCTCAGGGAGTTACCGGCTGGATCAAGGGCACTGTGCTACAGTGAGTGGATGCACTGCACGCATGGTGAGAGACAAAGGATTCCACAGTGGGCAGGACCATGGAAATTGTTCACTGTTTTGCTGTAAGTGGTCTGTGGCCAGAGAGACACAAGAAGGTGGGGTGTGGCATAATAAAAAATGTACGAGGCCGGTGCTGTGCTGTGTTAGGTTAAGCTTCTGCCTGCCACACTGACATCCCATATGGGTGCCAGTTCATGTTCCAGCTGCTCCTCTTCTGATTCAGCTCTCTGCTATGCCCTGGGAAGACACTAGAAGTTGGCCCAAGTGCTTGGGTCCTTGCACCCATCTGGGAGACCTGGAAGAACCTCCCGGCTTCTGGCTTCAGTTCCGTCCAGCTCCAGCTATTGTGGCCATTTGGGGCAGTGAACCAGTGGATGGAAGACTCTCTCTCTCTCTCTCTCTCTCTCTCTCTCTCTCTCTCTCCCCTACTCTCCTACTCTCTCTCTCCTACTCTCTCCTCCCAACTCTGTAATTCTACCTCTCAGATAAAATATAAAGTGTGTTTTAAATAAGAAATGTGTATGTGGTTTCTTCCTTCTTACCCTTATTGACACATTGTCCTTAACACACTCCTATAAGTGTCTTTAAAAACATTTATTTCAGAGCAGGGGAAGAGAGAGAGAGAGAGAGAGAGGGAGAGGGAGAGGGAGAGGGAGAGGGAGAGGGAGAGGGAGAGGGAGAGGGAGAGGGAGAGGGAGAGGAGGTGGAGGGAGAGAGAGATCTCCCATCTTCTAGCACACAAAGGCCACGACAGGGCCAGGCTGAGGCCAAGAGCCCAGGACTCCACCCAATTTTCCCAGTGGAGTTGGAACTCTCCGTCTCTTTCCAAGAGTGGACAGGGTTGGGGGGTTGGGAGTTGGAGGGCTGAGGTCCCCACCAGTGCCAATGACCTGGCCAGTCAGGCAGCCGAGGAAGCCTCCATGGAGAGCCTGGAGAACCTGCTGGACATAGGAGGCACTGGGAGGGTGGTGCTCCCCAGGGAGTGCAAAAGCCCAGTGCCTCTGCCTCGCGCATTTCTGCCCCTCTGCAGGCTCAGCCGTGGACGCCTTTTTCTCTGCAGCGATCTTCATCATAAACTGGACAGGTAAGTGCTGCCCTGTGTTCCGTGAGCCCTTCCGACACAGCATTGACCCTGAGGCGGGGAGGGCACAGGGACACTGGGTATTGAACCAGGTGGTCAGAAGCACAGGTCACTGCAGGACACTTCCCTGGGGGTGGGGGCTTGGACTGACCTGGTTCCCCCACCTTCTTCCTTGTGGTTCTCCAGGACAACTTCAGAACGTGCTGGGAGTCCAGTGTCCTGAGCAGGGAGTGCAGCCTCAGACCTGGGCTGTGGTCTGACTGGCAATGATCAACCCAGTGTGTCCTGATGTCTCAGGGTCCACACTCAGCAGAACCTACATTCTGCATCCCTCACAGTGGTGCAAGGGGGATACGTGCCCGTGAGACTGCATTGCCCTGGGCAGCTGTCCACAGCCTTGGTTGACGGGCTCACACTAGATCCTGGGCTCTGCTGTCCCGGGCAGGCCTGCATGCAATCAGCAGCTCCATGTACCTCACTGCACGTGAGTGTGCGCTGTCTCCCCGGACACAGACGAGTTGGTGTGCAGCACAATGCAAACCTGCTCAATGGTGACCCCCCAGGCCCTGCCGCTGGCATCGGGCGTGAGGGGCAGTTTGGGGGCCTCTGACGCCATCTTCAGGCAGACAGGGGGCATCAGGTTGTAGGACCTTCTGTTGGTGTCCACTGGGGAAAGAACCCTGACCCCGCTGTCAGTGCGGTGAGGAGAGTGAGCGTGAGGATGCGGGGCAAACAGTGGATTTTCCTTGCTCAGGAATCTTAGCCCAGCCCAGGAGGGAGGCACAGGATGGATCTTTCACAGAGCAGTGCTGGGTAGGAGGCGTTTCCCAAGGCCTTCTTGGGTGCCAGGAGCAAGATGAATTCATTGTTGGTGTCTGGGGAGGCCCCCGGGCCAGCGTCACTTGATCTCAGTTGGACAGAGGAATAAGATGTGGGAGCTTCCCCCCAGACAGCCCCACGTGACTAGGAGCCCAGTCTGAAAGAGCCAAGAGGTCCATGTCAAAGCTGTCAGCACAGGCCAGCACCACTGCAAAACAGGGGTGGCTGTACAGACACTGCCACAAGAGGGCAGCAGAGACCTGTCAGTCACAGGGGCAACCCTGCTCAAAATCAAGCCTCTGAGTTTAGTGCTCTGGACAACATAGATGAGCAAGCCTAAACAGTGTCCTGGGTAGGGGTAGTGGGTCCCTGAGTTAAGGTGACTCCTGGGGCGTCTGCGTCTCATGTCAGAATGCAAGTTCCAGGCCTGGCCACTCTACTCAGATCCAGCTTCTTGCCAAAGAGCCTGGGGGGCAGCGGATGACAGCCTTGGTGAGAGCCCCTGCACCCTTGTGGGAGAGCTGGACGAGTTCCCAGATCCTGGCTCTGCCTGGTCCAGCTCAGTCTGCCTTTGGGGACTGAGGCAGAACATGGAATTTCTCTCTCTCTCCGTCTCTCCTTCTCTATCACATTGCTTCTCAGTTAATCAATCAATTCTCCAATGGAGAATCTGTCGCTGCCTCTCCTAGCTGCTGGAAGGTGCCACATACCCTGGTTCTTTGACTTTCAGATCCAACTCTTTTTTTTTTTTTTTGACAGGCAGAGTGGACAGTGAGAGAGAGAGACAGAGAGAAAGGTCTTCCTTTGCCGTTGGTTCACCCTCCAATGGCCGCTGCGGCTGGCGCACCGCGCTGCAGATCCAACTCTTGGCTCCTGTCAACCTCCTCCCTTTATTATTCCTATGGTTACATCCACCTGTTCTCCATTTGTGCGTTGATTTGTGCTAGTTGTTGCTCACTCTTGACAATTTTGGGTCCACTGTAAACAGCTTCTTGGTGGCTTCACGTGTGTCCCCATGTGTCTGGGGAGCGTCTGCCCCCACAGACGAACTCTGATGGAGCGAAATCTATCGACATCTTCCCTGTGCTTGGCTCAGGTGGGGAGTGGGGTCTCATGGAGGCAGTAGAGGCAGGGCTCCCTGGGAGCAGTTTTGCCGCAGGACACAGAACAGTGTTCATTATGATAATGTAGTCACGTTTCCAGTGTGAACTTGTGACTACCCGAATGTGCCCACGGCGGGTGCGGGGAGGTGAGCAACGTGCTCATCACCTGCTTGCTCCTGTGGGGATGAGGGAGGTCCGGGCATGTCGTGATCAGCTCACCCCTGATGGCACCATCTTTCCTGGGGGCGGCCCTAGAAGGGCGGTGGGAGACAACAGGGCACTCAGCTCCCACTGCACTCTGGGAGGAGGGACCATCATCAGCCCTGTGGTTCTGGGAAGTGGGGAACCAGGAGATCCTTATACCAACCCCACTCGTGGAGAAACATTTCAAGGTCTTGGCAACTGATGGAGCCATTGGTTTTTAAAAAAGCTCTCTCTCTCTCTCTCCCTCTCTCTCTCTCTCTGTATCTATCTAGACTTGAAAGGCAGAGTGACAGAGGGAAGGGGAGAAAAAATGAGAGAGGGAAGAGCTGCTGAGATCCCCGGTGGCTGGTGGCCCTCTGGGCTCCCCAGAGCTAAAGGTCGTTCTAGCTGGGCTCTCTACAGAGTCCCAAGGCTAGAGTGGCCTGCAGAATAAGAATGGCCGGCAGGAGGATCCAGGATGCCTGAACAGGGAGAGGCCACCCTGACCTCTGCCCCAGACAGATGCCAGAGACACAAAGGGAGCACCATGTTCCCAGGGACTGACTGAGAGAGATTGTCAGTGGCGAGCAAATGGACGGAGCAGACAGAACAGAGCACAGACTCGGTGGAGCAGTGAGGAGAGAGAACAGACACACAGCTGCCAGCCACGTGCTCCCAGTGCCCATTGTAGGGAGGGGTCCACACATGCAAATCAGTAACATGATATGTCACATCAACGAAATGGAGGATAAAAAAAATAAGATTATCTCGATAGATGAGGAGGAAGCATTTGATTAGATAGAATTCATGCTGGACACCATAAAAATTGGATATAGAAGGACACACTTCAACACACTCAAGGCAATAGTGAGCAAACACACAGCCATCATCATGTTGAATGGGGAAAAGATGGAAGTATTTCCATGAAGAGCTGGAACCAGAAAAGGGTGCCCAGTTTCACCGTAATTATTCTATGTAGTTCTAGACGTTTTACTCAGAGCCATTAGGCAAGGAAAAGGAATCAAAGGTATATGAAGTGGGAAGGAGGAGGTCCACCTTGTCATGGATGGCGTACTCCTTACACACAGGCACGAGAAGACTCCACTGAGAATATATGGGAACTCATCAAAGAAGTTGTAAAGTTGCAGGATAGAACATAAAAATCTACAGCATTCTCATATACAGCTCTGGCTAAGAAAGAAATCTCATTAAAAATAGCCATAAAAAACCAAGTATCTTGAGATAAATTTCACTACAAATGGAAATGATCTCTACAATGCAAATTAAAAATTGTTATACAAGAACACACCAAAATGGAAAAATCTTCCTTGTTTTTGATTTGAATATTTGAATTAAAATATCCAAGGGATCACATTACTCAAGGCAATTTATATATTCAATGTGATCTCAATGAAAATACCAAGGACATACTTCACATATGTAAAAAGAAATCCAAAAATTCATATGGAAGCACAAAGATCCCAAATAGCCAAAACAATCTTTAAATACAAAATCAAAGCTGGAGGCATCATAGAACCAGATATCAAAACCTACTGCAGGGCTGTTATAAACAAAACAACCTGGTATTGGCTCAAAAATACACGTGTAGTCTAGTTGAGCAGAAGAGGATCCCCAGATAGTAATCCACTCATCTTTGACCAACAAATATTTGACAAAAGACCTAAATCCCTCCAAGAATGGACACTTCTTCAGACGACATTGGAATATGGGTTTCTACCTGCAGAAGCTTGAAACAAGACCACTATCTTACACCTTGTACAAAGCTCAACTCACAGTGGATCAAGGATCTAAGCCTAAGACCTGAAACCCTGAAATTCCTGAAGGAAAAGATAGGGGAAACACTGCAGGACACGGGTCTGGGCAAAGACTACTTGGAGAAGACCCCAGAAGCACAGGAAAGCCAAGTGAACATGGCATTACTCTGAGCTAAGAAGTTTCTGCACAGCAAAGAAACAACCAGCAAAGTGAAGAAGAAACCAACGGCACGGGAAAAATATTTACAAACTACACATCCGATAAAGGGTTAACGCCCAGACTATATAAGGAACACAAGAAACTCATCAAGGACAAAACAAGGAAGTGGGCTCACTGTGGGAACTTTATTCAAACAGAAGAGACTTAAAGGCTATTCTATAGAGAGCAGGGTCTCGGTCTCAGGGCCTGGCAGGGGCCAGAGGCGCAGGTGCACCTGGCTCCAGAACACCTGTCCAGGGCCTGCCCTCCTGACCGGAGCTGTGGAGACAGCACAGGACCCACTTCCAGGGCATCTGACAGTTGAGGGGATGAGGCCCTGCTGACCCGGGAGGGTGGCATTGTGACACTGCTGGTGGAACCCCGTGATGTCAGCGTTCCTGGAATCCTCCTGCGTGGGTGGTGGCAGTTAGAGGCTGCTCGTGTCTGTGAGAGACTGACTCGTGTGCTTTCCTAGACTGGAGCAGATTCGGCAGAGGAGGACAGATTTGGGATAGGGGTGAGAGGGATGGTCCCTGGGGAGGGACTGTGGCTCCCGGATGAGTGACTCCGGCTGAGCACGGGCATTACCTGCCATGTGCTGAGTGTGGCTACTGTGGTTCCTTTCAGTGCTCCCATGATGGAGTGGAGTGGCTGTGAGGATGCCCTTAGTGTGGGTCTGTGCCAGCCCAGGTGTCCCCAGGGTGGGTGTCCAGGTCAGCACTGAGCTCCCCATGGGGCACAGGTACCTGTTGTGGGCTCACTGGAGACTTGGGGCTCTGAACTGGGAGCCAGAGGAGACCTTCTGTTCTAGAGGTGTGTTTGGGCACAGTGGAGGGCAGCCCACACCACACAGGAGAGAAGGCTCCTTCAGTCAGGCTGGGGCAGAAGTCAGGAGCACCCCTCTCCCTCGTGTATCATCCATGTCCATGACCTCTGGACTGACACCCTCCTGGTTCCTGAGAGCCAGGTGCCATCTGCCTGGCGGTGGCTCAGATCGGATGGACTTGAGTCCCAGGGTGGGGTGGTAAGAAGCAGCTCCCTGTTGTCCTCCTGGGCTCTGTCACCTTTACAGTTTGTTCTTGCAGCTCAGACATGGAGGCTCTGGAGTTGCTGGAGGCCCGGCAGCGAGCCATGACCATCACCAAGTATGAGCAGGTACAGGCCAGGCAGCTGCCATGGGAGGAAGGGCCCTAGGACCTTGGCCGTGTCCATGGCAACAGCGGACAGGGCTGCCAAGGGCATGGCCGAGGTTGGGGCCCTCCCACTCTCCCCAGCCCATGTGCCCCAGGCTTCTCACCTGGGTCCCTTCTGGCTGCAGGGTCGCCGAGGAGGGGTGCTGGTGATGCCTTGGGAGGAGGAGGACGAGGCCACCCGCCCATTCCCGGATCACCTGGGTATCCTGCAGTGAGTCGGCACACCCCATGGCCACTCAGGGCAGCGTCTGAGAGCGCCTGCTCTGGAGGCAGGGACCTGTCTCTATACCCTGGGCCCTCCTTGTGTGATAGGAGCCACAGGAGACACTGGGTGGGACAGGGCTGCCTGGGAGCGGGGAGGGGAGGGGCCCTGTCACTGGCAGAGAGGGTGTGGGCACAGGACAAGAGACTGGGGCTGCAGGTGCTCGGGGCCCCTGGAGAGCAGCCTCCTTGTAGGGGCCAAGGGGCAGCTGGGCTGAGGCCGAGCCTCTGGCTGGGGTCCTAAAGAAGGGACTGGGCAGGGAGGGTTCTCAGCAAAGGCGCTCTGGCCTGAGTCTGAGCTGGGGAGATGGGGACTGAGGGGGAGGTACTAGGCCTTCGTCCTGTGCCCCAGGTGTCTTGGGACAGGGAAGGGGGTGAGTTCTTGTTGGGGCCTGAGCAGCTTGATCAGGAGAGGCAGGTGGCAGAGGGCAAGCCCACGGCCATGTAGGGTGTTAGGGAGCAGGCACCATGACAGCCCTCCCAGCACTGGGCAGATTTCAGGCCAGGTCGTGGTCTGGTTGGTGGTTCTGTCACTTCTTGACACTGGCTCCCAAGGGTGCCCAGTCCTCCGCTTCCAGGCAGCCTTCTTGTCTCAGGACTGTGGATTCTCAGATCCTGCACAGGGCCCAGTCTCTGCCAAGAGGGAGCTCCCATGGCAGAGCCCCATTTCAACACCCAGGACCTTGCGGGCCCTCTGCTCCCCGCATTCCCAGGTCCCATCCTCCTAGAGGTTTCCATGGGCAGGACAGCTGCCTCATGCCTTGTCTTTGATCTCCTGGGCTAAGTCTTGAGGCTGGAGCCTGGGCTGTCCCTTCCCTGGCCTGGCGTGGGCAGTGGAGAGGCTCGGTCCTGGCTCTTGTCCTCACGTCTGTGCTTCTGTTGCCTCCCAGTGAGAAGAAGCTGCCCCGGGACAGCGCCTGGGGCACCAAGGTGAGAGCTGTCGGTGGAGACCGCTGGGGTGGGGCTGGGAGGAACCCCCGGGCTTGGTGTCTTGGGTGGTGGTAAGGGACAGAACCCAAAGTCATCCAGAGTCAGGAACTCTTGGGATACCCCACCACATCCTCCCGTCCTTAAAAGAGATGCAGCCACATGACCCTGCCCACGGCCACGGGACAACCTGGAGGGCTGGACAGTGTGGGTGTCCGTCCTCAGTGTGGCTCCTGTGGAGGCGGCCATGGGTCACTGGTTCTGATCCACTCAGAAGGTCTGGGCCCAGAACTGGGCCCCCGTGGGTCCATGCATTTCAGTGAGGTCAGGCTGCCTCCGAGGGCCACTCTAGACGACACAGAGCTGTGATGACAACAAAGTCGCTCTCTTCTGGCAGAATCGGCAGAACCGAAGCCTCCAAAAATGGCTGAAAATTCTGAAGAATTGGCAGAATTATCAGAACACTCAGAAGGTATCGTGGCAGCTGAGGGAGCTGTGGGCACCTTCCCTGCCCTTTGGGGGAGCAGCACCCATGTCTGTGGGGGCGCTGGGTTCTCTCCAAGTCACTGGTGGCCCATGGTTCCTATCCCCAAGGACACAGGCCTTGGCTCAGCCTCGTGTCTCCCACTCAAGGTCCCCCCAGGAGAGAATTGTTGGCAGGTTTGGCCACGCCCCGGCCGAGAGAAGGGAGGCCATGGCTGAGATCCAGGTCTCTGTTCCCCGATCCCAGACCACCTCTGTCCCTGGGGATTGACCCGAGCCCTCCCAGGACAGCGGGCGCCCAGGCTCCCATCCTGCTGCAGCCTCTGCCCCCAGCCTGCCCAGGGTGCCTTGTGCCTGGCTCACCAGAGCCCCTCCTTCCTGCAGCTGCGCCGCCGGATTTACAAGGGCGTCCCCGCCCAGGTGCGGGGGAAGGTGTGGGGCCTGCTCCTCGGGGTGGACACGGCGAAGGCGGAGAACCCCGGGACCTATCAGGTAGGGCCCTGAACTTGGGGCCAGAGATGCCACTCCCGGGCCAGGTGGCTCCAGAGCTCAGTACATGGTTGGTAGGAAGGCTAGGAAGAGGCCACCTGTGGGCGCTGTGTACTCCTGTTCCTCTCTGGATGGTTGCTGGCCTTGCTCAGCCTGGTCCAGTCGTGGCTGTCCCAGGTTCTCCCCCCTGTCCTGGAGGTGTCCCCATTGGGAGGTGGTGTGCAGCTCGGCTGGGGCAGGCCCAGGGCTGACACTGGCCCTCTGGAAGACAGAACCACCTGCCTGCCCTTCAGCAGAGCATAGTCCTCAGGGGACCCCTCGGCAGGGCTCTGCATCCCATGGGTTACAAGGTCACCAAGGTCAACTGACACCAGGCACCTCCTTGGTTTCAGGGGCTCAGCAACCTGAGCCTCCTTTGGCCCCCGCTGGACCCTGGGGTCTGTGGGCACTGGAATGGTGGAGGCAGGGGCTATGTGCTGAGGTGGTCCCGCCCTCCTCCCGCCCTGCAGAAGCTGAAGGCGCAGGGCCGGCTGCGGTCACAGTGGGTGCAGCAGATCGATGTGGCCGTGAGCAGGACCTTCAGGGGACACGTCATGTTCCGGGAACGATTTGGAGTCAAGTGAGGCCATGGGCAGTTTGCGACCGAGGAGGGATTCCGTGGGAACCAAGTGCCGTGGAGAATTGGGAGTGTCCTGGCGAGATCTGTGGCCCTGGCACGAGTGTGGGGTCCCTGGAAGTTTTGGGGCCTACAGCAGGTGCTAAGGCTGCCCGATGAAGGATCAGCCAGCACCGGGCCCTGAGTAGCTGCTGGGTGCCAGGTGCTGGTTGGAGACCTGGGCAGGTGGGGCCAGAACACGGGAAGCTCAGGAGGACAGGGACAGCGGCAGAGACAGCCCAGGGACAGGAGCCAGGACCTGGAGGCCAGAGTGGCCTGGGGCCAGGACCAGCCCCTGAGTTCCAATCAGGCCAAGAGCTGAGGGTGACCTGGAGCTGGCTGGGGGGGTGCAGGGTGGGTGGGTAGGAAGGAGCCCTGGGCTGTGACCAGGGTGACAGGTGTGCATGGCGCTGGCTGGGGCATGCAGAGAAGGGGTGGGGACACAGAGCTGAGCTCACAGCCTCGCAGGAACCTCGCCAACCCTCCCTCCTCTCGTCCCCAGGCAGCAGGCCCTGTTTCACCTGCTCCTGGCCTACTCTGTTTATGACCCTGTGAGTATCTGCAAGGTGCAATCAAGGGGCTGGGGGTGAGGGGCCTGTGGGATGTCAGCTGGGCCTACAAGGGGTGGGGCGCAGAGACTGCTGCCCTGGGGTGCCCAGTTCCGGGAGCAAGAACTGACACGGGTCAGCCAGGCGGTGCGGCTCCATGGCGACTTTGGGCTCTTGCAGGAGGTGGGCTACAGCCCGGGCCTGAACCAGGTGGCCGCCCTGCTCCTCATCTTCTTAGACGAAGAAGACGCCTTCTGGGCCCTGGCGCAGCTCCTGGCCAACGACAGGCATGCGATGCAGGGTAGGTGCTGGCTGGACCAGGGCCCAGCAGCCAGGCTCGAGCTGCCACCACGGCCGGGTCACCAGCTGCCCCCACACCTGGGTGTCCACAACAATCTCCCTTTGGAGAATCTGAGTGTGGAGCTGGGGGTCCCCCACACAGCCTGAGACCCTGGGTCTCCCCATCAGCCAGGGCCCCATAGCCTCTCCATGGCTGCCTCTGCATCCTGGACCCCAGCCCTTGGGGTGCGTCCTGGTCCAGGTGCCTGCTGGTCCTGCTGCTTTGCACCATGGCCTCCACCCAGCCCTTACTCAGCACAGCTGGAGGATGCCCAGACGGTGGCCTCCCTTACAGGGTCCCCTTGACCTAATCCTGTGCCCAAGATTCGACCAGGCCCCCACCAGCTGCTCACCCATTATTCTGGTAGCACTTCTGTTCAGTCCGGAATGGACCCCAGGGCCACCCACCATAGCCCTCTTCCACCCTCATCCGCTACCCTCGGCACTGCCCACGCCAGAGCCTCCCTGTGTCACCCCAGCCTGCACCCTCAATGCCCCCTGACAGCCCCAGCGCTGCCTTCAGACTCTGACTCCCCGAGGGGGGTCTGGGCCTCTCAGGGTTATATAAAGCCGGGGAGCCCAAGCTGGTGCGTCTGCAGCAGCATCACGAGACCATCCTGAAGCTGGCGCTCCCCACAGTAAAGAGCCACCTGGTGAGTGGTGTGGCCCCTGGCATCCTCCAAGAGGGGGCTCTGGAACAGGGTCTGAGCTGTCCCTGCACGGGTGTGGGCCAAGACCTGACTAGGGGCCGTCTTGGTGGGAGGGGTCTCCAGCGGCTCTGCAGTGAGGACTCATTGTCCTTCTGCTCACACCTAGCATCCTGGGGCACAGTCACCAGGGGCCAGCAGGTGTCGCTGTGTGCACACACCCAGTACTGCGTGGGTTGAGGAGCTGCCCTACCATGGGAGCATCTTCTCTGGGTAGGACTCAGACAGCCCTGAGCCCCTCTCTCCCTTCCTGTAGGACAGCCAGGGTGTGGCCACCAGGACCTACATTCCCAAGTGGTTCAAAGGCTGCTTCACTGACGGGGTAAGGTGCCCAGGGACACGTGCACCCGGGAAGCTGTGCCCACAGGGCTGGGTGGCAGGCCATTGGTCACGCTGCCAGTCCTTCTCACCCCTTCTCCCCAGGCCACTGGGTCTCCAGAGGAGCCTGCAGCCCCCTGGCAGGTGCCCCACATCCCCACTGGGACAATTCCACACTTGAGCAGTGGCAGGGCCTCATCTGGGCAGCCTCATGGGGTCTCACCCAGGGCGGGGTCCCCTGCGCTGCCCTCTGCTCCCTGCCCAGCCTTCACGGCCGCATCCTCACACCCCTGCTGCCCCACAGAGTCCCTTCCCAGTGACCCTCAGGTTCTGGGACATTTACATTCTGGAGGGCGAGCCTGTGCTGACCGCCATGTCCTACGTGGCTCTCAAGATCCACAAGAGTGAGTCCTCTGGGGCCATGGAGGGTGGGGTGCTGGGCTGGGGGTGGGGGATCCTGCTCAGCCCCTGGGGGCATGGACTGAGGGAGAGCAGGAGTGGCTTCCTGGGCCCCGTGCTTGAGCATGGCCCTAGTGTACCCCAGAAACCCCCTCGCAAGGCCCTGCCCCTTGGCTGGGTGGACAGGGTGCCTCACATGTGAGTCTCAGCCTTACCACAGGGGGGCCTTCGCAGGATCCAGCGGCTACCTGGGTGTGGGGAGAGGGGGTGGGGAGACTGTTCCTGCCGTGAGCGCCTCCAAGCCGGACTCCCCCATTTCCCCCATGCAGGCCGCCTCCTGCAGCTGTCCCAGGACGCCCTCAGTGCGTTCCTCCAGGACCAGCTGAGCCAGGCCTGGGCCCTGGACGAGCATGTGGTGGTGAGGCAGCTCCAGGCCTCCCAGTCGAAGCTCCGCAAGCTCCGCTGCCTGCTGCCTCCTCCAGGTGGGCCCCCGTGCATGCTCCCCATCCCCTCTGGGGAGTCAGGAGTGGGTGCGCCAGGTACCCCAGGACCTGCCCTGGGCTTTCCTCCTCCATGTCATCTGCTCCAAGAGGCTTTTACACATCCTGGCCGATGGAGCCTCAAGGTGGGCACCCAAACCCTAGTGCCCAAATACCTGGAAGGCAGTCTGTCACTGACAGAGCAGCCCCCATGGTATAGGACAGGGCTCTTAGGTGACAGGTGGGTCAGCTGATGTCTGCATGGGAGTCTTGTTGAGACCCAGGTCTCTGAGACGATTGTGTCAGAGATGGAGCCCAGAGCCAGCCCTGCTGTGGGGTCCATTCCTGCATCCTGGGGTCCCCTCACAGCTCCCCCACCCAGGTGCACACACCTTTCCCTGGGCAGCAGGAGCCAGGCGTCCTCAGGACCAGGCCAGGGGCCAGGCAGGACCTTGGGGGCCCCAGGGACCCAGCTCCAGCCCAGCCCCGGCATCACTGGGCTCTGCGAGAAGCCGACTGCCTCTCCTTGCCTTTCAGCACCGCCAGAGGAGCTGCCCAGTGGTCCCCTTGGCTGGACACTGGAGGCTGCAGAGCCTGGGCCGCTCCCCACACCAGGGAGGCCCGAGATGCTGGGTGAGGATTCTGCAGTGGGTCTCCCTGCTGCTCCCACCCTGCCCCAGGAGCACCGGGGCTCAGCACCCTGCAGCCAGGCCGTGGGAGGATCTGAGTGCTCCATCCCTGACGCCATGTTGGATCTGGAGCCATGGAAGATACAGGAGGCCTCCCCAGAGCCTGGGGTCCCAGGCCTCCTGCGAGGGCCCCTGGAGTGTCTGGGTGCCGCCTCTGTCACTCCCACCGCCCACAACTCTGGGAAGCAGCAGAGCCTGTCAGCAGCGGCGGCCCTGCCTGACCTGGTGGAGTATATGCTGGCTGTAGACCGCTGGCCCCCAGAGCGCCACATCCTGGAGGCGCTCTTAGAGCCTGGCAAGCCCACCATGGCCTCTCTGGGGCTCCCAGGACAGGGCCAGCCCTGTGGTCCCACCGAGGCTCCCTGCCCACACCCGACGGAGGTGCTAGAAGTTTCCATGCTGGAAGACTGGGAACAAGAAGAGGACTCCCCTGATGCCTGGGCCTCCAGCCTCTCCCTGGGCTCCTCCAAGTTCTCCCGCCCTGCGGAGAGAGCAGGGAAGCAGCAAGGGCTGTCGGGGTGGGGCTCCCTCCCTGACCTGGTGATCTACATGCTGGCCGCAGACCGCTGGCCTCCAGAGAGCAACATCCTGCAGGCACTCTTAGACCCCTGCAAGGCCACACTGGTTCCCCTCTGGACCAAGGGCCTGGGGGAGCCCCAAGACACTGTCTCCACTCCAGGGAGCCGTGATGCGGACATCTCCTGCTGTGGGCCCTTCTCCAGCGATGAGGAGTGGGGTGATGAGGAGGGCTCCCTGGAGCCGTGGGGTCCAGACCTGTCCCTCGGGACATCAGAGCCTCTGTGCTCAGCCCACATCTCAGGGGATGACCTCCACATGGCACAAGGAGCCAGCTTTCCTAAGCCTAGGGAGTCCTTGCCAGCTGGAGACCCTGGAACCCCAGAGAACAAAACCAAGTAGAACTGTGAGCCCCGCCCTTTTTGCCCTGGCCCGTGTTACACCAGCCCCACCTGTGTCCCCCAGAACTTGAGACAGGCCCGAGGACCCCTGCCCTGTGGCCCATGCAGACCATGTACTCAGGCAGTGGTGGGCGGAGCATCCCTAGGGCCAGGCCCATGGTGGGTTCATGGCCCCGAGTGCTGGCAGAGCCTGGTGGCCTCCTCCATGGTGAGGCTGGCACGCTGAGGACCACATCACCACCCTGCAAGTTAATGGAGCCTGCTTCCACACTTGTCCTCCTTTGACTTGGATCTTTAACAGTGCGGGTCCCTGATCCTTAGCAGCATCCCCTGGAATTATCTGGGGCTCAAAGTCAGGGACCCATGTATGCTTTTTACCCTCACCTCAATCGCCGAGGTCAAGACGAGTCCACGCTGTACATGGTTGCTGTCCACTGGGCCGGGCTGCATCCAGCACCCATCCCTCCTCTTAGAACATTCTCTGACTCCCTGGGGTCTGGGCATGCACTGAGTCACCAATTTGGTGGCCTGGGGTGGCAGTGAGAGTGTCTGGCCAACACATTGTGGAGATGGCAAAACCAGAGGTGCTGGTTGCCCTCAAACTCACAGGAATGCCCCAGGGTTCCCCCTGCCCCTTGCTGATGGAAATAGAATAAAGAGTTTGTTTCTGATGCGTTTGTTCCGTTCTTGTGGCCCCCCAAGGCCTGTCTGCAGAGGTTCCCAATGGGCCTCGTGCAAGGTAACAGACACTGTTGTCCCCAGCGTCAGCCAAAGCCTGGCCATCCAGTGACACCTGAGGGTCCCCCGTCCCAAGGCCTTTAAGACAGTTTGTGACACTGTGCACAGCACTGTGTGAGGTGTGAGGAAACTTCTGGCCTCCAAACTGGGCTTGTGAGGTCCAGCAACCCTTTCCCTCCGTGGGTCTGTCTTCTCCCTGCATTTCTTCCCCCTTCTCCATGAATCCAGTCCATCAGACCTGAAACTGGGACTGGCCGCAGAGGCCACCACAGCACACAGACCTAGGACCAGCAGGTCAGTCACCGGAGAAAGTCAAGGAGCCGTGATGGCCCCTGTGGGTGGCCGTGGGCATCGACCCTAAGGGCTAAGTACAGACACCTGAAGCCAGTCAGGCGGGCACTCTCTCTCTCTCCTGTTGGGGTCAGCCTCCGTTCTTCTGCCAACTCATCTTGGGCACGGGCGTGCTCTGGGGACAGGGACACAGGGTAAGGGCACGGGTTCCAACACTAGCAATTAGCCCCTCCCCTAGGTGGGGCTCCCAGCCTGGGCTACAAATGCCCTTGACCTCCAAGACCTACAGCTTCTTCCTCAACCCTCTACCTCACCAAAGGGAGCCAAACCCAGCTCATCTGAAGTCCCCAGGACCACCCTGGAGGGTCAAGTTCACTCCTAAGCATGGGTCTGGAAGGACCAGGACCTTGCAGGAGCCAGCTCTGGTTAAAGGCTTGACTACGTGTGTGTAACTCCAGCCTGGACTTGGGCTCATGTCAGTGGGAGTCCCACAAAGGGCCTAGGGCCACAAGTGCAGACTTGGTGCTCTCTGGAGATGAAAGCAGAGGCCAACATGGTGCTCTGTGGGAAGCCAGCTTTCTTGTCTAGTCTGGCCAATATTACCATGTAGCGTAGGCCACGATTGAGGGCAAGGGTCAGTCCAGTTCCCAAAGCCCATGGCCCGGTCATCCCCGCTCCCCCAGAGCACACCCTGGACCGCACCTATTTCATCTGCTCCCTGCATGGGGAATGGGGGAGCCAGATGGCTGCATCCAGGGTGGGCAGAGGGCGTGGGGAGCCTGCTCCAGGAGCAGCTGCTCTCCCTACCCTGCGTGCGCCCTGGGACCCTGAGCAGCAGCACTGCAGTGAGGAGTGAGCAGGCGGCTCACGGTCTTGTTGGATGCTCAGGAGGACTGGTTGGCACCTGAAGCCCTGCTGGTCCCCGTGCCCTGACTCCTTCTGCCTCGATCCTTCCTGTCCATGTGGTCAGCAGACCCGATCCCACATATGATCCCCTGCCCCTGCTGTGACTCCTGTGTGAGGCACGGTTCAGGGCCACCCCCCCACCCAGAACGGAGGCTTCTTGCAGCCAGCCCCTGCCTGTACCCCTTCATGTCCAGTCCTGGGTCCCTGACACAGGGTTCTTCTCTCCTGGGTGGGGGACCAGGCCCTGGCCCGGCTGGTGGATGCTCTGCATTCAGGGCCCCTCCCTGTCCACTTGCTGGAAAGCTGGTGTCCATCATGGAAGCAGCAGCGATTTGTCCTCACGGGAATAGATTCTGGGTAGATCTACAGACAGATGTGGATACGGGTGTAGACATGGAAACACAACTGTGGATATGGACGGGAATATGGATATACATGTGTATATGGACACAGATATATAGAGAGTTAGAGATACAGATTAGATACAGAAATGGATGCAGATACACAGGTAGACAAAGGTGTATAGATAGAGATTCAGGTTAGATAGAGACACACACACACATGTGGATACAGACCCAGCCACAGCTACAGGTACAGGCACAGAGGTTTCTCTTCCTTGTCTGTGATGCTTTCAGAAAAACAAGTGGTGGTCATAGACCCCATAGAACAATTCCTTAATCAAGGAATCACATTCATAACCAAAGAGGTGAAGCATGAGTCTTAAGTCCATGGGATTCAATGGTTCCACTTTTCAATCAATCACCTGGAAGTAGCTGCTCTGATGGAAGGGTTGAATGGACTTTCAAAACCTCTCATTGGGGCTGGAGCCACCGCCTGCAGTGTCAGCATCTGTATGGAGCACAGTTCCTAGCATTTCCACTTCCCATCCAGCTCTCTGCTGTGGCCTGGGATAGCAGTACAAGACGGCCCAAGTCCTTAGGCCCCTGCAACTTGTGGGAGACCTGGAAGAAGCTCTGGCTCCTAGCTTCCGATCTGCACAACTCCAGGCATTGGGGCCATCTGGAGAGTGCACCAGCAGATGGAAAACTTCTCTTTTCTTTCTCTTTCTCTCTCTGCCTTTCTGTAACTTTGCATTTCAAACAAATACATATATCTTTAAAAACATAAACAAAACCAAAAACTTCCCGTCCTCATGAACTGTGGGATAACAGCCTGGGGGTTGAGCTGCCTTTCACAGGTTGTGAGAGAATTTTTACTCAGGGATCCATCAATGGCACTCTCTCTCCAAAGCCAGACTGCAAAGGTTTGATAGTCAAGTTTGACAGAGGGACTGGCTTCTCTCACTAACTTTTTGGTTTTTGTTTTTAAGGCAAAGTTACACAGAGGGAGGGAGAGGCATAGATGGTGAGAGAGACAGACAGAACTTCCATCCTTTGGTTACTCCCCAAATGGCCACAACACACAGGACTGGGCCAGGCCAAAGCCAGGAGCCAGGAGTTTCTTCAGGTCTCCTGTGTGGGTGGCAGGAGTCCAAGCACTTGAGCCTCTTCCATTGCTTTCCCAGGCCATTCGCAGGGAGCTGGATCAGAAGTGGAGCAGCCAGGACACAGATACCCATTTGGGATGCTGGGATCGCAGGCAGTGGCCTTACCCACTACACACAACGCTGGCCCCTCCTCTCACTGCCACACTCAAGGACACAGTAAGTTTGTTGAGGCACCTCCTGCTCCTTCCAGTGTAGCAGTGAGAGCTATCAGAAAACAAACAAGACAGCAGCACCCTCCTGAGGACCAAGATCGTCCATGCTGAACCTTGGGGCCATTTTACTTGTGCAGCTTCCTAAGCAGCTGAGCTCCTGTCTCAGGGCAAAGAAAAGAGTGGACGAAGAAAAAACACCTGTGTCCTTAACAAAATACCTGGCCACGCCTTGGTGAACATGGGATGATCTCCCTCCCCGCCCACTCCGTGTGTGTGTGTGTGTGTGTGTGTGTGTCTGTCTGTCTGTCTGTCTGACTGCCTCTGCCTTTCAAGTACAAAATTGTAGTCCAAATTTTTGTATGGGTAAAGGACTTGAGTAAACATTTGTTCAAAGAAAAAACACAATGGACAGCAAACATGCTGGTATTCCCCTCTCTCTTCATGATATTTTGGTTCTTTTAATTTGAAAGGCAGAGGCAGTGAGAGATAGGAGAGGAAAGATGGAGAGAGATCTTCATCAGCTGGTTCAGTCCCCAAGTGCCCACAGAGCTGGGCCTGGCATAGAAGCCCACAACGCCTGCTGTGTTTACAGCAATGGTGGCAGGGGCCCACGTATGTAAACCATTCCTTCCTTGGTTGGCCATCCTCGGGAAGCAGGATTGGAAACAAGCAGCCAGGACTTGAACCCCCAGGCACTCCAATATGGGACATGGGCATCTGTAGCATCGGAATAGTTTGGCAGTCACCAGCCCCATTCATTTACAGAAGCACTCCACACTGGTGATTCACACGTCTCACTCTGGAAGACAGGAGCAGAAAGCCCTTTGCCTATTGTAAATTTTTGGTGGTCCAGCATTTACAGGTTTATGTCCAAGTCTACCTAATACCTCAAGGGCCCTGCCTCCTGGACGCTGGTAGTCCAGCGAACACGTCAACAAAAATGTAGACACTTTCCTATTGATGGTGGCTCTCTTCACCCCTCACTCTCTTGGATGATGGACCAACCTCCAGTCCAAGACAAACACACTGATGTGGTCCCTCAAGAACATTTATTCACTCCACTGCTGTCACAGTACACTTCTTCCCCTGGCCTCTGCCTCTCTCCACCAGAACAATCTCCAGCCTCCACAATCAGATGTGTGTTTGACCTGCAAATGCCTGCAGAGAACTCCTGGCTCCTTTTGTATCATGAGAATGGCTGGTTTTTTTAGAATCTTGATGCTGGCTGGGTCTCCCACGTCCCACTCCACGTGTTCTGCCTAGGGTGACTTCTCCAACACCTGCTTGGTCAGTAGTTCTGTCCAGAAAGTCACTTCCTTGTCTTTCAGCTTCTGGGCTGCCTGTGTGATGGCACCAATCTTCAGATACCCTTCCTTCTGGTCATATTCTGGCCAGTGGGGCAGCCCCTCCCCATTGGGGTTCCTGGGAACAGAATTAAATGGAAATTCCTCAAAGCTGCTCTGCAGTGCTAAAAGCCATCTGAGGCACTGAGGGGACCCCTCACTCTCAGATCTGCGAGACATGAGGAGCTCACCATCTCGTTGAATGACTATCGTTTTGGAGTTATTCCCTTGTAACAAAGTCAGGAATCTGATCACCCACACCTTAGATGCTACCCCTCTCAACAGGTATGAGCTTCCAATCCTCCCACCCTGCTCCATCTTGGTCACCAGCCTCACCCATTCCGAGCAAAGTTGGCCCAGAATTTCATCACCATTTGGCTGAGTTGGGTCTCCTCTTCTGAAGCACCCCCTGGGGACATCAAAGACAAGTCTTTGCTATTGAACATGTAGTCCATGAGCCAGCAGCATCCACACCACTTGGGAGCTTGTTAGAAATACACTCTTAGCCCTTATTCCACACCTGGTGAGCAAACTCCTGTATTTTAGCAAGATCTTCATTAATAGGTCTGCACTTTGAGAATCACTGTCTGAGCACTCATCAGTGAGCATGCAGCCAGCCCATCTCCCTCAGTGTTCTGTGCCCACCTGCCCAACTTACCCCCAGGGTGGCAACGTCAAACCTTTGTCTGCCCAGTGCCATTTGGATATATTTAACATCATTTGTGGACAACACAATTATCAACTTAGAAGCTAGCCTGCTAAAGATTTATCGAATTTCTAGTTCTTCCTGTGGTTGCTTGACAGAGCCAGACCTAATGATTTCCTCAGATTATAGAGCGCACAGGCTGGTCATTCTCCACCCCTGTTCTCCAGCAACTCATCCTTATGGGATGCTCCTTCTTGGGGCTTTTGTCCCAGTCAATGTGTATGTTGTATAAAGTGTATATATCTTACCCATTCATGTTTTCATAGTCTGAAAAATGGCAGAGTTGCAACTACCCTAAATAATCTCCCTACTGGGAGATGCCCAAGGACCCTTGTGTACCACAAGCAGCTGTATGGTAGGATGTAGGTGATAGACAATTGCTGAGAGTTAAGGTATGAAAGGCATCTGTAAAAACCTTTCTTTGAAATATTTTATGATTAAATATATTATAAATGAAAATATGAACTTGAGATAGAAGTAGATAGATCCTAGGTAGACAGATGCTATGTATGATTAGATGACAGGTGTATAGATGATATGTAGCTAGAAAGAAGCTCAGAGATAATAAAGCTGATTGAGGTCAGACTGGAATTTGGGCCAGATATTGGGAGAATGAATTAATGGATGGAAGGATGGGTGGAGGGATGGATGGATAATACACAGAAATAAAGACCAACAAATACACACTGGACACAATGCAAAATTAACCCCAGTTCTCACCATCTCTTCACTCACACTCACATTCTGATACTCTTGGGAGTTGGAAAGTCAAGTGGGTGTGTTCTCACCGTGGAGCAGAGACCCACAGGAGAGCCATCTCCTGTCATATTGTTGTTAGGCAGGATTCTGAGGGTGGCAATGGCTGAGGGCACATGAATACACATCCTCCTTCTTCATGTTAGACCAGGGGAGACAGAGAGACTTGCCCAAGGCCCCAAACCAAGCCTGGGACCCAGCTTTCCTAACTCCACACTCATAGCAAGCAAAGAGCTGTTACCTTTTAAAAAGGGAAACCCAAAGACAGAGTAAACCTCATCGCCATGGTCTGCTATCACTGTCTTAGGCTTCAAGTCCGATGAGAAGCTGGGACGGTACTGAAACTCATACATGTAGGTGGGGGCTCCGGCATCTGGAAGACACAGAGTGATGCACAGTTCATGTTGGCAGACACACACCTGGATGGTATCCACATCTCTAGTTTTCAGGAAACTCTGGATTATAAACAGTGCAGCCACATCAAAGTGTGGCCCTACAATAAGTCCTTGGTTATTAGCATGGTACAGAAACTGAAGGTCAGGGAAACACTTGGCATGCCCAGCTGGTTGAGCAGAAACTGGGATTTGAACCCAAATTGATTGAATGAATGAATATTGTAAGAATGAATGTTGAAATCCTGGTTCTATCCTTTAAATAAATATCATGAAAGGGACACTGTGTGAGTTCTCATAAACCCCTTTCACTCAGGATGAATACATAAACCTGAAACTCTACATTCATCCAGGTTACGCCGGGTGTATTTCATTGATAAACTAGTGTCCATGCATTTCGAGAATACCTACAACCTCACAGGTGCCTTCTCTGGGGCTGCTGCTGAGACTTTTCAGTATTTTTCTCAAGCATTCAGAGAGGAGTGAAGCAATCCACACTGCTGCTCTGAACACTAAGATCTGTAAATGCAGATCTAGGCAGAGGGGAACAACCTGTCTCCTGTATCTCAGGAGCCTCAGACTGGACTCTTCCTACTTCTGTCACCTCACAGAGCTGCTTCCTGCTGGGCCCAGGGAACGTTCTGGGATAAGGTGATACAGGGGTGGCAGAAAAGAGAAGGGGCCAGAGAAGCTGCCCTGTCTCTCTCCTGACCCCTCTCCTCTTATTCTTCGCTTCCCTCTCTTACCACCCAGGCCCTCTGTGCACATCCACAGATGTCAGTTGCCCTGTTTGGATCATCAAAGCCGCCAATCCCTGCTCCAGGAACAACTCATGGGCTACCCGAGCTGAGGAGCTCAGAGCTCTGCGTTGCTCATGCTGCCCACACAGAAGAGCCCCTAGGAGAGAAGGATCAGCCTCAGTCAGGCTGGTGGGGAAGTTTATGTTCCCCCCCGGGACAGGAATGAACTCGTAAATGTGATAACAGAAAAGAACAGAGACTCATTGGTAATTCCACCATGCAGAGAACACCACCTTGATATTTTAGTACATGTTTCTGTTATATATACAAGGGGATGATGGTGTATATGTTATTTTGTAACATATTCTAGCCATGTCTTCCTATCAGTAAATATTCATGCAAAAGTGGATGAGATAATAACAACAGGTATAAATCAACATGAACATGTGGAATAACTTTACAGTCACCCCCTCAGCCTCCACCACTGTGCCCTAGTTAGCAAGAACTGCTGTATGGAACAAGTGATCTTTCCAAGGTATACAACCCCCTTGGTTCACAGCTGGTTACAATCAAGCAGAACTTGCTGAAAGGAGGGTTAACCTTGCCTCTAGCATTTAATGATTTCAGAAAGGACTCAGAACCTAAGAATAGAGAAAGATCTTTTGTGAATGTGAGAATTTATTTTAGACAGAATGCTGCCCAAAAGTTTTATTTGTAAATTTTTTTGCCTAAAATATTAAATTTATAAAATCCCTGCAATCCTAAAATAACCCTTAAGTGGATCATAGGGCACACATTTCGTCATAACAATCTGGAGCTAGAGAAGCAGAGACAAGGATTGAACCAGTAATCAAATATCTGCAAATTTACATGTAAAGCGGTGTGCTTTATTTTTATTTTTTATCTAAGTATCCCAAGTGAGAAATTCAGTTAAGGAATTATATTCATAATCTGTATAGCAATTCTGCAATGTGTATTAACTGCCTTGAAATATTCTTATGTTCTAGTCAAGTAACTTCTCTTCTGAAAACCAATAAGCGATGTTAAGAAAATTACTAGAGATGTAGTTAAAGATTTATGTACACAAAGTGAAAGTGATGTTATCTGTAGCATCAGACTATAAGCAGACTCTGAGCAATCAGTCCAAATATCATGAGGGTAGGACTGGTAAAAATTAATGTACCCATTCCATGGAATAATGGATGTTTTAAAGGTTTATTTATTTGAAAGGCAGAGATCCAGAGAGATAAAGACAGATGAGATAGAGATAGATGCAGAGATAGATATGAGAGAGAGAGAGAGAGAGAGAGAGAGAGAGAGAGAGAGAGAGAAAGAGAGAGAGAAGCACTTCTAGCTGCTGGTTCATTTCCCAAATGGCCACAATAACCACAATAACCAGGGCTGAGACAGAATAAACAGGAGCCAGGAACTCCATCTGGATCTCCCATGTTGGTCACAAGGGCCCAGCACTTGGAAAATCATCCACTGCTCTCCCAGGCACGTTTGCAAGAAGCTAGATCAAAAACAGAGAAGCTGGGACAGGAACTGGCACTCTGATGGGGGATGCCAGCACCACAGGCATTGGTTTAATTCACTGAGCTACAATGACTGCCCCAATGGATGTTCTTGATGGACTTTAAGAAATATCCCTAATACACTATCTCTAAACAAACACATAATATAAAATTTATTTTTAAATTATATGTAAGGTATGAAAAATTATTAGCAGGAAATATAGAAAAAAGTTTATTGTGGATGCCTCAGTGAACATTATGAACAACATGCAGTTTCTTCTTTATTTCTTGTATTTTCAAAGCTTCTGCAATTGTAATATATTAATTTTCTTTGAGAAAAGTTCTTTGTATCAAAAACAGTGAGACAAATACCAAAGAGTGGTGGAAGCCTGTGTTCTGGAAACCACAGAGCAAACCTGGCCACAGGCACCGCCTCCTCCCCATCCTGGCACCACCCTCAGCGCCCCTCCTCTGGCCTTCCTGGTCCTGGAGAAACTCCTGGTCCCAGGATTGGCCCCCACTCCTGCCCTGCTCCTGTTAATTTAACAAACTAGATTTCAGCCAGCTGTGATGGGTCAACTTGACTAGATTATGGAATCCCTAAGAACTGGCAATGCCTTCTCTCTGCATTGTCTGGGAGGACATTTCCAAAGGAAATTGGCATGGGAGTCAGTGGACTAAGAGGTAGAAGACTGACTGCCAACGTGGGCAGGAGGCGTTCAACCAGCTGGGGCAGGCAATGTGCTTTCTCTCCTAGAGCTAGGACACTCTTCTCCTGTCCTTGGGCCACAAGACCCTGGGATCTCTGCCATTTGAATTCAGAGGCACACCAGGGGCCCCCAGGGTTTCAATGTTTCAGTCTCAGACTTGGAGCTATGCCATTGGTTTCCTTGGTTGTGAGGCCTCCATGATGGGACTGAGCCATGCCATTGTGATCCCAGGGTCTCCAGCTTGCAGAGTCTTACCCTGGGAATTCAATCCTGTGAGTCAATGCTCCTGTTAGGGTTTGGTGTTGTGGCTCACCAGATTAAGCCACCGCCAGCAACATCAGCATCCCATGTGTGCACTGGTTTGAGTCCCATCAGATCCACTTCTAAGCCTCTTCACTGCTAATGCTTTGAGAAAGCAGTGGATGTCGTCCAAATGCTTGGGTCTCCAAGCATCCACATGGGAGACCAATATGGAGTTCCTGATTCTTGGCTCCTTGCTTTGGCCTGGCTCAGCTCTGGCTTGGAGTCATTTGGAGAGTGAACCAGCAGATGGAAAATCAGAAGCCAGTAGGGTCAGTGTCTCTCCCCTATCCAACCCCTGGGACTCACCTCTGTGACAACGAGCTACAATCACAGATGGAACACCAAACAGTACATCTGCAACCAGTTCCAGGAACTTGTCTAACTTCTGGGCATTGCATTTCGTTTCTCCCAAATACTTCGCAGTGGCAACAGCAGTCAGTTCCATAGAGATGTTCTGAAATGGACCAAGAAAGTGACCACCTTCCCCTGGTGAGTAAGGAGGTTGCCCCAGCTAGTGAGGAATACTTGAGTCAGTGGCAAACCTTTTGAACCCTCTGCAACTCCCCCCTGGGGTGGTAAAGTGGGAGAAGCAGAAAAATGGGGTAGAACCCCAGAGCCAGTCTTTCTCATGCCATTTAATTAGTCTGTGATTTGGGGCAACCTCCTGCCATTTGTTGGGTCCCCACCAATTCTTATAATTCCCTAGACTCTTACAACAACGGGATAGGACTTCCACAAGAGTTCTGTGGCTGTCTTCTGGTCCAGCTTGCCTTCAGAGAGTGGATATCCCATCATCTGTTAAAAGGTGGGGGGTAAGTGTTTGTGAATCATCAGAAATTAACAGGAAAAATCACACTGACTAACCAACTAAGCCAATGCAGATGGAAGATCCTCTTTGTCAGACCTTGATGGATATGTGACTTTGATGAATTGGACAGAACCAAGAAATCAAATACCTTATATATATCCAGAAACTCATGGAGTACAGAGGATTGAAAATGCCCAGCAGAAGCTAGTGAGATCTTTGCTATATAAATATACACTTGCATATTCATCCAGCAAGAATCCCCAGAATAACCAGCCAGCCACAAAGGGAAGGTGGAGGAGAAGCCAGTATTGATGTTGAAGGCTCTTGGACAGAGGACACAGACCATACCTCCACCTATCTCAGATGACTGAGTAAACCCCAAATCCTACTGTTACAGCTTCAATCCTTTGGGCATCCTTCTGAAATGAGAACTCATGGCTCACAATGGCTCTGTCCAAACCTCACACTCAGAGACTTGACCCAATTTCAGCTTTAAGAAGCTAAAATCCATGGTCCTAGGAAGAACTTAGCCTCCCGTAACATGCCTGTCCAGGAAAACTCAATGCTGCCAGGAGAATCTGTTGTTTTCTCCAGCCAAACCCAGTGATAGGAGATATGCCCTTGCACCCTCTCTTACTGTACTTACTTTTTAAAGTTTACCATTGTAAACCCTTTGTCTGACTTATGAGATGTTTGGGTCTACCACCCAAACTGTTTCCTGCAGGAGATGAGAGCGAATTCTCATTTAAGTTTTTTGAAAACTCTTGGAAGTGTGAACACTCATGGAGATAACTGCTCATGTCTTCACCGTGTTTGTGAAAGGATGAATGCCTAACTCAACAGGGTCCTCGATTCACCTTATCCCAGTGCTTTTTATCTTCCATGTAAGAGAAACTCGTTTCTCCTGAAGATATTCATGAACACACATATTCAGATGGGCTAATCACATGGACTATCCACTTAGTACTCACTATCCTGGCCTTCCCTTCACACACCCCTGCTTTGAAACACCTCCAGCTTTTTGCTTCTAGAATTACAGTTCAGCTCATGCTTCATCTTCTCCCAATTGCAACTGTAGCACTCAATGAAACCAGTCCAGCTTCAACTAGGGTCCAACTCTCCTTATCATTGGCCCAAAATCCACTCTTCACTTCTAGAAGTCAATTTAAACTCAAGAAGAAGCAACTTTCTCTTTGTCTTTCTGCTGAGATGACCAAGAGGGAACACAATGTGCTGTTTCACGGGTACTCATGCGTAGCAGCCCACGTGAGAAGCCACTGGGTTTGGCCTGCACCACGGCTCACTAGGCTAATCCTCCACCCGCAGCGCTGACACACTGAGTTCTAGTCCCAGTCAGGGCGCCGGATTCTGTCCCGGTTGCCCCTCTTCCAATCCAGCTCTCTGCTATGGCCCGGGAGTGCAGTGGAGGTGGACCAAGTGCTTGGGCCCTGCACCTGCATGGGAGACCAGGAGAAGCACCTGGCTCCTGGCTTCGGATCAGCGCAATGCGCTGGCCGCAGCACACCAGCCGTGGCGGCCATTGGAGGGTGAACCAACGGCAAAAAGGAAAACCTTTCTCTCTGTCTCTCTCTTTCTCTCTCACTATCCACTCTGCCTGTCAAAAAAAAAGAGAGAGAGAGAGAGAGCGAGAAGACGCTGGGCAACAGGCTCTCCCCTCCTGGACTCCCAGAGTTCCTTTTCATTTCTAGGCATTCTTGGTTTTTCCATGTGAACAGTCATTATCTCTCTAGGGCTTCCCAGCATTGCTATTTCAGGATCTTTAACAAAAAATGCTAAGAGTGTTTGGTGAGAAGTGTTTCTAGGGCTAAACCACCCAGGGTGACTATCGAGCCACCCCAGAGAAAGCTTCTATGGCAATGTCAACTCTTGCCAACAGCAACAGCTGCCGTGGACCCAAATGGACCCAGAGAAGGAAGAGCTCTTGGGAACAGAGGTTGGAGAGTGGGTGGGCAGGTCTGTCTAAAAGATCTGCACATTCTCACCGTTGGAATAAACCAGCCAAACTCTTGCTTGTTGATTCCCACGATGTAGGGGACCCTGTTGAATCTCTTCTCTGCCAGAATCTCCTCAGGTGCCTTGGGCAGCAGCACCCCATCAATCACAGTGGTCAGGAAGGGGTAGCTCTAGGGCAGAAAGGACATTATATCTGTGGAGCCCTTCCCCACGTAACACCCACACTGTCCACTCTGCTATCTGAGGGCGAGGCTAGCAGCATAGACCTATGTGGCTGTGGACAGTGTTCTTGAAAGCTTAGAGTTGTAAGTAAAGGGGGTCTAAACTGTGTGGCCCCAGGAGGCAGAACTTAAACCATAGCGAGCACGGGTAATGTATCAGGGGTGGTGGTGGGGTGCAAACCTTCGCTCAATTTTTATATATACAAGATGAACATTCTTTAAATTATGTAGGATCAGAAGAGTTCTTGATTTGGCATTTTTTTTTATTTTGGAATATTTGCACATACATAAATAATGAAATATCTTGGAGAAGGAACAAAAAACTCACTTAGGTTTTATGCACACTTCATCCACATAGCCCTAGTTAATTTTATACATATATTTTTAGTGCACTTTTGTTTTGATTTCAACCTATCATATGAGCTCAGATGTGGAATTTTTCACTTGTTGACATCAGATCAGTGTTCAAATTTTCACATTTTGAACGTTTTAGATTTTGTATTAGGGATTGGGGTGCTCAACACCAGCCTGGTATAATATATGAACAGAGCCATATCAACTTACATCAATTTGAAGTCTGCCTATCTCCCTTCTTATCTATCACTGACTCTTGTTATCTCTGGTAGTTCTGCTCCACAGCAGTGCTAGGACACTGCAGCAGGGAACACTGAGCCATTGCTCCCAGGGAAAATCCAGGCTTAGGTGACTGAGAGCCTCGTCTCACAATTTATGAATGGGCCTAACTTTAAAGACTGTATTTAACGGAGAGTTCTGCTAGAGCTTCCAGCACCAGGCAGCGAGGACTTACCACGTCCAAGACCGGGCAATGTGCTTGTGCATTTCCTTGGTGTTGGTCTCACAATGATACTGCCCACTAGGCTTTTACATGTTCCCCACCATCTCATGAATCCATAACTTTGGCTGTTTTCTCATCCTTAACAAACAGGAGATGCTACTTCTGCAGTTTCCAGAAAGGCCTCATGTGCATGTGGAGGTTCCTTTTCCTTTTCTGGATGCCCTGCGCTGTCGGCGCCCTCACACTGCACTCACAGCCGACACGCTGTGACTCAGGCCTGAATCCCGGGTATGTAAGACGTGGATTTTCGCTATGAGGCACATCACTGCCCTCCTAAGCTTCGGAACACCAGATAGCACTTCAGCACTTCAATACAAGACTTAGGAGCCATGCTAAACTGGGAAATAATTTTAAAAAACTTGGATTGAAGGATGCAAAAACTTGGCACTACATAGATCACAGAGAAGACACTCAGCGTGGAAGGTAAAGGAAGATAGAGCATCACCATTTGACCTCAGAAGGGAACGTGCACATCACGTGACTCAAACGTCTGCCCTGCGCAAGCCTGTGAGTGACTTCCGCGGTGCTACAAGTGTCTCTAGGACAACAAATACATCTGAACAAGTAATTCACAAGTACAGAATCCATGATGAGCGAGGGCCAACTGTACTGTCTCTGTTTAACCAGGAGCTCCTACTGATGGATGGCTTGTTTTAAGGAAGTCCAAGCTCCCCATCATCCAAGGTGCCTATCCTGAGACTTGATTCCCTATCCGAGAGCATACGGTGAGTACACGAATCAGAGATGGACTCGTAGGGATAAGCGTCTTAATTTTAGGTTTTACCCTTGAAGAACATTATTTCCTGGGTCATAGATTGAATACGGCCTCAATCAAATGTCACCATCTGTGCAGCTGGTGCTGAGTAGTGTCTACAGCTCGTATTTACTTGTAAGAGTGTGGTTGTTAATAACATGCATTTTGGACTCAGACTACCCAGCTATGAAGCCTGGTTTTGTTACTCACTAGCTCCTCCTTTGGAAAAGTAACTTTATCTGGTTATGCCTCAGTTTTCTCATCTATGGGATGGGTAACTGCTATGGTTTAGATGCAGTTTGGAGTGCATGCTCCAAGGATCCACGTGGTGGAGTCTTGGCCCTTAGTGAGGTGGTGTTGGGAGATGGTGATTCTTTTAGAGGTTCTTAGGTGCTGAATTTTGAAGGGATCAAGATGGTTCTCATTGGACCCCGAGTTAGTCCTCTCTAGAGGGAGCTGTTAGAAGAGCAAGGCCCAGTCACGAGTTGCTCTCTGGCTTCCTGTCAGCAGTGTTCCTTGTTCCTCAACGTGCTCTTGGCATTGTGGTGCCACCCTCAGGTCTCCCCAGAGCTGAGCTGCTGGCAGCACCATGACCTTAAATGCCCAACACTGAGAGCTAAAAACCTGCTTTTCTTCATTACGTTACCGGCCCTAGGAATTTCCTTACAGTAACAAAAACAGACTAATACAGTCGTTGGGGAGATTAAATGGCTGAACACGTGTAAACAGTCATCATAGTACCCAGAAAGGGCTCAGTAAGGGTTAGATGTCACTCATTAGCAGTGTTAGGACAGATGCCCCACATAGACACCATCCCTAATTCCCACATCTCCAGCTCCAAGGTTCATCAGCACATTTCCACACCTGGGTACCCTATGGAAGTGGACAATTCTAGTGTTTGGGACCCTTTGTTTTCCTGGACCTATATCTGTACTGCAAAGACCAATGAATAATGAATCCATTCTGGCTGCCCACAGAAGTCCTAGAAAGAGAACTAGATCCAGGAGGACATGCAAAAATCCTAATCTAATCTGACTGACAGTAGAGAACGGGATCTGGGGGCAACTCCTGCTGCCTTAGAAAGGCTGTGCAGGCCTTAGAGGACAGCCCTGGGAGCTGACAAGAGAAGCACTTCTCTGGAGGGCAGACACAGTGCAGGTCACTGGAGCAGGTGCTTCTCATGTGTAGTGAGCTCTGGGGAATGACGGGCACTAACAGATGAAGAAAGGGGTGGAACTTTCCAAGTACTGGAAGTGACATGAGCAAAGGGCAGAGGTGTCATTATGCAAGTCTGGTCCCAGAAACTCCAAAGAACCTTGGACTTGAAGGTTAAACATGGGACAGGGACAAGAGAGAGTCAGAGAGTGGAGTGTGTTTTCTGCTCTATGGCTGGCACCCAGCAGACACTCAGACATGCTGGGAAGGACTAACGTGATGGAGGCAAGAAAGGGCAGGCTTTTAAGAAAGGAGTGACAGGCTCTCACCTGTATTCAATGAGCAACTCTGGCAGCACATGGGGCACAGGAGAAGGAAGGGAAAGTGGAAGGAGAATGCAGTAAAAGTCTGGGAAGGAGACAGTGAGGGCTGATCGTAGCAGCACCAGTGGGGGAAGAGTGAGCTCAGCAACAGGGAGAACCACAGTAATGGCCGCTGTCCACTCAGTGTTTGCAGTGGCTGCCCTGGCTGGGCCACTGACATAGCCTTGCTTAGATTGGAGAAGTTAGGGCACCTCCTCTCTCTCTCTCTCTTTCTCTCTCTCTTTCACCTTATGTCCTGTCCATCAGCAAACCCCAGCAGCAATTCATTCAAAAATGCCTAGACTCCAACCACTGCTCTCCAGCCAAGGCTACAGCCTGGTCTGAGCCAACAGCACTGCGCCTGGCTAAGTGCAGCACAGGGGCCTCCCAATGGTCTCTGCATCTGCTCTGTTCACTCCCCACAGTCAGTTTCCACAGAGTAGGCAGAAAGAACCTTGGAAATTCTAAGATCATCCACTCCTGGCTGAAAACCCCTACAGACTTCCCATCTGGCTCCATGTAGAAATCCAAATCCTTTAAATGACCGCCTCCTACCTTGCTCCTCCCATGACCTCTTTAACCTCAAGTCTGTCGTCTCTGCTAATTACTCTAATTCCTAGCATCTTGGCTTTGTGCCACAGGGACTTTGCACTTGCTCTTCCCTCTGCCTGGGATATTCTCCCTCCAGTTTTCCTGGCTTCTCCCCTTCCCCTACAGCTTGACTCAAATGTGACCTTCTCAGCCATTCATTCCCTGACTCTATGGATTAAATCCAAACCACTGGCAAGCTCTGTCCCACTTCCACTTTCTTCTCCTCCTTAATGCTGGCCATTATCAAACACACCACATATTTTATTTGTGTTTCTCTTGAACTCTCCCTGCTGGAATGGACATCTCCAAGAATCTTACCTGTTTTTTTGCTATTTTCCCAACTTCTAAATCAGATCCTGGTACATAGTAAGTGCCTGGTTTGCTGGATGAGTGAATGAATCTCGGTTAATCCTTGCAAGTCTTTTTAAGGGAAGTGCTCTGATCTCCAGGGAGGTATCAGGGAGATCAGCATTGTAAGAAAGATGTAAGGTGCTGCACCGCTGACATCACCAGAGCCTGGAAATCAACTGGGACAATGGACAAGATGGAAAGGATACTAATGCAGTTTCCTGGGTGCTGGGAGGAGCATGGGGTCCCTAGGACTGATTTTCTGCTCTCTCCCTGCACAGCTCATCAACCGTGTGCCTCCTGACCCGTCGTCCTCAACAAGGGCTCCCGAAGAAACCACTTATCCTGTTCTTTGCCTCCTCACAGTGGGAGGCTCCAGCTCAGCCTCCTCCCACAGGGACTTCTTAGGAAAGATAAATAAGAGGCTGAGTCCTCAGGATGTACAGTTTCTGCCT
The DNA here is from genome assembly GCA_949820135.1 of Sylvilagus floridanus. Lineage (NCBI taxonomy): Eukaryota > Metazoa > Chordata > Mammalia > Lagomorpha > Leporidae > Sylvilagus > Sylvilagus floridanus. The sequence goes on from OX463232.1 coordinate 55,159,283, forward strand.
GGGAGCCAGCAGGCAAGGGATGAATTCCAGTCTTGCTTCTGGTCATCCTGCTGTATTACCCAGGCAAGTCATCTCTTGAGTTACCCATCTCTAAACCTCAGCAACGTGCTCACACGGAGTGATAATGATTCCACAGTAGGGAAGCTTTTATTCAAGTCAATTGGAGCTTGAGGGTGTTTAGACTTGAAACTTATGATAAAGAAATCAAAGATCCTTACCTGTCTGGGGTCTCCAAGTAAATTGAGAGTGAAAAACTTCTGTGAAGACAAAGGCAGAGGATGTGATAAGAGAGCGGGGGGGGGGGGGGGAGGGAAAATATGGGGGGAAAGCCATTGTAATCCATAAGTCGTACCTTGGAAATTTATATCCTAAATAAAAGTTAAAAAATATATATATATAAAAAAAGAGAGCTTCCTGGGGGAACCCGATCATGTGGGCTGGACAGTTGAGAGTCAGCTGCTTCTCAGTGCCCCCCAGGCTGGTTGGCAGGATGTGAGTCTCCACTGGGCATGAGCAAAGGTCGAGGTGAAGGACAAGGGAGGGGCAGGCACCAGCAAGTGAAAGACAGTCCCTGGGGCTCTGGAGAGGTCATCTGCTATTTGTGTCTCCCTTCCTTTATAAGCTTGGTCCTCTTGTGCCACATGTAGAACAATGAAAATAGATGCATCTTTCTAGACATTAGAATTAACTGTAGTCCCCTCATTGGAGCTGACGGAGCTGATGAGCCAGAATCTATGTCCAGCATTACATTAGACACCACCCATAGTCATACAGGCAGAGCCCAGAGCTGCAGGCCTGCCCTGGGGGTGCAGGAGTGCTCTCAGTTGCTCAGGACACCAGTTTTCTTCTGAGCTCCTGGCCAGACCTTCCTGCACTAAGAACCAGTTCCCATTGGCTCTGGACTCTGTGTTCTCTGGGTATTTGTCTTCCTGAATATCCATCAGTCTTCAAATGCCACCCTCCCTGGGAAGCAGCCTGGCTGGCTATAATGAATTTATTCCCTCTCTATACTCTCAACTCAACCCGGTAAGTATGTTACGTTTCTCCTTGTATAGTTCTTGTGAGTACAGAATATGTCCTATTGACGTCTGGCTTACCATTCCTGATACTAACCCCTCTTCGGACACTTAGGATGGACAGATGAGGGGTGTATGGGTGGATGGATGGATGGGTTTTTAAATACATGCAGTGTGAGTCAATCAGATGTATACATGGATAGATGATAGCTAGAAGATAGGTGATGGATGGATCACTATTTTTGGTCAAATGCATGATGGATGAAGATATTTTGTGGCTAAATGATTCATGGATGATTATATATGGAAAATAGATTAATGAAACATTGTGGATGGAATGATATTAGAATGATAGAAGATATAAATGGATTGGGTTGACTCATCAGTGGATAGATGGATCACAAAATGGATGGATGGGTGGATGGGTGGAGGGATGGATGGATGATAAAGGAATGAGTGGATGGATGGGCATCCTAGAATGATAATTGAGGCAGAGTCTCAGAAATTCTAGATATCTGAGCTATTACTCAACTTGGTATAATTTATGCAGTTTCTAAACCAACAAAGATAATTTGTAACCCATTTCTGAAAATCTTTGCACTTAATTTCTCCAAACACAAAAATCGGGGTGTTTACTTTGGTGACTATGGAATGTTTATTTTTAACCAAGACATGTAAACATGAGAATGGAAAAATATTAACTTTGAAAAGGTGCAGAATCATTAAGTACTTTTCCCTCATATTATTATTTTTGGAATCTTTGGCATTTGAAGTATTTCACAATGATAAAGAAAAACAATGAAATTCTCTATTCTCATTTGGGCGCCGACACTGTCCCAGGTACTTTTTCCAGAGTAAGAAGACAGTGAAGGCTGAGGCCAAGGGCATGGGGAGGGGAGGCCTACCATTTTCCACGTTGCATTCAAGAGCTCATCCTCTGTCTTCTGGCGCAGACAGTGAACCAAGGCAGCCGAGGTGGTAGTGTTACAACCAGCTGCAACAGCGACTTGCTACAGAGATCAAGGTGAGAGCACAGTTCAAGTGTGATGTCCCTTCCATCCATTAATAAGCAAGTAGGAAATCCTATTCGAAGTCCAACTTCTGAAGGCAGTGAAAATACTCTAGACCAGCAGGTGTGGGCTCAGGGTCACAGAGTTTTGCTTCTATTACGAATCTGCATTGTGACATGAGCCAATTACACAATCTTTATGTCTCAATTACCTAATCTCTGTTAAATGGACACGATAATCTCAAAGCTGAATCAGAAGCAGTGCAGGTTGGAGGTGAAGAGGATGGAATCCGGAACTCCACTCCTTGGTTTCAAACCCTGCCTCCTATACTCCACTAGCCATTAATTAGGCTTCAGACAACTCCATTTCTTTGTGTCTTAATTTCTCCACTATAAATGGGGGGGGGTGGTGGCACTGTGATGCAGTGGGTTAACACCATGTCTTGAAGCACCGGCATCCCATATGGGCGCCAGTTTGAGACCCGGTTGCTCCACTTTCGATCCAGCTCTCTGCAATGGCCTGGGAAAGCAGTAGAAGATGGCTCAAATCCTTGGGTCCCTGCATCTGCATGGGAGACCCAGAAGAAGCCTCTGGCTCCTAGCTTCAGATTGGCGCAGCTCTGGCTGTTGCGACCAATTGGGGAGTGAACCAATGGATGGAAGACCTCTCTCTCTCTCTCTCTCTCTCTCTCTCTCTGCCTCTCCTCTCTGTAAAACTCTGATTTTCAAATAAATAAATCTTTAAAAAATAAAAAATAAATGGTGGAGATAATGATTGCACTTATTCTATAAGATGAAATATCTAGGTCACCATGTGACCTGCATACTGAACAGTGCAGAATTGTAGTACCCTATACAAGGCTATTAACACAAAGGCACTTAAGAAAGCACACAATGTGATATCAGTGTGAGCACTAGGGAAACAACATGTTGATCATCTTAAGGCATTCCAGTGTTCAACCAGAGGGGAGGGTGTTGATGGCTGGATGTGGCTCCATTGCGCCAGGGTCATGGTGAACATGCAGTCTGTTCCAGGGTGTGACCCAGAATCAATGCTCGAGGAAAAGAAATGATAAAGTGCAGGACTCCCTTAAGTTTGCAAATTCTGTTTACTAACAAAGACCAATCTCGTCCTTATCAATTCTTTTTCCTTAAAAAGCACTCCCTCTTCTTGGCTTACCCCTGGTCACATGGACACCCACTGGTACGGAAAAAGACTTCTGAGACAATTTTCCAAAATCCTAGCCATTCCCTCCCCTCCTGCTTATCAGTCCCTGTGGTGAGGATGCTGTACTCCCCCTCCACTAGCACCAGATTTCACAGCTCCACTGACATACTCCGTGTTGCTGGCTCTAACAGGTGTTCCTCAGCAGAGCCAGTTCAGTGACCATCCATTCCTCTGGCTTCCTTCCACTCTCCAGATAGTGACAAAACCCTTTCCATTGTCCTGTTCAGCATGATTCCTGCCAATGACTCCACCCCCAGCTCACTCCAGTTTCTCCTTGCTTCCTCTGCTCTGGCCTCATCAACTTTCTCTCACTCTCTTACATGCAAGATACTTCCTTCTGCCGCAGGAAGTATGCATATGATTTTCCCTCTGGAATCCTGGAATATTATTGGCTCACCACGTGGAATATCGCTCACTCTTTTGATCCTGACTCATTGGTCACTTTGAGAGCAAAACTCTACTAATGCCCTCTCCCAACTCCTGAACTAGATGCCACTTAATTAAGATTCTGTTGTTACATCTGACTCTGCTATTACCTCTGCATTTTTTCTGGACAGGCAGAGTTAGACAGTGAGAGAGAGCGAGACAGAGAGAAAGGTCTTCCTTCCGTTGGTTCACCCCCCAAATTGTTGCTACAGCTGGTGCGCAGCGCTGATCCAAAGCCAGGAGCCAGGTGCTTCTCCTGGTTTCCCATGCCAGTGCAGGGCCCGAGGACCTGGGCCATCCTCCACTGCCTTCCCGGACCACAGCAGAGAGTTGGACTGGAAGAGGAGCAACTGGAACAGAATCCAGCCCCCCAACCGGGACTGGAACTCGGGGCGCCAGTGCTGCAGGTGGAGGATTAGCCTAGTGAGCCATGGTGCTGGCTACCTCTACTGGTGTTAGTGGAGTGGTGAGTACAGCATCCTCACCACAGGGACTGATAAGCAGAAGGGGAGGGAATGGCTAGGATTTGTGAGAATTGTCTCAGAATTCTTTTCTGGTACCAGTGGGTATCCATGTGACCAAGGGTAAGCCAAGAAGAGGGAGTACTTTTTAACAAAAGAGAATTGATTAGAATGAGATTGGACTTAGTTAGTAAACAGGAGCCAGAATATTTAATAATTTACATGACTTTGTAGTCATTAATCTATCTCATTCAATGGAGTGGAATTTCATGAGGTCATTGCATGTGTGGCCCTATCAAAACTAACCATTGAATGATTGAATGAATCAGGGAGTGAATTCCCCCATCATAGGCCCTCATTGAAGATCTTCTCCAGGCCCCCAGCCTGCAAGTGCATCCAGTGAGACTGAGTCTTGGAGGAGTTGTGAACTACTCACAGGCACTGCCCACTGTGCAGCTTGGCTCACTGTGAGGAGCTCACTCTGGCAGTTCCAGTCATGAACATGAATCTCAGCTCACCCTTGATAATAAATCACTCCCACTTCCCACTTTTTGCCTGGTTTGCTTTGTTGTAGAATTAGAATGTAGAGAGAGTTGTCTCTTTGTCCTACCTGCTCAGCCATTCTCATTTCAGAAAGATTCCTGAGGATGTAGGAGAGCAGAGCAAAGAAGGCAGGAGCTGTCCAGGGTGAGACCTACCTTAGCAGCTGGCTTGATGTCCTTCCTGAATAGACAAGGAGTGAGAGCCACACCACTCTCAGAAATGGCCCGGTGGAAGAGGTTCTTGGCCAGGGAAGATAAAACCTGGGAAAGGGAGAGTTCATACTCAGGGGAAGATTCAGAGTGATGTTTGCTCTTCAGGGCGTCCTCTACCTGCAGCCCTGTGCTGGCCCATTGCCCTGAAGGCACTGGGGTCCAAACCTCCTCACCTGGCCTGGCCTGTTTCCCTAGCTCCCTTGGGCTGAGCTTCCTCAAGAGAATCTTAGCAGAATGGATTCAGAAAAAAAAAGCAAGGGACACTAAGAGTTGGAATCAGTTCTGTACACTAAGAATGTGTAGTACCTGCACACTGTGATAATTGGAGTATGTAAAAGACAACTTGGGAATTCCTAGTTACAAATTCTGACTAAGAATTCATCTCAAAAATACTAAGAATTCGGGGCCAGCACCATAGCACACTAGGTTAATCCTCTGCCTGCCATGCCAGCATCCCATGTGGGTACCGGTTCTAGTCCCGGTTGCTCCTCTTCCAGTCTAGCTCTCTGCTGTGGCCTAGGAAAGCAGTAGAGGATGGCCCAAGTGTTTGGGCTCCCACACCCACGTGGGAGACCAGGAAGAAGCACCTGGCTTCTGGTTTCGGGTTGGCCCAGCTCCGACCATTGTGGCCATTTGGGGAATGAACCAACGGACAGAAGACCTTTCTCTCTTTCTCACCCTCTCACTGTCTGTAACTCTACCTGTCAAATAAATAAATAAAATATTTAAAAAAAATACTAAGAATTCAATACTAAGAATTCATCTTGAAAATGTTCATGCTGTCTATATTAGTAAAAATTGAAAATAACCCAAGATTCCAATATTATGACATTAAGTTAATAAATGTTTTTTTTCATTCTTACCATGAAATCCTATATAATCATAAAGGAAATATTATACATGAGTTTTTATGTTTGTGGCAGTATTTATGTTAGAATGTAGTATTGAGGGAAGATATTACATAAAGAAGATGAATGGTGGAGGAAGGGGAAACAGATAAATGCTAACATGCAAAATCAGTAGAGATAGATGATGGATAGATAGATGATAGATAAAAAGCTGATAGAGGACAGATAGATAGATAATAGTCATGGAAGAAGGACTAGGAAAATGTGTGTCAAATATTCACAGGGATTCTCCTTGGGTAGTAGGATTGTAGGTGACTTTTTTCTTCTTTGGGTTTACTCATGTTGTCTCTTTCCCTACACCCTAAAAATATAAAAAATATTTCCTTTTGAGTATGCGACTCTGAAACCAACATATTTTTGAAAAATCACAGTAACAGAACCGGCCCCATGAGTATGAGACATTTAGAAGGTCTCCTGCAGCTCCCAGCACCTTCTTTTTCCCTCAGCAACTCCCCAGCCTCATTTGCCCCACCAGCAAGATATCACACGCCCCCTGGCTGTGTCTGTGTCCCCCATGGCCTGTGTCATTTCCCTCTGCCCTGTATTCCATCTCTCTTATCTGCTTCTCCCCTTCCAGATCACTTCATACTCCAGCCCCAGAGCTGGCTATGATCTCTCTTGGGTGTGTACCAGCCAGCAGACCACTTCAGAGGAAGCCCCCCGCCTGCTCTTTGTGGCTGAATCCCCTTAACATATAGATCTGGCTTCCAGCCCAACAATAATCTTCTGCGCACCACTTGTCCTGGACCCATGTTTTTCATAAGTTATGCCCACTCTTCTTTCCAACAGAAGTGAGGTGAGTCTCAATGTCGAAATGATTAGAAACGAGAGAGGACTCGACCAAGTTAGATGTGGAGGAACGTCACTGCTGTAGCCTTCAGGTGGAGACTCATGCCTCCAGCGCCTGAAGGTGAATGCTGAGCTTTCGGTTGGCCAAGGAGAGTTTGGTACTTAGCTCCCCATCATCTGATGCTGTGTAGTGAGCATGGTGTGCTTGAATATAGATCTTGTAAGCAAAGTTTGCTTTGTATGGGCTTGCTGGGCTTGAAGGGGCTCCATCAGTAATCATATCATGCCCGGGAGGGGGTTGCTGCCAGGAACACTTACAAGAACAGAGACACTTTGACCTCCTGCTGACTCTCCAAAGATGGTCACAGAGCCTGGGTTCCCTCCAAAGTTGGCAATGTTGTCCTGGACCCAGCGCAGTGCAGCCACCTGGTCCCAGTGACCCCAGTTCCCTCGGCTGTGCTCATCTCCTGTGCTGTAAAACAACAGGATGGGAATGGGAGGAAGAGTAGTCATGGCCAGAAACCAGATCACATAAGGAATAGGGGCTTGCCATGATTTAGATGTGTTTATTTCCCCAAGGGATCCTGTGCTAGAGATTTAGTCTTCAGTGTGACAATCTATTGGAATATTGTAAAACCTGTAATAAGTGGAACCAAGTGAGTGGGTTGTTGGTATTCTGTCCTTGGAAGTAACCAATATAATTCTTTCAGGACCCTTGTTGTCATCAGAGGGCTTTCAGAAGAGTAAGACTGTCCCTTACCCATTCCCTTACCCATTCTCTGGCTTTATATCTCATCTTGCGATCCCCTGCCATGATGCCATTTGCTATGATGTAATTTAGCCAAGGGAACCCTCACCAGAGCCAATGCAATGCTGTTTGAAATTTCAGGCTCCAGAACTATGAGCTAAAGAAAACATTCTTCAGGTCTGGCGCTGTGGTGTAGCAGGTAAAGCCGCCGCCTGCAGTGCCAGCAACCCATATGGAGCCAGTTCAAGTCCTGGCTGCTCCACTTCCCGTCCAGCTCTCTGCTACAGGCTGAGAAAGCAGTGGAAGATGCACCAAGTCCTTGGGCCTCTGCACCCATGTGAGGGACCTGGAGGAAGCTCCAGGCTCCTGGATTTGGATTAGCACAGCTCTGGCTGTTGCAGCTATCTGGGGAGTGTACTAGTGGATGGAAGACCCCTCCCCCCTCTCTTTCTGCCTCTCTGTAACTGTGCCATTCAAATAAGAAAATAGAAAAAAAGAAACCATTCTTTTTATAAAGTACTTGGTCTCAAGTATTTTGTGAGAGTCACAGAGAAAGTTATTACAGAAAGTTGGTACCAAGGAGTGGAATCATTGCTACAACTATGTGTGAAAGCACAGAAGAGCATTTTCAAGTGGGTCAGGACAGAACTTGGAAGAGCTGGGAGGAGCAGGCTAGAAGAGCCTAGAATGAAGTAGAGGGCGGGAGAAAGGTGGTTTGGTATGGGTTCAGAAGATGATGACATTTGGGGAACTGGGCTCTTATGGAAATGAATATCTGATGGGAAATGGGAGTAAAAGTGACCTATTACACCACTGTGAAGAACTTGGCTGAATCTACTCTGTGCTCTAGGATCTTATTGGAGATTCAATTTAAAAATGATGGACCAATCGCTTGGCAGAACAGCAAATCATTCAGGGTGCAGCATGGGTATTATTTGCCTCTTGCAGTGAGAGCAAAGGGAAGCAGAGTGGAAGTTACCATGAATGACAACCACCAGAACCATTGATAAAAGCCTTAAGAGTATCTCAGAAATCTTCCAGGTTGCCTCTCCCATCACAGGTCCAGATGCCTGTCAGTGCTCATTGGTGTCAAGGAAAGGGCCCATGGTGCACCTCGTGGGATGGCTGCCTGGGACCACCTCAGGATTCTGTTTTTTCTGAAACGGCTTCAGACGCAGTTCAATGAGGCTCAGGCATGGTTTGCTGGTTTTGCAGGCGGGTGAAATGCAAGAGTTATGAGGTCATGGCAGCTTCCACCAAGATTTCAAAGAAGACCTTGAGAGGCAAAGCAGAAGTATGCCATAGACTGCAAAGATTCCCAACTAGAATGTCTAGAGGAGTCACTAGAAAGTTGCCACAGTTGGGACCCCAAAAAGGTAGAGACACTGGCAACGTGCGACACTGGTCTGGGACAGCTTTAGACAGTAACAGGTAGTGCAAGAGACCAACCACTACGCTGCAACCAGTGAAGTCCTTAGCTGCCCCTGAAGCCCTCCCCACCACCACCACAGCATGCACAAAAGGCTGGAGCCAGAGCTTTTAAGACTTAATATATACCTGCTGACTTCTGGTCTTGCTATGAGTCTATTTTGACTTCCCTATTTCTCCCATTTAGAATAGAAGCTTTTATCATTTCCTTGTGCCATCATTTTGTCTTGGAAGGATCTAACTTCTTTATTTTACAGGGTCTCATGGATGAAAGAGTTGGTCTTGAGCCTCAAACGAGACTTTGGACTTGGACTTCTGAGTGATGCTGGAACAATTTAAGGCTTTTGGACTATTAAGGATGCAATGGCTAGTTTGCACTGTGAGAATGATAATGAACCTTGGGAGCCAAGAGCAGAATGCTGTGGTTTCAATGTAGTTTGCAGGACAAGCGTTCATGTGTGGGAAGCTTGGTCCCTAACAGTGACATGTAGAGGTGGTGAGACCATTAAGAGGTGGGGGACAATCTGTGAGGTCATTAGAGGCATAGCTTCAGAAAGGCTTAAAGTATTTCTCATGGGAGCCTGGTTAGCCACCCCCGCCCTGGATTCCTGTGTCATTGTGTGATTTCCCACAGGTGCCCATCAAGGTATACTTTGCTGTGATGCCATGCAATCAATGGAGCACTCACCAGAGCCAGTACTGTGCTGTTTGAAACTGCAGCCTCCAAACTCGTGAGCTAAATAGACCATTTTGCTTTAGAAGTTATACAACCTGAGGTATCTTGTTGCAGCTGAGCTGTAGGGAAGCCTTAAGAATAAGGTTGGGCGCTAGCATCCCTGACACAGGGGTCTTCACCCACCTCCCAATCCCACAGCGCCTCTGTGTAGGGCTCCACATTCATTCACCTGGATACTGTACATTGAGCATCTTCTATGTGTCCAACAGAGTTCTCAGAGTTAGAACTCGTCTAAGAGTAAAACGGGAAAGACTCCCACTACTGAGCTCATACTACAGACCACAAAACAACGATAAATACAGAATATAATGACAGGTCATGAAACTTTTTCACGAGAAAACAAACCAGGCTGAGGAAAATCAGGGATGGGCAGCAGGGTGTTATTTCAGATCCCAAGATGAGGGCAGATAACCTAGAGACAGCCATGCTCTACGTTCTTCCCCTTGGGGAGTGGAACTCCTACACGTGCCCACCCAGCAGCTGTCTCAGGGGCAGTTGTTCTGGGTCAGATGCGCTCAGAAAATGCTCAGATGCAGGAGAACTGGTTCCTGTCCCCATGGAAACCTGAAGGAGAAGGAAGGCTTTAGCCATGATTCCTGCGTGTATCGGACTCCAACAGGAAATGAGTTTAGTGGTCACCACTACCTCTCCAGGGAGCGTTGTTCCCTGGGTCAGATTCTCTGATAACTTCCCACCTGCACCCACCCATTACTTCTCACACAAGTGTTCACTAAGCTCCTTCTGTAAGTCTACCCTTTCCTTTCCCTGCCTTGAGGAGTGTGTGAATGCCTAACTGCTATGTTGCTTGCTAACGATCATCAAAGAGGAATGCAACATGCTGGGATCATATAGGTAGAGATGAGTGTTTCCCAGGAGGTAACATGTGGTGGGCCTTGCAGGGTGAATAGGAGTGGGTCAGGTAGATTAGGCATTCCAGGCAGTAGTAAAAATATGTTTAAAACTCAGAAGCAATTGAAGCAGAGTTTGTGCACAATGAGAAGGTGGGTGGAGCCCAGTTATGAAGGGACTTGGGTGCCTCAACAAGAAGGGTCTTGTGGAGGGCTAACAGGACCTGAGCTGGGTCCTAGCACTCTCACTGTGGGACCACTACACACGAGGAGAGTCCAGTATCTTACCTGAGGAATCCCCAGATGCCCAAGCGGTATTGAATGGTCACCACCACCATGTTCTCACGTGCAGAGAGGGCCAGGCCATCATAGATGGATGCCCCACCTGACAGTAACCCACCTCCATGGATCCACACCATCACCTGGTCGGGGAGGAAGAAGACACACGGGTTACAGGAAACAGAGCTTAAGAGGTTACCTGTTTGATGACCCACCTCTTGGCTTTGACTCAGGGTGGTTGTTACCCAACATCCACCAGAGTCCAGCAAAGTTTGAACAAGCAGTCTCCCTCCTCTGCAGCTCCCCCAGCTGGGGCCAAGGCCAACACACCACTCAGAGCACCTTGGCGACCTCTGCCTTTCTCTGCAGCCCTAAATGCCACCTCCTCCCAAGGCTCTTGAGGCCGTCAGTGTCATGATGGGAATAGAAAAAGTCCAGGATGTCAGGTTCTGCCCTACGCTTCTGCCATCCTCCTTGCTGGACCATCCATCCAGCTCAACACACACTGGGTCAGCCCTTGCACTTCATCTCATTTAACTTTTCTGGAGTGAATTAAATTTCTCTGCACATCAGTGATATCTCAAGGAACACACAGGCCCCTGAGATTTTCTCACCCTAATAAGCCTCCTCTCTGCCTCCTCTGTGTATCCAAGGTCCACAAAGGCAGGGGATGTGGGTTGAGAGTTCTGTGCTTCTCCTCCCCCAACCAGAACGGTCACCCACCCATATGGGGACACCAGCTACACAATAAAAGAATAAAGGATTGAAGTGGTGTGCAAACCTTTATCCCCTCCTTGTAGGGCCTTATAAAGCACGTGCAGGAACAGCTTGTAGCTCACTGTGGGCAGCAAGCCAGGGACGTTCCTGGGAGACTGGCTGGGTGCTGACAGCTGCCCACTTCCAGCAGACCTAATCTACTCTCTCCACCCAGCGACAGGCACCCTGCCCTGTCTCTGTCCCTTTGTTGATTTAGGTGATGCTGACTCATTGGCCCATTAGCTTGTGCCAAAGACACTTACAGAGGGAAAGGAGCCCTGAACAATCCCAGATATTTGAATGAAGGCAAAGAAAGGAAAGTCCTTCTAGCTCTGCCCTCTGTCGCTGGAGAGTGGCGTTGTCACAGATGGATTTTGGGGTATGGGGGAAAGACAACACACACTGTCTTCCCCAGTCTGTGTTAGAGAGCCCTGGTTTTGAAGATCAGAAGAGTGACTTTCTAGTTTTGCAACCCCACTGTGTGAGCTCCCCTCCCCTGCTTGGGCCTCAGTTTCTCTCTCTGTAAATAAAGAATTGAAATGTTGGCTCTGATTCCTTTTGGCTTTAACTTTGTTGGAAACCATTTCTTAGCTACCCTGGATATCAGGTTCTTTTTTTAAAAGCTTTGTTTATTTATTTGAAAGTCAGAATTATCTAGAGAGAGAGGGAGAGAAAGAGAGGTCTTCCATCTGCTGGTTCACTTCCCAAATGACCACAACAGCCAGGGTTGAGTCAGACTGAAGCCAGGAGCTTCATCCCAGTCTCCCTCATAGGTGCAGGGGCCCAGCCATTTAGGCCATCTTCCATTGCTTTCCCAGGCACATTAGCAGGGAGCTGAATCGGATGTGGAGCAGCACCCATATGGGAAGCCAGCACTGCAGATGGTGACTTAACCCACTGCACCACAGCTCCGGCCCTGGATATCTTAACGTGGCAGGTAGGAGTAAGCATCCTTGTACTTTCATTAGCATGAGAGACTTAGAGAAATTAAGCTGTGCATGACAGGTGTGCTGCAAACAACCCCAGATCACCCTGTGTTACAAAGGCAAAGTTAACTATGGGAAATTTGTGTTCCCTGTGGCTGGAAGAAATCCTGAGACCCTTGGCCTGTGATACCCCCACCTCAAGTTTCCTTCTTCCCATTCTGGTCTTTAGTAGAAAGAAGCCTGAGACCTGAACTTCAAACACTGGACCTGGGATCCCCATGCTTACCGGCAGCCTGGTTTTCTTCGTCAAGTCCGCAGGAGTGTAGATATTCAGGTAAAGACAGTCTTCCGAATACACGAGAGAAATGTTCTCCAGTCTGTTAGCAAAGACTTCTGAGAGCACTGGCCCTGACCCTGTGATTTGGGAGCACCTGTTGAGGGAAAAAAAGAATCACTGAGGTGTAACCAGACCTGAGCAAGGTGACTTCTCAGTTCAGGCTAGGCTGGACTGGGAGGTGGAAGGCTGTAAGGGAGTTGCTATCACCAGACTTGAGATAAGGGATGAGTAGAAGGTTATATGGGGTGGTTCAGGGAGGTTTTTGCAAGTCACACAGGCCTCCAAAGACCCTGCACCACAAGAAGGCCTTGGCACCATTCTTTCCAGGACATTATGGACCAAGAAGAGGAGGATGCCCGTACACTGACCTTCCCTGGGAGATGCACTTCCTGCACCTCCAGAATGAGGCCCCGCTCTCTTCTCAGCTCCTCACAGTGGACTGCAGGGTGCCCATGGTTCCCCCCTAGCTGTAAGAGTTGTAGTCCATGCTAGACTTCTATAAACCATGAGGGTCACCCAGGTGACAGACACATACAGCCTGCAGCAGCAGGTCAGGGGTGACGTCTCCAAGGGACAACCTCAGGAGAGGTTCATTCCAGTCCCGTCTCTGCCACTAGTTCACTGGGTGACCTTAGATGAGCTCCTTTCCTACATTCAGTCTCAGATCTTTTTGAGGGGATTTCTCCAAAACCTGACAGAACCCAAGACCCAGGAGGGTAATTTCAAGAGCGCAGATTCACATTCAGCTGGCAGACCTGCTGACTGTGCTCCCATGTTCAAGCCCAGAAATGGCCCTCCTCTCCAAGGCGCTTGGTTATTACAGCTCTGTTCGGCCTGAGATGCAACAAGATCCTTGCCAATGAGTCTAGGAGGAATTGTGCACACCAGTGCTTCATCAGAGGGTCTTAACAGCCCACCAACAAAGGCCTTTCCTCCAGTTCCCCTTAGCTAAGGTCTCATCTGTGGACTGCTTACACAAGGACACAGAGCCTCATCTACATCCTGTGGCCTAGAAGTCTAAGCCTCCATGATGGACTCATCAGCTCGCAGCAGATCCAAGGCTACCCAGGCTGAGTATGGGCCCCACTTACTGCAGTCTGGGAACGCTCTCCTCTTGGGAGATACATGCCTATTTGAGACGATACGATGGGCTCACCAGCCTCTGTCCCACCACAGACTCTCAGAGCATTAGAGCTGGCCCTTCCTTCTGTGATCAAGGAAATATCACAGGGGAAGGTGTACCTGTCTGAACCAACATGATGGCTCCACCAGCACCTATCTCCCAGCAGAACCCAGTGTCAGCTCCAGATTCTCTCTGTATTTAGGAAGCAGTCCTCCATGATGCAGAACTGCTGGGGACACACCCACCTGGCCAGTGAGCTGAGTCTGGACTCAGGTCTCCGACAAACTTTTCCACGTGGCCCAGGTTCCTGAGTTTTCCCAAGGTCCATGTGGGCTGGAGAGCTATGTCAACCTTCAAGACCTTGCGAGGCTTTTGGGAAACCTGGGATTAGAGACTCTGCAGTGCCAAGATGATTGCAGCGGTCATGGGCTCATGTGAGTTGTGACGTGTCATGTGACACAACAGTCAACTCACCGAAGATCTCCTGAAATGCTACTGATGAAGGACGAGCACAGACCAGATTGGGAACTCTGAGACGAGTTAGTCTCTCGGCATGCAGACATCAGCACACCCACAGCATCACGGATGTTCAGGGACACCAGCCCTCATGAAACAGACAAAATAAGATGCTGGAGACTGACATCAAAGTGATGGAGATGAATGATCAAACAGCTCAAACCAGCTCTTTTAAGGAAGCTCAATGAACTTCATGAAAAGCCAAAAAAAGAAAAATAATTCAAAATTCATCAGAGAAATTCGATTGATTGAAATATTAAAAAAACAGAAATCTACACACTAAAAAATACAATGAATAAAACATGTAATCCGGAGCATTAACAGCCAAGTTGACCAAATAAAAGAATCAATGAATTCAAAGACAAGCTATTTTAAAACACACAGAGCAGTAGCCAAGAAAAATACTGAGAAACATGATGTAAAACATTAAAAACAATTCTCTCTGAGTCATAGCATTGCACATGGTCTTAATTTCCCTATCTTTTTCCTCTGCATTTCCTACATTTTGGTAATGAGTATGTCTTATATTCTCCATCAGGAGGTAGCAACAGTGGACATTATTTTTTAAAGGAATGAAAGAAAGAAGGCAATCGGAAGAATCCTGGTCAGAAAGTCCTTGCCAAGGAGATGAGAGAAACTGGGATGGATGCATGGAGTGTCAGCGTCCTGGGTGTGTGGGGCTGGGGGAGGAGCTTTGAGTTTCATCCCCAGGAGATAAGGGTGACTGTGGCACACCAACCACTGCTCTGCATGTGACTGGGTAGCTGGACACATCCGGCAGTGAGAACTCGTCAAATCAAGCCCCCGTCCCTTCACTCATCCCACGGCACAATCATGCAGAGGTCCAGAGAGGAGAAAAGTAGGAGCATGACTCCTCAGCGCCCTCAGCTGGTCAAAGCTTTTATTCCCACACTCATCACAGTCTAAGGTATTACATGAGTCATTCCGTTTGTGCATTGCTTGGTATCTGTCTCCCCCTGCTGGAATGCAGGCTCCAGGAAGGGAGGGATCTTTGTTCTGTTCACCAGTGGATCTCAATAACCTAAACATGTCTAGCACATTAGGTGCTCCATACAAGTATGTTGAACCAAGGGATCTAGCATGCTGTGAGGTTTCTGGGATGCTCTTGGGGACCCTAGAACAAAGTGTAAGCCAACCAGAGGGTTGCCTTGACTCCTTCCTACAGCATCTCCCCTGAAAGATCCCAGTGCAGCCCCGTGCACAGCTTACATGGGAGGGTAGGAGGTGGTATTCTTCACGTGGCTCCATGGCTCTGCAGGCTGTGGTGGTGCAAACCTCAGGGATCCAAGAGGGGGTTTGGCGAAGGGGATTCCCAGGAAGACAGCCACGGGCTGTGCAACTCCTTCTAAGCTGACGAACTTCCCCAGGACTTTGCCATGCACGGTGTCCACCACAGGTGGTACAGATGGGTACCCTTGCCCTGATGGACATGGAGAGGAAGAGAGGACACATCAGAGGGGGGAGGTCTGACCTGGACTCCAGCTGGGTTTTTCCACATTGTAGGCAGATGACCTTGACTAAGTCAGCTAAATCCTCCAGGCCCGAGTTTCTCCTTGTGCAACTGAAGGATGAGGACTGCTTTAGGGAGCAAACTAGAATTGAGCATATGTAGGATCCATCCTAAGGTCAATGCCAGGAAGAGCTGTTGGCAAGGAACAGACGCTTCCGGAAACATCGACCCACTAGGACGCTGGTTCTGAACCACACGCTGGATGCACAATTGAGCAGGCATGTTGAATCTGGTGTGTGACCCCACGGAGGATGCCAGTGTGAGAGGTGAGAAAGAGGAAACTCAAGGACAGCGATGGTGAGGCTAGAAAAATCCATCGGAGGGGGGAGGAGAATGTCACCGCACCATGGAAGCCCAGCAAGGAGGGAGGAGGCTGGGTAGAGGGCTGAGTGCATCAAAGTGGAGTGGCAGGGTGGGGGAGTGGTGTCTGAGCCTGACCTGTAGGAGCCCGGTGATCACCTTCAGCAGGAGCCAGACTGCCCAGAGTGAAAAGTGGGCAGACGCTGTGGGAGGCAACGATAGGAACAACGGGAACGTGCACCTGCCGAACAGACACCATGTGCCCGATGTGCATTCCTGTCCATTAAATACTGCTTGAGAAAGCTTTGCTTGGGGCCGGCGCCATGGCTCACTTGGTTAATCCTCTGCCTGTGGCACTGGCATCCCATATGGGTGCCGGTTCTAGTCCCAGTTGCTCCTCTTCCAGTCCAGCTTTCTGCTGTAGCCTGGGAGGGCAGTGGAAGATGGTCTAAGTGCTTGGGCCCCTGCACCCCCATCGGAGACCAGATCAGCACAGCGCCAGCCGTGGCAGCCATTTGGGGAGTGAACCAATGGAAGGAAGCCCTTTCTCTCTGTCTCTCTCTCTCTCACTGTCTATAACTCTACCTGTCAAATAAAAAAAAAAAAAGTAAAAGAAAAAACCTTGCCAGCTAAGCATTAGCAAACCCATTTTACAGATGAGGAAACTGAGGACATGGCAGCAGGCTTTGTAAAGATGGGGACAAGAAGGCATTGCCTGGGGGTAATCAGGAGTAAAGAAAAGCTCGACGCCAAATTTGTGTCCCTTCTTGTTGTTCCCTTAGGCCAAGTCCCAGGCCTTTCACAGTGGCTCACCACCTAAAAGAAGATAAAAAATCCAAGATCAAATGAGGCCTGAGCTGTCAGGGCAGTGAGGGCTGGAACGCGGGCTCTGGATTCAGGAACCAGAGATAGACTGGGGACTGATGCTCCGGGAGGTGTCGGGCAGGTTCATGTCCCTCTGCGAGTCTCAGCTTCTCTGACTACAGGAGGGCACCCGTGTATTCCGAGGACACATGCTGCGCCCCTGTATTAACCGTTGTGTGGTTGATGCTTTGACCTTGCCGATCCTAGTGGAACTATGTTGCCCAGGATCCAACAGATCCAGTACTCACTCCCCGCCAGGCTCTCACACCCAGGCCACCACTCCCTGCCCATCACCCCAGAGCCAGGCGCCACACCACCAGGGCAGACCCTGTGCCCGAATCTCCAGAAATGACTCCCACCAGCCAGTCTTAGCCTGCTTGACCTCCTTGCTTCTTCCTTCCGGCGGAAACCGCAGCATAGGCTCTCACCCATACTCCCCACTTCCTCCTGACCCAGGGCTTGCCTGGGTCTTCCTCTTCCCGCCATGGTGAGACCGCCCTTCCCCCGCCCCAGCGGGGTCTGCAAGTGCAGATTACCTTCCAATGACTCTGTTGGCCTGACCGTTTCTCAAATTTTCTACCCACACGTGACATTCTAAGTCATTTTAAACCTTTATCCAAGACTCCAGACTTTCCTATTCTGCTGAGTCACTTAGCAGAATTCAGCTATGATGTGGACCAATGGTCAGCGGGAAGACAACCTGCACTCTCTTCCTTCCTGGTGTCTGTGCAGAATGGCCAGGCTGGCTGGCTCGGCGGCCCCAAGTCCAGAGGGCACTCACGGCGGCGGATCCAGACATGTCAGGGCGTTGCTCACCTTGGCCCAGGACAAAGATTTCCAAACATGCCCCCTGATGTTTGCATTTCACGACTCACCCCATGCTGTAGAGGCAGCCAGAGCAGTCAGGACCAGAGCACAGAGCCCCAACCTGGACGGCCCTGGGGGTTCTCTGTGTCCCTTTGAGGGGCTTTGCAGGTACTGCCCCTGAGCCTCCACATCCTCACCCCCACAGCTCCACGGGCTGATCATGAGGTGCCAGAAAAGCTCTCCTTCCAAAGACCTCCACGGACATCTGTGGAGAATCGAAGCCAGGCTCAATCACCGTTTACCCTCTTTTATCCTAAGAGACCAGAGCAAACTCTCAAGTTATGGAAGCTACACACTGGTCCAGCAAGTTCCTGCAGAAGGCTGCCTCCCCTGCAGGAGCCTAACCCCCCTGCACCACAAGCTTCCCAAAGGCTCCCACAGGGGAGCAGGTGCCTTTTGCTTAGGGACCCCCAGAACAAGCTTGACAAAGACTAGGCCCACTCGGTGCCCCACCGTGCTCAGCCACATTACTCTTAGCCTCCCTGAGCTTGAGTTCCACAGACTCCTAGGCTCTCAGGTTTGGAAGCAATCTTAAACCTCATCCAGTCCCTGCCCAGTGGCCAGCCTCCTGCTGCACACCTGCAGTGCCAGGAGCCCACAACCTTCCAAAGCAGGCAGCTTTGTGGGAAGAGCGTCCCATGGTCCCCAGACTTCATCATTCGTCCATTTGTCCATTCATCGTTCAGATGTTTAACAAAATTCCTGGCCCTTGACAGGTGAGTGTGCAAACGAGAAAAGAAAACACTGCAGGTCTCCACCACCATCGTGTGGCTTTTTCAGCAGTGGATTATGCCTTCTGTCTTTTAAAAAGGTCACACGGGAAAGGACAACGGCATATGTTACCGGTCTCCAATTTTAAACTATTTTGTGTGGCTTTCTTTTCCATCCAGGTTGTACACTGTCACATCATCAGCTCCCCACAGGCACGAGTGCAGGAAGCGTTTTTGCCCCTTTGTGATGCGGCCCTCTGCTGGACAGTAGGAGAACCACAGGTGAAGACTGGGTTTGTCCCCAAAGTTATGTTTGGTTTGATTTAATGATTCACATTCACAATTGTTTGAGAAAAAGAAGAAAAGGATAAAATAAGATTGCTTATAAAGTAGACAAAGTAAATTGTTTATTTTACATGTTCACAGTGAAGGACAAGCAGAGGTCTCCTGAAATCTGATATGCAGTCTCATTGCTGATATGAACTGATACAAGCTCTTCTGGAAATGGAAGTGTATTATGTAAGAGGAGTCATTTCAAAAACCCTGGACTTTGACCCCATCCTTCTGAAAGTCTGGATGCCAAAAATAATACTAAAGAAAGCGCTAATTTTCCAAATTGCTCATCAAATTCTGCTCAGCCTCAGATTAATGACTAAAGAGACGGACGCAGCCACGCCAGGCAGACATTGGAGCAGATGTTAGGGAGAGCTGCTGGGAACTTGGCACACACACAGGCCACACCGTTCAGATGCAGTGTTCCCTGAACAGGCTTGCGTCACTCGGAGACTGGAGACATGGATTCCAGGTCCCATCACGAAAATCCCACTTCAGCTGGCCTGGGGAGTGGCCCGGCTGTTGGAACTTTGGGAAAACCCTGCAGGCGACTCTTCCTACACCCCAATGGAAAACACTGAAGGAAGTGAAAAGAAAGAAGAAGAAAAAAAGAAGATGCCAGGTGGCATTGGTGGCATTCTTATCTGAATGTCAACTTCGCTCTCCAAAGCGGGTGATAGTGTCTAGAGAGGAAGAAGGAAGGAAGAGGACCTGATATCTGGGAACTGAGAGATGTGTTCTCCATGGCTGGACACTTGCCCAAAGTGAAGTCATATTTGAGAAAGCTTGGATCGTGAGTGGTACATAAGTAATACATGCAATGTCGTTTTGTCATTTCATCTGGTAGTATTTTTTTTAACAATGAGTTGAATGGTACTTTGTAGCTATTAGTTTTCCCAAATATCATTGCAGAACTTAGTCTTTGTCAGATGTCATTGGATTTCCAAATTGCTGACACGTGGCTTGGTCTCTGCTTATAGACCCATAAAGCACACCTCAGCCGATAATGAACGGGAGTTGGTGTATAAATAGCTAGGCTTCTTCACTCCCCTTCAGGAACGACACTGGGTTTGTTTTATGTCAGCTCCTGTTGGTCTCTGGGGGACTAAACGCCAGTGTCCACTAGGAAACCTTCTTGTAGCACGTCTGTATTTGCTGTCTTCCTTTCCTTGCCTCTCTTCCACACTTTTCTTTGGGGATTCCAGGGGTCACTCCCCAAAGTAATGATTGCTGTCAAATCTTTGTCTCAAGGACCACTTTGGGAGGGGGTACCAAACCCAAGACATCACAATGGACCCCTGATTCTGTCACTAGGTGCATGCACATTGAGGACCAGCCTGTCTTTGTTCCTTCTAATATTCCTTTATCTGACATGAATAAAACCATCCGAGTTTCTTTTTTCAGTACCCTATGTTATTGCCTTCCTTTCACTTTTATGTCTACTAATCTATGTCCTTATGTTTAAACTGCATTTCTGCCCAAGGTTGGTTTAGAAGTCAAGATTGATGATTATACCCACACACAGATCGAGAAATCGTGAGCAGTTACACACATAAGTGAGGTCCCTGGAAGAGCTGGGAAGGTGTCTCAAGTGGGTGCACATTGCTAGAGAGAGCGCAGACAAGCAGAGTGGTCGGGAGCTCTCAATAGGCTTAGGGATGGGCCATGGTAGATTTCTCCCCATTATGATTGACCACAGGCACCAAAGGAGGAAGCCCCCAGACTCTCTAATCAGCTTTTCCAGATAAGAGCCAAGTGTTGGCAAGGAAGGGGCAAGGATTAGCCGCACTGAGTCCTGCTTCTGTTTCAGCGAATCTGATGATCTCTTTTCACTGGTGTGTTCAAGGTATTTTAATCTTGTGCAATTATCGATATGGTCGGATTAAATTCTGTCATTTTAGGAGTAATTTCCACGTGTTCATGTGTTTTTTGTTATCTTTTTCCTGTTGGTCTGCTTGCTTTGGGACTTGGGATTTTTTTCATGACTTATTTTATCTCTGTTATTGGGTTATTACTTATAATACTTTAAAAAATCTTTAGGGGTTGTTTTGGGTATTCAATATACATCGTTGATTAATCACAAGGCACCTGAAAACAATAAACACCTATTGCATGAAGCACAAGGACCTCACCCCAGTGTGCTTTAAATGGCTGCCTTCCATCTGTTGTTCAATTTTTGTCCCAAATTTTGTTGTGATTTATGCTCTAGCTACAATTCGCTGGCACTCTTTTTACTTTAGACAATGATTGAAAAATTACTTTGAAATCTTACCTTTACCTTGATTTTAAAGATGTCCATAGATCTCCATTTCATCTCCATTTCATCTTTCCATAGATATTAATGCTTTGTTTTGGACCATATTTCTTCTTCTTGAAGAATTTTCTTTCCTGCAATGTGGGCATACCTATAAAAGCAAGAAATTAAAGGGGGGAAAGAAAGAAAGCAAAGAAGGAGGGGCATTCAAGGGAGGGAGGAAAGGAGTCAAGTATGGTTATCTTCTTGGAATTCTATCTATGGAATACATGAAATCTGTCATCTTTATATATTAATAAAAAATTAAAGAATTTCCAAATTGCTTGCTTGAAAGTTCTTTATATTTTTGAAAGATATTTTTCTGAGCAAGATGATGGAATAGTTACCTGTCACTCACATTCCTACCCCACCTTGCCCCCGAAATGGGACCACATTAAAGAATGCTCAACTGTATTCAGGCAGGAGTGACTGAGGAAGGACATGAGAGACAGCGGACAAGTGGTGAGGACCCTGTGGAGAGCAGAAGTCAATGCAGCACTGTGGAGAGGAGAATGAGGCCCCTGCCCCTGCCCCTGCCCCTGCCCCTGCCCCTGCCTCCCCTGCCAAGATTGGCTTGGAACCAGGACAGACCTTTACTCATGGGAGTGATAAGCCAGAGACCTCCACGAGTTCCCACCGCTGCTGTATACCATTTCACAGGGGACTCCCACAGCCTTCTCAGGCCCCAAACCCAGTTTGGTGAGTTTCTGAAGTTTATGTAGCTCTGTTGCTGGTACACTCCCAAGCCCGGTAGCTCAGCGCTATCCGGAAGCTAGATCCCACATCATTCCACCTCACTCTCAGGAATGGCTGCAGCACCCTGACCTTAGCTGCAGTAAAAATGGCCTTAGCCTCTTCAAGCCTCAGCCAGGCAGAAAGGTTGAGACCTTAGCTTTCAAACACACATGGCTTCCATCCCCCAGGCAATAGGCGATTCACACCGAGAGGAAGAGACGCAGTTGGCAACTCCTGTGTGCCTGGGCCTGGCTCAACAACCAGTCACATGTTGTCCCCCATCCTACAGGAGAGCCTGCTGCACAGCCAGCTGTTAGCATTCCCATACACCTGATCTCCCAGCCCAATAGTCATCCATGCAGGTCCCATGCCCAGGTGAGCCCACTTCCCACCTGGATAGCCTGCAGCACCCATGTGCACCTGAGCCTGGACTGACAGAATCTGCGTGAAGGCTTCCTTGTGATGAGCCTGCTTCACAGCCAGCTGGCCTGCAGCACCTGTGCCTGTCCACACCCACCCCTATATTGATACAGGCAGCCATCCAGGCCCAGCATAAACACGGCACGACGCATCAGTCAGACACCAGCAGCCTATGCCATTAATGCAACCATAGACTACACTGAGGAGGGTTACAGCTGAAGACACTTTATGGAGACCACACTATGGGGTCCACCTAAAATCTAAGTTAGCACACAACACCTGACAGGCGCATTCACACCCAGGAGTTGCTCAGTTTATATCAGATAAATCAGACTTTGAGTTAAAACTGTTAAAAACAGAAAAGGATCAGGGTTAAAAAATGGGAAATGCTGTGCTTCTTAGGAAAAACATTTAGGGGAGAAAACACCTCAAGTATGTCACTTCTCATCCTGTTCTTCCATCAGGTCTGTTACGGCCGCATTCTACACCCTAGTAAGTTTTAAATTGGCACATTTGTTGTTTCAGCAAGTTATGTAAAATGCTATAAATTGTGTATATGTTAAAAGAATAAGAAGAGATCTATACTTATGTTGTTTTGTATATTTAAATTTAAATGCTTAGCTTTATTTTTTGTAAAGTACAGCATACTCTTATATTTGTGCATAATCATATTGATCAGATGTTTAAAATTATTTCAAATACTTCATTAAAATAATTATTTTGTAAAAAACAAAAAGGAGGTCACAGCTTTATTGGCTAATCCTCCGCCTGCGGCACTGGCACACTGGGTTCTAGTCCAAGTCGGGGCTCCGGATTCTGTCCCGGTCGCCCCTCTTCCAGTCCAGCTCTCTGCTGTGGCCCAGGAGGCGGGGGGCAGTGGAGGATGGCCCATGTCCTTGGGCCCTGCACCCGCATGGGAGACCAGGAGAAGCACCTGGCTCCTGGCTTCGGATCAGCGAGGTGCGCTGGCTGCAGCAGCCATTGTGGGGTGAACCAACGGAAAAGGAAGACCTTTCTCTCTGTCTCTCTCTCTCACTGTCCACTCTGCCTGTCAAAAAAAAAAAAAATCCTAAGTATGACAGTATAAGCTGTACACAGAGAGAAGTTTATAGAAATAAATGCTTACATCAAAAAATACGGATTTCAAATTGACAACCTAATAATGCACCTCAAAGAAGTGAAAAGCAAGGACAAACCAAAGCCAAAATTGGTAGAATGAAAAACATAATAAAGATCAGAGAATAAATAAATAGAGACAAATAATACAAAAGATTAATAAAGCAAAGTTGATTTTTGTTTTGTTTTGGTTTGAGTGGGAACAACTACATACTTGTATTCCATGGAAGATATAAAATGGTGGCCTGTTGAGCAGAACTGAGTGTGATGTGCTTTAATTGAGAAGCTGTTTTACAAAGTCTTCACTATATCCTATGCCCTTTTTTAAAACTTTTAAAATTTATATAAAAGAGGGACCAGTGCTGTGGTGCCCATATGGGGTGTGTGTTCAAGTCCCAGCTGCTCCACTTCCAATTCAGCTCTCTGCTGTGGCCTGGGAAAGTGGTGGAAGATAGCCCAAGTGTTTGGGCTCCTGCACCCACTTGAGAGACCCAGAGGAGGCTCCTGGCTCCCGGCTTCAGATTGTCCCAGCTTCAGCCGTTGCAGCCCAGTTCACTGGGGAGTGAACTAGTGGATGGAAGACCTCTCTCTCTCTCTCTTCCTCTCTCCATCTGTAACTACCTCTCAAGTACATAAATAAATTTTTTTAAAATTTATATGAAGAACAAATTTCATGTATTTCTTATATACAGTTTAAAGAGCATAATGAGATTCTCACAGTACCCTCCCTCACTCCCACTCTCCCCCTTCCTTCTTTTACTTTTCTTTTAATTTTCACAATGACATACTTTCACTTTTCTTTATAATCACAAGTTTAACCTTCCACTAAATAAAGAAGTGGTAACCATCGTGAAAGATAAACAATCAACAAACTTTTTGCCAGATTTAAAAAAGACAAGACCCAAATAAACAGAGGTGGAAGCGAGATCACAACTGATATCATAGAAATCACAAAAGATCATATAGGGAGTATTAGGAACAATCAACCATTTACCAACAAACTGGAAAACCTGGAAGAAATGGATACATTCTTAAACACATACAAGCTAGCAAGGTTGTACCATAAATAAACAAAAAGTAAAAAAAAAAGACCAGCAATAAGCAACAAAAATTGAATCAGTAAAGAAAATTCTTCTGCAAAAGAAAAGCTCTAGACTAGGGCTTCACTGCTGAATTCTACAGAACCTTAAGAACTACTGTCAATAGTTCACAAACTATAGTTCACATTGGTGGGCACTGTGGCTCACTAGGCTATTCCTCTGCATGTGTAGCCAGGACCCCAGGGTTCTAGTCCCGATTGGGGTATCAGATGCTGTCCCGGTTGCTGTTTATCCAGTCCAGCTCTCTGCTGTGGCCCGGGAGTGCAGTGGAGGATGGCCCAAGTGCTTGGGCCCTGCACCCACATGGGAGACCAGGAGGAATCACCTGGCTCCTGGCCTCAGATCAGTGCAGCATGCCGGCCGTAGCGGCCACTTGGAGAGTGAACCAACAGAAAAAAAAAAGGAAGACCTTTCTCTCTCTCTCTCTCTCTCTCTCTCCCTCTCTCTCATTGTCTAACTCTGCCTGTCAAAAACAAAACAAAACAAAACTATAGTTCACAAACGATTTAAAAAATTTGAAATGGAGAGAATTCTTCCAAACTCATTCTAATAAGATTGTTTTCCTTTAACAAAAATCAGACCAGTATTCTTGATAAACACAGCTGCAAAAATCCACACCAAAGCAACTAGCAAACTGAATCTGACAGCACATAAAGAAGATGATACACCATGATCACGCGGTTCAAATAAGCAAATCAACATGTGATCTATTGCATCAACAGAATGAAGGACAGAATCCTATGATCATCGCAATAGGTGCAGAAGCAGCATTTGATAAGTCACCACTCTTTCATCATAAAACCCTCAATAAGTCAGGTATAAACAGAATGCACCTCAACATAATTAAGACGACACATATAAACCTACAGCTAACATCACACCGAATGTGGCAAAGCTGAAAGCATTTCCTCTAAGATCTGGAATAGCACAAGGACATCCACTTTCATCCCTGTTTCTCAGCTGTCCGGAAGTCCTGGACAGAGCAGTTAGGGAAGAGAAAGAAATAAAATAAAATAATATTAAATCAAATTAAATTAAAATGCAGAATATAAGATCAACATATAAAAAAATCAATGGTGTTTCTATACAACCATAATAAAGTAGCTGAAAAAATTAAAAGAAAGCAATCCCAATCACAATAGCTACCAAAAAAGCTAAATATCCAGGAAAAGACTTAAACAAGGAGAATAAAGAAATGTACAATGAAAATTATAAAATATTGATTATAAATTATAAAATAAAGATTGAAGAAGGCACTATAAATGAAAAGACATCTTATGTTCATAGATTGCAAGAATTAATATTGTTAAGATTTCATACTATCCAAAGTCATCAGCAGTCAATTCAATCCTTATAAAATATCAATGACATCCTTCACGGAATTGGAAAAAACCCTAAAATTCATGTGAAGCCATAAATATCACAAGTAGACAAAGCAATCATGAGCAAAATAGTGAGCCCTGTAGCATCACAATATTTAACTTTAAAACATACTACAGAGCTATGATAGTCACAATAGTATGAAATTGGCATAAAACACAGATATATACCAATGAAACAGATTAGTCAACCCAGAAATAAATCAATATGTTGATTTTTGAAAGGCAGTTTATTTATCTGAAAGACAGAGTGAAAACCACAGGTGAGGAAATGGATATCTTCCATCCCAAATGGCAGCAACCAGCAGGTCTGGACCAGCATGAGGCTAGGAATCGAGAACTCCATCCTGGTCTCCCCCACAGATGGCAGGGGTGAAAGCAGTTGGGCCATCATTCCCTGCCTTCCCAGGCATATTGTTCATCCATAAAACAGAATGATAGCCTGTCATTTGCGACAACATGGATCGAACTGGAAAATGTTATGTTAAGTGATCAAGCCACAGAAAGACAAATACAACATACTCTCACTTATGTGTGTATGCTAGAAAAAGTTGATTTAATTAAAGTAGAGAGTAGAATTGTGGTTAGTAAGACTGGGGGGTTTAAGTGGAAGGATGAGGGATAGAGTAGGTGGTTAAATGTACACAGGTACAACAGGAGAGGAAAATAGCTTCTAATGTTCTCTAACATAATAGGGTAACTATGCTTGTCAATCATTAGTATTTTTTTCAAAACAGTAGAGAAGATTTTGAGTGTTCATAGCACCAAGAAATGATAAATGTTTGAGATTATGGGTATATCAATTACCCTGATCAGATAATTACCCATTGTAGGCATGTACTCCATACATATATCCAATTATTCTGTTACTTGATTTTTTTAAGATTTATTTTTTATTTATTTGAAAGGCAGAGTTACAGAGAGAGGAGGAGGAGAGAGAGATATCATCTACCTGCTGGTTCACTCCTCAAATGGCCACAATAGCCAGGGCTGGTCAGGCCAAAGCTAGGAGCCTGGTGCTTCTTCCGGGTCTCCCACATGAGTGCAGGGGCCCAAGGACTTGGGCCATCTTCTGCTGCTTTCCCAGGTACATTATCAGGAATTTGGATCAGAAGTGGAGCAGCTGGGTCTCTAACTGGCACCTATATGGGATGCTGGTGTCACAGGCAGAGGCTTAACTTGCTAATGCTGGTCCCTGATACTTGAAATTTAAAAAAAAATATATTAAGAAAAATAATGTGCTAGAAAAAGAATTCCAGGGGCCAGCGCTGTGGTGCAGTGGATTAACACCCTGGCCTGAAGCGCCAGCATCCCATATGGGCACCAGTTCTAGTCCCGGCTGCTCCACTTCTGATGCAGCTTTCTGCTGTGGCCTGGGAAAGCAGTACAAGATGGCCCAAGTCCTTGGGCCCCTGCAACCACGTGGGAGACCTGGAAGAAGCTCCTGGCTCCTGGCTTCAGATCAGTGCAGCTCCAGCCGTTGCGACCAATTAGGGAGTGAACCAGCGGATGGAAGACCTCTCTCTCTCTCTCTCTCTCTCTGCCTCTCCTCTTCTGTGTAACTCTGACTTTCAAATCAATAAAAATAAATCTTAAAAAATGAAAAAGAATTCCAGAATTTCAATTTCAAATTGAAAGTTTTCTTTCAGTGCTTTAAGGAGGTCATTTTCTGGCTTGCATTGTTTTCCAATAAGAGCTCTGCTGTAATTATTTCATTTCTCTCTCTCTCTCTATATATATATATATACATATTATATATACATATATATGTTTATATATGTATTAGCCTTTTTCACGGGCTGCTTTTAATATGTTCTTATCAAATGTCTAGACATGTTTGTTGTTATTTAGTCCTGCTTGTAGTTTTCTGAACTTCTTGGATATGTGCTTTAATATCTTCCATTATTTTTGGAAAATTCTAGCTGTCATCTTTTTGTTTGTGGTGGAATGAGGAGGTGGAAAGGTCATGCTAAGATGGAGTTACTTGGCAACAACAGTGACCACTTTTTTGGATGCACATAGCCTGGAACGATTGTAAATAGTGAATTGTAAATAGTAAACAAAGTAGATGCCATCCTTATGATGGGACTTAAATTAATCTATTATATCAATAAGATATTTAACACAGAGCCAGACGTAGTGGTCCTAACACTATCACAATTAGAAATGTCGACATTGATGCAGGATAGCCCGTTCTTTCAAACGTCAATGATAAATTTCCCAGGACAGATTGACAATTACCCGCCAGTGGACAGGCTACTCCAGACGCTACAAACCTTATATCATGTAGGATCTCTGTCCTTAATGTGCTGTACAATGTGATTTAATGCTATAACTAGTACTCAAAGAGTATATTTCACTTTGTGTTGCTATGTGAGGGCAAATGGTTAAAATCTTTAATCAACACATACTAAACTGAGCTCTTGTATACAAAGAGAATTGAAAATGAATCTGGATGTGAATGAAAGGGGAGAGGGAGTGGGAAAGGGGGGATGGTAGCGGGGGAGGAGGGAAGATATGGGAGGGGAAGCCATTGTAATCCATAAGTTGTACCTTGGAAATTTATATTCTAAATAAAAGTTAAAAAAAAAAAAGAAATAGACTATCCAAAACATGCTTTCCCTGCTAATCAACCTATACCCATGGCACCATGTGCTTTTACGGACGCCAACAAGTCACTGTTTGGAACAGTGATCAAATCTTTAACAGAAAAAGATAAGATCCATGTAGAACCCCACGGGGGATCAGTACAGTTGGGAGAAATAAGAGCAATAGTCAAGGTTCTACTCCTTAGCCAAGATGGACTGGTAAATATATTCTCAGACAGCAAATACTCAGTACAGGTAGCAAAGATGATCCCTTTTGCAGTCTTTAACCTGACCAATAAGCCAATTGACCTGATGTTCACAACACTTAAAGAGCTAACTGAGAACAGAAGACACCCATGGTATATCTCACACGTAAGATCACATACTGGGTTACCTGGCTTTATTTTCCAAGGCAACAGAAAGGTTGATCATCTTATCTCCTGCAACTCAGCTTCCATTGGACACCTAGAACAAGCCTGTATTTTACACCAAAAATTTCATATGTCAGCAAGCAACATAAAATTGCTTTTCCCAGAGCTAACAATGAGCCAATACAAACACCTAGTGCACTCTTGCAAGAATTGTGCACCCCTCACCCCATAGGCCCACTGCAACAAGCAGGAGTGAGCCCGCGAGGCCTTGCCCCTAATAAGCTCTGGCAAGTGGACGTCACCCACATTAACTGCTTTGGTAAACTTCAGTTTGTCCATGTGGTGGTCGATACTTAATCAAAGGCTGTATGCTCTATTTGCAACAGCCCAATCCGTAGAAAAGGTTAGTAATGTGATAAATGCGGTTAAATCAGCCATACTGGTCCTTGGTGTCCCCTGGACCATAGACTGATAATGGGCCAGCGTATACATCACAGGAATTTAATTCCTTCCAGAAATCCTGGAACATACCGTCTGCCACAGGTATCCAATACAACCCACGGGAACAGGCAATCATTGAAAGAACTCATAGGATGATTAAAGATCTCTTACAAAGACAGAAAAACAATCATATGCCCCCAGACCCACAGCTTGCTTTGACTGAGGTCCTTTTCACTATCAATTTTCTTACTTTTGATTCCCAAGGGATCAGCCCAGCTTATAAACACTGGGGATCCTTTCCATCCCAGCCCCCAGCCCCTATGGTTAGGTGGAAAGACCCCCCAACAGGAGAATGGAGAGGACCACACCCTCTGCTCACCGAGGGCCAAGGATATGCTTGTGTCTTTCCAGAGAATGCGCAACAGCCCATTTGGGTTCCAGCCAGAAACGTCAAGCCTGCAACTGACAGCCAATCAGAACCAGCTGAACAAGACTAAGAATCCACCTTGTTAGTGAATGCACCTGCCCTATCATCCTACCCTGAGAAACTGCCCATAGCCACATCTGTTACTGTTTTATACCCCACTAGCTCTGGTCAGCCACTTGAACAGCCCACAGCCTGTGTGCAGTCACGCCACTCCTGATTACCATTGTTCCTCATTCCTACCCCTATCTGAGCAAGCACTCCTGTGGTCTCCTGTTTTGAGTGCTGGTTAGTCAATGACGGGTAAGATCCTCAGGGGGACAACCTAAGACAGGCACAGCTGCGTACGGAGACCACATGGAAACAGGGTCAACAATGGTATGGCCCAGAATCACGCCTCCCATTGCTGAAAAATAAACGAAAAGGGAGAAATGTGGTGGAATGAGGAGGTGAAAAGGTCATGCCAAGATGGCCACTGAGGTGAAAAGGTCATGCCAAGATGGCCACTAACAACAGAAACTGTCTGGCAACAGGTCGTGATTGGATGGTTTCAGAAACTGCCTGGCAACAAGAGCCTGACTGGCAACAGGCTGTGATTAGATGGCTTTGGAAACTGCCTGGCAACAGGCTGTAATTGGTTAGGGCATAGTCCACCCCTTGACCAACTGAAATAAACGAGTCTGTGGGCTGCTTGCCTCAGGCCTGCTTTCACCTGACTCCCGGGGTCTGTGTGGTGACTCCGTGCCTCTTGCCCCCACCACGCTCTTCCTCTCAGAATGAACCTTCTCAGAAGAAATTAACAGCAACACTAGTTGCACATAAATTGGTTCGTTAGGTATTGTCCCACAGCTCTTACATCCTCTGTCCTGTTTTTTTTTTTCTATTTTTCTATTCTTTTTTTCTACTTAGGTTGCATAATTTATGTCAACCTGTCTTCAAGTTCATCCATTCTTTCTTCAGTTGTGTCTAATCCACTGACAAACCTTTCAGTGATATTCATCATATCTTTTACTTCTAAGTTTTATCATGCTCATTGGCTTCTCTCTGATAGTTTTCTACTTCTCTGCTGAAATTACGTATCTGCTCATACAGGTTTCCATAGAGTTGCTTTAAATGCAAGTTTTTAGTTCTAACATTTAGGTTATCTTTGAATCTGGTTCTATTGATTGTTTCGTCTTTTATTAACAGACGTTTTCTTGCTTTTGTTTTGTGTTTGAAATTTTGAATCCAATGTTGGGCATCATGTTTAGGAAAGAAACTCAAGTAAATGGTATCCATGACTGGGAATGGGCATGCCTTTTCTTCTCTTAGACTGATCTTACAGTGTGTGTGTGTGTGTGTGTGTGTGTGTGTGTGTGTTGAGGAAATCAAGTCAATCTTGTCAGGAGGTGAACAGAGCTTTGGTTTTCCTGTTGCTATACTGACCTGAAGTGCTTCACCTGATTCCAATTATTCCCGTGCTATCTTGTTTTTGTGTTTGTTCTAGTGTGCATGTATGACAGTCTTTTGAAATATATTCCTGCTGTCTTGTTACACTCTCAGCTATAGGTTTGTCCTGTGCACCTGCCATTCAGAGGTCAGCTTCTACACACTTTTATCTTCACCCCATGGTATGTGTTTGGTGATCTGGGAGTGGTTTCACTCCATCCTGTCAACCCTCAAGCTTATGGAGGTTCTATATTCCCTAGTCTTGCAGGTTTGGATTTCTAAATGATATTCCCACTCATCTTGATCCAGGGGAGTTTCCTATCCCACAGCCTAGGGCATGAGAGTTTTCTATTCTTTCAACAGTGCCCTGTGGGAAACATTTGCTGCCCTTTCCCCAGAGCTTAAGGACTCTGGTACTTGGAACAGTAGTCTGAGAAGCATTTGTACCTACACCCCTGATGCAGGCTTCCTCTGCTCTTACTACCTGCTCCCAATCTTTCTCATAAACGCCTAATAAAGATACATGGAGAAGATTATTATGGGTATAAATTACCACCATGGGTTTGTGGTTTCCAGGGAGTCTGTATTCTTATACTATCCCACACTTGGCTCTTAGGAGTTGGTTCACCTTTTCAGAGTAATTCTACTCAAATGTATGATGATGCTGCCTTCCCCCTGTGGGTGGAACGTGAGCCAATATTCACACTATATCTATCCTGTAAAGTGCCCATCTTTCCTTAGATTTTAGACAATCATTTGGCAGGTGATATCCAAGGAAGGCATGTTCAACTAACTGATGGTTTGCACTCTCTCTCTCTCTCTCTCTCTCTCTCTCTCTCTCTCATCTGAGTAGGATGGATTAATTTGCTGCCCAAGATACAGACAATGATTTGGTCTCCAAAAGAACATTTATTCCCCAAATTGAAGCCACAAGTACAAAAATTCTCCCTCCCTGATCTCTGGCCATCCCCACCAGGCAATTCTTCATTCTCCACAATAAGACGCCTCTTTGGTCTACAAATATGTTCTTTATAATACTCTTGTCTTGAAACCTCGAGGTTTCAAGGCTCGTCGGGTCTTCCATTCACAGCTCAATGTGCTCTGTCTCACGTGGCCTTGCTGCCTGCTTGGCCCAGAGCTCGGTCCAGAAAGCCACTTCCTTTTCTTTCAGCTTCTGGGCTGCCTGGGTGGTGGCTCCAATCTGCAGGTAACCTTCCTTGTGGTCATATGCTGGCCATTGAGGAAGCCCCTCCCCATTGGGATTCCTGGGAACAGAATCAAATGGTAATTCATCAAAGCTGATGTGTGACCAGCAAGCCTCTGCGACTTAAAGTGACCCCCTGGATTATCTCTGCCCAGAGGTTCATACAGCACCAGCCAGGAGGAGCCCACCATCTCCTGGGATGGCCTGTCCACTTTACAGAGCTCTTATTGTCAGGGTGCTATGGTCACAGGATCCAGAGTTTCACCACTCAACCTTCAGAAACTTTCCCTTCCCAATAGATATGCCCCATTCCTCACCAACCCCGCTCCATCTTTGCCACCAGCCTTACCCGTTCCTAGCAAAGTTGGCCCAGTATTTCATCACCATCTTGCTCAGTTTGATCTCTTCTTCTGTGGCACCCTCTGTGGGGGAGAAAAAATCCTTTGCTACTCGAAGTGTGGTCTATGGCCAGCAGCATTAGCACCCCTTGGGAGCTTGTTAAAAGTTTCTTGGTCCTGACCCCATATATTTTGAGTCATTACCTGTATTTTCATAAGATCCTGGTTAATTTGTGCGCACTTTTGTTTGAGAATGACTAGCCTAGGACCCAGAAAAGGCCATGCAGTCAATGCACAACCTAGCTGCCCTTGCCTTCAGTGCCCAAGTACCTGCCCATACGCTTGTCACAGCATTACACCCCAGGGTTTCTTCTACAGCAAATCCAACTCCCAGGGCTGCTCTCCCTTTGATATTTTCTCCATATCCTACATACACCTACATTTGCACCAACTCTGAAAAATCATAGAGCTGCAACTGTCCTAAGGAGTCCCCTAATAGGGAGATACAGGTGTGCCATTTTAGAAGTCTTCTAGAACTGATGAGAATTAAGATTTTGAAGACATCTGAAAAATTTTTTCTTTAAAATATTATATTATCAGATATATTTAAATATGTACTATAAAAACAGGAGCACAGATAGATATGCATTAGACATGATTCAAGGTTAACACCAATTTCAGCCTTACCCTGACTCACATTCTAATATATTCCTATGACTGGCGAATTAAGTGTGGCATTCTCATCCTAGAACAGGGTCCTGCAGGGACCAACCACCTATCATATTCATGTTGCAGGCAAGGGTTCTGAGTGATTCTGTCTGAGTCACATGAACCCACAGCCTATTTCCTGCATATTAGAGCAGGGGAAACACTGGGGACCACCCATTGTAATTCTATCCTGTTATCTGAATAGGGAAACTAAACCCAGGAGAGAAGAAATTTGCTCAAGCCCGCCAAACCAAGACCAGAACCCAGATCTCATATTCCAAACTTATAGCCAGCACAAAGTCATTACCTTTTAGAAACGGGGCCCCTAAGACAGAGAAGATCTCATCTCCATGGTCCCCTATCACTGTCTTGGGTCTCATGTCTGATGAGAAGCTTGGGCGATACCGATACTCATACATATAGGTGGGGGCTCCAGCATCTGAAAGACATGGATTAATGCACAGTTCATTGTTATTAGACATGTTATGCATACCTGGTTGTCTCAGATCTCAGGCTCTGCAGGAAATCTCTGGTTTCCAGCATAATACAATCATATCAAGATGTGTCCTAGGGGAAACCCCTGGTTATCAGCACAGGTGAGAAACAGTTTCAAGAATGCTTAACCTTGCTTAGGCCTGCATTCCTGCTTGAGGTCAAACTGGGGTTGAGCCTGATAATGGTTGATTAAACAAATGAATTTTCAAACCCTATGTCAATATATTTAAGATAACATTGTATGAACTGGGTCAGTTCATAAAACCCCTTTGACTCCTGATACAACCACATGCCAGAAATATACATTCAGCTCACATTCAGATGTATTTCATTGATAACAGACAAGTGTTCAACAAACTGATAGGGCCTTTCTACTCATCCTAGTTTTGAGCATTTCCAGTGTTTTCCTCACCCATTCTGAGAAGAGAGAAGCAGTACAAGCTCCTTGTTGGAAAGCCAGGATACTTAAAGACAAACGTGGCTAGAAGGAGAACCATCTGTCTCTTCTCTCAGGGAATCACAAAGCTCAGCATTTCATACTCCTGACACGTCATACAACTGGCTTCCTGTTTGGCCCTGCATGAAGGTGCCAGAGTAGTGGCAGAAGAGAGAAGGGGTCAGTGACGGTAAGCATGCCTCTCGCCATCTCTCTCCTCCTCTCTTCTGCCTTCCTCCCTCATTGCCAGAGCCCCTGGAAGATCCCTGTTTTCCCACCCACTGGATTACTGGAGGCACCAGTCCCTGCTCCTCCAGGGATAACTCATGGAGTTATGGATAACCCATGAATTATAATGGACAAGACAAAATGGATAAACCATTTTGTGGCTCAGTGCTTTGCATTGGCCAACATGTAGAAAGTTATAGGTAGAGAGGAGAGATAAATTCTGTTGTTCTATTGCACCATAGGCTGACTATAGTTAATAAGAATGCACAAGTGGTCTTCAAAAAGCTCATAGAAAATTCATACTACAAAAAACTGCATGGATTTCAAATGCTTTGCATCAAAATAAACATATCTTTTAAGTCCATTTCCCCCTAGTGTTGTATATTTCAAAATATCTAGAAGAAATATTTCTGAATGTTTTCACTAGAAAGAAATCATTGGTTTATGAAGAAATGGATATGCTAGTTATCTTAGTTTGATTATTACTCAATATATACATGAATCAAAATAGCAATTTGGGGCAGACACTGTGGCACAGTGTACAAGCCACTGCTTGGACACCCATTTCCATACTGGAGTACCTGGGATTGAGTTCTGCCTTTGCTTCTAATCCTGCAGGATTAGAACTCAATTCATGAAATATCATATGGAGAACACAACATTAGTATGATGAGGACCAGTCTGAAATGCAGGTGGGAATACTACTGATCAGATTGTAGCAGGAGGTATAACCACGCGTAAGGAAGAGCAAGTGGCTCTGGCTAGATTCCATCAAGAGCCTCAGGAGGAGAAAGCAGCAGTCAGCAGCTGTGCATTA
Organism: Sylvilagus floridanus; assembly: GCA_949820135.1. Classification (NCBI taxonomy): domain Eukaryota; kingdom Metazoa; phylum Chordata; class Mammalia; order Lagomorpha; family Leporidae; genus Sylvilagus; species Sylvilagus floridanus. Next base: position 55,194,698 of record OX463232.1, read on the forward strand.
CTGTGTAGAGGGGTGCTAGGGCTCATATCAGGTCAGTGGTAGTTAGTGTTTACCATTCTTGTCTTCCAGCATGTTTGGAAACAGGGCCAGAAAACCATTTCTAGGCTTGCAGACTAGGACAAAAGAGCTGGCCAAAAAGAAGGATCTTGTGAGATTCCCCACATGGCACCCAGAAGAAGTTCCCTTCCCTTCAGGTGAGTTCACCCTTCCCTAACCTGACACTACACTGACCAGTCCTGGGTCAGCAGTGGAAGGTGGTGCACTAGACATCACCCTGGCCCTCAGCTGGTGCACACCTGTACACACAAGGACAAACAAAGTTGACCACAGACACTGGCCTTCTCTAGATCTTTCCTATACCTCCTCTGCTCCTTCCTCTTGGCTCCTTCCTCTTGGTCCTGGACAGCCCTCCTGATCCTACTGGCTCCCACCCTTCCCAAGGCCTTACTAGTATTAACAAACTAGTTTGCACCTTGCACTTACCTTAGAAAAGCTCTGAGACCCAACTTCCGTCATTTGCTCTCTATCCCCATTTACCATGTAAGGTACTTCCGCTTAGGGCTTCCTATAGCAGATACTGTTGGTGCTTCTCCAATCTGCCCTATTCTGGCCATGCCATTCTGAATTCTACCTCTAGCATCCAGCTCCCTGTGAGACCCTTGTCTGGCCACTAAATACTACTCTGTTCATGTCTGCAGCAGGTCGAAGCAACAGGGAATTAACAACCTTTTGGAATAGTCTTCGATCGATGGCAAGTGGGAGTTGGTGGGTAAATACCCCTGCCCCTTTGCCATTCAGATGGGGCAGCCCTGAGACTTATTTCTGTTCATTTCCAAGGGTCCCCAGCTCCAGGTGTCCACAGTGGGTACCTGCTTGAACACACATCATGGCTGGCTTCAACCTGTTTCCTGGGTCACCACTCTATCTCCCTAGTGGTGCTTTCTGGAATTGCCTCCCAAATAAATGTCATATTTGAATAATTTACTCAAAATCTGCTTCTAAGAGAAAACAAGGTAGGACATCTCACCACTCCAGGCCATATGGAATCAGCTTTTAAGACTACTCTCAACAGTTTTCACTTCTGTCTGTGTCAAGAGGTGGGCAGGACAGACACTAAGCAGACGGGGTTGCTGGCCCTCTCCCATACAAGCCTTGGCACTCACCTCTGTGGTGACGAGCCATATTCACAGATGGGACACCAAATAACAAATCTGCGAGCATGTCCAGGAACAAGTCTTTCTTTTTGACAGGGTCATCTGTCCCTCCTAAATACTTCTCAGTGGCCACTGGAGTCAGCTCCTTAGAGACATTCTGAAATGGACCGAGAAAGTGACTGTTATCCCCTGGCAAGCAACATGGCTGCTCTACCCAGTAAGGAAGGTTTGGGTCAGCTGTGAACCACTTGAGCCCAGTGCAACTCCCCCTGGGTTGGTGAAATGGGAAAAGGCAGTAGCCCAGGTCCCAGTCTGTCATTGAATGTGTCTGTAATGTGGGGCAACCCCCTGCCTTTTGTTGGATCTCAATCAACTCCCATGATCCCATAGACTCTTACGACAATGGGGTAGGACTTCCACAAGAGTTCTGTAGCCGTCTTCTGGTCCAGTTTGCCTTCAGAGAGTGGATAGCCCAGCATCTGCTAATAAGACAGTTAAGCATTTGTGAATCATCCAGAATTAACGGGAAAAACCAAGCCAACCAGCCAACCAAACCAATGCAAACTGAGGGTCCTCTTGCTTTATCCTTTATGGAAATGGATCTTTGGGATCAAATCAATGAATCGAATGGACTTATATATCCAGAAATTCAAGGAATGCAAAAAGGACTTTAAAAATGTTCAGCTGCAACTATGGCAGACCTTGGACCCCCACAATGGACAGCCAGAAATAAAGGGAAGGTTTAGAGAAGGCTAGTATAGGAATAGAGGGCTCTGGGGGTAGATGCAAGACTGCCTGTCTCAGATGACTCACACAGCCAAAAATCCCACCCTGTGGCCTTGGTGCTTTGGAATAACCTCTGAAATCCTGAAGTGAGAACTGCAAAACTCAGGACAAAATGACTCTTCCCAAACATCTGCACTGAGAGACTTCGCCCAGCTGCAGCACAGCCTCTGGTAGCAACAAGCCCAGTCCTATGGTGGCCTTAGCCTCCCTTAAGGTGCCTGCCAGAAGGGGAATGCTGACAGAAGAATTTACTGTCTGGCCCAGAAAAAACCTGGTGATATGCAGATAGGTTCCTAAAGCTTTTAGAGCAGTTACTGTAAAAATGTGCAATTACAAATCTTTTCTCTGTTCTTTGAAATGTAAAAGTACCTGTGGCCTTAAGGATACTTTTTTCAAAATTTCCCAAAATGAAAACTTTCTGGGAGACAAGATTGATGTCCCTCCCAGTCTTTGTGGAAGGTAAGTCCAAGCTTCAGTGGATTCCTTACTCCAACTTACGCCACTGCTTCCTGTCATCACTCTGGGAGAATTGTGTCTCCTGGAAGCATACATGAATTCACAAATCCACATGGCCCAGTGACATGGGATAAGTCCCTTCTCTCCAACATCTTACTCTGCCTTCTCTTAGCATGCTTTATCCTTCAAACATGCCCAGCTGTTTGTTAGAGGGATTTCCGTGCAGGTTATGCTCATGTCTTTTCCATATTGCTACCATATTACTCAAGACATCCTGTCCAATGCCTGAACTAGTGTCCTCTTTGTCCATCTTTTGCTGGAAGGAAAGTTTTTCTTCACATTTAAGAGCTAACTTTAACTCAAGAAGAAAAACACTTTCTGAATCTTTCCAACAAAATGAGTAGAACATGAGCGTAGACCTTTGGGAATCAGAGAACACCAATCCAGGTGAGAAGGATTTGGTCCCAGAACTAAATCCCTGTAATTCCCAGCTGCTTCCCCATCCTATGCATCCTCAGTTTTTGTATCTACACAGTTATTATCTTTACAGGCCCTCCCAGGCCTGACATGTCAGTATTCTTTAACTGGAAGACAATCAAAGAATGTTTGGAGAAAGAGGTTGCCAGGAATAAGCCGCCCAAGGGGTAGTCAGGCCATCCCAAAGAATATTTCCATGGAAATGTCAACTCCTGCAGTGGGGGGAAAGTTGGCATGGACTCAAGGGGGTTTGGAGAAAGAAGAAGTTCTGCGACCAGAGGTGGCAGGTAGGTGGGTGGGAGTGTCTGTATAAGCCGCCTGCACATTCTCACCATTGGGATAATCCAGCCAAACTCTTGCTGGTTGATTCCCACCATGTAGGGCAGCATGTTGTACTTCTTCTCTGCCAGAATTTCTTCAGGGGCTTTTGGCAGCAGCACCCCATCAATCACAGTGGTCAGGAAGGCGGAGTTCTGGGAAGAGAGAGTAACTCGATGTCTGTGATTCCCCTCCCCAGGTAATGCCCACCTCCCCACCTCTACCTGAGAGTGAGGCCAGCACCAAGGACCAGTGTGGACCACAGAAGCTCATAGTCCTAACAAAGGCGGGTACAGCACCAGAGGTCAAAACTTCAATGAATGACTCCTGGTGCTAAGGGAAAGTGGGCAACAAATGTTCACTCAAATGAAGGTGAGTATTAGACCATAAATATGAACAGTGCATGGACCTGTCTGTCTGTAGTTAGCTCTCGTTATTCACAGCAGTGAACACCAAATTAGAAAATACACAGGTCAAGCTATTGCTTTGAGGACAAATCCAGGGTTTGCTTGTCACAGGTTTCTGGTCACATTTCTGTCAATCTTCTTTTATGTGTGCAATCTTATTTAAATACATTTTATGTAACAGAGATTTCTGTAAAAGAATTAAATGTAGCTTTTATTTTAATACAAGTTGGGAAGGGATTAATATCTTCCTGACACTGTGATTGCAAATTTCTTTGGCTTCTAGTTTCACAATAATGCCGTCTACTGGTTTTTGAAGTATTTTTTATCATCTAGTGAATTCATAGATTAGCTGGTTTTCCATCCTTTCTGCAGCTTCATCACATACGGTGCTATGTGATGCTACTTTGGCAATTTCCAGAATGGCCTCATGTACAGATAAGCAAATTCCCTCTTCCTTTTTTGGATGGACTGAATTGTTGACTCATTAGCATTGAGCTCACAGCCTGTGCACTGTAACTGGTGCCTGAATAAAACTTGTCTAACGCATGTATTTCTCTGTAAGGCACAGCATAACATCTTGTGTTCAGGAACTCTAGAGGGTGCTCCAGCAAGACCCTGAGGGGTATTTTATACAATAAAATCACTGAAAATACACCAAAAATACTGCACTGCAATGCTAAGTACCCATGTACAGGACACTTCTACGGAGGCTGAAACAATAAGACAGTGTCACCTGCTTTGCCCAGACGGGAACATATGCATCGCTGAATGATCAAATGAATCTTATTGAACATAGGCATCATGGGACACAAACTGTGCCATTCTCCAAATGACCACCAGAGTGTCACTGTGTTGATTTGAGGGACACAAGTACATTTTCACAAGTAGGTGGATTCAGAGTCTGCTATTAATGAAGGTTGACTGGATCTGTCTGTCTGTATTTCACCAAGGACTCTTAGCGATAAATGGTTTGCTGCAAGGAGGCACTGAGCTCCACACATGCAAAGTGCTCAAGCCCAGGCTTGATTCCCTGTGAGAGAGAAATGCCTGGATGACAAGATCAGGATGTGTGCAAATCCTAATCTAACAGGCTGACAAAGCAGGACAGCACTGTGTGCAACCACTGCTGCCCCAGACAGGCTGTGCAGGACAGAAAGGGTGGATGTCGAAAGACAACACAGTGCAGACCACGGGCAGTAGGTGCTTCTCCTTTGTGCTGGGCTCTGGGGAACAACAGGAACGGGGAGGTGAAGAAAGGAGTGGACTTTCCAAACAGCAGGAGCGGCGGGAGCAAAGGGACAGAGGGGTCACCATGCAGGGCTGATCCTAGGAACTTCACCAAGTCCTGGACTTGGAGGAATAGCAAGGGGCATGGTCTAGGGAGGGTCCGAGGGTGGGGTGTGTTTTCTACACTGCATCTGGTCCCCAGAAGGTGCTCAGACAATTGAAGAAGCACTAGCTCAAAGGAGACAAGGGTGTTTGTCCTGAGGCAAGGAGGGACAGGCTTTTAGGAAAGGGGTTGAGTTTAGAGGGGAAGTTTGGCAGCACACGGGGCATGGGAGTGGGGAGGGACATGAAGGGACAAGACAGCAGAAGCCCAGGAGGGAGACAGTGAGGGCCGAGTGGGGCGACATCAGTGAGGCAGGAGTGACCTCAGCACAATGAGGACCACAGCCATGGCTGCTGTCCACTCAGCGGTTGCAGTGGCTACCCTGAGTCACGGGCATGGGCATGGGCTTGCTTGGGTTGGAGAACTCAGGGCACCCCACCCTTTCTCTCTCCCTCTTTCTCTCCCTCTCCCTCTCTTTCTCTCACCTCACATCCTGTCCCTCAGCAAACCCCAGCAGTGACTGCCCTGGTTCCAAGACCACTCACCATCCAATGCTTTGGCCTGGTCTAAGCTGGCAGCGCCCTGTTAATTAATTAATGGAGTAGTGCGGTGCAAGGGCCTCCCACTGCTCCCTCTGTGTCCGGCCTGCCCTCTCCCTGCAGTGTTTCCACAGTGCATGCAAAGAGGCTTTGGAAATTCCAAAATCCTGTCCCTCCTGTGCTCAAAATCCTCCGAGGACTCCCAAGACCCCCTTACATGACCACCCCACCTCCCACCACCCATGACCTCTTAGCCTCAGCCCAGTCTCTCCAGTCTGCACACAGTGGCTTCCTGCCTTTTGCAGCTGCTGTTTGCTCTGCTTAGAACACTCCTTCTCCAGTTTTCCCAACAGCCAGCTTCCTCCACCCCTCCACGGCTTGCCTCAAATGACACCTTCTTACTGAGCAGTCCCTGGCCCTGTGACGTTCCCCAGAAGGCTTGAAGCAGGCAGGAAATCTTGCTTCTTTCGCTACTTCCCCAACCACTACGTTAGGTCCTGACACACAGGAAGTGCTTAGTTCACCCTTGCTAAATAAACAAACGAGCCTCCTGTGATCCTCACAAGACCTTCTCAGGGAGGTGCTGCGGTCTTCAGGGAGGGAGTGCGTGGGGACGATTGTAGGATGCAGCAGAGCTAATGTCACAAAAGCTGAAAGCCCACTGGGGCGAGGGAGGAGAGAGGATGGGGATGAGGAGATACTGTTGGGGTCTCCTGGGTGCTGAGAGGAGGGTGGGGTCCTGGACTGAGACCCTCGGCTCTCTCCAGTCCTCCTCAATGAGGGCTACTGAAGACACCTCTTATCCAGCATCTCTGCCTCTCACAACGGAAGGCTCCAGCTTAACATCCACCACAGGGAGACCTTAGGGATCAGGAAACACAAATGATGGGGGAGGAGAGTAGGCTGAGTCCAGGAGATGCCGGGTTGTTGCCTGGAAGGGGTCAAAGGACAGGGGTCAAAGGACAGGCTCCAGTTCTGCTTCTGGTTTTCATGGTCATGTTACACAGGCAAATCACTGCCTTATGTGGATCTCAGCAATACACACACAAAAGATGTCTCTAAATCCACCAAGGAGAATCTGACATCCAGTTAATCAGCACTTAAAGATATTTAAACTCGATATCTTTAATAAAGAAACCAAAAATCCTTACCTCTTTGGGGTCGCCAACTAGATCTAGAGCCATAAATTTCTGTAAAAACAAACACAGAGGAGTGAGAAGATTTCCTGGGAAAAGGCTGGTCAACTGGGCCCCACACCCAAGGTATCAGGGTCTCCCTTCCAGTCCCTCCCCACCTGGTTGAGAGGCAGTGGCAGGAGACAGTTCCACATGGCACTGAGGTGTGAAATGGGGGAGTGGTGGGCACCAGCAATGAAAGGACAGGCGCTGGGGCCAGTGCCAGGTCGCTGGAGCTCTGGAGAGGATGCCTGCTTTGTGCCCACCTTCTTGCCATCCATTTCCCGTCAATCCCCCACCCTACCCCACCCCTGCCCCACAACAATGCCCCATCTGTCCTCTCGGGGCCTCCTCTTCCCTGCTCTGACTCTGTAAGCTCAGCATCTGTATCACAGAGAGATACTCTATCTCCCAGAACACAGAGTCTGCTATTTCAGAGAGAGGAATACACCTATGTCACTTCAAGAGAATTTATCCCAAAACTTTTGCTGGAATTATTGACAAAGAGAGTTTTTAAGTAGATAGTTCTAAGTGATGCTGTATGTAACCTCTGCAGGACACAAATGTGCTTGATAGAGAAGTCAACAGATAAATAGATTCTCAGCAACATTCTACGAGCATCTGGATCCAGCCATACCTGAAATTACATACTAATGAACTCTCCAGTTGCCTAAAGATTCTGTTATATCACAGTCTCTTTTTTTCAGTGAAGCATAAGATGAGTTTTCACATCATGCATTTGAAAACTCTGAATCATGCAAGGTGACTGACACTCATCCCACTCCATGCTTGTCCATGGTGTGCATGCAGCAAAATTGTAGTGTGTGTAATGTTACACTGTAGCTGACAGGGTATAAAGGAAGTGACCAATAAGGGCACTTCATTAGAAGTGTGTGTGTGTGTGGCGGGGGGAGAATTGGAAGCAGATCATGGTCATGGAAACACTTTTACATCTCAGACATTCTTGGAAGGTCCTAGGATCTTGGGTTTTCCAAAGTCACCAATTCTTCCCTTATGAACTGGGTCCTCTTGTGCCACTGTTTCCAAGGAATAGAAAACAGCCACATGTTAATTCTTCAAATACCTTGGTCAATTTATTGGAGCCTGATGAACCAGAACTCAAGGGCTAATTTGAATTCAAGCTATGACCACACAGATAGACCTCTGTGCTAGAGACCTTCCCTGCGGGTCCAGGAGTATCCTCAGGAGCCCAGGGTCCAATCATGGAGACCAGACTGCTCCTGAACTCACATCCACACCATCCCTCACTGAAGTAATCGGTGCCATTTTCACTGGATGCCGTGTTCTCTGAGTGTCTGCCTTGCTGTGCGTTCCTGTGATGGCATACTGATAGCAACATCCATCAACCCTCAGATGTCACCTTCCCTCAGAAGCATCACTGCTGGCTGTAATAAATGTGTGTCCAAGTTGTGCTTCCACGACATTCAACCCAATGTATGTCTGTATTTCTTTAGTGTTCTTTGTGAACAGTACTATGTCCAATTCATGAGTGCAGCACCTTCTCTGATACCCCATCTGTATATACTTAGCATAGGTGGATGGATGGAGTTGTTTAATACATGGAGTCTGGGTGAATTGGATGAATAACTAGCAGACAGGTGATGGATAGATCACTGATGATTGATAAGTAGCAACTGATGATGGATGGATCATTAATTTTGGATAAATAGTTGACAGAATGAAGATATATGTTGATTTAATGATACATGGATGATGGATCAATTGAAAATGGATAAATGGAAAGTCATGATATTAGATTGATTAAATTAAATTAGTAGATAGAATGGATTAATGGATATATAGATTGATGAATGGATAGGTAACAGATGGAAGAATATGTGGATTCCATCCCCTAAAGTCAGGAAGATGTTTACTTCTGAAATCTGAAAGTGTATTTTCTTAAAAGTACACCTATAAACAAGAATGGTAAAATATTAAGTTTTTATATTCCTGGGGGATTAGTATGCACTTATTCATTGTTATTTTTGAGCTTTTCTTAACATTTGAAATATTTCAAATAAAAAAGGAAGAATGAATTTCCCACTCACATCTCGAGGCTGCCATTGCTCCTGCGAGGTGAGAACTGGCCCAGGGTAAAAGGGACAGCTGAAAGGATGAAGCCTGGGGCCGAGTACACAGGGGGGGACACTTGAAGAGGCAGGCCTACCATTTTCAGCGTCACCTCCATGAGTTCTTCCTCTGTCTTCTGGCGCAGGCAGTGAACCATAACAGCCGAGGTGGTGGTTTTACACCCAGCTTCGATGGCAATTTTCTGTAGAGATCAAGGCAGCAGCAGAGGTCAAGAGCAATGTCCCTTCCCTCCATCACTGCGGAGGAAGGTGCTCTAGCCCAAGCCAACTTCTGAAGGCAGCAGGGATTAGGCTGGAAGCACTCCAGACCTGCTAGTATGGGCTCTGGGTTCCAGAGAGTGTTGCCTCTGCCACTAGTTTGAATTGTAACACGAGCCAATTACACAACCTCTTTATCTCTATTATTGGATCTCTGTTAAAATGAGCCTAATGGTCTCAACAGAGGCAGTGTGAAGTGAGGTGATGAGCCTTGAACACCAAATTCACTGTCTGGATTCAACTTTTGCTTCCGTCTCTAACTAGCTACTTCTGCCCTCAGGGATGCCACTTAGTGTCTCGGTGTCTCCACTATAAGTGGTGGAGGTAATGATTGCATCTGTCTCATATGACGGCTTAGTGCATGTGTCTCCCACACACTGCAACATGTGCGGACATGGAGCAGCCTGGGTAACTGATTCCACTAAGGCACTTGAGAAAGTACAGACTGTGCTTTACATGTGAGCCCTAAAGGAGCCCTCAGCCATTTTCACTTCAGTGAGTCTTCTTTCTTAGCCTGGTATCACAGTGAGGGAGGCCCCTAAGGATTCAAGAGAGCAGAGCCAAGAAAGTGGGAACTGTCCAGGGTGAGACCTACCTCAGTCAAGGACTTGGTGTCCTTCGTGAAGAGACAGGGAATGAGGGCCACGCCACTCTCAGAAATTGCTCGATGGAAGAGATTCTTGGTCAGGGGAGATAATAGCTGGGAGGGGAATGGAGAGGAGAGGTCATGATTGCAGTCAGAGGACCAGAGACACATTGGTTCTTTAAGATTTCCTCCACCTGCTACTCTGCCCTAGCCCATTCTCCTGGAGACACTGGGGCTGTGCCCAGGCCACCCATGAGTACAATTTTTCCCAAGAAATCCTCTTCAGGATGGACCCAGATCAGAGTGAACTTCACAGCAAGAAACACAAGGCATGTGTCCACCATGACAATCAAAATTACCCCAAAAACAGCCTGGTAATTCCCAATCACAAGTTCTTATTGAGCAGTTTAACTATTAGAATTTATACTAAAATAAACGACCATTTCTAAGAATGCCATTTCTAAGAGTACTCATGCTGTATACAATAGTAAAAAGAGAAAATAGTCCAAGGTTTTGATACTGGGCAATTGGGTAAATTAAAATTCTTCATTCTTGCCATGAAATACTATGTAATCATAAAATAAAACATGAAATGCTGTTTAATGTTCAAAGAAATATTTATGTTATAATATAAATATTATGTATATGTATATTGTTTTTTGACAGGCAGAGTGGACAGTGAGAGAGAGAGAGAGAAAGGTCTTCCTTTGCCATTGGTTCACCCTCCAATGGCCGCTGCAGCCAGCGCGCTGCGGCCAGCGCACCGTGCTGATCCGATGGCAGGAGCCAGGTGCTTCTCCTGGTCTCCCATGGGGTGCAGGGCCCAAGCACTTGGGCCATCCTCCACTGCACTCCATGGCCACAGCAGAGAGCTGGCATGGAAACGGGCAACCAGGACAGAATCCGGCACCCCGACCAGGACTAGAACCCGGTGTGTCGGCGCTGCAAGACGGAGGATTAGCCTGTTGAGCCACGGCGCCGGCTAAATATTATGTGTATATATACAATATATATTATATAATATATTATATATAATATATATTATACATAATATATAATACATAATATATTATATATACATATATAATATATTATATAGACATATATATGCATTATATATATTATATATTATATAATATATATTATATATTATATATATGTATTATATATACATATATAATATATTATATATACATATATATGTATTATATATTATATAAAACATAATATAAAATATATAATATATAATATAGAGTATATAGTATATATTGTATATATTATATAGTAAAATTATATATTATATATTATATATAATACATACTATATATAAAATATTATATTGAATATAAATTATATATTATATTATAATATAATACATAATATACAGTATATATAATATTATATAGTGTATATAATATGCAATATATTATATGCATATATCACATTATATAATATATATTATATATACTATATAGTATATATACTATATACTATATAATATATAATATATATTTATATAGTATATATACTATATAGTATAGTATATGTTATATGTACTATAATATATAATATATTGTATATAATATCATATTATACATTATATATCATATTATATAATATATAATTATATGTTATACTACATAGTACATATATACTATATATTATATACTACATGCAGTATATAGTATATATAAAATATGTATTATATTATATATACTATATTATATACTATATAATATATACTATAATATATACTGTTATATATAATATATACTACATTATATAGCATATTATATATTATATATTAAATATAATATATAGTATATATAATATATTATATAATAGTATACATATTATATATTATAGTATATAATATATAGTATATACACTATATAGTATATACAATATTATATAGTATATACATATAGTATATTATATAATATATTATATAATATAATATGATATATTATATACACTATATACTATATAATATATAGTGTATATGCTATATGTACTATATAATATGATATGCAATATTATTATATATTATATATTATATATTATATATCTATAGTATATATTATATTATATAATAATATATAATATATAATATTATATATCATATTATATAGTAATATAGCATATATATTATGCAGTATATATAGTGTATGGTATATAGTATATATAATATAATATATATTATATATTATGTTTTATATGCTATAAAATATATATTATATACTAATATATAATACTAGTATATATTATATATACTATATTATATAGCATACAATATATACTATATATTATGATGTATATAATATTATATGGTGTATAGTATATGGTATATAGTATATATAATATGTAATATATTATATGCATATATTATATAGTATATAATATAATATATACTATATATGGTATATACTATATATATGCTATATAATGTATAGTGTATATGCTATATGTACTATATAATATACAATATATTATATTATATTAATATATATAATATTATATGTTATATAGTGTATATACATTATATAGTATATAGTATATAATATATTATATAGTATATATTATTATATATTGTGTACATATAATATATTATATAATATATGTTATATAATATATTCTATATAATATAGTAATATATACTGTATAATATAATATATAATATAATAAAATATATGTTATATAATATATATTATATATTATATATTATAATTTATATAATGTATTATATAAACAATATATTATATATTATATAAGCAATATATTATATACTATAATATATAATATATATTATGATAATATATAATGTATTATATATAATATATATTATACTATATATAATATGTAATATAATATATAATATATGTATTATATATTATGTGTATTATATATATATTATAAACACTGGGGAAAATATTTTTGTAAAAAGATAAAATTGAAAGAAGGGAGAGAGAGTCAACACAAGAGAGAGTGTGCCATGGAAGAAAGACTAGGGTAATACACACCAGAATGTTCACAGGGACCAATCTGGGAAGAATTGTGGAATACATTTTTCTTTTAGAGATAATTGATATTTTTCTCATTCTCTAATTTGAATATATAAAATTATTTTCCTTGGAGTGTTCAACTCTGAAAACATTACATGCTTGAAGGCCATGGTAATAAGGCTGCCCCTCTGTCCACCTGTGAGGCGTCACCTGTGGCTACTCTCAGTATCTCTCCAGCCCTATTGCCCACACCAGCAAGGCATCACATACATATGCTGTGATCCATGTCTCTTATGCCATCCTTCTATGTACTGCCTTCCTCTACCTTCCCCAACCCACCTCTGGGCAGCCCCACAGACTGCTGCCCTCCCTCTGGGACACAGAAGCCATTAGACCACCTCAGAGAAAGCTCTGGCCTGCTTTTGTTGCCACACCCTCTCAACTTATAGCTCTGTCTTCAAGCTAAACAATGGCATTTTATCCAATTGTGGTCCTCACCTCCATCTGTACACACTTCACACTCAGCCCTACTTCCCAGCAGAAATGAGGGGAGTCCCAATGTTAAAATGATTGGGGTGGAGAGAATTCAACAAAGGGGCAGGAGAAGGAATGTCACTTCATTGGGGAGATTCTGATGGTCTCAGGAAATTAAGCTGAGCTCTGAGTTTCCTGGGAGCCAAGGAGATAGGGTCCTTAGCTCTCCATCACCTGATGCTGTTCAGGAAATAGGGTCAGCCCTGAATTCTGGACTTGGAAGCAGTAGCCAGCATGCCTGTGGGTGGTGCCTGCTGCCAGGGACACTTACAAGGATAGAGACACTTTGACCTCCTGCTGACTCTCCAAAGATGGTCACAGAGCCTGGGTCCCCTCCAAAGTTGGCAATGTTGTCCTGGACCCACCGCAGCGCAGCCACCTGGTCCAAGTGACCCCAGTTCCCTCGGCTGTGTTCATCTCCTGTGCTGTGAGTGAGAGAACAGGTGGGAGTGGGGAGTACAGATGTCACAGCACAGCTCTCAACCACAGTGGCCTGGGGACTCCATTCAGGCTTCCAGAATAAGACTGCCTTCCACATCCCTGACACAGGGTCTTCACTTACCTCCCATTCCTCCAGCATTGCTCTGGGCAAGGCCTTACCTGTATGCATCTGACACCTACGAACTGAGTGCATGCTATGTGCCCACAGTGCTCTAAACTAAAAGTGTCTAAGGACACAGGCAAAACCTCACAGTACACTGAACTCACACTGCAGAGCACAGATGAAGCTAGACTATGACAGGTGGTGAAAGTGTTTTGAGGACACATAAAACTGGATAAAGGAAAAGACAGGAGTGGGCAGTGGGTGGTATTTCAGGTCACATGACTGAGGAGATTATCTATGAGGCACTGGCCTTTGAGTATGGACTTCAATACAATGATCATGGGGATCATGCAAATATCAAAAAAAAAGCAGTAAGAGTAATGGCTCTGGGGCTCAGGGAGCAGAAGTGTGTGAGTAACAGATGCAGCTGCAGAGAGCCATGGGCCTTGGGAAGGACTTTAATGCCATCCTAGGTGAAGTGGGAGCAAGCAAGAATTAGGAGATTGGATTCTGAAAGTATTTTAAAGGTAGAGCCAAGAGGGTTTGCAGAATGACTGAATGTGACCGTGAGAAGAAAAGAGACAGCGCTGCTCAAAGCTTGTTTATTCTAAACACAGTAGATGGAGCTGTCAGCAGCCATGCAGGAGGCCCCCAGAGGAAAGGGATGAGGGTGTATGTTGAAGGAAGGGCTGTGGGAGTCGGGGTCCAGTCTGTCCAGGTGACATGGAAGATGCCCTTTATACATCAGTGGAGGTAAGAGAGGTGGTTAATGACAGGTGTCTGGATTCCAAAGGAAGGGTAGAGACTATAACATGGAGCTCTGAAAGTACCCTGGGATCGCTCAGGGAATTAGTGGAGTGGGACAGGGAGGCACACAGAGGCCTGAGGATGGGAGAGGAGATAGAAGGGCCAGCAAAGGGCTTGAGAAGGAGCACCCGTGGGGGCAGCCAAGGAGCTGGCAGAGGAAGCATTTCACAGCCTCGTGAATGGTCATCTCTGTACAGAGAGAGCATGAGTTTCGGCTGAGAGTTGGTGGAGATCATTGCTAACCTGCACATGGAGAGCCTGGTGACATGGCCAGCTGAGAGCCTACTTGGCTTGCGTAAAGGAGAGACAGGGAGGAAGAGGTAGACATAGGTATAGTAGTTTCACTGTCACTGGGAGCAGAGACACCGGTCATGGATGAAAGGGATGTAGAGCTGACCCTAAAATTGAAAACTTTCGAGTGTTGAATCAGTAACACAAGAGAAAATTTCTACAATGTTGTCATATGACAGGTCCCTGTCAAAACACAGGTGCACCTAAAACCTTGCATAAAATTACCTTCAGGCTGTGGTATAAGTTGTATGTGAAATAAAAATGAATTTCATATTTAGAAACAGGTTCACACATATCTCATTATCTATATGCAAATATTCCAAAATCCAAAAACATCTAAAACCCAAAACAATTTGGGACCCAAGCATTTCAGATAAGCATGGTCAGCCCGCATGCCCTGGGGATGATTGGCCTGGGAAAACCCCCAGGCAGACTTGAACCCCTCTTCCAGCTCCATAATCTTCTCTTTGTTGAGCAGAAACCCCCATCCCAGCTCACACTCAGTCACTGCAGGGGCAGATGTTCTGCATCAGGTGCACTCAGAAAGCACACGGTAACTGTGCCTCTCAGGAAAGCAGTTTCCAGCGCCCATGGAGGCACGATGGACAGGCTCTAGCCTTGACCTCTGCATGTTCAGATCCCGTGAATTAAATTGGTTGAGTGGTCCCCAACATTCCTCCAAGAAGTATTGCTCACTGGGGTCACCATGAGTCTGTCCCTTCCTTTCTTTCCCATGAGAAGATGTGTAAATGTTTGACACCTGTGCCACATGTAGATTGCCATCATAGAGGAATGCAATGTGCTTGGGCAACACAAGTGAACAAGAGATTAGTGTTTCAAAGGTAGTAACATGTGGTGGGCTTGGCAAGAGTAAGAGGAGTTTGGTAGGGAGAGTAGGTATTGCAGGTAGTGAGACCAGCACATGCAAGAGATTAGAGCAAGTACACAAGCATTTCTAGGGAATAAGAAGGTAGGTGTGATCCACTGTGAAGTGACTTGGATTCCTTCCTAGGAAATTGGAAAAGTTCCCCCTGAGAGCTAGCATGGCCAGAGCTAGGTCCTAGCAATCTCACCATGGGGCCAACATGCAATAAGAAGAGTCTAGTCTTACCTGAGGAATCCCCAGATGCCCAGGCGGTACTGAATGGTCACCACCACCACGTTCTCATGGGCAGAGAGAGCCAGGCCATCATAGGTTGATGCTCCACCAATCATCAGACCACCTCCATGGATCCACACCATCACCTGCACAGGAAGGAGGCAAGCATACAGGCTGTAGGGAGGTGACCTAGGAAAGACCTCAACACTCACCTAGTTTGATCATTTACCTTTTGGCCATGACTCAAAGCATCCATTGCCCAAAGTCCACTGAGTCCAGCAAGGTTGCAAAAAGCAGCCTGTTTTCTCCCCAAATCTTCCGTATAGAGCCAAGGTCACATCCCCACTCCATGCACCCTGACAATCCCTGCCTTTCTCCTCAGCCTTAAGTGCCACCTCCCCCAAGGCTCTTCATCACTGTGGGAATAGAAAATGTCAAGAACGCTGTGTTCTTCCCAACATTTCTGCCATCCTCCTGCCATTCATTCAGCTCAACATACAATTGGGACAGCTCTTGTATTTCGGCTTCATCACATTTAAAATTTTTGGAGTGAAGTAAGCTTCACTGTGCATGGATGTTTATCTTACGGAGCACAAGGGCCCCTAATGGAATCTCTTCTTAATACACCTCCCTCCACTTCTTTAAATCCCCAGATTACTTCCCCCTCAAATATCCAGCCCCAAAGCCACTTCCTCCAAGAGTTCTTCAATCATTTGACTAATGTTTTCTGAGAAGCTGTGTGCCAGGAACTGTGATAAGAATTGAGGTTAAGAGTGGATAAATCAGGGGCTGGTGCTGTGTCGCAGTAAGTTAATCCTCTGCCTGCAATACTGGCATCTTATATGGGCGCTGGTTCTATTCCTGGCTGCTCCTCTTCTGATCCAGCTCTCTGCTATGGCCTGGGAAAGCAGTAGAAGATGACCCAAGTCCTTGGGCCCCTGCACCCACATGGGAGATCCAGAAGAAGCTCTTGACTCCTGGCTTCAGATCGACACAGCTCCAGGTGTTGCAGCCATTTGGGGAATGAACCAGTGGATGGAAGACCCCACCCCACCCTGCCTCTGCCTCTCTGTAACTCTGCCTTTCAAATAAACAAATAAATCTTTTTTTTAAAAAGTGGATAAATCAATGCATGATTCAACTACAGATCTCAGATTTTAAAAATATTTAGGACTAGATGGCAGGAAGAAATGAGAGCAGTTGAAATAACAATGCTGTAAAAACATTCTTAAAAAATCTCTTAGCATGAATTATGCACCAAGTATTGTTGCAAATACTTTAAGATAATTTATCCAAGAGTTAAGTAGTAATATTGTCCCATGTGACAGATAGGAAAACAGAGGCACTTTGCCTGCCCCATGGAGTATAACTAATAGGTGGTCAAAGCAGAGCTTGGACCAGTTGGTCTGGCTCCCAAATCTACATGATGAGTTTCCTGGCTGCTTGCAGCCCATGGCCCCAGTACAATCACTTGGCTGCTAGGGCAGGAGTAAGGCTTCTCCTTCAACTCTATCTACTATTCCATCAGTGCTTCATTCATGACTCATCCAAAACTAAGATAGAGCTCGAAAGCCATCCTCAAACACTTGTACATAAGGATTTCCATTTTGAAGACAGAAAGGCTTAGAGAAGGTAAGAATTGGTCCACATCTCCCAGCCAGTCCAACGCAGAGCCTAGAATTAAATTTAGACCTTGTAGTTCTGGAATCTGCATCCCTAGCTAGAAGTCCTCTTGCCTCCAGGTTCCCTGTTCCCCTTTCTCCTATGCTTCTGATCCCTGCCTTCATGTGGGGACTGAATCAGTCATCTTGAGTGAAAGCTGAGCCGAGGGCTGGTCAGCAACAATATGCTGAAAGGTTTCTGTAATTCTGTGCAGCCAAGGTAGCAAGGTCCATGAAGGCAGAGGCTGGGGGGTGAAGGTTCTGGGTTTTTCTTTGTCCCCAGACCAATGAGTCCACCAAGTACATGAGGGTACTCAGTACATAACAGAGGAATGAAATAATGGGTAAATGAATGAGTGGGTGAACAAGGCAATAAGTAAATGAGTGAAACTTCAGTCCCTAGTTCCCCAAGACATCTTCTAATACCAAGTGCCCACACCTCCCACTCACTCCAGGCAGCCAGCCAGGAGTGCTCCCAGGAGACTGGCTGGGTGCTGACACGTGCGGGAACACTACCTCTCTCTGCAGACCTTATTCTCATCCCAGTCTCCATCTTGTAACTGGCAACCTGCCCTGTCTCTGGTCCTTCATTCATTTGGGAAATGCTGACTCACTGGCTCATCAGCTTGTGCCAGGACTGCTAATAAAATTGTAGATCATTGACTAAAGGCAAAGGAAAGTACTCTTGGCTCTGCCCCCCACATCTCCGTCTCAAGACAGTGGACATTGGCACAGATGGATTGTGGTGTGTGTGGGAAAGACCACACACATTCTGCCTCCCCTGGTCTGTGTCAAAGACCTCTGGCTTGAAGATCACATCTCTTGTCCTGACAACCCTACTATGTGAAGCTCTCTTCCTCTGCCTGGGCCTCAGTTCCCCTATCTGTAACAAAAGGATTAAGATGTTGGCTTTTCCTCTGAGATTCCCTCCAGCTCTAACTTGATTGGAAACTGTCTTAGCAGGCCTGGATATCAGATCCTTAGTATGGCAACTAAGAGTAAGCATCCTTGTCTTTCTGTTAGCATGAGAGGCTTGAAGAGATCAAGCTGCACACGACAGGTTTACTGTAAATTCCCCCAGATCACCCGATACCACTAGGGGAAACTGAGCTGTGGGAACCTTGTGTTTCTTTGCTAAAAGGAAACGCTGAAGTCCCTGACACAGGTCTGGTCCTTGGTACCCCCACTCCATGCCATCTCCAACCCCTTTCCAGCCTGTCTCAGAGGCCGGAACTTGCATGCCTTGACCAGGTGGCCCCCACTGCTTACCGGCAGCCTGCCTCTCTTTGTCAGGTCAGCAGGGGTGTAAATATTCAGGTAAAGGCAATCTTCAGAAAACTTGAGAGGGATGTTCTCTTTTCTGTTGGTGAAGAGCTCCGAGAGCATATGCCCTGCTACTGCATCCTGGGAGCACCTGGGAAAGGGAGAAAGAACCTGAGATCCAGCCAGATGGAAGCAAGAAGAGTCACCTGTGGCCAGGCCTTGGCACAGGAGGTTGAAGGCTGTAGATGGAGTTGCTAATACCATGCTAGAGATACTGGAGTGGGGAGGAAGTTATGTGAGGGGTCCAGGTAGGGATCCTGAGACCATGCAGTGAGAACGCCTTGGCACTTCTTCCTTTCCCAGAGCCTTTGGAATGCCTTGAGCCAAGAGGAGGTGGCCCATAGGGTGACCCACCTTGGGAGATGACATTTCCGGCACTCCCAGGATGTGGCTCCCTGGCTCCACACAGTGGACTGCACGGTCTCTACCATGCTTTGGATATTAGTTTGGAAATTAAATGTTCTCCAAAGACTGGTCCCCAAGTCTCATGTTAAGGATACTACCAGGGCAGAGGCATAATCTAATTATTATGTCCGAGGGTAGCACCTTTAGACCATGATTAGATTGGGTTAGGTGCTTTGGATGGAGCCCCTGTGTGGAATCCTGGTTGCTTTGTTAATAGGCAGGGGCAGAAATGGTGCTCCTTATATCACATGATGCTCTGTGTCACCTCAGAACTCTACCAAGAACATCCTCACCAAGACGGCTGCCCAGTTTTGGACTAGGACCCTCCAAAAGTGTGAGCCAAAGTAAACCTCTTCTCTTTATAAGTTAGTTCTCTTGGGTGTTTCAATGCAGTCAAAAAAGCTGACTAATTCAGTGCCCATGTTCCTCTACCAGATAAACATGTTCTAGTCCATGGAAAGCATCCTTAGCCCATGAGAAACCCCTAAAAGCATTTAGAACCTGCAACAGGTCAGGGATGACATCTTCATGGGCCTTTGCAGGGGACAGCGTTCTACTCCTGCCTCAGCCACTGATGTGTTGAGAGGTGTTGGGTGGATCCCTTTCCTGCCCTGAGCCATCATCTCCACGTCTAAGTGAAGGATGTAATATTTTTCTGAGGGTCCCAACCCTGACAAGGTAAGATCCTATCATCAACCCATTCCAGGCAAGGGCTGTTGATTGCCCTGATGAGAGAGGTCTGAGAGTTGACGTAGCTTAGCCTTGATGCATTGAGTCTTTCCAGTGAGCCAGGAACTGATTTAAGAGTTCCTTATGGAAAAAAATTCACTTAAACCTCAGTTGAAAAAACTGAGGTACAGACTAAAGAAAGCCTGCCTGAGGTCTCCTATCCAGGAAGATCCACACTATGAGACATTAGCATTTGCAAGTACATTATAAGCACCGTTTTCTAACTTCACTGTGCCCAGTAGGCAGGCACCACTGCCCCAGAATGCAGCTGGGGTAACTGAGGCCCCCAGGAGCCAGGAGGACAACAGCTGTCAGGGGCAGAATGACAGCAGCAAAGATGACATCTGTTTTCCATCCTGGGAACTGTTTCTCCAGGTCACCAAGAGCAAGGGACATAGCATTCATACCAAAACCCATTTCAAATGTCAAAATAGTTAATGGTACAGTGTTCAGCTCAATCAATATTGAATAAAGACAGTGTTGAATAAAAAAATCTAGAATAGGTGAAATTTATGGAATGTTTTTAAGTTTCTACAACATTCTTGAGGACCCTAGAAAAATGCATAAGCTAATCAGAAGTTTGCTTCTTGTTTGCTTTGAGGTCCCCACTGAAAGATGCCAGCGCCAGCCCTGTGCACAGCTTACATGGGAGGGTAGGAGGTGGTGTTCTTCACGTGGCTCCATGACTCTGCAGGCTGTGGTGGTGCAAACCTCAGGGATCCAAGAGGGGGTTTGGCGAAGGGGATTCCCAGGAAGACAGCCACGGGCTGTGCAACTCCTTTTAAGCTGACGAACTTCCCCAGGACTTTGCCGTGCACGGTGTCCACCACAGGTGGTGCAGACGGGTGCCCTGATGGACATGGAGAGGAAGAGCGGAAAGGTTTGTTGACCCGAACTCCAGATAGGTTTTTCCATATTGCAGGCAGGAAACCCTCCAGGTCTCATTTCTCTTTATGTCACAGGGACACAGGGAACTGTCCTTCCTAATTATAGGACTGCTTTGAGGAACACATTTGAACTGCATGCATAAGGCATTCACACAAAAGCAAATGCAAGAAAGAGAACTGCTGGGAATGAACAAGGCTCTTGCTTTCCCTCTTAGCCTCTGGAGACTTTTACCCACTGGGTCCTGGCACTGAACTGCAGGCTTGATGAGTAGGGATGCTCAACCTTGTAGGGGGAATGAACCACAGACATACTTGGCCCTAATGCTGGAAAGAAAGTGCTCCTGTACTGGGGGTGGCACCAGGAAGCTGCTACGGGGTGAGAAGGAAGAGTGTGGCCTTGTGGGGGAACTGGGATTGCATTAGAGGGAGGCTTGAGAAATGGGAGAAAGAAGTAGAGACGTAAAGCATTGAGAAGACAACGTGCAGAGGCGTGGAGACAGCAAGACACAAGGTCTGCGGAGGAAGGGAGAATGGCCCGAGTGCACCAGATGGAGTCCTTGGGAGTGAGAAGGACTCTTGGAATCAGAGTGCATGTCAAAGAGGGCCTTAAGCTTTATCAGGGGAAAGGCAATAGCAGGAACAATTCTGAGTAAAGAATGAGACGAGCTTGAAGAAGATTCTTCTGGTGACTCTAAACAAGGCCATCCAGAAGATGGGGGTCAGACCCCTGAGCACTCCTTTCTGTGCAGTGGACTGTGCTTCCCCACTGGGACCAATTGCTCTGCTGGCAGCCTCCACACCAGGGCTGCTTCCCCCTGCTCTGGGACCACACTGAGCTCATCTGCTCTTCCCTTCACGAGGCAGGTGCACTTTCAGACGCTGGATCACGTCCACACCTTGCGTCATCGCTCATCTGGCCTCCATACATTGATTTGACTAGGCATCCCTCAGAGGAGGTTATTTGTAGCCTTTTCTTTCCAATTTCCCTCTTTGGGATGCAAATATCAACGTTTCTCCCTAACTGTGGGGCCAGCACACAAAGTGTAATCCTGATTTGGCCTTACAGAAGAATAGTTAATGATACTGGGAACTCTTCAATTTAAAAACAGCATCCGTGTCTCAGGTTATTAACAGCCAATCCCACATTTTGGACACAGAAGCTATTCTTGTTTTTTTTTTTTTTTTTCTTACAGTTGCTAATTACTACAAATAGGACTGAGGTGAACTTCCTGGGGAAAATGTTTATCAGGATGTCCTGGGTTGGCTCAGTGTTAACTTTCAGTACAGATGTACTGGTCAATAGCCAAACTGCCAAGTGTGGAAAAAGTGGACAGACAGATGGGCGACGTTAGCAGGGGTAACTGCAGCACTTACCACTCAGGTACATGCACATAGTGGGCACTGACTGCTAACTATGCACCCCAGTTCTGTTACATTAAAGCCTTGCTTGGCAGGGTACCTGCCTAGTTTACAGATGAGGAAACAAAGAAATGAAAAACATGCTGATTTGTATTTCTAAAATGGGAACGGGGAAGCATTGCCGGGGTAACCAGTACTAAAGGAAAGTTCCACTTCACATCTGGATCCTCACCTGCTCCGTTCTAACACTCAGACCCAGGTCTCTCACAGTCTCTCACTGCCCCAGAGAAGACAAAATACAAAGCCTGGGCTGTGAGGGCACTCAGGGCCACAGCACCGGCACCGGATTCAGGAACCAGAGCTAGCCCAGGGCGTGGTGTTCCAGGTGGCCTGGGGCAGATTCATTTTCCTCCCTGAGTCTCAGTTTCTCTGCCTGGAGAAGGGCACAGGTGCATGTTGAAGACCCTTGCTGCATCCCTGTATGAACCAAATCTTCATGCTCTGTGTTGGATGCGTTGACCTTGCCAACCCTATAGAAACTGTTTGTCCCAGGAACCAACGAATTCAGGGTCCACACCCCAAGCAGACTCCCACACTCCAGGCTTCTGCCTCCCCCCCAACCTAGTCTCCCCAAAGCCAGCCTCCAGACTGTAGAGGTAGATCCTATGCCCAGGAGTCCCCTGAAGTGACTCACACTGGTCAAGCTTAGCCTGCTGACCCTGCCTCACTTGCCTTCCACAACAACCCAATTCATTTACACTTCCCACCCTCTGCTCCTCCTGACCGACCCTACTCCTTTCTTGTGCCCCTCACCCCACCCCACTGATGTACCTGCTCTCATGAGAACTGTGAAAGACAGATTACCTTCCCAACGGCAATCAGCTCCTGAAATGTTGGCCTGACTACACCTGAAATTTCCAGTTAGTACTCTTTTTAAGTCACTCCCTTGTAAATCAACCCCTTTATCTATTCTTCCCTCACTTCCTCTAGACCAGGCACTCTCCTGTGTAGAAACAGCCGTCTACACAGGAGTTAAGGACAGTAGTCATCATCATTTTAGAGTAATGACTCAGAAAAGCTAAGTATCTTGTCTAAGGACACACAGCTAGGAAGTGCTGAACTGAATTCAAACCCACACCCTCTGGTCTCAGGGTTGCTGCTCTGGGCTGCATCTGATTTATAACAAGAGGAAAATAAACAGAACTCTCTCAGTTCCTCATGCGTGGGGCTTGCATTCGTCTCACCCGTTCTCCTGCACATGCCCCTTGCAGCTATGGGCTCAGGGAGTTTATCCTGCCCTGCGTCTGAGTGCAGAATGGCTAGGGCCAGCAAGGTTGTGCTGCTCCAAGTCCAAGTGCAGAGCATGGCCCACTCTGCTTCTCCACCTGCCTTTGACCAGGACAAGGATTCCAAATGTGTCCCCCCCGATATTTGTACTTCAGAAAGACTCACCCCAAGCCGTGCAAGCAGCGAGAGAGGCCAGGGCCAATGCACAGAGCCACATGGCAGAAGGACTGCCTCGTCGGAGGTCGGCTAGTTCTGCTGCTGTTTAGGTGTTGTGCCAGTCCAGCTCCAGAAGCAGGGCCCCGCCCTGAGCCTCCGCCCCCTCAGCTCACGGTTGCATAATCATGAGATGATAGAAAACCTCTCCCCCTTTCAGACAGCTTCCTCTGCTTCAGTTGGGGCCTCTAAGCCACACCCATTCTCTTTTATCTCTACAGTTCAGACCAACCTCTCAGATTACAGAGCCACATACTGGTAGAACAACTTGTTACATAAAACTTTCTCCCTTGTGGGACACTAACCTCACAAGCTTCCAAAGACAGACACAGGCAAGAGGAAACTTGGATCTGGGGTCCTCAGAACAAGCTTAAAAATTTTTAGAGCTGCTCACAGCCCCAAAACTGCTCAGCTGAATGACTTAGGACTTGGAAGCTGTTCTTAGCTTCTCTGAACTTATTTTAATAGAGTTCTAGACTCTCAAGGGAAGTGATCTTAATTTTCATCCAGTCCCCTTTCTGATGCCTACATTAATTTAACAACATTCCTCCCAAGTGACCCAGTCTCCTGACCCATATGTCCAGGAAGGGAACTCACTATGTTCAGAGATTTGGGACAGAGTGTTCTTATTGTTAATGTACTTCATCTCTCCATACTCCTCGGTCCTAGTCACCCAATCATTCGTTTATCCATTCTTGCTTCAGAGATTTACCAAAATGCCTGGTGCTTGATATTATGAAACAAAGATGGAATCAGGACATCCTTCCTCTTCTCAAGGAGCTTACCATGTAATAGACGGGACAGATGTTGGGTGGGAGGAGGAATCAATCCTATCTGACAGCACCAAATTAGTGGGGTACAAAGCAATCTGGGTACACCTGGGAACCTACACGCTTCCAGGGACATAAGGAAGATGCTTAGAGCCTCTTTCATGGGATCATTGGAAGTCTAACACTAGGGAGTTTGTTCAAAACACTCTGATAAAGCTGGTTATGGAAATATGAGGTACTCACTCAAAGTAGTAATGTGTGTGTCTGTTCATTGACATGGAAAGAAGGTCATGATGTACAGTGAAGAGACAAATAGGGTAGACAATTATTATGGCTGCTTTGGGAAACAGCTTGTCAATTCCTTGAAAGCTTAAATCCAGTTATCACATGACACATAAATGCCTTGTCAATTAAAAAAAAAAAACTGTGCACAAAGCAGCATTATCCATAATGGACAAAAATGGAAACAACCCAAATGTCCATCAACCAATGACTGGATAAATCCAATGTGCTCCACCCATACGGTGGAATACCATTCAGGCATAAGAAAAGCATGCTCTATTGTGGCTGCACCTTGAAAATATCACGTTAAATGACTGGCACCAGGCATGGAAAGCTACGTGATTGCATTTGTATGAAATTTCCTAACAGACAGCTCCAAAGAGGCAAACGGTAAATTTAGCTGGGGCAAAGAGGCAAATGAAGGGTAGATGAGACAAGACTGCTAATGGGCATAAGGTTTCTCTGGGGCTGAAGTCAATATCCTGGATTAGATGGAGGTGATGTTTGCACAGCTTTGTTGTTCTAATAAGGACCACTGAATTGTGCACTTTTAAAAATAATTCCATGGTATATGAGTTATAGTTTTGAAAATAAAAACATTTTGCATCTAAGTACAAATAAATACTTTGTGTAAAGTGATCCCATTTTGGCAATAATCTGTATATCTGCACAGGAAAAACTCTGGAATATTATACATCTCAGTGGTATTACAACATCAATTTCCTGGCTGTAATATTGCCAGTGGTTTTACTTATTTGCTTTTGCTGCTTTTATTCCTTGGCACATTCATTTATCAAGTACTTACTGACAGCTCAGTGTGTAGCAAACACTGTCCTGAGTGTTTTGTGTGCAGGCTCACAGGGTTCTTTTTTTTTTTTTTTTTTTGACAGGCAGAGTGGACAGTGAGAGAGACAGGGAGAAAGGTCTTCCTTCCATTGGTTCACCCCCCAGTGGCTGCTGCGGCCGGCGCACTGTGCAAAGCCAGGAGCCAGGTGTTTCTCCTGGTCTCCCATGCGGGTGCAGGGCCCAAGCACTTGGGCCATCCTCCACTGCACTCCCGGGCCACAGTAGAGAGCTGGCCTGGAAGAGGAGCAACCAGAACAGAATCCGGCACCCCGACTGGGACTAGAACCCGGGGTGCCAGCGCTACAGGTGGAAGATTAGCCTAGCTCACAGGGTTCTAAACAGCCCTGTGAGATTGGAACAAGTGGCCCATGAAGCTGAGGACCTGCCCGAGATAGCATCAAGTAAGAGGCGGAACTGAGAAAACCTGCAAGACTTTCAGCCCATACTCTGTCTCTTTTCTTTTTAAAAAAAGGTTTATTTATTTGAAAGCCATTATTAAGAGAGACATCTTCCATTCACTGGTTTGTTCCCCAGATGGCTGCAACAACCAGGATTGGGCTAGGCCAAAGCCAGGAACTAGGAGCTTCATCTGGGTCACCCATGTGGGTAGCAGGGGCCCAGACACTTGGACCATCTTCCACTGCTTTCCCAGGCACATTAGCAGGGATCGGGATCAGAAGTGGAGCAGCTGGGACAGGAACTAGTACCCATTTGGGATGTCAGTGTCACGGGCAGCAGCTTTACCTGTCACCCTACAACACCAACTTCTACTTCTTTCTTAACCACTGTAGTGATGTCAACATATCTTGGACAATGATCATTGTTGGCAACCTAGGCACACACCTGATTGGCCTGTGGGTGATCTGATGCACCACCTTCTTCTGGGATCTCCTCCACCTCCACCCCTTCAAAGTGCCCAAGTCTTCTACGGATTCCTCCTGAGTCCTGCAGGCTGCCATGAAGGCTGGGGAGCTGGCTTCCGAGTGGAGCTATCCCGAGGGAGACACATAGTTAGCAGCACTAATGCTAAGATTATTGACAGAGACAATGGTTGGGTGGTAAAAAGCATTTGGTGGTGGTGACCACTTGGACTTTATGCTCCCCCTTCCCTGGTGAAACCTGATTGCTGAGAAAGCACTGCCCAGTGAACAATCATGTGACCTAATCCTCTGTAATTCAGCTGAAGTCATGAAATTGGTTCTTGCCAATGGAGTTGGAAGCAGGGCTAACGCCAGGCCAGTTCAGCGAAGAGGCAGCTGTGCCCTCTCCATGCTCACCCTTTCCCCTACAACCAGCTGGAGGCAAAGGCTCTGAGGTGTAGGGGATTTTGAAATTCCGAAGTGGCAGGAGCTTGCTTCCTGATTCTGTCTCGAATGACAGCTGCTCTCTGATCTGCAACATTCTGGGCTTGATATGAGCAAAAACATACGTTTCTATATGTGTGAGCACTGTATATTTTTGGGTAACCAGCCCCTGACAAATACAAGCAGATTGCAAATACTTCCTAATCAGTGACATAAGTGACTTTGTCGTTTGGGTCTCTATTTTCTCCCCTGAGTGTGTGTGCATGCTCCCTTGCACAGCGCCTGTCACGGAAGTCAGCACCAGAATCGTGTAGTGGATCTGTTGGGGGCTGAACATTCCCCTTGGGCTTCACCACGTCAGTCTCCCTGATGACTGCCAATTTCCAGGAAACCCTCTCCACTGAGGGGCTTTCCTGAAGTCAACAAAACCATGCAGTGCATGGCAGGCCAGAAAGTCTAAGGAATCCAACAATCCTCCCATCCCTGGAGTAGCTGTCAATCAATGACAGGAAGGAGTGGGTGTATACACACCCACCTACCTCACCCCTCTGGTGGTAGAGCTTTGAAACCTAGTTCTCCCCTTCCGTGTCCTTCCAGGTCTAAGCTCCGGTCACTAAGTATCACTGGCTTCATAATGGACCTGTTGCCTGCTTTCCCTTCCCTATACCATGCCCCCAATCCTGTCACTGTTTTCTGCACCTCTCAAATACACTATTTGCACATGAATCCTTGTTTCAGGTCTGCTTCTTGGGAAATGCAAAGCAAGACAAAATTCTTGACATCTTAGCCAAATGATCTATCTAGTCTATTTAACTGTATTCAACCAAAATTCATATGTTGAAGTCCAAACACCCAGGACCTCAGACTATGAATGTCTTTGGAGATGAGGCCTTGAAAGGGCTGATGACATTAAAATGGGCCTGTCGGGGGCTGGCATTGTAGTGGGTAAATCCAACCCCAGTGACACTGGCATCCAATATAGGCATTGCTTCATGTCCTGGGTGCTCCACTTTTGATCCATCTCCCCACTAAAGGCTTAGGAAAAGTAGCAGATGATGGCCCAAGTGTTTGGTCCCTTGAACCCACATGGGAGACCCAGATGAAGTTCCTGGCTTCTGACTTTGGCCTGGCCTAGTCCTGGCCATTTCAGCCATCTGGGGAGTGAACCAGCTGATGGAAGATTTCTTTCATCTCTCCCTCTCTCTCTGTAATTCTTTCCCATAAATGAATAAATACATCTTTAAAAAAAGAAATGAGGCCATCAGGGAGAACCCCAAGCCAGTCTGACAGGTGTCCTCAGCAGAAGGGGATATTTGGACACAGAGAGGCTGGAGGACACACGCACACAGAAGGATAACCCTGTGCAGAAGCAGCAAGGGGCAGTGTTCTGTCAGCCAAGGAGGAAGGCCTTGGAGGAGAGAACCCAGTCAGAATCTTCATGTTAGATTCCCAGGTTCCAAGGACCATGAGAAAAGAAATTTCCATTCAGGCCACCTGATCTGTGATTTTTTTATGACAGCCCAAGTAGACCAACAGTGAGTCTTAACCCAGTTCCTTTGTTTGTGTCCAGAAGAAACCAAGGCCTTGAGATGAATAGAAGTTGCCTAAAATCTTTCAATATAACACAGTGGCAAGGTCAGCACCTCAGGCTCCTAACTTCTAACATTTTGTGGGCAGCATCCCATTCTCTTCCTTTAACACATCAGGGAGGCATTCTATTATTGGCCTTGTCATTTGGCAAAAATATCTGGATTTTGTACACACCTGTATTGTCTATTCCTTGGCCCAGGATTAGGATACAGGGCTGAAGGATAAGGACAAGACAGAGATCGAGGTGGGTACTTGGAGAGATATGTTCTTTTTCCCAGTGTCTCTTGGCATGCCTGCCCTTGCGCATGTCAGATCAATACTGATATCAGGAAGAATTGGGCAACTGGAAGATAAAGTACATAATTAAAAATCTAACAGCAGTCCATGTATCCTAGTTCAAGGTCATAGGTTTTGGCTGGAAGGAAGCTTCCAGAGACGCAAATTCAAAGGGAAATGCTTATTAGCATTCATTCCCATCACACTGGCAGGCTAGGGAGTGAGAGCTACGTGCTGAGGGTGAGGATGTTGTGACAGCATTAGAACCAGTCCCCAGAGAAGACTGACTCTACTCGGACTGACCTGGGCTGGGGCCCCTCCTTTTGACCCAGGGGAAAAACACAGGTCATAAAGAGTTCCTTATTGCTATCCACATGGGACAGTATGGGTGGTCCCCCAATGGAGACAACAAGGCTATTTCCAATCCCTTAACACAGCACACAGTTATACCCGTTAATACATAACCAGCCTGCCTTTTGCCTCAGCCAGATGGCTTTTGCAGTCTGGCAAACAGCTCACACTAGCAGTCTATGGAGATTGTACAGTGCTGTTTTAGCAAAATATAAAATGTAGGGGTGAATTATTCTCCCAATGTAATGTTTAGTCATTGCATAGTGACACCAGCCAATTCTGCCAAAAGGGGCAGCCAATACTGCCCCTGGGTTACAATGACTGAACTAGTGATGCATGAGGCTGGACACTAGCCTCACACCACATCTCAGCTGTGCTTAACACATGTGACCCCCCCCCCCGTGTCGCTGTAACCCTAAGTGATGTGTCTCCTGTTTAACTGGAAGTGATTGGGATTACTGCTTTTCACCTAAGGGACTTCCTGGGGTTTCCCAAGTAGAACTATGTGATCTGGAGAGTAAAACCCTAGAAACTAGTCTTAACTCCTAAGCAGTTAGACAAGACTTTCCTCTGGGGGTTCCAAATGAAGGCCCCAAACTCTTTAAATCTGTCAGTTTACCCAAGAGCTTTATGGAGAGCATCTACAAGGCATTAGACAACAGCAAGCTTGTTCCCTATTAGGCTCATCACTCAGCTTTTACTATTATTCATGTGGTTAATGAGATGCAGACTGTAGTGGAGGACACTGCACAAGAGACCAGAAATCTGATAATCCACTGGGTAACATTTGGGAATCCTTTCTGGAAAATAGGAGCTAAGAGGTTGGATGCTGCCCAGGATTAGGTGCTGTCTCAAGAACCATGCACTTCAGCTCAACACTCTGTGAACCTAGAATTCTGTGACATTTACCAATGCAGCCTAGATCATAGGTGGTATTTCTGAAATATCAAACCATTGCCCTTGCAAATGATGCCAGAATCAATGTAGAATTTCCTGTGTCAAGTCCTCACAGAAATACTATAAAATACAATAAAGGCAAGAGGCTACTAAAGAGAAGATCTCATGTGCATATACTTGCCATCAAGACCTATTACCGGGGCCGGCGCTGTGGTACAATGGGTTAATGGACTGGCCTGAAGTGCTGGCATCCCATACGAGCGCTGGTTCGAGACCGGGGTGCTCCACTTTCGATCCAGCTCTCTGCTATGGCCTGGGATAGCAGTGGAAGATGGCCCAAGTTCTTGGGCCCCTGCACCTGCATGGGAGACCCAGAAGAAGCTCCCGGCTCCTGGCTTCTGATCAGCTCAACTCCGGTTGTTGTATCCTGGTTCAAGGTCGTAGGTTTTGGCTGGAAGGAAGCTTCCAGAGACGCAAATTCAAAGGGAAATGCTTATTAGCATTCATTCCCATCACACTGGCAGGGTCTCTCTCTCTCTACCTCTCCTCTCTCTGTATAACTCTGACTTTCAAATAAATAAATAAAATCTTTTAAAAAAAGACCTATTACCATGGATTCAGTCCCAACCACAATCTTGCACAAAAGTCAGCACAAATTGCTGCCACCCATGACGTTGACCCTTGTAACTCCTGTTACTAATCCTGCGGCCAAGGATTATTGTTTCAAAATAACTTATGCAATCCTATTCATTTTGACTTAAATTTCCCTTTACTCTGCCCCTTCAAACATACCCAGGATTTTCATGCTATAGATGTTCTGCTTTGCAATGCTCTCTGCTCATTTCTAAGTAAATATTGTTCTTTAGAAGGGCTCTCTTTCTGTTTGTTACTCAAACACTGACACCATATCAAGAGAACCCATGTACTCTGGTTAAAGGGATTACATTTTTTAAAATTTTAGTACATTGATTCATCAAGGATATTTTACATCATTTCCATAAATAGAAACCCTGTATAATTCATCAAAATTTAAAAGTAATCATGAAAAATATGTTACTTCATTTTTAAAAAAATTATATGATACTATTGGTTGAACTCTGTAATTAACAAACAATTATTCTTAGGTGTTTAAATTTTAACTGAAAAGTGATCCCTGTGAAATATAAGAGTGGGAATAAGAGAGGGAGGAGATGTACAATTTGGGACATGCTCAATCAGGCGTGCCCTAAATGATGGAGTTAGAAATGTGCCAGGGAATTCCAATACAATCCCATCAAGGTGGCATGTACCAAGGCCATCTCACTAGTCCAAGTGATCAATTTCAGTTCACAATTGATCACACTGATAGGTCTAAGAGTCAAAGGGATCACACAAACAAGACTAGTGTCTGCTAATACTAACTGATAGAATCAAAAAGGGAGAGAATGATCCAACATGGGAAGCGAGATACACAGCAGACTCATAGAATGGCAGATGTCCTAAATAGCACTCTGGCCTCAGAATCAGCCTTTAAGGCATTCAGATCTGGCTGAAGAGCCCATGAGAATATTCTAGGCATGGAAAGCCAAGACACTCTGGAAAAAAAAGAAGACCTAAATGAAAGATCTCTGCGAGTGAGATCCCAGTGGAACGAATGAGGCCATCAAAGAAGGAGGTACCTTTCTCTGAAGGGAGGAGAGAACCTCCACTTTGACTATGACCCTGTCGGAATAAGATTGAAGTCGGCGAACCCTAAAGGCTCCCATAGCCTTGGCAACTCATGATTAGACCCTAGGGAGATTACTGACGCCATAAACAAGAGTGTCAAATTGTTAAATCAACTTCAGGAGTCACTGTGTACTTACGTCTCATGTGGGATCTGTCCTTAATGTGTTGTCCAATGTGAAGTAATGCTATAACTAGCACTGAAACAGTATTTTACATTTTGTGTTTCTGTGTGGGTGCAAACTGATGAAATCTTTACTTAGTATATACTGAATCAATCTTCTGTATATAGATAATTAAAAATGAAAAAAAAATCTTGGTGTTAAATTGGAAATTGCATAGAAAATTAATCAATTAAAAAATATATCATGTAGGATCTCTGTCCTTAATGTGCTATACATTGTGAATTAATACTATAACTAGTACTCCAACAGTATTTTTCACTTTGTGTTGCTATGTGAGGGCGAACTGTTGAAATCTTTACTTAATATATAGTAAACTGATCTTCTGTATATAAAAAAAAATTATATGATAGTAAAAATAAAAAGTAAATTAAAATATGCAATAACACATCTGATTTATAGTTATATAGCCCAAAATGAGTCACTCAATGGGAAAAGTGAACCAGTGATGGGCATTTAGTAATCCAAAAACTGGCATCCTTGACCATCACAAATTGGTATCAAGGCATTGGTTTTCTTTTATTTCTTTTTGAAAGCTTTTATTTATCAAATATAAATTTCATAAGGGGGCTGGCACTGTGGCACAGCAGGTTAATGCCCTGGCCTGAAGTACCAGCATCCCATATGGGTGCTGGATCAAGACCAGGCTGTTCCACTTCCGATCCGGCTCTCAACTATGGCCTGGGAAAGCAGTAGAAAATGGCCCAAGTCCTTGGGCCCCTGCACCCTTGTGGGAGACCCTGGCTTTGGATCAGCGCAGCTCTGGCCATTGCAGCCAGTTGGGGAGTGAACTATTGGATGGAAGACCTCTCTCTCTCTCTCTCTCTCTCTCTCTCTCTCTCTCTCTCCCTCTCCTCTCTCTGTATAACTCTGACGTTCAAATAAATAAATAAATCTTTAAAAAAAATTCATAGGTACAGCTTTTGGAATATAGCAGTTCTTACCCCCCATACCCGCCCTCCCACCCTCACTCCCGTCCCACCTCTTACTCTCTCTCCCATCCCATTCTTCATTGAGATTCATTTTTAATTTTCTTTACATACAGAAGGTCAACTCTATACTAAGTAAAGATTTAGAGTTAAGATGTTGGTTTCCTTTGTCCCTGCAGTCATTTCCTTGAGCTTCAACCCCACCACTCGCAGTTTTAGCCATGAAGGAATTCCACTGTCACTGACTTTTACTTCAAAGCCTGAAGAACTGACTGGTGCCTGAACAACGACGGGCCTGGGAGCAGGGAAGTCACCCTTCTTCCTTCTCCTCCCCCACTCCTGCAGTGCCATAGCTAGGCAGTGAAACTCCCACAGTGTATCTCTTTTCTCCTAGCAGCATCATAGGCAGAGTCAGGACAACGTGTGGGGCAAAGGACAGATGCCCTTGCATCCTGCAACTGTGGGAGCTTTTGTGCATTTGCCCAGAACCGTGTTCACATACTCTACATGAACAAGGGAGATTCACCTTACCTTCTGGGGCTAACATCAGAAGCAGCCCATAAAAACACCTGCTCCCACCCTAGGAGATCTGGGTAATGACCCCACTATACCCTGCAACACCAGGACTGTAACCATCTATTCTTAACTTCTCAGTGTCAATGGAATCTACCTGGTGGACCTATAGGGAAGAACCTACCTTCATTCCACCTATCTGGACTCGTACTCTCCAGAGTAAAATCTCTTGTACCTTGTAGTCATCCTGTAGCACTGGAACACATTCAGTTCACATCCCCTAGCTCTAGGACTAGGGCTGTTTGCATTATAAGCCCCAGCACCAGTTGGACTTCCCTAGCAGGATCTGAGGAAGGGTCCACCCATATCACACAGTCCTAGAGCCACAGCAATTGCTACCACAAACCTTGGCATCACTCAGGCTTACTAGTAGGGGAAGGGGGGCCACTCTTGTCTCCCTCAGCATCAAGAACAAGCCCCTGGCTACCACATTCATCAGGGAGACTGACACTGAATAATAACTTGGGTGTGGACCAATGACACACACCCAAGAAAATTCACATTCATCTCAAAGCCATACTTCAATCCCTATGAACTTTGCAGCAGACTGGTCCACTGTGTCAGTTATAGACAGAGCTGACATTCACAATTGCCACAAAAAAACCAAATATTTAGAAATATATTTAACCAAAGAAGTGAAAAACCTCTACAATGAAAATTCTCAAACATTGATTAAAGAAATTATCAAAGACACAAAAAAATGGAAAGATATTCCTTGCTCATGGATCAGAGGAATCAATCACATTATAATATCTACCTAGAGCCATCTACAGATTCAATGCAATCTCTATCAAAATATCAGTGAAATTCTTCACAGAATTAGAAAAAGCAGTCCTAAAATTCATATGGAATCACAAAAGATACAGAATAGCCAAAGTCATCCAGAACAAGAAAAATCAAGCTGGAGGCATCACAATACCTGACTTCAAAGCATACTACAAAGCTGTAGTAATTAACACAGCTTGGTACTGGCATAAAAACCCCTACATACATCAGTGGAACAGAACGGAGAGCACAGAAATTAACCCACATACATACAGCCAAATGTTTTTGACAAAAGTGTCTGAACCATACAGTGGAGTAAGGATAGTCTGGTCAACAAATGGTGCTGGAAAAACTGGATTTATATATGTTGAAGAATGAAATTGGATCCATACCTCTCACCAAATACAAAAACCAATAAAAGATGGATCAAAGAACTAAATTTAAGACCTGAGACTATGAAGCTGTTGGAGGAAAATGGAAGGGAAACCTCTAAAACATTGGTGTAGGGTACGACTTCTTGGACAAGGTCCCCAAAGCAAAATTAAACAAGTGGGACTATATCAAACCAGATGCTTTCGCACAGAAAAGGAAATGATCAATAAAGTGAAGAGACATCCAACATAAATGGGGAAAAATATTTGCAAACCATCTATCTGACAAAGGATTAGTATCCTGAATATATCGGTAACTTAGAAAACTCAACAACAGGGGCTGACATTGTGATGTAGCTGGTTAAATTGCCACCTTTAATGCTGGAACCCCATATGGGTGCTGGTTCAAGACCCAGCTGGTATATTTCCAATTCAGCTCCCTGTAAATGTGTCTGAAAAGGCAGCAGAAGATGGCCCAAGTGCTTCTGGCTTCAATCTGGTACAGCTCTGGCTGTTGTGGCCATTTAGGGAGTAAACCAGTGGATGGAACATCTCCGTCTTTATCTCTTCCCCTTCTCTCTGTAACTGCCTTTCAAATAAATGAAAAAATAAATCTTTAAAAAACCTCAACAACAATAACAAAAAACAGTTGAGAAATGGGCAAAGAGCTTCAATAGAGAGTTCTTGAAAGAAGAAATACAAACGGTCAACAAACATATGACAAAATAGTGAGCATCACTAGCCATCAGGGAAGTACAAATCAAAACCAGAATGAGATGTCACCTCACCCCTGTCAGAAAGGCTAAAATCCAAAACACAGAGAATAACAAATGCTGATGAGGATGTGGACAAAGGGGAACTTCTATATGTTTGGTGGGAATGTAAATTAGTGCAATCACTGTGAAAAGCAATGTGGAGATTTCTTTAAAAGCTAGAAGTAGACTTGCCATTTGATCCAGAAATCCAATTATTGGGTATGTACCCAAAATACTTGAATACAATGCATCAAAAAGATACCTGCATCACAATGTTCCCACTAAACTGTTTTTTTATTTTAACTTGTTAAGCTTCTTATTCAGTGAAATATTAAGCCTTTTTGCTGTAATATAAGTTTAAAATATGTTATCTGAAAAATTAAAAAAAAGAAAGGGAGAAGGAAAGAAAGTGGGAAGAGAGGGGGAGAGAGGAAGGGAGAAAGGGAATATCATTATGTTCTTAGAATTATATCTACAAAGCACATTGAATCTGTCAAAACAAATTAAAAATTTAAATTAAAAAATGGAAAAAAGAAGAAATCATTCCTGACAATTATCAACTGTTCTGGATAGTTCCAGATAGCTTAATCAACTGAAGGAGTTGGGTCCATATATCAAGATGCAGAGTCATTTTGTCTTATTTGTGATTCCACATATTATCTATATTAGCTACACACTGAATTTGTCTTCTGTACCAGGAATATACTAATAAATTATTTCCTCAGTGAAAAAATAAATACATAAAGTTGTCATGGATAACGCTGCCAGTCAACTGGAAGAGGGAGGCGCATAGAGGAGTGATCATGGGTGGGGCAGGGGATTTAGGGACCAGGTCTCACTGTGGCACTTCATTTCCCTTCATGCACCATTGGCAAGAATGTTGTCCTAGGGTCACAGGGTCATTGGAAGGCTGGCAAATGTGGTCTGGATTAGTGTCAAACAAAGGGAATAGAATTTAGCAAACGGCTATCAGTCCATACCACAAGAAATATCCACTAAATCATGAAGCTGATGTAAGAGGTTGATTTTTCTACAAATAAATATATAACCATTACATAACTGCTTTCAAGTTTGTTTTTGCACCATCTAAAATGATCTTGCGTAACTCCAGGAATGAGTACACAACATCTTGATAAACAGTGAGCTTTTGTATTTCTTTGATTCAGTTCCCAAGAGTCTAATTGTAAAACCAGGCTCTATTTGCTAGAACTGCTCTGTAAACGTTTCCTTCAGTCTTTTAAGCATGGAAAAAGAAAAAAGAACAACTCAAACAGACAGGTAAAAACTTCGACCCAGAAGTTAAGATTGAATTATAATCCAGAAGAGTTTAGCAAATTCAAACTGTGGGTTATGTTATAAACATCGGGGAAACATAGAAAATTGATTTGTGTATTTTCTTCTGAGAATTTTCAGTTGTTACATCTGTTAATGCCCCTAATTGGCTGTTGTGTCTCCTAAACTGGGCACTAAACAATGGGCAGGATTTGGATGTGCAGAGAAGAGAGGACAAGGCAATGATGCATGACAGGCTTGGGGACTCTTGGGGTGGCCAGAGCAAGGAGGGCTTGAATGCCAAGCTAAGAGCGCTATCCCCAGACAGTGGGGAGTCAGTGGAAGGCTTTAACCCTGGGAATGACAGGATGAAAAGGGCATTTACAAAGGCAGAATCTGGCAGAAACAACCAAGCCATTAGGAGGGATCAGCAGGATTATTCTGAAAGAAAACATGCTACACACTCATCTAGAGGATGGAGGAGGAACTCTACTTTAAAGATGGGCAGGTTCTCTGTGTGTGAAAGCGTCGCCTTTAGGGTTCACACGAGACTCAGAATAAATGACATGAGCTTCTCCAAAAAGTTGGACTGCACGAAAGTTTGTCCAAATCCCAGCAGCTTTGATGCTGACCTTCAGCTCTTATGTCAGAAGGTCATGGTGGGATTAAAATCTCCATAATGCTTCATGGCTTGGCTGGTAGCCCCTTCTGAGATCCCTAAATTTGAAATATATTTCTGTTCATATGTGACCTTCTGTGGAAGTGGCCAGGAGCACATTAGGGATGGGTACAGTTGTAGGTGAGGGTGGAATGAGTCATTTCATGGTCCACTCCATCCCAGCTCCCATGGAATCTTCAAGCTACAAACATACAAAATGTTGTTTTAGCAGATCAATAGCATGCACAGCAGATACTCACATTGATCCTATGGAATTGGCAAGGATTTTTATCAGAACTCCTTAAGTGGCAGTGCCAAGTCTTGTCAAGAATATGGGAAATGGGGCAAGTATTGTGGTATAGTGGGTAATTGTCTGTGATGCTGGAATCCCATATGGGTGCTGATTCAAGTCCAAGCTGCTCTGGTTCTGATCCTGTTTCCTGCTGATGTGCCTGGGAAAGCAGCAGAAGATGGTCCAAGTACTTGAGCTCCTGCACCCACAATGGAGACCTGGAAGAAACTCCTGCCTCCTGGCTTAAATATGGCTCACCCCTGGCCATTGCAGTCATTTGGGGGAGTAAATCAGTTGATAGAAGATATTTCTCTCTCTCTCTCTCTCTCTCTCTCTCTCTCTCTCTCTCTCTCTCTCCCTCTCTCTGTAACTCTGCTGTTCAAATAAATAAAAAAATCTTTAAAGAAAAGGTCATCCACCCCAAATGACTTCAATGGCCAGAGCTGAGCCAATCTGAAGCCAGGAGCCAGGAGCTTCTTCTGGGTCTCCCATGTGGGTGCAGAGGCCCAAGGACTTGGACCATACTCTGCTGCTTTCCCACATGCATTAGCAAGGAGCTGGATCAGAAGTGGGGCATCTGGGATTTGAACCAGCACCCATATGGAATGCCGGTGCAGCAGGCTGGGGCTTTAACCCACTGCACCACAGAGCCATCCCCAAATAAAATAAATCTTTTTAAAAAAAGGGATATGGAAGATGAAGAACTTCTATTACCAATGGGAGAGATGAATTACTAAAAGCTTTCTTTTGGGGTAATTTGCAAAAAACCTACCTGAACACTATGTTTCACTGCCCTGGCTATTTGTAGGATCACATTCTTTATTTTCTCTATTCTGATATTTTGTTTTTTTGTAACTTTTTTTTTTTTTTGACAGGCAGAGTGGACAGTTAGAGAGAAAGAGACAGAGAGAAAGGTCTTCCTTTTGCCGTTGGTTCACCCTCCAATGGCTGCCGCGGTTGGCGCGCTGCGGCCGGCGCACCGCGCTCATCCGATGGCAGGAGCCAGGTGCTAGGTGCTTTTACCTGGTCTCCCATGGGGTGCAGGGCCCAAGCACTTGGGCCGTCCTCCACTGCACTCCTGGGCCACAGCAGAGGGCTGGCCTGGAAGAGGGGCAACCGGGACAGAATCCGGCGCCCCAACCGGGACTAGAACCCGGTGTGCCGGCGCCACAAGGCGGAGGATTAGCCTGTTGAGCCACGGCGCCGGCTATCTATTCTGATATTTTGACATGTGGGGTCCTGCTAGCCCTGAAGGGGCTGGCCTTCCAGGGTCAGCTGATTCCCAGAGATAGTAAGCCACTCTCTGTGAGTCTGTGATTCATATACAACCCAACCAATCCAGAGCCCAAAACCCTCAAGCACTTCTTAACAGGCTCTCACTCTCTGGACCATGAACTGCCTGCCTAATCATCCCAGGGCCAGGTGATTCTGTATGGAACAGACCAGAGCCCAGGAAAGTCATTCAGACTACGCCAGCCCAACCTTGCTTACCCCGCCTTGCATCTTCCTTCCTACAGAAACCCAAGTAAAGACTCTTCCTCAATTCTCCCTACACCCGCTTCTGACTGAACCCAGTGCTTCTCTGTAGGCTCTCCCCTCCACCTTGGCCTGGAGTGCCTCTTTCTCCTAGAATCTCCATCGTCCTCTCCTGATCTGTTGACCTTGCCATATCTAAATAATAATAAAACCTGTATTTTGAAACAAACACTGTTAGCTAGGAATAATTCTGAAGGAAACCAAAGATGCACATAATCAGATATTCATTTGACTGAAGTTGACAACAGTAAAAGTATGAAATAAGTTGAATGAGTAGCAATAATAAATGGCTAAATAATTTATTGGGTTTTCATACCATAGGGTGCAATGTAGCTGTCAACAATGCCATTTTTAAATGTTTACATAACAAAGCAGTTCACCACTTTTGTGAGTGCAGAGGGACCAATTTCTATTCTCTCCCAAGATTCTTTTGAAAGGACTAAAATAAAGTTTTTAAAACTACAAACCCATATAGACACATAGAGGGGGAGGAGAGAGCAGCATCTTGGAAGCCAGAAGTCAACAAAGGAGAACTGCTGTGGAACAGAGAAAGTGAAAGTCAAGGTGTGAGAGGAGGACTCTCCCAAGCAAATGCAAACATGGAGAGTGGAAGGACTCTGCAGACTTAGAGGTAGTTGGTACCTGCAGGAAGGGGGTACAGGTGCCCCCCACTGACACCAAGGGGATTACAGCTCTCCACTTTGATAGTTACCCCTGGGATTAAAGTTTCCCACCATTTCTCTTGCTCTCCAGTCCCAGAACTGAATGATCCTACAGACTTGGATCACCTGATTACATCCCAGCACCAGAAGGGCCTCAGCAGGGGTCAGCATCACGTGGCCCCCCTGGAGATCTGGGGCTCAAAGGAAAGGCTGCAGTGATGACGGCTCTTAAAGAACTTAATCCCCGGTCACCCAAGCAGTGCTCACAATGATGGATACATTGTCCCTGCCCTTGTATCACCACCACCAATTGTCCCCTTTCCCCACTGAGTGACTTGTTTTCAAGAATAGAATTTCATAAATTCATTGTCGTGCACAGAAAAGCTCTCAAGCAATTGTGCAGCCATGAATAAGAACGAAGCATACCAGTCCTTCTGAAAATGGCAAATATTGACAACAATATGGAGTAACTCTTACTCTGCTGGTAAGAGTGCCCATGGGTGCAATCACTTTGGGATGCACTTGGAGTGTCCACTGAGATTGACATATGGACCCCCGTGACCCAGCAGAGCCACTTATAAGTACATAGTCAAAATATTGGCTGCATGCATGCAGCCAATAAAAATGTATGCAAAAAGACATGTTCTATAATATTCATGAAACACCATAATAACCTCAATCTAAATACCATCTGTTTATGAACTGAATTATGTTGCCTCTCTCTCCAAAATCCCGTGTTGAAGTTTCAAACACAATTTGATTATATTTAGAAATAGGGCCTTTAGAAGTGTATTCAAGTGAAATAGGTCCTATGGTGGTGTTCCAACCTGCTAGACATGATGTTCTTATAAGAAGAGACACAAAGTTCTCTCTTGCCTACTTCACACAGTGGAGAGGTCATGTGAGAACACAGTGAGAATGAAGCTCTCTAATGAGCAGTGTGAGCCCTTAGCAGGAATCCAGCCAGTCAGCTCCTTAAACCAGAACTTCCAATTCTAGAAGTGTCCAAAGATCAATATCTGTTGTTTACACTACCTAGTCTATGGTACTGGTTATGACAGCCTGAACAGACTAATACACTATCTAAGATCTCCAACAACAAACGAATGGCTAAGTCACGGCACATCCACATCGTGGCTACACAGCAACAATGATGAGTACTCTACAGCCACATGCTACAAGACAGGTACAAGGTGATCATTCTTATGACATAAAGCACAGAACCTAGAATAACACATATATGCTGCAAGGAGTGAGGATGGTGGTTACCATCATGCAAGAAATGGGCAAGGAAGGGATGGTGGGCAGAGTGGAGATGGTGGGCAGGTTTTGAAATTAAGTGCAACAAGCCACTTGGATGGGGATAAAATTCTCTTTCTTGATCTTGGGTACTGATTACAGAAAATTTACCTGCCACTGAAAATTCGTCAAGACATAATATATCTATTGCACGTGTGTGTGTGTATCCATGCACTTTCAACTAAAAAACTTAAAGGCTGGGCAGGCTTTTGGTGTGGGAGTTAAGATACCAGACGGAACACTCACATCCCACATAGGGGACCTTGGTTTGAGTCAAGTCTTAGTTGCTGACTCCAGCTTCCTACTAATGAAGACCATGAGAGGCAGTAGCGATGGCTCAAGTGATCAGTTCCCTACCACCCTTATGAGAGACCTGGACTAAGATCTCAGCACCCGGTTTCAGCCTGGCCCAACCCTGGCCACTGGGAACATTTGGGAAAGTGATTCAGTGGATGGGAACGTTTCTCTCTCTCTCTCTCTCTCTCTCTCTCTCTCTCTCTCTCTCTCTCTCTCTCTCTCTCTCTCTCCTCTCTCTCAACTGCATCCCTGCCTCTCTGCCTTTCAAATAAGTAAAATAAAAACAAAATTAAATAAAGTTGTGTACTAAACATTAAGAACTTCTATGAAATAGAAGGCATGAGACTCATACAGATAATTATAAGAAAGAATATCAACGATCAATTATTTTAAATGGAAATTTTATGAAAATTATGATTTTACATAAAAAATAATGGGAGTTAGGGGCCAGTGCTATAGAGTAATAGGTTAAGCCTCTGCCTATGGCACTGGCATCCTGTATGGGCATCAGTTCGAGACCTGGCTGCTCCACTTCTGATCCACTTCTGCTAATGGCCTGGGGAAGCAGCGTAGGCTGGCACACATACTTGGGCCCTTGCACCCACATGGGAGACCCGGAGGAAGCTCCTGGCTCCTGGCTCCTGGCTTCAAATCAACCCGGCTCCACCATTGTGGCCATCGGGGGAGTGAGCCAATGGATGGAAGATATCTCTCTCTTGCTCTGTCTTTATACCACCTCTCAAGTCAATAAATAAATCTTCAAAAAATAATGGAAATTATTTCAATCAGGATTGTATTATATGTACTATCAGAAATCCAACTTAAACTTATACATCAAAAGTGTTATTGAATAAGTTGCTGCACATAAATAAAAAGTCCAATAGGTAAATAGAGCTTCAATTTTATAAATGTGAATAAAAAGAGAGAGAGGGAATGAAGGGAGACAAGCTCATCTTTTTTCACATCATTGCTGCTGTGGATTGGTGTGCACATGGATTGAGTGTCTCCCCTTGAGGTTCATGTGCAGGAGGCGTGGTCCCAGTGTAACAATGTTGACAGCTGGGGGAACGTTTAAGTAATGGGATCCAGTGAGAGATCATTAGGCCCTTAAGGAGTATCACCTTGGGAATAGAATAATAGTGTTTTCCCAGGACAAGCTTATTTCTTGGAAAATGGTTTTTTATAAAAATAGCAAACCGAGACCCTGCCTGGTCTGTGGCTTCCTGTCTCCTCACATGATCTCTTCTGCACAAATTCTCTCCACTCTGAGGTCGTCTACCATGATGCCCTCACAGAGCCAAGCAGATTCTGGCTTCCTCCTCTCTAATCACTAGACCTGTGAGCTAAACAAACCTCTTTCTTTATGAAGTAGTCAACCCCAAGTAATTTATTATGACAACAGAAGCAGACCTCTGTTGTTACCTGAAAATAAAGAAGTCTCTCACCTACAGGGGAAGGTACAAAAGCTTGAATTTCCAGTTTGCTTGTACATGACTTGGTTGCTCTTTCTGGAGCCATAAAGCAACCTTTGGCCAATGACAGATGGAATTTGGTGTATGAATAGCCATGTTTCTTCACTCCTCCAGAGAAAGAACCTGAGGTTTGCTTTATGTCATCTCTTGTTGGTCCCCAGTAGGATGACCCCAAGTTGTCCACCAGGAAGCCTGCTTACAGCGCACTTGCATTAGCTGCCTTCCCCCTTTGATCTCCCTCCAGTCCTTTCCCAGTGCTTCTGAGATTTGCCTCCCCGCAAAACAACTGCACTCAAATCTTTGACTTGGGGACTGCTGTTGGGGGTTACAAACTGAAGACATCAGGCTGGGCCTCAGTGATACTTCAAATAGTTCATAAAAATGAAATTAAGAGATAAATGAAATTCATATATATAGGGGTCTTCTAAAATTTATTGGACAGTGTTTTATGAAAAAAAAGCAGCATGAACTTGAAAATTATTTGGACCACAATAAACTTACCTTGTGTTTTCCCATAAACTTTTTTTCTTTTTTTTTTTTTTGACAGGCAGAGTGGACAGTGAGAGAGAGAGACAGACAGAAAGGTCTTCCTTTGCCGTTGGTTCACCCTCCAATGGCTGCCGCGGTCGGCGTGCTGCGGCCAGCGCACTGCACTCATCCAATGGCAGGAGCCAGGTGCTAGGTGCTTTTTCCTGGTCTCCAAGCACTTGGGCCATCCTCCACTGCACTCCTGGGCCACAGCAGAGGGCTGGCCTGGAAGAGGGGCAACCGGGACAGAATCCGGCGCCCCGACCGGGACTAGAACCCGGTGTGCCGGAACCACAAGGCGGAGGATTAGCCTGTTGAGCCACGGCGCTGGCCTAACTTTTTGAAGTACCCTTGTGTACTTCACTGTGACCTCTGTGAGGGCAAGGCAAGTCGCTCGTGCAGGCTCAACTTGGCTGGGGGGAAAGGAGTTACACTTAGGGTCTGGGGCATTTCAAGCTTTCCCTTGGTACCAAAGAGGGAAGTGCCCTGGCTTTCTTATCACCGTTTCAGCTGTGGAGCCAGCAGAGACCAGAGAGGAATGAGGCTTCAGAAGCGACCAGGGGTGGAGTTAGACTCCTCATTTTAAATGTTTAGTCAGGTCTTCCTTTGTTATTTTATCCAATCTGACAATATCTTTTATTTGGTGTGTTTAAATTTTTTTTCACATCATTATCGACATGGTTAGCTTAAACTTGTCATGCTAGCAGTACTTGTCTATTTATTTGTTTGTTCTTTGTTCCTTTCGACTTGTTTGTCTGCTTGCTATTGGATTGAGTACTTTTCATAATTCTATTTATTGTCA
Organism: Sylvilagus floridanus; assembly: GCA_949820135.1. Classification (NCBI taxonomy): domain Eukaryota; kingdom Metazoa; phylum Chordata; class Mammalia; order Lagomorpha; family Leporidae; genus Sylvilagus; species Sylvilagus floridanus. Next base: position 55,238,849 of record OX463232.1, read on the forward strand.
CTATTGATTTAATATTTATACCTCTTTTAAAGAATCGCTAGTGATTGTCCTGGGTATACCATGTACATCTTTGATTAACCACATTATAACTTTAAATAATATGCTATCCGGTACAAAAAGCAAAAGACCTTACATTAACATAATTTAAATTTTTATCTCCCATCGTTTGTGCTGTTTTATCATGTATTTTGTTCTTACACATGCTCTAAACTCACAGGTCATTGGTTCCATTTATTATTTTACTTATTTTAAGGGATAAAGACACACTCACATGTGCAAGCACACACACACACAGAATGTGTGTGATGTGTGATGGAGAGACAGAAACAGGTACAGAAAGAGACAAAGAGACATAGAAAGAGACATACAGAGAGAAACAGAAATCTCTTATCCACTGCTTCTCTCGTCAGATAAATGTAACAGCTGACATTGGGTCAGGTTCAGAGCAGAAGCTGGGAACTCCATCCAGGTCTCCCACATGGATGGCAGGGACCCTATCAAAGAACTCATCACCCAGTGCTCCTAGGGCGCACGGCAGTAGGAAGGTGGAATTGGGAGTGGAGCTAGAACTTTAACCCAGGCACTCTGATATGGTGTGTGGGCACCCTTAAAGTGGTGTCTTAACCACTATACCAAATGGTGACCCACCCCCAATTGGTTCTATTTTTGTGTTGTACAGTGATTTTTTTTTAAAGTTCTGTATTATATACATTCTGCATGAAGAAATTCCTGTGGCACATACCTTATTAGGTATGTTAATAATAAACTTTGTTGTTTCTTGGGGTTAGCACTGTGGCCTAGCAGGCTAAGCCTGTTCACGGAGCAGCGGAACTTGAACCAGTGCCCATGTGGGGTGTTGGTGCTGAGGGCAGGACTTTAACCCGCTGCCCCACAGCACCGCCCCTGAACTGTTTTCAGTACAAATCTGCTCTGGTTCTTTTGTTTCTCTGCATGTGATGTTCTCTCACTGTCTTCATATTTTCTCATTACATGTTAGATATATATGTTATTGTTTATCTGCCCCCTTTTCACTATTTATTACATGGTTCTACCTTCAAGTTTACTCACTTTTTTCTTAAATGTGTAAAATCTACTGAACCCATCTGAGATAGTTTTCCTCTGTGTTATTACATTTTTAGAAAAATTTCCAACACTTGCTTCTTTCTCCTAGTTCCTATCATATTGCTGAAATGAACAGTCTGTTCATGTGAGTTTTGCACAATAGCTTTTTAAATTGCCAGTATGTTAGTTCTAACAGGTAGATTATCTCTTAAAATCTGACTTTGATCATTGCTTTCTCTCTTATTAACTTCATCATGATTTTTTGTGTGCTTCTGATTCTGGAATGCATAATTTCATGTGTAGAAGAGTGAAAACCTAAGAAAATAGTATTTATGACTGGAAATCTTTGCCTTTTTTACTGTTAGAATGACAGTGTGTGTGTGCATGTGTGTATGTGTTGGGTGACACATTCAGTCTCATAAGAGATAAGCCTGGGATGTGTTTTGCTGTTGCTAAGGTTCTCTTAAGAAAACCACCTGGGGGCCAGCGCTGTGATACAGTGGGTTAATGCCCTGGCCTGAAGCACCGGCATCCCATATGGGTGCCGGTTTGAGACCCGGCTGCTCCACTTCCAATCCAGCTCTCTGCTATGGCCTGGGAAAGCAGTACAAGATGGCCCAAGTCCTTGGGCCCCTGCAACCACGTCGGAGACCTGGAAGAAGCTCCTGGCTCCTGGCTTCAGATCGGTGCAGCTCCGACCATTGCAGCCAACTGGGGAGTAAACCATCGGATGAAAGATCTCTCTCTCTCTCTCTCTCTCTCTCTCTCTCTCTCTGCCTCTCCTCTTCTGTGTAACTCTGACTTTCAAATAAATAAATAAATCTTAAAAAAAAAAAAAGAGAGAGAGAGAACCACCTGTTGGGGCCGGCACTGTGGCATAGCAGGTAAAGCTGTGGCCAGCAGTGCCAGCATCTTATATGGGTGCTGGTTTGAGACCCGGTTGCTCCACTTCCAATCCATCTCTCTGCTGTGGCCTGGGAAAGCAGCAGAAGATGGTCCAAGCACTTGGGCCCCTGCACCCGCATGGGAGACCTGCAGCAGATATAAGACCTCTCTCTCTCTCTCTCTCTCTCTCTCTCTCTCTCTCTGCCTCTGCCTCTCTGTAGCTCTGCCTTTCAAACAAAAAATAAATCTTTAAAAATAAATAAATAAAGAGAAGCACCTGCTTCATATGCCAGTGTTACCTCGTGCTTGTGTTTGGCCTAGTGTGCTCTGTGAAGCTTGATTTTCGGAAGACTTTTCCTAGTGTCTTCTTCCACCCCCACCCTTCAAAGAGGGTCTCTTGCCACACTTCCACCCTTCAGATTCCAGGGACTTGGTTCTTGTTAACTCAGTGATGCCAGCCAAGCGTGATTTCTTTTTCTCTAGTCTGGCCTCAACATTAGAGAGGTTCCTATGCTTCTCAGTTGTGAAAATTGGGCTTCCTCTGTGATCCTGCCGCTCCCAAGCAGTAAAACATCTGTAACGACCTCAGCCCAGGACAACTGTCTGTCTCCCACAGGTACAGCGTTTAAAGTTGCTCCTCTTCCTCCGCCTCGACAGGTTCTCTATCGAGGTTCTCGATAGGTTCTCAATAAGTTCTCAATAGTGTCCTGAGGGAGACAAGACTTGCTGCTCCTTCATCGTGATAGAAGGAGACGAATCAGAGGAGGGCTTCATGTCTGCAGTGGATACAGGCTTTCTCCAGTCTTACTACTTTCCCTCAATCTTTCTCCTGAGAACCTGATAGAGAAAAGTCTCTTAGGGGTGTAAACTCTATCTTAGGTCTGTGATTGGCAAGGATTTTGTACCCCTGTATTAGCCAAGACATGGCCCTTTTCACTTGGTGCAAGTTCTTAGAGTGATTCTACTCATGAACATGATGCCCCCACATCTTACCTGTAGATGAAAAGTGAGCCCATGTTCACATACTACATCTCCTCCAAGATGCCCGACTTCCTATAGATTTCAGATCATCATTGGCCTTGCAAATTTGAGTGGTGTAGGTAAGTTATGATTTTTCATCTTCTCCATGTGGTTAAAGAGGGATCAATACATCTCAGAGCTTTTTACATCCCAGCAGAACTTGTAATGACAGTTCAGAAACTTGCTCCAAGCTGGTCACGGCTTGGACCTGAGGTGGTTCAGGCTACAGAATGGATTCAGAAGAGCTGTTGGGAGACAGCCCAATGGAGGGCCTGGAAGGTTACTGTGGATGTTGGGGAAGATATTGAAGAGCTGGCCTGTGTCAGCAGAAGCCATGCTACATTGCCACAGGATCACCATGGAGCCTCTCCCTCTTCACCTTCAGGTGCATACTCAGCCTAAGACACCTCCTTCTCCAAAGGTAGCTCCAAATTGAGGGGATTGACACTCCACTCTGACCACCCCAGAGCTTGTTGTTGGAAGTTTTCGGGACCCAGAAATATGGAACAGATCCAGGATCCCCTTAGGAACTCTTAGAGCCCAGCGTGCTAGGCTCTGTTTCTCAGAGACCAAGCCATCCCCAGAAGAGGCACATTCGTATTGATGGTTCCTCTCTTCATCCTTCTCTCTGAGGAAGACTGATTAATTTCCAGCCCACAACAAAAACACCAACATCATCTCTAAAAGAAAATTTATTCCACAAATCGAGACCACAAACAACACCACTCCCCCATCTTGACATTTGCTCACCCTCACCAGAAATCCATCCTCCACAATATGAGTCCCTTTTGGCCTGAAGACACAACCTGTAAATACCCTTAATTCCTCTAGGAATCCCTAGGCTGGCTGCTCCTCCTTCACAGCTCAGTGTGTTTTGTCTGGTGTGATCTCACTTCCTCTTTGGCCCAGAGCTCATTCCAGAAAGCCACTTCCTTATCTTTCAGCTTCTGGGCTGCCTGGGTGGTGGCTCCAATCCGCAGGTAACCTTCCTTGTGGTCATATGCTGGCCAGTGAGGAAGCCCCTCCCCATTGGGATTCCTGGGAACAGAATCAAGTGGAAATTCACCAAAGCTGATGTGTGGTCCAGCAAGCCTCTCTGCCCAGAGGTTCATACAGCACCAGCCAGGAGGAGCCCACCATCTCCTGGGATGGCCTGTCCACTTTACAGAGCTCTTATTGTCAGAGTGCTATGGTCACAGGATCCAGAGTTTCACCACTCAACCTTCAGAAACTTTCCCTTCCCAATAGATATGCCCCATTCCTCACCAACCCCACTCCATCTTTGCCACCAGCCTTACCCATTCCTAGCAAAGTTGGCCCAGTATTTCATCACAGTTTTGCTCAGTTGGACCTCCTCTTCTGAGACACCCTCTGTAGTGAAGAAAAAGATGATGGTGGAAATTCTTTGTGATTCAAAGTCCTTGGGTCAGCAGCATCAGCATCAATTTTGGGGCTGATATTGTGGCCCATGGGGTAAACTTCTACCTGTGACACTGTATCCCATATTGGGACTTGTTCTATTTCCAGATGACCCACTTACAATCCAATTCCAATTAGCAGGTCCCTGCTAATGTGTTTGGGAAATCAGCAGAGGATGGCCCAAGTTCTTAGGCCCCTGACACCCATGTGGAAGAACAGGATGGTGATCCAGGCACCTACTTCTGCCTGGTCCAGCCCTAGCTATTGTATCCATTTGGGGTGTGGTGAGCCAGTAGATAAAAGATTTCTCTCTCTCTCTCTCTCTCTTTCTCTTTCTCCCTCTGTAATTCTGCCTTTCAAATAAATGAATGCCTAAATCTTTTTAAAGATTCCGAATCTTGGCCTTCACTCCATACCTACTTAGTGTGTCAATATCTGCATTTTCATAAGATCCTGGTTAATTGGTGTGTACTTTAAGCTTGAGAATGGCTGACCTGGGACTAAGCAGCGGACATGTAGCCACCACACAACCCAGCTGCCTTTGTCTTCTGTGCCCACCTGTATGCCCCTGCCCCTTAGGGTCACAGTGTAGCATCCCAGGGTTTCTGCTACAGAAACTCAGTTTCCAATAGTTGTTATCTTTGTCTTTTCTCAAACTCTTAACATACTTCCACATTTTCATAGGCTGAAAAACAAGAGAGCTGTAAATGTTTTAAGGGGTCATGAGCAGCCATAGGGGGATCACAAATCATCTATAACTGCTGAGAGTTAAGGAGGACGTTTGTGAAACATTTGAAGACATTTGTGAAACATTTTCTTTAAATACCATGTCATTAAATGGGTTAAATTTGAAAACCTATGAATAAGATAGATGGAAACAAATAGATAACATTAGACCTGATCAAGGTTATTGGCCAGTTCTAACCTTTCCCTCACTCACATCTTGATAGATTCTTGTGTAAAATCAAATAAATCTGAATCAATCTAACCATAGAGTAATGTTCTACGTCTTATTGACATCACATGTCTTATTGACGTCACAGCCAGGATTCTGAGAATTACTATGATTTAGGATACATGAATACATATTCACATCATGCGTGTTAGAACAAGAGAAAGGTTGGGGACTGCTCATTGGATTTCAACTCTGTTACAGTAAATTGGAAAATTGAAAAGAAGAACTTGCTCAAAGATAACAATTCCGGGCTGGAATTCAGGCCCCCTAATTGCTAGATAATAGCAAGGAAGAAACATTACCTGTGAAAAATGGGACTCCAAAGACAGAGAAGACCTCATCCCCATGGTCCCCTATCACCATCTTGGGTTTCATGTCCGGTGAAAAGCTTGGACGATACTGAAATTCATACATGTAGGTGGGAGCTCCAGCATCTGAGAAGAGGGAGTCATGAACAGTTCATGTTACCAGATGCACACCTGAATAGGCATCCAGGTTTCCACCTGGTTGTGAACAAAGTAGACAAACAATGTCTCAGGGAAGCCCAGTGACTTGCTTGAGGCTGAATGGCTGAAGGAGGTGGAGGAGGAATTTGAGCCAGGCACTGATTGAATGAATGAATGGATGTTAAAGTCATAAATCAATCCATTTAAAGTGACTCTCATCAAAGGGGCACTGAGTCAGTTCACATCCTTTGCCTCCTGATGCAGTCACATGACAGATTATATATAAATATCACCAGTTCACATTAGTTGCATTTCATTGATGATACACTAGTGTTCATTCATTTTGAGAATATACAACCTTGTAGTTGTCCTCTATTCATTCTAGGATTGAGCTTTCCCAATGCCTGTCTTACTCATTCTGAGAAGAGTGAAGCAATGAAAATTGCTTGTCTGAAAGCCAGGAAATATAAATACAAACATAGAGAGGGAACTTTTTAACTCTACTACCTCAAGAAACGACCAGACTCAGTGTTTCAATTTCTCTGTCACCTTCCTGCCTGGCTGGAATACATGGGCATTCTACAAATTTTTTCTCCCCATACCACCTCCTATTATTTCCTCTTTTTGATATTCTTGCTCCAGAACAAAATTTCCAGTCTGTGCTTGCCTCCCACTTTTTCCTCTACCTCCAATAGATAACAAACTAGTTTATAGCTAGTGGTGATCTTGGAATACCCCAAAACCCGATGTACAATATTTGCCTTCTACTCCACTATACCACAATCACTTCAGATAAAGAGGACTTGTAGCTGATGCTATTGGTGCTTCAGTCATATCTCTCATTTCTTGGCATGCAAGCCTGACTTCCATATCTAACATCAGTAGCTCATTGCTGATACCTTTCTCAGGTCCCTAGACCTTTGGCTTATAGGTACAGCAAGTCAAAGCAGCAGGAGACCAACAATCTCTAGGAACAGCCTTCAACCAATGACAAGTGTCAATGAGTGAATAAATACCCCAGACCCCTTGTCATCGAGATGTGATAACTCTGAGGCAAATCTTCTGTTCATTTCCCAGAGATCCCAAGCTCCATTTATTATTATTTATTATTGATTAGCAATGGATCATTGCTTGGTTCCCTTCAGTTTTCTGTGTTACATTCTCACCTCCTTACTGGTGCTTTTTGGGATATCCCAGATAAATTACTTGTGCTTAGAACCTGTTCTCAGAGTCTACATTAGCAGAAATCAAAACAGGACAGCACACTTCTCCAAGCTATGTGGAACCAACCTTTGAGGCCTCACTCTGATGAGTTTCCACATATGTCTATGTTGTGAGGTGAGGAAGACAGACATTGAGCTGATAGAGTCAATGTCCATCTCCTATTAAACCTCTGGGACTCACCTCTGTGGTGACGAGCCACAATCACAGAAGGGACACCAAATAACGCATCTCCAATCAAGTCTAAGAACAAGTCTTTCTTTTTGATGAGATCATCAGTCCTTCCCAAATACTTCTCTGTGGCCACTGGAGTCAGTTCCTTCGAGATGTTCTGAAATAGATCAAGGCAATGATCACCCCACCCCACCCCAGCAGGGAAGGTTTGTGTAAATGGTCAATCTCCATAGTCCTGTGCAAATCCCTCATAGGGAATGACATGAGGAAGGCAAACAAATAGGGGCAGAACCTTAAAGTTCTGGTTGTTCTTTATTTAATTAATCTGTGAATTGGGGTAAGTCCCCTGCCTTTTGTTAGGTCTAAACCAGTTCCCATGATTCCCTGGACTCTTACGACAATGGGGTAGGACTTCCACAAGAGTTCTGTGGCTGTCTTCTGGTCCAGTTTGCCATCAGAGAATGGATAGCTCATCAGCTGTTAAAAAAAATGTTTACAGATTTGTGACTCACAAGGAATGACAAGGAAGAAAAAACTACCTACCAGCCAAACTGATGCTTTGAAGAAGTCCTCTAATTCTGTTGGACCTGGAAGGGGATGAATTTTTGATGAATGGGTAAAAATTCAATGAATCAACCTGACACAGAACCAGAAACTCAAGGATTGAAAAAAGCCATTGTAATCCATAAACTGTACTTTGTAAATTTATATTTATTAAATAAAAGTTTAAAAATGATTTTTAAAAAATGTTAAGTAAGAGATGTACCAATCTGTTGTAGTGTGTGTGTGGTGGTGGTGGTGGGGGTGAGTGTATCAAGCTTGAACCATCACAGTAGTTAGCAAAGTGAAGGGGGAGGTTTCAGGGAGGCTGTGGTTGAAGCAGAGGGCTCTGAAACAGATGACAGAGATCTACCTCCATCTGTGTCAGATGACTGAGGAACCTACAAACCCTGCTCTTACGTCTTTGGTCCTCTGGCATCTCCTCAAACCCTGCAGTGAGAACGGAAGACCCTTTACACATAATGCCCCTGCCCGAACCCCTGCCTCCAGAGGCTTGGCCAAGTCTGGCATAACTTCTTGCAGCTTAAGGCCACATCCCTAGAACAATCTTAGTCTTGCCTGAGAAGTCTGACAGGTGAATTTACTGTTTTCTCTGGTTAAAACCTGATGATAGGCAGATAGACTCCTATATTAGTCCATTTTCTGATGCTATAACAAAATACATGAGTATGGATATTTTATAAAGAAAAGGATTTATTTAGCTCACAGTGCTGGAGACTCAGGGGGCATTCTAATGAGGGCCTTTTGGCTACATCAGAACATGGCAGATGACATCATGGTGGGATTCTGAGGGAGAAGAAGAGATCACATGAAGAGCCAGGAAGCCATAGAGAACCAGGGCCAGGCTTTCCCTTTCTCTGTCCACCTCTCTCATAGGAGTTAACAGCAGCCCAGGAGATGTGCATTAATCCCCTACAAGGGCAGCACCTCCAGTGACCTAACCACCTTGCATTAGGTCCCAAGTGTTAAAGTTTCCACAATTTCTTGACATCACCACACTGAGGAGGACCTCACTTTTAGCACAGGAATATTGTGCACACACTCATACAATGTCCAAATTATAGCAGCCCCTGAATCTCTGTTAGAGCAGTTACTTTAGAAAGTTTTCCACTGTGTGTTGTTTCTCTGCCCTTTGAGCCAAAACTGCTTCCTCCAGGCCGGGCCTGGAAAGCTCTTTCTTTAAAATGCAAACACATGAAATTTGTTTACCTTAAATAAATACATAAACAATGGGGATTTTAGAAGGTAGTCACAATGTCAAAGCCAGATAAATGGAAATAACAGCCTTTTAAAAGGACTGCAGGGAATTAGATTCTTGTTAGATTCTTTTTGCTTCTCTTGGGACTATATAAGTATTCAACAAGACAAAGACACTGATGCACCTTGATCTTTACTTCACAGCTTCCAAAAGTGTGAAAAAACAAATTTCTTTTGCTAATAAATCACTCAGCTTGAAAAAAAAAAAGAGAATATACTTTGCAAAAATTAAAGAAAAAAAAGAAGGACTGAGAAGGATGAGGGAAGTATGGTTACCTTTGCAGAACTGTACCTATGAAATACATGGAATCTGTTCTCTTTATATTAATAAAAAAGGGAAAAATAAATAAAACTGTAAAATTGAAAAAATGCAATGCAAATGTGTAGAGAGATAACTCATGATGTCCTAGTCATCACAGAGGATGAAGGACAAAACTCCCTGGGGTCTTGATTCAGCTTTCATCATTGCATCCTGAAATAAGGTTGATAAAAGGTCCTTTCTCTTCCAGACAAGCAACTCCAGGTGGTCTAGATGCACAGAAAAACCCTCCCTCGCATCCCAACCCATGTCTTTCCCTTAGCACAGTCCAGGCATCATTTTCTGAGTCTAGCCGATGAGTTGGGAAGGGCATGTATGGAAATTAGTGTGCACCCATGAGTACCAACCCAGGTGAGAAACCACTAAGTCCCCCAGGTCTCACTCTCTAGCTCCTTCCCTCTCCTAGGCCATCCCCACAGGCCTTCTCAGTCTTGACAATTCAGCATTCTTTAATTGTAAGACAAAGAGGGTTTAGGCTGAGAGTTCACAGGTTATGCCACTCAGGGAACAGTTGAGCCATCCCAGAGATTTCCATGGAAACATCATTTGTACAGAGAGGGGCGGTTTCCCTGAACTCAGAGGGGGCTTAGAGAAGGAGGACTCCTACAAGCAGAAGCGGGAGGGACGAAGGGCAGGAGGCTCAAGCCTGCAAGTGGCCTGCACGTTCTCACCGTTGGAAGGATCCAGCCGAACTCTTGCTTGTTGATTCCCACGATGTAGGGGACCCTGTTGAATCTCTTCTCTGCCAGAATCTCTTCAGGTGCCCTTGGCAGCAGCACCCCATCAATCACAGTGGGTGGGAAGAGGTAGCTCTGGGAAAGAGAGAGCACCACAGTGTAATTCCTCCTTCCCAGGTAACACCCACCTCCCCTTCTCTGCCTCTCTCTATCACCTCACACCCTATCCCTCAGGAAACCCCAGCAGCCATTCCTTCAAAACTGCTGCTCATCACCCAATGCTGTGGCCTGGTTTAATCCACCAACACCCCCTGCCTAGAGAAGTGCAGCACAGGGGGCCCTCACTGGTCTCCTTTGTCTGCCCACTCTCTACAGTGATCCCACAGAGTACATCCAAAATCCTGTCACTGCTATGTTCAAAATCCTCTGAGGACTTCCCATCTGCCTCCCAATCGGAATCCAAGTCTGTTCATCATTGGCATCCCATTTCCCACTTCCCACCTCCCACACCCTCTTTAACTCGTGGTTTCCTGCCACAGGGCCTTTGCAATTGCAGCCACCCAGCCTGGAATGCTCCTCCTGCAGGTGTCCTGACAGCTAGTTGGTTTCCACCTCTCCCCCGGAGCTTGCCGTTGATGACAGCCTCTCACCGAGCCACCCTTTGGCCCTCTGAACTGAATTCAAATCACTGGCAAGCTCCATGTCCAGTTTCTACTTTCTTTCTCTCCTTAGTTCTGACCATCAGCAAGCACGCTGCACATGCATGTTTTTCTCTTGTGCTCTTCCCACTGGAATGAAAGACTTGAAGCAGGCAGGGACTCTTGCTTCTTTCACTGCCTTTTCCCCACCTCCTAAATCAGATCCTGGCACACCAGAAGTGCTGAGTTTACCTTTGCAGAATGAATGAATGAATCTCGCATAACCCACACAAGATCTTTTAAGAAAAGTGCCGTGATCTCAACAGTGGGAGCACAGGGGAGAGCGCCGTAAGATTCTGCAGGGCTAAGGTCACCAGAACTTGGCATAGAGTTGGCAGGAGGGAGGAGAGGAGGTACCACATGAGGAGGGTACTGTTGAGTCTCCTGGGTGCTGGGAAGAGGGTGGCCTCCTTGGGACCGAGATCTTTGGCTCTCTCACTGCACAACTCATCAGCCCTGTGCCTCCTCATCCATTCTCCTCAATGGGAGCTCCTGGTGAAACCCTTTAGCTCACAACTCTGCCTCCTCATAGTGGAAGGTTCAGTTCAACCTCTTCCCCCAGGGACAGCCCAGGAGCAGAAAATGGAAATAAGCAGGAGGTTAAGTCAAGCTCAGGGATGCAGAGTTGCCTCTGGACACTCTGACTATGACACCCAAGAATGTCACTGCCCCCCTCTGGACCTCAGCAATATACACATAAGATGTGACTACAATTCCACCAAGAAGAAATTCATCCCCAGCTAATCGCAACTTAAAGACAGCAAGACTCAAAACCTGAAATAAAGAAACCAAATGTCCTTACCTCTTTGGGGTCTCCAACTAAGTTGAGAGTTAAAAATTTCTGTGAAGATAAAGGGAGAGGATGTGGTCAGAAGGCCTCCTGGGGCAAAGCTGATCACGTGGGTTGTACACCTGCGGAGTCAGGCACGCCCTCCCCGTGCCTCCCTGACTGGCCCAACAAGGCTCTCCTGGGCATGAGGGTGGGCTGAAGGAGAGGTGGACACCATCAAAGGGAGAACAGTCTCTGGGACCCGGTGCTAGGGTCCCTGGAGCTCTGGAGAGGCCTCCTGTTGTTCGTGTCTGCCCTCTCCTTCATGCTTTTACTGTGATGCCCCAGACAAAAATGCCCCCATTTTCCTTTGAGAGCTTCTTTCCACGCCTCCTCCCATGAGTTCAGGTATCTATATGCACCTGAGGTGCCCCCTGGCCCTGAGGCCTAGTCTGAGGGTCCAGAGGTATTCTCAGGTACCCAGAGTCCAGATAGAAAAATCCAGGACCAACCTGAGCCCACAAACAGACCTTTTCCCCAAAACAGAATAATCTCCAATGGTCTTAGATGTGTTCTCTGGAAATTTGTCCTGCTAAGCCTCCCTCCAATGACAGACTGTCAAGACCATCCAGCAGTCCTCAACCATCACCTTCCCTGGGAAGCATCTCAGCTGGGTGTAATAAATGAGCTCCCTCTATATACTTCTACAATATTTAACTCATTAGATATAATGCCGTGTTTCTCCTTGGACAGTTCTCTGTGAGCAGAGCCTTAGGCCAATCCATTACCACCCTTGTCATACACCCCCCAAACACTTAGGAAGGATGGATGGATAGATAGATAGATGCGTGTTACTGTTGTCTGTGCATGGAGTATCACTATATCAGATGAATACATTGAATACATGGTTGATAACTAACAGGTAGGAGATGAATGAATTGTATCTTGTGGGAAAATGAATGATAGAAAGTACACATGTGATAGCTTGCTGAAGGATAGAGTGAAAATAGATGAATAAAACATGGATGCATTGATATTAGAGTGATGGAAGAATTTCAGTGGATGTATAGATACTAAGATGATAACTAATGACTGGTTAATGGATGGCTGGATGGACAGGTGACAGATTTGTGAATGGATGAGTGATAGACGGTGCGTTGTCTGTCAGCCTAAGGAAGGATAACATTATGGAGAAAAAAATGGGTTTTTATCTCTCATATTTGGAGGTTGACAGTTCGAAAAGCATGGCCTTGGCTCTTTGAAGCCTGCATGGTAAAAAGTAGGAGTGGGAATAATAGGGAGCTACCTAGTGTTGAAAAGGAAACCAGAGAGCAATTCAGGTGCAGTCTTGAAACAACTGTGCCACAAGAGCTATCTTAACCTCTTCTGAGGGACGCTGCCCCAGTCACCTAAGGACTTCCCCTAGACCCCACCTTTGAAAGGTTCTTCATCATCTCCCAACACCACCACCCTGGGGATAAATCTTCCATATACATGAGCCCTTGGGGACACACACAAATACTATCTAAGCCACAGCATATGTCAATCTAAGAATCATGATTGAGTCAGAGTCTCAGAAAATCCACAAAATTGACTCCTACTGGGTTATAATTTAGCTATCTACTCAATCAAGATAAATTGTGACAACTTTCTAAAATCTTTGTACCTAATACCCTCATCACCCAAATTCAGAATGGCGCTTATTTCTGGAATAGGGAAATTTAGTTTCATAAAAATTTACCTGAAAACAAGAATATCAAAATAGGTTTCGACAATACTGAGTGGTTTTCACCATGTTACTTTTGGACCTTCTTTTTGACATTTAAGACATTTCACAATTTTAAAAAAAGGAAAAGTGAAATCCCCCACTCAGATATAGAAGCTGACAGTAATCCTAGGAGGTGAGAAACAATCCCTGGTTGATTTTTCTGGGACATGAGGACAGCTGCAAGGACGAGCCCTAGGGGGAAGTACACAGGGTGTGCTCCACAGGACACATTCTCCTACCATTCTCAGTGCCGTCTCCAATAGCTCGTCCTCTGTCCTCTGGCGCAGGCAGTGAACCATGACAGCCGAGGTGGTGGTTTTACACCCTGCTGCAATAGCAATTTGCTGCAGAGATCAAAGGTAATAGCAGAGTTCAAGAGTTATGTCCTTTCTTCCCATCAATATAGCAATAGATTTTTCAATCTGAAACCCAACTTCTGAAGGCAGCAGGGGGTAGCCGAAATACTCAGAAGTGAGTTCTGTGACCTACATGATATTGTCTCTGTTGCTAATTTGAATTGTGGTATGAGCCAATTACCAAATGTTTATATCTCTGTTACCTAATCTGTGTTAAAATGGGCATAATGGTCTCAAAACCAGATGTCTCAAGAGACGCAGTGTGGAAAAGGAGGGAAGAATATGGAATTGTAAATTCCACTGTCTGGTTTCAAATCCTGCTCCCTCCACTCACTAGCTATTTGGCCTCAGCTATACCACTAGATTTCCTGTGTTTCAGTCTCTCTACCTTAGATGTGGAGAAAACGATTGCACCTTTCTTATAAGTTAGACTAGTACATGCCAAGTGCCTAGGAGGGTATGCTATATTTTTTACACATTAAAATATTCAGAATTTCAGCAGGCCTAGAGAAATAGTCCACACAAAGGTATTTTAGAAAGTACAGGATGTGATGAAAGTGTGATCCTTAAAGGAGGTAGGTAGCCTGTTGTCCATCTCATTGCATACTTGAGGCGTCACAATTAGATGAGGTATTTGTGACACAGCTAAAGAATTTCCACTTGCAAATTTAATAAAGTAATAATAATGACTCCTTAGGGCAAGGCTCAGCAAAAATTTTATCAAAAGATCAAACAGTATGTGTTTGAAGCTTTGTGGGCTGTGTGGTCTCTGCTGCAACCACTCAACTCTACTGTTATAATAAAAAGCAGCAATAGACAATACATAAATGAACGAGTGTCAATATGTTTGAATAAATCCTTAATTATCCCTTAAAATTCATATTTCATGTCATTTTCACAAGTCAGGCATGAACTATTATCTTTATCTATATTTTTCAGTTATTTATAAAGTCCTTTTTAGCTCCGAAGTCACATAAATATAGGCCAAGACATGGCTATGAGACACAGTTTGTCCACCCCTGTGCTATGGCAAGTCACTGAGGACCATGGATTACTGAATAGAGAACCTCTGACACACGCTCAGAATCTCTTTTCATCTTAAAAACATGTACAATGGAAACCCTGTTGAAGAGACGCTTTCTTCATCCTGTCTTGGTTACTGGGGGATGCTCTTTCCAGTACAAACTCATCACTGACAAAGAAATAAAGACAGAAAACCAAACTTAACAAATCACAAATGAAAAAGAAAGTGTTACAACTAATATCACAGAAAACAAAGGAGACTATTAGGAACAACTACACCGCAACAAATTGGAAACCCTAGAAGAAGCGGATAAAATTTCTGGAAACCTTCCAAAATAGAGCTACAAAAATAAAGAAGCCCAAACAGACCAATATGGAATGATATGATTGAACCCATAACAAAAAATCTCCTAATCAAGAAAAGCCCAGGACCAGATGGCTCCACTGCAGTTTTACCAAACCTTTAAAGAACTAGCACTAATTTGTTCAAAGGGCTACAAAGGATTGAAAGGAGGAAATTAAAATGAAAGGAATTAAAAGAGAAAGTTATTTTGGTGCTGGGGCTGGCACTGTTGCTTAATGGGTAAAGCCGCCACCAGCAGTGCCAGCATCCTATATGGGTGCTGGTTCATGTCCCAGCTGTTCTACTTCTGACCCAGCTCTCTGCTGTGGCCTGGAAAAGCAGTAGAAATGGCCCAGGTCCTTGGGCCCCTCTACCCACATGGAAAACCCGGAGGAAGCTCCTGGCTGCTGGCTTTGGATTGTCACAGCTCCGGCCTTTATGGCCAACTGGGGAGTGAACCAGTGGATGGAAGACCTTTCTCTCTATCTCTGCCTCTTCTTCATTCTCTGTGTAACTCTGACTTCCAAGTAAAATTCAAAAAATAAATCTTCAAAAAAAGTTATTTTGGTGCAAAAAAATTGTGAAAAAATCTACACATGGATTTCTCTTTTTTTGCACCAAAATAAACTTATCTTTATTTATGAATAAACTTGATGAAGTAAGTGATGGATGCTTACAACAAAAACATTACAAAACACTAGTGAAAGAAATTGAAGAGAACATACAGACATACAAATGGAGACATTCTGTATACAAAGATTGGAAGAATTAATAGTATTGGG
This sequence comes from Sylvilagus floridanus, assembly GCA_949820135.1. NCBI lineage: Eukaryota > Metazoa > Chordata > Mammalia > Lagomorpha > Leporidae > Sylvilagus > Sylvilagus floridanus. Next base: position 55,254,584 of record OX463232.1, read on the forward strand.
GCCAGCACTGTGGCACAACAGGTTAACACCCTGGTCTGAAGCACTGGTATCCCATATGGGTGCTGGTTTGAATCCAGGATACTCCACTTCTGATCTGACTCTCTGCTACGGCTTGGGAAAGCAGTAGAAGATGGCCCCTCTTTTGAGCCTGAATTCTAGGCCTGATCTGTGCACTTGCTGACCTTGGGAAATAGCTGCTGAGCTCTGCTCTAGTTTGTGTGGTTACAGAAACATTTGGTTGGGTGAGGTTTCTCCTTTCCCTTCCTGCTCTGTGATTCTCATGTCAGTGATGTGTTGACAGAGATGTTTTAAGAATCTCATCTGGATCCCACAGAAAGAAAGAGCCCTGAGAATTCAGGAGAGCAAAGCCAAGGGTGCAGGAGCTGTCCAAGGTGAGACCCACCTCAGCCAAGGGCTTGACGTCCTTCCTGAATAGACCAGGACTGAGGGCCACGCCACTCTCAGAAATGGCTCGATGGAAGAGGTTCTTGGCCAGGGGCGACAAAACCTGGGATGAGAATGAACAGGAGGAGAGGTCTTGTTAATGAGGAGAGGGTCACTGACATGTTTCTCTTCCAGGCTTTCTCTATCTGCCACTCTCCTCTGGCCTATTTCCCTGGAGATACTGGGGGCCAAACTCCTCATCCAGCTTGGCCTGCTTTCCAGGCTGCTCCTGGATACAAATTCTTCAGGAAATATGAAATAAAAGATTATGAACTAGTGTAAAAGTGTTTATTATGTAGGGAAAATATATTACAATATTTGAGAAAGAAATTTGGGAAAAAAGAGACATGTAGATAGAAGTCAGCTGTGGAAAAAAGACCAGGGAAATCCATGGAAAAATATCTATGTGATTATCCCTGGTATTGGGATTGTGGGTGACTCTTTCTGTCCTTGAATTTACCTGTATTTTCCCCTTTTTCTACATTAAAAAATAAAGAAACATTTTGCAATGAGTATTCAACTCTGAAATCAAGTGTTTACAAAAACTACAATAATAGAACTGACCCTTTGCTCAAAACTGAGGCAGCTGGAGAGTTTTCTATGGCTCCCAGCACCTTCTATAACTTCCCCAAGTATCTCCCTATCCCAATTCTCCACACAGCAAGGCAACTGACACCTAACAGTAGCGTTTGTGGTGGGGCTCACACCCCACCCCATCTCTCTGTACTGCCTTCATTTCATACCTGATCTCTCTTCTCCCAGACCACCTTATCCATCAGTCTCACACATTGCGATGCTCGCTGTGGGACATGGACAAGTCACTGTACTCCTCAGAGGAAGCTTTTGGGGCCTCTTCTGTTCAGTTAGTTTAAACTCATATAGCGGCCTTCAAGCCAAGCAATGACACTTTATCCAAATCTGGTCCTTAACTCCACAAGTCTGTAATGTACACTCAAAACTCCTTCCCAAGAGAACGGAGGTAAGTCCCAATGTTGAAATGATTAGAAAGGAAACAGAGAATTCAACCAAGGGACAAGAAGAGGAACATCACTGTTGCAGTCTTCAGGGAGATTCATATAACTAGGACATTAAGCTGAGCTCTGGGCTTCCTGTAGGCTAAGGATAGTTTGATTCTTAGCTCTCCAACACCAGGTGACATACAATGAGTAGACTGTGGTCTGGATCCAGGACATGAAAGCAAAGATGCCCAGGGCTCGATTAGCCTGTCTCCAAGGGGTCTCATGAAGTTCCACCAAGCCTGGGGTGGAGCCTGGTGCCAGGAACACTTACAAGAACGGAGACACTTTCAGCTCCTGCTGACTCTCCAAAGATGGTCACAGAGCCTGGGTTCCCTCCAAAGTTGGCAATGTTGTCCTGGACCCAGTGCAGCGCAGCCACCTGGTCCCAGTGACCCCAGTTCCCTCGACTGTGTTCATCTCCTGTGCTGTGAGAAGAGTGGGGTGGGGAGCACAGATGTCATGGCAGAGCTCTCAGGACCACAGTGTCCTAGATACTCAAGTCTGGCTTCCAGAATCAGGTGGCCTTCCACATCCCTGACACAGGGTCTTCCCCTGCCTCCCATTTCCACAGCATGGTTTTGTGTAGAGCTCTGCATTCATGCATCTGACAGCTATGAACTGAGTGTCTGCCATGTGCCCAGAAGTGCACTAAGAGCTTGAGAGCATCTAAGAACAGCACAGGCAAACTCAGGACGCTGAGTTCACACTATAGAGCGCAACCATGAACCTAGGATATAATGACAGGTAGTGAAAATGCTTTGAGAAAACATAAACCCAGACAAAGGAGGTCACATGACTGGGGAGGCATCTCTGGGGCAGTGGTGTTTGAGTAGGGGCCTGAATACGATGAGCACAAGGATCGTGCAGAAGGACATGCAAGCAGGAGAGGTAACAAGAGCAGAGGGCCTGGGCCCAGTGAATGGAAGTGTGTGAGTAGCAGATAAGCCAGAGAGTCCTGTGGGCCTTGGTGAGGGATTTAATGTTATTGCAAATATGAAGAATCCCACTGCAGGGTTTCATACGGAGACATAACACAACTCAGCCTATGCTAAAACGATCCCTCTGGTTATGGTGTGGATCAGCCAGAGTGTCAAAGGAGGATCATAAGAATAAGTGGTCATACCCATAATCTGAAAAGCCTGGGGGCAAGAAGGAGGCTAGAAGAGGTTGGATTCTGAATATATTTGAAAAATGGAGCCAAGAGTGTTTGCTGGCTGACTGGATGTGGCTGGGAGAAGAGTCTAGGCTGCTCACTGGAATTTGTTCTGTGCAACTAGAGGGTGGAGCTACCAGCAGGCATGCAGGAGGCTCTGGGGGATAAGAGAGGGTTTTTGTTAGGAAACATAATGTGGGAGTCAGGGGTCCACTCTGTCCAAGTGATATGGGAGGTGTGCTTTAGATCTCAATGGAAGAGAAAGGAGGTCATTTATGATGGGTGTCTGGGTTTCAAAGGAGAGGATGTTAAAAGTAGGGAGCTCTGATCACTCAAGGACTTAGTGGAGAGGGGCAGGGAGATTCACAGTGGCCTGAGAATGGGGGAGGTGATAGAGGTGCCAGTGAAGGGGTTGGGAAGGAACAGTCCAGGAAGTAGAGGTGACCAGGAGACCTAGAGAGACACAAATGGATATTTGCATCTGGGCCAAGAAGGTATAAGTTTGGGCTGAGAGCTGGTGGAAGTCACTGGTGATTTGGACACAAACACCCAGATGGTGACATAGACAGCTAAGAATCTGTCTGACCTGGGTAGAGGGGAGATAGGGAGGAAGCAGGAGGGCAGAGATCTCACCACAGTTTTCCTGCAGTAGTGGAGCAGAGACATCAGTTTGTGGGTGAAAGGGACGTAGAGCATCAGTGAAGGTGTTACTTGGGTGTGACTGGGCTGGTGACATGCAGTGACATGCAGGCCAGAACCCCATCTCCAGCTTTGTTGTCTTCCCCTTGGTGAAAAGACCCCCTGCCCCAGCCCAGGCACCAGCCAGCTCAGGGGCAGATATTCTGGGTACACACAGAAAGGGTACACAGGAATTGGGTTCTAGAGTTAAGCTGGTTCCTACCCATCTGCAGACCTAAAGGAGAATCTCAGCTTTGACTCCTGCATGCACTGGATCCCAGGAAGGAAAGGAATGGTGGCCCCACACTCCTCCAGCTTTGTTTGCAAGTGTCTAGTTCTCCACCCCTCTGCAGTCATCCACTCCTTCATGCACAGGTTTTCACAGATTTTCCTCTGCAAGTCTGCCCCTTCGTTGTTTAACCACCGTGCTGCATGCTGACTGCCATCCCAGAGGAATGTCATGGGCTGAGGCAGCAAGGTAAAAAGGAGGCGAGTATTCCATACGAGGTAGCATGAGGACTGGGCCTTGCAGGGTAAATAGGCATTCATCAGGTACAGGAGGCATTCCAAGAAGGAGCAGCTTGTGAAAAACCTCAGAAACAAGTGGATGAGAGTCTCTGGGTAATGAGAAAGCAAATGCAGCCAAGTCACTTGGATTCCTTATTAAAGAGCTTAGCAAAGGTCTCCTTGCAAGCTGACATGACCAGAGCTGGATCCTAGCTCCCTAGGAAGCAATGCGTGGTGAGTCTCATTTCTTACCTGAAGAATCCCCAGATGCCCAGGCGGTATTGAATGGTCACCACCACCACGTTCTCATGGGCAGAGAGGGTCAGGCCATCATAGATGGATGCCGCACCTAAAACCAGGCCACCTCCATGGATCCACACCATCACCTGAGCAGGGGGAAAGCAAACACCATTTACAGGAAGCAAATATGGGAAGGGCTTCAGAGCTTGTCTGGCTTGATCCCCTACATCTTGGCCAAGACATAAGAAGAGTGTTCCCCAACATCCACCAGCGAGGCTGTGAAAGGTCTCTCTCCTAGAGAACGGGAACTCAGGCTACCACCCTACTCCGTACATCTAGGATTCCCCTGCCTTTCTCCCCAGCTGCCACATCCACCCAGTGATCTTCAAACTGGGAACATCACTGTGGCAACAGCAAAGGCCAAGGTTTCCTGTTCATCTCAGCACTCCCCTCATCCCTGTGCCTGAAACGTTCATTTGGCTCAGCATTTGCACACGGCAGCCCTTGCACTAGGGCTCTTTAAAATATTCATGAAAAACTCAGACTATGAAAAAAGGATGCAAACGGATACAACACAATTCCTGGATTGGATGTAATGTGCTCACGTAGTAGGAAAGAAATGAGAATGGCTAAAATAACACGATATTAATACTGTTAGTAAAAATAAAATAACTCCCATGTGAACTTTGTAGAAGTACTGTTCCGAGAACTTTAAAATAAATATTATAAGAAGTAAAAATATTGTTCCATTTAGCAGATAACAAAAACAGGTACTTTACCCACATGAGATTTCAGATGTAATAAGTGTTTGAAGCAGGACTTGGGCCAGGCAGTCAGGCTCTGGAGTCCTTTTTTTTTTTTTTTTTTTTTTTTTTGATAGGCAGAGTGGACAGTGAGAGAGAGAGACAGAGAGAAAGGTCTTCCTTTGCCGTTGGTTCACCCTCCAATGGCTGCCGCGGACAGCGCGCTGCGGCCGGCGCACCACGCTCATCCGATAGCAGGAGCCAGGTGCTAGGTGCTTTTCCTGGTTTCCCATGGGGTGCAGGGCCCAAGCACTTGGGCCATCCTCCACTGCACTCCTGGGCCACAGCAGAGGGCTGGCCTGGAAGAGGGGCAACCGGGACAGAATCCGGCGCCCCGACCGGGACTAGAACCCGGTGTGCCAGCGCCGCAAGGCGGAGGATTAGCCTGTTGAGCCACAGCGCCGGCTCTGGAGTCCTTTTGTTGAACCCAGCTCACAGCAGCCCATGGCCACAGCAATCAGTTGGCTGTTAGGGCAGGAGTAAGATTCTCCCTTCCACTCTAACTAAACTTTCATGAGTTCCTGTTTTCATCTTAGCCTGGAAATGGGATAAAACTTGATATCTGTCACTGAGTGCTCAGAAGCGGTTATTCGATTCTGAGGAAACACAGGCTTAAAGAAGTTGAGAAACGGTCCACATCTCATAGTTCATCAAAGGTAGAACCAGGATTGATCCTAGAACCTTTGGTCCCAGAACCTACATCACTAGATAGAGATTTCCCTGCCTTCAGGTTCCCAGATCATCTGTTTCTCCTCCACATATAATCCCTGCCTGTCTCCAGGGCAGGAACTGAGTTACAGCCCAGGGCTAGTCAGCAATAATATGGTGAAGAAATCACCATATCTCTGTGCAGCCCAGATGGTTCTGCGTCATAACGGCTGTCTGTTCTTCATTTCTGGTATCCTACAAGTCTAACTATGTGCATGGGTGTACTGACTACATAATAGGTGCATAAATGAATGAATAGAATGAGTGAATGAACCTCTGCCACAGCTCCAGGAGCCACATTCTAGTCTCAAGTTCACAGACTTCCTCTCTCACTCTGGGCACCAAGCCAGGAGTGTCTCTGGGAGACTGGGTGTCAGCACCCCTCTCTCTTCTACTCCAGGGATGGCCTCATTTTTCTTAAGATCTCTCCGCTCTCCACCCTGCCTTCTCCAGTCTGTAACTGGCAGTCTGCCCCATCTCTGGCTCTTTTTTTTTTTAATCTGGGAAATGCTGACTCACTGAGTCATAGTCTGTGCCAAAGACAATTAGGGTAGTAAATGAGCTGCAATGAAACACTTGATTGTTTACAAAGTGCAAAGTTAAGTGCATGTGAGAATGCTCCAGGTGCTGTGGCCCATGGGAAGGTGAAAGTTGTCATGGGTGGATCTTGGTGTGCAGGCAGAGCAGGCGGAAGGCAATACACTGACTGGATTCTCTAGTTTGAGCCTCAAATCCCCAGTTTGAAGATCAGAAGACTCAAACTGTTGTCCTGTCGACCCTACCATGTGAGCTCCCCTACCCCCACTCAGAACTGTTTCTCTTTCTATAAAGGAAATGGCTGGGTGGCTGACTTTTCACTAAGAGTCTGTCCTAGCTCTTCTGAGTGTCAAGTTCTTAAACAAGCAACTAAAAATAAACATCCTTGTTCTTTTATTAGCACAAGAAGACTAGGAAAAAATGAAGAGGTACTACAAATCCCTCAGAGACCCCGAGTCTCTGGGCACAACTGAGACATTGAAAAATGGTGCTTCCTGTGTTCAGAGGACACCCTGGGATCCCTGAAACAGACACGGCCCATGATGCCACCACCCCACACTGCCTTTATCCTCCTCCAGTCTGCACCAGATGATCCCAGATGCTGGGACTTGCACACATAGGGGTCCCCATGCTTACTGGCAGCCTGCTCTTCTTCATCAAGTCAGCGGGAGTGTAGATATTCAGATAAAGGCAGTCTTCAGAAATGTCAAGAGAAACATTCTCCTTGTTGGTATTGAGCACCTGGAGTAGTGAATCATCCACTGTGACTTGAGAACACCTGGGGGAGACAGACTCACTGAGGTTCAACCAGAGCTGACCAAGGTGTTTCCTGGGGCTAGACCTTGCACTGGGAGGTTTAAAGCTGAAAATGAGAGTTGCTATTGCCAGACTCAAGACTTTGGAATGGATAGGTTATCGGGGATTCTGGATTGTGGACGTGGACACACTAACTTCACCCAAGATCATGCAGGGTGAGAAAGATTTGGCACCACTCTTTTTTTTTTTTAAATAGTTTCAGCTATTCTAGTTCTTTTGCCTGATGCACTTTTTTTTTTAAAAAAAGATTCGTTTATTTATTTGAAAGTCAGAGTTACAGAGAGAGAGAGAGAGAGAGAGAGAGAGAGAGAGAGAGAGAGAGGTCTTCCATCTGATGGTTCACTCCCCAATTGGCCACAACGGCCACAGCTGCGCTGATCCAAAGTTGGGAGCCAGGAGCGTCTTCCAGGTCCTTGCAGGTGCCCAAAGACTTGAGCCATCTTCCACTGCTTTCCCAGGCCATAGCAGAGAGCTGGATTAGAAGTGGAGCAGCCAGGTCTCAAACCGGTGCCCATATGGGATGCCAGTGCTTCAGGCCAGGGCGTTAACCCACTGCACCACAGCGCCGGCCCCAACCACTCTTCTTCCAAGAGCTTTAGGATGCCCTGAGCTAAGAAAAGGAGGCTGCCCATACGCTGTCCTGCCTTGGAACATGACATTTCCTACACTCCCTTGACCTGGGCACCTGTTCTGCTGGGTTCTTTAAGGTGGACTACAGGGTGACAATGTTCCTCTACCGGGTAAACATGTTCCAGTACATGGAAAATATCTGTAAACCATAAAAGTCCTAAAATGGCAGATATTCATGGTTTACAATAAGTTTGAGGTGACATCTTTGTGGTTCAACATCAAGGGAGCTGCATTCCAGTCCGCCTCAGCTGTTGATTTGCTTGGTGACCTTGAGTGGGTTCCTTCCATGCTCTGAGCAGGAATCTGCCATGTCTAAGTGAAAGGAGTGGTTTCTTTAAGGATCTCCAGGCCTGACAAGCTAGGACACTATCATCAACCCATCCTAGGCAAGTGCTGCAGGTTGCTTGATGAGAGATCTCAGAGATCAATACAGATTACAATAGGTGACATCTATCATGGCCTCTCAGGGAGTCAGACACTATTTTCAGAGAACATCCCAGGATTATATAGCAAGGAAGATCAATCCTACATAGCATTTGCATCTCCAAGTACATTATATGCACTATTTCCAGATCTCGGGGTGCCCAGAAGACAGGCACCCCATCCCCAGAATGCAGCTGAGGTAACTGAAGCACTAGGAGCCAGAAAGACACAACAAAAAACTTGAAAACAAGCCGGCGCCGTGGCTCAACAGGCTAATCTTCCGCCTTGCGGCGCCGGCACACCGGGTTCTAGTCCCGGTCGGGGTGCCGGATTCTGTCCCGGTTCCCCTCTTCCAGGCCAGCCCTCTGCTGTGGCCCGGGAATGCAGTGGAGGATGGCTCAAGTGCTTGGGCCCTGCACCCCATGGGAGACCAGGAGAAGCACCTAGCACCTGGCTCCTGCCATTGGATGAGCGTGGTGCGCCGGCCGCAGCGTGCCATCCGCAGCAGCCATTGGAGGGTGAACCAATGGCAAAAGGAAGACCTTTCTCTCTGTCTCTCTCTCTCACTGTCCACTCTGCCTGTCAAAAATAAAAAAAAAAAAAACATTAAAAAAAAACTTGAAAACATCATTTAAAAATAACTCCAAGATTATATAGTGTGTGTGTATGCATATATACAATGCATATATACATATATATCAAATAAATATATATATACACTATAAAACTCTCACATAAATATGTATATATATACATATAATATAGATACAGGCACAGGAGAAATGTTGAGAATATACTGGGAAATAGTTAACAAATTGTATATGCTCTGTCTCAGAGATGCTATTTCTTGGAAGTTATACTAAAACAGGACATCTGAAAGACAGCACAGGGGTTGGCATTGTGGCGCAGCAGGAAAAGCAACCACTTCCAATGCTGGCATTCAATTTCCAAGTGCCTGCTTGAGTACTGGCTGCTCCGCTTCCCATCCAGCTCCCTTCTAATGTTCCAGGTAAAGCAGCAGATTATGACAATAGCACTTGGGACCCTGCCCCTGACATGAGAGATCCAGATGGTGTTCTGGGCTTATGGCTTTTGTCGGGCCCAGTAGTGGCCATTATAACCATTTGAGGGGTGAACCAGCAGATAGAAGACCGATTTCTCTGTCTACCTTTCTCAAATAAATAATACATCTTTTAAAAAAAGATTGAGGATAGGGTACATCCTTATAGTAACCCACAACAGGAGTCTCCTCGTTGAAGCTTCAGGTTTGAGGTAGTTTGAACTCCCAGTGGAGTCTGAGACCCAAGAAGACCCTTTTGAGTGTCAATCTCAACTCACATGGCAGACACACTAATCATGCTCTCTGGTACAAGCCCAGAAATGGCCTCTTTCCCAAAGAGACTTGGCTCAGGCTCCACACGTCCCCTATATCCAAAACCATCTGCCAAGATGTCTAGGAGGAATTGTGCATGCTAGTGCCTCGATCAAGAGGTTCCTCTAGGGCTGGTGCCATGGCTCACTAGGCTAATCCTCTGCCTGTGGCACCGGCACCCCGGGTTCTAGTCCCGGTCAGGGTGCTGGATTCTGTCCCAGTTGCCCCTCTTCCAGTCCAGCTCTCTGCTGTGGCCAGGGAGTGCAGTGGACGATGTCCCATGTCCTTGGCGCCTGCACCTGCATGGGAGACCAGGAGGAAGCACCTGGCTCCTGGCTTCGGATCAGCGCAGTGCACCAGCCATAGCGGCCACTTGAGGAGTGAACCAATGGAAGGAAGACCTTTCTCTCTGTCTCTCTCTCTCTCACTGTCTAACTCTGCCTGTCAAAAAAAAAAAAAAAAAAGAGGCTCCTCTGTCAGCCAACATAAGTCTTAGCAGTGCCCAGCAGCTAAGAAATTATCACACCTGTGCATGGACCTGCTGGGAGATATGCATCTGTCTCACAGCAAACCTTGAAGGAGCCCACTCTCAGCTCCAGGTACTCATGCTTTACTAAGGAGTTGGGAATGCCTGAGGGCTGTGCCTGTCTGGGCCACTGGGACATGTTTCCAGGCTTGGGAAATTTGCCGGATTTTCTACACAGCCAGTGTTCCTCTCTGGGATAATCTCCAGGTCCATCTTGGCCAGAGAAATACTTAACTCAGGAAATTCATGGGAAACCTGGGCGTAGAGTGCCCTCTAGTGCTGGAATGACTACAGCAGTCACAGTCAGGAAACAGTGTGTGTGAAGTCTCTGGAGGGCCACTGAAGAACTAGTTCAAACAAAAGCAGACTACGAAGACTGCTTAGCTCCTCAATGCACAGACACTGTCACATTCACAAACATCAAGAACACTCAGGGGAGTAAGACCTCGCCAAAATTACAAACAAAAATAAGGCACAAGAAATCGATCTTAAAGTGATAGAGATGTGTGATCCCTCAGACAAATAATTAAAAATAGCTGTTTTAGGACGGCACTGCGGCTCAATAGGCTAATCCTCGGCCTTGCGGCGCCAGCACACCAAGTTCTAGTCCCGGTCAGGGCACCAGATTCTGTCCCAGTTGCCCCTCTTCCAGGCCAGCTCTCTGCTGTGGCCAGGGAGTGCAGTGGAGGATGGCCCAAGTGCTTGGGCTCTGCACCCCATGGGAGACCAGGAGAAGCACCTGGCTCCTGCCATCAGATCAGCGCGGTGTGCCGGCCGCAGTGCACCTGCCGCGGCGGCCATTGGAGGGTGAACCAATGGCAAAAGGAAAACCTTTCTCTCTCTCTCTCACTGTCCACTCTGCCTGTCAAAAAAAAAAAAAATAGCTGTTTTAAGAAAGCTCAATAACTTCAAAAAACATGGAAATTATTCAAGAGAACTTAACAGAGATATTGAAATAATAAAAAATCAAACAGAAATCCTTACCCTGAACAAAACAACAAATGAAATGAAAGTTAACAATAAAGGTTATCAACAGAAGAATTGATCAAACAGAAAAGCAAATCAGTGAGCTCAAAGAGGGGCCACTTGAAAACACAGAGTCAGGGAGAAAAATAGTGAAAAGTCAAACTCTTTTTTATTTTACTGGAATTCAAGAGGGAGTTAGTTGTGAAAGGCAAAGAGGGAAAAGGTATAAACACAGATAAAATAAAAGAAAATGCCCCAAACCTGTAGATTAATATAAATTTCTGAGTATAGGAAGATCAAATGTCACCAGTAAGATACAACTCAAGTAAGACTACTGCAGGATATGTGACAATCAAACTCTGAACTCTTAATGACAAAGAGAAGATTCTAACAATGGGGGGAGGGGAAGCAAACAGCATATAAGGGAGAATCAACAGGCCTGGCATCAGACAGATGTGCTGAAATATTGCTGGCAAAGAAAGAAGCAACAATATGTCGAAAGGAAAAGACTGCCACTCATGAATGCTGTATTTGGCAAAGCTGTCCTTTAGAAATGAAGGAGAGATAGGGGCCAGCACTGTTGCACAGCAGGTTAAGGCCCAGGTCTGAAGTGCTGGCATCCCATATTGGTGCCAGTTCAAGTCCCAGCTGCTCCACTTCTGATCTAGCTCACTGCTGGTGTGCCTTGGAAGGCAGCTGAGGATGACCCAAGTCCTTGGGCCCCTGCACCCACGTGGGAGACCCAGAGGAAGCTCCTGGCTCCTGGCTTTGGCCTGGCCTAGTTGAGTTGTTGCAGCCATTTGGGGAATGAACCAGTGGATGAAAGACCTCTCTCTCTGCTTCTATCTCTTTGTAAGTCTACCTTTCAAACATATAAAATAAATCTGAAAAAAAAAAAAGAAATGAAGGGGAGATAAAGATTTTCCCAAAAAGGAGGTGAGGGAATTCATTGCTACCAGACCTGTCCTATGAGCAATGCTAACAGGAATTTTTCCTCATTATCTTTCTTTTTAAAAATGATTTATTCATTTATTTGAAAGTCAAAGTTGCAGAAAGAGAGAGAGACAAATAAATCTTGCATCTACTGGTTCACTTCCCAGATGGCTACAACAGCTAGAGCTGGGCCAGGCTGAAGCCAGGAGCCAGGAACTTCTTCCACATCTCCCACATGGGTAACAGGGGTCCAAGCATTTGGGTCATATTCTGCTGCTTTCCCCAGGTCATGAGCAGGGAGTTGAATCAAAGTGGAGCAGCCAGGAATGCCACCATCACAGGTTGCAGCTTTATGGGCTACGCCACAATGCCAGTATACATAATATCATTTTCTTTTTTAAAATATTTTATTTATTTTATTTGAGAGTTGGAGTTACAGACAGTGAGAGGAAGAGACAGAGAGAAAGGTCTTCCTTCCATTGGTTCACTCCCCAAATAGCCGCAATGGCCAGAGCTGCGCCGATCCGAAGCCAGGAGCCAGGCGTTTCTTCCTGGTTTCCCATGTGGGTGCAGAGGCCCAAGGACTTGGGCCATCTCCTACTGCTTTCCCAGGTGACAGCAGAGAGCTGGATTGGAAGAGGAGCATCTGGGATAAGAACTGGAGCCCAAATGGGATGCTAGTGCCTCAGGCAGAGGATTAATCTACTGCACCACAGCGCCAGCCCCCATAATATCATTTTCAAAGGCAATATTATGAAACATATGAAATACTGGAAAAATGTCATCTGAAATAATAACAGTAATTCTCTCTGCCTGGTGGAATTGTATATAATTTTCATTTTCTAACCTTTACTGATCTGTATTTCCTAAATTAAAATAATAAGTATATTATATTTGCATTCAGGAAGTAAAAACAGTGAATATTATTTCTAAAAGGAAGAATGGGAAAGAAGCCAGCAGAGGCAGGATCCTGGACACCCTCAGCCATGCATTGCTGTGGAGATGAGCAATGTTGTAGTGGAAGTGTCAGAGGTCACTGGGGAGCAGCTCTGATGGAAGGGAAACCTTTGGGTCCTTGCCCAGCTTGACCACAGCCATGAGGGCACACTTACCACTTCATTGCTCATGATTAGGAATTTAGACACACCTGGGAGTCTGAAGATACAAAGTAAGAACTCACGTGCCATATCCACACACACCCTTACACCCTCACTCCCCCAACAATGCTAAGGAGAGTAGTCATGATCACTACTTTTCATCTCCTTCACCTGCTCAGTGTTTTGCCTGAGGAATTCTATACTAACACATCATGCATTAACTTGCATATTGTTTATTCTGTCCCCCCCAGCCCTGCTAGAATGCAAGCTCCATGAAGGTAGGAAGCTTCGTTCTGTTCACTAATTGAGTCCAAGCATCTAGAACAGATCTGGCCTACAGTAGGTGCCCAATAAATATGTACTGGATGAAGAAATCTAGAATGTATGGGAATTCTGGAATGTTTTTAAGTTCTACAGTGTTCTTGGGGACCTTAGAACAAAGTGTAAGCCAATCAGAGGTTTGCCTTGACTCCTTCCTACAGCATCTCCACTGAAAGATGCCAGTGCCAGCCCCGTGCACAACTTACATGGGAGGGTAGGAGGTGGTGTTCTTCACGTAGCTCCATGGCTCTGCAGGCTGTGGCGGCGCAAACCTCAGGGATCCAAGAGGGGGTTTGGCGAAGGGGATTCCCAGGAAGACGGCCACGGGCTGTGCAAATCCTTCTAAGCTGACGAACTTCCCCAGGACTTTGCCATGTACAGTGTCAACCACAGGTGATGTAGACGGGTGCCCTGATGGACATGGAGAGGAAGAGCGGACGTGTCAGAGCAGGGAAGTCTGACCTGGACTCCAGGTGGATTTTTCCATGTTATAAGCAGGTGACCTTGACTAAGTCACCTAACGCCTCCAGACCTCAGTTTCTCCTTGTGCAATAGAGAAATGAGGGTAGCTGTCCTTCTTAACTCAGAGTCACTTTAAGGAGCAGGCCCTCACACTGTCCCCCTGTCCTAATCACCCCAGAGCCAGCCACCAGCAAACTAGGGACAGATCTCATGCAAAAGATTCCCCTGAAATGACTCACACTGGCCAGTCTTAGTCTGCTTGCCCTGCCCTACTACTTCCTTCCATCAGAAACCACAATAAAGACTCTTACCCACCATTACACTCTCCCTCTTCCTCTTGATTATCCTAGATTATTCCTTTGGGTTTGGACCATAATCCTAAAAGGCACAATCCTAAATGTTATAGTCTCCAAAAATGAAATCCCAAAGGATCAAAATCCTTTAAGCATAAAATTGTGAATGATCAAAATCCCAAGTACAGAATTTTGAAAGAAATAGCATAAACCAGTTTATATACATTTACTTACACTTTTAAGAGGAGATTTATCTGAGCAACATATAAGAATACAACAAAACATTTCATAGGCCACCTTAGAAAAAGAAAATAGGCAATAACAATGTGCATATTGCATATTTTTACCAGCATAAACACTCAGGGATACTAACAGCAGTCCCATAGCTATGACAGTTATGAGCAGATAAACTGCATTCATAAAGAAATAGGTCAAAAATGAAATGTATAAATGCATATGGTTGATAATTTTGTGCACTCAACTGTATAACTGTGTTCATATGAAATACCATGGCAAACAATCTAAGTCTTTTGACACCAATGGTCAAAAACCACAGTGAATGACCACTACCTTCACTTAAACAATTAAACACTTAAAACTTCACTAAAACACTTAAATGGAGTCAAATTTGCAAAAAAAAATTCATAAAATTGATCAACATGCCCCTCTGCCCCCCAAATCTTTACACAATGTATAACTTCTATGTTGAGAATGATGCCAAGTAATATATGCATACAAAGTGAATTACAAATAATAATAATGCTGACAGTTTAAGATAGTGAGAAAACTTTTGAGAAGGAAAAACCTTAAAACAATTTTTGACATATGGAATTACGGGGATAGATTATGGCTACTGCACAGAGGCAGTGCCTAAGAGCAGGCTGACTTCCTCCATCATTAACATCATTTCTATCCTGCACTGTAGTGAACAACTTCACTCTTTCCTTTTGGACTGTCTCTCCTTGAGGACACATTGACACTCATTTTCTATGTACAGCTGTGCTTTTCCAAATTCAGAGAACTTCCCCACCTAGTGTAGTCAGACTGACACACTAATCTCTGGACACCTCTAAACATACCCAAAATACCATTGTCTGAGGTCTCCAGCGGTTTCTTCTCCATAACATTTTGCAACTACTGTACCCAACCAGGAAAACATTAACCCCTTAACCACAATTTGCGTTTTATCCTTTATATATGGCTGTTGATTTCAATGAGGATTATGATATTCAGAATTTTAGTTTCCAGGATTTTATTCCTTTGGGACTATGAGTTGGGAGATCTCATACTTTGGAGATTTCAATATTATGGACTATGGATTCAGAATTACGTCTTTCCAGACTAAGATGGTCACCATTTACCATGTGTCACCCCAGCCCCAGTGGTAAGCCCCTTCACTTGAGATCTGTGAATGACAAACTATCTTCTCAGTAGTGATGGGCTTCTGATTGGTTGGCCTGAACATACCTCCAAGTTTCTATTAGCATGAACACAATGCATTTACAACAACCCTGTTCTCTCTCCATCCCTTGCTCTCTCCTCTATATCAACCACTGCCCTAAGTGCTTTAGAAACACCCCATTCCATCCTCACAACCACCCAGTGAGGTAGGGACTGCCATCATCCCTACTTTAGAACTAGGATAACTGAGGCTCAGGGCAGTTAAGTACTTACCTAAGGACACCTAGCTATGAAGTGCTGAACTAGATTCAAATCCACACTGCTCACCCCTTGGCTCTGTCAGTAATTCTTATATTCCAAGTCACTCTCTATTATGTATCCATATCTAGGCTTGCAATCAAAGAGGAAGTAAGCTGTGCTCTCTTAATTCCCGATGTGTGAGCTTGAGTTTAACTGGTTGCCATTCTGTGCATGGCCCATGCTTTTTCTCCTCCCTTGCATCTCTGCTCAGAATGGCCAAGGCTGCTATGCTCACCCGACGGTAGTCAAACCCCATGTCCAGAGGGTGCTCACTGCTAAGGAACCAGACCTGTCAGGCCTTTGCCCTGTGTGCATCTCCACTCAACTTGGCCCAGGATGAAGATTTCCAAATGTACCCTCTCTCCAATATTTGTGCTTCAGAAGGACTTACCCCAAGCTGTGGAGGCAGCAAGAGAAACCAGAGAGAGAGCAAAGAGCCACATCGTGGATGGACAGCTGCTCCTGGAACAAGCAAGTTCTCCCTGCCTCTTATAGGAATTGAGCCAGGCAGCCCAGAGCCCAAGCCTCTGCTTCTGATCTCCTGCACCACACCCGGACGCCACAAACTTGTCAAACAACTTGTTACAGAAGGATTTCTCCCATGTTAGGACTTCAGCATTGTACTCTGTGATCATCCCAAAGACAGGCACAAGCAGGCAAGTGTCTTTAGGCAAAGGGAAGCTTCTTTTGGGATCTTCAGAAGAAACTTGAAGACTTTTAGTCACTCACAACCCCATAGCTGCTCAACCAGATGGCTTAGAATTCATCCCTTAACTTCCCTGATCTTGTATTTCATGGAATTCCAAGCTCTCACCCTTGGAGGTGATCTTAAATTTCACCCAATTCCCTTCTGATGCCTACACATAACAGTATTCCTGCCAAGTGACCCAGCTTTCTGACCCATACCTCTAGGGTCAGGGAATTCACTACCTTTCAAAGTATGGATTTGGGAATGGAATGTTCTTACTATCAGTGAACATCTCTCCATAGTTCCTGGCCCTGATCATCCATCCATGCATTCATTCTTCAGTTACCCAGTTACTTAGGTGTTCCAGAATTTACTAGGTGTTCTGGATGCATGGAGCTCACCACATAGTAAATGGAACAGATGCTGGGTGGGAGGAAGATTCAATGCAATGAAAGCATCAAATTAGAGGCATGCAGAGTGCTCTGTTCTTTTGCTGGGGACACAAGGAAAATGTTCAGAGACTCTTAAAAGGATCATTAACCATCCAGCAATTGGAATCTCATTCAATCAACTCTGGTATAGTGGGATAAAGAAATACAATTGACTCCCCTTATCCATAATTTTCCTTTCTTTTGCTTTCCTCAATTTCAGTCGCCTGTCATCAGCCAAGGTCTAAGAATAGTAAATGAAAAATACCAGAAATAAATAAGTCATCACTTTTAAGTCACATACAATTCTGATTAACTTGATGAAATCTTTCCTTTTCCTGCTCTGTACTTCCTAGGACCTGAGTCAACCTTGTATCAGTGTGTTCACACTGCCTGTGCTACCTTCTGTTAGTCCATAAGTAGCCATTCCAGTTATCAGATCTACAGCCACAGTATCATAGTGCTCATGTTCAAGAAAGACTTATTTTAGTTAATCATGGCCAGAAAGTGCAAGGGTAGAGATGATGACTGTCTGGATATGCTACAGAGAAGCTGCCAAGTGCTTCCTTTAAGTGAAAAGGTGAAGTTCACAACTTATAATGGAATTAAAAAGTTATTGCTAAGATCTACAGGAAAAGCATATCTACTATCTGTGAAATTGTGAAGAAGGCAAAAAGAAATGTACTCTTATTTTGCTATCACACCTTAAACTGCAGAAGTTATCAAACAGTGCCTGATAAGTGCTTAATTAACCCGGAAAAGGCATTCGATCATAAGTGGTGCTGCTTCAAGCACCACTAAGAGTCTTGAATATATTCCCCTGAGATACCACTCTATATTATATCCACTCAAAGTAGTGAAAAAAAAATCCGTGTTTACTGACAAGGAAAGACAGTCATGATCTACTATGAGCAGGAAGAACAGCTTATAAAACTGCTATGGTTGATCGGGAAAAGTGGCAGTTTCCTGAAAAGTTACCACAGTTACCGTATGACCCAGAATTATACTCCTAGGTATATATTCCCAAAAGAATTGAAAACATGTCCATTCAACAACTTGTACACAAATAGTAGTAGTCTTCCTAGCTCCAGAGTAGAAACAACCCAAATGTCCATCAACTGATAGTCACATAAATAAAATGTGGTTTAGCCACACAGTGAAATGTTGTTCACTCTTAAGAAGAATCTCTGTCTATCTCTTTGGTTTTCTCTTTCTCTGTCTCTCTGACTTTAAGTAAGGTGAAAAATAAATAAAAATTAAAATGTAATGAAATAAAAAGTATGATCATAGGTTTACTCAAAAAAGATACAAGAGATTACAACTTAATAAAATTAAGAAAGTAATGCATGCTAGGAATGAGAAATTTAGCTAAGAGACAGAGATCTTGAGTCTAGCAGAAATATTAGAGGCTTTGGCGCTGTGGTGCAATGGGTAAAGCTGCCACCTGCAGCACAAGCATCCCATATGGACACTACTATGACCAATTTTATGTTAACAAATTGGAAAACCCAGAAGAAATAGATACATTTCTGGATACATATAACTTTCCAAAATCGAACCAAGGAGGCACAGAAAACTTGCAAATATGAAGAACAAATAATGAGATTGACTGTATAATAAAAATCCTTCTCCCCCCTCCCACCAAAAAACAAAATAGGACTAGATGGCTTCACTGAGAAATGCTACCAAACTTTCAAGGAAGAACTAACACCAATTCTTCGCAAATTATTCCAAAAAATTGAAAAAGGGGGAACTATTCAAAACTCATTCTATAAGGCCAGTCTTACCCTGATTATAAACTCAGAGAAGGTTACAACAACAACAAAGGAATGAACATGGATGCAAACATTCTAGAAAAAGAAAAAACTAGCAGGTCAAATTGAACAACACATCACAAAGATCATACACCCTGAGCAAATAGGATCCATCCCACAGATGCAGGGATGTTTCAACTTATATAAATGAATAAATACCCCACATCACATAGGGAAGAATACAAATCTCTAGATCACCTCAATAGGCACAGAAAAAGTATTCAAGAAAATGCAACACCCAAGGCGGTTTATAGATTTAGTGTAATCTCTATCAAAATATCATGATATTCTTCATAAAACTAGAAAAAGCAGTATAAAATTCATATGGAAACAGAAAACACCCCAAACAGGCAAAGAAATCTTGAATAATAAGAACAAAGCTAGAGACATCACAATACCAGATTTCAAGTAATACTACAAAGCCAAAACAACATGCATTAGCTTAAAAAGAGATACAGAAACTAACAGAACAGAGCCAAAACCCAAGAAATAAGTTTACCCTTCTGCAGCCAATTTATCTTGACAAAGTCCTAAAAACACACCCTGGAGAAGAGAAACTGGGGAAACTGGACATCTATAAGCAAAAGGTTAAATAAAAACCCCTACACAAAAATCAAGTAAAAATTGATCAAAGATCTGAAACTATAAAGACCTGAAACTATAAAACTATTAGAAGAAAACTTAAGAGAAAATACTTGAGAGATTTGCATAGGCAATGACTTTCTGAGTAAGACTCCCAAAGCACAACCTATAAAAGAACAAATAGACAAATGAGATTACATCAAGACAAGAAACTTCTGCAAAACAAAGGAAACAGTAAGAGGGAAGAGGGAACCACTGCAATCAGAAAAACTATTTGTGAGCTATTCATCTGACAAAGGATTGGTATCCAGGGTACATAAGGGTCTCAGAAAGCTCAACAAAATAAAAACCAAACCAATTCAAAAATGGGCCAAGTATCTGAACAGACATTTCTCAGAAAAAGAAATACAAATGTCCAAAAAATACATGGAAGAAAAGAAAGTTCAACATCACTAGCCATCAGGGATATGCAAATGAAAACCACACTGAGCTATCATCTCATTTACTGGTATGGCTATTATCAAAAAGACAGAGGGAAAAAAGGCAAATGGTTGCAAGGACGTGGAGAAAAGGGAACTCCTATATCATTATATATTGCTGGTAGGAATGTAATTTAGTGTAGCCATTGTAGAGAGCAATATGGAGGTTCCTCAAAAAAACTAGAAATAAGTCTACTATATGTACCCCTAAGGAAATAAAATCAGCAAATGCAAAAGATACCTACACTCCACGTTCACTGCAACATCATTCACAAAAGCCATGATATGGAATCAACCTAAGTGTCCACTGACAGAGATGAATGGACACAGAAAAGGTGGTAAATGTACCCAGTGGGGTATATTCTGCCACAGAAAGAATGAAATCCTGACACTTGCAGTAAATGGTTGGAATTGGACATCATTATGTTAAGCGAAATAAGTCACACACAGAAACATAAATATCACATGTTCTCTCATATGTAGAAATTTAAAAATTATTTCTAGAAGCTAGGAGGGGCGGAAGCTATGGAGAAATGTTGGAAAATGGGTTTTAAAACATTGAAACAATGAGTGAATATGACAGGTCCTAGTATTTTTGCAGCACAGTAAGGTGTCTATAACCACGTAAAATATGTTGTTTAAAGAACTGAAAGAGAGTTGCTGGGAGGCTCCAAATACAAAGAAAAGATAAGGAAAAGGAAAGGTTTGTTGCTTGTAAGGTCAGTTGACATTATGTATATGTGTTGAAAAATTGCATTGTATTGCTTAAAAATGTGCCAGTAAATAAGTAAAAACATTTTAATGTGCAAATATTATGTTAATTTAAAATTTAGAAGTAAAAATGACAATAAAATAAAAACAATTGAAAGCTACAGTGATAGACTAGACCAGACGGAAGAAAGAATTCTGAACCTAAGTATGGGTCTTTAAAATAATTCAGTAACCACAACCACCCCCTAAAAAAGTTTTAAAGGAATGAACAAATTCTGTGAGACAAGTGGGACACCATTAAGCAATATGTGTTTGCATTATGGATATTCCAGAAGGAAGAGACTACAGAAAAACACCGGAAAACTTTTCAATGAAGTCATAGTGAGGAAAAAGTAAGAGATTTGAACATCCAGACCAAGGATGGTCAAAGAACCACAAATGAACTAAAAAACAAACAAACAGAAAAAAGAATTCCCCAAGGAATATTATAGTCAAATGTCAAAAGTCCAAGATAAAGATAGAACAGGAAAACAGCAAGCATCAGTCTCACATAAAGGAATGCCCATTAGACTAACAGCAAAAACTTTACGCTGCCAGGAGAGATGAGGATGATATATTCAAGAACCTGAAAGAAAAAACACTATCATCCAAAATTACTATATCCAGCAAACTTACTATTCAGAAACAAAAAAAGAGAAAAAGTCTTTTCCAGATAAGCACAAGCTGAAGTAATTCATCACCACCAGATCAGTCATCTTCCATAGCAGACTTCTATATCTGGAAGCAAAAGGATCATAACATTTGTGTGAAAACACACAAATGAATGATGCGAACTGGTAATTCAGGAACACAAATGCAAAAGAGAAAAGACTCAAGCCTTATCAGAAAACTACAAAACCAAAATGAGAAATAATAAAAGAGCTTTAAATAAATAAAGATATTTTTAAAAGTAGTAAAATAATCAACAAAATTACAGGCTTAAGTTCTTACCTATCAATAATAAGCTTGAAAGTATACAGTTAAGACATAAACTGTCCAAGTCAATTTTTGAAAAGACACAAATGTAAGGGGACTTTAAAATTTCATGAAACAATGGAATAAAAATGCAAAAATATAAACTTTATTTCTCACAATAAGCTCCATCAGATTCAAGACACTT
Source organism: Sylvilagus floridanus (assembly GCA_949820135.1). Lineage (NCBI taxonomy): Eukaryota > Metazoa > Chordata > Mammalia > Lagomorpha > Leporidae > Sylvilagus > Sylvilagus floridanus. The sequence goes on from OX463232.1 coordinate 55,276,074, forward strand.
CTGTAAGAAAAGATACTGGCAATTTGGCCCACGTCAAAAGAACTGAGGTTGCTGGGAACTTAACCCTGTCAATGAAGTCGTTTGCACATTATTAACAGAAGAAAATGGGCGCCTTCCAAATATTTTCTAAAAGTTAGGAAACAAAAAATAGTCAGAAGGCATGTCAGGACTATTAGTGATTGCCTAATGATTTCCCCTTGAAACTCTTGCAAAACTGCTTTTGTCTGACGAGAGGAGCAAATAGCAGTCATCATGGTGGAGGATGACTCTGTTGAAGCTTTCCAGGGAGTTTTTTTGTTGTTGTTGTTAAACATTCAGCTAAGTTCTCAAAACACTCAAAACACTGTTATTGTTCCTTGGCCTTCCACAAAGTCAACAAGCAAAAGGCCTTGAGCATGCCCCAAAACCTGTCTCCATTACTCATGCTCATGACAAGTCCATTTTTGCTTTAACTAGCTCTTTCCCACCCTTTGTTCACCAATGCTTGGTTGTGTTTTGTCATCAGGAACATTATGCTAAAGCCATGTTTCATCTAGTATTATTACTCTCTGAAACAGGCTTCAGGATCTTTGTCCCTCTCGCTTTTCAAAAAACGTTCCATTTAAAGCTCTCCTCTTGTCTGCAGCTAATCTGGGTGCAACAAAAAGAAAGGTTACCCAACTTCAAGTGTTCCGTCTGAATTGTGTACACTTAATGAATTCAGATGTCTATGTCAGCAATTTTTGCCTGTTAATCATCACCCCTCTTCAATGGACAAGATTAATTTTGACCTTACTGTTGTGGATGATCTGCCAGGGAAACTTGATATTCAGCATCTTTTCTTCCTATCTTAAAACTTCTTATCCACTTGCAACCCACTGATTTCTTTGGAGGCATTGTCTTCACATGTTTCATAAAGATGTTACCATCCTTGGGGGCCAGCATTGTGGCGTAGCAAATTAAGCCTCTGCCTGTGATGCCAGCATCCCATAAGGGCTCTAGTGCAAGACCCCACTTCTCCACTTCTGATCCAGCTCCCTGCTAATATGCCTGGGAAAGCAACAGAAGATGGCCCAAATTCTTGGGCCCCTGCACCCACTTGGGGGTCCCAGAAGAAGTTCTAGGCTCCTGGATTTGGTCTGGCTGAGCCCCAGCTATTGTGGCCATTTGGGGAGTGAATCAATGGATGGAAGATCTCTCTCACTCTTGCTCTCCCTGTCTTTCTTCTCTCTGTAACACTGCCTTTCAAATAAATAAAAAATAAATCTTGGAAAAAAATAACTTACCATTCTTCTAACCAAACTTCACTACGATTTTTTTTTTTTTGTACAGGCAGAGTTAGACAGTGAGAGAGAGAGATAGAAAGGTCTTCCTTTTTCCATTGGTTCACCCCCAAAATGGTCACTACAGCTGGTGCGCTGTGTCAATCTGAAGCCAGGAGCCAGGTGCTTCTTCCTGGTCTCCCATGCAGGTGCAGGGCCCAAGCACCTGAGCCATCCTCCACTGCCTTCTCAGGCCACAGCAGAGAGCTGGACTGGAAGAGGAGCAACTGGGACAGAATCCAGCGCCCCAACTGGGACTAGAACCCGGGGTGCTGGTGCCGCAGGCGGAGGATTAGCCACGTGAGCCACAGCACTGGCCTTCACTACAAATTTGATGTTTGTTCTTGCTTCAGTTTCAGCAAAATTCATATTGTTCTGATAGAGATTGTTTTTTAACAGATCTATTTTCCTTTTTAGTGACTCAAACTAGATCCTCTTCAGATACACTGTAAGAGATTAGTATAATTTTTAATACAAAAATTGAAAAATATGTTTTTTCATAATATACACAAAAGAATAAAATTCACTGGCTTATTCTGTTTGAATTGTTTGAAGACCCCTCATATGTGAAGTCTACAAGAAATTCATTTCATTCATAAAGACGTGACATACATAGACCTAAAATGAAGTTAGAAAAAATACATCACACAGAAACCAAAATCAAATAGAAGTAGCCATACTCTCATCAGATAAAACAGACTTTAGATTTTATAAAATGAGACAAATATATTTTATAATACATGAATGTATAGTATTTTTAAATATATTTGTACCAAATGCTAGACCACACAATTATATAAAATGATTATTAGTAGATCTAACAGGAGATACAGATTCTACTGTGATCATAGCTAAGATTTCAACATCTTATTTTCATCAATGGACAGATCATCCACACATACAATCAACAAAGACACATTGGAGAGCAATGGACCACACTATAGAGCAAATGGACCTAACAGCTATTACAGAACATTTCATCCAACACCTGCAGAATACACGTTCTTCTCTTCTGCACACAGAAAATGCTTGAGGATAGAGCATACGTTAGGCCACACATAGTTATCAATAAATTCTTAAAAACTGAAACTATATCATGTGTCTTGTCTAACTACTATGAAATAAAACTAGACATCAATGACAAAAATGATGGTAAATATACAAATATATAGAAATTGGATACCATGCTCCAGAACAACCAATGGGTCACTGAATAAATAAAAAAAAAGAAATTTAAAGATTTCTTGAAAGAAATGAAAATGAGAGCACAGCATGTCCGAACCTGTGGGATATAGTAGAAGCAGTATAAAGAGAAAGAAGTTTAGAGAAATAAATGCATAGTTCAAAAATTACAAATGTTTCAAGAAAAATCTAATGATGCATCTCAAGGACATAGAAAAGAAGAGCACAGAAAATCCAAAATAAGTAGAGAGAAATAAATAACAGCCAGGTGTGACACATCAGGTAAATCCACCACCTGTAGTGCTGGCATCCCGTATGGACTCCAGTTGGAGTCCCGGCTGCTCCACTTCCGATCCAGCTCTCTGCTAATGTGCCTGGGAAAGCAGCTGAGGATTGTTCAAGCCCTTGGGTCCCTGAACCCACGTGGGAGACCAGGAGGAAGCTCCAGGATCCTGGCTTCGGATTGGCACAGCTCCAGCCGATGCTGACACTTGGGGAGTGAAACAATGAATGGAAGACTCTCTTTCTGCCTCTGTCTCTCCTTAACTCTGCCTCTGAAATAAAGAAATCTTTTAAGAAAAAAAAGGGGGGGGGGAGGATAACACAGAGAAATATGTCAAATATCAGGTCCTGAAAACTTAAAATTGAATTGTAATCTGGAAAGCCCTCAGAAAATCCAAATGTCAATGATGTTATGAATCCCTGGGTGAGGAGAATGGCCTCCACACAGGGATCTGCTTTGTGTGTTTTCTTGCCCTGAGACTGGTGATGCCCACAGCCGCCTGTGATGTCTTCTGATGTCACTAGCATTGACATATGGGCACGATGAGGACAGTAGCAGCGAGGCATGGCAGGTTTGGGGGCTCCTGAGGAGGCCAGTTGGACTGGAAGGGTGAACATAGGAAAGAGAGCCTGAATGCCAAGCTAAGAACACATTTCACCCCTGGACAATGGGGAGCCATTGAAAGGCTTAATTCTGGAAAGGACAGTATGAAACGGGTGTTTCCAAGAGTAGAATTTGGCAGGAGAAAGCAGTTTGGAAGGACCAACAGGGTTGCTCTGAAAGAAAACCTGCTGCACACGCTCTGAGTGGATGGAAGATGGACTCTCCTGTTCAAAGGCGGGTAAGTCCTCAGCAAGTAACAGCTTGGCCCTTTTGGATCACACAGAACCCACTCAACAAGAATAAAGGACAAAGATTCTCCCAAAGGCTGCAGTGCACAAAGGTCTGCCCAAGTCCCAGCAGTATGGATACTGGCCCTCAGCTCTCATTGGAGGCATGGGGATGTGATCTCCAGGATGTCCTACAAGATGGTCAGTCGGGAGCTGACACACAATGGGAGCCTTTCTGAGTTCCCCCACCTTCGTCTCTTCTTTTCCTACCCTTCCTTCTAAGGAGATAGGGCAAGAACATATCAGGAACAGGTACAGGTGGTGGTGGGGTGGGATGAATCATTCCACAGCTCCCATCCCTCCTCTCAGCCAGGTCCCAAGGGGTTTTCAAAGTTGCACACATACAAAAAGTCATTTTAATAGACCAATAAAATGCACACCAAGACCTGCACATGGAAACCAGATACTCAAACCATACCTTTAAAATTGGCTGGGATTTTTCCAACTACTGCTATAATGGATGCCCAGGATGGTCCAGAATGTGGAAACCCTGGAACATCCATCACAAACGGGAGAGAGAAATTAGGACAAGCTTTCATGTGGGCAATTTGGCAGTTTCTACTAAGACTTAATTGAGGCCTCTCCTTTGTCCTGGCTACTTGTGTGACCACGTTCTTTGTTTTCTCTATTCTGACGCTTTGATGCCTAGTGCCTTGCTGAGCCTAAACTACTTGCCCATGAGCCTGTCATTCATATACAAACTAACCAATCCAGATCCCACAAGTATCCTATGTTCTTTTTTTTTAAGATTTTTAGTTATTTGAAAGTCAGAGTTACACAGAGAGTGAAGGAGAGGCAGAGAAAGAGAGAGAGAGAGAGAGAGAGAGAGAGAGAGAGAGAGAGAGAGAGAATCTTCCATCTGCTGGTTCACTCCCCAGTTGGCTATAATGGCCAGAGCTGTGGTGATCTGAAGCCAGGAGCCAGGAGCTTCTTCCAGGTCTCCCACGTGGATGCAGGGACCCAAGGACTTGGTCCATCTTGTACTGCTTTCCCAGGCCATAGCAGAGAGCTGGATCAGAAGTGGAGCAGCCAGGACTCGAACCAGCACACATATGGGATGCCAGCACTGCAGGTGGTGGATTTATTAGCTATGCCACAGCGCCGGCCCCTAGTATCCCAGGTTCTGCATCAGGCTCTGATTCTCTGGACCACAAATCACCTGCTCTGAACACCCCATGACCAAGTTCTACATGGAACAGCCCAGAGCCCATTGAAGCTATTCAGACTACCCCAGCTAAGCTGGTTTACCCTGCATCACTTCTTCCTCCCCACAGAAGCCACAGTAAAGTCTTGTGCCAGCATCTCCCCAGCACTACCTCCTGAGCACCCTCTGTGGTTCCCTCTGTGGCCTCCCATGCCCTGTGAAGGGCAATTCACTTTCACTTTGGATCTGTGAGTAACAACTGCCTTTTAAATAGTGGTCGTCTCCTAATCTATTGGCCTGGAAACATCTAAATGTTAGTAAAACCTATACGTTCTCTAGGAACATCAGTCCTGCAGCTCAGGACAGATGCTGAAGGAGTATTGGGCTTCAAGACCAGGAGAAATTTCCCGAGTCCAAAGGGCCCTCAAGGGAAGGGAAGGAACAGGTGGTCCAGTGGGAGGAACTCCTTCGTTCCCATCTGAGGCAGCTTCCAGGCAAGAGACGGGAAAGCACAAAACTAGGGAAAGCAACGCTTGAGGCCCCAGTCTCAGTTCTGCCTGTGCGTTTCATCTTCTTAGTCATGCTTCACACGTGGTGCATTGTTCTTATGCCCTTTACAAATGTTACCGAGAAAAAGGAAAATGGCACACCACGTTGGTTTCTGATGTAACTATTTTGTCCAAGTTGTACAGTATCACATCACCAAAGATTTGAGAATCCCATTATTATGGTGCCCTCTGCTGGATACTAGGAAACCCAGAGACTGATTTGGTTTATCCTGAAGTTTTGCTTCAGTTTCACAGGTCCAAGAAATAGGCATATTCTGTTAAAAAAGAAAAAAAGAGAAATTATAAATTTTATAACAAACTGGCTGAATATTTTATTTTATATATTATCTATTATCACAATTATGGAAGAGCAAAAGTATTCTGAAATGTGATAGGCACTCATTGCTGACATGCATGAACCAATACAACTTTTTAAGAAAGTGAAGTGTAAAATATAAGAAGAGTAATTTACAAAGGACTTGGGCAGATGCTGTTGAATAGGACTCCTGCATCCCATATCAGAGTGCCCGGGATAGAATCCCACCTCCCCAGCTTCCTGTCCAGCTTCTTGTTAATGTGGCTGGGAGGCAGCAGATAATGGCACAAGTACTTGGATTCCTGCCTTCCAAATGAGAGACCAAAATTGAGTTCCTGGCACCTGGCTTTGGTCTGGCACACCCCTGGCTTTGGTCTGGCACACCCCAGATGTTGCAAGAATTTGAAGAGTAAACCAGTAGATGGACAATAATCTGTCTCTCCTGCTATTTCTGTCATTCTGCCTTTCAAATACATAAATGGATCTTTTAAAAATTTTTTTAAAATTTATTTGACAGGCAGAGTTAGACAGTGAGAGAGAGAGAGACAGAGAGAAAGGTTTTCCTTCCATTAGATCACCCCCCAGATGGCCACCACGGCCAGCGCACTGCTCCAATCCGAAGCCAGGAGCCAGGTGCTTCCTCCTGGTCTCCCATGCAGGTGCAGGGGCCCAAGCACCTGGGCCATCCTCCACTGTCTTCCTGGGCCACAGCAGAGAGCTGGACTGGAAGAGGAGCAGCCGGAACTAGAACCTGGCGCCCATATTGGATGCTGGCGCCGCAGGCGGAGGCTTAACCAAGTGAACCATGGCACCAGCCCCATCAAATACATAAATAAATTTTTAAAAAATAAATAGGCATGGCCTTTAGTCTAGTCCATATTCTGCAAAATTGTATGTTACAATAATATTTAGAAACTAAAAATTCATTCCCAATATTGCTCATCTGATTCTGCCCATGAATATCTAGGATAAGACTAAGAGACTGTGAAACAGCCACACCAGACAGAGCTTAGAACGTATTTTGGAGGACTGTTTCTACAACTTGGAAATTACATAGGCCACACTGTTCAGACCCAGTGGTCCTTATTCAGGGTGTGTGTCAGAATGCCTGAAGACTGAAAGTGTGAATTCTGTGTCCTGTTTAAGAGATCTAATCAGACGGGGGAGTGGCCTGTCTCTCCCTCTCACACTTTTGATAGCAAAACAGTAGAGTTAGACTCCTTATCATACAGCATTTAGTTGGGCTTTCCTTTTGTGCCCAATCTGATAATCTCTTGTAATTTGTGTGTGTAAATCATTTTCATGTCACAAAAGTGTTTATATGGTTGGATTAAATTATCACCTTAGCAGTACTTTTCTGTTTGTTTATGTGTTCTTTCCTAAATTTTCCTATCTTTTGGATTATTTTTTATGATTTCATTTTATCTTCATTATTGGGATATTGTTCATAGCTCTTTTTAAAAATCCCTAGTTATGGGGCTGGTACTGTGGCACAGCGGGTTAATGCTCTGGCCTGAAGTGCTGGCATCCCATATGGGCGCTGGTTCAAGAACTAGCTGCTCTACTTCTGATCCAGCTCTCTGCTATGGCCTGGAAAAGCAGTGGAAGATGGCACAAGTCCTTGGGCCCCTGCACCTGAGTGGGAGAAGCTCCTGGTTCCTGGCTTCGGATCTGCCTAGCTCCAGCCATTGCGGCCAATTGGGGAGTGAACCAGCAGATGAAAGACCTCTCTCTCTCTCTCTTTCTCTCTCTCTCCCTGCCTCTCCTCTCTCTGTGTAACTCTGACTTTCAAATAAATACATAAATCTTTTTAAAAATCCCTAGTTATTGTTCAACTATTGTTCTTCAAACAATTTAATACCTAGTACAAAAAGTGTAAGAACCTACAACAGCATACTTTAAATTCCTACCTATTATTTTTTCTACTGTTTTTGCCATATAGTTTATTCTTTACACATGCTCTAAACCCAGTTAACCATTCTTAATTTTGTGTTGGACAGTGATTGTGAAAAGAAAAATTTTAAGCTTATCTCTAGTTCAGGGATTTTTTTTTTAGCTCTTCACTTCTTTAATGTAGACCAATTTTTTTTTTAAGATTTATTTATTTGAAAGTCAGAGTTACAGAGAGAAAAAGAGAGACAGAGATGGGAGAGAGATCTTCCATCTGCTCATTCGCGCCCCAAATGGCCACAACAGCCAGGGCTGTGCCAGGAGTCTCCCACATGAGTGGCAGGGGCCCAAACACCTGGGCCATCTTCTGCTGCTCTTGCCAGGCCATTAGCAGGGAGCTGAATCGGAAGTGGAGCAGCTGGATCGCCAACCAGTGCCCACAGGGAATGCCAGCGTCACAAGAGCAGCTTTACCTGCTGTGCCACCATGGTGGCTCCTAGATGGAAATTTTGTCGCACATCATCGACATTCTGTATGAAGGAATCACTGTATTTTTGTTTCAGAAACATCTTTTTTCAATACTTTAAGATTTTGTTGAATACAGACATCAGCTGGGTTTTGAGTTTTTTTTCAGCATTTCCAAGATGCCATTCTTTTTTTTTTTGTTTGTTTTAAAGATTTTTTGCTTCACTTGAAAGTCAGAGTTACACAGAGAGAGAAGGAGAGGCAGAGAGAGGGAGAGATTTTCCATCCCTGGTTCACTCCCCAGATGGCTGCAATGGCCGGAGCTGCACCAATCCGAAGCCAGGAACCAGGAGCTTCTTCCGGGTCTCCCACATGGGTGCAGGGGCCTAAGGACTTGAGCCATCTTCTACTGCTTTCCCAGAGCATAGCAGAGAGCAGCTGGGACTAAAACCAGCGCCCATATGGGATTCTGGCGCTTCAGGCCAGGGTTTTAACCCACTGTGCCACAGCACCAGCCCCAATGTCACGCCATTATCTGGCTTGCACAGCAGATGTCTGCTACAATTTGTTCATTTCTCTGTATATGATGTCTGTTTCCTCTAGTTGTCTTCAATGTTTTCACACTATGTGTTTAGTGTGTATGTTATTGTTTAAACTTAGTTGAGGTTCTCTGAGTTTCTTGCTTTGGACCTATGCTTTGGTGTCCTTAATTAATTTTGGAAAATTCTTATTTTCTCTTCAAATATTTTTTCTTCCTGTTCTTCCTACCCTCTCATTCTGAGCTTCCAGTAATATGGATGTTGGGCCATTATATATTATCAACTGCTCTTGGATCCTTTTTTCTGATTTATTTTCCACTCCTTTTTCACTTTTTGATTAAGCTGAGAAATGAATACCCAGCTTCAAGTGTACTCACTGTTTCCTCAGTTGTGTAAAAATCTACTGGTTTATCCTATACAGATATTTATCATCCTTCTTATAGTTCCTATCATTCTGCTGAAATTAGCCATCTGTTCATGTAAGCTTCCATGTAGTTATTGTAAATTCTCAGTCTGTTAGTTCTGACAAGTAAGTTATCTCTGAATCTGCTTCTGATGATTGCTTTCTTTTTCACTAGTTGGTTTGTCTTGCTTTTTTTGTGCACTTGCAATTTTGAATTCAATGGTTGATTCCATGTGTAAGAAAGTAGAAACTAAAGAAAATGGGATTTATCACCATAAATCCTTGCCTTTTCATCTGCTAAAATGACAGTAGGGTGTGGGTGTGAGTCGGGTGTGTTTGTGTTGGGGCAGGGTTTGGGTACTGTCATTCAAAGGTTATCTTAAGGGGACCACCCGTTACAGATTCTTCTAGTGTTACCTTGTGTAGTGTGTTTTGTGAAGTTTGGTTTTTTGAAAAGTTTACCCAATGTTTTCTTCCACTCTCTGCTTTAGGCCTGCCCTGTGCACCTGCCCTTCAGTTAGAGTCTTTGCCCGCACATTCATCATGCAGAGTGCTGGTACCTAGTACTTTAACTCAGTGGTGTCATCCAAGAGTGATTTCTCTTGTCCTTGCCAGTCTCAACATTACGGAGGTAGAGGTTGGTATTTCTCCATGATTCTGACCCTCCCAAGTATCAAAAGATTTCCAGTTATCTTACCCCAAGACAGTTCTATGTGGCTCTCCCACAGGTGAGTATTTGAATTTTTACTTTTCCTCAGGCTCAACAAGTCTTCAACAGTGCCCTGAGGGAGACAAATGCTGATGCTCTTTCCGCAACCATAGACTTTGTTCACTGGAGAGGGGACTGAGGAGGGCTTCATGCTTGCATTGAAGGCAGGCTAGCTCTGGTCCTAGAATATGCCCACAGTCCTTCTCATGAGCACAGGATAGAGGTCCATGGACAAGAGGCTGCCATGGTGTAAACTCCCTCTAGGGTCTGTGATTCCCTGGAATGTTTTATTCCCACACTAGCCCACATTTAGGCCTTCACACTTGATCTCACTGTTAAAGTAATTCTACTAATGTATATGACAGCCCCATGTTCTATCTGTAGGTGGAAGGTAAGTCAATGTTCTCACACTCCCTCCTCTCAAAAGTACGTGACTTCCCTTAGAATTCAGATCATCATTTGCCTTGCAAACTAGGTGGTTGACTGGTATAGGAAAAGTTATGATTTTGAAAATAATTCACTTTCCCTTTGTAATAAAGTTGGGAAAGATACACGTTAGAGCTTTCCACATCAGCAGAATCTAGAAACCACCCTTGAGACTCTGAAAAACGGAGCTTTAGAATGGCACTTCAGAGATTCATTCCAAGATTGTCATTAGCCGGACCTCAGGTGGTTCAGGCTACAGAAAGGATTCAGAAGAGCTGTTGGGAGACAGCCCATGGAGGGCCTGGAAGGCTACTGTGGATGTTGGGGAAGGTATTGAAGAGCTGGCCTGTGTCAGCAGAAGCCATGCTACATTGCCACAGGATCACCATGGAGCCTCTCCCTCTTCACCTTCAGGTGCATTCTCAGCCTATTGACACCTCCCTCTCCAAAGGTAGCTCCAAATTGAGGTGAGGGACAATCCACTCTGACCACCCCAGATCCTATTGTAAGTTTTCAGGACCCAGAAATATGGAACAGCTCCAGGATCCCCCTTAGCACACCCAAGAGCCCAGCATGCTAGACTCTTCACCCAGAGGCCTAGCCATCCGTGGAAGGGGCACAATCCTACCAATGATTCCTCTTTTCATCTTCTGTCTCTGAGGAAGGTGGATTAACTTCCAGATGAAGACGCAGACAACTGATTTGATCTCCCAAAGCCCCTTTATTCCACAAATTAAGACCAAAAGTACCTGTGTCCCCTTTCCTGGCTTCTGCCCTCTCCCTACTCCCCACCAGACAATTTCCCAGATTTCACAGAAGATGCCTCTTGGGCCTACAGACACCTGCTGCAGAATATGCCTGTCTCAGCTCCTCCAGGGTCCTCATGTCAGCTCCTCCCATTCACAGCTCAGTGTGTTCTGTCTGCTGTGACTTCACTGGCTCTTAGGCCCTGAGCTCAGTCCAGAAGGCCACTTCCTTGTCTTTCAGCTTCTGGGCTTCCTGGGTGGCAGCTCCAATGTGCAGGTATCCTTCCTTGTGGTCGTACGCTGGCCAGTGAGGAAGCCCCTTTCCATTGGGGTTTCTGGGACACAATCAAACAGAAATCCCCTCAAAATGATGAACATCTGAGAATAACAGAGGCCACCCTGGGTTATCTCTGACAAGAGGCTCATACATCTCCAGGAAGAAGAATTTCACCACCCACTGAGACTGCTGTTTTTAGCGAACTCTTATTTTTAGAGTTCTATGGTCATGGTAACTGGAGTTCAATCACTCAAACTTTAGAAGTTATCCCTTCCCAATAGATATGCCCCACCCCCATCAGGCCTCTACTCCACCAGCCTCACCCATTCCGAGCAAAGTTGGCCCAGAATTTCATCATCATCTTGCTCAGTTGGATCTCCTCTTCTGAGACACCCTCTGTGGCAAAGAAGAAAAATCCTTTGCAACTCAAAGTGCGGGACATGGACAGCAGCAGCAGCATTACTTGGGAGCTTGTTAGAAATACAGTCTTGGCTCTTACTCCACCCCTACTGTGTCATCATCTGCATTTTCATAAGATCCTGGTTAATTGATGTGGACTTTAAGTTTTTGTTTTTGTTTTTTGTGTTTTTTTTTTTTGTTAGTCCCATTGCTCTCCCTTTCCGTATACACTGGACTTTAAGTTTGAGAATGGCTAACTCAGCAATGGGCAAGTAGTCCCCACACAACCCAGCTGCCTTTGGTTTCTGCGCCCACCTGCCTGAATCTCCCCCACAGAATCACAACATCACATCCCAGTGTTGCCACTATTGCAACTCCATCTCTAAGAGTTACTATATCTTTGGTATTTCATCCATATCTTACATACACTCACATTTTCATAGAATCTGAAAATCAATAAGGTTGCAAGATTGCAAAGGAGTCACCCAACAAGGAGATGCCCAGCAGTACTTGAGTGTCATGAACAGGGTCACAATCACCTATAGCTGCTTAAAGTTAAGGTATGGAAGATATTTCTAAAAGATTTTCTTTATTTTTTTAAATATTTATTTATTTGTTTTTAAGAAAACTTTTATTTAATAAATATAAATTTTGAAGTACAACTTTTGGATTATGGAGGCTCTCCACCCCCCCCCCCCCCCACCAACCACCATCCCACACACAAACCATCCCACCTCCTATTCCCTCTCCCATTCCATTCTCCATTAAGATTCATTTCTAAAAGATTTTCTTTAAATAGTTTAACTTAAACTATTAACTTTAAATAGTTTAAACTTAAAAATCTATGAGATAGAGATGTGTGTGTGTGTGTGTGTGTGTGTGTGTGTGTGTCTACACTGATTAGACCTGATTCAAGGTTATTGGCCAATACTATGCTTATTCTTATCCATATTCTGATATGCTCCTGTGGGTGGGAAATCAAACAGAGGCATTCTCACCATAGAGCAAGGCCATATAGGAGACCTATCACAAGCCTTACTAATATCTAAGGCCTGGGCTCTGAGAATGATTCTGAGGGCACATGAATACACATCCTTCTTCATGTGAGAAGGGGAAAGTTTGTGGACTTCCCAGTGTGGTCCAACCCTGATACAATTAATTGGAAAACTGAGAAATAGAGAAGGACAACTTGCTCAGAACCACTAAACCAAGATTAGAACCCAGACCTTCAACTCCAAGCTCATAGCCAAAACAAGAGTATTTACCTGTGAAAAGTGGAATCCCAAAGACAGAGTAGAGCTCATCCCCATGATCTCCCATCACCGTCACAGGTTTCATATCTGATGAGAAGCTTGGATGGTACTGAAACTCATACATGTAGGTAGGGGCTCTAGCATCTGAGAAGACACATATCCGCACACAGTTCATGTTACCAGATATACTCTTGAAAGGTACCTAAGTCTCTGTTTCTGCAGGAAACCCCCTGGTTAAGTGCATAGTAGAGAAAGGGAAGACCAGTGACTTGCATAAGGCTACATAGCTGGTTGAAGTGGAAGGAGAATTTGAGCAAGATATATGTTGAATAGAGGAATGAATGTTGAAAATATGGGTCAACCCATTTAATATGGTTCTCATTACAGGGACCCTGAGTTCATATAAACCCCTTTGCCTCCTGATGCAGTCACACAATGGAAAAGACCTTTATATCCAGTTCATATCAGTTGTATTTCATTGCTAACAGACTACTGTTCATTCAACTGTCTCATTCACTCCATCCTAGGTTCTTTGGCCTCTTCCACCTTCCATCTGGAATGAGGCAGCAGAAGGCCCTCATTTGATTCCAGCTCCCTGATTTTGGCCTTCCCAGACCCAAGAACCCAGAGAAATATACATGTAATTCTATCATTTATAAATTACCAAGTATGTAGTCTCCTGTTATAATAGCATAAAATGGACTAAGATATGGTTAAAGATTTATGCAAGTAAGATTGATTACCATGTTATTCAGAATATCAAAAAATGAGCTTCCAGCATATATATCCAATAGGGAAGAATTGCTAGATTATAATTCACTAACCTATGGAATAATGGATGATTTTGATGGATTTTCATTACTATTAAGGAAATCTCAACAACATAGTGCTATATGAACAAAAACATAATGTAAAACTGATTTTAAGTTATATGACATGGGAGATCATTACAAGAAATTACAGAAAAATTATAGCATATACTTCTCTATACAAATAACATTTGGTTTCTTTTTTGTATGTACCCAAATCTTAAAATTATAAAATGGTAATTTATAAATATTATACTCAGAAAGATTTTTTTTATCAAAGACAATGAAATAAAAAAATGAAAGTTTATAAATTCTCGTACTCCTGGAAAAAGACTCTAAACTCAGAATCATGAAATACCAGATGAAAACATAAGTCCAGTTATGGTGGGAACAGCAAGAGATGCTGGGGGCACCATAGATCAGACATATAGCAGGAAATACAAACAAAATTTATAGAACAGATTTGACCTCAGGCTGCCCTTGGCTAGAGGGTTTTATCCAAACTTCAGAAGTGGGAAGCAGGAATTAGAGCCTATAGACTAATGTACTGAGGGGTATTATGGTACATACTGGATCAGCTTTGGTTAGTTTTTTAAATTAACATTTACAAAGTCTTGAATGTAAAAACCTTCCCAGCATAGGCAGAGAAAAGAAAGATGTGCATCAGGGACCTAGTCTACGCCTTGGGAGTAGGTGAAAGAGAGCAGATAGAAAAGAAGCATCCTGTGGGGGTCCCCAACTGCCACTCAGATGGAGAACCCTCCTCTGCAGTTAAGCTCATGCATCTGTAAACTCACACCCCACTCATCAGCTTGAGTCAATGTGGAAAGTAGCATGGTTGACGCTGTCCTGGCCCACAGCTTGCCCACACCTGCACGCACCAGGGTTAACAAATGCCAGCCGCAGACACTGACATTCTCTAGCCCCTTCTTCCCTACACCTGCTGCTGCCATCGCCTTTTGACCTTATTGGGCCTGGATATTTCTCCTAGTCTTGTGCTTGGCTTCCATTCTCCCCCTACCTCCAGTAGTTAACAAATCAGTTTGCAACTAGCTCTGATCTGGGAAATCTTCCAAGGCACAACCTCTATTCGCCCTCTACCCCTCACTCCCCATCATAAGGAGCTCCTGTAGCAGATGCTGGGGGTGCTTCACCAAATTCCTCTATTTCTGGGCATGTTGGGCTAATTTGCACCTCCAGTGATGGTGGCTCTTTGCCTGAGGAGCTTCTCTTGTCTCTAGAGACCACTCTGCTGCCTATGTGCGCAAAAGAGCAAAGCACTAGGAAACTTCCACCATTTAGAACAGTCTTCACTCAATTATCAAGGGAAATGGTGGCTGATACCTCAGCCGCATTGCCATGTGGCCGGGGTAACCATGAGATGTGTCTTCTGTTTGCCTCCCAAACTCCCAGCTCCAGTTGTCCACCATGAACATTTGCTTGATATTGATCAGTTTCCATCTGTTTCCTGCTGTGTCACTTCCTTGTCTCCCTACTGGTGTTTTCTCAAACAAACTACTGGCTTTGGGACCCTTTCCCTAGCATCTGCTACTGACGGAAACTAACAGAGAAACATGCTCCACTCCAGGTCATATGGAATCAGCCTTTCAAGCCTCATCTGCACCATTTTCCACATTTGTCTATGCTGGCAGCTAGCCAAGTGGGGTCAATGTCCCTCTCCAGTAAAACCTTTAGGACTCACCTCTGTGGTGACGGGCCACAATGACAGATGGGACACAAAACAACACATCTCCAATCAAGTCCAGGAACAAGTCTTTCCTTTTAACAGGGTCATCTGTTTCTCCTAAATACTTCTCAATGGCCACTGGAGTCAATTCTTTAGAGATGTTCTGAAATGGACCAAAAGAGTGACCACCCCATCCCTCTGGTTAGCAGTCAATGGTCAGACTCCACAGCCCTGTGCACAATCTCTGCAGCAGAGGTGCTGTGGGGGAGGGAGACAAATAGAGGCAAAGCCTTAAAGTCTCACTCCTTCTTCTTCCATTTAATTAGCCTGTGATTTGAAGAAGGCTCCCGTCCCTTAGTTGAAATTCCCATTTTTCCCTAGACTCTTACAACAATGGGGTAGGATTTCCACAAGAGTTCTGTGGCCGTCTTCTGGTCCAGCTTCCCTTCAGAGAGTGGATAGCCCAAAATCTGTTAAAAAGATGGTTAAGCAGTGTGATTCACTAGGGATTGACAGGCAGAAACAAACTGAGCAACAAACCAAACCAAGGCCTGTGAAGGTCTTCTGATTCTGTTGAACACTGAAGGGCCTGGATCTTTTATGAATTTGGCACAAATAAGTCAAGGGATAGCAAATTGGATTAGGAAAGAAGTTCAGCAGGATCTGTGCCAATGTTTGCTCTCTCTGTGTGTGTGTGTGTGTGCATGTGTGTGTATGGATGTGAGTGTGTGAAGCCAAAAATCCTGCCTTTATGGCTTTGTCTTACAGCATAACTTAAGAAATCCTGAAGCGAGAACTACAGAACTCTCAGCACACAATGACTCTGTCTGGGCCTCTACACTCAGAGACTTCACTCAGGACAGTCTCTGTGGTATAGCGGGTAAAGTCACTGCCTGCCATGTCAGCATCCCATATGGGCACTGGTTCAAGTCCCAGCCACTCCACTTCCGATTCAGCTCTCTACTATGGCCTGGGAAAGCATTAGAATATGACCCAAGTCCTTGGGCCCTTGCACCCACATGGAAGACCTAGAAGAAGCTCCTGGCTCCTGGCTTCGGATCTGCCCAGGTCCAGCTGTTGCAGCCAGTTGGGGAGTGAACCAGCAGACGGAAGATCTCTCTCTCTCTCTCTGCTTCTCCTTCTCTGTGTAACTCTTTCAAATAAATAAATAAATTTTTTTAAAAAAGACTTCACTCAACTCTAATACAGCTCCTAGAAACTAAAAGCCATGGCCCCAGGATGACCTTAGCCCCCTTTATGATGCCTTCCTGAGGGGCCAACTTTGTGGAACAGTGGTCAAAGCTGCCACTTACAAAGCCAGCATTCAATATGGTGCAAGCCCTGGCTTCTTCACTTTCGATCCAGCTCCCTGCTAATGTGCCTAGGACAAGCATCTGAGGATGGTGCAAGTGTTTGGATCCCTGCCATCCATGTGGGAGATCCAGAACAAGCTCCTGGCTTCAGTCTGGCTCTGCTCCCACTGTCACCATCCCTGTTGGGAGTAAAGCAGCAGATGGAAGAACTCCCTCTGTTTCTCTTTGTCTCTGTGTAACTCTGACTTTCAAATAAATGTATTGTTTTTAAAAGATGTCTGCCTGAAAACTCACTGCTGTCAGGCAAACTTACTGTTTGCTCTTGACTAAACCTGATAACAGGCAGAGGCCTCTGTATCTGAGGCTGGATATTTTATAAACAAAAGAGATTTCTTTAGCCCACAGTTCTGGTGGCCAAGGGCACAGCACCAGGACCTGCTCAGCTCTGGTGAGGGCTTTGAGCTAATCACATCAGGGCAGTTGATATCATGATGAGAACACGTGAGTGCGGCTGAGATCCCATGGCAACTCAGGAAACCACAGATATTCAGGGACCAGGTCTGTGTTTCTATCACCCTCTCTCTCAGGAACAAACCAGCCTCCCACAGAAGTGCGTGAATCCCTTCCAAGGGCAACACAGCCTGCGATCTAACCACCTTGCCCTTCATCCTGCATTTTAAACGTTTCGCAGCTTCTCAGCATCACTGCACTGAGAAGGTCCTCACTTCCAACACGTGAATGTTTGGGCACATGATCAAAATTATCCCCACCACGGCAGCTCCTGCATGCTCTCTTACAGCAGTTCCTTTAGAAAGCTTCCAGTTGTACTTCCTTTCTTTGTGCTTTGAGTCAGAACTGTTTCCTCCAGGACCTGACAGCCCAGTTTTTAAAATGTCAACACTCTTACTCTCCTAAGACATGATCTCCTGGTCATCGTGCAAAGAAAAAGGCCTAACGTCACTGGAGACCTTAATTCAATTTACCCCACTGCACCCTGCCATAAATGTCAAAGGTCTCTTCTTTGTCCAGAACAGCGAGGATCAACAAGCCCAAGCAGCCTAGACACAGGGACAAACCCTGCCTCACATCCCTGCGTCTTCCCCTTAGCACAGCCAAGCCTTGCCTTGCTTGAGGTTGAGAGATTTGAGGCCAGTTCACCCTGGATTATTTTCGCCAGTGCAGTAGTTTAGTGAATAAAAACTGTCTTAATGCTTTAATGACTATCCAACTTTTAAAAAGTCTTTGGCACAGGAAAAAACCTCCTTGGGGCTGGTGCCATGGCGCACTAGGTTAATCCTCCGTCTGCGGCGCTGGCATCCCATATGGGTGCCGGTTCTAGTCCTGGCTGCTCCTCTTCCAGTCCAGCTCTCTGCTGTGGCCCGGGAAGGCAGTGGAGGATGGCCCAAGTCCTTGGGCCCTGCACCCACATGGGAGACCAGGAAGAAACTCCTGGCTCCTGGCTTTGGATAGGCGCAGCTCTGGCCGGTGGGGCCATTTGGAGAGTGAACCAATGGAAGGAAGACCTTTTTTTCTCTCTCTCTCTCACTGTGTAACTCTACCCGTCAAATAAATAAATAAAAATCTTAAAAAATAAACTCTCCTGGCCTTCTAGAAGTCAACTTTGACTCAAGAAGAATCAAGTTCTCTGTGTCTTCCCAACGAGGTGGGAAGAGCAAGTGTGAGGTTTCTGGGCACCCCTGCATATAGCCCAGGTGAGAAGCTGCTGGACCCCACGCCTCACTCTCCCTCTCCAGCTCCTTCCCTCTCCTGCACATCTTCAGTTTGCCCTTCCCAGAGTGATTATCTTTGCAGGTCTTCCCAACCTTCTCTCATTTCAGGATTCGTCAACTGGGGGACAATCAAACAATGTTTGGGCAGAGGGGTTCCCAGGATTAGGCACCCAGGGAACAGTTGAGCCAACCCAGAGATTTCCACAGAAACATCCACTTGTCAGAAGGGGGCAGTTTCCCAGTGTCCCGGGACTCAAGGGGAGCTTGGAGAAGGAGGGCTCCTATAAGCAGAGGTGGGAGGGGTGGAGAGTGGGAGGCCCGCATGTTCTCACCGTTGGAAGGATCCAGCCGAACTCTTGCTTGTTGATTCCCACGATGTAGGGGACTCTGTTGAATCTCTTTTCTGCCAGAATCTCTTCAGGTGCCTTTGGCAGCAGTACCCCATCAACCACAGTGAGTGGAAAGGGGTAGCTCTGAGAAAGAGAGAGCGACACAATGTCTGTCATTCCTGTTCCCCAGGTAACACCCACCTCCCCCTCTCTGCTTCTGTGTGAGTGAGGCCAGCGTCATGGACCTGAAGCTCCAGGTCCTACCAAAGAGGATTGAGTCTCTGTGCCCAGAGGGTAGAATGCTGACTAGAGGCAATTAGTGATAAGGTGATAGATGGGGGCAACTTTCATTCAAATTGAAATGGACACATATATATTTATATATACCTACATGTATGTGTATATAAACATATAGTTATATATTTATTTATATGCTTTACATATATTTTAATGTATTTTATTTATAAAGCATAGTTACAGAGAGAGAGAAATACAAATAAAGATATCTTCCATCCACTGTTTACTCCCCAAATGGCCTGGACCAAATCCAGCAGCTAGGAAGTCCATCTGGGTCTCCCACACGGATAGAAGCTGTTCAAGTACTTTTGCCATCTTCCACTGCTTTCTCAGGCACATTAGCAGGAAGCTTGATCAGAAGTGGAGCATCCAGTACTTAAACTGGGGCTCATTTGGGATGATGGAATTGCAGGCAATGGCTTAACCCATTGTACCATAGCGTCAACCCATATGTACATATTTCAATCTAAAGTGTGAATATATACAAGGAGTCTTCGCAAAGTTCATAAAAAGTATATATTTGAAAGTCTTGGCATGAGTTTTAAAATATTTCATATCAAAATAGACTTATATTTCATTTTATTTTCTAAAAAGATTTTCAATGTTTTATTTTTGTATAATTTAAGAGCAGACAAGTAGAGATAAAGAAGCAGACAGACTCAGAAAAAGAGAAAGAGAGATCTTCTGTTCAATAGTTCACTGCTCAAATGCTTACAACATCCAGGGCTGGGCCAGGCCAAAATCAGGTCAATCCAGGTCTTCTAGTTGGTGGCAGGGATCCAAGCACTTGAACCATCCCTTGCTGCCTCCAGGGTGCACATTACCAAAAACTCCAGAAACAGAAGCAGAACTAGGACTTGAAACTAGGCACTGTGATAGGGAATGCAAGGGTCCCAAGTAATTTCTTGACCACTGTGCCAAACACTTGGCTACCAAGAACTTTTCAAATAACTAATTCAATAGAAGCAAAGGAACTTGTCTTGAAACAGGAAAGAGCAAACATTGAAGTGGGGGTGACAGGCTTTAACTTTGTATTTAGGGCTAAGTTTGACAGCATATGAGGCATGAGAGTGGGAGGAAAAGTGGAGGAGAAGAGGGTAGACGTCCAGGGCAGAGGCACAGAGGGCTAAGTGGGGCAGTGACCTCAGTAATGAGAACTGCAGTTTTAGCCGTCATCCACTCATTGGTTACAGTGGCCGCCCGGAGTGGGTCATGGCATGAGTTTGCTTGGGTTGGAGAACTCAGGGCATCCCTTCTCCTCTCTCTCACACACACACTGCGTGTCCTGTCCCTCAGCAAACCCCAGCAGCTATTCCTTCAAAAGTGCCCAGACTCCAACACTGATCTCCACCCAATGCCATGGATTAGTGTAAATGGCAGCACCTGTGCCTGGACTAGTGCAGTGCTGGGGCCTTCCAGCTGCCCCCTCTCCATGGTCTGTGTCCACAGGGCAAGCAAAGAAACTTTGGAAATTCTTTTTTTTAAGAAGATTTATTTATTTAGAAGGCAAAGTAACAGAAAAAGGGGGAGAGACAGAGAGTGATTTTCTTTCACTCCTCAGATGGCCCACAACAAATGTGGCTGGGCCAACCCAAAACCGGTAGCCATGAACTCCAGTCAGGTCTCCCACATGGCATAGACCCAAGTACTTGGCATTGTCTGCTTCCTTCCCAGGTCCTTTTGCAGTAACCTGGATCAGAAGCAGAGTGGCCTGAACTAAAAAACAGGCATTCCGATACCGTAAGCTGTCATGGCAAGCACCAGTTTAACTTGCTGCCCCATAATGCCCACCCCATGGCAATTCTAAGATCATATCGCTATTGTGCACAAAACCCTCTGAAGACTTCCCATCTGACACCAAATCATAATCAAAATTCCTTTAATGACCACCTCTTACCTCCCACCTCCTATTACCTGTTCAACTTCTAGTCTGTTATCCCTGCTCACTCCCTCTGATGTAAGCACAGTGGCTCCCAGCCTCAGGGCCTTAGCACCTGCTGCTCCTGCTGTCTAGAATACTCATCCTCTAGCTTTCCTGACTTCCTTCTTTCCCCTCAGCCTAGGGTCAAATGTAACCTCTTAATTAAATTTAAACCACTGACCCTACTGATTAAATTCAAACCACTGGAAAACTCTCTCATTTCTCACTTTTTCACCTTTACTTTGACAATCATCAAACACAGCACATATTTTATATTTTTCTCTCATACACAGCCCTTGGAAATGGAAGGCTCCAAGAAGGCACAGATTTATACCTATGTCAGTGTTATTGCCCAGCTCCTAAATCACATGCTAGCACACAGCGAGCGCTTAGTTCACCTCTGTTGAGTGACTGAATGAATCTCACTTAATCCTTACAGAAACTTTTAAGGGAAGTGCTGTGATCTCCAGCAGGTACAAGAGAGGACAGGATGGTACGATGTAAAGTGTTGTACAGCCAATGTCACCAGAGCCTGGAAAGTCACTGACACAAGGGAAGGGATGAAGCAGGAGGTGAGGAGGATGCTGTGGTAGCTCCCGGGGTGCTAGGAGGAGCAACATGATCTTAGGATCCCTAAAGTCTCTGCCTGCTCCATGGAAACAGACTGTACTGAGTATTACCCGGGAGGCCCCTGCACTGCACTAAACCAGGTACAGGATGCTGGTGGCTTAGAGCAGGCCATAGCCATGGGGCGGTGAGCAGTAGCTGGAATCAGAGCACTTCTGAAGGCTGGCTGCCTGCACAGCTCATCAACCCTGCGCCTCCTACCCACCGTCCTCAATGAAGGCTCCTGAGGAAACCCCTTATCCAGCATTTCTGCCTCCTCACAGTGGAAGGTTCCACTTTGGCATTCAACACAGAGCTATGTTAGGGCTCCATGTGTGTGTTGGGTGGGAAGGTTCGCTTAGCCCAGGGGATGCAGGGTTGTTGGGTGGGAGTACTAGGCTGGGAGTAAAGGAAACTGGTTCCAGCACGATCACTGGTTTTCCTGGCTGTGTTATGCAGGCAAGTCACCGCCCCTCTCTGTGATATACACACAAGACATGTTGACTCTACTTTTTTTTTTTTTTTGACAGGCAGAGTGGATAGTGAGAGAGAGAGAGAAAGGTCTTCCTTTTGCCTTTGGTTCACCCTCCAATGGCCGCCGTGGCCGGCACACTGCAGCAGGCATACCACGCTGATCTGAAGCCAGGAGCCAGGTGCTTCTCCTGGTCTCCCATGGGGTGCAGGGCCCAAGGACTTGGGCCATCCTCCACTGCACTCCCAGGCCACAACAGAGAGCTGGCCTGGAAGAGGGGCAACTGGGACAGAATCTGGCACCCTGACCGGGACTAGAACCTGGTGTGCCGGCGCCGAAGGCTGAGGATTAGCCTGTTGAGCCACGGCACCGGCCAAGGCATGTTGACTCTACTAAGGAGAATCTTTCAACTGTGGTTAATCAGAGCTTACAGATAACAAGACACAAAACTTGTAATGAAGAAACCAAGATCCTTACCTGTCTGGGGTCTCCAACCAAATCGAGAGTGAAAAATTTCTGTGAAGACAAAGGCAGAGGATGCGGTGAGAAGGCTTCCTGGGCAGAGCTGATCCCCAGGGTCTGCACACCTGAGGAGTCAGGCGTTCTCTCCCGGTGCTTCCCCGTCTGCATGAGAGGACGTGGGCAGGACACAGGCTCCTCCAGCCATGAGCATGGGCACCAGCAAGGGCAGGCTAGGCCCTGGGACCAGTGCTGGGGCCACTGGAGCCCCAGAGCGGCTATCTCCTGGGCAGACCCACCCCACCTTCACCCCTCTCCCTGGTTCCCTCTGGCAACCATCTCTGTTTTCTCAGGAGAGTTTCCCCCTCCCAACTTCTCTTTAGCTCTGGGAGTTCAGGCATCTGCATATGCCTGAAAAGCCCCTGACTCTGAAAGCACACATTACCTTAGGGATGGGCACATAACTGTCAGCCCAACAGAGCTGACCCCCAACAGTTACTGGAATTATTGAGATATATCTACAGTGCTATTATGTTTAATCACCCAGGTGGACAAATCTACCTGCAATGGAAGGCAACACACAGGAGTACAAAGCTGAAGGATAGAGACTTAATATTCTACTAGAGTTAATAATATCCTGTGAGCATCTGGATCCAGCCATGCCTGAAACATCCATTCCTTGACATGTATTACCTATAGATTCTAACACATCCCTTTTTCTATTCAAGTCATTTTTGATTTTTCTCATATTGCATTAGAAAGTCCTGACATATACAGCTTCCCCGAAGCATAAAACTTCTCCTTGGTTTGTGTTCAACAAGACTGCAGTGAGGGCAATGTTACACTATAGCCAGCAATCTGATCTGTATGCAGGAAGTGACAAATAAGGTCCCTGTTTTACGAATTGTAGCCCCATCATGTGTGTGTGTGTATGTGTGTGTGTGTGTGCGTGAATCAAAAATCATGGAAGTATTTCAATAAGACCTCAGAAAACCTTAGAAGGTTGGATTTTCCCAACGTGACCAAGATTCCCCATACAAGCTGGGTCCTCTTGCTTCATTTGGAGAATTGTTGAAATAGTTGCTTCTTTCAATGTATTAGAAAGAAGCTGTGTTTTAATTCTTCAGCATCTTGGTCACCTTATTTGAGTCCAGTGAACTGTGACTAAAGCCCAAGCCCACACTGAACACAACCATGGACATAGCCTAGTGATGGAGCCTGTCCTGAGGGTAAAGGAGTATCTGCAGGTACCCACCTAAATACAGAGTTTAGGCTCAACCTGAGCCCACATAACAGAATAGCTCCATTGGCCCTGAATGCTCTGGGTGTTTGTCCTGCTCAGAATCCATCAATCTGTAAATGTTGCCTAACTAGGAGCAGCCTGGCTGGCCATAATGAATGTGTCTTCTATATCCCAAAACATTTAACCAAGTAAGTCTATGACTGTGTTTCTCTGTGCATAGTTCTTTGCTTAGGGCATATGTTCAATTCATTTCTGTACTATAGCCCTGGGAACTCCCTAACCTTGTTATGCTTTTGATGAATGGGTAGAGATGGATGAATGGTGGAGTTGTTTAGTAGGTGGAATATAAATGTATCACATGGATACATCGAAGATAGCAAGCAGATAATTGATGGGTGGATCATTGCTTTTAGAAGAGTGGATGATGGAATACAGATATATGGTGGCTGGCTGATGGGTAGACTGAAAATAGATTAATGAAATCTGGGAGAATTGATATTAGATTGATGGAGGGATTTCTATGGATAATCAGAAGATAACTGTTGGCTGAATGGAAGAATGGGTGCATGGATGGATAGGTGATAAAGGAGTAAACATGCCTATGGATGATACATTACTTTTTTTTTTTTCAGGCAGAGTGGACAGTGAGAGAGAGAGACAGAGAGAAAGGTCTTCCTTTGCCGTTGGTTCACCCTCCAATGGCCACCGCGGTTGGCGCGCTGCGGCCGGCGCACCGCGCACGTCCGATGGCAGGAGCCAGGAGCCAGGTGCTTTTCCTGGTCTCCCCATGGGGTGCAGGGCCCAAGCACCTGGGCCATCCTCCACTGCACTCCTGGGCCACAGCAGAGGGCTGGCCTGGAAGAGGGGCAACCGGGACAGAATCCGGTGCCCCGACCGGGACTAGAACCCGGTGTGCCGGCGCCGCAAGGCGGAGGATTAGCCTGTTGAGCCACGGCGCCGGCCAATACATTACTGTTTTTAGATACTATAATCAAATACCTGAAGGAGGCCAACTTTATAAAGAAAAGTATTATTTAGATCTTGCATTTTGAGGCTGAACGTTAAAATAGTATAGCACTGACTCTGAGGGCTACACAGCAAATAGTGGGAATGTGTTTGTAGCAAGGGATCATATCACCTAAAGAGAAGCCAGAGAGCAATTTATGGGTCAGACTCACTCTTGTAACAACTTGCTCTCACAAGAGCTCAAGTGTCCCTCAAGTGATATTATCCTGATGGCAGCTGCTCCACTGGCCTAAAAAGACCTTTTACTGGGTCCTGCTCCTTCGAGATATCACACTGTCTCTCTCTCTTTCTGTCTCTCTCTCTCTCTCTTTGACAAGAAGAGCTAGAGAGAGACAGAGAGAAAGGTCTTCCTTCCGTTGGTTCACCCCCCCAAATGGCTGCTATGGCTGGCACGCTGCCCCGATCCAAAGCCAGGAGCCAGGTACTTCCTCCTGGTCTCCCATGGGGTGCAGGGCCCAAGCACTTGGGCCATCCTCCACTGCACTCCCGGGCCACAGCAAAGAGCTGGACTTGAAGAGGAACAACCAGGACAGAATCCGGCGCCCTAACTGGGGCCTGAACCTGGGGTGCCAGCGCCACAGGCAGAGGATTAGCCTAGTGAGCCGTGGCGCCAGCCTCACACTGTCTCTTAATACCATCACCTTACGGACCCAACTTCCAACATGTGCACCCTTGGGGAAACACTCAAATCATATCCGAACCATAAATATGGCTATTCTGTATTCACACTTGAAGCTTTATCAAAACATCTAGAAACCTAGTCATTATTAGGTTATAATTTAGATATTTTCTTAATCATTCAAGATAAATTATGACACCTTTTTGAAAACCTGTGTACCTAACAACTCCATCACAAAATGAAGAATGGCCATTGCAACTAGAATATGGAACTAATAATTTATGTAAAATATACCCGAAAGCAAGAATGGCAAAATGATAAGTTTTTATAAAGGTAAGGGATTATTATGCAATTTTCTTCATATCATTTTTGATTTTTTGACATTTAAAATATTTCACAAATTTGGCTTGTGATTATTATATAATTATAATTTTATCATGTTATTTTTAGATGTTTTAGACACTTGATCAATTTCACAATAAAAAAGGAAAAAATGAAATTCTGAATTCAGATCCAAAAGCTGACACTGCCCCCAGGAGTTGAGAAAATTCCTCAGGTAGTTTTTAAGGGCAAGAGAACAACTGAAATAATGAAATGTGGGGCCAAGGACACAGGGTGGGGGCCACTTGCATGGGAAGACCTACCATTTTCTGTGTTATCTCCAAGAGTTCTTTCTCTGTCTTCTGGCGCAGGCAGTGGATCATGACAGCCGAGGTGGTGGTTTCACAACCAGCGGTGATAGCAATTTGCTGCAGAGATCACAGAGAACAGCAGAGTTTAAGAGCAACGTCCCTTCCCTCCATGAGAATACAAAGAGGTGTCCTGTCCCAAGCCCAGCCTCTGAGGACAGCAGAAATACCCTAGACCAGCAGGTATGGGTTCTGAGTTCCACATGGTGTCGCCTTTTATACATTTGAATTGAGACCTGAATCAATTACACAATCTCTACAACTCAATTATTCCTAAGGGTATGAAGAGCATGGAATCCTGAATTCCAGTCTTGTCTCAAATCCTGTCTCCTTCACTTACTAGCTATTTGGCGTCATGCTACGTCTCTTGTGTCTCAATTCCTCTACCATATGTGATGGGGATAGTGACTGTCCCTCCCTTTTATGACAGATTAGTACACGTGAAATATCTAAGAGGGCACTACGTATCTCACTCTAAAACGTGCAGAATTGTAGAAAGCACTTGAGAAAGCATGGGATGTGATGAAAGTGTGATCCCTAAGGGAACCATCAAAATGGACATCTCAGTGCATACTTGGTATTTTTCAGTTGAGTGACATGTTTGTGGCACAGCTAAGAGTTCCCACCTACAAATTCATGCCTTAGAGCTTGAAGCAATAATAGCACCTCTCTAGTGTAAGGGGTCAGCAAAGGTTTTATCAATGGCCAATAATATATATTTGGGGCTTTATGGACCCTATGATCTCTATTGCATCTACTCCACTCTGCTGTTGTAATGAAAAGCAAAAATGAACAGCATGTAAATGAATGAGTGTTGCTGTTATAATAAAATCTTGTTTAGGACACTGAAATTAGAATTGAGTATAAGTATGCAAGTCATGAAATATTATCCTTATCTGATTTATTCAGTAATTTGTAAGTGAAAACTAAAAACATCCTTAACTCAAAGGTCATATAAATAGGTACAAATTTAGTCATGGGCCATAGTTCTAAGGCAAGTCACTTAGGACTGTAATTATTCGAGTCCAGAATCTTTTTCTCTCTTAAAAATATATAAAAGGGCTGGTATTGTGTTGCAGTTGATTAAGCCACCACTTGCAGTGCTGGAATCCTATTCAGATTGTTAGTTCAAGTCCTAGCTGCTCTTCTTCCAATCCAGTTAATGCACTTGGAAAAACAGTAGAAGATGACCCAAGGGTTTGGGCCCCTACCACACATGTGGGAAAGCAGGATGGAGTTGTGGGCACCTGGGAATAAGAGAGGGAGGAGATCTACAATTTGAGACATGCTCAATCGGACTTGCCCCAAATGGTAGAGTTATAAATGTGCCAGGGGATTCCAATACAATCCCATCAAGGTGGCATGTACCAATGCCATCTCACTAGTCCAAGTGATCATCTTCAGTTCACAGTTGATCACACTGATAGGTCTAAGAGTCAAAGGGATCACACAAACAAGACTGGTGTCTGCTAATACTGATAGAATCAAAAAGGGAGAGAACGATCCATCATGGGAAGCGGAATACACAGCAGATTCATAGAATGGCAGATGTCCTAAACAGCACTCTGGCCTCAGAATCAGCCCTTAAGGCATCGGATCTGGCCGAAGAGCCCATGAGAGTATTTGAGGCATGGAAAGCCAAGACACTCTGGAAAAAAAAAAAAAGATGACCAAAATGAAAGGTCTCTGAGAGTGAGATCCCAAAAGAAAGAACGGGGCCATCAAAGAAGGAGGTACCTTTCTCTGAAGGGAGGAGAGAACTTCCACTTTGACTATGACTCTGTCAGAATAAGATCGAAGTCAGCGAACCCTAAAGGCTTCCTAGCCTAGGCAACTCATGACTAGAGCCTAGGTAGATTACTGACACCATAAACAAGAGTGTCAAATTGTTAAGTCAACAACAGGAGTCACTGTGTACTTACTCCTCATGTGGGATCTGTCCTTAATGTGTTGTCCAATGTGAAGTAATGCTATAACTAGTACTGAAACAGTATTTTACACTTTGTGTTTCTGTGTGGGTTCAAACTGATGAACTCTTTACTTAATATATACTAAATCAATCTTCTGTATATAAAGATAATTGAAAATGAATCTTGATGTGAATGGAATGGGAGAGGGAGCGGCAGATGGGAGGGGTGCGAGTGGGAGGGAAGTTATGGGGGGGAAGCCATTGTAATCTACGAACTGTACTTTGGAAATTTATATTTACTAAATAAAAGTTTTTAAAAAAGAAGTCTTAAGTTAAAGAATTCAGTAAATCAGAAATCATTAAGCAAGTGAATATTTTTATTATATATGTTCCAGAAGTAGACAAGAAAAGCCTATTCAATTAAATAATACCTGAAAAATTTCCCGATCTTGGGAAAGAGATGGAAAATCATAGTCAGGAAGTTCAAAAGATCCTTGATAGACTGGAATGAAAAAGGTCTTACCTAAGGCATACTGTACTTAAAGTGTCAAAAGTACAAGACAAAGGGAGAATCCTAAAAGCAGCATGTCACAGATAAGCAGTTCCACTTTACCTAACAGTAGGCTTCTCAGCAGAAACCTTACAGGCCAAGAGAGAATGGGATGATTGCCTAAAATGTTCATGAAAATATGAGATTTATAAAAGAGAAGTTTATTTTGGTACAAAAATATTTGTTGTGATTCTTGCATAGTCATTTTATAATATCCATTTTCCAAAAACATTTTAAAGATCTTTCATAAATTATTTAGCCAACTAAAAATTTTTAAGTATGTAAAGAAAGTGTATAATATAATATAAAAAAATCTGGGGGCTGGTGCTGTGGTGTAGTGGGTAAAGCCACCACTTGCAGTGCTGGCATCCCATAGGGGCACTGTTTTGAGTCCTAGCTGCTCCACTTCCTATCCAGCTCTCTGCTATGGCCTGGGAAAGCAGTGGAAGATGACACAAGTCCTTGTGGCCCTGCACCCATGAGGCGTTAGCTCCTGGCTCCTGGCTTTGGATTTGTACAACTCCAGCCATTGCAGTCAATTGGGGAGTGAACCAGCAGATGGAAGACCTCTCTCTCTCTCTCTCTCTCTCTCTCTCTCTCTCTCTCTCTGTCTCTGTCTCTCTGTCTCTCTCTCTTTCTCACTCTCTCTCTCTCTCTCCCTCTCCTTTTCTCTGTGTGTAACTCTGACTTTCAAGGAAATAAATCTTTAAAATAAAAAAGTCCCATCACTCCAGAAAACATTCTTCCTGTTACCCCTTTGTCATCAAACCCTTGCTATGCCCCAACACTGAATAGCCACCGATCTGTTCTTCATTCTTACAGTTGAACCTTTTCTATACTGTTTTTATGCTTTGATGTGTAGTATTATATAAACAGAACCATGCAGTATGCAGCCAAAGCCTGGGTGTAGTAAAATATGGTATGTAGGTAAAGCTACTCTATGTTCCTTTGTAATTAATAAATTTTAGGGCTAAAATTTAAAAAAATAATATTTCTTGAATGAATGAGTGAATGGCCCAGGACCTGATCCCTATCACAAGACCTTCAGGGAGGAACCAGTCCAGGCCTACATCCTGTAGCACACCCCCCATGTCTTTGACCCTGAACGTGATCACAGTCTCTGTTCACTGTCCACTCAGCATCCTGCCCAGCACACTCGCAGGAGAGTGGCCAGTGGACAGTGCACTGTACTGGCAGCTCAGAGTCATGCACTTGAGTCCTAGGCCTGCCCTGTTCCCTGATGACCTTGGAAAGTTGCTGTTGAACTCTGCTATAGTGGTTGGTTGCAGAATCATTAGGCTGGGGATGGTGTCTCCTTACCCTTCCTGCTCAGTTATTCTCATGTCAGTGATGCTTCAAGGGTCCCCAGCCAGGAAGAACCCTGAGGATTCCAGAGAGCAGAGCAAAGAGTACAAGAGTTTCACAGGGTGAGACCTACCTCAGCCAAGGGTTTGGCATCCTTCTTGAAGAGGCAAGGAATGAGGGCCACACCACTCTCAGAAATGGCTCGATGGAAGAGGTTCTTGGCCAGAGGAGATAAAACCTGGGAGGGGAGTGGAGAGGAGGAGAGGTAATGCTCATGGGGAGAGGGTCACTGACATGTTTCTTCTCAAGGCTTCCTCCACTCACTGCTCTGCCCTGGCCAATTTCCCTGGAGACATTGGGGATCAGCAGATACAATGCTCCTTGCCTGGCCTGGCCTATGTCCAGGTTTCCCCTGGACCTAGCTTCCCCAAAAGAACCTGAGCATGATGAAGTCAGAACAGAGAGCAAGGGTCATACTATGACAACCAAAACTACCCAGGACACAGATTGGCAATTCCTAGCCACAAATTCTGATTCACCACTCCCATTAGGGAGAATTTATTCTAAGAATAATAATCATGGAGACACAGAGGGATTTCTATGAAAGTTCATTCATAGTAAAAATTGGAAAAAACCCAAGGTTCCAATTTTATGAGATCAGGTAAATAGTTTTTTTTTTCATATTGGCACAAAATATGTGTGTACTTTGGGAAAAAAATACATGATAGAACTGAAGAGAAAAATTGTACAAAAAAAGATAGATGATAGAAATAGAAGATGTATAAAGATAAATAGATGATATATAGATATAGATATATATGATATATAGATATATGATATAGATGATATAATAGAAGATAGATACAGATGCTAGATATAGATTACAGATAGATAAAATGATAGACAGATAGAAATAAAAAATTGCACAGAAATGTGTGTAAAAACATCTACGCCAGCCGGCGCCATGGCTCAATAGGCTAATCCTCCGCCTTGTGGCACCGACACCCCGGGTTGTAGTCCCGGTGAGGGTGCTGGATTCTGTCCCAGTTGCCCCTCTTCCAGGCCAGCTCTCTGCTATGGCCCGGGAGTGCAGTGGAGGATGGCCCAAGTGCTTGGGCCCTGCACCCCGTGGGAGACCAGGAGAAACACCTGGCTCCTGGTTTCGGATCAGCGCGGTGCACCGGCCTCAGTGTACTTGCCATGGTGGCCACTGGAGGGTGAACCAATGGCAAAAGGAAGACCTTTCTCTCTGTCTCTCTCTCTCACTGTCCACTCTGCCTGTCCAAAAAAAAAAAAAAATCTACGTAACTGTTCCTAAGATTGGTATTATTGGTGACATTTCTCTTCACTGGGCTTATCCAAGTTCTTCCTGTTTTCTACCTTAACAAATATAAAAACATTTTCCTTGAGTATTCAACTCTGAAATCAACATATGTTTGAAAACTACAGTAAAAAGGCAGATCCTCTGCGCAAGTCTGAGGTAACATATCTTCCCTCAGTGTCTCCCAAGCCCCATTCTCCACACCGCAAGGCACGTCCTGCTCCCAGGTTGTGTCTCCGGCCCACACCCCTGTCCCATTCCTCCCTGCCCAGCTGCCATCCCTGCTGCCTTTCCCCACCTCCTCCAGCCACCTCATTCCCACAGATAGTTGCTCTCTGTCTGAGCCATGGAAGCCATCAGACCTCCTTAGAGGAAGCCCCTTGTCTGCTCCTGTTGTTCATGTCTTGCAGACAAGCCTTCAGATGAGACAATGATATCTCATCCAACTCTGCTTCTCACCTCTGCTTATTCAGACCTGCCTTCCTTTCTAATGTTATTAGAAAGGAAAAGGAGAAGTGAACCATGGGAGGAGAGGAGGAACGACCCTGCTGTAGGCTGCAGGAGGTTCTGCTAGCACCCTGAACGTGACACTCCCTGACCCTCCTGAGTGACAAGGACAGTTTGGTCTTTGCTCCCTACCATCTGATGCTGTGCAGAGAACAGGGTCAGACCTGAATGCAGAATACGGAAGCAAAGATGCCCATGGCTGGATTGATGGGTCTCCAACAGGTCCCTTCAATAGTCATCATGCTTGAGGATGGGACCTGATGCCAGCAACACTTACAAGAACGGATACACTTTGACCTCCTGCTGACTCTCCAAAGATGGTCACAGAGTGTGGGTCCCCTCCAAAGTTGGCAATGTTGTCCTGGACCCAGCGCAGTGCAGCCACCTGGTCCAAGTGACCCCAGTTCCCTCGGCCGTGTTCATCTCCTGTGCTGTGAATGAGAAAACAGGTGGGAGTGGGGAGCACAGATGTCACAGCAGAGCTCTCCGGACCTCAATAGCCTGGGACTCCAGTCAGCCTTCTAGAATAAGGCTACCTTCTACATGCCTCACACAGGGTCTTCCCCTGCCTCCCATTTCCACAGCATGGTTTTGTGTAGAGCTCTGCATTCATGCATCTGACAGCTATGAACTGAGTGTAGCAGTGCTCTAAAACCTAGAGAGCATCTGAGAAAACACAGGCAAACAGGACACTGAGCTCACATTATGGAGCACAGATGAATCTAGAATATAATGACATATTGCTTTGGGGACACATAAACCCAGACAAAGGAGGTCACATGACTGGGGAGGCATCTCTGGGGTAGTGGTGTTTGAGTAGGGACCTGAATACGATGAGCACAAGGATCGTGCAGAAGGACCTGCAAGCAGGAGAAGCAACAAGAGCAGAGGGCCTGGGCCCAGTGAAGGGAAGTGTGTGAGTAGCAGAAAACAGCTGCAGAGCGCTGTGGGCCTTGGTGAGGGATTTAATGTTGTTGCAAATATGAAGAATCCCACTGCAGGGTTTTATATGGAGACATAACACAATTCAGTCTATGTTAAAATGATCTTATATTATTATAGTACAGCACATTAAGGACAGAGATCCTACATGAAGAGTAAGTGCACAGTCATTCCTGTTGTTGATTTAACAATTGACACTCTAATTTATGATGTCAGTAATCACCCGAGGCTCTTGTCATGAGCTGCCAAGGCTATGGAAGCCTCTTGAGTTCACAAACTTTGACCTTATTTAGACAAGGCCATAATCAAAGTGGAAGCTCTCTCCTCCCTTTAGAGAGAGGTACCACCTTCTTTGATGGCCCGTTCTTTCCGCTGGGATCTCACTCACAGAGATCTTTCATTTAGGTCATTTTTTGCCACAGTGTCTTAGCTTTCCATGCCTGAGAAACTCTCATGGGCTTTTTGGCCAGATCCAAATGCCTTAAGGGCTGATTCTGAGGTCAGAGTGCTGTTTAGGGCATTTGCCATTCTATAAGTCTGCTGTGTATCCCGATTCCCATGTTGGGTCATTTTCTCCTATTTAATTCTATCAATTATTGTTAGCAGACACTGGTCTTATTTATGTTATCCCTCTGACACTTAATCCTATCTTTATGATCAAATATGAACTTAAACTGATCACTTTAACTAGTAAGAATGGTATTGGTACATGCTAACTTAATATATTTGAAAAGTGAAGCCAAGATCATTTGCAGGCCAACTGGATGTGGCTGAGAGAAGAGTCCAAGCTGCTCACTGGTCTTTATCCTGAGCAAGTAAAGGATGGAGGTGCCACAAGTATGCAGGAGGCCCTGAGAAAAGAAAGGCAAGTTTGTTGGGGAAGCAGCAATGGGAGGCAGTGATTCAGTGTGTTTCTGTGATGAGAGAGACATCTATAGACATCAGTAGAGGAAGGAGGAGGTAATTGATGACAAGTGTCTGGACTTCAAAAGGGAGCTCTGGATGCACCACTGCGACCACTCATGGGACTACTGGAGAGGGAGAAGGAGACACCAAGAGGCCTCATGTGCATTGGGAAGGAGGAAGAGAGATCAGTGAAGGGATTGGGAAATAGCAGCCCAGGAGGTGGAGGTGGCCAAGGGAACAGAAGAGGAAACATCTCGAAGAGATATGAGTGGTCATCTGTGTCTGTGCCAATAAGGCATAATGTGGGTTGAAAGCTGAAGGAGGCCATTGGTGAAATGGATGCTAGGAGTCAGGTGACATGGACAATTCTGCCTGGGGTGAGCGTAGGAAAAGAAGGTTGTGGACCAGGATGTCATAGCACTTTTGCCCCAGTGGGAAGCAGAGGCACCAGCCATGCATGAAGGGGCTGTGAAGCTTCAATAAAGATGACAGATCTGGGTCATGACTGGGCTGGGGTGGCTAAATGACAGGCAGCCCTGAGCCGCTCCTGCTGCTCTGTGGTCTTCCCCTTGGTGAACATCTCTGCCCACAACTAACTCGTCACCTGTCAGAGGCAGGGGCCAGGGGCACTCAGAAAAGGTTCCCAGCAATTGTGCTCTACAGATAACCAGTCATGTGCTCCTGGAGACCTACCGGAGAAGGTTCTAACCTTGACTCCTGCGTGTGCCAGTTTCCAAATGACACGGAGTCCTCCAGGGAGTATTATTCATGAGGTCAGATACTCCTCCCATTGCTTCATGCAATTGCCTCCAAGAGCCTGCCCTCTGCTTCATCTCCCATGGGAAGACGTGTGAATGTTTAATTGCTGTACTGTGTGCTGACATCACAGGGGAACGTGGTGTGCAAGGGCACCACAAGTGGAATGGAGTTTTACATAAGAGGTAACATGTGGGCTGGGCCTTGCAAAATGAACAGGAATTTGTGGGATACAGTAAACATTCCAGGCAGAGGAAGAAACACAAGGACACATGTTTCCAGGGAATGTGAAGGTGGAAAGGGCTCAATTAGGAAGGGATTTGCATTCCTCATTAAGGAACATAGAAATGTCCTATTGAGGGCACACATGACCAATGCTGGGTCTGAGACTTCTCTGTGGGGCCAATGGGCAGTAAGTAAAGTCCAGTAACTTACCTGAAGAATCCCCAGATGCCCAAGCGGTACTGAATGGTCACCACCACCACGTTTTCATAGGCAGAGATGGCCAGGCCATCATAGATGGACGCCGCACCCGTTAACAGACCACCTCCGTGGATCCACACCATCACCTGCACAGGGAGGAGGCAAACACACTCTTTGTAAGAAGCAGAGCAGGGAATGACTTGAGAGGTTGTCTGATTTGGTCACCTACCTCTTGGGCAGGAAGGCTGTTCCCCTTTGTCTACTAGTGCCCAACAAAGTTGCAAAAAACAGTCTTTCTCCTCCTCTAGCTCTCCCAGGTTGGGCCAAGGCAAACATGTGACTCACTGCATCCTGATTACCATTTCCTTTCTCCCCAACCCCAGGGCCATCTCCACCCAAGGCTCTTCAAACTGAGAACATCATCATGGGAACAACAAAGGCCTAGGTTTTCTGTTCCCACCAACACTCCCATCATCTTCATGCCTACACTGTTCATCTAGCTCAACATACGCATGAGAGAATCCTTTTATTATCAGTCTTAAGAAGTTCATGGACAATGCATATTATGCAAAATTATGCATGGGAGCCAGCGCTGTGGCATAGCATGTAAAGCTGCTGCCTGCAGTGCTGGCATCCCATATGTTTGCTGATTTGAGTCCCGGCTGCTCCACTTCCGATCCAGCTCTCTGCTATGGCCTAGGAAAGCAGTGGAAGATGGCTCAAGTCCTTGAGTCCATGCACCCACGTGGGAAATCTGGAAGAAGCTCCTGACTTCTGGCTTCGGATTGGTGCAGCTCCAGCCATTGCAGCCAATTGGAGAGAGAACCAGCAGGATGGAAGATTTCTCCCTGCCTCTGCCTCTCTCTCTCTTTGTAACTCTTTCAAATAAGTAAATAACTCTTTAAAAATTATGCATGGATTTTTATTTTTTACATGTAAATAAACCTCTGTTAAACTCAATTTCCATGAACTTTTTGAAGTACTATTTTTCCAGCTTCATCTCAGCAAACTGTTCTGTTTTGAAATAAACTTGTGTGTAGAAGCACACATCCCCAGTGAAGTCCTTCCTAAAATGTTTCCCCTCTGTCTCCTTAGCCTTCAAAATCCTGTGTATATTCCGGAGCCAGCCTGAAAGCCACCTCTTACACAAAGTCTTCAATCATTGTTATCTGAGAACCTACTATGTATGAGTGAGGGACAAAAACTTAAGACAAGAATGCATATTATATCCATGATTCATGGAGTGTGCATTTGACATGCATACACAGCAGGAAAGCAAGATATGGTTAAAATGACAGCATCAAAGGAACATTGTTAATAAAATTAAAAAGAACTCCTAAAGTGAACTATGTATCAAGTACTGTTGTAATCAATTCAAAATAAGCTATCCATGAAGTAAGTAGTAACACTAGACAGACAGGAAAACTGAGGCACCTCGTCTGCCCAAAGTCTCAGATCTAACAGGAGGTTGAAGGTGGACTTGGACCAGGGTAGTCCAGCTCACTACAGCCCATGGCCACAGTGCAGTCAGTTGGCTGTTAGGTCAGGAGTAAGATCCTCCCTCCTGATTCTAGCTAACCTCTCACAAATGCTTGATTTATGGACTTAGCCCGGTGCTGAGACACCACTTGTTAGTCACCATTGAATACTCGGTGTAATTATTCCAGTTTGAGGAAACAGGCTGAAAGAAGTTAAGAAATGGCCCAAATCTGTAGCTTGTCAAAGAGAGAACCAGAATGAAATTCAGACTCTGCAGTTCCCAAGTCTTGTGGCCCTAAATAGAAATTTTCCTGCCAGGCGGTATTGTGAGCACCTGTTTCTCCTCTACCTCTAATCCGTCCCTCCAAGGCAGGAATTGAGTTACAGGCTGAGACTACAGCCAGTCATCAGTTATATGGTGAAGAAGTTACCATGCCTTTGTGCAGCCCAGTTGGCAAGGTCCATGAAGGCAAAAGTTGCATCATAATGGTTTTATGTTCCTCCTTTCCACTAATCCCAAATCTCTCTCTCTCTCTCTCTCTCTCTCTGTCTCCTCTTTCCTTTCTCTCCAGGTGTGTGTGTGTGTAGGGGGGACACTGAGTACACAATAGATGCATAAATGAATGAATGAGTGAATGAAATTTTGTCTACCACTCCATAGGTCATCATGGTTATCTTCTAGTATAGTATAGACCTCCCTCACCCCAGACACTAGGCCAGAAATGTCTCTGAGAGACTGACTGCATGCTGATGTCCCTCCCTCTTTGACCCCAGGGACTGCCTCCTTTTCCCACAGACCTTGGTTGCATCCTCTCAAATTGGTAACTGGTAGCCTGCCTCGTATCTGACCCTTCACTTACTTGGGAAATGCTGACTCATTAATTGTAAGCCTGTGCCAAAGACAATTAGTGAGGCAAATTAGCTGCAATTAAATGCCGAATGATTCACAAAACGCAAAAGAAAGAGCTTTTGAAATTGCCCCACACTCGGTCCCCCACACCTGACAGGCGACAGTAGAAGCTGTCATAGACGGATCTTGCTGTGCAGCCTGGTGGGTGTGAAGAAGGTCATACACAGACGTGATTCTCTAGACCAGGTCAGAGTGCCTATTTAAAAATTAGTCGTCCATGGCCGGTGCTGCGGCTCAGTAGGCTAATCCTCCACCTTGCGGCGCCAGCACACCGGGTTCTAGTCCCAGTTGGGGCGCCAGATTCTGTCCCAGTTGCCCCTCTTCCAGGCCAGCTCTCTGCTGTGGCCAGGGAGTGCAGTGGAGGATGGCCCAAGTGCTTGTGCCCTGCACCCGCATGGGAGACCAGGAGAAGCACCTGGCTCCTGCCATCTGATCAGCGCGGTGCACCGGCCGCAGCACGCCGGCTGCGGCAGCCATTGGAGGGTGAACCAACGGCAAAGGAAGACCTCTCTGTCTCTCTCTCTCACTGTCCACTATGCCTGTCAAAAAACAAATTAATTAATTAATTAAAAATAAATTAATAAATAAAGATTAGTCGTCCGGAGCTCTTGTCCTGCCAACCATATGGTGCAAACTCTCTTATCCCATCTGGGCCTCAGTTTCTCTATTTGTAGAGTAAAAGTTAGGTTGTTGACTTTTCTCTAAGATTCAATTCTAACTTAATTGGAAATTATGTCTTTGCTGCTGTGAGCATCTGATTCTTAAACTAGCAATGAAGAATAATCATTCTTGTTCCTTTAGTAGCATGAAAGGATTAGGAAAAAATTAAAATGTGCATTAAAGATGTACTGCAAATCCCTCAGAGGTCCTGTGTCACTGGGGGAAAACTGAGACATGGAAAACTGGTGCTTCCTGTGTTCAGGGGATGCTCTGGGGCCCCTGAAACAGACACGGCCCATGATGCCACCACCCCGGGCTGCCCTCATCTTCTTCCAGTCTGCACCAGACGATCCCAGATGCTGGGACTTGCATGCATAGGGGTTCCCATGCTTACCGGCAGCCTGCTTTTCTTCATCAAGTTGGGAGTGTAAACATTTAGGTAAAGGCAGTCTTCAGAAATTTTGAGAGAAACATTCTCCCGGACATTGAGCTCTGGACTCAATGAAGAATCATCCACTGTGACTTGAGAACACCTGGGGAGGACAGCATCACTGAGTAGAACCATATGTGACCAAAGTGTTTCTTGGGGCAGAGCCTTGGACTGGGAGGCTCAAAGCTGTAAATGGATTTACTGTCACAAGACTCAAGACACTGGAATGGGTAGGGGATTACCTGAGGAATCTGGATGGGTGCCCAGAACACAATAAAGTCTCCCAGTATCATGCAGGGTGAGAATGCCTTGGCACCATTCTTCTTCCAAGAGCTGTTGCATGCCCTGACCCAGGAGAGGAGGCTGCCTATACATTGCCCTGCCTTGGAACATGGCATTTCCTACACTCCCCGGATCTGGCCTCACCTTTACATGGAATGCAGGATGATAGTGTTCTAGTCCATGGAAAACCTCAATAAACCAGGAAAAGTCCCCAATGTGGCAGACATTTAGGGACTGCAACAGGTCAGCAGTGACATCTTTGTGGGACAACCTCAGAAGAACTGCACATAAGTCTTGCCTTAGCCACTGATTTTCTGGGTGACCTTGAGTGAGTTCCTTTCATGTCTGAGAGTGAATGTGCCATGTCTACATAATATTCTTTAAAAATGAAATCCAAATAGCAAAAATGTAAGCAGATTTCAACTTCACTAGTATACAAATAAAACTAAAATTATACTTAATATTGTTATTATTTATTATTATTATGCTATGCCTATTGAACAGCCAAAATTCATTTTTAAAAGAACCTTGTGGGGGCCAGCGCCATGGCACAGTAGGTTAATCCTTCGCCTGTGGTGCCGGCCTCCCAAATGGGCGCAGGTTCTAGTCCCGGCTGCCACTCTTCCAGTCCAGCTCTCTGCTATATCCTGGGAAAGCAGTAGAAGTGGCCCAAGTCCTTGGGCCCCTGCACCCACGTGGGAGACTAGGAAGAAGCACTGGCTCTTGGCTTCAAATCAGCACAGCTCCGGCTGTTGCAGCCATTTGGGGAGTGAACCAATGGAAGGAAGACCTTTCTCTCTGTCTCTCCCTTTCAATGTCTGTAACTCTAACTCTTAAATAAAATAAATAAAATCTTTAAAAAAAAAAAGAATCTTTTGTTCTGTGAAGACTTTTTACATATTGATGGTAAAAATGGGGCTTTTAACTAAGTTGCCCATGGGAACATGGGCACGCCCACCATTGCTACACTCAGAATTAGGTTCTTGATACATCTGGGAATATGAACCTAACAAGTAAACACTCAAATATGCCCACACCCACACACACCCTCACACACCTACTCCCTCAACTATGCCTGGGTTTGAAGATAGGCGATTAGTTAAAATCATATATTTTTATCTCTCTTATCTGTTCAACTTATGTCCAAAGACTGTGTACAAGCATATTACCTAATTCATGATTGAATTTGTGTAATGTTTATTATTTCTCCCCCACTGCTGAGAGGCAGGCTCTATGAAAGTAGTATTCTTTGTTCTGTTCACCAATGGATTCCAAGAATCCAGAACGTGCCTAGCACATAGTAGGTGCTCAATAAATGTGCATTGAATAAAGAAGTCTAGAGTGCTGTATGGATTTAGGACTGTTTTTAAGTTCTACAGTGTTCTTGGGGACCTTAGAACAAAGTGTAAGCCAACCAGAGGTTTGCCTTGACTCCTTTCTACAGCATCCCCACTGAAAGATGCCAGTGCCAGCCCTGTGCACAGCTTACATGGGAGGATAGGAGGTGGTGTTCTTCACGTAGCTCCATGGCTCTGCAGGCTGTGGTGGTGCAAACCTCAGGGATCCAAGAGGGGGTTTGGCAAAAGGGATTCCCAGGAAGATGGCCACGGGCTGTGCAACTTCTTTTAAGCTGACGAACTTCCCCAGGACTTTGCCGTGTCTGGTGTCTACCACAGGTGGTGCGGATGGGTGCCCTAGGGACATGGAAAGGAAGTGAGGACACGTCAGAGGAGGAAGATTTGGCCTGGACTCCAGGGAGGCTTTTCCATGTTGTACAGGTGGCTTTGATCTGTATAAGGTGATGCCGCAGGACATGGACCCTTCAAGACTGGAAGGCGTCAGGTGAGGTGCAAAGAAGATCATCCACCTGAAGGAGAAGGTGCTCTCCCGGGTATTCATGACTTCCTGGAGGATTCCAGTGTGAGACACAAGAGAAAGAGTCAATGAGAAAACTCAGGGACAGCGACAGTGAGACTAGGAACCTCCATTCGAGAAATGGGGGGAGGATATCACCACATCCTGGAAGCCCAGGGACGGGGAGAGGGTGGCCAGAAGGTTGAGTGCAGCAAAGGGGTGAGGGATTCTACTGGATGTGGCCTGCACTGGCTCGATGATAACCTTCAACAGAGATGAAGGATTAGCACCCAAATTCCCAAGCATGAAAGAGTGGGCAAGCAGGTGAGTGACATCAGCAGGAACAGTAACAGCAGCACTTACCACTTAGGTACACGGAGGGTGTACACTGTGAGCACTGACTCAGGGCAACACATGCATTCCAATTCTTTTCTATTAATCATGAAAAAAGCCTTGCTAGTTAGTTTTCATCCTCATTTTACAGGTGAGGAAAGAATGAAATGAAAAACTGATTTGTATTTCTAAAATGGGAATGCGAGGCATTGCCAGTGGGTAACCAGTAACAAAGGAAAGTTCCACTCCAAATTTGGGTTCTTACATGCTCCATCCTAACACTCAGACCCAGGCCTTTCACAGTGTCTCACTGCCCCAGAGAAGATAAAACAAAGACAGGGTCTGGGCTCTCAGGGCACTCAGGGCCACAACACTGGCTCTGGATTCAGGAAGCAGAGCTAGCCCGGGGCATGGTGTTCCAGGTGGCCTGGGGCAGGCTCCTCTCCCTCTCTGAGTCTCCGTTTCTCCTGCAGAAACTGTAGAAGGGCACAGGTGCATGATGAGATGCTCGCTGCAACCCTTTGTTCTCCACTCTCTGTGTTGGGTGCTTTGATCTTGCTGACTCTAGAGAAACTGTCTGTCGCAGGGCCCAACCAATTCAGGGTCCACACCCCAGGCAGGCTCTCACACTCCAGGCTTCTGCTCCCCATGACCTTGATCATCCAGAGCCAGCCACTAGACAAGTAAGGACAAATTCTGTGTCAGGAGTCCCCTGAAATGGCTCACACTAGCCAAGCTTAGCCTGCTTGCCCTCCTGTCTCTTCCAGGGGAAACCACAGTGTCACCGTCACCCACCTCCCACTACCTGCCTACTACCCTAGTGCTTGCCCTTGAGTCTGGGCCATAATCTCAAATGATGAAATCCTAAAAGATCAAAAATCCCTAAAGC
Source organism: Sylvilagus floridanus (assembly GCA_949820135.1). Taxonomy (NCBI): domain Eukaryota; kingdom Metazoa; phylum Chordata; class Mammalia; order Lagomorpha; family Leporidae; genus Sylvilagus; species Sylvilagus floridanus. Next base: position 55,317,501 of record OX463232.1, read on the forward strand.
TGCAAAAATTCCCTTTTTTTCTATTACAATAGGCTTCTGATCAGTTGGCCTGATCGTACCTCCAATTTTCTATTAGCACAAGCACACTGCATTTTACAACAACCCTGTTCTTTCTCCATCCCTTGTCCTCTCCTCTACATCAGGTACCATCCTAAGTGCTTTGGAAACCACCACCTCCAGTCTTACCACCATCCACTGAGGAACAGACTACCAACATCCCTACTTCATAGACGCAACAACCGAGGCACAGACAGCTGAATACCTTGTCTAAGGATACAAAGAAAGAAGTGCTGAGGAAGATTCAAGCTGATGCCCTACACCCTCTAGCTCCAGAGGAGATAATTTTAATAGTCTGCTAAATCATTCTGCATGATGCAGCCATATCAGGACTCATAACCAAAGAGAAAATAAGCTGTGCTCTCTTAATTCCTCATGTATGAGGTTTGAGAAAGCTCATTGTCCTCCTGTGCATGGTCCAGGCTGTGACCCCTGAGTTTTGCTCCTGCCCTGAAATTCTGCTCAGAACCGCCATGGCTCCTGGGCTCACCTGCTTGAAGTCAAAGCCCAAGTCCAGAGGGTGCACACTGCTATAGAACCAGAACTGTCAGGCCTTTGCCCTCTGTGCGCCTCCATTCAGCTTCTCCCAGGACAAGGATTTCTAAGTGTGCCCCCTCCCCCAACATTTGTGGTTCAGGAGGACTCACCCCAAGCTGTGGAAGCAGCAAGAGAGGCCAGAACCAGAGCACAGAGCCACATTATGGAAGGATTGCAGCTGCTGGAACCAGCAAGCTCTCCCTGCCTCTTATAGGAGTTCAGCCAGGCACCCAGAGCCTAACCCTTGCCCCTGAGTCTCCACCCCCAGAGCCAGATGTCACACATTTGTCAAACCTCTTGATACTGAAGGTTTTCTCATTGTAGATCTCTGACTTGGGGCTCTGTGACCTTCCCAAAGTCAGGCAAAGGGCAGCTTTGATTTGGAGTCTTCAGAATAAGCATGAACATTTTTAGAGCCATTCACATAGTCCTATAGCTGCTCAGCTGGGTGACTTAGAACACATCTAACGTCCCTCAGCTTGTAGTTCCTAGAATCTGGACTGTCAAGTTTGGAAGCCATGTTAAATTTTAGCCAGTCCCCACATTAGTGTTATAATGTTCCTGCCCAGTGATCCAATCTCCTGACCCACACCTCTGGGACTGGATGGCTTTACAGCCAAAATCTATAAAGCACTTAAAAAAGAATTGACCACAATTCTTATCTATTGTTAAAAAATAAAAAGAAGTAAACTAGCCAAACTCTTTTTATGAGGTCAGCATTACCCTGAAAACATAACCAGACAATGACACAGCAGAAAAAGGAAACTACAATATCACTGAATGCAAGTATCCTCGACAAAATACCAGCAAACTTAATTCAACAGCACATCAACAAGATCAAATACAGTGGTCAGGTGAGATTTATCCTGGGAATGTAAGGATGGCTCAACATATACAAATGTAGTACAATCCATCAGTAGACTGAAGAATGAAGACCATATGCATTTCAATATATACAGAAAAAATCTTCAATGAAATCCAACATCCCTTCATGATAAAGGAAAAAAATAACTCAGAGGGGTGGGCATTGGGGCACCAACAATGGTTTAAATCCCACTTGTTATGCCCACATTCCACATCAGAGTGTGTGGTTCACATCATAGCTGCTATGCTTCTGATTCAGCTTTGTGCAGCAGCAAATGATCACTCAAGTGGTTGGACCCCTGCCACTCACATGAAAAAACCTGGATGGAGTTTCTGGCTTCAGGCTTCAGCCTGGTCATCCCTGGTCGTTGTGGACATTTGGGGGAATGGACCAATGGTTGGAAGATCTCCCTAGATCTCTCTTTAACTCTCTCTGTTTATCACTCAGCCTTGCAAGTAGAAGAAAATAAACACTTAAAAAAAAGAGGGGCTGACATTGTGGTGTAGTGGGGTAAGCTGCTATGATTGCCATTTCCCATAGGATCACTGGTTTAAGTCTAGCCTGCCTCACTTTCCATCTAGCTTCCTAATAATGCACCTGGGAAAGCAGTGGAAGATGGACCAAATACCTGGGCCCCTGCCACCCATGTGAGAGACTAGAGTTCCAGGCTCCTGGCTTCAGCCTGGTTCAGCCCCAGCTGTTGCAGTCATTTGAGAAGTGAACCAGTGGTTGGAATCTTTCTCTCCCTCCCTCTCTCTCTCTCTCTGTTTCTCTCTCTCTCTCTCTCTGTGTGTGTGTCTGTCTGTCTGTCTCTCTCTCTCTCTGTGTATGTATGTGTGTGTGTCTGTGTGTCTGTGTCTGTTGTGTGTGTTTCAAGTAGATGAAAATAAACATTTTAAAAACTGAGCAAAATAATTATGGAAGAAACATACCTAAACAGAAAAGGCTACAATTGACAAATTCGGAATCAAGATCAGACTGGATAGAGAAAACCTGAAGATGTTTCCTCTGAGATCTAGAAGAAGATATGAATGTCCATGTTCAACATTCTTATTTAACACAGTATTGGAAGTTGTAGCAAGAGTAATTAGGGGTTGGTGTTGTGGCATAGCGGGTTAAGCTACTGTCTGTGGCACCAGCAATTTGTATGGGTGCCAGTTCATGTCTTAGCTGATCCACTTCCAATCCATGAATATGTGGCCTTTTGGCTCACAGAGGACCCAGCAAGAATAAACAGCATGAGCTTCTTCATAAATCTGCATAGCACAAATGTTTTCCTAAACCCCAGGCGCTATTGATGCTGGCCCTCAGCTCTCATGTCAGGTCATGGGGGAATGAAATCTCCAGGATACCTCGTGGGCTAGCTGGAAGCTGACACACAGTGCTATTCCTTTTGAGATCCCCAAATTTGATTCTCACATTAGAAGGTCACTGATGGTAGAGGTGAGGAGGGGAGGATTAAATCTCTGGAATGCCTCATGGGTTGTCAGCAGCTGAAAGTAGATCTTCTGAATCCCCAAAACTGTTGTCTATTCTGTGTCCAACTGTCCTCCCATTGAAAAAGACCAGGAGCACTCCAGTGATGGTTACAAGCTTGGGTGAGGGTGGGATGCTTCAGTTCACAGTTCCCCGCTAGCCCATCAACCAGGCCTACAGTGTTTTCAGGCAACACACATAAAAATATAATTTTACAGACTCATAATGTGCACAGAAGGATATGCAGATTCAAAGCAAATACTCAAATTGTACCAATGGAATTGGCAAAGATTTTCACCAATTCTCTTTGAGTGGTAATGCCAATTATTATCAAGAGTATGAAAACCAAGGAACTTCCATCACTGATGGAGGTGATAAATTAGTAAAAGCTTTCTTAGGGGAAGTAAGGCAAAATGTACGCTAACTCTTAAATGGGGTATCTCACTGTCCTGGCTATTTCTATAGCCATGCTCTTTATTTTCTCCATTCTGATGCTTTGCTGACCCTAGAGGGACTGCCCCACCCAGGATTAGCTCGTTCCTAGATATAGTAAAACATTTACTGTGAACTTGCCTTTCATATATAACTCAACAAATCCAGAACTCATATCCTTAACCATTTCTTATCAGCCTCTCACTCTATGGATTAAGATTCACCTGCCTTAATCACCCCAGGGCCAAGTTCTAAATGGAACAGCCTCAGAGTCCAGTGAAGTTATTCAGAATACCCCATCCTAAACCACTTACTCCACCTTGCCTCTCCCTTCCCATGGAAACTTCAATAAAGATACTTACCTAGATTCCTCAAACATCATCTTCTGACTGAGCTTAGTGCTTCTCCATGTGGCTCCCACTCTTTACAGCCTGGAATGGCCCCTCCTCTAGGAATCTGTAACCAACTGTCTTCTCAATGGCAGTCTTATCCTCATCTGCTGGTTTGCCATACATAAATAATAACACTGTTCTCTAGGAATAATTCCAAAAAAGCTCATAAATATACATATCAAATGTTCACTTCAGTGAATCTGACAAAGCAAAATATACAATATAATTTGAATGCCCCAAAACAGTAAATGATTAAATAATCCATTTAATATTCCTACCATTTGATGCAATGTAGAAAAATAATGTTTTGAGACATTTATATAAGAAAAAGCAGTTCACCACTGCCTGTGAAAGAAGACTCAGGCAATTTCTATCCTCCCCCAAGTTCTTTTGAAAGGCCTAAAATAAGGTCTTTAAAGCTACAAACCCACAGGTACACACAGATGGGGAGGGACCAGTTTGGAAGATGGAAGTTCAAAGAGCAATGAGAACCATTGTGGAACACAGAAAGCGAAAAGCTGTATAGTTCTGCATATACTCCTATGGACTTACTTCTAAGGGTACAGTTTAAAATCTTGCCACAAGACCCCAAATCCCATTAAGCTGGGTGGTAAAAATGCCATCTTAAGTGTTAAAGTGACCATACTAAGTGTTAAAATGATCATATAGAAAAGATTAAGTGTTAAAGAAAACATCAATAAGATCAAATGCCTGGTAATAACAATAGATATAACTAAAAAGGAGAGAATGCTTCAACATGTGAAGCTATCCACATAGCAGACTCATAGAATGACAACTGCTTTAAACAGCACTCTGACTCAGAATCAGCCCTTAAGGCATTCTGGTTTTGTTGAAAAGCCCATGAGAGCATTTCAGGCATGGAAAGCCAAGACTCTGTGGCAAAAATTGTCCTACATGAAGGATCTTTGTGAGAGAGACCCTATGGAAACAGGGGGCCATCAAAAAAGGATGTACTTTTCTCTGAAGGGAGGAGAGAACTTCCACCTTACTTATGGCCTTGTCTAAACACTGATGGAGATTGTGGACTCAAAAGGCTTCCATAGTCTTGAAAGCTCATGTCAAGAGCCTCAGGTGATAACTGACATCATATATAAGAATGTTAATTGTTAAATTAACAACAGGAGTCACTGTGCACTTACTCCCCATGAAAGACCTCTGTCCTCAATGTGTTTATTATGAAAATTAATTGTAAAACTTATTCCCAGTTTTTTAGTGTGTGTGTGCAAAAATTGTTTAAATCTTTACTTAGTATAGAGTTGGTTTCCGTGTATAAAGTTAATTGAAAATAATCTTAATGGAGAATGAGACTGGGAATGAGGGAGGAAAGAGGAGGTGGGGTGTGAATTGAGGTGGTAGAGTGGGTCTGGTGAGAAGAATCACTATATTCCTGAAGTTGTACTTAGAAAATTTGTACTGATTAAATAAAATATTTCTTTGGGAAAAAAGAAATTGGCTAAATAGATCAAAATATGTATATCAATGGGAAAAAAAAGTCAGTGTGTGAAGAGACACTCCCAAAGAAATGCAAAATGGAGAGAGAGCAGGACTCTGTGGATTTAGAGACAGTTTGTATCTGTAAAGGCAGCAGGTGCAGGTATCCTCACGTATGCACATAGGGAACTCTCCCCTTTGAGATTTACCCCTGAGACCAAAGTTTTCTGACTCTTCAATCCCAGAACTGGATAAGCCCCATGGACTCTGACCACCTGATTACAGCCCAGCACTAGAAGGGCCTCAGCAGGGGTCAATATCCTGTGACCTCTATCCAGAAATCTGAGGGTTAAAAGGAAGGAGTTCCTTTATACTCAAGGAAACAGCTGCAGTGATGACAACTCTTGATCTCAATCCCTGGTCACCCAACTAGAGCCCATGGCAGCAGGTAGGTTGTCCCTGCCCTTATATTAACCCATTGCCAGTGGTTCCCTTTACCCCACTCAGTGATTTATTAACAGAAGCACAGTTTCACAAATCAAATGATCCATGCATTAAAACTAACCATGGCACAAAAGTGTACCACACAGGTATACCAGTCCTTCTGAAAATAGTTAGTATTAACAACTGAAGTGACCCTTTGTCACTGCTGGTAGGATTGTCTGTGAGTGAATTACTTTGGAAAACTTTTGGAATGTCTATGTGGTTGACATACACACCCTCTATGACTCAGCAAAGTTGCTCAGTGGAGTAAAATCAAGATAAATGCATGCATAAATGCATTAAAATACAAGTTCTAGAATAGTCATGACAACATCATAATAATCACAAACTAAACACTATCTGTTATGAACTGAATAATGTCCCGTCTCCTCCTCAAATTTTGATATTGAATCTAAACCCCAGTGCGGCTCTATTCAGATATCAAGTATTTCTGGAAGTAATTAAGGTTAATTAAGTCATAAGTTTGGAGAGTTAAGTATAACTAATTTCCCTTTAAGAAGAGACACCAGGGTTCTCTCTCTTTCCTTGCTGGTGCACACAGAAGAAAGATCATGTAATGACACCGTGAGAAGGCAGCTATCTAAGAAGCAAGGAAGAGAACCTTCAGCATGAATCAACTCAGCCATCTTTTAATCCAGGACTTCTAGTTTCCAGAACTGTACAAAAATATTTTTCTATTGTTTATGCCACCTACTCTATGGTGTTGTGTTATGTCAACCTGAACATATTAATACACTACCTAAGATTGCCAGCAAGAGTAGAATGGATTCCATATGACATACCCATACCATGAGTGACTACACAGCAGTGATATTGAGCAAAACAATACAAATAAATGACAAACATAATGTCAAGAAAGGAAATCCAGGTGTAAGCGTTCACAAGTTCACTATTCTGTGTATAGAAAGCACAAAACCTGGAATAAGTAACATATGTTGCTAGAAATCAGAACAGTGCTTACAATTGTAAGTAGATGAGCAAGGAAGGACAAGGAAGTATGCAGGGCCTGGAACTGAGCTCAAGCGGCTTCTTCCGGAATACTAATAATATTATGGTTCTCAATCTGGGTGTTTATTAGACAAGTGCAACCAATGTGTGAAAGTTCATTAAGACCATATTATGTATTATGTGTATTATGTGTGTTCTGTACTAGTCCATTTTCTGTTGCTGAAACAGAATGTCTGATTCTGGGTAGGTTATAAAGAAGAGACTGATTTGGTCACAAGTTTGGGAGGCTAAAAGTCAACTCTCATGGGGTCCTATTCGTTTGGCCTCTGGGGAGATGCTGGGGGCTCCCTTTTCTAAATCACAACACAGAAGATGGCATCATGTGGGAGCATGTGAGAGGAAGAGATCAGACGGCAAGATAGGAAGACAGAGACATTCAGGGGCCAGGCTTGGTCTTTTCATAACAAATCACTCTTGTGAGAACTAACTTCCTCCACACAACCCGCCTTAATCCCTTTTGAGGGAAGTATCTTATTGACCTAACTAGCTTGTACTAAACCCACTTCTAGAAGGTTCCTTCACCTATCACCATCAGCACATTGGGTACCAAGTTTCTAGCACTTGAATCTTTAGAAAATACACTCATACTATATACAAACTACACACATACAAACACACACAGTTTCTTGGATATATACTATATTTAGTTTAAAACTTAATAGTGTGTACTAGCTTTTAAGAAGTTACCCAATGGAGGAATCAAGGTTAAGACCATATAAATAATAGGATAGAATATAAATGATCAAATGTGGCAACTCTTTTAGTAAGGACTCTATTGCATGAGCAAACAGAAATACAACTTAAATGTATGTAAAGAATTCATTGAATAAATTGACTCTATAAATAAAAATCCAAGAAGTAAATAGAGTTTCAAATACTACTACAAAAGGGGGTGGAGAAGAACAGATGATAAGTGATATAGATAGATGGATGATATAGATAGATAGGTAGATAGATAGATAGATAGATAGATAGATAGATAGATAGATAGATTCACCTCTTACCACATCATCTCCCATAAAGAAAGAAGTCTGGGGGCCATCACTGTGGCACAGTGAGTTAAGTCTCTGCCTATGATGTGGCATCTCATTTGAGAGTGCTAGTTTGAGACCTGGCTGCTCCTCTCCCTATCCAGCCCCCTGCTAATGTACCTGGGAAGGTAGCCAAAGATGGCCAAAGTATTTCAGCCTCTGTCACCTATAGGGGAGACTTGGATTGAACTCCAGACATCTAATTTTGGCCTGTACCAGCCCCGTCTGTTGAGGCCATCTGGGGAGTAAACCAGCAAATGGAAGATCTCTTTCTTTCTTTGTCTCTCCCTGTCTCTCTGTCACTCTGCCTTTTAAATAAATAAAAATAAATCTTAACAAAAGGAAGACATCTATTCTCTAAATGTGAAAGTGTGAGGGCCAACCTTGCCAATGCCAGCCACACCACCGGTTGGGCGGCCCCCTCTCAGCCATGCACATTCATGGCCCTGACTCCAAAATACCAATGGAGGCTGTTCCTCTTCCTACCCATCCTTCAAGTCCTGACTTGAACTCCAGCTCACCCACTGAGCACAGCCAGCTCTTTGCCAATTAATGCCCTTAGACTTGGACACAATCAAACAACAAGGCAGGTTTTGCTCTCCCTAGCTGTTCCCTTTCTAGAGAATAAAACGAGGCACACTTTTCACACAACCTCTGGCACAGCACAACAGTTAGGCCTACATGGCATCCATCCCAGCTGTGGGAAGGGAGGGAGGTTCACCCTAGGGGTGACCTGGGGCAGCACAAGGTAGGGTAGCTTTCCAGGTACAGGGCCTGAAAACATCTCCCACTCTATCCACACTCCTGTACAAGAGGGAACCTAACTGGGTGACCTGCAGCTCAAGCCAGAGGTTGAGAGAGAATTGGGCTTTGGAATTGAGAAAACTATCGGAGTCCAAAGGCACTCAAAGGAAGAGGAGAAGGAGCAGGCAGCCCAAGCGGGAGGGACTCCCTCATTCCCATCTGAGGCAACTCCCCAGGACACTTCGGGAAAGAAAAACACTGCAGACCCCACTGCCATCCTGTCTGAGTTTAGTCCTTTCAGTCATCTTTACAAGTGGTGGATTATACTTTCACCCTTCCAAATGTTAGAGAAAAAGGAGAACGGTATATGCTGCTGGTTTATAATTTAATCTCTTGGTGCTGGCTTCTTTTCCAACCGTTGATGTGCAATGTCAAATCACCAGCACCCCAGGAGTCTGAGTGGAAACTAGCTATTTTTCTTCTGTTGTGATGCTGCCCTCTGCTGGACACTGAGAAACTCATGGGTGAAGACTGACATGGTTTGTCTCTAAAGCTTTGCTTTGGTTTGATCTGATGACTCAAGTCTGTGTGTGTGTGTGTTGGGGGGAATAGGGGAGAAGTAATATTTCTGTAAAAAGAAATTAAATTGCTTACTTTTCAATTAGAAAGAGAATAAATATTTTATGTTTTTAAATGATGGAGAAGCAGAGGTGGTTTCAAATATGATATACATCTGTGTTGCTGATGAACATGAAGGAGTGTGGCTCTTTAGGAAAGTGAATTGTAGAACACAAGAGGTGACATTTTAAAAGGGCTGACCTTTGATCCAGTCCATATTCTGAAAATCTGGATGTTTTTAAGTCATGTTAAAAAATAAAGACTCTTCCCAAAATTGCTCACCAAATTATGTCCATAAATATCCATGTTCAGATGAACAAGTAAAGAGATTGTCACAAGTCCACACCAGGCAGATCTTAAAGCAGACTTTGTGGGGAGTGCTCCCAGCAATGTGGAAAGTACACAGACCACACCATTCAAACTCGGTGGCGCTTAATCAGGGTGCATGTCAGAACACCTGGAGATGGAAAACATGGATTCCCAGTTTCCACCCAAGAAGGTTCTGCTTTAGTTGGGCTGGGGAGTGGCCTGGCTGTTGGAATTTTGAGACAGTCCCCCAAATGATTCTTCTCACATCCTTGATATCAAGCTCTCAATTAATTTTTAAAAAAACAGATACCAGGTGACATGCATACGTCAGCTTTACCCCCATAATACATCTAATGGCATTTGGACAGGAAGGAAGAAGAGAACCCTATATCTGGAAATGTACTCCCCTTAGACACCTGCCAAAGCTAGAACCATATTTAAGGATGCTCAGACTGCAAGCATGAGGAATGGGGGCTGTGGTTGTTCCAAACATTGATGTAGAAATCAGCCTGCTGCAGCTGTAGAGGTCATTGAATTTCTAGCTTGCATTCTTGTTCCTTGGTTCTTCTTTCTAGAGCCACGAAGTAGCCCGATCATCTCATTTGCCCCTCCCACGACTTCCTAAGCAGCATGAGTCTTGTTTGGAAAGACAGGAGACAGAAGGCTAGTTTTGATTGCAGGCTACCTTGCTGAGGGATCTGTGACGAATCCCTTCTTCTCTCTGTGGCTCACTCTAACATGGTATGTCAGGAGTGCAAACTTGAACACCACGAGAGGCCAGGTGATTTCAGTGAGCAAAATGGGCCAGAAACAAGACGAAAGGAATGATGAGGACTGTGGAAAATTGAGAGCTCATACCTTTGCAAGAGGTGTTGCCACAACTCAGTTCGTGCAGATTGCTTCATCTTTGTGCCTCAGAGCAGGTGCACAGGTTGTGTCCTGCAGAAAAGTTAACACTTCGGAGGAATTATCATTCACATCACACATATAGATATTTATTAGTGACAGTTTCCTGGAAGATCATGTGGTGGGCTTGGATAAAGGGGTACATTCTAATTTGCAAGAAGATCCTGTATGAGCAGCGGCCCTGGTTATCATATGGAAATATGACTCTTCTGTTACCAGATCTTCTGTTTTTGTATTTTCTGGAAAAACTGAAAGTAAGGCTTTAATATGAAATTCTCCTAATTTAAGATTACCTGACAATTAATTCCATAAGTCTGTAATATTGCGTGGGCTCAACAAAACACTCCTGGGGGTCAGATTCAGGCTGGGCATCGGCGATCTCTGAGCCAGAGGAACTGTAATGTACTTATGTCTCAAAAACTCCCCTACTCTGTATAATTCATGTGTGATCTTGAAGCAGTCAAAAAGAAAATGAATTACCATGGTGCATTATTGTGGACAAAATATGGATTAAATGTTATTAAAAGTATGTGCTGGAACAAGTGTTTAGCCTAGTGGTTAAGAAGTTGGCATCCCACACTGAAGTACTTGGATTCAATTCCTGGCTCCAGCTCCTGACTCCAGCTTCCTGCTAATGCAGACCCTGGAAGGCAGCAGTGACAGCTCAAATAATTGGGTCCCTGCCACCAACTTGGGATACCTAGATTGAGTTCTAGTTCCTGGCTCTTGCCCCAGTCCACCTCTGGCTGTTGACAGCATTTAAGGGTAAACCAGCAGGTGGGGGTGCTCTCTCTATCTCCCCCTCAAACTTTTTTTTAAAATTATTTTTAGAAATGAATATATCCTATGAATGATGATGCAAATTTATTTCATAATACATGGAAAACATATATTATGAAAAACTATGCATGAGTTTCAACTTTTTTCCACCAAAATAAATTCATACCTTTAATTGCATTTTCCTATGAACTTGAAGTTAGTTCTCCAGAGACAGCCCCTATGATTTCAATCTAGAAATCCCTCTGTCATACTTTCTTTAAACATCTTACTTTTCCTGAGTAGTGGTTATCAAATTGGAGTCTTAAAATATCCACCTGTGTGCATGTTTTCTTAACATCTGTCTTCTCACTGTTTGATAGAGGCCATGATTCTGTTCACCACCATGTGCTCAGGGGCATAGGTCTGGCACCCAATGTCAACTTCTTGAGAAGTAAAATTTGTCTCATCCCCATCAGAGAAGCCTCTTCTCTCCTTGGAGTCCCTGATCTGACTGGCTGCCAGATGTTTTATCTTTAGATTCTTGACCTTGGATGATGTCTTGTTTCCATGGCTATGATTTGAACATCCCTATTGAAGCACATGTTGAAGTTTGATTCCCATTAGATATTAAGAGATGGGGCCAGCGCTGTGGTACAGTGGGTCAACGCCCTGGCCTGAAGCGCCAGCATCCCATATGGGCACCAGTTCTAGTCCTGGCTGCTCCACTTTCAATCCAGCTCTCTGCTATGGCCTGAAAAAGCAGTGGAAGATGGTCCAAGTCCTCGGGCCCCTGCACCCACGTGGGAGACACAGAGGAAACTCCTGGCTCCTGGCTTCGGATTGGTGTAGCTCTGGCCATTGAACCACTGGTCAATATGAACCATTGGATGGAAGACCTCTCTCTCTCTCTCTCTCTCTCTCTCTCTCTCTCTCTGCCTCTCCTCTCTCTGTGTAACTCTGACTTTCAAATAAATAAATAAATCTTTAAAAAAATATATTAAGAGATGAGGTCAGGTGGGACCCTTAGCAGGTGGTTGGGTCATGAGGGCTTTGTCCCAAGGAATGGATTAATCCATTTATAGATGAACAGATTAGTGGATTAATGGGCTGTCAGGGGTGTGGCTCATGATGAAAGCAGACTGTCTCTGTCTTGCTCGCTCTGTCTTGCCACGTGATGCTCTCTTGTGTGCTGACGCACAAGGAAGGTCCTCATCAGATGCTCAGTAGGTGCTAGAGCCATGTTCTTGGACATTTGGAGCCATGAGCTAAATAAACCTCTTTTCTTTATAAACTACCCAGAATGTGGAATTCAGTTATAGCAAATTGGCTATGGACATTGACCATGGACAAAAAGGATTAGGACACCCTCCTCTGCATATCTCACTGAGTCAGAAAAGAGACCCAGCTCAAACCAGCCATATGTAGGAAATCCAAACTTGGCTTATGGCAGAAGCCTCTCTGGATTGGGAGTGGGGGATCCACATTTTGGGAAACACACAGATATCTTCTCTAATAGAAAGCCTGTTTGATCTTGGGTTTGGTAGGGAGAGTAACTATCAGCATAGAATTAAATTCTATTAGGCTGGCGCCGTGGCTCAACAGGCTAATCCTCCGCCTTGTGGCGCCGGCACACCGGGTTCTAGTCCCGGTCGGGGCGCCAGATTCTGTCCCGGTTGCCCCTCTTCCAGGCCAGCCCTCTGCTGTGGCCCAGGAGGGCAGTGGAGGATGGCCCAAGTGCTTGGGCCCTGCACCCCATGGGAGACCAGGAAAAAGCACCTAGCACCTGGCTCCTGCCATCGGATCAGCGCGGTGCGCCGACCGCGGCAGCCATTGGAGGGTGAACCAATGGCAAAGGAAGACCTTTCTCTCTGTCTCTCTCTCTCACTGTCCACTCTGCCTGTCAAAAAAAAAAAATTAAATTCTATTGCCTGTACATATTTTACATTCTGATTTTATTGCAGCTAACAAGATTATTATTACAATAGGCCAGTCCTTCTCCAGATTTACTGAAGAAATCTTATCCAAGACAAATTGCATTTTTTGATGTCACAAAGAATTTCAGAAGAATCATCCCTAAGTCTGTAACAACCAAAACCACTTATCCCACAAAGAGCCCTGCACAAAGCACTTAAACTCAGAATGAAGTTCATGTTTGTGGGAGAAATTACAGCAGGAGAAAGGAAGTCAACACCATACAAAGATAACTAACTGCTCAAGGAGAAGAAAAGGAAAGGAATGGCAAGAGCAGAGAAAAGAAGATTAAGGAAGACGGGGGACTGGGGAGAGCTTCAGAAGTGGACATTATCATGGGAAAGGTATTGGTCCAAAACACCACTTTCTGCTCCTTCAGTCTCTCTCCAAGACTTATGTTCAAGTCCAGCTTCAGATACATCTCAGTCTTATTGTAGGCTGGCCACAGAGGCAGGCGGTCCCCATTCGGATTCCTGAGAGTGAGAACAGCAGAAGTGAGACTGACATCCTCTGACATCATGTGAAGGAAGACAATAGGTTCATTACCCAGTAATGGGGACATGACCCATTCACTTACCCAGTCCGAGCAAAGTTACCCCAGTATCTCATCATCTTCCTGCTCAGCAATTTCTCCTCCTCAGTGGCTCCTTCTGAAGGATACAATCACAAAATCCAGCTGCTCACAGTGATTCCTCAGAAACACAAGGCATCTCACATTCCATGAATTGCTTTCAAATCTCTCTTCCTGTTGGATCCTTACAAGCCTACCAAATCATTGTACCCATTCCATGTATACAGATACTGAGGCTCAGAGCACCTGTGATTTGCACAAGCAATGGTAGCTTCCAAACAGTGCATCTTCCCAGTCTACCTTATGCCCTTGTGCACTTCCAACCATTCCTATGAGGCTGCAGTTTCCTTGAGGACAGACCCTCAACCTCTCTCTCTCTCACACACACATACACATACACATACACATACATATACACATACACATACACACATATCTTATAAACAATTAATTACAGCTGTCCTTCAATACCTGCAGGGCATTGGTTCCAGGGCCTGCCACAAATACCAAAATCCTTATATACCAAATTCCATATTTAAAATGGCATAAGATGATTATTTTCATATAATCTATGTACATTATACTAAATATACTCCAATTATCTCTAGATTACTTAGAACACCAAATACAGGGGTGGGGGTTGTAGCACCACTCAAGATGCCTCTATCCCACATTGGTAGGTCTAGGGTTAAGTTCCACCTCTGCTTCTTTCTGGCTTCCTGTCAACGCACACCCTGGGAGGCAGCAGTGATAGCTTAAGTACTTGGTTTCCTGCCACTTATATGGGAGACTGGGATGGAGTTCCTGGCTCCTGGCTTTAGCATGGCCCAGCCCTGGCTATTTGCAGGCATTTTAGGTGGGAACCAAGAGACAAATGATTCTCTCTCTCTCTCTGACTCTTTCCTTTCCTATCCTCCCTCCTTCCCTCTCTCTGTCACGCTACCTTTCAAATAAATAAAAATCAATAACTTTATTTTTCAAAAGAATATATAATATAATGTAAATTAAATAGCTGTTATACAGTATTGTTTAGGGAATAATGACAAGAAAAAAGTCTATGAATGTCTAGTACAGATACAATTTTCCCCCAAGTATAGAAAGGGGTGACTATATTATATTTCTTCATTTAAAAAGGCAATACTTAGTCAAAGTACAAAGGCCAAAATCCAAAATACGGTAAGAAAATCTAACATCTAATGAAAATCAGTTTCCTTCCTTCTCTTCCTTTCAGACCCTTCAGTTACAACGTCAGAGGCCACCAGTGTGATCAAATTCTCAGACACTTACAGGAAAGCAGGTTCCACATGCACCAGGGTATAAGTAAGCTCTTTCTTTTCACACATTTGGGAGTCTATTTGCCACATATTCTAGATCTTTTTCTTTTTACTAAAATTGTAGCCAGGACATTGTCACCTATAAAGCTTCAATTTATTATTCTATGAATACTTAGACATAAATTATGTATATATAAAATACATATACAGTTACATAAATATTGCAACTCGTGTATCCAGTATTCTACTGATGGATGTTCATTTTATTTCCAATCTTCTGCTGGCAAAAATAATGCTTCAGTGTGCACATATATTTTTGCACATGTGGAAGTATATTTGCACAAAAAATCCTAGAAGAAAAATTGCCAAGGTAAAGACTGCACGGATTTTAAATGTTGGTAGTCTTCTAATAATGTATAGAATGGTCTGTTTCCCACACCTGCTTGAATCCTTTGTTGAAAATGAATTGTTCTTCCCAACTTGAATGATGAAAAATGATTCTCCAGCCAAGGTTAGTCTTCAATTCTTGTGTGGTGAGTGAGGTAAAATGATTTTCATATGTTTAAAAATCACTTGGGTTTCCTTCCCCATAAAATGTCAGTTTATATCTGTTGCCAAATTTTTTTTAGGTTGTTCTTTTCTCATTGATTTTAGTAGCTCTTTAAATATCAAGGATACATTCGGTGTTCATATTTTTTCCAGTTTGGAAAGTCCCTGTGTCATCACACAGAATGGGCCCAGTAATGGTTACTGAGTAATAACATCATTTATTAAGCACTCAACTGTGTGCTCTATGGAAATTGTTTCATTCAATCTTTGATGGCAACCTATTAGGTAGTCCTGCTGTTATCTTTGTTGTAAGATGAGGATGAAGAAATAAAATAATGAATAAACCACAGTGAACAAGTGCCCCTTTAAGGGAGATCCTGTCTTCACTGACTAGTATATTGTATTGTTCTTAGCTAAATATTGTAGTGATAAAATCACATGTGCAATTTTTCTATAATGTTTTTACTGATAAGCTCATCTAATTTGTTGATTATTTGAGGCAAAGAACGTGTCATCAATTCAGGAATAAATGAGCCAATGTCACTAATACCAGTTCACAAGGCATTTGGATCCAGACAATTTTGAGCTAGAATAATGGAAAAAACATGGCCCCTGCTTGTTAATGCATGGGTGGTGGTTTCATGGGATTTCTGAGAAGGGCAGGGAGAAGGAAGATCAGTAGTCAATGAGAAGGAAGAAAATAATTTCTAACTGCTTTTCAAAAAATCAGATTGCCTGAGTGCCCCAAAATAC
Organism: Sylvilagus floridanus; assembly: GCA_949820135.1. Taxonomy (NCBI): domain Eukaryota; kingdom Metazoa; phylum Chordata; class Mammalia; order Lagomorpha; family Leporidae; genus Sylvilagus; species Sylvilagus floridanus. The sequence goes on from OX463232.1 coordinate 55,333,709, forward strand.
CTATCCCTGCAGGCTGTGATATAAAATTCAATACTCACTGAGAAAATGCTTGTAGCTCTTTTTAATATTGGTTTCTTAAAGTTAAGTGCAAGCATTTTCCCAAGAAAGGATGTGCTGGTCTTTAAGCCATAGATGTCATTTAATTTCAACCCACCAGTCACCTTGGACTCTTGCAGAGCAGTGGGGTGAGCAGGGAGCTGTGCTGACTGTGGAGACCCAGAATCTTCTCCCCACCTGCAAAAGCAAGAGTCAGGTCCTTACCGAACATGACAACGTCGCCCGTCAGGAAGGCACCTCCAAAGACAAAGCGGATTTCATCAGAGTGATCAGCTTTGACAAAAGCAGGCTTCGTGTTTTCAAAGCACTGGGGTCGATGCTGAAACTCATAGAAGTAGACGGGTGCACCACTATCTGAGAAAAGGTCAGGAAAGGTCAGGCATTCACACAGTGGGGAGCAGGGGGCCAGCCCTGCATCTCTAGCTCTGAAGTCCAGGATTTACAGATCCACAGGTGGAACAGCTCAGAGACAAGAGGTGGCCTACATCAACCTAACTTCTCCCTTCCTCCTTTGAGGCCAGAAGTTCTTGCTACAACAGCCCTCATACTCTCAGTGACAACGAGATAACTACCCCTCAGGAAGCCTGAGTAGGCAATAGTTCTACTCCTTGAAATAGTCCTTCAGGGGACAGGACTGTGGCATAGCCGATAAAGCTGCTGCTTCTGACCTCAGGAATCCCCTATCAGAGTGCTAGTTTGAGTTCCAGTTGCTTCACTTGTAATCGAGTTCCCTGTTAATGCACCTGGGAAGATAGAGGAGGATGGCCCAAGTGCTTGGGCTCCTGCACCTATGTGGGAAACTCAGATGGAGTTCCAAGATTCTGGTTTTAGTCTGGCCAGCCATGGCTGTTGTGGCCATCTGGGGAGTGAACCAGCAGTGGAAGACACCTCTCTCTCTCTCTCTCTCTCTCTCTCTCTGTCTCTCTTTCTCACTGTTACTCTGCCTTTCAAATAAATAATTTTTTAGAAAGAAAGTCCTTCATACTGAACACAGATCTACCTAGTTGTGACTTCCTCTCATCTACCATGGTTCAACTGTATGGAGACAAATGGAGCAAGGCTCATTCCTGCTCTCACGATTAATCCATGCATGTGTACCCCACATTCGTTCGCTTCTCTTCTGAAAATCTTTACTCTGTAATGTCTTTGTTTAAGCTTTTATTTATTTATAAGAGAGAGAGAAATTCCCATCTACTAGTTTACTACCTAAATGTTTGCAGCAATTTGGCCTGGGTCAAGCTAAAGGCAGAAGCCAGGACCTCCGTCTGGGTCTCCCAAGTACTTGTTTTCCATCATCTGCTGCTTCCCAGGCACATTAGAAGAAAGCTGGATTGGAGGCAGAGGTGAGACTCCATCCCAGGCACTCTGTGATATAGGATGTGGGAGTTCCAAGGAACAAGTTCCTGTTCCACAATGCCCACCCCTACTAGATTTTTCTTTAATCACCAAGTAATTTACTACTGCATGAATGTTTTACAATTTGCTTATTCATTCATCTAATGATAGAAATTAGGGTTGTTATTTCCAGGTTGGAGATACTGTGACTAAAGCTGCTGTGTACAAGTCTTTTGTATGGGAAATGCGTTCATCTCTCTTCAATGAATGTCTAGGAGTAGAATAGTTAGATAATAGAGTAGGTAGGTGTTTAAGCTTGTAAGAAACTGCCAGTTTTCTAGAGTGGTTGTACCATTTTACATTCCCACCATCAGTACATGAGAACTCTGAACACTCCACATCCTTGTCAATATTTCCTGGTATGATTCACGTTAATTTTAGCCACTCCAGTAGGTGAAAATTTTGCTCATAACTAATAATGTTGAGCACTTTTTTGTGGGCTTTAGAATTTCCAAATATCTTCTTTTATAAGGTATCTTTTCAAGTTTTTTTAATCCATTATTGAAAAAGATTGTCTTTATTACTAAAATATAAGAGTTCAATTCTGGATATGGATTAGTAAAAGTATTTCTCCAAAACCACTGCTAATATTTTGATGATATTGGGATTCCACTGTGTCTAGAGATCAGTTTACTCGTTTTACCTTGAACCCATTTTAGTAAAATTTTCAGTCCCCCATCATTTCATCACAATATTTCTTTTCAGTGCCATCAGTGATCTCCATGTTGCCAAACTCAGTCCTCATCTAATCTGTCATGTATCATCCTGGCAGACTTTAAAAACAGTGACCTCCCTGTCACTGCTAACCTTCCCTGCCAGATTTTACTCCATTGCACTATCATCCAAGATATTCTAGTTTTACTTGTTTTTCTGTTACCAGTCTCCTCTGCTAGAATGTTTGTTTAATGGCAGCATGGTCTCTCTTTTGTTCACAGTTTCAGGCACATAGCATACCTTTGATAAATGCATTAAAAGGAAAGGGAAAAGGGGAGGTGGAGGGATAGGTGGAGAGGAAGGGGGAGGGGAAGGCAGAGGAAGAAGAGAGGAAGGGAGGGGAAGAAAAGGGAAGGGATGGGAGGAAGGAAGCCAGGGAGAGAAAGAAGCATTAGGATTGCATCCCTACAAGTAATCTTCCTTCCTGATTGTTCCATACTCCTTATAGCTAGGATGTTCTGGAAGACATCTCCAAAAAGAAAAGAAATATATATATATATATATATATATCTTGGAGAATGGTCCCCAGAAAATTGTGGGAAGGTAGAAATGTTTAACATGGTCCTGAAAAACAGGAAGGGACAGAAACAAGTATTGAACAACATTCTCAAACTCTGAAAGGCAAGGAACTTGCAAATTCAACATGGCACAGTTGTGTTTCAGACACACCTGGGGATCCCTCTCAGTGAAGGAGCAGAGAAGAGGAGCAGACAGCTGGCCAACAGACAAGTTAGATCCCTGCTGCCATCAGCCTCACCAGGCTGTGGTCCTGGGGCTGCTCAGAGACTCACCTCTGTGATAGCGAGCTGTGATCAGCGCAGGAACCACAAAAAACACATCTCCAAGTAAGTCCAGGAGACTATCTCGGATCTCAACTGAAGAGTTCTTGTCACAAAAGTATTCATTAGACACAACATACAAAAGCTGGGGAGGAATGTTCTGCAAGACATCACGATCATAGGAGATTCAGATCACCATAATGGTCAACATATTAGGCACTTGCCTGTGCAGGCATACTTCTGAACACATTATGTGCATTGCCCTGGGTAATCCATACAGCAATCTCATGATGCAAGTATCAAAATTAGCCCCATTCCACAGGTCAGGAAAATGAGGCTTAGAAAGTGTAAGTGGTTGGTCCAAATGGGTCTATTTGCATTCAAATATGCTTCTAAGCACAGTGACAAACCTCACTAACATGCTTCAGAAAGAGTCACTCCTGGCCAGAAATGGTTACATCATTTGTGGAGCTCAACGCAAAATGAAAATGTGGGCCTCCTCTATAAAAATTATTAAGAAACAGGACTGGTGTTGTGGTGCATCAAATTAATATGCTACCCTCAACACCAGCATCCAAAATGGGCACTGATTTGAGTCCCAACTGCACCACTTCCTTTCCAGGTCCCTGCTAGTGTACCTGGGAAGCAGCAAAAAAATGGTCAAAGTCCTTGGGCCCCTGCACTCACAGGGGAAGACATTTCATGTCCTGGATGCTCCACTTCCCATTCAGCTCCATGCTAATGTGCCTGGGAAAGCAGAAGAAGATGGCCCAAGTGCCTGGGCTCCTACCACCCATGTGGGAGACCAGATGGAGTTCCAGTCTCCTAGCTTCACTGGTTGTTGCAGCCATTTGGGGAGTGAACTAGTGGATAGAAGATACCTCTCTTTCCCCCCCTCTCTGTAACTCTGATTTTCAAATAAATACATAAAATTTTTAAAACCTATTAAGAATTTTAAGATGGGCACAGCAGAGCATCAATCCAAAAGTAGGATCCTTCTGACTACATGAGCCATACATCTATGAAATTGGCTTTGCTCCAGGTCTCAGTACTGCCTCCAGTTCTTTGCTATTTTATCTGTCCCAGTTGGTCTCTTGGAGCCCTCATATGCTCATCTGTGGGAACACAGGTTGCTGCATGAGATATGAAGAGAAAAGCACTGCTGGTACAGAGTAGGTTCTGTTGGTTCCACTGCTGAGTGCCTTAATGGGGCATTTGATGCCTTCTTTGACTCAGCATAAACCTGCCTTCAGGTTTTCTCCCTTAACTTGCTCCACCAACAAAATGAGGAGGGTGCAAGGTAAACTCTATGAGGATTCAAGGGTCTACCACACTGGTGATGTTTTTATGGAATCTGGTGCTCCAGGGGATGCTGGACAAATTGCTGTACCTCAAACCATTGCCACACACAGTCCTTGGTAGATTTCTTTGAAATTTTGAGGCATGGCATCAGATGCTACATCTGGGAATGATGCTCAGATACATTTATTGGATCTTCACAAGGCTTATGGTTTTTAATCAGGCTCAGAGCAAGGGTGGACTCTGCAGCAGGTACAGGTTGGGGTGAAAGGGCCTGGCACTTGAATCATATGGTCAGTAGGCCCCATAGGGCTAGAGGTATCCAAGATGGGTAGACAGTCTTATTCAGTCACTGGTGATCCTTATAGGCCAGTGATAGTGCACGCCTCTGAAGTTTTGGAGCAAGGCCATGCATTGTGCATCAGAGAACTACTTTTCATGTGCAAAGCAGCTCCTGGTGTGCTGCCAGGGCTAGGAGAGATCACATATCCTCCCCTTCCTCTTGTACCTCCCCATATAATCTATTTCCTATCACTGTGACTTGGCTTAAGATAACTTCTGCTCTTGAAATGCCCTCCTTCTCAAGAGTTCCCCTACTCTAAAGTCCAGACCTGTGATCACCTCTTCCATGCACCCATGTCCAATCCAGCCTTATGGTCTACTATCCAGCTTATATTTTAAATGTTTCTCAAACCTTAGTCCCAGTTCTCAGCAACAGATGTCAGGAGTCATCCAACATCCCTCCACATAGCCTTAGGGACTGAGGGATCCTCTACTCCCAATATGGCCTACATTGCACTCAGAGGGTTCCTTCCAAGAGGAAGCCAAATTATTTCATTCTTCCTCCTATTTCCAGTCCTTGGGATGAAGGCTCTACTCTTTCCATGGTGTGCAATACTGCAAGCAGCTTCTCTGAGTACAGCCAACCTCTCCACATTCCTCTGTTGCCAGCTGGTCCTCTTAATTCTTCCTTGCTCATCTCTTCCTTGCCCCACAACACTCTTTCCCCCAAGGGAGCTGCCTGGTTCTCCTGCAGGCACCACAAGGTCTCAGACATTCCTATTTTGGTTCTTATGTACTTACTTAAGTTCCTTGTCTTTTCCATCCACCCCACATTGCACCCCAGTGCCTACAGCAGTTCTGAGGCACATGCATTCCCAATAAGCAGTTGTTGTATGAATCAATGAACAGAATGAACCTGGTACTGATTACACAGTAAATAACTGTTTATGGAAGGAAGGAAAAGGAAAGAAAAGAGAGAAGAAAGGAAGGAAAGAAATCAGTCTCTATATCCCAGAGTCTGGGGTAAGACCTGATTCTGCTATGTATGTATATGCAGTGAATGAATGAATAATGATTAACTAATAAATAAATGAATGGATAAATGACAGGTATTGTAGAACTTAGCACAATACCTAGTTGGAATGTAGTGAATAAGATGTTCTAGTCCCAGGTGTGTGTTTCAGGATTCAGAATTTTTCAAATTATTGCTAGACAAGTCTATACATGTGTTACACATTGTGTAACATATTGGGGTTGGGGGCAGCACTTTAATACCTACATTAACATATCTGCATATCAACAGCTGAACAGTAGGACAAATTAGTGAATGATTATGTAGAAACAATAAAGGCTAATGGCCACAAATCATTCAAGGTCAGATTTGGAGTTCAGGTTGGTTTCAAAAGTCCTTTAGGTTTTTGGACTATGAATGAAGGACTGCAGGCCTGTGTGTAACATAGGTCTGTAGAACGAGTGAATGAATAAGAAATGTCTATGCCCCAGATCCTATCCTTGAGTATAGTCCAGAGATGTTTGTTAAGTGAATGACTCTTTGGAGAGTCCCAGTCATCCAAGTTCACTTACCAGTATAGTGTGTATCACGTGAAGGGCAAGAGTCTTGTTGGATCCATCAAGGATATTAGGGATTGTCTTCTGTGGAGAGAAGCAGGGCATCTTCTGTGAGTCTTCTGGTCAGAAACCAATCTTTCTGAGGGCCTGGGCATTTGACTTCCCAAGGGGACGATGGAAACAGTAGGAAATCCTTCAGCCCCAGGTAGCCACATGCAGGAGCCCAGGTAAACCCCGCCCCCACCAGAAGAAATGACCCCATTATCTGATGAACTAACTGTATACCCCTTGATGTCATACTTTGAAAACCTAACCACACTATCTTTGTGTATTATTTCATTTGGAGAGAGGTCCATTGAAGAGGGAATGATGTAGTGTGGACCCTCATCCAGTCTGGTTAATAATGTCCTAACAAGGGAAAATTGACACAGAAACAGACACCAAGAATCAAGCACATAGAGGATAGACCATGTGAGGACATGGCAAGAAGGTGGCCATTTGCCAGCCAATGAGAAACCAAACCCACCCACACCTTGGTCTTGGATTTCTAGGCTCCAGAACTATAAGAAAATAACTGTGTGTTGTTTAAGCAGTCCAGTCCATGGTATTCTGTAATGACAGCCTGAGTTGACTAACACAGGCTTTGACATCAAGTTCAAAGGGAAACCAGAAAATGTTGAGACTGGTGGTTTGTTTTCCTTCCAAGGTCTTTGCAATCTGGGCCTCGAGGAGCCGGCAGGAGGGGGTCAGGCAGTGAGCAGTGGTTGAGAGCATAAGCTCTGCAGCCAGACAGCCTGAACTCGAATCTCTGCCCTGCAGTTCACAGGCTGTGAACTTGGCAGGGGCCTCACGTTTTCATATCTCAGATTCCTCATCTATAGGATGGAGATGGCAACAGTCCCCACTTGAGAGAGGTGATATTTGCACATCACTGACAACAGGGCTGGCTACCTAACAAGAACTTCATGTAATTATTTGTGAAATGATCATCTTCTCGAAATTTTACAGTGGAAAAACATGAGGGGGTAGAAATATTATTTACTTCTCAAATGAATTTCCCTGACCCATGTTCTGCTGGAAACCTTGGCATAATGAATCACTAGCCATAGATACTTAAACAGATTTGTCTTCTGGAATGCAGGGAAGTCTCCAAAGTCATTCAAGTTATCCATGAGTATAATTGAAACACTGCGAGTCCTCTGTGTATGTTAAGAAGCTGGCATTTTGTTTTTGTTGTTGTCTTTAGGATTTCTTATGGTCTCCAACAACCAGGAATGGGGATAACTCCAAGTTCACATGGAATATCAGCACTGATACAGGTTCTGGCATCAATTTCTATCCTGTCACTTGTAAAAATTCAATAGATAGCATCTACTGAGTACTTACCATATGTCAGGGTATTTGATGTGTATCAGTGAATCAGGCACTAACATTAGACCTTTGTCACGGGTAACAGAAGAGGCTCAGTCAAAAAGCAAAGAACCCAGCATTTAAGGCAGAGTCTAAATGTATAAAAATTATATATCACTGTTTCCTTATTAGCCGGGAGGCAAGAAAATAACTTTAACTTCTCTGAGCCTCAGTTTCTTTAACTATAAAATGGGATAATAATAGCTGTTTTCAAGTTGTTGCACAGATACAGCATGTACATGGGACATGGAGAGCACTTGGGAACTGGTCACTTTGGCTATCGTGGTAGCTATCATCAGTAGCACCTTCCCTCTTTCCAGGGCACACCCAGAAAGCATTGAAAGACTTTCTGAAGCCACAGTCTGTGACTCAGGCACCACCTTTACAACATGAGGACAAAAATACCCAACCCCACTGACCCTGAAAGATTGCTCTAGAGATCAAATTAAGAATGGCCGAGCATACTCTAACAACTGTAACTCAGGATTCTGGTTCTAGGCCGCCACCAACTAGTTTTTTTTTTTTTTTTTTGACAGGCAGAGTGGACAGTGAGAGAGAGAGACAGAGAGAAAGGTCTTCCTTTTGCCGTTGGTTCACCCTCCAATGGCCGCCGCGGCCATTGTGCTGCGGCCGGCGCACTGCGCTGATCCGATGGCAGGAGCCAGGTGCTAGGTGCTTATCCTGGTCTCCCATGGGGTGCAGGGCCCAAGCACTTGGGCCATTCTCCACTGCCCTCCCGGGCCACAGCAGAGAGCTGGCCTGGAAGAGGGGCAACCGGGACAGAATCTGGTGCCCCGACCGGGACTAAAACCCGGAGTGCCAGCATCGCAAGGCGGAGGATTAGCCTATTGAGCCGCGGTGCTGACCCTCAACTAGTTTTATAATTTGGCAAATACCTTTGATGTGAATGGAATGGGAGAGGGAGTGGGGGATGGCAGGGTTGTGGGTGGGAGGGAAGTTATGGGGGGGGGAAGCCACTGTAATCCAAAAGCTGTACTTTGGAAATTTATACTTATTAAATAAAAGTTTAAAAAAAGGAAAAGATAAAAACAAGGAGTTGGACTATATAAATGTACTTTGACAGTATGATGAATTTGAATCCTCCAATCTGCTGAGAACACATGAAAAGCATATTTCCAATGGGAAGAGTCAGGGTTGGCGCTGCGGCATAGGAGTAAAGCTGCCGCTTGCAGTGTCGGCATCCCATATGGGCGCCGGTTCAAGTCCCAGATGCTCCACTTCCTATCCAGCTCTCTGCTATGGCCTGGGAAAGCAGTAGAAGATGCTCCAAGCCCTTGGGCCCCTGCATCTGTGTGGGAGACCCAGAAGAAGCTCCTGGCTCCTGGCTTTGTATTGGCACAGTTCCAGCCATTGTGGCCAATTGAGGTGTGAATCAGAGAATGAAAGACCTCTCTCTCTCTCTCTCTTTCTCTCTCTCTCTCTCTCTGTGTGTGTTTGTGTGTGTGTGTGTGTGTGTAACTCTGGCTTTCAAGTAAAATAAATAAATCTTTTTTTAAAAAAAGTCACAGAGTCAAGGCTCCTTCTCCACATTCAGGCCTTAGCTCAAAGATCTCTCCTCAAAAATCTCTCTTGACCTTTGATCTTTTGTCCTCCCTAGAGACACCATCTCTCTCCACTTCAGTCCTCAGAACACTCAGCACTTTCTGAAGTCGTCTTTTGAACCATGGATTTCATCTGTCTTCTCCCTCAAGAATGCAAGCTTGGGACAGGCAGGAGGCACAGCAGCTAAGATGCCACTTGGGACAGCCACCTCTCATAGTGGAGTACTTGGGTTCCAGTACCAGCTCCACTTCTCATCCCAGCTTCCTGCTAATGTGTGCCCTGGGAGGCAGTAGGTATCAAGTACCTGGGTCCCTGATACCCACATAGGAGACCCAGATTGACTTCAAAACTCCTGGTTTTAGCCTAGCCCAGCCCCAAATGTTATGGGATTTGGGGAAGCTGGAAAAAGCTGGAAGCATGTGACTTGTTCTCTATTGGATGCTCAGTTTTTATAAGCATGTGGTAAATGCTCAAGGTATACTTGTTGAGTGGATTAAATGATTTAATAATGCTTCAACTTGAAAATCTTACAAAGCATTCTTGGAAGTCACAGAGTCAAGGCTGGAAGAATCAGGCGTGGACATGAAAAGTTTAAAGGGCTAAAGTTTTCCAAACTGGAGTGTATCTCTGAAGTGGTAACTACTTTTAGTTGAAATAATTATGTTATCATTTTTCGAAAAGATCCAATATATCTAATTGTCTCTTTTATTTTTATAGTTGTTTTTTCCATCTCCATAAACTTGTATGAGGAGCAAGGCAAACACTGTGGTGACTCCCCCAGTCCTCAATTACCCTCTGCTACGGTTTGGATCTCCCACAAGGGCTTGTAGTCTGGAAGCTTGGTCCCAATGTAACAGCATTGAAAGGTGATGGATCTTTAAGGGGAAGGGCCTGCAGGAAGGTGGTTAGGCTACGGGAGCACCACCCTCAGAAAGGACATAATTTTGTCAGGACTGGGTTAGTTTTCACAAGAGCCAACTGTTATGAAACAAGGCCACTTCATATACTTAGCCCCTTCTGCACACAGCCAGTTCTCTTTCCATATCTGCACCATGTGCAGCAAGGGAACCCATGCCGGCCACCAGAAATATGAGCCAAATAGACCTCTTTTTTTATACACTAGCAAACATGAAGTATTACGTTATAATAACACAAACAGACTAAGGTTGCACGTGTAGAGAGAGGGGAGATTATCACTGAGTGGTTGGCTGAGCTCTCATAACACTTGGGGTCCTCTAGGGAAACTCCCAGCTGTTGAAGCAAATAGCTGCTTCACGGGTGGTGGTGGTGGTGGTGGGAGGGTATCTAGGGCAGGCAGCCACAATTCTTACCATGGGCAGCAGGTAGCCGCATTCGTGGTTGTTGACTCCAATGATAGAAGGAACCGCTTTGAAGGATTTTTGAGACAATAGTTCTATAGGATCTTCAGGAAAGAAAAGACCATCAATCACTCGAGTAAAAGACTTTGTTTTCTGCAATAAGGAAGAGAAGAAAACTCAGTAGCTGCTTCTGTTTGCAGAACTGCTATTCCCAAATCCCAGCTCAGCTAAGTCAAGCCAGTCTAGCATTAGTCAAAATGCATCTAGAAAGGTTCCTGGAGCAGCAGAATTAGTGTTATTTGGGAACTCGTTAGAAATGCAGATGCTCAGGCCCCACCCCAGGCCTGTTGATTATGAAACTCTAAGAGTTCAGCCCAGAAAATTTCTTGTAGCAAGTCTTCCAGGAAATTCTGATGCATTTTCAAGTTTGAGAAATGTGGGCCAAATGCAATGGGCAAAATGGAGAAGGACAGAATGGCCAGGACAGCAGAAATCAGAGTGAGCATCTTCCTAAGATGTCTTACTCAGAGCACTGTGCCTTGGACATTGCAGGATATTTCTTCAATCTCAGAAAGCAACACCTATCTCTCATCATGGTTTTTTTTTAAGGCTTCTGTTTTGGGAGTTCAGTAGAAGGGAGCATAGGAAAGAGCTAAACACATGTGCTCATAGCTCATATCAAATATTCATTACATGCCAGATAACTAATGTTGGGTTCTGACATATGATGATCTTGCTCTTTCAGACTACCAAAGGGGGGTGGGTGTTTGGCACAGCAGTTAAAGTCACTGCTTATGATGCCTGCATCTCATATCAGAGTCCTGGTTAATCCATTTCTAATCCAACTTCCTGCTAATGTGCACCCTGGAAGACAGCAGATGATGTCTCAAATACTTGAATCCCTGCCACCTATGTGGGAGACTCAGATTGAATTCCAGGCTTCTGGCTTCAGTCTGGTCCAGAACCAACTGTTGTAGGCATTTCAAAAGATTTCTCTACATCTGTCTCATGTCCTCTATCTCATTTTGCCTTTCAAATAAAATTAATTATTTTTAAAAAGATGATCCAAGGCTCTCAAGATTAGAAGGCATATATAAAATCATATGATCTAACAAATCACCAGTGATTAAAAGTTTGTAAAGTAGCAGGGCCAGCGCCGTGGTACAATAGGTTAATCCTCCACTTGCGGTGCCGGCATCCCATATGGACGCCAGTTCTAGTCCCGGCTGTCCCTCTTCCAGTCCAGCTCTCTGCTGTGGCCTGAGAAAGCTGTGGAAGAAGGCCCAGGTCCTTGGGCCCCTGCACCCATATGGGAGACCAGGAAGAAGCTCCTGGCTCCTGGCTTTGGATCAGCACAGCTCCAGCCGTTGCGGCCATTTGGGGAGTGAACCAATGGAAGGAAGACCTTTCTCTCTTGTCTCTCCCTCTCAAAGTCTGTAACTCTAACTCTCAAATAAAATAAATAAAATCTTTAAAAAAAAAAGTTTGTAAAGGATCAGCTAGGCCTTCCTCAGTTATCTGCAGAGCTGGACAGTTCACCTGGCCCTGTTCTAGGCAACTGAGGTGTTAGAAAGTTCTCAGTTTTACTCACCCAAAATGGCCTATTCATAGAACTTCCAGCTCTTGGCTTGACTACAGCTTCTAGGGGCCTCTGGAGCAAGTGTGGGCCTTGGTTCCAGTAAGATTCCTTCACTGACTTAGGGGACAACTCTTGCATTTTTCTCTGGATCTTCTCCAGGCTAAGCAATACCCCTTCTCCACAGAGTTTCTTTAATTACCCATGAGGGTTCTAGGTCCCACTTTCTCTTATAGCTGTTAACACAAGTCCCCAACCCTACCCTTTTCCAAGTCCCAAACTTGAAAAAAAAAAAAAAAGGTAACCCTGACCCAGAACTCTACCCTCCCTCATCACCTGGCTGAGGCTCAGCAACTCCTTGGAGGATTTTGCCCTCAGGCACTTCAGCAGAGCCAGGGAGTCTGATGCATTGCAATCACAGGCTTGTGCCACAACCTGCAACTATTTCCAGAGAAAGACCAGGTCAGAGCATGATATTGAAAGCATCTATGGAAAATGAAAGTCTGGAAGTGTCCTCCAAGCAGCCATAGGCTGGTCCTTCCTACATGAAGCCACAGCCATTTCCAGTCCCATGCCCCTATAAGGGAACAAACGCACTGAAGATAGGTTGGCACTGCATTGTCCTTACTCTCTTGCCTGGCCCTCCTGGCATATTTAGCAAATGCCAGAGCTGGGGATGCCATTGTGTCAGCCTATGGTTGTAGAATGGCATTAAGAATCCTGCAAGCTTAGCTGCATGGCACTAGGCCCCATGCAGCCCAGTGGCCCAATCTTGGGGTGCCAAATGAAGCTAGGAGTCCCAAGAGTGGTGAGTAGTTTTGCAAGCTCCTCAATTTGTCAGCTCTGGCTCAGATGATCAATTTGTCTGCTCTATCCAAGCCCCCACCCCACCACAGCCTAACACACCCTAGACATTAGTGTGGGGGATGCTGAATCCGGAGAGGCCTAGAGGAAATTTCCTGAGCCTGCCTCAAGTTTGAAAACCTGACTTTAAGTTTCAAATCTCTGGTAGCAAACACCCTGCCCCAGGGCGCTTCTGCCTAAGGATCATTAAGGTGGTATAATAGGAGTGGCTAGGACCCTTTTGTATCACAACACCCCACCCCTTGCCCGCATCCGCGCATCTGCTCTGTACCTCAGCTATATATACACCTCCCTGTTACAATAAAGCGAGACCCTGCTTCGACTGGGCTCCACACCGTGCCTGATTGTCCCCTGGGTTTGGGGAAGGCTGAGTGGCGGGTGGCCCACTTTCCCCTCTTCTGTCAAGGCAAACTGTGGGCAGCCTGCCTAATTCTCCGGCGGTGGCGAGGAACAGTCACCGCACATTAGGTTCTTCTTCTACACCATTTCTGCTCTTTCTTTCAAAGGTCCAGACTCTGCCTCCTTTGAAATGCCCTTTCAGATCATCATAGCCTTCATTAAACCCTTTTCTCATCTAATCTCCTGTCATCCTGAGAACCCTTACCTTCCCTACCTAGCCCATTTGCTAAATACTTTCTTGCAGGGCCAGTGCCATGGCTCACTTGGTTAATCCTCTGCCTGTGGAACTGGCATCCCATATGGGCACTGGGTTCTAGTCTCAGTTGCTCCTCTTCCAGTTCAGCTCTCTGCTGTGGCCCAGGAGGGCAGTGGAGGATGGCCCAAGTGCTTGGGCCCCTGAACTCGCATGGGAGATCAGGAAGAAGCACCTGGCTCCTGGCTTCGGATCAGTGCAGCGCACCGGCCATGGCGGCCATTTGGAGAGTGAAACAATGGAAGAAAGACCTTTCTCTCTGTCTCTCTCTCTCTCACTGTCTATAACTCTATCTGTCAAATAAATAAATTTAAAAAATACCTTCTTGCCCTATCATTGACCTTCCATATTTGTAGAATTTGTCCATTAAAAGTGATAGTCACTAATTTTCTGGAGGCATGGATGCTTTGAGAATCCAGTGAAAACTACACACTCTCTTCCTTCTCCCTTGAAAAAATCACAAGCATATCAAGTCTGCATGCAATTGAGGGTATTCACAAACCCACCCAAACCTGTTCATAAATTCCAGGTAAAAACAGAAAGATTCTATACCTCCAAATTCAGGTTATATATTCTCCACTGACAAAATAGGTCCTAATAGAGCTGAGAAAACAATGGGCACTCAATAAATGTTCTGGGGATGAATAAATATAAGCACAAACTCAAAGTAGCTATATCTATAATGATACCACAAATCAATATACTGAGGGTATTTTTACAATTTCAGAACTCTGTCTCAACTTTCTTAGAAATTGTTATTTTTATAATATATTTAAGAAAATTTACCACTAGAAAGATTAATACCCAGATGACTGCCCAGGCCAGTGCTCAATTGAAACATTGAATGAATCAGTTCATTAACTCATTCATTTATTCAGCAAACATTTACGGTTCCTAATATATCTTAGGTATTATGCTGGGAGTATGAAGCAAAAAGAGATCCTTGTTTCCAGGTCCTTGCTATCTGGTAGAGAGTTAAGGCAAAATAACAGACGACAAATATCAGAAATACATGCTAACCCTCACCCCCAAAATCTCATGCTAGTCACCATTAATCAGAGTGCTATTTACCCCTGGGCTAGAAATAGCCTCAAAATCTTTCTTAACACAGTACTCTAGGTAGGGAATCCCTGTGGAATAGAGGAGATACAGGAATGGGCTGTATATAATACAAGAGACTGAGTTATATGTCACAAGAAAGAATAATAGGTAAGATGTAAGGACCATAGCATACATTTGCACACACACTCATGCACATCAACAATGCTGCATTCATAGCTTGACCCATAGCCTGTTGAGTCAGACCTTCCATGAAGGAATAAGGCTCACTTTGGGCCAGCATCAAGTTCCTGGAGCATGGTCCATAAGGAAAGCCAAGCACATAGGGAGGAGGTGATGGTCTATGGACTCCTGACCAAAAAGAGGAAGCTAGAGAGATTTTAACCAGATACCTACATCTTTACTCCTCTCATCGTCAGGGGACTTCAGATAGGGAATGATGGCCACTCCACTCTCCATGATGGCTCTGTGGAATAAGCCACTGGCCATGGGGGACAGAACCTGGAGAGAGAACACAGAGACCCAAAAGAAATTATCCAGATTACAGTCCTCCTCATGTGTACCATCCACTCCTTCAAAGAAAACTTCCCAGAAAGCCTCCTTAAGCACTCTAACCTTACAAAGCCTGGTCTAGGGGTTTGAGGATTAGCTGTCAAAGTTTGGGCGAGTTACTTAATCTCCCTGAGCCCCAGTTTCCTCATAAACTTTGAAGTGAAATCAAACATTGTGGCACCTGGGTTCTGGCTCCTTCAATTCCTAGATGAGTTACCTCAGGCAAGTTGCTTAATATTTCCCAACATCCATTTACTCCCCTGCAAAATGGGAGGAAACATTAAGCTCATACCACAGAACTGTTGTGAAGAATAGGGGAAATCATTAACATAAGGGGTGGGTGTTCTTCCAGTGGTTAAGTGACCACCCTGGACATCAGCATCCCATATCAGAGTGCCTAGCTCAAGACCCAGCAGTTACACTCCCGATTCAGCTTCCTGGGAGTACACTGGGAGGCAGCAATGATAATTCATGTACTTGGGTCCCTGTCACATGAGAAACCTGGATTGAATTCCAGGCTCTGGCTTCAGCTTGGCTCAGCCCTAACCATTGTGAAAATTTGGGAAATGAACCAGCAGATGAAATCTCTCTCTCTCTCTCTCTCTCTCTCTCTTTCTCTCTCATGTCCTCATTCCATTTCAAATAAAATGAAAGTAAATAAACAAAAGTTTTAAAAGGAAATGAACATGAGGCCCCATGGCTCAATAGGCTAAGCATCCGCCTGCAGCGCCGGCACACCAGGTTCTAGTCCCAGTCGGGGCGCTGGATTCTGTCCCGGTTGCCCCTCTTCCAGGCCAGCGCTCTGCTGTGGCCCAGGAGTGCAGTGGAGAATGGCCCAAGTGCTTGGGTTCTGCACCCCATGAGAGATCAGGAGAAGCACATGGCTCCTGCCATCAGGATCAGCGCGGTGCACGGGCAGCAACACGCTGGCCGCGGCGGCCATTGGAGGGTGAACCAATGGCAAAGGAAGACCTTTCTCTCTGTCTCTCTCTCTCTCTCACTCTCCACTCTGCCTGTCAAAAAATTTAAAAAAAAAGGAAATGAACATGAACTCTTTGAAAACTAGCTGGTCAAATTTCATTCGTGCAATAGTAACTGTTCTCATAACTGTAAAGTTGAGTTAACTTTGAAGACAAATATACCTTGGATATTATCAAAAGTTATACAGCAGAAGCTCTCTTAACCCTCTACCATGTAAGTAACTTCTGTAATTAGCACAAGGAGCATACTAACGCCTAGGAAATGCTCACCATCCAGGGCCTGTGGGCTGTTTTCTAGCACCTCTGTACCTTTCTATTCCACTAGTTTCTTGCCAAGAGTCAGGTACATTTGCTTCCAAGCTTGTTTTGTTAGTTGCACTTTTTTTTTAAACAGGCAGAATGGACAGTGAGAGAGAAAAAACGGAGAGAAAGGTCTTTCTTTGCCGTTGGTTCACCCTCCAATGGCCACCGCGGCCGGTGTGCTGCAGCTGACGCTCCACGCTGATCCATGTGTTTCTCCTGGTCTCCCATGGGGTGCAGGGCCCAAGCACTTGGGCAATCCTCCACTGCACTTTCGGGCCACAGCAGAGAGCTGGCCTGGAAGAGGGGCAACCGGGACAGAATCCGGTGCCCCGACCGGGACTAGAACCCGGTGTGCCAGCGCCGCTAGGCAGAGGATTAGCCTATTGAGCCGTGGCACAGGCCAGTTGCACTTGTTATTGCAATTACATATTCAATGAAATATCTTGGGAACCAATGAACTTTGTGTAAAAAGAAAGAAAATTACAGGGCAGGCATTCAGCACACCAAGTAAAATATTGCTTGAGATACTGCATCTCACACTGGAGTGTCTGGGTTCAAGTCTTGGCTCTACTTCCAATTCCTGCTTCCTGCTAATGTGCATCCTGGCAGCAGGTGATGGTTCAAATAGTTGTGTCCCAACCGGGACTAGAACCAGGGGTGCCAGCGTCACAGGCGGAGGATTAGCCAAGTGAGTCACAGCGCCGGCACAGATAAGTAATTTTTTAAACATAATAAAATTATGTCCAAGGGAAAAAAGATAAATAGCTAAAAATATTGCTGTCAGGTTAGATGCAGACACAAGAAGGAAAAAATACTGGAATATTGGAGGAAAAGTATAAAACTCAGGAGGTATTTCACCCAGACTAATTTGTAGGCATCTTTAAGTTCAAGCTCACTACAAAGAAACCAAAACTGCACTATGAGGGCAGGGAATTCTGAAGGTGATTAATACATGAGGCCCTGTGTTCATGGAACTCAGCAGCTCAACTTCAGAAAGAGGGAAAGAACACGCCATGCTTTGTAAAAATATTTACATGCACTTTTTAGTTATTTTATGCTTCAGCTGAATTCTTCTATTAAACAAATGACTACCAGGCCTGCCAGTTGGATTCTAGGGCTTTTCCCTTACCAGTAGAAGGAATCTTCCTCACCTTATTACTCACTGTACAATAGCTGTCTCATCCATGAAATGAGACCACATCCCTAATTCACAATATGTGAGGCTTCTTCAAAAAGTCCATGCAAAGTGCATTTTATGAAAACCCATGCATGGGTTTGTGTTAGGCACCAAAGTAAACTTATTCTTTCATAAGGCTTTTTAAGTATTCCCATACTTGGGAGGCTCAAAGGAGGCAGTGTGTCTGTTAGTGTCGCTCAACATGAAAGTATCAGCGAACTGCGACTGATTCATCCTCCTCCCAGCTGGGCCTCATTCAGGTCACAAAGCAGAGAACTCACAAGGCTGGAAACACTTATGCCTCCTGCTGACTCGCCGAAGATGGTCACACTGCCAGGGTCTCCACCAAAGAACTTGATGTTCTTCTGGACCCAGGAGAGAGCAGCCAACTGGTCCTTGAAGGCCCAGTTCCCAGAAGCGTGCTGGTCCTGTGTGCTGGGGGCAGGAAAAGGGTGAGAAATCTCAGTCAGTCACTTTCTGTTTCCTGCTGCCCAGGAATTTGGGGAGGGGCTTGAGTGAAGCCTGGGAAAGCTGAGAAAACTAGCCTTAGATCTCATTCTTTTGGGGGAATTTGTCTTTTTTTTGAGAATCTAATGAAAGCTATGCACCCTAGAAAAATGCACAGAACATGACTGTGCATGCAATTTGAGAGTATTCTTAAGAACCCTGGAATTGGGGCCGGCACTGTAGCTTAGCCGGTAAAGCCACCGCCAGCAGTGCTGGCATCCCATATGGGTGCCAGTTCAACACTCGGCTGCTCCACTTCTGATCCAGCTCTCTGCTATGGCCTGAGAAAACAGCAGAAGATGGCCCAAGTCCTTGGCCCCCTGCACCCACATGGGAGACCCAGAAGAGGCTGCTGGCTCCTGGCTTCAGATTGGTGCAGCTCCAGCCATTGTGGCCATCTGGAGAGTGAATCAGCAGATGGAGGACCTTTCTCTCTCTCTCTCTCTCTCTCTCTCTCTCTGTGTAACTCTGCCTTTCAAATAAATAAATCTTAAAAAAAAAAAATAACCCTGGAATCTATAGATCCTGAGTCCTGCTGCTAACAGGCAGCAAGAGCTTTCAGAGAATGGCTAAATAACAGCAGCAGCAGCAAGATGGGCCTGATATTATTGTCAGGGCTTTCCAGCTGATGCTTCCAGAGTCCTCACAACCTGTGAAGCAGGTGGTGCTGGGTTCTGCCATGCTCCCGCAAGCCTGCCCTCTACAGCCTGCATAGCCCAGGCTGGCTGTGTTCAGGAAATGAGGGGCACTGGCAGGCGAAATACAGCCAGACCAGGATGTCCCTCCCACAATCCCATGCTCTTTCTCTGCTGGGAAGTAGTCTGGACAGTGGCTGCATTTCTCCATGGCCACAACTCATGCTAGCTCCTGTCAGAGAAATCTGGGAACATGCCATCAGGACACTAATGGATACATCAGCTTCCTCTCACAGACTAGGAAATGCAGGTACAGAGAACTTAAATCCTCTTGCTAGAAAGAGCTAGAAAGCTGCAGAGTTGAGATTTCACAAGGCTGACCCCAGAATCTAGGCTCCCAACTATAAACCATGCCTCATGCTGCTGTCCCTGTAGAACAGCCTATTTCCCAGGATAGGTGGACAATTAGCAGGGGAACAAGTGAAAATGAAACAGAACCAAATAAATACCTAGACCACGAGAATTCGTGCAGTGCACACCATATGTGTGAGTAATTCTAGGACTGCCTTCTACTCCCCTCCTTCTGCCACTCACCCAGATTACTCCTCCCCTTGGTTCCCTTTCTCTATGACTGCTGGACTAGCTCTGACTCTACATTCTCTCTCCTAGACCCACATATTCAATCAAGACCCATGCTCGGCCAATTTGACCTCCATCCCATCAAGGAACCCACATCAGACTCTGTTCTTCCATTTCTACTTATGCTGAGAAACCCTATACCTGAATGGTTAAGATCTCAGCCTCTCTTTCCCCAAATCAACCACATTCCTAAGGTGTAATTCAAATGTCATCTCTCTCTGGAAGCTGCCTGGTCCTCTGCAGCTCTGTCCTCCACTTCCATTGCTTCTCACTCTTGGAGAATTTGCCATGGCCTACCCAGTAACATGGATATGTATGGTCCTGCATGATCTGCCCCACTAGCTTTTGATTCTCTTGAAGTAGGATCCATATTTGAAAAATTGCTTCCTTCCACACAGGATCTGATAGTGGCCTCCAAACACTCATGTGGCCCCACATTAATATCCTTTGTTCAAACTGCACCTGCTCAAGACTCATCCTGCTATGTTTTAGGCAGGACAATAGATATGGTCAAGAGACTCAGATCTGTTCTGTGATCTCTTGGAAATTACTTAAGCCTCCTGGGCCTCCATTTTTCAGCTGTAAAATGGGAATAACAACAGAACTTCACTTGGATTATTTTGAACCTGCTTTGAAGTAATGTATGGCAAGTGCACACACCATGCTTGGTTCACTGAGTGTCCAATGCATGGCAGGTATTATTGGAGGGAGGGAAGCCCAGGCGGGGTAGGTAATTATTTGCAAGTGAGCATTTGAAGAGCCTTGGGTGGGACCTATGGCACAGTCCACTAACTACTCACACAACCTGTGTCCCTGACTCCCAGGCATACACCTGGGCTACATTTTCCTGGGTCGGTCCCTTGCAGTTGGATGTGGTCAAGCAACTCAGTTCTGCTGATGGTATGTGAACAGAGGAATGAGCAACCCCTCCAGGTTAACCCAGGAAAACCACCTTCCTGCAATCCATCTGCTGGCCAAATGCAAAAGATCTAGGGTCTTAGAGGATCTACATAGGAGCCACAAGATGGAAGGAGCCCAGGCCTCTGATTGATCATGTGGATCGATGTCTGTCAGTCAGAAACACACAACTGCACTTCACTTAAGTTTTAAGTTTCAATTTTATAGCTGCTGAAATGACTTAATGAATTAGGACCAAATCTGCTCAATGCCAAAGAGGGCTCACTTTCTCAAGCTGATGAGCACTGACTATGGCCACTGCACAGCTGTCTCTTGGAGATCTGAAGTGTCAATCACCTGGGGAGACTCACGTGAAAAAGCCAAATATTCCAAGCCGGTATTGAACAGTCACAACCAGCACGTTCTCATAGGCAGCCAGTGCAGACCCATCAAAGATGGAAGCTGAGCCAGTCTCAAAGGCACCCCCTGGGAACCACACCATGACCTACAGAGGAGAGAAGAACAATGCTTTCAGCCCACCAGATGCTCATATCCCCTCCCCATGCATACTGGCATATTCTTTCTTCAGGGAAATATAACAGTCTCAGTTTCCAGTCTAAGCATGATCAGAGGTTTTGTCTTTGGAGAAGGTCCAAGGTTAAACATGTGGGCTCTAGCTCTGCCACGAAATAGCTGTGTGACCTTGAAAAGATGACTCAACCCCCTGAGGCTCATTTTTCTCATCTGGAAAGTGTGAAAAATGATAAAATCTCAAGAGGTTATCTGAGATTTAGGCAAGATTCTCTATCTAAAAATCATAGAGAAATTCTTGTTCATGCAAGTGCTCACAAAGTATTTGATGTCATTGAGCTTTAAACCCAGAGGACACTGGAAATCATTGTAAGCACATATAAGAACAAGAGCCACTTAAGGTATTTGAATTTGTGGACAGCATGGTTAGGATGTTGGTTGTGACACCAGCATCCCATATGAGCACCGATTTAAGTCCCAGCTACTCTGCTTCTGAACCCACTCACTGCTAGTAAACCTGGGAAGGCAGTGGAGGATGGGTCAAGTGATTGGGCCCTCGGCAGCCACATGGGAGAACCAGGTGGAGTTCCAGACTCCTGTCTTAGGCCTAGCCCAGCTCTGGCTGTTATGGCTATGTGGGAAGTGAACCAGTAAATGGAAGGCCTCTCTCTCTCAAAATAAATTTAAAAAATTTTAAAAATGTATGAATTTAAGTTTTCTTCTATCTTCTGAGGGAAGAAAAAAATGGAAGAGAAGTGTACAAACCTTAGTTAGAAAAACCATGACCAGAGAACATAGAACATTTTTGAAATGGCACTATCAGTATTTACATGCTGAATAATAAACACCTTCCATTCTCTTTTGTATTATATAATTGTAATTGCATTATATAACATTAATATATAATTAAAATATATTAATATATAATTAATATATAATTGTATTATATAATATTAGAAAATACAAGTCCTATATCAGGGGAAGAGAAGAAAGCCACTGAGGAAAAGGGAGAGCTGGACACAGCATTGGCTTTAGTGCCAGGACCTAGCACTTACTGGGTACAATGTAGGAGAAGTCACTTATGCCCTCCTTAGGCCTCATCTTGGGTCCAATCATCCTTACTCACTGGGTTATTATAGAATTTTAAATAATTTCCTGTGCCTGGTGTATAGTAAGTACTCAATAGATATCACTGTAATGATACAATGGAGTGAGTTGCCTATTGTAGAGGCAAGGAGAAAGGAGGATGGAAGGGCGTGGCTGAAAATTATAGAATATATCTTTCACACATTCACTTCTACAAGAATTTTGCACATTGAATTTCATTGTTTAAAATTTATTTGAGTGCTCATCAACAGTAGACTGGATAAAGAAATTATGGGACATGTACTCTACAGAATACTATACAGCAATCAAAAACAATGAAATCCGGTCATTTGCAACAAAATGGAGGAATCTGGAAAACATCATGCTGAGTGAATTAAGCCAGTCCCAAAGGGACAAATATCATTTGTTTTCCCTGATTGGTGATGACTAACTGAGCACCAAAGGGGAAACCTGTTGAAGTGAAATGGACATTACGAGAAACAGTGACTTGATCAGCTCTTGTCCGGACAGTTGATGTACAAGGTAAATCTTTATCCATTTTAGTATTTTTTGGTTCTTTTGTTTTTGTTTTTGTTTTTGTTGTTGTTCTAGTACTAGTGATTGAACTCTGCAATTAACACACAATTATCCTTAGGTGATTAAATTTTAACAGAAAAGTGATCCCTGTTAACCATAAGAGAGGGAAAACGAGAGGGAGGATATGCACAATTTGGGACATGCTCAATCGGACTTGCCCCAAATGATGGAGTTAGAAACGTGCCAGGGGACTCCAATATAAGCCCATCAAGGTGGCAGGTATCAATGCCATCTCACTAGTCCAAGTGATCAGCTTCAGTCCACAAATGATCATACTAATAGGTCTAAGAGTCAAAGGAATCACACAAGCAAGACTGGTGTCTGCTAATACTATCTGATAGAATTAAAAAGGAGAGAACGATCCAACATGGGAAGTGGGAAACACAGCAGACTCACAGAATGGCAGATGTCCTAAATAGCACTCTGGCCTCAGAATCAAACCTTAAGGCATTCTGATATGGCTGAAGAGCCCATGAGAGTATTTTAGGCATGGAAAGCCAAGATACTCTGGAAAAAAAGAAAAGACCAAAATGAAAGGTCTCTGAGAGTGAGATCCCAAAAGAAAGAACGGGGCCATCAAAGAAGGAGGTACCTTTCTCTGAAGGGAGGAGAGAACTTCCACTTTCACTATGACCCTGTCGGAATAAGATCGAAGTCAGCGAACCCTAAAGGCTTCCTAGCCTAGGCAACTCATGACTAGAGCCTAGGTAGATTACTGACGCCATAAACAAGAGTGTCAAATTGGGCCGGCGCCGTGGCTCAACAGGCTAATCCTCCGCCTTGCGGCGCCGGCACACCGGGTTCTAGTCCCGGTCGGGGCACCGGATTCTGTCCCGGTTGCCCCTCTTCCAGGCCAGCCCTCTGCTGTGGCCCAGGAGTGCAGTGGAGGATGGCCCAGGTGCTTGGGCCCTGCACCCCATGGGGAGACCAGGAAAAGCACCTGGCTCCTGGCTCCTGCCATCGGACGAGCGCGGTGCGCCGGCCGCAGCGCGCCGGCCGCGGCGGCCATTGGAGGGTGAACCAACGGCAAAAGGAAGACCTTTCTCTCTGTCTCTCTCTCTCACTGTCCACTCTGCCTGTAAAAAAAAAAAAAAAAAAAAAAAAAAGAGTGTCAAATTGTTAAATCAACAACAGGAGTCACTGTGTACTTGCATCTCATGTGGGATCTTTCCTTAATGTGTTGTCTAATGTGCCAATGTGCAGTAATGCTATAACTAGTACTGAAACAGTATTTTTACACCTTGTGTTTCTGTGTGGGTGCAAACTGATGAAATCTTTACTTAGTATATACTGAATCGATCTTCTGTATATAAAGATAATTGAAAATGGAAAAAAAAAACTTGGTGTTAAATTGGAAATTGCATAGAAAATTAATCAATTTAAAAAAATATATCATGTGGGACCTCTGTCCTTAATGTGCTGTACATTGGGATTTAATGCTATAACTAGTACTCAAACAGTATTTTCCACTTTGTGTTTCTATGTGGGTGCAAAGTGTTGCAATCTTTATTTAACAGATACTAAACCGATCTTCTGTATACAAAGAGAATTGAAAATGAATCTTGATGCGAATGAAAGGGGAGAGGGATCGGGTAAAGGGGGAGGGTTATGGGTGGGAGGGAAGTTATGGGGGGGGTAAATCATTGTAATCCATAATATGTACCTTGGAAATTTATATTCTAAATAAAAGTTTAAAAAAATTAAAATAAATAAAATAAAATTTATTTGAGAGGCAGAGACAGAAACAGAAAGTTGGAGAGAGAAAACTGCTCCATCCATTGATTCACTCCCCAAATGCTTGCAACAGTTGAGGCTAGGTTGGGGCCAAATCCAGGGGCCAAAAATGCAATTTAGGTTTCCCACATGAGTGGCAGGAACCCAGTTACTTGAACTGCCTTCCAGGGTCTACATTGGTAACAAGCTGGAGTCATGAGCTGCAGGTGGGAATCAAACCCCAAGTACTCCAGTGTGAGGTGTGAGTATATTAATTGCTAGGCTGAACACTGATTTTTACATTTTTAAATAAAATTTTGTATTTTAATTTTAATTAGTTTTCAATTATTTTCAACTAGTTTTCAATTAGTTTTTAATAGATTCAATGTGACCTGTAGATAAAGAACATCACAACATTCCCTTCTTCCTTCCCTCTCCCTCTCTCTCTTCTAACCCCCCTTACTTTTCTCTCTCTTTTTTTTAGTTTTTGAGATAACATACTTTAAATTTACATTACAATAAAGTCTTAATACTTCACCAAATAAGAAGTTTAACAAGTAAAAGCAAAAAGATCCTAGTTTAGTGGGAATATAAACAAAGGCTATAAATAATAATTGAATGGAAAAATGAACATTTCACTCATATACAGTAGATTTTAAAGTAAGCACAGATCATTAAAACTGTAGTCATATAACCCACTTCTACATTCTTAAATAAAATATTTAATAGTATTACCTGTGTTAGCTACAAACTGAAAAACTGAAAGATGCAAATATCATCTTTAAGAAGTCATTGAGAAGCAATTACTTGAACAGCCCTTGACTATTGAGGAACAATTTTATTTAATACTACTTGTTGAACTCTTACAGAGTTAAACATATGTGTATAATGTCAAGTGAAAATAGATCTCAGTGGGAATAAGAGAGGGAGGAGGAAGAGGGATAGGAGTATAGGATGCGAGGGCAGGCACCGTCGGAAGAATCACCATGTTCCTAAAGTTGTAATTATGAAGTATATGAAGTTTGTAACTGTAAAGCTGTATAGTTCTGCATACATTCCTATAGACTTACTTACTATTTAAAAACTTGCTATGGGACCTCAAATCCCATTAAGCTGTGTGGTAAAAATGCCATCTTAAGTGTTAGAGTGATCATATGGATAGGATTAAGTATCTGGTAATAATAATAAATAGAATTAAAAAGGAATGAATTCTCCAACATGGGAAGTTGTCCACACAGCAGACTCATAGAATGACAATCGCTTTATATAGCACTTTGACCTCAGAAACTGCCCTTAACACATTCTGCTCTGGCTGAAAAGGCCATGAGAGCATTTCAGACATGGAAAGCCAAGACTCTGTGGCAAAAATGTCCTACATGAAGGACTTTGGTGGGTGAGACCCCAGTGGAAAGAAGTAGTCATCAAAGAAGGAGGTACTTTTCTCTGAAGGGAGGAGAGAACTTCCACTTTGCTTATGGCCTTGTCTAAATACTGACAAAGTTTGTGGATTCAAAAGGCTTCCACAGCCTAGGCAGCTCATGTCAACAGCCTATGATGATCACTGACGTCATACATAAGAGTGTTAATTGTTAAATTAGCAACAGGAGTCACTGTACACTAACTTCCCATGCAGGACCTCTGTCCTCAAAGAGTTGTATTATAATTATGTCTAAGTGCTGGCAAAAGATGTATCATTCTTGGGTGCTTCTTTAAAGATAATTAAGTTTCTAAAAAAAAAAAAAGTGAAATTAACTTCAAGATGCAATGACTCTGAACAGCCCTTGTTTTGACTGTTGATTAGCAGTTTTTCCTGCAAATTTTTGAACTACTTACTTAGTAAAGAGTTGGTCTTCTGTGTATAAAGTTGATCGAAAATGGATCTTAGTGGAGAATGGGACTGAGAATGAGAGAAGGAGGAGAAGGAGGGGTGGGAGAGTGGGTGGAAGGGCGGGTATGGTGGGAAGAATCAGTACATTCCTAAAGTTGTACTTACGAAATGCATGGAGTTTGTATTCCTTAAATAAAAGGTTTCTTTGTGGAGGAGAAAAATTTCTCAAATTATTAAAAGAAAACAGAATCCTTCTAAGCCGTATATTTTCTGAAAGTTTACAGACTATTAAATATTAAGAGGCAAGGAAGTAGGGGGAGAAGACAAGTGTTTGGCCTAGCAGTTAAGATGCTTGCATCCTACATCAAAGTGCCTAGCTTCAATTCCCAGCTCCAGCTCTTGATACCAGCTTGGAATACAGGCGACCAGGATTGAATTCCCAATTCCTGCCTCTGGTGCCAGTCCAACCTTGACCACTGCAGGCCTTCCAGGAGTGTGAATCACCTGATGAAAGCTTTCTCTGTCTCTGTCTCTGTCTCTGTCTCTGTCTCTCTCTCTCTCTCTGCCTCCCTCTGCCCTCCCCTCTCTCCCCTCTCCCTCCCTCTCAAACTTTAAATATAATGGGGGGGGGGGGCAAATAAAGATGAAAAGTAGAGTCACTGCCAGTAAAGCAATAAAAAAAAGTCAGCAAAGTAAATCTACCATTCTACTGATTTTGTAAACAAAGGCACCCCCTGGGAGATGTGATTTCATTTCTCTTTAACCCACAGTAGGGGAGGTTCAATTCCAGATACCCTACCACCCTTGCTGAATCCCAGGCCCAAACCCATTAGGTGGAGGGTGGAGCCCCAAGAGCAGCAGACAGCCTTACGGGGAGGTTGGAGTTCTCCTGAGCAGGGACCGGCGCGTAGATGTTAAGGTACAGGCAGTCTTCTGACACTTCAAATGTGGGATAATGCACCTGGAGCATGTGTTGATCTGAGAGCAGCCACTCTGAGTTCTGGAAGCACCTTGGAGAAAGGAAAGAGAATGTCCCCAGAACTGCTTTCAGCAAACTTGTCTGGGAGGGGGCAACGGATGTGACAGCAGAGAGGCCTGGCCACCTCTGCCTGAACAGAAGAGGCATATGGGAGCTATTGGTACAAAGCCTAAGCAGCTCCTCATGGTTTCCAAAACAAGTAGAGTAAGAAAACTAACTCTAATTCCCTTTGATACACTTGCCAAGTGGGAAAGCTCACTGTGCAGATTAAGTGTATCATTAACTATCAGCACACTCCCACACCATAATAGAGACACACACAAAGCTGGCTCAAGAAGGCCCCAGCTTGCAGAGGGCAGGACACTGAGTTGAATAGCAATTACTTTGCTCTCACAGCCCCTTCTCCACTGTCCAAGGAGCAAAGGGACAGCTAAGCCTCCCTACCAAGAACCAGGCAAGGGAGACTTCCAGGGACATTTATGCATCCAGGTTCTTAAGTTAGCCCCTCTCTCTGGACCACTCTCCCTTCACATTCTTCCCCTTCTTTCAGATTTAGTCCAGTATTGCTTCCTGCAGGGAGCCTTCTGGGACTTCTCCAGTTAGACTGCAGCTTTTCTTTGGAAATGCCTGCATGTATTGTGTTCTTGCCTAGAACTTGTCATAAGTGTATGCATGAGAATTATCATCTTTCCAACCCAACTGTGAGCAGCTAAAAGCTCCAAATACCTCCTAGCTCCAATCCCAGAGCCAGACACAGGAAGACTGAGAGTTACTCATATGTGTGGATATGTCTATCACAGTACTTGATCAGTTAATGCTCATTGTGTTCTTAAGAGAGAAGTGAACAGTACTAGCAGTGGGAAATCACTGTTGCAAATGCACTCTCTGACAGACATTTGATGTCCCCAGTCCCTTCGTGTGTTGTTTATCAGAAATTCAGGCCTTGTTCCTTTCAGCAAAGCCATCCCTGACATCCCAGGGGGGCTGGGCTAAGTGGTTCTCTGTGTTCCCCCGACACCCTTCTCTGACCTTTGTTGTCCTCTATTTTAATTGTCAGTCATTACTCATGTCCTTCCCCCAACACCACCAGTCTATGTCCTCCTGAAGGCAGCTATTACTCCTCTGCCATAGTGTTGCTAGGTCCTAACAGAGAGCCAATTATTGAATTAGTTCTCAATTTTAATGGAATGAATGAATGAACAGATCAACCAATGAATTTCAGTCCCTGGGTCATGTAGGTCATCTTCTGTGGTCTAGGGAGCATCCTGGCCCCCAGGGTACTCCTTTTTTTCTTGGGACCCCAGTGCCAGGAACCCATGTGGTCCAACCTGAGGGCAACATAGGATCTGAAACATCAGAAGATTATTGGGAATTTGAAAGGCTTACTGCCTACCCCCAAGTCTCCTTCATCCCTCTACCTGGTAATCAATTATCCAGTTAATCTACTAACTAGTTACCCACCCAAGCTTGAAAATCTTCAGTGACTGGCAGCTCCCTACTTCCTAAGACACCTGTGTCATACGGTATTCACGCACAGGTGTCTGTGCAGTTCCCACTGTGGGCCAGGCATTACCTTAGGTTCAGTTTTGACAGTCTGGTGCAGGTCTTCCCTCTAAAGCCACCATAGAGGCCACGCCCAGGAGACAGGTCGAGTGGAAACACCTGGACAGTCCCTTCTGACCCAAGACTCTAGAAACCCCTCACATGCTTCCCAGTGCTGGTTGGTGCTCAGAATCTCTAAAGAGCTCTCAGACAATACAGTTTCCTGGGCCCAGATCAGAGGACTCTGATTCAGAAGGGAGCCCGAGAAATCTGTGTGGTTCCAACAATGCCTTCAGCCATTCTGCTGATCAGCAAGTTTGGGAGCACTAAGATGACTGAAGGATTTGCCAAGATCTGCAGTGGTCTGCCTTCCTCCACAGTGCCCACACCTCCTCCCGTTTCCCCCTGGGCAGGTTTTCCTTCACAACTTTCATTCCTTTTCAGTGAGCCCACCCCTCTCCCAACTCTCAGAGTCTCAGGCCACCCATGAGACCTAGCCTGGTCTTACAATTTAGGGTAGGAGGTGGCATCTCGAAAGCCATTCCAGGGCATTGCGGGTTGCGGATCTGTGAATCGCAGGGGTCCCAGAGGGGGTGCAGCAAAGGGGACCCCGAGGAACATGTTGACAGGCATGAGGCTTCCTTGCACGGTGACTTGCTTCCCCTCGACCCATCCCAGCCTGGTGTTTCTTTGTGGCACTTCATTCACAGGCCCTGAGGGAAATGTGGGGAGAACGAGGACGTTACTGGGAAGAGGCAGGAACTCCATCCAACGTGGAGCTCCCCAAAGATCACACTCTACCCTGCTCATAGGCTAAAAAGCCACAAGTCGCTGGGTTCTCTCTCCATGAATCCACTTCCATTAGAATACTGGAGCCCAGTAACTAGCCATGAATGCTTTCCCGGTTCCCTGGGGACCTCACTTCTCTCCAGCTGTGTGGAATCCCTCCCTTTCTGTGAGACTCAATGACCAAGACTCCACAAAATTGTTTTCTCCAGGCTCCCCAACCTCCATCATTTCCACACCCACCAGCATAATTGCTGTGCACCACCTGTGCACTTCCCAGTTGTTTATTTTTCTGAGAATTAAATACAGATAAACTCCTTTTAAAGTTCAACCTAGAGGAGTCCTTAGCAATCACATCAAGGAACTTGCACTTTGATGAAATAGGGGTATGCTTTTCATACACAGCAAAATAAATACACATCAGTGAAAGTATTAGAAATTCTCATGCAGATGCCCACTGAGTTGGCTCATTTGCTTCCAGGCACATGAAGATGGCACTTGGGGAGACTGGGCATGCGGACAACTAGGTTTCCACATAGAACATGGAACCTTGAGAGCAAAACTGCCCAGCTACTTAACCAGAAGAACCCAGGAGTCTTGGCACTACTGTTCTGATATCATTTCATTCATCAAAGCCCTGTTTCCTCAGCCAGGACTCCATCCATCCCATATCCCTCCCCAGTGCCCAAGGGCAGGACCAGAGCCTTTCATGCTCTTTCTATATCCCAGAAAGAAGTTGTAGTCTGGGTTCTCAGCAGCTCCAGGAAACTGGAACCCCCAAGGTACCACAGGGCTGCCCATGGGCCCTCTAAGACCTCTGAGAAATAACTACACTCCTTCAGTGGAAAATCTTCCCCCATCCCATCTTCCCAGAACACATCTCACCCTTGCTGGCAGCTACAAGGACCCAAATAGCACAGATTAGAGCCTGGCTTGGGCGCACCCAATCCCCACTCATCTGGCTGGCCTGCCTGAACTCCCTGGATATCCACGACTTCCGCTGGCCTCAGAGAGCTTCTGTCAGCGACAAGAAAGAGCTTCCGTTTAGGAGAGAGACAATAGCGGAGCAGGCAGACACAGGATGTACAGCTAGTGAAAGATAGCAGCAGACCAATACTTTCAGAGGAATTGACCAAGCAAGACTTTCCTGTCCTGATTTACATAAGAGGAACCTAATGATTAACTTTTTAAAGATCATCTAGTAGGCTTTGAACTCATTGGATATAGAAAGAACATGCAAGAACAGGTAAGCCAGAGATCTCAAACTCATAGATATTTGTAGGGGCTAGAAAGACGCCTAACCAGTAATGAATAAAGCTGGCCAGGAGAGACAACAGAGGGTGGTAGAGACTGTGGGAAAACAGCACATCTTTGTGCTATTTACTACACTTCTCAGGTCTAGTAAACATTTAGCTGTGACAATGTAAGTAAACTAATGAGATATTTATACTCTTGATTTTTAAAAGTGTCTTCAAAGGTTTACAAAAATCACCATGTGAGCCCAACATGATATTCCTACTGGCTTCAGGTGTGTCATGGGTCAACGCCTCCGATTCTGATCCAGACCCAGGCTGTCCAGTGTAAATATGAGGAGATAGGACCAGGGAGGTGCAATTAGGACTTGTGACCTTTCTGAGACTAGTCTTCAGTATCCTGAGCTCTCATTGCAGGACTCTTTCCATCATAATGTTATGTTCTGAGAAACAGCATGTGCGTCATGGAAGATTCAGGTCAGAATCCAGGAGCATCACCTCCACAGCTGGCTCCATGCCTCAGGATGGAATCAGGAAGGGATTTCTCAAATGCTGGGGACTAAGCCAACAGAATTATCTGGGGCACTTGTTGAAAATGCATCGTTCTGGGCCAGCGCTGTGGCTCACTTGGTTAATCCTCCACCTGCGGTGCCGGCATCCCATATGGGCACTGGGTTCTAGTCTCAGTTGCTCCTCTTCCAGCCCAGCTCTCTGCTATGGCCCAGGAGTGCAGTGGAGGATGGCCCAAGTGCTTGGGCCCTGCACCCGCATGGGAAACCAGGAGGAAGCACCTGGCTCCTGGCTTCAGATTGGTGCAGCGCACCGGCCATAGCGGCCATTTGGAGAGTGAACCAATGGAAGGAAGACCTTTTTCTCTGTCTCTCACTGTCTAACTCTGCCAGTCAAAATTAAAAAAAAAATGCATCATTCTGTCCCACCCCCTTGATATTTGGGGGCTCTGGAATTTGATAACAGCAGTAGTAGTTTTGTGAGCATTTGCCTTATAAGAAAGGCCACAAGCTGATATTATGTACGTTCAAGGTACAGAACTCTGTACAAGTTAGGAAAACTTTTCTCAAAGTCAGAGCAAGGAATGGCCTAATGCACTTTTCTAAAGACAGGTGCTCCATGAACATTTAAGGATTTGAAGTCCTCCAGTATATAATCTATTTTCTCCAACTCTAACTCCTTTCCTGATACACTGCTGAAATGAATATTAGGGACATACAATTTACACAGCGGTTAAGATTCCACTTGTGGGGCTGGCATTGTGCAGTAGCGGGTAAAGCCACTGCCTGAGATGCCAGCATCCCATTTGGGTGCCAGTTCAAGTCCCAGCTGCTCCACTTCCAATCCAGCTCTCTCCTATGGCCTGGGAAAGCAGTAGAAGATGGTCCAAGTCCTTGGGCCCTGCACCTGTGCGGAGACCCAGAATAAGCTCCTGGCTCCTGCCTTTGGATCGACTCAGCTCCATCTGTTGGGGCCATTTGGGGAGTGAACCAGCAGATGGAAAATATCTCTTTCTTTCTTTCTCTCTCTCTCTCTCTCTCTCCCTCTGCCTCTCTCTAACTCTGCCTTTCAAATAAATAAATAAATCTTAAAAAAAAAAAAGATTCACTTGTGATGCCTGCATCCCATATATGAGTCCTTAGGTTCAAGTCTTTCCTCTTCTTCTGATCCAGCTTCCTATTAATGCACACCCTAAGAGGCAACCGGTGGTGGTTCAAGAAGTTGGGTCCTGCCACCCACTTGGAAGACCTGGATTGAGTTGCAGGCCTTGGGGAATGAAACAGAAGATGGATGATCCCTGTGTGTTTGTGCATGTGTGTGTGTGTGTCTTCCTTTTGAATAAATTATAAATAGGTTTATATATTGTATTGTTCCACTTTTTATTACCCTAACTAAAGCAGCTTAGAGGAGCTTCTTAAGAAAGAAAAGGCTTCTTTCAACTTAAAGTTTGGAGGGTACAGCTCAGGATCAGACAGCCCTACAGTCCAGTGTCTGATGCAGTCTGCTCATGGCGGGTGCAGAGGAATGATAACATGATGAGAAAGGTAGTAGAGGGAGAGAGAACCTATATTGAATTTGAATTCAAATAGTCAATGCTTTTGTTAGAATCACCTTTCAAGAGGGTACCCCAATTATCCAAATACTCCCACAGACACTTCTCTCAGATGCCATGATTAGATCGAGTCTCTGCCCTTAATCCATCGGCCCTCAACATAAGATATTAGAGCTTCAACATCAGCATGAGTTTTGGGGAGACAAGTCCTTCCTGCCTTGGCAACTTTGAGGCTTTTTTAACCATCTTCTCCCTCTGGCCCTCTCCAGCTGCCAACACAAAGATTCCCTCTGACCCAAAACTCTGTCCTCCCATCCAATTAGAAATCCTAACAGGCTGGCGCCATGGCTCAATAGGCTAATCCTCCGCCTGCAGCGCCAGCACTCTGGGTTCTAGTCCTGGTCGGGGTGCCAGATTATGCCCAGGTTGCCCCTCTTCCAGGCCAGGTCTCTGCTGTGGCCCAGGAGTGCAGTGGAGGATGGCCCAAGTCCTTGGGCCCTGCACCTGCCTAGGAGACCAGGAGAAGCACCTGGCTCCTGGCTACAGATCAGCGCTGTGTGCCGGCCGCAGCGCCAGCTGCAGCGGCCATTGTGGGGTGAACCAACGGAAAAGGAAGACGTTTCTCTCTGACTCTCTCTCTTACTGTCCACTCTGCCTGTTAGAAAGAAAGAGAGAGAGAGAGAGAGAGAGAGAGAGAGAGAGAGAGAGAGAAAGAAAGAAGAAATCCTAACAGTGCCAGCAATGTGGCACAGCAGGTTATGCTACCGCTTGGACACCAGCATCCCATATTGGAGTGCCAGTTGGAGTCCTGGCTACTCCAGTTCTGATCCAGCTCCCTGCTATTGCACTTATGTACCTGAAAGATACATTGGGAAGACAGTGAAGGATGGTCAAACTGTCTGGGCTCCTGTCACCCATGTGGAAGACTGGATGGAGTTCCTGGCTCCTGGCTTTGGCCTGGACTAACCCTAACTATTGCAGCCATTTGGGGAATGAAACTCGCTTGCTCGCTCGCGCGCTCTCTCTCTCTCTCTCTCTCTCTCTCTCTCTGCCTTTCAAGTAAATAAATAAATCTTTTTAAAAAAATAAATAATCTCAATGTTCTACACTGTTATTCATTCGATAGTTTTTAAAGCATCTCCATTCTGTTTTCATGTCACAATCCCCCCAATTTGGTTGTCTTTCTTCTCTAACTCCTATCCTTTAAAGCCTAATTCAACTGCCACCTCTCCCAAGAACCTTTCCCAGGTTTTTTAACTCCTTGGTGCTTTGCTTTTCCAACCTTTCTTGTTTCTAATTAGTTGTGATCATGACTCTCTTCCTCCTTGAGAGTACTGTGTCTGTATCCAACACAGCTTCTTATGTGCTCCCTGGTGCTCCCCAGAACTCAGCCATTAATGATCATTTCTTTTATCATTCTTTTCTTTAAAATTTTTAAACTTTTATTTAACAAATATAACTTTCCAAAGTACAGCTTATGGGTTACAGTGGCTTCCCCCACCCCCATAACTTCCCTCCTACCCGCAACCCTCCCATTTCGCACTCCCTCTCCCATTCCATTCACATCAAGATTCATTTTCAATTATCCTTATATACAGAAGATCAATTTAGTATATATTAAGTAAAGATTTTATCAGTTTGCACCCACACAGAAACACAAAATATAAAATACTGTTTGAGTACTAGTTATAGCATTAATTCACATTGGACAACACATTAACGACAGAGATCCTACATGGGGAGTAGGTGCACAGTGACTCCTGTTGTTGACTTAACAATTTGACACTCTTGTTTATAGCGTCAGTAATCTACCTAGGCTCTTGCCAAGGCTATGGAAGCCTTTTGAATCCACCAACTCCGATCTTATTTAGACAAGGTCATAGTCAAAGTGGAAGTTCTCTCCTCCCTCCAGAAAAAGGTACCTCCTTCTTTGATGACCTGTTCTTTCCACTGGGATCTCACTTGCAGAGATCTTTCATTTAGGGCTTTATTTATTTATTTATTTATTTATTCGCCATAGTGTCTTGGCTTTCCATGCCTAAAATACTCTCATGGACTCTTCAGCCAGATCCAAATGCTTTAAGGGCTGATTCTGAGGCTAGAGTGCTGTTTAGGACATCTGCCATTCTATGAGTCTGCTGTGTATCCCACTTCCCATGTTGGATCGTTCTCTCCTTTTTAATTCTATCAGTTAGTATTAGCAGACACTAGTCTTGTTTATGTGATCCCTTTGACCCTTAATCCTATCATTATGATCAATTGTGAACTGAAATTGCTCACTTGAACTAGTGAGATGGCATTGGTACATGCCACCTTGATGGGATTGAATTGGAATCCCCTGGCACATTTCTAACTCTACCATTTGGGGCAAGTCCGATTGAGCATGTCCCAAATTGTGCATCTCTTCCCTCTCTTATTCTCACTCTTACATTTAACAGAGATCACTTTTCAGTTAAGTTTAATCACCTAAGAATAATTGTGTGTTAATTAAAGAGTTCAACCAATAGTATTAAGTAAAACAAAAAATACTAAAAGGGATAAAGTATTAAGTTGTTCATCAACATTCAGGACAAGGGCTGATCAAATCACTGTTTCTCATAGTGTCCATTTCACTTCAACAGGTTTCCTTTTTGGTGCTCGGTTAGTTGTCACCGAATCATCAGTTTTCACAACTTGTACCCATTTTTACTACAAATTTGATCATGAATTTACTTGATATTTTTCTTTAAATATAAAAAATTGGAACTGAGAACTGAGTGGAACCACAACAAGACATGGAACACAGTGGTGATGGCTGACCAGGATCAAGGTGGTGCACTGAGTCAACAGGTGAGGGTCAGCATTGATCAAGACAAAAGAACCACAGACTCGCTAGTGTATAATTTACCATCTTCCCAAGAACTCAGTGCAAGGAGAAGTTGCTATGGAGACTGTGACAATGGGAGGACCTCTGCAAGTGGGCCAAGTTTCCTGTACTCATATTATTTGTGTGGTCACATAAACTTCCTCCAACTTATGCAGCCAGACACCATCTTGAAGAGGATAGGTAGAGTGTGGAGCAACTATGAGAGGCTGTGGATTTATTTGAAAAAAGATAATGTTACTTAAAAATTGTTTAAAATATTGTATAGCGGGGCAGGCGATGTGGTACAGCAGGTTAACTCCCTGGCCTGAAGCACCAGCATCCCATATGGGTGCCGGTTCAAGACCTGACTGCTCCACTTCCGATCCAGCTCTTTGCTGTGGCCTGGGAAAGCAGCAGAAGATGGCCCAAGTCCTTGGGCCCCAGCACCCATGGGGGAGACCCGGAAGAAGCTCCTTGCTCCTGGCTTCAGATCGGTGCAGCTCTGGCCATTGCAGTTAATCAGGGAGTGAACCACTGGATGGAAGACCTCTCTCTCTCTCTCTCTCTCTCTCTCTCTCTCTCTCTCTGTATAACTCTTTCAAATAAGTAAATAAATCTAAAAAAAATTGAATAGGACTGAATTTACTAGATTAGGTTAAATTAATTATCTACCATTAACCAGTGGGGCAAGGTATCCTCTCTTTGCTAAAAAGGAAAACTAATAAGTGTTAGATATTTACAAAAGATATGCTGGGGCCAGCACTGTGGTGCAGCGGATTAAAGCCCTGGCCTGAAGAGCCAGCATCCCATATGGGCACCAGTTCTAGTCCCAGCTGCTCCTCTTCTGATCCAGTTCTCTGTTATGGCCTGGGAGAGCAGTAAAGATGGCCCAAGTCCTTGGGCCCCTGAACCCATGTGGGAGACCAGGAAGAAGCTCCTGGATCCTGGATCCTGTCTTCAAATCAGCACAGCTCCAGCAATTTTGGCCATCTGGGGAGTGAACCAGTGGATGGAAGACCTCTCTCTCTGTCTCTACCTCTCTCTGTAACTCTGTCTTTCAAATAAATAAAATAAATCTTTAAAAAAAGTTATGCTGACAATAAACTGAGTCTATCTCTTTTAGGAAATCAGAGTGGAAAGAGCTATGCAGGAAATGGCTTCCTAATTATATGTCTTCTTTGTGTATTTGCTGTTCTGTCTAGGTGTAACCTCTGATTCTGTCAGATAACCCCTAATATATGAGCATAACTCAAAGAGGTCATTAAAGATAGAATTTTTAAAAATTTTGGTGCAAAACTCCGGCCTCAGAATCAACCCTTGGGGCATTCGGATCTGGCTAAAAGGCTCATGAGAGTCTCACAGGCATGGAAAGCCAAGACACTGTGGCAAAAACAACCTGAATGAAAGACCTCGGTGAACAAGATCCCAGCAGAAAGAATGGGCCATCAAAGAAGGAGGCACCTTTCTCTGAAGGGAGGAAGGAACCTCTACTGTGATATGGCCTTGACTAAATAAGTTCAGAGTTGGGGCTTCCATAGCCTTGATGGCTCATGGCAAGAGCCTCAGGTGATTACTGACGTCATAAATAAGAGTGTCAATTGTTAAATCAACAACGCGAGTCACTGTGCACCTGCTCCCCATGTAGGATCTCTGTCCTTAATGTGTTTTACTATGAGAGTTAATGGTAAAACTACTAGTCGAACAGTACTCTCTATCTGTGCAGTTGTATGGGTGCAGTCTGTTGAAATCTCTGCTTAGTATATACTAAGTTGATTTTCTGTATATAAAGATAATTGAAAATGAATCTTGATGAAGAGTGGGATGGGAGAGGGAGGGGAGATGGGATGGCTGCGGGTGGGAGGGAGGTTATGGGGGAAAAAGCCACAACAATGCAAAAGTTGCACTTTGTAAATTTACATTTATTAAATAAAAAAATTTGGGTGCAAAAATTTTTTGAAATCCATTCATAATCTTTTAATAATACAAATTTTTCCTGACTGGTTTAAGGATACTTCATATGGATGGATTTCAAGAAATTTCTCATCAAACTAAACTTATTTCTTAATTCTATTTTACCATGAGCTTTTTTATGTACCATATCATAAGACCTACATTCTGGAAAATATGAATGAATGAATTGCATGATATAGCTTATGTCCTGGTAGGAACTAAGGAAAATATGTAAGGCAACAATGACACTAGCTATCTTTTATGGGCTGTCTTGTAGGCATAAGGTACTAACCTAAACACTATATTCATTACCTAATTTATTTTTATTATAAACACTTTTATTTAGTAAACATAATTTTCCAAAGTACAGTTTATGGATTACAATGGCTTCCCCCACCCCCATAACTTCCCTCCCACTCGCACTCCTCCCATCTCCCGCTCCCTCTCCCATTCCATTCACATCAAGATTCATTTTCAATTATCCTTATATACAGAACATCAATTTAGTATATATTAAGTAAAGAGTTCATCAGTTTGCACCCACACAGAAACACAAAGTGTAAAGTACTGTTTGAGTACTAGTTATAGCATTAATTCACATTGGACAACACATTTACGACAGAGATCCCACATGAGACGTAAGTACACAGTGACTCCTGTTGTTGACTTAACAAATTGACACTCTTGTTTATGGCGTCAGTAATCTCCCTAGGCTCTAGTCATGAGTTTCCATTGCTATGAGTTCGCTGACTTCGATCTTATTTAGACAAGGTCATAATCAAAGTGGAAGTTCTCTCCTCCCTTCAGAGAAAGGTACCTCCTCCTTTGATGTCCCGTTCTTTCTACTGGGATCTCACTCACAGAGATCTTTAATTTAGGTTGTTTGTTTGTTTGTTTGTTTGTTTCCAGAGTGTCTTGGCTTTCCATGTCTAAAATACTCTCATGGGCTCTTCAGCCAGATCCGAATGCCTTAAAAAAAATAAGATTTTCCTACACAAGATAGTTTTACTCCACTCACAGCCCCAGGCCAATGAGGGCATTAGGAGTGGAAATTCGTGCTGTCAGGTTTCAGAATAGCCTGAACCATATATCAACCCTTCCCTGGGAGGAAATAGTTTTCTCACTGAATGAATTGCATGATAGAGCTTATGTCCTGGTAGGAAATGAGGAAAATATATGTGGGAGTGGTTGTTGAGTATAGTGAGTCTGAAAGACAGGGCAAAAGATGAGACTAGTTAGGAGAGAATTTATTAACACAGTAGCACATTCTCATGTAATAAGACTTCTTGTCCTCTTTGACCTCAGAATCAACCCTTCAGGCTTCCTAGTCTGGCTCAAAGGCCTGTGAGAGTATTTCAGGCATGGAAAGTCAAGACTTTGTGGCAAAAAATATCCTATACAAAGGATCTTTGCGAGACCTCAGTGGAATGAAAGGGCCATCAAAGGACGATACACTTTTGTCTGAACTTTGCTTATGGCTGTGTCCAAATACAGATGGAGTCTATGGTCACAAAAGGCTTCCATAGCCTTGGCAGCCCATGGCAAGAGCCTCGGATGATCACTTGTGTCATAAATAAGAGTGTTAATTGTTAAAGGAACAACAGAAGTCACTGTATACTTACTCCCCATGTAGGACCTCCATCCTTTATGAGTTGTACTATGAGAATCGACTGAAAATCTTGTTCTCAAATTGTACTCTATATGTTGTATGTTTGTGTGGGTGTAAACTGTTGAATTCTGTGCTTAACATGGAGTTGGTCCTCTGTATATGAAATCAAACTAAAAATGAACCATAATGAAGAAGGGGATGGGAGAGGGAAAGGGAGGTGGGATGGGAGTTGGGGTGGGAGCATGGATATGGGGGAAAGAACCACTATATTCCTAAAGTTGTACCTATGAAAAATGCACTCATTAAATAAAAATTTTTAAAAAAGGACTTGTTGTCCTGAAAGAACCCAAGTCCACCCAAGTTGACTCGGGCTATCCTGATAGTCAGTAGTGGCTTTTGAAACTCCGGACATGATGATAGCTTCAGCAATGAGACACAGGCGCTATAATTGCCATGGCAGAATACTGAAGAGACAAGAAGGTTCACAGATGTGAGGCTGTTAGAACAAACTTATTTCTTATGGAACCACCATCTGACCTTGTTTTCCAGGAGTGCCCAGCGAGTCTCTTACTAGGACAATAAGGAATTCTTTGAGAAGTACAGTTGTAAAAGTACTTGTTAGGTCAGAATTGACACCAGGCAATTTCAGCATGGAAATGGACTCCCCAGTATCAATATGAATGAATCTGGAATAAGAGAGGTCAGGCAGTGCTACTTCACCATCAGAGATAAAATAGAAATAATGACCTTAGTGGGCAGCAAAGACAGGGCGGCAACCAGGACACCTTGTCCCATCAACAGTTAATAGATAATGGCATTCCTAGAAGTGGGATAGACAAGCAGCCAATATCTGAATGCTGTTTAACTTGCAAACCCAGAAAAGTCAGGGTTGGTGAGAAGTTTCATAAAAAATCACCATCCCAACTAGATCTTTACAGATCCAAATCACTTCTCAAACGTATTGAGCCCATTGATTGAAGGAGGCAGGATCGTCTTAAAAAAGAACTATCGAATTTCAATACAAATATGTAAAAATAAGCACTTTCTCAATTCTCCTGGAAAAAGATTTGTAGTCAGGGGTCCAACTCCTAACAGAAACTTTCAGAAGCATAGTCATTTTTTATCCATAGTATTATATTTCTCCCCTACTGGGACTAGTAATACATGAGATTCTCAAAACGAGGTAGTTCTCTGCCCTAACAGGCACAACCTTACTACAGAATGAACTAGAACTTGTCATTGACCCAGTGAACTCAAAGTTAGCAGGATTTAATTATGGCTCCATTTATTGTCTGGCCCTTGTATTTCCCGTCTCCAACAGGAGAGTCGTGACACACTTTGGATATCTGGATATAAATGTCAACTCAGACTCTGTGTCCAATAGTCCTGGATGTTTCTGCTCAGTAAAAAGTAACCCAAGTAAATATTCATAGGTCTCCTTAGGAAAGAACTGGTAAAACTGTCACTGTGTATAATTGGTATAATTTTGCAGAGCCCTTCTTTCTAAGGATCTGGACAACTTTCCATTCAGTGATTGCCAGATCTGAACATTTGCTCAAATATAGGAACAGAGTAAATATTTGTGGCTTTTCACTGGGGCTAGAAACCTCAGCTTCTGCTGCCCCTCTACTTTGTTTTTTCCTTTATTATGGATGTTAAGCACAACCCATGGTGCAAGGTCTTAAGCAGAACTTGTGGATGGTCTATTTTGCCTCTACTTGTACCATGCTCCATTAATAATTTCCACTATTCTCTAAAGGCCAATCTTCCTTTTCTGATCCCCTGATCTTGGTGATCATTAAAGCAACTAGTCTCCTGGTTTCTCAAGAGTCATTGCCCAGTCTCTATTACTTTCAGGTTCCATCATCTCTGTGGATGTTAATAAAACCAGATCTGTTAATAAAACCAGATCTGTGGTCACTTGTACACGGTCTCTGGCTTGTAGAATAAGGCCACCACTAAACTTCTTAATAATGCTAGTGTCCCCCTCATCAGCAAATTTGTGGTGAGGTCTTCAGCTGCCATTCAGTTGTGTCATCCCTTTGCTGTTGCTGCTAATAGCCTTTCCTGAGGTCTCACCAAGGTTCTCTTAATCTCACATGTAGCCATTTGTTAACAGCTATCTCTAATTACCCTACCCCAGCATGAGATTTAGTATAACCCAGCCTACCCCTATGTTTCTGTAGGCTTTGTAATTCTCATATTTTCCAAATGCTTACAGTATTGCACCTACTACAGCAATCTCCCTCCATTTGGGACATTTTTCCAAGTCACTACAAGCAAAATCATTAGCAGCTGGGTGACCACCTTGTGCCAGGAACTATCTGTGCCCTACCTACAAACTAAGAGGACATTCTCTATCCTGTTAGTCAATAGCTGATCCAATTCCAGAGCCACGTCAGTCCTGACACCATCTATATTGGTTTGGGTCCTCCAAGTAGCAGATATTATGAGAAGATTAAATGAAGATGCAATAGGGGAAATGATTATGGATAGAAAATAGGAAAGGAGCCAGAAAAGGCCAGGGGTGCTGCCAGATCATGACAGAATCTGCCAAGGAAGGAGGACAATAAGATTGGACAAAGGCTACCACGAAGACTAAGAAATTCCCAGCAAATATATCAAGGATTTTGTGAGCCTAGATCAATCACCAAAGGAGTCCTGAGTCTCCCAGAAGTTGATCTACCACTGCATCTCTACCATACTCTGTCTTCAGCCCAGGAAGCAGCCTGTGGGAAGCATGACCTGGGTGTTAAGGTAGTGACAGATTTCAGAGGTAAGAAGTTGATGATCTCAGCCAACTGTTGGAAGCAATAGTTGGAAGTCTGCAAGGTAAATTCTCATGGTTGCTATACTATATCATATTATAAGATACCAAATGAGTTTGCAACCAGAGCTGCCTATTGTGAGCTGAGGATTTTCATATCCAACAATAAAGTCAGACAAGTACATTTGGTACCATGTAGAAAT
Organism: Sylvilagus floridanus; assembly: GCA_949820135.1. NCBI lineage: Eukaryota > Metazoa > Chordata > Mammalia > Lagomorpha > Leporidae > Sylvilagus > Sylvilagus floridanus. Next base: position 55,375,688 of record OX463232.1, read on the forward strand.
TGTGACTAAGTAGTTCTAGGTAGCACAAATAAGTTACATGCATGTGGCTGCCCTAAGTCAACTACTGCTATTATACCAATGCTTCCCCTCAATTACATACATCTACTTCCTCCTGGCAAATTCACTATAATTGAGCAAGAAAACAGGGCTTTTTCACATATGGGCTGCCTTAAAAGATGGTCTATGATTCAGCTGTTACACAACAGCCATGCTCAGGGATGGTCCAAAAGGACGGTAGTAAGTAGTAAATCTTCGGGTGTCTAGTTTCAAGAGATACACTTGGTTTCCCATTTCGAAAGGGAACAAAAGTGACCTGAGGTAAAGATATGCATGACTTCTGGAGAGTGGTGAATGCTTGGGTGGCTGCTCAGGGACCTGGAAAGAGACAGATTGGAAAAAATCAATGACAAGGAAGTTTGAGGGAAAATCATGCAGATCCATCTATGAGAATAGATCAAACTGTACAGATCTTTGTGTCTCACATTAATGCCACCACTGAGCATTCACTTCAGACAAGGGATTCTATAAACAAATGGAAAAAACCCATCCGAGACATATTAGTCAGTTTCTCTCTTCAGCCCTGCGGTACTTGCACAATGAGGCCATAAACAAAGAGCTTTGGTGGTAGACAAAACTACATGGGGTCTGATTCACCAGGGCTGATCTAGATAATGCTGCTGCTGAATGCCCAAGATTAAGCAGCAGAGACTAATATGAACACTCAGTATGTTCAACATGACAATATCCTTAACTGTGGTATCAAAATATATTTGAAACAAGTTGATTTTGCCAATCTCTTGCTACTCTGTCATGAAGGACAGTGACTCATCCTTACTAGAACTGACGTCTACTCATGACGTGATTACAGGTTTACATTTCCTTCTAGCGGTGCCTGTCCCAGCACCACTGTCTGAGAGCTCTTGGCTAGTTTGCTCACTTGCAATATTACCTCAGCAAAAGGGACACATTTCTCAAATGCCTGCAACAACTTGTGCAGGGCTAGCCTGAATCCAGGAGCAAGAAGTCAATGTGGATCTCCCACATGGGTGGTAGGGACCCGATTATTTGAGCCATCACCTGCTTTGTACCAGGATGCACACTGACCAGAAGTTAGAATTAGAAATGGAGACAGGACTTGAATCCAGGTGTTTCAATATGAGATGTGGGCATCCCAAACAGTGTCTTAATGATTGTGCCAACTGCAGGCCCCTGTTTATGGAATTTAAGGAAGCAAATGTGGAAGAGGATGCTGAGCAAGCATGTAAAGATCAATTAATGACAATCTTAAAGAAACTCTTTCAGAGAATAAAAGAGGAAGGAATAATTTCCATCTGCTTTAATGAGCCCTGCATAATCTTTATTCCAAAACCCACAAGGGATCTTATGATAAAATAAAAAATTAAATATTAAACACTAATAACTTATGGTAAAATAATTTTATGAATAAATTCTTTAAATTATTAGTTATTCAAATCTAGGAGCAGCGCACCGGCTGCAACACACCGGCTGTAGTGGCCACTTGGGGGGTGAACCAACGGAAAAAGGGAGACCTTTCTCTCTGTCTCTCTCTCACTGTCTAACTCTGCCTTTCAAATAAAATAAAATAAAATAAAAATGCCTACTCAAGTTTTTTGTCTGTTATAACTTGGATTGTTTGTTTTTTATTATTTTGGAATGGGAATTCTTATATAATCCCAGATCTGATTTCTTTTAAATATTTGTGTTAAGATTTATTTTATTTACTTGAAAGCAGGGTTAGAGTTAGAAAAAGGGAGAGAGGTCTTCTATCTTCTGGTTCACTCCCCAAATGGCCTCAATGGCCAGGGTTGGGTAAGGCCAAAGCCAGGAGCCTGGAACTCCATCCAAATCTTCCACATGGGTGGCAGGGGCCCACAGACTTGGGCCTTCCTCTGCTGCCTTTCCAGATATGCTGGAGAGGAGCTAGATTGGAAGTGGAGCAGCTGGGACTTGAGCTGCACTCATATAGGTTGTTGGCATCATAAGAGGCAGATTAACCCATAGTGCCACAATGCTGGACCCCCACCTCTCCCACCTATGATTTCTTTGTCAGATATGTGCATTGTGAATGTTTTTTTCCCAATATTTGACTTGTGTTTTCATTTTCTTAATGGTGTCTATTGGTGAGTATAACTTTTTTAATTTTTTTTTTTGTTTTGAAAAAACAGTTTATTGAGGTTGCCATACAATCTGCCCACTCAGGGAGTACAATTCCATGGCTTTCAGCCTATTCACAGATCAGTGCGAGCACCACCACAATCAATTGTGGAACATTTTCGTTATCCGAAATGGATTTCCTTTTAACGAATCCTGGTGACAAAGTCCCTGGCTCTGTTCGTCTAAAACCATCTTGTAAGATATTTTTGCAACCTATCTCAGAAATGTTTGCTTATCCAACCATCAAGAAAATATTCTCCTGTTTTCTTCTAGAAAACTTATAGCTTAGTTTTCACACTTAGGTCTATGATTCATCTTAAATTAATTTTTGGAGATGCTGAGACATGGATCAAAATATCCTTATAATGAGTCTTAGTAGCTGATAATATAAATCCCCCAACAATTTTTAAGGTCCTTTGATTTTCCATATAAACTTTAAAGTAAACTTTTCAGTTTCTATCAAAAAAAAAAAACAAAATTCTGCTGACATTTTCATTGGATTGGATTTACTCTATAGATTAACTTATGAGAACTGGCATTTTAAAATAATATTTAATTATTTAATCCATGACCATATTTACCTCTGAACTTATTAAGTTCTTTTTTAGTTTCTCTTAGCAATGTTTTGTAGTTTTAAGTTAGAAGACTTTTAAATTTCACTAAACACATTTCTGAATATTTGTTATTTTTTATGCTATTTAATTCAACATTTTAAAATTTTCATCTTTGGATTCTTTATCAATAGAAAAAATAACTGACTTTTTAAAATTGAAAATAAACATATTCTCATAAACATAGTAACAGACTGTTTTTGTAGCCAAGATAACAAGTAGCCATCTGAACTGGTTTTTAAATTTGTTCAACTGATCAGTGACAACCTGCTTCAGTGACAATATACTCTTGCAGATCAACAAGTCATTGTTAGCCCTTTATTTCTGCAAATCCACCAGTTAGGGAAAAACCAATTCAACAAAATGCACCTCTGAGTGCCAACCAATCTACAAGTCTCACCAGTGTAACCATTCTTTACAGATGGCATCAAACCACTTATATTATCTTAAAAATCCCTGAACTCCATTGTATAATTTCTGTTGTAATCTTTTTTCTTTGAGCCATGGATAATTTGGAAGTGTGTTGCTTAATGTTCAAATGTTTGGACCAATTTCTCTTTCTGTTGTCATTTTCTGCATTGTAATTGGAGAATATCATCTGCATGATTTTAATACTTTACAATCTATATTAAAACTTGCTTTAGGACCTAGCATATAGTCTGTGCTGATAAAGATCTCATGTGCACTTGAAAAGAACATGTGATCTGCACTTGTTAATGTGATGTTCTATGTATTTCAGTTAGACCAGTTTGACCAATGCTTTTCAAATCCATATCCTTACTGAAAATCTTTAACTGATATTTGGCTAGTGGTTAAGATGCCCGTTAGGAGACTTGTGTCCCAGAGTGCCTAGGTTTAATGCCCGCCTCTGGCACTTGTCTCCCAACTTCCTGCTAATGCAGACCCTGGGAGGCAGCCGTGGTGGCTTAAGTAATTGAGCTCCTGCTGCCCACGTGGAAGATCTGGATCCTGTTCTTACTTAGGTCTCAGCCTGGGCGGGGCCATTGTGGGCATTTTGGGAGTGAACCAGTAAACTGATCTCTCTCTCTCCCTCTCTCCCTCTCTCTCTCTCTCTCTCTCTCGCTCTTGCTCTTTTTCTCCCCTTCTTTCCCTCTGCTTCTCAAATAAATACAATAAAACATTTAAAAATTCGTATCTCTACTGATTTTTTTGCTGCTTATTTGGTAAATTGTGGGCAGATAGGTTAACATTTCTATATGGGATTACAATGTTCTTTATTTCCCCTTTTCGTTCAGGTTTCATGTATTTTGAGGCTGTGTTATTCGATACTGTGTGTACACACACATGTACACACACATTTTCAAGTTAATCAGTTATTTATCGCTGCTACTATGTTTTTATACACAGTACAAGAAACTTAAAAAATCCACAATTTCCTTTATCTTCTATTTCTGCGCTGCTTAGAGCCTCATGATAGTTTGTATTACATGTGATTTGTGGTTTTCCTTCAGCCCAAAGAATATTTTGTAAGTTGATAGTAATAGTCCCACTTCCATTCATGAATTTAGTAATTTGAGTTGTCTTTCTTTTTGTTTTGGATGATCTAGAAAAAGATTTGTTCAATTTTTTCAAGGAATAGCTTTTGGGTCTTTAATTTTCTTTATTGTTTTTCTATTCTCAGCCTTGATTATCAAATCTTTATCATTTCTTTACTTTTGTTTGCTTTAGATTTATTTGCTCTTCTTTTCTTAGCTTCATAATATAGAATATTATGTTAATGATTTGGGATTTTTTAAAAAATAAAGTATTTTAATTGACACATATTCATTTATTTGTATACTATATTCATACATATTTATGGGTTGTGACACAATAATATGATGCCTGTATACCCTGGATAGACCAAATCAGGATTGCTAATATTTCCTTCTCCTCAAACATCTATAATTTCTATGTGTTGGGATATTCTTTTTAAATACAGGTATTTACAAATATAAATATCCTTGATCACTGCTTTCATTATATCCCGTAAGTTGTGGAATGTGCCTTTTATTCAGCCAGCTTTTATATCTTGAACTTTCGCAAAGAAGTTGAGTCAACCAACCTCCAATAGAAATTATCCAAAAAGCAATTGTACTTATATTAAAGACATACATTTTTTACTGTCATGATTCCCTAAAAACACAATATAGCAACTATCTTCATGGCATTTACTTTGTACCAGGTGTTATAAATAATATATAGATGATTGAGAGTATATAATAGGATGTACATAGTTATTTGCAAAAACTATACCATTAAGATTTTTATTTATTTGAGAGAGAGAGAGAGAGAGCACTCCCATCTACTTGTTCACTTTTCAAATAACTGGGGCTGGACTAAGGCTCTGAAGTGGGAGTTGTGAACTCAATTCACATCTTGTAATTTGCAGGAATCCAATCACTTCAGCCAGCATCACTTCCTGCTAAGGGTCTGCATTAGTAGGAAGCTGAAGTTAGAAATGGAAGCAGATATGGAATCCATAATCTGATATGGGATGGAGGATCTTAGTTACTATGCTAAATGCCCTCTCCTACTGTGCCATTTTATTTTTTTTCTAACTTCTCTTTCAAATACATTTTATTTTAAATTGACACATGGTAATTGTACATATTTATGGGGTACAGTTGACATTGCTATGCATGTTTACATTGTGTAATGATCTGATCAGGGTAATTGCATATCTAACACCTCAAACATTGATTGTTTCTTGTGTTGGGGATCCAACTTCTTTTTTTTTCTTTTTTTTTATTTAGTAAATATAAATTTCCAAAGTAGAGTTTATGGATTACATTGCCCCCCCCCAATAATTTCCCTCCCACTCGCACCCCTCCTATCTCCCGCTCCCTCTCCCATTCCATTCACATCAAGATTCATTTTCAATTATCTTTATATACAGAAGAATGATTTAGTATATATTAAGTAAAGAGTTCATCAGTTTGCACCCACACAGAAACACAAAGTGTAAAGTACTGTTTGAGTACTAGTTATAGCATTAATTCACATTGGACAACACGTTTACGACAGAGATCCCACATGAGATGTAAGTACACAGTGACTCCTGTTGTTGACTTAACAAATTGACAATCTTGTTTATGGTGTCAGTAATCTCCCTAGGCTCTAGTCATGAGTTGACAAGGCTATAGAAGCCTTTTGAGTTCGCTGACTTTGATCTTATTCCAACAGAGTCATAGTCAAAATGGAAGTTCTCTCCTCCCTTCAGAGAAAGGTACCTCCTTCTTTGATAGCCCATTCTTTCTACTGGGATCTCACTTGCAGAGATCTTTCATTTAGGTCTTCTTCTTTTTCTTTCCCAGAGTGTCTTGGCTTTCCATGCCTCAAATACTCTCATGGGCTCTTCAGCCAGATCCAAATGCCTTAAGGGCTGATTCTGAGGCTAGAGTGCTGTTTAGGATATCTGCCATTTGATTCTATCAGTTAGTATTAGCAGACACCAGTCTTGTTTGTGTGATCCCTTTGACTCTTAGACCTATCAGTGTGATCAACTGTGAACTGAAGATGATCACTTGGACTAGTGAGATGGCATTGGTACATGCCACCTTGATGGGATTGTATTAGAATCCCCTGTACTGTGCCATTTTATATAAGGAACTCAAGCATCTGTGGATTTATTTCTAGGTTCCAGGATCAAATATCCTGTGAATATTTAAAGATGACTATATATATATATATATATATATATATATATATTAAGTCTGATTGGGTTATACTTTTTTGAAGTTTTAAATTTTTTGTCAATATGTTCTATCCATTATTGCAAGTGGGTTTTTGAAGTCTCCAATTATTTTCAGAGAATTATTTCTCCCTTTGACTCTATGCATTTATGATTCAAATACTTAGGGACTGTTTTAAGATGCATACAAAACAAATACATATGTTTTGGCGGATTCATTTACTCTTTTATCATTCTACATGTCATTCTGTCTCTTGCACAAACTTTTGTATGAATGCCTGTCTGTCTGGTGGTAAGATAGCCACTACAGCTCTGTTTTGCTTACTATTGCATTTAATATCTTCTTCCATCCTTTTACTTTCAACATATTTTGTCTGTAGTTACAAAGTGAGTCTTTTGTATACAGCAGGTAGTTGGGTCATATATTTTTATTCTTTTGGTCAATTGCTGCCTTTTAATTAGAAAGTTTAATCATTTTACATTTAATGAAGTATCTTTTTAGTTCATTATCTTTTTTATTCAATTCTTCAAATATGTCATCCCACTACCTTCTGACATTATGGTTTCTGATATGAAATCAACAATTAATCTCATTGAAATTAGCTTATTGTGATGTTTTGGTTGCTTTCAAATTTATTTCAACATCTGAGTCCTTAAACAGTTTGATGATAATATGTTTTATTGTGAATTTTTTTGAGTTTATGCTTCTTGGGTTTGTTGAGTTTCTTCGATGTATAGATTCATGTGTTTTTTTAAAATTAAATTTAGGCTATTTTCAGACACTGTTTCTTTTCTTCTTTATTTATCTTTCTCTCTATTCTGTACTGCTAAGATTCCTATTGTGTGTATGTTGTCATCCTTGTTGGTGTCTCACAAGACTTAGGCTTTCTTCATTTTCCTTTCAATTCTTCTGATTGAGTCATCTCAATTGACCTAACTTCAAGTTCACATATTCTTCTAAAAATCTCACAAGAAAAAATTTAGTTTCAGCGATTATACTAAGTCCTGAATTTCCTTTTGATTACTTTTAAAAATTACTTTCTCTTTGCTGATATTACACTCATGATGAGAAACAGTTCTCATGGTTTTCTTCAGTTCATTGCACTTAGTTTATTTATAGCTCTTGAGGCATGTTTAAAAATGGCTATTTAAAGTCTTTGTTGAGAAAATGTAATGTCTAGACTTCCTCAGTTTTTATTAATCGCCGCCCACCTGTGTGTAGAACATACTTTCTTATTTGTTTATGTGCTCCACAATTTGTTTTTGCTGAAAAAAATAGATATTTAAATTGTGGCATTTCTGGAAATTGTATTCACCATCCACCCTAGGGGTTGCTGTTGCTCCTTATAGTTGATTTTGTTTAGTGACTCTCATAAACTAATTTTATAAAATTTCTGTTCTTTGTCACGTGTGAGCACTGACCTCTTTGTTATCTCAGTGGTTAGCTAGTAAATTGACAAATATTTCTTTACTTTCCTGAAACAACAACAATAGCGGCAACAACAAACATCTATCAGTATTTTCAATGTGCTTTGTGTATGTGCTACGGCATTCCTTCAACACTCAGATGGAAATTTACAACTCTGTCTTAGCCTTTACTTTCTGCTTGAGCAGAGCCTGAAGTTCAGTTAATGTGGAAGCTTAGGTATTTTATGAATATTTTCTGAGTGTGTTCCCTATGAGATACCAAGGACCATAATGGAGCATCCAAAGCCCTTGTCCTTCAAATTATCTCATGCCCCTCTCAGGTTTTTAGTATATCTATTGTTTGCCTCAGTTTATCCCTTGCCCCAGCTGGTGGTATCTTGAAATTGTTTGTTGTTATTTGTTTGTTTAAACAAAATCCCTCTGGTTACTCTGCTCACCACCTTGGGAGAATTGTAAACTGGGCTAAACAAAAGGAAGTCTTTTGAGCTAATCCTCAGTGAGCCACCAGAGAGGCAATAATGGATAATTACAAATCTTTGACAGTGAAATCCATTTTACTATTTCTGGCACAAAGAACCTATACTGCCACCTTCAAGACTACAATGGAACTAGCAATTAGGGGTACTGCCCAAAATGCCACAAGATTTTTCTACCAAGAGTCAGCCATCTTTTTCTAGATTAAATGTTCATCTGATTATTGTAATGTTCTCCATTTGCATTAATTTTGTTGAAAAAGACAGGATTCCAGGTTTTCAGAAGTTGATTACGAGATGTGGAGGAGTAAGGTTTTTCCATGGGCTGATAATTTCCATCAGTTCTTTAGTCAATACTTCTTCAAATAGTTCTTCACTTTCACTCATTTTCTTGTCTCCTATGGATTCTAATTATACCTATGTTAGACCATTATGTATTATAATTTAGGTAACTGATGTTTTATTTTTCTTCATTTTTTCATGCTGTGCTTTAGATTAGATACTTGCTATTACCCTGTTTTTAAATACATTAATCTCTGCTTTGGCTTTGTCTAGTCTAATGTAAAATCCATTCAATTAATTCCTTATCACATGTTGTATTTTTCAGCTTTAGGATTTTAATTTGGTTTCATGTAGGACTTTCTTTCCTCTGCTTAAATTCTCCGTCTTTGCATTCATTTTGTTTATTTCCTTTCCAAATTATTTGATGTACTTATTCAAGTCATTTTAAAGTTCTTGTCTGTTAGTACCAACATTTTTGTCATTTATGGTAATTACTCAGATTGAACTTATTTTTCTTTTGCTTATGGGTCACCTTTTCTTGTTTCTTCATGATATTATTTATGTTTTATGCCAGATCAATTTAACCAGAAGTTGAACTGAGTCAAGGTTGGGCCTTTGTTTATGGTTGACCTCTAGTTTCATATACCTTGGAGATGAAATGAAATCCCTCCCCTCTGTAGGGCTCTCAATGTAAGTACTGTGAATATGCACGGTTTCTCTCTGTTTTCTAACCTTCCCTGAAGTCTCTCAGTGCCACTGCTTTCTCTGCTAAATCCCTATGGAGGAGAGCAGGCAGGGAGCAGAAGCCTGTATTTGGCACTTTTCCAGATTTCAATCTGCCAAACCAGACCACATTTGATATGGAAGGTTAAATGGTTTGTCCTTGTCCCTGAAACTCTCACCTACCTAGTGCTGGGCTCACTAAACTATGTTTTTATGACCCTAACTTTGTAAATTCTCCCCAGAGATGTAACTGCACTCAGCTATATTCATTTATACTCATTTAGGTTCAGTCTGATCCCCTGTGGTACTTAGTTCAATTAAGTTTCTGTGTGTCCATAATTTTTGATGGCTTTAAGGGAAAAATATAATTTGCAAAACTTTATCCACTTTTTTTTAATGTTACAGAAAGATTTATAACAAGCTTCTGTGACCTAATTGCAAGCCAAATATCACGACTGCTGTTTTAAGCAGTTTCTTTTTATGTTAAGCAAGAGCATTTTCTAATGTGGTAAAACCACATTGATTTTCAAACATTAAACCAGCCTTGCACACCAGGAATAAACCTCAGTGGTTTATTCAAATGAGGAGCCAGGTGCTTCTCCTGGTCTCCCATGGGGTGCAGGGCCCAAGGACCTGGGCCATCCTCCACTGCACTCCCGGGCCACAGCAGAGAGCTGGACTGGAAGAGGGGCAACCGGAACTAGTACCCAGCACCCCAACCAGGACTAGAACCAGGGGTGCCGGCGCCACAGGCAGAGAGGATTAGCCTAGTGAGCCACAGCGCCGGCTGAGTAGGCATTTTTACAAAAGAAGTTATACAAACAGCTAAAAAGCACACTAAGGGTGCTATGAGTAATCAGAATAATGTGATTAAACCACCCACCAAAAGAGTTAGAAATATTTTTTTAAAAATTGACTAAATCCAGTATTGGCAATGATATAGAGTCACACCACTGGTAGGAGTTAAAATGGTTAAAACTCTTTGTAACATTGTTTGACAGTCTCTAATAAAGTTAAACATTCACCTACCCCATTACTGAACAATTCTACTCTTAGGCAAATAACCAGGAGAAATAACCACATAGATCCACAAAATGACTTGCACAGGAAAGTCCATAGCAGTTTTATTAATAACAGTCCTAAACTGGATTCATACGAATGTTCCTAAAGAATGGATAAGTAAATTGTGGTACATTTACACAGTTGAATACCAGTCACCGTAAAATAATGATGAAAACATCAGTAATATGGTTGACTCTCAGAGATAGAGTCTTGATTGAAAAAAAAAATAGTCTAAGGTGATAGAAGTCAGAATAGTGGCTACATCTGGGGAGAACATGGCACAGGAAACTTAGGGGAGTTATGCAAATGCTTCGTGTTGTGTGATCACATGGGTCTAAACATATATAAAGATGTATGAAGGTGGGTGTGGCCAGAGAGCTCTGTTCAGTTCTTCAGGGTTAAGGGTGTGCCTAAGGTGATACACCCAGGTTTGATGTGGTAAATCTCTATCCTTCTCTCTCTCTCTCTCTTTAATCAGAAGGGAAGTAATTCCGCTCAGCTGAGCATTTCTCGATGGCGATCAGTGCCTGAGCGCTAGCCCCAGTGGGTATAATATTTGTCTGCTCTGTCCCAAGGACCACACAAAGGATCTGTGCAGTCCTCAATGTAAGCTCAGATTCCCCTGCAGTATCTCTCACCAGGTAGCCAGGGCCATCCGAGTTTGTGGCATCTCCCATGGAGACTACTCAAGTCTCAGCCACATGGTGAGTTCTCCCACACACTCTCAATTGTTTTTTCTTCCCCACAGTCCCAGTTCATAAGCTCCACACATTCAATAGGTCTTAGTCTCCTGTTATTACTCCCCACCAGAGTCAGGTTTTTCTGTTTGGCTGGTTGCCGGGCGCGGCCCCGAGCTGGTGCAGCTATTACGTATGTCCAAAATGACGACTGCTCTGTTGGCTCATAGGCTTTTGTAAGGTGGTTGTACCTTTCTCTGAAGGGAGGAGAGAACTTCCACTTTGATTATGGCCTTGTCTAAATAAGGTCAGAGTTTGTGAACTCAAAAGGCTTTCATAGCCTTGACAGCTCATGACAAGAGCCTCGGGTGATTACTGACATCAGAAATAAGAATGTCAATTGTTAAATCAACATCAGGAGTCACTGTACACTTGCTCCCCATGTAGAACTTTGTCCTTAATATGCTGCACTATGCAAATTAATGGTAAAACTACTACTCAGTACTTTATACTTTGTGTATCTGTGTGGGTGCAAACTTGAAATCTTAGTATATACCAAGTTGATCTTCTGTATATAAATATAATTGAAAATGAATCTTGATGAAGAATGGGATGGGAGAGGGAGTGGGAGATGGGATGGTTGCGGGTGGAAGGAAGGTTATGGGAGGAAAAGTCGCTATAATCTAAAAGGTGTACTTTCGAAATTTGTATTTATTAAATAAAAGTTTTTTAAAAAGATGTATGAAGTTAAAAATGATGTATGAACTCAAGCTTTGTTTGTTTCACTCTAGGTAAATATATTCCAACAACTCCTGGAAGATAAATAGGGTCCCATTTCTAAGGTTTTTCACTGGAACCAATACATCGAGGGTTTTGAACAGCAGAGCCATTTCTGGGCTCATTCACTGTGTCAAGCTTAGGTCACAATTGCTCCAGCTTATATTCTGATATTCAATCTAGACACAAAAAAAAATTGCTGACATCTGCCCCCTCTGGATGTATTCCAAATGCCAACTATTTGGTTTGGTCACCTCTTCATCACTCATAGCCAGTGGTCAAAATCCCAGCTCAGGTCACATCCCTGAAATCACACTGGACCATTCCACAACACTGCCAGCAGCACAGACTCATTCATCACCCTAGATGAAACCTCAAATATTCACAATGAAAAAAAAATCAAGAAGAGGCTTGCCAAAAGGAACGGTAGTGCTGCACAGATTGCACACAGGAAGTGTGTGAGAATCCCAGTTCACAAACTCGGGAGCACCATAAACATAGCCTTACTTTTCTCTAACTCAATTTCTACATAAGTACCCTTCAACACTCTGTAGAGTTGAATTCCCTGCCACTAAAGCCTGTTTTCAGACTCAGCCTGTGGCTCCAACCATACTTACTGTTCCATTTCTAGCCTTGAGTTCCAGCAGAGATTATTCTCAATGCTCCTACTGTGTGCTGTCTGTCATTGCAACAGATTTGGAGCAGAGATCAAGGAATAAATGGAATCCTGGCAAATACTGACAACAGAAATCACAAACTTACTAACTTTGGGGAACTTGAGTCTTCTCCATTTTATGTAAGACTCTTTTGAACCTCAGAAGTTCAAAACTGATTCCTGTTTTTGCTGTCTTATGCTATGCTATTCTTCTATGAGTAATTAATGTAAAATGGCCAAGCTAATTTAATGGAGAAAGGGTCAAGGGGATACAAAGAATGCAGGAAAATTAATATAATCTTCTGTATCTGTGGAGGATTGGTTGCAGAACCCCTGTGGATACCAAAATCCAGGAATACTTATGTCCCTTATATGAAGCCACCAAGTATTTGCATTTAACCTATGTACATCTTTGGTATACTTTATCTATCCTTTTATTTAACGGTGGCAGAGGGGAGGAAAGGAGGGAGGGAGAGAGAGAGAGAGAGAAAACTTCCATCTTCTAATTCACTCCCTAAATGATTGTAACAGCTGGGGTTGGGCCAAACAGAAGCCAGGAGCCAGAAGCTCTGTATGGGTTGCCCACTTGGGTGAGAGTACTTGAACCATCTTCTGTTGCTTCCCAGGCACATTATCACAGAGCTGGATCTGAAGCAGAGTAGACAGGACTTGAACTGGCACTTCCATATGGGATGCCAGCATCCCAAGCAGTGGCTTAACCCATTATGCCACAATGTCCATCCCCTCTCTGTATACTTTAAATCATCTCCAGATGACTTAGAATATTTAATACAATGTAAATTCTATGTAAATATGTATTATGCTGTATTTTTGACAATAATGATGATGAAAAATCTGTACACATTCAGTACAAATGCGTTTTTAATTTTTAAAATATTTTGATAGGCAGTTGGTTGAATACATGGACATAGAATGCTTTTAGATTTGGAGAGCTGACTATGTACCAAAATATTATCCTTCTATCCATTCTTGGAGAGTATTTGAACCTCCCATCAACTTCACTGAATAATTAATAGATATAAGATTATGGACAAGAGGATGGGAGAGATTCAGAGGAAACTAAGGCATAAAGTTTGCCAGAGATAGCTTACCAAGTAAGGGATTTAACATGTAAATTCAGGTAACTCTAATAGAAGGTAGACCATATTTTAAGTACAACTTAGATTTGTACTTAAAAAATTTTTTTAAAGTGCTTTTTCACTCTCTCTCTCTCTCTCTCTCTCTCTTTCTCTTCATTGTCAAGTAAACTGAAAATTTAAGAAAAAAATTTTTTAAAGGTTTGTAAAAGGAAAAAGTCAGAAAAATCCAAAGCTAAAAGCTGGAGCTAAGTTTTCTCACCAAAAATGAGAGTCCTGGAGCCTAATTGAGCATCATAAACAATAAATGATACTATGTTCTCATACTGAGTTTTGAGCAGTTACATTACTCACTCCTTTCCTCTCAATGGTAGTAAAGGGAGTCAATCTCTCAAAGTCCAACTCCTTTCATCAGCAAGAAATTAATTATTTATGAATTATCATGCTAATATTATACCACCATTATGTAATATCTACTGCTTCTGTCATTATTATCATGGATTCCATTGTGCTTAGTGCTTTACATATAGTACATTATTTAACTTTTATGCAACTGTTGAAGTGGGTATTATTCCCATTTAATAAATGAGAGAATTAAGGCTTAGGAGAACTAAGTACTTAGTTCCTCATCTTGCAAGCCTTGGCTTTTACCCACTACCCTATACTGAAAATGTGTCTTTGGAGGCAACAGGTATAGCTGTATAGACTCCAAGGGAATCACAACCAGGACAAGGCTAGAGGTGGCCGAAGCCAGCCTTGTCATCACATGGATGGGGACACTGAGAGTTAGAGGAGTGGGGTTGGGACCAGCACCCAGGTGGTGCTCTTCTCTATACAGGTGGTAGACATTTCTCACTTTCTTCCACTAGGGCACCCACCTTGCAGCCTGCCAGGAACTGTATACTGGGTAACATTGACTGCTTCAATTAATCCTCATGACAACCCTGCAGAGTAGTGTTTATCCTCATTTTAAATACGACAAATATGTGGTTTATAGTAAGTATCAGACTGCCCAAGGTCCTAGATGCTAAATGGTACAGTCACCATTTAAAAGCAGAACTCTTATTACAAAGCCTGCTTTCAACTCCCATTTCACCTGTTACGGAGTAGTGCTTTTCCAAGAGAATGCAATCACAAAGCTGGATTTTCTGCCAGCTGGGGACCAAAGGAGCATTCTTATACCCTTAGTTCCCTCATGCCCCACCTCTGGGCCTGCTTGCTCCTATGGGAAGAACTCTCACTCCAGCCTTCTCCAGAGGACTGCTAAGTGCTCAACCTGCCTGAAGCCTAAACCAAGAGCACCAAACATGGGGTAGAACAGCACTGAACAGCTGCTGTCCTGCTGGGGAACCATTTCTGCTATCTTCTTGAGAAACAAAGCATTTGGCAGGGGTGTGGAGAAAACAGCAGGAAGCTGGATACAGGATGAGTGATGTGCATTAATCTCACCAGAAAGCCAAGATGCTTCCAGGACTAGGGGGTGGAAGTTCTTGGAAAAGGGGAAGAAATGGTCCAAAGGCCTGCTAAGTGGCTCAGAGTCCTGGAAGGGGACCATGACAAAGGTTTGACTTGCCCTTCTTAAGTGATACTTGGCCTGTCTTTTTGGTCTACATCAAAACCAATCAGCCCTATGGAAGCCTGCCTTGGATCAGAGAGGGCCAATCAAGTACCTGGACATGGAGACACCAGGATCCCATAATGTTCCTGATTCCTGATCAAAGGACCCTCAGTGAACATTTCCTCCAGGCCTTTCAACGTACAGCAGAGAGACTAAGATCCAAGAGGGAACAAATATTTTGTGCATTTTGTTTTTGCTTAACAGTTACTTATAGTGGACACACGTCATCCAACTTTACAAATGAGTCATTCACAGCAACATCATGTATTTTTAAGAGTCAAAACCTGGAACCAAATCAAATGTCTTAGGGGAACAAATAAATTGCGATCTATCCATGCAATGTATCCTGTTAGAAGATGTCATGAAATGAGTGAATCTTCCAGACAATGCCAAACTACAAACACCAGACCCAAAAGTGTATATACTGTATAAGTTCCATAACGTAAAATTCAAAAACAGTCCAGATGATCTCTGGCAGTGGAAGTTGGAGTAGTGGTCGCCTGGTGGGATGGATAATGACTGTGAGGCTTCTGGGGTGCTGAGAATGCTCTAAGTTTTCATTTCTGCAGTGTGATGACAAAGGACGTGTGTACTTTTCAACATGTATATTGGTGTTACATTTAAATGAAAAAAATAACAGCAAATTGGACATTCCATGAACTTATTAAGATCAGCAGGAGTTACAGGAAATGGGAACAGAAGGTAACATGAGTGGATAGACCTATGACACAGAGGTTTGAGTGTTTTTTTATTTTTTTCATACTTACTTCAGTATTATATCAAAATTTGCTTACAATGAGCATGTACTATTTTTAGAATCAGAAAAAAAAGCTATTTATTTTTATTTGAGGGAGACATAATTGAAGTAAATCCAAGCAAACAACTTTGCCCAGTTTGGTGGCATAAGACAGACAGGTGCCCTTTAGAAAGCTATTGGACTTGATGGCTTCCCTGGAGTGGAGAGGCTCCCTGGAGGAGGTTTCCAGATGAGAATGGCTACAAAAAGCAGCTTGCACTGCTGTGCTTCCTTGCAAGCTGGGAGCTGGGAACACTGAAGAAGCTGCTGAATTTCCCCCATTGAAAAAAATCCATAGGGACATTTTGAGCTGAGAAACTTCAGAGATCTGAACCCATATGTTTTTGAACCATGTCTCCTAAAGCTCTGGTTTGTCAGTAGACCCTCAGGTGCCAGAGAAGGGACCCAGGTCATGCCGCTTCCATCCCCCTTCAAGGAAGGATCTCACCTTTTAATAATTTTAAAAGAGTGACTATCAACAGGTGATTTTACTTCCCAGGGGACATTTGGCTGTGGCCAAAGAGATTTTTGGTTGTCACAACTAGAGGAGTGGTGCTGGCATCTGCCAGTAGAGGTGGAAGCCAGGGATGCTGCTGATCATCCCACAGGGAAGCCTCTCCCAATTGTCTAACCCTACAGGTCCTTACTGTCAAGGCTGAGAAACTCTGGGCTAAACACACATATTGTCAATATTTCCAATCAATAAAAAGCAGCAACTGCATACAATACAATTCATCCTGGGTTTTGATAGATTTCCATTGAAGAGAGGGTTCCAACACATTTTTAATTGCTAACCATTAAGCGAATACAAATCCCTTCTTGCACAAATGGCAACATGCGGTCCAAAGAGGGAAAATGTTGTTCCCATAGTCACACAGCAAGGAGTGTGGATCCAGACCTGAAGAGGCCACCTCACTGTCAACACAGAAGTCTGACCTCCATCACAAGCTAATTTCTCCAATCACAGGAAATGGTTCTTTCCTTCTTGCTGCTCTAATGTCCTACCGAGAACTTTCAAAGAAAGTTGCTTCCCACTGAAAACTTGGGATGACATTCATCTAGCACTCAAAAGAAAATCTGTTTGTTTAAAAAGAAAAGAGGAACAAAAGAACCTTATCCCCAAACAACCATGCAAAGCGAGGCCAGCTGCAGGGAATTAAGCCAGATTAATACTCGCTCACGTTGATTGAGAGAGAAGAGGCAGAGGAGAAGCACATTGGGAATGACAAGGCTTTCCTTTCGAGGAATAATAACTTTACTTCTGATGGACAAGCAGCCTTTCATGCTGAAAGACTGCACTCAATGCTGTCTCACAACAAAGGCTGTGCAGGGGCCTGCAAGGGATGAGGGGAACTTGCCTTCCAGGAGAAACGAAATTGTGATGCTCAAGCACTGACTGCTACAAGCTGAGGATCTGTAGCCTACAGCACAGCTCTGCTTGCCAGAAATGGGAATGGTCCAGTGAGGAGAGGCAAGCAGGCTAAGCACATTGAGGGTGAGGAACAAGAGGCAAGCTTGCCTCCTCACTGTAGCTAAAAGCCAGGCAGCCAGGTGGCAGTTTACCTGCCAACCACATTTAATAGGCATGCAATCAAATTTTTCAGATTTCTATTTATTTATTTGAAAGGAAGAATTACTGGGGTGGGGGAAGTCAGAAATAGAGACACAGAGATGGGGTGGGGGGAGATCTTCCATCTGCTAGTTTACTCCTCAGATGGCCACAACAGCCAGGGCTGGGTCAGGCCTAACTCAGGAGTCTGGAAATCCATCCAAGTCTCTAACACGGATGACAGGATCCCAAGACTTGGGCCATCTGCTGCTGATTTCCCAGGTACATTAGCAGGGAGCTAGGTTGGAAGCCAAGCAGCCGAGACTCAAACTAGTGCTCTAGTATAGGATGTTGGCATCGTAAGTCAGGTATTAATCTGATGCAGCACAACACCAGCCCCACACACTATCACTGTAGTACCAGGACACTTAAATTCCACCCACTCAGTTCCTTGCCCAAGTTTTATTTAAACACTTTTCTAGAAAGTGCATGAAGGAAGTACTCATCTACTCTCACATCCTCATGGTATAGTGGGGAAATTGGGGAACAAAGAGGGTTTTCCTGAATCAGAGGAAGAGCTGCCCACTTCTCCCATACCCATGCAAAGGCCCTTTCCCAAACAGGAAGGGAAATAAATCTGGCAAGAAAATACCTTGTGGAGACACTATTAAGATTTTTGTTTTATTTCTAAAGACTCATGATAAAGTTAAAACAAACCCCCACAGACACAAAATAGACAAAGTACTTGACCATATGATTTGGAAAGTGGATTCCCATCCTTAGTGACAGCTCTGGTCTCTCCATTCTCCTGTTTATTGGGGTGTCATTTATTTTCCATGGTGTACTTGGTGCCAGCAACATTGTAAGGCTATAATCACTTGTCAAAACCTAAATTCTCCCAGCAGCCCCCTACCAACAGCTTCCAAGGCAAACATTTACCCTTTTTTTATATGTAAAATTCAGGTCAACATAAGGACTCCTGAAAATGTTTTTTTTTTTAACCCCATTATTGTTGCCCCTCTTTTCCTCTTATGTATTATATCAATGCAATTTATTCTGATTTTGAGGTTTGCAATTGCATTGCAGCTGTCCTGGTCTGTCTGTGTGTCAGCACGTGGCTTCAGCAGCCAACACAGCCAAAATTCCTTGTGCTTGTTCCTTTCAACAGGGGATGATGGAAAGGCTGTAATGAGGAACAGGAGGCTCACCCTCAAATAAAAGCTTTCCCCTTTGATCTGAGCCTTTTTGACTGTGCATTTGGCTGCTGAGCAGTGCTTTGATCCTTCACAACCAAAAGTCACTGGAGATTTTCCACATCCTCTGTTCCAGTTAGAGTGAATCAGAAACCTCATCACCTGGCAAGCCCAAACAGCCAGGGGCAGGGATTAGGAACTGTGAATATCCACTCTCTAACAGGGACTGTACATTCGGCAGGGCAATGACCCATGCAGCACAGAATGGGCAGTAGAAATACATGAATCCTTTTATCCAGTCTGGTCAAGCCCTGAGTCTGGCTATCCACCAGCCTCAGGTGGGTAGAAACAACATGATGCCTCCATGGTACACTACTTCCTGACCATCGAGACTGGCATCCTAAAGACCTGCCCACAGAGGACATGAGAGACCACTTTGGTTTCTTCTCTCTGCCCTGACCAATGTCCTGTGAAATCATCATTTATTCAAATTCAAATTCTTCCCAAGAAGATATTCACTACAAGGTAGAGGAATCAGAGGCTCCATTGGCAGCTAAGAGAGTCCTGGGCCCAGGGAAGTTTGAAGGGGACAAGAAGACACAGAAGTACGGCCCTGTTGGAATTCTTATACCCCTTGATTTATGGAAAGATCAGGAGAGTGTCATCCAGATTTCCATCTCTCATTTGTTGCCTGAAGCACCACTGTTGGAGACTCCTTTACAACACAAACGCCTAGAAGGAAGGCTTGGGTTGGTAAAGGCCAAGGTCCCCAAAGGAGGCTATGGATTTATCAGATAAGGGGAATCTAGGTCAGTATGGAAGAACTGCAGGTCTGGTGAAACAGGGGAGAGAAAGGATCAGGGGATGATCCTCTACCTCTAGCCGCTCTATCCAGTCATCAAGCTGAATTGAGAGTGCCTGATCACAAAGCCCTGGACCAGGACTTATTTTAGAGGGATGTAGGAAAAAGGAGAAGGAGGGAGGGGGGGAGGAAAGACGGAGAGAGAGAGAGAGAGAGAGAGATCCTATGTTCAAAGTTAATGTCTTTGAGTTGGGGGAAACAGAATACTACCTGGTGTGTCAGCAAGCAGTATGCACACGAATGTACCTGTACGTAGGTGGCAACACCATCCTTACACCAGACTGTAAGGTTCAAGGGACAGGAACTATATCTTAGAAATTAATATGCCTAACACCATGCATGGAATCAAAACAGAAATTCAATTAACATTTGTCCCATTAATAGACTAGTTAGCCAAAGGAAACAAATGAAGAAATTTTCCACCATACCATGATTTGGAGCCAAGAGGTCTGAGTTCCAGCCATGTTTCTTCCATTTTTGAGTACTTTTTAAAATATTTATTTATTTATTTGAAAGTCAGAATTACACAGAGAGAGGAGAGGCAGAGAGGGAGAGAAAGAGGTCTTCTATCCAATGGTCCACCCCCAAGTTGTCCGCAATGGCCGGAACTGCGCCGATCCAAAGTCAGGAGGCAGGAGCTTCCTCCTGGTCTCCCACACAGGTGCAGGAGCCCAAGGACTTGGGCCTTCTTCTGCTTTCCCAGGCCATAGCAGAGAGCTGGATAGAAAGTGGAGCATCTGGGTCTCAAACCAGCACCCATATGAGATGCTGGCACTTCAGGCCAGGGCGTTAACCCGCTGCACCACAGGGCCTGCCCCATTTTGAGTACTTTTGAGCTGAGGGATCTAGGCAATTCATACCATCTCTCCAGTCTTTAGTTTTCTCCCTTTATAAGATGAGAGTTATAATTTTCCTAGATTATCTGGAAATTATGACATTCTGACTGCCTCGGAAGCTTTCAGGGATTAATGAAGAAAAATACAAGAGAAAGAGGAAGGAGGGAGAAGCACAGGTGAGCAGGGCCATCAGGCCAGCTTCTCTGAGATATTACTGGGGTCTTTCTAGCACTAATCCTCTTAATAAACCTTAAACATTAGAAATTACATGAACTGAAGAATTAACTGGCTTAAAGCAGAGCATTCAGAGAACATTCAAAAAAATTATGTAGTAGGGAGGGATTTAGATATGACTGCAACTCTTTTCCAAGGCATAGAGCCGTGTTGCAAGTGGCAAAGAAGAAAAATATTTACAACTAGACAGAGAAGTTATAGGCAAGAAGTTATAGGGATCATGAACTTGCATGCACACAATAATGTAGCTTCAAAATATATAAAGCAATAACTGGAAGAAATGGAAAAAATCTATATGCATATAGAGGTGATTTGAGCAACACAGCACCTGCTTACTTGGGAACATACACTGTACCTGGACATCCCAGAAAGAGACTTCTCATGTCTGGGATTCATAAAGAAAGAGGAGTTTCTGGACTTTAATTTCACTGTGTAAATATAGGATCATGACTTGATCATGAGCAAGGTCCAGTCCAGCTTGTTGTCATTGGGTTTTGGGGGCACAATCCAAACTAGAATTAAATGTAGTGTGCTTGTGTTTGAGCTATGCAAATCTCTTTATTTCTAAATCTATCAGTGAGAAGCTCCAGAATAGGGACAGAACTGAACTCAAGTGTGGTAAAGCCAGTGCTTTATGGAAGTAGGGAAAGAGAAATTATGGGTTTTGTAGAAAATTTGAAAAGGCTAAGAAAAGGCAGATAATAGAATCCCAAATATAAACTCCCTATGAGATTCTGTATCCCTTCCACTTCTGGACCTCTCAGGGCAAAATCATTTTTAATGTCATCACCACTAGGTGATCACAGAGCTACTGTGTAAGGATGCAGTGTGTACTGTCTTTCTCAGTCTTCTAAAAGTTCAAGTAGGAGGGGTTTTATTATTACTCTTATCATTATACTGAAAAGGAAACTGAGGCTCAGAAAAATTCAGTGATTTGCCCACAGTAACACAGCTAACAAGTGACAGAGTAAATAAGTGAGGTATCCAGGATCACTTGGCATAGCAAATGGCAACAGCTATCCTCACCACTCTAGTTCAAGTCAAGCCTCCCCTAACCCCCTGGCAGGAGTCAGCACCCATGTTTCTAGTCTGGACCTCCCCATCTATTGTTCTAGAAGACAATGAATGGCAAAGGAGCAGCAACTTGTCTAGTTCTTCCCTGGATCCCCGACTCCTAATACTGTCTCACCCAAAGAAGGTATTAGAATATTTTATAAAGTTGAATTGAATAGATTGACAAGAACAATACTCGAGGCATCTGGCCACTTCAGTCTCTTATGTCCAAACAGGTTGCTAAATACACCAGTTGGTGCTAGGCAAGAAACTATTCCTGTCCAAACTTCCTACAGTAGCAAAGTTCTGCCTTCACCATCCATCCATGATTCCTCCCAGGCCCTGTATCTAAACCTCTACCACATAGGCAACATCATCTATAGACAAATTATGGTGGTTCCAAAGGTAGTATCATAAACTAAGGGGAGTTTCACGGCTGAGGTGACTTCTAATTTCCAGTTTTTCTCTTTCTCTGCAGGACAGCCTATCAACACACAAAAGACCTGTGAATCTGTTAAAATCATTCTTCCTCTC
This sequence comes from Sylvilagus floridanus, assembly GCA_949820135.1. Taxonomy (NCBI): domain Eukaryota; kingdom Metazoa; phylum Chordata; class Mammalia; order Lagomorpha; family Leporidae; genus Sylvilagus; species Sylvilagus floridanus. The sequence goes on from OX463232.1 coordinate 55,398,017, forward strand.
AGGCCCAGAACAACTCCCAGTTTCTCCAGGAAAGTTGCTGTCTACCAGTAACTCTGCTCTGCAAGAAGACCTGCAATGTAGTTAAGGCTAAACTTATTTGCTAGTTGCTAATGCAAAGCCCCCCCCCCCACATTACAAAATCATACCCCCAACAGAGAACAAAGAATACAATGATTAATTGATAAATGGGAGGAAACTTGAATTTTTACTTATTCATCACCTAGGAAATATTTTGATGCTGTAAACATATCTCATTTCATCACTGGAACAATACTCCCAGGAAGTACTATTGTCCTCACCTTGCCTATGAAAACAACTAAACTCAGAGAAGTTAAGCCCCTCATCCAAGTTCATGGGGAGAAAAAAGTGACAGCCGGGATTTGAGTTGGAGTCTGTCTGCTTCCAGGGAACTGCAGACCCAGACTGTGCATGAAGTACATTCTGCACACTGTTACAGATGGTCAGTGTTGGTGCTCCCGAGTAGCACACCACTTGGCCCCCAGAAAGACACACCTGAGGTTTAAGCCAGACAACATCTTAGTGAGATGGCCATTGTTTCCTACTGAGAGCATTTGAGGAGACTGACATTGATGGATGTGGGTTGTAATAATACTCATTTGTCTGTAATTGCTCCTTGAATTCCAGCCAGAATGGGCCACACTGAGCTGCAGCTGTACAAGATGTCTGGATTCTCTCACACAGCAGAGTTGGGAACAGGGTGGCCAGTAAAGTAAACAAGTTGGGGTAAGAAAAACGTCTACATTCAATGAATATATATTGCACTTGACATTGAAAATGTAGTTCTGTATGTCAACTAAATGTTTATTTTGAAAGTGCAAAAAGAGTGGTTTCTTCCTTTGGGAGATAACAAGTACATGAATGAAGAGCAGTCAATGGATGTGACAGGCACCATCATCAAGGTGCGCTGAGGACCTGAGAAAGCTGCTCCCAGGGGCTGGGGAGGACTCCCCAGTGGAGGCAGGGCTCATGTAGCTGTTCACCACATAGATGAGAAACTGAGGTAGAGAGGAGCACCACCTGGATGAAGGCTGTGGGGCGTGAGCAGCATGGTGTGCTTGAGGGACAGCAGAAATTCAGTCAGACACAGCCTCTGTCCTGCTGAGAGAGGACAGAAACAGGACTTCACACAAAATCGGGCCTCTCCTGACCCAAGCATCCATTTGCTCCGCTTCAACCTCCAGCTGCCCCATCAAACTCCCAAGAAACCTCAAATCGGTGACACTGCCATGTGTCAGCTGAGACCCATCAACCACTCATCCCAGGATTTCTTGAGGGAGGGTGGGCAGGGATGTGCTCAACGGGTCAAGACCCCCTCAAGCTCCTGTTGCTGCCTCCCTCCTGTGCCTGCTGAGCGGAAGGGATTCTTGAAGGAATCTCCAGAGCTCCTGGGATTTGAGGCACCACACAGACCTATCCACATTTCCCTCTTTCTGCACCACTTAGTGGATCCCCCGAATCCATTCAGCCCATTTCCCAAATAACTCTTGGAAATAAGAGATGAATATTCTGTTGTGGCATCGGGGCCCCCAGTTGGGCTTATTTCAGGTTCTTTTCTCCATGTGTGAAAGAATTCCAGGTGAGAGCATAAAGATGTAAAGAGCAGGGTTTATTTAAAGCAAAGGCAAAGTACACACTGAAGAACTAGAGTTGGGCAAGCTTGTGAGAGAATGAACGAAGAAATCAAAGACACAAAACAATCCCCCAACAAGGTTCAGATCATCTTTTATGATGAGGCATAGGCGGTGGTGCTTGGGGTAGGGCCTGATCAAATATTCAAAGGAGGTGGAGTCTGGGGAGGGTTGACTGTTGTCCAATTCCATGACCTTTTTTTGGAAATCTCAGAAATATCATGACATCAGGTGCATGATGGGAGTCATCGCGCCAGTCATGGACATTTTATTATAACGACATTATTACCTAAAGGTCATCGCAGGCACATACCCTGCAGCCATACTGCATATTTCCAGATGGTGCTTGTTTCTAAGCTTACATCACTGCAGAACTTATGGTTTCTAGTGGGGAACATCCGGCCCACAGACTATGTAAGGCCCATGAAATCAATTGGCCAGGCCCTGCCGAAACAACCACAGGCAGAACTCAAAATTCAGTAAATCTGTAGCAGGCTAATTTTTAAGCTGATAATTTTGTATGGCCCACAAATGATACTATCAATACCCAGGTGGCCTTTTGCAGACAAAAGGTACCCAACCTCTGGAGGCAAGGATGAGGCAGTGGGACTTGGTGGTATAGTCTGGGTTGTCAGGTGGGCTGGGCTAGGCCAGGCTGTCATGTGAGGACTGGCCATGCTGCTGTGCCAGCAAACCAGGGTTTCTGCAAGGACCAGCTGGAACTGTCAAACCACTAGTTGGCCTCGGCTGCAACATGCAGCGGGCGGCACCACCACCTAGGTTCAGCTGGGACTGTCAAACCTCAGCCCCTTTCTAGCAACCACCGGCTCACATCAATTCCACTGTCCAGTGAAACTTCCAGGCTTCTATCTGAGCTTGGTGCTGGATGACTGCCCCCTCTTTGCTCTGCTCTGATTGGTTCTTTATCTTTACCAGTTGGTCCTCCTGGTGCTCCCAACCACACACCCCTGAAATTAGCTCAATTTTCAAGTTTTGTTCCTGCTCATTGACAGCAGGGGGCTCCCTCCGCATTCTGCAGGGCATGCACACCTGGGACCCCAAAGCCTCTGGTCCCTTTCCTGCCCATGACCATCTGTCAGCATCCCAGTGGAGATTTCTTGCTCTGCAGTATCCTGTTATCAAACACAAGGACTCCATTCACCTGAGGTGTCACCAAATAATCAGCCTCAAGTGAGAGTTGCTCAAAAGAAAGCTTTATTTATCTGGACTAATAAAGGAGACAGTAGGGAGGTATAGTTCCCTAAAGAAATGCTGTCCCCCTACCCCAGAAAGCTTTTCTAGTGAGTGTAGGGGAGAATCCAGGATGCAGAAAAGATAGCAGGAGGGCGCTTCCTGCTCGTGCAACACACACTTCATACATCCTAGGTCCAAAACTTAGACTTGCACTGGCCTGGCAGCTTTCCTTGTTTGTGCTGGTTTGGTCCCTCTCTGAGTATGAAACTGCAAGACAAACTTTCCTGGGACATCCTCTGGAAAACAAGCTCTGTGAATACACTGTTTTCACATTCTCTGTCCCCAGTCCTGAGGCCTGTTTTAATTAATCCCACATTCTTGGTTACATAAGTACAATAGTGGAGGCTGATTTTTCCCTCATTGCTACCTGCACAATCAGGGTGATATGCAAGCCCTTCCCCCAAACTCCATCCTTTAAGAATATTGTATTAAGCTCCACCCCATACACTACTCCATATGCCTCCAGATCATGTAAAGTGTTGGCTCTGAACCTCATTAAGCACAGATCTCTCTCAAATGCACCCCTATTCCTTCTTGAGTGTGTACTTTCACTTTGCATGCAATTAAATTTGCTTTCCTGTTGACCTTTACCTACATCTCATCCTTGAATTCTTTCTTGTGTTGGAGACAAGAAAAAGGACTCAGTTGCCCCCACACCTGAAAGTGGAAAGACTTGATCTTTTAATTTTTTGAGTTTTGCTCTAATTCTTTCTTTTTTTTCTGAGGATTTTATTTATTTATTTGAGAGGCAGAGAAAGAGAGAGAGACACAGAGAGAGGTCTTCCAACTGCTGATTCACTCCCTAAATGGCCACAATGGCAAGAGCTGAGTTGAGCTGGTCTGAAGCAGAAGCCAGGAACTTCTTCCAGGTCTCCCATGTGAGTATAGGGGACAAGCACTTGGTCCATCTTCCACTGCTTTCCTAGACACACTAGCAGGGAGCTGTATTGAAAGAGGAGCAGTTGAGACACGAACCAATGCCTATATGGGATGCCAGTGCTGCAGGTGGAGGTTTACTACTACACCACGGTGCCAGTCCCTCTAGTTCTGAGATATCTTGCTTGAGTAAGCGAAAGGAGCTCATGGGTGTAGCAAATGGCCCACAGGTGGATGGCAGTAGATCTGAAGTCTGCTGCCCAACCTGTCTCCATGTCAGCTATACCAGCCACCAGCAGAAGTCAGGAAATCTGGGATCTGGTTATCCCTGCTGCCTCTGTACAAGTTCCTTCTCTTCTGTAAGGGGACTGGATCTAATGATACCTTAAAAGACCCTCAACTCTGCCCTCCCAGAGGGTTCAAGGGCTTCCTCTATGCCGTGACTATTGAACACACAGTCAGCTTGAGGCACAGCCTGAACCAGCCTCCAGCCCCTCAGTTCACCACTAAACACTTGACTCTGCTCCCTAATTGTTGCACAAACTTCAGCCTCAGAAAGTCATGGCACACCACCTGGTCACTGGCAGCATCAGACATGTGATGAAGGGTAAATGCCAACGGCCCTTCCACCCCCAGATCACAGGGAAAAATGTGATGTGCCCTGTGGTTGGACCACCTCCTCCAGATCACCCCCAACTGAGAGGCATCCTGCAGCCTAAATGTATAATGCAACCAAATCCAGCAACAACTGAAATCACCCCGCAGTCAAATGGGCCAAAGCCCTGCTTACCCCACGCCTGACTCAGAAAGCTTTTCACTCCAGCTCTCCAAGTTCTCTCCAGTGGATAAAGCCCAACTTCAGTCCACCTCCTCTAGGAAGCCTTCTCTGACTCTGCTGGTCCACACTCATTTGCCTCTTCTCTGAGTCTATACCACTTACCACCTGAGTCCTGGAAATACCTTTAAAAATATCCTATTGTGGTTCTCTTGAGATACTCCTTCTTCTTAGGTTTCCCCAATCACAATGTAACCTCTGTGACTATCTCACTGAGTTCAGGAACTTGAGGGCTTCAGTAAACTGAAACCTCCCATAGGCATAGCACTTGGAAATTAACTTATTTAGGGGAAGAAGTTAAGCTTCAAAGGATCCTCAGCATTAAGTGGCTTGAAGGAAACAGAAGTTTATTTCCCTGTCTGAAGACCTATGGCTGATGCTGCTGGTGCTGTGTCCCTTATGCCTTCAGAGCCCTTTGTGGTCCCCTGCCCACCAGCCTGGCTTCCAGTAGCCAGAAACTGCCTGTCGGGAGCTGGATTTTTTACTGTGAGAGCGGGTTGTTAAAAAAGTGAGCCTGGAACTTCCCCTTACCTTCTCTTGCACACCTATTCCCTCCACACATACTTCCCCTTTCCTGCTTTTCCACCATGTGTGGAGTGGCATGTGGTCCTCACCAGAAGCTCAGAAGATGTGATCAATTGATCTTGAACTTTCTAGGTTTCAGAACCATGAGCCAAAATAAAACCATTTACTTTTTGTTTTTAATTTTTATTTATTTATTTGAGAGGCAGAGAGACGAAGAGGGAGCACCTATTTGCTGGTTCACTCCCTGGATGCCTACCACAGGCATGACTGGGCACAGGCTAAAGCTGGGAGCTGGGAACTCCCACGTGAGTGACAAAGACCCAATGACTTGAGCCATTACCATTGTCTCCCAGGATCTGCATTAGCAGACAGCTGGAATCAAGAGCCCAGAAATAAATCCAGTCACTCTGACATGGAACACAGGGATCTCAAGCAGCTTCTTAACTTCTAGACCAAACACCTGTCCCCTAACCCTCTTTTCTTTATAAATTACCCAGACTCTAGTACTTTGTTAGGACAGAAAACACAGAGTAGAACTTCCCGGGTAGCCGGCCACTTGGCCAGCTCTGAAGACTGTGTTTTACTCTATTTCCTAGAGTGTCCTGTGAAGTTAAGCTGTGGTCATCCACTGTGGTGGCTGGCTTGATACAATACCCTTCACTGGATGCATTCTCTTCCCTTTGTCACCTCCCCACCCACCTGCTAGTGCTCACACTCTCCCATTCACTTAGTTCTCTTCTTAGTATGGGGAACTATGTTAAGACAGGACAGCCTTAGGCTCCTTGATTCCAGGACTATGAGCTAAGCATGAAAACAAAGGACCCTGAGCCATTGCTGTCACCTTGATTGATAGATTTCCTATTTGGAAACTTTAGAAGCTAAAGTGATGTGAGGTTGGGCTCTGGTTTCAATAAGCCTGAAAAATACAACTCCTTCTTCCTTGCATGCCAAAGGCATCGAACTGACTGGAGGCATCAGTTTCTGTGTAGTCAGCCCAAGGGTGGTTTCATGCAGGAGGCAGCAGGAGTGTGGCCAATGGCCCTGCATTCTGGCCTGATTCTGTCTTTTTCTCCCCATGAGAATCGCTCTTGCCTTTGTCTGGCCCTCAATTTTATCATCTTCAAAGTGAGGATACTGCTCTGACATTGCCACCCCCACCCTCAGCATATCTTCCTGCTGTCCATGGACAAAGTGGTGTCCCAGGCCTGTCTACACCTTGGCATACAGGAAGAAAAAGAGAGGAAACATCCAGGATAGCAAGTCTCCCATGAGGGAGGAGAAGGGACATCCATCCCTTCCCTCTGTTTATTTCTGGTGAGAATTCAGCGGTAAGGGAGGTGGGAACATACCTAACTTAAAGTCTGAAAATAAGGTGTAGGAGAAACGACTATGGAGAACAGTATACAGCCTCTGCTGCAGAACTGGAATGAGACCTGCCCCTCACTGTACTCCAAAATACGCCCAAATAAAGGTACATGCCTTCCATGGACTGCTTGGTTGGATCCTCACATCACAATGACAGTGCTCCTACCATGGTGACAGATAAAGACACTGAGGCACTGGGCAGTTCAGTGTCTAATATACCTGGGCAGTGAGGGGCAAAGTCAGGATTGTAGCCAGATATGGCTCATGGATTTTTCTACTCTGTGGTTAACCTGCATCTTAAGTCTATAAATGCATTTCATTTGATTCAATACCCTTTCTGTGAAGGTGACAAACTTGGGGGCAAGACAAAGGTAGCAGCACTTCCCACAGAGAGAAAAAGACAGAATCGGGCCAGAACCCAGGGCTGCTGGTCACCTGTCTGCCGCTTCGTTCATGAAGCCTTCTCTGGACGACTACATCAGAACAGCTGCTGCCTCCACTGAACATCGGTGGCTTCGGGGCTGCCAGGACAGGGACGGATGTGCATTCTTTAGGCTCACTGAGTCCAGAGCACAGCCTCACTCCATCTGAGCATCTAAAGTTCCTAAATAAAAACCTCACCAATCAAAATGGCAGTGGCAGTGTCCCTTGTTCTCTGGGCAGCATCCTCTGTGCTCAAAGCAGAAGCCTTAAATCAACTCCCTAGCCGCTCCAGAAGAGAAGAACATTTCTTCTCTGGGGCCTGGCTGCTCATGTAGGAATTAGACAGTGGTGAGGGACTGGGCCACCAGGGTCCCCAGATCCTCCATGAAGTCATCCCCTCACTGTCGTCAGTGTCAGTTGCCTAGCAACCGCCTTTGGCAGATGGTGGCATGGAGAGCATGCCAATCTCTTCCCACAGCTAAAAATACATTCCGACGACAACAGGTCTATTTTAAAAGATGCAATGTGCTCCCATCGACTCTCCTTGTCTGCGAGGAACTGTGCTGTGCTGGATCTCTCTGGGTTTCTGATTTCACCTGACAAGGTGAAAGGGAGTATTCGAGGAAAGAAAACACAAGCCCAGGCACCGGGGGACTGCTCAGGAAAGACTGTCATCGAGATAGAACAGGATTAAAAAACTGGGACATTGAGGATTTCATTGTCTATTCTTTTTAAAAAAATTTATTTATTTATTTGAAAGTCAGAGTTACACAGAGAGAGAAGGAGAGGCAAAAAGAGAAAGAGAGGTCTTTCATCCACTGGTTCAGTCCCCAGTTGCCTGCAACAGCTGGAGCTGTCCCAATCCAAAGCTAGGAGCTAGGAGCTAGGAGTTTCTTCCGGGTCTTCCCACATAGGTGCAGGGTCCCAAGGACTTGGGCCATCTTCCACTGCTTTCCTAGGCCATAGCAGAAAGCTGGATTGAAAGTGGAGCATCTGGGACTTGAACCGGCACCCACACTTGATGCTGGCACTGCAGGTGGCAGCTTTACCAGCTATGCCACAGCGCCGGCCCCATTCGGTGTTTATTCTTAAGTCACACATGGGCAGTAAGAGGGCAAAGTCAGGATGGAACCCAGGTCTGGCTCCTGGATTTAAAAATAGAATCTGTGAGGTAAATATCTAGTCATTGGCAGAGAAGCCTCTATTATGGCTGTATTTTTTAAAATCTATTCAGGAGGGTGAGGTGAAGGAAGAGACACAATAGAATTAAAGAAGCTTAAGACTGGAAGAGATGCAATTCCATCTCATTTCACAGAAAGTAGAGGCCATAAGAGGTTAAGAGAGAAGAGTTGACTTTGCCCTTGTTCAGGATGCAAAGGCTAAGTCCCACAGGTGAACAGAGGCCTCGGACCTGCCATACCTCTTGCACTCTGTCAGCAGGATTCTCACACAGTACCTCACCAGCTTGGCCTATCTGTTTAATCACCATCTCCTGCAGCCTTTCTTGGCACAAGGAGAACTGTGAGTCTATTCATGCACACATTTAGCCATTCATTTGCCCAACGAATCTCTATTAAGCACTCACAGCCCTGATGTGCCAAGCCCTGTAGATACATCAGGGAACACATACCCATGGTCCCCATCTCATGTTGTTTGTGGCCCTCCAGGTGAGGCAGGCATTGAGCAAGTCAGCACAAGGGTATCCCATGCTACAGGCATCAGAGTCAGACCCATGTCTCAGTCTACTTACTCGCTCTGCAAACATCACTTAATTAGGGTGGCAGGAGAAAATACAGGAGGCCCAGTTACATTTGCACTTCAAATGAAAAACAACTTTTTAAAACTATTTATGTATTTGAAAGGCAGAGTTACAGAGAAAGAGAGAGAGAGAGAGAATCTTCTATCTTCTGATTCACTTCCCAAATGGCCACAACAGTACAGCTGGGCTGATCCGAAGCAAGAAGCCAAGTGCTTTCTCCAGGTTTCCCATGTCACTGCAGGGGCCCAAGCACTTGGGCCATCCTCTGCTGCTTTCCCAGGCACATTAGCAGGGAGCTGGATTGGAAGCGGAGCAGCCAGGTCTCAAACCAGTGTCTATATGGGATGTCAGCATCGCAGGCAGCGGCTTTACATTCTATGCCACAGTGCTGGCCCACACAGCAGCTTTTTAAAATGTAAGTACAGGGGCTAGCATAGTGGGCTAAGCTCCATCTGTGGCACTAGCATCACATATGGGCACCAGTTGGTGTTCCAGCTGCTCCTCTTCTGATCCAGCTCTCTGCTTATGGCCTGGGAAAACAGTAGAAGATAGCCCAGGTGCTTGGGCCCCTGCATCTATGTTGGAGAACCAGAAGAAGCTCCTGGCTCCTGGCTTTGGATTGGCCCAGCTCTGGCCATTGCAGCCACTTTGGAAGTGAACCAGCAGATGGAAGACGTTTCTCTCTGTCTCTCCCTCTCTCTGTCTGAAACTCTACCTCTCAAATAAATTAATAAAAATATTCACAATAAAATATAAGTACATCCCCAATATTGCATTATCTGATATTCAAATGTATCTTGGCCACTCTATTTTTAGTAGCAAAATCATGCAACCTGTACTTCACAGCACTTTTGTTCAGTTTCCTTTTCTACAAAACGGAGAAAATAGGATGAGATCTACTTGCAGGGCTTCTTCTGTGGATTAAATCAGAATCTGTGTGTGTGTTTCTGTGTGTATGTGTGTGTGTCAGTGACAGGCAGATACGTGTCATTTTCCTCTCCAAACAGGACTTCCCTGGGGTTTTTCCCTGACCAGCTACCATGGACCATCACAAGAGTGGAAGAGAAAAGTACATGTTAGCCCCTATCCTTCCCAGCTGTGTCTAGAAGTAGGCGATGGGTGAGGAAACTTTGCTTTGTTCTAAGGCTTAGCTAGAAAAATCTACAAGTTGACAACTTCCCTGACAAAGCACTAGAAACCAACCAGACTTTGCTTGAAATGTGGATTCCTGTCGGCAATTCTCCATAGATGGGAGCACTCATTAAAAACATTGGTGCCAGGGTTCTATGCACGACTTACTGAATCACAGCGTCTGGCAAAGGACATGCCCTTTTAACAAAATCCCTGGTAACTCTCTGGACTCTCAAGTTTGAGAACCACTGGCCTGAGATGTGGGGAGGAATTGCTGTCCCAGGGGAGGCATAAGCACAAAAGCCTGCTTTGGGATGTAGGATTCTGGAGCAGAGAAAAGACATTAGTGGGAAATTGGGTGAAATCTGAAAAACATCAGTAGCTTCGTAAATGGTATTGTACTGATGTTAATTTCTTACTTTTGATCATTGTACCATGGTTATTATGTAAGACGTTAACATTACGGAAAGCTCAGTGAAGGTTATATGGGAACACTCTGTACTCTCATCACTATTCTTGTGTAAATCTCAAATTATTTCCAAATAAAAAGTTAAAAAAAAAAAAAAACCTGCTTCAGCTCAGTGCCTGCCTTGGGCCTTTCCACCCAGTTCCAGTTCCATGATGCAATCTGCAGGCTGACTCAACCCATGAGTTAAACAAGTACAGGCAGCAGGGAGCCCCCACCACATATACACACTAAGTACGGCAAGAGCACTGCTTCCCTTCCCTGCCATTCACACTGGGGCTTAAATGTCAACCCCAGTGAATTACATTTTAATCTGTCTGTGTTATCAACCTGGCCAGAGCCCTAATTGGATGCCAGGCACACCCGCTGAAGGGCATGCATAATTCATCAGCTGGGAAGCTGTGGAGGGCCTTTGATCATGGGCCAGGGAAGGAGGAGGGGAAAGGGAGCATAGGCAAGGGGAACAGAGGGGGCTGCAGTAGGAAGAAGGGTGGAAAAGAGGAGGGGGAGAGGAGGAGAAAGGAGAGAAGAAGTTTGGGAGAGGAGAGAATGGAGAAGATGGGAAGGAAGAGTTATTAAAGGAGGGAAAGCAGGCAGGATTGGAGGAGGGGAGAAGGCGCCTGGAATTAGCTTCCCAACATGGTGCTAGACATTCACCCTTTCAGATCTGCTCCAGGGCTACCTCCTCTAGTAAACCTGCATTCATTCACCACCACCACCACCACCACCATCACCCCTGCACTAAAGCTCAGGCCCCTGCCCTTTCTCTTACAGCACACCAGGATGTACATAGTACTCTTTGACTACTCATATGAATCCCTTTAAGATGTCTGACTGAATGACAGACCACCACTGCCTGGCAGAGTCCCCACACATAGTGTAGGCTGAAGGGTAGATATCCAGTTCAGATCATACAAAGAAACAATCTTCACCTATTAACTTAAATAGGATAAACTCTTCCACTTGAGCTCCCTGGCTCTACCATCAAACTTGCTCCAGCTGTGTTCTGTTCAACAATGCCATCCTCAGCTGTGCTGCAAACTCTCCGTCTTGTCTCCCCTTCCCCTCCAACCCTCCACCTCTCCCAAGAATCACAAAGGAAAGCAAATGCAATTGTGCTGGAACTGGAAGAGAAAGTCTGTATTGCTTTGGGCAGGCCTTCTGCTACATAGTGAGGCACACAGCCATCTTCCCACTCCCTGCTGTCATCAGTCCTGTCCAGTTGGGCTCTACCTGCACTCAAAAGTTTCTGGTCCAAGTTGCCAAGCCACTCCATGTGACCATAGCCAGTGGGCACATCTCTGTCTTCTCCTTAACTGATCTCCCAGCAGCATTGACACATGGTCTTCTCTTGACCCCTGACACACCTTTTTGCTTTTTCCTCCTGCCTTAACTATTTCATGTCTATCTGCTTTGTCAGATCTCCCTCCTTTGGCCAACCCTTGACTACTGAGGACCCCAAGCTCACTCCTCAGACCTCTGCCCAACCTTGACTACTGTTTCTATTTCTGTAATCTTATCCAGTTCCATGCTGTTGAGTGCCATCACATACTAGAAGTTCCCAAACATACATCTTCCGCTTGTCATCTGCATTAAGTTCTAAGCACAAACATTTATATGTTAGTTTAAATATACTGGTTTAAAACAATAAGTATCATCTCACATTTTCTGTGAGTCAGGAATCTGGGTTTCACCTGCCTGGGTGTCTCTGTCTCAAGTTCTTTCATGAGGTTAGATTCGAGTTGCTGGTTGGAGCTGTGGTCTGAAGTTAAGATTTGAGTGAAGGAAGGTTTGCTTCCCTACCCACCACATGGTTGTTGGCAGGATTCACTTCCTGTCAGATCACTGGACCAGGGGGTCTTTGACTAGAGTTCTCCCTCAGTTCCCTGTCATGTGGGCTTTCAGTAGGCAACCAACAAATGGGCAGCTGGCTTGCTTCCGAGCAAGGGAGAACAAGAACAAAAAGAACAACCCAGACAGAAGCCATGGACTTTCTTGTAACCTAATCTCAGAAGTGACACTCTCTCACCGCTGCTGAATTCTGCAGCTTTCCCAAGCACATTATCAGGGAACTGGGCCATAAGCAGAGTAGTTGGGGTACAATGGATTAAGCAACTGCTTGCAATGCCAGCATCCCATATGGGCACTGATTCAAGTCCAAGCTGCTCCACTTCTGATCCAGATCCTTGCTAATTGGCCTTGGAAAACAGCAGAAGATGGTCCAAGTATTTGAGCCTCTGCACAGACATGGGAGACTCAGATGAAACTCCTGGCTTTGGCCTGAACCAGCCCTGGCCATTGTAGTCATTTGGGGAGTAAGCCAGTAGATAGAAGATCTCTCGATGTCTCTCTCTCTCTTCCCTTCCCTTCCTCTCCTTTCATCCCTCTCCCATCCTCTCCCACCCTCCACCTTTTAAATAAATAAATAAATCTTGAATAAGAGGAGAAGAAGCAGGGGGTGGATGAAGGGGAGGATGAGAAAGAAGAGGAGGAGGATGAGGAAGAGAAGGAGGAAGAGGAGAAGGAGAAAGATGAGGAGGAATAGTAGTAGTAGTAGTAGTAGTAGTAGCAGCAGCAGCAGCAGCAGCAGCAGCAACAGCAGCAGCAGCAATAGCAGCAGCAGCTGCCACCAGGACTTGAAGAATCACATTCATATATGCAAACATCGCAGGCAGTGACAAAACCATGTGCACTATATATCTGACTCCTTTGATCTTTACTTTTAATGGGGAAGTGAAGGCACAAAAAGAGCTTTTGGTACAGGATCTCATGGAGAGTAAAGTAAGCACTAAATGGCAGTAAGAGAGGATCTGAAACCCAATTCTGTCTGACTTCTAGTCCATTCTCTTTATCATATTATGACATTTCCACATGTCCAAAGCTGGATTGGGAGAGTTTCTCAACCTCTTACTCTCAGTGTTTTCATCGGTAAGCTGCAGGTGTCTTAAAGATTGATAGTGACGTTTTATGATATTTAGTTAGAATCAGTATCTCCAGCCTGGGATTGCCCAGAGTGAAATCAAGGATGGAGCAGAAGATCCATGTGCCTTCAACAATTTGTGGCAAATTTCAGTCTGCAGCTTTGGCAGTGCCTGGCAGGAGCCCCTTCTACCCCACTCCTACCTCACTGATGATCTCAGGCTGGCACCCAACTCTCCACCATATGCGTGTTGATTAACCACAAAAGGCCCAAGTCTGGGCTCCAAGCCTTTCACTGGGAGAGGTTTCTCAGTAGAAGCTGAGTCACTCCAGGGAGGTCCCCCTCCCTCAGGCCTCAACTGGCTTCTAGGTAAGTACACCCTGTGTTTCCTCTTACAAGCAGGCTGGGGTGGGTCAGGCCTCCAAGCCCCACCTGGAATTGTTCTATTTGTGCAAGCTGTGAAGCCACGCAGAGAAACAGATTTGTTATCCAATGGGTCAGAGGGCTCTAGAAGGGCCAGTTTCAGTTGAGTATGGCCATGATTAGTTCCATCTTCATTGCCTGTTGGTTAAAGCTCAAGGTCTTCCCCTGCTGCCTGGGATTCTCTGGAGTCTGTCTCCAGCCAGAACTGTCTTTCCACTCTCTCCCCAGAAGACTTGGACTCTTTTGCCCCCTTTGACTCTCAGCTCAGAGTCCTGCTTCCTACTGGTCACCTCTCCTCATCTCTTTTCCTAGTTCCTATCCTTGTTCAACGTCATATGTCATATGTCAAGTCCAACCATTATCACGTATAGATGAAACTACCTTCCACCTTCCTGAATGATTTTCATTCAAGATTTAGAAAAATCACTACTTTTCCATAAATTTACACATTCCAAAAAACGTTTTTCCATCTGTTGTCCCATTTGGTCTATCAGAAGTGATTAGGCAGGTTGAACATAAAGCAACCCCACTGTAGACTTGTGGAAAGCATTATAGCTGAGCCCTTTTTTTTTCTTTTTTGACAGGCAGAGTGGACAGTGAGAGAGAGACAGAGAGAAAGGTCTTCCTTTTTCTGTTGGTTCATCCCCCAATGGCCACTGTGGCCGGTGCACCACGCTGATCCAAAGCCAGGAGCTAGGTGCTTCTCCTGGTCTCCCATGCAGGTGCAGGGCCCAAGGACTTGGGCCATCCTCCACTGCACTCCCGGGCCACAGCAGAAAGCTGGACTGGAAGAGGGGCAACCGGGACAGAATCGGGCACTCCGACCAGGACTAGAACCCGGGGTGCTGACGACACAGGTGGAGGATTAGCCTATTGAGCCACAGCGCCGGCCTATAACTGAGCCCTTATGAGCTCTTCCTCATTGCTCAGCATTATGTCATGCACTTTCTCTGAGTTCAATACGCTGAGTCCTTTCAAAAGCCCTAATAGAGACTGTGACTACCCCCCATTCTCCAGAAGATATGCCTAAACCTCAGAGATATTTAAAAATAAATATCTTTATTTCTGTTTGCTGCTCTTTAGCTAATAATTAGCTAAAGCCTTGATATGAGCCCTGGACCTCAAACCAGTTAACTGCTGAACTACCCAACCATATAAGACAGTCCATGGAGCTCAAAAGACTTGTCCTGCTCCTCAGTACAAATGCTTCTTGTATTAGTCCATTTTATTTTGCTACAACAAAAGGCCAGGTACTTTATAAATAAAAGAAAAACATTTATTTAACTCACAGTTTTAGAGGTCACAAATTCAAGACCAAGCCTTGTGGCGAATGATATCACAATGGCAGGAGCACCTGCAAGAGTAATCACATGGTGAGACATGCAGAGGAGCCAGGATTGTAGGAATGAGCCCAAATTTCACAAGAACTACATTAATTCCACAAGCATTGTGCCACCACTGACCTAATAACCTTCCATAAAGTCTTGCCTCTTAAAGGTTCCAGCACCTCAATGCCATCCCATCTTAAGTGATGCTTGGGCTGCTGATTCAAAGAACACACTCTGAGTAGTGAGGCTGTCTACCCACAGCCCCTGAGAAGTACCCACCATCCTCTCCATCCTATGTAGGTGAGCTCTTGTAAGAAGCATGGCCCACTCTTGCTACTGAAAGTGATGTAAAACCAAATTCAAGTGTCATTTAAAGCAAAAACAGAATGTATTGACTCATGTAATTGAAAAGTCCTGGCTTCAGGCATGGCAGCATCTGGGGACTCTGCTGATGTATCTGGACCTGTCCTCTCCTAACTGCTTCATGTTGTCTTTGTTTTCAAATGATGCATAGTGACAAAGGCTGCCAGAAAGATGGATACACAGTGGAGTGATCTGGACCAAATGAAGCCCAGGCCGGTGAGCTGACATCCAGGCTGGAAAGGACAACAGAGTCAGCCAGGAGTAGCTGTTACTACTCTCTCCAATATGGGGAGGTTCCTTGTGCCTTCATCACCCTTCACCTACCAAGATGTCCTTGAAGTCTGTGCTGACGAACAATGTCCATGCCACTATGCAGATTCAAGACTCTCAGTGAATGAGCAGGTGGATAAAAGCATGAGGCTTGCGTTCTCTACACACACCTAATAAGTTAAGACCAGGGCTCACCTGAGCAGTCACTGAGGAGGTGAGTGCGTCAGAGAGGACCCCAGATGGGAGTAGCTACAGGCCCATGGGCTTCTGGGAAGTACCCTGGATCTGCCCCAAGGCACAGCTGACTCAGGTTCCCAGGTGCTTCTCTTCCCTCGTGGGAAAACAGCTCCCCAGCAGCCCTGCTGAGGAAAGTGGGTGCTTGGCTCATGAGCCTGGTTGGCAGACATGCAGCACAGATGGGCTGCTGACAGCATCCTTCTCTTGCCCCTTAGAATACTCCAAAGGGGGAGCCAGCAGCAGGCCTGCCTGCACATCCCCTCCCGCCTGCATTCAGACAATCTGGCTGCATCGCTCATGTGCACCTCACTCCCAAAGTCTCCATGCATCCAGTCCAAACTCTCTGGGCCTCCATGCCCCACAAACCCAAGTATTACCTTAAAACCAGGCACTCCACAAACTAGAGTGAGGCAGGGGATGCCCAGAATGTCAAAATACTCAAAAATTTGGTAAAGAATATCTTCACACATTCCTTTAAAAATAAAAATTAATGTAAAATGTCCCTAATGAAAAAATTTTTATCATAAATTTATATGAAAACAGCATCCAATAGGGTGGGTATTGTACTGAGACCAGCAAGGCCTACTCATGCAAATGCTTTTACTGAAAATACTGGTATTTTGTTCACAATGAATATTTTTGTCTTATTTTAAATTTTTATTTTTTTGTTCATTTATTCATTTGAAAGGCAGAGAGACATAGACATGGAAACAGACAAAAGAGATCTCTCATCCACCCATTCACTCCCCAAATGCCCACAACAACCAGGGCTAGGTCAAGCTAAATCCAAAAGCCAGGAATTTAATCTGGGTCACCTTGTGTGGGTAGCAGAGACTCAAGTATTTAAACCATCCCCTGGGGCCTCCTAGTGTGTGCATTACCAGGAAGCTGGAATCATAAGCAAAGCCAGGACATCAACTCAGGCACTCTAATGTGAGATGCAGGTATCCGAAGTGGCATTTAACCACTATGTCAAATACCTGCTCCTGCATTACTTTTAAATTTCTTAAATATTTCATGAAAATATAAATTATCTTAATTAATGGCTTTTGGCCCCTACTTAAACTCAGTGACTCAGACCAGCCCTCACTCTCCTGTAAAACCCAACTGTGGTTCTGTTACCCACCCTCCTCAGCCTACCTGTTGCTCCCCCAATATCTTCAGGATACTGACAAGTCTCCCTGAACCCACTAAGTCTTTGCAGTTGGGTCTCTGCTCGCCTCTCCATCCTAATTACTGGTGATCAGCTGGAACAATCCATAGGGCTGTAATAGCTGGTAAAGTACTGATCCTGAGCATCACTACCCAAGTCTTCCATGTCACCATGACTTCCCCTCAGGACCCTGTCAGAACTCCCTGCATTCCAGCAACCAAGAGACCAGTTCTTGGCCAACTGAGGGCCCCCAGATCCTGCTTAAAAATGTTTTCAATTATCTTCTGTCCAGCTTCATCCTACGCCAGGTTCCCTCTTGCTCACTCTGCTAAAGCCTCACTGACCTTCTCTCTGTTACTCTGATGTCCATATGCTGTTCCCTCTGCCTGCTACCTCTACTGGTACTACCCTGGTCCAAGCCACCACACATAGCAGCCAGAGTGACATTGTTAAAATAGAAAGCAGATTATATTATTCCTCCACCAATAAAAACACTGCAAGAACTGTCTTGGAATTACAGCCACATTCTTTACAATGGTCCACAGAGCTTAAAGCTCTGACAACTCCCTTTTTATCATTTACTTCCTTTGTGGCTCCCGTCCATTTATTCATGTCCATCTAGCAACACTGGCCTCTGCCATTTCTCAAATGCACCAGACATGTTCTCACCCCATCCTTTGCACTTTCAGTGTCTCTGCCTGATCTGCTCACTCACCTGCTTCCTAATTCTTTAAATTTTGCCTTCATAGTGAGGTGTTCCTAACTATAAAACCCAACATCAACCCCAGCAAGTTTAAAGCCTTTTACTCTACTCAAGATTTTTATATCATTTATCACCTCCTAACATATGTGTAAATAAGTTATTTGCTACATTTGTCTTTTATTGTTATGCAGTCCCCCAACTAAAATGTAAACTTCATGAGAATATTGATCATTATTCAGTTCATTGATACATTCTAAGCAGACACTCAGTAAGTATGTGCTGACTGAACAAAGGATTATATAGGGGCCGGAGCCATGGCTCACTTGATTAATCCTCCACCTGTGGCACTGACATCCCATATGGGCACCGGGTTCCAGTCAGGCTCTCTGCTGTGGCCCAGGAAGGCAGTGGAGGATGGCCCAAGTCCTTGGGCCCTGCACCCACATGGGAGACCAGGAGGAAGCACCTGGCTCCTGGCTTCTGATCTGTGTAGCTCCGGCCATAGTGGCCATTTTAGGGATGAACCAAAGGAAGAAAGACCTTTCTCTCTCTCTCTCTCTCTCTAACTCTATCTGTTAAATAAATATAAAAAAGGAAAAAAATGAATATGTAAAATGCATCATCACACAGGTTGCAGAACACTCTGGCCCATAGGTTTATTGAGTGGGTGCTCAATACATATTTGTTAATTAAGTAATCGTACAATATGGATCCACAGGCTAGACTCAGCAATGTGTACCACAGCACCAACCTAGGGATTAAATGAGATCATGTACAAAGTACCATGAACAGTGCTTGACCAAAAGTAGATTCTCAGTGAGTGTTCATTTTCTACAACTTTGCTTCAGAAGTTATGTTCCCCCACTCTAGTATTAGTCAGAGCTCTTCAGAGGAGTAAAACCAGTAGAAACCAGCAGAGGTGTGTGTGAGTATGAGGGTGTGTGTGTGTGTGTGTGTGTGTATATGTAAAGAGAGAGAGAGAGAGAGAGAGAGATCATGTGTTTATGGAAGATAATCATATGATTACTAAAAGCTGCAGTCAGCAATCTGGAGACCCAGGAGATACAACATACAGTTCCAGTACAAGTCTCAGTCCGAAGGCCTGAGAAACAGGAGAAACTGTTAGTATAAGTTCCATTCTGAAAGCTGGCAGGCAGGCTTGGGTGACCAAGAAAAGCTCATGCTTCAGTTTGAGTCCAAATGCCAGGTACAAGCTTCGTCCCAGGGTGGACACTTAGTCTGGCAGCCCACATCTCATATCAGAGTGCCTGGGTCCAATTCCCAGCTCTGGCTCCCTAGTCTAGCTTCCTACCAGTGCAAATCCTAAGAGGCAGCAAATGATGAATCAAGTAGTTGGGTCCCTGCCACTCACACGGGGGACCTAGATTGATTTCCTGGCCCCTGGCTATGGCTCCAAGCCTAGCCCCAGCCATTACAGGCATTTGGGGAGTGACTCAAGAGCTGCTTGTAGCGGATGGAAAACCTCTCTCTCTACATCTCTCCTTCTCTCTCTGTGTAACTCCGACTTTCAAGTAAAATAAATAAATCTTTAAAAAAAAGAAACTACTTGCATGCACTCTCTCTCTCTGTATATAGACAGCTCAGAATAAACAGGAAGAGTTGCCTGCTATTGTGGAGGATCAGCCTTCTTATTCTATTTGGGTTTTCCAGAACAATCTGCTTTATTCCAGCCATTGAGTCAAATGTTATTCTCATCAAAAAATATCTCCACAACACACCTAGAATAATGCTTGACCAAATATCTGGGCAACCTGTGGCGCAATCAAGTTGACATTTAAAGTAGACATCTCTTCTCCTCTCACATATCTAAAGTACAGCCATCCTTCAAGGCCCATCAAGAAACACTTCTTTCTAGAAGTATTTCATCTCATTTTCTCTAGCTCTGAACTCTATACCAGTTTTTAAATTTATGGTCATGCACTACATAATGATGTTTCAGTCAATGATGAGTCACATATACAATAGTAGTCTCCTAAGATCACATGGCACAATGGCAATATTGGCCAGTTATGCAATTCCTTGAATATATCCCCACTGTTAAGCAACACATGAGTGTATTTTATTTTGTTTTTAATACATTTTTTGTTTTCTTTCTTTTTTTTTTTTGGACAGGCAGAGTGGACAGTGAGAGAGACAGAGAGAAAGGTCTTCCTTTATCATTGGTTCACCCTCCAATGGCCGCTGCAGCCAGCGTGCTGCGGCCGGTGCACTGCACTGATCCGAAGCCAGGAACCAGGTGCTTCCTCCTGGTCTCCCATGCAAGTTCAGGGTCCCAAGCACTTGGGCCATCCTCCACTGCTTTCCCAGGCCACAGCAGAGAGCTAGACTGGAAGAGGAGCAACCGGGACAGAATCGGGCACCCCGACCAGGACTAGAACCCGGTGTGCCAATGACGCAGGTGGAGGATTAGCCTATTGAGCCATGGCACCAGCCCCCATTTTTGATTTCTAATTGGCACGTAATAATTATACATATTTGTCTGGTCCAATGCAGCATTTCATATGATCAGATCAGGCTAATTGGAACATCCATCCCCTCAAACATTTATCATTTATTTTATTGGGAACATTCAAACCCATCTCTTCTAGCTATTTTGAAATACACAATAAATGATTGTCAGCCACAGGTATCCTACTGTTACATAGAATATTAAAAGTTACTCCTCCTATACAACTGTACCTTTACACTCATTAACCTTCCTCTCTTCAGTGCTTCCTTCCCCAAATCCTTCTCATATTCTGGTAGCAACTATTCTACTCTCTACTTCTATGAGATCAATTTTTTAGCTTCACATATGAGTATAAGTGAGATCATATGGCATTTGTCTTTCTATGTCTGACTTATTTCACTTAACATAATGTCCTCTAGTTCCATTCAGTTTACTGCAAATGACAGAACTTCCATCTTTTTATGACTGACTAATATCCTATCATATATAGCTACCACATTTCACATTTTCTTTATCAATTCATCCATTGATGAACATCTTGGTTGATTCCATATCTTGGTTATTGTGAATAGCACTGCAATAACCATGTGAGTGTACATATCTCTTCAACAAACTGATTTCCCTTCCTCTGGATATTCCTCAGTAGGGGGACTTATAGATCATATGGCAGTTTCATTTATAATCCTTCTAAGTGCATAATGGCTGTACTAAATTTCCCTTTCTCCACATAATCAGCAAGCACTTATTATTGTTTGTCTTTTTGTATATATTTACTTTTTAAGTAGGTGACCTGAGAGTCTCTTAGGGTAGATGTCTAACTTCTTTGTCATTGCATTTTTCTGTGAACTCTGCTGGTGAGCTGTTTCATTGATTAATGGCCTGTTTTTTTTTTATATATAACCTCTTTCCCATACAAAATACCTAGTCCTGCTGGGACCATATGAACTATGAGACAAGTATGTCTGCCAATTCTTTCACTTTAAAGTCATCAGGAATAAAATTTAATAGACAAGAAGCAACATATAAAAACATTGAGTCAGAAAGATGACAAAACAATGTCAAAATCACCAAGCTGCCAAAATTCCTATCTGTAGATGGGTCCTTCAAGTCAGCGAGGTGGAGAGCCCATGTTTTCAGCTCTTCTTTCCTCCTCACTGCAGCTCAGCATTCTCTGATGTAACACTTTCCTCCAGCACCTCCTTAAAGTCTCTGTCACCTCCAGTCTTCCCACGACCTCAGTATCTGTGTTGTTATTTCTAGACTGTCCTCAGCAGCATGCCTAACTTTCCATGATATTTGAAAATCTACTAACCATGCCTCCAAGAATTAAAGAAAGGAGAGACCTGGCATTTGCTTTTCACAATGCCGTCTTTACAGCTCTGTAGGCCAACATCTTTGGTTTCTTGCTGTGTTTTTTTTTTTTTTTTGAAAACTTGCTTACAAATCCATTTGAGAATCCTTTGGGAAGTCTCTGCCCAATCAGACAATTCCATCCATACTTTACTGGCAATGATGTTTTCCATGTCAAAGCACCTACATGCTAGAAAATGGGGTTATTCTATGATGACTCTTCACGACTGAATCCAAACATAGACTTTGTTCCCTTAGCTGGCTCTTCAGGCCGGTCTTGAGTCATCTTTTGTGTCTCTCTGATTTTACTTGTAGGTGCTCCTTTAATCTCAGTAATCACTGAGTGATATCAGCACAGATCAGAGAATTTGCTAATTCAAGGAAGGGATGCTGCTGTGGTCTATTGAAACTTAATCTCCCAAGACATATATAAATTGTATTTGGAGGTGGAGCCCTTGGTAGGTAATGGATTCAATGAGGTCTGAGAGCAGGTCAATGCAGGTCATGATTGCATTTATAAGAAAAGGAAGAGAGACCCAAGTTATTAAAATTGTCTGTCTTACCAAATGATGCCCTGTGCTGCCTTGGGACTCTACAGAGAGTTCCCATAATCAAGAAGAACCTCATCAAGACTGTGGCCTCTTGATCCTGTACCTCTCAATCTCTAGAACTGTGAGTTGAAGTCGTTATACTTGCCCAGTCTGTAGTGTTCAGTTATATCAACAGAAACGAGATCAAGACTGATCTCTTCAAGAGAAGGCATGATGTTCCATGATCCTGACACCGATGCTGGACACAAGCCTCATCTATATCTACGAAAATGTGATCTACTCCATAGTCTGAGATTTTCATGTATTTTAACAAAAGAAGCAAAACACAACAGAGAAACAGATATCTCATTTCTATAAAGCATGTGTTTTTTTTTCCACCCTACCCATTTTTTCCATCTTGAATGTTGAGTCCCAGGGGTGAATAGGCTGTAATCTCCCAGTTCCCAGAAATGTAGATTCCATGGGTGAGGGAAAGGAAGGATGAACTATCTTTTCCCTTTCGTCACAGGAAGCTGCAGCACACTTCAAAAGCAAGATGGACTTCTGGTTATTAAAAATAAACCCTGGCACACAGCCTGCCTTGCACATTAATCTTGCCAACAGATGCAGACTTGCAAACACTCTCTGGCTCCATGCTGAGACCCAGCTTCTCTGCACAGTGCTCATGCTGAGACTCCCTAAGGGCAACCATTTCTGTTTGGAGGACCATAAAATCAGTTATTTGCTATCTAAAGGAAGAGGATACTATCCTAGGGCTTAAGGGGGCAATGGGTCTCCATATTCCTGACCAAGGAATTGAAGGAGTTTGAAAGGAGATTTAAGATATGTATATAGGTATTGTGACTCCTAGTATTAAACCACATAAACATCAACTGATAATGCCTGATTCAGAGAAGGTAGTTTTGTTGCTATTATTTTGTTTTGTTTTGCTCAGGTATCTGAAGATTCAACAATGTGGGAGCTGCTTACCAGCTTCAGGAATGTCTGGATCTAGGTGCTAACTCCTAATGAGTTTGCTTTTCTCCTCCACTAGTTCACTTTGCTCAATGTGCCCTTTAATTCTCAGGCAAGCTATGACAAGATTTTAATCCCAGCAGGTAAACAACCTCAGTGAAAAGGCATTCTGTCCCCACTGGCTCCCACAAAAGCCTCAGAAATAATTTTTTGTTGTGCAAATTGAGTCACAAGTTCATTCCACAACACATCCTTATAGCCTTGGTGTAGAAGACATTAACTTGCCAGAGTAGGGCAAATGGGACTGGGGTTGAGGTCAACTCCATCTCAAACCTAACAAACTGAGCATATGAAAGGGTAATTCTCTAAGGAAAAATCAGCTTTAAAACCTAGCAGAATATGAGGAGCATTCCAAAGGCACTATAAAGCAATAATAACGGGTGTATAGAGGAAAGGGCCAGATTTCAAAGTACCACTGAGTTACTTGTATGTGATCCTTTTCCCCCTCTATTATCCCTGAACACAGCACAGCCTGAAACCCTGAAGTGCACATTAATTAGCATGAACAGAAAGCTCTGAGAGAAACTCTGTACTTGTGGATCAAGGAGTAGGAAAGGCAACTCCTATTCTCAGAAACAGATGAGCCGAGCAACGCCATCAACAAAGCAGATCTCACTGACGTTTTTAGAACACTCTCCCCAACAAAAGCAACATGTGCATTCTTTCCCAGAGTACATTAAATATTCACCAAGATAAACCATGATCCTTAATCATAAAAATAAATTTTAACCTATTTTAAAATACAAAGTATGTCTCCACACTATAATTGAATTAAACTGGAAATCAATAAGAGAAAAAAAGAAGAAAATCTCTAAACATTAACAGATTAAACACACATCTAAATAATCCATGGGTTAAAAAAAGAAGCTTACTGTGTATCCTGCTTCCCATGTTGGATCATTCTCTCCCTTTTTCATTCTATCAGTTAGTATTAGCAGACACTAGTCTTGCTTGTGCGATCACTTTGACTCTTAGACCTATCAGTGTGATCAATTGTGAGCTGAAATTGATCACTTGGACTAATGAGATGGCCTTGGTACATGCCACCTTGATGGGATTGTATTGGAATCCCCTGGCACAATTCTAACTCCATCATTTGGGGCCGTTCCGATTGAGCATGTCCCAAATTTTACATCTCCTCCCTCTCTTATTCCCACTCTTATATTTCACAGAGATCACTTTTCAGTTAAAATTTAAACACCTAAGAATAATTGTGTGTTAATTACAGAGTTCAACCACTAGTACTAGGATAAAAAAAAAAAAAATACTACCATAGAATGGCAGATGTCCTAAATAGCACTCTGGCCTCAGAATCAGCCCTTAAGGCATTCGGATCTGGCTGAAGAGCCCATGAGAATAGTTTAGGCATGGAAAGCTAAGACACTCTGAAAAACAAAAAAAAAAAAAAAAAAAAAAAAAAAAGAAGACCTAAATGAAAGATCTCTGCGAGTGAGATCCCAGTGGAAAGAATGGAGCCATCAAAGAAGGAGGTACCTTTCTCTGAAGGGAGGAGAGAACTTCCACTTTGACTATGACCCTGTTGGAATAAGATCGAAGTCCACGAACCCTAAAGGCTTCCATAGCCTCGGCAACTCATGACCAGAGCCTAGGGAGATTACTGACGCCATAAACAAGAGTGTCAAATTGTTAAATCAACATCAGGAGTCACTGTGTACTTACGTCTCATGAGGGATCTGTCCTTAATGTGTTATCCAATGTGAAATAATGCTATTACTAGTACTGAAACAGTATTTTTACACTTTGTGTTTCTGAGTGGGGGCAAACTGATGAAATCTTTACATAGTATATATTGAATCGATCTTCTTTATATAAAGATAATTGCAAATGATTAAAAAATCTTGGTGTTAAACTGGAAATTGCATAGACAATTAATCAATTTTTTAAAAAAAAAAATCATGTAGGATCTCTGTCCTTAATGTGCTGTACATTGTGAATTAATACTATAACTAGTACTCCAACAGTATTATCATTTTGTGTCTCTATGCGAGGGCAAACCGTTGAAATCTTTATGTAATATGTACTAAATTGATCTTCTGTGTATAAAGAGAATTGAAAATGAATCTTGATGTGAACAAAAGGGGAGAGGGGGTGGGAAAGGGGAGGGTAGGGGGAGGGAGAGAAGTTGTGGGGGGGGGAGCCATTGTAATCCATAAGCTGTTCTTTGGAAATTTATATTCTTTAAATAAAAGCTTTATAAAAAAAAAAAAAGAAGAAGAAGCTTACAACTAAATTATAAAATAGTTGAACTGAATAAAAAATAAAATTTACCAAAATTCATGAGATGCATCTATTTTTAAGAAAATTTTTATTTAATAAATATAAATTTTGTAAGTACAACTTTCGAATTATAGCAGTTTTCCCCTCATAACCACCCTCCCACCCACAAACCATCCCATCTCCTACTCCTCCTCCCATCCCATTCTTCATTAAGATTCATTTCTAATTATCTTTATATACAGAAGATCATCTTAGTATGTACTAAGAGTTCAACAGGTTGCACCCACACAGACACACAAAGTATAGAGTACTGTTTGAATACTAGTTTTACTGTTAATTCTCATAGTACAACACATTAAGGACAGAGATCCTACATGGGGAGTAAGTGCACAGTGACAGTAATACAGAAAGAGAAATTTGTAGAAATTTGTAGTACTAATTCTTACATAAAGAAAAAAAAAGTCCCAAGTCAGTAGTCTAATCTTATACCACAAGAAATTGTAGTGAAAAAAAAAAAATAAAACAAAAGCAATCAGGAGGAAAGAAAAGCAATAAAAGCAGGTCAGAATCAAAGAAATCACAAATAAAAAAAACAATAGAAAATTATTCAAGCCAAATGGTGGGCTTTTTTATTGAAAAAATTGAGATGTATCTAGCAAGACTAGTAAGGGAAAAAAAGAGAAGACACAAGTAATTGATATCCAGAATGAAAGAGAAAATACAATGAGGGATCTTACAGTGATTAAAAAATCATAAACACTATAAACATGACAATACATATAAGCTCAAAAACTTAAATAAAATTGCAGAGTGATGGGAAACCAAAACCAAGCAAAATTCCCCACAGATTAAATAAATAGCCTAAATTATAATATAAATATTTTAATTTAATTTGTAGTTAAAGATCTCCCAAAAAAGAAATTTCTGAGCCCACTGGTTTTACTGGAAATTTCTTTTTTTTTTTTTTTTTAATTTATTTGACAGGCAGAGTTACAGACAGTGAGAGAGACAGAGACAGAGAGAAAGGTCTTACTTTCATTGGTTCACTCCCCAGGTGGCCGCAACGGCTGGAGCTGCACTGATCCGAAGCCAGGAACCAGGCAGGTGCTTCCTCCTGTCTCCCATGCAAGTTCAGGGTCCCAAGCACTTGGGCCATCCTCCACTGCTTTCCCAGGCCACAGCAGAGAGCTAGACTGGAAGAGGAGCAACCGAGACTAGAACTGGTGCCCATATGGGATGCTGGCGCTGCAGATAGAGGATTAACCTAGCGTGCCACTGCACCAGACCCTGGAAAATTCTTTAAAAATATTTACATAAAGAATAACACAAATTTTACATAATTATATCCAGGAAAATCAAAGTTAAGGGGCCATCATGCCACTCATTTCATAAAGCCAGTATTACCCTGATGCTGGAAATATACAAATAGAGTAATAACTACAAAACTATATATTAATATTCTTAGTGAACATAGAAGCAAAATTTCTCAACAAAATTATTGCAACCAATCATAGCAAAATATATTTTTAAAAATAATAAAATACACAATTAATTGAGATATTAGGCATACAAGCTGGGTTTAATATTTTAAAATAAATCAAGGTACTCTATTATATAATAGCTTTAAAAAAGACAAAAATGACCATATCAATTAATCCACAAAAAGCATTTGACATAATTCAACACCAATATATAATAAAACCTCTCAATAAGCCTGAAATAGAAGAGAACTTCTCAACTTAATAAAGGATACCTATAAAAAGCCTACAGCTAAACTTTTTATCAATGTTTAAGAATGGACACCTTTTCTCATAAGATCAGGAACAAAGCAAGGATGTGTTCTCTCAGCACTCCTTTTCAATATTGTATATGAAGTCCCAGTCAATTGCAATAAGACAGGAAAAGTAATCAAACAAAAAACATATCGACTAGAAAAGAAGACATCACAGTTTATGTGGAAAATACCAATGAATCTATGTAAATTCCTAAAACTAATTATTATGATAAGAATGCAGGATACAATATACAAAAGCAATTGTATTTCTTTTTAAAAAAAACTTTTATTTAACAAATATAAATTTCGAAAGTACAACTTTTGGATTATAGCAGCTTTTCCTACCATAACCTCCCTCCCACCTGCAAACCATCCCATCTCCCACTCCCTCTCCCATCCCACTCTTCATCAAGATTCATTTTCAATTATCTTTATATACAGAAGATCAACCTAGTATATACTAAGATTTCAACAGTTTGCACCCACACAGATACACAAAGTATAAATTACTGTTTGAGTACTAGTTTTACTGTTAATTCACATAGTACAACACATTAAGGACAGAGATCCTCTCTACATGGGGAGCAGATAAACAGTGACTTTCGTTGTTGATTTAACAATTGGCACTCTTATTTATGACATCAGTAATCACCCGAGGCTCTTGTCATGAGCTGCCAAGGCTATGGAAGCCTTTTGAGTTCACAAACTTCGAACTTATGTAGACAAGGCCATATTCAAAGTGGAAGTTCTCTCCTCCCTTCAGAGAAAGGTACTTCCTTCTTTGATGGCCTGTTCTTTCCACTGGGATCTCACTCACAGAGATCTTTCATTTAGGTCATTTTTTTGCCACAGAGTCTTTGCTTTCCATGCCTAGGAAACTCTCATGGGCTTTTTAGCCAGATCCAAATACCTTAAGGGCTGATTCTGAGGCCAGAAAGCTCTATAGGGCATCTGACATTCTATGAGTCTGCTGTGTATCCCAAAAGCAATTGTATTTCTATATGCATTTGGAAAACAAACTTGAAGAGCAATACTATTCATAGTACATCTCCAAAAACGGAAAAACATATAAAAGATCTGTATACTGAAAGCTACAATATGCCAATGAATGAAATCAAAGAAGACCTAAATAAACAGAGAGAAAAGACTATGTTCATGGGTTACAAAACTCAGTATTAGTTAAGATGACATTTCTTCCCAAAATGATGTAAAGATAGAACACAATTCTAATAAAATTTCTTTTTTTAAAGATTTATTTACTTTAATTTGAAAGTAAGAGTTACACAGAGAGAGGAAAGGCAGAGAGATATAGGTCTTCCATCTGCTGGTTCACTTCCAATTGGCCGCAACAGTCAGAGCTGCACCAATCTGAAGCCAGGAGCCAGGAGCCTCTTCCAGGTCTCTCACACAGGTACAGGGGCCCAAGGACTTGGGCCATCTTGTAATGCTTTCCCAGACCATAGCAGAGAGCTGGATTAGAAGTGGAGCAGCCAGGACTAGAACCGGGATCCTGGTGCCTCAGGCCAGGGCATTAACCCATTGCACCACAGCGTTGACCTCTCTAATCAAATTTCTAGGAGGTTTTTTGTCAATATTAGAAACGTGCCAGGGGATTCCAATTCAATCCCATCAAGGTGGCATGTACCAATGCCATCTCACTAGTCCAAGTGATCATCTTCAGTTCACAGTTGATCACACTGATAGGTCTAAGAGTCAAAGGGATCACACAAACAAGACTGGTGTCTGCTAATACTAATAGAATCAAAAAGGGAGAGAACAATCCATCATGGGAAGTGGAATACACAGCAGACTCATAGAATGGCAGATTCCTAAATAGCACTCTGGCCTCAGAATCAGCCCTTAAAGCATTCAGATCTGGCTGAAGAGCCCCTAAGAGTATTTTAGACATGGAAAGCCAAAACACTCTGGCAAAAAAAAAAAAAAAAAAAAAAAAACCTAAATGAAAGATCTCTGCGAGTGAGATCCCAGTGGAAAGAATGGGACCATCAAAGAAGGAAGTACCTTTCCCTGAAGGGAGGAGAGAACTTCCACTTTGACTATGACCCTGTAGGAATAAGATCAAAGTCGGCGAACTCAAAAGGATTCCATAGCCTTGGCAACTCATGAGTAGAGCCTAGGGAGATTACTGATGCCATAAACAAGAGTGTCAAATTGTTAAGTCAACAACAGGAGTCACTTTGCACTTACTCCACATGTGGGATCTGTCCTTAATGTGTTGTCCAATGTGAAGTAATGCTATAACTAGTACTGAAACAATACTTTACACTTTGTGTTTCTGTGTGGGTGCAAACTGATGAAATCTTTACTTAATATATACTAAATCGATCTTCTGTATATAAAGATAATTGAAAATTAATCTTGATGTGAATGGAATGGGAGAGGGAGCGGGAGATGGGAGGGGTGCGAGTGGGAGGGAAATTATGGGTGGGGGGAAGCCATTGTAATCCATAAACTGTACTTTGGAAATTTATATTTACTAAATAAAAAAAAGAAAAAGAAAAAAAGAAAAGCTGACTCAAATTTATACAGAAATGGAAAGGAACTAAAATAGTTAAAAGGATTTTTTTTTTTTTTTTTTGGACAGGCAGAGTGGACGGTGAGAGAGAGAGAGACAGAGAGAAAGGTCTTCCTTTTCCGTTGGTTCACCCCGCAGTGGCTGCTGCGGCTGGTGCGCTGGGGCCAGCGCACTGCGCTGATCCGAAGCCAGGAGCCAGATGCTTCTCCTGGTCTTCCTTGTGGGTGCAGGCCCCAAGCACCTGGGCCATCCTCCTCTATACTCCCAGACCACAGCAAAGAGCCTGACAGGAAGAGGAGCAACTGGGACAGAATCTGGTGCCTGGACCAGCGCCACAGGCAGAGGATTAGCCTATTGAGCCGCAGAGCCGGCCAGTTAAAAGGATTTTTAAAAAGAACTACTACAAAGTCAAAGCACTCACACTACCTGATTTTCAGTTACTTTAAATCTTTATCAATCTGGACACCATGATTCAGTAAGAGGAAAGACAAATAGACAATATGAGGAAATTTCCTTAGGTGCTCAAACTATTCTATATCTGATTGTGGTAATGGCTACACAAATCCATATATGAGTTAGAACTGTACATCTCCCCAAAAATTCAATAATACCATAATTTTAAATAAAATTACTTTTTAATTGACTTAATTAAAAAACTAACCTTCCTAGGTATTAGATCAGTTCAACAGGGAAAGGAAAATGCTTTTAACAAACAGTGCAGGAATTATTTGTTTTCTATGTGAAAAAGACAAATTTTAACCCCATCCTCACTGCATATACAAAAATAATTTAAGACAGATCCTAGACCAAATCAAAAAAGTGAAAACCGTAAGATGTGTAGAATAAAGACCACAGGAATATATTTATAATCTTAGGGTTGGTAGTGATTTCTAAGACAAAACAATCACTAAGCATAAGTGAAAACAATGGGTACATTGGACTTAAAATTTAAAATTCATGCTTATAAAAATACACCCATTAAAACTCAATCTCTGTCCTTAATGTGTTGCACTATGAGAATTAACAGTAAAACTAGTATTCAAACAGTACTCTATACTTTGTGTGTCTGTGTGGGTGCAATCTGTTGAAATCTTTACATACTAAGTTTATCTTCTGTATATAAAGATAATTAGAAATGAATCTTAATGAAGAATGTGTTGGCAGAGGGAGTAGGAGATGGGATGGTTTGTGGTTGGGAGGATGGCTATGGGAGGAAAAACACTTTAATCCAAAAGTTTTACTTTTGAAATTTATATTTATTAAATAAAAATTTTCTTAAAAAAAACTGAATGGGGAGGGGGGAAGCATTGTGGCAGGGAAAGCCACAGCCTGCAATGCTGGAATAACATATGGGAGCCAGTTTGTGTCCCAGTTGCTCCACTTCCAATTCAGTTCCCTGCTGATGTGTCTGGGAAATCAGCAGAAGAGTAGCAGAAGATGGTCCAAGTTTTTGGGTCCCTGCCACACACATGGGAGACCCAGAAGAAGCTCCTGGCTCCTGCTTTCAGCCTGGCCTAACCCCAGCCATTGTGGCCATCTGGGGAGTGAACCAGTGGATGGAAGATATCTTTCTCTCTCTCTGTCTCTCCTTTTCCATGTGTAACTCGGACTTGCAAATAAATAAATACATCTTTTAAACATAAACAAGAGGGAATACTTTGCAACCCATACATTATGACAAAGGACTTGTATAGGATATATAAAGAACTCCTATAAATCAACAATAAAATGATGTTAACTTTTTTAAGTGAGCAAATAATAATGAAATTTACTTCACAAAGAAAAGTAGGCATGTGACGAATAGGCCATGAATCAGTTCTCAACACCAGGGCAAATGCTAACTGAGAGATGTAGCTTTATGACCACTGGAGCAACTATCGTAAACAAGACTGATAAGACAAGACTCTTTTGCATTGCTGTTAGGATTGGAAAATTGTTAAACCTGTTTTGTATACCTGTTGGGCAGTTTCTACTGAAGTTAAACAAATATCTATCATATGCTCCAATATTGCACTCCCATTCAATAGAAATGTGTTCATATGTTGGAAATATGTACTAAAATATTTATGGCAGCCATAATCATAATATCCAAAAACCAGAAGTAAACGTTTTTACAGGAAAATAGATAATATAATGTGGTATGGTATAATAGATAATATAATACAGTATGCTCATACAATGGGATATTATTCAACTGTTAAAAAAAAGCAACCTGGATGAATCTCAGAAATATTATAGTAGGTAAAAAAAAAAAAACAGGCATACAAGAGTCCATTTTTGTCATTTTGTTTACGTAAACCTCTAGAACAGGCAGAACTTAGCTAAGATGATAGAAGTCAAAACAGTAATTGCCTGAGAGGTGGGAAAACTGACTAGAAGCAAGTACAAGGGAATTATCTGGAGTGATGCAAGTGCTCTCTCTTATTTGGGGTGATGGCTTCACAGCTTATTACAACTGTCCAAACTCAGTGAATTGAATATGTTAGAGATGTGACTTTCTTTTTTTTTAAAGATTTATTTACTTATTTTGAAAGTCAGAGTTACACAGAGAGAGAAGGAGAGAGAGAGAGAGAGAGAGAGAGAGAGAGAGAGAGAGAGGTTTTCCATCCACTGGTTCACTCCCCAACTGGCCGCAATGGTCAAAGCCGCGCCAATCCAAAGTCAAGAGCCAGGAGCTTCTTCCCAGTCTCCCATGTGGGTGCAGGGGCCCAAGGACTTGGGCCATCTTCTAGTGCTTTCCCAGGCCATAGCAGAAAGCTGGATCGAAAGTGGAGCAGCTGGAATTCGAACCGGCACCCATATGGGATGCTAGCACTGCAGACGGCAGCTTTACCAGATATGCCACAGTGCCAGCCCCAAGATGTGACTTTCTACTGTACATAAGTTTTACTTCAATTCAACAAAAAAAGTCATTTATAAATATAACACTTTGCTTTCTATAAAACATTTCACATCCATTCCCCTATTCCCTTTGATCTTAACATCTCTGAGCAGTAAGAAGTGGGGGATTATGTTTTGAATGGAGAAACTGGAAGAGAATCTGAAGGAGGCCACACAGCAAGCTCTTGTCAGAGCAGGGACTGAAACCTAGATGTTGGGACTCCACATCCAGTGTTCCTTACACAGTGTTTTGGTTCCCTCAGCTCTCAGGCATTGCAGATACCTTTGGGGTCACAGTAAAATGTTTTCTTCCTCAATTCTCATCATTCATCTCTCTTTTATCTCTTCAAGCTCTGCCTAAGATTTCATTGAAAAATTTGAGAATTACTGATGTTACAGATGCTAAAGCAAACATAAATATTCAAAGATATCTCTCTTCATTTGCACCCTTTGTGGCATGACTTGCAATACATCAGAGTCTGATTTTTACTCTGGGTCAAAAACAGCTATTTCTGCCTAAAACGGTGCAGCCTCCAGGCACCAGCTATTTCACCTGAGTGTGTAGAGAGAGGCTGGGAAGGAATGCCTTTATCTATAGTCTGCCACTGTGTGATGTCAGTCTCTGGGAGTCATTCCCAATCTTGGAGTGTCAAGGCACAAGAGACCTGGACCAGATAAGTTTTAACTAAGCATCCTATAATAAAAAGTCTAGTATTGGAGGGGCAGTATTCATCTTCTGCAACCCTTCATATGCAAATTATCAGCCCAGAATTACCACCTGAGGATTCTCATTACAGAGAAAAATCTCAACAGACATTGAGTTAAAGAGATCTGCTTCTATGTAGGAAACTGTCCCAAGAACTCCAGGATAAATCTTCTCCCATTCCCTTGTCCTAGGGACCTGGAAACCTCTCTGCGGACACATGTGGGCCATGATGATGTGGATCCCAGTGGTAGCTCCATCAACAACTGACAGTGCAACTCTGGAACAAGACCTTCCCCTTTAGGGACATAATGCTTCACCAAAAAAATTGAATTAATGGCCCTTGACTATCACCCTGGACTGTAAAGAAGATCTAACAATCTGAAAGAGGAGGACATGCTCTGAACAGAATGAACTGTTGTCCGCCCTCAGGGGCTTTTATCTTTGCAACAGGGAGGCCAGAACCATCTTCTAGTTTCTGTAGTAAACCTTTTTCCTCCATGCCTGTGTAGTGTCACTCAGACCACTAGATGGCGGTAGCTGTCACTCGCCGATTCAAAAATAAGGGTGTGTGAGCGCCGAGGGACGGGCCTGCTTTAAGAAAACTAGGCCAAAGCTGAATCGTTACATCACTTCTAATGGAAGCAGCCAGTTCAGTCTGGATTTTTCATTATTGCAGGCGACAATGCAAGGAAGCTTCCCGGCTCCTGCACATTTCACTGCTAATTGTTTGACCTGGAATTAGTCTTTAATTTCCAGAGATTGGTCCTGCAAGCACTGCCTTTCCTTCCCTGTGTACAGCCTCTCCCAAAGGCCACTTTCCCTTCTCTCCAGTTGTCCCAAGCTTATGCCCCACCTTGGCCACGGTTGAAGTGCATCTCTTGTCATATCTTGAAATCTCAATTCCATTTATAAAGCACTTATTGATGTCTACTTGTGTGCAAGAGCCTCTACCAGGGGCCCTACTTGGATGAGAAACCAGGTACTATCCGCAAGGGAAAGAACAGGCCTACAGATGGCTTAGGGGGGAATCTATCTCTGCCCCTCACTAGCTGAATGCATGACGTTGAACCAGTCATTCGAATGTTCTCTTCTTCACTTACTTTAATTTTAAAATGGAATTAATAGGTTTGTTTTGTTTATTAAATGAGCTCATACTAGCCAGTTCCATGATTATAATGAGGTCTCATACTTCATATGCAATAATTATTTACTGAGCACCTGCCAGATGTAAATGCACTATTTAATTTAATGCTCATATCCATGACTCATAAAAGTTAAGTTAGGGGCTGGTGCTGTGGCATAAGCAGCTACAGCCACCGTCTGCAGTACCAGCATCCCATATGGACACCAGTTCGAGTCCCAGCTGTTCCACTTTCAGTCCAGCTCTCTGCTATGGCCTGGAAAAGCAGCTGAAGATGGCCCAAGTCCTTGGACCCCTGCACTCACATGGGAGACTGGGAAGAAGCTTCTGGCTCCTGGCTTCAGATTGGCACAGCTCCAGCCATTGTGGTCAATTGAGGAGTGAACCAGTGGATGGAAGACCTCTCTCTTTCTCCTCTGCCTCCCCTCTCTCTGTGTAACTCTTTCATATAAATAAATAAATCTTAAAAAAAATAAGTTATCTCTGCATTGTTGAATCAGAAGAAAAGGGAAGATTTGAATCAGGTCCCCTGCTTTTAGCTGTTCTTACAAAGAAAACCTGAGCAACCAAAAGCAAAGTCCCCAGGGAAAAGCAAACATGTAGCCCACACTGTCAGTCCCAGGGTGGCTGGAAACTGGCCATCTTAGAACACACCATTCTGGTCTCAAGGATCCTGTCCTGGATTTAGCACTAGCACTAACTGGGGCTTTGCAATCTGGTGCAAGACCCCCTCCTTGAGCCTCAATTTGTTCACCTATGAAACAGGCAGCATGATAGGTCAGTATTTTGTACATGTGCCTAGTTGCCAAGTCACCCAGGGTTCTTAAAAGCATGGAGTTTTGAACCCCACTTCAGATTTAAAAAATAGAATGTCTAGGGGAGGGGCTGGAGATCTATTTTTAACAAGTGATTCAGAAGATTCTTAGGGCCAGGGAAGTTAAGAAAACATCCCAGGCCCAGATGATCACAGACACTTTCCCACCTCTGTTTCTACTGATCTTACTACCACCCAGTCAGGCTCTTTATCCACCTCTTAAGGGCTCATCATGAATACTACAGACCCTAGGACCTCAGCCCCTGAGCACCTATCTGCCCACCAGGATAGATTTGATAGCTCTTTCCTCCCTGCAAGGCACTTAGGTTCTCAAGGGAGAAGAAGCTATTTAAATAATGAATGGAATTTACAGTAGCTTTTGAAATTCACTTAAGCAACAGAAACTAGCTTGCAGTAAAGGCTCCTTAAAAATCATCTTTGCATTGGAGAAGAAGGAAGAAAAGTAATTTCCCCTACTATCCTAATATGCAAATCAGGGTATTTTGATGTGCCTTAATTCTAAATTCCCCCAGTGTCCCTGTGGAAGGCATAATTTCCATTGTCAGGATGTCAGGACTCTGCTGTTCCCATCTTCTGTATCCAAGAGCCCTATGTCAGACCATATTTTAGATCCAGGGTAGGGTAAGAGGTCTCTTGGGAAAGATGGAGAAGAAATCCCAAGATATAAAGCCAGCCCCCACTCTATCCTACTGGCTCTGACTGGAAATCCTTTCTATACTTATTTTCCCAGTTTGCAATCATCAAATTGTACAATTGAGCAATACTGGCTATGTGTTTCTCTCATTTTCTGCTGTAGTCCCTATCTGAGTTTCTGCAAACCACTGACTCCACTAACCTGGAATAGATAAAAAATTCTTACTGTTATTCCATGCTCTAAAAGAATGTTTCCTGGATGATGGAGTACCCTGGACTGGGTTCTGGAAGACCAACGTATTAGCTCTCACCACAGCAGCACCACTTAAGAAACCACCCCAAAACTCAGTGACTTATAGCACCCACTTATCCTCACTAAAGCACATGTGGGTTGGCTGGGACAGCGCCAATGGTCTCACCTGGCCTCAGCTGAGCTTGATTCTGGCCTTGGGTTTGATTCAGATCTGTTCCAAGTAGGCCTCAATTCCTCCTGGACCAGTGAGTTAGGCAGGACACATTTCTCTTGTGGCCACAGAAGCCCAGAGGGAAGGCAAGTCTGCAGCCTATTTCCAGTGGCTGTTGGCACTCATTGGCTCACATCCCTTTGACCATGGCAAAGAACAAGGACAAAAATTCTGTCCAACATGAAGACAAAGCAAGTCATAGAACATGGGAGACAGGATGGAAGGCTTAAAATGGAGAGAAAGGCCCTGGAGAGCCACTCCCTGCAGATGGAGGGGTTTGGGGGAGCTGGAGCCAGGCTTGGAGGTACTGAGGAAATGCAACAAAATTCCTAAATTTAACAACCTGAAGAAACAAGTTTAACATTAAGAACTAAATCGGGCTGACCCTGCGGCTCAATAGGCTAATCCTCCGCCTGTGGCGCCAGCACCCTGGGTTCTAGTCCTGGTCGGGGGGCAGGATTCTGTCCCGGTTGCTCCTCTTTCTTTCCAGCTCTCTGATATGGCCCGGGAGTGCAGTGGAGGATGGCCCAAGTGTTTGGACCCTGCACCCGCATGAGAGACCAGGAGAAACACCTGGCTCCTGGCTACAGATCAGCGCAGTGCGCTGGCTGCAGCACACCAGCCGCAGTGGCCATTGGCAGGGGGTGAACCAATGGAAAAAGGTCTCTCTCTCTCACTGTCCACTCTGCCTGTCAAAATAAATAAATAAATAAATAAATGAACTAAATAGAACATAGAGAACACTAAAAACCTATAGAAAAATCAAAAGAGCAAATGGAAAAAGACTTTAGAAGGTCTAATTAATATCCCCATGTGAGGAGATATGAACTACACTCAAAATAACTAACTAGAAGTAAACATGCAAGGGAGAGTAGAAAAAGTAAAAGAGTGGGGAATTAATGCAACAGTTTAAATTCCTTTTTAATAGGAATACAAGAAAAAGAGAAGAAAAGAGTGGGGAATTAATGCAACAGTTTAAATTCCTTTTTAATAGGAATACAAGAAAAAGAGAAGAAATACTCAAGTAAGAGGTGGCAGGGGATAGAAGAGATCCTTAAAAACAAAAGAAATTAAAATCTCCAGAGTGAAAGGACCCATCATCTGCTAGTTAAATTTGAAAAGACTCACATTGAGGTATTGTATTCAGTAGAATTTCATTACTAGGAAAAATACCCAAGAGAAACTACTCATTTTGGCACATGGTTTTGGAGGTTCACAGCCCAAGATCAGGCAGCCCCATTGGTCTTGTGCAATGGATAGCAGAATGAATGCAGAGTGGGAATCACATGGAGAGCCAGGATGTAGAGAGCACAGCAGAGCCAACTCATACTTACATAACCAAACCTTTCACAATAACTACCTTCTAAGGGCATGCCTCCAATGATCTGAAGACCTCTACCAGGCCCACTCTAGACACCATAATTTGATCAAGCCTCCACCCTACAGGTACCATCAATACAAGACTGTGACTTAAATGTTAGCATTAGTTGGGAAGCCAAATCCTCTTAAAACTATAATAGTTTACCAGGTGAAAAATTTACAAGGAAAAAGGGGAAATGCTTCCAACAGGTAAAACTAACCCCTTGTGTATTCTTCATTTGGGCTGCTGTAACAAAATACCATAAACTGGCTTAAACAATTTATGTTCCCAGAGTTCTGGAAGCTGGACATCCAATATCAGGGTGCCAGCATGATCAGGTTCCTGTGAGTGCTCTCTTCATGGCTTAGACAGTCACTTTCTAATTATGTCTTCAGGTGGCAAGCTCTTTGGTGTCTCCTCTCATCTTCATGACTTCAACTAAGCTGACTTATCTCCAAAGGCTCCATCTGCAAATATCATTATGTTGGTTGATAGGGCTTCATAATGTGTGAAGAGGCACAGTTTTCTTCATAGTACCTTGCAAAGCAATGAGAATCAAGTGACAAAGAATTTTCACTGGCATTATTGAATGCAGCAACAGGAAATAGAACAATAATAACCTCAGACTTGTGAGAGAATTTATTTTAAAGCCTGGAATTCAGTCTCCAGTAAAACTATCTTTGAAGTAAGAGAGGATATAAAAGATAATTCCAAACATATAAGAAAGAATTTCTTAGACAGAATAGAGCCACGATGAAATGAAAGAGAGAGAGAGAGAAGAGAGAAGAGAGAAGAGAGAAGAGAGAGAGAGAGAGAGAGAGAGAGAGAGAGAGAGAGAAAGAAAGAAAGGAGGGAGGGAGGGAGGGAGGGAGGGGGTCTAAGACGCCGTGTTGGGGTGAGTTTTTAGTCCGTGGCTAAGGTACTGGTTAGGATGCCCACATCAGGGCTGGCATTGTGGTGCAATGGTGAAGCTGCTACCTGCAATGACAGCAACCCATATAAGAGTGCTGGTTCAAGCCCCTGCCATTCCTCTTCTGATCCAGCTTCCTGTTAATGTGCCAGGGAAGACAGCGGAGGTTGGCTCAAGGGGTTAGGACCCTGTTACCCATGTTGGAGACCAAGATGGAGTTCTTGGCTCCTGGCTTCAGCCTGGCCCAGACCTGGCTGTTGAGACCATTTGGGGAGTGAACAAGCAGAAGGAAGACATCTCTCTCTCTCTCTCTCTCTCTCTCTCTCTCTCTCTCTCTCTCTCTCTTTCTGTCCCTCTTTGAGTTGTTCTTCTTTGCCAATAAAATATTTTTTTAAAAAAATAAACATTCAGGGCTGGCACCGTGGCTCACTTGGTTAATCCTCCGCCTGCAGCACCGGCACACCGGGTTCTAGTCCCGATCGGGGCGCTGAATTCTGTCCCGGTTGCTCCTCTTCCAGTCCAGCTCTCTGCTGTGGCCCGGGAGTGCAGTGGAGGATGGCCCAAGTGCTTGGGCCCTACACCTGCATGGGAGACCAGGAAGAAGCACCTGGCTCCTGGCTTCAGATCGGCACAGCGCCAGTCACAGCAGCCATTTGGGGAATGAACCAATGGAAAAGGAAGACCATTCTCTCTCTCTCTCTCTCTCTATCTCTCTCTCTCTCTCTCTCACTGTCTAAATCTTCCTGTCAAAAAAATTAAAAAAAAATAAACATTTAGAAGTAGATAATAAGCATTGTAATTTTAAAAAAAAAGGTTCACACATCCCATATTTTAGTGCTTGGATTTGAGTCCCAGTTGGGATTAAAACATATAAAATTGGGATGTTATACTCCCAATTCCAGTTCCTGATAATGCAGACACTGGGAGGCAGCAAGTGAAGGTTCAAGTAGTTGAGTCCTTTCCCCTCATGTGGGAGACCTGGATTGAGTTCCTGGCTCCCAGTTTCTGCCTGGCCCAGCCCTGACCATTTTGGGCATTTGAATAGTGAACCACTGGAGAAGAGGTTCCCACTCTGCCAAAATAATTAATTAATAGAAACAATGTTAAGAAAAGCAAAGGAACTCAAAGATACTAAGAAATTTTACTACATGATGATATTGAAACAAAATCATTAATATTTTGTAACTGTCTTTATATATACAAGATTAGTGTTCAACTGGAGAG
The DNA here is from genome assembly GCA_949820135.1 of Sylvilagus floridanus. Taxonomy (NCBI): domain Eukaryota; kingdom Metazoa; phylum Chordata; class Mammalia; order Lagomorpha; family Leporidae; genus Sylvilagus; species Sylvilagus floridanus. The sequence continues at coordinate 55,437,783 of OX463232.1, forward strand.
AAGAAGGAGTCATAGAAGAAGTAAGCAATGAAAAAAAGCAAAAAGTTCTATGATTGTACACTGGAAGGTTCTAGGTAGTGACTGATTCTAGATATCAATAAATCTCACAAAAATGCATCAATCCATCAGTTTATCACAAGGGTCAAAGTGCAAAAATAGGATATGTAGCTTCAAGCATTAGAAAAGGAAAAAATGAAATGAAAAGTCATTCAATAAGTCCAACAAAGATCAGAGAGATAAGAAGCAGGACAATAATTTATGATAAATAAAAAGCACAAAGAAATTATGGGAGTAAGTAAACCAATGTACATGAATAATCTCAATAAATATGACTGATTTAAAATCTCTATGAGAGACCAGAGCTGTGACGTAGCTGGTAAAGTTGCCACCTACAGTGCTGGCGTCCCATATGGGTGCCAGTTTGAATCCCAGCTGCTCCACTTCCAATCCAGCTCTCTGCTATGGCCTGGGAAAGCAGTGGAAGATAGCCCAAGTCCTTGGGTCCCTGTACTCAGGTGGGAGACCCGGAAGAAACTCCTGGCTTCAGATCGGCACAGCATCAGCCCTTGAGGCCATCTGGGGAGTGAACTAACAGATGGAAGACCTCTCTCTGCCTCTCTGAACTCTGCCTTTCAAAAAAATAAATTAATTTAAAAAAAACTATAAAATCAAGGATGTGGGGGAAAAGGGATACTAATCCACTGTTGGTGGAAATGCAAACTGGTAAAGCCACAATGGAAGTAAGTTTGGGAGACTGCAGCTCAATTCACAATAGCTAAGACCTGGAACCGACCCAAATGCCCATCAACAGTAGACTGGATAAAGAAATTATGGGACATGTACTCTATAGAATACTATACAGCAGTAAAAAACAATGAAATCCGGTCATTTGCAACAAAATGGAGGAGTCTGGAAAATATCATGCTGAGTGAAATAAGCTAGTCCTAAAGGGATAAATATCATACGTTCTCCCTGCTCGGTGACAACTAACTGAGCACCTAAAAGGAAACCTGTTGAAGTGAAATGGACATTGAGAAACAATGTCTTGATTAGACCTTGCCCTGTCAAGGAATAACTTATTATTTTATTCCTTTTAGTATTTTTTGTTCTACTTAATACCATTGGTTGAACTCTTAATTAACACACAACTATTCTAAGTCATTTAAATCTAACTGAAAAGTGATCCCTGTTAAATATAAGAGTGGGAATAAGAAAGAGAAGAGATGTACAGTTCAGCACATGCTCACTCTGACTTACCCCTAATGGTAAAGCTAGAAATGTGCCAGGGGATTCTAATTCAATCCCATCAAGGTGGCATGTACCAATGCCATCTTACTTGTTAAAGTGATCAGTTTAAGTTCTTAACTGATCAAAAAGACAGGATTAAGTGTAAAAGGGATTACATAATTAAGACCAGTGTCTGCAAATAATAATTGATAGAATTAAAAAGGAGAGAATGATCCTTCAAGGGAAGCAGGATACACAGCAGACTCAGAATGGCAAATGCCCTAAACAGAACTCTGGCCTCAAAATCAGCCCTTAAGGCATTTGGATCTTGCTAAAAAGACATCAGAGTTCTGAAGGCCTGGAAAGCCAAGACACTCTGTCAAAAAAAAAAAAAATGACCTAAATGAAAGATTGAAAGATCTCTGTGAGTGAGATCCCAGCGGAAAAAACAGGCCATCAAAGAATCAAAGAAAGCAGTACCTTTCTCTGAAGGGAGGAGAGAACTTCCACTTTGAATATGGTCTTGTCTAAACAAGATCAGAGTTGGTGAACTCAAGAGGCTTCCATAGCCTTGGCAGCTCATGACAAGAGCCTCAGGTGATTACTGATGTCAAAAATAAGAGTGTCAATTGTTAAATCAACAACGGGAGTCACTGTGCATCTGCTCCCCATATGGGATCTCTGTCCTTAATGTGTTGTACTACATGAATTAACAGTAAAACTAGTATTCAAACAGTACTCTATACTTTGTGTGTCTTTGTGGGTGCAGTCTGTTGAAATCTTTACTTAGTATATACTAAGTTGATCTTCTGTATATAAAGATAACTGAAAATGAATTGTGATGAAGAGTGGGATGGGAGAGGGAGTGGGAGATGGGATGGTTTGAGGTTGGGAGGGAGGTTATGGGGGGGAAAGCCGCTATAATTCAAAATTTGTACTTTGGAAATTTATATTGTTTAAATAAATGTTTTAAAAAACTATGAAATCATAGAAATTTCTAAGATAGATTTAAAAACTAAAATCAATGTATATGATGCTTGTAAGATACACCTAAAGTACAATGACAACATCAGTTAAAAATAAAGGAATTGGCCAGCGCTGTGGCTCAACAGGATAATCCTCCGCCTTGCGGCGCCGGCACACCGGGTTCTAGTCCCAGTTGGGGCGCCGAATTCTGGTCCGGTTGCCCCTCTTCCAGGCCAGCTCTCTGCTGTGGCCCGGGAGTGCAGTGGAGGATGGCCCAACTGCTTGGGCCCTGCACCCTATGGGAGACCAGGAAAAGCACCTGGCACCTGGTTCCTGCCATCGGATAAGCACGGTGCGTGGGCCGCAGCGCGCCGGCCGCGGCGGCCATTGGAGGGTGAACCAACAGCAAAAGGAAGACCTTTCTCTCTGTCTCTCTCTCTCACTGTCCACTCTGCCTGTCAAAACAAAACAAAATAAAACAAAACAAAAAAACTAAAGGAATGGAAAGAGTGATGTCACACATATTTTAATAAAAACAAAGTAGGCCAAGTTGTAATACTCTTAAGCAAAATAGAACTCGAGGCAAGAATAATCAAAGAACTAAGGGAAGGGAATATTCTTTCGATAAAATATAACATTCATTGAGAAGATATCGTACCCATGAACTTTTATATACTAATAATACAGCCTCAACACATAAAGCAAAACCTGAAAAATATTTAAGGGGAAAGTGATAATCTACAATCCTGGTAAGATATTTTGTTATTCAGTTCTCAGAAACTACCAGATCAAGTAGCTATTGATAAGGTATGGTAAGAGAGGATCAAATAACATATAGGGGCTGATGCCCTGGCATCGTGGGCTGAGCCTCCACCTGCGGCACAGCATTACATATGGACATCGGTTCATGTCCTGGCTGCTCCACTTCCAATCCAGTTCTCTGCTTGTGGCCCAAGAAAGCAGTGGAAGATGGCCCAAGTCCTTTGGTGCCTACACCAGTGTGGGAGACCTCGAGGAGACTCCTGGCTCTTGGCTTCAGATTGGCCCAGCTCAGGCTATTGCAGTCATTTGGGGAGTGAACCAGTGGATGGAGGACCTTTTTCACTGTGTCTCCCTCTCTCTGAAGCTCTGCCTCTCAAAATAATGAATAAAATCTTTAAAAAAAATAACATATATATTATATTTAAAAGTGATATAATTGATACAAACATTAATAAAGAAAATCTTTCAGTTACTGGAATAGTTTTTAAAAGTTAGGAAGGGGGCACCAGATTCTGTCCCAGTTGCTCCTTTTCCAGTCCAGCTCTCTGCTGTGGCCCGGGAGTGCAGTGGAGGATGGCCCAAGTGCTTGGGCCCTGCACCTGCATGGGAGACCAGGAGGAAGCACCTGGCTGCTGGCTTCAGATCAGTGCAACACACCAGCCACAGCACGCCAGTCATAGCGGCCATTTGGGGAGTGAACCAATGGAAGGAAGACCTTTCTATCTCTCTCTCTCTCTCTCTCTCACTCACTATCTAAACTCTGCCTGTCAAAAAAAAAAAAAAAAAGGAAGAAAGAAAGAAAGAGAATTTATAGACTTACATAAAATTTTTTGGAAACTGAAAATAATTAAAAACAAAGTACTTAATTCTTTCAACTCAAATAGTTAGAAAGAAATAGATATACCACATGACTCAGCAATCCCATTCCTGGGAATTGACCCAAGGGAAATGAAATCAGCAAACGAAAGAGCTATCTGTACCCTCATGTTTATTTCAGTTCGATTCACAATATTAAGATATGGAATCAACCCAGATGTCCATCAACTGATGACTGGATAAAGAAATTATGGTATATATACACTATGAAATACTGTTCAGCCATAAAAAAAAAATGAAATCCAGTCTTTTGCAACAAAATGGATGCAACTGAAAACCATTAAACTTAGTGAAATAAGCCAGTCCCAAAAAGACAAATACGGGCCGGCGCCATGGCTAATCCTCCACCTGCGGCGCCGGCACCCCAGGTTCTAGTCCTGGTTGGGGCGCCAGATTCTGTCCCAGTTGCTCCTCTTCCTGTCCAACTCTCTGCTATGGCCCAGGAGTGCAGTGGAGGAAGGCCCAGGTCCTTGGGCCCTGCACCCGCATGGGAGACCAGGAGGAAGCACCTGGCTCCTGGCTTCGGATCAGTGCAGTGCACCGGCCATTTGGGAAGTGAACCAATGAAAAAGGAAAACCTTTCTCTCTGTTTCTCTTTCTCTCTCTCTCTCTCTCACTGTCTAACTCTGCCTGTCAAAAAAAAAAAAAAAAAGACAAATATCATATGTTTTCCCTGATCTATGCTAACTAATAGAGTACCAAATGTAATGTATAGGAGTGAAATTGACATTTTGAGCTTTGATGATTGTTTATAGACCTTGTCTCTAATGTTGAAGAACAGTGTTTTTTCCTTCATACTATTTATTGAACTCATTACTTGGTGTAGGGTTAATTTTATGAGCATTAAAGTAAACTGAAAGTAGATCATTGTAAAAATTAAGAGAAGGAATAGGAGAGGAAAGAGGAAGAAAGGTGGGAGCCAGGGCTGGAAGGAGGGTAGGGTGGAAAGTGTCATTTTGTTCCTAAATCTGTATACATGAAATGCATAAAATTTGTATACCTTAAATAAAACTTTAAAGATAATTTAGAAAAAAAATAAAGCCAATGAAATTAAGGAAAGATGCTAAGATAAAATGCAAACATTAACTGGGAAACCAAAAAATATGGATAACATAGGTCAATAAAACTAAAAGCTGTTCCTGGAAAATATCAATAAACTAGAACAGCCTATGTAAAGACAGACAGAAAGAGAGGGAAAGAGGGAGAGAAAGAGGGAGCATGCGCTTAGGTATGGAAGGGGGCAAAAATAAATTGTATGAAGACTGAAAAAGAGAGACAAAATTGACAAGCTATATTTTAAATTTAAAAGAAAGTATGTGGGGCTGGCACTGTGGCATAGGGGGAAAACTACTGCCTGCAGTGCTGGCATCCCATATGGGGGCCGGTTTGAGTCCTGGTTGCTCCTCTTCCAGTCCATCTCTCTGCTGTGGTCTGGGAAAACAGTAGAAGATGTCCCAAGTACTTGAGCCCCTGCACTCACATGGGAAACCTGGAAATAGCTCCTGGCTCCTGGCTTAGGATTGGCATAGCTCCAGCCATTGCAGCCATTTGGGGAGTAACCAGTGGATAGAAGACCTCTCTCTCTCTCTCTCTCTCTCTCTCTCTCTCTCTCTCTCTTTCTCTCTCTCCTTTTTCTGTTTAACTCTTTCAAATAAATAAATAAATCTTTTTTTAAAAAAAGGAAAGTAAGTATATGTGATAATTTATTTCAAAACCTTTGAAGTCTAGATGAATTGGATAATCTTTTGGGAAACAATAAATCACAAAAATTGGCTCAAAAATAAAGAAACTCATGAAAGACCAATAATCATAGAAGAAATCAAAATGCTAACTAAAGATCTACCCACTCCTTCACCCCACCCAAAGTGCACCAAGGTGAGAAAATTTACAGCCAAGTTTTATGCAATATTTAAGAAATCTATAATTCCATACAATATATTACAGCAGTGTGTAGAAAGTAGAAGTTGTATTACTAATATAATCCAATGCCAAAATTGGATGAGAAAATATAGATTAAAAGGAAAAAACCCATACCAATACCATTCATGAAACAAAGATACAAAAATTCTATACAGGCCAGCACCACGGCTCAATAGGCTAATCCTCCGCCTGTGGCTCCAGCACTCCGGGTTCTAGTCCCGGTCAGGGCACTGGATTCTGTCCCGGTTGCCCCTCTTCTAGTCCAGCTCTCTGCTGTGGCCCGGAAGTGCAGTGGAGGATGGCCCAAGTCCTTAGGCCCTGCACCTGCATGGGAGACCAGGAGAAATACCTGGCTCCTGGCTTCAGATCAGCGCAGTGCGCTGGCCGCAGTGCGCCGGCCATGGCGGCCATTGGAGGGTGAACCAACAGCAAAAGGAAGACCTTTCTCTCTGTCTCCCTCTCACTGTCCACTCTGCCTGTCAATCAATCAATAAATAAATAAATAAAAATTCTATACAAAGCATAAGATCTGGGGACAGACATTGTGACACAGTGGGTTAAACTGCTACTTGGAATACCCACATCCCACTTTAATGTACCTGTTCAAGCCTGGCTCCTTTGTTTCTGATCCAGCTTCCTGTTAATGTGTCCTGGGAAGCAGCAGATGATGGCTCAAGTGCTTGGGCACCTAACACTTATGTGGAAGACTGGGATGTTTTTCCACCTCAGACCCACAGCACATCATTTCATAGTAAAATATCAGAAATAATACCATTACAATCAAGACCAAGGCAAAGATGTCCATAATAACTACTTTATAGCATTGTACTGAGGGCTTTACCTTGAAGAAAGAGAAAGAAATAAGAAATTTAACATTGAAGAGAGTCAAACTGCTAGTGTTTGCAGTCGGTATAACCATCTATCTTAAAAATCCCCAAGAACTAAAAGACTATTATAATCCAATGAGTTCATTCAGGTGACCACAAAGTGCACACATCCATTATTTGGTGTTTTTGTACTGAATAGAGACAGCCCCAGAAGACTGACCCATGTGGTTCCCAAACGAATTCCACCACCCAGCAGCATTGGGAGGAAGCAGTGGAAAGAGGGGGCACTCCTGCTTCAGGGTCACGGCTGTGGTTGTGGTGTCTCCCACTAACACTGTCCTGACTGTAGCTTTCTTTGGGTGGGTCTTCCTCTGAGACTGTAGCTCTCATCAGATCTTGGTCACACTTTTCCTCCCCTTTGCCATCAGTTTTGGCGGTGAAGATAATTGCCTTCTACTGTTGTTAACATTTAGGTCTTTTACCACATCCTAGGTTGGTCCGACATAAGTCTACCTGTAAGCTGTCCTTGCATTACAACTCTTCTTTTTTTAGAGAAATCGGACAGGCACATAATCAACAGATACAATTAATAACTTCCATGTAACACAGCAATGTGTATTTTCCCTATTCACCAAAGGAAAAACAAGTCTGAAAAATCCCCAAACTTACTAAGAAATATCAGCAAAAGAAATGTGTAGTTTTAAAATGTGAAGGCAAGTCTGAATAATAAATATAAAGATTACAATATTGTTCAGTGGAGCAAAGTTTAAATATCCACCTTCTAAAGTCCCATTCCTCTTACAGTAGGACCACTCTCAGACAGAAAAGGTCAAAACGAAGAACCTGGCCTTTTGAGTCAAATATGCTGGGCTTTGCAGATTTAGGATTTCATTAGCAATTGTCAAAATTGAGAAAATATCTTTTCAAGGAAGCAAATTGGGGACAAGCATGGTGGGGCAGAGGGGAGCAGAAAAAAAGACTGGGAGAAATAAAAAATTAAACGAGCAGACTAGGTAAGGTTTCTGTTGGCCCTGATGGACTGAGACCCAGGAGTGGGAAATGAGAGGTCTCCCCACGCACGTCCCAAAATCCTTGGTGGCCAAACAGATGGCACAGCACATTTTTAAACCATGTTTAACAGCAACATTTTTTTGCCTGCTTGCTCTTTCTTCCTTTAGTCTAAAGTCCCACCAGCTGTCATCGACTTGAGGAAAATGTCAGAGGCTTGTGGCTGCCCATGGCTCTCCTGAGCTCAGCAGGGAGACAGGGGCCCAGGAACCTCTGCCAGCTGTGGTCCCTGCAGCACAACTGGTGAGGCAGCCAAAGAGATGGGCTCCTTAAAACTGAACCCACCATAGAAGCTCAAGGCCAGTCTTTCTCCTACACTATCGCCTCCCAGAGACTAAACATATGCAAGGGAATTTCAAAATGTTTGCAGAAAATGGAAATAAAAGACAAAGTTTATTTTGCTGCAGAAAATCTTTTTAAAAAATTTTTTAAAAGATTTATTTATTTATTTGAAAGTCAGAATTACAGAGAAAAAGAGAGAGAGAGAGAGAGAGAGAGGCACCGCAGGTCACTAGGTTAATCCTCCACCTTGCGGTGCCGGCACACCGGGTTCTAGTCCCGGTCGGGGAGCTGGATTCTGTCCCGGTTGCCCCTCTTCCAGGTCAGCTCTCTGCTGTGGCCCGGGAGTGCAGTGGAGGATGGCCCAAGTGCTTCGGCCCTGCACCCCATGGGAAACTAGGAGAAGCACCCGGCTCCTGCCATCGGATCAGTGCAGTGCGTCGGCTGCAGCGGCCATTGGAGGGTGAACCAACGGCAAAGGAAGACCTTTCTTTCTGTCTCTCTCTCTCTGTGTCCACTCTACCTGTTAAAAAAAAGAGAGAGAGAGAAAAAGAGAGAGAGAGAAAGAGATCTTCTATTCTGTGGTTCACTCCCCAAATAGTTGCAAAGCCAGGGCTGGGCCAGGCCAAAGCCAAGAGCTAGGAGCTTCCTCCAGGTCTCCCATGTGGGTATAGGGGCCCATGGACTCAGGCTATCCTCCACTGCTTTTCCAGCTGCATTATCAGGGAAGGGAGTGGAGTAGCTAGGACTCGAACTGGCACCCTTATGGGATGCTGGTGCCACAATATTTGCTACACCACAGTGTCAGCCCAGAAAATCTTTTTAAATCCATTCATATGAAGTGTCTCCAAAAAGTTCATGAAAAAATATGCATTAGGGAAAAATAGCTGGATTTCAACTTTTTGTGTTAAAATAAATTTATCTGCTAATTTAATTTTTTATTCTTTTTTTTTTTTTTGACAGGTAGAATTACAGACAGTGAAAGAGAGAGAGACAGAGAGAAAGGTCCTCCTTCCATTGATTCACTCTCCAAATGGCCACAACTGCCGGAGCTATGCCAATCCAAAGCCAGGAGCCAGGTGCTTCTTCTTGGTCTCCCATGAGGGTACAGGGGCCCAATGCGACATCCTCCATTGCTATCCCAGGCCACAGCAGACAGCTTGACTGGAAGAGGAACAACCAGGACTAGAACCCAGTGCCTATTTAGGATGCCGGTGCCGCAGGTGGAGGATTAACCAAGTGAGCCACAGCACTGGCCCCCTAATTTTATTTTATGCAAACCTTTGGAGGTTTCTTTAATTGTTATTTATTTGTTTTATTTATTTGAAAGGCAAAGAGACAGAAATCTTCCACCAGCTTCCCAAACTTGCCCACAACAGCAGGGGTTGGTCCAGGCCAAAGCTGGGAGCTATGAATTCAATCTGGGTCTTCCGTAGGTGAGGCAGAGATTCACTACTGCTTCCCTGGGTGCTCCTTAGCAGGAAGGTGGAATTGGAAGCACAGCAGAGCCTTAAACCCATGCCCCCCAATATCAGATTTGGCTGTCCCAAGCTACATCTTAACCACTGCATCTAATGTCCACCCCTCCACAAACTTTTTGAAATACCCCCAGATATTTTCCAAAGCTCTTTCCTTCCTAGTGCCTTAACCTTTTGTGAAACTTCTATGAGGTCAACATTATTTCCAAGTCATGGAGCAATGGGCAAGACGTTTTTAGCCCTGCAACCTGTGAGACCTCGGGAAAGAATCTTTACTTCTCTGGGTCTCAGCTTCTCTACGTATACTCTTCATGTATAATACAATGAAATTGGCCAAACGTCCTCCACACCCTTTGCCTGCTCTAAGATGCCCCTGAGGCTCCTCTCTGAATGACAGTTCCACTTCTGCTTCTCTGATTCTTCCTGCCACTCCAGGAAGAACCCAAGTTAAACAACAAGCAAACCAGAACCTGGGAACTGCCAGAGGTCAGCCATCAAGCTCATTTCCTTTTATTGCCTTCCTCCAAACCCCAGTCAGTAACTTTTTAAAACTATATTCAAATAGAACTGATTTCCTGTTGAATTCAGGGGGAAAAAAAAGCTTGATGAGTAATTTGCTGAAATGATTCCCCCCAACCTTTTAAAATCATGCATTTAAACTGATTTGAAGAACTTTAAAGATGCATTTAAATTTCCTTTCCTCCGTGTTTAACTCTGTAATTGTTTTCACTCAAAGTAATCTTCTCTCGGAGGCGTATGCTTGACTTATTTAATAAATCTTTCTCCACATTTGAAATCATCCATTAGCAATAAGGAGTTTGACACTCCATTACCCACAATAAATTTTACTGCCATTAAGTCGCCACATATGGTGTGGAGGAAAGGAGATGGCAGGATGGCCTCTGCGAGTTAGGGCGGGGTCCAAGCTCAGCTTCAGAGCCTGCACCAAGCCTGCCCTTATTCCAGCTCCCTGATTCTCCTGGGAGTCAGGCTGCCCTCCAGCCAATGGAGGTGGCTGACTCAGAGAGCTCAAGTCAAGTGGGGAGACTGGCATCTGCTCTAACACTGCTCCTTCTCATTCCAGTGGGTTGGGGCCTGGGACCCACACAGTGGCAGCCTAATGGAAACTGCATCTCTGGACCAAGGCCTAGAGAACAGCAGAGCAAGGAGGGACCAAGACTTACCCTTGATCCTCACACAACATCTCAGGGTCCTAAATAGCCTTGACAAAGAGATCCAGTCCTTTTGCACATCATGTACGTGGCACAACTGATAAAGAAATGTTAAATGTGTTTCTGCTTTCTTCTACCACTGCCAGATGACTGTATTCTCAGGGGCTTTTGAAGCTTAGCTTATAATCTGGTGATGTGTCTGCTCACCACCAATGGGTGCCTCCAGCCTGGAGAGAAGGAATCCTTTACTGGAGAGGAAGGTGTTGTAGCTTAGTGGATTAAGCTTCTTTTTGGGAAGCCCATATCGCATATGGCAATGCCTGGTTCAAGTCCTGGATGATCAGTTCCCAATCCAACTTCCTGCTAATGCACACCTTGGAAAACAGTGATGATGGCTCCTATACTTGGATCACAGCTCCGCTGTGAACTCCCTCTGCAGGCTGAGGTACATGTGCATAATGAACAAATTAGGCTCAGGATGGTCCAGACACCCAAGCAAAAGTGCCATGCCTGGAAGGTCATACACCTGTTTCGTGTCAATGCTGCTGGTCTGGTAACCACACTTTAAGTAGCAAAAGACCAGAACCTTCTTATTTTACCATCAGGCCTTTCATCTATGAAAGGCAAAGCAACAGAAAGAGAGATCTTCCATCTACTGGGTCACTCTCTAGATGGTTGCAACAGCTCTGGGCTAGGATAAAATCAGGAGCCAGGAACTTCATTGTGGTCTCCCATGTAGGCATTAAAGTACTTGGGTCATCTTTTGCTGCCTTCCCAGGCTCATTAGCAGGGAGCTGGACCAGAATCGGAGATCTGGGACTTGAACTTGCACTCCGATATGGTATGCCAGCATCACAAGCAGCATATTAACCTGTAGCATCAAAACACCTGCTCCTTGTGTGTCCCTTGTGAATCCTAGAAACAAGTAGTCTTTCAGTGATGTTTCACTAGGTATTAAACCACAACTTTTGTTCCTGGCTTCTGGCTTCTGCCTGGCTTCTAGCTTCTGCCTCACCCAGACTTAACTGTTACAGTCATTTGGAGGGTAAATCAGTGGATAGAAGAGCTCTCGTTCTCTCTCTCTCCTCTTCTGTCTCCCTCTCTCTCATTATGCATTACGTGTATGTGTGTGTTTCCCTGTCTTTCAAATAAATATATATATATAATATTCACTGGATAAATGAAAGAATAATTCATGCCAGAACATTTTTGTTGAATTTCAGAATCTTACAAATTTTATTACTTTTACTTGGATGGAGGCATGATGTCCTTGAGGGAATTATACATGGGAGCTCCATAACAAAGAGGAGGGATCCTCTCATCTCAGGACAACCAGCACTGCTCAGCATGGGGCCCTTTTGGAAGAGAAGGGAGCACACAGGCTAGAGGTTTCTGCTGGAAAAAACTCTGACTACATCTGGACCAAGAAATTTTCTCCAGAGTTCTTGGAAGCAGGGTTTGAAAAGTTGGGGGAGAGTCTGACTTCTTGTCTTTTCCTTTAGAAGAACAGAGGGTTACAGGGCATAAAATAGATGCATAATGGACTGGCGCTGTGGGCACAGCACATTAAAGCCCTGGCCTGCAGCTTTGGCATCCCATATGGGTGCTGGTTTCATGTCTCAGCTGTTCCACTTCCAATCCAGCTCCCTGATAATGCACCTGGGAAAGCAGCAGAGGATGGCCCAGGTCCATGGGCCCCTGCATCCATGTGGGAAACCCAGAGGAGGCTCCTGGCTCCTAGCCCCCCCCCCCCCCCCGTCTCTACCTCTCTCTGTAACTCTTTCAAATAAATAAATCATTAAAAAGTAGATGCATAAATGACAAAGGCTGGTAAGTAATCAAAAGAAACATGCTAAACTTGGTTTCCTATTCCACTGTGCACTGAGTATTCAGCAAGAGCAAAATAAATGAACTCAAGAAAGGCTTACCTGGAAGAAGACACCTCTCCAACTTTAAAGGCTACAGAGGAATTTTGAAAGAGTGAAGGAACCTCAAAATTAGCACCACCTCTGTCCAGGCTCCTTGGGGCAAGAACCAGCATTTTCAGATTCATATTCCCAGCACCTTACACAAACTTCCTCCCTGGCCTATAATGGATGCTCAAAACTGTTTAATAAGTGTGCAGGATAGTCTAAAACTGACTCATGATTGAAAGACTATCATGAAGAAAACAAAAACTATGACGGGGCACACAAAATATAGCCCGTTAGCCAAGCCAGACCCCACCTGTTTTTGTACAAACCATAAACTAATAATGTTTTTACATTTTTAAACAGTTGGAAAAAATCAAAGGAAAATTTTATGATGGGTGAAAATTATACAGCTAAACTCATTCATTCACATATTGTCCATGGCTGCATTCTTGTGCTACAATGGCAAAGTTGAGTAGTTGCCACTGAGACCAAAAGGCCTTCAAAGTCCAAAATCTTTTTTTTTTTTTTTGACAGGCAGAGTGGACAGTGAGAGAGAGACAGAGAGAAAGGTCTTCCTTTTTGCCGTTGGTTCACCCTCCAATGGCCGCCACGGTCGGCGCGCTGCGGCCGGCGCACCGTGCTCGTCCGATGGCAGGAGCCAGGAGCCAGGTGCTTTTCCTGGTCTCCCCATGGGGTGCAGGGCCCAAGCACCTGGGCCATCCTCCACTGCACTCCTGGGCCACAGCAGAGGGCTGGCCTGGAAGAGGGGCAACCGGGACAGAATCCGGTGCCCCGACCGGGACTAGAACCCGGTGTGCTGGAGCCGCAAGGCGGAGGATTAGCCTGTTGAGCCACGGCGCCGGCCCAAAGTCCAAAATCTTTATTATTAGAACCCTGATGGAAAATTTTTGTCAAGCCATGTTGTAAACATTTAAAATATGTGAAAGGGCCAGTGTCACTGTATAATGGGTTAAGTCCCCACTTGTAATGCTGGCTCCCCATATTAGAGTGTCAGTTTGAGTCCCGGCTGCTCCACTTCAGATCCAGCTCCTTATTAATGCAGCTGAGAAAGCAGCTAAGATGGCCCAAGTGTGTGGGTCCCTGCTACTCATGTAGGAGACCAGGATGGAGTTCCTGGCTCCTAGCTTTGGCCTGGCCCTCGCCTCTATGGCCATTCAGGAGTGAACCATAGAGTAGTAGATCTTTCTCTGTCTCCTTTTGTTTGTCATATTGCCTTTCAAATAAATCTCTAAAAATAAGTAAATAAATAAAAATATGTGAAGAGGGGCTAGGAAAGAGTGAGAATGAGGAATATGGGCAGAGAGAAAGAGAGAGGTAGATATACTTGAGAGAAGAGAAAACTGCTGAACACACAGAGTGTCTTAGTCAGTTCTGGATGCTATAACACAATACCTTAAACCAGGTGCTTTGCAAACAACAGAAATTTATATTCCCGCAGTTCTAAGGCAGGGAAGTCCAAGAAGACTCTGGGTCTGGTGAAGGCCTGCTTCCTGGTTTGCAGATGGCTGTCTTCTCATTGGAGCCTCACACAGCAGAGAGAGAAAGCAAGCTCTCCTGTGTCTCTACTTACGGGAGCACTAATCCCATCATGGGCTCCACCCTCATGACCTTATCCAAACCTCTCAAAGACTCCACCTCTAAGTAGCTTCAAATTGGAGGTTGGGATTTCAACATATGAATTTTGGGGGAATATATCCAGTAGGTAGCACAGAGTTCTCCAAAGATGAAATATGTTGCCTTAAAAGGGATCATTTTCTCTCACTGGAGGTGTCTGTAGATAGACACATACTTCTCTGAGATGTTTTCAGAACCTATAAGAATTAGAACAGGGAGAAGACAGATGATCCTGAACTCCTTCCAGCCCTGAGATCCAGAGTTTATGGTTCAGACATACTGGAGGCCAGAGAGTGTCAAGGTGACTGGTCCAGTGGCCTCTGATACCACTGGGTTCTCACATTACATTCTCCTTGCTCTATTAGTGCTGTGGAAGCGTTTAGGATCTCCTGAAGGTCATTCATCTATCCATCAAGTAGGCATGACTAAAGATATAAGGACTGGAGATTCAGATCTTGTTTGCTAAACCTAGGTGATGGCAATTGCTGACAAGAGGAAACTTATTTCCTGATTTACCACATCTCAAAAGTTCTGATATGTATCATTCTTCAAATATGAAGGTAACATTACAATTGCAGATAATTTTTCTGTGACCTTGTCTATATTGGATTACCTTTACGTATTTCTTGTTTAGAGCCACAGTGCATGGTTCTGGCCTTACCTCTCACAAAGTTTCCATTGGCCATTTTAATACTAACAGTTTCATCAGATATCTACCGGGGCCTGATTCTGGGTAAGGCACCGTCCTGGGTATATGCATGAAGTCTGCTTTTTAAAACTGTTCTACCTGGTATTCACTTATGTGAACAAGTAATATAAAAAAGAAGAGCAGGGGCCGGTGCTGTGGCGTGGTGGGTAAAGCCACTGCCTGCAGTTCTGGAATCCCATATGGGTACCAGTTCGAGTCCTGGCTGCTCCACTTCCGATCCAGCTCTCTGCTATGGCCTGAGAAAGCAGTGGAAGATGATCCAACTTCTTGGACCCCTGCACATGCATGGAAGACCCAGAAGAAGTTCCTGGCTCCTGGCTACAGATCAGCGTAAATCAAGCCATTGTAGCCAACTGGGGTGTGAACCAGTGGATGGAAGACCTCTCTCTCTCTCTCTCTCTCTCTCTCTCTCTCTCTCTCTCTCTCTCTGCCTCTCTGTGTAACTCTGACTTTCAAATAAATAAATAAATCATAAAAAAGAAGAGAGCAAATAGAAGCATGAGCAACTCCTCCAGATAGCTTAGAGTAACCCCCAAAGAATCAAAATGGCTGGAAAACAGGCTGATGTGATTAAAAAGTTATTATCAATGTAGAAAATGTATGAGTCACATTTTACTACAACAATGCTGTGAAGCCAACAATCCACAAATCTTAATAGCTTATAATGTATTTATTTCATACTAATGGATAAACTGAGTTTGGCTATTCTCTGCAAGGTTTAGTTGGGCTCAATAAAAAAACTAAACAGGTATCAAACTTGGAGATGTTTCCAGTCTGGTCTGTGTGTTCTCCCTCAGGGCTGGGATGTGTTATTCTCATGATGTAGAGCAGAAGCCCTAAGAGGCCTGGCAGAAACTCACCAAGTTCCTTAAAGTCTCAGCTTGGAATTTACACAACATCACATACCTCCCACCCAACTCCCAAATCTCATTGGCCATGGAAAGCCACATGACTGAGCCCAAAATCAACTGGGCTGACAAGTACATTAGCTGCATGGAGAAGCCATGGCCAGGGAAGGAAGGGAAGACAGAATTATGGATAAATGATATAATCTACTGGACCTAAAACGCCTTAGGTCCCAAGCTTTGCTGAAACTCTTCAGGAAAGTCAAAATACCCTCTCTGTCTCACTTAGTAGAGCTCAGGGATTATGAAGGAATCTGGGTCTGATGATGGAGAACATGAGTTGGTGCAAAACCATTGCTGTGAACACCACTGGTCCCATTGGTCTCTGTAAATAAGGAGGTTTATGAGATTTGGGACTGAAATCTTCAGTCCTTAAAGGAAGAACAAAAAGGGAAGTTCACATGAACACTTTTCCTCCCATCTCGATTTTCTTGAAAGACTGTGTTTAAGTGGTTAACTCTGGTTGGTTTTCTTTTGGTTCACTGAGGTTGTATCTTATAAACATTTTTTTTTTTTTTTACAGGCAGAGTGGACAGTGAGAGAGAGAGACAGAGAGAAAGGTCTTCCTTTGCCGTTGGTTCACCCTCCAATGGCCGGCGCGGCCGGCGCGCTGCGGCCGGCGCACCGCGCTCATCCGATGGCAGGAGCCAGGAGCCAGGTGCTTTTCCTGGTCTCCCCATGGGGTGCAGGGCCCAAGCACCTGGGCCATCCTCCACTGCACTCCCGAGCCACAGCAGAGGGCTGGCGTATTAGCATGTGATAGGTTATTTCTGAGAAACCAGGGTAATGATGAGATAAACAAAAGAGAACCTTCCTTTTCTTGTTCTTATTTCTTAATTGTTTACAAAAAGGTTTTTGTTCATGTAATCTTCTAACAACATGAACAACATCCTGCAGGGTAAGAATCAAAGAGAAAATAAATAATCCCACTTGAGAATGCTGAAATTACGATTCAAATATTCTATTTCTTATGTAACAAAATATATATTATATTATCAATATTTTTTTTTTTTTACAGGCAGAGTGGACAGTGAGAGAGAGAGACAGAGAGAAAGGTCTTCCTTTGCCGTTGGTTCACCCTCCAATGGCCGCCGCGGTCGGCACGCTGCAGCCGGCGCACTGCGCTCGTCCGATGGCAGGAGCCAGGAGCCAGGTGCTTTTCCTGGTCTCCCCATGGGGTGCAGGGCCCAAGCACCTGGGCCATCCTCCACTGCACTCCTGGGCCACAGCAGAGGGCTGGCCTGGAAGAGGGGCAACCGGGACAGAATCCGGCGCCCCGACCGGGACTAGAACCCGGTGTGCCGGCGCCGCAAGGCGGAGGATTAGCCTGTTGAGCCACGGCGCCGGCCTCAATATTATTTTAATCAGTAGCTCACATTAATTTACATACACTGCCTTTTTCAGATACACGTGTGGTAACATACTTCAACATTATATGACAATGTGTACTCTACATAATAAAAGCAATGATTCCTTCCAGTCCACATATGTGATACATAATTTGATTTGGAGATAAATAAACATGAAAGTTGCCAATTCTCTCATGGTTAGAACGTTTTAAACACCAGTTGCCTTGTAAAATGTATTTGAGGGCCATTTACTATAATCCAGACTGGAGGGGAGGAAGATGCCATTTCAACAGTCTTTGCCTATCCTGATTCTAGCATTAGTTCTATGGATGAGAGCAGTATGGATCCAACCTCAAAAGAAGCGATGACAATTTCACCACCACAATCCCCACCAAGAACAGGCATAGCTTGCTTTGGTGGCAGATCAGGGACCAACAAAGAAAGAGATTTCCAGCATTAAGTCTCTACTGGAATGTGAGTCCAGGAGGGCAGGGAACATCTTTGTACTCACTGCATGGAGCTTGGCACACAATAGGAAGTCAACAAATATTTATGGAAAGGAAGCAGGGAGAAGGAAGGAGGATATAAGACATTACTAAGACTCCAGAAAGATCTAAGCAGGAGGCAAGATGACCTCTTGCTAGGGACACTGCCCAAAGAAGTCAAGCATTCCCTGAGGGCCAAGAATCTTTATGGTCTATATGAACCCTCAGTTCTACTTAGGACTGTACAAATAAGGACAAAACAGGGAGCTGAGGAGAGAAAAGACAGTCTCTTTTTCTCATTTATGTCCAAGGACCCAGGAAGGGATATGGTGTTGGCTGGTATATACTCAGCTAGGTGCCTTTCTCCTCCTTTTACAACTGAGGCTGAGTTACTGGTACATTGAATCAGAGTTCAGCACAGAGTGAAAGAAGGTGGGGATACTAAAGGCAAAGTCACAAGAAGAATCCCATGGTTTCCTAGCATTCTCATCCCAAAGTACCACAAACTGCACTGCTCAAAACAGAAACTTATTCTTTAACAGTTCTGGAGGCTCTAAATCTGAAATTAAAGTGTCAGCGGGGTTATGTGCCCTCTAACATATCCAGGGAATGATCCTTCCTTGTATTTTCATAGCTGTGGTGTTGCCAGCAAACCTTAGTATTCCTTGGCTTGCAGCTACATCACTCCCTTCTCTGCCTCTGTCTTTATGTGTCCCTTTTCCCTGTTTGTCTGTGTTTCTCTGTCCAAATTCCCCTCTATTTATAAGGGGACACCAATCATAGAAGTAGCCAGAATGACATCTTAACTAAACTAATTGCATCTGCAAAGATACAATTTCCAAACAAGGTCACATTCAGGATCTCAGTGAACATAAAGTTTGACAGTAATGAACTCAGCACAACCTCCAAAGATTCCAGTGGAGCACTCTCCATGTAGGAACATGGCTGGACCTCATAGCCTAAGCTCTCTGCTGAGGCTCTGGGTCTCTTCTGCCACTAACAAACTGGTCTCAGGGGTATGCTGTGCCTCCTTAAAAATCTTTCTCTCTCCTTCTTTATCACACACACACACACACACACACACACACACGGGCGTGCACGCGCACACACACACACACACACACACTGAGTTACAAGTAGGCAGACAGTCTAATGGTTCTCTTAAGTTCAAAGTGAGGGTCTTGCCTGGCTCCTGGTCATCTCTACAGGGCAGGGACCTGAAGCCAGAAGATGGACATCACTGAAGCCAACATCTGTGCTCCCCACTCCTTGGATGCTATGGCCAGTCCCTGCAAGGGGGATCCTGGCCCCACCCTATCAGATATGGCTTCATTCTATCCTGTCTCCATAAACACCCCAGGAAATCCTAGAAGGGATGCAACAATTCCCCCTCCTTCCCCCATGTGTGTATGTGTGTGTGTGTGTGTGTGTGTGTGTGTGTGTACTGTTTCTGTCTGAGATGGCACAGCAGGGAAAGGGTGAGACAGTGGGTAGAATCAGAACATTCCAGCAGCTGGAGGAATGCTGCCCTGCCTGTTCCATGTGATTAATCTGAATTGCCTCTTCACAGGGGGACAAACAGACCTTAAAAAGCCAGCTAATGTAGGATAATGGTTCCAACAAATGCAGCCCATGAAAGGGACCATAAAAGAAAGTGGGGTTAATGGTTAATGGTTATGCTGCTGAACATCCAGAGAGCCGCTCCCAAGCCCAGTACATTTAATACTAAGAAAACCTCGCAGGCACTGACTGCTACCTGATCCCCACACCTCTCCCAAAAAGCCTGGGAGAGAAACTGGCAGGAAACCCTCTCTGCACTTGACAGATGGGCACATGGCTCTTTAGGGATCCTAATAGGAACTAGCGGGAAAGGACTCCTTCAAGGGCAGCCACAGAGCCCCTTTGGTTTACAAAAAGGAAAATGAAGTTCAGAAAAGGTGATGCAGTACAAAAAAGGTCACATAGCTGGTGAATGGCCAAGTCAGTCAGCACCTGAGTTTATCTGACTTGAAGTTGAGGGCTTTTTTCACAGTGCACACCAGGATCTTCTAACTTCTGGTCCAAACTCTTTCCCACCACACCCCCCTGCATGTCACAGGGAGCTTTTGCAATAGCTTAGTCTGCTTGTTCTTACTCCAGTCTAAGAGATGAGTACTCCAGGACTCTCCTCAGGGGCTGGGACTTGGTTGGTCCGCATAGGAAGAATGGGAGACCCTGTGACAAAGCACTCAGTAGAAGGGCCAGTCCAGGCCTTTGCTACACAGCCAGGCTGGGTTTCAAACTGGGCCAGAGCATTTGCTATTTTGCATCGACTCTGAATGCTGAATAGCAGAGAAAAAAGTGGGACACTTTGGAACTGGCTTCCCTCAGTGCCAACAAAGTGCCATTATTTTAACTTCATTGTGTGCTACAAATGAGAAGGAGATAAATGTCATGTTCCAGCCAGAGTCTATTAGTGGGTAGCAACCACAGCACAAAAAGATGGTGTGATGTGGCCATGCTCAGGAAGGAGAACTAGAGCAACACTCAAGTTCTCAAGATCTTAGCTTTTACCTTACTTCCACATGGGATTTCTGAATTGTAAACCAAGATAAAAATGCATACAGTGGATTATACACCAACAGTCACATATCTACACTTCTTTCACAAATTAAATATTAATTGTGTTACCTTGGACATGTCCCTCAACCTCATTGGGTCTTAATTTTCTCATCTATAAAATTGAGATAATATCTGACCTGCCTGCTATGCCATTTTTGTGTAAGAATTAAATAAGAAAATGAATGAGGGTTTGGGGACAGGCACTTATCCTAGATGTTGAGATACCCATGACTGATAGCAAGAGTACCTGGGTTTGAAATCCGGCTCTAGCTCCTGATTACAGCTTTCTGCTAATTCAAACCCTGGGAAGCAGCTATGTTGGCTCAAGTGATTGGGTTCCTGGTTCCTGGCTTCAGCTCCAAGTCTGGAGTCATCACAGGCATTTGAGGTATAAGTCAACAGGTAAAAGTGCTTTCTCTTTCTCTCAAAAAAAGCATTTGTAAGTAAAAGAAAATGAACAGCAAATTGCAAGTGTTCTACAAATGTTATTAATCATGCTTTGCAAATAATATACATAAACATAACCGTGCACCTAAGTAACTTGGATGCATGTTACAAGTGTGTAATTCAAAATAACTGTGTTGACTTTTTACATTCCCAGGTTAATTTATTTTCCAAATAATCTCAAGAGATATGATGAGAGGAAAAATGCCTAGGATTTATTCTTTTTATCTTGTTTGAAGAAACTTTCATTAAAGTAAATAGCATGCACTACCAAAAAGTGCTTGATGATTTTTTTCCAGAGTAAATACACTCATACCTCTGGCACTCAGATCAATAATGAGATTCTCAGTGTCTCAGAAGTCCCACATGCTGCCTCTCACTATTGTCCTTTCCTTCCCCAAAGTAACCATTACCATACTCTAACACTACAGGATAAATTTTCCTGTGCTTGTTATTAAATATATAAAATCATACAATATATACCTTCTGAATCTAACTTCTTTAAGCACTCTGTTGATCAAGTTCAGTCATGCTGTTCTGTGTAGCAACATCTCATTTTCATCATTCTGTAACATTCCATCATCTGATAACACCTCAATTTATCCATTCCACTGTTGATGGATATGTAAATTATTCTCACTTTGAAACCAACAGGAATAATACTGCTCAGAACATCCCTTTACATGTATTTAAGGAAATGTGTGTAGATTTTTCTTGTATATATAATTGAAGAAGGAATCCTGGGACATAGAGAAGTGACTGTTCACAATAATTTCCCAAAGTAATTGTTCTAATCTATTCCCAAATCAAAAGTATGTAAATGTTAATTTGCTCTGCATCCTCAACAGGACTTGATTTTTTATGTTTATCCTTTATTTTTTTTTAATCTAAGACATGTTGATGAGTGAGGAATAGCCTTTTCCTGGTGAGCATGAAACCAAGCACCTTGCCATGAGTTTATTGGCCATTTGAATATCCTCTTTTGCGATGTGCCTGTTCAAGTATTTTGCATATTTTGTATTATATTACTTTGCCTATCTTTTTTAATACTCATTTTCTTCTTTTTTAAGATTTATTTATTTATTTATTTATTTATTTATTTATTTATTTATTTTAAAGGCAGAGTTATAGAGAAAGGGAAGGAGAAAAAGAGAGAGAGCTCTTCTATCCACTAGTTCACTCTCCAAATGTGTACAATGGCTGGGGCTGGGCCAAGCTGAAGTCAGGAGCCTGGAACTCTATCTGGGTCTCACACTTGGGTAGTAGGGTCCCAAGAACCTGGGCCATCTTCTGCTGCTTTACCAGGCACATTAGCAGGGAGCTGGATCAGAAGTGGAGCAGCTGGGACTCAAACTGACACGCATTTTAGACACTGGATTCACAGGTAGCTTAACCTGCTGCACCACAATGCCAGTATCTCATTTTCTTTGTTTAATGCCTATTTACTTCTTCATCTCCTTGAAAAGCAGAGTAGAGGAGAAACAGAGAGAGAGCGAGAGCGAGAGCGAGAGAGAGAGAGAGAGAGAGAGTGATCTTTCATCTGCTGGTTCACTCCTCAAATGCCCACAACAGTCAGGATTGGGCAAGGCTGAAGCGAGGAGCCTAGAACTCCATCCAGGTTTCCCACATGGGTAGCAGCAGAGGCCCAAGCACTTAAGCCTTCATCTACTGCCTCTCAGGATGTGTTATTAGCAGGATGCTGGACCTGAACACGGACATCCTGGGATCTAATCAACATTACAATATGGTATTCCAACAGTATTATCATTTTGTGTCTCTATGCGAGGGCAAACCGTTGAAATCTTTACGTAATATGTACTAAATTGATCTTCTGTGTATAAAGAGAATTGAAAATGAATCTTGATGTGAACAGAAGGGGAGAGGGAGCGGGAAAGGGGAGGGTGGGGGGAAGGAGGGAAGTTGTGTGGGGGGGGAGCCATTGTGGTCCATGAGCTGTTCTTTGGAAATTTATATTCTTTAAATAAAAGCTTTATAAAAAAAAAAAACAAACAATATGGTATTCCTGGGCTTTTGTCTACATCGCTCCTGCTTTTTGTAGAACTTCCACGTGGCTGACCCATCTTACATTCCCATGAGTATTGAACGACGGTTCCAATATTTTCATGTCCTGATCAACACTTGTTGTTGTCTGTCTTTTTTGGTTATTGTAATTCTACTTAGTGTAAAACGATACCTCTTGGTAGGTTTCTCCAGTGTCATAAAGAAATTCATCCATGTTTTCTTTGTATTATTTTGTGACTTCATATTTAGCATTCAAACCTTTGATAATTTTGAAATATTTCTGAATGCTACACAATTCTAGTATCATTTACTGGATTTTACCGGAGTTCAGAATATCTCCTTATAATATTCTGAATGATTATAGCATTTGAATCTGATTCTGGATTTTCTGTTTTGTCCCCTGTCATATCTATTTATTCACTACAACCACCTTGCTTTAATTATGGAGGTGTTATCATGTTTTTGATATCTGGGAAGGCCAGTTATTTCTTCTCTTTGTCAGTGTGTTTATTACCATCCTAATTTGTTTATTTTTTCAAGTGAACTTTGGAATAAAATCACAGGATTAAAAACAAAACCGTATATATCTCATTAAGATCATTTTAAATGTAAAAAAATTAGGTTAGGAAGAATTGATAATTTATTATGGTACTTTTCCCTATCTAAAAACATGCTAAGTTATTCCATTTGTTCAATTCTTCTTTTGTATCCTTTGGTATGTAAAACTTTATTTTCATGTATATATTATGCATTTTTATTGTTTATTCCTGGGCATTGTGTTTTGGTATTTGTGTGTCCACTGTAATAGGAAATAGGATGGCTTATCTCATTATATTTTTTAACTGGCTGCTATTTGCATACAACAAGGTATTGATTTTTATGTTAGTTTTGAATTATCTTATCATGCTAAACTATTTTTTTATTTGTAATAGTTTATTTTTCAGTTCATTCTCTTGAGTTTTCCAGAGATACAGTCATGTCATCTATGGATAATTATAGTCTTGCTCTCTGCTATACAAATACTTTTACTGTCAATTTCTTTTTTTATCTATTGAATTGGATAGTTCCTCCAGTATAACTTTCAATAATAATGGGCATTTTGTCTTGCTCTTGTCTCTAATTTTAATGTCCCAATTTCAGCAGTAAAGAATTATTGTGTTTTAGGTTAGGATAGATATATTTTTATAACATTAAGTACTCACTGATTTCCATTTTATTAAGTGATTTTTTAAAAATCAAAGCTAAAACTACCTGATTTTTCAAAACTTTGCAGAGATTATCCTTGACACCATTCAGAGATGAGGTTCTTGGGAAGACAGCACTTTGATCCCTTTGTTCAATTCTTCAGAAATCAGTTTACTTAGATAATCTACCACTTCTAAATTTAACATTAATAAACTATATTTTCCTAGGAAAAATATCCATGTTGTCTCAATTTTTACATTTATCTACTAAAAGTTGAAACAAGTAGCTTCTTGTAATTTTATTTTAAATTTCCTTTTGTTCCTTGTTATCTTGCCTTTTCAGGTTCTCATCTGTGCATTTGCATTTTGATTCCTCTTTCTTGACTTTGTTATCTAATGATTTATTTTATTATTCTAAGGACTATGTTGGGAATTTGTTAGTGTGGTTAATCTGTGTTCTAATTCATTAATTCCTACTTTCATCATTACTAATGAATTCCCTCATGTTCTTCAATTCATTTTGGTATACTTTTTCTAACCAAACACAACACTTCATCATTTGTTTTTAATTTTTCTTTTGTTACCTAAGGCAATGATTTTTCTGCTATACATTGTTTTATCTGCATATTCATTTCCTAAGGTTGCCATCGTGGAGTACCATAAACTGTGATTTTAACAGCAGAAATTTATTGTCTTAACAGTTAATTTTTTAAAAAGAGGATTTGTTATATTCATTAGAAAAGCAGAGTTACAGACGGAGAGAAAAGTGGGGCGGGGGCCAGAAAATTTCTATCTACTGATTCACTTTCCAAATGGCTGCAACACTCAGAGCTGTGTCAGGCAAAAGCGGGAGACTGGAACTCCATCGAGGTTCCTATATGGGCTCAGGGGCCCAAGGACTTGGTCCATCTTCTGCTGTTTTCCCAGGCATATTAGCAAGGAGCTGGATCAGAAATGGAGCAGCCACAACTCAAATCAGCACTCATATGGGATGCTGGCGTCACAGACAGTGGCTTAACTTGCAAAACCACAATGCCAGCCCAATTGTCTTACAGTTCTGCTGGCTAGAAGTCCAAGATCAAAGTATCAGCAGCTTGGATTCACTCTGAGGGCTGTGAAGGAGAATTTGTTCCATGCCTCTCTCCTGTCTTTTAGTGGTTTGCTGGCAATCTTTGGCATTCTTTTGCTTATAGAAGCATTACCCCATTGTTTGCCTTCTTCTTCACACAATGTTGTGTGTGTGTATCCAAATTTCTCCTTTTTCTACAAATACCAGTAATACTGGATTACAGCTCTCCCTAATGATCTCATTTCAAATTGATTACCTTGTAAAGATCCTATCTCTAAATAAAGTCACATTCTGAAATAATGAGAGTTAGGACATCAGCATAAAATTTGGGGTCGGAAACACAATTCAACCCATAACAGTGTATTCCACAAATTCTGATGAAGTGTACTTTCATTATTTTTGTCTCCAAAAATAGTTTTTTATTTTAATTTTTATTTCCTCTCTAAGAGTTGCTGAAGAGAGACTTTGACACTTCCAGTTTTTGCTTTCTGACTTATTAGTGTTTAGTTTTAATGAATTATACTTACATAATATTATCCATACTTTACTTCTTGAAATTTATTTATTTGTTTATTTTTAAAGATATACTTATTTGTTTGAAAGACAGAGGCACAAAGGCAGAGGTAGAGAGAGACAGAGGTATTCTATCTGCTGGTTAACTCCCCAAATGGCCACAATAGCCAGAGCGAGGCCAATCCAAAGCCAGGAGCCAGGAGTTTCCTCCGGGTCTCCCACGCAGGTACAGGGGCCCAAAGACTTGGCCATCTTGTACTGCTTTCTCAGGCAATAGCAGAGAGCTGGAACGGAAGTGGAGCAGCCAGGTCTTGAACTGGCACTCATATGGGATGCAGCCACTGCAGGTGGCAGCTTTTCCTGCTATGGCACAGTGACAGGCCCTACTTCTTGGAATTTATTGAAGATTTTTTATAGGTTAATATATGATCAATTTCTACGAATGTTCTCACAGCTTTTAAAAAAATAAGACACTTCTTTTTAACTCTTTTTAACTCTTTGGTTACATGGTTTAATCAGATCTGTCTCATTGATTAATTATTTATTCTATATCATCATTTACTTTTGTCCTCTTGGTCAATGACAGACTGAGAAAATGAATGAAATTCCGCTTCTACTAGTATGTATCTGCTATTTTGTGTGTCTCTTGTAACTTCCACTTTATAAATGTAGATGCCGTATTATTTGGTATATAGATATTTATAAAGTTGCCTTCAATTACTTATGCTCCTTACAAAATAATACACCCTTATTTCCTCATTTTATGATCTTTGTCTTGAATTTAACATTATGTGATATTAATATATTCACCCCTGATTTCTTTGTGTTTGTATTTCCCAGAATATGTTTAATTCTCAACTTTTCCAAATCTTTTTTTTTTGGATGTATCCCTTACACACAGCATACAGTTAGATTTGTTTTGTGATCCCTTTTGAAAATCATTTTGTCTTAATAGAACATTAACTTTATTAATAAGTTAGTAATGTTTGGCCTTCATTCTATCATATTGTTGGCAATATGTTCCTCTGGGGTAGTTCTATTTTCTTAATCTTTCATTGTTTAAGTGTTACGGAATACTTGCAGTATTCTCCAAATCTATCTATCTATATATATACATATATATATGTATATCTATATCTATATATATATGTATATATAGATATATTTTGACAGGCAGAGTTAGACTGTGTGTGTGTGTGAGAGAGAGAGAGAGAGAGAGAGAGAGATAGAAAGGTCTTCCTTTTCCATTGGTTCACCCCCCTAACTGGCTGCTACGGCCAGTGCGCTGCGCTGATCCAAAGCCAGGAGCCAGGTGCTTCCTCCTGGTCTCCCATGCAGGTGCAGGGCCCAAGCACTTGGGCCATCCTCCACTGCCTTCCTGGGCCACAGCAGAGAGCTGGACTGGAAGAGGAGCAACTGGGACATAACTGGCACCCCAACCGGGACTAGAACCCCAGAGTGCCAGCGCCACAGGCAGAGGATTAGCCAAGTGAGCCAAGGTGCCGGCCTCCAAATTTATATTTTAAAATCCACATTACCAATGTTATGATTTTAGCATATGGGGACTTTGAGAAATAATTTGATCATGAAAGAGGAGCCCTCATGGATGGGATTAGTACCTGTATAAAAAGAGACCTCAGTAGTTCTCTTTTTCTTCCCACCATGTAAGGATGCAGTGAGAAGTCAACAATCTGCAACCTGGAAGAGAGCCCTCACCAGAACCCAATCATGCTGGCACTCTGATCTCGGGCTTTCAGCTTTCAGAGCTGCAAGAAACTTTTGCTGTTTGCAAGTGATCGAGTCTATGGTATTCTGTAAATATAGAAGTCTAAACTGAGACAATAGCCAATAGTTATTCTGACATATATATATATATATATATATGCATATATATAAAGGTTTGTTTTGTTCTAATTGTTGCTTTTTTAAAAGAATCATTTATTTTTTTTGAGCCAGACTGAGGCCAGGAAACAGGAGGTTCATCTGTGTCTCCCATGTGGGTGGCAAGGGCCCAAACACTTAGACCATTTTCCACTGTTTTTCCCAGGTGTATTAGTAGCAAGCTAGATGGAGGTGGAGCAGCCAGGATATGAACCAGCACCCATATAGGATGCCAGTGTCATTGGTGGCAGCTTCACCCACTATTCCATAGCGCCAGCCCCTCTAATTGTAACTTTTTAAAATACATTATTTTAAAACATTGCTTTTTAATTTAAGAAATAGAGAAAGAGACAAAGATATGGAAACAGAAAGAGACCGACAGCTTCTACCTGCTGGTTTATTTCTGAAACACCTGAAATGGTTGGGCGAGGAGAGGTGCTAAACCAAGAACCAAAAACTATCCAGGTGTCCCACATGGGCGGCAGGAATTTAACTCCCTCTGCCTCCCAGGGTCTGCACCGTCAGTGAGGTAGAATTGGGAGTAGAATTGGGGTTCGAACTCAGGCACTCTGACGTGGAACACAGATGTCTTAACAAGCATTTTAAATGCTAGACCAAATGCCTACCTCATACTATTATTTTAATAGTGTTATCTCTCTATTTCCTAATTTCTTACGATAAGCAATCACAGAATAGTTATATTTTCTCTTCCTTCACCCATCATGTTTGTTCTCCCACTTGGCTGAGAGATTAGGCCACCAGTGATTGTTAATAAGCATTGATTGACTATTCTTCTTTCCTAAAGACAAAGCATGATACAATGCACACACAATGCCCACATCCCACAATGTCCAAAAAAATGAAGTTTTTTCCCCTCATCTGCCTGGATATCCCAAACTGGTTTGCTAGAATCAGCCACCACTCCTGCTTGAAAACATTCGGTAGAAAGTGCTTTCTGAGTTGTTTGATACAGTGAAAACAATAGTACCATTATTTTCAAAGGAGACCACGGAGGGCTTACTTTATTTTGGAAAGAGGAAAAAGAGATAATGAAATAATTCTCTTGATTTTTAGAAAAATCAGTTCCTCCCAGGGACTTTCTTGGTGGGAGCCAAGGTCTGAGCAGGATGTCTCCTATGCTCACAGAATCTCCAAGCACACAAGAATTTCAGGTGACAGCCAATATGTGGGAAGCTCTGAGGATCTTAATTAAAAGGTCAATCAATTTTTTCCAAGGTAAAATTACTCAACTCAGAATTTTACAGTGAGCATTGCAAGGATTCATGGTCTGTTATCTCTGTTTGGGTGGAGTTCAAACTTACTGAAGCACACAGTTCTGTGTCCAAGGAACAACAAGTAATGAAAGACAGTGAGGCCGGCGCTGCGGCTCACTAGGCTAATCCTCCGCCTGTGGCACTGGCACTCCGGGTTCTAGTCCCGGTTGGGGTGCTGGTTCTGTCCCGGTTGCTCCTCTTCCAGTCCAGCTCTCTGCTGTGGCCCAGGAAGGCAGTGGAGGATGGCCCAAGTGCTTGGGCCCTGCACCTGCATGGGAGACCAGGATAAGCACCTGGCTCCTGGCTTTGGATCGGCCCAGCACACTGGCCGCAGCGGCCATTTGGGGGGTGAACCAATGGAAAAAAAAAAAAGACTTTTCTCTCTCTCTCTCTCTCTCTCTCTCTGTCTCTCTCACTGTCTAACTCTGCCTGTCAAAAAAAAAAAAAAAAAAGACAGTGAAAGGGAAAGGTAACTCAACTTAATATCCCAGACCACCTCTTTCTCCATGCATCTCTTTCATAGGGAAAGAGTCCAAAGATTAGATTCAGAGCTCTGAATTCTCCTATAGGTTTTTAGGGAATTTTTTTCTATATATCCTGATTAGACAACTCTCTTTCTCTCACCTAGAATGAGTTGTCCATTTGCCTAATCCCTCCCCAACTCCACCGGAGGTCAGTGAACTTTTTCTGTAAAGAGGGTAGTAAATATTGAATGGTTGAGATCTCTGCTGTAAACATTTAACTCCACTTCTATAGTGTGAAATTTACGAAGACAATGCATAAAACAACAAGCATGGCTGTATTCTAAAGTAATTGTACTTATTAACACTGAAATTTGAATTTGAGCTTCAAGTAATTTTTACTGGTTCTGAAAGAATATTCTTTTGATTTTTCTTTCATCTGTAAGAAAATGTGAAAAGTCTTCTTAAATTACAAGTCATATAAAAAATGGCAGCTAGCCAACATAGTTTGCCAACCCCTTCTCAACATGATAGACAACTTGAGGGCAGGGCTGCAACAGCCATAACCATCTTACTTCCTCCTCTGGCTTCTTTCAGTGCCAGACACCTTGGGGGCATCCAAAACTGTGGAGGAAGAGGTGAGAGAAGGATCCCATGGAATGAACAGCAGATGTTTCCGTCACACTCAACACAAGAAACCCTTCCCATTGTTAGGTGTAACTCTTGGAAGGGAGAATGTGTGGGTGTAGATATTTTCCTTCCTAAGAACATTTCTGACACCAAATAGGTAGGGTTTTCTTCACACCACTGGCACCAACCCACTGACACCAACTGAGTGTTGAACAATTTATAACAATTCTGTCACTGTCTACCTGGAGTTAATTACCAGCAATTCCTACAAGTTACAGGGCTCAGTCCCACAAGACGTCCCCTACTTCAGATATCAACTACAAGTCCTGGGCCACCTGTACCTCTGACAACTGGATATAAATTGAAGGTTCTCACAATCCCCTCCTACGGTTACATAATTTGTTAGAATGGCTCAGGAAGGTACTCAACTTATATTTTCCAGTTTATTATAAGGCATACAAATAGTTAGATGAAGAGGTCATAGGGTAAGGTCTGGAAAGGTCCCAAGCATAAGAGCTTCTGTCTCTGTGAAATTGGGATGTGACACATCGGAAGCTCCCAAGGGAGTTTTTGAAGATTCCATTATAGGTACAATTGATTATATCACCAGTTATCAGTGGCCATTAGAGATAAATTCAATTTTCACCCCTTTTCACCTCCTTGGAGCTTAGAGGTGAAACTGAAAATTCTAAGCATATAATTAAGGCTTTGTTTTCTTTTTCTTTTTCCTTTTTCCGTTGGTTCATCCCCCAATGGCCGCTGATCCGAATCCAGGAGCCAGGTGCTTATCCTGGTCTCCCATGCGGGTGCAGGGCCTAAGGACTCGGGCCATCCTCCACTGCACTCCTGGGCCACAGCAGAGAGCTGGACAGGAAGAGGAGCGACCGGGACAGAATCCAGCTCCCCGACCGGGACTAGAACCCGGTGTTGCCGGCGCCACAGGCTGAGGATTCAAGGCTTTGTTTTCTAATGACCAGTCTCCACCCTGAAACTATCCAAGGAACCACAAAGAGTTTCTTCATTAGAACCAAAGATGCTGCTATCACACTTACCACTCAGGAAACTCCAAGGATTTAAGGAGCACTGTTCCAGGAGCCAGGGATAAAGGGCAAATATATATTTTGTTATATCACAAGTAACTATGAGCATCATTTTATAGTCAGAAAGATTTGGGTTTGAATCTCACCTCCACCATTTTCTGTTGTGGTCCTGGGCAAGTAACTGAACACCAGGCTATAGTTTTCTGCAAGTAAAATAACAAATTAATGGTGGTTTGAACAGTTATCAAAAGATCTAGACACCCTCACTAAGTGGCTAAGCATTGTCACTGAGGTCACATACTCTTTCTATCCCATGTTCTATCATTCAGAGTCACTGGATTTTTGTTTCCGTGTATATAATCTGTGGTTGCCGATGATTGTCAGAACTTTAAACATATCCAACAAAGTCAAGCCAGGAAAGAGGGAACAGAGAAAGCTCCCGTTGTCTCTGTCACACTATTCCGTTCTGTCAGAAATCCAATCTTATACCTAGAACTCTAAGCAGATGTCATTTATGTTCTCACTGTCCAGACCAGAGTTCTATGACCACCCCCAGTACAAAGGAGGCACTTTTTTGTTTTTGTTTTTGTTTTGGTAGGAAGCAAGGGGAAAGGAGATGGGAAGGCTGGAGAAGGGGCCCTAAACGGTGTCCATCTTACAGATTGTTGTGAGGACAATGAGGTAGTGTGTGAAAAGCATTGGCACTCAAGCACTCAGTCAACTGTGGCTACCATTGTCAGTAGGACTAGCTTATATATTTTCAAAATTCTCATAGAAACCTTGCACTGTGAGTATGAAACTGCAGTTTCTCAGATAAAGTCAGAGAGCCTCATACTCTCATTTTACCATATCAACAATTATATGCACTTAAGGTAAATAAAGATTTGAATTAGAAATAATTGTTTTATAATTAAGTTATTGATTTCTGTGCATTATTCCATATGCATGTAGAGCTACACCATGCATACCTGTGTTCACACACACACACACACATATCACATATATATATATATATATATGTACACACAATAAGAATAAATTAATAAGATTTTGGGACCATAGATACGCTTTGCAACCTGCTTGTTGAATCAGACAACTAATACACTTAAACTAGGCTGAAAACCTGAGTCATTCTTCCTTCTTTCACTTTTCCTTGTCGATCAATAAGTTCCTGTAGATTTTACCCTAAAATACGTATCCTGTTTGTTCTCTTTTCCAGTGTCCAAGTACAACCTTTATCACCTCTTGTCCAGACAATTGCAATAGACTCCCTAAGTATTCTCCAATCTCTACTTGTCCTGCCCCTTACCAAAGCAATTCATTCTCACCTGATTGCCAGGGTTTTCTCACTGAAGCAAAGCTCTGACCATGCCAGTTTTCTGCTCAAGAAGGCATATTGATTCCCCATTGCCCACAAAGTCTAAACACCTCAAATGTTATTTAAGGTCTTCCCTACCTGCCCCAAGCCTCTCTTTGTTCTCTGTAGTCCAGTTCACTTAGAAATTGTTCTCTATTCTTGAGACAACTCTTCCCTCTACTTTTTTATTTATTTATTTATTTATTTATTTATTTATTTATTTTTTGCATCCCTCTTGGTTCACACTAGTCTGTCTCTGCTCTTGTAGATCCTGCCTGAGTGATTGTAGTTTCCATTTTCAGCTGCACTGAAACTGCCTCATGGAAGACTACAGGGAGCCTATAATTTTATGGACCATAATTTGTACAAAACTATTTGATTAAATCAATAAAGCAGTCAATAATTCCCTCTGATGTTTTCCTAGTCTGAGGACATTTAAATGTATTGAAGATTGACAATTTAGAACTGAAATCCTCAATCAATTGAGCTAGAAAGGAGAGAGTTTATTCAGGCCAGCAGGCTCAGCATCTGGGCTGGACATGAAAGGGTCCCAGTTGGAGCTCAGCTGCCCCCCCCCCCATACAGTGTCATCTAACTGGCTTTCCCATAGTAGAGGCAGTGTGCTCTGTGCTACTCCAAAGAGCAAACAGAGCAATTATAGTTGGTACAAAGCACTGCACCCACCAGATATGTCTCTTTGTTATCTAGTAAGTCCCCCCACCAATAATTCTATAAGGCAGGCATTTTAATTATTTTTACATTTTGGCAGAGATGAGAGATCCAGAGATGAGTAAATTCTTAAGACCATAAAGTGAGTCTGTGGTTCCAAAATCTCAGTCTTTGCACTTATCCAAGATCACACAGCAGGTAAATAACTACATTTGGGCCTGCTTATGTCAGGAATGCTGCAGAATTGTGTGTGAACCAAGAAGCTGGGCCTCTGACCCAGCTTCTCTGACAATGACCTCTGAAATTCTCTTCCAGGGGTAAGATTCTGATAGTTCTCATTTGAAATGGGCAGTCCCAAGAGGATTCATCATCACTCCAACTATTAAAGGACTTCTTTTCACTTGTATCTGGAAATAAGAAATGAGGCTCAGCCATCACTCCTCATTTTACTTGAATGTCAATAACTTTTTTTATCATCTACTTGACTCCTATCTTTCAGTAATGCTACTCTTTTTCTCACTGGGTACTATTTGCTGTTGTTTCATATTTTTATATGATTAGTTCTTAAAGCAAAATCACAACAATAAATTGTAGTAATGGGTTCTTTTCCTCTTAATATGAGTATGTAAGAGCTTTTTGTGTATAACAGACCACTACATAATTTAATTAGTTAGAGATCAGCTAGAGTTTGATTAGTCAAGACTGGAATCAACTAGATTTGACTTCAAGCCATGGGTTAGACTCAGGTTTGCTTCACACAGTTTTTGTTCTTCTGGGACTAGCAGCCAGAGCATGCCATTCTTATGGTATTGACAAATACACAAAAGAGTAAACACAGTCTTATTACAAAGCTTCTGCTTAAATCATATTCCCTAATATTCCATTGGTTAAAGCAAGTTACATAGCCCATCTCAAAGTCAAGGAAAGGAGAAGTTCACTCTCCCCATAACAAGGCTGAGATAAAGATATGGTGCATGCTACAGAGAGTGGACACTTTGGAGCAAACATTCAACCCATCACAGCATACAACCCAATTGTTTCCTACTTCCCACTGGATTATGTCTTCATCAGTCACAACATAAAACTGGAATCACCATGTACTAGTAATAGAACAGGCATGGGGGTTGCCAAGATATTTGAGTCATATCCCTGACTTCTACAAAACCAAGGTCAAGTGAAAAAGAAAAAGAATAAAAGCTATAATTTATTTAGTTATATTTACTACTTACTGTGTACTGGGCAGAATACCTCAATAAATCCACTGATGCCTGTAATTGTATGGAGACCTCCCAAGCTCTTTATGAATAAGTCTTTTGAACATCAACACTTTACACATTGCAAGACTGAAGCCCAAAAGAAGTAAAGTACCTTGTCACAAGCCAAACAACTAGAAAGCAGAAGACCTAGGACTCAATGTTGATATAATCCCAAACCCATAATCAGACAATTATCCCAAACCCATAATCAGATAATTATAGTACAGGTAATATGTGTCACACTAAGGTAGCATCTGTAGACTACTGTAGGAACATGGTGAGGGAGAGAGTGGATATCAGGCAAGCTGTCACACAAAAGTTCCCAAAAGAGCTGGGTCTTATAGCATGGGTAGAAATACACCAGGTGTCTGAGTTGGTGGAAAATGCAAATGCAATGTGCAATTGTCTGATAATAGAAAAGGGTATTTCTCAAAACAATCAAATGGTTGGGTTTCTTAGATTGTGGAGAATGTATCAGGAAATGTTGAGAAGTGAAAGTGAAGGAGGAGGTTGTAGTGAGTGACTGAAAGCCAATTATCAGGCAAGAGAGCTTAGACTTTCCTTTTAAGGATTAGGAGCCCCTAAGCAAGATAAGACCTGATTGACTATAAACTCTAAAAAGAACAATTGGGTGGCAAAGTGGAAAAGATGGGCTTGAAAATGGAGGCCAAGGAACTAAGCACAATGCTTTCAGAACAAGCAAGTGCTACAACCAGAGAAGCAGACTAGGTGGGTCTACATAAATGGGATGGTGCAGGTGAATAAGAAGAGGTATCAAGTGCCCCTACTCAACACCTTGCCATATTTAAACAGTGGGCCCAGAAATACATAAGTTTAAATCTTTTAAAAATCTTTATTTTCTTTTTTAAAATATTTATTCTATTTATTTGAAAGGCACAGTTACAGAAAGAGAAAGAGGCAGAGACAGAGAAAGAGATCTTCCAACCTCTGGTTCACTCCCCAAATGGCTGCAAAAACCAGGGCTGGGCCAGACCTAAGCCAGAGCTTAAAGCCAGGAGTGTGGAGCCAGGAGCTTCATTCAGGTCTCCCACTTGAGTGTTAGGGGCCCAACTGTGGTTTAATTGTGGTTAAATATAAGCCTCCTTTCTAGATTTTCTCCGAGGACTTGACATCTAAGATGTTGGAATTGTCTCAGGAAGATGGCCAAGGCATTGAGCTGCACATTTTCAGACTTAAAAAATAAATGATACACTTTGGGTGTTTGATCCACCAACAAAAAGCATAAGACATAAAGGAAGGGGAAACATCCTCAGGGTGGTTCTACAACAATTTCAGTCCTTGTGTTGACTGTTTCAGCAATTACTACCTATAATCTGCTAGATCGCCTTACTGTTTGGAAGTCAGTCTCTCTCTCTCTCATTTTGGATGCCTAGTCTCTTGACTGCAAAAAAGGCCACTCCCTCATCCACTATTTGTTTTGCTCTTATCTCTCCCCCCCCCCCCCAACAATACCACCACTTGGATGCAGTGGAAGCTACAAATGCATATGGGCAGTTTGTTAATTGTGTAACACATTTGCAGTCAACTTCCCAGACAAAATGGGAATGCCAGCCAGGCTCCTGGAGGGCTCTAAGAGTGCTCTCCTGGAAGATAAGGTCTCTTACCTCACTCACCAGCCTTGGCCCTCAGGGGATTTAAAATCAAAGGTTTCTCTCATGAGGTCACCAGTCTGATGGATCATACTTGACCAAGGACTCAGTTCAGAAAAGGTTTGCAGCTGCATACTTTGCACCCCAACAGTCTGTCTATAATTCATGGTGATTATTTTAAGTATGGTAGCAGAAATCCAAATATTCTTTCTCCAACTGGTTTTTGTGGATATTTTTGCATCTAATTAACAAAAGTTTGAGCATCTAAAATTTTAATTCAACTGACATGGACTTTTGAAAATTTCTGGGGCTAATATTAATCCAATAAACGTTCATCATACACCTTTAATAAATGCAAGATGCTGGTCTGGAGCAGAAGTCAGTGAACCTTTTATTTCTTTTGTAAATCAGTTTTTATTGAAACACAGCCACATCCCTTCATTTCCATATGGTCTATGGCTTCATCCAAACCAAGATGACAGAGACCCCTTGCCCACAAAGCCTAAAATATTCACTTTCTGGACTCACACTAGACAATGGGCATTTTCTAGAGAACATTACTGGGTCTTGTGGTGTTTACTGTGAATATCAGTGACTCCTAAATCTGCAGTTCTATTTGGACCTCTTTCCAGAGCTCCAAAATTGCAATTCCAGCACTTTTTCAACATCATCTCCTATAGCAATATTCCACAGGCTTCTTCTCAAGCTTCATTTCCCCATATGAACCTATCTTCCCATAGTGTCCCTTGTCTCATTTATGGCTTCACCACCAGCAGAGCCCATCCCTGGATCTTCCCTTTTCCTCTGTAACTGTAATGAACTCCTTCTATTTCTCTCCAAAATCTTTCTCTTCTATTCCAACCATGTTGCCACATCCACCTTCATCTCCAGCCTGGATCACTGCAGAATTTTCCCCTTTCTACCCTAGGGGCTCAACTCACTGCACAGGTTTGAAAATCAGCCAAGAAGAGGCATGGAAGAAACACAAAATATGTAGCATTTCATACAGCTTGGGAAAATAGCTCTTCCTGCTCTAAAATCATGACAGGCAATAACTACATAGCATGTAATATTTGCCAGGCACATTTCTGGGCAGTGTATTTTGATTTTCATAATAAATATATGAAGTAGGCATTCCCGTCTTAACAGAGAAGGAAACTGAGGCTCAATAAAATTGAGTAATTTGCCCAGGACACAAACAAAGCAGGAGTGGAATTGCACCATAAACCCAGGTAGTCCAAGTCTGTGTTAGGCTGTCTCTGCTGACTTAAGCTCTATTTTTCTTACTACTGTCTCCAGCACAGAGCTTTATGTCAGTCCTCAAATGTTGAACCGCTACTCAGCACAGTGCAGAGAATTATTACCCAAGTGGTATCTTATCTTAATCTTTATTCTAGGTTCTTGAGCCCACAGAGATAAGAATTAAGAGCAGAGGCATGACATAGTGAACAACTGAGAGCAGGATTTACTTAAGAGTAAGAGAGTGAACATACATTCATCAGCACATGGGCCAGAGAGTTGCCTATGAAGAGAGGTATATAGACAGAAAGCCCAAGAAGGGCCACCAAGCATGGTCAAGGGCAAAAGACAGCTGCTCCCCTATTACCAGTCTTTTATGAGGTAGGGGATGGTGCCTTAATTGAATAAGGAAATAGAGTGGGGTCATAACATGCAAGGAGCTTTCTTAAGTTTTTTATGGCACCTCTACATGAAGTTTGACTTCCATATGGTCATCATGCCATCTCTTCCTTCCTGGTCCTGGATAAGACACAGGTACCATCTGGGACAGTTGGCATATCATGATGACAGGTAAAGGGATAGAGTTATAATGCAGGGCTGGCCAAAATTCCAGTTCACCTATCTAACTCCCTGCCTATTTTCCCCATATCAAAAGGATATTACTCTGGCAAGCCAGGAGCAGGGCTGCCCAACCACCAGAACTCTCCACACACTGCCAGGAGTAAGGCCCAGAAAAGAATTCCAAACACTCTCCAGATGCATTTTTGAGAGGAGAACAGAATTTCAGGATGAAGCTGGAGCAGCTAGGGCAATTATAACCCTTCAGGAATCTTACTCTTGTATTTGTCTGAGATGAAATCCATTACCAAGTTGCCTTTATGCTCCCAGACCTGTCATTCTGCAAGCTTTTATCATGAATAGCAACACACTTAAATGTTCAGCAAGTGCCCCCACAGAGTGCTAAATACTGGAAGCACTCATAAAAGGTCATGGTCTCAATCTCCTCCCTGAACCCAGGAACTTACAGTTTAAGAGGCAAGACCCCAAAGCTGCACTCTTGAAAAAGTATGGCCTAAAAACATAGGAGGAAATTATTTCTTGTTCTGTTTTTTTGAAAAATTGACTTCCTCGTGGATTTATTGGGCATAATCAGGATGAAAAAGCAGGTAAAATGAGAATCAATTCATCTGAGCAAAAGGTCTTAAGAATTTGCTATGCAAAGCTCGGTGCTTAGTGTTGAAAGTGTTAAACAGGAGTGTCAAATAAATTCTACCCCCAAAAAGCTTTCTATCTAGCAGTGAGATAAGTTTTATACATACATACATACACACACACACACACACACACACACACACACATACATACATAAATCTAATACTGTATTACTGACCACAGAATGTATGTAGAAGGGAAACAACTGTAAATACCATTCACTGTGCCCCTGCCACATGCCAGGAACTGTGTTCAATGCTTCAAGCCTTCCATCATCTCATATAATCCTAGTACAGCCCTGATACAGTTTCAGGGAGTATTAGCTCCATTTTACAAATGAGATAAGTGTAGCTACTAGAGAAATTAATAACTATCCTAGAAGTAGAAAAGCCGGAATTTAAACCCAAGTCTTTCAGATTCCAAAGCCCATAGTAGAGGCATCACTGAAGCTCCTTTTTGACCCAAAGAGGAATAGAATGTTAACAGGAGCCAGTGCATCCCAAGCCAAGGAAATAGCATGAGGAGGCAGAGTAAGGGAAGCAAAGAGGGTAAGCCAAAGGTGGAGGGAGGAGGGAAGGTAGTAGAAATGAGTCTTGAAGGGAGACAGGTGTTTTAACTGGGTACCAGCTGATTATGGGGTTCTATCATCTGATGGCCCCTGGTTAACCACAATGGTAGCTCCTTCAGAGCATATCACTTTGTAAGACATAAAAATAGCCTTAGAAATATCTGGCTTTTTCTGATTTTAAGCCAAATCATGTATTTGGCTTAATCTCCCTCAATACCATTCTCTTTTTTCATGGTTCCTTTTTTTTTAAGATTTATTTATTTATTTGAAAGGCATAGTTCCAGAGAGGCAGAGGAAGGGAGAGAGAGAGAAAGGTTTTCCATCCACTGGTTTACTCCCCAGATGGCTACAACAGTAGGAGCTGTGCCAATCTGAAGCCAGGATCCAGGAGATTCTTCCCAGTCTCCCACATAGATGTAGGCAAGGGCCCAAGAACTTGGGCCATCTTCTACTGCTTTCCCAGACCATTAGCAGAGAGCTGGATCAGAAGTGGAGCAGCCAGGACTCAAACTGGCACCCATATGGGATGCCAGTGCTGCAGACCAGGGCTTTAACCTGCTGAATCATTAGTGCCAGCCCCTCAATAGGATTCTTATCATCCTTTTTAGCACAACCAAATCTTTAGCAATTTTGAGTTGGGCAAATGTGAATTTCCAGGTTAGGCAACTTGTCCTTGTGTTGGGCTGTCATATTCTGGCAATGTAGATAGCAGGGACTCAGCTGCCCTCCAGCTAATCACTCTTCCCCCTAAAAGGAGCAATTATGCCTTGCATCTCTGCCCCATCAAAGGAGAACCAAATTGGTCTGTGGACATCCCAATGGGTTTGGGATGTGGTGTGTCACATTAATTGTTTGAAGCACAGTCTTCAGAAGGCAGGCTTCCCTTTGCCATGTTTTATCACAGTCAGAAACTCAGAGCATCAACCACAAGAAAGAACAGTGCCTGAAATCTCCTTATGAAAGAAAAGGAGATTGGCTGGGGTAAGACAGGAGTAAGGTTGTAGAAGAAACTCAATCCATATTTCAATAACAATGCACACTTCCATGCTGTCTGGATGATGTCTTATGAGGGAATAAGGCTCGATGTCAATGAATGTGAACTGTGTTCAGAGTGATGTGCAAGGGTGATCTCAGAAGTCAAAGAATCAGGTCACAGATTCATAGCATGAAGGAATAGCAGAGATTAGTCCCTCACTTTAAAACTGGAGAAGCCAAAGCCCAGGGAAAACAATGATTTACCTAGGTCACATAGATGGTTACCATGAGCCAAGATCTGAAGTCCAGAGTCTGTTTATGACACTATGCTACCTTCTCAGAGAACAGAATGATGAGTAAATGCCAATGTTTTAAGATATCAGAGCCCTAGGATGGGTGAAAAAGGCTAATGATAGCTGTAAAGAGGACACAGAATGATGTGAAGTGGGCTTTGAAAAAGAGGTCGTATTTAAGTGAACAGACATCAGGGGACACTGCAGAGATAGGGGATGCCCTCCACCTGCCCAGAACCAAGAGTCAAGCCTAGCATCTCAGTATCAGGGAAAGAAGTAAGCGGATTCTTGTGAAAAACTGCTACAGCAGTAAAATTAAATCTCCCTGCAGGAAGAAGTGAAAATGCTTGTAAGAGTTGAGAAATCTGAACCTTTGTGCTCCAGCTTAACAGTTTTAAGAAATCAAAAGAGCTCCTTGAAAGGTTGAAGAGAGAATGAGGGAAAGACTGGGCTTGTCTTCGTGCTTAAGGAATAATGTTTCTTGCTGGCGGCTTTAAACATTCATGAAGCACGGCAGCCAGGGCAGAGGCAACTCCCAAGTGTGGGAGGGGCCAGGTCCAGCTTCCCCAGAGCCTTACCCATATATCAGTGGGTGATGGAACGGCAAGATACCTGAGTTACCCTCAGTCATCATGCTTAGCTCATTTGTCTATAAAAGAGCTCCTTCCACTGGAACGGGATGTGGGCTGTAAAATGATGTAGCCAAAGAAAACAGCTAACATTGGGACAAAATTTGTAATGAGTACAGGTGAAATGCACAGAACCCATTCCCAACACAGGATGATGATGGAGACATGAAATATACACAGGAGGGGCTAGTGTTTGGCACAGCAATTAAGACTTCTCTCCTTCCTTCTTTCTACTACTTACCTCCCCCGGATAGCTCCTAGTACTGAAGCTGTTCCTAGAGCTCAGCAGTGCAGTAGCTAACCTGGTGAAGGGAGGTATTTGGAAACGTGGATGGCCTACAGAGTACCAGGTAGGGACTTACAGCTGGATAGTTTCCAAAGAAAGCCACTATCAGGGGCTTCTCCTTGTTCACATAAGCCACTCCCTCTCCTATATCTTGGCTGGCTTTCGTGACATGCTTGACCAGTAAGATGCAGTGGAAGTGATTTCTATGGCTTCTAAGGCTGAGTCATGAGAAGACTTGTAACTGCCTATTAGGATGCTCCCTTTGGAAATCCAGTTGCAATGCTGGAAGAATCTAGCATTTGGTGAGAAAGCACACAGACAGGCCATGTGTAGGTCCAACAGCTGGCATAAATCACCATTCACATGAGTGAGCCATCTGGGCATCCAGTCCAGTCAAACCTTCTGATAACTGCAGCCCCAGCCTCCATAGGCCTATAACTGTGTGAGAAACCCCAAACAAAAAACATCCAGCTGACCTAAGTCAGTCCACAAGACAAAGAGAGATAATCAATTGATGTTTTAAGGCACTACATGTTGGGGTAGCTTATAATGTAGCAACAGACAAGGGAAACATATTTAAATATGTTTTAAAAAGTGGAATGACAATGCTTGCGAGCAAGGACTCTGAGGTCCTTGATTGGGTTTCTTGAAAGGATTGATTTTCTGTTCAATCATTATACATTCACTCATCCATCTTAGACATAATGAGGAACATCTCCTTGGTAGGCACTGTGGCAGATGCCAAGGGGCATAGCAAAGTGGATTGGGACTAGCTCATGCAAAAACTGTATTTCATCAAAGGCATGATTATGTTACATAAAAACAGTATGATTATTTGAATGTGGGTGGAATTTGAGTATATGCATATTTAGGTACAAGATCACTGAAAAAAATTAGAAGAGTGTGGTCTAGGCCAATAATGCAAAACTGCAGGTAGTCCACAGGGAAAGCAATAGGCTCTCTAATTTGATGAGGAAGTAAGAATTGTCAAAGAGAATGAGAGCACTTGGGTGTGGTAAGTTGGTACCAGGTTCTGCAGCCACTCACATTGGTTGCTGTCCTCTGAGCTGCACTGTCAAAATGTCCTAAATGTAAAGTTCAATGTGATCTACTTTCCCTTGCCACAGATTGGTCACCAATCATGCCCGGTTGCAAGCTACTGCTTTGCCAAGAGAATAAAGAATTCACAAATTAGGCCTAAATAAATCTCCAAGGATTTCAAACTATACATCCTTCTGTGCATAGAGTACAGCCCCCATTTCATTTGTTAACTGTAGCAGAGGCCACACATTCACCACCCATTAATATTGATGGGCCCATGAAGGCCCTATTAGGTTGGGAGTGCATGATCATTCCTCAGAGTTAATTGATGAAAGAATCAATCCCATTTCAACCTCTAGGGAAAGACTGCAGTTGGAGCTGGACAAGGGTCACAGGTATTATCCCCACAATATTAGCTGACCCAGGTTCCTAGTTCTATTGGTAACTGGTGGTGTGAACTTGGGCTGAGCCCCTATATCTCCTTCTGAACAATGTAGAGGTTTTTTTGAGGATGCTTTAAACTCTGATGTCCATGATTCTATAAGATAGAGGTAGATTAAGTGAAAGTGAGAGCTTATTCTCACATATCTGCCATCAACTTCAAACACAGGCATGGAGTTCTAAACAGGTCCAAATGATGTTATGTTTAATTGATACTATCCATTACTTAATGTCTATCTGAGAATATAGATCAAAGTTGGGAGCCCCAAACAGATGACTTTTCCCCCAGGACATCTGGAAACCATGACCTCGTGTTACTCCATGAGAAATTCATTCTTGAGGTCAAACTTCATTATTGCCTTCCCAAATGACTACATATAGATTTAGCCTCTTGAATAAAAACACTGTTTGAATTCTTTTGGAAAAGGGAAATCCTCAGCATCAAAATTTCTTCTCTCCCTTCTTGGGAATGTAATGTAACTTCATTTCACTGCATCATAAATGTGGTTCAGTGAATTGGAGAAACAATGCTCCACTTCTCATTAATATTTAAATAGCTCGTTAAGAGCTTGTATTTTACTCCAAGCAAGAAGCCATGAAGCTCACAATAAAATGGATTACCAGCTCACTGACTTATGAGCTGAGTGCTCTCAGTTCTTTAATTTGAGGAAATTGTTGCTGTTTTATTTAGGGTCACATGAAACTTCACAGTAACACAGGCTGATATCCCAGGGCTGAGTGCTGAGATGCACTTTCCTAGACACTCACAAGGCTTCCCAGGCTCAGGAGTGGTGGAAAGAGGAGAACCATTTTCTACCACTAGGATGTGGTCAGCCCATGCCGCGTCACAAATGATGTCCACCCCATCTCCTGTGTTTTCAGTCCTCATAGCCATCAGTTAAAACAGCACCATGAACCACCTTTCTCATTTGAGCAACACGGGAGGGTGCATAGGAGAAAATGAAAGCTGTCCCTAGCACTCTCATCATTCCATCATTCCTAATCATTTCTGACTTGCAGAAGGGGTAGGGAAATAGGATTCCTCCCTTTGAGGTACATCTTGATGTGCACCCAAAGGCATTCTCTTCCCTTCTCCTTTGAGCTGGAGAGAGTTTGGGTTTGCAAGGGCAAAACTTAGTTTGTGGGAAACACAAAACACACCTATGTAGAAGAACAGCCTGACACTTTGTTCCAGGAGTCAAAAGGCAGCATAACACAGAAGTGAATAGCCTAGACCCTAGATCCTGACTGTGTTTGTGCGATGTTAGGCAAATTATTCAACCTTTCTCTTCACAGCTTCCTTCTTCTAAAATAGGGACAGTAGCAGTGCAAGAGGATGTCGAGATGATTAAATGACAACACGCTTCTTGGAACTCTCTGTTTGCTACTTCGTTGCTGCAAAGGTTTCTGTAGCTACTAAGATCTCCTCAAATTGAGATAGTTTTGCCTCTGCTGGCCTCCCAGTAGTAAACTGTAACCAAGCAAAGGAAA
Organism: Sylvilagus floridanus; assembly: GCA_949820135.1. Taxonomy (NCBI): domain Eukaryota; kingdom Metazoa; phylum Chordata; class Mammalia; order Lagomorpha; family Leporidae; genus Sylvilagus; species Sylvilagus floridanus. Next base: position 55,481,540 of record OX463232.1, read on the forward strand.
AAAAAAAAACAACTCTGTGGGGGCAGGTCTTTGGACTAGTGACTAAGACCCTGCTTAGGACTCTCACATCCCAAATCAATGTGTTTTGCTTGGTTTTGATCCCAGGCTCCAGCTGCTGACTCCAACTTCCTGCTCATACAGACGCTGGAAAGTAGCAGAGATGGCTCTAGTAGGGTTCCTGCCACCCACGAGGAGACCTGGATTGAGATCATGGCTCTCAGCTTTGACCAGGGTCCAGTCCTGGTCATTGTCAGGACTGTAAAGAGTGAACCAGGGGATGGGAGCTCACTCTCTCTCTCTCTCCTTCCACCCTTAAAATTAATTAATTAATTTAATTAATTAATTTTTAAAAGACTAACTTTGGGGGGCCAGCACCACGGCGCACTAGGTTAATCCTCCACCTGTGGCGCCAGCATCCCATATGGGCGCCTGTTCTAGTCCGGCTGCAACCTCTTCCAGTCCTGCTCTCTGCTGTGGCCCAGGAAAGCAGTGGAGGATGGCCCAAGTGCTTGGGCCCCTGCACCTGCATGGGAGACCAGGAAGAGGCACCTGGCTTCTGGCTTTGGATTGGCATAGCTAAGGCCGTTGCGGCCATTTTGGAGGTGAACCATCGGATGGAAGATATCTTTCTCTCTGTCTCTCTCTCTCACTGTCTAGAACTCTGCTTGTCAAATAAATAAATAAATAATCTTTTAAAAATGATTAACTTTGAGGGGGCAACATTATGACATAGCAGTTTAAGCTACCTCCTGTGACTCTGGCATCCCATATGGGTGCCTGTTCATGTCCTGGCTGCTCCACTTCCAAGCCAGCTTTCTGCTAATGTGCCAAGAAAAGCAGTGGAAAATGGCTTAGGTATTTAAGCTCCTGCAGCCCTGTGGGAGATCTGGATGGAACTCCTGACTCCTGGCTTCAGCCTGGCCCAGCCCTGGACACTGTGGCCATTTGGGGAGTGAATCAGGGGATGAAATCTCTCTCTCTCTCTCTCTCTCTCTCTCTCTCTCTCTCTCTCTGCAACTCTTTCAAATAAATAAATGAACCTTTTTAAAAAGTAAAAGAACAACTTTTCCAGGAACTACACAAATCATGAACAGTTTCTAAACTCACTCCCCCTGAGTCAGCAAAGGGTGTATTAAATAGGGGAGTAGGTAATAGGATCAAGTCATGTAGGGAAATGATGAAAAAATGTTCTTTTCAGATGGTGAACATCTCTGGGTCCAGCCCCACTTCTGCCTTGGGTTATATTTGATCCCTGTGGAGGCTGTACTGGATGGCCTCTATGGTCTCTCCCTACTCTAAGCTTTCAACACACTGGGGCACAGAACCAGTGTCCAACACCCCATTCATGGGAAACAAGTTACTGACCACCACAGTTGCCCCTCGAAGTATCTATCCTACTTTGCCATCATCCTAATTTGTCTGCACCTGTAGCTTTATATCTGCTTTGTCTCACAGAGTTGGTTTCATCCCAGGTCACAGCTGTCTCTAGTTCATACTTGTCTCTGTCCTGAGATAAAAAGAAAGAGCTGGAGTGGTATGTCATACCCTACACAATTCTAGAATCCTCACATTCATGGGTACTGGGAAGCTCCTGAGACCCTACAGATCACAACCTATTGATCACATCCTTTTTGCCTTTTTGTAGCTCTTTTCAGTGGAAAACTGAGATAACAAAAGTATTCTTGCTCTTCTGCCCTTACCAAAATAACAGCATATGTTTTCTGGGTTATGTCAGCTCAATGAGCTGTCAAATATACTTGAGGAAAATCAAATGTTCTTCATGGATGTTGTGGCAACACATTGCACACACACACACACACACACACACACACACACACTGCTCTCTCAATCATCGCATATTAAGAAAAACACCTAGAGGATTTGTAGTGCTCCAAGAAGAGAATTTTATATGCCTTCATCCATTCTGTCTCCAGTTTTAATCTGTGTGCTTTAAAAAACAATTTTAGGGGTGGGCACTGTGGCTCAGTAGCTAAGACATCTCTTGGGATGCCCCTGTCCCACACTGAAGTGCCTGGGTTCAAGTCCCCACTCTACTTCTGATCCAGCTTCCTTCTAATGCATATCCTGGGAGGAAGCAGATGATGGGTCAAGTACTTGGGTTTCTGACTCCCTTGTGGGAGTCCTGGTTGGAGTTCCTGGCTTCTGGCCTTAGGTCTGTCCCAGGCATAGATGTTATTGGCATTTTAGGATTGAACTGGCAGAGGGGAGATGTTCTGTTTCTCTGTGTGTCTGTGTGTGTGTCTCTCTCTCTGTTACTCTACCTTTCAAGTAAACTTTTTTATTTTTTAAAATATTCATTTATTAATTTATTTGAAAGGCACTTACAGAAAGTCAGAGAGAGAGAGATAGAGGAAGAGAGAGGTATTCCATCTGCTGGTTCACTCTCCAAATGGCTGCAATGGCCAGAGCTAGGCCAGTCCGAAGCCAGGAGCCAGGAGCTTCTTCCAGGTCTCCCACAGAGGTGCAGGGGCCCAAGCACTGGGGCCATCTTCTACTGTTTTCTCAGGCCATAACAGAGAGCTGGATCATAAGTGGAGCAGCCAGGACTCAAACTGGTGCCCCTATGGGATACCAGCACTGCAGGCAGTGGCTTTTACCTGCTACACCACAGCGCCAGCCCTTCAAACTTTTTTAAAATTGAGCTTAGTCCTGATTCTTTCCTTCATCAAGCCAAATAAAATATTTGGCTACCAGAGTTAAGCAAGAGGACAAAAAGGAGAGTAACCCTGGCTTGGTGCTTCTCCCACTCTCTGTCTGAGCAATTCTTGTTAATGGGCCACATGATGATAGACAGGGATACTGAATGACCATCAGCATCTGTATTATGAAGCTAACGTCTTACATGCAGAATATTATTGAATTGTAAGCAGGTGATTCATGTCTTCCCACATGGTGAGCTCCCCTTAAATGTTTCCTGACTACTTTTAGAGTCTCCCTTGAGGAATAAACCCAACTGAAATGAACAACACAGCTTCTACTTAATTAGGTGCTTTTCTTAGAAAACTAAAACTCTTTACTGAAATATATAAGTATAAGCATTAATTTGAATGATGATAAGTGCCATACTTTAATGGGCTGCTCATTTCAAACCCAGAAACATAAATATGTAAATATCATTAGATGTGTTGCCCTCTGAGACTTCACCTTCTAGAGTGACGGTTGGAACCAGTGGTTCTTTACATTCTAGAAGTTCCTAGCTTTTTAGAAATCTCTTAAAAGTTACCAACACCTCTACTTAAAAATACATCTATAAGCAACATTTTGCCTACACTTTGAATGTAAACACAGATTACACAGCATCCATCCATTCTCTCCTCCCCTCCACCTCTAAGAATCTACAGACCCAGATTAAGAACCCTTGATTTGGTTATCAATCTTGGCCCTATCTTTTTTTATTTTATTTTATTTAAACTTTTATTTAGTAAATATAATTTCCAAAGTACAGTTTATGGATTACAATGGCTTTTCCCCCCCATAACTTCCCTCCTACCCGCACCCCTCCACTCTCCCGCTCCCTCTCCCATTCCATTCATATCAAGATTCATTTTCAATTATCTTTATATACAGAAGATCGATTTAGTATACATTAAGTAAAGATTTCAACAGTTTGCACCCACACAGAACATAAAGTGTAAAATACTGTTTGACTACTAGTTATAGCATTAATTCACATTGGACAACACATTAAGGACAGAGATCCCACATGAGGAGTAAGTACACAGTGATTCCTGTTGTTGACTAAACAATTTGAGACTCTTGTTTATGGCATCAGAAATCTCCCTAGGCTCTAGTCATGAGTTTCCAAGGCTATGGAAGCCTCTTGAATTCACTGACTTCGATCTTATTTAGACAAGGTCATAGTCAAAGTGGAAGTTTTTGGCCCTATCTTAATACTAAGTTTTTCTCCCTCCAAATTTTGTAACATTAGGTTTTGAGCAAAGTCTCTTCCCCAGCCCAATGGCATTTTAGATCCCAAGATTTACTAATGTATGGCATCAAAAGCTCATATGAGTTTTCCTTTACTGTGACTCTATACCTGACCTAGCAAAGATTTCTCTTAATGTAATGAAGGATGGGTTTTTATTTTCCCTCCACCTTCACTGTCTTGGAAATTTTTTTCATCTTACCAAAAAAAGAAAAGTACTCAACAGTAAATAGGGCTTTTCTATCTTCACAAATTTCATAATTTGTTTTTCTCCAATTATTAGGGGTTCACTCTTTTTCACTTGACATATTTGAATTTTCCACACACTTGTCAAATCAACAATCTGAAGTATGGCTGAACATGCCTAATTTTTCTCATTAAAGGCTCGCTTGCAACTTAAATTCAGGTGCCTTTGGTGTAAATTCCCAACACCCCCAACTCCAGAAGGAACCCCTTACATTTACAGGCCAGAGAAAGGGTGCTAAATAAATATGAAGCTCTCAAATCTTATGTCTGGAGATGTCATTCACACACCAAATAGAGTAAGACAGAAAGTGAAGCTTCAAGAATTAGTTTCCTCATCCATGTAAACAAGGCTACTGACAGAAACACTAACTTTGTAGGGTTGCTGTGAATATTAAAGGATGAAAAGTGTGTAAAATACCCAGCCCAGCCCTGGCCATACAGTAGCTAACAGAAGCCTTCTAAGTATGATCAAGCAAGGGCAATTGCAGCACCATGGACAGCTCCATGTGGCCAGCCAGGTTGTACATGGTAGGATTTCCTATACTCCTAGCTGAAAGCTGACTTACCAGGTGACTTTGCTCTGTAGAGGACTTTCTGGTTCTGAAAAGAACATGGACCATCTCTTGCTTTTCTGTGTCAGGGAAATCATACTCTTTTCCATTTCCATGTGAAGATGTAGCCCACTGACAAGACTAATAAAAGGAATCTAAGTTCTCAGAGACCTTTCTGAATTAGATACTTGGATTTCCCTTTAGTGTCCTCTAGCTAAGCCCTATCTGACTGCTGTTTACAAATCCTTCTTTCTTGTGGTAAGGACAGGGAGCTCAGGGCTCTTTGTAGCTCTAACTCTGCCCCTACTTACTGTAACCTTCAGTTACAGTATCTCCCAAGGGGAATAATCTCCCAATTCTGTACCTTCTTTGGCCCAGTGTGTAGGTTTCAGGGCATTTGCCAACTATACTTAAGATTGACAGCTCCTGCAAATGCAAATACCAGCCAAGGCACTGTCTTTCTAAATAAAACACTGACTAAATGTTAGCAGGCTTTTTCGTCAGAATGGGGCAGGAGCTGTGAGTGGAACTGAACAAACATATAGATGTGCTCTTGGATGACAGTCATTAGCTTCTTGACTTCCTGTCACATGCCGCTCTGTTCAGCTTCTTGCATTAGAACAAGTTAATCCATGTCCCATTCCCCAATCCCATCTCCAAGATAAGGTTCTTGACTCCTCAGTTCCAGCACTGCATGTTTCAACACAGATGGGCTCTATAGTTTTGTTCCTGAATGATATTAAAAGTAGACTTTTATAGGGACCAGCATTGTGGCACAGTGGATTAAGTGGCCACTTGCAACACTAGCATCTCATGTGGGCACCATTCATGTCCCAGCTGCTCCTCTGATCCAGCTTGCTGCTAATGTGCCTGGGAAAGCAGGTGAAGGTAGCTCAGGTGTTTGGGACCCTGACGACACATACGAGACCTGGAAAAGTTCTTAGCCCTTTTTGACCTGCCTAGCCTTGGCCTTTGCAGCCATTTGGGGGATGAACCAGTGGATGGAAAATCTCTCTCTCTCTCCCTCCCTCTCTCTCTCTCCCTGCATGTGTGTGTTTGTGTGTGTGTGTGCATGTCTGTCTGTCTGTAACACTGCCTTCCAAATAAAGAATATTTTTTAAAAATCAAATTTTTTTTCTTTTTTTTAACTTTTATTTAATGAATATAAATTTCCAAAATACAGCTTATGGATTACAATTGCTCCCCCCTCATAACTTCCCTCTCACCCACAACCCTCCCCTTTCCTGCTACCTCTCCCCTTCCATTCACATCAAGATTCATTTTCAATTCTCTTTATATACAGAAGATCAGTTTAGTATATATTAAGTAAAGATTTCTACAGTTTTCCCTCACATAGCAACACAAAATGAAAAATATTGTTGGAGTACTAGTTATAGCATTAAATCACAATGTACAGCACATTAAGGATAGATATCCTACATGATTTATTAAAATTAATTTTCTATGCAATTTCCAATTTAACACCAAGTTTTTTTTTCATTTTCAATTATCTTTATATACAGAAGATCAATTCAGTATATACTAAGTAAAGATTTCATCAGTTTGCACCCACACAGAAACACAAGGTATAAAAATACTGTTTCAGTACTAGTTATGGCATTACTTCACATTAGACAACACATTAAGGACAGATCCCACATGAGGAGTAAGTACACAGTGACTCCTGTTGTTGATTTAACAATTTGACACTCTTGTTTATGGCGTCAGTAATCTCCCTAGGCTCTAGTCATGAGTTGCCGAGGCTATGGAAGCCTTTAGGGTTCGCCAACTTCTTTCTTATTCCAACAGGATCATAGTCACAGTGGAAGTTCTCTCCTCCCTTCAGAGAAAGGCTCCTCCTTATTTGATGGCCCCATTCTTTCCACTGGGATCTCACTCGCAGAGATCTTTCATTTAGGTCTTCTTTTTTTTTTTTCCAGAGTGTCTTGGCTTTCCATGCCTAAAATACTCTCATGGGCTCTCGAGTCAGACCCAAATGCTTAAGGGCTGTAAAAATCAGAATTTTATACAGTGTTGCCTTATCATTGATTGACATTAGGATTAGATGCCTTCTTTTATTTCCAGTTGGTCCCTAATTCTGAATGAGCTTAACATTTCAATTTCTTGCCAAACTAGGTCTATCAGATGTTAGATATTGGATTATTATTTATTAGCTTACCCTTAAGACATGTCTTGTTACTACTTCCATAGGCATAGTAGTAACTTCATGCTTTCTTTATTCACCTTATTTTTCTATGTGTTGACTCAGTTTACAAAGAGCTGCAAGATTAATTTTTTCCTAAGAACTATCTAAGCATACATAATCCTGCCTAAAATCCTTGTTTAACTGACTCTTCACTTCCTACAAAATTAAAAGCAGACTCCTCATCTTGGTATTCAATGTCCTTCTTGATGTGGCTTCAAGTAACTTTTCCTGCTCTGTTTCCTAATCAATAGTCTCCATGTACCAGCTTGACTGATTAATAATCCCTAAGCATGTTTGTCTTTGTGCCTTTATCCATGCTCCTCTGTCCTGGAATGATCATCTTTTTCTCATAAAATCTTTGCATTCTTCAAGGCCACCATAAGCACCATCCCTCTGCACAATCTTTGCTAAGTAGCAATAAAAGCTAATGTTCATTAAGCACTTAGGATATGTCAGACACTGATCTAAGCACCCTACAGACATTATATGCATTATCTATCTGCTATACAGTCATGAATGTCTTAACAATAGAGATACATTCTGAGAAAGACATCATTAGTTGATTTCATTGTTGCACAAACAAGTTTTGTCCTTCTTGAAGATTTGCTCTAGCAAATAATTTTCCTCCATAATCAGCTTATCTCAAGTTTCAAAAAATGCTTCAGGTATCTTGACATTAGCACTCACAGACCCACCACTTACTTTTACCTTACATGGTGAATAACTGTTCTTGAATAATTCCAGCCATCCAGAGCTAGCAGAAAATTCAACATCATGGTCTGATCCAGGCATTTCTTTTAATCTCATGAACTCTTTGTGTTGGTGCTGAAGATGTGCTTCTGTATCTGGTCTTCAAGCCAAGTCATTAGAGGTTTCTCCAGCTCTGATATAAGCCCTTCTTGAATTTATGCTGGGCTCATTGCCTCCAATGAAGCAAATCCTTTCACAGTTTCTTCCTTTCTTATTTTTCAAGATTGTAGCCATTGTGGAATGGGGCATATTTGACTGGTGAGCAATAACCAGCACTGATTTTCCACCTTTGTAATCCGTCATCACTTTTAATTTTGTTTCCAGGTCAATTGCTCCACATGGCCTATTACTGGCAGCATTAGCAATGGGTGAAGGGCCATGCGGAGCAAAACAACATGAGATTAAATCAAGCACAAGAGAAAATGATGCAATCAAGAGACATGGTAAACATGAGATATATGAGGCTGCTGGTTTGTAATGGTGGCAAATGTTTTACTTTTTTTTGTGAGAAGGCACTCTAAAATAACAATTAGAAGTATAATATTTTAAGTGCATGAGCCAGTAGCATAGTCATTCATTGTTACTATTATGGAAAAATTTAATATACATAATTGTACACAGTCATCAAAAAATTTTTGGAAAACTATGTGTATTTATTATGAAAACACTGTGCATTGTTTTCAAAACATTTTGGCCTCAAAATCATTTTCTCTTTTAATTCCATTTTCCCCAAAAATTTTAAAATTCCCTCATCCTTTTATACAACTGGCAGTGCAAATAGTTTGTTTACATCAGCATCACTACAAACATGTGAGTAATGAATTCTACTATGAAAACAATGTCACCGGGGAATAGGTAATTTCCAACTCTTAGAACCCAATGGGACCACTGTTGTATATGTTATTTGTCATTGACTTAAATGTCATTATGTGATATATGACTGAATTTTACAGATGAGGAAACCAAAGCTCAGTGAGTTAATTTCTTGCCCACACTGTTAGAGCTATGAAACAGTGAAGCAGGACCTGAGCACAGGCAGTGTGAGTCCAGGTCTTTCCTTTAAATTACTCTCCTGTGTTGTTACACTCAACACCCCATCCTCTGTGTGACTCTTACAGTTCTTGCTTCATTCCATTGCCATCTTGTATTGTAATTATCATCCATGGATACATCTTGCTTTCCTCACTCTGCAGACTGAATGACTTACTACCTTTGCTCTATCCATGTATATTCATTTACACCCTAAATCAGTGCAGTGTCTGACACTTTAGCAAGGAGAATCTCACTGGAGAGAAGGGAGATGTTAGTGTGGATATTGTGGGAAAAAGAAGGGAATCCACTCTGCTCTTAAGAGTTCTATGCCCATGAGAAGGAACAGAGAAAGCCTCATTCTAAACACATTCTACAGCTATTGGAGAAACTCTTACTTGCATGAAGCAAGGGATCAAGGAGTTAGCAACACTGCTGCCATGTAGAGCCCAGAGCCTGGCTGCAGGGGACTGCATTTACTGATTCCCTCTTTATCCCATCCTTTCCAAAGGGACTGTGATGGCGTGATAGCAAACTCATTCAGAGAACAAGAATCATAGTGTGGTTCACTTCAGGAAAAAATGTGTGTGGCTTGAAGGAAGCCAGCCAAGCCTCCGGCTGACAGAGCTGTCTGAAAACTAAAGTTAAAAGAGTGGAAATGCAAAAGGAGGGGCTCCACAGGATGGTCCCCTAATAGCGTTCGTGTATGCCTTGGCTGTATCAGTCAGGTTCCCAGCACATACAAGTTGGCTGACTTGAGAAAAGTATCATAATGGGACTCTTCTCAAGGGTGTAGTAGGAGATAGGAAAGCCGTGGTGGGTGGGTGTACTATGGCTTAGTGGGGGCTGGCATGGAGAGAGTGAGACAGAGAATCCGTAGTGACCTTTAACAGAGGGGTACAAGCAGCCTATGGCTGCTGTTGAGTTTCTCCTAGCCTATGTTTCCTCTCTTCCTCTTAATTTCTACTTAGACATCCTGTTGGCTAAATTTATCCAAAGACAGAGGGCAAGGATGTCCACTGATGTCATCCAGAGAGGTCAGCCTCCCCAAGATAGGGCAGGGTGACACAGGATGGAGGGTGGACTCAGAGGGGCAAGAGAGTGAAACCAAGAGGAAAATAGCCAGGTCACAGCCTAGCCTCAGTGACCCTGTCAATGAAATACAGATTCTCACATCAAGTGATGGACTGAACTGTGTCCCAAACTGTGTCCTGTCCAAATTCATATGAGGAAGTCCCAACCTCTACTGTGACTGTTTTTGGAAATAGAGCCTGTAGGGAGGTCACTAAGGTGAAATGAGGTCATAAGGGTGAGGTCTTAATTCAATAGGACTGGTATCCTTATAAAAAGAAGAGTCACCAGATATGTGTCTCTGTGTATGCACAGAGAAAAGGCCACATGAGTACACAGAAAGGAAGTTGCCATCTATAGACTAAAGAGAGAGGTCACAGGAAAAACCAAACCTGTCAACACCTTGATCTTAGACTTCAGCTTCAAGATTTGTGAGAAATCAAGTTTCATTATTTAAATTCCCCAGTATGTGGTGTTTTGTTACATCACCCATAGAGCTCTAGCACTAAATAATAGGAAATCTCAGACTCAGAGGAGCAGTCTGAGCAGCCAGAGGGATGTGCCTTCCCAGAAGCATCATACTGCTGTAGAGGCATGGCTACTCTAGAGCTCCAAATCACAGACTCCCATGCCAGGGCCTCCTATGATACCTAGAAATCACAAACCAGAGGACATGGGCTAATCCAACTTGCTAGGTTTACATCCAGTGTTGAGTTTTAACTCAATTGGTTTTATGCTTGGAAAAAAATGGGAGGTTTCACATTAATATTCAGATGTTTAACTTGGAAAAAATGGGAGGTTTCACATTAATATTCAGATGTTTAACTTCTCTTTACAAATTGGGAGATCCCAGGGTGGACATTTGGACTAGCAGTTAAGACACCTGCACCTGATGTCACAGTGCCTGGATTCAAGTGCCGCCTCTGCTTCCTAATTGTCTAGCTTTCTGCTAACACAGACCCTTGGAAACAGTGTTGACAGTAAACTAATTAGGCTCCTGCCACCCACAGGAGAGACCTAGATTGAATATCAGGCTCCTAGTTTTGAGGGCATTTGGGGAGTGAACCACTAGATGAGTGCTCTCTCTCTCTCTCCCAGGAGGTAGATAAGTGACGTAATTAGATAAGGGTGGAGCCCTCATGCCACTACTATAAAGGCTCCTGAGGGCTCCCTCACCCCTCCTGTCAGATAAGGACACAGTGAAAGGACAGCTGTAAGCAAGAAATGAGATACTCAGTAGACCCAGAATCTTGGTCCATGGTTTGGATATCTCAGCTTCCAGAACTGCTTATAGGCCACCCAGTCTATGGTATTCTGTTATAACAGCTGCAGTAAACTAAGATAATGGGTGTGAATCTGGTCAATCATTAAAAAAGTTTGGGAAATGAAGTAGAATCAGAAGCAAAAACTAGGGATGGGTGTTGTAGTGCAATGGGATGAGCTGCTGCTTGGGACACCGGCATCCTATATCAGAGTGCCTGGTTCTAATCCAGGCTATTTAGCTTCCAGTCCAGCTTCCTGCTAATGTACTCCTTGGAAGCATCAGATGATGGCTCAAGTACTTGAGTCCCTGCCACCCATATGGGAGACCCAGATAGAGTTCTGGACTCCTGGCTTTGGTCTGGCACAGTAGCAGTTGGCGTGGAAGAATTCTCTCTCTCTCTCTCTCTCTCTCTCTCTCTCTCTTTCTCTCCCTCCCTCCCTCCACCCCTTCTTTCTTGCCCTCTCCCTCCCCTTCTCTGCCTTTCAAATAAAAATAAATAAGCCTTTAAGAAATAAAAGCTGCTGAAAGCCACCAAAGCACCATTCAGGAAGAAAGGGCTGTGGTCAGAAACACAGCCAAACCATTCCTAAGACAGATGAGATTCACCTTGCAGTGAGTACATTGCCATCAACTGTTTGAATCATGTGGTTCATGCTCACTCAAACACCACCAACTTCAGACCGTTTTCATGTAGAAAATTACCAGTTCCAAAGTCATCCCATTCAGAGGGAGGCTACAATCTCCCCTGAACTTTGATGTGCTGGGTTTCTGATTGAATAGAGCAGTCTGCAGAACTTGATTAAAGGGCTCCCAACCCCTGAAGATCAATTTGATTCCCCATGTCCTGACAAATTTAGTTTCTGAGCCTGTAAGACTGAAAGCCAGATGTTCCATTGGAGGCCTTCTGGGAGCCAACAAGCTGGCCTTTCTGGCAACTCTCCTCTCCTCTCCTGTCCCCTATCCCCACACATGCCAAAGCCTCATCTTTAGCCATATGGCCTCATTTTAAAATAATAATAATACATAAGCATTTTAATAGAGGTTTTATGGACACTTAATGAAAAGGAGAAACACTTTCATCTATATGCCCACATGTGGCCACTCAAACTCATTCAAATTAAGTTAAAATAAAATTCAGTTTCTCTGTCACATCGGTAACCTTTCAAAAACTCAAAAACTACATTTGGAGGCAGTCATATGGCTCAGCAGTTAAGATACCACTTGGGATGCCCACATTCCATATTAGAGCACCTAGATTTGAGTCCCAGCTCAGCTTCCAATTCCTGTTCCCTGCTAATGAACACCGTGGGAGGCAAGAGGTGATAGTTCAGGTAGTTGGGTCACTGAGCCTCATGGTTCCTGGTTTCACCATGGCCTGGTCTCAGCTGTTGCAGGCATTTGGGGAGTAAACCAGTGGATGGAGATCTCTGCCTCTGACTCACTCTCTCTCTCTCTTTCTCTCTCTCTCTCTGTCTTTCAAATATATGCATTTGTGTGTCTGTGTGTGTCTGTGTCTGTGTATTTAACAATAGCTATGAGTGACTAGTGTTCGCTGTATGACACAGCACAGTTACAGAACTTACAGAAAGTTCTCAAGGACAATATTCATGTTGATGATGGAGTTCAGATACATGAGTACTTCAAAAAGTTCATGTAAAAATGGAATTGAAAGTTTATTTTGGAGGCCAGCACTGCGGCATAGTGGGTAAATCTACCACCTGCAGTGCTAGCAACCCATATGCCATATGGTGCCATATGGGCACCAGTCCCAGTACTCCACTTCTGATCTAGCTCCCTGCTAATGTGCCTGGCAAAGCAGTGGAAGATGGACCAAGTACTTGGGCCCCTACACCACCATGGGATACCTGGAAGAAGCTCCAAGCTCCTGGCTTTGGATCAGCCCAGTTCCATCCATTGAGGCCACTGGGGAGTGAACCAGCAGATGGAAGACTCCCTCTCTGCCTCTGCCTCTCTGTAACTCTGCCTTTCAAATAAATAAATAAAATCTCATAAAGTTTTAAAAAAAAAAAAAACACTGATCAGCTGTATAACCCTGGCACTTAATCTTTAAAAAAAGAAGAAGAAAGTTTATTTTGGTGCAAAAAATCTTTAAGTCCACACATAGCTTTTTCGTTATATATTGTCCATGACCTTTTGGAAGACTCCTCCTAGGACAGAGAATAATTGCAAGCGCAGGCACCAAAGGCTCTGAAGTTACCCCTCTTGGTCTTCTAGCTGCTGCATTTATAAGTGAGACCTGCCACCTGCAGAGCCAGAGTGGGTGAATAGACAAGTGGGAGGAGGCTCAAGTCAGTCTCTCAGAACTTAACTGACCTTCTAGAGATTAACTTAAACCTCAGCTAGAAGAGAATTATTAGTTTTAAGATCTCATTTATTTACAAGGTAGACTGACAAAGAGAGAGGGAGAGACAGAGAGAAAAAAGATCTTTCATCTGCTGGTTCAATACTCAAATGGCTGCAACAGCTTGGGCTGGGCCAGGACAAAACCAAGAGCCAGGAACTTCACCCTGGTTTCCTACGTGGGTAGGCAGGAGCCCATTGCACTTTAATGGGAAGTTAGATAGGAAGTGGAGCAGAGACTCGAATTCAGGCACTCTGATAGGGGATGCCAGCAATACAAGCTGCAGCTTAACCTGTTGTGCCACAACATCAGCTCCTGGGAAAGAATTCTTCACAGGTGCTGCACCACTCTGACTTGCAGCCACAACCGTGCAAGATTCTAAACTTCAGATCAAGCATGAAACACCTCCTCTCCAGGACCTGGCACTGAATCTACAGAAACAGGAAGCAAAGGACAGCAACAAAACAAACTCTCATCCAAGTGGCTCTGCATAGGCTTCCCTGCCAGTTACCTCATCTGCTTCTCACCAGATTTCACAAGTTTGGAAGGGCAGAAGGACTACAGATAGAGAAACTGAGACTTGGGGAATCTGTAACGTTTGTTCTTGGTAAAGGCTGAGAAGTTTCAGGTGAAGCTAGGATGTGAATCTTAATCCCCCAACTCCTGGCTTAAAGCTTCTCTTCCTCCATCTCTTTAGAAAAGAGCTCTCAAGATTGCAAAGCCTTCATCCAACTGGCAGAGGGTCAGGACACGCGGTCTGAAGAAGAGACGAAATCTCTGTTCCACTCTGCTCTTCATGCAGAGCCATACATGAGGATGCAGAGGAGGACCAGCTTGGATGTCCGGGCAGAGGCCCTGGGAAACTAATTCACTGATGACTAGGAGTTCTGCCTGCCCATCCATAGGATGAGTATGGTGCTAGCATTGTCTCTTCCTAACCACAGGAATGCCAGAGCAGTGGATGAAACCATAGATGAGAAAACTAAATGGGAAAATGGTAAGAAACTAGGACTAAAAGTCCCCTGTTTCTGATAACCCAAACAAAAGTCAAGCTAAGTACTTTTATGAAAGAGATAAGCATCAAAGAAATCAAACTTGCATCAGACAGATCATATATATTTTTTCACCTGGGAGTCCATGTATCAGCAGCAGTTCAACTCAGTCTCCTATATTGGCCCGGTTGGTGTCCTAAATAATGAGATTTGCTCATAATGATATAAAACCCTCAGAGACCATGATAGGACTTTCTAAATCAGCAGAAGTACTGCTCCAGTTTTTATATGGTAGATTTCACTATAGTAAACTTACTTCAACATTAGTAATCTATGTGTATTATAGGGGTACCTGAAAACAATTTGTGGAAATGGAATTAAAAGATAAGTTCATTTTGGTGCAAAATAAAAATTGAAGTCCTCACAAACTTTTCATATAATACATATTTTCCATGGATTTTTGGAGACCATTTGTATGCATGGATTTCAAAATTTTATGCGTTAAAGTAAACTTATCTTTTGGGGCCGGTGCTGTGGCTCACTTGGTTAATCTGCCTACGGTGCCGGTATCCCATATATGCGCTGGGTTCTAGTCCCAGTTGCTCCTCTTCCAGTCCAGCTCTCTGCTGTGGCCCAGGAGGGCAGTGGAGGATGGCCCAAGTGCTTGGGCCCCTGCACCCCCATGGGAGACTAGGAAGAAGCACCTGGCTCCTGGCTTCAGATCAGCGCAGCGCCAGCCATGGTGGCCAATTTGGGAGTGAACCAATGGAAGGAAGACCTTTCTCTCTGTCTCTCTCCCACTGTCTACATCTCTACCTGTCAAATAAATTAAAAAAGACTTTAAAAAATAAACATCTTTTAATTCCATTTTCATGAACTTTTTGAAGTAATTTCAATAAATGACAGCCCTCTTTTAACAAAATGTTATATTTTTCCCCTAATTATTCTGGAATATGGATACTTTGTTTTACTATTGCAGAATTATTCGGACTTGACATTGGCATTTTTAACAAGGGGGGATGTAACAGAAAAAAGGACCAATTTGGGGCCAGCACTGTGGCATAGCGGGTAAAGCCACCACCTTCAGTGCCGGATTCCATATGGGCACCGGTTCAAGTCCCGGCTGCTCCACTTCCGATCCAGCTCTCTGCTATGGCCTGGGAAAGCAATAGAAGATAACCCAACTCCTTGGGCCCCTGAACCCACGTGGGAGACCAAGAAGGGTCTCCTGTCTCCTGGCTTCTGATCGACACAGCTCTGGCCATTGCGGCCAGTTGGAGAGTGAACCAGTGGATGGAAGACTCTCTCTGCCTCTCCTTCTCTCTCTCTGTAACTTTGACTTTCAAATAAATAAATAAATCTTTAAAAAAAAAAAAAGAACCAATTTTCTTTAACTTTGGATCTAGCTTTACAAGCATGTTTCATATCCTGTGGGTTGGCATTATTAATACTTTAAGGATATGGGGTATAGATAATCTCACCAAACTGAAGTTTTCCAGAGATAAATGAGAAGAATAGAAAAAAAAAAAAAAAAAGACAGTGTGAGTGAGTGTGTGTGTGAATTTGAGCATTACCTTCCCATGAGATCATAGACTACTTGAGAACATAGACTATATATTATGATCTTACAGGATTCTAGACCTGGAAGTGTCTTTAAAGGTTATATGATATTATGTAGTCTAGCCCAAGAACATAAAGAGGAAAGGAACTTGGAGACTTACACATTAGCAGGGAGCTAGATCAGAAGTGGAACAGCTGAGACTTGAACAAATATCCATATGGGCTGCCAGGGTCACAGGTGGTGGTTTTACCTGCCATATCACAATGCTGGTTTAGGGAGCCCCAATATCAAAGATTTAGAGAAGTGGTCCAGCTAGGTTCATTCTCTCACAACTGTCACTTATAGGAAATATCTTGTCTAATTTAAGCCTACCTGGCCATACACTAAGCTTGTTTCTATTGATTCTGTTCTCTGAGGAGCTGAAACATGGTGACTCCATTGGTAATAGAAAGAGCAGCAGGTTAAAGGTGAGCAGATGAATTCCAATCTTCACTCCACCACTGTCAGCAGTGCCTAAGGCAGAGCATTTCATCATTCTGTGCTTCTCTTCAGGTATTCTACTAAAAGAAAATTACTGCTTTTTAAGAGAAGTACGGAAAAAGTCACACTTATACCAGGGAAAGATTCTTTTGATTATTATATTCTAAAATATAAAATGTCTCAAGGTGTCCTTGAAGAAGATCATTAGATACTTCTCCCACTAAACCATTTTTAAAGTATGGCCTAACCCTACTTGCCTCCAATTTTTCCTCCTAAAGCTACATTTTCAAATTTTCAGACTTTTCCTTACCCCTCAACAAATGTTCTACGGAAATCAATTTTAGCTGCTTAAGGAACTCCTAGATATTTTTTCTGTTAACACCCCCCAGAGGACTTCCAACATTTGGGATTTCCTTAATTCAATGGCAGAGTTAGAACATGCTACTCACTTACTCACTCACCTTGGATAGCAAGGACAGCTCTTGTTTCTACTCTGTGATCTGGGAAGGAAAATATTAGCAGAAGTTTGCTGCTGATAACATCCTTCAAAATCTCCATCTACTCTTTCAGATTGGCCAGGGGTAATCCTAATTTTTAGACAGGATACATTTCAAAGCTTAACTGGATTCTATAGCTTATCTGGCCTAACTACTTTGTTTTACAAGTGAATGAACCAAATAGAAGCCGAGAAGTAATCTTCTTGAGATAATTTTAGAGAGTGAGAAAGGTCCTCAGTTTATCAAAACATAGCTGTTCAAAGTGGGTATTGTGACACAGCAGGTTAGGCCACTGTATGTGATGTCTGCATCCCATAATGGAATGCTTGTTCAAGTGCTGACACTTTCACTCTCAATCCCACTTGCTGCTAATGTGGACAGCAGCAAATGATGTCCCCAAGAACTTGGACCCCTCCCATGTTTTAGGAGACCCGGTTTTGGCCTGGCCTGGCTCTGGCTGTTCTGAGCATTTAGGAAGTGAACCAGTAGATGGTAGATCTCTCTCTCTCTCTCTCTCTCTCTCTCTCTCGCGCGCGCGCGCGCTCTTGCTCTCGCTCTCTTTCTCTGTCACTCTGCATTTCAAATAAATAAATCTTTTAAATAAAAGAAACAAAACTGTCTATAAATTCTTCAAATCACTTTCAAAAATAATTTCATTATAAATTAATAAAATAGACAAAATAAGAATAATATAAAAATATTTACAATAAAACATAAACTGAAAATGTAGCATAAAATCTATCTATAATTTGTGCATGGGAAAATCTAAAACATTACATATATAAAAACATTGATTTGATTAGGTAATATAATCATGGGAACTTTAAGTTCCAAATTTTAAAAATGAGTAAGTAGAGCACTACTTGTCCAGAGCCCGGACAAGATTGTGTGGACATGTTTCTTCCTACTCCTCTCTAATAAGCATAACTATAAACCCAAATGTAATGTAAGAGACAGTCAAGGAATTTCTCTTAATAATGTTTAGGTGTAGACATCTAACACATAGGCAAGACAGTGGGTCACCACATCCCATATCAGTGTTCAAATCTCAGCTCTGCTCCTGATTCTAGCTTCCTGCGAATGTGCACCATGGGAGATAGCAAATGATGGATATAATACTTGCGTCTCTACCACCCAACTGGGAGATCTGTACTGAGTTCCCAGCTCCTAACTTTGGCCTGGTCTAGACTTAGTTATTGTGGGGATCTGAGGAGTGAACTAGCAGATGGAGGTCTCTTTCTCAAACAAAAATCATAAAAGGGAAATTCACTTCCAGTTCAGCTCCCTGCTAATTCTCCTGGAAAGTAGTGCAAAGCAGCCCAGGTACTTGGGCCCCTGCCACCTAAGTGGGCGACCAAATAGAGTCCCAGGGGCCCTGCTTCAGCCTGGTCCATCCCCCATCATTGTGGCCATTTGGAGAGTAAATCCAGCAGATGGAATATCTCTCCTTGTCTGTTTCTTCCTCTCTCTGTAGCTGTGCCTTTCAAATAAATAAATAAATCTCTTTTAAAAATAAAAATAAAATAATTGTTAAGGGAATTTCTTAAAACAGAGAGAATATAATAAAAGAAAGAAACTTGAAATTTTCAGGAAAAAAATATGTATGGGTACACACAATAGAGTACATTTCTGATTAGTCTGACAAAAATTGATGAATCAAACAAAAATTATAGCACCTTCTGATACTCAAAAACTAACATTTAATATTTATATGATAAAGGGATCTAAAAGGAAGAAAGGTTTTCATGCTTCACTGAAAGTGATGATACTGATAGCAGGAGATGGGGATATGTGTAACAGGTATATTCTAGTAACCAGAATAAGCACTACCAAAACTTCATAAAATGTACATTCAGACCACTGTTGTGGCATAGTGGATAAAACTGCCGCCTGGCATCCCATATCGGCACTGGTTCAAATCCCTGTTGTTCCACTTCTGATCCAGCTGCCTATAAGGTGCCTGGGAAGGTAGCAGAGGATGGCTCAAGTAGTTGGGCCCCTGTACCCATGTGGGAGATCCAGAAGAAGGTCCTGGGTCCTCACTTTGGACTGCCACAGCTCCAGCCATTGCAGATATTTGGGGAGTAAATCAGTTGATGGAAGATTCTCTCTCTCTCTGTCTCTTTCTCTCTCTCTCTGAAACGCTACCTTTCAAATAAATTAGTAAATATTTTTAAAATAATAAAATAAAAAGCACACTCAAAAACACTAAGAAAAATAAAATCTAAAAAGTTAATTGTTAAAATGTGCCAAAAATTGAAAAGGAAGAAAAGAAAACGTAAGGAGAAAATAAAAGTCAACCAAAGTTCTGGGTAGAAAGAAAATAAGGAAACTTCCATGACAATAGCTAACTATATTGGGATTCACACTTATATTGTCATTTCAATGTAATAATCCCCAAGCCAACAAACTAGCATTATAAATGATCCTCGGTTGGTACTGCTCCTGGAGTACCTGGAAGAAATCAATGCAAAAGCACTCCACTTAGAGAGAACACTCTCAGCACAGATTTCCCAGGATTCCTACAGATAAAATCTCAATAAAGATAAGCTCACAATTCAAAATGTAACACAGGAAGAAATAATCTACCATAAGTGAGAAAAAAGAATCAGGGGCCAGCACTGGGCTTAGTGGGTAAAAGCCACTGCTTGCAGTGCCGGCATCCCATATGGGCGCCGGTTCAAGTCCTAGATGCTCCACATCTGATCCAGCTCTCAGCTTTGGACTGGTAACGCAGTAGAAAATGGTTGGGCTCCTGCACCCACACGGGAGACCTCGAAGAAGCTCCTGACTCCTGGCTTTGGATTGGCACAGCTCCAGCCATTGCAGTCATCTGGGGAGTGAACCAGTAGATGGAAGACTTCTCTCTCTCTTTCTCTCTCTCTCCGCCTCTGCCTCTCTGTAACTGCCTTTCGAATACATAAATCTTTAAAAAAATGTATCATAAAATGTAGGATTAGACTTTGCTATTATGATATGTGTTTTTTGCTTTTCCTTCATGGTTCCTGGGTAATAATTCCTTTAGCCCTCACTATTTCCTAAATGACTAGAGCAATATAGTGAAAGAATTTGGTCTTTTGTCCTTTGTTCCTGAATCAGCTATGGAACAGTTTCACAGTGATAAAGGTAAAAGACTTTCTGTTGTTAAAATATTGGAATATTTTAGGACTCAGGAAGCAAAATCTCTCTCTCTCTCTCTCTCTCTCTCTCTCTCTCTCACACACACACACACACACACACACAAACACACACCTTCTCTTGCCCTCCTTTGATGTGATCCACTTTCTCTCCAAGGCAGGCCATAACTACTAGAATTTCTTTTTCCCAAGGTGAGTCATAGAAACTAAAAATATATTCTAATCTCCCACCGACTTTCTGTATTAGAGCTGACCATAAAGAAATTTTCTGATCTACCTTGTCTGATAGTAGATGATAAGATTTTCATTTCAGAAGAAGTCCTACCACATTAGAGAGAGGAAGGACTGCTGCACAGAGAGGTCAAGAAGAATCTGTACAAACAGGACCAATATGTCTTACTGGGCTCCCCCATTTAGCCTATTAGCATCAGATCATACCCTTTAGGTCTAATAACATTTCAACACAGTTGTCCATATTTCAGTCATGCTCTTCCAATGGTGTCTCCACAAAGAAAAAAGACAGAGTTCAGAGAGCTCTTGGATAGCTAACCACGTGGAAGTTTGCAGGAAGATGAACAAGAACATACATATATGCCAGGAGGGTGGTGCACTCCAACTCCACAGGGTAGAAGTCCCTGGATTGAGGACTTCTCCAGATCTCATCCTGCATTATTTTCATCTCACTGCTTATTTGTACCCTTTAAAACATCCTTTTTAATAAACCAGTTAACATAAGCATAGTGTTTCCCTAAGTTCTGTGAGCCACTCCAATAAATTAATTGAATCATAGAGGAGGTCATAGAAACACGAAGTTTACAGTCAGCCAGGCAGAAATTCTGGAGGCCCAGACTTGTCACTGTATCTAAATTGGGGAACAGCCCAGGAGACTGATCTCTTAACCTGAGGGACCTGACACTATCTCCAGATCAATGATCCCAAAATTGAACCAAATGAGAAGACACCAAGCTGGTGTCCACCACAGAATTGAAGGTTTGCTTGCTGGTAGGAAGAAATCCCTGCACATTTTGGGATCACAGACATGGTCTATGTTGTGAGAGCATACAATAGGCCATACTGGATTTCAGCTTTTTCCCAGTATTACACCAGATGCCACAAAAGAATTAGTTTATTAAATGATAAAAGAGGGGCCAGTGCTATGGCATCCGGCACTGTGGATGCCTGAGGCACCAGCATTCCATATGGGTACCTGCTCCATTTCCAATCCAGTTCCCTGCTAATGGTCTGGGAAAGCAGTGGAAGACAGCTCAAGTGCTTGGACTCCTGCACTCACATGGGAGACCTGGAAGAAGCACCTGGCTCCTGGCTTGGGATCAGCCCAGCTCTAGCCATTGCAACGATTTGGGGAGTGAACTGGCAGATGGAAGATCTCTCTCTCTCTCTCTGTCTGTCTCTCTCTCTCTTTCTCCCCCTCTTTCTCTCTGTCTGTAACTCTACCTCTCAAACAAATAATCTTTTAAAAAAATAAAAGACACAATAAAATGTGTATCTTTTAAATTATCAAAGAAACAAAAGGAAATTGATAATATGAGATAAAGGGGACCAAGCAGATTTGCAAAATCATCAAATGGAATTTCAACAGAAAATATAGCTGGAGCTCCTAAAGAAGCAGGTTGATACAACTCATCCATGAAAAATTCTGCAATCAGGAAAAAATGGCAGGGCCAATAAAAGAATCACAGAGTGTGCTCCAAATCACAAAGGAAGGGAGCAATAACCTATGAAAGAAAGGACTAGAAAAGACAATAAAGGAGATAAATTTGAAATACATTTTAAGGCATGAATCTTAAACAGTAGCTTATATTTTTTGAGAAAGTATATTTTTATTTGGCCTTCACAATATATTTCGACAAGCTTTTTATTCTGAGATAATTGCAGACTCATGTGCTGTCGTAATAAGTACTGTGGAAGGCCTGGCATTGTGGCACCATAGTATGTTAAGCTGTTGCTGGCAACACCAGCATCCCATATCAGAGCACACTAGTTTGAATGCAAGCTGCTTTGCTTCTGATACAGCTTGCTGCTAATGCACCTGGGAAAGTAGCAGAAGATGGCCCAAATGCCTGGGCCCCTGCCACTATTAGGGGAGACTCAGATGGAGTTCCAGGCTCCTGACTTTGGCCTGGATCTACCACAGTCATTGAGGCCATCTGGGGAGTGAACCAAATGGAAGATCTCTTTTTCTCTCTTTCCCTCTATCACTCTGCCTCTCAAATAAATAAAGAGATTTTAAAAAAGAAATAATGTGGAGATATGCCCCATACTTTTTATCAAGTTTTTCTCAATTGTAATATCTTATAAACAACAGCACAATATCATAGGCAGAATATTAGCATTTATGCTATCAAAATATCTATCACCTCCATCACTATAACATGAGGTCTTTTGTTCATCTTTTATAGCCACATCAACTTCTGTCTGCCTTCATCCCCTTCTTAACTCCCAGCAACCACTAATCCTTTCTCTATGTTTGCAACTTTGTCACTTCAAGACTGTACAGAAATGATATCATATAATATGTACAATGAAATTAATTTTTCATTCAACATAATTGCCTGGAAAGTTATCCACATTACATATATCAATAGTTCATCTCTTTTTTGTTGCTGAATAGCAGTCCAATATATAGATGTATCATAGTTTGCTTAACCATTCATCCACTGAAAGACATCTAGGTTATTTCCACTTGGGGGCTATTATGAACAGGCGGCTATCAACATTTGTTTCCAAGTTTTTGTGTGAACACATTTTTCACTTGTGTAATATAAATGCTCAGAAGTACAATTACTGGGCCATATGGTAATTTCATGTACTAAATTTTAACAAACTGCCAAACAATCTTGTGAAATGCTACACCACTGTACATTCCCTTTTGCAATGTATGAGTGATTTGGTTTCTTTATATCCTCAACAGCATTTGGTATTGTCATTTATTTTTATTTTTTTACCAGAAAACTTTGATTTAAGGTATACAAACTTCATGCATTTCATAAGCACACTTTAGGAACATAGTTATTTAGCCATTCAAATAGTTGTGTAGTAATACTCTGATTTTCATTTTCATTTTCCCCTAGTGGCTAATTATGTTGAAATCTTTGCAGGTGCTTATTTGTCATGTGTATATCCTCTTTAGTGAAATGTCTGCTTATATCTTTTGTACAATTTCAACTGAGTTGTCTTTTAAAGTTTTTATTTATTTTATTTGAGAGACAGAGAGAGACAGTGCTTCCATTCACTAGTTTACTCCTCCAAATATCCACAAAAGTCTGAGCTGGGCAAGACCAAAGCCAGGAACTTGGAACTCAATCTAAGTAAGTGGCAGGGTCCCAAGTACTTGCACCATTACCTGTCCTGTCTCAGTGTGGCATTAGTAGGAAGCTGGAATCAGGAGCAGAGCTGGGAGTTCAACCCAGACAATCAGATATGAGATGCGAGTATTCCCAGCAGCACCTTATCTGGAGTCCAAACACCTGCCCTGGACTGTCTGTTTGATGTTGAGTTTCGAAAGTCCCTGTATAGTATATTCTAGATACTAATTCTGCTTTGAATTTGTGGTTGCAATTACTTTCTATTCATCTTCTTGAAAGACTCTCTTAGAATTTTTAATGTTAATTGTCTAATTTACCAGTATTTTTATGAATTATGCTTTTGTCTAAGAACTCTGCCTAACTAGCTTCCTGAAAATTTTCTCATGTTTTATTCTGAAAATATTATAGTTTTACATTGTATATTTGAGTTCATTATCCACATTAGGTTAATTTTTATATAAGATATGAGACTTAAAGCAAGGTTCTTTTTTCTTAATCTATTGATATTGTTTTTCATTTTAGCTGAAAGGCAGAGAGACAGAGAAGAGAGATATCAATAGATATCAGGGCTGGGCCGGGTCAAAGCCACGAGACCTGAATTTCATCGGAGTCTCCCAAATGGGAGACAGGGACCCAAGTATTTGAATCTTCACCTGCTATCTTCCAGGGATGCTTTAGCAGGAAACTAGATCCGAAGCAGAGCAGCCAGGACTTGAACCAGACACTCTTATATGGGATGCAGGCATCCCAAGTAGCAACTTAAACCCTATGCCAAAGTCTGCCCCTTCCTATTGATATTTAAATTGTTCCAGTTCCCTTTGTCAAAAAAAAAAGCTACCTTTTCTCTACTGAGCTGTTTTTGCACCTTTGCCAAAAATGAGTTGGGCATATGTGTGCAGTTCTATTTCTGGGTTTTCTATTCTGCTCTGCAGATCTATGTGTTTATCCCTCTGCCAACATAATTAAGATGCAATCTTAATTACTATAGCTATATTACAAGTTTTGAAATTGAGTCAACTAGTTCCTCCTGCTTTACTTTTCTTTTTCAAGATTGTTTTAGCTCTCATCATTCCTTTTCCTTTCCATACATAGTTTGGAATACACTTGTCTATCTCTACAAAAACCCTTCAGAGGGGGTCAGGCACTGTGGTGCAGCAGGTTAGGCCATAGCCTGAGTGCCAGCTCAAGTCCCAGCTACCCCAGTTCTGATCCAGCTCCCTGTTAACATGCCTGGGAAAGTAGCAGAGGTTGGCCCAAGGGCTTGGACTCCTGTACTCCAGTGGGAGACTCAGAAGAAGCTCCTGGCTTCTGGCCTCAATCTGGCCCAGCCCTGGCCTTTGTGGCCATCCGGGTAGTGAACCAGCAGATAGAAAATCTCTCTCTCTCTCTCTCTCTCTCTCTCTCTCTGTGTGTGTGTGTGTCCTGTTCTCTCTCTATAAGTCTACCTTTCAAATAAATAAATAAATCTTTAAAAAAATCCTTCAGAGACATTGACAGGAATTTTGTTAAGCCTGTATATCCACTTGGAGAGCAATGACACCTTGTTTATGTTGGGTTTTTCAATCCATGAATATATCCTTCTACATTCATTCAGGGGTGAGGAACATCTGGCCTGCAGACCATAGAATGCCCACAAAATCACTTGGTCTGGTCGTGTCAAGGCAACCTCAGGTGGGACTTGAAATTCAATAAATCTATAGCAGACTATTTTTTTTTTTTGGACAGGCAGAGTTAGACAGTGAGAGAGAGACAGAGAGAAAGGTCTTCCTTCCGTTGGTTCACCCCTCAAATGGCCGCTGCAGCAGGCGCGCTGCACCGATCCAAAGCCAGGAGCCAGGTGCTTCCTCCTGGTCTCCCATGCAGGTGCAGGGCCCAAACACTTGGGCCATCCTCCACTGCCTTCTCAGGCCACAGCAGAGAGCTGGACTGGAAGAGGAGCAACCAGGACAGAATCTGGCTCCCCAACCGGGACTAGAACCGGGAGTGCTGGCGCCGCAGGCAGAGGATTAGCCAATCCGCGGCGCTGACCAGCAGGCTAGTTTTCAAGTTGATCATTTTGCATGGCCCACAAATGATGGTATAAATATCCAAATAGCTCTGGGCAGAAAAAAATGTTCCCCACACTTGATTCTGCATCAGTGTTTTGTATATTCAGTATTTGTATAATGCTCAGAATAAAAGTACTATACATGTTTTGTTAGATTTTCACTAAATTATTTTGTTTTCTGAGTGATTGTAAATGGATTATATTTCTAATTTTTATGTCCATGTGTACATTTCTAGAATATAAAAATTTAATTAATTTTTATGTTTATCATCTCTTATAATATTGCTTAGATCACTTATTAGTTCTAGGAGTTTTGTTTTTTGTTTTATTTTTTGTAGATTGCTTAAGACTGTCCATGTAGACAATCACATCATCTGCCAATAAAGTCACTATTATATGTTCCTTCCTAATATGTCTCCTTTTGTTATCTCTACATGACTTATTGCATTTGTACAAGTTTCCAGCTCTATAATAAATGGGGACAAGTTTGGAGATCCTTACTTCATCCCCAGTCTTAGGGAGAAAAAAATTCAGTCTTTCATCATTAAATATAATTTCAGCTACAACATTTTGATAGATGCTATTTATCAAGTTCAAATTCCCCTCTAGTTCTGGTTTGCTGAGGATTTTTAACATGAATTTTGCCAAATATTTTTTCTTTATTAATTAATACTATTTTGTAATTGTCAATTTTGAAATTGCCTAATTTCTTCTTTAGACTGCTAAAATGGTAGATGATACTGATTTGCAGATACTGAACCAGACTTTCATTCTTTTAATAAATCCCACATGGTCATGATGTATAATTATTTTTATATAGAGTTGAATTTTATCTGCTAACCTTGTGTTAGGAAATTTATACATATATACCTATATGAGAGATATTAATCTATAGTTTTATTGTTGTGCACTCTCTATTTGATTTTCTTGTCAAGTTAATCTTAATTTCATAAAAATGAAATAGAAGTATTATCTCCTTTTCTGTTTTCTAGAAAAGATTTATAGAATTAGTATTAATTCTTTTTTAAGCATTTGATAAATTCTTTAATGAGATGCTTATTAATTTTCCAATGAAACCATCTAAGTCTAAAGACTTCTTTGGGGAGAATTATATAATTAATTGTCTCAATAGTTAGAAGACTATTCAAATGGTCTATTTAGGATTAGATATGTGGGGCAGGCACTGTGTCGCAGTGGGTTAACGCACTGGCCTGAAGTGCCGGATTCCCATATGGGCATTGGTTAGAGACCCCGCCGCTCCACTTCCTGTCCAGCTCTCTGGTATGGCCCGGGAAAACAGTGGAAGATGGCCCAAGTCTTTGGGCCCCTGCACCCACGTGGGAGACCTGGAAGACGCTCCTGGCTCCTGGCTTCAGCTCCGGTCGTTGTGGCCATTTGCGGAATGAACCATCAGATGGAAGACCTGTCTCTCTCTCTCTCTGTAACTCTGACTTTCAAATAAAATAAATAAATCTTTTTTTAAAAAGGATTAGATATGTAGTGCTAATTTATGTTTTTCAAGGAATTGACCCATACCATCTCAGTTGTTAACTTTTTTTTTTTTTTTTGACAGGCAGAGTGGACAGTGAGAGAGAGAGACAGAGAGAAAGGCCTTCCTTTTGCCGTTGGTTCACCCTCCAATGGCTGCCGCGGATGGCGCGCTGCAGCCGGCGCACCGCGCTCATCCGATGGCAGGAGCCAGGTGCTAGGTGCTTTTTCCTGGTGTCCTCGGCCAGCGCCGTGGCTCAACAGGCTAATCCTCCGCCTTGCGGCGCCGGCACACAGGGTTCTAGTCCCGGTTGGGGCGCCGGATTCTGTCCCGGTTGCCCCTCTTCCAGGCCAGCCCTCTGCTGTGGCCCAGGAGTGCAGTGGAGGATGGCCCAAGTGCTTGGGCCCTGCACCCCATGGGACACCAGGAAAAAGCACCTAGCACCTGGCTCCTGCCATCGGATGAGCGCGGTGCGCCGGCTGCAGCGCGCCATCCGCGGCAGCCATTGGAGGGTGAACCAACGGCAAAAGGAAGGCCTTTCTCTCTGTCTCTCTCTCTCACTGTCCACTCTGCCTGTCAAAAAAAAAAAAAAATTAAAAAAAAAGATTATATAATGTTCCTGTCTATTTTTCTTGAAATTAATATAGCCACTCCTGTTTTTATTTGATTTTGTTTGCATGATACAAGTTTTTCCATTATTTTAATTTCAATCTTCTTATATCATTATATTTAAAATTACCTTCTTGTAGATAACAATAGTTAGGATAAATTTTTAATCCACTCTATTAATCTCTTCCTTTATCTCAGCTATTTTAGACCATTTACATTTAATGCAATTTTTCATATATCATGACTTGAGTCTGACATTTTGTTTTTTGTTATGTTCTATTTTCTGGTTCTCTGTTTTCTTCTTCCTGCCTTCTTTTTTGCTTAACTTCCTTTCTGTCTTCTTTCCATCCTTGAATAAATTTCAGAATTCCATTGTCATTTATCCATAACGCTTTTGTGTATACTTTTTTGGTATAGCTTTACACTTAGTAGCTATTTTAAATATTACCTTACATGTACACAACATGTCAGAGTCTAACAGTATTGTCATTTGAAAGTACTAATTCTCCACTAGACCTTCGTTAACACCACATCAGCAGGAAGATAAAATCTCACTTAGTCTAGGTAGAGGCAGAAGTCCAAGCCCCCAAATTCCACAAGTGGGCTCAGTTGACTCTACAGTTACAAAAGGGATTAAGAGGCCAGTGCCGCAGCTCAACAGGCTAATCCTCCGCCTAGCGGCGCCAGCACACCAGGTTCTAGTCCCGGTCGGAGCACCGGTTTCTGTCCCGGTTGCCCCTCTTCCAGGCCAGCTCTCTGCTGTGGCCAGGGAGTGCAGTGGAGGATGGCCCAAGTGCTTGGGCCCTGCACCCGCATGGGAGACCAGGAGAAGCACCTGGCTCCTGCCATCAGATCAGCGCGGTGCACCAGCCGCAGCACACAGGCCACGGCGGCCATTGGAGGGTGAACCAATGGCAAAAGGAAGACCTTTCTTTCTGTCTCTCTCTCACTGTCCACTCTGCCTGTCAAAAAAAAAAAAAAAAGAGCTACTTGTGAGCTCATGGGAACTCATGGGAATGAAAGTTCCAGTTCTCTATTTGACTTTATCTGACACTGCCCCAGGGATGTTGGATGCTCTATTACAGATTCAAGAGCGTGGAAGTCAAGGCTCCCTCTCAGTCTCTGTTGGTGCTGGTAGTGAAGGAACAAGCTTCTCCAGTAGCATTCAGCTACAGTAAAATAGTTACTATCTCAAAGTTTTCTGTGTTGCAAGGCTACTCCTTTTCCCAGAACTTTGGTCAGAGAGAGCAAGTTTTTATTAGGGTTTAGTTTCTCTGTGTCCATCAGTGTTTCTGGGTTGCTAACTCCTTCAATTCCAAGTCTAGGATATATGATATAAAAAGAAAACCCCAAAAATTCATCATTATGTCACATTTTGGGTCTTGAGATCCTAAGCATCTCTTCTCTCTGATATTGGATAGGCAGGCAACTAGCTAGGTCTGGCTGCTGAGCTAGAAGCCACAAGTCTCTGTGTAATTCTAGCCTACTTGTCAATCAAAATGCCCCTTTTCCTGGATGCATCTGCTTCATCCTTGACCTAAGGGGTAGCAACATGAAAACATGGATATTGAGTTCCACATGGAGCTTGGGGATCTGCCATACAATTCCCAGTTGGTTTCAAACTGGAGGAACAATCCCCTACTTTATAAAAGAGACCAACAACTGAGAGGGGATCTCTCTACCTCTTCTGCAGTAGACCACAGCTGGAGGTGCTGTTCTGGTGTTCTCTGTATTCCCACCCCATTCCTCCCCCTTTCAGGTAACCTTCTGGTCTGCTGCCCATCCATAACAAGTATTTCTCTTTATGGGGCAATCCATGCTACCCTGTGTGTGTTTGCTTTCTCACCTTTTGAATAAAATAAATTTTATGTGTGCCTTATATATGTCAGTACGAAGAATGATTGTCTTTTTGCATGGAAAGAGTTTGAAGTAAAATTAATACACTCCTTGCCCAAATCATTTCCGCTTTTCAGAATCTTTTTCTGCTTGTGTTATGTATAATGTCCATGTTTTTATAAAGTACATCTACTCCATCTTCCCAGAGATATGAATCACTAACAGTATGCCTTTAAAATCTGAATTTGTCACCAATATTTAAAATCAGAATATTTCAAATGAGAATCCAAAGATCTTACTTCTCTTGAAAAAAATGAAATCTCTGGAAATATTGTTCTCTCAGTTCAAAATGAAAACAAATGGAAGTTTCATTTTCTAATGTGGTAGCCCACTGGTCACACATAGCTATATAAGTTTAAATTAAAACTAAATGGGAGGCCGGCGCCACGGCTCAATAGGCTAATCCTCCGCCAGCAGCACCAGCACACCAGGTTCTAGTCCCAGTCAGGGCGCTGAATTCTGGTCCGGTCACTCCTCTTCCTGACCAGCTCTCTGCTGTGGCCTGGGCGTGCAGTGGAGGATGGTCCAAGTGCTTGGGCCCTGCACCTGCATGGGAGACCAGGAGAAGCACCTGGCTCCTGCCTTCGGATCAGCGTGGTGCGCCGGCCTCAGTGTGCCTGCCGTGGTGGCCACTGGGGGGTGAACTAATGGAAGGAAGACCTTTCTCTCTGTCTCTCTTTCTCACTGTCCACTCTGCTGTCAAAAAAATTAAAAAAAAAAAAAAAAAACTAAATGGGGCCAGCGCTGTGGCTTAACAGATAAAGCCACCACCTATAGTGCCAGCATCCCATATGGGCACTGGTTAGAGACCTGGCTGCTCCACTTCTGATCCAGCTCTCTACTATGGCCTGGGAAAGTGGTAGAGGATGGGCCAAGTCCGTGGGCCCCTGAACCTGCATGGGAG
Source organism: Sylvilagus floridanus (assembly GCA_949820135.1). Classification (NCBI taxonomy): domain Eukaryota; kingdom Metazoa; phylum Chordata; class Mammalia; order Lagomorpha; family Leporidae; genus Sylvilagus; species Sylvilagus floridanus. The sequence goes on from OX463232.1 coordinate 55,511,903, forward strand.
ACCCAGAGGAAATTCTTGGCTTCTGACTTCAGCCCAGCTCCAGCTGTGGTGGCCATTTGGGAATTAACCAGTGGATAGAAGTCTCTCTCTCTCTCTCTCTCTCTGCTTCTGCCTTTCAAATAAATAAATAAATATTTTTTAAAAAAATTCAATTAAATTTTCAATTCCCCAGCCACTGTAGCCATATATGACTAGTACATGAATTAAACATTGCAAATACAGAACATTTCCATCTTTGAAGAAAGTACTGTTGTACAGAACTGGCCTTCAGCATAATGGTATATTGGGAGCAGATACGCTCCAGTTTGTCAAGTCCCCAGAACTTGATAATATATTAAGCCATGTCACTTACTAACTTAACGTTCTGACAAATTTGTATTTACAATCGTTGGCTTAAAGGGCAAAAAGAATTTCTGACATGTAGAGCTATGAGGTAGCTCTGAGGTAGATAGAGAAATCACAGGAGCAATGAGGCAGAGGTAGGAGAAGCTATGTCTTAGAAATTAAATGAATTGAGTTTAGCTAGAATAGAAGAACAAGTAGGAGAGGAAAGCAACATAGAGATTAAAGATTCACAGAACAAAGGGTCCACTTCGCCTCTTCGCCTAAATCTAATTGTGCAACTGGGATAAAAGATTAATCTCTACAGTTCTCACCAACCCCACTATGGACCTCTTCCCCTCTGTTCTCTGTGTTCCAGCTATGTTGGTTTTCTTTCAGTATCTTGGATGTTCTAAGGGACTTTCTTCTTCAAGACCTTCACACTGCCAATGTCTCTGCCTAGACCACTCTCCAAGCAGAGTTTCAACCCCACGTGCTGGGTCAACCCCACTTAGTCAATAGACTCCAGGGAATCTGCCTTCAGCTTCAGTCAGTTGAGGTCCATTAACACTGACAGCATCAGATTCAAGTTCATGGCACTTATTAGAGTGTAAATTAATTATTTAAGTAGGTGCTCCCTCATTTAATCAGTTCCATGAGAGCCACGACCAGGTCTGCCTTGTCTACTGTTATATATTCTGGACTAGCAGATTGCCTGGCACAAACTGAACACCAAAGCAAACACTGGTTGCCAAAGGTATGAAAGTTCTTCCAACCTTAGTTGTTGCAACACTTGGGAGCAATAGTAATGATTGCCCTTGCAGTAGGATTATTAAACACAATAGGATTATTAAATATATCATTATATATTATTTTAAAGTGTTAAGACTGAAAAGCTATAAACATTTTTATTATCAAAAAAAGAAACATGCTTGTTAAATAGCTACCAACCATGAAATTCTGGTGACCTTGTTATAAACACACTCCAGAAATCAGGAGCTAAACTGTAAGCTGAGTCCTTGGAGTTGTTAGAAAGCGGCTGGCCAGCGTGGCTGTGTATTTTGTCCTTGTAATGTCTGGTTGATTACTGGATGTTTTGCTTGGCTCTTGTCTTGAAGTTCAGTGTATTTTAATCTAAAGATTGATGAATTTAATTCTAGCTAGAAGTACATTTTTACATCTTAGCTAATCATCTCCACATCAATTACAGACTACCAAAGCTCCGGGCCTCAGTTTCCCCATCTGATAAATGAGAATAATAATTGCTGTTTCCTTTTTATTTCAGGTTTCTAAAGATCATCTGAGATAGTTAACGAGAAGACAACTGACAAATTACAATGGATGGTGCAAATGTGGGGCATTCTCATTTGGAAGTAGTATTTAGGCTTTTTGCCCCAAGGTGCTGTGTTTGCAGAGATGAGAGGATTGATCAAAGGCTAACAGGGGACTTGCCTTAAAAACTGTTCAATCTTGGTGGCACTGGAAGAATTCTGAATGTTGACCTCAACAAGACCAGGAAAATATGAAATTTAATGCAAGTTTCATTAGAGCTACTTCAGAATTTTCAGACCCTGCCTGGGGAGGCCTTGGAGTAGTAACTAACTCAACCCTAATCAAGCACCCCTAATCAAGCACAAGGTACTTTTTCTCCACCATCTGTAGCTAAGAACGATCTCAAGAGGAGTGGGTCAGTTGAGCCCCATGCTGAAGCATAGCATTTTATCCTACCTCAGCATCCCTGCCCCAACTGAGGACAAGGTGCAGCAGGCATATCGATAGCATTCATCTCTCAGTACAGCAGAGGGCAGTGGTGCCCTCATCTTGGTCCACACCCAATCCCAGTCTAGAGTGACTGGTCTTTCTGGATGTGTATACAGGGCATGGGTTGAGCCCTCTGACACCTGGATTAGTTCTGCCAATCTTCGTCTTTCCCAATCCCAGTGACCAACCCCCCAAGCCAAAATACTCACACACTGGCACAGAGACACAGATATACACATACACAACCACACACATGCATGCACATACACACATACATACAGCAGTTTTCCAAATTAACCCCTACAAACTTCTATTGTGTAAGCCAGTTAACACCTATAATGAACAAAAGAAAAAAAGAAAAGAAAAGGATTATTGCCAAAGGTTGGGAAGCCTGGAATTTTCTTTTAACTAAGGGAAGAGATGAGTTAATTTAACCAGGCAACCAGCAATGTGTGTGATCTAGCGACTAGGGTGCTGCTGTCAGGAGTCCAAGCACCCAGTTTGATTCCCAGATCTGCCACTGTTTGATGTGACCTAAGGCATGTCCCTGATGTCCCCATGCTCTAATAGCCTCCAATGTGAAATAAGGACATTGGTGTCAACATTCAGCATATGCGCTAATGTCCCTGGCTCTGTGCGTCCCTGCTTCCTTCATCCTCTTAATAGCCAATAGGGCCAAGGTCCTGTCTCCCTGCTTGTCTCCGAGAAACAACAAAGGAGCTCAAGTGCAGGAAGCCAGCTGAGCTAGGGGAGCTCCCTTCCCCACTCCTGTCAGTACTTAAAATGAGTTTAGGTACCAGTGGGATGCAGGGCATGGCTTTAAGGTATATAGGTTTATTTGACTAAATTAGAAATCAGGAAAGAGGTCAAAAAGAAAGTCAGACAACGATTTTAAATGGAACTGAATTCATTCTGTCTCTCACCTTGTGTAGGTGGGATCCCATAGGAGTTTCTGGAGGGATTTGGAGCTGGGGTGTTAAAACCTGTGGCTTTTTTGCTCTAGGAAATGGGTTTTAGAAGGATGGGCTAGGGAAGCAAGGTCAGATTTCAGCAAAATTATGAGGTCAGTGACATTTCTGTTCTGGCATCCTCCCTCCCATTGAGGGCACCTTCATGACCCATTTTCAGGGAAGCCATCCAATGGCTTTGTGACAGACCCAACTCCCTCCTGACTGCTCCCAGCCTCACTCTTCCCACCCCCACAAAATTGCCCTGGTTATGTCTAGGTCTCTAGATGTCACCTGATTTCAATGAAGGGAAATGCCTTTGGGCCTCTAAAAGCTACTGAATTTCAACAAAATAGGTATTAGGGGCCAGAACTGTGCTAGGAGACAAATGGGATATGTCCCTACCCACAAGGTCAGTTACATAGGGGACTCTTGAGTGTGTCCCTTTCCGCCTCCATTCTCTGACAGCTCAAGGCAGTGAACTTCACCACTTCAGGTGGACTTGAGATCCAAGTTGGCTTTCTGCCTGCCCTTCAACATTCCAGCAGTCATCCAGGAGAAGCGAGCGTCCTGCCAATGTCCGTTCTCCATCATCTTCACATATTGAGCCTAGGAGCTCACCATGTCTCCTTCATTTCCGATCACTGGGTTCAAATGTCCTGTTTCTTGATAATGCATTTTGAAATCTGTTTTCTTTCTTCTCCAGAGGAATTGTGTAAAATGACCATTTCTTAAAAATCAAAGCATTTCCAAGAGAATTTGCCAATTTGTTGACTTATTAAAAATAATAGTATAATAAGGGAAGAGATGGTTTGGACACCGTAGGAGGAAATGAATTCTTCACAGGATTTTAACTTTCAAAGCACAGTATCCTAGTGTGACAGAGCAATAATGTGCTCCTCTGTTTCACAATGGAAACCACGGAAGTTTCCCTTGTCACCCAAAAGAACCACATAATCTTACTCCTTCAGTGATGGAAGTTTGAGGGTGTTACTTTGTTAACAGAGTTCATGTCCTTGATCATTTCCAGGGTCACTGCTTTAAGTATCCTTGGGTGTGGCCAGGAGGACTGAGGAATCACATCCAGTGGCTCTACCCCATGCAAGTTAACGGGAAGAACCTGGAATGCCAAGCTTTTCATCAGTGTTCCATACAGAGGGTACACCAGACATCAGGAGAGCAGTTCTAGTTCCAACCCTGCCGCTGCCTCTGCTGGGACCAGAGCCAAGTACTTTCCCTCTCCAGCTCTGAATTTTTTCATTTATAAAATTATGACCTTGGCTTGAAGTAGACGGCTCTTGAAACAATCCTGGTCTGTAGACCTTTAAGATCTTGCTGAATTAAGGAAACCTGGGGGCTATGCAGTGAGGGTGGTTTTTTTTTTTTTTTTTAGATTGATTAATTCATTTGAAAGGCAGAGTGTCAGAGAGGGAGAGAGATCTCCGATCCTCTGGTTCACATCCCAAACGCCCACAATATTTAGTTCATTTGGACTCCCATCTCGGTGGCAGGGACCCAAGTGCTTAGGCCATCATTTGCTGCCTGCTCAGGCACATTAGCAAAAAGTTGGATCAGAAGTGGAGCAGCCACAACTGGAGCTGGTGCTCTGACAAGGGATGCTAGAGTTCCGAGCAGTGGTTACCTTGCTGTCCCACAATGCCACCCCCATGACTTCTTAAAGACTATGTCAGTCTTAAGAATCATCTTTTATCGATCTCTGCAAGTGAGATCCCAATGGAAAGAATGGGGCCATCAACGAAGGAGGTGCCTTTCTCTGAAAGGAGGAGGGAACTTCCAGTTTGACTATGACTCTGTAGGAATAAGATCAAAGTCGGCGAACTCAAAAGGATTCCATAGCCTTGGCAACTCATGACTAGAGCCTAGGGAGATTTCTGACGCCATAAACAAGAGTGTCAAATTGTTAAGTCAACAACAGGAGTCACTGTGCACTTACGTCTCATGTGGGATCTGTCCTTAATGTGTTGTCCAATGTGAAGTAATGCTATAACTAGTACTGAAACAGTATTTTTACACCTTGTGTTTCTGTGTGGGTGCAAACTGATTAAATCTTTACTTAATATATACTAAATTGATCTTCTGTATATAAAGAGAATTGAAAATGAATCTTGATGTGAATGGAATGGGAGAGGGAGTGGGAGATGGGAGGGGTGTGAGTGGGAGGGAAATTATGGGGGGGAAGCCATTGTAATCCATAAACTGTACTTTTGAAATTTATATTTACTAAATAAAAAATAAATAAATTAAAAAAGAATCATCTTTTATCTTGATGTCAGATCTTTTACTATAGGTAAGCGGGGAAGCCATTGTAATCCATAAGCTGTACTTTGAAAATTTATATTCTTTAAATAAAAGCTTTATATATATATATATATATATATATATAAGAAACTTTATTTTCTTTCTTTTTTTTTTTTGACAGGCAGAGTGGACAGTGAGAGAGAGACAGAGAGAAAGGTCTTCCTTTTGCCGTTGGTTCACCCTCCAATGGCTGCCGCGGACAGCACGCTGCGGCTGGCGCACTGCGCTCATCCGATGGCAGGAGCCAGGTGCTAGGTGCTTATCCTGGTCTCCCATGGGGTGCAGGGCCCAAGCACTTGGGCCATCCTCCACTGCACTCCTGGGCCACAGCAGAGGGCTGGCCTGGAAGAGGGGCAACTGGGACAGAATCCGGCGCCCTGACCGGGACTAGAACCCGGTGTGCCGGCGCCGCAAGGCGGAGGATTAGCCTGTTGGCCACGGCGCCAGCCCAGAAACTTTATTTTCATTTTTAAAAATTTAACAATACTGCAAAAAATTATAATTGATGTTTGTTTTGTTTTTATTATCTTATGTTGGCAAAATAAAAGTTGGAAAAAAAACAGTTAACTCTGTCATTCTTCAAATTATCTTTTCAATTATACTGGTGTGCAAAATGTAAAGGACTACTGGGCTGAATGGTTTCTATGCTCCCTTCAAACTCACATTCTCACTGTGTCTGACTGTGGTACCTGCTGTGGTCCATCACAACCCTAAGAAAAAGAGCAGCGCATTGCCAATTTTTCAGTGGTCTTCAGATAAAGCTGCTCCTTGATTCACATGGCAATTTTCACAGATTATTGATCCACAGAATACTCAGGTCAAATAAATGTAATCTGAGCCTCCAGAAGTACAGGTCAGGTGTGGGCGCATTTTAAAACTCCCTAGGTAATGAAGCAAATGTGCAACCAAGAATGAAATCCCTGATTAAGACATCCACAGACCTGACTATGCTATACTCTAGATTTGCTAAATCAGATTCCTATGCTATACTCTAGATTTACTAAATCATAAACTTTAGGGCCCAAGGAATTGATATTTCAAAAGCTTCCCAAATAAGTCTATAAACCAATCTACTTTTGTCAGACCTCTGATTCTCACTCACACATCACAGGTAGCTGTTACACTGTGTAAGTTGAGAGATCTCAAGAAGGCTCACTGTTCTTCCATGCATCTTCATGACAAAAGGCTCACATCTGAAGTGTCAATATTCAGGAGTCATTCATTTCCCCACGGCATCCTCCATTGGACTATCTGTTGGGGAGACCAATGACTTCATGTAATCTCTTATCTGAGGCATCCCTGAATTCACCAAATTGGGGGAGGAATGTGTAGGTGATGCCAAAAGAGGCAGGAAAGTATCAGGCTCCTCTGAGCACTCCTTTGCCCTGCCCAGACCTGGATAGGTCACATATATGAGCTGCTTTTCAGAAGTGGTGGCCATGACGTAGACAATCCACACACCTTCTCTCATGGACCTCCAGGTCCCCCAGCACAATACAGCCAGGCCACTGGCCATGAAGGACATAAGTGGTTTCTCAGTGATGGTGTTTATGTTAAACATGTTGTTCTGCATATCCAGAAGTGAAATGGTAGCAAAGTTCAAATTGTTCTACAATTCACATTTTTATCAGCTTAAGCCTCCCTTTGAGTTGTTCAGAACTTTGTTTGCCATGTTCCTAACCAAAGCCCAAAGGAGGTGGAAATCTTCACAAAATTACATTCAATGTCCAAAGCCTTTTGCATGAATGAAGTGGTTGAGATAAGTAAGATCTATGATACAACAGATTAGAGAAAAATAAAAGCAAATAATTGCATCCAGATTACAATTATGTTTATGCTTTCAAATCTCCACAAAATCCTCATGAAAACAGAGAGAGCTAGACTAACAGTCAAGAGGGAATGACTACACCCAAAAGGCCTCCAATCCAAAGCAATAGACTAATAGGTCTTCCCTTCTTAGCCTAACCTCCCAGTCCCAAATTAGGACATGGTTCTTGAGAGAAGGGAGTAATAGAGTGTGGTGGAATGAGAAGGCCATGCCAAGGTGGCCACTGGCAAGCGAGCGTCAGTTACTCAGGAATGGCTTTGAAACCCACCTGGCAATGGAGCCTGCCTGGCAACAGGCTGTGATTGGATGGAGTGGAAACTGCCTGGGAACAGGCTGTGACTGGATGGATTGGAAACTGCCTGAGAGCAGGCTGTGATTGGATGTATTTGAAACTGCCTGGCAACAGGCTATGATTGGATGGCTTTGGAAACTGCCTGGCAACAGGCTATGATTGGATGGATTTGAAACTGCCTGGTAACAGGCTGTGATTGGATGGCTTTGGAAACTGCCTGACAATAGGCTGTGATTGGTTGGGGCATAGACCGCCCCTTGACCAGATTGGCTGGTCTTGGCTATATAAGATGTTGTACCAACTGTAATAAACGAGTCTGCGGGCTGCTCGCCTCGAGCCTGCTTTCACCCGACTCCCGGGGTCTGTGTGTTGACTCCGCGCCTCTTGCCCCCACCACGCTGCTCCTCTCAGAAATGAATCCACTGCAACATTGTTGAGAAACTCAACTGCAACAATAGAGTAGAGGACAGTGACCTGACCCCTGAGGGGATTAACATAGACCTCATTCATTCATTTAATAAATTATAATGATAAGAACCAACATTTATTAAGCACTAACGAAAAGCACACTTTCAATCACTTTAAATGTATTATTTCACTTACTTCACTCAAGAATCCTTTAAGTTATGTGCCATAATTTGCTACATTAACCAAATTAGTTAATCTGGAAGGAAGACAGAAGTGTGTGTGTGTGTGTGTGTGTGTGTGTGTGTGTGTAAGTAGGGGGAACAGAATGTGTTTCCATCTGATAATTCATTCCCCAAATGAACCAGTTGTTCACAGAAGCCCCAGCTTGAGCCAAAGATAGGAATGAATTCAACCCAGATCTCCCATGTGAGTCCCAGGGACTCAACTTCTTGAACCATCCCTGTTGCCAGCAATAGGCTGCATTAGCCAGAAGCTGTAATCAGGAGCCTGAGCCAGATATCAAACCCAAGCTTTCTGATGTGAAACATGTGAGTCTTAACCAGCATCTTAACTGCTAGGCTAAATGTCCACCTCCATTAACTATATTTTAGGATGCATGTGCATATGTATAAAAAAGAAAGAGTGACAAACAGAGAGGGAGGGGGGTAGTGCCAGACAAAAAGAGATATCTTGCATTTACTGGTTCATTCCTCAAATACCTGCAACAGCCAGGGCTTGACCAGGCCAAATCCAGGAGCCAGGAATTCCATCTAAATCTCTCACATGGGCAGCAGGAACCAAGCACTTTAGGGAGCATCTGCAGCCTCCCAAGTGCCTTAGCAGGAAGCCAGATTGGAAACAGAGCAGCAGGGAACTGAACAGGCATTCTGATCTGGGATCCAGTATCCCAGGTGGCAGCTCAGTCCACTACCACTACTGCACAATACCCACTCCTTAGCTACATTTTGTAGAAAAAGAAACCAAGACACAGTTGGCTAAAGCACTTGTACACCAATACAAACCTATTAGAAATAGCCTTCAAACTTAGACAGCAGGGCTCCAGAACACATGCCCCAAGATGAGTTAGATATTTTTGGATAAAATGGGAGGTAGAATTGCAGAGTTCCAGGATGGGGAAGGGTTAAATTTGAGGCCAGAGAGGCAGTGGTATGGTGGTGGAAGGTGAATCCCACATTGACCCACCAGCATCCTTGAGAGCATGTTTTCCTCTCTCTAAGATATGAGGATGTTCTAAACATTTACTGAGACAATCTTAGCTCAAAAAGAATAAAAAACAGAGCCATGGACAGTTGATAGGAGTTTCTGTAAATGAGATGCAGGTTCAAAGAAGGGAAGAATCCCATAAAAAAGGTTGAAATAGCAGTTTTATCCTCTGTAATCTGGGGGGACCCACATAAAGCATTCTCTATAATCTAGGAAGCTTATTTACAAATCATGACAGAGGGCCCAGAGTGAAACACAGGCATGGCTTACTCTCTTCTCGCCAATGAATTTTCCTTTAAACTATATATCCACTATCCAGACAAAAGGAATCAGATACAACAGGGAGCTTGAGGAAAGGACTTTGCTGGTCATTTCAGCGTACATGTTCCCGACAGCCAACAGCATCAAATATTCATCCCCATCTAAAAGCAACCCTGCCAAGGTATCAGAAAAGTGCATTTACTAAATACCTAAACATCTGGACAGCAGCCTTTCCAGAGGAATCAGAGCCAGAGAGAGCAGAGCCAAAGCTCAAAGTGACAGTGTAACTAGCTTAAGCAGATGAAAGGACAAAGATGGCCAGAAAACATTACTCCAGCCAGGCCTGCCACTGAGTGGAGTGAGTTGGTATGAGGAGAGCCTTGGCAACGAGTCCCTTGTTTACAGCAATTGCCTCAGCTTAAAACAAAACGTGTTGATGTCTCCATCTTGCTCCAAGGTCAAAAATGAACCTCCTGTTCTATCTATCCCAGTCGAAAGATCTGATTCTAGGCCACTCTTTGGGCTTGGCAAAGCACAGCCAACACCTTTTACAATGTGTGGCACTTCTGTAGATTAACTTGGATCTGTTCCTGTAACAGAAATCAGCCTAGGACCCAATTCTCTTGGCTGAGCATTCTCTATAGCTCCCAGAGATACCACCACCATGACCTTCCTCTTTCCTCTTTTCTCTCCTTCTCTCTCCCTGCCCCTAAAAAAAAAAAAAAAGCTATCATATATTTCTTTAAAACAAATATATTGGAAATAGTCTAGCAGCTCCTCACAAATGTAAGCATAGTGCTGACCCAGATTTCTACTCTTAGGTGTATGCATACCCAAGACAACTGAAAATATATGCCCACATAAACTGTATGAATGTTCATGGCAGCATTAGTCCATTATAATGGGTCAAAACTGGAACCATCCCAAGTGTTCACCAATGGATGAATAACAAAATGTGGCAAATTTGTGCAATGGATACAAAAGATTGAAATACTGATAGATAATACAACATTGATGAACCTAGAAAACATTATGGCAAATAAAAGAAGCTAGTTCCAAAAGACTATTTATTGTGTAAACCTATTTTTATGAAACACAAAGAACACACTGATTATGGAGACAAAAAGTAGATTAGTGGTTGCTTAGAGTTAGGATAGGGTGTAGAAAGTGACTATACAAGATTTCAAGGACAGAAAGATGTTCTAAAATTAGATTGTGATAGTGGTTGTACAATCTCATGAATTTAATAATAGTAAAACATTGACTTGGGATAGGCATTTGTCATGGGGTTAAGACATCGCTCAGGATAACCACTTTCCATATTGGCAGAGTTCCTGGGTTCAAGTCCCAGCTCACTTTGGATTTCAACTTTCTTCTAATACTCTGGGAATTAGCAAATGATGACTAAAGTACTTGGTTCCCTGCCATCTATGTGGAAGATCTAGATTAAGTTCTGAGCTCCTGGCTTCCAACTGGCACATCCCTGGCTACTGCAGGCATTTAGGGAATGACCAGTGGATGAAAGATATCTAAGTCTCTCTCTCTCTCTCTCTCTCTCTCTCTCTCTCCTTTTCTCTCTTTCTCTTTCTCTCTGTCTCTCCTTCTCTCCTCCCTCCCTTTCCTTCTCTATCTCTCTCTCTCCTTCTCTCCCTCTCTCCATCTCTCTCTCCAAATAAATAAATAAAATTTATTTTTTAATATATATAAAGCTTTTATTTAAAGAATATAAATTTCCAAAGTACAGCTTATGGATTACAATGGCTCCCCCCCAACAACTTCCCTCCCACCCGCTACCCTCCCCTTTCCCGCTCCCTCTCCCCTTCCATTCACATCAAGATTCATTTTCAATTCTCTTTATACACAGAAGATCAGTTTAGTACATATTACGTAAAGATTTCAACAGTTTGCCCTCACATAGAGACACAAAGTGAAAATACTGTTGGAGTACTAGTTATAGTACTATTCACAATGTACAGCACATTAAGGACAGAGATCCTACACGATTTTTTTTAAAGAATTGATTAATTATCTATGCAATTTCCAATTTAACACCAAGATTTTTTAATCATTTGCAATTATCTTTATATATAAATAAAATTTAAAAGAACAAAAAACCCACATTGAATCATATATTTTATTATTTTTTAAAGATTTTTATTTATTTATTTCAGAGGTAGAGCTACAGACAGTGAGAGGGAGAGACAGAGAGAAAGGTCTTCTGTCTGCTGGTCCACTTCCCAAATGGCTGCAAGGGCCGGAGCTGCGCCAATCAGAAGCCAGGAGCCAGGAGCTTCCCACGGGTCTCCTAAGTGGGTGAAGGGGCCCAAGGACCTGGGCCATCCTCCACCGTGTTTCCAGGCCACAGCAGAGAGCTGGATGGGAAGAGGAGCAGCCAGGACTAGAACCAGTGCCCACATGGGATGCCGGCGCCGCAGGCGGAGGGTTAACCTATGACGCCACAGCACTGGCCCCTGAATCATATATTTTAAATGGGTATATCATATGATATATGAATCATATCTAACAAAGCTATTTTAAATATAGTATTTATTTAATTATGTGTATTATGTGGTGTGTCTTAGTCTGTTTGTTCCTGCCATACAGCAAATATGAGATGAGATTGTTTATTTATAAAGAACAGAGATTGACCAGAGTCATGGTTTTAGAGGCTGGGGAGTTCAAGAGCATAATCTAGCTAGTGGCAAGAGCTTTTATGTCTCATCATCACATGATGGAAGGTGGAAAAGTGAGAGAGAGAGACAGGAAGAGACAGCTCAACTCATTTTTATAACAAATCCACTCTTACTAGAACTAACCACTCTTACAATAACAACATTGAACTCTTCATGAGCCCTCATGACCTAATCAACACTTAGTATGCTCTATCTCCCAACACTCATTGCATTGAGGATTAAGTTTCTAACACATAAATTTTGGGTAACACATTCAAACCATAGAAGCCTAAAATGAAGCCTAAAATTTATAGGGTATTTAAATGGGTTACATCCTTACATAGTCTAAGAGAAAATGTAAGTGAAGCTTCAGTTACTTCCTTCTTACTTTTCTCACTATGGAAAGAGTTGCAAAAAAGTGGGAGATAATGATTTAGCCAAAAGAAATTATGATGAAATTTGAATATATTATAGTATCTTTTATTTTTGACATATAATAAAATAAAATTTTCAATATTTACTTATTTATTTGCATTTTATTTGAAAGGCAGAGGGGGATAGAGAGAGAGAGAGAGAAAAAGAGAGAGAGAGAGAGAGAGAGATTTTTCATCCGTAAGTTTACTCCTCAAATGCCTGCATAGTGAGGACTGAGCCAGGCCAAAGTCAGGATCCTGAACTCCATCCAAGTCTCCCAAGTGGGTAGAAAAGACCCAATACTTGAGGTGTACTTTCTGACTCCCAAAATGCACATTGGAAAGAAGCTGGATTGGAAGTGTAGGCAGTGCTCAAACTCAGGCATCGCCATATGGGATGCATGTGTCTTAACCATTGTGCCAAATTCTTGCCCCTAAAGTAGAAATTTAAGCCAGCTCTAGAAAGTTCACTCCCCCAAAACAGCAGAAAACAGAAGATTATCTTCTATCTTGTATTGTTGAATTTTTGAATGCTAGGAGGCAAGTTGAGCTTCAGGATTCTCCCTTCAGTTCCCTTTTCTGAGGCAGGGACAAAATGTTTGACTTGCCACCCTGAGCTTCTGATAGGGACAATGCTGGGGACATGAAAGAATCTCAGATAGTGTCTTTGTGTTCCTTCTCCCCGACTCTGCATTTCTTGACAGGATTGCTTTCAGATTGCAGGACTGTCTGGTGTCATTGGTGCTATCAAACCTTGCTGGATGATCTTAAGCATGCTGCTTTACTTTAATGGAGCTCAACTTCTCAGAAGGAGAATTAAATGAAATAGGGATTGGAAATCCTTTGAAGACTATCAGATACTTTTCACATGTGAAAGCTTATTGTAACTAATCTCCACTTGAAACAATGGTCCCATTGGCAGTAGCATAATAACATTCATGCCTGAGAATCTTATAGAATTGGGATCTTATAGAAGCCACACTTCCGCAATGTAGAGAAGATCCAACAGTATTTAGAAGACCATACTCTCTTGGAATCCAATAATATTAAAATGAAGATGAACTTAGGAAGTATCTAGATAGCAGAAGCTATTATTGGCATTTGAATGTTGTCCATAACTGTCATGACAAGTAATTCAGGGTAAAAGCCATTGACTTTGTGTTCTGATCAATTTAAAAAACATTTTTCTCTTTAGAGGTTGATCCTGGCAGACACACCTGGGAGTCAAATAACTTCAACCCAATAAATCTTTTGTTCAGATTTTCGCTAGAAATTGTGGATAGATGTCATGTATTCTTGCAGCTGTCTACGTGGTTGGGAAAAATTATCATACCTGTGTGTATCAGAAGACAATTCAAGGTAGTATTTAAGCCAAACACCAGAAGATATATAGACTTCTTACACTAGATTCCTATGGTTGTTGTAACAAATTACTACAAACTTGGTGGCTTAAAATAATATAAATTTGTTATAATAGTTCTGGAGGACAGAAGTCCAATTTATGTTTCACCAGGCTACAGTGAAGGAATTGGTAGGAGAGGTTCCTTCTGTAACTTTTAGGGGAGTTTCTGGAGGTCACTAGTCTTCCTTGGTTGATTGTGGCCTCATTCAAATCTCTGCTTCCCTGGTCTTTTTCTAGTTGTAGTCAAATCACCTTCTGCCCACTTTTTATAAGGACATTTGTGATTACATTTAGGGCACACTCAGATAATCCAGGATAATCTCATCATCTCGTGGTCCTTAACTAAATCACATTTACAAAGTCCCTTGCCATGTAATATAATGTTCACAGGTTTGGGAGATTAGGACATGGATACTTATAGAGGACATTATTCAGCCTACTATTGTCCTCATTAGCATCAGTGGTCTAGAGAGGAATAAGTCAACTTTGACCAGGAATGATGACTTGAGGAGAAGAGACTAAGTAAATTTAAACATGAATGGAATTTGATCAAGAAGAGAAAAAGAAAACATCCTGCTGGTCAACAGGGATGAAAATACTCCATTAGACTTGTATTTAAGCATCCCTTATAAGTTCACATTTGAGCTAGGGTCTTCATCTCCAGGGAGACTAACTTCTCCAATGCCTGATCTCTATTCCTCAAAATCTATAGTGTATTTTAAAAAATAAACATATACTCACATAAAGCAGTAAGTATACTGTTCAGTGCTTTCTGCTGGGATAGTTGCTCAGTGTGATGTGGTCAGGAAAGCCTTACTGAAATAGTGGGTTATGCATTTTTCAGTCAAGTGGGAGTGGAGGAGGCATAAGCTGGAGGAAGACTTAAAAAAATGCAGAAGGTTTGGCAAGAGGGAAATCTGTGGAAACTTTATGCAGGGCAGTTATAGTAGAGCAGTGGGATTGGAGCCAGGTTTCCACAAGTTGAGAGAAATTGGAAGGGTGAGAATTGGAGCCCCAGTAAAATAATCATGGCAGGTGTGTGGGGGGACTATAAAGGAATGCCATTCAGAAGAGTGATAGGTTAGAAAAAAGATGGAGGTGGGGTTTTGTTTTGCTTTAGAGAAGAAAAATTTTATCATATGAGTATTTGAAAGAGAAAAAGAAAATATCAAAGGGAAACTTTAAAAAGGATGGAGAACGGGTGCTACTTATGAACTGCTACTTGCAAAAGTATCTTTGGTTTGGCTAATTGTCCTCAGGATTAGGAAGGTGGCTGAGAATACTGCTCCAGGGTCAGTCTTGAGACCATTCCTCCCCTCTTTAGCTGTCCCCTGAAGAGGGAAGGGGGACTGCAATCTGCTGGGGCAGTTAGACATTTCCCTAAAGTTTTCAGGCTTTTTTTTCAAGAAACATTTTTCAGGTGGCAATAGGGGTAAGGAAAGTAAGAGTTATCCTCATAATCGTCTTGACCTTATTCCATTACTAATGAGGTGTCAACTCATTAACAGGTAGAGAAGCTTGCTAGCCTTGGCTCCTAGTTTTTGTATATGGTAAAATACTGATCTTCAAGCATTCTGATGCATTTGTTAGCCATGCTCACCTTTTGCAATTCTCTCAGGGTGCTTGAGGTAAAGATAAAAAAGAGGTGAGTTTGGAAGAAGTGGGTAGTTTTTCTAGGATTTCTGGTAAAAGAATGAAACCAAGAGTTATAACCCCCAAATCTTTGGCTCTCAGATCCTGTGAATATCTCACCTCAATCCAATAAGGTTTTATCAAGTTCTGCTGCTGTGTGTGTCCACCACCTTGCCAAGTGTTAAAGCTATATAAGTGATTAGGATTTAGTCTCTAGACCTGATGAAAGCTATGCCTTCCGGAAGAGGCAGAAGTGACAACAATTACATTAGTCAGAATTGCATTCTTCTGCATGCAACACAAACCTGAAAAACAGAGGGGATAATTCAGGACTAGCAGGGAACACTGCCACATTGAACAAAATGAGGCCATGTGGTTTAAAGAAAGATAGGAAAGGATACATATTTGGGAAGGCAACTAGCTTCTCTGCCACAAAAAAACAACTCAAATACAATTTGGGGCTAGGTCTATACCAAAAAAAGTTGTATCTTTAAAGTTTTAGCTTTTTCCTCTATTTGCTATAGAGTCTAAGACTATATTTTTAAGTAAGTTCATGGGATGGTAAATGTATCAGTTATTATTGTCTTAGTCCATTTTCTGTTGATATAACAAATTATAAGAGATCAGGTAATTTATAAGGAATAGAAGAGACTGGGAAATTCAAGAGTATGGAGCTGGCATCTGCTGAGCACCTGATGAGGGCCTTCTTACTGTATCATAAAATGGTGGAGGCCATCACATGGTGAGACGAGCAAGAGTGGTAGCTCCAGTCCCCCAGTCCTTACTTTTTACAAAGCCACTAATAACAATATGGGGGACCCACACTTATGATCTTATCTAATGCTAATTATCTCCCAAAGGCCACACTTGTAAATACTTTATCATATAAATTTGAGAATTAAGTTTTTTTTATAACGCTTTTATTTAAAGAATATAAATTTCCAAAATACAGCTTATAGATTACAATGGCTTCCCCGCCCCATAACTTCCCTCCCACCCGCACCCTCCCCTTTCCCACTCCCTCTCCCCTTGCATTCAAATCAAGGTTCATTTTCAATTCTCTTTATATACAGAAGATCAGTTTAGTATATATTAAGTAAAGATTTCAACAGTTTGCCCTCACATAGCAACACAAAGTGAAAAATACTGTTGGAGTACTAGTTATAGTATTAATTCACAATGTATAGCACATTAAGGACAGAGATTCTACATGATATATTTTTAATTGATTAATTATCTATGCAATTTCCAATTTAACACCAAGATTTTTTTTTATTTTTAATTATCGTTATATACAGAAGATTGATTCAGTATATACTAAGTAAAGATTTCATCAGTTTGCACCCACACAGAAACACAAAGTGTAAAAATACTGTTTCAGTACTAGTTATAGCATTACTTCACATTGGACAACACATTAAGGACAGATCCCACATGAGAAGTAAGTACACAGTGACTCCTGAAGTTGATTTAACAATCTGACACTCTTGTTTATGGCGTCAGTAATCTCCCTAGGCTCTAGTCATGAGTTGCCAAGGCTATGGAAGCCTTTAGGGTTCGCCGACTTCAATCTTATTCCGACAGGGTCATAGTCAAAGTGGAGGTTCTCTCCTCCCTTCAGAGAAAGGCACCTCCTTCTTTGATGGCCCCATTCGTTCCACTGGGATCTCACTCACAGAGATCTTTCATTTAGGTCTTCTTATTTTTCCAGAGTGTCTTGGCTTTCCATGCCTAAAATACTCTCATGGGCTCTTGAGCCAGATCTGAATGCCTTAAGGGCTGATTCTGAGGCCAGAGTGCTATTTAGGACATCTGCCATTCTATGAGTCTGCTGTGTATCTCGCTTCCCATGTTGGATCATTCTCTCGCTTTTTGATTCTATCAGTTAGTATTAACAGACACTAGTCTTGTTTGTGTGATCCCTTTGACTCTTAGACCTATCAGTGTGATCAATTGTGAACTGAAATTGATCACTTGGACTAGTGAGATGGCCTTGGTACATGCCATCTTGATGGGATTGTATTGGAATTCCCTGGCACAATTCTAACTCCATCATTTGGGGCAGATCTGATTGAGCATGTCCCAAATTGTACATCTCCTCCCTCTCTTATTCCCACTCTTATATTTCACAGGGATCACTTTTCAGTTAAAATTTGAACACCTAAGAATAATTGTTTGTTAATTACAGAGTTCAACCCATAGTACTAGAATAAAAAAATACTAAAATGGATAAAGTATTACATTGTACAACAACAGTCAGCACAAGAGCTGATCAAGTTACTGTTTCTCATAGTGTCCATTTCACTTCAACAGGTTTCCCCTTTGGTGCTCAATTAGTTGTCACCGATCAGGGAGAACATATGATATTTGTCCCTTTGGGACTGGCTTAATTCACTCAGAATGATGTTTTCCAGATTCCTCCATCTTGTTGCAAATGACCGGATTTCATTGTTTTTGACTGCTGTATAGTATTCTATAGAGTACATGTCCCATAATTTCTTTATCCAAATGTATGCTTTGAATTCCCTGTGATCTTTTGCTGTGAGGTTCCCTTCGTTTACCTTCTTTCATGTTGATGGCCGTGTTTCTGTGTTTCTGTGTGTAACACATCTTTAAGCATCTTTTGCAGGGCTGGACGAGTGGCAACAAATTCTTTCAATTTCTTTTTGCAATGAAAGGTCTTTATTTCACCTTCATTCACAAATGAGAGCTTTGCAGGATATAATATTCTGGGCTGGCAGTTTTTTTCTCTTAGTACCTGGGCTATGTCTCGCCATTCCCTTCTAGCTTGTAGGGTTTCTGATGAGAAGTCTGCTGTGAGTCTAATTGGAGATCCTCTGAGAGTAATCTGACATTTCTCTCTTGCACATTTTAGGATCTTTTGTTTCTGTTTCACTGTGGTGAGTTTAATTACAATGTGTCGTGATGAGGATCTCTTTTGGTCATGTTTCCTAGGGGTTCTATGAGCTTCCTGTACTAGGATGTCTCTGTCCTTCTCCAAAACTGGGAAATTTTCTGCTATTATCTCACTCAAAAGGCCTTCTAATCCTTTCTCCCTCTCCATGCCTTCAGGAACTCCTAGAACTCGAATGTTGGGTTTTTTAATAGTATCCTGTAGATTCCCAACAATATTTTTTAGATTTTTTAATGAATAAACAAAAAATAAAGGGATGTGAAATACTGTCCTCCCTTTTTTGGTAGGAACTACAAAATTTAAGGCAAAGTGTGTAGATGATAGGAAGAGTAAAAGTTGGGGACAATCTTTTACACTAAATTGTGTCCTTAAGAGGATAATGCTGTCAACATTATAAAGAGTGAAGTATATGTTGAGAAACTAGTTTGGATATGGTTATAAAAATGCTCTTCAACTTATAATCCCATTACATCCCCCCCAATAAATCATAAGTTGACAGTAGCTTAAGTTGAAAATACATTTAATACACCTATGCTACTGAATATCCTATTATAGCAACATAGTACACTAGATTCTCCATTGCTTCTCCTCCTGATTGCAAAGCTGACTGCAAGCTGCAGGTCACTGCCACTGCCCAGCATCACAAGAGTAATAGACTGCATATTAGTACCTAGAGAAAGCTCAACATTCAATGTACAGTTTCTACTCAATGTGTCACTATCACACCACCATCGAGTCAAAAGAAAAATCACAAATAAACCATTATAAGTTAAGGGCTATCTATAATTCATTCAGGCAATGAAAAGGGGGTTGACCAAAGTAGGTAAAAACCAAAGTCTTAACTACTTCTTCATTGAGAGTCTGAAAAATAACTCAATGAAAACCCAATAATGAATATTGCTCTGTGATATTCATTGAGCTATGTTGGGCTATCAATTCCTAACATCTCTTCATCAGATTACAAGAGAAGACTGTTTATCATCTATCTTCGATTCAAGGCAGGATGATTTTTGCTAGAAAAAAAAATCTGATGGATGAACAGGGGCCCGGGATGGCTACACAGCATGAATCACAACAGAGCTATTTGCTGGAGTCAGAGGGCATGACTCAATTCATTCGCTTCTTCCTTGATAGTTTTCCCACACAAGTATCACAGTCTCTGTATCATTTACAGTCTCAGCCATCCTATGGCACTCATCATATTCTTCTATATTCTTTCACTGTTGTGTACATAAACAATCTCATCAAGTAACTTGGGTTTCTCAGTTAGACACGCTCCAATGTCTCTGGTTGGATACAGTAAAAGTACAATGAGAATGCCTTGCTGTGTTTTTTTGCCAGTTATCACACCTGTATCATATGGTCAAGTGTTATTTACTAATATCTCCTATCTAGAGGCAATTGTTGGGAACTAGATTCAGTAGCCAGAATACAGTGTCTTATAGAAACAACAATAGACCAGTGTCGTCTCCCTGGGAATACAGTCAGTCAGCCTTAGGATTTCATAGGCCAGATGTTTAATTCACTACCTATTCTTTGGTGGTACAAGAGACACGTAAAATTAAGAGATGTATACCTTCTTAATTTCTTATACCATTCTAAAAGTATTGGGATAAATTTTTCATCACAGAAGGAACAGAAAGTTTGGGTCAGGTTCAAATCCTAACCACACCATTTACATCATCAAAAATCAGATACTGAAGTCCCTGAACATCATAGAACTCATTGTTCACTGTGTAAAATAGATATGATGACAATTTGCATCTTCCTGTGGTTGCTGGGGTTAAATAAGATAAATAAGATGTAAATATTTTATAAATAGTACTATGCACAGGCACATTACAAAAGTTTTTCAGGAAATGTACAAACTTTATCTCCCAATTTACCCTTTAAATCCAATCACAATGACTATCGTCAAGAAGATCTTAACATAGCTAATCGAGTCTAGGCTCACTGCAGTATACAGTCATCCTCCTTTAACAGATGGAAAAAATCATGGCTTGTACTGAACCTGATTATATTATTTTTTCTTTATAGCAACCTTCTTCATAAGTTGAGAACCAGAATCAGAATTCTCTCCCTCTTTCTCTCTTTTTCCTTCTCTTTTTCTCCCTCTCTCTCAAATAAATTTTTAAAATGTTTTAAAAAGAAAAGGTATATAAGAGGTGTTCTATACAGGTATCTTTAATATCCTTTGGTGCCTACTAAGTACCAAGCATTTGCTAGACGCTGAGAACAATCAAGCAGGCAAGCAATGCCACCAAATCATGCTGCTTCTCCAAAAGCACTAAAGTCCTACAGATGCAATAGACATGTGAACAAATTACTGTAACATGGAATGATAGGCACTATGCAGATGTGCACACAAGCTACGATGGAACATGATGAAGAAACATGATAGACAGAACATTGTTGCTCCTGTAGAAGGTGAAAAAACCAACAGAGTAGTACAGATGTAGACTATGATGCTTCACAAAGTAAAGTATTTCCTGTCATTGTGGTGGTCAAGCACCAGCTGGCCAGCCAGTCACTGAATCAATGTACCACAGAGAGGACAAAATCCTGAAGTGGATGAACTTGATGACTCTTAAGGCCATTCCAGCTCCATAGCTCTGTATCTTTTATTTTCATTTTATTTGAAAGGTAGATAGAGACACACAGAGATGAGAGATCTGTCATCCACTGGTTCACTGTCCTAAATGCCTGCAACAGCCAGGGCTAGGACAGGCAGAAACCCAGATCCAGGAACTCAATCCAGGCCTCCCATATGCATGGCAAGAACCCAAGTACTTGAGCCATCACCTGTGCCCCCCAGGGTATGCATTATCAGGAAGTTGGAATAGAAACAGTGGATCCTTGACCGGCGCCACGGCGCTCAATAGACTAATCCTCTGCCTGCGACGCTGGCACCGCGGGTTCTAGTCCTGGTCGGGGCACCAGATTCTGTCCTGATTGCCCCTCTTCCAATCCAGCTCTCTGCTGGGGCCCGGGAGTGCAGTGGAGGATGGCCCAAGTGCTTGGGCCCTGCACCTGCATGGGAGACCAGGAGAAGCACCTGGCTCCTGCCTTTGGATCAGCACGGTGCGCCCGCTGCAGCATGCCAGCTGCAGCAGCCATTGGAGGGTGAACCAACAGTAAAAGGAAGACATTTCTCTCTCTGTCTCTCTCTCTCTCACTGTCCACTCTGCCTGTCAAAAAAGGAAGGAAGGAAGGAAGGAAGGAAGGAAGGAAGGAAGGAAGGAAGGAAGGAAGGAAGGAAAGAGAGAAAGAAAGAAAGAAAGAAAGAAAGAAAGAAAGAAAGAAAGAAAGAAAGGAAGGAAGGAAGGAAGGAAGGAAGGAAGGAAGGAAGGAAGGAAGGAAGGAAGGAAGGAAGGAAGGAAGGAAGAAAGAAAGAAAGAAAGAAAGAAAGAAAGAAAGAAAGAAAGAAAGAAAGAAAGAAAGAAAGAAAGAAAGA
Source organism: Sylvilagus floridanus (assembly GCA_949820135.1). Taxonomy (NCBI): domain Eukaryota; kingdom Metazoa; phylum Chordata; class Mammalia; order Lagomorpha; family Leporidae; genus Sylvilagus; species Sylvilagus floridanus. The sequence continues at coordinate 55,533,751 of OX463232.1, forward strand.
AAGAAAGAAAGATCCAGGACTTGAACCAGGCACTTCAATATGGGATGTGGCATCCCAAGCAGTGTTCTAACTGCTATGCCAAACACTCACTGCTGGAGCACTGGAGGGTTCCATAGAAGCTGGCCACCTTTTTTCTGCTTTGCTAAGACCACCTGTATCTCATCTACTGATATTGTCAACATGTCTTTGGTCTTTACCAAGAGAACAAGATGAAAGAGGGTACAGACTGCTCTACTGCTGTTACTATAGGAAATACTCACCTGGAAAATATTATACAAAGTAAGATACCAGCCAATATAGCAACAAAACTATAAATATCTCAAACTCATCTTACACAGAATACATAAAATACATAGAATTTTATGTATTCAAAAATTAAAACAATTAAAAAGCATTAAAGAAGATGAAAAATTAAAAAGATGTGTCATGCTATTAGATAAGAAATACCAATTCTCACTACATTAACCTATAAATTCAATGCAATTCAAATAAAAATTCCAGCAGAACATTTTGAGCAAGTTGACAACTATAAAGTTTATATGGAAGAATAATGGTGCAGGAATAGCAAAATCAATTTTGAATGAAGGGAAGAAGCATCTGTTCTACATTATATTATGATATACTATGGGGACCGGTGCTGTGGAATAGGGGGTAAAGCTGCTGCCTGTAGTGCTGGCATCCCATATGGGCACCAGTTCGAGTCCCAGCTGCTCCACTTCCAATACAGCTCTCGGCTATGGCATGCGAAAGCAGTAGAAGATGGCCTAAGTTTTTGGGCCCGTGCACCCATGTGGGAAACCCAGAAGAAGCTTCTGGCTCCTGGCTTCAGATCTGCACAGCTCCAGCCATTGTGGTCAACTGGGGAATGAACCAGCAGATGGAAAACCTCACTTTCACTCTCTCTCTCTCTCTCTCTCTCTCTCACTCTCCTTCTCTCTGTGTGTAACTATGACTTTCAAGTAAATAAATAAATCTTTAAAAAAGGATATTCTATAAATCAAACTATTTTTTATAAAGGGAGCTAATCTTGACACAAAAGCAGAGAAACAAATCAATGGAAATATACGGAGATCTGAAAAATGATATAAAGTAGGGAAGCATCACAAATCAGTGAGAAAAAGATGGGATAAGAAAGCAGACTCTAAGGAGAAAAGCCTGACTTGAACCACATATGAAATTAAGGATCTCAATGTGAAAATTAAAATTATTAAAGGAATAAAAGAAATGTAGGGGATCCCTCTGTGGTATTAGAGTGGGAAAGGACTGCTGAACAAGATCTCCAAATCATAAAACATCTATAATTTGATGAATCTGACCACATCAAAGAATGTTCAACTAACAACCCCACAGGAAGGTGGAAAATTGAAAGAAGGCTTTTCATTATCTAAACAAATTAATATCTTCACTGTAGATATCCATATATTGGAGCCCTACAAAGAAAAGAAAAAGATAGGGAATTACAATATAAAAGATTACAAAGGATGTGAGTAGTCACATCAAGCAAACCAGGTCACTTGAAGAGTAAAGGGAGAACTTTGAATCAACTACACCAGGGCAATGGGCAAAAACCTGAACTTTCCCAGACAAACCAAGATATACAATTGGTCACCAGAGAGTAGGAGAAACTATAATATAAAGAAATGTTTGGCCTTACTACTAATAATGTAATGAAATAAACACAAATTAAAATAACAATGAGACAATAGCTAAGATAGGAATCACCCCTATGATTAATGCCCATCAATTAACGACTGGAAAAGGCAAAGTGGTATATATACATTATGGAATACTACTCAACCAGAAAAAAAGAATGAAATCCTATCTTTTGTAACAAAATGGATGCAACTAGAAACCATTATGCTGGGTGAAATAAGCCAGTCTCTGATGTGTAATAGTTAATATAGAATGAAAAAAATACAAAAAAAAAATCTTGTGATTTGATTGCTGTTTTTAGCTCTTGTTTATATGCCTGTGGACCTGTGGTGTTTCTACTTTTTCCTTGTTGAATACTGTAATTAGTGGTACATTAAGCTTGTGACTATATGACTATAGACTAGATTGAAATTACATTTTTCTAAAAATTTAAAAAACAAAAAATAAAGAAAGAAAGGAGAAGGTTTGGGAAGAAGGAGGGAAGGAAATATGGTGATCTTCTTAGAATTGTACCTATGTATTCTCTTCATATTAATAAAAAATTTTAAAAACAACATTGAGATAGCTCCTTTATACTCATCAAGACTACAAAACTGAGAGATCCATGCAATACCAAGTATTGGCTAAGATGAGTACCACTGACAAGTGTTAAGTCTTCCCAGTAATAATCTGACAACAATGAATGGGATTAAGTAGATTTGTACTCTTGAACCCAGAAATCTCATTCTTGCATGTATTCCCCAGGAAACTTGCACAAAGACCACAAATGGAGAATGTATAGCAGTCTATTTGCAGCACTGTGATATCAGGTAGTTAGAGGCAACTGGGTGCCCTCACAAGGGAAGTAGATGAAAATGTGATAGATGCATATCATGGAATCAGATAGTTCAGAGTTAGGCCATGACCTGAATGTATATACAACAACAGAGACTCTAAATTATAATGTTTTGTGAAACATAGTAACACAGAATGAGATTTATAACCCATTTGTGGAAATAAAAACATATTTATAAATAAACATATTTATAAATAAAACAATGATGTGTGTTTTCAAGGATATGGTATATCCACATTAGTGTGGTTCCCTGGAATAACAAGAGGATGGGGAGGTATGGAAGTATGGATTGGAAATAAAAGGGTGATAAATTGAGAAAAGTGATTAACTCAAAAACTCAAAGACAAAGTTCTGAGTTAAACAGCAACAAAACAAAAAATCTATGCATTGCCTTTGAGAGCAGGTTCAGAGTCTCCAGTTAATACTTGTTTCTTCAAACTCTCCTTAGTGCCAATCCTCCAATTTCTCTTTCTCAATAAAAGCTCTTTGTTTGCATAGGAGTGGAATCCACTCAGTCTACATCAAGAAAATATGACAGCTTATGAGAAGTTTATAGGGGATCTATCTTACCAAACTCAAAGGCATGTCAAATGCCAGGCAGGCTCACAAAGGACAATGAAAAGGGTGGAAGGCCAGTAGGGGCCTGAATTATTCCCTGCATCTCTCCAGGACCTGGTAGTCAAGGTCCTTGCCTGCACAGCTGCTTTATTTATTCTCTAAAGACTAATTTTATTTTGTCCCTCTGAGCTATTTTGGCAGACATGTTTTCCTGCCACTTACACATGTGCATGTTCTTACATCAAGAAATCTACCAGGCATGACTTTGTTGGCCAATCCCAACCCAACTTCTGAAGGAGAGAATTTCTGGTTGGCCAAGCTCAGCCTAGTTAACTGTGACACAAGGTCACACATGGCCACCCAGGGTCCATTCTTTTGAGTGATGGAAATAGAGTGAAGGGATCAGGAAAGAGACATTGAATGGCAAAGACCATCTGGCACATTCTCTTTGTAGATATCCCCTGCCACATAACCCTTAGAGGAAGAGGAATTGAAAAAGGTGATGTTGCCTGAGGTTCTATCTGTCCTTCAATGCACTGCATACCTTGAAGAGTTTTGGCATTTAAAACATTACTCTGAGAAGTGATTCATTAGCTGCCCCAAATTGTCAGGAAGTTCACAGCACAAGTAAAATTTTCAGCTCTAGGAGAAAAATAATCCTCTTCAGTCTTGATTCTCAACTCCACCACTCTCCATCAACTCTGGCCAGTTCTCACATACAAAGGGCTGGAACTACCTCCCTGCATCCCAGCTATTCACTGTGAATGGAGGGCTCTCCCCCAAACATAAAACCTTTTGTTACCTTCCTGACCCCTTGTGATCACTTGACACTTGGAATCATCAGTGCCATTTATTTTTCTCCCACTCCCACCAGGGCTCCCAGCGGTGCCAGGTAATAGTGCCTTTGCCACATGCTTAGTGTCCTGCACTGTGAACTGCTCGCTCTTAACCCAGCCATTCTCAGGAGGGTATGGACATTGGGGCCCAGGAGACTCTGGAATCTCACCTCTATGATGAAGTGGGGTGGGGTGATAATTCCAATAGAGACTGATATCCCAAGAAGTCCCTCTTGCCCTTTCTCTACCTTCCTTTCTTACAAGAATGCCACTTTTTAAGAACGTCAAATATACATTCCCTGAACACATGACAAAAATAAGATATATATTTTGTATCAGAGGGCCACATTTATGACCTCTAAATTCCCTCCATTTATGATATGGGTGTTAGATCTAAAATTCTCACTTGAGAATATTGGAGAAGTTAAGGTACTACCTTCAAATGGTCGCATGACTTGTGCTAAGGCATATACATATGAAAGCTACCAGAACAAATATGAAGGACATTAATAATTGCACACCACACTCAAATTGGCAATGTGATTAAGATCCTATTTATTTTTCTTCTCATAAGTATCTAAACTTTCCTACTGGGGAAATACACTGATGTAACTATATGTATGTAGCCCAGGTGGACTTCCAGAGCCACTGTAGATATAATAAGGCTGCTGATGGGGCCAGATCCCTGAAGAAGGTATTTTCAAGCAGAGACTGACAACCTGAGGAAAGCATGTCATTGTTAATGGTGATCTTCTGGACCCCTAATTCTGCAGGAAGTCTCTGCACAAAAGCTATGAAATTCTTTCAGGGTCTTTCTGCAGAGTAAAAAAAAATGACCTTCTTGGGGATCACCAAGGATTCAAACATTCAGGCATCACCCACCAGACGTTGACAAAGAATCTTTTGTTCCATCTTTCAGTGAATTAGGCCTGAGTAAGCTAGACACAGTTTGCCTGGATTTACTGAGCACATGGAGGATGCAGACACGAAGCTTCAGCCTCAGAAGTGAATGAGCAGTTATCCTATTTTCCCAGGAAAGCCCTAAGAAAACAGGAATGAGTTGGTAACACTACAAAGAGACTTTTGATTCTGCCTTGTCTGCCCTGCCAGTTTCCCCACTGGGTGACTTCAAGCAAATCTCAATTTTCCTACGTATAACATGGGCAGACTTTCATCATATTAAAACCATCCAGCTCGACATACTATCAAGCACAAATATTTACAAAAAACAAACTGGTTTATATCACTGCCTTGATACACACCATCATTATTACCTTTTACACTTCTCTACTTCATTTCTTTCCAAATGATATTAATTTATGGTCTTATTTTATCCTAACAACTCTGTAAAACAAAAAAGTGAAGAGGAAAATATTATGATCTTCATTCTACAGATGCACAAACAGAATCCCAGAAAGAACTGACTTTTCCAAGGTTACCCAGCAGGTGAGCAGGTAGTCCAGTTCATGGATTATTGCCTGGTGTCTGCTGCTGAGGGTCCTCACATTTCAGTGATCCTGACTGCTGACCCAGCTCTACATCTCTTGTACTACCTACTCTAGTTCTGGCATCTCCTGAAAGAGAAGAACTGATGTTTCACAGGTAATACAAACTCACAGTCACAAAATAGGGTGTTGCTATGAGACACTGGTGAGAGCTTAAAGAAGGAATGATTGGCTGATAAGATAATGAGCCCTAAAGTGGATAATAATATTGCTCACTAAAGGGGATAATAGTATTGATCTGCTTCATCAGCCTTGTTGGGAGAATTAGCTCACTGAGGATTGTGAAGAACTTTGCCATGAAGGGACAAAAATTGGTAACACATTTGAGAGTCAGTTTGTCCCCTTTGGGCTGACTCCTTGGAGTAACTTGACTCAAATGGTCATCTGGACACCATGGAAACTAAGACCCTCATCTCTATACCCCCTGTGCATTTCATTCTTTAATTCAACCATAAGGTAAAAACTTGCCTTTCTTTTTAAAAAGCAAAGATGCAGTGAGAAAACACTTGACTTTTTACTTCCTGGTGGGAAGAAGGAACAGGGTGAAAATGTTGGATGCTTTTAGGAACTCTAACTAGAAGCAACACTCTTCTCTGTGACCACAAAAGTCTTTCCTGGAAGATTCACCCTTAGAAGAACAATCAGAAATGGCCCAGAGAGACTCTAGCAAATGGAGGCTATAGAGAGGCCATATAATAGACACTAATTTTGAGGTCCAAAATGGAGTTCTCATTAGCTTTCTTTCATCCATCTCCACAGCCAGTCCATATGAAAAAGGTTCACTGGGTTACTTTCAGTGTCATTATTATAGTGATACTGATTTCAGAGTAGGTATTTAATAAAATGCTGATTGATGTTCTGGTGTATTTATGTGTGCATCGTGTGCTTACTTAAGAGCATACTTTTTTGATTTTTGCCAATGCTGTGCACTGAAAACTTGATGAACGAATGAAGGGCAATTCTCAGTAGCACACAGTTTGAATGTGGCAGAACCAAGATGGCTTCAGAGCATCCAACACTAAGCCCAGAACTACTACTCTGCCATCCTGTCTTTCATAGTCATATTGCAATCTAATCACAAGCCCTGAAGGGGAATTATTGCCTACCGGTGGCTTTTTGTTTTGTTTTGTTTTCTGAGATCTAAGCAGCTAAGTCAAATAAGCACTTAGCAAAAGTCAACCATTCAAGAGAGGATGCTGTGCAGGGGGCTCCACTGACTGCCAGGAGCAATTCAGCTTCCCCAGCATCCTGAGACTTGAGGGGACCTCTGCAACACTTCTTTAGCACAGAAAAGTGGTGACATTCACTGTGGTATTCTAGAGGCTTGTATTTCCTTCCCATCTTCTCAATTCCTCCCTTCTCAAAGGCATTTTTTTAAAAAAGATTTAAAATTGCTAGGAAATTGAAATAAGATTGCCTGGTTATTGATTCAAATTCTGCCATGTCTGACTCAGAGCTGTCTCATCTGTGACTGCTACCAATTCTGTTGGCTAAGGAGAGATTCCAATGAGTTGTGTTGTAAGCAAAAGACCCAAGACTTCCTCCTGCTGCCTCCCTCACCTCATGCAGGAGAATTTATTATTATCATTTCAAGTGAAGTCCCATTCCCATTTAATTATGATTTCAGTAGGTCTCTCCTCATTCTAGGATTTTGTTTAAACTAATATGCTTGGTTCCTTGCTCCTCTTTCTTAATGGTAGACAACAAAAAAATTTCTGAATAGCCACAGAATGACAAGAGCTGGGTTTATCCAGCAATTTGGCAGATAAACACAGTAACAATATCCTTGCAAGCACTGCTATTGGGAATATGATAGGTAATGTGTTATGGCAAAGAAATCCTATATTTTGTGTCATCCTCTGCATAGAAAAAGAATCAAGTCTATGGCATCTTACAAGATAAAAGATATTAAAAAGACAATAGGATAATAGTAATAATAGCCTGCTTGTGTACTAAAGGGTTTTGAACATAATCATATGGATCTGAATCTACTCATTTTCTAGGCTTCCTTTAGCAAATTTTCTTTGCTTGGTTTCCATGGAAACTGAAGACTGCACAGGAGCTAGAGATACTCAGTAGTCTTTTCCTGGCAGATGTGTCCATTTTGGATTTTTCTTCTTTAAGTGATGTCATGTTTTTAACCACTAAGATTTAAAAAAATGTAATATTAATCCATGTACCGTACTCTCAAAACCATTGCTGAGGTCAATAGTGATAGCTGCAATTTATTGAGCACTTGCTGTGTTCCAGGCTATATACTAAACGATTATGTCTTATCTCACTTATAGCCTTGTGAGTATAGCACTTGTAGCCCTGTGAATTTGATATGTGTAATGATCAGGATACAGCCATTGAAATGGAAACCACTCTAGGTCTTTTGAATAGAAAGAATTCAACACAGGGAATTAGTTATGCAGGTAAAAGAAGAGCTGAGAGACCAATCAGGAAGTAACAAAATATAAAAAATACTATTAATCCTGGGGCTGGAGAAACAATCAGAAGAAGTCATGTTTCCATTGCCCCAAATCTGGGACAAAGAAGCTGGAGCTAGAATTATTAAAAAAAAAAAAAAAAAGACTGGCCGGCGCCGTGGCTCAACAGGCTAATCCTCCGCCTTGCGGCGCCGGCACACCGGGTTCTAGTCCCGGTTGGGGCGCCGGATTCTGTCCCGGTTGCCCCTCTTCCAGGCCAGCCCTCTGCTGTGGCCCGGGAGTGCAGTGGAGGATGGCTCAAGTGCTTGGGCCCTGCACCCCATGGGAGACCAGGAAAAAAGCACCTAGCACCTGGCTCCTGCCATCAGATGAGCGCGGTGCGCCGGCCACAGCACGCCATCCGCGGCAGCCATTGGAGGTTGAACCAACGGCAAAGGAAGACCTTTCTCTCTGTCTCTCTCTCTCACTGTCCACTCTGCCTGTCAAAAAAAAAAAAAAAGACTATGGAATAGCTAAGACCATGGAGGACTGTCTGGTGGGCACTGAAGCTGTTGTGGGGACTACTTTCAGCACACCACAGGAAGCAAAGAGAGAAACAGAGAGGAATTCCCTGCCTTCTCTCTGCCTCCTCCATATCTTTTGTCAGGCATCCTATTGGCTGAACCTGCATGGAGTCCAGAGGACAAAGGATCCTGGGAAACAAGGTCCATTGTGATACAGAGAAGAATACAGGAAGTACAAGAATAAATCTCAGAGCAAATCAGCAACTGACCAGCAGAGTATTACCATACCCATTTCATAGAAGAGAAAACTGAGGCATGGGAAATTTTCTTAAAACAAACACTATCATGTTAAATGTCCATGTTATTCATCACTTTATAATATCCCCTATGGAGAGGAAAAGGAATTCTTCATATACATGGCATTCCTATATAATGTACCCTTCATCTAAGTAGGCCCAACTGATTACAAAAACATTTAGTTGAAGAGGGGAGATCGGTCTAACTGAAATTTGTTCATTCAGGGGATTCTGTATTTTCATTTAATATGGGCTGGTAATTCTAAACAATTCAGCATAAATACACATATACGTATAATCATTCATGCCTTTAATCATAAAGATAAAGAAAGAGCCATTTAGTTACCAACAATACTGACCTAGGATTAGGGCAAGACAGGACTGATGTAAAAATTTATCTCTTTCATATTTCATGGAGAAGTAGACTGTGATTCCTGTGGGTTAGAGTGTCACAAGAGGTGCCACTAAAAATTACATGATGGTAAAAACTTACATGTAGGTAAAAATCTCCAATTTTCATTTTTTTCTCCCTTAACATTTTATCATGTGCCACTGCTACACTTATAAGAGGAATCAGGGGAACAGTAAAAATTTTATATTTGATTTCATATTTTCTCTGAATAGAAGGAAGAAGATTATTTAGCTGAGGGACAACCTTGAGAAACCTTGGAAAGGATTATTTCGCCTGATAACCTGAGTAGATTCCACTTTAGAGGCATTCCCATGTGTATTGGTGAACTTTCTATCACCAAAACGAAAATGCTTAAGAGAAGCTACATATAAGGGAAATAGGTTGGTATTGACTAATGGTTTTGGAGGTTCACAGACTGGTCTGGCCTCTGATGAGGGTGGTGGATGGTGGAATGCATGCAAAAGGAGGACTACATGGTAAGTCAAGAAGCAGAGAGAAAGGTGAGGTTGAATTCAGCTTTTATAAAAAAAAAAAAACTCTGTCATGAGAGCTGCCTTCCAAGGAAACACCTTAGTGACCTAAGGAACTCCCACAAGACCCACCTCCCAGATAGCATAATTTAATCAGGTGTTCATCCTCATTTTATCAACTATTAACATAAGTCTTTGGGGCCAAGGCTTTAATGCCTGGGTCTTTGGGAAACACTCAAACTAATATCCAAAGCTTAACAGCATTTTTTTTTTTTGACAGGCAGAGTGGACAGTGAGAGAGAGAGACAGAGAGAAAGGTCTTCCTTTTCCATTGGTTCACCCTCCAATGGCCGCCGCGGATGGCGTGCTGCGGCCTGCGCACCGCAGTCATCCAATGGCAGGAGCCAGGTGCTTTTTCCTGGTCTCCCATGGGGTGCCGGGCCCAAGCACATGGGCCATCCTCCACTGCACTCCCGGGCCACAGCAGAGGGCTGGCCTGGAAGAGGGGCAGCTGGGACAGAATCTGGCGCCCCGACCGGGACTAGAACCTCGTGTGCCGGCGCCACAAGGCGGAGGATTAGCCTGTTGAGCCACGGCACCGGCCGCTTAACAGCATTTTAAGAAAGTTTACTTAAAAAACCAAGAAATCCAATGAGGGTAAGGATATTCAGTGACAGGCAGTAAAGGAGAATTTTGGGATAAATTGTTCTATTTCCTCTTAATTTTATGCTCTGTGTGCGCAACCAGCCCTGTTGACATTAGTAGACAGATCCTGAGAACATGAGGATGCTCTTCCTTCCCAAAGGGTCTGAAGCGATTTCCCTGTTAATGATCCATGAAGGATTTTTTCTCCCATTGAAACCTTGAGAACATCAATCCAGGGAAAACGGTTTGTTCTTCTTACAGTCATGGGATAGTTCTGGCCAGCACCTGACCTTGAGCCCAAAAAACAAGAGACTTGAGGGAAACTGAAGTAAGCATTTTATATTCCCTTCTATCCCCTTCACACACCCACCAACATTTCCAGAACTACTGAAATTGTAAATAGGTTCACCAGTGAGAGTAATAGATATTTAATGACCAGTAAATCTTAACATCCATTCCATCACCATTGATAAAGGACAAAACATATTTGAGGAAAAAAGAGAGAGAAATCCCACATCCTCTGACTTCCCTTCAAATCCAGTTTCCTTCAAAGCTGAATCCAAATTGTCTGGGGCCTGATGCATATAGAGTTCCAGGGTTTAAGAAAACAAATGCATAATTATGAATAAAACTTAGGTATGAAAATGCTTAAGGGTCGGAGCTGTGACATAGTGGGTAAAACCACCGCCTGCAGTGCTGGCATCCCATATGGATGCTGGTTCAAATCCTGGCTGCTCCACTTCTGATTCAGCTCTCTGATATGGCCTGGGAAAGTAGTGGAAGATGGCCCAAGTCCTTGGACCTCTGCACCCATGTGGGAGACCGGAAGAATCTCCTGGCTCCTAATCGGCGCAACTCTGGTCATTGCAACTATTTGAGGAGTGAACCAGTGGATGGAAGACCTCTTCCCCGCCCCGCCTCTCTCTCTCTTTCTCTCTGCCTCTGCTTCTCTGTAACTCTGCCTTTCAAATAAATAAATCTTTAAAAAAAAAAAAAGAAAAGGCTTATTCACTTTAGAATTATATCGCATGTTGTAGAACTGTAAAAAGCTGACAGATATCAAATCATTGCAAAGTCTAGAATGTAATGTTTTTGTTAACTAACTGCCTGAATAGAAAACCTTATAATATTTCATAATGTTTTTCTTACATTTTTCACACTTTTCAATAGTTCCCTAATATAACAATAATTTTGTGATACTTTCTATCAAGAGAATAAAAAGGTAATTCATCCTTTTCTTTACTATGGTTGATCAAATTTGATTTTATTTTTGATAGTTCAGAAAAACTTTATTTCAGCTTTATAATTCATTTTTATAGTGATGTCAATTCTTAGGACTATGTTCAAATATGGAAAAACTTCTAAGCAATCTCTTCTACATATGATCTAAGATTTCATGGCATTTCAGATTTACTCATGATATGACTAATCTTAAATATACTTTGAAAGGACAGCACACATTCATCATTTGTTAGTGTCCTTGTTTCTTTTACACCAGGTCATTTGGCGTAAAGGACAGTGGAAGCTATTCCCACATGCTGCAATTTATGAGATTATGAAAAGTGACAAAAGCCAGTTGGGTAACCCCAAACAAATGCATCCCTAATTCAACTTCCTCTTAGGAGTGCCCTAAAGATATCCATAGCCATTTAATACAAGTGGACAATGACAGAGAGAAAGCTGTCTTCTGATTATAATTGAAAGATCTTTCTTTTTCAAATTTTACAAAACATATAGCTATGTAAACACAATGTAAGACCCCTTCTAAGTCCTTGAAGGAAGACCATGAAAGTGAGGGATCCTGAAACTTAAAACTTCAGCTTTTTAGTTTCATAATAAATTTGCTTCTGGTTTTATCTTCATCATCATCATCGTCGTCATCATCACTATCACCATAGTTATCACAATTATTACTGCTGCACTATGGAGCCTTTACAAGGACTCCAAGAAGATAAACTAAAGAGACCTGGTGGAACCTGAGCTGTCAGTTGATAACATTTATCATCTTCATGCTCCTCCTTCTCATATCATCACTCTACTGGATTTACAATAAGAAGTGAGGGAAAGCTGGCAAGACCTAGAGGCTTTCTAGAGGGACTGGACCTTCTGCTGGGTCTCAGAGACTTTCCTTTTATGTTTAATGCCTTCAAATGTCTCTAGTTTTATAGGCAAGGATATACAACCACCAGTTTCCAGGAATGGAAATCTAGCTGGGTTAGGGAATTCTTGATGGATTTGCATTTGCTATAGTTTCTAGATGGGACCAAAGAAACAAGTTTCAATTATTCAAGTTAAATCTGATCTGATTATCTTCTAAATTCAAAAAGTATAACAGAGTTTTAAAAAATAACAAAGAAGGGCCGGCGCCGTGGCTCAACAGGCTAATCCTCCGCCTTGCGGCGCCGGCACACCGGGTTCTAGTCCCGGTCGGGGCGCCGGATTCTGTCCCGGTTGCCCCTCTTCCAGGCCAGCCCTCTGCTGTGGCCCAGGAGTGCAGTGGAGGATGGCCCAGGTGCTTGGGCCCTGCACCCCATGGGGAGACCAGGAAAAGCACCTGGCTCCTGGCTCCTGCCATCGGAGGAGCGCGGTGCGCCGGCCGCAGCGCACCGTCCGCGGCGGCCATTGGAGGGTGAACCAACGGCAAAAGGAAGACCTTTCTGTCTGTCTCTCTCTCTCTCACTGTCCACTCTGCCTGTCAAAAAAAAAAAAAAAAAAAAAAAAAAAAAAAAAAAAAAAAAAAAAAAATAACAAAGAATCTCAAATCTATTTGTTCAGGATGGTTTTGTTTCAAGAGATGTTGGTAAAGTGATCTACCTGAATTAAATTATTCTAGAGAAAAATTCTTGGAAGACATACAAAGTACAGGTTGAATCTTTCTTCTTCAGAACCAGCTAAGAACACAATTCTCTTCCTTATCTCATGGGAAACCAGGCCACCTCAGTCCACTGAATTGGTACCAAGAAGCATCTGGGAGTATCTGTGCTTCCATTTAAACATGAAAAATTCCAGTTGAAGGACAGGGTGGAGCATAGAATAGATTTCTGCAGCAAGTAGCACAAAAGTCTCCCAGGAAGGCAAGCACACTGGCAATCACCTGTTTCAGCAAATGGTTCCTCTCTGCCCTCTTCCAGAGCCAACCAAGCACAGCCATGGTGTGGAAGGAGCACTGTGCCTTGAGCCTATGCATGGTGGTGGTGGCAGGTCTCCCAGGTTCTCATGTGAATCCCCCTTCCCAGGCCTGAAACTATTCTGTAATCAGCCCCTTGGATTGAGAATGGAAATGCCCTCATATCACTCAGATACAAATGTGTCAAGCCCTCCTCCAAGCCTTACCATTTGAGCTGAAAGTGGATTTTCAGATGGCCTAGCTGGATGAAACACTCTAGCACCTTGTAAGAGCTCTTTGCAAGTCTGGCCTTCTGCTGTGATTGTCTGGACCTCTCTCTCTAGGAGTCACCACACCAACCACTGAGCTCCTTTTACTCAATTGTCCAAATCCCACCCTCTTCACCCTTCTGCAACATCCATGGAGAATCCACCATGGTCCAGAACTCACCCACAAAAGTTCCTCCTTCCTCTGACTTATGAAAAGTTTTCATTTATTTTAAGAAATTAATTAATTTCTACATTGATTTATAGTTACACATTTCTTCATTCCCACTCTTTTAGTTGATGTATTTCTCCCATATTTATGTTCCATAAACATTTTCTGAATAAATGAACGACTGACAATTTGGAATCAGAGGAGAAGGTCCAGGTATAGTTCTATGGAAAGTGTTCCTGAGGAGGCCCAGAAGGGTGCTGGGGGCTTGGAAGATGCCTAAGAATGCTGCGTGCTCTGGGGTAGCAGAAGCCTTACTAGGAAGAAAGAAAGGTTCCTTGAGCAAACCCTGACATCTGACAATACCAGAAGACCTGCTCTGGTTGCAAGCAATGGAAAATCAACTCAAAATGGCTTAAGAAAGAAGGGAATTGTTGGCTTTCCAGTGGGAAAGATATTGAAGTGGTTCATAAAATAGAAGGAAAAGTTCCAGGAACCAAAACCCAAAAAAGGAAGGAAGGAAGCAAGGGAGGGAGGGAGAGAGAGAGGGAGAAGGAAAAAGAAAATTATGCTTTTTAGTTATTTTTCAAATTAAAATTGATATGCACATATAGTTTTCAAAGGCACATGGTTTAACACATATATGATTAAAACAGTAGTCTCTTAGTCACCTATAGAAACCCCAGATATGTTCAGCTCATATCATACTGATGCAGATACCTTAAAATATTATTTATGCTTATCATTACTTCAAAATCACATTATATCCATCTCTAGATCTTACTATTTAATCTGATCATTTAAAAACCATATGCATTACTGCATCACTATTTTGTTTTCTAACTTCTTGACAACTGTATTTCAATTGAATTGCCTCTTTTACATTCTGTTGCATTTTATATGCTTTAAAATATTATTCTATTTTCATCCCTCCCTTCCTCCTTCCCTGCTTTATATACCTTCAAAAATGTGCTAAAAATAAAGTCTATAAACAACATTATTCTGAGAAAGGATTGGTAGGATTCAGAGGGGATCTATGGTACAAAGCAGACTTAGGACCCTTGTTGTACCTGAATGTCAATTGTTGGACTCCTTTATATAATCTAGTTTTCAAATCATTTTTTCTATTTTCTGTCTTTTTGTTCTACTCTCTGCATAATTTCCTTAATTATATCTTCTGACCTTGACATTTATTTCTGCCATGTTCCCTTTAATAACATCCTGGTCTTATTCCATAGCTGCCCTATTTTCTCATCTCTCTTAGGCTATCAAGTCAAGAGTGTGGTTTATTCATGCTCATATTGCGCTGTTTGCATGTTGAAGGGGGCATAATCACAATCAATCAAAGTAATGGGATCTCTAAATCCAAGTGCAGGGATTGTTGTCTGGTGGCTTCAGTGTGGGATTATCAAGTAGGGATCACCAATGTCATTGTGGCACCCCCACATGTCAGTGTCTATGGGTCTTTTCTTTTAGGGAAGTCTATGTATGTCTCCAGGGAGGAACCCACTAATCCTCTGCTTGGGAGTAAGGAATCTACAGATCACCATCCTAGGTACCACCCTACAGGAGAGACTCAGACCTTTTCTCTTTTTCCCCATTCAGCTCAACACTGGTCCTGCTATTTCCTCGGTACGAATTCTCTCTGGTTCGATTACCTGGGGACTAAGTTTCCTATCTCTTGTTGGATCGGGGAGGCATGGCTGTCAGATGCTTCATGTGGGCAAAAAGATCTCCTGAGACAGTTCTTCAGCCCATTTACCTATGCTCTGCCCTATCCTCTCCAAATTTTAGTATTGGTTGGTGCTCCAGTTCTTGGGCTTTACTGTGGTTCTTGAATATAAGCTGGCTTGCCCCTTCTGAGTTTTCCCTTCTATCAAAGCTCTCAACTTTCCACTTTCTGAAGATTTTTGGATCTTTATTGTCTGATGTCATTTTTCTCTATTTTCCATTTTTCTTTACCTTGTAGCTTTGTATCTTTTCTTTGTCATTATTTTAGCAGGACTGTGGGGAAGGAGCAGAGATTACAGGGCATACTCAACCTGCCAGGTTTATTCACATGTCTTGTATCTACCAGTTTCTTGCTTTAGCTCAAAGAATAATAAAAATATGTCACCAGCCTTTTGTTGATACTTAATGGGCCTTTATATACAACTTAGTGTTGGTGCAATATGACCTGACAGCAGGGAAATAGCTATCTGGAGCCTTGGCCGCTAGCCAGGGAACTGGAATGCCAGTTCCCACCCCAACAATGATTAACCTGAAACTACAAAGCTGAATGGCAAGATGACAAGGAAGGAAAGAAATCCAGTAGCCAAAATGACAATTTTCAGATGGAGTTTGGAATGTCCACTTGCCTCAGGCAGGCCACCTAGACTGAGGGAACAGAGAGATAAATCCCTCACTTCTCTATCAACCTTGAGTATACATCTGACTCCACTTAATATCCTCTTCACAATTGCTCCCCCAAGGTACTTGTCTAACTTTAGTAGAACGAAATTCCCTTCTTTTTATATATTGTTCCTGTGGCTGTTATTCTGTGGACAAGATATCCTTTTGGGGCATTTGTGTGTCCTCTGAATGGCTACCTGGTTTTTTGTATTCAAACACAATCTCCTGCAGGGTGGCCTGGTACACTCTGCTCTCTACAACACCCTGTAGAAAATAAAATGGCGTAGAAATTAATTTTTGATGAGATTAATTTGAGATAGACAGAAGAGAATCCTGACATATTTCCTTGCTACAAAAAAAAAAAAAAAAAAAAGAATGCAAGTATCTGAAATAATGTGAATCTTGGGTAAATGTTCCTGAAAGTAGGAGAAAGAATTGTGTTTCTGCGGTACTTTTTTCTTCCAAGAGCATCAAAGCTCTCTTCTTTCCCTTTCATTTCACAAAAGAAAGCAAAGGCACAAGATACAAATGTCTTGGTTGGCCCTGTTCAGCAAGCCCATGGCAGCTGAGCTGTTATTTAAAGACATGAAAACATGGATCCCTGGATAGACTTGAACTAAGTACATTTCAAAAACTGGAGCCAGGAGGGGAAGGAAGATTTCTTCCAAAGCTCTGTGGCAGGCAGTCCCCACCACTGAATGACCAAGCAGCTTCAAGTCACTGATCCCACGTGTGCTCATGCAGTCCTCCTCAGTCTCCCCCTAATGCTGGGGTTTAAAAGAAGAAAGAAGGGCCAGTGCTGCGGCATAGTGGGTAAAGCCATCGCCTGCAGTGCTGGCATCCCATATGAGCACCAGTTTGAGTCCCAGCTGCCCCACTTCCAATCCAGCTCTCTTCTATGGCCTGGGAAAGCAGTAGAAGATAGCTCAAGTACTTGGGCCCTTGTACCCACGTGGGAGACTCATAAGAAGCTCCTGGCTTCAGCCCAGCTTCGGCCATTTCAGCCATTTGGGGAATGAACCAGCAGACAGAAGACTTCTCTCTCTCTCTCTGCCTCTGCCTCTCTGTAACTCTATCTTTCAAATAAATAAATGAGGAGGAGGGGGAGGAGATGAAAGGGAGGGGGAAGAGGAAGAAGAGGAAGAAGATAGACCGGGTGAAGAACAGACAGACAGACCGAGTCCCAACATGGCTCTTGTTGCAAAAGAAGAAAATAGTATCTCCAATTTGCCAGGAATCTGATGATTTTTCATAATTTATATTGTAATGGTAGGGCTGTTTTCCAAGATCTAAAGAAAAACCAGGGGTGAGCTTGGTCTGACAGTAATTTTACAAATAGCCTAAGGTCTGATACTGAAAAAGCAAATATCCTAGCACAGCTTCATGCTCTACTCATAAGGTGTCCAGCACTGGCCAAATCTAGTCTGTGCTTACAGACCTACCACTACACAGGTGGAGCACAATTCAGTAGACTAGCCATGCTGCCATAGAGAATGGTCACATGAATTGCTTGATCACAACCTGTCACATCAGGATTAGTCTGCAGCTGCTATGTCCTGTAACAGAGAAGTCCAAATGGAGAAAATACTAGAATCTGCCAAGCAATGGGATGTCAGTGAACACTGTAGACAGAGCAGCAACCAGAAATGGATACTTCTGTAGGGGTAATGTATCATTTGAGACATTAAGTATAAGATAAATGAGTATAAAAATTTCCCCACCCAAGAAATTCACCCTAAATACAAACTACACAAACAGTTCACAATTGTGAGCAGAAGGCAGAAAATTGAGAGAAAATGATAGCTATTATGTTTATTTCTAAATTTAGATTTAATATATTAAACCTCCACCCAAAATATAAAAAGAATCCCTTGCACAAGACCAGGGCTGCCATGTAAGGATGAATAGGTTGTACACAGAACAGCCCCAGAGCATCATTACATCTTTGGCTACAATCATAAATGAACATCCCAGGACTTTCTCATTTCCAGATGCTGTGGTCACAAAGCACCAGTAAAACTTCTATAATGAAGAGACCACACCAATTGATGTTGGCACTAACTACAGTCTAAAGTTCCACCCTCTGGGTTTCTAATTAACCGTCCTTCCAGATCAGGTTCTACTGGCACTGTGAATTCTACAGTCTTCTAGCAGGCTTGTTTCTATTTCTTCCTGAGGCAGGAAGCTTCCCCTAGCATCTCTGGAGGCATCCTGGCCAGAATCCAATGCTTTCCTTCCTGATCTGCCTAGGGTACATTATAACCTCCCATGGAAGACACGGCTTTCTCCTCTAAGTGTAACACAGTTCTCTGGCTTCTCTGAGATGGCTGTCTAGCTGATACCAGTTCCAGGTGGTGTAGCTGCCCATGCCTGGACTCAGAAGATCCTGGAGGAAGATCCTGGAATCTCCTCAGAGTTCTTCTCTACACACCCCATCACCCAGCACTTTGGGCTGCATAGTTTAATTCACAGACTAACTTTGTCCTGCCTGGTATTATGACCAGACCTTTTCAGCAAAGCTATAGGAAATTTGTCTTCAGTTAAAAATGATCTGTGCTCCACACAGTAACAGACTATCCACACTGCTCTTCAAACCTCTCCTTTGAACACAAAGAAGTTTTATGAACACTGAGCACTCATAAACCCAACACACTTCATGAAGATGTTAAGACATCTAAATAGGGGCAAGTGGTTCAGATACAAATAAATATGCTTGCATCCATATTAGAGTGTCCAGGTTCAATTTCTGGCTCTGACTCCTGACTCCAGCTTCCTGCTAATACAGAACCTGGGGGAGAAGTGGTGATGACTCAATTAATCATGTTCCTGCCACCCATGTTGGAGATCTGGATTAATTCCTGACTCCCAGCTTTGGTCCCAGCCATTGCAACCATTTGAGGAGTGAACCAGCATATAGGAGCGCTCTCTCTCTCTCTCTCTCTCTCTCTCTCTCTCTCCTGCTCTCATTCTTTCCCTTTCTCTCTCATAAATAAATAAATACACTTATTTACATTGACAGTCTGAAACATACTAAGACATGTGGGTTTGGGGCATTCCAATAGAAACCTTTCAACCTCTATTCTTCTTAGTTGTAATAAATCTCCAGCAATGCTATCTATGGTATTTCATTTTCATTCCCCATTTTTGTTTTTGTGAAGATAAAAGCACTTTGAAATAAGTACTTTAAATTACCTATATTTAGACCATTCTGCTGGAAGTTGAAATCTCTTTGTTTTTCTTTTTGAATTCTCTATGTATAAATATAGTGTTGTACATAGTTGTCTTTCATGATCAAAGATAATGATGACTCTTCTCCAAAGGGCAAGTGAGAATAAAAATAATAACAATAATCTCTCCATGGTCACAGTGAGCCTTTGTACCATTTTTATCAGTCCTTTCCTAGTAAAAGTTTCAAATCCTTCTTAGCCTTGATCTCCTAAGTCTGTACCTCACAGCCACACAGTAGTTTGCAATAAAAATTGATAATAGCAATAACAATTCACTTCTTTAAGCACTTACTGTGTACTGTTCTAAGAAGTTTTCATTTATTATTTCATTTAATTTTCCTAAAATCACCTTGAGGTAGTTATAGTAATATCCTCATTTTAGCCGGCGCCGTGGCTCACTAGGCTAATCCTCCGCCTTGCGGCGCCGGTATACCAGGTTCTAGTCCCGGTCGGGGCGCCGGATTCTGTCCCGGTTGACCCTCTTCCAGGCCAGCTCTCTGCTGTGGCCAGGGAGTGCAGTGGAGGATGGCCCAAGTGCTTGGGCCCTGTACCCCATGGGAGACCAGGAGAAGCACCTGGCTCCTGCCTTCGGATAAGTGCAGCGCGCCGGCCACGGCGGCCATTGGAGGGTGAACCAATAGCAAAAGGAAGACCTTTCTTTCTGTCTCTCTCTCACTGTCCACTCTGCCTGTAAAAAAAAAAAAAAAAAAAAAAAAATCCTCATTTTACAGATGAAGAGACTGAAACACAAAAGACTGAGTAACTTCCTTCAGGTCACATAACTAGTAGGATTAGAATTTAAGCCATCTGTTTCCAGAGGCCACAGCTTAGATCCCATGCTGTACTATACCATTAGACTATGAATAGTCACAGCTTAGTTAAGCTATGGCCTGGGAAAGCAGTAGAAGATGGCCCAAGTCCTTGGACTCCTGCAACCGCGTGGGAGACCCAGAAGAAGCTCCTAGCTCCTGGCTTCAGATGGCGCAGCTCCAGCTGTTAAGACAAATGGGGAGTGAACCAGCAGATGGAAGATCTCTCTCTCTCTCTCTCTCTCTCTCTCTCTCTCTCTCTCTCTCTGCCTTTCTTTTCTCTCTGTGTAACTCTGACTTTCAAATAAATAAATAAATCTTTTAAAAAATTTATTTCTCACAGTGCTGGAAGTCAGGAAGCCCAAAATCTAGATTTAACATCTGATGTAGGCCTGCTTCCTGGAGAAAGTGGAGTCCTGCAGGCATTGGTGGCCTCTCCTTTTTAACTGTCTGCTCCTAGGTCCCTTACACTCTGTGTCTGTGGTGGAAAAGGTAGCCCTGATAATCTCTAAATCGTCTTTGTTTTGAACAATTGTTTGTTCAAGAATGAACTCGACTAATAGTTCCATTGTCTCCAATAATAACTCCTATATCTTGTTGAGGTGGTTGACATATCTCCTTATCAAACAGTCACTTGGCCACACAGTTAGTATGGTCTTCTGACCACACTTTCTCATCTTCTCAATATAGATAGGCTAAGAATTTTCCAAGTCTTTAAGTTCGGCTTTTCTTTGGATTAACATTTTCAACTTTAAATCACTTATCTCTTCTCACATCTCACAATAAACAAGCAGAAGTCAGGCTCCTCCTTCAAAACTTTGCTTAAAAATTTCTTCATACAAATACCCAATTTCATTGCTCACAAGTTGCACAAAACATTAGGAAATGAACACAGTCCAGCCACGTTCTTTGCCACTTTATAACAAGGATAAATTCCTCCATTGTTCTTCATTCCAATCTGAGACATTATACAATGGCCTTTACCATTCTTTACCGTATTTCCACCACCATTCTGTTGAGGATTATTTCGGTATTTTCTTAAAAACAGAATTTCTCCCCTAAAGCTCCCCATCTCCTTTCTAAGCTCACACCAAAGTTGAACTCTAAATAGTCCATTCCAGAAATGAAGGATTTTTCTAGCATACACAGAAAAATTCTTTCAGCAGCTACTTTTTACCCAGTTCTAAATATTCTTCCACATTTTTAGGTATTTTGTTGCACTAGCACCCTACTTCTGATATCAATTTTCATCATAGTCTTTGGGGGCTTCTTTAACAAAATATCATAAGCTAAGTGACTTATGAATCTCATAAACTGGGGCCAGCATTGTGACAAAGCAGGTAAAGCAACTGCCTGCAATGCCAGCATCCCATATGGTGCCAGTTCGAGTCCCCGTTGCTAACTTCCAATCTAGCTCCCTGCTAATGGCGTTGGAAAAGCAGTGAAGATGGCCCAAATTTTTGGGCCCCAGCACCCACACAGGAGACCTTGAAGAAGCTCCTGGCTCCTGGCTTTAGACTGGACCAGCTCCAGACATTGCAGCCATTTGGAGAAGTGAACCAGTAGATGGACCAAATGGGATCGGAGACAGTACTCTCTCTCTCTCTCTCCCTCTCTCTCTCTCTCTCTCTCTCTCTCTCTCTCTCTGTGTGTGTGTATGTGTGTGTTGTGTGTCTGTCTCTCTCTCTCTCTCTCTGTAAACTCCACCTTTCAAATAAATAAGTAAATCTTTTAAAAACCTACACGCTCATAAATTTTCTGGAAACTGAGAAGTCCAAGATCCAGATGCTGGCAGATTTGATGTCTATTGAAGACCTGCTTCCTAGTTCATAAATGATGTCTTCTCATTGTGTCCTCATAGGATGAAAAGAACTAGGGAGTTCTCTCAGGCCTCTTTTTTAAGGGCTCCTTTCCTATTCATGAGGGATCTGCTATCACATGCTACTGAGTTCTGTGAGATTCTACCTCCAAGTACTATCATATTGGATATCAGGGTTTAACATAGGAATTTCAGAGAGACACAAACATTCAATCTATAGCATGCACTCACAGGTTCAAGGGGAAAAAGTCTCAAAACGTACTAGTTTCCCCAATAGCGGCAGTCTGATACTAGTCATAGCAGCAGCTTTGTACACCTTCAGTAGACACATAAGTGAAATGTCCCTCTGTGTAACCCAGACCTCTTTGCATGTGCACACCCTCATTCCTACCTATTGCCCTTTGAAATTTGGTCTGCATATTTGATACCATGTTCCCAGCCCAGTGAATTTTGACAATCATTGCCTCTTTCTCCTCTCCATCCCACAATCCTCACATTCTCAGCCAGTCCACATGTTCCTGTGCTAATTGCCCTTTCCGAAGTTAACATTTCTAAATGGCAAGATAAGTTCAGAGTCATTTAAAAAAAAAATACACACTCTTGAGACATATCATGAAAATTTGGGGTCTTTTTTTTCCATCTCATTCTTAGCCTCCTTGTGGAAGTGGTGAGCTCAAATGACCTCCTTTTGATTGTTTTTCCCAGGGAAGCCAATTTCAGTTCAGTTCCCACTGTTTCATAATACAAGGGCTCAACTTACATACTTCCAAACACAGAGATGGGCGCTCAGTTTTGTTTTCTTCTTCCTTTAAGAAAAAGCCTCAATCTCAGTTTCAGGCTTAAACAGACTTAATAGCAGTAAGCCCCATAAGCTCTGGAATGCCATAAATAGTCCTTTTCATCAGAAGCTGCAAATCACAATTCTACTGTAAAAACCAGAGCTACTCAAATCACTGCCCAAAGCACTGAGCAGGCTGTTTTGCTTTTAGTGGCACTTAATAAAGATTTGTTGATGGACTGATTGATCTGGGTCTTCCATATGAGGTGTAGCCTGAGTTTCTTAGATTTTTGTCAAGGGATTTGAACGAAGACTTAAAACCAACTCTCTATCGCCCACTTCTTAATTCCCACAATCCCTTGAGTCCAGAATCTCCAAACCTGTTTATAATGGATGAATTTCAAAGCCCCCATGAAGACTAGAGGGCAGAAAGAAGAGCTTGAAAATCAACAAAAGCCCTTATACCATCTATGGACCATAGGACAATGATAAATGGTGTCCTTGAAGGTACCTGGAGGAACTAAGGAAACCTTGTGGGGGGTAGGGGTAGAGAGAGGACAGATCATAAGAGAAAAGTAAACTAAGAATTCCATCATGACAGTTGAAAGCTTTGGATCCAAGGATCTTTATTCAACCACTTGAAACCTCTGTGGTCTTATATAGGTTACTTAGCCTCTTTGTGCTCTGGTTTCCTCATACAAACCAATTCGTAGGCTTTCTGTGAGGGTTAAAGAAAGAAACGTGTTAATCCTAGAGACAGCACCTGGCATGCAGAAAGTATCATTAGTGTTTGAAACAATTAGCTTAGCAATACTAAGCTAATTGGAGGAAATCATGATTTTTTTAAGCTAATGAAAATCAGGAGTCATGGACATCAATTATGGTAACTCAGATAACCAGAATATTCAATTAAATAGAATGTTCTACTCTTCAAACATGCCAAATAGATTGGAGCTCACAGTGAAAAATGAAAGTGCTCTCACATGTCAAAAGGGAAGGGAATTGAAACAAAGTAGCCAAGTGGTCAGAACACCCACATCCAACATTGGAATACATGGTTTGCTTCCTGGCCCCAGCTCCTGCTAATGTTTCCTACTAATGCAGACTCTGGTTCAAGTAATTGGGTTTCTGCTATCCAAATGGAAGACATGGATTGCATTCCCAGCTCCTAGCTTCAGGCCCAAGCCAGTCATTGTGAGCATTTAGGGAGTGAATCAGTGGGTAAGAGTTCTCTTTCTCTCTCTCTGCCTCTCCATTTTGCTCTCCCTCTCTCCCTATTTATCTATCTCTCTTTCTCTCTCTGCCTTTCAAATCAATAATTCTTTTAAAAAAAATAAAGTAGGGAACTGACATAATTTAATTTAATTAGCATCGCAAAACACCAGTGGTGCTAAAATAAAATCATGTAGATTTTATAAAAGAAATTATTACTTTGAGAACAAGTATACTGTAAGAGTTATTTTAATTTTTTTGAAAACCCTTTGCATTGCAATGAGGAGGAAAGGAAACTGAGTTACTATGTTCTTGTTTTACTCGACAGAATTTAGCAATAAAAATGGGGGAGGGGTGAATATATACAATTAGGAAGTAATTAAGCCTTATCAACACAGCTGTTGATAAAAACACAGATAAGGGAATTCTTAGAAAAATTAAATGTAACAAATCACTAGGTAGAATGAAAGGTCCCTAGACAGTGAAGAAATTTGTTCATATACTTGCAGAAACACTAACAATTGGTAAAATTAATAGCATGTAAAGATCAGGAAATTTTGAATTAAGTATTACAGTGAGCTTGGGAGAGGGAAACTTTTTGGATAGCTGAGTAACTTCCAAAAAAGAGGTGCAGTGAAGTGACAAAGGTAGAAGCAACAGAGAGTATCCCTTGCTTGGCCCTCATCAATGGTTACAATATCATATTTAGAGGATAGATCAACATCAGGATTAGAATGGCCTGGACTATATAAAGAAATCAATTCTGCAAGTATTTATTGAGCTTCTCACATGTCAAAAGCAACAAGTGAAGTAGGAGAAACAAAGATTTAAAAAAACCTGGTCTCCAATTTCAGGAAACATCTGGACTATAGGGGCATCAGCTACGAACACAGTAATGCAAGGAAAAAGTGATTCATGCTTGGGTAGAGTCACACACAGAGAACAAGGACAGAGGAGGGAGGTGGATTTCCACCAAGAAGATCAGAGAAGACTGACCTCAAAGAGATAGGAACAAGCATAGGAAAAGTGTTTCAGTCAAGGAAATGGAATTCATTCTTCCCTCCATCCATCCATCTATCAGTCCAACCATCCATTCATCCATTTACCTATCCATCCAACTACCCACCCAATAAATAGATAGTTATTGGGTACTTACTTTCTATCAGGCTTTGTGCTAGTAGATGACAACAGAAGTTTGGGTAAAAAGAAACACAGTCCCTGACCTTGGAAAGCTACTGGAGATGCAAATATGAACCAAAACACAAAACCTACAGATGTAAATGTCAGTGTGGCCAATGCCATGGCTCTAAATTCAATGCCTGGCTCTAACAGGGACATCTGACCCAGTAGAGAACTCACACAAGGCCTTACTGAGAAAGTGATGGTGGAATCGAGATCCTAAAGGTTACTTGCAGACCACCAGAAGAGATTGCAGCATTCCTGACTGAAGGTGAATATGAAAGTTTCAAGGTGGAAACAGAAGCATAATGAGAACAAGGAGCTGAAACAGACCAGGAAGGCTGTTGCATGGAGAATGAGTAGCAATGTGTGGGAAATAAGTTTGCAGGCCCAGTAGGGCCTGTGGGGTCTTGAAGGAAAGCCCTTGCCCTTTATTCTAAAAACAATGAAAAATCTTATATATATGAGTTGTTGTCATTGTGAGGAGGGGAGGTATCCCATGACAAGGTGAGGGCTTTTCTTTGGAAAGATGATCTTACTGAAGTGTGGAGATGGGAGGCAGACAAGAGTGGGTAAACCCACAATCCAGCAAGAGACAGGGTGGGGGTCAGGGCTAGGAGGGCAGTAGCAGGACTGGGAGAATTGATATCAAAAGATACTTGAGGCATTCAGACTACAAGGTAGATGGTGGAGGATTGGTATGGGAGAGATAAGTGTTAAGGTTACCTCTGGCTTTCATGGCCGGATTGTGCAAATACTCTACATAAAGACAGTGAAAAAGGGCCTTTATAGTCAAAACAAATAAGCTGTTGGGGGTTAGCAATGTGAAGATTTGGTTAATATTATGTCTCCCCCAGTAGACAATAAGCTCCCTAGGAGCAGGGACTCCATCTTTTTACTCAAAATTATGTTCTCAGGAACTAATATAATTTATGGCAAACTGGAAGTGCTTAGTTACTCCTTGTTAATTGGATAACTGAATGCTTCTGATTTAAGACATGCACAGTTTGAGATGCTTTAAGGGCCGGCCTGTAGCATGGTGGGCTAAGCCTCCACCTGCAACACTAAAATTCCTTATGGGTGCCTGTTCAAGTCTTGGCTGCTCCTCTTCTAATCCAGCTATTTGCTATGTCCTGGGAAAACAATGGAAGATGACCCAAGTACTTGGGCCTCTGCACCCACGTGGGAGACCCGAAAGAAGCTCCTGGCCCCTGGCTTCAGATCGGCTCAGCATCAGCCATTGCAGCCATCTGGGGAGTGAACCAGCAGATGGAAGACTATTCTCTCTGTTTCTACTTCTCTCTGTAACTCTCTTAAGTAAATAAATTTTTTTAAAAAAAACTTAAAAAGAGATAGAGAGAGATGTTTTAAGACATCTAAGAGAAGATGCCAGGCAAAAAGCTAGATACATGGGCAGCAGCTCAGGAGAGAAGAGGGGATGGAAGCTACTGATGTGTCATCACCTAAGGAGAGTAGGTAAAGGAAGATGAACAAGTCCTGGATTCAGCCATTGAGCATTCTAACACATCAGGGCCAGGCAGTGGAGAGAAAGTGCACAAAGAAATGATGAGCAAAGTCAGAGGAATGTTTCAAGGAGAAAGGGGTCAATGGTGTCAATTGCAAGTAAGATGAGAACTGAAGAATGTCATTTGGGCTCAGCAACACTGAGGTCATCAGTGACCTTTGTGGGATCTGTTTTTGTGGAGCGATGAGTGGAAGCCAGATTGGAGGCTGTAGCAAGTGGGAGGTGATGAAATAAAGACAGGGAGTAGAAACAAGTCCTAGTAAAAGTTTAATGGTGAAGAAGAGGAGAGATGTCGGGTAGGCACTCAGCAAACACAAGAATATACCAGGCATATGTGAAAAGTGACAACAACCTGGTAAGGCTGGAATAGCAGTTCTAGTGTGTTTTTGTCCACCCATCTCCTAATGGATAGACAACCTAGGCCACTAGACATCAGAATATCAGGAGGAAGAGTTGATTTCATTGGATGGTGAGCTTGGTTTGGAGATATTTCTTTCAGAGGCTTATGGAGCAGGTGAGGGAAGAGAGATGCTTATAGAGTAGTTGGCAATACAGATTCAGGGGAATATCAGCAAACTATAGCCATGGGTCAAGTCCAGCTCACCATCTGCTTTTGGATGGCCAGCTTACAAACCAAGAAAGATTTTTACATTTTTAAATGGTTGGGTAAAATCAAAACAAGAATAATACTCTATGACATATATAAAGTATATGAAATTTGGCATCCATAAATAAAGTTTTATTGGAACCCAGCCAATAGAACTCATTCCTTTGCATATTGTTGGTTGCTCTTGTGCTACTACAGCAGAGTTGAAGAGTTGTGACAGACACCAGGCCCACACAGCCTAAAATATTTACTTCCTTGTCATGTACAGAAAAATTATGTCAACAGTTGCCCTAAAGCATAGGAGGGCAATCAGAACAACCTCCTGTCAGTCAGCATGATGGAAAGAATTAAGTTAAAGGGGACTGGGTCCCATTGCACACAAAGAAGAACAAGAGGTTGGCCCTTTGGGGTTGTGGAGGCCATGGAGATAGCCTGACTTCCTTGAGGATCACTCCACAGAGTGTCCTCCTCTTGCTGATGTCTTCAACAGGCCCCACAATCAGGCTCAGTGTAAAGGACACATCTTGAGGGAAACATATCCCCTCCCCAGCAGTTTTGCTGCCATCTTAGACAAAGCTTCTTGCATTTTTACTTCCAAGAATCTAACATAATGATAATTAAATTAATAATTATTTTCAAAATTCTTAGTTTAATGCCTGTCTTTCCCATTGGACTGGGAGGTGCTTTGGTCATGACTAAGAGCAAGCTCTAAAGAGAAGCTGATTGGTTCAATCCTGGTTCTACCATGGACTGGCTGTGTAACAGTAGCTACCATATCCTCTCTCCTTATCAGTAAAATGGGGACAGTAAGAGTGTAAGATTAGATGAGATAATACCTGCAAAGACCCTAGGATATACTAGTGCTCAGAACATATGTCTTTTTTTTTCTAAATCAGTATATATATATATATATATTTATTTATTTATATTTATAGATCAGTATATATATGTATATATGGATGTATACACACAGATATATATATATATATATATATATATATATATATATAGTTTAAAGATTTATTTACTTATTTGAAAGGAGGAGTTACAGAGAGGCATAGGCAGAGAGAGAAAGAGGTCTTCCATCCGCTGGCTCATTCCCCAAATGGCTGCAATGGCTGAAGTTGGGCTGATCAGAAGCCAGGATCCAGGAGCTTCTTCTGGGTCTCCCACATAGGTGCAGGGGCCCAAGGACTTGGTCCATCTTCTACTGCTTTCCCAGGCCATAACAGAGAGCTGGATTGGAAGTGGAGCAGCCAGGCTTTGAACTGGCGCCCATATTGGGTGCTGGCATTACAGGTGGTGGGTTTACCCTCTACACCACAGTGCCAGCCACAACATATTTCATTGTTGATAGCTATATGGATGGGAGTGAAAACAAAGATTAAAACTTGAATTAGGGCAATTTTCTGTTAGAGGGAACACAAGAACAGAAGGGGCCTTGGGGACATTGCTGTGAATTGTGGGGTAAACCAGCGAATGGAAGATCTCTGCGTGTTTGTTACTCTTTCTCTGTAACTCTGCCTTTCAAATTAATAACTATTTTTAAAATTTAAAAAACAAAAAGGTGCTTTGGGAAACTTGCATGTCTAAGGGATCTAGGAACAGCTAAGTGGTAATGCAAGGTGGACAAGCAGGAGTGGAGTTCAGCAGGATTGGTGGGTGAAGTGGGGATTGGATGAGTGTGGACAAAGTTTGAGACAGTTTAGGGAAATTTTAAGATTGTGGGGCTGTGCTTCTGGCCTAGTAAAAGTGCTCTGCATTTCAGGCATGGAAAGCCAAGATTCTGTGGCAAAAAATATGCTACAAGAAGGATCTCTGTGAGTGAGACCAAGTGGAACAAAGGGACCATCAAAGAAGGATGTTCTTTTCTCTGAAGGGAGGAGAAAACTTCCCCTTTGCTTATGGCCTTGTCCAAATACTGATGGAATCTGTGGTCACAAAAGGCTTCTATAGCCTTGGCAGCTCAGGGCAAGAGCCTCGGGTGATCACTGATGTCATAAATAAGAGTTTTAATTGTTAAATGAAAACAGAAGTCACTGTGCACTTACTCCTCATGTAGGACCAATGTCCTTAATGAGTTGTACTCTGAAAATTAACTACAAAACTTGTTCTCAAACTGTACTTTATATGTTGTATGTGTATGGGTGCAAACTGCTGAAATCTTTACTTAACATAGAGTTGGTCCTCTGTATATAAAGTGAAACTAAAAATGAACCATAATGAAGAATGGGATGGGGGAAAGAACAACTATATTCCTGGCCTGCGCCGTGGCTCACTAGGCTAATCCTCCGCCTGCAGCGCCAGCACCCCAAGTTCTAGTTGGGATGGCGGATTCTGTCCCGGTTGCTCTTCTTCCAGTCCAGCTCTGTGCTGTGGCCCGGGAGTGCAGTGGAGGATGGTCCAGGTCCTTGGGCCCTGCACTCACATGGGAGACCAGGAGGAAGCACTTGGCTCCTGGCTTCGGATCGGCGCAGTGCGCCGTCTGTTGCGGCCATTTGGGGGGTGAGACAATGGAAGGAAGACCTTTCTCTCTGTCTCTAACTCTGCCTGTCAAAAAAAAGAATAAAAGAACAACTATATTCCTAAAGTTGTACCTATGAAAGATGCATTCATTAATAAAAGCTTTTAAAAAAAAAAGTGTTCTGGCATTTGTCATTGCTGTTGTGTTATTATCTACCTGCACATTAATAAAACATGAGTTATTATTATATGTTCCTTGAGAACTGGGACTGGCTTGTCTTGTTGATGACTGGATCCCCAGTACTTCTGTTATAGCACCTAGCATACAGTAGATCCTCAATAAATACTTATCAAAGATAAAGTATGGGGCAAGTGTTTGACACAGCAGTTAAGACAGCGCTTGGAAAACCCACATCCCATAACAGAGTGCCTGGTTTTAAGCCCCAGTTCTGCTTTAATTCCAGCTTTTTGCTAATGTGTACCTTGAAAGGTAGCAGGTAATCACTCAAGTATTTGGTTCCCTGCCACCCACTTGGGAGATTCGGATTGAGTTCCTGCCTTCTACTTCAGTTTAGCCCAATCTCAGATGTATCTGAGCATTTGGGGAATGAACCAGGAGATGGAAAATACTCTGTCTCTCCCCCACTCTCTTTATTTCAAATAAATGACAATTAAATAATTTTTTTTATAAAACATCAAGTAAAACAGTGACAGAAAGGAGAGTGACACATATATATTAATAATTAGATTAGAGGTTGCAATAAATGTTGTGCCCCACCTTGGAGATCACCATTAGTCCCCAATACTTGGTGACAGCTTCCTACTTCAAACATTTGGTGTCTTTCTGTCCAAGGAAAGTCTCTGGTGACAGGAGCAGGCCAGCCCATTCATGGGATAGACTAAGAATACAAAGGAGTTTACATCCTTACAGAGAAGCAAATATTAACCACTGAGGGTTGGCCATTAGTAGGTAAATATAAAATAGCCTCGGTCCCAAGTTGAATATTCTGTGAGCCATACTCTTGCCAAGGAATTGTGTCACATTGGATCTACAGTCACCACATAGCAGCCAGAATGCAGGATCATAGGAGGGTGAAAGCTACATGAAATTTATCAAAGGACTTCCAAATATCTGAACCTCAGGACCTCAAAACAAGACAAGCAGAAGGACCCAGCTCTTGGGGTACCAGCTTAGACCATAGCCACCTGACCTTTAAGGTCCAGACCTCCCCTCCCCCAAGAAGCTGCTTCCTGAAAGCAGGCTGGCAGTGGACCAACCACTGATGCAGGTCTGAGACAGCTCTAAGTTGCAGGACCTGGTAATCATAGACAAGCCACCACATTTTCAATTTCCTCATTTAGCCAAAAAGAAGTCATTACCTATCCACTTGCCTCAGCAGGTCCAAGATGGAAGAAGACATAATGCTTTTTAAAGGCAGAGCTCTAACGACAGAGGGGGAAAATTACCAAACTCCCTTGGCTTCAGTTTCCCCCAAAGCCTGTTAATGGGTGAAAACAAGTTTCTAGCAAGTACCACTTTTCCTGATTCACTGCCTTACTTGAGAGGGACTGAGAAACTGGGGACTGCACAGATATCACGAATATTCTTACCACTACCAAGAATCATCTTTCTTGTGTGGGTTAAGGATAAGAGAACAAAGCCATAAGAGGAAAGACCTCATAGCTGTCTACAGATTTTTCTGCATTCAGCAACTGATCCTATTTACATTCTTCTTTTGACCTCAAAAACTCTAAGAAGTAAAAATGAGGATTCTGGGGCCTGATGAGGTAAAGTAAGTCATCCATTGTTTGTGGACTCAAGAGGCTTCCATAGCCTTGGCAGCTCATGACAAGATCACTGACGTCATTAATAAGACTGTCAATTGTTAAATCAACAACAGGAGTCACTGTGCACTTGCTCCCCATGTAGGACCTCTGTCCTTACTGTGTTGTACTATGAGAATTATTAGTAAAGCTAGCCTTCAAACAGTACTTTATACTTTGTGTGTCTGTGTGGGTGCAAACTGTTGAAATCTTTACTTAGTATAGATTTAATTATATAAAGATAATTAAAACGAATCTTAATGAAGAATGGGATGAGGAGAGGGAGTAGGAGGTGGGATGGTTTGGGGCGGGAGGGTGGGTATAGGGGAAGAACTGCTATAATTCTAAAGTTGTACTTATAAAATTTTTATTTATTAAATAGAAGCTTTCTATATAAAAAAGTAAGTTATCCGTTACAACTAAGGAGTAGCTCAGTGAGGACTGGAAAACAGGAAAGCCTACAAGGCTCCCAAGCCTATGGGTTTTCTACTGTAACACATCTAACTCTGCTTGATTCTTGAAAATCCTCCCCATATATATTATAATATGTTATTGGATACCAGAGATCCTTCCTAAAAAGGCAACAACCAGTATCTTAAGAACAGTAATTTTCACTACCAGTTAAATAGAAATAGCCTAACTGAGCTCCTGTAATTCCTTCCCTGATTCAACCCAACTTCTCCCCTAATCAACCCTGAATATATTCTCTCTGTTTCTAGAGAGGCAAAGTAGAACTCCAGATGTTCATTCAGATCTTCAGAGCAGAATGAGAAAATGAAACTCACCAAGGTGCAGAGAGAGAATGGGATGCACAACAGGAGGTACTGCCTGTCTGTTTCCTTCCATGATCACAGAGAAATGTTTGTTTCTCAATACTATTTTTCACCAAAGGCACTGGAAATCATCAGTGCCAGTGCCTGGTATGCCATAGGCATTCAAAATATTTAATGAATAAATCACTGTTATTCTCCCCTTCTTTATCTCGCATGTCCTCTAAACCTGAGAGATTTTCCTGCACATAAGAGAAATCATAATGGTATTGCCCTGTCTCCTCCTCCTCTTCTCTGACTTTTCAGCTGACTTTTCTGGGTTTGGCAGTCATCTCCCTCCTTTGCCCTTATCTTTGCAAATCAATATATTTTACTCTTGTTAGCATATTGGCTCTATGAAACTCTCTTAGACAACCTTTCTCTAGGACTGCTGAATCATTTGTGACCTGTAGATAGAATAAATTCAGAGGCTACATAATCACCACTCACTCTTGAGGACAGACAGCTATATGGCAGTGACTGAATTCCCCATAAATTTGGCCTTGTATGAACTGACTATGATGGTTCCTGGACACAATGACTGAGTCCGCAGCCTGGGAGCTCAGAGAGAATAGAAGCAATGAGCCCCAAAACCTTACAGCTATTGCATTGTGTTCCCAAAGGAAGAAGTCCAATGTCTCCAGGGCTTTGATCATTCAAGGAGTTCCTGTCCCAATATCATGTTCTGTTCTAGAACACCAAGAAAGCAAGAGATGGGCACACCCATGGGATCTCTCTAAACCTTTGTGCTTAGCACTTATTTAACACTGTGGCAACTAGAGGAGAAGTTTATACTGTGGTTCCTAGATTTCTGCTTCTTGTTATGATGGAATTACTGCACCAGCTAACCTTGCATCACAAACATTTATAATAGTAGACAAAAATGTTTGAAATAACAATTTTCAGATACTAAACAATGGGTATCACAGACTTGTTAATGCCTGAGAGTAGTGAAACAATTGACATGACTCCCTAGCTTTCTGACTATAGGATTTTACCAAACCCCCAGGACAGAAATGATGACCCCATGCAGAGGATTGTAGCCTACCTGAGATCAAGAAACAGGGATCAAAGGGAGGTTGAGGTGGATGGAATTCGAGGAAGGGAATACCAGACAAGTAGGTCACAAGGAGAAAGAGCTCCAAATATCTTTTTATTTAAAGATTTATTTCATTTATTTGAAAGACAGAGTTACATAGAGACAGAGATCTTCCATCTGCTGGTTCACTCCCCAGATGGCCACAACAGCCAGAGCTGTGCCGATCGGAAGCCAGGATCCAGGAGCTTCCTCTGGGTCTCCCACATGGGTGCAGGGGCCCAAGGACTTGAACCATGTTCTACTGCTTTCCCAGGCCATAGCAGAGAGCTGGATCAGAAGAGGAGCAGCCGGGACTCGAACCGGCGCCCATATGGGGTGCCGGTGCTTCAGGCCAGGGCTTTAACCCACTGCACCATAACGCTAGCCCCAAGAGCTCCAAATATTTTTTTCTGGGTGACCTTGAGTGTATAAATATCAAGCAACAACTACCAGTGAAAAAACTAAAAGTTACCAGGGAGTTGTAAGCAGAACAACTATCAAAAATTAAACATGGCTAAGAAGCATTCAAGTTCCAACTAAATGAAGAAAACGTGCTAAACATTCAGAGAATTCATTGGGGAAACCCACACCTTAGAAGTAGTGTTAAACTAGAAGTATGAACAAATCTAAATTGGTATTTACCCAATAATAGTGAATTAACTGCTTGCCAAGACAACACTCAACATTCTTCTAGAACGAGCACAACAAATCCAATCAACAACTTATCAATGTTCTACATTCAATTAAAAACTACTATACCTGAGTTAATTTGATTATTCAGTTAAAAATTATTAGATATGAAAAGAATCAGAAAAATCAGTATTGAGAAACAGACCAGAAATGACAGAGATGTTGGAATTAGCAGACAAGGCATTGAATGTAGCTATAATGTTTTCAAAGAATTAAAAGAAAAAAAAAAAAAACATGAACCAAATGAGAAGATAAATGGAAAAATCCAGTTATTTTTATAAATCCAAATAGAACTTTTAACACTCAAAATACAGTATCTTCAATAAAAAAAAAAAAAAACTGAATTGGGGGGTAAAGGGGTTGTGACACCGTGGGTTAAGCCACCACTTAGAACTCCAACGTCCCATATCAGAGCATGGGTTCTAGTCCCACATGCTGTGCTGCCTATCCAGCTTCTTCCTAATGTACCTAGGAGAAGCAGCAGATCACAGTCCCCACATGAAAGATCCAGTGCAATTTCGAGGCACTTGTCTTAAGCCTGTCCCAGCCCTAGCCATTGTGGTAATCTGAGGAGTGAACCAGTAGATGGAAGATTCATATTTCTCTCCGTCTCTCTCTATAGACAGACAGATAGATAGATAGATAGATAGATAGATATAGAGATATATAGATATATCTATATATCTTTCTCTCACATGTCCTCTAAACCTATATAGATATAGATATAGATATAGATCTTTTTCTGTCCTTTGAATAAGTAAACTGTTTTAAAAAATTAACTAGATGGGACTAAAGTTAGATTACACATTGAAGAAGAAAAGATTAGTAAATTCTGAAGGCGAGACAACAAAAAGTATTAAATCTGACCAATAGGCAGTTGGAAGTGGAAAGGGAGGATGAAAATATGAAGACATCATGCACAGCCTGTGGGACGATGCCAAACAGTCTAATGCATGTGTAATTGGAGTCCTAGAAGGAAATAAGAGGGAGAAAGATAAACTCTTGAAGAAATAGTGGATGAAAATTTTACTAACTTGATGAGAACTATCTACCCACAAATCCTAGCTCAATGGACATCAAACAGGATAAACATGAAGAAAATCACACCACTACATAACATAACTGAATTTCTGGAAACTAACCATAAAGGGGAAATTTTCAAAAGCAGCAGAAAAAGAAGATACATTGCATATGGGGTGAAAGACGAAAATTATCGCTTTTATCTTATTATAATAATGCAGAAGAGAACAAAATTATTTTTTAAATGTTGAAAGAAAAAATCTCAATATGGTTTCTATGGCCAGCAAAAATATCTTTCAAAAATGAAGAATAAAATTCCAAAGGAATCCTTTGCCAGCAGATCAGCATTGCATGTCACACATGCTAAATGATTTCTTTCTGACTGGAGGAAAATGATTCCAAACAAAAACTCAGCTCTATGCAAAACAATTAAGAATACAGGAAACGACAAATATATGAGTAAACACAAACTATTTTTCTCATGTAAAAATTCCCTTTAAAGATAACTCTTTAAAGCAAAAATGTATTGTGGCATTTATAATATATGTGAAAATGAGCATAGAGGGAAATATGTAATTATATAGAGCAAGAGAGAATGGAAATAACAGTGCATTAAGGGTTTACATTTTATGGGTTTTTTAAAAAAAGATTTATTTGTTTGAAAAGTAGAGTTACAGAATGAGAGAAGGAGAGACAGAGATAATCTTTCATCCACTGGTTCATGCCCCAAACAGCCACAATGGCTAGGGCTGTGCCAGGCTGAAGCCAAGAGCCATAAGCTTCTTCTCAGTCTCCCACATGGTGCAGGGGCCCAGGGACTCAGGCCATTCTCTGCTGCTTTTCCACGCTCATTAGCAGGGAGCTGGATCAGAAGTGGAACAGCTAGGATTCGAACCAACATCCATATGGGATGCCGGCACTGTGGGCCACAGCTTAACTCTCTGTGCCACAGTACTCTGTGCCGCTGGTCCCAAGGGGTATGACATTATATATGAAGTAGTATCTTTGGAAGATAGACTTGGTAGTTAAAGACATGTGTTATAATCCCTAAAACAATCATATGCACAGAAAAAGAAGAAATCGAATTAAATGCTAATAAACATAATTTTTAAAAAATGATAAAATAAAAATAAAATAGAACACAAAATATTCAACAAATTCAACAGTGAAATGGAGAAAAAGAATAAAATATTAATGAGACAAATAGCAAGACAATAACCTTATACTTAACTATTTCAATAACTGCATTTCAAGTAAATGGACTAAATATGGGAATAATGCAGAAATTCCCAGATTGGACAAAAAGTGAGAGCATGCTATATTCTTCAAGAAATTCATTTTATATAGAAAAACATACAGAATTTAAAGGCAAAAGTATGTGGAAATGATACACCATGCAAATACTATAGATAGAGGACCTGTATTCACATCAGACAATGCAGACTTCTAGGCAAGGGATATTACTGGAGGTAAAGGGAGACATTTCATAACAATAAAGAGGTCATTTTAACAAGGAAAAAAGTTAAAACAAATCTAAATAGGTATCGTCCTAATAACAGATTTTTAAAATACATGAAACAAAGATTGACAGAAATGAAAAAAGAAGCAGACACATTTAAATTATAGTTCAAGTTTTCAACATTCTTCTTATAATAATTCACAGGACAAGTAGACAGAAAATCAATAAAAAATATAGATGGCTTTAACATCACTGTCAACTAACCTGACTTAACTGGCATTCATTCACCAGGAACAAAATACACATTCTTTCAAGTATACATGGAACATTCAACAAGATAGACCATATGCTAGGCTAAATGTAAAAACCAAAACTATAAAGCTTCCAGATGAAAACTTAGGAGAAAATCTTCACAATATTGGGGAAGTTAACAATTTTATACAGGACAAGAAAAGATGCTAACCATTAAAAATAATTTAAATTAATAAATTAGATTTAATCAACATTAAAAATTCCTGGTATGGGGTTTGGCTAATGGTTGAAACTTGCCTCCCTTATCAGAGCACCTGGCTTCAATATCTGCTCCACTCCAGACTCCAGCTTCGTGCCAATGCAGACATTGGAAGGCAGCAGTGAAGGCTCACCTGATTGGGTTCTGCCATTCATGTGGGAGACCTAGAGCATGTTTTTGATTCCTGGCTTGGACTCAGTCAGGGGCCATTGCAGGTATCTCAGAAGTCAACCAACAGATGGCAATTCTTTCTCTCAAATAACTAAAAAATTTTATAAGTAATAAAAAAAATCCCATCTTCGAACACATAATTGAAACAATAAAAGGGGGGCCAGCGCTGTGGCACAGCAGGTTAGAGCCCTAGACTGAAGTGCCAGCATCCCATATGAGCACCAGTTCAAGACCTGGCTGCTCCACTTCCGATCCAGCTCTCTGCTATGGCCTGGAAAAGCAGTGGAAGATGTCCCAAGCCCTTGGGCCCCTGCACCCACATGGGAGACCCAGAAGAAGTTTCTGGATCCTGGCTTTGTATTGGCACAACTCCGGCCATTGAGGCCAATTGGAGAGTGAACCAGCAGATGGAAGACTTCTCTCTCTCTCTCTCTCTCTCTCTCTCTGCCTCTCCTTCTCTCTCTGTGTAACTCTGACTTTCAAATAAATAAATAAATCTTTTAAAAAGGCAAATTTTAAGATATATATCCATATGTAAATATATATTTTATATATAAAATGGTAAAAAGGCAAATTTTTGAGGAAATTACATATTTTGAGATATATATCTATATATAAATATATTTTATATATATAAAACAATAAAAAGGCAAATTTTTGAGAAAATTTTATATATATGCTTATATATAAAAACCTGACAGGATTTATAAAAATAGAGAAAGAACTAATAATTTAATAATTAAGTAGACAATCGAGGGACAGGCATTACGGTGTAGTGAGTTAAACTTTCACATAGGACACCCTCATTCCCTATAAGTGCCAGTTTGAATCCTAGCTCCGCTGCTTCTGATCTAGCTTCCTGCTAATGAAACTAGGAAGCCAGCAGATGACCCAAGTGCTTATGTCCCTTCCACCCACAAAGGTGGCCTTAATGGAATTCTGGGCAGCCAGGACGTCCATATGGGATGCCGGCACTGCAGGCAGTAGCTTAACCTGCTATGCCACAGTGCTGCCCCATACACAGATATAATTTTTATGATACACATTCTCCATAGCCTTTTTGAAGATCCTTATATGAATGGATTTCAAAAAAATTGTGCCAAAATAAATTTAAATTATAATTTTACCTTTCCATGCACTTTTTGAAGTATACTTATTAATTTACTATATGATCTAGAAATTTCCCTCCTAGTTACATTCCAATGAATAATGAAAACATGTTCATAGAAATCTTTGCATGAACATTTATAAATGATTCATTCACAATTGAAAGCTACTCCAAAGCCTGTTAACAGGTGAATATATAAACAGTTGTGGTATATCTATATAACGGGTTACTATTTAGCAACAAAAAATAATAAACTATTGATTCACACAATAAGGAGGAATCTCTAAAACACTGTGCTGAGGCAAAAGGAATCTGACACAAAATCTAAACTCTTTATGATTATGGAGTTCAAGAATGGGCCAAACTAGTCTATAGAAAGAGAAATCCAACAAGTAGTTTCCTGGGTCAAGACATTGGGAAAATTACTATAAAGGAGCACTTCTGGAGTGAAGATGTTCAAGTAGTGAATACATGGGTATATTAATTGATCAAGTTAGCAAACTAGACACTTAGAGCTGGTGCTCCTTAATATGTGTGGAGTACATCTCAGTAGGTTTTGTCCCTCAGGAGGCTGCAAGCCAGACGGGCAAACCAGGTGAAGCACAGGGTAAACCCTGTGGTCTCACACGAGCCAAGAGGGCATTCTGCACTCATTTATACCCATGTGCCATGAAGACAGAAATGTAAGTGAGGGACTAGTCAGTGAAAATGGGGAATCTGAGGTTGGAAGAGAAGGCTTGGAATTTCCGAGGAAGGATTCAGCATACTGAAGTGGAAAAGTCCATGACCTGCACGGGAGCCAGAACAAAGGCTGGTGTGGCTAATTTAGATGAAGGTAGATTTGGACAAGGAATAGGTAGAGTCTTAGAAACAAGGCAGGAATATCTATGGCTGGAAATGGCATTATTATGAGTCTTGCCTAAGGCAATGGCAGAACAAGAGTGATCTGGCTTGAATGGAGAATGTATGGCTATAAATCCAGGAGAAAGACTCTTCCAGGTATGTAGACCTAGAATAGCAATTTCCTGCTCTCATGACATGACCTAAAGAGAAGAGTGGACTCAAGAATCATTCTAGGGGGATGGCATGTGGCGCAGCAGGTTAAGCCGCCTTCTGCAGTGCCAGCATCCCATGTAGGTGCTGGTTTATGTCCTGGGTGCTCCTCCTTGGGAAGGCAGGAAAAGAGGGCCCAAAGGATTGGGCCCCTGCTATCCATGTCAGAAACCCAGAAGAAGCTCCTGGCTACTGGCTTCAGCCTGGACCAGTCTCAGTCATTACAGCCATTTGGGGAGTGGACCAGTAGATGGAGGATCTCTCCATCTCTCCTCTCTCTCTGTACCTTTGCCTTTCAAATAGACAGATGAATCTTTTTAAAAAAGAAAAAGAAAAAGAAACAAAAGAACCATTCTAATGAGTACAAGCCATTGAGAGAAAGCTCTCTGTTTGTGAACTATGGGCAGCCACAGCCAAGACCATTGTGTGAAGTTAAGATTCTGAAGCCCACAGGCTCACCTCCAAGCCTGGCTCTCACATCAGAAAAAAAAAAAAAGTAGACAAATTTGTTAAATACCCAAACTTTAGTTTGCTCACTTGTAATATAGTAATAATAATCCCTAACTTGAAAGTTTATTGGGTGGATTAGAGGTGAAGTAGGTAAGACACCTGGCACAGGAGAGATAATAAATGACAGATGCTATAAATAGTTTTTTTTTTTTTTGACAGGCAGAGTGGACAGTGAGAGAGAGAGAGAGAGAGAGAGAGGGAGAGAGAGAGAGAAAGGTCTTCCTTTGCCATTGGTTCACCCTCCAATGGCCGCCGTGACTGGAGCGCTGCAGCTGGCGCACTGCGCTGATCCAATGGCAGGAGCCAGGTGCTTCTCCTGGTCTCCCATGGGGTGCAGAGCCCAAGCACTTGGGCCGTCCTCCACTGCACTCCCGGGCCACAGCAGAGAGCTGGCCTGGAAGAGGGACAACCGGGACAAAATCCGGTGCCCGACTGGGACTAGAACCCGCGGTGCCAGCGCTGCAAGGCGGAGGATTAGCCTGTTGAGCCACGGCGCTGGCCTATAAATAGTTTTAAGACACATCAGAAATTCCTGGGCCCACAAAGCGCACTTCAAAAAGTTCTTGGGGGCCAGTGCTGTGGCGCAGCGGGTTAACACCCTGGCCTGAAGCGCCAACATCCCATATGGGCACTGGTTTGAGACCCGGCTGCTCCACTTCCGATCCAGCTCTCTGCTATGGCCTGGGAAAGCTGTAGATGGCCCAAGTCCCTGGGCCTCTTCAACCACATGGGAGACCTGGAAGAGGCTCCTGGCTCCTGGCTTCAGATCGGTGCAGCTCCGGCCGATGCAGCCAGTTAGGGAGTGAACCATCAGATGGAAGATGTCTCTCTCTCTCTCTCCCTCTCTCCCTCTCTCCCTCTCTCCCTCTCTGCCTCTCTGCCTCTCTCCCTCTCTGCCTCTCCTCTCTCTGTAACTCTGACTTGCAAATAAATAAATAAATCTTTTTTAAAACATTCTTGGAAAATTTAATTAAAAGTTAAGTATAACTTGGAGCACAAACAAATTTTGAAATCTATGTTATATATTTTTCATGAACTTGAAGACCCCCTCAAATGCATGGATTTCAAAAATTTTTGCACTAAAATACACTTAGCTTTTAATTCTATTTTCTCTTCTCTTTTGGTTTTGGGGGAGGGGTCACAACAACACTGTATGAGTGAAAAGAAAAAAATTATCACAAACATAAACACACGAATATATTACTCGTCAAGGACAAGTTCAGTAGGTATAAATATGATTCATACAGTGCTGCATGTGGCCCACAGAAAGAGAAGGTGAATCCTTTCACTAAATAACAATGGGAAAGCAGATGACAGCCTGAGTGTTTGGGGTCCTGCTATCCACATGGAAGTTGGGTAGTCCAGATGGAGTTCCTGGTTCATGGCTTCAGCCTGGCCCCGCCATGGCTGTTGCAAGCACTTGGGGAGTGAACTAGGAGATGGAAAATCTGTTTCTCCTTCTTTCTCTATCATTCTGCCTTTAAAATAAATAAATCTTTTTTAAAAATACAGCTTGCTAAAACAGATGAATGCTATCTCAGTCAGGTTATCAAAGTCAACATAAACAGTGATGGGTCGGGGCCGGCGCCATGGCGCAGTAGGTTAATCTTTGGCTGGCTGTGCCAACATTGATATGGATGCCGGTTCCAGGCCTGGCTGCCCCTCTTCCAATCCAGCTCTCTGCTATGGCCTGGGTAAGCAGTGCAAGATGGCCCAAGTCCTTGGGTCCCTGCACCGACATGGGAGACCAGGAAGAAGCACCTGGGTCTGGGCTTCGGATCAGCGCAGCTCCGGCCATTGCCGCCATATGTGGAGTGAACCAATAGGGGGAAGACCTCTCTCTCTGTATCTCCTCACTGTAACTCTGTTACTGGAGAAAGCAGGGTTCTTGTCTTCATGCAAGAAAGAGACAGAGAGTAATGGAAAGCAAAATAGCAAGGTTTATTAGGGTAGGGACATCTATAAGAACGGATGGGCACCTCTCCACACAGAACATGAGAGTGCTCAGTTGCTCAGACTGCGGGAGAGCGAGGTTACAGGCTTGAGTGGAGAGAATACACCTGGGCAGGCCAGGCAGGCGGCTCAGCAGAGAGGCAGAGGGTTGAGGCCAGGGACATTTAAAGGGGATCTTGCCTCCCCATCTCTGCTCCTCCTGGAACAAAGGACTTTTTGGATGTAAATACGAAAAATTCCTATCTGAGTTTTCCCCCCTGAAGTTACCAGACAGGGGAAGCTTGGCTGGCATCACCCTGCCTTAGAGGAGCCTTAGAGGAAGGATGGTTATTGGGAAGAAGGGGCAGGGCGTTTGAAGTACAGATACTGGGCTGCACCTGGAAGGTTACCAGAATGACTTTGAGAAGCGGATGCTGGACCTAGATGTCAACTCCTTAGGCCTTTGTCACACACACATAAGCTCATTTCTGAATTTCTACCTAACAACTCTACCTCTCAAATAAATAAATAAAATCCTAAAAAAAAAAAAAAAAGCGGGGAGAGCGGCAAGATGGCGGAATAGGAAGGGAGCACACTGATAGTCTGGGGAGAGACAGTTTAATAAAAGTGGAGATACTGCAGGTTCAAGGAAGAGTAGGGGAAGAAACAGCAGAGAAAACCCTTCCGGAACTGGAGATTCACAGTGGACCTGCGTGGAGAGCGTGGGAGCCCGCAGTGTGGGACACCAGCAGCAGATTCAACACACCAGCACTGGAACGCGAGGTGAGCAGAATCTCAATAGCCCGAGATACCAGGAGGGAAGCGGAAAAGGGAGCCTAGAGCGAACAAGGCTTGAAACCCTGCAGGGAAAAGTTCACCAGGCTAACTAGAAGAGAGAGAGAGAGAGGGAAAAAAAAAAAAAAGTGACCCGTACGGACACGAGCTTCTCTCTCTCCGCTCACCTCTCAAAGGTGAGCAAGACAAAGAGCAGGCGCCATTTGGGAATACGTCATAAGCAGGGCAACCTCGGGTCGGCACCGGCCCCGAACCTAGCAGAAAAACCTGACTCTGGGTGGGAGGGGTGAAATAACAGGAGATTAGAACCAAATGAATGTGTGGTGCTAATGAACTGAGACTGTGAAAAAAGAGACGGTGGTGGAGAGAACTCACGGAAATCACGAATTCATGTGAGTACTCTCCAGAGACACTACAGTTCAGTAGCCTAGGCAGCCCAGTGGGAGACTACAGGAGAATCTCAGCCCACACAAAGGGCCGCAAAGATTCCTTCTCTGGTCCTTGGGAAAGAGCTTCCGAACTCTGGCTCCTGTGGGTATATCATTCGCCTGCTAACCACCCCCAATTCCATTCAGCTGTGTGGAATTACTTCCCTTTTGAACCAAAAAAAAAAAAAAAAAAAAAAAACTAACAGAGAGAGATTTACCACGCCTAACCTGGGAGTGTCTCCTTTGACACACCCTCAACCCTGAGGAACCAAACAGAGCTCTCAGGCCACACCCATCTCAAGCCTCTAAGGCTCCATCAAAAGCAGACAGTCCACTTAATCTAGAGTCATAGTATAACAAGAAAAAAACACCACAGTGAAGAAACCAATATGCCAAACAACAAACGCAAAAACCGAGGTAATAAGAACAAGGAAGACACTATGGCATCCCCAAATGAAAAAGACACCCCAATTCAAGATTACGAAGATGATGAGATAGAAGAGATGCAAGAAGCAGATCTCAAAAAATTGATAAGAACACTAAGAAGTACTCAAAAACAA
The DNA here is from genome assembly GCA_949820135.1 of Sylvilagus floridanus. Taxonomy (NCBI): domain Eukaryota; kingdom Metazoa; phylum Chordata; class Mammalia; order Lagomorpha; family Leporidae; genus Sylvilagus; species Sylvilagus floridanus. Next base: position 55,577,395 of record OX463232.1, read on the forward strand.
ATTCTTGAACTACAGAAATCCTTAATGGACAAGGTAGAAAATCTCTCTCGTGAAAATGAAATATTAAGGAGAAATCAAACTGAAATGAAATAACTAGTAGAACATGAAACTGTGATAGTGACGAGAAATCATAATGAAGTGAAGAATTCAATAGATCAAAAGAAAAATACATTAGAGAGCCTTACAAACAGAATGGGTGAGGCAGAAGAGAGAATATTGGACTTAGAAGACAGAGCACAGGAAACTATACAGTCAAGCCAAAGAAAAGAAGAGGAAATTAGAAATCTAAAAAATATTGTTGGGAATCTACAGGATACTATTAAAAAACCCAACATTCGAGTTCTAGGAGTTCCTGAAGGCATGGAGAGGGAGAAAGGATTAGAATGCCTTTTTAGTGAGATAATAGCAGAAAATTTCCCAGTTTTGGTGAAGGACAGAGACATCCTAGTACAGGAAGCTCATAGAACCCCTAGTAAACATGACCAAAAGAGGTCCTCACCACGACACGTTGTAATTAAACTCACCACAGTGAAACAGAAAGAAAAGATCCTAAAATGTGCAAGAGAGAAACGTCAAATTACACTCAGAGGATCTCCAATTAGACTCACGGCAGACTTCTCATCAGAAACCCTACAAGCTAGAAGGGAATGGCAAGACATAGCCCAGGTACTTAGAGAGAAAAACTGCCAGCCCAGAATATTATATCCTGCCAAGCTCTCATTTGTGAATGAAGGTGAAATAAAGACCTTTCATAACAAACAAAAATTGAAAGAATTTGTTGCCACTCGTCCAGCCCTGCAAAAGATATTTAAAGATGTGTTACACACAGAAACACAGAAACACGGCCATCAACATGAAAGAAGATAAACGAAGGGAACCTCACAGCAAAAGATCACAGGGAATTCAAAGCATACATTTGGATAAAGAAATTATGGGACATGTACTCTATAGAATACTATACAGCAGTCAAAAACAATGAAATCCGGTCATTTGCAACAAAATGGAGGAATCTGGAAAACATCATTCTGCGTGAATTAAGCCAGTCCCAAAGGGACAAATATCATATGTTCTCCCTGATCGGTGACAACTAATTGAGCACCAAAGGGGAAACCTATTGAAGTGAAATGGACACTATGAGAAACAGTAACTTGATCAGCTCTTGTGCTGACTGTTGTTGTACAATGTAATACTTTATCCATTTTAGTAATTTTTTTATTCTAGTACTATGGGTTGAACTCTGTAATTAACAAACAATTATTCTTAGGTGTTTAAATTTTAACTGAAAAGTGATCCCTGTGAAATATAAGAGTGGGAATAAGAGAGGGAGGAGATGTACAATTTGGGACATGCTCAATCTGACTTGCCCCAAATGATGGAGTTAGAAACAGGCCAGGGCATTCCAATACAATCCCATCAAGGTGGCATGTACCAAGGCCATCTCACTAGTCCAAGTGATCAATTTCAGTTCACAATTGATCACACTGATAGGTCTAAGAGTCAAAGGGATCACACAAACAAGACTAGTGTCTGCTAATACTAACTGATAGAATCAAAAAGCGAGAGAATGATCCAACATGGGAAGCGAGATACACAGCAGACTCATAGAATGGCAGATGTCCTAAATAGCACTCTGGCCTCAGAATCAGCCCTTAAAGCATTCAGATCTGGCTCAAGAGCCCATGAGAATATTCAAGGCATGGAAAGCCAAGACACTCTGGAAAAAAAAGAAGACCTAAATGAAAGATCTCTGTGAGTGAGATCCCAGTGGAACGAATGGGGCCATCAAAGAAGGAGGTACCTTTCTCTGAAGGGAGGAGAGAACCTCCACTTTGACTATGACCCTGTCGGAATAAGATTGAAGTCAGCGAACCCTAAAGGCTTCCATAGCCTCGGCAACTCATGACTAGAGCCTAGGGAGATTACCTACGCCATAATCAAGAGTGTCAAATTGTTAAATCAACTTCAGGAGTCACTGTGTACTTACTTCTCATGTGGGATCTGTCCTTAATGTGTTGTCCAATGTGAAGTAATGCTATAACTAGCACTGAAACAGTATTTTACACTTTGTGTTTCTGTGTGGGTGCAAACTGATGAAATCTTTACATAGTATATACTGAATCAATCTTCTGTATATAGATAATTAAAAATGAAAAGAAAATCTTGGTGTTAAATTGGAAATTGCCTAGAAAATTAATCAATTTTTTAAAAAAATATATCATGTAGGATCTCTGTCCTTAATGTGCTATACATTGTGAATTAATACTATAACTAGTACTCCAACAGTATTTTTCACTTTGTGTTGCTATGTGAGGGCAAACTGTTGAAATCTTTACTTAATATATAGTAAACTGATCTTCTGTATATAAAGAGAATTAAAAATGAATCTTGATGTGAAGCAAGGGGAGAGGGAGTGGGAAAGGGGAGGGTTGCGGGTGGGGGGGAAGTTATGGGGGGGAAGCCATTGTAATCTATAAGCTATATTTTGGAAATTTATATTCTTTAAATAAAAGCGTTATAAAAAAAAAAGCAGTTATAGGTCACATGGATAGTACACACCATTATCAAGATGTGCTAGGAATGAGACTTTATCTCAGTGGCCTTCCTCAAGAAACACATTACCACAGCCTCTTGAGAAAAGAATCAGACAGACCCAACCTGGGACCACAACACACCTGAGCAGTACTACTCAAAATTGTCAAGGTCATGAAAAACAAGGCAAGTGTGAGACACTGTCACCAAAAGAGCCTAAGGAAGCAGGACAACTAAGTGTGATGATGGGATTCTAAAACAGGAAAGGACATTAAGGAAAAACTAAGGAAGTCTAATAAAGAAATGAACTTTAGTAAAATCTCATTAATTGTGAGAAATGTATTATACTGGCATAAGATATTCATAATAGGAGAACTTGGGTGCATAGTATATGATAACTATACTATCATCATAATTTTTCTGTAAACTTAAAATAATTTTAAAATACAACATTTCCCAGTTAGGATAAGTATAGCCCAGGAAATATTTGGAACGTAGTTACTAAAACATACTGAAAAATGTTTCACAGTTTATCTCAAACACCAGTTTTACTGGGCACCCTGGCAATTCTGCTTGGAATGGAGTTCACCCTGAGAACAGTAAGGAGGGCAGTGAGGAGCTGCTAGAGAGCCATAGCCAGGAAGGTGTGTGAGCACAGCTTCTACAATAGGTATATGGGTGAGGAAACGGAGGCTTGGTGATTTTATCAGACTTGCCCAACTGGCTTACTGGAGAGCCAGTGTCTGCACACAGGCCTGTTTTACCCCAGGCTCATGTCTATCTATTGCACACCTATATCTCACAGAACTCTTTCTAGAAACATGGATAAGAATTCACTTTTGGAGCAGGCATTTAGCCTAGTGGTTAAAATCACGTGCAACATCAGAATAGCTGGGTTTGATACCTAGCTTCAGCTCCTGAGCCTACCTTCCTGCCAATGCAGACCCTGAGAGGCAGCAGTGATGGATCAAGTAACTGGGGACCTGGCACCATGTGGAAGAACTAGATTGAATTCCTGGCTCAGAGCTTTGGTCCCAGCCATTGCAGGAATTTGGGGAGTGAACAAGTAGATCTCTCTCTCTCTCTCCTCTCTCTCCTCTCTCTCTCTCCTCTCTCTCTCTCCTCTCTCTCTCTCTCCTCTCTCTCCTCTCTCTCTCCCTCACTCCCTTTGAAATAGAATTGAAATTGAAATAAAAAAGAACTCTCTCTTACTGGTAAAGAGTAAAGGAAAGTTGAGAGGAAATGTTGAGCTCTGAGAAATCCAGTGACAGCAGGCAAGCACTCCCAAGCACCAAAACTCAGGGCATCCCCTCGCTGTCCTTACCATCACAGTCAATCCACAGGTGCTCAGAACCCTGAAATGAAACACTGGAAATGACCTTAGGAACCATTCATCATATGTACCCCTTTGAGAATTCCATTCATAGCTGTTCCTGCGGATTTCACCTCCTCAGTCTATCCTTTAACTCTTGGCTCCAGGTTACGGAACTCCTTCCTCATCTTTAATTCTCTGCTTCCAATTTTGGTCAGTTATCAGAAAGTAGTTTACCGAGCTATTAAGTTTATGAAGATATTTCCAAAAGTTGATGGAATTAATTGATAAGTTTATTTTGATGCAAAAAAATTCTCCACACATAAACTCACTGAATTTTCATGTACATTTGTACATGATGAAAAACTCTGCATTGCTTCCAAAATATTTTTGCACACACAAAAAAACCTTTTAATCTCATTTTTCCTTTTAGAAGTGCCTCCTATGGGTTAAGTAAATCAGTGGTTTCTGAGCATGGACCTCTAAAGCTATTCAGGGTCAAAAAAAAAAACTTGGGAATGTGGCTGCTCAGGGATCTTTTGGGCTTCATTCCTCCCTATCTCGTTCTAAACAGGTGATGCTGCTTTATCCCTGAGTTGCGCGGATGAGGTTAAATAACTGCATTTAGCTTAGTACAGCCCCAGGGTTGCATTCGCTTATTTTAGTAGCACCTGGGAGAACACAGAGAAGCAAGGGAGGAGTGACGTGGACTCAGCCGACAAAGTCTCCTGCAGGAAATCAGTGACGCCAGCCAGCTGCTCCAAGCCCCTGCTGAGCTGTTTCTCCTCCTCCCTCTCAGGGGAGGGCCATCCTGCTGTGGCTGCCAGCTCTGGAAGACAAAGAGGGCAAAGCTCTCAGCCTGCTGTATGCCTACCTCCACCACATCCTCTCCAGAAGCACAGCACTGCTTAGGGTGGGAGTGGGAGTGGGGGTGGGAGGAAGTGTCCGGCAATCCTCTTTTCTCTAGAAATGAGATTGGAAATGGGGTAATCGTCTAAATGGGCAGCCCTGATGAGTCGATAAGCATAACTCCCACTTTTATTATGGTGATGAGGTCGACTGAGTGAGCCAGAGAGCACGCATAATCCCTTTCAGGGCTCCAGGATATAGCCAGGCAGCCAGCAGCCACCCCACCCCTCCACAGCGCTACATTAGTCTGATGGGAAGAGGCCCTGAGCTCCAGAAAGACAGCATTTCATAATGGCATTTAAAAGCAGGGATCCTGGGTCATGCCAGGGCCCAGGACACTGCTGACCAAACTCCCTCTCTCCTTCTGCTCTCCATCTCCCCCAAACACTGATGAAGCATAAACAGTTCAAATGCAAGGCCATTCTCAATCAGGTAAGGTGAAAAAGATGGTACCTCCACTTAAACTGGCCCAAGGAAATCCTGAGCTCCAACCCCAAGCAATCCCGTTATCTCTTGGGGGCTCCACGTCCTCACTTGCATTTTGCGGTTTTTAAGGTCCTTTCTTGCTCTCCCATGGAAAGACCCACAGATACATAACTCTCCAACTCAGCCAGGAATTCCACCTTTATTGATTAATTCCTCTGTGTTTTAAAGGCTGGTTTATCTTTTGTAGTTCCCTCCTGAAATTATAATCTTCTACTTTATTAATGAACATTCTGGAAGAGGGTGCTGGAAGTGACACCCTGAGGGAATAGGACAGGTAGGGAAGGTGTAGTTAGGAAGACCCATGGAGTTTAGGAAGAGAAGTAGGAAAACACCCAAGGCCACGTTATCTGGGATTCAGCCTACAAGCCAGAGTCTACACTGAGAGTGCATGAGGTCCCAGAAAATGGAATGCAGATTATAGGAGCTGGTCCTGCTGATGAGATTCAGGCACATTCAAAACAAATCACCATCTTGTATGCCACTAGGCTCCTGACTGAGGTTTTATCTTTACCCATTCATTCATTTACTCAATCACTGATTAGCCAGGAGATTGGGAGATAGTAAAGTACTGTACATTGAAGACTAGATTTAGATTCAGAGCCAGCATTTACCAGTCACATGATATAGAACACGGCACTTCATCATTCTGAGCCAACAAAATAAGGGCTAGAGCCTGCTTTGTATACTTCACAGGCCAGGTTGCCACCTTGCACAACTCCAGGGTGTGCCACACCCACAAGAGTCTACTCAAACTCTGCTAGCCAGAACTGGGCAACATACAACTTGTACAGCCAGAGCCATAACCCTTGCTTATAATTACAACATGTCAAATGAAATAACTATTAATACAGTACTAATGAACTGACAAATTTACAAAATGATAACATTTAGAAACATCAAGATTTGCATTCTATCCAATTCAACCTAAGTGTTACTTTGTGATTCAGACTATAGGAACACGGAAAAGAACAGTAAAATAAGAGATGTGACCCCAAATCCAGGGTGAGGCAGATATCCTTCATTATCCAGTAGAGTCTCCCTAGTCCCAGTACCACTTTGACCTCCATGCTGTCTTGCTCTCAAAACACTATTCATTATAAGACATTCAACAGGTCCCAGTAAAAACAAACTGCCATGATAAACAATTCAGATTAGGATTAGAAGATAGTGACCAGAAAGTCCATCCCAAAAGGAGTTCCCGGATGCACACCTGTTCATATACCAATTCACCATCAGCTCAGAGCAGTAGATCCCAACATCACCCTATGGACTGAATGTTGGTGTCTCCTCTAAACTCATAGGCTGAAATATCATCCCTAATGGGATGGTGTTTGGAGGTGGTAACTAGGTCATAAGGATGCAAGTCTCATGAATGAGACTAGTGCCCTTAGAAGAGTTTTTAGAGAGCTTATTCTCTTTCTGCCACATGAGAATAATATGGGTGTTGGTCTGCAACTGGAAGAGGGTTCTCACTAGAACCTGACAGTGCACTGCTTCCAGGCCCCAGAACTGTGAGAAATATGTGGATGTGGTTTAGAAGCCCCACAGTCTTTGTTGTGATAGCCCAAATGGACTAAGACTCCTCCCAAGTTTCCATGGGCCACATATGCCAGGAGAGAAAGACCCATGGTTTGTGACTCTGCCACACTGCCCACTACTCCACCAACTCCAAACCCCCCCCCCCTCGTTCTTCCTCTGTATAGGGTTAAGGTTCAGGTCAAGTAGGCTGAAAATATTTAGGTGCATCAGGCACTGTGCTGGGCATTGGAAATGTGGTAGAGGGCAAACCCAGCCAGGAACCTGGAGCCTATAACCTCTCAGAGAAAACAGATATCAATTAAATAACCACAAGAATAAATATGTAATTTACTTGAACAGAACATGGTATTTGATAAAGAAATGTACTCTGAGAGTAAAGGGCAGAAGGATTGAAGGAGTCTACAGGGTCAGGGAAGACTTTCCTAAGAAGTGATATTTGAGCTGATATTTGAAAAAGAAGAATGATTTCAGCAAAGGGAAAGTGAGTGGCAGCCACAGAAGAGACTCTGAGAGCTTCTGGGACTGCGACCCACACAGGAAGAACCTAGGGCATTTGAGCAAGTTGTTTCAACTCAGGAAAGAAGTGGGGGTTTGGACCATGATGAAGGTGGGAAGTCATCAAGGGAGAAGCCATGTGGGACCTTAGAGGCCATGCTGAAAAACCCTAGTCTTTAGTTTAAGAGAAATGAGAAGGAGGATAATAAGAGAAAGAGAGAAGGATAGTTTGGGGAGGGTGTCAGATGATCAGATTTACATTTTGAAATGATCATTCTAGCTGCTGTGAGGAGAAGGGGCTGGAGAGCCCAGCGTAGATGTGGGGACCTACTGAGGAGGAAATTGAGTCCATTCCAGGTGAATGGATGTGAATATAAACTTGGACTAGGAGCTCAGAGTGGAAAGCAAGCCAAGCAAATGAATTTACTAAATCAGAGAATACCAAACCAAATGGGTGGGCGGTGCCACTTGGAGAGATGGAAGACCAGAAAGCCAAAAGATTGGATGAAAAGATCTTGAGACCAGCTTGGAATAGAATGGGTTTAGGGAGCCTCTGAGGCTTCCAAGTAGAAATGACAGTGATAGATGGTCTAGGGTGGAGACAGGCATTTCTAGAGTCATCTGCACACAGATCTCAATGGAAGATACGTACATGAACAAGAGTGTTTTATGTCACCTCTTAAAATCACCTTCTCTTTCCAGTTGCTCCATCTGTGCCTGCCCCTGCACAGCCAAAGCAGGTCTCTGTGTTGCTTCCTAGCAACCCCTTAGGCCTCTGTACATGCTCCTGCTGCTATGGAGCCTCTTGTAGTGTTTCATGACCACTCGTTTACATATCTGTCTTCCCCTGTAATGATCTAGGGACACCTTGGGGACGAGCCACATGGCTGTTCCCTGGTGTCCTCAGTACGCAGAGCAGAGCTTCTGACTCTTCAGTAGGCAAAAAGATATAAGCTCACATTTCCAACTCCCTGTAAAGTCCTAGTGCAGTGTTGCTCTGGAAGTAGGTAGGAACATCAGCCCATACTAAAAAACCTCATCTAAAACCCAGTCTCAGAGCACTCAGAGAGAAAAATGTTCCATTTATTTGTTACTTCTATATCCAAGAAACCAAGATAGGTATCAAAAAACTTAAAAAGAGAATGGTATTGATATTTTCTCATTGTTACTACAGGTAAGTGAGCAATCAGTATTTACTGAGGATGTATTTCTCATTTGTTAAAGACAAATGCACAGACCAGTAGAGAAATGAGTAAGCTCTACTCTCAAAGAGCTTCTAGTGAAGAGCTCTGGCAGCTCTGCAGCCAAGAGTTGGATCACTGGAAATGGAACTGCCCTGGAGTCAAAGGATGCCCAGGTCAGAGCCACAGACCTTGCTGGCTCCAAGCTGAAAAGCCTTTCACTCGGCACAGCTTCCAAGATGACCATTGCTGCTGAGGGGACGGCCAAGTAGGGTCAGTGACATTGCAGCCCAAACTGTAAATTTCCTGTTAGAGATGCCACCTGCCTTTACCTGGCCAGCTCTCATCCCAGGCCAGCTAGGTGATGGAGGTCAACAGGGTGCCTTCCCCAAGGAGGTTCACACCTCCCTTAGGATGTACCCCATGTGAAGAGATAAATAAGACTGGACCTCATAACTTACAAGGCCTTAAAGCCCACCTCATCATTATTAGGCCCCTTCTGTCAGTTTCTATTTGCCTCTCAATTGGAAAATTTATTCATGGCTTAGACAGCACCTTTCTTAGGTTCTCTAGTAATGAGTCTGTCCTTTGCTCTAGACCCTGTCTAGCACTTGGGGCCTCATCCTTTATAATCATAGCCTCTACTCTAACATCAAGGGCTCTACTCCCAAACTGTGTGTATTGATTGTCCTCTCCCCCACTTAATGTTGTATGATTGTTCAGGATTTCCTCCATATACAAACTCCTCTGCCTGCAAAAGTTGAGTGGTCTTTCTCCTGATCTTTGTTGGGATCAGTTTTAAACCTCATCCATCAAATAGTCCTCACAAGAGTCCAGAGACATCCCCTCATTTCCTCTCCTCTATGAAATCCTCTCATTTCCTGGTTAATGCCACTGTTAGGATCATTGGTTGTTATTCTCACCCTGTCTTTTATACTACAGTGTCTGTTTAAGCGTTTACACGAGTTGATAATGGAATGAACCAAGGCCTTCAGCAACCAGGCAGTTAATCAAATGCTGCTACAGGGATATACTCAGCTCCCCACCCAGGAGACAGCGGCTTGAGACATCAAGCCCCGGATATACTCAGCTCCCCACCCAGGAGACAGCGGCTTGAGACATCAAGCCCCATGCCAGCGAAGAGTACCTCACAGCCCGATGTCAGCAGGAAGTAGCTCTAAAGACAGATCATTGTCCTTCTACCCCTCCTGGACTTTTGGGACTAATGTAATCCCATACAACTCCTGCTTTATAAAAACCAAAAGGGGGAAATGTTAGTAAAATGGTGCAGTCTTATCTATGGTGTGATCTACTGCCTGACACCATCCTAGGCTCTAGCCCCTGCTGCCACTGTTGGAAGCCAGGTGTTAGCCCCACCCCCACCCTAATAGGATTCACTGCTCCTACTTTACTGCCCGCCCCCAGGCAAAGTTTTAAAAGGACCTGTGGCTCTCTTGCTCTCTCTCTCTCCCTCTCTGTCTCCTGAACTCTGTCTCTGTCTCTCTTATGCTCTCCTCCCTCTTTTCCTTTCTCGCCCCTTCCCTCCAGTCTGTCCGGTTTCCCCCAATAAACTCTTTCCCTTAAAAAAAAAAAATCTTCTAGTTATCTTACTCAGGACCCAGTGCACTCACTGTAATTTAGAACAAGTTGTGCATTATTTCATGTGAGGTATCAAAGAAAACAAAGCCTGAGTCCTCAAAGAACTTATATTCTCAAGAAAACATAAAACAGGGACAGGTATTTTGGTGTAGCAGGGCAAGCTGCCACTTGAGACACCCATATCTCATGGGAGGGCCTGGAATTGAGCCCACCTCTGTTTCCAATCCAGCTTCCTGCTGTTGCACACCCTGGGAAGCAGCTGATGATGGCTCAAGTACTTGGGTCCCAGCCACCCACATATAAGGCCCAGATGGAATTCCTAGCTCCTGGCTCCTGGCTTTGGCCTGACCCAGCCCCAGCCTGCATACTCTCTCTCTGTTGTGCTGCCTTTCAAATGAATAAAAACAAATAAACTTTTTAAAAAAGAGAAAATTATCACTAAAAATATAAAAAGAAAACAGAATAAACATAGATTCAAAAGTTAATTTTATCAACACACACAGCTACTAGCCCCGACCTCTCCAGAAACTTCTCAAGCTAGGAAAAGGTACCTTTCTTCAATCAGATACAGGCCCTCAACAGGACAGATGACTTGCTTATATTTCAGTCCACATGCCGCTGCCCTGGCTAGATGTCCTTGTGCCATGAACAGTCTACAAAATATGTGTGTGACACTAGTAACGAATGTTGTTCACAGAAAGGTATCAGTAAAGGATGGAGAAGCCAGGGAATAGGCAGAATTGGTCAGCTAAGGGAAGTAGAAACAATTACAAGGAAGTAGCACATCCAGTTACAAATCAGGTTTGACGAAGGCAGAGAGTATATCGATGAAGTAAAGAAGTGAGATTGGGAGGTTTGTGAGGGAGTCAAGAACACCAGCCAAGGACTTTGTACTTGATCCTGCAAGAACTGAGCACTGCCTAGGGACAATAATGTCTGTTCCTCAAATTAGTGGCATGGACAATTGGCTGCCAGTATCAATGCTCAGCAAAGAAAGTGCCCACCAAACAACGAAATATCTTTGTTCCAACATGAAATCCTAAATAATATAGTCTAATCTATTGCATTTATAGCCTGCCTCAATACATATATATATATATATATATATATATATATATAATGTCCAATGTATTTATTGTTACAATGGTGTCATTTAATTAACAGGATGAGAAAGCAGAATAGTTAAGGACCTTGGCAAAGGTCAAAGAGAAAATCCAAGATGCAGAGCTGAGACCTGAACCCAAGTCTCTCACTCAGGATCCAGTGCTCAAGGGCATTCAGCCTCCTTGCACTTGCCTCAGCATGGTCCCTCTTCCACCTATCACTTCACTGACTGCTCAAGTCTGCCAGCCCTGGTTCCTTTCCAAGAAAAGACAAAGCTTTCCAACAAGCAGTAATGACATTGATTATTCCAAGCCAGAGGCAGGGGATTTGGGATAATTTCCTTAAAATACTTGCTCAGCACCACCCTAACCCTAACCCCCACCTATCCTAATCCCAAGAAAGAAATGTACATCAGGTACTTTATTAACATGAAGAGGTAAAGAATGCCCTGTGAATTTTTGCATACCCATTTCCCTAGCTTGTCAATGCCAGCAGAAAGTCAGTCTGGCTGCACTGTTAGCTTGGCCGTAACTTTTTTTTTTCTTTTTTTTCTTTTTTATTTATTTATTTATTTTTTTTGACAGGCAGAGTGGACAGTGAGAGAGAGAGACAGAGAGAAAGGTCTTCCTTTGCCGTTGGTTCACCCTCCAATGGCTGCCTCGGACAGCGCGCTGCGGCCGGCGCACCGCACTCATCCGATGGCAGGAGCCAGGTGCTAGGTGCTTCTCCTGGTCTCCCATGGGGTGCAGGGCCCAAGCACTTGGGCCATCCTCCACTGCACTCCTGGGCCACAGCAGAGGGCTGGCCTGGAAGAGGGGCAACTGGGACAGAATCCGGCGCCCCGACCGGGACTAGAACCCGGTGTGCCGGCGCCGCAAGGCGGAGGATTAGCCTGTTGAGCCACGGCGCCGGCCCGTAACTTATTTTTGTAGTGTTTTGCAGATTGCAAGAGCCTTTTCTTTTCCAACTGGGCAAAAACATATCAACTTTTCACTTCCTGGTGTATCACTCAAAAGATTGTCCTGCTTTCCTTGGACTTCACAATACACAATATTCTCTTCTGTTATCACAAAGCATTTTCTTTTCCCCAAAGAAGAGCTTAAAATTTATTTTTAACACCCTACTACAATATGTTATCAAAATACAATTTAAAAAATAGAAGATTTTCCAGCATGTCAGGCAAATATAAAAAGCAAATTTTCAGTTATCATATTTACTTTTTTTTTTTCACAGACAGAGTGGACAGTGAGAGAGACAGAGAGAAAGGTCTTCCTTTGCCATTGGTTCACCCTCCAATGGCTGCCGCGGCCAGCGTGCTGCAGCAGTTGCACCGCGCTGATCCGAAGCCAGGAGCCAGGTGTTTCTCCTGGTCTCCCATGCGGGTGCAGGGCCCAAGCACTTGGGCCATCCTCCACTGCACTCCCTGGCCACAACAGAGAGCTGGCCTGGAAGAGGGGCAACTGGGACAGAATCCGGCACCCCAACAGGGACTAGAACCCGGTGTGCTGGAGCCACAAGGTGGAGGATTAGCCTATTGAGCCGCAGGGCCGGCCTAGTTATCATATTTACAATTCCTTTTTCTTTTCCTGCTTCACCCTTTTGTAACTAAGAAAGTTCGAATGAAAGGGAATTTGTCTCTTTTTTTCTCAAAGACCCATCTCTCACTGTGGAGTTTATCCACACCTGAATTCATACATCTCCTACATCATAATTACTACCATGGTAACCACTCACTACATCACAAACACAATGTGATAACTGAAGAAATCAGAGCTCCTGAGACTCCTATTTGATGCAAATGTCCTGTATGACCTAAGGGGCTCCAAGGTAGGAACATAAGGAATCTTGCCTTGAGATTTTAGCAGATAAGTAACCCTTGAAATCTACTCTTGTATTTCAGTATTTATTGGATTTCAAAGCTTCTTGCAACCCAAGAGTCTTTGAATACGATCAAAGGTCCATGAAATTCTAAAACAGTACTACAGCACCTGTACCTAAAAGTTAACTAATAAAATCAATAGATTCTAGCTTAAAGACATAGATCTCCCAGGTATTTCTGAGGGTCAAAATAGGGGCTCTTGAAATGGTTCCATAGTTTTACAGAAAACAATGTGTTCTTCAAAAGTCTTTTCCTCCTACCATTTCTTACTCAAATGATTTTCCCAAAGCCTCAAGCCAAGGTTAACAACTATTAATAACACTCTAAACAGCAGCCAAAAGAAGAGTGGACACCTCAGTCATGTGGCATCCACACCACAAAAGCTTCATCTGGAAGAGTAAAAAAACTTTATTATAAGAAAGAGGTGCAACAGGAATGTCAACATTCACTTTTCATGGACATTTTTCTCTGCAAATGGCCCCAGCTTTGGAACTTAAAATTCTATTCGAAAACTACTGAGATTCAGCAGGGTTTTCAAAACATGGATTTCAAGTGGAAGACATCAAAGTGCATTATTTACTAAAACCACTGCAGCTTTCCCCCCTCCCTTTTCTTTCACAAGATGCTATTGTAAATTCAGGGTGCTTTAATCTCTGTGATTGGAAAAAAAAAGTGTGCAGCTCAAAGACAAACTGAACGCATAATCTGGAAGCTAGAGGTAAACGTTACCCAGAGAATACATCGCCTTAATTACTGGTCTGAAAATTTCAATTTATATGTGTTTTAATTAGCTTCAGAAGGATGCACCTATTATTCTCTGAATACAATATTTAAAAAGCAAACAGAAAATGGGGGAGGAGAAGCTTATTTAAGAGCCTCCAAGGATTAATCTCTGCATTCTTCTCATTTTTTTCTCAAATTTGTGGATGAAATTTGTAATGGAGAATTTGATCTTAGAGAACACTGTGTTTGATTTATGAATACAAACTACTTCTGACCACTATTTTAGCAAACAGAATTTCAGAGGCATAGTGCTGTACTACAAGGCTCTCCAGGATTTTGCATAAGCAACGTAACACAAGTGTGTCTCCGCCTGAAACACAGAAAATCAAACGGCATGAATATATTTACTGATTAAGTAAATGAACAGAGTGTGAGTAACAACTCCAGGGTTCCCTTCACTCATCTGCCTTTTGATGTCCTTAAACATTTATTTGCATTTTAAAAGTATGTTCATTGTTTTGCATGTCCATCTTGCATCATCAGTTTGTGCCAGCAGAAAAAAAGAGCAAATTAATTTTAATTGACTTTAATTTCAAAAATGTGTCACATCAGATTTCTCAAAATGATTAGACATTGCCAAACTTTCAAGAAGCCTTAGAATGGCTGTAACCAGAAAAAGATGCTTGGCTGAATGATTTTCCAGGGACTCACAGTATTACCCGGAGATAGAGTACTTTTTTTTTTTTTTTTTTGACAGGCAGAGTTAGACAGAGAGAGAGACAGAGAGAAAGGTATTCCTTTTCCCGTTGGTTCACCCCTCAAATGGCCGCTACAGCTGGTGCTGCGCCAATCCGAAACCAGGAGCCAGGTGCTTCCTCCTGGTCTCCCATGCGGGTGCAGGGGCCCAAGAACTTGGGCCATCCTCCACTGCCTTCCTGGGCCACAGCAGAGAGCTGGACTGGAAGAGGAGCAACTGGGACAGAATCCGGCACACTAACCGGGACTAGAACCTGGGGTCCCGGTGCCACAGGCGGAGGATTAGCTAAGTGAGCCGTAGCACCGGCCCAGTTAAAGCACTTTTTATAATGAAGGAAGAACCTTTTCATTGAGACTTGACCTCTGGGGGCTGGCACTATGGCATAGTGGGCTAAGCTTACACCTGCAGCACTGGCAAATCCCATATGGGCACCGGTTCCAGTCCCAACTGTTCTCTTCCGATCCATCTCTCTGCTATGGCCTGGAAAGGCAGTGGGAGATGGCCCAAGTGCTTGGGCCCCTGTGCCCACGTGGGAGACTGGGAGGAAGCTCCTGGCTTCGGACTGGTCCAGCTCCAGCTGTTGCAGCCATTTGGATGGAAGACCTTTCCCTCTGTCTTCTACTCTGTAGCTCTGCCTCTCAAATAAATAAAATCTTAAAAAAAAAAAAAAAAAAAAAAGACTTGACTTCCTTACTACAATCCCATCAACCAGTCAACGGTTCCAGCTATTCTAACCGAGTTTCTGCAATAGGCAAAGAGCGTTACTGAAGGCTTTGGGGGATAAAAAGATGTTCAGTTTCTGGTTCTTAAGGAACTTGTTAAGGGAGGGAAGACCTTTTCAGACAATCTTATAGTCAATATGGACTTTGAAAGTTCTAAGGAACAAGGGAACATTTCTGAGTAGGGGAACCATGGTGGGCTCTATAGAAATGGTAAAAGCAAATCTGCAAAGATTAAACAAGAATCAATGGAGCAGAATAATGCAATCAATGGCTCAGAGCTAGAAGCCAGCATATATATTTAGGATAATGAGCAGAAGACTGTCTTTCTTGAGCATCTACTGCAGCCAAGGTGCAGAACAGAAATGGGATCTTGCAGGTTAAAGCTATATACTCAAGAGTAGATAATACAAGGAGTCTTCAAGAAGTTCATGGAAATGATTATTATGAAAAAAACTGTACATGGAATAAAAATAGTTTGCACCAATATAAACATCTTTTTATTTCAAGTTCCATGAACTTTTTGAAGTACCTCCTGTGATCAAGATATAACCCCAGGATCTGAGTGGGAGTCAGAACAGAGAAGGAAAGAGATAGCAATGATCCATAATGAGAGTTTAAGAGGAGACCACCACAACCTTAGAGATAATGGCATTCAGGTTTTCCAGGAGGAGTCAAGAAAGGGAAAGAAGAAAAAGAGTCAAATATTAAACCACTGGACTGTAAGAACCTGCTCAACTTTGCCCTTTGGGCCTGAAATAAGTTTATGTATCCTCCACAAATGCAGTAGCTTTGATGCAGCAGCATCACCACTATGCTTCTGATACTTACACCAGTCATGACACACAAATATTAGACTGTACCAGCTGCTGCTTCTGGGGTGGCTACAATCCCAGGACAGCATGTTAGGAGCCCAAAGTCAACCTCTAAGTCCCCAGGTCTTAGAAAAGCTTGGAACATTTGTCCCAAATGTCTTTGTCTCCAAAGTAATGATGGGAAGACAGTGGCAGTAGCTGATCCTGGCCTGGACATGGGCTCCCTGGGGACCTCAGATGAGTCTCTTCTTCTTTGAGTCCCGAATGCACTTGTAAAATGAAGAGATTGGACTAAATTCTAGATTCCAAATCTTGCATTCTTTGAGTTGGGGCAAAGTGACTGTTCAAGTTCAAGTAGCTGTGTAGAAGTGAGACCTTGGATCAGATCTTGTGTCTCCTGACCCATCAATCTAGTGTTCACATTGCTGGGTGACATGAGCAGCAGATATTAACAGTGAGAGCTAACAACATCCACTGAGTGGCTACTGCAGGCCAAGTGCTATTTCTAATGTGTCTATACTATATCTAGTTAGTTCTCACATCCATCATTTGAGTTAAATAAAATTTTCAAATCATTTTAGATAGTAAACAAACACAGAATGATGAAGTCATTTACTCATCATCATACAATTAGTAAATGCAGAGCCAGGATTTTAAATCAGTGTAATTCCAGGATCTATTATCTTCATCTCTACTTTCCACACTATACAACAGAATAAGAAGGAACAGCTCAGCGACAAAGGGGACATGCAAGCTTAAAATAGAAAAGATGGCAGTCTTCTAGAGTGAATTCACACTGGAAGTATGCAAGCTTTCAGAAGAAATATTTTGATCAATCTGGCTTGCATGCTCACCTCTCCACTTCCCTCTCCACAGATGACCACATGAACAGTCCCTGGGGTATCATTTAAGATCCAGTAGTCTTAAATATGGTCTGAATAGAGTATAGATAATGACCACATAGAAAATCAGGAGACAGTGGCACACTGGCTGACTCCTCTAGCTCATAAGACAAGAAAAACCAAAACCACCAGATTATTTTTACTATAGAATAAAGCCCAAGAGGATTCATCCTATGGAACTCTCCAGGGAATTTTTAAATAGATTTCCCTATTGCCAATAAAAAGGTGTTCCTGTAGAGAAAAGAACCCTGAACAAATACTGGTAACTTTGTTTCTAGTCCAACACCTTCACCAACTAGCCACTTGATCTTGGTTCACTATTTGACTTGCTGTCATTGGCTCCACTGAGCTTCCCTGTGAATTGGTCAAGTACTAGAAGCCCTTGAATTATGAATTTTGCTGGATGGATCTGCTGAACAATACTCTGATTCATGGAGACTAAGTTCAAATAACAAGAAGCAGGGATGCTCTTCTAAAACAGGATTCAAGCTCTTACTTAAAAAAAAAAAAGCGGTACCTTTGTCTGGTTCTGAAGGTTAGCTTGGCACTGACCTGCTGCCAGGTCTTGGGGGCTCCTCAATCTATTCACACAGCAGGGAGAGTGAAGCCTCCTTCCCTAGGGGACTGTTTGCATGGAGCAAAGCACTGCAATCTTCAGTGACCTCCCTAGAGGGAAGGTTTGCCTCCTTCTCAGAGACAGCTTCGGCAGCACAAAATAGAATGCAGTAGGTAAGGAGCTGGACAGACAGGTCTCAGAGAGCAGACATGAGAGCACTGTGGACCTTTCTGGGGTAGAGACAGGAGCCTTTTCATTACATTTTGTAACTCTGCCCTGACAGGATATGAGTTTTCCCATAGTTTTGTTTTTTAAAAAAAGTCCTGTTGTATTCTTGATGCTCACACACCTGAATGATGGTGTTTTTCTCCTCTACTCTTCTAGTCCTCTCCAAGCCTCTCAGATCCTTCTGATGCTGTTCTATGGAAGATTAGCTTTGTTCTGAGTTCAGTATTATTTCCATTGCATGGTGTCACAATTATGTACTTTAAAAGGAAATTTGCATTCCCCATTGCCCAAGAATGGGTTATTCCTGTTTACTAATGCACTTTCCTTAGACATAAAAACAGAGGATAAAGGGTCAGCATTTAGTGCAAAAAACTCCATCTGGTAGGGAACCCAGTTTCTGCTTCTAACATACAAAGTTTATGAGAGCAGAGATATTATAGTCACTCTGTAAACTCAGAAACTAGAAAAAGTCCTGGCACATAATAAGTGCCCAAGAAATATTAATAGAATAGATTGTCAGATGAATAAATGAATGAGTTTTAACTCTAAAATCATAGGTTTCTCTCATTCATTTTATCAGTTGCACTCTGATTCTCATCATTCCCTATCTCCTAAAATCTCTTGCTCTCATCCCTTTTCTACATTTACCTGGTCCCATGAGCCTGAATACTAATAGACTGGCTGTTTTACTTCTTGGTAAGATTAATTGCATCTTTAAGTTTACTTTTCAGTTGACAACAATTTTATATATTTATTATGTACAACATGTTGTTTTGAAATATGAATACATTGTAGAATGACTAAAGTAAGCTTCTTAATGTGTACCTCACAAATCTTTCCTTCTTCTTTTGTAGTCAGAACACCTAAAATCTACTCTGTTAGCCATTTTCAAGAGCTTGATTTCTTGTTAACTGTTGTTTGATTAGTTTTTGAATAATAATAATAGTTGCTGCCAATTGTTGAAATCTTATTTAGACAATCACTATGCTAAACTTTAAATGTATCATCTTTTTTCACCTATAAAACAACCCAAAGTGCTTATATCATTATTTCCATTCAACAGATGAGGAAACTGAGGCTGAGAAGGTATGTGTTTTGTTCAAAGATGCCTACCTGGTACATGGTAAGGTGGAGCTTCCAACTCTGGCAGTGTGGCAGTGAGGCAGTGAGTCTTAACCCTCAGGGCTGCTGGTAACTGAAGCATTTATGCAGGTTTCTCAATCATAGAAAAGGAGGCTTGGGGTCTGTGGCCTTCAGAATGAGCTGTAGCACTTCATGCTCCATCAGCGTCTCCAAGGACCTGCTGGTTTCTTCTGTTAGATTTTGACTAAGTCATTGAAGAATGTTCTTCAAAGTGGAAGGATTATAAGTAACAGCATAAAATCTATTCAAGACAACCTGTCAATCTTTGTACCAATTCAGACCCTTAGGTAGAGAGAACTCAGCCTAATTAGTTACTTACATAAGGTTTTCCTCATCATGATATCTACTAACATCTACTATGATTGGTTTATAATGCATGCTCAACAAATGTTTGCTAAATAAATGAACAATTTGCTGATAGATCGGTGAATGCATGTTATTAAAAATTTCAAGTTAAAATGCTACTTTTTGTTAGAAAATAATAAGTCCGTATTCTTTTAAAGCATATAAATTCAGCAGCAACCATATGCATAGCACTGTACTGGCTTCTGCAGAGGCCACAGGAAAACTGTAATAGAATCTCCATAATCAAGAGTTGCAGCCTAGGTGGGAAATAAGATTAAAGAATTGAAACAACCAGAGTACAACATAGTCTAACTTCACAAGAGCATTGGACACTAACCAGCTTCTTACAGTAATCAAATGTGTCTTTTTAGACTTTTTCCTACACATTTAAAATTATTTGAGCTAGACAAAATTGTCTAACTATTTTAGATAAATGGAAATGGAACACAGAAATTTTAAGGAATTTGTTCACATAAAATAAGTGTTGTGTCAGGATTTAAAGCCAGTCA
Source organism: Sylvilagus floridanus (assembly GCA_949820135.1). NCBI lineage: Eukaryota > Metazoa > Chordata > Mammalia > Lagomorpha > Leporidae > Sylvilagus > Sylvilagus floridanus. The sequence goes on from OX463232.1 coordinate 55,597,125, forward strand.
TTGGGGCCTGCACTGTGGCATAGTGGGTAAAACTGCCACCTGCAGTGCCAGCATCCCATATGGGCACCAGTTCAAGTACCAGCTGTTCCACTTCCAATCCAGCTCTCCGCTATGGCCTGGGAAAGCAGTAGAAGATGGCCCAAGTTCTTGGGCCCCTGCACCTGCGTGGGAGACCCAGAAGAAGCTCCTGGCTCCTGGCTTCAGATCGGCACAGCTCCAGTCGTTGCAGCCAACTGGGGAGTGAACCAGCAGATGGAAGATCTCTCTCTCTCTCTCTTTACCTCTCTTCTCTCTGTGTGTAACTCTGACTTTCAAATAAATAAATAAATCTTTTTTTAAAAAGCCAGTCATCACTGAACTTATTACTTAACCTCAATGCTGAAGCTTAGTAACATAGGGATATCACAATTTTCATACAAATATATTCACATATATAGATGTAATTTTGTTTCATTCCTGTGTGGGTATTTTTAGCATAAATAGAATCATACACTATGTACTGTTTTATGAATTGCTTTTTCATACAGCATATGTCTTGAAGATATTTTGATGCATTTGCAGAATACATCAAACTTATTTGTTTAGGCAGCAGTATATTCTACTGTTAGGATATTCACTTAACTTTCTTCCTACTGATGAAAATCTAAGGTTCTTTCCAGCTTTTCAAGTATGTATAATGCCTCAGCTAACATTTATTGTTAAATGCACCTGTATGATTATTTCGGCAATGTAGATTTCTAGCAGTGACATTGTTCAGGCCAGGGAAATGCTCATGTTTATTGTGGATTTCTGATAGGAGTTTGTCATGTTGGTCAAGGGCAAAATTAAGGCAGTAGGCTGAAGTGGACTCCAGGGACAGGCATTATGGGTGAGTATCCACATAACTTCTATATAGCATCTCATACTTTCTAAGGAGTCTTTACACAAATTATCTCAACCCATCTCTATAAGAAGTTATATGGGAATGTTATTCTAATTTCACAGATGAAGAAACTGAGATCTAGGAAAATGAACAGATTTGTCCAGGATCAGTCCATGAATTAAAATCAGAGCTTTAACATTAGAAAAAAAATTTCCATCCTTGTATTAAGGCTATTTCTAAAACCACACTGGTATAATAAATTGGATGTAAACAAATGTTTGGTTTGTGCTCAGCTGTTAACATGTTCATGTATATAAATCTTTAGAAATAGACAACATTGGGGCTGGCGCGTGGCTCACTTGGCTAATCCTTCGCCTGCGGCGCCAGCATCCCATATGGGCGCTAGGTTCTAGTCCCAGTTGCTCCTCTTTCAGTCCAGCTCTATGCTGTGGCCTGGGAAGGCAGTGGAGGATGGCCCAAGTTCTTAGGTGCCTGCACCTGCGTCAGAGACCGGGAAGACGCACCTGGCTCCTGGCTTCAGATCGGCATAGCTCTGGCCGTGGTGGCCATTTTGGGGGGGTGAACCAACGGAAGGAATACCTTTCTCTCTGTCTCTCTCACTATCTGTCAAAAAAAATTAAAATTAAAAAAAAGAAATAGACAACCTCTCTATGTTAATAAAATAGAAAGAGGAATAAAAAAGACTAGAAAGACAATTTGCATGGGGGAGTCCTACAAAAATTGGTCCCAAGAACTGTGAAAGTGAATACCTCAGAATATATTCATTGTCTTGTGGAAGCAAGAGAAACCCAGGCTCAAACTTCTTGCTTAAAAACAGTTTTCTGCATAGAAGTCTGTTTTCTAAATTTAAAAGGAAAGAAATTACAAGTACTTAATCATCAGAAAATCCCAAGATGAGTCCTTCTTAAAGATAATTTACTCCAAGTAAAAGTTTTGCTGTTAAATATTACTTATGATGGAAAAATAAATATCACTAGGTAAGAGAATTTTAAAGAGGGATGAGTAAGCTTCTTTGCAGAAATGAATACAGATACATGATCTTGATCACCTTTATGAGAGTAATGACAGAAGGAGGAGGAAACTATAATGATGTTTTGATAAACTTATGCAGGTGCCCTAACATTTATATGCAAGTTTCAACTAAGGATCTTACAAGGACTTAGATATCTCTTCTCAACAGTTGTAAAAGACAGTCTACCAACTCTCAGCTCTTTTCACTTGGATAGTGTGTAATTATCAACCAATGGTAACTATTCTCCAGTTCTGACTATATAAATTGCAAATTAGATAAATTAGAATGGAATAAAAGATAAGCATTTATACTGAAAACAGCCTTTGAGGATGGTTGTGTATCAATATCAACAGAAGCCTTCAAAAACATTCAAGCTTTCTCCAGCACCCATAGTTATGAAAAAGAGAAAGGAAATGTGTCCCTTTAAGAAACATATTTTCTGAAATCTATATGGTTCTTAAGGAGAAAGTCTTGGATTATGAAAAATAGTTGGCAAGAGATTGCACCCCATTACTGTACACCACTGGGAGTTTGGGCTGGAATTTACAATTTTGGCTTAATCAGGACACTCAGTGTCCTGGCCACCCTGCATAAAAGATTGGCTGTGAACTTTGCCAAGGACTTATTCACATTTCAGCTGACGAAGATTTTTAATAATCATCCAATTTCCAAACCCACCACTCTGAGATTTTCTGCAACAGCCTACAGAAAACAAAAGCCTTTGTTTCATTTAGATTTCTTCTTTCACCAGTTCCAGCAAAGAGTCTCTTCTCTCTCTAGAGATTTTCAATAAATATGTAGTTCATAAGGAGAGCGAGGGAGCGGTTCAGTCTGTGACAGGAAGGAGAGAAACTATGACACCTTTGTAGGACTCCCAGCAGATGCTCACTGCACAGAGGACTTGAAGGAACTATGAGATTGCTGTTGCTGTGGTAACCATGCATGCCTAAATGAACAACAAAATTAACAGTCTCTAACAGGTTTCTGAATTGTCACCGGGAGACAACCCTTCTCTTTACTGGGGAATGTGTAATGTCAATAGTAACCCCACTTGGACATAGCTCTCATGTTAAGAAAAATAGCAGACAAAATAGCAAACAAACAGAATAATTCTTATGTACTTGCCACAAAATTGTCCAAGCTAAGGACAGGGTCCAGGTCATTCTGCCTCCTTGCTGAAGTTAAGAGGCATCTTTCAAATTCCCAGGCCTTTCTATGGCTTCTATTTAATTTTGTCATGCTACTGCTTGTCTCCTATTGAGCTTTTTTTGTAAGCAGATAAGGCTTAGGAGGAGCAGAGGGAAAGCAGAACGAGAAACAAAGAGAAAAAAGGTAAAATTAGCTATGGCCCATAATTGGACTCTGCTCAGCCTTGAAGAAGACATAGTGCATGTTGATTAAGTAGATTAATATGTTATTGACTGAAGTGGCTATTCTAGATAGCAGGGATAAAGTTTAAAACTGGTAAGATTTTTTTTCTGAATTGAGGTTAGTTGAACCATTGCTCTGAATAATGGTATGAATTCTATCCTTACTGGAGATAGGGAATAGGAAAAAAAAATCTTCTCAGGATGTTAAGTATTACTAAAAATTTATTGAATTAAGAAGCTGAGTTCATGCGGGCTTTTCAAGAAATCATCCAGTTACTGTTCTGTTTATTAAACTATACAATGAAAATGTGCTTTTCAAATGAGTGTAATATTCTGATCCAATTTTAATCAGAAGTTTCATCTTTCTAAATGTTTACTATTACTATGTGAAAGGCTTGGAATGAAGAAAAATTTCTGGTTAAATAGTTTTCCAAAATTTTGGCCAAAGCTGACAAGGAGAATAGAAATTTTTGTCTTTCCTTACTTGGATATTTAAAGCCCGGTGTTAATGAACTGGGTCAATGCATAGGGTAGCTGGCTGAGAATGGAATCAGGTTGGCTTCACAGTCAGGCATCCTAATGACAGTCAATCCACTCAGAAGTATAGCCAAGTTTGCCAAAAATAGTAAGCAAAAACACATATAGAGCTCACTGCACACCCACCACAGCTTAGAGTATGCACATAGCTGGTAACAGATTGGAGATTTCATCTTCCTTTTAAAAAATGAAGATGCACCTATGCTTACAAACTTCATGTGATAACTGCTCAAAAAGCACTCTGAATAGATACTTGAGAATATGGGCTAGAGTCACACAAGCATTGCTCTTTATAACTTTACGATATCAGTCTGATAACATATCAGTTTTTCAAATAGTAAACTATATCATTACCCAAAAACAAAAGCAAATATACATTTTAAATACTATATTAAGAGGTTATCTCAGAATCAGCCCTTAAGACTTCCTGGTCTGGCTGAAAGGCCCATGAGAGCATTTCAGACTTGGAAAGCCAAGACACTGTGGCAAAAAAAATGTTCTACATGAAGGATCTCGGGGAGACCCCAGTGGAAAGAAGTGGTCATCAAAAAAGGATGTACTTTTCTCTAAAGGGAGGAAAATAACTTCCACTTTTCTTATGGCATTGTCCAAATACTGATGGAGTTTGTGGACTCAAAAGGCTTCCACAACCTAGGCAGCTCATTTCAAGAGCCTCAGGTGGCCACTGACGTCATACATAAGAGTATTAATTGTTAACAACAAGAGTCCTATGCACCAACTCCCTATGCAGGATCGCTGTCCTCAATAAGTTGTATTGAGAGTTAACTGTAAAGCCAGTTCTCAAACAGTTTGTGTGTGTGTGTGTGTGTGTGTGTGTGTGTAAATTATTGAAATCTTTACATATAGAATTGGTCTTCTGTGTACAAAGTTAATTGAAAATGAATCTTAATGGAGAATGGGACTGACAAGGGGAGAGGAAAGAGGAGGAGGGGTGGAAGTGTAGGTGGGAGGGACAGCTGATATGGTGGGAAGAATAACTATATTCCTAAAATCGTGCTTATTAAATTTGTACTCCTTAAAAATAAATTTAAAAAAAAGAAAGTGACCCTAAAAAAAGAGAGTTTCGCATGAAAATAAAATTGTCATCCAAAAGTTCCTTCATGCTATGCTTTCAGTGTATCTCCCAAAAGTTCATATATTGGAAACTTAATCCCCAGTGCAACAGTGATTGGGAGCCGGGGTCTATCGAATCTTGTTTAGTTCCTGAGGGCTCTGCTCTCATGAATAGATGAATGTTATCTTGGCAGTAGGTTAGTTTTTGTGACAGTAGATTTGTGATAAAGGGGACTCCTTTTGCTCTCTGGGTCTTTCACACATGTTTTTCTGCCCTTCTACCTTCCACCATGGGATGACATAGCAAGAACACTCTTTCCAGATTCCGGCACCTCAATGCTGACCTTTCCAGCCTCAAGAAATGTGAGAAATAAATTTCTTTTCCTTATAAATTAACCAATCAATGGTATTCTGTTATAGCAACACAAAACAGATTAAGATAATTCTCCTCCCCACTTACCTCTCAATACAAACCTGTAATGGTTTTGGAGAGTGAGAGGGAGTCAGAGGCTGCAGCTGTGGTGGCACAGACAATAGGCAGGGAAGAGCAGTCTGGTTGGCCAACAAGGCAGCCAGCAAACCAGGGACCAACATCGTAGTCTACCACTTATGACATAACTGCCCAGCTAGCTAACTGGAGCTCCTCCACCATTACCAACTGAGGTTCCTCCAGTCCCCAGTCTGCCTGCCACAGCCATAGTGGCAGCCCCAGAAGGGGAACTGACATCTGTTTCCTTTGATTCTTTGGATTTGAAGATGGCTGTACAGTCAGTGCTTAAAGTTGTGCTATAAAATACCACCAAGATTTCTCTAAATGAGCACTTTACTAACATACTGAAGAACAAACAGCTGATGCCAGGGAATATTTGGGCTTCATTGCAGCAAGAGCAGCAGCTAGCCTATGCCACAAACAGAAGACTGGCCCAGCAGATGGAGAATAGACCCTCTGTCCAGGCAGCATTAAAATTTTAGCAGAGTTTAAGTACTGTCTGGGTGACAGTAACATCCAGGCACGGTTAGGTCAACTCATAGGGGCCCTGGCCAGGGGAGCAATTGGAGCAAAAGGCCTGCCCATAATTCAGAGAGGCTTTCCCAGAGGTGGACTACATGCGGACGTGCTACCAGAACTCTACCTCGAGGCAGGATTTTGCTCCAAGGTAGATGATCTGTGGCTCCCCAAATGGGCTCAAGAAGAGGTGATGTTCAAGGTTGTAGAGGTCCTAGGAGAGGGGGCCTAGGGCATTCAGTTATGGGTCATGGTGGAATTGGTGGTAGAGGTTGGAGTATGACAGGTCAAAGAAGAGGAAGCCTTGGAGGCAGAGGCAGAGGCTCTGGACAAGGAGGAGGTGCCCTTACTTACCCTGTATGGGCCATTGAGGAGCTAGACAACCAGTTGGATGCCTACATGTCAAAAAGTAAAGGACACCTGGATGCTCAGCTAGATGCCTACATGACTCAGACAGATCCTGAAACTAGTGACTGAAGCCTGCCCACCAGCCTATGAGACTGTTATTAAAAGCCAGTACATCTATAAATAACTGAGATAACAGTTGAAAAGAAATCTTATTGATTCTGGAAGGACCTATCACCGATAGGCTACAGACTTACCTGCTACCAGTTGTATATTTAGTGTGTTCTTTTTACTTTTTGATACTGTGTGTTATGAAATCCTTTTTGTCTTTGAAAAAATAAGCCTGTAATACATATTCTAAAACATATGTAGGTGATAATATACTATGACAATGGTACATATAATTTGTACTAAAAATCTTCCATTATTCATGTCCATTTCTTTTTTTTTTACTTTTTAATTTATATAAAGGGAACGAATTTCATGTATTTCATATATGCAGGACAGGTGTTTTTAAAAGATTTATTTATTTGAAAGGCAGAGTTACAAGAAAGAGAGGGAGAGACAGCAAGAGATCTTCCATACATTGGTTCACTCCCCCAAATGGCTGCAACAGACAGGACTGGGCCAAACAGAAGACAGGAACCTGGAGTTTCTTTGAGGTCTCTGACAGGGGTGCAATGGTCCAAGGACTGGGGCCATCTTCTCCTGTTCTCCCAGGTGCATTAGCAGGGAGCCTGATCAGAAGTGGAGCAGCTGGGACTTGAACCAGTGCCCATATGGAATGCTGTCTTTGCAAGCGATGGCCCAACCTGCTATATTATGACACCAACTCCCATGTATACAGTTTTAAGAGCATAATAATACTTCCCACTGTACCTTCTCTCCCTCACTCCTACCATCCCTTCCCCTTTTCTTATTTTTCTTTTAATTTTTACAATGACATACTTCCAGTTTTCTTTAGAATCACAAGTTTAACCCTCTACAAAATAAAGAATTCACCAAATAGGAAGCAGAAAAACCACTGTTCCTCAAGTGTATAGACAAGGTTTATAAATAATAATCAAATCTCAAAATGTCAATTTCACTCATATACATTACATTTTTTGTACTCTGTATATTAATTACCACAATTAGGGTACTGGTTACATGTGTATATTCATTTGATGAAAGTTCATCATGTAGTATAAATTTTCTGAATGTACATCTGACTTCAATAAAAACTTTTAAAACCTTCTCTTGTTTCTGTACTGCTGATCTCATGTGAATTATAAAAATAGTTATAGAGACAACACATCTATCCCTATAAATGTGAAAGTTAAAAGAGGTTTTATACAGTATTCATATTTAAAGTGCATCATCAAATAAAAGATGTGGATGATAGTTCTGGTGGCTACTAACTAGCAGATGAATTTGAGCCTCTGTAGGCTTCCATCTTTTCTCTTGATTAAAAAATATTGAGTGAGTTATAGTCCAGTGTCTTTTCCAGCAATATTATCTGATATTAGTTAATAAGTCAAATGAGAAATGAGGATCCTTTGGTGAATCTTTCTGTAAAGCAACAAGCCAATTCCTCATTTATCTCTTTTCTAACAATAATTTAATAGGGAAAAGAGGTAGCTGGAATGAGCAAAAGCCAAATTGAGTGATGGCTTTGACTCATGACTAGGCCCTGTTCACCACAAGAAAACCTCATTCTAGTCATATAATTCTGGAGTCCCAGAAAAAGGAGAAGCTGCTGACCATTTCCTGTATTAAAATATGAAATCAGTAAGATTGGGATTAACCTCTTCTTCCAAAAACAATTGTCCAGGGTTTTTAGAGGAGCTAAGTTCTGTCAAAGGATCACTTACTCCACAAACATTTACTGAGCTCCTGCTGAATGCCAAACTTCCTCTTGGCTATTGGGATAATAGGAGTGGCAATAGGAGCAGGCAGGATGCTGCCTTATTGGCCTCAGAAGCATGGGGGAGGAGGTGATACAGACAAATAAACAGGCAATTACAGAGTAGCTATATGATAAGTGCTATAAGGGGAGAAATAGAAGGTGTAATAGAAGCCAACACAAGAAGGGCACATAATCCACTAGGAAATATTTTGGAGCAAGTGATGTCTAAATAATGAGTAGGAATTAGCTACATAACCATGCTTAGCTCACATGCTAAGAGGCAGTACAGACTAGAACAGGCTCTGGAGTAAGATTACTGAGCTATAACTCCTGATGTTACCCCTTAATAGTTGTGTGAGCCTTGGTGAGGTTCTTAAACTTGCTAAGTCTCAGTTTCCTTATCTGTGATATGAGAATAATTATAGTACTCATGGGTTGTTATAAATATTCAATGGGAGAATCCATGAAGTCCTACTTAGCACAAAGCCAAAGCACAAAATTATTGCCATTATTAATAGTGAGGCAGATGTGAGGAAAACAGATAATATTCCAGGCAGAAAACATGTATAAAGATGGGGACAAGAATATGGCTTGAAAACAGTTCAGTACAACTGGAAGGAAGGATGGGAGGAGGTGGTGGGCATAGGCTAGGATGGAAGATGGGAACCAGAGGGCAAAATGATCTCTATACTGCATGGAAGGGTTTGGAATTCATCATCCTGTAAAAATGAGGAGCACTGAGGTCTTCTAAAAGTGTAAGCTGCTCATTATCCACATTTGCCAGTAGAGGAGAAGTATGCTGCTTGCATAAAACATATTTATTTTACCCCAGACCATTAAGGCTCTGTATCTACTAGCCAACTTCCTCTACAGAGGATAAGGTCCCATTGGAATTCAATAATTCTCCAGCATCCAAGGATTCCTTTCCCTTGTTGAGTTGCAGATGTGGATACTTGAATAATTGCAGTTAATTCAGGAGAGGTATTACCAAAATAATGTGATTCAGCCTAAGAGACCCAGTTCAGAAAATCAACATAGTATATCTTTTCATATGCCGTGAGCTACAATATCTAGCAGGCCTCTCTTGAGTCATTAAACTTGCTCTATTAGATTACTGAAAATCCCAGACAACTAACCCTGCTCTGGTTGGATTTTTTTGTAGAATGCAGATCTCTTTTCTAGCAAAAGAAAAGCAAGTGTAAATCAGAGGAATCGAGTTTTCTGAAATGGGCGATACAAGTTACACTTTTCTGAGTTTTCTGTCTCTTTAAATCTGACCTCTAAGGGGAAGATTAATAAGAACAAACCAAGGCTTGTTGAGATTAATAATTATTAGTGTGAAGTCCATAAGAAGTGCATGTGAGCACTGACATGATTTAGCATTCATAAATGATCTCAGAGAACAAGTAAGCAATGCATCTCCCATGTAGACAACCCTAAGTGCTTCTGGGTAGTTTAATGCCAAGGCAGCAAGAACCATTCATAGCAAGAGTGAGAAGGAGAATGGTTGATGTGGTATAAGTGTATTTGGAATAGAACAATCTTCCTTGTAAAAGAATGAACTACCAGTTAGAACAATGGAGTTACAATGTGGTTCTTGTTAGGCTATTAGAGCAGAAAAGTTGGAGTATCATCACTTAGGACACTGAAATCAAAAGAGGGAAAAAAAACCACCATTCTTCAGCCCTCTCAACCACATCCACTTCTGAAATGCCATGTGGTTCTTTGCTGCACACAAAGAAATAGAAAGCAGAACCTGCTGGCGTTTTCACACATCTCCTGTTTGTACACCAGACTCATTATAGAATTTTGAACACGGCACTCGGGCTTAAATATCAGCAACAAATTCCACTTTGTTCATTCATTTAAGGAGTGATTATTGCAAACCTGCTAAATACAAGGCGTCATTCTAATAACTGGGAGCAATATCAATAAAATGGAGGTAGGTACACTGAGCTCAAAGTAGTAAAAACCACTATATGATGTGTTTTGGGGTCATCCTACACATACTTAAAGGATATTATTGTCAATAAATCAAATGTGTAAGATCTATTTTTATTAATTTCATTCATTTGAAGGTTTAACCTGGATAGTGATCACTGTGGCTTTAATAACTGACAACTCCATTAATGCCCAGAGCCAGTAGCTGATATTGATCAGCAGATCATATGGCAACAAGAAGATGGGAAGTTTCTGAATAGGGCTGAACTCTGGGGCTTTTGTCAACAATGGATTTTAAGATGACAGACTTTTTTTTCTAATGGAGGAAGGCAGAAAAGAGAGTTTACTTGGCTTCTGAATGAGATTTGCTATCATTTCTACTGCCTTTGTCCAAAAAGCACTTGGTTTACATTGCAACTGTTGCAAGGTGCAAAAGCCATATTCTAAAAGGAATAAAACTCAGGCTCATTCTTAGGATGAAATAGCTGGCATCCCATCTCCTCCCAAGTCAGCTTAGAAAATCCATTTACTATTTTAATTCCAATAACACCATCCTTCTCTTCCCGATTCAACTCCAGAAGGTACAGCTTGGATTTATTTAGGAGATTAATTCTGCTTGCAGAAATGCCAGATCTCTCAACCCACATAATCAGAGTTCAAAGGAGAAGTCAGTAGTACAGCTGTAGGACTTTAGATACAAATGTCTTTATGATTGTAAAATTGTCATATCCTCTAAGCTAGATATACTCCAAGGAAACCAGGTAAAGACAAAGTTTTTTTCTTTAAAGATTTAATTAGTTATTTGAGTTACAGAGAGAGAGAGAAAGAGAGAGAGAAAGAGCTCTTCCATCTGTTGGTTCACTCCCCAAATGGCCACAATGGCAGTTGTTGGGCCAAGCCAAAGCCAGGAGCCTGGAACTCCATCCAGGTCTCCCCTGTTGGTGGCAGGAGCCCAGCTATTTGGGTCATCTTCTGCTGCTTTCCAAGGCACATTAGCAAGGAGGATTGGAAGTGGAGCAGCCAGAACTCGACCCAGCACTCATATAAGATGCCAGCATCACAGGTGGTAACTTAACCTGGTGCACCACAATACCACTCCCTAGACAAAGTTTTAATCTTGCTACTTAAAATACAAGTCCCTTTTACTCTTTTATCAGTGTATGCACTAACATGAAAAACAAGTTTATTTTATTAGCTACTTTAGCAATTATCAATACCCAACTCTTCCTGAAACCTCTTCATTTTAATTTTTAAAGACTGATTGATTGATTGATTGATTGACTTGAAAGGCAGAGAAACAGAGAGAGGAGAGGCAAAGATATCTTCCATCTGCTGGTTCACTCCCCAAATGGCTGCAACAGCCAGAGTTGGGCCAGACTGAAGCCAGGTGCTGGCCCCTGAAACCTCTTTAATTAATGTAAATAAGATATGGGCTTGCCCCATTCTCCATCATTTCCTCGATTACATTTACTTTTGCCTCTGTATATGTTGGTGATGAGAGGAGCATATTTATACAGGTGTCTCTCATTTACCAGAATGCATTTAGCAGGGAATTGAGTTTCTAAAGTAATGAAATCATATTTCAGAATGGGAAAACATCTGGAGATCATATATTTAAAGACAACTAAGACAATTATATGAAACAATTTTAAATATCAGCAATTAAATCAATGAAGAAGTATCTATTGGTTGTGTAGTTTGTGAATAACATCTCCCATTCTGTTGGTTGCCTCTTCACTTTCCTGACTGTTTCCTTTGCTGTAAAGAAACTTTTCAATTTGAGGTAATCCCATTTGTTTATTTTATCTTTGATTACCCCCGTGCCTCTGGGGTCTTCTTCAGGAATTCTTCACCTGTTCCAATATCTTGGAGGGTTTCCCCTATGCTCTCAATTAGTTTCATGGTGTCGTGGCGCATCTCTAGTTCTTTGATCCATGTTGAGTGGATTTTTGTATAAGGTGTAAGGTAGGGGTCTTGCTTCATACTTCTACATGTGGACATCCAGTTTTCCCGGCACCATTTGTTGAAGAGGCTGTCCTTGTTCCAGGGGTTGGTTTTAGGTCCTTTGTCGAATATGAGTTGGTTATAGATGTTTGGATTGATCTCTGGTGTTTCTATTCTGTTCTATTGGTCTATCCATCTGTTTTTGTACCAGTACCAGGCTGTTTTGATTATAACTGCCCTGTAGTATGTCTTGAAGTCTGGAATTGTGATGCCTCCAGCTTTGTTTTTATTATAAAGGATTGCTTTAGCCATTCTTGGTCTCCTCTTTCTCCATATGAATTTCAGCATCGTTTTTTCTAGGTCTTTGAAGAATGACTTTGGTATTTTGATTGGTATTGCATTAAACTTGTAAATTGCTTTTGGGAGAATGGACATTTTGATGAAATTGATTCTTCCAATCCATGAGCATGGCAGGTTTTTCCATTTTTTTGTGTCGTCTACTATTTCTTTCTTTAGTGTTTTATAATTTTCATCATAGAGGTCTTTGACATCCTTGGTTAAATTTATCCCAAGGTACTTTATTGTTTTTGTGGCTATTGTGAATGGGATTGATCTTAGAAGTTCTTCCTTGGACACGGCATTATCTGTGTATACAAAGGCTGTTGATTTCTGAGCGTTGACTTTGTATCGTGCTACTTTACCAAATTTTTCTATGAGTTCCAATAGTCTCTTATAGGAATTTATTGGGTCGCCTATATATAGTATCATGTCATCTGCAAATAGGGATAGTTTAACTTCCTCCTTTCCCATTTGTATCCCTTTAATTTCAGATAAAGGATTAACAACTAGAATCTATAAAATGATCAAGAAACACTACAGAATCAAAACAAACAACCCAATAAAAAGATGGGCCAAGGACCTTAACAGACATTTTTCAAAAGAGGAAGTCCAAATGGCCAACAAACACATGAAAAAATGCTCAGGAACCCTAGCCATCAGGGAAATGCAGATCAAAACCACAATGAGGTTTCACCTCACTCCGGTTAGATTGGCTTACATACAGAAATCAACCAACAACAGATGCTGGCAAGGATGTGGGGAAAAAGGGACACTAATCCACTTTTGGTGGGAATGCAAACTAGTAAAGCCACTATGGAAGACAGTTTGGAGAGTCCTCAGAAACCTGAATGTAGCACTACCACAGGATCCAGCCATCCCACTCCTTGGAATTTACCCAAATGGAATTAAAGGGGAGAGAAAAAGAGCCATTTGCACCTCAATATTTGTTGCAGCTCAATTCACAATAGCTAAGACATGGAAGCAACATAAATGTCTATCAACGGATGATTGGATAAAGAAACTATGGGATATGTATTCTATGGAACACTATACAGCAGTAAAAAACAATGAAATCCAGGCATTTACAACAAAATGGAGGAAGCTGGAAAATAGCATGAAATAAGTGGAATAAGCCAGTCCAAAAGGGACAAATATCATATGTTCTCCCTGATCGATGGCAACTAAACGAGCATCTAAAATGATACTCATTGAAGTGAAATGGACACTATCAGAGACAATGACATGATCAGCCCTTGTCTAGACTGTGGAGGAACAGCTTACTATTTTATTCCTTTAATATTTGTTGTTGTTGTTGCTCGATTTGTTCTTCTTAATACCACTGGTTGAACTCTGTAATCAATACACAATCATTCTTAGGTGTTAAAAAATTAACAGAAAAGTGATCTCTGTTAAACATAGGAGTAGGAATAAGAGAGGGAGGAGATATATAGCTTGGCACCGGCTCACTCGGACTTACCTCCAATGGTGGAACTAGAAATGTGCCAGGGGATTTCAACTCAATCTTCTCAAGGAGGCATGTACCAATGCCAGCACACTTGGTAAAGTGATAAGTATAAGCACACAACCGATCAAAAAAGATAGAGTAAGTGTCGAAGAGATTTTACAAACAAGATCAGTGTAAGCAAATAATGAAGGATAGAATTAAAATGGAGAGAATGATCCTGCAGGGAAAGCAGGACACACAGCAGACTCATAGAATGGTAAATGCCCAAAACAGTACTCCGGCCTCAGAATCAATCCTTGGGGCATTCGATTTGGCTAAAAGGCCCTTGAGAGTCTCACAGGCTTGGAAAGCCAAGACACGGTGGCAAAAACAATCTAAATGAAAGATCCTGGTGAACAAGACCCCAGCGGAAGGAACAGGCCATCAAGGAGGGAGGCGCCTTTCTCCGAAGGGAGGAAGGAACCTCCACTGTGATATGGCCTTGACTAAGCAAGTTCAGAGTTAGTGAACGCAAGGGGCTTCCATAGCCTAGATAGCTTATGGCAAGAGCCTTGGGTGATTGCTGACGCCATAAATAAGAGTGCCAATTGTTAAATCAACAATAGGAGTCACTTGGTACAGGCTCCCCACGCAGGATCTCTGTCCTTAATGTGTTTTACTATGAAACTTAAAAACAACACTACTAGTCAAACAATACCCTATACCTTGTGTGGTTGTGTGAGGGCAGCCTGTTGAAATCCTTGCTTAGTATATACTAAGTTGATCTTCTGTATATGAAGGTAATTGAAAAGGAAACTCGATGAAGGGCAGGATGGGAGAGGCAGTGGTAGAGGGGAGGGCCGCGAGAGAGAGGGAGGTTGAGGGGGGGAGCCACAACAATACAAAAGTTGCACTTTGTAAATTCACATTTATTAAATAATAAAAAAGAAGTATCTATTGGATTTCTAATGTAACAAGATAGGTTGCTAGATGTTGTACAAACATTAAAAACAATTTAAGATATAACTCCCATCTTCAAAACCATCTAATATAGTTGGGAAGTTTTGAAATATACATGGATTAAAAATGAAATATCATAAAAGTACCAAGATGTCTGCTAAGTCCAAAGAGGTTAAGGGATGAAAAATAATGAGTATAAATCTTATATTTTATTTCAAAGGATTTGGAGCTGCTGGAAAGTCACCAAGTCTTCAAAAATTTCCACATTTCAGTTATAATCACTTTGTAAGGCAGGGTAGACTGCTAAGAGTTTCAGTTTTGTGTTATGCTTTGGTATTTTCAATTGTATACTTTATTCTAAATATAGCATGACATTTTTAAAATACTCACAAACTCCCCCAGCTAAGCCTTGAATATGATTTTTTTAAAGAGGGCTTCAATTAATTATGTTTTGTTCAAATCAAAATTCAAGGGATTTCTTTTAAGGGTACTTGAGTTGAATATTACTTTCTCCGGGTTCACTGAAATCTAGAGTAGGAGCTACAGAATTACAAACATATTCTGTGCTTAATAAATGGATAAAATGTTTTTCTGGAAAATCAGAAATTCCATTTTGTCAATGTCTTAGTTAACAACTGAACTTTCAACTCCAATTCAAACAAAATAGAAGGCTTAATTGTTAATCCAAGTAACTCCTAAACTTGAGCTTTGAAATGTCATAGTTTAGGATTCTTAATGTTCTCTCTTTCTCTTCATCTATAATATATACAAAATCCAGAAAGGTGCAACACTTAGAAAACACATCAACTTCAAAGCTAGACATCTGGATTCCAACTGCAGAGGAAGAAAGAGAATGTTTTGGAGAATCACTAGGGATCTGCCTGTTGTTATTGCTTTAAATCAGCTTGAGCACATGCCGCGTGTTAAGTAAGTTGTTCGCCTGGTCTGTGGTATCTTTTATAAATAAACATAAAACTGTAATCTTAAATGCATGGTGAGAATCCAAATAATTGCTTTCAGTTTATAATTGGGAGTCAGCTGTGTCTCAAAACAGTGAGTATGAAAACTTCTCTGGAGAGAACACACTACATGCATGCAAAATGATAAGGGTGAAGGGCTTCCTTAGCAAAGCAACAGTGCACCTGCGGTCATTCCTGCATTGTGTTCAAGCATTTGTTTCATCCTTCTGGAGTTCCCAGAAATACAAACCAAGATGGTTGGGTTTAGAAAACACAAGATCAAGTCTTATGTTGCTAAATTTGAAATTAAATTGTCCCCAAACTATCCAACTTCACACCTACACATACAAATTATAACATCATAGTTCAAAACTTCTAAGTCTAATTACTGTGTCCATATGAAGGTTATAATGTACCTCATACTTGATTATTCAAAGACTAATTATCTAGGCCAGGCACTTAAGCTTGTCCCTATTCCCTTAGTTTTCTGCCATTTGGCTATTTTAAGGTTCACTGGCCTTTTGATACTCAGGACAAAGGAAATGAAAGAAGAGTAAACTCAGATCAACAAAGCTCAACTTTTCACATGGGCTACTAAAAATTACGGGACAGGTTCAGGCATTGTGGAGCAGCAAGTTAAGCTTCTACATATAACACTAGCATTCTATGTAAGAATGCTCTTCGAGTCCCAGCTGCTCTGTTTCCAATTTCCTGCTTATGCAGGAACTTCCTACGAACTTCTACTTGGGCAGTAGAAAACAGCCCAAGTACTTGGGTCTCTGTCACCCACGTGAGAGACTTGAATGGAGTTCTTTGCTTCTGACTTCAGCTTGGTGCAGACCTGGCTATTGTAGCCATTTGGGGAATGAAACTGCAGACAGAAATGTGTTCTCTCTCTCTCTCTCTCTCTCTTTTTCTGCTCCCATCACTCTGTCATTCAAATAAATTTGCAAAAATTATGGGATAGAAGAAGCAGATGAAATGAATAGTTAACCTGAATATTGAAGTTCTCTATGTATTTGATTTATTCAGAATGCTCCCTCCCTCTCTAAGATGATAAACTGATTAGATATCTTGAATTAAGTAATACAGAACTTGATTTTGATTTTTGACCTTTTTGTTGCTTCATTTTGTTGATTAAATTTGTCTCTCAGTTCTTCCCTTGGTTTTTCTTCCCTTTTTCCTTTCTCCTATTCATAGCAATTACATTTATTCCCTAAATGATAATCCTTTTATTTCTGCCTGCGAAGAGAAATCCTCAGGATTTCCAGACTTTCTCAGTAGACTTTTTTATTTAAAAGATTTATTTATTTATTTGAAAGTCAGAATTACACAGAGAGAGGAAAGGCAGAGAGAGAGAGAGATCTTACATCTACTGGTTCACTCCACAGATGGCCACAACGGCTAGAGTTGAGTCAATCCAAAGCCAGGAGCCAGGAGCTTTTTCCAGGTCTCCCATGTGGTGGTGCAGGGGCTCAAGGACTTGGTCCATCTTCTACTGCTTTCCCAGGCCATAGCAGAGAGCTGGATTGGAAGTGGAGCAGCTGGGACTTGAACTGGAGCCCATATGGCATGCTGGCACTGCAAGTGGCAGCTTTACCCATTACACCACAGCACCAGCCCCTCCCAGTAGACTTTTAACTCTGCTGGTTTTGCCAAGTTAGATATCCCAGCACCATATGCTACTACGTCAGAGATTGAAATGCAACCCTAGGCCCATCTAACAATTTCATTGTCCTTAAACTCCTACCTGAAATCTTACTGTTTTAGTACTGAAGTAACTGTTTAAGGTGACCCATTACATATCCACACAGCTCTCCTCTAACCCCACACTTAACTATGTTCCTTTGTAAATGACAACATCCTTGCCAATAGGATATAAATCAAAGCATTACGTTCTTCTGTACTTCCTTCCTCTCCATTGGTTGTTCACCAAAGTCACAACAGTTTCCTGCAGCTCAAACTGTCAAGGATTTAATCAAAATCTCAGACCACAGGGAGAAATAGTCCCCAGGGAAGAATACGCCCATGAATAAGCCCCCAAAACTCATAGGATTAATCTTCCATTAGCTCTGTGGGGGAACCAAAACCCTTGTTAAGCGTGTAATCTTCTGTACAACATTAGAAACTACAGGCTCCTAGACAGACCCAAACTGAAGGGTACTGACAAGCTGTTCACCCCCCACTCCACTAAAGACTAAAAGGTGCACCACAGTTCTGGGATAATGAGGAAAGATTAGAATTCCAGGTACAGCTCACAGGCTTATATTTTATTACAGCATAGTCTTTTCTAGTCTGCGCTATGTGATGTGATGTTTTATATCATTTTATGACTCACATACATATATATCTATGGTTAACTCTCAATATCCACAGGGGATTGGTTTCAGGATCCCCTGTGGAAGCCAAATTCTATAAATTCCTCAATTCCATCATATAAAATGGCAATAGTAGTTGTATATAACCTATGCACATCCTTCTGTATTCCTTAAATCAATCTTAGGTTACTTACAATACCTAATAAAATGTAAATACTAAGTAAACAATTGTTATACTCAATTGTTTAAGGAATAATAGCAAGAAAAGAAAATTTATACATTTTCAGTACATATAAAAGCATTTTTCAAATAGTTTCAATCTGCAATTAGTTGAATCTGTAAATGTGGAATCCCCTATAGACAGTTGACCATCTATATCTACATCTAACAGATATTAAGTGTTTTATGTGCATTATCTCTAATCATTACAGCAAAGTTGACATAGGTACTGTTAATAATATCTTTCACATATGAGAAACCAAGGATTAACCTGCTAGAAACAGCAGATCTGACTTCACACCCAGAAAGTCTGACTCCAGAGTCCAGGCTCATCCTACTTCATTATTTCATCACCTTAACCCCAGGATTTTTGCCTATTTTTCTAGTCTTATACCACCATTTTTCTTATATCTCAAGCTGTCACCAATTGGATTCTGTTATGAGTCAGCTTGAAGGCAATCTCTGTCTGTGTTATTATCTTCTCATTCCTGAGTAACTGATCAGCCTTCCACTTAAGACCACTCTAATTCTATCCAGGCCCTGCCCATGGAGATTAAAGCTCCTTCTCAGGATTCCCCAACCCAACCAGGTCCCCATTAACAAGACTCCTTTCCAGGTCACTTTTTATGTAGATTACCATGAAGAGCAAGGGGAGAGAAATTCAATGGTATCAACTACAGACTCATAAATGGCATAGGGGAACATAGCTTACAAAGAAATATAAATAAGGATTAAAATAAGTAGAAAGGTGGATACCAATAACAAGAGGCCATTAAATAATAAAATACAGCAGTAATTGATACAGCAATAAAATAAAATAATATGCTATCTATATATTCCTCAAAGATACAAGGTAGACGTGAACACATGGAAGAATATCCTCTATTCTTGGATAGGATGATTCAACATCACAATTATGTTGAATTTTTCTAAGTTGATTGATATATTTAACTCAATCTCAACAAGAATACCAACAAATTTTCTATGGAATTAGGCAAGTTGAGACCAAATTTCATATGCAAAATAAAGCAAGAAAGAATAGCTAGAAAAATATTGAAAAGGAGAAATTACAAAGGTGGAGTGGGGAAGCCTGTAAATTTGTATTTAACCAACAGGCTAGATAAAAGCTTTTAACTGTGATTCAAAACCCAGTTGTAATGAAAGATTAACAAATTTAACTATAAAATGTAAAAAAAAAAAAAGTATACGGGAAAGGAAAAAAAATCCACAACAAAGTTGAAAGATTCTTACAAACTAGGGAAAAATATTTCCAACATATACCACAGACAAAAGGATAATATCTCTAATATATGAAAGACTTTTAAGCATCAAAGAGAGAGAAGACCAAAAGCCCAATTGGATAATAGGAAAACAACATGAACAGATAATAACACACACATATACAATCTAAAGTAGCCCTTAAACATCATGGAAAGTGGTCAATCTCACTCATAATTAGAAGAATACAATTTAAAACCCTGAGGAACTATATCTCATTTATTTGGTAAAAATTTGAGAGACTGGAGACATACTGTCTTGGCAAGACTGAAAAAGCACTTTTATACATCACTTGTACAAAGGCATCCTGATAGAAATGTTTAGGAGGAGAATTTGGCCATATCTAACAAGTCACATAGGAACATACCTTTTGAATCAGCCATCTCACTTTCAGGGATATAACCTGAACATACATTTCCAAAAATATATAAAAAAGATAAGATATTTTTCAAAATTATTCATTGGAGTATTATAATCACAAAATACTGAAGGCATTCCATATGCTCAAACATAAGAGAACAGTTGAATTGACTATTATACACTGACACAGTAGAATACTGCCTTGCATGTAAATGAAAAAAAAAAATGAGGAAGAGCTCTACAAACTGATACAGAGTAATTTTTAGAATTATTATTAAGGGGAAGCTGAAAAACACTATCTATAGTATGTTACCTTTATTAAGTAAGAGAGAAATATAATAAAATATATGCCTGCTCCTTTGTGCAAAAGAAAGAGTAGTAACTAGTAGTAGCATGGTCACTTCCTAGTTGCAGATGAGAATGGGTGGTGGGGCTAATGAGAAAGAGTAGTAAAGAGAACAGAAAAAACATTTCTCTGAATACACTTTTTTTTGTGTATATATATATATTATAATATATAATCTATATTATTATATATTATTATATTATATTATAGTATATATATTACTTAAGAGGTAGAGTTACAGGGGCCGTTGTCGTGGCTCACTTGGATAATCCTCCACCTGCGGTGCCAGCATCCCATATGGGTGCTGGTTCTAGTCCCGGCTGCTCCTCTTCCAGTCCAGCTCTCTACTGTGGCCTGGGAAGGCAGTGGAAGATGGCCCAAGTGCTTGGGCCCCTGCATCAGCATGGGAGACCAGGAGGAAGCACCTGGCTCCTGGCTTCAGTTCGGCGCAGCGCTGGCCCTAGCGGCCATTTGAGGAGGGAACCAATGGAAGGAAGACCTTTCTCTCTGTCTCTCTTTCTCACTGTCTAACTCTGTCTGTCAAATAAATAAAAAATAAATTTAAAAAAAGAAGTAGAGTTACAGAGAGAGGTAAAGTTACATGATAACATAAAGTTTGTAGATAATAAGAACCTGGTTTCCCATTGTCAGAGAAAAGTAGTTACAAATTAGGAATAGAGAAAGTCCAGAGCAAACCCTGTGGTATTAAATTGGAATCAAAGACATCATATTAATTCATGGATTTACACACGCACACACGCACACACACACACTCACAGATACACAATTTAAAATTTTTTAAAGTATGTAATTCAGAGACAGAGACAGGAAGACAGAAATACAGAGAGAGGGAGCTCCCAACTGTACAGAGACAGGAAGACAGAAATACAGAGAGAGGGAGCTCCCAACTGTGCTTCATTCCCCAAAATTCTGCAACAGCCAGGGCTGGGATGGGCCAGGCCAAATCTGAAAGCTAGAAATACAACCTAGATCTACCATGTGGGTGGCAGGGACACAATTACTTGAGCCATCACCACTGTTTCCCAGGGTGTGCATTAGCAGGAACATGGAGTCAGGAGTCAGAGCCAGGACTTGAACCCAGGCACTCTGATGTAGGACACAACATTTAACTGCTAAGCTAAGCACCCACCTTCAGAGACTTTTTTAAAGTGCATACACATGAGTTTGAATACATACACTTACTTCCAGTTCAGTCCACTTAAGAGAGCTAGAAAAAAATGACAACCAGTAGCAATCAAAATACTTAGAAACCAGGTTCTGGTTTCCAACATTCTCCAATAAAAGGAACCAGGGCACCTTGGAAAAGTAGTTGGATCTGGAGCTGACACAAGAAAAGCAGAAGATGAGCCTTGACATGCCACAAAGTAAAGAAGTGTTCAGAACAATGACAGACCTGTTGAAAGGACACAGAAGTCAATTTGAAGGAGCTTCCCATAGCTAAAGCTTCCAGTGGCCAAAGCTGACAATATGAGTAGTACAAAGAGAATAATAATAATAAATTAAAATCTATAGAAAAATATAATAAATACCCATAAGTCCATGTTGATCTATATAAATAATTAAATAGAGAGTAAGTCAGTTACAAAACCCCTCTTAAATACGAAACATAAGGTAGCCAAATTCAGAGAGACAGAAAGCAGCATAGTAGTTGCTAGAGATTGAGGCGGGGGAAAAGAGTTCATGTTTAATGGGTGGATGCAGAGTTTCAGATAGGGAAGAAAAAAAAGTTTTGGAAATGAATAGTAGTGATGATTGTACAACAGTGTGAATATCTCAACACCACTGACCTATACACTTTAAAATGGTTATAATATAATAATATTTATATATATATTTATATATATTTATTTATATATATATTTATTTATATATATTATTTATATATATTATTTTTATATATTTATATATTTATATATATTTATCATATATTATTATATATTATTATATATTATATATTATATAATATATAGTCGAGGAGCACCACTGTCTCTCCTGAACCCGTGCTTGATCTCCAAACCAGATATTGCTGTGATCCCCCCCCCCCCCAGCGCCTCTCCCCAAAAGGTGAGCTGCCATTTTAGGAAATCGGACCAGACACCAGCTTGGGGCTTTCAAACAACCTCAAACCCATCTCTTCCTGTTAGGGGTGCAAATCTCTGAAGCTAACTCCCACCCCTAGTCTGCATGGAAAAATGTACTGTGACCTCCCTGCCCCCAACTGCCCTCACCTTTGGTGTGAGATGTTTCCTGTTCCTGAGTCCCTCTGCCCCTCTGCCAGCCAACCCCCAACCAGCAATAAGGGTCCAAGCCAGGGCCTCCTGTCCACACTCCCTGCGTCCATCCCACACTGCCCACTGGGAATACCTGGATTCCCCACTCTATCCACACACTGTAGCATTCATTCTCCATCTCTCTCACCTCACCTGTGGTGGTTTATGGGTGTGATGGGGTTTTTAAGATTATTACAAACCAGTAAAAAGAAAAAACAACAACAACAACAAAAAAAAAAAAAAAAAAAAAAAAAAAGGAGAGCTCTTCCTGCCGGGCTGGGCTGCAGGGAGGCTGCGCGGCCTGCCCCTGCGTGGCCCGCCCCTGCGTGGCCCGCCCCTGCGTGGCCCTGCCTCGGCCCCCTGGCCGCTCTCCGCACACCGCTCCCCAGCCGGCCCGCAGACGCAGCGTTCGCTGTTGCCTGTGGCTCGCTCGCGTGTGCTCCTAGACAGCCCCGCGCCGGCCATGTACTTAGTCCTCGTGGCCTCCGCCCCGCAGATGCCGTCCTGAGACAGCTCTGTTGACTACAGTTGATCCAGAGGAGCAGGGACAAGACTGGAAATTCCAGGTCCTCGCTCTCTCCTGTGGCCTGGGAAGGCAGTGGAAGATGGCCCAAGTCCTTGGGCCCCTACACCCACACAGAAGACCCGGAGGAGGCTCCTGGTTCCTGGCTTCGGATTGGTGAAGCTCCAACTGTTGCAGCCATTTGGGGGAGTGAACCAGTAGATGGAGGACCTCCCTATCTCTGCCTCTGCCTCTCTGCAACTCTGCCTTTCAAATAAATAAATAAATCTTTTTCAAAAAAAATATATATTATATTATAAAATATTTATATTATAAAATATATTATAAAATATTATATTATATTATATATTATAATATAATATAATATAATATAATATAATATATATTATATAATATCATATATTATATATTATATATAATATTATATATTATATAATACTATATAATATTATATATATCATATAATTATATAATATATAATATATTATATTATATATTATATAATTATATATAATTATATAATATATTATATAATATATATTATATCATACTATATAATATATAATAATAAATAATATATATAATATATAATATATAATAATAAATAATATTATATAATATATTATAATATATAATATATTATATAATTATATAAAATATATAATATATATTATTATATTATATTATATATTATATAAGATATAATATATAATATTATATTATAACCATTTTAAAGTGTATATATATTATATTATAACCAATATATTATATTATATTATAACCATTTTAAAGTGTATATATATATTATATATAATATATATTATTATATATAATATAATATATTATATATTTTATATTATATTATTATTATAATATAATAATGCTATAATATATGTTACATATATTTTACCTCAATAAAATTATAAAAGTACCTTAAAATAACAATAAACAGAGGGGAAGACCCAGCTCTTCCTTAGAGTAAAATTCCAACTAAGAAATGCATAAGGAAGAAGGGAAAATACAAAAACCTCGAGTAGGCAAGCACTAACATACTACTTGCTTGGATGTTAAAATAATGGGACATCTAAATAATGTCGGAGTTTGTGAACTCAAGAGGCTTCCATAGCCTTGGAAGCTCTTGACAAGAGCTGCGGGTGATTACTGACGTCATAAATAAGAGGGTCAATTGTTAAATCAACAACAGCAGTCACTGTGCACTTGCTCCCCATGTAGGACTCTGTCCTTAATATGTTGTATTATGAGAGTTAATAATAAAACTAGTCTTCAAACAGTATTTTATAGTTTGTGTGTCTGTGTGGGTGCAAACTGTTGAAATCTACTTAGTATAGATTTGATATTCTGTATATAAGATGATTAAAAATGAATCTTAATAAATGGGATGGGAGAGGGAGTAGGAGGTGGGACACTTTGGGGGTGGGAGGATGGGTATGGAAGGAAGAACTGCTATAATCCAAAAGTTGTACCTATGAAATTTATATTTATTAAATAAAAGCTTTCTATAAAAAATAAAATGATGGGGCAAAAGTAGGATGAGAAATGAGATATTTGCATCATCTCAAAGTATCTCCCCCAAAGTAAGTACAAGGGAGAAATCAAAACTTTTTCATGGAGAAACTTTGCAAACACCTAGTTATATGATCAAAGTTACAATACCAACAGTAACACATTGACACTACAGATAATGCATGACCTAAAATAATCATAAGAAACATTTCAAACACTGGGCAACATTCTACTAAAATAACTGGTCTATAAATTTTCAGAAATATCAAGATCATTAAAGTCAAGGAACCACTGAGCAAATGCTCATCCTGAAGGAAATTAAAGAGCCTTAACAACTAAGTGCAGCACATATTCTGATCTAGATCAGTTCTTTGTAAAGGACATTATTAGACAATCAGCAAACTGTATGGGGTCTGAGGATTACATAGTGGATATTGATGTTAATTTCCTGAAATAGGAGAACATCATGGGTAGGAACTATCCACTGAAGTATTCTTAGGTAACAGGGCATCAGATCAGCAAATTCTCAAATTAGGAAAAAGAAGGTATTACAATTATCTTGCACACATAAATTTGAGATCATTTCAAAATTAAAAGATTATAATTATTTTATTTATCATTTTAATAAGATAATAATTATTTTAGAACATAAATTAAATATAAAGGGCCAGAAAATGTGAAGGAGTGGGAGAAGCTCAAAATAGATCACACGTAATTCTGTAAGCAGAGACCAGAAGAAGGGACAGAGAAACACCATTAGCAGAAATAATGGCTGGGAATGGATAAGAATTTTCCAGGCTGAGGAAAGAAGACATGAGCCCTTAGACAGAATGTTTATATCAGTTTCTGAGAGAGGAAAACAAAAATAAATTCACATCTAAGCATACCATAGTGAAAATTCAGAACAGCATGGATAAAGAGAAAATCCTAAATGCTACCAGGAGAGAAGACAGATTACCGACAAAGAAGCAGACATTATACTGAAAGCAAGCTTCTCATTGGTGAACTGATGCCAGCAAACAGTGGGGAAATAGCTTCCAAGTGATAACAGAAAATAATGAAAATTGTATATGGAGCAAAACCAATGTTTTTCCTACTGCAGTAGGTCATGAAAGGATATTTCAGAAAGAAGAAAAATGAATGCAAAAGGTAAAAGTAGGATTTAAGAGCCTAATTAGCAAAGAAATTAACAAAATGCATTTAAAAACCTATTTGAAGTATCAGATGTTAGTAAGAAAACTGACTTTGTGCCTTTCAAAATGAGTAAAGCTAAATTCTATTTAATAGAGAAGTAGAAGATTGAAGAAGCTACTTTGTGGGTAAAGTGTGGTAAATCCCTGTCCTTGTTCAGAAGGAGAATAAAGAATCTGGGAAGCAATAGACTAAGTAAAAAGCTTAGTGGAAATATGAACAATGTCAGCAAATTTTGAAAAAAAAAAAAACAGAATCTAAAATTTTCAAAACACTGAGGCAGAAGTGGGGTAAAGAATAATAAAAACATATTAATCCAAAATAAAACCCAAAAATTATTTAAAATGCAGGTAAAAAGCATGGTTGGAGGATTCCAAGAAGACTGAATAGGGAAAAGATGTGCTGATTTTGACTAAGGGAAGGTAGCCAAAGAAAAACAGAAGAAGTGTATTCCCAGGGGAGAGTTGGAGAGAAATTTGCAGTGGAAATTCTACAGAAAGAAGAGGGATACTGTGGAGCAGTGTGGAAAGAGCAGAAACGCAGCGGCAAGCACAGAAACCACACACAACTCCCACAGCTGGAGGCTAGAGGAGACACCAGCTTCTGGGAGCTAGGTTAAGGGAGACTGCAGAATCCTGTGCCACTCACTGGTGGTACTGCATGATCCTTGCAGACCACACTGACTTTGAGTCTGGCCTGGAGCCCTAGCAGGGGGCTAGAGTACACATCTAATCCAGCAAAAGCAGAGCACATTTCTTTCTCCCTATCCCCCCACAACCAGCAACCAGCCGGAAGAAAGCTCCATCTCGACACCAGTAGAGGCTGCACTGGCTCTTGAGTATGCAAACGAGGGGTTTTACTAGAGGGAAAAATCCACTTTTTTCCACTGACTTTGAGTCTGGCTGGGAAGGTTGACAGGGCACTAGGCACCCAGTTGGGATTGTGATGTGCTCCCATTCTCTCAACCTATCACAGGCTCTGGGGCTCAAACTGCCAAGCCAGAGCACCTGAAGGCAGCTAGCTCTGGAAACAACTTTGCTTTCTCAATGGACAGGGCAGGCTCATGGAGCAAAGATGAGATTTTGATCCTCTGTACCCTGTGACTGTGGGAGCTGTGCACACTGTGACTGTGGGAATCCTGTGACTGCACAATAGAGAATGGAGTGTAGTTGGGTCTCTGGGCAATCACTGTGTCTGGCTTCAGAGGCTCAGAGCTTCCTGACTGCCTGGGGTGAGTTATTGCATAGGGTTCCATGCTCACACTGAAGACTGCACAGATCCTCTGTGTGGTTCGTGCACCAGCATGGGTGAAGGCTGTAGCCACTGTGGGTTAACCCCCAAAATTCATCACCTTGGAAGAAAGGAGGTGATTGGCAAATGATTATGCCTACAGGTGTGATTAAACCCTCCCTCGTGCTGATGACAGAGGAGATCTATCATGCCTAACTCGAATGTCACCCTGGATTCTTGCCACCCTTGAGCATTGACCAGAACTCCCTGATCCCACCCAGCACATGCCTCTGGGTATTCACTGAAGAAGCAGACACTCCACTAAGCTGCAGAGAAATAGTTCAAAGACAAAACCCATCAGTGGAGAAAACCAACAAGTGTTTCCACAAATGCCTAAAAATGAACACAGAAATACAAAAAAAAAAAAAAAAAAACAAGGAATACAACATGTCTCCCACAAATGAACACAACAACACTTCAATAATAGAATGTGAAGACGAAGAAATTGATGAAATGCCTGAGAAGTAATTCAAAGAATGACATAGCATTGTTCAGAAACAATGAGAAGCAAATTCATGTGTTTAGAACTCTATAAATGATATGGATGAAAAATTGTCCCATGAGATAGAGATTTTGAAGAGAAATCAAGCTGAAATATTAGAAATGAAGAGTTCAATATATCAAGTAAAAAATGCAGTGGAAAGCCTTAACAACAGACTTGGTGAGGCAGAAGAAAGAATATCTGAACTAGAAGACAAATCTCCAGAAATATATCAGACCAAAAAAGAAGAAATTAGAAAAATTAAAAAGTGTTTGAGATTTATGGGATACTATAAAATGACCCAACATATGGACCTAAAGGGAGACATAAATTCCAATACAGTAGTAAAGGGGGTTTTCCATCACCCCACTTTCATCAATGATGAAACTAGATCATCAACTAGACAGAAAATCAACAAAGAAACAATAGAGTTAATTGACACTATGGACCAAATGCACCTAAGTGATATCTACAGAATGTTTCATCCCACAGTTGGAGAATGCACATTCTTTTTACAAGTGCATAGAACACATGGAACTTTTTCTAGGATAGACCATATGTTAGGCCATAAAGCATGTCTGAGTAAATTCAAAATAATTAAAATCATACCATGTATCTTTTCTGATCACAATGGAATGAAGCTGGAAATCAACAACCTAATAATCTCTAGAAAATATACAAACACATAGAGAGTGAACAACATGTTCCTGAATGAACAGTGGGTCACAGAAGAAATCAAAAGGGAAATAAAAAATTCCTGGAAATGAAAACGACAAAACAACATATCAAAAATTATGGGATAGAGAAAAAGCAGTGTTAAGAGGGAAATTTATAGCAATCAGTGCCTACATGAAGAAACTGGAAAGGCATCAAATAAATAAGCTAGCAATGCATCTTAAGGACCTAGAAAAACAACACCAAACCAAACCCAAAAATAGTAGGAGGAAAGAAATAATTAAAATTAGAAAACAAACAAGCAAAAGTGAAACAAAAAAAAACACAAAAGATAAGTGAAATGAAGAGCTGTTTTTTTAAAAGTAAACAAACTTGATATACCATTGGCCCAACTAACCAAAACAAAGAGAGAGAAGACCCTAATCAATAAAATCAGAGATGAAAAAGGAGATGTAACAACAGTTACCACAGAAATAAAAAGAATCACCAGGAATTACTACAAACAGCTACATGCCAACAAATTGGAAAATATAGAAGAAATGAATAAATAGATTTCTGGACACACAGAATCTATCAAAACTGAGGCACAAAGAAATAGAAAACCTAAACAGACCAATTACCAAGATGGAAATTGAATCAGTAATAAAGATCCTCCAATTCTATGACTGGCTGGCTTCACTGCTGAATTCCACCAGACTTTTAAAAGAAAACTAATTCCAATTCTTCTCAAACTATTTAAAACAACTGAAAGGGAGGAAATCCCCCCAAACTCCTTTTATGAGGCCAGCATCACCTAAATTCCAAAACTAGGGAAAAAAAATACAACAAAGAAAGAAAACTACAGACCATTATCACTGATGAACATCAATGCAAAAGTCCTCAACAAAATACCAGCTAATAAAATTCAACAACACATCAGAAAGATCATTCACCCATACCAATTGGGATTTCTCTATGGTATGCAGTGATGGTTCAACATTTGCAAGTCAATAAATGTGATATGTCACATTAACAAATTTAAGAATAAAAACCATATGGTTATCTAAATAGATGTAGAAAAAGACTTTGATAAAATACATCATTTCATGATAATAATCTTAAATAAATTGGGTATATGTGGTGGAATGAGAAGGTGAAAAGGTCATGGCAAGATGGCCACTGAGGTGAGAAGGTCATGCCAAGATGGCCGCTGGCAACAGGCCATGATTGGATGGCTTCAGAAACCACATGACAACAGAGCCAGACTGACAACCGGCTGTGATTGGATGGTTTCAGAAACTGCCTGGCAACAGAGCCTGACTGGCAACAGGCTGTGATTGGATGGCTTTGGAAACTGCCTGGCAACAGGCTGTGATTGGTTAGGGCATAGACCACCCCTTGACAGGATTGGCTGCCTTGGCTATATAAGCAGCTGCAGCAACTTAAATAAACAAGTCTGCAGGCTGCTCGCCTCAGGCCTGCTTTCACCCGACTCCCGGGGTCTGTGTGGTGACTCCACGCCTCTTGCCCCCTCCACCTTCCTCCTCTCAGAACGAATCCTCTCAGAAGAAATCTACCGCAACAGGTATAGAAGGAACACTCCTCGACACAATCGAGGCAATATATGACAGACCCACAGCCAGCATCATATTGAATAGGGGAAGGTTGGAGACATTTCCACTAAGAACCAGAACCAGACAAGGATGCCCACTTGCACCACTGCTATTCAATATAGTCCAAGAAGTTTTAGCCAGAGCCATTAAGCAAGAAAAAAAAAAAAAAGTGATACAAATTGGAAAGGAAGAAGTCAAATTTCCCCTGTTTACAGATAACATGATTCTATGTACAAGGGAACCAAAAGACTCCACTAAGAGACTTTTGGAACTCATAAGAGAGTTTGGTAAAGTTGCAGGATATAAAATCAATGCACAAAAATCAAAAGCCTTTGTATACACAGACAATGTCATGGCTGAGAAAGAACTTGTAAGTTCAGTCCCATTCACAATAGGTACAAAAATTTTTTAAAAGATTTATTTTATTTATTTGTAAGGCATAGTTACTGAGAGGAAGAGGAAGAGAGAGAGAGAGAGAGAGAGAGAGAGAGGTCTTCCATCCACTGGTTCATTCCCCAAATGGCTGCAATGGCCAGAACTGTGCCGTTCTGAAGCCAGGAGCCAGGAACTTCCTCTAGGTCTCCCACGCAGATGCAGGGGCCCAAGAACTCGGGCCATCCTTTGCTGCTTTCCCAGGCCATAGCAGCGAGCTGGATCAGAAGTGGAGCAGAAAGGACTCAAATCAGTGCCCATATGCAGGTGCCAGCTTTACCCACTATGCCACAGAAATGCCCCCATTACAAAAAATTTTAAATATCTTGGAATAAATTAAACCAAGGAGGTGACAGATCATTACAATAAAATTACAAAACATTAAAGAAATAGAAGAACACACAAAAAATGGAAAAAAAGTTCCATGTCCATGGGTTGGAAGAATTAATATCATCGAAATGTCCATACTACCTAAATCAATTTACAAATTCAATGTGATCACAATTAAAATATCAATGACATTCTTCTTAGATCTAGGGGAAAAACCATGCTAAAATTCATATGGGAACACAAGAGGTCCTGAATAACTAAAGAAATCGTAGACAACAAAAGTAAAGCAAGAGGCATCACAATACCAGATTTCAAGATGTACTACAGGGCAGATATAATCAGAACAGCCTGTACTGGCACTAAAATAGACATGTAGACCATTGGAATGGAATAGAATCCCCAGAAATAAATCCACACATCTACAACCAACTAATCTTTTATAAAGGATCTAAAATCAATCCCTAGGAAAGGACAGTTTCTTCAACAAATGGTGCTGGGAAAACTGGGTCTCTGTGCGTAGAAGTGTAAAACAAGACCCCTACCTTACACCTTACACAAAAATCAACTTAAAATGGATCAAGGATCTAATTCTAAGACCTGATACCATAAAATCACTAGAGGAGAACATTGGGGAACCTCTGTAAGACATTGGCATAGGCAAATATGTCTTGGAAAAGACCCCAGAAGTACAAGCAATCAAAATAAAAATACACAAATGGGATTATAAGCTAAGGAGCTTCTGCATTGCAAAGAAACACTTAACAAATGAAGAGGCAACCCACAGAATGTGAGAAAACCCTTGCAACCTATGCAACTGATAAAAGGTTATTATCTAGAATCTATAAAGAGCCCAAGAAACTCATCACCAACAAAACAAATAATCAAGTTAAGAAATGGTCAAAGGAATTGAACATGCATTTTTCAAAACAGGAAATTCAAATGGCCAACAGACACATGAGAAAATGCTCAACTCACTAGCTTTCAGGGAAATGCAAATCAAAACCACAATGATGGGGCCGGCACCGTGGCTCAACAGGCTAATCCTCCACCTAGCGGCGCCGGCACACCAGGTTCTAGTACCAGTTGGGGCGCCGGATTCTGTCCCGCTTGTCTCTCTTCCAGGCCAGCTCTCTGCTGTGGCCCGGGAGTGCAGTGGAGGATGGCCCAAGTGCTTGGGCCCGGCACCCCATGGGAGATCAGGAAAAGCACCTGGCACCTGGCTCCTGTAATCGGATGAGCGCGGTGCGCAGGCCGCAATGTGCCGGCCACGGCGGCCATTGGAGGGTGAACCAACGGCAAAGGAAGACCTTTCTCTCTGTCTCTCTCTCTCTCACTGTCCACTCTGCCTGTCAAAAATAGAAAAATAAATAAATAAAAAAACACAATGAGGTTTCACCTCATCCCAGTTAAAATGGTTCTCAACAGAAATCAACAAATAATAAATGCTGGCGAGGATGTAGAGAAAAAGGCTCCCTAATCCACTGTTGGTGGGAATACAAGCTAGTACAACCATTATGGAAGACAGTACGGAGATTCTTCAGAAAGCTGAAAACAGATCTACCATATGACCCAGTCATCCGACTTGGGAATTCACCCAAACGAAATGAAATCAGCATATGAAACAGTTATCTGTAACCTCGTGTTTATTGCAGCTCAATTCACAATAGCTGGAATACGGAATCAACCCAGATGCCCATCAGCTGATGACTGGATAAAAAAAATGTGGTATAAATACACTGTGAAATATTATTCATCCATAAAAAGAATGAAATTTTGTCTTTCACAACAAAGTAGATGCAACTGGAAACAATTATACCTAGTGAAATAAGCCAGTCCCAAAAAGACAAATACAATGTTTTCCCTGATCTGTGTTAACTAATAGAGTACAAAAAAATATAATACATATCAGTGAAATTTACATTTTGAGAATTGATTATTGTTTATAGCCCTTGTCTCTACTGTTGTGGAACAGTTTTTTTTTTTCTTATTTTTTGTTGAAGTCTTTCTTTAGTGGAGGGTTAATCTTATGATTATGAAATGAACTTAAAATATGTCATTGTAAAGAAAGAAAAAATTGGTAAGTAGGAAATAATATGAGACAGTAAAATTTAATCCAGCTATATAGCATAAATCACAATCAAAACAAAAATCTAGTTAACCAAGAAAACGACTGTAACTGTATAAACCCCAACATCAGAGTAGGCAAATACTAACCAAAAGAATTCTAGTGAGTAGCACTAATAGCAGGCAAATGAAATTTAAAGCTAAAAGCACTAACAGAGATAAAAAGCTTAACTTTAAATAGATTTCTTGAAAGTCTACAAGAAAATATAATGTTCTTGTATGCATTTCCTAATACAGTTTAGGCATATATAATGAAAAAACAATATAATTACAAAGAAAATTGGATAGATCCATATTTATAGTGGGAGATTTTAACACAACTCTCTCAGATACTGATATATAAATCAGACAACACAATTAAACATGACCTATTGGACATATACATTAAGAGAATGCAATATCCCCAATTAGAGAATATAAATTTTCATGTACACATGGTATATTTACAAAAATTAATCAAGTCACAAAGAAAGTCTCAACAAAATTTTTAAAAATCAACCACATACAGTTTGCATACTCTGATCACAATGCTATTAAAGTAGGTTCAACAGGAAAAGAAAAATAAAAACACTATCACACTTGAAAATGAAAATTGCACTTTTATATGACTAAAAGCTAAAGAGTAAACTACAATGGAAATTATAAAATATTTGGAACTGAATAACAATGAAAATCCTTATGAAAGTGTTCTTTCAAAACTTACAAGATGTGACCGGCGCCACGGCTCAATAGGCTAATCCTCCGCCTGCGGCACTGGCACCCTGGGTTCTATTTCCGGTCGGGGTGCCAGATTCTGTCCCGGTTGCCCCTCTTCCAGGCCAGCTCTCTGCTATGGCCTGGGAAGGCAGTGGAGGATGGCCCAAGTGCTTGGGCCCTGCACCCGCATGGGAGACCAGGAGAAGCACCTGGCTCCTGGCTATGGATCAGCGCAGTGCGCCAGCCATGGCAGCCATTGGAGGGTAAACCAATGGTAAAGGAAGACCTTTCTCTCTATCTCTCTCTCTCTCTCATTGTCTACTCTGCCTGTCAAAAAAATTTTTTAAATAAAAAATAAAACTTACAAGATGTGATAATACAAACCCTGGCCCTTCCCTTCACGTGCCCCCTCCAATCCATCACTTGAAATGAAACCAAGGTTAAGAGGCAGATTTCCTTTCTACCTACCTTGAAAATATGGGAGGGATAGCAGAGTGTTTTTCCAATTTCATTATTGTATGAGTTACTTGTTATGGTCCTGGATTCATCCTGGAAGTCTCTGATCCAATATCCCATTTTGTTTGGGACTCTAGTTTTGTCTCTTGCTGCCCATTAAGTGTCTATTAAAATTGAAGTTCAAAGAATAAAAATAACAAGGCTTTCTGAGGCTTTCCCCTATTTCTTTCCAGGTACACAATTTAGATTTTTAAAAAATGCTTCATTCAGCACTATAGAGTTTTGTTTTGGGATGATTCCTTGGGATATCTAGTTTACCACTATGTCTAAATTGTAATGTTACCCTTAAGCGAATTATCTATATATGCCTTAGTTTCCTCCTCTATATAGGTAAAACGAGGATAAGAACAGAATTTACCTTTTAAGATTATTGAGGAAAGTCAATGAGAGACTCCCTGCAAAGCCCCTGGCTCTAGTAAGTATTCAATAAATGCTGACTATTAGAAGCAGCAGTTGTAGTGTGAACTTGATGCCAATAAGGAGAGTACAAAAACTCAATATTATAGAGCAATCTCTTCTGAGAATGTAAATGGAAAATTCTTAAGTGAAAGAAAAGTCAAATAAATGAAATCTAGTAGGGTATCAAGAACAGCAAAAGGGCCAACTAGGTTTATCCCAGCATGCCATGGTAATTTCATATAAAAAAGAAAAGAAAGAAAAAAATCAATCAATGTGGTTGATTATAGTAAAAGATTAATTGAAGAATAACATGGTCTTCCCAATAGATACAGTCAAAGGTGGTAAATTTTAATCTTTATTTATTACAATTACTCTGAGCAAAGTAGGAGGTGAAGACAGTCTCCTTAATCTAATAGCATAACTGCAAAGCACCATGTGCAAGCATCAGAAATAAAGGTCAATCTTTAGAAGGAGTCCCCTGAACTAAAAAAAATGGAAGTCTACTTCATCAAGATTATTGAACATTACAATGATGTTCTTATTCCAGTGTTATCCAATGGAAATGTATTGAGAGCTGCATATGCACTTTAAAATAGTCTAATAGGCACATTTTTTATCTTTTATTTAGTAAATATAAATTTCCAAAGTACAGTTTATGGATTACAATGGCTTCCCCCCACAACTTCCCTCCCACCCGCAACCCTCCACTCTCCCGCTCCCTCTCCCATTCCATTCACATCAAGATTCATCTTCAATTATCTTTATATACAGAAGATCAATTTAGTATACATTAAGTAAAGATTTCATCAGTTTGCACCCACAAAGAACATAAAGTGAAAAATACTGTTTGAGTACTAGTTAAAGCATTAATTCACATTGAACAACACATTAAGGACAGAGATCCTACATGAGGAGTAAGTGCACAGTGACTCCTGTTGTTGACTTAACAAATTGACACTCTTGTTGGTGGCGTCAGTAATCTCCCTAGGCTCTTGTCATGAATTGCCAAGGTTATGGAGGCCTTTTGAGTTCTCTGACTTCGATCTTATTTAGACAAGGTCATAATCAAAGTGGAAGTTCTCTCCTCTCTTCAGAGAAAGATATCTCCTTCTTTGATGGCCCATTCTTTCTACTGGGATCTCACTCATAGAGATCTTCTATTTAAATCCTCTTTTTTTGCCAGAGTGTCTTGGCTTTCCATGTAATAGTCACATTTTAAAAAGTACAATGTACTAGGAGAAATTAATTTTAATAGTGTATTATTATCTAATGTAATATATCCAAATTATCATCACCATACTTCATCAATACTAAAATTATTAATGTGATACTGTACATTCTTTTTTATATTAAATCTTGAAAA
Source organism: Sylvilagus floridanus (assembly GCA_949820135.1). NCBI lineage: Eukaryota > Metazoa > Chordata > Mammalia > Lagomorpha > Leporidae > Sylvilagus > Sylvilagus floridanus. The sequence continues at coordinate 55,632,775 of OX463232.1, forward strand.
TCTGGGTGTATTTTGCTTTTAGTGCACAAATCAAGACTAGCTCCACTGCAGGTGCCCAATAGACATATATTTAAAAAGTGCTGAAATTCATATGTAATCAGATATTCATCAGTTTGGCAAAAACTTGTAAGTCTTCAAATGCCAGGTATTGGTAAGGTTCTTAAACATTGTTGGTAGAAGCACCCTACCACTTGGAGAATAATATCCAAGAAATTTGAAAATATGGATAATATTCATTCTAATAATTCCACTTCTAGATACTATACCTTAGGAAATCTATCCCTCAAGAGTATAAATGTTTTTTTCAAGAATGTCTTCTTCTTCTTTTTTTTTTTTTTTTTTTACAGGCAGAGTGGACAGTGAGAGAGAGAGACAGAGAGAAAGGTCTTCCTTTGCCGTTGGTTCACCCTCCAATGGCTGCCACGGCCGGCGCGCTGCGGCCGGGGCACCGCGCTCATCCGATGGCAGGAGCCAGGTGCTAGGTGCTTTTCCTGGTCTCCCATGGGGTGCAGGGCCCAAGCACTTGGGCCATCCTCCACTGCACTCCTGGGCCACAGCAGAGGGCTGGCCTGGAAGAGGGGCAACCGGGACAGAATCCAGCACCCCAACCGGGACTAGAACCCGGTGTGCCGGCGCCGCAAGGCGGAAGATTAGCCTGTTGAGCCACGGCGCCGGCCAAGAATGTCTTCTTTTTTAAGATTTACTTACTTATCCATTCAAAAGACAGAGTAGAGAAAAAATTAAAAAAAAAAAACATTCTAAATGCCCATAAGTAGAGTAAGAAATAAATGGAGGTATATTCACATAAGGAAATAATATAGAGTAGTTAAGATGAAGTAAATGCATACACACTAAATGTGAACAAACTCAAAAACAATAATAGAACAATGTGTATAGTGTGATAACATTTATATAGAGTTTACAAAATGTATAAAAACAGTACTATACATGTTTTAGGAACATTCTGTATCCAGTAAAATTATAAAAAAAAAAGGGGGGGAGGTGGTTATACAGCAAAACTATACCTCTAGAACATAATAGAGGAAAAGTGAGAATGAGAAAGGAAGGAATCAAATATTTATCAGCAGGGCGGATGCCGTGGCACAGTAGGTTAATCCTCTGCGTGTGGCTCCCGCCTCCCATATGGGTGCTGGTTCTAGTCCCAGCTGCTCCACTTCCAATCCAACTCTCTGCTATGGCCTGGGAAAGCAGAAGTTCGCCTAGGTGCTTGGGCCCTGCACTCATGTGGGAGACCGGGAAGAAGAGCCTGGCTACTGCCTTTGGATTGGCGCAGCTCCAGATGTTGCAGCCATTTGGGGAGTGAACCAACGGAAGCAAGACCTTTCTCTCTGTCTATCTCTCTCTCACTGTCTGTAACTCTCCTCTCAAATAAAATAAATAAAATCTTTAAAAAAAATTTATCAGCAAAGCATTACTCCTTTGATCTTTTTTAATAAAGATTTATTTATTTATTTATTTATTTGAAAGTCAGAGTTACACAGAGAGAGGAGAGGGAGACAGAGAGAGAGAGAGAGAGAGAGAGAGAGAGAGAAAGAGATCTTCCATCCAATAGCTTACTCCCTAATTGGCCACAATGGCTGGAGTTGCACCGATCTGAAGCCAACTCCTTTGATCTTAAATAAAATCTGAATCAAACATAACAAATGTAATTTGGAAATTCTGCTGAATGTCTATATAGGTATTATATAGTATTGTCCCTAGTTTTCTGTATCTTTAAAAGTTTTCATGATGTGATTAAATAATGCTTCTTCCTATATACGTAACCTGGATGAAAAATTCTCACTCACTATGTAGAATAAGAATATGTGCCATTAAAAGCAAACTTGAAGGACGTAAAGTTCTACACATGAATGATCAATGTGTATACCCACACTTGGGAGTTCATGTGTAACAGATGCTCAGTCCAGTATCAGACATGCAATGGCCTGGTTCTAGAAGGGTATCTTGCACATAGTAAGCACTTAATCAGTACTTGTACAAAGCAAGCACTTGAGTCAGTGAATGCATAAAGTTGTTGTACTAGTGAGTGGGACTTTCAAGAATCCACTTGCATGAAGGGAGATTTGCTACTAATGCTATGATTGCTTAACACTGAGGACTTGGTTTGTAGGTATATTGAAGCGTTGAAACTGGTCTTGGGGAACAGAATAAGGTACCTGACCCAGATATAAATCTTTGGTCCAACTGAGGTCTTTGCTCTCTGAAAACAGAAAAGATAATTAGGCTACAGGAGAAGTGGCTTTTCCTTATGTTACACAGATCACAGCAATTCTATATTGGTAGCCAGTGTTGAAGCATGTCACAAGCTGGATGAGCAGGAGAAAATTGGAGGAAAGATATTTTCCCTATGTCCTCAGATCCAGCATGGCTTTGGCTGAGCAAGGTCTCCAGGAGACTCTGAATTACTCTGGTATCTAAGGACTTACCAGAAGAAGGTATATGCATCTCTATCAACAGAGCTCCCCAGCAACTTGACCTAACATTATATAGATTTCCATGTCTCCAGATCAAATCACTTTCCTACATAAAATAGATATGTACCACAAAAACTGATCTAACAATTTATAAAAAAGTAGATGAATAGGTGAAAGATAGATGATAGATAGATAGATCTCTTGAGATTTCCACTCTATTAGATAAAAATTAGCTACTAAAGAATTGAACAAATATGCCAACACTCATGAGAATTCTCTGTTTAAGAAAGATTTTCAGGAATGTTTTGCAATTAGCTATCCTCCACGTATAAAAATCTGAATATTCAAATTGTCAATGAGATCCAGAGATAATGGAATGAAGGAGGTTTTGAGCACTTCATGTTGTCTTTTTTGACTCCAAATTAAGACCAGGATGTGGTTTCAATTTTGGATGTGCTAATTATGTTTGCCAATTGTGAGCCTTGCTTAATTAATTAGTCATGCAAATTTAACTTGAGTATTTTTTTGCACATCTAAATCATTACTATAGCAATTAAAAAGCTGATTTGATTAGCTCCTTTCACAGTATGTAGCACGGCATACTCTTGTCAACTTCCTTTTGACAATCTAGGATTTGGGTACTGTTTAGAGAAAATATATTCTGATGTTTAGGGGAAAATGAAAACCAAAATCAGGTAACAAGAAAGGTAGCCTATCAGTAGGAGATAAGCCAGCAGCTATTGGCAACATCAGTGAATACAGACTGGAAATTGTAATAACAAATGTTCAGAGAGAGTTCCCAGAGGTGGAGAGAACTAGACTGCTGAATAAATCAGGAACATGTTTCTCTAGGTAAATTACAGTGGGGAGAAGATAACCACCAGAGATTTACATGTCTTGGGCCCAAAATCAAAGTCAAAACCTATTAAACATCATAGGAGCCAAGCTTGTCCTTGTCTGGAAGACTCAACCTGACTCTCATAATCACTAATAAATACTATAGTCAGGGATTTGTGCCAAGGGAAGCCTTTCCCTGGGGCTATTTCATACTTTTTTAACCCAGCTGCCAGGAACAATGTATGGTATTAGGCTGAACTTCCTCATAATTGCTAAATGGGGGTGTATTCCCCAATGAACCACCTATGGATGCCATATCACTTGTTTCTGCAGAATGAAAAACTGATACATAGAATTTAATATATTTCTCCAACACTACATTGGCAATTACTGGCAAATTTAAGTATAAACACAAGCTTTTAGTTCCCAATTAAGAGCTATATGTCAACCAAATCTTCCCATCTCTTCCCCTCACCATCAGCTCTCCAGGTAGAATAATAACATGCAACAGATAACAGATTATTGTAAACCTATGATGTTTTTAAAACACCACCAACAACTATTCAGAGAATATGATACCATTTCTCATCCCAAAGGGTAATAACTTCACACATCTGGTTTGCCTCAAAGTTCACTAGCATCTCTAATAGAATCCAACTGAGGAATAGAAAATAATATCTCTTCTAAGAAGTAGATACTTGTTGGTAGATGAAAAATTACTGTTGAATGCTGTCAGGTACTTTTTACACTCATGGAAAACCTGGAGCACAGAGATTCATGGAAAACTTAAAGCCATGAGGATAAAGAGATTAAAAAGTTGAAAAATGAAAGAATTTCTTAGGGACTCTCCATTTTCTGAACTCTCCAGAACAGATTATTAAGGTATCAATCAGATTCTAATAAGGGCAGCTTTGCTATTCAGAAATCCTAATGTCCTAAATAGAGAAAATTAATAATTAAAAAGACATGATTTATATTCCACAATTGATTGATACCCCAGTCCTCTAGTATCCTGATAAAAAAAATTAATTTTCAAACCTTTCGCAATAAATTTGTTTGCCCCAAAATATCCCAAATGTGTGTATATGCAGACACAGTATGAGTATATGCTTGTGCTAAATACTAAATTCTTACATAAACAGCATTTCTCAGTGAAGATCTGTGCTAAAAACTAGACCCCTCCCACCTTCTCAGGGATCTCCCTTAGCAATTACACACACATATACACACACATATACACACACATGTCATTATCTTTATTTTTCCATCTTTCTGGATTCCTCTCTAGCACATATTGATAAACTCATGCCTCCCACTCCAGCATTTTCTTCAGCAATTATGCTCTCTCCTTCTGCCTTCACAGCCATTCTCCTAAAGGCAGTGTCTATTCTCACTATCTATACTTCCTCGCCTCTTAATCACTTATCAGCCCACTGCAATCTGGCTTCCACTGAAACTGATCCTGCTAAAATCACTCAAGCCTCTACACTGGCAAACCAAATCAAATGAAGACTTCTTAGTCTGTTTTATAGTATCTCCCAGTATCACTGAACACTACTGATCTCTGCTTTCTTGAAACTCTGCCCTGAAGATCGGTTGATATATCTATATCTATATCTATATCTATATCTATATCTATATCTATCTCCAACCTCTTCCTATTCCAATACCTCCCTAAATGTTTAAAGTTCAGTAATTCTTCCTTATCTCCCTACACTTCCTTCTAGATTCTTTACAGTAGATACATTCATCTAAAACAGAAGCCTAGAACTTAACCTAATACAACATCATCTTCATCTTTACTTCCAATGTACCACAACTCCTATTAATTTTATGCTTTCCTTTTCTGCCTATCCTCTCTTGCTCTCTAATATACCATTCAAACTGCAACCAGAGTGAGATTTCTAAGAAGCAAATATAATCAGATCACTCTTTTGCTTGCTGCTCTACTGTGGTTTCTAATGTTGTCTATAGCTGTGTATTTCTTTCTTGTTTTCTTCTTTTGAAAGGCAGAGAGACAAAGAGATGAAAAGAGGGAGATCTCCCTTCTGCTGGTTCACTACTGAAAAGCATTTAACAGCTAGAACTTGCCAGGCAAAATCTAGGAGCCAAGAACTCAATCTAGGTCTCCCACATGGGTGGCACAGACTCAAGCAGTTGAGTCTTCACCTGCCACCTCCCAGGGTTCACAGTAGCAGGTAGCTAGAATCAGGATCAGAGTCAAGTCTCCAATCCAGGCACTCTGACATGGGATGCAGGCATCCCAAGCAGCATCTTAACTACTGCACCAAACCCCTGCCTGTAAGCTTTTGATTTCTAACTTCTTCAAAAGGCATACCTTCTGCACCAGGAAGATAGTTTTGTACAACTATGAAGTGGGTGTGTAAGTATAATGCTAGAACCTAGTGTATGTTCAATGGATAATTAAGGCTGTTACCGCAGCTCACTAGGCTAATCCTCTGCTTGCGGCGCTGGCACCCCGGGTTCTAGTCCTGGTTGGGGCGCCGGATTCTGTCCTGGTTGCTCCTCTTCCAGTCCAGCTCTCTGCTGTGGCCTGGGAAAGCAGTGGAGGATGGCCCAGGTCCTTGGGCCCTGCACCCACATGGGAGACCAGGAGGAAGCACCTGGCTCCTGGCTTCGGATTGGCGCAGCCGTAGCAGCCACTTGGGGGATGAACCAACGGAAAAAGGAAGACCTTTCTCTCTGTCTCTCTCACTGTCTCTGTCAAAAATAAATAAATAAAATAAGAATAAATAAATAATGGATAATTAAGTAAAATGAAATCTTACACTGAAGTCCAATTTAAAACATACACAGCTGAGCAGTTACTATTGAAGTAGTGATAGAAGAACCCTGCCTGCTTGCCATGATCACACGCTACCAACACCCAAGATACCCTAGAGATCTATGTAATAAAGTTTAAGCTGTCTAGTATGAGCTACAGATCCGTCAGAAACTGATTTTCAACTATACTCTAACATGATCTCCAACTGCTCTCCATCTTCACCCTTTACTCCAAGTCTTGCCAAACTGAATTATCTGCTTTGACATCCCATGGCTTTGCATGCACAGTTCTTCCTTTCCAGAATACGCTTACCCTCATGACAGCAGAGAAAACTCCAACTTACTCCTCAAGAGTAGCTCAAAGACAAAGCCTTTCCAATTCCATAAGAGAATGAATCACACCTTTGTGCCATAAATATACTCTATAAATATGCGTATCTTTTCACAAGCCTTATCATACACAATATTAATTTTTGTCCACAGTCTATTTCCTCTACTGGGCTACAGAAGCAAGGATTCCTTATAATTTCTCTTTGTAACACAGGGACTATGGGGCCTGTGCTGTGGCGAACCAGCATCCCAGATAGGCGATTCAAGTCCCAGCTGCTTCACTTCTGATCCAGCTCTTTGCTATGGCCTGAGAAAGCAGCGGAAGATGGCCCAAGTGCTTGAGCCCCTACACCCACATGGGAGACCTGGAAGAAACTACTGGCTCCTGGTTTTGGATGGGCACAGCTCTAACCATTGCAGCCAATTGGGGAGTGAACCAGTGGATGGAAGATCTCTCTCTCTCTCTCTCTCTCTGCCTCTCCTTCTCTATGTAACTCTGACTTTCAAATAAATAAATAAATCTTTAAACACACACACACAGGGCCTATTAGAGTGCCTAATATCCAAGAAGTACTCCATATATGTTTGCATAGTAACTGCAATCCTACTGGAACAAATGATTTTTCTTATCTCATATCATTTTTTGCTTATCTGTTTTGCATGTTACATTCCATCCAATGTTAAAAATTGGCAACCTTATATAGTATGGCTCCTTTGATGCAGAACAAGTTTGCATGTTTGCAGGAAGGCCTTCTCACATTCTCTGCACTCAAAAGGCCTGTTTGTGTTAAGAACTTTCTGGTACCAAACAAGATGAGAGCTGTTAATGAAGACCTACCCACACTTACTGCATGCATAAGGCCTTTCTCCAGTGTGTATATTCTGGTGCTCAACAAAGTTGGAAATACAACTAGGCTCGCCAGCACTGTCTGCATTCCTATGGCCTTTTTGTGTTGCCAGCTACCTGCAGAAAAGCCCTATGAATGCTCAGAATGTAGGAATGCCTTCCATTAAAGCTTTGCCCTCATTCAACACCAGAAATTTCACACTAGAGAAAGACCACCTGAATTCAGTGAATGTGGGAAAGCCTTCAGCTAAAGTTCTAAACCCGTTCAGCACCAGAATGCTCACACTGGACAAAGGCTTTATGAGCGCAGCCAGTGTGGGAAATCCTTCAGTGAAAGCTCCATTTTCAGCACCAGAGTTCACACTGGAGAAAAGCCTTGGGAGTGCAACAAATGCAGACAAGCTTTCCATTACAGCTCTAACCTTTCTAAGAACAGTCACACTGAAATAGAGCCCTCTAAGTACAGGAGACCCAAGAATGCCTTCAACCAAAGCTTCAGTCTCATACAGCACCATAAAGGTCATGCTAGAGAAAGGCCTTAGGAGTGTGGTCAGTGTGGGAAAGCACTTAGCTGGAGCTTTTTGCTTGCTGACCACAAAAGAACTCTCACGAGAATACTTTCATGAAAGGAATCTTTGTGAAGAAGCCATGAGCCAAAAACTGAACCGTATGTATTTCATCACCCTTGTGGAGATTACCTGTGAGTGCCAGATAGACGGGAACCTTTCAGGAGCTCTGTTAAATTTTCTATCCTGTCCAGTTCCTTTGTCAGATTATGTCACTGCCACCTCTACCAGCTGCCAGGCTTTTCCAGTGTGTACCTCTTATACTTTGGGAAGTAAAACCTCTATACTCCCTCTCATACCCTAGAAGGAACTTATGAGTGATAGGAACCTTTTGGGGTCATCTCACTTCCCATCTTTCTCCATCCCTCAAGGTTTAGACATTTCTCAGACCATCCCCCAGCCTTGGAACTGCCTGCATCTAGCATGTGTGATAACAAAGGCCTAGCTAGGAGGCTGGCATTGTGGCACATCAGATTAAGCCACAGCTTGTGATGCCAGCATCTCATATTGGAGCAATGGGTTGACTCTCATAATTACTCTGCTTCTTCTTTTTTTTTTTTTTTTTTTTTTTTTTTGACAGGCAGAGTGGACAGTGAGAGGGAGAGATACAGAGAGAAAGGTCTTCCGTTGCCGTTGGTTCACCCTCCAATGGCCGCCGCTGCGGGCGCGCTGCAGCCGGCGCACCGCGCTGATCCGATGGCAGGAGCCAGGAGCCAGGTGCTTTTCCTGGTCTCCCCATGGGGTGCAGGGCCCAAGCACCTGGGCCATCCTCCACTGCACTCCCGGGCCACAGCAGAGGGCTGGCCTGGAAGAGGGGCAACCGGGACAGAATCCAGTGCCCCGACCAGGACTAGATCCCGGTGTGCAGGCGCCGCAAGGCGGAGGATTAGCCTGTTGAGCCACGGCGCCGGCCTACTCTGCTTCTGATCTAACTTCCTGCTGATGGGCCTGGGAAAGCAGTAGATTATGGCTTAAGTGCCTAGGTTCCTGGCCGCTGGCTTTGGCCTGGCCCAGCATTGGCTATTGTGGGCATTCAGGAAGTAAACCAACAGATGGAAACTATCTCTCTCTCTTTCTTCTCTCTCTCCCTCCCCCCACCACCATCATTCTTTCAAATACAATAAAATCTTTTTTAAAAAATTGGCCAGCTAATCTTCTACGGCATTAAGCATTGTGGATTCATGTACTCTCTGGAGAGAATGTTAGTCTTCTGAGATATAATGGGTTATTACAAATGTCCTCCCAGGCCCTACTAAAATAATGTCCTGTGTCTTTGATTTTTATAGAAGGAAATAAATAAGAGAAAAAACTATGGGTCATATTTGTTCAATGTGGCTGAGACTGACAGAGAACAAGAATCTTGCAGAGGTGGGGAATGTTTAGCCCATGGCCATGTAAGGCCTGCACAATCATTCAGTCTGGTCCTGCAAAGGCAACTGCAGGTGGGACTCAAAACTCAATAAAATCTGTAGCAGACTAATTTTTAAGTTGATAATTTTGTATGGCCTGTGAATGATGTTATAAATATTCAAATAGTTCTTGGCAGAAAAAAGTTCCCCACCCCTGCAAAAGGAGATGGCCCCCATTTTTTTAATGATATAAAATCAGAAATGAGAGCATTAGATGCCAATTAAAGACAAATTTGGTAGCAAAATTTAACTCAGGGTATGTCAATGAGACTTTCCCCAAGCAATTAAAAAACCTCCAATTCTCTTCAGTTGGTCTCCAGAGTCAGTGTTCTGCATCAATTGTTGCATCATTTTTCTATGATTCTGAAATATGTTTGTTCTATATGCACATCAGAAAATAAAATCCAATATGTTAGTCTCTTGGCAGATGATTTTTGTCTTCCATTTCAGAGACAGTTTGCAATTTGTTGGATAGAACCCTGTTCATTTCTTACTTACCATACTACAGCAGGAAGTAGTTTACCTACCATTTTTTTAAACAAAAATATTTGGTACGACTCAAAACTTCTGCACAAACTGACATAATGTATTTGATGCTCATAAGATGGCATTGCAAGACCCTAAAGTGCCCTCTGATTCATGGGAGACAGAAGACATCAACCCCTTATGTCTTGTTTCAAATCCAAGTGTATGGTATTTTATTCTAATTCCCTGAAAAAATATGATGATCTATGTAATACATATATGGAGTGTCTGCAAAATATTTGCTTATAATGCCCAAACTACCAATCATGACTCTTAATAGGAAACTTACTCTAAAATAGCAGTTCTCAAAGCATGGTCTAGGTCTATGAGGAAACTGGAGGATTTGTGGGGTGTCCCACAAGGTCAAAACTATATTTGTAATAAAACTTAGACATAATTTATCTTTCCCATTCTCATTCAATTGCAAGTTGAAGTTTTTTCAGAGCCTATAAAACATCATATTGAAACAGGTTGAATGTAGAAGCAGAAAGGAGAATCCAGCTGTATCCTATTAAGCCACAGACACTAAATGGACTTGCAAAAATGAAAACAATTGCCACTTTTTTCACTTTTTTATTACAGTTGTATTTCCTAAAATATGTATTCGGGGGGGGGGGGGCAGCTCTGTAGCACAGTGAGTTAAGCTGCCGTCTACAGCACCAGCATCCCACATGGGTGCTGGTTTGAGTCCTGGATGCTCTACTTCCAATCCAGCTCCCTGCTAATGCACCTGGGGAAGCAGCCAAAGATGGTCTGAATATTTGGGCCCCTGCATCCACAAAGGAGACCCAGACAAAGCTTCTGGGTTCTTGGCTTCCACCTGGCCATTGCAGTCATTTGAGAGTGAACCAGAAGATGGAAGATCTCCACCACCACCACCACCACCACCACCCACTCCCCTGTAACTCTTTCAAATAAATAAATAAATGGGAAAATTGTGCCTCCTGAATCTAAGGAGTCATATTTTTTCTCTGTGCTAAAATTCTAATTATCTCCTTAACTCTTTCCCCAACCCCCCACCCATTTCTCTTTCTCCATCTAGAATTTCAGCACAATGTGTATTTGTCCTTCTCAAGCTGGTATTCAATGTTATTTATACTTTCCAACCTTGTAACTTTGTGCTGCACTATGGGTACTTCTTTCAAATCTTTCCAGTTTGCTCATTCTTTTTATAACTGAATCTAATCTGTTTCCTTAACCCTTCTATTCCCTTCTAAACTTTTATTGGCATATTTTTGTTTGGAGTTCTACTTTATTTTTTACACTTGATCTTAGACAAAAGGCCGAGAAGTGACCTATTTTATTTTTTAAAACATACTGTGTTTATGTGTATTTCTTTGTTATATCTTATGCCTCATTATCATTTTCTCAACTTTTCTAAAATTATAAAACTCATATTCTATTTGATTGATCAATTATCTGAATATCTAAGTATCAGAAGTCTAACACTGCTACATTTTTCTGCTTACATTCAAGAATGGAAATCTATTTCTTCCTTTATGATGCAATTTTTGATTATGAATTTTTTTTTTTTTTTTTTTTTTTTTTTTTTTTACAGGCAGAGTGGACAGTGAGAGAGAGAGACAGAGAGAAAGGTCTTCCTTTTGCCGTTGGTTCACCCTCCAATGGCCGCCGCGGTCGGCGCGCTGCAGCCGGCGCACCGCGCTCGTCTGATGGCAGGAGCCAGGAGCCAGGTGCTTTTCCTGGTCTCCCCATGGGGTGCAGGGCCCAAGCACCTGGGCCATCCTCCACTGCACTCCCGGGCCACAGCAGAGGGCTGGCCTGGAAGAGGGGCAACCGGGACAGAATCCGGTGCCCCGACCGGGACTAGAACCCGGTGTGCCGGCGCCGCAAGGCGGAGGATTAGCCTGTTGAGCCACGGCGCCGGCCATGAATTTATATTCAATCCAACCTATATCCAAGGAAAATTTAAGCAAGCTGAGGTGAACACATGAGCTTTTGGAGAGGATTTGCATTTGTGTGTGAGTCACACAGGGCCCTCCAGGGTAGTATGTGGTAGAACTTCTAACCTCTTGAGGGCTTGCCCTGGTTATAAATTCTCAGGAGATAATTTCTTCACAATGGATGTCCAAGCCATGCCAGACAATTTCCCTTATTGTATACTTTGGCTGGTTTTTTTTCTAGCCCATCTTTTCAAAGCATATGTAGAGTCTTGGTTCCCTTCTCCACTTTGTTAGACCTCAGATCTTGTCTTCACTTAGCTGTTAAATATCAAACATCTTGGTTACCTGGAACCACAAATGTCCCGGACATCTGCAGTTTCAATAGCTGCTTCTCACCTTGGTTTTCAGCTTCTTACTCATTTTTCATGCCTGGGGATTTTCTTTACTTTTTTGAAAACTTACCAGTACATATTTGTCAGATATTGTTTAATATTTTAGATGTCTTTTGGGGGAGTGCTTTCAGATTATTTAGTTTGCCTTATTGCCAAGGAATTTAAATTAATATATGTCTGAAAAGTGAAATGCATACACCACTCAAACAAGCAATTCTACTCCAAAGATTTTCTCCTTTGGATAGAAATATCTATCAAAATTTAAATGTACACAACTTTTAACCAGCAATTTCACTTTCTAGAAATTTAACCAATATATATTCTCATAATGATACAAAACATCACATGAATAATATTATTTGTTGCAGCAACTCTGTGAAAGATTGGAAATTATAAACCACCTAAATGTCCACCATTACAAGACTAGTTAAATAATGTAAGTGCTTCCTAAAAACATTCTGAAATCGTTTAAAAGAACAAAAATGCTCCATATAACCTAATAGGGAAAAATGTTTGTGGTACAAGTTGCATGACCTCTTTATGTAAAAAAATATAAAATATATGTGTTCATATATTCATTAGAAGCTTCTGAAAGACACACAGCTGTTAACAGTAGTTTCCTCTAAGGATTGAGACTGAACCATTGTTATACAAATATTACTCCTGAATGATGAATGTGCTAATTTGAAATTATTTGTTATTTATTAATATCAACTTCTTACTACTATAATAGTGCTACAATATATAGCAGTAAGGAATATTACTGGAGGTATGTGAGAATAAATCATTGTCTACAACTGCCCTGCAAGTCTTACCTGCCCTTATTCCTTACCCATCAATTATTATTCCAAGTAACTTGGCCGTCCTCTGCTGACTTCACTAGTACTCTAGTTACCTAATGCTCTAAATATAATTTTATAGACTGAAATAGGTAGCTTTCTTCCTTGCATCTGTCCTGAGAAGGCACAGTTTACAGTGTACATGATGGAGTTATATTTTAAATGCTACATGACTACAGAGGGGAAAGGAAGGGCTCACTGAGAATTAAATGAGAAGCCAGGCCTATCGCTTTGACTGTGTCACAGCTTGATCAGCAGGAAAGACTGATTTCAACATCTGAGTCTGGACATAGCAAGTGGCTAGAGCTTGAATTTTCAATGAGCTGCTTAATTTCTAAGGATAGTAGCTGAATTAGGCATTTACACAGCTGGGAACACCTTCTGTCATGAGCCTGAAGGTTTTCTTTTGAACATCTTCATTCCTTCATATGAAGAACTCCTGGGGTTGACAGTGTGCAGCCAGAGTTACTTAATTTCCCACTAGATTTAGATGCACAAATACGACAGAGCCCATGTAATTCTACCTAACCTTTCACACATTAAAATGCAACTTCCTTTACTTCATTCCTCTTGAAACAGGCTTCATAATAGTGTTAGGATGAAAACTAGACAAGATAATATTCTCCATTTGGGCTAAAATTCTCACCATATTGCAATGCATAGAGAGCATAAGTTACTTGTTTAAGATATTTTTGTGGTACTATGGATTTGTTTTGTTCTGTTTTGTTGCTTTCGTCTTTTGCGACAAGATCCAAAGAAGAGAGATTTCCTTTTAGTAAAGGGATCACTTTCCTTTTGAGTTTTCAGTCCCATCAAAGACTTTAAGAGTTGACCCAGTTCTTCAGAGGATGCAGATACATGTAAATAGAATCAGCCAGAATGGCAGTTTCTGAGATAATGTCATCAATTAGCACCAGAGAAGACTGGACTATTGGCCCCCAAATATCCTTCATAATGACTTTCTTTGACGCCACAAGTCTACCCATTCTTTTCACAGTCCCCTATTATAATACAAACATTTTATAAAGGGTGATTTTTTTCAGGCAAGTTTCAATCATTAAATTCTATGGCAAACTTATCACCATTCAGTGTGAGAAATTGAGGAATTAAAACGCAATTTATATAATAAGAATGTAGCAGAAAGATAGGACAGGGAGGCTCATTGGGGTGGGTGGGGAAAGGGGAGAATGCTAGATCTTTAGCAAAAATGGATCAATATCTGTACATTAAAATTCTATTTAACTTTCAAAAAGAAAGTGTGTTAGTCATATTTGTTACTAGAATGAGACACCTAAGTAACACATTTATGAAGTAAAAAGGTTTATTTTGACTCACAGTTTTTTTGTTTTTTTGGTTTTTTTTGACAGGCAGAGTTAGACAGTGAGAGAGAGAGAGAGAGAGAGAAAGAGAAAGGTCTTCCTTTTTCCGTTGGATCACCCCCTAAGAGGCCGCTATGGCCAGTGTGCTGCACTGATCCGTAGCCAGGAGCCAGGTACTTCTTCCTGGTCTCTCATGGGGGTGCAGGGCCCAAGCACTTGGGCCATCATCCACTGCACTCCCGGGCCACAGCAGAGAGCTGGACTGGAAGAGGAGCAACCAGGACAGAACCAGCACCCCAACCGGGACTAGAACCCAGAGTGCCAGCGCCGCAGGCAGAGGACCAGCCTAGTGAGCTGAAGTGCCAGCCTTGACTCACAGTTTTGAGGGTTCACAGCCCAAGATTGGGTGGAAATTTTTTTGGCTGCCTGGTGAACCCAGGGGATGGTAAATGATGGAGCATGTGCAGAGGAATGATCACATGGCAATATGGAAAACAGAAAGAGTGGTCAGGTCCAATATAAAGCTTTTATATCTGTCCTTCTGGTGAGACCTACCTTCCAAGGGCATGCCTCCAATGATCTAAGGACCTCCTATCAAGTCCACCTCCAAAACATCATAACTGGATTAAGCTTTCACTCTGTTAGTGCTATTCATTCAGAACTAGAATTTAAGCTAGTCATAAACAAATTTAAACATAACTCATTCATTCACGACTACAGTTTAAACGTCTGCATGAGTTTGGGAACAATATTCAAATCATAGCATAGAGTTACAAAATAACAGCACTTAATGATTTAATTTGCTAAATATGGCCAAAGGTATAGTGCAACTGGAAATCATAGTAGAGATAGAAAACAAATGTGTTTAGAAAAGAAGTTTAGGATTTCAACTGTGGACATGGTGCTGTAAACAGATATGTAATTGTTTCTTATTCCAAACACACAACTTCTGGTTAAAAATTTTTAACATACAGCCAAGCTTAAAAGCATATGAGAATTTCCCCAAGTGACAGGAATACATTGGGAACATCGAGCCAAAGCAACAAAGGAAGAGTGTGAGGAGGTAGTATGAAACCTAGAAAGCTGGGATTTCAGCTGTCATACAAGGTTAAAAAAAAAATACTACTTTAGGCTAGAAAGAGAAAAGGAGCTGGAACTGTGAGACTTGCACATAAAGAGAAGGTCCTTAAAAGGCTTCTCAGACTGTGCCAATTAACGTCCACTAGGAAAACCCCATCCGCCATCTCAACAAAGCAGTAAGGCAATTGTTATCTGCCTGAAACACTGAATAGAGAACATTTTCCTGTGAGATAGCAAATCATTCAGATACCCTATCTGAAAGAACTACTTAAGGATTTACTTCAGAAAAAAAAAAAAAAAGGAAATTGAACCCAAAGGAACAAATGAAATACAAGAAAGAATGTGGGTGGCTGGCGCCACGGCTCACTAGGCTAATCCTCTGCCTTGCGACGCCAGCACACCAGGTTCTAGTCCTGGTTGGGGCGCCGGATTCTGTCCCGGTTGCTCCTCTTCCAGGCCAGCTCTCTGCTGTGGCCAGGGAGTGCAGTGGAGGATGGCCCAAGTGCTTGGGCCCTGCACCCCATGGGAGACCAGGAGAAGCACCTGGCTCCCGGCTTCGGATCAGTGCGGTGCGCTGGCTGCAGCGCGCCCACCGTGGCAGCCATTGGAGGGTGAACCAATAGTAAAGGAAGACCTTTCTCTCTGTCTCTCTCTCTCTCACTGTCCACTCTGCCTGTCAAAAGAAAAAGAAAAAGAAAGAAAGAATGTGGGGCCAGTGCTGTGGTGGGTCAAACCATCACCTGCAGTTCCAGCAACCCTTGTGGACGCCAGTTTGAGTCCTGGCTACTCCACTTCCAATCCAGTTCTCTGCTATGGCCTGGGAAAGCAACAGAAGATGGCCCAAGTCCTTGGGCCCTTGTACCCACATGAGAAACCTGGAAGAAGCTCCTGGCTCCTGGCTTCAGATCAGTCCAGCCCCAGCCATCACAGCCATTTGAAGAGTGAATCAGTGGATGGAAGACTTTCTCTCTCTCTCTCTCTCTTTCTCTCTCTCTCCCTCTCTCCCTCTCTCCCTCTCTCCTTCTGCCTCTTTGTAACTCAGTCTTTCAAATAAATTTTTTAAAAAAGAAAGAAAAGAAATAATGAGGCAGTTAGAAATGTAAAAATATCAGCACCAAAAATGATAATCTCTCATTTCATGGATATTAAAACAAAGAACTCCAATCCTGGACAGGTGTGTGACACTCTTGGGTTGGATTTCAAAATAAAACTTAGCTACGAAAAAAGAGAAAAAGAAAGAAAGAAACTTAGCTATGAGTATATGCAGATTAACAATTAAAGCTTAATGACAGGGGTCGGCGCCATGGCTCACTTGATTAATCCTCCACCTGCAGCGCCGGCATCCCATATGGGAACCAGGTTCTAGTCCCGTTTGCTCCTCTTCCAGTCTAGCTCTCTGCTGTGGCCTGGGAAGGCAGTGGAGGATGGCCCAAGTGCTTGGGCCCCTGCACCCACATGGGAGACCAGAAGGAAGTACCTGGCTCCTGGCTTCAGATCAGCGCAGCGCCGGCCGTGGCGGCCATTTGGGGAGTGAACCAACAGAAGGAAGACCTTTCTCTCTGTCTCTCTCTCACTGTCTATAACTCTACCTGTCAAAAAAAAAAAAAAAAAAAAGAGTCCCTTTCTTTAAAAAAAAAAAGCTTAATGACATAGCAAGTTTGAGAATAAATGACACTGGCATCCTGTACGGGTGCTGGTTTGTGTCCCAGCTGCTCCACTTCCAATCCAGCTCTCTGATAATGGCCTTGGAAAAAACAACAGAAGATGACCCAAGTATTTGGGCCCCTGACATTCACATGGGAGACACAGATGAAGCTCCTGGCTTCCAGCTCCTGGCTTCAGCCTGGCACAGCTTTGGCTGTTGCAGCCACATGGGGAGTGAACCAGTGAATGGAAATTACTCTCTCTGTCTCTCCCCCTCTCTCTCTGTAACTCTGCCTTTCAAATAAATAAATAAATCTTTCACAAAAAAAGAACAAATGACAAGAAATTATATATCAGATAAATGCTAAGCAAAGGAAATTTATATTAACATCAAACCCTATATTAACATCATTACCCTATAGAAAAAATCAGTATCATTAAAAATATATATGATAAAAAAATCACCAAAAGATACATTAACTTTGAATTTATACAAACCAAGAAGCATAGCCTCAAAATATATGCAAGGAAAACAAAATTATAATAATAAAGGGTAAGATTCACAACCATGAAAAATTTTGAACATGCCTCCCTCGGTGATGGATAGATCAAAAGACCAAAAATAAGTGAGGCTATAAATGATTTGATAACACAATTAACAGAAATGATGCAAAGACGATAATTATATAGACTACTGCATCCAACAATTAAAGAACTCACATTCTTTTTTAAGCTAAATGATAGATCTACATAACCACACACACCAATTTCAGGACAGTGGTTGCTTCTGAGGAGGAAGAGAAGAAAACTGTTTGGGCATCCTTTGACATTTATAAGACAAAAATGGCACCGCCTTAATATTTATTAAATCTGGGTGAGGGGGTCACTGCTTATAGCTATTTCCCTGTATTTTATTTCACATTTTTAAAAACATGGTTAAATAGTAAAATACATGTTTGCTTTTAAAATTCACTGTGACTGGAAAATGTAGTGGATAAAACAGTTATATAAAACATCCAGTAATGTTGCAATGTTTCATTTCCAGAGAAATACTGCCAGACAGACCAGACTCTGTCCATAATCAAAGGTAAAATACTATATCAAACACTTCCATAAATATTTATTTGGAGATCCAGTTTGTAGTCAACTTGATCCCTGGAACTGCTGGAAGTCATTAGTTTAGGAAGGACAAAATTTATCAATCTGGAATAAAAACTACAGAAATAACACATACCCAGATTAGCTTGTCTTGCATATTACATGAGATCTAATGTTCCTTGAATAAGGAGTTTCAGTAAATCATTTCATAAAATAAATATTTATTTTTCAACCTATATCTAAGTTCTCATATCCAAATAGTCTATTTTCCTCAAGTACCACATCTATAAAATATTTCAGCTAAACTTAAATATTTTGCTAAACGTCTGCATCACTGGAGGGGTAACTCAAGAATGCTTTGAGCATTTGGATGAGAAATGATGCTAATAAAGTCCAAGAGTGAAAAAAAAATGCTTTAGTTAGGGGTCAGCATTGTGGCATAATGGGTTAAGACGCTGTCTTGACACTGGCATCCCACATAGGCCCCAGTTTGTGTCCAGGTTGCTCCACTTTTGAGCCATCTCCCTGCTGATGCACCTGGGAAGGCAAAGATGGCCCAAGTGCTTGGTTCCCTGCATCCCACACAGAAGACCAATGAGAAGCTCCTGGCTGGTTCCAGACTGTGCCAGCACTCAGTATTCATGTGGAAATCCATGACTGCTAATATATAAACACTACATTGACAAACAAGGACAAGCGAATAGTAACTGTAATAATTGTATTTGTCTGTAGGTTTTTTTTTTTACTTAATCTTAAAAATAAACTCAGAATCTCTACTAGGTAACATTAAAATGTGTCACTCCAAATGAACTTAATACCCATAGAGCACACAAAGTATTTTCACTAATTTTCTGTGTGTCAAACATTCATGTATTGTTAATATTTAGCTACCCACTCAAATATTTAAAATTTTTGAAGAAAGCAAAAATCGTTGAAGTGTTAAGAATTCTGAGAAATTGTAGGGAAAATGCTAGTAAGATCAGAGAAGAGCTCATAAAGACTAGGGGGAGTGGGTGTGCCTGGCAGTTAAGACATCCATTAGGATGCCTGTATCCCACATCTGAGTACCTGGATTCACCACTTGGCTCAGCTCCTACCTCCAGCTTCCTGCTTTAGCCCTGGCTAGGAGCTGTTGCATGCATATGGGGACTGAACAAGTGAACAGAATCTCTCTCTCTCTCTCTCTCTCTCTCTCTCTCTCTCTCTCTCCCTCTACCCCTTCAACCTCCTTCCCCACATCCCCATCTGCCTCTGTCTCTGCTTTGTAATGGGTTAAGCCACTGCCTCCAACACCGACATCCATATGGGCACTAGTTCAACTCCCAGCTGCTTCACTTCCAATATTAGCTCCTTGCTAATGGCCTGGGAAAGCAGTAGAAGATGGCCCAAGTGCTTGGGCTCCTGCATCCATGTGAGAGACACAGATGATGTTCCTGGTTCCTGGCTTTGGCCTGGCTTAACCCTGGCCATTGCAGCCATTTGGGGAGTGAACCAGCAGATGGAAGATTCATTCTCTCTCTCTCTCTCTCTCTCTCTCTCTCTCTCTGCCTCTCCTCCTCTCTAACTCTGCCTTTTAAATAAACAAACAAATTTTTTAAAATAAATAAATAGAGCAGGCGCCGTGGCTCATTTTAATCCTCCACCTGCAGCGCCGGCATCCCATATGGGAACCAGGTTCTAGTCCCGGTTGCTCCTCTTCCAGTCCAGCTCTCTGCTGTGGCCTGGGAAGACAGTGGAGGATGGCCCAAGTGCTTGGGCCCTGCACCCACATGGGAGACCAGGAGGAAGCACCTGGCTCCTGGCTTTGGATCGGCACAGTGCCAGCCATAGTGGCCATTTGGGGGCCAACGGAAGGAAGACCTTTTTCTCTGTCTCCCTCTCACTGTCTGTAGTTCTATCAAATAAAAAAAATTAAAAAAAAAAGATTTGATGAGGCAAATGAGAGAGGCCTTGAAACAAGTGATGCTGTTTAAATGAAGTTTGAAGTGCTTTTCTTTGTTTTTGTGTTTAGTTTAAGCATTTAGTTTAAAATTTTATTTATCACTTTATTTATTTGAAAGGCCAAGGAGAGGCGGAGGGAAGAAGGAAGGCCGGGAGGGTGGGAGAGAGAGAGAGAGTGAGAATGAATCTCCCATCCTCAGGTTCACTCCCCAGATGCTCACAGCAGCAAGCACTGGACCAAGCCAAAGTCAGGAGATGGGAACTCAACGCAGGTCTCCCACATAGGTGGCAAGGATCCAAGCCATCAGCTACTTCTCTTTAGCAGGAAACTGGAATGGAGAACAGAGTTGTGACTTCAACCCAAGTACTCCAATATGGGGTGCAGATGTCTCAAGCAGTGACTATATCTGCTGCGCCAAATGCCCATCTCTAAGCTCTTAAGTATATATCCCCATTTCTTTCTAAACAAAGTGATCTATGAGGTACATAACAGTTTCTGTTTTTGTTGGAGGAAGAGTGCTATTCAAAAACACCACACACACACACACAAATTAGTTACATTCTACTAACCAGAGACAAACATTCTAACATTTTAGCTGTTTTTCTCTTAGGTATCTTCATCTTTCTAAGTAATATGCTTAAACTGCTATATCTTGATTCACTGAATCTGAACACTAGTTATTAATTTTCCATACTACTTTAGTAACTGAGAATTTAGCTCATATACATCCATCTTCCTCTCTCATTTTTCTAACATAAACATAACCTATACTTTCTTTTTTAATTAAAATAATATTCAGAGTTTATATTAACTGGACTTTTTTTTTTCTAATGAGGCCCCCCTTCCCGCAGCAAGTAGGCTGGAGCTTCCTCTTGTCCACAACTCTCAAAGGATGGGGACCCGGGCATGTACAGGGGTCTCTTTTTCTTTTTCTTTTGTTTTAAGATTTATTTATTTATTTATTTGAGAGTTAGAGTTAAAGACAGTGAGAGGAAGAGACAAGAGAAAGGTCTTCCTTCCGTTGGTTCACTCCCCAAATGGCCACAACGGTCAGAGCTGTGCCTGTGCCAATCTGAAGCCAGGAGCTTCTTCCAGGTCTCCCGCATGGGTGTAAGGGCCCAAGCACTTGGGCCATCTTCTACTGCTTTTCCCCGGCTATAACAGAGAGCTGGATTGGAAAAGGAGCAGCCTGGACTAGAACTGTTGCCCATATGGGATGCCGGTGCCACAGGCAGAGGATCAACCTACTGAGCCATGGCGCTGGCCCCTCATTAGACTTTTTAATACCATTCACTAATGAATGCTCATTTTTGAGCAACTCCCTTTTTTTAACCAATAATTGTTCCTCCTTGGAGGATTTTTGCTGAGATTTTTGCTGTTGCATTGTCCCAGTAGCTAAGGTCTTTCCATACTGTCTAATAGCAATTCAGTTCAATTTTTTTTTTTTTTTGACAGGCAGAGTGGACAGTGAGAAAAAGAGAGACAGAGAGAAAGGTCTTCCTTTGCCGTTGGTTCACCCTCCAATGGCTGCTGCGGCCGGCGCGCTGCGGCCGGCGCACCGCGCTCCTCCAATGGCAGGAGCCAGGTGCCAGGTGCTTTTTCCTGGTCTCCCATGGGGTGTAGGGCCCAAGCACTTGGGCCATCCTCCACTGCACTCCCGGGCCACAGCAGAGGGCTGGCCTGGAAGAGGGGCAACCGGGACAGAATCCGGTGCCCTGACCGGGACTAGAACCCTGTGTGCCGGCGCCGCAAGGCGGAGGATTAGCCTGTTGAGCCACGGCGCCGGCCAACAATTCAGTTCAAATTTCTACACAGTAAAACCAATCAGGTCATTTTTTTTCTTCAAGAACCCTCTGTCCTCCCTTCCAGTCTAGATTAGTTGCTCTCCAGATCTCATGTTTGGTTGTCATCCATTGTGAAAATTCCCTATATGTCTCTTGCTTCTTAAATCTCATGCCTCCTCTTAATCAGTTTAGTTCCTTACTGTGTTGGAG
The DNA here is from genome assembly GCA_949820135.1 of Sylvilagus floridanus. Taxonomy (NCBI): domain Eukaryota; kingdom Metazoa; phylum Chordata; class Mammalia; order Lagomorpha; family Leporidae; genus Sylvilagus; species Sylvilagus floridanus. The sequence goes on from OX463232.1 coordinate 55,654,720, forward strand.
AGCATACTCCTGTAGCTTCCTACGACAAATGGATGAGAAAGGAAGTTAGGGGTCTCAACATTCAAAATGTACATTTTAACTTAAATCCCTTGTTATTGGCCAGGCCTCTCACTCTCTGTTCTTCTTGCTCAGTTTTTAACTGCTGACATTTTTAATAGACTATTTATTTACTTATTTATTTATTTATTTTTTATTTTTGACAGGCAGAGTGGACAGTGAGAGAGAGAGACAGAGAGAAAGGTCTTCCTTTGCCATTGGTTCACCCTCAAATGGCCACCATGGCCGGTGCGCTGCAGCCGGCGCGCTGCAGCCGGCGCACCGCGCTCATCCGATGGCAGGAGCCAGGTGCCAGGTGCTTTTCCTGGTCTCCCATGGGTTGCAGGGCCCAAGCACTTGGGCCATCCTCCACTGCACTCCCTGGCCACAGCAGAGAGCTGGCCTGGAAGAGGGGCAACCGGGACAGATTCCGGCGCCTCAACCAGGACTAGAACCTGGTGTGCCGGCGCCCCAAGGTGGAGTATTAGCCTAGTGAGCCACGGCACCGGCCTATAATAGACTATTAAATAAAAATTATTTCAAAGAAAGTAACTGTTAAAGCTAAAGATTTATTTCCTTTGCAAGAGCTAGGATTTGTTGTAGGAAAAGAAATTTGTAGGTCCGCTGTTAAAGTGAAATGGACACTATGAGAAATGGTGACTTGATCAGCCATTGCCCTGACTGTTGATGAACAACTTAATACTTTATCCCTTTTAGTATTTTTTGGTTGTTCTACTTAATACTATTGATTGAATTCTATAATTAATACACAGTTATTCTTAAGTGTTGAAACTTAACTGAAAAATGATCCCTGTTAAATATAAGAGTGGGAATAAGAGAGCGAAGAGATGTACAATTTGAAACATGCTCAATCGGACTTGCCTCAAATGGTAGAGTTAGAAACAGGGGATTCCAATTCAATCCCATCAAGGTGGCATGTACCAATGCCATCTCACTAGTCCAAGTGATCAATTGCTATTCACAACTGATCATAATGATAGGACTCAGAGTCAAAAGGATCACATAAACAAGATTAGTGTCTGAAAATACTAACCAATAGAATGAAAAAAAAGGGAGAGAATGATCCAACATGGGAAGCGGGATACACAGCAGACTCATAGAATGGTGGATGTCCTAAACAGCACTCTGGCCTCAGAATCAGCCCTTAAGGCATTCAGATCCAGCTGAAAAGCTCATGAGAGTATTTCAGGCATGGAAAGCCAAGACACTCTGGCAAAAAAAAAAAAAAAAAAAAAAAAAACCCTAAATGAAAGATCTCCACCAGTGAGATCCCAGTAGAAATAACAGGTCATCAAAGAAGGAGGTACCTTTCTCTGAAGAGAGGAGAGAACTTCAACTTTGATTATGACCTTGTCTAAATATGATCAGAGATGGCGAACTCAAAAGGCTTCCATAGCCTTGGCAACTCATGACAAGAGCCTAGGGAGATTACTGACGCCACAAACAAGAGTGTCAATTTGTTAAGTCAACAACAGGAGTCACTGTGCACTTACTCCTCATGTAGGATCTCTGTCCTTAATGTGCTGTACATTGTGACTTAATGCTATATAACTAGTACTCAAACAGTATTTTTTTTTTTGACAGGCAGAGTGGACAGTGAGAGAGAGAGACAGAGAGAAAGGTCTTCCTTTGCCATTGGTTCACCCTCAAATGGCCACCGGGGCCGGCGCACCGCGCTGATCCGAAGGCAGGAGCCAGGTGCTTTTCCTGGTCTCCCATGGGATGCAGGGCCCAAGCACTTGGGCCATCCTCCACTGCACTCCCTGGCCACAGCAGAGAGCTGGCCTGGAAGAGGGGCAACCGGGACAGAATCCGGTGCCCTGACCAGGACTAGAACCCGGTGTGCCAGCGCCGCAAGGCGGAGGATTAGCCTATTGAGCCACGGCGCCGGCCTCAAACAGTATTTTTCACTTTGTGTTTCTGTGTGGGTGCAAACTGTTGAAATCTTTACTTAATATATACTAAATTGATCTTCTGTATATAAAGATAATTGAAAATGAATCATGGCCGGCGCCGTGGCTCAACAGGCTAATCCTCCGCCTTGCGGCGCCGGCACACCGGGTTCTAGTCCCGGTCGGGGCACCGGATTCTGTCCCGCTTGCCCCTCTTCCAGGCCAGCCCTCTGCTGTGGCCCAGGAGTGCAGTGGAGGATGGCCCAGGTGCTTGGGCCCTGCACCCCATGGGGAGACCAGGAAAAGCACCTGGCTCCTGGCTCCTGCCATCGGACGAGCGCGGTGCGCCGGCCGCAGCGCGCCGACCACGGCGGCCATTGGAGGGTGAACCAACGGCAAAAAGGAAGACCTTTCTCTCTGTCTCTCTCTCTCACTGTCCACTCTGCCTGTAAAAAAAAAAAAAAAAAGAAAATGAATCTTGATGTAAATGGAAGGGGAAAGGGAGTGGGACAGGGGAGGGTTGAGGGTGGGAGGGAAGTTATGGGGGGAGGGAAGCCATTGTAATCTATAAGCTGTACTTTGGAAATTTATATTCATTAAATAAAAGTTAAAAAATAAAATAAAATAAATGTGTAGGTCCAAACTTTGGCATATTCAGAGTAAAGGGCCTTTACTATAAGTCATACAGTAGAGGGGATGCAATTTGTGATGTAAAAGAGAAAGAATTTTCTGGACTGAAAGAGGGCATATAGGGAAAAAATATAGCAGCAAGAGTGTAGAGACTCATTAAGAGTCTACTTCCTACCTTAACATCTTGGAATTCAAAGCCTGAGGAGATGACAGAGACTCACAGACAGGCCTCGGAAATAGGATGGGCATGCTTGTGCTCCATTTCTCAGAGCACAGCCCTGGAAGCTGCCATACAACAGTGCTGAGAGGACAATGGGTCTGAAGAGATCTGTTAATCAGGATAAGAAGGGCATCCCACAGCAGGGATGTCACTGCATGATACTAATGACTGGGGATCCCAGTCACACTTGGCAGATGCCAACACACAATGTCCAAAGACAGAAGAGAGGCCAGCTGCACTGCTTTACTACAACTGGGGTCAGAGCACAAGAACCAGCCATCCTTCCCCAGTAGCCCAAACCACTAACAGCTATTAAGAAACAAAAATTATCCCAAGGACTCAGGGAGACAGAAGGAGAGGGGAGATAGGAAGAGGTCCTCTTCCAAGGAGTCTGAGTTACTTTGGAAGAAGTAGTTTTAATCTAGAAGCAACTGTGCTATCACAAATGGAGAGTTATAAATGCAGAAATATGGGCTAGTGTGCAAATCAAGTTCAGCTGGAGAAACAAAGAGGATAACATTTCTGTACATCCATCTTGCAGTGGATTGCAAACTGCTAATTAGCACCAGGGATTTGGTTTATAGTTCAGCAAAATGGCGTGCTTCATTTCATTTGCGACTCTGGTCCACAGTCATAGGTTGTGTTTCCTTGTAACAGTTCTCTGTCTTTGATCATGGGGTTTTCAAATTATTCACAGAAGGATTGAATGCAGTGATAGGACTGCTCTTGCCCTGTCAGTCTATTTCTGTACACAGTTTGCATCCAAACAGGTCTGCAATTTCTCATAAATGGCTGTATTACTCACAAAGCCCTCTCAAACTGAGATGATCATCCAGGACTCAGGGTTATGGGTAAGGAAGCAAAGGGAGAGGCTAGGAACTGGCCATTATTTTAAGGTAGTCAAGGACAATGAATAACATGCCTACATAGTGAAAAGTTTCCATACATTATAACCATGGTGATATCATTGAAGGTAGAGTTAGGAGGAGGTATGCACAACAGTAGCTATGGAGAAACTCTGACTTTTTAGGATGTTGCTTTAATTCTCAGGGTCTTAAATTCATCCTCTTCAGATGGCTGCAACAACTCTCATTATTAGGGAAAGCAAAGCTTTTCCATAGCCTCACCACAAAATTAATCTTTATGTCTTATTTACCAAAAGATAGGATATGGTGTGGCAGCTGGAAGATGGCTAAGGGACAGGAGGTAATATATAGGGGCTGGGGCAACTAACAGTGCCCATCTACACTAGAGGTGGGAAACACATGAGTGATATGCCTTGGTTTTTATTCCTCCCAAAATTAGCCTTGGGTTACACACTATCTAGGAATAGCATAGTTACAAGCAATATATTTTATGGTAGAACAGTTAAGCTGAGCCACAGCAGGGAGATGTGCCTGATTTGTCCATCAGCATTTTGCAGTCCTGATGACATGCTGCTGACATAGCTGCAATGTAGAAGCTGAGCATGATGGAAGACTAGCTACAAAGGGCCATTTTCCTCTTCAGAATGATCGCTTTTTTCTCTAGCCGAAGTCAAAGCTGAGTTATTGTAGAGCACAGTGGGACAAAAGCAAACCTGTCAGTAAAACTTAGGTAAGCAAACTCCTGCATACTCCTCAATAAGTCAGATGTTTTTTTCCTTTGTCCAGAGCCCATATGGAAGGTCTGAGACTCTGATTATGGCATCCAGTGATCACCTGGCAGCAGAAAGGATACTGGGGATGAAGCTTGCAAAAGTGGGTTCTAATCTCATTCTCTTAATTACTAGTTCTATGACCTTGAACCAGTCATGTTTCTTCTTCCAGCTTCAGTTAGCTTATCTGTAATTCAAGGAGTTGAACCACGCCTTTGTCCTATGGGTCACTTGCATGCTTAAGGAAGATAAGTAGCTCAACATTTTAGGTGGCTGAAATAGATAAAAATTAGATTTCAACCACACTGCTGTTATTACTAAATGTCTACCTAATCAGACCTCCCTTTCTTCCCAAATTAATCTGTAATGGTTTAAATTGTAACTTACAGTTTGCAAATCCTTGCTTCCCTATTTTCTCCCTTCAACCCACCAAATAATATGTAGACATTATTATCTCCATTATTTTCCTCTCCAGAGTAACAGAACTCTCACTATAGGACCCCCATGGTCTATAGCAACAAAGACCACCAACATTAAATGTCTAGAAGACCCCTAGTAAACATTCCTCCTGGGCCCTATTACAGATCTGCTAAATCAGAATCTCCAATTACCTTGTTTAATACTTTCCAATGATGTCCATTATTTTAAAAACAAGGTCCAAATGCCTGATCATAACATATGAAGGCCCTCATAGCCTAAGCCTTGTCTGCTATTTTACTTTATCTCTGTCAATTCATACTCCAACCCACAATATCCAGCATTTCAGTCTAGCTGTATTATTGGTAATTTCTAAGTGCCCTGTGACCTCTCTGAGCCCTGTGTTTCTACACATGTCCTAGTATCAGTGAGGGTACTATTTTAGAAGACTCCAATTCACACTGGGTGTTACAAAAAGGGTGATTATAACATCATATAATAGGAATGTGAAAAGTAAGGAGAGTTATCCAGCAACTTAACAATGTCATCAAGAACCCAGGGTGTTTTTATCTCATTACTTTGTCATCCTCAGAAAATGTGACTTGTCCTTAGGTTGGTTGTCTTGGTAGTCATAAGATGGATATGGTAGTTATAAGGATAGCATCCAAATACAGCAATAACTTTAGAAAAGAAGAGGGGAGTGGGCTATGACTTCTAGTATTTCCTTTTTAAGGCCCATTAACATTTCCTGGAGCTCTCCAGAAAGATTTCTCTTACATTTCATTGCCATAACTTGTTAATATGCTAACCCTTAAGCTAATCAAATAAGGAGGAGGTACATCACAGTTGACTTAAACCAATCAACACTTTCTTCAAAGGGTATGCATAGGAGTACTCTCCTTTAATCATATAGAGGAGGCACTATCAGAAAAATCTCAAGTCTGCCAGAAAGAAGGTAATGGGTGTTGGGTGGACAGCCAGCAATATCTGCCACACTGTTATTGTATACTAAGCAGACTCCTTCTCATCATTGTTTCAACTTAGGTTTTACTTTTTCCAGGATGCCTTCTCTGATATCAAGTGGGATTGGATGTGTCTTCCTCTGAGCTCCTACAATACTGGGTTCATACCTCTACCATGATATATATAATTCTTCTATCTTTAGAAAAAGTGAAACCTTGGAAGAAATGTGATATGTCCTATTAGCTTTTGAGTCTAACCTTGTTGAAAGAGAGAAGGAATGAGGAAGGAAAGAGAGAAGGTGGGAAAGAAGGGAAGGAGGGAGAGAGGGAGAAATGAAATAACTTAACTCCTCTTTTAGGCTATACATTTGTAAAATCAGTATAATTTTACTTCACAACAATTGTTTTAAAGATTAAATAGTAGGGGTATGTGTTTGGCACAGCAGTTAAGATGCTGCTTGGAACATCAGCTTCCCACACAGGAATGCCTGGGTTTGATACCCAGATCTGCCCCTAATTCAAGATTCTTGCAAATTCATACCCTGGGAGGCAAAATGTAATGGACCAAATACTTAGATCCCTGCCACTGCAATAGGAGACCTAGATCAAGTTCCTGGCTCCTAGCTTTGGCCCAGCCCCAATTGATGTGGGCATAAACCAACATTTAAGAGATCTGTACTTAACAGAAAATTTTCTGTTAAGTACAATATTTAATCTTTCTTACAATTGTCTCTATCTCTCTGTTTTTCTCTCTTTCTGTTTTTATCTCTCTATTTTTCAAATAAATAAAAATTTATAAGAATGAGAATAGAAGGAGGAGGGAGGAGGGTGGAAGCATGAGTGGGAGGTGGGGTAAGGTCAAAAATAACACTATTTTCCTAAATTTGTATATAGGAAATACATGAAATTTGAAATAAAATTTTAAAAGAGTTATTAGAAAGCTATAGCAATCAAAAATAAATAAATAAAAGTTAGAATAAATATTAAATAGGGTAATTTACAGAAAGCACCCAACAGAGTTACCAACACACAATGTCTTATATGTTTTTGGACATCATATATCCTACCTTATATTTTTTAAGTAACATCCTTCCACCCTTCACACATATTTCCAAGTATGATGCTTTGTACAAATATAATTACTCAAAAAACGTATTGATTGCTTATCTCAAGATAAAAAATACAGATTACTGAACAGATTAAACAACTAGGCCAGTTCATTATGTTTTGATTTCCATTAGTAGATTGTCTAAAATAACTTTTCAATAGCATCTCCTAAATTCTCAATTAACAGAACTCTTTATGGAGCCTTTCAACAACCATCCAGAACCTTAGATCCACACTTTCCTTTTTAGCGACCTTTTGTCAGACACTTTTTCTTCTCTGCTCCAATCTCTTCAGTATTCTGGGCTTCATTTCAGATCTGTCCTTCTGAGGTATGCCTCCCTCCCCTTCCTAACACTTCTTTGTTACTAAAAATAAGTGATGTCCCTTCAGAGCAAAAACACTTGGCAAATAAGTTGGCTTTTATAGGTACAGCTTTATACTGGTCTGTGTGAGATTGGGGAAAAGATGGATTAAATAAAGGAAGAAGCTCAGCATCATCTTCTTTCCATTGTACCTCTGCATTCCTCAAAGGAGTTTACAAAATCCACATAAAAATAGCAGCACCATACTCATCAAAAATGCACAAGTTAAAGGATGCTAAGTGAGAATTTGCAGAATGCTAAACAGTAAATAAAGAGCCAACTCAGAAGATTACCAGAAAAGATTTTAAGGAAGCATTTTATTAAAGGACCCTAGGCCTAACAAACAACTGGAGCTGTTGGTGATGATGATTTTAACAAACATATTTTTCGAAGGAAAACTAGATCATATAAATAATGACCAATATCCTTTAGATTCTAATGAAGATCTTTCAGACTTCTCTTGCTTATTCTGTACCTCAAAATGATACTGTCAGCTTGTTTTCTGCCTGGACTAAGCTCCTTTTATATCCTGTGAAGCTTTGTGATATTAACCCTAAAAGAAGCACTAGTCTATCTCCTAAAATTTTCTTTTCATCCATTGAATATTCAACTGTTTTTTGAGGCACTCTATTTCTTTGCAAGTAAAAATTTTCTGTTAAGTACAATATTTAATCTTTCTTACAACTGGTATATGTGAGAATGAACACATTCATGTGGATAGGTCCATACCTCCATGAGTATCAAGATATGAACATGTTTGCATAATGTATCACATATTCATGCACAAATCTGTATACCTACATACTTAAAAAGGAATACAGCTTTATAGCTTGGCACTTGTGAAACTCATCTCTGAGTTGCATTGTCCTAATTTCTTTGAAGGAAAGTAGCTAAACTGCAGCACAAACTAAAATTGCTTAGAGGCCCAAATTTAAAGGTACCTCGACCAACTGAGTACCCAGTTAAACCTTATTTTGTTTAATCCATTGGCAACTGTGTCAACTGACTTGTAACTACTATCTTCTGATTCATCTAACCTCAACTCAAAAACTATGCTATCTTTTTTCTCAAAAGTTTATATTAAGCTCTCTGCCTGCTCTTCAGTATTTCACATATATCCTTAGGGCCATGGTTCTCACAACCTGATTTGTAGGACTCTTGTTATCTGTCAAAAAGATTCTTTGGAGGTATAAATAGTTCACAGAATGAGTTATACAAAAATGGATGAAGGGAGAGTATGTAAAGAACTCAAGTATTCCCTTGTATAGATTTATATTATCATATAATCACAGAATAGAAAGAGTATATCAACATCTCAGTGACATTATCACAGATGAATTATAGTTATTAGCTTAATATCACTAGTGATGGGGGACTGAGATCCATCCTTAAGTATCTTTTTTTTTTTTTCAGGTAGAGTGGACAGTGAGAGAGAGAGACAAAGGTCTTCCATTGCTGTTGGTTCACCCTCCAATGGCCGCTGTGGCCAGCGCGCTGCGGCCAGCGCACTGCGCTGATCCGAAGGCAGGAGCCAGGTGCTTATCCTGGTCTCCCATAGGGTGCAGGGCCCAAGCATTTAGGCCATCCTCCACTGCCTTCCCGGGCCACAGCAGAGAGCTAGCCTGGAAGAGGGGCAACCGGGACAGAATCCGGCGCCCTGACCAGGACTAGAACCCGGTGTGCCTGCACCACTAGGCAGAGGATTAGCCTGTAGAGCCGCAGCGCCGGCCCCCTTAAGTATCAAGGTCATATCTGTTTTCCTAGAGTTTCTACCATTCAAATATTCATCATAGGCCCATTAGAGTGGTTAATCTCTAGTGATTGAACAAAGAATGAGTCTTAGACCCCTTTGAGAATCAAATGAAAATGATGAGCCCTCTCCACAGAAAACTGCATGTACAAAGAATTATCTTTCTTAAAATTTCAGAGAATCATCACTACTGCCTTGAACTGAGTAGAGAAACAGGAGAAGTAAACCATGGTTTCCTCCTTCAAGGAGCTAACTTTCTAATAGCAAATGTTTATGGAACGGTGTAGTAATAAGGCAATTAAATACCAATCATCTACTGGCAGACAGGAAGTTCTATTCCTTACTCTCTATAGGATAGAAGCCCTTGTAAATAGACACTGTACACCCATTCTGTAATGGAGATGAGAGTCTTTTGTAGTGTCCTCTGAAGCATTACCTGATGGCTCAGCACCAGGGAAGCAAAAGATGCTGCTGGTCATGGTCTGGTGCAGATTATTCAATAAGTGCTTTGGATAAAGTAAATCATCTAAGAAAAAGTGCCCCCTGACCCTCCTGAAGAAGCTTGAAAAGAACAATAAAATAATTTCACTAGCTTCCAGGCTTTATTTTAAAGATTTATTTATTTATTTGAAAGTCAGAGTTACACAAACACACACACACACACACACACACACACAGAGAGAGAGAGAGGGAGAGAGAGAGAAATGTCTTCCACGCGCTGATTCACTCCACAATTAGCCATAGTGGCTGGTACTCACGATCCGAAGCCAGGAGCCAAGAGCTTCTTCGGGGTCTCCCACACAGGTGCAGGGGCCCAAGGACTTGGGCCATCTTCTACAGCTTTCCCAGGCCATAGCAAAGAGCTGGGTCAGAAGTGGAGCAGCCAGGACTTCAACCAGCACCCATAGGGGATGCTGGCACTGCAGGCAGCAGTTTTGCCCACTACACCACAGCTCCAGCCCCTCCAGGCTTCTTTAAGAATAGCATTTCCAGGCCTGCGCAGCGGCTCACTTGGCTAATCCTCTGCCTGTGGCACTGGCACCCTGGGTTCTAGTCACAGTTGGGGTGCCGGATTCTGTCCTGGTTGCTCCTCTTCCAGTCCAGCTCTCTGCTGTGGCCCGGGAAGGCAGTGGAGGATGGCCTAAATGCTTGGGCCCTGCACCCTATGGGAGACCAGGAGAAGCACCTGGCTCCTGGCTTCGGATCGGCGCAGCGCCAGCCGTAGCAGCCATTTGGGGGGGTAAACCAACGGAAGGAAGACCTTTCTCTCTGTCTCTCTCACTGTCTAACTCTGCCTGTAAAAAAAAAAAAAATTAGCATTTCTGAACAGGCGATCAGAGAAGGAGGTACCTTTCTCTGAAGGGAGGAGAGAACTTCCACTTCGATTATGGCCTTGTCTAAATAAGGTCGGAGTTTGTGAACCCAAGAGGCTTCCATAGCCTTGGCAGCTCTTGACAAGAGCCTTGGGTGATTACTGACGTCACAAATAAGAGTGTCAATTGTTAAATTAACAACAGCAGTCACTGTGTACTTACTCCCCATGTAGAATCTCTGTCCTTAATATGTTGTACTATGAGAGTTAACGGTAAAACTAGTCTTCAAACAGCACTTTATACTTTGTGTGTCTGTATGGGTGCAAACTGTTGAAATCTTTACTTAGTTTAGATTTGATCTTCTGTATATAAAGATAATTAAAAATGAATCTTAATGAAGAATGGGATGGGAGAGGGAGTAGGAGATGGGATGGTTTGCAGATAGGAGGGTGGTTATGGGGGGAAAAACCGCTATAATCCAAAAGTTGCACTTTCAAAATTTATATTTATTAAATAAAAGCTTCCTTTTTTTATTTGTTATTTTTTTTTGACAGGCAGAGTGGACAGTGAAAAGTAAGTGATTAATTTTCTTTGAAATCCAGATGTCATTCTGCTTTCTTTATATGAAGACAACCTTGGAGGTTTGGGAAGGAAACGTCATCAAAAAGGTAACAGGAAAAACCTTTTAGCCAGCTAGCTCATAATCATTTCTATTTGCTCTGTAAAATTGCTCTGTAATAAAGCACAATATCTCTTGATGTAGGCCTTGATATGTATGTTATATACTTTAAGGATAATTTCGTTTTGTGTCCTTTTGCTAAAGCAAAAAGATCTTACTTCAAGACAAACAAATCCTGTAAGAAGCTGACACTCCACCAACTACAAATGAAATATATATCTTCTTTTAACCCTCATCATGTCTTTTCCCAAATAAATCAAAGAATAAAAATAATACAAAGAAGGATCAGAATGGATGAATCCAGGTCCCAGATCTACCAGCCAATAATTGTGGTATCTTAATCAAATCACCTGGCCAATGTGAGCCTCAATTTTGTCACCAGTAAAATGAAGGTAATAAAACTTTCCTTATTGCCCTCTATGGTTGAAATGAGGTCTGCATGAGATTATGTACATGAAGATAGCCTTTTAAAACTCTGTATCATAAGGCAATATAGTTTCACCCAGAATAGATGTATACCTGGAAATAGTTGCGTGTATCTCCATCTGAATGTTATCAGAGTTTAGAAGTTAAATTGTAGTAGTGGGTCTAGGAGTTAAAGCCACCACCACACATCCAGTCATTCCCCAGTGTCTTTTCCAGGGGATTAGTTCCCCCTCCCACCACCAGCCAAGATATCAAAATCCAGAGATATTCAAGTTCCTTGTATAAAATAGTGCAGTGTTTGCATATAACCAGTGCAACCCTCCACATATACTAAATTATCTCCAGATTAGTTATAATACATAATACAATGTAAATGATACATAAATAGTTTACACTGCATTGCTTTGGGAATTCAAGAAGAAAAAAAAAAGGTCTGTTCATGTTCAGTACAGCCACATTGTTTTTTAACATCCATGGTTGGTAGAATCTGTGGCTGTGGAACCCATAGATCTAGAGAGCCAACTGAACTTTCTTCTACCTTCTGCTGTATCTCAGCCTAGCACTGCTGCAGTCCTAACCAGATAAACAGCATCTTAGTTGCCACTAATTTCATGAACAGTCAAAGCTATTTTGGGGAAAGGTGAGACACAATTATTCACTTGTTCCAAAGTTTGATAGCAGAGTAAAAACAGCAACTGAATTCAGAGACTCCAGGATTCTCAGTTTAATTTGTTATTCAATAGCCAATTAACAGTTGCATATTAGAATATAAAAGCATCCTTGATGGAGTTGACAAATTAACTTGATAACGGAGGAAAACAGTCTTTATTTTTTAAATTAACATATGCAGAGTCAGGCGAGTTCAAAGAAATAGCAATTCAGAAGTGTAATCCTGAACAGATGGCTACTCTCTACATGCTATCTCTGAAGGGGCTTTTTTACAAGGTAAATAGAAATAAATGTTTTGGTGCACTGTTGTACCAAATTACAGATCTCACAAGCATGTTCCAGTGTTAATAAGAAATTCATTAATCATGTCTTTATAACAAGGACAAAAATTATCTATAAGCTAGTTGAGAGCATTCATTGACATTAAATCATCAAATTATTCTTAATGCATTCAGTTACTTCTAAGATACTTACAACACTTAAATCTGCACACTCTATCCCCTCATATGCTCCCTACCTCCACTGTGTTTCAAACAACAGTCATCCACAAAAGTAGTTTGTCTCTCTTTAAAATTTTCCTTTAACATCCATAAGACATGAGTGGGTTTAAGAGAACAATATATCTTTTTTAATTTCATTTTTTCAACAAACATTTATTCATTGAGCTTCTACTCTGTGCTACATACTGACACAGTGCTGTAGAGCTAGTAGTAAATGAAAAAGACATGGCCTGGCCTCATGTATTTAATCTATAAAAATTAACAAAAGGAAGTAAAAATGAAAGATCTTATTTGATCCTTTGAAGAGTAAAAGATATTCCAACTTAGGAGGCATTAGTCTGTAGCCTATTTTTGTCCAGAGCTACAAGGGAGTCTCCAGAGAAATGATATGGAGTAAAAGAGAAAAACATGATCAACTCTGCAAAATGGGACCACATCATAAATGTTTTATGTTCATGTTAGCTCAAAATATAAGCTAAAAATACAGTCCAGAAGGTCCCTTCCTACCTCTAGATATGCATTCTGAAGGGAGATGTTATACATGTAAAAGATATAACTTTAAAGAAAAACAAAAAAAAAGCACCATTCTAAACAACAGAAGATAATGTGACATCTTCTCTAGTCCAATATTCTGTCCAAATATGGTATGTAGACAACTGAAAGACATGAAATTATTTTAGGTGCTACACAGACAAGACTTTCTTAATGGTTATATGTTTATTTTAATGTGTATCAGAAAAAAATATATATACCCATCATATCAAAACCATGATTTTACTGATTTTTGGACTTAGTTTGAGACTGAAGTAGATGGTTCTGTAGTAGTCAGTCCACTCTACATAGCCTATGTGAATTATGGAGTGGGGCTCAGGCATGCCCATGAATGTTTCCAACCTTCCAACCTAATTTTAGAGATAATCCTTAAATTTATTGTCTCCATGAATAATCAAGGTCCTGTGAATTATCACAATAAAATTATCAGCATCTCAACAAATATCTTTTTATTTTGCTCTTAAATGACACATAGTGTTATCAAAACATATTCTTACTTAAATTATTACTGTGTTAATTACTGTGCATCAATAAATTGCAATGTATTTTTCACAATTCATACAATTTTGTAATTTAATGTAAAACTTATGTAAAATAAAAGTATTGATAATAAGACAACAGGAAATATAATGTTGTTAAACTTTTAAAATGTACATTAGGGGTGGGTGTTTAGCACAGCAGTTAAGATGTTGCTTAGGATTCCACATCCCATATTAAAGTTTCTGGGTTCAAATCTCAGCTCTGCTTCCTACTAATAGGCACTAAAAGGCAGCAAGTGATGCCTCAAGTACTTGGGTCCTTGCTACCCACATGGGAAAACTGGAATGAGTTCAGCCTGGCCCAGCCCCGGCTATTGCAGGCATTTGGGGTGTAATGAAAGTTCCTTTCTCTCTCTCTCTGCATTTGTATGTGTGTGTTTGTGTGTATGTGTATGTCTCTCAGTCTTTCAAGTAAAAAAGAAAATAAATAAGTAAATTTAAAGAATATAAAAAGCATGTTATATAGTTAAGGAGAAGAGTTCAAACAACCATGAAGGCTGGAAAATAACAAAGTAAAACCAGATATCCCTCTGTGGATCAAAGATAGTACTGTGTGCACTCTTTAAATAACACAATTAATTGAAGATTTATAGGAGATTGGCATAAATTCAAAAGTTAAAATATTTCTAGTAAAATAGTATATGAATAAAATATATTTTGGCTCATAATTCTAGCAATAAAGATGGTCATCTATTACAACCATTATGAAAAGATACATATAACAAATCTAAAGCATTGTTTCTTCAACATACTGGGTCCTAAAAAAAATCAAATCATCTTTTAGATGTAGATATAGTATATTTATTTTCACTAGTACAAACCCCAACAAAGTTCAAGAGAAATAAGACAAAGACAGATGAAATAGGGTTAACATATCATAAATTTAAAAAATAGCAAGTCTGGCACAACAGGTTAAGCCACTGCTTGGGATGCCCACATGCCATATCAGAGTGACTGGTTCAAGTTCCCGCTACTCTGCTTCCTATCCAGCTACCTACTAACACACCTGAGAAGCAACAGATGACAGCTCAAGTGCTTGGATCCCTGCTACTCATTTAGGAGACCCAGATGAACTCCTGACTCCTGCTGCGGCCTGGTCCAGCTCCAGCTGTTTTGGCCATCTGGGGAGTGAGTGGAAACTGTGTGTCTCTCCCTCTCTCTCTCACTATCTCTGCCTTTCAAATAAATAAATATAGATAGATGAGAATAAGTCATAGAAGGAATTTTAAAATCTTAGAACCAAGTTTGGTTACAGACAGTGAGAGAGAGAGAGAGAGAGAGAGAGAGAGAGAGAGAGAGAGAGGTCTTCCTTCCATTGGTTCACTCCCCAAATGGCTGTAACGGCCAGAGCTGCACCAATCCGAAGCCAGGAGCCAGGAGCTTCTTTCAGTTCTCCTACGTGGGTGCAGGGACCCAAGGACTTGGCCATCTTCTACTGCTTTGCCAGGCCACAGCAGAGAGCTGGATTGGAAGAGGAGCAGCCGGGACTAGAACTGGCGCCCATATAGGATGCCAGTGCCACAGTCAGAGGATTAATCTATTGCACCACAGCGCCGGCCCCACAAATAATTTCTGATTTTAAGAATTAAAAGTGATTGCCAAATGACACAAAAAATGGATCTCACTTTAAATCCCATCCAGATTATCAAATAAATTACATGATATCTAAGCAGAGGTGGCCCATTCTTCTGTCTTTACAAAGTGAAGGTGGCTATAAAGCTTCCTGGGGAAAAACCATTTCTGTTTGTGGCTTTTTTATGTGCTAGAGCTTCCTCACACTGAATCCGTTTCTCAGGAAACACACCAAACACCAAATTGTACATCTATAGTATATACTTTATTAGAAATAAGTGCATTTGGGTTTCTACAAAAACCTCAGCTGAATTAAGAGAGACATTGGTTTTGCTTTTAGCAAAGTAAAATTAGTTCCTTTTTCTTTAGAAATTTTTCATTGGTGCTCATGAGGGATCTTGGTCTGTAATTTTATTGCAGTGTCATTTGTTCTGGTATCAGAGAATAAGTTATGAAATACTCTTTCACAAATTTCTGGAATAATCATCAATGATATTATTTCTTCCTTAAAAGTTTAGTAGAGGGGCCGCTGTGGCATAGAGGCTATAGCCACGACCTACTGTGCCAGCATCCCATATGGGCACAGTTCAAGTCCCAACTGCTCTACTTCTGATCCAGCTCTCTACTGTGGCCTGGGAAAGCAGTAGAAGATGGCCCAAGTCCTTGGGCCCCTGCACCTGTGTGGAAAACATGAAAGAAGTTCCTGGCTCCTGGCTTCGGATCTGCACAGCTTCAGCCATTGCGGCACTGGGGAGTGAACCAGTGGACGGAGGATCTCTCTCTCTCTCTCTCTCTCTGCCTCTCCTTTTCTCTCAAATAACTCTTTTTAAAAAATACTAAAATAAGTCTGTCTCTATGCATGGGTTAGAGTACTTAGACCTGTGTATTTAAGGTAATTATTAGTAAGGTTAAGCTTATTTAGGTTATTACTTAGGTAACTATTAGTAAGGTTAAAGCTATCATCTTTCTATTTACATATATTTATATATATATACACATATACCTATATTTATGGTGTTCTTTATTCCTTTCTGTAGATTTTTTTTCCTACTGGTGACATTTTCTGTGAAAATGATTTCCTCTAGAATTTCTAGTAGTGTGTGTCTGCTGTTGATAAATATTTCCAGCTTTTGTATTTCCAAAAAATGATTATTTTTCCCTCCATTTTTTAGATTGTTTTCTCCTGGTATAGAATTCTAGATTGGCAGCATTTTTCTTTCTAAAAAGAACTCAGATTTAATCTTTATCTTTGTTGCTCTGTATATAACACATGTATATGTATATATAAAACAACACATAGAGAAATATATTAATTTTTTTCTTATTAGTTAAATCTCTTTAAAAGATAATTGACTGTTGGAAACCAGATAATAATATTGTGTTATGTAACTTATAGCATATATGCCTATGACAAATTTTGATATAATTTCTATGTTTAGTGTGATGTAAAGGTAAAAACTATTTCTTTCCCTTTTTATTTCTTGGTACCTTTGTCAAAAATGTAAAGGCTTACTTTTGGATTGGTTAATTCTATTTCATTAATCTGCATATGCCTATGTTTGTGCCAGTTATACACTCTCAATTATTGTAGCTTTGTAGTACATTTCAAAATTAAGAAGTGTACATCTTCCAGTTTTGATCTTTTTCAGGGTTGTTTTGGCTATTCCAGGTCCACTGCACTTCCACATGAATTTTAGAAACAACTTGACAATTTCTTAAAAAAAAAAAAAAAAAAGAAAAGCCAGCTGAGATTTTATAAGAATTACACTGAATATGTAGATCAATTTGGGGAATACTGCCTTCTTAACAATATTTGTCTCTCAATCCATGAACATAGACAGGCTTTCCACTTACTTGGATCTTCTTTCATTTCATTTAATAATAGTTTTTAGTTTTCAATCTTCAAATCTTGTGCTCCTACTTTTTAATTACCTCTTAATATTTACAAATAAAATTACAGTATTTACAGTGGACAGCATGTTTTGAAATATCTATACATTGTGAAAGGCCTAAATTGAAATAATTGGCATAGACATTTCCTTACTTCTTGGGTGGGGTGAGAACACTTAACATTTACCCTCAACAATTTTCAAGCATAAAATATTTTAGTAACTACTGTCACCATTTGTATATCAGATCTAGATATAGAAAAGTGATACACAAAGACCCAGTGGGATTTTTTCCAAGAATGAAGTTGGTTTAATATTTTCAAATAACATGCTATCTTAACAGAATAAAGGACAAAAAATATTTGCTCTTCTCAACTGATGATGAAAAATGCATTACTGGATTTTGTCAAAGGCCTGTTCTGCATCAATTAATCAAAATCCTGTGATATACTAGTCATTCTATACACTGCTGGATTTGGTTTTCTAGAATTTTTTTTTTTTTTTTGACAGGCAGAGTGGACAGAGAGAGAGGTCTTCCATTGCTGTTGGTTCACCCTCCAATGGCCGCCGTGGCCAGTGCGCTGCCGCCAGCGCACTGCGCTGATCCAATGGCAGGAGCCAGGTGCTTCTGCTGGTCTCCCATGGGGTGCAGGACCCAAGCACTTTTGGCCATCCTCCACTGCACTCCCTGGCCACAGCAGAGAGCTGGCCTGGAAGAGGGGCAACCAGGACAGAATCCTGCGCCCCAACCGGGACTAGAACCCGGTGTGCCGGCACCGCAAGGCGGAGGGAGGATTAGCCTGTTGAGCCATGGCGCCAGCAGTTTTCTAGAATTTTGTTGAGGATTTTTGCCTCTTTATTCATACAAGATATTTAAAGATTTCTTGTGACATCTTTGGTTTTCTTTATCAGGTTTATACTATTGTCATAGATTAAATTGGGAAGTATTTCTTCCTCTTCTATTTTCTCAGTCTGAGAAAATAGAGATTGGAATTATTTTCTTAATATTTTATTGTGGTAAAATACACATAAAATTAACCATCTTAATCATTATTTTTAAGCATTCAGTTCAGTGGTATAACTACATTCATAATCTTGAACAATCATCATCATCCATTTGAGAACTTTTTCATCTCGTAAAACTGAAACTCTTCCCATTAAATGGTAACTCTCCATTCCCTAGCTCCTGGCAACCACCATTCTACATTCTGCTTCTAGAACTGAGACCACTCTAAATACCTCATATAAGTGGAATCATATAGTATTTGTTCCTTAGTGATTGGCTGATTTTGCTTAGTATTATGTCTTCAAGTTTCATTCACGCTGTAGAATATGTTAGAATTTAATTCCTGTTAAAACTGAGTTATATTCTATTGAATGTATAAGAGATCTTCAATAAGTTCTTAGAAAATATATATTATGAGAAACCTATGCATAGAGTTCAAAATTTATTATACTAAAATAAATTTAACTTTAAATTCCATTTTCTCACAAATTTTTTGAAGTATCTTCGTATAAGTCATATTTTGCTTAGCCACTCATCCATTAAATGGATACTTGGTTTCTTCCATGTTTCAGGTATTTTAATACTGCTTTAAACAGTATTCTTGGGTTTAAACAGTATGTTTAGGTTTGCAATATATCTTTACACTCTTTTTAATTCTTTTGAGTATATACTAAGAAACAGAATTGCTAAATCATATGCTAATTCCATATGTTAATTTCTGAGGAACTGACATACTGTTTTCCACAGCAGTTGTATCATTTTACATTCCCCAAAAACAGTCCTCAGGAGTTCCAATTATTCTACATTCAAACCAACACCTGTTTTTTGTTTTTATTTTAAAGGTAGCCATCCTTAAGGGTGTGAGGTGGTACTTAATTGTAGTTTTATTTTCATATCCCTAATGAGTAGTGATGTTGAACATCTTTTCATATGTCTATTGGTCACTTGTATATCTTCTTTGGAGAAATGTTTATCTAAATCTTTTGTCCTCTTTGAAGGGAGGAGAGAACTTCCACTTTACTTATGGCCTTATCTAAATACTGACGGAGTTTGTGGATTCAAATGGCTTCCATAGCCTAGGCAGCTCATGTTAATAGCTTCAGGTGATCACTGACATCATACATAAGAGTGTTAATTGTTAAATTAACAACAGGAGTCACTGTGCACTAACTTCCAATGCAGGACCTCTGTCCTCAAAGAGTTGTATTATAATTATGTCTAAGTCTTAACATAAGAGATATCATTCTTGGGTGCTTCTTTAAATTTAATTAAGATTCTAAAAAAAAAAAAGTGAAATTAACTTCAAGATGCAATGACTTTGAACAGCCCTTGTCTCCACCATTAAGAAACAGTTTTTTTTGTTTGGTTGGTTGGTTGGCTTTTTTCGTGCAAATTATTGAACTCTTTACTTAGTATAGAGTTGGTCTTCTGTGTATAAAGTTAATTGAACATGGAAAAAATATTTTGCACATTTTAAAAGCTTTATTTGTTTTTGCTGGTAAGTTTTAGGCGTTGTCCAAATATCCAGGATATTAATCTCTCTTTAAAATTGTTTTTAATTGATTTTCATTTTATTTGAAAGGGGGAGGGGAGAGGAAGAGGGAGAAAGAGAGACAAATTTTTTACTAGTTCACTCCACAAATGCCCGCAAAAGCCAGGGCTAAGGATGGGCAAAAGCAGGAGTCAAGAATTCCATCTGGGTAGCAGAGACTTGGGTACTCCTTAAGCCATCATCTGCTGCCTCCCAGGATGCACATAATCAGGAATCTGGATCTGAATACAGGAACTAGAACTTAAGCAAGTCATTCCTATACAGGATGCAGGAGTTTCAAGCAATGACTTAGCCACTGAGCCAAATGCCCACTCTGATATTAATCTCTTATCAGATATAGGATTTGCAAATATTTTCCAATTTTTTGGGTTACTTTTTCATTGTGTTGATAATATCCTATGATGTACAACTTTTCAATAACTTAACGAAGTTAAATTTGTCAATTTTTTCTTTTGTTGCCATGCCATTGGTGTCATATCCAAGAAATCGTTGCTAAATCCAATATTGTGAAGGCTAGCTCTAAGTTTTCTTATATCTATGTTTTTCATCAATTTTGAGTTTTTAATATGGTGTTGGTAAGAGTCCAACTTCAATTTTGCATGTAAATGCCCAATTTTTTAGCACTATTTGTTGAAAAGACTTTCCCTTCCCTCACTAAATGATCTCTATTCTATTCCTTTGTTTTATATGTCTGTTTTTATGCCAATACCATATTGTTTTTATTACTACAGATTTGTACTAAGTTTTGAAATCAGAAAGTATGGGTCTTCCAGTTTTTTTGTTCTTTTTCAAGATGGTTTTGAGATTCTATATAAATTTTATGATAGGTTTTTCGATTTCTGTAAAAATTGCCATTGGGATTTGAAAAGTGATTTCACTGTATCTGTATCTCTCTTTAGGTTGTATTGACACATTCATGACAGTAAGTCTGTTACTGTTTACATGTTTAGCAGAATTTACCAGTAAGGCCATTTTCAGCCTCAGTTTTTCTCTATGGGGAATTTAAAAATTTTAATTCAATTTCTCTATATTATAGGACTATTCAGATCTTTTACTTCTTTTTGAATTGGCTTTAATAGTTTGTCCATTTCATCTTAGTTATCGAAATTATTGGCATACAATTATTGATAGTATTCATTTGTAAGTTTTAAAATTTCTCCAATCTGGTAGTAATACCCCTCTTTTACTTCTGATATTAATAATCTGAATCTTTTTTCAAATATTTATTTATTTATTTATTTATTTATTTATTTGAAAGTCAGAGTTAGAGAGAGTGTGTGAGGAAGAGACAAAGACAGAGAAAGAGATCTTCCATCCACTGGTTCACTCCCTAGATGGCCATAACAGCCAGGGATGGGCCAGAAGCCAAGAGCTTTATCTGGTGGCAGTAGCCCAAATATTTGGGCCATATTCTGCTGCTTTTCTCAGGCCATTAGCAGGGAGCTAGGATTTGAACCAATGCTCGTAGAGGATGCCATATTTGCAGGTGGCGGATTTTCTCTCTCTCTCTCTCTCTCTCTCTGGACAGTCTAGCTAAAGATTTGTCTATTTTGCTGATCTTTTCATCGAATGAACTTTTAGCTTCACTGATATTTTTCTATTGATTTTTTTATTTGTTTCATTTATTTCTTCTCTTACTTCCTTCATTTTCCTGTTTAGATTGTTTGTTTTCTTTAAGTTTCTTGTGGTATAATAGAAACTTTAAATTGTTCATCTTTTTAAAAATATAGGCATTTATAGGTACAAATTTTCCTGTGACAAGGGTTAGTCTGCCTAGGGAGCTAAGTGGACCCATGAAAAGAACTGGAAAAGACTTATTCAACCTGATTCACTATTCCTTATCTGACTTCTGCTTCAGATTTAAGTCTTAGGATGCTGTCACAGAGATTTTGGTGATTTTCCCCAGTAATTACAATGATGGCAGCTAGAAGTGAAACATTTTCTCAAATACAGTAGCTCCCTGGAAGAAGCAGAGGGCAGTTGAATTCCAGAGCCAGTAGCAAACTGTCTTCAACCTTAGGAAACACTGAAATGTCACAATTTAGTCAATCTAAGGTAGAGAACCCAGGTATTCTCTGTGTAATTCTGTTTTTCATTAAAATGGCAGTTTGTTTTTCAGTGAAAGAAAAACTTCAAATTTTTGTTATGCTATATTAAAACATTTTTATTTTAACCTAAAACATACAAGTGTACATTCATGAACCAGACATATAATATAGAGCAAAGATGGTTTTTTTTGATAGTAAGTTCTCTGATTGGAGTTACAACGTCTTAACATAAAATACACCACAAAATACCTTCTAGGACTTTTAAAAACCTTAATTTCTAACTCACTACTGGATAAACTTCTAAGTCCAACTTGATTACTTCATGCTTCTATCACTGGTATATCTAAGGTTGTAGCAACATCATGCTGAATTCCTTTATTGCCTCACTGACATCCTTTCAGTAAGTAGGCAGAGAACAACTAGGAATAACTGAAGAATCAAAATGCATGAAATGAAAATAGAAATTCTGGCAATTTCAAAGAACTGTTACAGAGTTCAAATCAAATAATGTATGAGTGACTGCTATCATTTACAGGTCAATTCAACAGTATATTCCCACCATCATACAGTCTTTGGCACATGATAAGCACACAATAAATATTAAATTCATTAAATGAAGATAATTATAAGGAAAATATATTTCTATTATTTTCTTGTTAGGGAAATGTTTAATGGAGGATAAAGCCAAGTATATGAGTAGAGCAGAGGTAGGATGTGAAAAAGAAGGAAAACATGATTGTTAACATTCTGTTCCTTGAACAGAAGCAGAAGTGGTAGAATCAAAGAAAGATCATCAAAGTAACCAATTCCCAAATCAGCCTTTTTTCTTTCACTGCCCCATTCACCTACCATCTTAATTTCATCGATTTTTTTTATGAGATTGCCTTTGGGCATCTACCTCATTAATCTAAGACTCATCATTAAGCCATTACATTCAGTATTTTTATAGAAATTTGTATATGTCCTCTCTTGGGTCATTAGTTACATTACTGTTTTTTCATTTATATAATTTAACTAATTCAGAGCCCTGATTTCCCCTTCTCTTAGCCCTCTCCATAAAGGCTAGTGTGGCCTGAGGGAAAGACAATGGACTAAAGGGACTGCAGTTCTTTTATTTTCACTTCAAGCTCTGAACTATTCTAGCCACAAGTCCTATGGGATAGGTGTCTGGTTGAAAATGCGTCTCTCTGAATTGTCCTTTTTTCAATTTTATAGATGTATTCCATCACACACATAGGAATTTCATAAAGATGTTTTTCTTTGCCACAGAGGTCAAGGTTTTGTAGGCCTTTGGAGAACAGATAACACACCTAAACTTCAGCTCAACTTAGAACCATGTTATCCCACTGGAGCACTAAGTTCTTGGTACTGGGAAGGCTTTGGGAACACCTCAAACCACATGTACTGTAAAGCAAGCAGATGGGTCACGAAATTAAATCAGTCTAGTCTAACCAAACAGCCTCAACCCCCACTTTTAATCTAACCTAATTAGTAGCCTCTTCCTACCTCTCATAACATTTGTTACAATTTAAAGTGGTTTTAACTGGGTTCATATTAAATTCACCTATTTTATTTGCAAACACATAACTGACAGAAACAAGCAAAAAAAGTTCTCTTTAAAGAGCTCATCAATGAGGTAAGACTTTGGACCTTGAAGCTTTTAGAAGACTAATGAGATAATGTCTAAAATGTGTTTGCACTCTATGTATGAAAGGCTCTGTAGAGATAAAAAATCTGATAAATGATGTAAGAAATCCTGTGTCAAATAATCTCCTGTCTCTTGGAGGACATAAAAGTTTTAAATAAATACTTTACAAATATGGACCTGCTAATCTTATCTGTCAACTTCAGTCCAGGTCAGTTGAAAAGTACTATTACTGTCATCACAACAAAGAAGAATCTTTCTAATGAATTTTCCAAGAATGTTCCAACAGGGAACTATGACTGTTAGGTAACATCTTCATATTAAGCCAAGCTTCCAGCTTCAATTTCAGCTCATTATCAATCTTAAAAAAGCACTAGTCATGACCCCCTCCAACTCTGTGAAACCAAATGCATCCATGGGACTTTCTTGCTATCCTAAATTGAGAAAAATCACAAAGCACACCCTCTAGGAGTTTTTGAACAACCAAAGTACATTAAACAAATGATATTGTCAACAGTGAACACATAATGGACTTCAAAAACATAAGAGCTCAATTCAATTACCTACAAGCTTTAATCCTCTTCTTCATGCAATCCTTCATGTAAAAGCACACAAAATCTTTATCTCTTCCCATGATACCTTTTATCCCTAACAAGTATAAATGAGATAACTAATTTTTTATGAACTCTACAAAATAACAAACAGGACCAAAAATATAGCAAATAATTTTCCGATGAGGAAACAAAAATTTAGTATATACTCTTCTAAAACATGCCTATAGGCAAATAAATCTCTCATTTGTTTGATTAAAATCAGTATCATTACATTTTTAAAAACCTCACTTAAAGACACAACTTTATTTTTTTTTTATTTTTTTTTTTTATATTTTGAGAGACAAAGTTCCCATCTGCTGGTTCATTCCCCAAACGCCTGCAATGGCCAGGGCTAGGCTGGGCTAGGGGAAATGGAAGCCAGCACCCAGGAACTTAATCCGCCTCCCATATGGGTGGCAGGAACCCAATTATTTCAGCCAATGCCATTGCCTCTCAGGAATTGCATCAGCAGGAAGCTGGAACCAAGAGTTGGAGTTGGGAAACAAACCCAAGTATTCCAAAGTGGGACATGAGTATCCAAATAACTATCCTTTTAAAATTTATTTTTATTTATTTATGTGTTTGTTTAACTTGAGAGGCAGAGAGAAAGAGAGAAAGCTCCTATTCACTATTCACTCAGTGACCTTAAAAACCAGGATTAGGTTGAGACTGAAGTCAGGATCTCTATCTGGGTCTTCCACCTGGGTGGTATAATCCCAAATATTTAAGCCATAATCTACTGCTTCCCAGGGTCTGCATTAGCAGAAAGTTGGAATCAGGAGGAAGGCTAGAACTTGAACCCAGGTACTTTGATATGTGGGCTTTCCAAGAGCACCTACCACTAGAATAAATGCCTTTTCCCATTACTTATTCAAACTCACCTAATCTTAAACATTTTTTAGAGTAATCAAGTAACAAAATTTCTGTTAGAAAAATCAAAAAATTTCAGAGGTGGAAAGATCTTTGATATATTATCTTTTTTAGCCTTTGCCTACAGACAGGTAAGTTTAGTTAACAAATATTAAAACTGATACCCTGTGGACATTTTATAGTCCAATAATATGTTCCCCAGAGTACATCAATAATTACTTGGGGAAGAAGTTATGATTTTAAAAATGAATATTTCCAGGCTCTACCATAGACTTGCTGATTCAGAAATTCTAGAGACAGGGTCCAGGAATCTGCATTTTAAAATTGTATGCACAATAATGTTTAAGACCCACAGCTCTTTTTTTTTTTTTTTTTTTTTTTTGAAAGGCAGAGTTAGACAGTGAGAGAGAGAGAGAGAGAGGTCTTCCTTCCATTGGTTCATCCCCCAAATGGCTGCTATGGCTGGTGCTGCGCCGATCCAAAGCCAGGAGCTTCTTCCTGGTCTCCCATGCAAGTGCAGGGCCCAAGCACTTGGCCCATCCTCCACTGCCTTCCCAGGCCACAGCAAAGAACTGGACTGGAAGAGGAGCAACCAGGGACAGAACGCAGAGGCCCCAACTGCAACTAGAACTCAGGTACTGGCGCTGCAGGCAGAGGATTAGCCAAGTGAGCCACGGCACCGGCCAAGACCCTCAGCTCTTATAGGTCTAAAAGATGTATCACTCAGGGAAATGCTATGGAGAGAGCTTGTTTGTAGGCACACACACATACACAACTTGATCAGCATCTTCTTCCCTCATTAACCCAGATACTTGTATTTATCAGAAAAGAAAAAAGAAGTAATCTCTTAGCTTAATCCACATCAGACATTCTTCCAATTACATTTCCCACTAAGCTGTATTGTGAACTATCATTTGATAACAGAAACTCTTAGAACCCCAGCATTTGGAGTGATCTACCATTCTCCTGAAAATGCCTGATTCAGTTGTCATTTAGTTTAATGTAGCTCAATGAACCACATTATTTTAGCCTATTTTCTTCCCATGACAGCAATGTTATTAGAAATAGCATTTTTCATAATTCTTTTCCTTTGACAGAAACACACAAAAAAACTAGTAAACACAAGAAAGAGCTGAATTCAGAAATATGTAACTGGACTTTGAGAAAATAAACTCCTAGCACAATCAGTTGGCACAAACCTGTGTATACAGAAATCACGTGCAGAGTAGCTATCAATGCAAACTTCAAAAGAGACTGACTTGGTAGAAGATGCATAACTTGGGCTGGCATTGTGGCCCAGTGGGTTAAGCTGGCACCTGGGGTGCCTCATCCTTATCAGAATGCCTCCACTCTGATCCAGCTTCCTACTAATGCATCTGGGAGGCAGCAGGTTATGGACCAAGTACTTGGGTTCCTACCACCCTTAGGGGAAACTTGTATGGAGTTCCTGGATCCTGACTACAAGATGGTCCAGCCCTGACCATTGTGGGCATTTGGAAAGTGAACCCACAGATGGAAGATCCCCTTCCACTCATTCTTTCTAATAATTCTACCCAACAAACATCCCACTGACCTAATATGAATGGTTTTAAGAAAATTGTTCCAGGAGTTTCAAGATTTCAAGATTCTTTTTTTTTTTTTTTTTTTGACAGGCAGAGTGGACAGTGAGAGAGAGAGACAGAGAGAAAGGTCTTCCTTTGCCGTTGGTTCACCCTCCAATGGCTGCCGCGGTCGGCGCGCTGCGGCCGGCGCACCGCGCTCATCCGATGGCAGGAGCCAGGTGCTAGGTGCTTTATCCTGGTCTCCCATGGGGTGCAGGGCCCAAGCACTTGGGCCATCCTCCACTGCACTCCTGGGCCACAGCAGAGGGCTGGCCTGGAAGAGGGGCAACCGGGACAGAATCCGGTGCCCCGACCGGGACTAGAACCCGGTGTACCGGCGCCGCAAGGTGGAGGATTAGCCTGTTGAGCCACGGCGCCGGCCAAGATTTCAAGATTCTAAACTCTTGCATCTGAACCTCCCTTCAAGCCTAACATCAATATATTAATAACAGATTGATAATATATGCATATTTAAATAAAGTAACCACATAAGGGAATGTATAGGAAAATTCATTTCACTTCATCAGAACCCACATTCTATATGTCAGAGCTGGGAGCTTTTGTTTATATCCAGAACTGGGAGACACACGCAGTAAAAAAGCCTTGCTGCTGTTCCTTTTAGAGAGTATACACACATTCTAATTACCTACTTTTGAAATTAAAAATATACTGAACAGTATATATGTAGCAAGGGGGATGGTTGTCTAAGTGTGGGGTGAGAGTTATTCTCTGTCCAACAGTAATAATCAGAAAAATATAATTTCGAGGATTATACAAAACCAAACCAAATGGAATCTGTCCTTGGTCTAAGTATTCTCCACCCCTGAGGTTAGGATTGTCATTTCCTCATTCTCACAGGAATTAATTGTGGACAAATTAAATACTTGTGGAGTTATCTAATTATTAATAATTCACACAGAACTGAGATATTCTCACCCTTACTTCCTTTAGGGAAATCAGAATACAAGTGGGAGCTGGGACCATAAGCTTTCTTGTGAGTCTGGGAAGCTAGTTCTCATAGAGTCCACAAATCTGTCAAAGGAGCACTTACTGACTACTGCAGGACTCTGTGACCTTGAGTAAGTGCAAGACTGAAGTTATTTAGCCCTTCATAGACTCAGCTTCCTCAACTGTGAAAAGGGTACGCTGACTGATCTGTATTCATGGTCTAGGCTCCTTCCACTCAGCCATGACTGTCTCCAACACTACTGCAGGGAACTCGGGTTTATGTAGCAGGATCACATGAGATAATTTTTGTAAAAGTGCTCTGTAAGCTGAAAAGCACTATACAGATGAAGAGGATTATTATTAGTCTTTTATGAAACCCAGCTATAAAGATGCAAAATGACCCAGAAAAAGAAAACAGGGTAGACAAACCTGAAATATAGTATCTATAACGCCAGCTAGGCATTTAATAAATCAGAGTAAGTAAAGAAAAACATACATCACAATTTTGTGTTTCAACCATGCTAGCTCTGATGGGAAGAAGGATTAAATATACCTAAAGTCAAAGTTAGTTTCATTTTATCATACAAACCAGAATGCCCCCAAGAGCCCAAGATCTTACAATAAGAATTACTTATCATGAAAGTACCTGATGGCTTGATTTAAAATGTAAAATGTGACCCATCATCTGCAATGAAATGTTTTATTCTTACCTCCTCAGTCTTCCAAATGTGGTCTTAATCGGAGAGCAGAACCTGGGTGAGGTTGCTCAGTTTTTTCCCCTGCATCTGGTAGATCTGCATAATTGTTCTAGCAACCTGTACAGGAAATAACAAAATCTATAGAATGTTGGGGACTTCAGTGCTCTGTGCTTAGGTCTGGAAGGCTGATTTTTACAGACACCTTGATTTTAAGGCAAACCAGATTTATCTTCTAACACCACCACCTCCCCCAAATACTCTCTCTCTCTCACACACACACACACACAGAAGGGGATTGGTGGGAAAGTAGGGAAGTGGTTATTAACTTTATAAAACAATTCTCTATGAGATTCCTTTGTTAGTTTCCTAGAATACATAAAAATGTGATGCAAATTTAAATATTCAAATTATAGTACATACACATTTTGACACAGCCATTTGTAGAATGAGGCAAACCCATAGAGGGAAATACCAAATTTTAAGAACTCAGGGGAAAAATATTTTCTTCTGGGTGGCCCTAAACTGCTTTATTTTTCCCCCATTGCAAAAGTATTTTTATGCTGGATAACATTTCCAAAACAGGAGTGGTTGTTTTTTTCTATTGTTGAAATGAAACAAACAAGCCAGATCCACAGAAATTCGCTACTACAAACAAGAACGTTTGCCGGTCTTATTCCCATGCAACCTTGTCTCTTGGCCCCTTTCTCTGGGAGGCCCCCAGGGCTGTCTGGTGGAACTGATTGTAAAACTATTTTGTGCAGTAAGAATTAGTTTCCGCCAAAACTCAGAGACCACCCAGAACATGCCCGCTCTTTGGCAAAAGTCTACTGATTTCTTCAGTATTTGGTCAGCTGTACACCAAGTAACTGACCCGAGTTTCTAGGTCTTTGAGATACGGAGAAAAAAAAAATGTTCTAAAAGGTAAAAAAAAAAAAAAAAAGAAAGGAAGGAAGGAAGAAAGAAAGAAAGAAAGAAAGAAAGAAAGAAAGAAAGAAAGAAAGAAAGAAAGAAAGAAAAGAAACACTCTCTTTTCTCTAAAAAAAAAAAAAAATCTATTCAGAATTCATTCTATGTGTTTTGGATGGGGCAGGCCACGAGAATTCAGAGCCAAGTCCTCAACCAAGCTAAACCGCCCAACATTTGCGTGTTGGAGCTGTTCGGGAAGCAAGCGAGCAGCCCCGGATCGCGCCAAAGCCTCCCCGGGATGGGAGTCATCCTCCGGCACCCCGAGCCGGGCCCGAACCCCGGAGCAGAGGCCACGGCCCACGAGGCAG
Source organism: Sylvilagus floridanus (assembly GCA_949820135.1). Taxonomy (NCBI): domain Eukaryota; kingdom Metazoa; phylum Chordata; class Mammalia; order Lagomorpha; family Leporidae; genus Sylvilagus; species Sylvilagus floridanus. The sequence goes on from OX463232.1 coordinate 55,684,127, forward strand.
AAGCTCACAGAGAACGGGCCCGACTCCGCCTCAGACTGATGGGCGCCTCTCGTCACAGCCTCCTCTCTCACATACTAGGTGCTCAATAAATGAGGCTGCAGGGAGCGGAAAACACAAATCTGCCCCGGGAACCCAGAGGCCAATCAAGGGGTGCGCAGGTTTCTTCCGGCCCTCAATCTCCTCACGTCTGCTGAGGTAACCGCGCCTCCGCCGCTCCGGCCCTAACTGCTGGAGACAAGATGGAGAGCAAGCCGGAGGGGGAAAGAGGCCGCGCTGGACGTCGGCCGAGGGCCCCACCTGACAGCCTCGCCCAGCCTGGCGCTCTCATTGACCAGAAGGCCCGCGCAGCCGGCGCGCGGGGCAGGCGCGGGGTGGGGCGCCCCAGCGCGCTCCCGGCCCCAGGCCCCGCCCTCGCTAGGCCCGCACGCGCACACCCTGAGGGAGCCGCGGGCCCGGCGGACGCGGGGGGGAGGGGAGGCCGAGCCGCGCGCGCGCCTGCGCGCCGCTGCCAGCTGACGCGAGCCCCGGCGCGCGCGCCTTCCCCGGCTCCCGCCCCCTGCTCCCCGAGTCCCGGCGCGCGACCCTGCTGACGTCAGCGGGCGGCTCGCAGAGCCGGGTGCGCAGGGCCGCCGGCGCACTCGCGCGCTGCGCTCGCCCCCTCCCCCGCCCGGGCTCTGCCGCGCGCGCGCTCCCGCGCTTGCTCTCTCTTCATTTTTTTTCCCCCCTCCCTCCCTGCCTCTCTCTCTCTCTCTCAACCTCTCCCTCGAGCTCCCGGCTGGCTGCGGCTCCCTCGCGCTCTCCCCCTCTCTCCGGTAGGCTCCACCGAGCGATGCGAGCGCTGGGAGACAGCGACGCCGCCTCCCGCTAGAGACCTGCCCCCCGGCCCGGCCCCCTGCCCAGCCCTGCCCAGCGCGCGGGGGTCGGCGAAGGCGCCGCGGACGCACCGACGGCTCGGGACCGGCGATGCACATGCACTAGCAGCACCCCCTAACTCACTCCCTCCACACCCCGCGCCGCCACCGCCGCCTCCGCCGCCGCCGCCGCCGCCTCCTCCGCCGGCAGCCGCGGCAGAAGGACCCACCCTGCCCCCCACCCCACCCTCCGCGGGCTCCGGCTGCGGATCCAGCGTTGACTATTTTATTTTTGGGGGGTCGTGCACAAGCCTCCGTGCCTGCACCCAGCGCCCCCTCGGCCCGCGGGCGCCGCCTCGCTCGGTTCCGAAGCCCCAGCCCCCGGCCAGGTGCCGCGAGCCTCTGCTGCTGCTGGGATCTGTTTGGGGGGTGCTGGTTTCCCGACATTTTTGTTTCCAGCCCAGGAGAGGATATCGTGCTTTTTTTTTTTTTTTCTTCCCCCTTTGAGTCCAGGCTCTGCTCTCTGGGGGGGTGGGGGGCGCGCCGAGCAGGGGAGCCGTGCCAGCCGAGTCGTGCGGGCTGTGGCAGGGAAGGGGCCACCATGGGATGTACTCTGAGCGCAGAGGAGAGAGCCGCCCTCGAGCGGAGCAAGGCGATTGAGAAAAACCTCAAAGAGGATGGCATCAGCGCCGCCAAAGACGTGAAATTACTCCTGCTGGGTAAGGACCGAGACTGCCACCCCCGTCCCCCGACCCCGGCTGCTCGGGACCCCCTGCCGCCAGCCCCCCCCCGCCCCCAGGGAGCTCTGGTCCCCAAGTGGGCCCCACCTTATGCACGGGGGCGCCCACCCCTCGCATGCCTTCGTCGCCCCCTCCCCTGCTCTTCTAAGCGGACACTCACCGGTGTTCCCCCCCTGTCTGTGTCTCAACAGGGGCTGGAGAATCGGGAAAAAGCACCATTGTGAAGCAGATGAAGTAAGTCCCAGTGCTGTGGAGATCTGTACTTTTATTAAGAATAATTTTTAAAACCGTTTTTAAATGCACTCCACATTGCACTCCAGGCCTGGTTTTTAATTCGCACACACGCACACACACACACACACACAGACCAGCGTTTGACACCCTCCCCCTCTCCTTACGTTGGTTCTGGGTCCTCCACCCCAACTCCCCGGGTGGGTGTTTTTGGGGGGAGCGCCTGTAGTTGTATGAATGACAGTGTCCGCCATATTGATCAGAACATCACACTGTTGGCATGATTATCGTTACTTTTGCTCGGGGAGTGCTTCGGGTGTCTGACTGCCTCCATTTCTGCTCTTCTCTCCCCCTCCCTCCGGGCCCCTACCCTGAGCATCCTCAGTCTTACTTCTCTCTGCTCTTCTGGAGCAGTGATTTTGAACTTGGAAGGGGACCCAGCCCTAGACTGGGGTGTGCAGGATCAAGTGTCTGCTGTTCATGGATTTGGTGCTGAATTGGAGGCTGTGGTTTCCACCCACCCCCCACCCAAAGGAGGGCGAGGGTTAGGGGAGGGGGCATGTGTTGGAGAAGGGTGGGTTTCCAAGCGGATGTGGCTGGCACAGATGTATCCTGGCAGAGGTAGAAGAGGAACTGTGGCTGGGAGGCCGAATGCCCGTGCCTTACTGCCCGGCTCCCCCTTCCCCCCACCCTGCTTGCCACTGTTGGCTGTCCTGACAGGCAGTTTCCCTTCACTCCCGTAGCATTTATCAATGTATCTGTTAACACTCTGCATAGGCCCTGTTCTGTGGAATCTACCCACAATGCGGATTTTGCCGCCGCCCCCCTCTGCCTCAGCTATCAGTTTCCCCTCCTAATTAGCTGGAGGTGGATTTGAGTGATGGTTGAAAATTAAAACAAAATGGGATATTCCTTCCCTTCCACTCTTCCTCAATACGGAGCCTCGCCCCTCCTTCCGCCTGGCATGCTCGCTCCTGGCCCCATCCACTCAGCAGTTCCTAGCGAGCCCACGGGCAGCTTCGCTTGGGGAGGGGGCGGCGGGCCGCGGAGGGGTGCACGCCCCCCGGGCCTCCTGGCCGGGTTGCTCCGGTTGGCCTGGCAGTTGCGGGGGGGGGGGGGGCGGGAGGAGTTCGTTAAGACCGTTTAGCGAGGATTCCACGTCGCTTTGCTGTGACACCTTCGTGCACACACGGCTCCTAATTAGGGGTTGCTGTGCAGTAAACAAAAATGATTATTTTTCAACTTGACAGAATAGCCGAAGTAATTGCATCCCGTAGGAAAACAATGGAAAATAAAAACCCCTTTCATGGGAAGGTGGGTGGGAAACGAAGCATGCTCGCGGTTTCAGAACCAAGAAGCAAAAAATCTTGCATGTGTAACAGGCATGACAAGCGGGTTCCAGGAGGCGCCATGATGGTAGGGAGTAGCGACTCTGAGGCACTTTCCCCCATCTGCTTGACACGTTCTTATTTTTATTCAAGGACTCCCTGGGGCTTGCTTCCAAGAGGCCCCCTCGGCTCGCCGCACCCTTCTGAGCCACGAGTAATTTGGCCTGGGGCTTGTGCAGCCCAAATGGATGGGGAGGCGGAGCTTGGGGAATTGCTCTTTGCAACAAGGTGCATGTTGCATCTGCCTGGATCCCTGGCGGGTCAGTAAATGCAAGCCGCGCCACCCCTTCTTCCCGAGCAGGGATGTCTCAAAAGTTCAGAAGTCTAATCTGCAGTAGTGCGGGCTCGGAGCCTGGTAGAAGCCCCGGCCACCGGAGCTGGGTGAGGTTTCAGGCGTTGCGAGTGGTGGACAGCGCCCCGCCGATACCGGAAAAGTGGATGGGGCTCAACTCGGCCGCACTCGGCTCAGCTCGTCGCGGCCTGGGCACTGGGCTCGGAGGGACTCGGCAGCGTTCGGAGCCGAGTCGGGGCTCTGACGGAGATGGCCGAGACACTTCGGAGGAGGCCGAAGGCACTCGGAAATCCTCGCGGGAGAGGAGCGGTGGGGAAGCAAGGAGGGGGACAGGCGGGAGTCTGCAAATTAACTTTGCACCTGCCAAAGCAGTTCGTTACCTGCTTTTCCTGAACATGCACCATAAATTAGGTTGACTTAATAAGAAGTTTAAAAATATATACTGAGTCCCCCAAAGGGTACCTTGCCTTTTTTATTCAAAGAGAGCTGAGCTCTCTGAGGAGATAGGTGTGCCACTTTAGAATGAAAATTCCTAATTATGTACTGGGGCAGAAAAATTTTAAATGAAGGCTGTATGTAGAGTTCTCCAGGAAAGTGCTGTGTCTTTATATTCCAGTTACAGTGTGTTTGTGTGTGTGTGTGTGTGTGTGTGTGTTGGGGTGGGGAGGGGGAGAGGATGAAGTGTTTGATGTTTGAGACAGTTAAATGAGAAATCAGAGTATTTCGCCTCTTTTTCTTGAGGTTCTGTCCTGAGTCCCATGGGACAGCTTTTGGGAGGAAAATGTCTGGCAAAATGTATTTTGTAGCTGAAACATTAGTATTTTTGAAAAGGCGTAATACACTACCTCACCTTGGGGAGTAGGTTAGGTTTGCTCAGAAGCTCAGTCGGAAAGGTTTCTGGCCCATGTAAGTTTTGCCACAAGGGATCCTGGCATCCTGTCCTGGAGCAGTCATGAATGGCAGCTTTTTCGTGAGCCCTCCAGCTTGGCTTGAAATCAATCATATCAGGGCCTGGTGCCAAGCTGGATACAGGACTTGTTTTATTAACCACAAAATGTGGAGTTGGTGTCACTGTATCCTAGTGACACATTCTTTTGAGTTCTCGCTTGCAGAGATGGTTTTTCAAGATCACCACTTGACTGAGAGTCACCTGGAGTCAGGAGAACTGTGTTGTGGGTGGGGCCCAGCCCCAAATCTAAGAGGCATTTACAGAGAGCCTTCCTTGTACCATGATTGGTGACCAACCTATGTCATATGTCTGAGTTAATTAGGATGCTGTGTGAATATACCTGGGCAGATGAAATTAGAAGAGTAGAGTCCTCCATGGATGGTGCCCTGTGAGAACCCAATGGTTTACCAGTGGGGATTAGGGTTTAGTAGCTCAGCCTACTGGACTGAGGGAAGAATATTGATACTCAGACATTACCAGGCCCCTTTTATTCAGCGTTTCCAGAAGAGAAAGAGCCGATCCATTCAGCCTGTGTTCTCATCCATGTTGTGGTGTGCTGGTTAGAAGGAATAGGCTTCTATATATGCCTGTGATAACTGAACTTAAAAGGAGAAGGGCTGGCTGGCAGATGCTGCTTAGAACAACACCCTCATCAGCCTGGGAACATTGCAGAGACTGACCTTTGAAGTTCTTCTGTTCCATGCATGTTGTACGAGGAAACTTACTTCTGCTTAAGAGATGTTGTAGAAAATATGAAAATTGCCGTTTTTCAAAGCCTGATTCCCAATACTTGTATTAAATTTTCATTTGGACATAGCTTTCTGGGATTTGTGAGTGTGACTTTGAACTAGTATTTGCGAACACTGTGTCAAACAATCCAAAGCATTTCAGTACTGAGAAATAAACAGTGATAATTGAGACAGTACAAATATAATTTTCCCCATACTGTGAGTAATCAGTAACTCTTTTTTTGTGCCTGGCATTTTCAATAATTGTACTTGTTGGGGGCTTGTGACTTCACCTGTTATTCAGCCTCATCATTTTGCAGTCAATCAGTGTAGCTCTTAGTTATTCAAACTAATCAGAAAGTTTAAAGGAAGCATCAATTTTGCTAATTACCAAGCCCTTACAAAGAAATCGCTTAAAGAATTATATTTTATGAGGCATAGAATCAATAGAATATTTAAGTGGCTTTCAGTTCTGAATAAATAGTGTCAGCTACCTTGGCCATGTACCTGATGACAGTGTAAAATGAACTGTGGGGTTGTTCTGGGCATCGTGGTGTGGCCTTATTTGAGTTGTTGAGTTTTACGTGATATCAAGTTCAGGCTCTTTCTCTCTGGAGCATTAAGCGGGCTTTTTTATTATTATTATTATTCAAAGGTGATAATGAGGTATTTCTTGCTAGATGGTAGGCTTTACATAGCTATACATAGACATAGAACATGGAGGACTTTGGCTATGCATTCATTCTCAAGGTACCAGTTCAGTGCTGTTTTAAAGCAAATTTTAACATTTGCCTGATGAAGGTATCAGTGCATGTACAAAGTTTTCCAGCCCTTAGAAGTGGGGTGTGATTCTGAAGGCAGACCCTACTCGGTCAGGAAAGGCAGTCTTAGAGATCATTTGCTGTCAAAAGAAACAAAAACCAGGTGGCTTCTTCTAGCTGACCCTGGCCTTGTAGTTAGGTTAATAACAGTTTGGTCTGGGTTCAGGGTAAATCTGCGTTCTTTGAGCATACCTCTATTCAGCATCTACTAAGTGGCCAGCTTTAGTGAAGACAACTGGTAACTTGCAGCCTCGTGAAAGGGCGTTTCCCCAATATGCCTGGTGGGTCTTGTGTTAAGCCAGCATTTCATTGAGAGCTACTCTGCAAGATTTGTGGACTTGTTTCTGCAGTCATCCTGTTCTGTGGCTGCTTTGCCTCCCTCCCTTCCCCCATCTCCCATGTTTATCCAAATGGATGCACCTTGCTCACTGGAGACAGCGTGAGCACGAACAGAATGTCAGATCACGTAGCAGATGAGTTCTCTTTTGCTGCTGGATGGTGCTCTCTCCTTCCTTACTGTTCACTGAGCTGTAAATACCAGCAGACTGTCCTGCCAGAAGGGTAGCAAACAACAGTCCACCCAATCTTCTCAGGAATTGGCTGTGGAGTTCTTGAACCTCCATTACTTGTTCATTTCTGAAATGGAGCCTATATACCTTTTGAAAGGGTTGTTGCCAGTTAGAGATCAATGGATGAAGCCACATGAAGCAAGTTGACATGGTTGGAAAGGAATCCAGATCTTCTGTCTCCGTGGGGCTACGCTAGATTTGCAGTGCCCATTGCCTGAGTGTTCTCTTGTTTCCTTTAGCATGTGGAGCACTCAGATTATATTGTCTCCTAGCATGCCACATCTGCTAAAGATAGTTCATGTACCCTAGCTCTGTTAACGCTGGAGATTTAATAAGAATCGAATAAGGTTCTATTTTTCTGACATGTGCTCAGCCCGTTGGATGCAGGGACTTGACTCGCCATCTCCCAGGGTATTTTCATCCTCATTTCTTATGAAACCAGATCATTATCACAGGAGCACATCTTGATCAGAAAGACAACAGCCAAGCTGGTAAAGGGAATGATTTCAGACTGAAGAAGCATTTTTGAAAAGGGCTAATCCCAAAATTGACCCTAGCAAAGAACAACTTTGAATTTTGATAAACAGAAGAAAAAGATGTTTATGAGTATATACACACATACTACATGGATTTAAAAATAGCAGATGATGGAGCTGGCATTTGGTGTATGGGTTCAGATGCCACTTGGGACACCTGCATCCCATATGGGAGTGTCTGGGTTTGGGCCCCTGTCTTGCTGCTGATCTCAGCTTCCTGCTAATGCAAACCTTATGAAGCAGTGATGACTCAAGTAGTTGGGTTCCTACCACCCACATGAGAGACCCAGATTTAGTTCCCAGCTCCTGACTTCAGCCTGGCCCAGCAGTGGATATTGCAGGCATTTGGGGAATGAACCAGAAGATGAAAGATTTCAATTTCTTTCTCTCTCTCTGGAAAAAAAAAATTAAGGAAAAAACACCCCATGCCACGAACAGGACACTTTGTTATTATTGATTGCATTACATAAAAAGCTTGAAGGTGCTCAGATGAATTCCATTCTAAGAATTTGCTCAAATTTGTATCACATTCTTGTTTTGTTCATCCCTACCATTCACACACAATTTGGTATAAAGGAAACTGTTAAATCAGTGATTAGCACGGGGTGGAGGAGAGGAAAGAGCAGTGGCCTTTTAACTGATTTGGAAAAATAGGTAGTTTCTTATTAGAGAAGCAGTTTAGCATGCTTCTCTACAATTGAGAGTGCTTAAGAGCGTGAGCTCTGCAACCAGACTGCCTGACTTCAAATCTTGCCTCTGGATGTGTGACTCAGACAAGTCACTTAACTTTTGGTGCCTCCACTTCCTTGCCTGTAAAATAGGACTCATAATAAACATAACTCCAAACAGGGTTGTTGTGAGCATGAAATGAGTTGCTGTATGAAATGTTCATTATAAAAGGATCTGGAAAATGGAAATCATTATATCAGTGTTAACTCTGGTCTTTAATACCTTTTATTGATCAGTGGGTGTTCCCTTCCCATATGGAGTTCACTTGTCAAGTATATGGGACTTAGCCACCCTGCAAGCCATAAGGGGGGGGTGGGCACCATGGTTCACATTCATGGCTTCTTCCCCTTGCCTGCTCTGCAGCACTGGTTATATAACAAACTGTGTTGTCGTAACTGATATGACGTTTTTGAAAGTATAGCTGCTTCAGCCCAAGAGGCTCGGGTGATATTACAAAGACTGGGAAAGAGCACTGAACCAGGAGTCTACACCAGAGGCTCCATCTCAGCCCTTTTAAGGGCTCAGTCTTCTGAAAGAGTTGGACCAGGGGTACTCCAAGCTCCTTTCCTATTCTAAAAGGTCAGTGGAATTGGGGATTCCCTCTGTTTTCAAGGTCTTGAACTTCTAAATATAAAAGAACCAATTATGGTTCTATGCGTGGTGGGTGTGAGGTATCGATGAAAGTTCTTTTAAGGCCAAGATAATTGCAGAACAATCTCACCCACAAAGCTTTGTCAGCCACCATGAAAGCTGTAGTTCTGGGAGCATTTTGAGAAAACCACCTGCAGCCAAACTTTTTATGCATATATGGTTCTCAAACAAAAGAGGAGGATCTGAAAGTATCTGTTGGAAAGAAATGGGATGTTTCTGGGAAAAGAGAGTCAATGACATGTTAGAGAAGTGGTTTGTTTGCCTGTGGCTTTCAGGATACTCAGAAATGCAGAGAGCCCTGGCACCCACCAGGGATGGCTACGCATGAAGGGACTTCCCTAGATTAAGGACTGTTAAGATCCAGGAATTTGGAAGATTTGCAGACTAGTAAAAGGAAAGAAACAGAACTGTGTTTCAATTTTTACCTACTGTGTGATTTGACTTTGGGCAGATCATTTAGCCCCTCTGGGTCTCAGTTCATTTGTCCATCAGGTGGGATATGAGCTTTCACTACAAAATGTCTTAGCCCTCTTTGGGGTTTCCAGTTCTGAGATACAGTAAATGCATAGAGAAACCTAGAAGCCTGAAATGCAGTGGGGAATAGTGGGAGTATTTACCACCCACAGTTTTTATCTGCTGAGCCGTCTTTAGTTCTAATTTTCTTTACAGAGAAGAAGAAAAACATTGTGCTTTTCATAGCACCATAGAATTTAAGTAAAATAAAATTCTGCAAGGCTAATAGTCAGTGCCCTGAATTTGTCCCTTTACTCCCTTGATTTGCCAACCATCTTAGAAGGAAATACAATGGAGAAAAGAGAGGAGGAGGGTCATGTGTAAGAGTTGGACCTCATGGCCAAGAATTTATTTTGAATTCTCTGCCTATGTCTTAGCCAACAGCTAAGATACAAATTTATCTGTGGAACTTAGCCTTAAAACTGACCCTGAGTCACTGCCTCCTTTGTCCAATGGGGTCTCAGATCATTAATGCATATTATACATTCTAAGTTAATTAGGTGTTTATATGGCTTTGTTGCTTGCTAGTCTGGTGCCTCTTCTCCACCAGGGCTCCCTAAGGTAGAGAGGATGACTTATTTTTTGCTGCTAATACAGCATGAGACCAATGTCAAGTGTCAAGGAGGTACTTAATAAATATTAAGGAAAAGAGAAAGAAACAAGGTACACAAAAAAGCACTTATTATTCTACATAAGCCAAAAAAATATGTTGAAAAATTTTGATGGCTATGGATTGTGATAATCATTTTCAGTCTGTAGTAGCATCTTCATTTGTTTTTGTTTGTGTGTTTGTTTCACATTAACCTGTGAGGAAAAGAAGTTATCAACTCCATCTTCCAGATAAGGAGAAAAGGTTCAGAGAAGTCAGTTGGGAAGTTATTTCTGTGATCAGGGTGAATAAAGATTAAGAACAAAATGAAGACTGGCACCGCAGCTCACTAGGCTAATCCTCCACCTGCAGCGCCGGCACACCAGGTTCTAGTCCTGGTCGGGGCGCCGGATTCTGTCCCGGTTGCCCCTCTTCCAGGCCAGCTCTCTGCTATGGCCTGGGAAGGCAGTGGAGGATGGCCCGAGTGCTTGGGCCCTGCACCCGCATGGGAGACCAGGAGAAGTACCTGGCTTCTGGCTTCGGATCAGTGCGGTGCGCCGGCCGCAGTGCGCCAGCCGCGGCGGCCATTGGAGGGTGAACCAACAGCAAAGGAAGACCTTTCTCTCTGTCTCTCTCTCTCACTGTCCACTCTGCCTGTCAAAAAAAAAAAAAAAAAAAGAACTAAATTAAAGCAGTAGCAGCATGGGTGGGAGAAGGAGATAGATCCAAGGGATACTTGGGCAATGGAGTAGTTGAACTTACTTGATGATCAGTTGGAAGAGCATTGAGAAAGAGATAAGTTTTAGAGAGCAGACGGGAATGAGACACATTTGCTTGTTTGGCCACCAGTGGGCTGCTAGTACCATTCCCCAAGATGAAATAATGCAGGAGGAAGAAGGAAGAATTGGGAAAGTAAATGATGGCTTCATTTGATCATTTTAATAATTCTCATGGATCGTCCTAGTGGAGATCCCTGGTAGGCAGTTGGATATGTGTATCAGGAGATAAGACATACCTAGGGAAAAGGGTCAATTTGGAATTCAGTGGTGCTTGTGGATAGTGAGAGCTGTGGATGTTGGTAACTCACTAGGCTGACTGAGAGGGGGAGGGAAGGCAGAGGATGCAGTCTTACCTCCGCCCCACCCCACCCCCAAAGATACTAGCAACAGGAAATGAGAATAATTTGGGACAAAAAGCTGTGAGAAAAACTGAGAATGAGTGACATCATAAAAAGAAAGGGAAAATTTTCAAGGAGAGGAACTGGTTAGTTGAGTCAAATATTGCAATAGTCAGTTAAGAAAAAGGACAGGTGTGCATTGGGTCTGGCAAGTTATTGGTGACCTGGACGAGAGTTGTTTCAGTGGAATACTGAGAGAAAATGGGAATTAAGAAGTGTCCAGGATTGAGGAAGTACATGGAGGCCATAAATAGAGACCCACCCCAAATCTCTACCCTCAAAAAGAACCCAGGGCTATGGAAGGAAGGGGAGGTAGGGTGGAAGAAAGACAGGGGGGCATGTATTTAGCTAACATGGAGGGGCTTGCTTTGCTGATAAGCTGTAAAGTGCAAGTCCTGATGCAGGGAGAAGTAGTGGAAAGAGCAGAGTTCCCGGGAGGAGGGGCAGCTTGATCTTGGCATGAGTATGCCTCTCCTTCCCTGATACTGATAGGAGGGCAGTAGGGAAGGAGAATATGTAGAGAAACTCAGGAGTAAAATAGTGGGGACAGGAAGTTGAAGGAACACCTATCCTTAGCATTTATTTTTTTCTCTGAAGTGAGAAGAATAATTAAAAACATTTTTGTTCATTTACTAGAATATCAGCTCCTGGTAAACTTTATTCAAACTGCTCACTCATTTATTGATCCAGTATTGGTCTAGCACCTAATACGTGTTAGGCACTGTTCTTGTAGGTTCAGTGATAAACTAGTCTAGTCTCATGGGAATCAGGCAATAACCTCATAACCAAACACCTGGATTCAGTATTTACAGACTGTTAAAGTTTTACTGGAGTTACACCTTTGGGGGAGGCCTTATACTGAACACAAAAGGATCCAGTTCCTGCTTCAGAGATTTGAATCAGTTGGAGACAAACTGGGGCCATGTGAGTTCCCAGGAGATGATGACAGGGGCTCAGGATTTTGCTGGGAGGCAGAAAGGTGGAGAAATGGGAGTTCAGTGAACACCTGCTGTTTGACTCTGCCCAGCTTCACTCATTCCAAGATTTTCCAGAGAGGCTATCTGCCATTGCCCTCTCCAGCTTGGAGATAGATGTGGGTACTTGACTCAGTCTGGCCAATCACAATATCTGCTCTGCTGGCCCCAGCAATTGGTCAGGCTATATGCATATGACTCAAGCAGGCCAATCACAGTCATTCCTGGCATTTTATAGTCGAAGGAAGTTAGCTTAACATGAGACTGAGACTTTCAGAGCTTTAGGTGCAGGGAAAGGAATGGGGGAAATAGAGAAATAGAGAAGGAGCCAAAAAGACATCTGATGATACTATTGAAATCTCTGATCTGACAGTTATGCGAACCAATAAATCCCTTGTTTTACACAAAGTAATTAGAGCTGGGATTCTGTGTCTCACAACCAAAATCATTCTGGTTTAAACAAAAATGACAAGACCATACAGGAAGAACAAATACTTGTTAGGTTGAGCTAACGCACAAAAGCAGGACTCAGCCATGCAAGAGACTCTTGGGGTAGCGGGTTGGAGGCTTGTAGGAATATAAAGAGAAATAATTGGAAAGGACATGTGGGGCTGGATGGTAGGGTCCCTGCTAATTTTATTAAGATGTATATACTTTGAACATAGTATGGTGCCAAATTGGGAGATTCTGACAAAGACCAAAGGTGAGGTTTAAGTACAGAGAGAGATTTTTGTAATCTGAACTGGGGCGTTGGTAGGAAAAGCAATGAGGAGTTGGATGAGAGAGTAATTTTGGAGACAGAAAAGATGAGACCTGGTATTTAGTTGAAAATGGGGAGAAGAGAGTAGATGAGAGAGAAATCCTCCCAGTTTTAAACTTGAGTGATAGAGTTTAGTTATACCAGCAAGATAGGAAAAAGACTCTGGATAGAGAGAGAACAGAGGGAAGATGGCAGATCATACCACAAGCATGCATTTCAGGTCCTTACAGGATGACGTTCTGGAAGTCTTTACAATTTTCTTGGTGTTTAGAGGGGATTTCTGGGCTAAAAGGAGAATTGGGCTCAGCTGCCCTTTGTGGTAGAGCCATGAGTGTGGATGTGATGTCCGTGGGTAGGTATACAGACAGACAGGAGAGGGAGGGCCTGGAGAAGCACACTGTTGGGACCTACAGGTAGGAGGAGTGGGAGGAAACCCAGAGCTCCCTGCCACAGTGGGGGAATGTGCTGCAGGAAGCACTGGGTGACCAAAAGTGTTTATTTCGTGGCATTTCCAAGTTAGATAAGGACTGGGAAAAGTTGTGTGCGTTGGCCTTTGAAAGAGCAGTGTCAGTGGAGAGAAAGGATAGTAACTAGACTCAATAAAATCTTACAGTAGAAATAAGGCTGGGCTGGGAGTCAAGAAACTTTCATGCCAGCTCTGTCCCTATTTGGCTTGGTGGCCCCAGTCAAGTTCTTTAACTTCTCTAAGACTCAGGTTCCTAAAATTAGGGAACTGGACTGAGTGATCTGTAAGTTTCTGCTCAAGTCTTGAGGTCATAGTTTAAATCTTGCTGTACAATAAAACAGATGTTCTTGTGGCAAAGGAACTCCCCTCCTTCTCCCTTAGCCACCCCCAACTGACATAACAAATTACAGCAAAACTAAGCTTTCAGAACTCTAGTGCTAATTGAGAAAGAAAACTAGAACATCAGCTTAGGGACACAACCAGTGTGTGTTGTGTCCACGTGTTCTCTCCACTGAGAGTTGGAGCCCTGTAAAATAGGGCTGTGTCCCATAATACTGAGGGTTAAAGGCCAAGACTGTGTGCTGTTCTTCCACAGAGAGGGGCACTAGAGAAGGTTCTAGAATACAAAGACAAAACAACCCCTGGGGTGCTCCCTCTGGATGCAAGTGTATAGAGAAAAGGAAGGCTTGTGAGTCTGAGCTGCCTGTGTGGGGGAGCTCCAGCCACAACAGGCAAAGAAGAGCTAGGGGGCGGGCAGGGGACTATGCCTTAGAGCACCGGTCGGTGGACAAGGGCACTCTGTGGCCTCATCAGTGGGGGAGCTGGGAGAAGGGATGATAGAATACTAGTGGGGAGAACCTAGTTCTGAGTGTTGCTGTTCCTCCTACCCTTTTATTCTTCCATGTGTAGTATAAGACCTGTTTCTTTCTTGAATCTTTTCCTAAGTATTTCAACCACATGGACCTCACCATTCCCTAACTTCTGTGACTTAGGTTTATTCATTCTACAAACACCAATGGAAGAGCAGCCATGCAGGAATAAGGCCCTTAATAAGATAAAAAAGCTTCCTGCCCTCAAAGACCTCACACTTTTAGAGAAGAGAGCTAGTAAACAAATAAATGTAAGGACATTTCATAATAGTGGTTGAGTGTTCTAAAGGGAGGAATCAGCATTAAATAAAGGAAAGTGGTTGGGGGAGATGAGGGATAAGAAAACAAGTCAGGGGGGCCAGCACTGTGGCGTAGTAAATAAGGCCACCGCCTGTGGTGTTAGCATCCCATGTGGGCGCTGGTTCGAGACCCGGCTGTACCACTTCTTTTTTTTTTTTTTTTTTTTTTTTGACAGATAGAATTAGATAGTGAGAGAGAGAAAGACAGAGAGAAAGGTCTTCCTTTTTCCGTTGGTTCACCCCCCAAATGGCCGCTATGGCTGGCGCTGCGCCGATCTGAAGCCAGGAGCCAGGTGCTTCCTCCTGGTCTCCCATGTGGGTGCAGGGGCCCAAACACTTGGGCCATCCTTCACTGCCTTCCTGGGCCACAGCAGAGAGCTGGACTGGAAGAGGAGCAACCAGGACTATAACCCAGCGCCCATATGGGTTGCCAGTGCCGCAAGGCAGAGGATTAACCAAGTGAGCCACAGTGCTGGCTCTGCTCCACTTCCTATCCAGCTCTCTGCTATGGCCTGGGAAAGCAGTGGAAGATGGCCCAAGCCCTTGAGCCCCTGTACCCGCATGGGAGACCCGGAAGAAGCTCCTGGCTCCTGGCTTTGGATCAGCTTAGCTCCGGCCATTGCGGCCATCTGGGGAGTGAACCAGTGGATGGAAGACTCTCTCTCTCTCTCTCTCTCTCTCTCTCTCCCTCCCTCTCTCTCCCTCTCTCCCTCTCTCCCTCTCTCCCTCTCTCCCTCTCTCCCTCTCTCCCTCTCTCCCCCCTCTCTGTGTAACTGTGACTTTCAAGTAAAATAAATAAATCTTTTAATTAAAAAAAAAAGTCAGGAAAGATCTGAAGAAGAGGGCACAGTAGATACAAAGGCCCTGAGGCCAAAATGAGCAAAAAGAAGACCAGTGAGGCTGGACCATGAGGAAAGGAAAACAATGCAAAAACGAGGTTAAAGAAGCAGAGAGGGGACAATGGGCTGGTGGCCATGGATAGGCATTTGAGTTTTATTTTGAATACTATGGGGGGTTGGAACATGACAACTTGACCTGTCTCCTGTATTTGAAAGATCCTTATGCATTCTGGAAAAGACAAAACTACAAGGACAGACATTATAGCCCTGGTTTCCAGAGATTGGTGGGGAGGGATTGACTACACAGCAGTGCAAGGGAACTTAGGGCAGGTGATGAAAATATTCTCCCTCTTAACTGTGGTGCTTATACAACTGTTTATATTTATTAGAACTCATTAAACTATAATCCTAAAAAAAAAAGGTGAATTTTACTCTAAGTAAATTATACTTTAAAAACCTGACTTATAAAATATACATTTTCAGATCAAAGAAAGAATTGCAGTTTGTCTTAACAAAATCCCTCTGGCTGCTGTGTAGAAGTTGGGTGACAAGGAGCCAGCACAGAGGCAGAGGCCCATGGCACAGTTAAGGCAGTGCATCTACTCAGTGCTCCTCTCTCAATGTAGCCTGCATTGTGCCTATATTACCTGCTGTTTCTTGTGGCTTCCTTAAGTCAGTTTATATATGTGTGTTCCTAGTTTTCCTGTTTATATAGCTTTCCTTCACAACTGGTTTGAAAAATCTATGAGAATAGAAACCATCTGTTTCATCTGTGTAGGTCCTTGGGAGACACCTATTATGTATTATTTTCCTTGCATTGGAGTAATGCTTCAAATTATACAAGATGCTTCTATATTCATTATCCCCCTTGAGCCTTACAACAGTCTTTTGTTGGGGATATTACTATGTCCCCATTTTATAGATGAAGAAACTGAGGTGAAAATTAGTGTAACAATGCTAGAGAAGAATGAACTTTGGAGACATTGACTTTTCTGTTTATTGTCTATTGACGTGGGAAAATTTAATCAATCTCTTAAACCTCAGTGTCCTGATTATTAATAAGAGGCCAAAGCAGTAACATATTGGAAACACATTGTGAGGACTGAATGAGGTAGCTGAACTTCACTAAGTGGTAGCTCTTTTATAGTTTTTACTAAAAAAGAAAAATTATTTATTCAAGGTGATGTGGTCAGTGCATAATGAGACTGGATCCCAGTTTTTCTTATTCTGAGTGTCTCTCCTTCCATCATGTCCCTCATTCTTGCTTGTTATCAATTGATTGGTCCAGAGATAACTGCCTTTTCCCAACTCACATGTTTAAATGCTATTTATTATTCCACAAATATTTATGAGGCACTCACCTTGTGCTCAACACTGTGTGGAAACAGGATATACTAGTGAGTCAGAATAGGCGTTAATACACATTAGAGCCTGGTGGGCAATGGAGGGTAGTGTAGGGCTGGGGAGACTTCCCAGAGGAGGTACTACTGAAACTGTCTTTTTAAAAACACATTTTTATTGTGACATGGATCAATATACATATGAAATGTGTACTAGTCTTAAATATTTTAAAAACATTTGGGGCTGGCACTGTGGCTCAATGGGTTAGTCCTCCACCTACAGTGCTGGCATCCTATATGAGCGCTGGTTCTAGTCCAGGTTATTCTTCTTCCTATCCAGCTCTCTGCTATGGCCTGAAAAAGCAGTAGAAGATGGCCCAAGTCTTTGGGCCCCTGCACCCGTGTTGGAGACCTGGAAGAAGCTCCTGGCTCCTAGCTTCTAATCAGCCCAGCTCTGGCTGTTGCAGCCATTTGGGGAGTGAACCAACAGATGGAAGACCTTTCTCTGTCTCTCCCTCTCACTGTCTGTAACTCCACCTGTAAATAAACAAATAGCATCTTTAAAAAAAAAAAAGGAAAACATTTAAAACGGCAAGCACTTGGGTAACTATCACTAGTTAAAAAGGGCATTGCTAGCAGCCAAGGATGTGTCTAAATATCCTTTCTTGAGCACAGCTCCCTTCCTCACCCCCTACCACCTTAACCTTCATGGTGATTCCTTGCCTTTCTGCGGAGTCTATCTCCATGTCTGTAGCTTCTATTCATATACTATAGCAGATCTTTTATTTCTCCTTCAACACTGTGTTTGTAATATGCATCCAAGTTGTTGTACATAGCTGTAGTTTATTTATTTTCATTGTCATATAGTATTGCCTGGTACTCATTTTATAAATATTTCTGAATTTTTTCCTTAGCATTCACAAAATCTTGATATTTGCTTTTGCAAATCCCTTTCACGTTGGTCATCCTCGTGAGTGTCTCGGCTGGTCTCAGCCTTTGTACTTACATGTAAATATTAGTGTCAGTTTTTGTTTTTATCCTAGATTTTTATTTACATCTTTGTATCTTATTCATTTGAAAGATGGGCAGGAGCATGTCTCCCATCCGCTGATTCTCTCCCACAAATGTCTGCCACAAACTCAATCTGGATCTCTCACATGGGTAGTAGGGACCCAAGTACTTGAGTCATTTCCTGTTACCTCCCAGAGTGTGTCTTAGCAGGAAGACAGGAAACTGGAATCAGACACAGCAGAGCTGTGTCCCATATTCCAATATGGGATGCCAGTGTCACAAGTGATGGCTTGGGGCTGGCGCTGTGGCGCAACAGGGTAACGCCCTGGCCTGAAGTGCCGGCATCCCATATGGACACCAATTTGAGACCCGACTACTCTACTTCCGATCCAGCTCTCTGCTTTGGCCTGGGAAAGCAGTAGATGATGGTCCAAATCCTTGGGCCCCTGCACCCACATGGGAGACCCGGAAGAAGCTTCTGGCTCCTGGCTTTGGATCGGCGCAGCTCCGGCCATTGCAGCCAGTTGGGGGGTGAACCAGCGGATAGAAAACCTCTCTGCCTCTCTCTCTCTGCCTCTCCTCTGTGTAACTCTGACTTTCAAATAAATAAATAAATCTTAAAAAATAAAATAAAATAAAATGATGGCTTAACCCATTGCATGTCAATGCTGGCCCCAAAACTGACATCTTTAAATCTTGAATGTTTCTGATTGATGAGCATGTTATGTTTCAATAGGTTACCATAATTTTTCTTAAGAAAAATTTTAATTTTTCCCATAGGGATCTTCTATACTTTTTGTTAATTTTTATGTAATATTTGCTTTCATAAATTGCTTTCTCTTTAAAGAGAAGTTTTAGGGTCACTGCAGGATTGAAAGAAAGGTACAGGAATTTCTCATATACCCCTTTCCCCACTTATGCACAGTCTCCCCCATCATCAACAACTCTCGCTAGGGGTACATTTGTTACCATTGATAAACCTACACTGGTACAGCATAATCACCCAAAGTAGGCAGTTTACCTTAGGGTCTGTCCTTGGTGTTGTACATTCTGAGTTTGGACAAATGTACAATAACATGTATCCATCATTATAGTGTCATATTGAGTATTTTCACTGCCCTAAACATTCCCTGTGCCACACCTATTCATACCCTTTCCCAAAGCTCCTGCTTTTTACTGTTTCTATAGCTTTTCCTTTTCTAGAATGTCATAAATTGGAATCATTAGTAATATCCATTTAAGAGTCCTCTTTATCTTTTCATAGTTTGACATCTCATTTCTTTTAGTGTTGAGTATTCTGTTGCCTTTCTGTACCATAGTTCTTATACATCCGCCTAATGAAGGACATCTTGGTTGCTTCCAGGTTTTAACAATTATGAATAAAGCTGCTATAAATATCCATGTGCAAATTTTTGTGTGAACTTAGGGTTTCAGCTCCTCTGGAGAAATGCCAAGAAATATGATTGCTGGATTCTATGGTAAGCATATGTTTGGTTTTGTAAGAAACCACCAAGCTGGTTTCCAACATGGCTGTGCCATTTTGCGTTCCCACGAGCAATGAATGAGTGTTCCTGTGGCTGCACATCCTTACCAGCGTTTGGTGTTGTCAGTGTTCTGGATTGTGGCCATTCTGATATATGTGTAGTGGTAACTCATTGTTGTTGGTTTACGCTTACCTAATGACATATGATCTGGAGCATCTTTTTGTGTGGTTATTTGCCATCTGTACATCTTCCTTGGTCAGCTCTCTCTTCAGTGCTTTGACCCACTTTTGAATCAGGTTGTTTGTGTTTTTGTTGTTAAATTCTAAGAATCCTTTGTGTATTTTGGATTACAGTCCTTTCTTGGATGTATTTTTGCAAACTATTTTCTCCTATCCTATGGCTTGTCTTCTCATTCTCTTGGTTTCTGCTTCTTTTTTGAATTGCAGTTTGTATCTATTGCTAGTATATATAAATATGATTTTTTGTATATTTTTAAATTTCTCAACCTTGATTTTTGTATAAATTCTAATAGTTAATTTGCAGATCCTAGGCTCCAGTGAGGGGAGCAATCTGTCTAGGATGGATCTGTCATGGATGCCTAGTAGCAGAGCAAGAATGAATGTGTTTCTATTTCTCCTGACTTCCAAAGGGAAAATATTCAGGAATGGGTTGGGCGAAACCAGTTGGGCAGAAAGAAATGACATTCATTGAACACCTGTTATTTAAGACGCTTAAGACAGTGATCGGCTTAACTCTTGTTGGAAGCAGATTACCAATTCTCCTATATTATAATGAGAAAAGTGAGATTCAGAGAGGTTATTCAAAAAAACTTGTCCAGTGTCATACCTTGGCTGATTGCTGAAAGAGCATTCTAGGGTTGGAGGAGTCCTGTTACTCTGCCACACATACAGTAGACCTCATGTCTTTTGAATTCAAGTTTAGGCACCTGCAGAACTCCTGGGCTTCCCACCCTTGATGATGCTGTCTCTCAGGGCCCCAGCCCTGTGCAGGTCTAGGGCTTTCTCTAGGAAAACTATGCTAACATCTCCAGATTCACGCAGGCCTGTTTACTGTCAGCTCTTGGTTGAGTTCCTACTCAAAGTTCCTGCCCCTCCTCTACCCCCCTACAATATTTCCCTCCCAATGGAGGAATTAGTTAACAACTTGCTGGGTTCTAGGAACCAAATTAGGAGTTGCCTTGGAAATGTTGTTTCAGTTCTGACTCGAAAATATAGTTGGGGTTTTACGACCCTGCTTTGTTATACAGTGGCCTGGAGGGAATTTATGGTGGCAGTTCTCCCATCTCCCCTCCCCTGCCAGCGCACAGGGAGGAGGTTGCTGCTGCTGGCTGAGTGGAGGAATGGAGTCTGCTCTGTTTGTGAATACGGCCCAGCAGTGCTCTATTCAGCATGACAGCTTCCTACTCTGGAACACACGGCTCTTCACAGGGTGACTAAATTATGCAACTCCAGAGCTAAACAATAAAGGATCTAGGGGAAAGGAAGGGACACAATGTGGTTTTCAGCCTGGATCTGAAATGTGAGTGTGCAGACACAGGCTACTTGGCCACTGACGGGAGGAAGGTCTTTAACAACTGAGAAAAGCCAGGAAGTCCTGGCACTGTGCTGCTTGTGAGGGTGGGCTTGACTGTTTAAAAAAATGTAAATGTTCTTTTCAAACTCTGTTTATCAATGCATGGAGAGTTTTAGACACTAGGAGGGACATTTACAAAAGAAAGCAGTCATGTGGTGTTACTGAAAGTAATTGTATGCCATATATGATATTTAACCTTAGTCCTGATGGCCCAAGTCATCGCTGTTTTATTACTGCTTTGTGCTGTAAGAGCAAGTGATGCACAGGTTATTTGTCCTCCTTCTTCCCAACCCCAAGTGGTCCTGGAACACAATCAACTCTACTTTGATAAGCTTCCTGAAACTTTGCTGTCTTCTGTCATGTCCTGCTGCTTTCACTGTTCCCAACTCAAGCATTATTCCCCTTCTCTCATTCTGCTCTTCATCTGCAATGACCCAGAAAACTAAATGACCAGGTTTGTTACATCAGTGTGTAGAGCAAGAATAAATAAGATGTAAGTGGAACCTGAGGAACTCTTCTAAAAGTAGAGGGTGGATGCGTCAGTGTCCAGACTTCTCTGTTTCTGTTTGCTTATGACATGAGATTATTTAAAAATGAGGACTCAGAAGTGCTTATACAAATGTGATTGGTGGTAACAAGGTTGCTGCTGTACTCTCTGGCTGCTGAGAGTTCATTGTCCTTCCTGGTTCCTGGCAGGGTTTCAATTCACAGGAATGGCTGGCCAAGTAGCTTCCAGATAAGAGTGATGTACTGTCGTTTGGTACAAAAGATGCTGGGCTGGCTTTAGCAGCAAAGAGGCTGGTAAGAGGGATCTGTAGGGCACAAGTACTCTGTGGCCCTTTCTGTACAGTGACACAGGCACACACAGCATGAGCCTATCTGATAGCCAGAGACATCCCCAGGAAGGCCCCAGCAGCCAGCACCATAGACATCTGTTCACCTTGGGGAGAGCTTAAAGACACACACCTAAGCCAAGTTAGACTCAGTTACTACTTTTTGGTCAAGATCTGCACTAAAATTCTTCCAAGGAAGAAGAAATACACATGTGGCTATTTTCAGATGTTTGTAGCCCTCACACAAAAGCGTCTGAACCTATTTGGTTAAATGCTTTTCACCAATATCGTTCACTCAATTTTTCCCTCAACAGATGTTTATTGAACTCTTTGTGTTTGCCAAGTGCTATCGTAGATGTTTGGAACTGAGTAAAACACACAGGATCTCTGTCTGCATGGAGAGTTCTTATATTCTGGTATTGTCCAGGGCAGGGCTGAGGGTGCATATTTTAAAAAAAAAGTGAAATATATAGCATATCAGCTGGTGATAAATGCAGTGGAGAAAACTAAAGCAAGGGATGGGGACAGGAATGGGGAGAAGGTATTATAGTTTTTAAAAGTGGTCAGTGAGAAGAAGAAATTGAAAAAAAGACCTGGTAGAGGTAGGGGAGCCAGCCATGGACACGTGGAGGAAGAGTGTTCTTGACTCCAAGTCAGAAGTGTGCCTGCTGTGTGGGAGGAACCACAGGAGCTACATGTGGCAAAAATTAGCAAATGGTCTAGAAAAGGGGACATCTAGTAGGGTGAGTGGTTACGTGGGTGATGGTCTTAGCTACAAGCAGGAGTCAGAAAGAAAGCCCCATTACAGACTCGCATAGACCTTTGTCCTGAGTGCAGTGGGGCCATGTTACTTCCCTGCAAGGCCTGTGGCTTGGGGAGGGCATTTGGTATGTGTGTGTGCAGGTATACTGACAGTGGAAGGACACTGAAGAGAAGGATCCCTTCCATGAATAGAGTGGGCTAATTCTGGTGTAACCTAGGCAGGATTGATTGGTCACTTGTGGTCAGTGTGCTAGAGAGTGTTGGGCTCCCTTCTCCTGTCAGTCTCATAATGAAGGAGGCTCTTGTTACTGGAGTTTCCCATTGGCCCTGGCTCTGACCCCTGTTCACCCATATCACTGTAACCAGACCATAAGCTCTGGGACTTGCTCAGGGATAAGAAAATTGTCTTCAAGCCCTCATTCAGGGTTGCTGTCCCAAGAGTGGCCTCCCCTTTGGATGTACATACCAAGCAATCTTTGGGTCTAGGAATAGATCATTAGCAGTCACAGTTATGGGACAGCTTTCCCTAAAGGAGCTGAAAGTTTAATAGTATACATGTGAACACTTCTGTTAATATGTTACACATTTCAGGACAACAGGCCCCTAATATATGAAAACTATGGTTTTACAGATAATTATTGCTTTGGATGAAGTTATACTTTTTATTTTTTATTTTTTTAATTTTTAAAGATTTATTTATTATTTGAAAATCAGAGTTACCCAGAGAGAAGAAAGGCAGAGAGAGAGAGAGGTCTTCCATCCATTGGTTCACTTCCCAGTTAGCCACAATGGCCAGAGCTGCGCTGATCTGAAGCCAAGAGCCAGGAAATTCTTCCGGTCTCCCACATGGGTGCAGGGGCCCAAGGACTTGGGGCATCCTCTACCATTTTGCCAGGCTATAGCAGAGAGCTGGGTTGGAATTAGAGCAGTCAGGTCTCAAACTGGTGCCCATATGGGATACCAGTGCTTCAGGCTAGGGCATTAACCCACTGCTCTACAGTGCTGGCCCCAAAGTTACATTTTTTAAGGCAATGAAAATGATGCAGGTGGCACCAGGGTGCTAACCTCAAGTCTGTCCTCTATATGGGAGCACTAATTTCTGACCAGTGATTCCTGCATCCCTGGGGTTGAAAAGAGTACTATGGAAGAGATCCATTTCTGTTGTCATCGGGACGGAGGAGCTGTCTCTCTGTCCCAACCCTAGTTCCATGAACTGCCCTCATAACTCCCACTTCTCCCTAACACTTGCCTACTGGGTGTGTATCCCCTTGCCTGTGCTTGTTCTGGGCCCCCTCACTGCTGTCTCCTGCTTGGCCTTTCTCTGAGTCCAGTGCATACAGTCTCTTCAACTGTCTTCCACAGATGCCATTTCTGCCCTTTACCACCCCACTCGGCTACTTCACATGGTTTCCTTTCACCCTCTGCCATGGGTCTAGAACTCTCCTAGACTTTGAGGACATACCTATTAGTTCAGCCTGCCACGTTTATCCTGAGCTGTCTCCTACTCTACCAAATGCCTTCTCCCTGGCATCTGCCCACACACCCTGCCTCCATACCACTGGATGCCAAGCAAGGCGTGCTTTCTCTCTCCTCCTCATCAGCAGATCTGGCCTCCAAGAGCCAGATCAGTTCTCATCTGCTCCATGGGCTTTCCTCTGGACACTCACTCTGATATCTGCACTACACCATTGGAGTTTTATATATGCTATCAAGGGCCCACAGAGACAATCCTTTTCTCTACCTGGTTGTCGTAGATGCACGAACATGCACACAAGCGCTATTGTCATTACAGCATTGCCTCATAACAGGATGGTCTTTCTAACCGTGAGTCGAGCAGAGAGCTCTGCATAGCAGCTGTTTGAAGAAAAGCAGTTTCAGCATAATGGTGAAGTGCGCCAGAGCTGCTGTCAGTCCTGCCTGCTTTGAATCCAGGCTGTGCCTCATTTTGCTTTGTGACCTTTGGCAAGTAGTTTTGAGGATAATACGAAGCAGTGTAGAAAGTATTTAGCCCAGTACTGGGAACATAAGAATTCATGATTAGGGTTGTTATCATTCACCAGTTGGAAAACATTGACATATATAGGATTTGTTTTCTCATCTAGGCTGTAAACTTTCTGTGGAAGGAACTCCAATTTGTACTCTTTTTTTCTACCGTGTAAGCCAAATAGGTCCATGGTGCGCCGTGAGTATTCACAGTAGTAAATTAGCATCAGAAGTAGAGCAGCCACACTGTTGTGGATTTTCTCGTAAATTGGCTGTTAGACATAGAAGCTTCTGCAAGTTAATATAAAATTTCATTATACATATATGCTATGTGTTATTTGTGTATTTGGATCCCCAGTGGGTTAAGAATTGTTGATCCTATCAAACCAGAGCTCTTTATTGAGTGCTTACTGCATGCAGAGAGAGGGCAGGACACACTCCTTCTCCTGGTGAGGGGCATCCATCTCTGACCACCCATCTCCTTTCCCCATAGGCTACACCTGTACCTCTGCTCCCTTTCACTATAGATCTTGGAGGTTTTGACTGATTCCAGCAGGTGCTAGAGGCAGGTCTAAGGCGGTAGAGGAATTTATGGTGGGGCCGTAATATTAAACTGGCTCTTCCTTTTGCTTATTTCTATTGTTGAAACAACAAATCTTACACACACAAAGACCACCTTGATGTAGGCAGTGGTCATACATAGGTCATACACATTTAAAAACCCATTGAACTCAGCACACTCAATCAAGATCTGTATGTTTTTCTGTATGTACATTGTATCTCAATATTTGAAAAAGTAATAATTGCTTTTTGCTAACCAAGGAAGACCCCAAAAGTACAGCAAGGCCCCCCTCTGAATCCACCGGCTACAGGAGACTATAATTCTGCAGAAAGCAAAGAGGGACACTTTGTGAAGAGAGCTGTTTGGACCCTTAGCCAGCGAGTTTTCCATACTCAACTGCTAGGCATTGACCATCTGTGAGTCTCCTTGCCCCTTCACATTTTCACCTGGGAGAGAGGACCTGGGATTAGATGCCCTGAACTGCCCAGCATATGAGTTAACAGCCACAACCTATTCTTGAGCACAGACCTGCCTGCCATAGTGAAGCACAGGGGTTCAGGCCCTATCTTTGCTACCTCAGGTTTTTTACCCACTCTAAAGTGGTGATAAGGCCTGCTTTATCAGTCTCATGTGGTTGCTAGGAATATCAAATGAGATAATGGATGTGAAAGTCTTACAGGATCATAAAATATAAGCTGTCAACAAAGTACACCTCCACCTCCAGCTTAACTCCACCAATATCTGAGGGCTACAAGGCTTGGAGGGGCAGTAAAGCCTAGTGGCTCATCAGCAGGCTCCAGAGGCAAATTGCCTGGGTTCATTCTTCCTGGCCCTACCACTCACTAGCTGTATGGCCTTGGCCAGCTGCTTATCACCTAGTGCCTCAGTTTACCCAGTTGTAAAATGGCAATAGTGATGGCGCTTATCCCATAGGATTGAGTTAAATCCAGGTAAAGCACTTGGCTCAGAACTCAGTTGTACCACTAACTTTGCCATGGGCAAGGCTCTCTGCTAGGTTGGGAGTATGACTTTACTAGGCAGAAAGAGAATAAAATAGGACGAATCTCATTTGAATATAACTGTTCATGTCCAAGCTATATTCTTCATTATTCTGAGTGTTTGAAATGGATTGTTTGCTGGTTGTGTGTGATTTTTTTTGTAAGTTCTGTTCTGAAACCTTTAATCTTTTGATTGCCTAATAAATAAAGGCCCACTGTGACGTGTCCTTGCCTTCGGAGTTTTGCTGCAGCATCAATTGTGAGCTCTCTGATTTACAATTCAGCAAAAAAGTGACAGACTGGGTATTCTTGTTCAATTCAAGGTGATTGCTGCATAGTCATTTTTAACAGGACACCAGATTTAGCTAAAAGCTTGCAGTGAGGTGGTGTGCATATTAAATTCAGGACGCTGGTTATGTGTGCATATTGAGCCTCTGCATCTTTCTATTCTGAGTCAGAGAGCTGACTAAAAACTCAGAGAGCTGACATAGTGGCTTCTGTGCTGCCGAGAAGGACAAGAGACCCTTGTCATTAGTCAAGTGGTGACTCTGTTTTCATCTTTTTTTTTTAAAGTACATTTGTTTATTAGAGAGACAGAGACACCCAGAGACCTGCCATCCACTGGTTCACTCCTCAGATGCCTCCATCCGACCCCATCTGGGGCCAAAGCTGGGAGCCAGGAACTCAATCCAGGTTTCCACATGGGTTCCAGAAACCCAATTACTTGAGCCATCATTGCTACCTCATAGGGTCTGCATGAGCAGGAAGTGGAGGCAGGAGCCAGAGCCAGGTATGAAACCCAGGTACTCTGTTGTGAGATTTGGGTGTCTTGACCCGTGTGCAAACCACTAAGCCACACTTCCATCCGTCATTTAGTTTTTTGAATGTGAAACTCTGAACTGGACGCTGTAGGAGGGTGCACAGAAATGATAAGGGGCTCAAAGGGCTGCCAAACAGCAGGTGTTCTAGATGTGCTAAGAGGATTTAATCATTAGACCTTATACCATGACTCTCTTTTTACAGATGAGCAAACTAATACTAGAGAAGTTAAGTCAGTTGTCTAAGTTTACTTTCTTTGAGTAGAGCCAAATGTTATCCCGAGAGCTTTTGTAGGAACCTGTGTTGCACTATTCTAGGGTTACCATTCCTATTGTTTTATATATGAATGGCACCACTGAGGATCTTATTCCTGAAGAGCTTAAAATTTATCAGGAGTGAGGGTGGATGTTTGGCACAGAGGTTAAAGACATTGCTCGGGACACCCATCCTATATTGAAGTGCCAGGGTTTGAGTCCCAACTCAGTTTCTGATTCCAGCTTTCTGTTATTTTTTTTAAACTGTTGCCAATTTCTGGTTTCCTAAATAAGACCAACTACAGTTCTCCAAACTTCCTATTTTTTAAAATTTATTTATTTAACAGGTAGAGTTATAGACAGAGAGAGAGATAGAGAGAAAGGTCTTCCTTCTGTTGATTCATCCCCAAATGGCTGCTACAGCTGGAGCTACGCCAATCCGAAGCCAGAAGCCAGGTGCTTCCTCCTGGTCTCCCATGTGGGTACAGGGGCCCAAGCACTTGGGCCATCCTCCACTGCCCTCCCGGGCCACAACAGAGAGCTGGACTAGAAGAGGAACAACCGGGACTAGAACTGGTGCCCATATGGGATGCCAGCACCACAGGCGGAGGATTAACCAAGTGAGCCACAGCACCGCCCAACCCCCCCCCCCCCCAGCTTTCTGTTAATGCACACTCTGAGAGGCAGCAGATGACAGCCCAAGTCCTTGGGTCTCTGCCATCAATTTGAGAAACCTGGATTGAGTTCTGGCTCCTGACTTCAGCCTGGCCAAGCCCTGATTGTTTGGGACATTTGTGGAGTAAACTAGTAGATAGAAGATTCTCTCTCTCTCTCTCTCTCTCTCTCTCTCTCTCTCTTTCAAATAAATAAATACATAAAAATTAGGGGAGATAAGATATAGAAGTAAATTAGCAATAATACATGGTAAAGTCCCTTAAGGGACAGAAAGCATATTGTGTGTGTGTTCCTATGAGGAAAGAGGCATATATTCACATGGAGACAGGGAAGTTGCCAGACCATTTATAATCTGAAAGCAGTTCTGTGGGGCTTTGCATTTTGATATTCTAGAAGTTGACAAAAATAATTATGAAGATGTGCCAGCCTCAAGTGGGCCAGGATATTCTCTGAAACGTCCTACCATGGCACCTTTTTTTATTTTCTCCCGCTCTTTTTCTTTTTTTAAGATCTCTTTATTTTATTTAAGAGGCAGAGTTACAGAGAGAGGGAGATTGATCTTCCATCTGTTGGTTCTCTTCCCAAATGACCAGAGTGGCTGGAGTTGGACTCCAAAAGCTAAGAGCCAGGAACTTCATTCGGGTCTCCCACATGGGGGCAGGGCCCAAGCACTTGGATGATCCTACCCCCCAACCCTGCTTTCTCAGGCACATTATCAGGGAGTTGCATTGGAAGTAGAGCAGCCAGAACTCAAACAGGTACCCATTTGGCATGCCAGCATTGTAGATGGCAGCTTAACCAGCTATGCCATTGCGCCGGCCCTCTCTGTGCACTTTACAGAAGGTTGAAAGTGTCCCTTAGTACCCTTTGCTCCTCGCTTCCTAAGCTTCATGCCCAGCTGGTTCATACCCTGCTGAACAAACAACTAATTCACAGCTGGGTCTCAAATGTCTTTCCTGGTAAAGGGGAATGATCCCCACCCCTAGTCTTGGTTCCTTGAGGGGTGTTATAGGGAGGAAGTAGATGAGCTGGCAATGTCAGTGGAGAAAACAAAAGTGGATCATTAATGTTCTGCTGCAGCAGGCTTGGAAAGGGAGACTTTCAGCAGATTAATTCTGCAAGAGATGATGAGACCTGGTGAGCCGAGTGCCCTATCACAACATCTATCATAATACCTGGCTTCATGGGCCAACTCTTTTTTTTTTTTTTTTTGGACAGGCAGAGTGGACAGTGAGAGAGAGAGACAGAGAGAAAGGGCTTCCTTTTCCATTGGTTCACCCCCCAATGGCCACTGCGGCAGGCGCATCACGCTGATCCGAAGGCAGGAGCCAGGTACTTCTCCTGGTCTCCCATGGGGTGCAGGGCCCAAGGACTTGAGCCATCCTCCACTGCACTCCTGGGCCACTGCAAAGAGCTGGACTGGAAGAGGAGCAACCGGGACAGAATCCAGCGCCCCGACCCGGACTAGAACCTGGTGTGCCGGCGCCGCAGGCGGAGGATTAGCCTATTGAGTCATGGCGCTGGCCGAGCCAGCTCTTGAGAAGGCATTTGCTCTGCTCCCGTGAGACCTAGATAGCGACTTGCTGACTCCCTACTTCTCAGCCTCAAGACCCTGCATGAGCTGTCTTCTGTATCTCTCTCCAGCCTCTTGCCAGTTGCCTTGCCTCCTGCTGTGCTGGAAGCATATGGATACTCCTTCAGTTTCTGTAATATATTTGTACTGTGTACCCTCTTATTCATTTCCAGGCTTTTATCCGTGCTGTACCTTATACCTACTTTTTGCCTGGCCAAATTCTACTTATAGTCTAGGCTTGGTGCATATGTCACTTCATGGAAGCCTTCTGTGAACCCATAGACCACTGGTGTTTCAATTTCACATTGAACAAACTAACCCTTGCTCTACACTGGCCCTCCTGTTATCTTTTCATCTGGGGCATGCTCCCACACATTCTTTTAAAATGTGAAAGATATCACTTTGCGGGAGTGTGCTCTGTTGGAGCAGTTCCTGCCTCTGCCTTTCCAACTATACCCCTGAGCTGATCATTGCAGAGAGAGACTGCTGAACCTACATGACCACCTACGTCCAGGACATTGCTGATGGAGATGCTGGTGCACCTGGGGAGTGTGCTAGTGCCAGGTTATCAGCCTGTCCATTCCATTTGGTCTTGGGTTGAAACAGATACGGGGTTTGGTCTGCTCTTGTTAGCCCTTCCTGTTCCCTTGCCTTCCTGAGCTCCAGAGACCTTCTGGCAGTGAGTGCTCCCCAACCCTCCCTCACTGGTAAGACCCTAGCTCCGAGATCAAGTCCTGTGTGGTTAAGAAGCATGCCAGGGGGCAGTGCTGTGGCGTAACAGGTTAAGCTGCTACCTGCAATGCCCGCATCCCACAGGGGCACTGGTTCAAGTCCTGGCTGCATTACTTCCAATCTAACTCCCTGCTGATGCACATGGGAAAAGCAGCAAAAGATAGCCCAAATCCTTGGGCCCTTGTACTCATGTGGAGACCTGGATTAAGCTCCAGGCTTCTACCCTGGCTCAGCCCTGGTCCTTGGGGCCATTTGGAGAGTGAACCAGCAGATACAAGATTCTACCCCCCTACCCCGGCATACCTCTTCACATCTCTCTGTAATTCTGCCTTTCCAATAAATAAATAAAAATAATAAGATGTGTGCCGGGCCTGAAAGCTGAGGTTCCCCATTGTATCTGCTCTTGCATACACTTTCTCATGACAGAAGGCTTCCTTGGGGGCTTGTTGGTTTAATCACATTATCATGACTATTTGCCTTGAGAAAGCTTGAGTTTCTTTAAAGACCTTGCTGTGTCAGCTATTAGGAGATGTGTCATTCTCCTAGCAGATGCCTCATTCTCCAATAAAGTAAAAGATACACAAAAAGGAAACTTGACTTTTCCTAGGCCACACAGCAAACAAGAGTCAAGACCTGAATTCCTGTCTCTTGGCCCTTGTCCATTGATATGTTTTGCTCTGACCTCCCCCCATTCCCTGAAAGAATTTTTTAATGTTTATTTACTTACTTTCATCTACTTGAACAGCAGAATGACAAGGAGAGAAAGAGAGAGACAGAGACGGAGAGAGATCTTCCCTCCCTAGTTCACTCCCCAAATGCCCATCAATAGCCAGGGCTGGGCCAAGCCAAAGCCAGGAGCCAGAACTCAGTCTGGGTCTCCCACATGGGTGGACCCAAGTACTTGGGTCATCATCTGCTGCCTCCCAGGATGCATTAGCAGGAAGTTGTGTTGGAAGCAGAGTAGCTGGGACTTAAAGTATGTAGATGTGCCAAGAGGCAGCTTAACCCACTATGCCACAATCCCTGTCCCTGGGAGAACTCTGGAACACTCATCCCACAAGATAGAAAGAAGACTTGAATTCAAGACTGGAATTCGTATCATGAAGCCTTATGAGAGAAGCCTCTGGAGATAGGTGCCAGATGTGTCCTCTCCCAGAGCAGTGGGGATCTCACCAGGTGGCTCCTGTCAATAGGATAAGGTCCTGGTTCCTTGGACTCTCCAGGGTGGAGAATTTGAATTCCTGGAACTAGAGAAAACTCTTGTTAGTCCACATGTGGAAGAAAGCAGAGGAACATTAAGAAACATCGGCCTGCTGCTGAGGAAGGAGTAGAAAGGTAGCCCAAAGCCACACCAGAAGGAGCAGCAGATAGAGAGAACTGACAAAGCTCCTCACACCTGGTGTTTTTGTGGAGCCTCCCCCGCTCCTTGGACAACTATGCAGACACACGTCTTTGACCTCTTTTTGCAGGCCAAAGAGTTTGGAGTGTGGAGGCAGACACAGTGCAGGGACCCAAGCCTGAGAGCCCCAGCTAGGGACCTAGCTATGACCAGATTCCTTGAGAAGTTCCAGACTTCAGAGCAGAATGGCTTGTGGACTTTTATCCTGCAAGCATTCACAGCCTCCTGGAGAAGGTTAGGGCCTGAAACAGTGGTTTTTAATGTCTTTTGTGTCACAAAACCCTTTGAAAAACTGACAAAAGTTATAAAGAATCTCTTTAGAAAAAACACTGCAGTATTCTTGGATTTGAAAAGCAGATATTTTTATGTGGAGATTGCTATGATTTGAGTGTTCCTGTCCCCTCTAAATTTCGTGTGGAAATTTAATCCCCAATGTAAGAGTATTAAGAGGCGGGGCCTTTAGGAGGTGATTTAGACCGTGAGGGCTCACCCTAGGGATGGGATTAGCGCTTTTAATAAAATGGCTTGAGGGGGCAGGTTCATCCCTTCTGTCCCTTTTTGTCCTCCTGCATTCTGTTGTGGAAGGATTCAGGAAGAAGGCCAGACCCAAATAGCAGCACTTTGCTATGCCACTTCCCAACCTCCAGAAACATGAAAAAATAAATATTTGTTCTTTATAAATTAGCCAATCTAGGGGCAGGAGCTGTGGCATAGCAGGTAAAGCCACCGCCTATAGTACAGCATCCCATATGGGTGCCAGTTCGAGTTCTGGCTGCTCCACTCCTGATCCAGTTCTCTGCTATGGCCTGAGAAAGCAATAAAAGATGGCCAAGTCCTTGGGCCTTTGCCCCTGCATGGAAGACCCAGATGAGGCTCCTGGCTTCGGATCAGTGCAGCTCTGACCATTGCGGCCATCTGAGGAGTGAGCCAGCAGATAGAAGACCTCTCTCTCTCTCTCTCTCTCTCTCTCTCTCTCTGCCTCTGCCTCTGCCTCTCTGTCACTCTGCCTTTCAAATAAATAAAGAAATCTTAAAAGAGAGAGAGCGAGAGAGCTTTGCCTTAAAAAAAAATTACCCAATCAGGTTTTTTGTTATTGCAGCACAAATAGACTAAGATAGAGGTTCACAGTCTATGGACCTGTCACAAATGTTCTTGGATTGCAGGTTAAGAAACCCTGGACAAGATGGGGAGATTATAGTCTCATTCTTTGAGAGCAGCATGGGTGTGATTTTTGTGGTCATTGTCATTGTTTCAGCGGTCAGAGTTGCACAAGCATCAGTGTGGAGGAGGAAGCATAGGCAGAGAGGGAGTGGCCTCCACCAGAGCTAGCCATGGTGCTTGGAGAGAATGTGGCCACTGAACCCAAGTCAGGGGATAGCAAGGGGCCAAGAGGAATATTGGGGAAAACTTAGGGGAAGAGCTGGAAGCAAAGCACAGAAGTTTTGCAATGGGATTTAACAGAGAGCTCAACTTCAAGATGAACAGAAGGTTTAGAAAGCCTTTATAAGGTCTTCCTAAGCGATGCTGACAGCTAAGAGTGGCATGCCCCTGAGAGTCTATGATTATCTCGCAGGAGAGATCTTTATGGGAGCCTTATTAAGAACAGAGCATGTCAGTGGGAGGGAGGGAAGGAGTAGCTGAGTGTTCACAGCTCTGGAGGGCAAGTGAGGCAGCCTCCTTGATTTGCAAAGTTCCTTGCAGTCATTTTTCGTTATTTCTGCAGCAGACCCATGGGGTTGGTAGAGAACTCCCCTGCTCCCTAAAAACTGTAGAACACTAGGGTTCCTAAAGCAGGAGGTGGTTAGTGGCAGCCTGTCCAAAGGTATCCTTAAAACACATACTGGATGGATGCAGAGTTTCCCCCTCTACAGCCAGAGTGATGCTACCTTTGAGATTAGAATGCCTCCCCCTCCCCAAACTCTGGAGCCCTGTGGTCCTCAGGATTGGTCACCTCCTTTGAAAAGAGCATAGAATCTATTTCCCTGTCGTGTGTGCTCACCAGGTACAGGAAATTGGCTCAGCCTCACCGAAGGCTTGAGGCTTACCTGAGAGCACGAGTTTGTTCCATGGATGTTTGTGAGAAAGGAAGTGTGGAAGTGCAGTGGATCCAAGGAGAAACCCAGGAGACAGAGATCCTCAGATGCATTTAGTCCAATTCCTTCACTTGACACATGGGGTAAGAACTGCAGAGGAGGGCGATGCTAACGTATCTGCCTGACACAGTGTCTTGATATCATCTCAGGTATTCCCTGTGACATGAGCACAACATGTCATGACATAGCTGTGCATGGCCGTGTTATTTTACCAAGCTCCTGCATGCAACTGTGAGGGCTTCTAGGTGCAACTCTGTTAATTCCCTATTGCAGCTGTTCCAAAGTGTCACCGATTTTATGGTTTATAACAACACAAATTTATCATCTTTTAATTCTGCCAGAAGTCCAGGATAGGTCTTAAGTTACTGAAGTCAAGGTGTCTACAGGCTACTTTCCTTTCTAGAGTCTTCAGGGGGAGAAGCAGCTTCCTGTAGTTACAGGCGTCCCCGTTTTCCTCCTGACTATAAACCAAGGGCTATTTCTAGAGGCTGAAGCATTCCTTGGCTTGCGGCCCCTTTCCTCCATTTTAAAAGGCAGCAGTGGTATCAGATCCTTCTCACTTGCACCTCTTTGAGCCTTTTGCTTTTCTTGCTTCTCTCTTTCTCTCTCTCCCTGTATCCCCCCAGCTAGGAAAAGGTCTGTTTTTAAGGACTTGTGTGATTAGATTAGGTCTGCCGGGATAATCCAGGATAAGCCCTGTATCTCATAACCTTAATGACATCAAAGTCCCTGTCGTCATGTAAAGTTCCAGGGATTAGGGTGTAGAACTGTTATTCTGTTCATCACAGTGACCTAGGGAAATTGCTTGACTTCTCAGTTTTGGGAAGTTGGGGAGGTGATGGTGCCCATCTGTGGGTTGTGAAGATTGAATGGGAAGCCCCCTGGCATTGCTCCTGGCACACTGGTAAATATTTCATTGACATTAGCTGTTATCAAACCTATTTTATGGTTGAGGAAACTGAGACTTGGCGATGTTAATTAACTTGCCCAAGGAACAAGATTCAAAACTTAGGTCTGCATTTTATTCATCTCTTTAATCTTCCAAAGTACCTATCACCGTGCCTGGGCCAGAAAAGATGTCAGTAAATTAATGTTATATTGAGAAGCAGGAAAATGTGTGTGAGTGCCATTTGATTCAGAGATGGAGGAACTCTCAGAGGTCACCAGTTTAAACTTCTTGTCTTATACTTGGGAATCTGAGGTTCAGTGGGAAGAGACTCACCTCTGGTGACAGAGCCCTAAAACGTAGCCAGTGCTTTCCTGGCCAGCGTGTCTTCCTCTATGCTAGGCTACATTCGCGGCTATGGAGATCTTTAGACCCTGTGCTTAAACCAAGCCAGAGACTAGTAGGTGGGAGAGGTGTTGATTCTGGCCCTGCCCCTGGGGTCGTCCTGGAGAGGAGCTAACGCAGAAGAATGAAAGCCTGCTCTCTCGTCCTGGAGGCAGCCTGTCTCAAGACCGATCTGAAGCTTCTCGGGCTTCTCGAGATCTCATGGGACAGCTCCCCAGTCAGGTGTCTGCTGCCTTCTCACCCCTGCATTAATCTCCCTCCGCTTTGACGGAAGATTCTGCGTGGCACAGTCAGGGGACTTGGGTCTTAGTCTGCCCATGTAAACTTGTAGCTTTCTGGAGTTTAGGGCTAGTTAGCCCACTGGGACTCGTTTTCCCCATTTGAAATCCATTTGGACACCTTCAGGCTCCTAAGTGGTGATGCTGGGTTGCAGGTCATTTTCAGAGGGCTGGTTTGACAACATTCATATCAGCCTTAGGGAAAGAAATGTGCTGTTATCCCTAGGGCTCCCTGGCTCTGCTGATGCTGAACACAGCTTGGCAGCCAGTGAGATCTTTCTGGGCAGCTGGTAGTGTCTCACATCTCCGTGGAAGCCAGCTAAGGCGGGACAGGGTGGTGCCCAGTGCCTCTGGGCCCTGAAGCTGTGCCAGGCCACCCCTGACACAGGCAGCCACAGGAAAAGCCATTATGTCTCTGTAGAACAGGATGTGGCATTTATGCTGTCTCATTGGAATTAGGGCTTTACTGTTGTATCTTTTTGTTTGAGGAAGATTGGGCAAAATCTGAACCAGCTCTTTCTTGGCAAGAAAAGCAGGAAATGTCAAGTGTCACAATTCTAGGAGCGGTAGTTAATTCTTGGAGGAATGGAATATATAGGTGATACTTGGAAAGGGGGAACTAATGTGTGTTCCTACTGAGTACCAGCCCCAGAGCTTGACACTTTTACGCACTGCTTACTTTGATTCATACTAATCCCTAGAGGCAGATATGATTTGCCTGGTTTTACAGATGAGGAAATGGAGGTTGGGAAGTATGACTCTCTCTGGATACCCAGAGAGTACTAGCAGGAATTGCTTGGGCTATGACCATTGGTTTGGTTGACAGGTCAACATCTGGGATGTGTGTGGTCTGTACAGATCTGATGGGACTGGAGCCATCTCTTGCCTTCTGATGGGAGATGGAGTTCATTGTAGTAGTAGATAGGGAAAGAGTAAGACAGTGGCATAATAATGATAGCACCATTTACCGGTAAGACAGTAAGTTCTTATTAAGTGTCTGCTCTGTATCCCATTCTAGGCACTTCCCCAGAGAGCTTTCATTCTAGTTTCAGGAATCATTGCAAGTACTAAATGTCATGAAGAGAATAAAATAGAGGAATGTGATGGGGGATAACTGGGGAGCTACTTGAGCTAGGGTGGTCAGGTGATCTGAACCCAGACTCCAATGAAATCTAAAGGGGTGGCCGGCGCCGTGGCTCAACAGGCTAATCCTCCGCCTGCAGCGCCAGCACACTGGTTTCTAGTCCCGGCCAGAGCGCCAGATTCTGTCCCAGTTGCCCCTCTTCCAAGCCAGCCCTCTGCTATGGCCCAGGAGTGCAGTGGAGGATGGCCCAAGTGCTTGGGTCCTGCACCCCACGGGAGACCAGGAGAAGCACCTGGCTCCTGCCTTCGGATCAGCGGGGTGCGCCGGCCGCAGCGCGCCAGCTGCGGCGGCCATTGGAGGGTGAACCAATGGCAAAAGGAAGACCTTTCTCTCTGTCTCTCTCTCTCTCACTGTCTACTCTGCCTGTCAAAAATAAAAAATAAATCTAAAGGGGTAGCCACATAACAATATCTGGGAAAGAATTTTTCAAATAAGAGGAACAAGAATGCAAAGACAGAGACAGTGGTAAATTTGTGATGACCTGGAGGCAATAAGACTACTCTTAAGTGGAGCTGATGTGTGAGAAGGGTCTTCAAGAATTTTTTCTGAGTGTGTTGGAGAGCCATTGGAAGGAGTTAATTAGGAGATGGATATGATCTTTATACGTTGAAAGTTCACTCTGGCTGCTGAGTGTAGGGAGAGCTATGTGTGGGGCAAGAAAGAAGGGAGACCAGAAAGGAAGTCATGATGGTCTTCCAGTTGGGTGAGAGATGGTGGTTACTGGGACCAGGTTTATGGCAGTAGACTGTGAGGAATGACTGGAATCAGGCCATATTTGGGAGGTGTGACTAGGACATGATTAGGACAGTGGGAGGAAGCCCTTGTTGGTAGAGTTTGCCAGCTTCTGTGGTACAGTATTCCCACTGTGCTGGTTTTAAGCTGCTACTCTGACCAGTGAGCTGCATACCATTAGCTCTCATGAACCAGCCCCAGCATATCACTGGCGTCCAACCATGGAGGGAGAGGAAGCAAGAACTGAAACGGGTTCCAAGGTCTTTAGTCTAGGCATCACTGATGTCATCCACTAGAGGTGAGAGGAAGAGAATGAGGCAGTGGTGGGAAAAAGTGGTTCTGTTCTAGCCATGTTCATTTTGTTCATTTTCTAAGTTCTAGATACTTGCATATTCTATCTCTATCTTCCAGTAACTGGGTTTAGTGGTTTCTTCTCCACTTACAGAACAATAAATGAGGGTGAAAGGAGCCAAGGAATGTGACCGAGGTTATACAGCCCCATAAATGACAGAGCTGAGTTTGAAGTAGGGTTGGATGCTCACCCTAAGCATAAGCGTTGCACCTGCCACCCCTGAGAAGTCATCACATCCTTAGCTCTGTGGTACATTTTTGGGATTTTTAAAGTAGATATTTGAGAAATGAGTCATTAGGAAGCAGAACCTATAGAGTGGTTGCCCAGAGGCCATAATCCTGTGTGGGCTTTTTTTTCCTTCTTTTTTTAGAGATGTGGAGAAGGAGGGAGGTTAGAGACCTTTGTTATTTGTTTCAGTTTGTTTTATTGGCTTGTCTAGTGTTTTGGAAAAGAAAAGGAAGGGAAGGAAAGAGAGGGAAGGGAAGGAAGGAAAGAAGGAGGGAGGGAGTGAGGGAAGAAGGAAGGAAGGAAATTGTGGAGAAAAACATATTTTCCAGCATCCACTCCCACTCTTCTCCTTTCTTTGCTGACTACCTGCCCATGTACCCTGTTACTTGCTTAGCGTGGGAGACGTTGCAGTAGCACTTGCTCTACTGGTAGAGTGACCTCTGTAGGCTGGTTCTTGTTCTGGTTCTCTCACCCGAGGAGTAGGCACATGGCCCCTACTACTGCCTCCAGGCCGAAGTCTGCCACTGCTCACTTCCTGACTGACACCAGCTACTGAAGGTATCACTGTATGCCTCAATCAATGCTGAAACTATCCCGCTTCTTTCCCTATTATGTTGCTAATATGATGTAGCTTGGAGGTATTGTTTTTCTCTTTCTGCAGCTTCTTGGTCTTCTTTCTGGTGATGTGATCAGTGTAATGGTGCACGCAAGCACCACCTGGTGTGGCTGCAGCTGGGTGAAGTGCTGCCAGCAGGTAGTCTGAGAGGGGCACACAGCCCTCTGGTATGTCTATGTGGGCCTGGACAGGGCTGGGCTTAGTTACCTGAAAATGGCTTAGCAGAATTGACAGGAAGGTCTCATCCAGAGCTGGCATGTTCAGGTGGCTTGGGCACTGCTCCGGGGCTGATGGTACTTTCCAGAGCCAGGGAGGGAGGCCCGTCTGCCTCCGTCTGGACAGTTCCTGTGTTCCAAGTGCAACCAGTGAGGAAGGCTTCCCCAGGCCCAGACTGGACTGGGCTAAGAAGAGACACGCCTAGGAAGCAGCAAGCTCATCAGATATTTCCCTTCATGTACCTCTTTACTTAGTGATGATGTTTGGACACATACCCCCATGTAAGTATACACATACATATATCTTACACTATACATACTAAAATGTATAAGGACAAATATACCCAAGTGATCTAACTGGAAATTATTGTAACTAGAAATATAACATTTTCTTTTATGTCCTGTGCATCATGGTGGCATGTAGCAGGCTGCCCAGTGCCACTCCCTCCCCCACCTTGAGCCTGCTAGCCTAGAGTTCCATTGCAGTGGGAGAGCAGCAGGCAGTCAGAAAACTTATTCCAAGTCACAGATCTGCTAACAGATTCGCAGTATGCTGTGGGCATATTTCACCTCACTGCCTCACTTCCTTCAGGTCAACAGAAATGAGATTGTTAAGTCTGAAAATGTAGCCTATGTAAACTAGCAGCCTGCTGGTATAGCCCCCTTACATCACTGTGCTTTATGTAAGTGCTACCTGACATGTCCACACACTTCATGCACACACACACACATCTGTT
Source organism: Sylvilagus floridanus (assembly GCA_949820135.1). Taxonomy (NCBI): domain Eukaryota; kingdom Metazoa; phylum Chordata; class Mammalia; order Lagomorpha; family Leporidae; genus Sylvilagus; species Sylvilagus floridanus. Next base: position 55,722,802 of record OX463232.1, read on the forward strand.
TGTTGGCTATCTTTCCCTGCATATGCTCCAGGCGAGCGAGGGCTATCTGCTGTTCTCTGCTGTATGCCTGGCATATAGTAGGAATTCAGTGAATAGTTGCTGAATGGATGAATTTTCTCTTTATATAACCTAATGCCACTTAGTAAACTTCTGTAATGGAGGAGAAATGAAAAATTACTTTAATGCTTGAACGGAAGACTTAGATTGTGGAGGTGGAATCATTTTGAGGAATATCTGCTTTGTTGGGAGCCAGAAACTATAAGTAACTGGCTCTCCGCTCACACCAAGCACTGCTATAATATAGATAGATAGATAGATAGATGATTGACAGATGGATAAATAAAAGAGAGATAACAGAAAATTAACAGAAGATAGAACACAATAAGGTAAATTTAATTATCTCCATTTTAAAGTTAAAAAAAAAAAAAAGTTGAGGCCCAGAAACTCTTTTGTATCTAATCCCAAAGTGCCAAAAACTGTGGCTGGCATATGGAAGGTACCCAGTGAAATGAAGGAGCCCCAGCTCTCAACGCTGTTTATACTTGAGAAACTGGAGTTTCTTAAACTGTGTCGCCAGGAGCCCTCATGGGAGAGGCTCACAGTGTGTGCCCAGGCAGGTCAAAGCACATCACCTGAGACAGTGCACCTCAAGCCCGGAGTTTCTTTAACATCTCTCTTTTGATTTTTAAAATTTATGTAAATGACTCCTCCATATAGTAAAAGAAAGAATTTTGTTTTACTATAAAAATGATGCTTTTGATTAGTTAGACACTTACGTTACATAACTTAAAAAAAAAAAATTTTCAATAAGCTGCTGCCCCGCCTTTCCCTCGGGGCGCTTGTTCCTCATGTGAGCATTGTGTGCCCAGCACCCATCTAGCCAGTGTGCAAAGGCCACAGTGGAGGCTGGTGCAGGGCCTGGTCTCTTCCATGCCCTGCAGTGGGATCCCATGCCCCTTATCCCTGTGCAAACACAGCTTCTCCAGAGGAGACAGGGTGTTCACTTCCAAGCCCTGACCATCTGTTGTTTCTGGGTGATGGCTGCACCTGGATGAATGGGGCCTTCAGCAAACAGTGCCCTGACAGGTCCCCTGATAAGGGGTTACCTCTCAAGCAGATGTTACAGCTCTGCCCTCATCCTCAATCAGAGAGTGGGCAGGGAGAGGGAGGTGCAGAGAATATGAAATATGTCTGGAGCGGTGAGAACAACCTTTATGGTCCCGTGTGTTGTGTAGAATGGACCCCTAGGACTCAGCCCACAAGACTCTGGTGCCTCCTTTCAGGTTAATGCCTCAGTGACTGAATCTTTGAGCAGCCTCTCTAATATAGTAATAAACGCTCTCAAATTTCCATTGACTCTTAGATTAGGTTTCTTTATTCTTTTTGGCTTTCTTGCCTCTTCCTAGAACCTCAGTCCCTGCATGTCCAGAGTCATAGGCGTAATTTAAAACTGGAAAGGAGCTTACAAATGGTCAGTGCTCCCATTTCCCAGTGGGAAACTGAGGCCCAGTGGCAGAAAGGGAGTGTCGTGTGTCAATATGCAACCTCACAGGCCAGGCCTATGCCGTGGGCGCCCTGGACATCTGTCAGGAAGCAGCAGAGGCGCTCTAACTTTTCTCAGTTTTTCTCATCTGTTTAGTCACTTAGACCTGCAGATACATCACACGTACACCAGGACCCAAGGAACAGAGATGTGCAAGTCAAGAACCAGCTTGCCACCACTACCTGGCTGTTTGGCTTATTCTCTTTGTGAAAGCAAACATATTGGCCCATGTTCAGACCTAGCCCAGCCCTCTCAATGGTCAGGGCAGGCCTTTGGCTGACAACTCTGCCGTCTGAATGGGAGTCTTTGAAAGCCATTGGGAGGCGGGCTAGAAAAGACTCATTTTTACCCATGGAAAAGACCTGCTTCATTCAGGTCTCTGCCCAAATGTCACCTCTTCCCCTTCCATTATACCCTGTCCAAAGTAGAATAAAGTAGCAAACTTGCTATCCCCATACTCTGCTTAGTTCTTCTCTGTTTATATCTGTCTCTCACATATTTTATTGTTCATTTTCTATTTTCTCTTTCTAGAATATTCATTCCCTAAGAGCCAAGTCCACACTGTATCCCAGCACCTAGAAAAGTACCTGGTTCTCTGTGAGCAAGGACTGGATAGGGACTTAGGGGATAAGCTGGGAGGTCTCTGGGATGAGGAAGCAAGTGAACACTCCTTTCTGAACCACTTGATTAAGTAGGAGTGCACACTGTGTTTGAATAGAACTACTTCACGTGGCTCATCTATGAGTCAAGGGTTTTCAGTTCCCTGGTTATCCAGCCTCTATTTCCCAAGGGTCCTCTGTCCCTTTGAGGCTCAGCATCCTCCCTACCCAGCAGGACAATGTCCTTGGCAAGTTGCATCCTGGTCCTAGGAGAAGGTGTATCTGTTACAGTGCCATTCCCATAGCTGCCTGCCTATACTTTCCCCATCTGGTTGGCATATCAGAGAGAGAATGTGGCAATTGGAGAGTCCCTCCCCTGACCTTCTGGTCCATTCCCACTCATTGTAGATGGGCAAGTGGGAACTGATGCCCAAAGAGAGTAAAAGACCTACTTAAGAACATGCTGCGAGACATTTCCGATACCTGCTTGTAAAAATTTCCTTTTCAGTTGCTGATCTTTTGATGTTCTGACTCTTCTTTAGCCTTTACCACTTAAAAAAAGAAGAAGAAAGAAAACAAAAGAATAAAAAGTAAAAACATTTAAAAAGCTCCCCCAAAGCTTGGCGAGGTCCTCCTGGTGACCACCCTAATGTGACTGACCCTCTGAAGCCTCGTAGTGCCAAGGTAGTTGCTGGGGAAGTCCACTTACCTTCAAAAAATGTGTCCAGAAAGGCAAATAGCGTTTCTGGCTAGAGAGACTCTGGTGAGTCAGACATTCCCTAGGTTCATATTCCTTGGAATTCTGGTTTTGTGAGCTTCTAACATGTATTCTATACCTTGCCTCAAAAAGCTGTGAGGTCAAGCGCATGGAGATCGCAGGTAGCATACTGTGAAGACTGCTGGGGAGACACAGTAGACCTTAGCGTAATAAAGGCTCCAGAAGTCCAGTAGTTCAGAAAAACTCCAGCAGCTCCTTTTGTATAATTCAGAGTTTCCCTCACTTGTTTGATCTCAGAACTGTTTTTGCATGAAACACCTCTGGCATCCCACTGCAGACCAGGCAGATCACTCACACAAGCGGACACTCCTTTTCTTCCTATTTTGTATAATTCTCGTTCTTTGCTTTTCTTTGTTTTAATAGTAAAACATATGAGAACACAATATGATTAAGAGACTTCTCAGAAGGGGTAGGGATGAACTGCTGTCCACAGTCAGCCTTCTTGTAACCAAAAAGAAAGATAGTTTCGTGAAGACATCTGTCCTTCTTTATGTCCATGTAATGCCATTTTTTAAATTTTTCTAAGAAAGCCCACAGGCGCTTTCCATTCTGTGAGTACAGCAAAAACGCATTCTCTACACAAATGGCTTTCCAGGCAGGCCAAAGAGAACTCACCATTAGGAAATTGCATCAGTGCCGCTCACGTAGCCTGTGAGGCTGTCTTTGCCCTAAGTGGATTTGAATTCTGCTGTCACCAGGGAGTATTACTTAATCTAGCTGGGTCTCCTCACCTATAAAATGGGGTGCTCCCAGTAGCTGCCTAAGGTTGTTTTGAGGGTTATATGAGATCCGTGTTTAACACTTAGAATGGTGTCCCTTGCAAAGCCAATATTTAGGAGCACTTACCAATTACCATTGTCATCACTAGAATGACAGCTCTATGTAGGAAGCCCCATTGTTTGCTGTGTCCTGAGTGTCTAGAAAAGGAACTAGCACAGAGTGATGCTTGGTAATTATTGGTTGAATGTTTGAGGGAGTGACAAAACAAATGGGGCAGTGGGAGGGGTCTCTCAGGGTAGAGAGCAAGGCATGTTTTCTGAGAGTCAGATTCCAACAGAGTGGGCACCAGTTTCAAAGTAAGCTGTTCCCTCAAGGCTTTGCTTTCTCTGTTCTATCCTCTCTTTATCTGAATGAGAAGCTGGTTCCCAAGAGCATGCAGTCACGGTGTGGAACTCCAAAACAGAGCATGAGGCTACTTCCTGAAAGGTGACAGTGTCATCCAAACATGTCAGACCTCCTGGTTGCAAGCCTGTGCATTTCTAGTCCTAGTTACACGCAAATCTTGGGTCTGCCTCGGCCACCGTGGCCAGCATGAGCCCCATCTATTTGTGGTATCTCACAGGGAATGTGCTGCACACGAGGCTGTTTCTGAAGAGGAATGCCTCTCGCTTTCTACAGGGAACCAAGAACCCCTTGGCCACCATGGTGTTCATGGCCCCCAAAGGCTCCACTCTCCCTCTTTTGTGGGTTGGCACTACAGAATGGCATGTCAACCCTTGGCCTGTTGATGTTGACTTTACCCTCTCTTCAGGAAACATAACCAAGGCACTGGACCAAAATAAGCAGTGCCAATGCTGGCCTGACCCAGCTCTGCTGGGAAGCGTGATATCGATTTGCCCCCAGCATCTCTTTGCCTTCAGTAACCTAAGCTCCTCTATGCTGGGAGGTTGTCTGCTCCTTTCTATGGCAGTGTGTTCACCCAACACCCAAACCCACATTGCTCATGTTCCTAAAAGAGCCAGTGTTTAGTGAGACTTAGGTACATTTAAGGACCCTGAGTAGCCCTAGGGGCCAAGCTCTCCTGGTCTGGGGAGAGTTAGGGTCTGCCTGTCTCACCCCTTCTGGCTGGAAAACCCAACAGCACCTAGTCTAGGGAGTGGTGAAGACATGAGTAAAAACATGTGCAACCAACCAGGCTCATTGTGTTGGCCCTGGGGCCCAGAGTGTCCTAAGCCTAGATGCTCATGATTGGTGGGGCTTGACACATCAGACTGATCTCTGGGGAGGGGGCCAATAACAATGCTCCAGGCCTGGAGCTGAATACTCTGTTTCTGAATACTCTGTGTAGCTGGGAGAAGGGTTAGCTGTGATTCAGCCAGGCCTACAGCATGTCTGGTAGCCATTTGAGATTTCATTGAATGCCTGGCTGAACATGTGAGCTATTTCAAAGCTGACCCGTCTTCTCAGTCTCTGTCTCCATTTCCCCCAATCCCCAGTTGACTTACTCTTACTGATATCCAGGGAACCTTCTGTGAAGCTAAGGGAATTCTTGAGGGAGTATGGTTCAGAATGAGACCATCCCATTATTCCTTTCTTTTTGTGCCCCTGTTCCAGTGACTACACTGGGCGTACAGGAAGCCCTTTCTAACTCAATGACTCTCCAAAAGAATACATTCTAGCCCAAAAAGTGAAGGAAATCAGTCTGTCTCTTCTTGGTCATCTGTCTGGGTCAGAGAGCCTATTTCACTTAGTAGACAGTGGATGGCCATCTGCAGGTACATTGCACCTGGCTAGTTAATGTTTAGCCATTAGCTTCCTGTGAAAATATTGTTCCTGTCTGTCTCGCACCACAGCTCCTCCAACTGTTTCAATCTGGCACCTGCAAACACTTATCCTCTGAGCAGGCAAAACTGTGTAGCCATAGCTCATAGTAGGAAGAAGAGGGAAGGAAGAAAGTTGGTGTTCCCTGGGGTCCTAAAGATTGAGATAAGTTTTTTCTTCCTGCATTTGGTTCCCTCAGAGATTCCAGGACTTCCCTATGATTGCGGGTGGCACAGTCCACTGAGATCATCCAGAAACTTGATACAGATTTAGAGCTCAGCTTATTTACAGGTGAGGAAGCTGATACCCGCAGAGACAAGGACATGGGTGGAGTTAGAGAAACTGAAGGCAACTGGACAGTAGGCTCTCCAGGTAAATGGTTTCCACTGTTGCAGCCTCTGCCCATCCATCATTTCCCTTTGGCTCCTGGAAGTTGCCTGATCAACTCTCCTCTTACAGCACACACAAACCTAAAACCTAAAGGTGGTGCTCATGGTAACATGCTTGCCAGGAAAGAACCCTCGATTTCCCCAGGGACTTTGATGAACGTGTGAAGTATTTTCTTCCCTTGCCAGGTCTCCCAGGACAATCTTTCTTGTCTCCCCTGCTGTGGGGGCTGCAACCTCTGCCATTGTCACAAGCTGGACCCTGGGGCTAAGAGAGTAGCTAGCCACTTGCCTGCTGGGTTAAGATGAAAGTATAGTTACTCTGGCAGAAGATAAGACATTTATCATAGTGGTTTGAGCTGTGTGACTCTCAGGGCTCTGTGTAGAAAAGGGAATGAAATGGAGTGGAGATAGTTGGTAAAATAGGGACATTTTATATATATGACCTGGACCTTTGTCATTTGAATTCATCACAAAGGGCCAAGGTTCTCCTGTGTTCACCTGAGACTCTTGGACATGTGGAAACTAGGCTTCAGTCTTAGGGGAAGTTCTTTGTCAGACCAGGTTTTCTCCTGAGTCAGTCTGTCATTCTTGATTTCATTTCTTAAGTAAGGATAAAATGGTGTTCTTCCATCATTGCTGCCCAGATCTTCCCAGAAGCTGTTGAACTGGTTGACCTTTGCTGGCAAATCCACATTGATCTACTTTCGATAAAAGAACATCCCGTATGGATAATTCTATCTGTAGTTTAAACTGCAGAATCAAACCTGAAGGGTGACTTTCAAAGCAGGATGTGTTGGAGAACACTGGCTAAATTTTATATATATATTTTTTATTTCCCTTATGACTTACATACAGAAACATCATTCTAATTAAATCCATAGAATTAGCCATCAGAGCCAGACTGGAAGAAAAGAAAAGAGAGGGGAGGTGCACTTCTTGGGGCCTTAGAATTTTCCAGATATAACTTTCAAATAGCTCTGAACCTCACTGTTTCAGGCCAGCCTGGTCAGTTTATATTGGCCAAGGTCAAAGAGATGAAATACCAGTCTCTGGTCACCTTGCAGACAAAATTCCTGACTCCCAGTCCAGTGCTCTGTTTCACTGTATACCTTGTTACCTCTCTTCTGGAGTTACCTTTCCACACTGGTCTGTGACTTACCACAGAAGACTGGCCTCATGTTAGTAGAGTTACACCAGTAGTTTTGTCCCCAAATAAAATAATCCTCTGTAATCACCTCATAGCTTTGGATGACTTTTGATCATTTTAAAAGGCAGACTCACCAATAGACAATAAAGTTTTACCATCATTAAATATTTTCAGAATCTAAGTATATTCTGAAAAAGGCAGTCCAGACATACCGTAGCCAATGGTGGTATTGCTGGAGTATGTGGGTTTGTGCATTTGTGTATTTGTGGTTGAGTTTGGGTAAAGAGTACTTAATTTAACTGTGCCATAGTTACCTGTCTATAAAATGACAGCAATTAACAGGACCTAATCCATAATACTGTTGTGAGGATTAAGGAGAGTGATATACATAAAACTCCTAGCACATTGCTTAGCACACAATAAGCACACAAAATATTTGCCACCATCGTTATTATCTTTTTATTTTATATTTAAGTTAGTGACTCTTACAGTTGTAGATGTTATCAGCCAATGCCAAGAGTAGGAAAAATCAAAGGACTAAACAGTGATGGGCTTATGGGGTTTGTGTAGTCATTCAGCAAAGATTTATATTGTGCCTACTATATGCCAGACATGGAGCTTCATATTGGAGTGTATAAGACAGCTGTGCTCTTATTTCATTAGTGCCTACCCTCTTGCAGGGAGACAGGCATGAAATGGGTAATTATTAATGTGTAGAGTATTAGTACATGGATACCCTGTTTCTGAGGGGATAGGAAAGAAGAGAAACCATACATTCTGGTGGCCACCCCACCACTCAACCAGCAGAACACAGTCATCTCCCTGGAAATCGGTCTGTTTAAATTTAACTCTAGGGGGAAAAAACACAGCCGTTCCATTTCCAAACTGGAATTCTCCCCCTGTGTGTTTTTGGGAAGCACAGATGCCTTGGCGTTTTCCCTCTAACAATAACAGAGATTGTTCACAATTATGAATGGTTTTGGTTGACTTCAGCTCCAACAAAAACCATGAATCATTTCATAACTTCTGAAATTGCAAAGAAATAACAAACACTCTGGCTCCAGGAAAAAAAAATGGACACATTATGAAGCACAAAATCATCTGAATTAAAAGATGAATCCTCCTTTTTTTGTTTATTTAGCAGCTGTGCATTGCAAGGGCAGCTGGCAATGGATAAGAAAGCCAAGTTAGTGTCTAGGTAGCTGAGTCTGATTCGTAGAATCCACAATTGACCACCAGAAACCATCTTTCCCCGTTGATCCCAAAGCTTTGGGCCAGAAGCATTGCTCCATACACTTTATTGCATCCTAAGGAAGTAAAGGTGAAATTAACGTATGGGCTGAGGCTCATATAACAGGGGGTCTCCATCATTAAACCCATCACAGATACCACACACCCTTTTTGGGGACGCCTCTTCTCAACACACATTGATGTCTGGCTACAAGTCCTTCTAAAGATAGGACTAAGAGAACCAGGCTTTTCCCACTTCTGTGACAGCCTGTGAGGTACCAACGGGGCCTGGGATTTGAGCAAGGCTTATTCTCATGTCTCTCTTAATCTGGAAAGGTGCATTCCTCCCTGTCTCGATTGCAATCCAGCCCTCCCCACAGAGCCCCTGCCAAGTTTAACCCTTCTAGCCTGAGTAGAGTAGGGGACAAGCACATGATCACTGTCTCAGTCTGTGGACGTTGTTTTGTTCATGTAACATCAGTGTAGCTGTAAAATTTGCTTTGTTAAAAAGGCTGTTTTGGAAACCAAAGCTGAGGGAGCAATCGTTACCCCCAAGTCTACTTCCGCTTCTGATGTTTCCACACAGAGTCTGAAGACAGACAGCAACAGTCTGAGACCCACTAGCAGAGCATACCCTTCCCACACACACATTTTTAATATTTTTGTATGTAGTTGATGTTTATTCATTAGTTAATTTAGGGTACACCGTTTTAAAATGGAAGAAAATATAACCTGTGTTCCCAGTACTCAAAGGAAATGATGGTTAGAGTTTTCATGTTTTTCTAGACTTCTTTCAATGCATCATGTTTATGTGATTTTGAACAAAAACTTGTATCGAACTGAACACATAATGTTGTAGCCCCTCTTTATACTCAGAATACACTCTGCACATTTTCCCACGTCAGCAGATGGAATTGCGTGCCACTTAGTATGCCCTGCAGACATCTCTGCCGATCTCCTGGAAGGCTTTTCCTTTTGTTTCTCTCTCTCTGCCACCAGAGACAGGGACAATAGAAAACACATTTTACCATTGCATCATAGACTCACATCTTGGGGACTTTGGAAAAGTTTGTATGGGCCTGTCCCAGACACTGCCTGAGACCCTTCCTGCTTTGAGCTGTAATTATCAGTCTGCCCAGTCCATCGGCCAATGCATTGCTGAGGTGGAGGCCAGTGCTGTAAAATGCACTGCCAGCTTTAACGCCATGGAAACCATGGGAATTACCTTGGTGCCACTCGGAAACACTAAATGGGCTGTCACAACAGAGGAGAAGAAATTGTATTTTAATAAAACTACCTTTGATAATAAAGTGCTTTAAAAAAAAAAAAAAGGTCAGCATCTCTCTTCCATTATAGGCTTCTTGCAATTGGGAAAAAAAATCATTGAGGAACAGAGATGGTTGTAGGTACTTCCTGGACAGTCCCTGTCCCCAGCTGCTAAGCCCACAGGAACTAGCAAGGCACCACCAGATACGGACATCTATCCCTTTTGGAGCCCACATCAAGTGGCACTGAGGCATCACTTTCTTCAGCATTTAATGAAGAATTTATTTAATTAATTTATTTATTATTTAACTATTAATAAGCATTTAATGAAGCATTTATTTCAGAGCTGAGTTAGTGAGATCATTCCTGAATGCTAACTATTCTGGGAAAACAGTTAACAATTTCTGTATCTAGAGCATATTGGCAAATGTGGCAACTATGGCATATAATCCAGAGGCTGGATCCTTGTAGATACTGTTCATTATCACTGGAGCCTTCTGCCATGGACCTCTTTTCCAAGTTGGATGAATAGGATTGCCATTTATTCACTAAAGATAGGAGCAGATAGTATACAGCATCTCTTAGGCTGGGTGGCAAGGTAAAGACTGTGGCAGGGCCTTGGAATGCAGAGATGCAGATCTCAGCAGCTATCCTTGAGTCATTCAGAAAGAAATCCTATCTTCCTGTCTTCACAAGGCCCTCTATGGTGACTCTTGAGTCAGAACAGCTTGTACTTGTGCCTTGGGGCTACAGGAGATGAATGGGTGGGTGCCCTGGAAAGTGAAGCAGCATCAGGAGGCTTCATGTAACACACAAGCGATTCAGGACAGGGCCCCAGCCAGCCCCTGATGTAATTTTACAGTAGAGAGGGGACCTATGCCTCAAGTAATGAAAGCCACTCCAGGAGCCTCCAGGATTGTGCCCTCAGCGTGTGCAGGGATCAAGAGTGGTCCGGGCAGACTGCTGTGGATGCCATTCTCCTGGTGTGTCCATCTTCATGGAAGTCATCGTATTGCCTTGGCATATCCAAACTCAAGTTTAGCAAACTGTCATTAGGTACTCCTGCTGGTTCTTTGTCTACAGCGTCTGGTAAGGAAGGCAGATTTGAACACCAGTCTCTGTACCCTAGTGGGCAACTGCTTTTCAGCCACTTCTCTAAAATGATTTGTCTTGTCTAGCCAAATCATTGTCACTCCATTTAATGCCTTTATTGGGTAATGGACCCAATATGTGTATACGTTTGAGCAAGTAAGTCAGTTTAATGGCATTTTTTCCTATTGTCTTATTGAATCTCATCAAATCCTATTTTTTGACATTCTGTTGACCTTTGTTAACTCCTCCATGGAATACTTACACAGGATCCTAACAGGAGTTCCTAACTTGATCTTGGTTTAATTGATTGGCTGTAGATTTTGATTTCCCTCCATGTCCAGGCTTAGGCCTACTCATGGCCAAGTGCTAAGGGTAACTAGGTTGTGATTGTGAAGCAGGCCAGGGTGTTCTCCTGGTGTAGGGCCATCCATCAAAGCCCACACATGGAAACAGTAATTGGAAGAGTGTAGCATGAGCTTTTCTATGGGCTGTGGTTTGATTTTTCTCAGCTTAGGAAGCCCGCCAGTCTATTGGGGAAGAAGGCAGATGGAAGCTGAGGAGTGACAACCAAGGCCAGGGGTCCTCCAGGGGAACAGTGCTCCTTCTAGGAGGTGACACTGGCACCATCCAACTGTTTCTGGGGCTCCATACTCTGGATCTTTGTGTACTTGGTAGCCCAGGCCTTGCTCACTGCTTTGTGGAATGGGGGTAGATCTGGAGAACAAAGCAGTCCTGCTGCTACAGGCCAAAGAAGACCATGGAGGACTCTCAGACCCTGCGGACAGTGCTTTGGGTGAGCGCCAATGCCGGGAGCCTGTGTTGTGATTCCCACCACTATCAGGGAAGTCCAATGTGAATGGGCAGACAGCCTCAAGCGCAGTGCTGATGGTCTGAGAGAAGCTGTATGTAGCACACCACACAGGCACTAAGTAAGGGGAAGTGGAACCCTTTTCTGTCCCCAGTCCTTCTGACCAAGTTGAGGAGACACTTGGGCATTAGGATACCTTCACATGCCCCTAAGGCTTGCTAATCTTTTAAAACAAAGAGCCTTTTATTGTATGTTCTCTTTCCATTATATTTGCCTTGGTGGTAATCGCCTATATAAATAAAACACGAGATACTGGTTTTTCGTTCAAGACAGTGAGTAAATCAAGTTTGGCAGTACATGGCTATGGCCAGAATCATGAGGGTAGTCCTTGAGTGACTACCCCTGAAATGATCTATGGATTCATTATAGATCCTCTGAGAATCCCAGGTGACTTCTTTATAGAAATTGGCAGTCTGATTCTAAAATTCATATGGAATTTCAAGGGACCCAGAATAATCAAAATGATACGAAAAGGAAGAATAAAGTACAACTTGCAGCTCCCAGTCTTAAAACTTAGCACAAAAGCAGTGGTAATCAAGACTGTGTGATTCTGGCATGAAGATTGGCAGATATAAATCAATGAAATAGAAGTGAGAATCCAGAAATAAACTCCCCCATCTGTATTCAGCTGATTCTTGATAAGGATGATAAGACCATTTGTTTAGGAAAGAATGGTCTTTCCCATAGTTGTTCTGTACCAGCTGGATTGCCACATGTCAAGGGTTGAAGTTGTACCCTTAACTCACACCTTTCATAAAAATTAACTCCAAATGGGGTGAGAATTAGGCTGAGTGCTTAAGATGCCACTTGAGATGCTCATGTCTCGTATGGGAGTGCCTGGGCTTGACTCTGCTTCCAATACCAGCTGCCTACTAATGTGTATCCTAGAAGGCAGCAGGTGATGACTCAACTGTTTGGGTCCCTACACCCACATGAGAGATCCAAACTGAATTCCTGGCTCCTGGCCTTGGCCTGGCACAGACCTGACTGTTGCAGGAATTTGAGGAATGATCCAGTGGATCAAAGATCTCTCCTTTTGAGAAGATGCATGTTCCAGAATTGACTACAGAGCCAGTTGCCCATATAAGGGTGTTGCGAAAGATCTGTGGAAATGTGGAACTAAAATATAAGTTTGTATTAGAGAAAAAAATTTTGAAATCCATGCATACAGGGGTCTTCAAAACATTTATGAAATTGCATATTAAGAGAAAATGCATGGATTTCAAAAAAAAATTGTACCAAAATGAACTTACCTTTTAATTCCAATTTCCACAAACTTTTGGAAGGATTTTCATATCTGTGAATATAACAAACACTGTTGAATTATGTACTTTCTTTCTTAGTTTTATGTATTTGAAAGTCAGAGAGGGAGAAAGAAACAAAAGATCTTCCATCTGCTGGTTTACTTCCCAAATGCCCACAACAGCCTAGGCTGGCCCAGGCTGAAGCAGGAGCCTGGAACTCAATTCTGTTCCCCTGTGTGAGTGGCAGGGACTTGAACTACCACCTGCTATCTTCCAGCATTTGTATAACACGACTTAAACCCAAGCACTGTGGTATAAGATTCAGGCATCCCAAACAGCATCTTAACCATTATACCAGATGCCTGCCCCTGAATTACATACTTTAAATGGTGAATTGTAAGGTATATGAATTATATCTTAATAAAGCTATGTAAATTTACTGAGCATCAGGAACAATGCTGTACACCTATCTTGTTTTATTTTCACAAGTCACCCAATGAGGTAGTATACCCTATTACACAAGTATCCCGGGTTTGTGTCTGAGGAAATGGAGGCACTATTATTATCCCATGTTGGCACAGGAAAGAGAGGCACAGACTTTAGAGTTCTATCTGTGGTCACTCAGCTAGTGCACAGCATGGGAAGAATTGCAGTCTGATTCCGGGCTGTGCTATGCTACAGGTGATGGAAAGGGTCCTATTCTCGAGTGGTTATAATCTGCCTAAATGCATGTAGGTGAAAGAGAAAGCAGCCTGGGAACATTGACTGGATGGCTGTCCACACTAACTTACTCGGCGACCTTGGTCAATGTACAGTGTTCCTTCAAATCGTGTCTTTGGCTAGGTGCAAGACGGCCCTGCCCTGATGTTCCGCACACGACCTTAATACTATCTGTGATCAAGCCCTGCAGGCTTGTGACACTGTGGGGCATCCTTGCTTCTGACTGGAATTCCATCCAACTCCAGCAGTAACTCTGGTTATCTCAACCAATGAGAAGCTTTGATTAGCAGGTCCATCTCAGACTCTCTTAATGGGAATAAGAAATTGGATGCTTTGTTGCTTGAGTTGGGGGAACAATCCTTCACAGCCTGTGTTCTGGGCCACTGGTTGAGAAGGCCAGCTCAGGCCAGGGGCCCTCCTCCCCTTTATCAGACTGATTCTCCAAGGTCGTTTGACCCCACAGGTCTCGCCTGCCCTCAGACTCTGGCTTCCTCTGGTTACTCTGGTTACCCAGCTAAGGAAGCCTTTCTTCACTGTCCAGGAGTTCCCTGCAGCAAGCCCCAAGCCAAGGTGGATGGTGGGTGGGTGGTGGGCAAGCACCTACATTGTCCTGAAGAGGGACAGGGCCCTCAGTACTCAGAACCATCACCGCTTCGTCCCCGAAGAGCTCTGAAGTGAGCCAGATTGAGAATAACCAGGGCACAGGTGGCACTGGTGTTTCTTGTTTTCTCTGGGACTCATTTTCCAAAAATGTTTTACTACAACATTTTCCATTGAGTAAAATAGTACCACTAAAGTCAGCCTACACTGGGGTCTTGGGACAGCTGAACCAGGAAAAAGTCCTGAGCAACATGTATGTATTTTATGGACAAGCAAAGTCTGCTGGTTTGTTCAAAAGATGCTTCATTGACAGCACCCATGGAGATGTAGCCTCTTGTAGGTTGTTGCAGCCAAGCTGATAATCAGAATCATTTATCCAGTGATAGAAATTGGGTGAGTGACGCTTCCTCTCTGTGCACCTGCTACATTCCATCTTTGTGAATTTGTTTTGAAATCCCATCCCTAAGATTCCATTTGATTCTGGTTGGCTAGGGTGATGTGCAGATCTTATGTAGAAAAGTTCACAGGCCTGGCCAGTTAAAGGTGATGGTGACCTAGGGCAATCAGAAAATCATGTTCATTGACTCATTTGTTAACCCACAAACAGACCAGGCATTGACCAGATATTCAGGGAGTGAAAAAAAGGAGCTGATGTGAATGTGTTCCTCACCCAGAAGGGAGCAGTTAGGTGTACCTAAGAAGGTAAAAGTTTTGTAAATGTGTGCACCGGTTATCGTAATGCAGAGGCAGAAAGTGCATGGGCCAGGTAGAGGGCTGGGGCCCCTGGATGGAAAAAGCTGGGATGGGGTGCTGGAAGCCCCGAAGGTTTTCTGGCATTTGAGCTGGCCCCCAAGGAATTGGTAAGATTTGGGAACTGATATGATGTACTTTCTCTGTCAAAACATTACCCACTGAGAACAAAAAACAAAGCAAAAGACATACCAAGTCTAGAGTTTGAACTTTGCAATAATCTTAGCATAATTTGTGTGGAAAGAAAACTACAGGCATTGTAAAGAGAGACTAATGGGAGGTTTATAAATGTTTTTGCCACTTACATATTTCTGTTTTAATTTTTAGTTTTTAACATTCAATGTAGTTCATAGATACAATTATAAGAACATAATGATTTTCCCTTCTTTCTCTCCTTCTCTTTCTTTTTAGCTTCTGAGATGACATTTTTAATTTACATTTCAGTCACAGGTTTAATTCTCCACCAAATAAAGAATCCAATGGGTAAAAAGCAAAAAGATCTGGGAATGTAGATTAGGACTATAAACAATAGTCAAATGAAAGGATGACCATTTCACCCACATACAGTAAATTTTAAAGTAATCACAGAACATTAAAACTATAGTAGTATAACATTCTTAAGCATTGGTTTGACAAGGTGTGAAACAAAGTTTGACAAAAATATATTTTCAGCAATATTGAAACACAGGCATCTTTTGTGTGTGTTTTTTAAATTTTTCTTTTTTAATTTTAGTTCAAACATATAAGGAAGAAGATACAGCATCTATCTTTCTGTCTAGAGCTTATTTCGTACAACATGATGTCCTACAGTTACATCCATTTTGAATCAAATGATAGAATTTCATTCACTTTATACCTGAATAATATTGCATTGTGTGTATATACCACATTTTATTTGTCCGCTTGTCTGTTGATGGACACTTTTGTTGATTCTGTAATTTAGCTGTTGCGAACAGTGCTGCTGTAATTGGTGGGTCAGGCATCTCTTTGATAGAGCATGTTCATGTCTTTTGGAGTTACACCCAAAAGTAGGATTGCTGAATCACATGGCAAGTCTATTTCTAGTTTTTTAAGAAATCATGCACCGTGGCTACACTACTTTACATTCCCACCAGTAGTGTATAAGTGTTCCCCTTTCTCCATGTTCTTGCCAGCGTTTTTTACTTTCCGTCTTTTGGATTTTAGCCATTCTGACAGGGTGGAGGAGATATCTCATTGTAGTTTTGATTTGCATTTCCCAAATGGCTAGTGATGCTTAGCAATTTTTCATGTATTTGTTGGTCATTTGTATTTCTTTTGGGAATGGTCTGTTGAGGTCCTTTGTCCATTTCTTAACTGGATTGGTTGTTTTCTTTTTGTTTTTGTTTTTGCTTTGACCGTTGAGTTTTTAAATTGCTGATGTATTCTGGATATTAATCCTATGTCAGGTAGCTTTCAGATATTTTTCCTATTCTGTTGGCTGTCTTTTCATTCTATTGAAATTTCATTTGCTGTCCAGAAGTTCTGAGTTTGCTTTAATCCCATTTGCTTTTGTTGCTTATGGCTTTGAGGATCTTATCCAAGAAGTTGTCATCTACACCATTATCCTGGAGTGTTTCTCCTACATATTTTTTTCTAGCAACTTCATAGTGTCAAGTCTTACATTCAGATCTTTGATCCATCTTGAGTTGAATTTTTTGTATAAGGTGGGAGGTATGGATCTAATTTCATTCTTCTACGTATATACACCCGGTTTTGCCAACACCATTTGTTGAAGAGATTAGCATTACCCCAATGTAAGATCTGAACACTTTTTTCAAAAATCAGTTGGCTTAGGGCCAGCACTGTGGCATAGAGGGTAAAGTCGCCATCTGCAGTGCTGGAAACCCCTATGGGTTCCAGTTTGAGTCCTGGCTGTTCCACTTCTGATTCAGCTCTCTGCTATGGCCTGGGAAGACAGTAGAAGATGGTCCAAGTCCCTGGGTCCCTGCACCTGTGTGGGAGACCAGGAAGAAATTCCTGCCTCCTGGATTTGGACAGGCCCAGCTCCAACCCTTGCAGCCATCTGGGGAGTGAACCAGTGGATGGAAGACATCTCTCTCTCTTTCTCTCTCTCTCTTTCTCCTTCAAATAAATAAATCTTTTAAAAAAATCAATTGGCTGTATGTATGTGGATTAATTTCTGGGCTGTCTATTCTGTTCCATTGATCTGTATGTCAGCTTTTATGCCAGTACCATGCTATTTTAATTACTGTACCTTTGTAGTATGCTTTGAAGTCTAGTATTGTGATGCCTCCAGGTTGTTGTTGTTGTTTGTCTTGTTTTGTTTTGTTTTACTAAGCTGTGGCTATTCTGGTAACAAAACAGATTCTATATGAATTTTAAGGTTTTTTTTTCTAATCTGATAAGGAATGTCATTAGTATTTTGATAGGGATTGAGTTTAAAATGTAGATTGCTTTAGGTAGTATAGATATTTTTTTTTTATTCTTTTTTTTTTTTTTTTGACAGGCAGAGTGGACAGTGAGAGAGAGAGACAGAGAGAAAGGTCTTCCTTTGCCGTTGGTTCACCCTCCAATGGCTGCCACGGATGGCGCGCTGCGGCCGGCGCACCGCGCTCATCCGATGGCAGGAGCCAGGTGCTAGGTGCTTTTTCCTGGTCTCCCATGGGGTGCAGGGCCCAAGCACTTGGGCCATCCTCCACTGCACTCCTGGGCCACAGCAGAGGGCTGGCCTGGAAGAGGGGCAACCGGGACAGAATCCGGTGCCCTGACCGGGACTAGAACCTGGTGTGCCGGCGCCGCAAGGCGGAGGATTAGCCTGTTGAGCCATGGCGCCGGCCAGTAGTATAGACATTTAAATGATACTGATTCTTCCATGAGCAAGGAATATCTTTCCATTTTGTGTATGTGTCCTTGCTGATTTCTTTCATCGATGTTTTATAATTTTCATTGTAGAGTTCTTTCGCTGCTTTGGTTAAATTTATTTCTAATATTTGATTCTTTCTGTGTGACTATTGTGAATGGAATTTCTTGATTTCCCATTCAATGAGTTCATCATTGGCATACTAAAAAGCTTCTGCTTTTTGTATGTCTGTTTTGTTACCTGCAACTTTACTGAATTGGTTTGTCAGTTCTAACAGCTTTTTGGTGGAGTGTTCAGATTTTTCCATGTACAACATCATGTCATCTGCAAACACTGGATATTTTGAGGTTGGGTATCTTGGGGGTAAGAGCAGCAGGATTCAAACTCAGATGTCCTTGTAACAACTGCCCTGCCTGCTCCCAGCTGAGACCTGTGCAGGGCCCTGGGTGAGAGAAGGGCGGAAGTCAAGTCCCCTCACCCCCTGGGTCAGCCTCCTCTCCTTACAGCCTACCTGCCACTTGGGAAACTGCTGCAGGGCATAGACTTGTCTGCTTGACTGGTAGGAAAATGTGGCTGGCTCCTGCAGAGACACCCTGACACCCAGGTCTTCCCTTCCATCCAGCTGCTCAGGGCTTGGAAGATTCGGGCCCTCCTGAAACCGTTGTGATGCTTTCTTCATAGTGATTCCTGACAGCTGTAGTCACAAAGGGCATCGGTGAGAAAACTTCTCCAGGATGTCTGTGTTCATGTAACATGTGTTCATGGTAACATGTCCGGTCACAACCTGGAGCAGCAGAGCCCTGTACAAGTGAACGGGGTCCTATTGCAGTTACACCTGGCCCTGCTGTCATCCATCTCTCTTGGAAATCTACTGCTCTCACTTCCCTCCCACTTGGCCCTTCTTTCTTCCCTATAGCCCTTGCTCTAGAGCAGGCTTCTCATCCATCTCTCTTCTTGGCACATCCTTCTCCTCAAAATGATTTTTTTTCGAGAGTAACTGTTTCATTTATGTTTGTTGACTAACGGAATTCCCAAACTAGGCCTTTTATTATGTAATAGTAAAAATAATTATTAAAATTAATTTTAAAATATATACACATAAAATAATATATTACAGCAAAATTAAGATATTTAGAATAATAACATGCCCACGTTGCCTAGTTAATTCTCCTCTCTGGCCCTCCCCCACAGTAACAGCCTCTTTAACTGGTCATTTTTCCTCTTCTCTTTCTAGTCTAACCCAGCATCCACATGCCTGCTGCAGCCATCTCTGCCCAGCTCAGCTCCCCTCAGCTGCAGTTTCTCCTTCCTGAACTCGGTGCAGGCTGTCAGCAGACCCTGAAGGCTGAGGCTGTCCGTTCCAGGCAGGCTATACCCTGCTGCCTGCTGTCTCCCTGCTTCCTTTACCTGGAATAACCCCACCCACACATCCCACATCGCTACCTGTCACACCCACCCTTTCTGCAAGGCCGCAAGTGTCATGGTTTTCTTGAAGCTGCACCTGCTTTTTCCAGTCAGCTGTGCTTCTTCCTTTTCTGACTCTCTTCAAAACACGGGTGGTTATCCTTTTCTCTTGCCACATTTCTGACATTTTGCTGCCTTTTATTGGGGTAAAGTTATCTACAGATCTTATCTCACATATTGGATTATAAGCTTCTTGTGGTCAGCTTCGTATCATTGAATTTGTAGAACTTCATAGAGTACTTTGTGCATACTAGATGCTCAATAAATAATTGGATTAAGATGAATAGTCCTCCTCCAAAGCCCAACTCCTATCTTCTTCCCTGAAAGCCCGTGAAGCTAGGCACCTGTCTGTCTCCCCTCTGAGGTCTGATTCTCCTTGGGCTGGAGTACTTTTGATGAATTATTAGTACTGGCTCAATGAGTGAGTATTTGAAAATGGTCTGAGCAGGAGAGAAGGTTGGGCTCAATGCTTTCTGAGGCAGACAGCTGTTTAACCTGTATCACTTCTTGATAAATAACCCCCACATCGTGATACTAGGAATTGCAAACTAGGTGTCACATAATGGTAAAGCAATTATGACCTTGAATGTGGGTTTTTCACACATACCCGTTGAGGATCACAGTTCTCAGCCATTGTAAAGAGTTAAAGTTTCACTGTGGGTCTCATTCCCCAAAGAGTTCTGAGAGAGATTTTGCCTCTCCAAATTCAATTGTCAGAGCCTTTAGTGAAATACAAACTGCTTTACTCTAAATGGCACTAAGAAAAACATTCATAATTCTTTTCCACATTTTTTTAGCTTTGAAATAAATTTGTGCCTTTCATTGTACTGGCTGTCATAACATTTAGAAAAATTAATATACAAAAATTTCCACTACCTTTAACTGTCATTTTAATTTTTCTGTGCTACCTTTTAGTCCTCGTCCTTATGTATCAAAAAAACTTTCATTTCTGCCAGAAATGAAACCAAAGTGCTAATATTATCTTACCAGAAACATCAAACCAATAGACAAAGTTTGTGAGCACCTATTGTGTGTAAAGCTTTGTGTTGAGAACAACAGGAGATATAAAAAGAGAGTTAGTTCACTGAGAACTTACTAAGCAGCTGCTCTATGCCTGGGCCGTTCTGGTCTGCATGTGACAGCAGTGGCTATGAGAGATCCCCCAGCTTTCAGGATGGGGAGGCAGATACGAAACAGAAAAGTAGGATGTCAAGACCCTGTAGGCTATGAAGAAAAGGAAAGCAGAGAAGGAAGTTAGAAAGAGCTGCTATTTTATGGGTGGTCAGAGATATCCTCTCCAAGGTAACATTTACACAGAGATCTGAAAGAAGTGTGGGGATGGGAGAAGAGTGATCTAGGCAGGAAGTGCGAAGGCCCTAAGGTATGAGGGTTTTGATGTGTTTAATAAACAGTCAGAGGCCTGTGTGGCCTAGACCTGGGGTGGCATGGAGAAGTACAAAGTCAGAGAGGGAGCCAGGAGGCTAAGGTTGAGCCACTTTGGAGACTGTGATAAGGACTTGGGCTTTCATCCTGAGTACAGTGGGATCCTACAGGAAATATCAGCCGTACTGTTAGGAACAGCCTAGGGACAAGAAGAAACAAGGAAATCATTAGAGACTGTTGAAGTTATTTTGGAGACAGACTGTGTTGGCCTGGATCAGAGTGATAGTAATTTAGAAAGGTGGTGGAGCAATCATGTCCTGGATATGTTTCGACAGTAAAGCCAGCAGTATTTCTTTTCATATTATTGAATGTAAGTATGAGAGAAAGAGGAATCAAGGGGGAACCAAAAATTGTGGGACTGAGACACTGATAAAATGAAGATAAGGCTCACTGAGCAATAGAAGAATAGGAGAGAAATTTGGGCAGCAAAGTCAAGAGTTTTGCTTGGATTCCTGAAGCTATAGTTACCTCCTCCTAAGTTCGTGGCAGAAACTGCCATAACACTCTTCCCTGGTGAGCCCAAATGTCGCCTCAATATGTCCTCAATACTGTGCCTCAGAAACACACTCTCGGAGCGAAAGCTATTTTATTTTCCTAGCACTGACAGAAAATTTCATGGGTGTGCATTAGGGAGGCATGGTTGGGGAAGAGGGTACTGCTATAGACTGACATGACTGGAGAAAACTCCAAAGAGCCTTGAACTGAGTTTTTGTAGCAGTTAGGTAGCTACTGGCTGCAGGTGGCAGAAAAACCCAACTTAAAATGGCTTTAACAATACAAGGAATTATTCATTTACATACCAAAGAAGTCTAACTTGCAATGCCAACATCTCATATTGGAGTGCTGTTCAAGTCCCAGCAGTTCCACTTCCCATCCAGCTTTCTGCTAGTAATGCTCCTGGGAAAGCAATGGAAGATGGCTCAAGTACTTAGGCCCCTTCCACTCATGTGGGAGAACTTCTGCCTTCAGCCTGCCCCAGACCTGGCTCTTGGCCATTTGAAGAGTAAATCAGCTGGTCAAAGATATTCTCTCAATCTCTCTTTCTCGCTCTCTCTCCCTGTTGCTCTGCATTTCAGCTAAACAAAGAATCTAGAAACTGGAAATTAAGCAGTTCTAGGGTTGACCCAAGTCTCTCCCTCATTCATTCTGTGAGCCTCAGGAAAAGAGCTGCCTCCTCACCTTGGCAACTGTAGTCATCGTAGTTTCACATACCCAAGCCCAGTGGCATCATGGCCTCTAACCCCTGCTGATTTCAGAAGCCCCATTGATAGATTTGGCCACACATCTCATTGAGCACATTTGGGTCACATGTCTATTCCTAAGCCAATTGGTGGTTAGGGCTCCTGGCTTTGGATCAGCGCAGCTCCAGCTGTTGCGGCTAACTGGGCAGTGAACCATTGGATGGAGGATCTCTCTCTCTCTCTCTCTCTCTCTCTCTCTCTCTTTTTCTCTCTCTCTCCCTCTCTCTTTCTCTCTGCCTCTCCTCACTCTGGGTTCCAAATAAATAAATAAACTCTGACTTCCAAATAAATAATTTTTTTTAAAACAAGAGTGTTATACTACTATAGTTTTAATGATCTGTGATTACTTTAAACTTTAGTGTATATGGGTGAAATGGTCATTTTCCATTTTAATTATTGTTTATAGTTGTCTATATTCCCACTAAACTAAGGTCGTTTTGCTTTTTATTTGTTAATGGAAGTACATGATGAGTTTAGACTAATAGGATCAGTTGTAGATGCCAGCAAGGAAGAGAACGAACATGGTGGATGACCTGACCACCAATAATACCTCCCCCAGCTCTGAACCATGGTGATGAACTGGCCCTGAGGAGCAGAAAGGCAAGGATTCTAGGTGGAGTAAAAGCTGAGCAAAGGCAGAGAAGCATGAAGAGTCAAGGTATGTCCACCAGACAAAGTTGGTTGGGTTGATGAGTTGTGTAGAGTATGGCAGAACATAAAGGCTAGAAAGAAACCATAATCACCAAACTTTCTTGGTGACCTTCATGGGTAATCAAAGATCTTCACACCAATCCTTAAAAACCAGATCTAAACCAGTCCACCTCAAGGAAGGAATTTCTGAGGAACTCTGAGGCCTGGCCAATTAGACCAGTAAAGGCCACTGTAAATATTCCCGTAAGCAGTTGCACATGTGGTAGAAATGGAATGTCCTCAGCTGAGGCCTTGTGCTGATAGCCAGATTTAGTTGTGTGACTCTCAAGTAGGAAGCAGAACACACAAGGCAGAGCTTGCCTTTGGAAAATATAGCCACACACTGATGCTAAGTTTTGATTACCCTTGCCTTCATTAAGATTTTGTGTCAGAATCTTTCCTCTGAAAATAAAAGGAATCCTGTCCATACTGACTTAGATTAAACAAAGAAATTTATCAAAACCTATTACTGAAAGTCTGGCTCCCAAGACACCAAAGTTGTTATCAGAACACCTGGTGTCTCTCCTCCTTGGGGGCTGCTTTCTTCTGTGTTAGCCTGAGTCTCAGATAGGCTCACCCCTCAGGGCCACGTGTGGCAGCTTTATACATGAACTCAGCTTCAAATCCCTGCACAGTATAAGTTTCCTTACTGAATATCCCAGGAAAAGTCTTCTGGCTTCTCACTGATACTGATTGGCTTCCATTTCCATTCCTGAGTCAAGGAATGTGGCTTTGGGAGCTGCAGTATGTTGACTTAGACCCCACCTTAATGACATTGACCAAGAGTTGGGGAGGAATGACTCTCCAGACACCTGATGCTGACAAAAGAAAGAATGTACGCAAGGTATTTCCAAGCCACAAATGCCCTTTGTAAGATTCTACCTCTGAATCGAAGAAGCAGCTCACATGTTTTATTTCAGCATTCCTTCATGTCTTTTACAATCAGTGACTGGTTAGCCTAGACATCTCACTTAATCCTCATAATATCCCTATAAAGGAAGCTGAGTTGGAGATATTCTAGTAGTAGATGAGGAAACTGTGGCTCAGAGAAATTAAATGATTTATGCAGGGTCATCCATATGGAACTTGGCAGATCTGGCCTTTAAGCCCAGGACTTCTGACTCCCAAGTCAAGTGTCCTTGGCTACTTTGCCAATAAAACTACCCACTACACTGGTGACTCTCTGTGAGTCTGCATGTGTATTTGATGGAAGAAGTTCTTAAATTAAATCAAGTTGAAGAGCCAGCTCAAAGAGTTACTATTGCTTAAAGGCTTATAATATATACGTGGTAATATACAAAATATCATTAAGCTCAAGGGTGTGTTTTAATAGCAGTTAATTAACTTTTCCAAAACAGCAAATGTTTTCTCTTCTGCTGAGATGGGTCCTAAGAAGAGGGATTGTAGTGTAGATCTGCAGGTGGGCAAGTACCAGTTGGCTTTTCCTAACAGCCTCCTTTATAAGCAGGAGCTTGCCTGTGAAGGAGTCTCCCCGCACTTCCCAGCCTCACTCTCCCCCTGCCAACACCCGCACCTTTGTCAGATAATAGTCCTGCTGATTATCTGACAGAATTTAATCTGCTCCAAACGCTGGGCTACTTAACTTCTTTCCCATTGAAGTCCCCAGCTCCCCTCTCCCTATCAGCCTGAACTCTCAACTCCGGTTGGTCACCCCAGCTGCCATTTTCTCTAATAAACAGGTGGCTGCAGAGTGGGCCCTAAAACAGCCCTGTTTGGTGTGTGGGTGTTTTAAGTGCCTTTTCTGGAGCCCAGCCAGGGCATCAGCTGCTGTCTCTAATCCTCTGAGGCCCTGTCATGTGGACAACAAGTTAGACTTGTCCCTTACTGGAGAAGGAAGGAGTATTCTCCCGCCCTTAAAGTAGTGCCACACCAGGAGTGTACAGGAGATTCTGCATCAAGTGAGCTGATCAGGCTGGAAGCTTGCGTTTATGGTTCCTGGAGAACACACATACAGGTGCACAGTAAATTGAGGTACTTACTGTGTTCCTTTTGGTTATTCTCTGATTGGCACAGCAGCCATCGTAAAGGGGTGGGACGGCCTCTGTATCCAGGTCTCCTAATTATGGGTTCCTAAGCTGGCCTCCTAGATGCCAGGACCCTCTCAGACAGGGTAAGGAAAGCAGTGAGGACTGTGCTGCACTGGCTCTGCCACCTACTACCTGGGTGACCTTGATTCAGTGAGTTCATCTCTCAGCCTCCATCTTCTCCTGTTAGACAGTTCTTTCCTCAAAAGGTTATTGTGGGGGCCGTGGCTCACTTGGTTAATCCTCTGCCTGCAGCATTGGCATCCCATATAGGCTCTGGTTCTAGTCCCGGTTGCTCCTCTTCCAGTCCAGCTCTCTGCTGTGGCCTGGGAGGGCAGTGGAGGATGGCCCAAGTGCTTGGGCCTCTGCACCCACGTGGGAGACCAGGAGGAGGCTCCTGGCTTCGGATCAGCATAGCTCCGGCCATGGCGGCCATTTGGGGAGTGAACCAATGGAAGAAAGACTTTTCTCTCTGTCTCTCTCTCTCTCACTGTTTGTAACTCTACCTGTCAAATAAAAAAAAAAAAAGGTGATTGTGATGATGCAGTGAGATGGTGTTTGTAAGCCACTGAGCGTGGCAGCTGGCACAGTAACTTCTAGCTCTGTTCACATATTGAGGCTGTCTACCTCTTCCATCCTGCCTCAGAGATCTGATCCTCTCCGCCTCCATCTCAGCATCTCAGGAGGATTGCCTTGGGTAGAAAACCCTCTCTAAGGATCTTTAGCCTCACTGAGTTGTGACCAGGAGTAGCTCATCCACATACCCTCCTCAAGAAAAATCAAGTGGGTTCACAGATCCCCTCCACATCCTCTCATAGCCCCAGCCCAATCCAGCTATCCCATCACATGGGCAGTTGGGTGAGCCATGTCCTCAGGAAGCAGAGATGCCCTGCTGCCCTGCTGTGTACTAGCCTGCCCTTCCACCGCTCACAGGGTCAAACTAGAGATAGAGTCCATGTCACTCTGAGGAGGTGCCGTGCTGCGGCCAGATTCTGAGGCTGCAGTGGAACGTGGGGCTGCTGGACCCACACTCTTGCCTCCTGCCAGGAGTCTGCTAGTGAGCTGCTCCTGCCTGACCTCTGGGTGTTGGAGCAGATAGCAGCAGCAGCAGCCATCTCTGGAGCCAAGTGTTTGAGAAGGGAACAGTCTTGTCCCTCCCTTAGCCCTATCTAGCTTGCCCCAGGGTCCAGCTGATCAGAGAGACACTTGAGAGGTCCTGGATCCTGTGCCAGGGCCCATCACCCCCATCCTGTCTCCATCTCACCTGCAGCAGCGTGTGACTCGTCCTGCCACTTTGTCTTGTCACAAAGATTAGCAGGGAGGAAGCCTGGGATATGGAGTCAGAAGACCTGGATGGAGCCCCAGCACAGCTGCTTGCTGGCTTATGACCTTGAGCAAGTCACGTGCTTTCCAAACTTCTGAGGTTTTGCCTGAAAGATTGGGGGTATGTAAGAAGATTAAAGCTTGAGAAGCTTCTAACGCAAACTAGAGGTGAATTTGAAAACATTCTTTATATCCCAGTGAGGGAGGAGGGGGTGGGAGGGGCTGTTGGCCACTGTTCTCATCCATTGGTGTTGGGAGGTGAAAGAAGTCACTCTCACTGGACTGCCCTCTGGCGTCAAGCCTGAGCTGTATGTTGCCTTGCTAGGCCCTTCTCAGATCCAGCACCCACACCCCTCTAGGATCTATACAGACCTGCAAGGTCAGGCTCTGACCTTAGGGGTTACATGCTCCTGTATCTTGTGGAAGCAGAGTTGGGGATATGTAGGTGGCTGCATGACGTAAAAGAGCTAGACTTGGGCCTGCTGTTTCCCAGCTCGGGGACAGGAAGAAGATGCCACCTCTTTGTAGAGTTGAGCTGCCAATTAAAACACAACAGTTTCATTGAAGAATAGGGCAATAAGAGACAAACTTAAATAATTCTGGAAATAAATCTGTAAGACAAAGACAACAGAAACAGTACTTTTTAAAAAAATTTTTTTTGACAGGCAGAGTGGACAGTGAGAGAAAGAGAGACAGAGAGAAAGGTCTTCCTTTTGCCGTTGGTTCACCCTCCAATGGCCGCTGTGGCCGTCGCATCACGCTGATCCTAAGCCAGGAGCCAGGTGCTTCTCCTGGTCTCCCATGGGGTGCAGGGCCCAAGGACTTGAGCCATCCTCCACCGCACTCCC
Organism: Sylvilagus floridanus; assembly: GCA_949820135.1. Taxonomy (NCBI): domain Eukaryota; kingdom Metazoa; phylum Chordata; class Mammalia; order Lagomorpha; family Leporidae; genus Sylvilagus; species Sylvilagus floridanus. Next base: position 55,749,465 of record OX463232.1, read on the forward strand.
GGGCCACAGCAGAGAGCTGGCCTGGAAGAGGGGCAACCGGGACAGAATCTGATGCCCCGACCGGGACTAGAACCCGGGGTGCCAGCGCCACAGGCAGAGGATTAGCCTATTGAGCCGCGGCGCCGGCCACAGCACTTAATATTCTACTGTAGTAAAGTTGATTTCCATGTTGGTATGGGGGTGCATGTTAACAATTCTGAACCCATCATACATGTGTGCTGTAATTGAATGATTAAATAAACAGATGGCAGACTATTGGGGGAACAAAGTACAGAGGATTTTCAACTTATATATCAAGAATGAGATAAACAATGGAATATTATTTGGCTATAAAAAAAGAATGAAATTATGCCATTTGCAGTAAAATGGATGTAGCTGGAGGACATAATGTTGAATGAAATAAGCAAGACCCAGAAAGATAAATACTGTATTCTGCTGTTATATGTGAGAGCTTAAGTTTAAAAAAAAATTTTTTTTAAAAAAGAAGAAAATTTGTGCATCAGTATTGCTGCAAATCTAGTTTTGTAAACCTATGTTTTATACCTTTGTGAAACCAATGGTTAAGAGTGTTATACTTAGGCCGGTGCCGTGGCTCAACAGGCTAATCCTCTGCCTTGCGGCGCCGGCACACCAGGTTCTAGTCCCGGTTGGGGCGTTGGATTCTGTCCCGGTTGCCCCTCTTCCAGGCCAGCCCTCTGCTGTGGCCCAGGAGTGCAGTGGAGGATGGCCCAAGTGCTTGGGCCCTGCACCCCATGGGAGACCAGGAAAAAGCACCTAGCACCTGGCTCCTGCCATCGGATGAGCGCGTTGCGCCGGCCACAGCGCGCTGTCCGTGGCAACCATTGGAGGGTGAACCAACGGCAAAGGAAGACCTTTCTCTCTGTCTCTCTCTCTCACTGTCCACTCTGCCTGTCAAAAAAAAAAAAAAAAAAAGAGTGTTATACTTAGGGCCGGCATTGTGGTACAGCAGGTTAACACCCTGGCCTGAAGCACCGGCATCCCATGTGGGTGCCAGTTCAAGACCCGGCTGCTCCACCTCTGATCCAGCTCTCTGCTGTGGCCTAGGAAAGCAACGGAGGATGGCCCAAGTCCTTGGGCCCCTGTACCCTTGTGGGAGACCCAGTGGAAGCTACTGGCTCCTGGCTTTGGATCAGCGCAACTCCGGCTGTTGCGGCTAACTGGGCAGTGAACCATTGGATGGAGGATCTCTCTCTCTCTCTCTCTTTCTCTCTCTGCCTCTCCTCACTCTGTGTAACTCTGACTTCCAAATAAATAATTTTTTTAAAACAAGAGTGTTATACTACTATAGTTTTAATGATCTGTGATTACTTTAAACTTTAGTGTATATGGGTGAAATGGTGATTTTCCATTTAATTATTGTTTATAGTTGTCTATATTCCCACTAAACTAAGGTCGTTTTGCTTTTTATTTGTTAAACTTATTTTTTTAAAGATTTTTATTTATTTATTTGGAAGTCAGAGTTACCCAGATACACAGAAAGAGAAGGAGATGCAGAGAGAGAGAGAAGTCTTCCATCCACTGGTTCACTCCAAGTTGGCCACAATGGCTGGAGCTGTGCCAATCTGAAGCCAGGAGCCAGGAGCTTCTTCCAGGTCTACCACACAGGTGCAGGGGCCTAAGGACTTGAGCCATCCTCTACTGCTTTCTCAGGCCACAGCAGAGAGCTGAATCTTACTATTGTAGATGGGAAATTTTCTTCTAAAAATGCATTGACTTTAAATTGATAAAAATTTTCATATATTTATCATGTACAACATTTTGTTTTGAAACATGGAATGGATAAATTGATCCCATTAACACACCTCTTTTTGAATTCTCATTGCTAGGGGGAAGATATCAACTTGTGAGTAATTTTCTGGGCCCAGCCACTGTGTTAATTTACTTACTAGTATGATAAAATAAATTTTAAAGTAAAACCTAAGTCTTTTAGGTTTTCTATATATACAAATACCCTCAAAAGGACTATTTTATTTTATAACATTGATACCATTTCTTGCTTTACAACATTAGTTTTAGATCATGATAAATAATAATTACTATTATCCTTTTCTAATTCTAGATTTTAATTGAAATCGTCTTAGAACATCACTGTTTACAATTTGCAGTTGGATTTTGATACTTTTTTATTTTGTATAGATAATTAGTTTCTGGTGTTGGTTTCTAGGGAGGAATGATCTAAATATTACCCAGTGCCTTTTTAACGCCCATTGATGTGATCCGGTGACTTTCCTGCCTCACTTTGTGGTTGTCATGGATAATGCTGTTAGACTATTTCACAATCCTGCTGTGAACTAGTGTAGTGGCTAATGAATAGGCTTGGTTATAGCATGTTCTTTTCTTTTGATACTTGACTAGATTCAATTTGATTATTTGAGAGGCAGAGAGAGACAGACAGACAGACAGACAGGGACTCAAAGAGAGAATAAAACAGGTAGACAGAGCCAGTTCTCCCTCCCTAAATGCCCACAAGGTCCAGGGCTAGGCCAGGGCTGAGCTGAGGCAGAAGCCAGGATCTGGGAACTCAATCCAGGTCTGGCACAGGGGTGGCAGGAACACAACTACTTGAGTCATCACTGCTGCCTCCCAGGATCTGTCCATCAGTGTTAATAACTGAAAATGAGTTGTAGTTTCTTATACTGTCTCCACCAATTATAATAGAAGTTATAGTAGCTTTAGAGCATCAGTTAGGAAACGCTCTACCCTTTAGTATGACCTAGAATCTTTTAAATAATGTGGAAATTTTCCATCATCTAAAAATTAGTTTGGTATAGCAGTTAAGATACCACTTGGGACATCATGTCTCGAATCAGAGTGCCTGGGTTCAAGTCTTGGCCCTGCTTCCAGTTCCAGCTTCCTGCTAATGACCTCTTGGGTTCAGGTCACCCACGTGGGAGACCCAAATTGAATTCCAGGGACCTGGCTGCAACCTGGCCCAGCTCCAGTTGTTGTAAGCATTTGGGGAATGAAACAGCATTTCTCTCTCCCTCTTCTGCTCCCTTTTCCCTCTCCACCTTCTTAATGAATAGTTTGTTGTTGTTGTTGTTGTTTTAAGTTAGATAAAATGCACTCAGTCTGGTCCTCTTGCCATTTTCAATGGTAGATTTTCAATCATTTTTGCAAAATTTTTCTATGGCAATTTGTCTGAATGCTGCTTTTATTGAATCACTTTTGGTAATTTATTTTTGGTTTTAGAATTAGCAGATTTTTAGGTTTGTGACTATAGTGCTCCATGTGGTGTTCTTTTATGATTTTATTTATCTCATCTGCAGCTTTGGTTAGATCTCATTTCTAATTTATGGCCTTTGTATATTTGCTCTTTTTCTCTTAACCAGGCTTATTAAGGTTTATTTTATTTTTCATTTTTTGCATTTATTTATACCTTCTACTCTCCTAATTTTAATCTTATTAATTTCAGCTTTTAATTTTATTAATTTACAATCACAGGTTCTTTTGGTTTGCTCTTTTTGTAATTTCCTGAGAGGGCTAAGTCCTCTTATTTTTCATATTTCCCCTTTAATCATAGATGCTTTGAATTTTCTGTGAGCAGACTTTTACTCTGTCTCATGGGAATTAGTATAAAATTCTCTCTAACTAATTCTAGATAGTTTATAATTTCTCTTCGTTTTCTCTTTAATCCTAGGCTCATATCAAAGTGAGTTTCCTGATTTCTAAGTCAGTATTTTTCTCTCACCTTTGTAAGTTTCTAATTTTATTGATTTTGATCAGAGGTTGTGGTCTGTAAAAGCTTTTCTTTGGAAAATTTGTTAAGGGTTATCTCCGTGACTCAATACATGATCAATTTTTATAAATGATCCAGGTCCCTAAAAATAGTCCATTCTATATGCAGGGAACATAAGGCCTTATATATATATCCAGCATTCAAACCATTGTGTTATTCATCTTCTCTGTTATCTTAATTAAATTTTGTCTGCAAGATACAGCAGCATTTAGCACAGCAGTTGAGGAATTGCTTGGGATACTCACATCTCATATCAAAGCACCTGAGTTTGAGTCCCGCCTCCACTTCCAATCTAGCTTCCTGCTGGTCCATATCCTAGGGCGGAGGCAGCAGTGTGGCTCAAGTGGTTGGGTTCCTGCCACCCATGTGGGAGACCTGGATTGAGTTCCAAGCTCCTGGTTTGGCCTGGCCCAGCCATGACTGTTGCAGGCATTTGAACCAGGAAACTAGAAAACCTATTTCTATTTCTATCTCTCTCTCCCCTCCTATGTTTCTAGCTTTCAAGTAAAATGGAAATAAATAAATTATTTTTTAATTTTTAAAGATACATCCTTTTCTGAAGTAGAAATCTGAACTGTCACACTAAAATTTTGTTTATTCAATTTCTAATAACTTATAGTTTATATATTTAACTTCTAGTTAAATTAAATTCAGGTCTCTGATGATTGTAACTTCTTAATGAGTGTTCATTACAATTTAATCATTACAAATATCTCTAGACTCTGCAGTCTTTAATTAAAATACTCCCTTATCCAATTAATTGTGACACTTCTCTTCTCCTTGTATATGTGTTTGCTTGATATCTGTTTACCTTTCCATTTATTTTTAACGTTTCTGTATACCTTTATTTTAATTAGTTTCTGTACAAACATCATGTACCTGGGGTTTGGTTTTTGTTTTAACTTTTTAACCAGATCTGACATCTTCTGTTCCTAGTGATCAATTTAATCCATTAACTGATGTACTTGATTTTATTCCTTCCGTCTTACAGGATGTTTATAAATCCTTCCATCACTATTTCTTTTCCACTGTTTGTGCTGGCTTGATGTAGTCATGTTGCATTTCTTTTCTTCCTGATGTTAACTTGAAAGTTCTCTGCTTTTCCATTTCATTGAAGGTTACATTCTTTTCTCGTTAGCTCATAATCAAAGACATATTGCTCTCCTGATATTTGAAAACAAGATAACACAGAACAGCTATTTCTCCCTCTAAGATGCTCCATTTTCCCCCTACTCTTCCCTGCTTCAGTGGCTTCCGTGAGAGCTTTAGAATTATTGCCCTGTCCTTTGCAATACATTTTCCCCATCCTTCATGAACTCCTTGGTTTTGTTAGAGTCATTTACTGATTTTAGTTTTAGGATATAGTTGGCATTTCCCTTGAAGTGTGTCCCTTCTGGGTGCTGAGTCCCTGTGTACCTGCTACAGTCCCGGAGTGCCCACTGTTTTCCACGTGGATTTAGGAGGGAGGGAGCGGATGCGTACGCAAGCTTCCTTATTCATTGTGGTTTCCCAGCCTGTTCATGTTGCCCCATGTTGAGATGTCCATGCTGGTACATTTGGTGTTTTTTGCTGTAAGCACTTTCCAAAGATGGGCTATATGGGTAGTGAACTCTTAACGTGTCTGCAAAGATTGTTTGTCCTGAAAAATGATAGGCAAGCCACGTGGGGGCCTTTGGTTTTCTTTCCTAAGTCTGTGAATGGTATTCTACTTCCTTTCAGCACGTGGCATTTCAGATGAGAAGTCCAATGTCTCTTTCTTTGTGTCCCTTAATAGTAATATGTTCTTTCTGTCTGGACGCTTTTAAGCTTTTGTGTTCATCCTCAAGTTGAGGAATTGTACCAGGACAACCTATATGTAAGGCTTTTTTTGTCATCCTTCCTGGAACCCTGTGAGCCTTTTCAATCTGCAGACTCAGGTCTTCTGCCTGTTATTTAATTATTGGCAGTCCTCCATCAGTTCTTTTTCCTTCTTCTAGAACTTCCCAAATTCTCAAGTTAGATCTTTTATCTTTCTTTTTATAAATTCCTTTACCTTTTTTCTTTCTTCTTCCTTGTAACTTCTAACACTACAATAAATATAATATATAAAATGTTTGCTGTATACGTTGAGATAGTTTTTCTACTCAGTCTTCCAACCCCACCAGTCTACATCACAACAGGGACTTACCTACTCCAGTTAGGAGACTCTGTTTTGTTTTTCTTCTTTTAATATATAAAAAGTGTTTCAAGTCTGCCCTGAACTGCTCAAGGACTCCTGTGACCTCTGTTTGAGTTGTTTGTCTCCTGGAGCAACTCTCCTTCACCAGACGTGTGTACTGTCTCTTCTGGCTGTTCGTCTGCCGGGACTTGGAAGTACGCTGTGAGTGTTCTTTGTTCTCTGTTGGTACCTGAGGCTGGCTGTGGAGTCAGAGCAGCAGCGCTGCCCAACTGGTGGGGGTGGAACTGCCGTTGCACTCTGGGCCCGCACTGTTGAGGCGAACCACCAGACTGCTGCAGGGCCATCTGGAGGAATCTTTACTCTCTAGCCTTTCAGTTCTCCTTCAGCCCCAGGGACGTGGAGTGGTAGCCCGTTTTGCAGCTCTTTCTTGGCCTCCTGGGGTCCAGGAAGACCTGGTCCAGTCAGGCACAGTCTCTATCTCTCTTCCCTTATCTACAAACTGCCCCGACTCTAAGAGTCTACAGGTCTCTCTTGGCCAAGCTGGTCCCAGTGTCTATGGCTTTTGATCTTTGCTGCACAGCTCTCTGAAGCTGGTCTGCATGTACACAGGAGAGATCCGCACACCTGTTTTTCAGCCTTATTTACCACAGAGACCTCTAGCTGCCCGAAGGCCTCAGCAGTTCTGACTCATGATGAACAGATAGATTAGAGGTGATAATCTCCCTCAGGTTGCTGTGTTTTTAGAATCCCTGTCAGTCCTGTCACTAACAGATCAATTGAGACTGGAGGACTCTCTCTCTCTCTCTCTCTCTCTCTCTCTCTCTCTCTCTCTCTCTCTCTCCCTCTCTCCCCTTCCTCGCCCCCAACCCCAGCAGATTATATCTATGGCTGGTAACCAAGGGCTGCTAATACCCACCTCCCATCCCCAGCCCAGAGCACTCTTTGTGTACTTGAATCATGTTAAGCGTTGTACTAGATTCCTGAGTCATATCCTCAGGGACCTTCAAACAGTGGGCCGGGCACCCCTGATGACCCCCAAGATGATTTGCAGTGATGCAAAGACACTGTGCTCAATCACATTGACTCCCATGGTAGGGAAGTTGTTTCTTCAATTATCTTTCAGTCCTTCTGATGGTAACAGAAGGTTTTGAGTTTGGTGTTACTGTGTCTTTGACACCTCTTTAACACTTAAGCTTCCTTTTAACAAAGAAAGGGAGCAAGTGTCATGCTCAAAGTCTTTGGTAGGCAGCAGCCTTTGCTGTGGTGGCAAAGGTTGACAAGGGGAACTGGTCTGGAGGGGAAGTCAGTAGTCAGTGAGGAACCCATTTATTCTGCAATGCCCAGGGCCTATCTGGATGGAAATGTTGAGTTAGCAATCCAAGATCTGAGCCCTAGAGCACTCCAGTGTTTAGAAATTAGATTCCTCCCTCATCGCCCACCCATGCAGAGGGGACCTTTCCCACGTGCTAGTTAAGTGCCATTGCACTGGCCAGCTCGAGAGACTTGCTTCCCATCACTTCTAGGCTGCTTCTCGGCAGTCAAGGCCACGTGATTGTCATTAGTGTTCCATGTATCTGACCAAGCAGCACTTAAGTGCAAACATGGACCGTGGCCAAGATTACAGCTGTGTGGAGGCTTCTGGTTGGCCATGCATCATCTTGCAGGATCTTTGGGGGATGCAGTATCCTCCAGCATGACTACATAAAAAGATGGAATCAAATGGCCTGGTTCACAAGTGTGAGCAGATTCCAGATTCATAGCTGCTGCCTGTATTTATTAGGAAGACAGAACAATCTACTGTTAGTTTAGCACTGTTCCTTCCCCCCAACATTCTAGAAATGTTTATTCTACCAGGTACATGTGGCTAATGCCATTCACTGGCTCTGTGAAGGGATCATAATGCCAACAGGGCCAGCGATTGTCAGACTGATGGCTGTGGTCCGGTGGTGCCTGTAGATCACCAAAGAGCATTGGTCTTGTCCACAGCAGGCACCAAACTCAGATCCCAGCCACAAAGGATGGTCAGTGTGTCCAGCTTTTTAGGACAAACCAGAAATCAGCATCTGTTTATAAAATTTATCCTGGTTTATAAATGTTTGCTTTAAAAAAAAAAACCTAAAAGCTACTGTAGGCCAAACAAAATATATATCTCTGGCCCAAAACCACAGTGCAGACTGCCTTGAGGCCTCTGCTCAGTGACAGCCCACTTACACCTCCCCCATCAATATAAAACAAAGCTCTGGGGGTGGGAGTGGGGGTGGGGCATCTGCTTCACATCACTTCTAGGACTCTGCTGCTTACCGGCTTTGAGATACTGGCCCAGGAGTCAGGTAACCTTCCTAAGCCTCAGTTTCCTTATGTGTGAGATAACTGTGTTACTTACTCCTGAGGTCCACTGTGAGGATGAATGAGAAAACAGACTCACACGTCTAGCACAAAGCTGGTGTGGTCAGTTGTAACACATGAAAATGCTAGGAAATCCTACAAGGCAATGTTGGGTATTTGTCATTGTTGTGGCTTGTGGCACACAGCCCCGTCAGAAGGCCCCTGGCTGTGTTTCCACAGTACTGGGAACAGTGTGACTGGGCTGCCAATGGCCACACTCAGCCTCCTTGTGTTTATTAGTGAACATGGAGATAGTGGAGGTACTCCTGAGATCCCAGGGACTGCCGAGTCCCCCAGTCTTTTCCCTGAGGGTAGGTGTCAGAGGCAGGCCTAACTGCTCTCCCACAGGTTGGCCCTGACAGACCTGCAGGCTCTGGGCAGCCCCTGTGTGACCCAGAGTCCCTTCTGGGACCGAGGGCACTGAGGACACAGAGGGAAAATTCCCTCTCCTGCTTTGTGAGCCACAGGGCATTGGGCAGACTGTGACTTGTGGTTAAGGGTCCAGTAGACAGACATTTTAGAATGAAATCTTGGGCAAGGGAACCCGAGCAGCTCACCCTCAGGCGCCCTGGTGGTGCTCTCATTTTGACGTGGACACTGCAGTCTGGGCTGCTCCTCCTTGTTTTCTATGGAAAGTGCTGCAGGCCTGGCTGCAGGTGGTGCCCGATCTGAGCCCTGGAGTATGGCAACAGGCTTGAGCCAACAGACCCCATGTGGGGAAGCCAACAGACCCCATGTGCACTCTGGCACAGCCAGCTGCAGAGCCCATGAGATGTTTTGTGATCAGTAGGAGTCAGCAAGTCTGGGTTGAAGCTGGGGAGCACTTCAGGGAAAAGCAGGAGCCAGTGCAGGAGCGCATAGCAGCACCCCTTCCAGAAGTCCATCAGGACTGGAGCAACACAGTGAAATAGGACCGAGTGCCCCTGCCACCTCACGCGCTGCTGTGTGAGCGCCGCCTCCTCATCAGGGAGTGGGAACCGCACCAGTCAGGGACAAATGCCGTGCCTTCTGCTTAGGAGATTTTGGGTAAATGAATTCCATTCTTGAGAGCCCTGTGTGTGCCACACCCAATGCTGGGAAATTGTGTGTATTCTCTACCCACTGTCTTGTTGTTGTTAAGATTTATTTATTTATTTATTTATTTATTTGAAAGTTACACAGAGAGAGGAAGAGGGGGAGAAAGAGAGATCTTTGATCCACCGATTCACTCCCCACATGGCTGCAACAGCCCGGGCTAAAGCTAGGAATCAGACACCTCTTTGGCATCTCCTACATGGGTGCAGGAGCCCAAGCACTTGGGCCATCTTCTGCTGGTTTCCCAGGCACATTTGCAGAGAGCTGGGTCAGAAGTGGAACATCTGGATCTCAAACCGGTGCCCTCATGAGATGCCAGCGTCTCAGGCAGTGGCCACTGTGCTGGCCCCTCTACCCACTCTTACCAACCTTCCCAGTCCCTACCCATCCCTGTTCCATACCGTCCCAGCCAACAGGAAGCTTGGACATGAAGCTCAGTACCTGCAGAAGTATCTTAGGCCGGCAGTCCAGCAGGGCTGGCCATGGTGTTAGCAAGTGCGTGTGTGCCTGCTGGAGCCCCTCAGCAGTCTTCTCACATCCTCCCAGTGCTGCTGTCCAGGGCTCTGTGAGGCAGGCGGTGTTGCCACAGAGGGCCAGGGGCAGGCTCCGGAACTGGGAAGCTGTCTACTGGCGGTAACAATGTATAATTAAGGGGCCTGTTTGGCAGTTAGAATCTCCTGATTTTGAGGACCCCTTCATAATGTGGACATTTTAAAAACATCTTTCCCCATCAGAAGTCTCAGCCCTCACCAAACGGTCTCCTTCCCCTGAGTGTGCTTGCAGGGATCAGTATCTCTCTCTCTCGCTCTCGCTCTCGCTCTCGCTCTCTCTCGCACTCTCTCTCTCTCTCTCTCTCTCTCTCTCTCTCTCTCAGATTTATTTTTATTTATTTGAAAAGCAGAATTTCAGAGAGAGAGAGAGGGAGAGACACAGAGAAATCTTCCATCCGTTGGTTCACTCTCCAAATAGCCACAAAGGCCAGAACTGGGCCAGGCCAAAGCCAAGATTCAGGTATCCCATGTAGGGGGCCAGGAGCACAGCAGGACTCATCTTCGGTTGCTTTCCCAGGTACATTAGCAAGGAGCTTGATGGGAAGTGGAGCAGCCAGGACTCAAACTGGCACTCATCTGGGATGCGAGCATCACAGGCAGTATTATAACCCACTGTGCTACAACACTGGATCAGGAGTGAGACTCTTGAAAAAACCCACATTTACTGCCTGTGTCACCATGAGAAAGCTCCTTAACTTCTCTGTTCACCAATCCCCTCACCTTTAGAGCGGAGATAGCACCAACGCTCAGGTACCTTTTCTGGAGGCTGGTGCTAGGAAGTGAGGTTCAGACAAACCACCTTACGGGGGCTAAATACAGGAATGCCCATGAAGCGGTGGCCCCAGGCCTTTCCTGAGGGTTCAGCAGCTGCTGGCTGTGACCCTGATTCCTCAGGGTGGCCAGGTGGTATGGACTAGAGAACACTTGGCCAGTAGGCAGTGTGCATATTTTTCCTTTTGTTTCTACCTGAAACCCAAATGCAGGGAGTCTGACAGAATGGGCAGACTGACGATGGCAGCCCGAGGGGCCTGTCCTCAGCCTGCTTGTCTTCAGCATGAGCCCATTTCAGGCTTGCGGTCCAGCAACCATGAGGGGTGAGGAACTACCTGCCTTTCTGTTGGCCTCACACACAGGCAACAGAGCCATCAACGGAGCCCGGATTCCCCTGTGGACAGACCCGGGGGCACACCCGGGCTTCTTACAGGTCTGATACATCAGCAGCCAGAGTGCATGCTCTTGGCCTTGAGAGCCAGAATGCACTGCCCCACCTGAACATCCCTGGAGAGGAGAATCAATGCGGAAGCCCACAAAGTGATTTCTGTGGACTCTTTTTGGAAGGGTTATGACCACACTGTCATGGTTATTAATGAGGAGCTTCCATCTGCCTCAGAAATGCTGGGATGGGAAACCCAGGAGGCCACGGCGGAGCTCTTTAAATCCCTAACACAGAGACCAGTATCCTCTCTGGGCCACATCCACCGCCAGGGAGGAAGACTGGCCATGCTGGGTCTCACTGTGTCTCTCTGTGACCATATTTCTCTTGGTCTGGAAAGACATGCCCTTACCTGGAACTCTCCTTCATGTTCTCTCAAAGGCCCAGCAGAGAGAACCAGGACAATGTGGCTCATGTCTGTGAGCCTGACCCAGTGCACCTGCTGGCATGGCCACTGGCAGGCGCTGTTTGGTTTGGGGGGTGACATGAATTACCGTGGAGAGGAAAGTGCTCTCAGACTTGCTTTTGACATACCTGACCCACGTACCTCTCCCAGAGCGCAGAGCGCCTGAGAACTCGTGGTTTCCTTGAGGAGGAGCCCATTTGGGATGATTGGTACCTTCTGCCTTGGACTCTCCCAGCAGGGCATTAGGAAGGATGCTTTGTGTTTGCCTCTTTGTTTCAGAACAAACACTCCCCAAAAAGGGTGTACCATCTAGGCCAGTGCCTAGAAGGCTCTGTGGCAGATCTCAACGCTATCCCCTGCATGCCTGCCAAGCAGCCTGAGCCAGGCAGCAGGGGCTTCGGTTCATGGCCCTTTGTCTCTGCAGGTTGGAGTGGTGGTGGTTTGGTGTCCTTCCCTGGCCAATCAGGTGGTAAGAAGAAGAAAAAACCCTCATTTAAAAAGAACAAGAAGGGAAAAACCAAGAACCTACACAAAATATTTCCACACTGGCCTGGTGCTTAATCTAGAAGAGAAACAGGGGAGAGAAGTTCCTGATGTTTTGGGGGGGGTTAGCGGAGTATGGCAAGGAGCCAACAATACTTTGGGAGCAGCTGATTCCTGGAAGGCCTGGAAGGGAGTTACTGCCAGCCTGGGTGGGCCGCGGTCAGCTGGCGGTGGAGCGGATGCCATCCTGTGGGGATGTGGCCCTCAAAGCCCTCAGAGCTGTGCACACCCTTTCAGATGAGCTAGTCTGGTGCCCTGCTGCCTTCTTTCCCACCAGAATGCCAAGGGCTAGGCCGCTTCCCTGCAACCATCAGGACTCCTGGTTGCTGAGAGCAGAAACCTGCCCCCAGGGTGGCTGCTACAAATGGGCTCCTGTCCTGTCACTGAGTGGCCTGGGGAGGGGGTGCTCCAGGCATGGCTGGTTCCAGGTTCCAAGTGTGTCACTGACGGACCAGCTGTCAGTCAGGAGTTTCATCCCTGAGCTCAAGCTAAGAGTAGGTAGAGCCCCCAGAGTGCCAGGGTTCCCCAAGGAAAGTTGAGGTTCTGTCTCCAAAGGAAAGGAGGATAGAAGCTGGGCAGGCAAAATGGCTGTTCTCCACTAAAGCCCTTATCCGCCGCTTGCAAAACTCATCCTTGCTCAGAGGCATATCCTTCAGTGAGTCACCAGCACATCCCACAGGGAGTTGTGAGGGAGCCAGGAGGAACCGCCCCCACAGAGTCCCACCTGGTCCACCTGCGTGGCAAATGCCCTTAGGACTGGTTGGCTCGACATCAGCAAGGGGGATACCTTAGGGGACTTGGGTCTGTGAACCTCCTGCCAAAGACAGCAGGCTCTAGCATCTTCTCTCTTTCCTGGGGCTCACGAAGCTAATGAGCCGGGCACGTAAGTAACGAGCTGACATATGTAGACAGGAAGGCTTTTTCCCAAAGACCGAACAAGATGAACGATGCCCTTACAGCCTCACTTGTGCATTCTCAACAGAATATAATAAAAATCCTATGGCAACTGTCCCCCAACATAGCATAGTGTTCATAGGTTAAACATAACCTACTAATAAGGATACCCGGTTTCATTGTATCAGCAGAAGATGAAAGGGCATTGTAGCAGCTGCCCTAACAAGGCAAATGGGAAACCAGAAATGTTACTTAGATCTAGGCAGTAAAATCACATTGAGCCAATTTGCCTCATTCACTTGCTTTTACTGTGTTTAACGAAAGCTCGTGTCTTTACATAAGGCGTTGTAAAAATGGCTCAGAAGCCATAAAGCTCGCCGTCATGTCTTTGCAACATAACCAATGAATTTAACAGTTGGATTTCAAATAACAGTTTGGGATTTTCCAAGAAGTAAGATGGAGAGAATGACGTAAGGGAGATATCTGCCCTGACCCTGAAAAACCCTCTGAGAACCAAGATGTTAGGGAGGACTAAATGGGGGATGAACCCATGCCAGTGAATGAGGGAGTCATTCTCATTAATACCACTAAGAAAAGGGCCACGGACTCTGGGCCCAAAGGGTGAAGATGGGATTGGCAGCCAGGGGTGTCAGGTGAAGGGCAGTGAGGAGATACACATTCACCCTAAGCCACAGTTGAAAGGCTACCCACCTTCCCAGAAGGCCTTGTGTGTGACATCATCCCCACGGAGCCGAGGAGATCCTAAACAATTGCCTATTTCATTCAGCCACTGATTGGTGACCGACTATGTGCCAGGCTCTGCTCAGAGCACTATGCTGAGTGAGGAAGACAGACAAAGTGCCTGCCCTCGTGGAGCACACATTAATGGCAGGGGATGGACAGGATACAAATGAATATGGATACTAGACGGTAATCCATTTTATGAAGGAAAATAAAGAAGCATAAAGACTGGAAACAGTGGCACAAGGGCCTCAGCCAGAGGGTCTGGGGAGGTGACTTTGGAGCAGAGTCCTGAGTGCGGCGAGAGGTGCAGGCCTCTCTGCAGGCCACAGCGGCCGCTGGTCCACCAGATCCCCTGGACTCTCTTCCCTGTGAGTCTGCATGTTTTGTTAGCTGTTAGGTCCCAGAAGGCTGCATTTGGCAGAGACGGAGACATAAAAATGACCATGAGCTCGGTCAGTCTGAGAAGTGGGGCAGCCATAGGGAGTTGACGCAACCCAGCCCCAAAGCTGGTGCTTGACCTGTCCAAGAGGTTGGACAATACACAGGAAATGAGGCTATCCAAGGTTGTGCCAGCTAGTCAGAGTAGGATCAAGACTAGACCCTAGGTCCCCTGAGTGACAAAATTGGCATGTCAGCTGCCACAGTAAGTGCCAGTAAGCACAGGCAAGGCGAAGGACGCTGGTTGGAACCTGAGGGTGGCTCAGGGGGCCAGAGGTGTCCTGAGAGGAAGCTAGCAGAGTTGCCTCGAAGGATTTCCTCTTAGGTGTCAAGGTGGAGCCCAGGCCACAGCCAATGATGCTGGCCCTAGAAGGGCTGCTTCTGCCCTCTTCACCCAGCATTGCAACGCTAGTAAATGACCAGTCTGCATTGGAAGCTGGGTTGTGCTTCCAAGTCCAAGGCACAGTGTCCCCAGTCCAAAGCTAAAGCCACACCACCAAAACGGGAAAAGGAGTGGCTCTCTAGAGGGCACTGCTCCGTGCGTGACGCTGCCATGGGAGGAAAGCTGGCCTGTGCACAGCCCCCATTTGCATCACCAGCACTGGGAGCCTTGGGAAAGGGCAGGGTCCGTGTTGTTTTTCAGATAACGTCAGCACAAGCTGTGCACTGGAATCACAAGTCCCGGCCTTGCCCCTGGCTCTGTCTGGTGACAGTTGGCAGCTGACATCTTTGCTTCTGGCCAGAGGACTTCTTATTAAAGATGGCATCTTTATAATGGATTTCTGCAAGTCACTGTCAACAGAACATACCCCTTATTTTGTACTAATCATTCCCTTGGGGGATCTGTTTGCCAGTTACTGTTACTTTGGAACTGTTTAGAATATCCTTCTATTCTTTATTATTCTAATATTAGAATATCAGTTTTTAAACATAGTATTTATCACTAAGGGATCTTATTTTTTAAATAATTTTTCTTCTTCCATACAACTTCACCCCATAATTACACACAGCTGGCTTGTAAATTGTGTCTATTTTCTCTTTTTCTCCAAATAGCCAAGGGATTCCATGTGTACCCACACACTTCACATGACCTCAGACTTTAAGGCCCAAAGGTCACCCAGCCTCTGATTTGACACATCCAGATTGTGTAGCTTTCTGCCTCCCTTAGAAGTAACAGGACCACGGTCAACAGCCCTCACCTCTGCCTCCTAGCAGCCAAATGTGAAGCTGGGAGGAGCTCCCCTACAGGGGCAACCCAGATGTCCACTGGTTGAGTAAAACATGACCACTCAGATGATGGGATACCAAGCAGCCAGTGAAGACTCTGGGGTGGCAAGGAGCCACGCTAATGACTTCTTGTTGAAATCTTCTCTGTCCAAGCTATAATGAGTTTTGTGTCTCTCTTCCATGCTCCTCCAGTTCCCATAAAAGACAGTGGCTCCTGAAGGCAGGTTCAGCCCCGTGGACTGAATTCACTGCTCTGTGCCCAGTGCCTAGTGTGAAGGAGGCACTTAAGAAACAGTTGTTGGTTGGTGCCGTGGCTCAATAGGCTAATCCTCCACCTGTGGCGCCGGCACCCCAGGTTCTAGTCCCGGTTGGGGCGCCAAATTCTATCCTGGTTGCTCCTCTTCCAGTCCAGCTCTCTGCTGTGGCCCGGGAAGGCAGTGGAGGATGGCCCAAGTGCTTGGGCCCCTGCACCCACATGGGAGACCAGGAAAAGCACTTGGCTTCTGGCTTCAGATCGGCACAGTGCGCCAGCTGCAGCGCGCCAGCCCGTAGCGGCCACTTGGGGGGTGAACCAATGGAAAAAGGAAGACCTTTCTCTCTGTCTCTCTTTTTCTAACTGTCTAACTGCCTGTCAAAAAAAAAAAAAAAAAAGAAGAAGAAGAAGAAGTTGAACACTTGTTAAAGTGAGTATCAGTTCAGTGTAAAAAAAAAAAATCTCAGTGTGATTCCATTTTAGGACAAACAATATGCACATACGGAGACTCCCAGGTTAGAGGCCTGAGATACACACACAGGTGGACGGTGCTTCCGTCCAGGTGGTGCAGCGATGGCTGGTTTGTTGTTGTTGTTGTTGTTGTTCTCTTTTGCCTAGCTCTGTTGGGTAGAATCCACAAGCGTTCCAAGAATAGGCCTTTCAGTGAGGCTAGAGAAGTTAGGGAAGGCTGCCACTCCATGGTGATCCACATTTAGAGCAGAACCACTGGTGAGAGTCAAGATGGTTTGGGGAGGTGCATGGATGAACTTTTTTTATTTTAATAGGAGAGCATTTATTTCAATGTGTAGTTAAGAAAAAATGTCAGTAGCACATTAGTCATACAGAATGGGGCTCCCTACTGT
This sequence comes from Sylvilagus floridanus, assembly GCA_949820135.1. Taxonomy (NCBI): domain Eukaryota; kingdom Metazoa; phylum Chordata; class Mammalia; order Lagomorpha; family Leporidae; genus Sylvilagus; species Sylvilagus floridanus. Next base: position 55,765,974 of record OX463232.1, read on the forward strand.
CCTCTCCGACCTCATCCCCTCATTCTCCCTGTCACTCACTCCATTCCAGTCTTGCCGACTGGCGTCTCAGCATTCCTCTCACACCTACATGCCTCAGTACATTTGCACTTGCTGTCCTCACTGCCTGAAATGTCCATCCTCATATCTGTTTAAAGCCCACTCGCCATTCAGGCCTCAACTTCGCATGTTACCTCTTGGCTCCGAAATCCACCTGCCACCTCAATTCAACTACTTATTTTGTGGTTATTACTCAATAATACTTGTTTGTTGTTCACTTTGTTCTGTATTTCCTTTCTTATTAAACTGTGAGTGCTCTGAAGCAGGGGATGTGTCTCTCCTGGTCACCACTGTCCTGAGTGCTGTGGAAACTGCACCTGGTGCATGGTACTTAGTCCTGTTGGATGAGCAGAGGAGAAAGCCACTGGAGGAGGATTGAAGGGGCAGGTAGTCTTGCAGAGAGCCCAGTCTGCCGGTCAAAGAACCAGTCTGAATACTTGGAAAAGAGCAGGTTCTGACTCCCATCAGGGGCTTTCAGTTCTTAGTGCCCTGCTCCCTTGGAATTCTGAAACATCATAAACTAAGGCCCCAACATAACTGCTTTGCAAAACACACATATGTTACCTCTAACCAGCCAGTGATTCACAAGTGGGTCCCAGCACCTTATTCAGCTGGGTCCAGGCACTATCGCACCGGGCAGAAAGGGAGCCCACAGCTCAGGAAACAAGACTAGTAGTCTGCCCCACTTTGGCACTGATTCAGCTGTGACTGCAACGGTGTGCCAGGCCCTCCCCACCGTGTCAGTGGTCCTGTAAGGTACAAAGTCATTTCATTTTACGCGGGAGAGTCGTGGATCCAGAATGGCCGAGAACCTGCCCATAGTTCACACTTTGGTGAAGATGAGAATCAAGGTGTGTCCAGCTCTTGACAGGTGCCTGACGCACATTTGTGAAATGAATGAGTGGAAGAATGAATGAATGGTATCCTCCAGGGGACTCAGGAGTTCCTAGAAACTCCTCTCACTCGCCTATCACAGGCCCCTGCCCACACTCTGCGCCCCCTGAACCACTGTTGGTTTCTTTCTCTGCTTGGTGGCATCCACCAACTGGGGAGCCACATCTCTTCTGCAGGTCAAACCCCATTGGCCACCAGACTTCACTCAAGGGAAAGGAAATACTGAACAGAGGCAATGGGAGCCTCCAGCAGGGAGGAGAGGGAAGGCGTTTCGGGCAGGGCACTCTCCATCCCTCCTCCTTGGGAGCCTCTCCTCCGCTGTGCCCCCCTCCAAGCTGCTCAGCTGTTTCCTTCCAGCTCCTTTGGCCTGATGTTTGTCACATTTTCTCCATTGCATCAGCTTGCCATTTCCACCTTCTCCTTGAGATTTTTTTTTAAAGATTTATTTTATTTATTTGAAAGACAAAGTTACAGAGAGAGGTAGAGAGAGGTCTTCCATCTGCTGGTCCACTCCCCAGATGGCTGGAGCTGTGCTAATCCGAAGCCAGGAGCTTCTTCCGGGTCTCCCATGCGGGTGCAGGGGCCCAAGAACTTGGGCCATCTTCCACTGCTTTCCCAGGCCATAGCAGAGAGCTGGACGGGAAGAGGAGCAGCCAGGACTAGAACCGGCACCCATATGGGATGCTGGCGCTGCAGGCCAGGGCTTTAACCCGCTGCACCACAGCACTGGCCCCTCCCCTTGAGATTTGATGGAAACCGCTCAGGAGGGAGCATCAGGCCTTTGCCGGGGAGCAGCCCCCACCCCCAACTGCGACTCAAGCTCCCGTCCCCATTCACTCAGCAGGCCTTTCTCCCGGCTGCCCAGCTGGGGCCGTGCGAGGTGGAAGAGTCCACAGGAGCGGCCCTCCAGGACACCCCTTTTGCACGTGCTCTTCCCTTGCTTGTCTGACCAGCCAACTCCAGCTCTGTTTTGATTGCTGTTATCTGACAGGTTGGTCCTGCCCTATAAATGTCCCTCTTGTGTAATCCTTCAGATTGTATTTTTGCTCTTACCACCATTATAGTGTAAATGGCCATTTTTAAAATTACTTATTCAATGTCTGTCAGTGCTTCAGGGCAGGATTATCTGTTGGGTCACTCTTATGTCCCCAGTATTTGATAAGTTCCTGGGACACAGAAGGTACCCACAACAATATATGAAAAATTAGGGAATGAATAAAGATGCTTGAAGAATAGCCCCACCACCACCACCACCAAGAAGCCCCCAATAATTTAACATTTAAAGCTTTTGAAACAAGGCTAAAGGTGTTTTTGTTTTGCTGTCTACTAGGTGTCTTTCTCACCTGGTATCACCCATCACCTCTCCCACCTCAGGGGAACACCAAGGGAGATGGAAGATCTGGAAAGGCCTCTGGAGGTTCTGTCCTCGCTCTGCCATAAACGATGAGCCTGCAGTTGTATCTCTTCTCTCTAAGTCATAGTCGCACACCTGGCCTAGGTGGTAGGGAAGGGGATGCTGTGGTTTCATACAGTCTCAGGGCTGGTCTGCCCACTCAGCAGTGTGACTAGAAACTTCATGCACCCATTTGATCTGCCATGCTAAGGCTGATGACATCCAATCTCTTGGTCACAAAGTAGCTACCATGGCTCCAGCATTTACTTCTCCACACAGCCATATATAAAGGCAGGAGGCCAGGGGATGGCTGGTGGGCAGGGGGGAACTGTTTGGTATGGGTGGGAGGAAAGGGGAGCATCATGGAAGAGGGGGCAGAAGAGCTGTCCTGAATGGGTTTTCTCTTTCTGCCAGAAAGAGTAGCTTTCCCAGAGGCATTTCTGGTCATCTCCCCTTCAGTCTGATTGGCTTGAAGTAGGTAACTCCTAGCTGCAAGGGAGGACGGGCAAGGAACTCCTCATGGTGAGAGAACGGCTGTTGGGTGGTAGCTAACACACATAACACAAGCACCCTTCAGTCGGCCTCGGCAGATGTCTCTTTACATTGTTGAGCTGCGTGTTCTCAGCACTAGTTTTCTCACACACTGGAGGACGGCGCCCAGGCCTGACTTCTGCATCCAGGGAGACCTTACAACCCAGCTGGACTTGAATGGGCCCTGTAAGGAGGTTGTTCCGGATGAGGAACTTGACCCCTTTTCCCTCTAGCCTTCTCTCCTGACAGAATGCCCCCGTGTCGACAGGGAGACTCTCTCCCACTTCAGTGATCTGTTATTCTTCAATATAACAAAGGCACATTTTTAAAAAATTGAACAAATATATAAGAAAGGAAGTAAAAAATTACTGAATATCACCCCTTAAAAGTTATCAGTGATATAATGTGATATGCATATATATTGTGGTACATCCTCCCATATCATCTTCTGGCTCCCTCCCCCTCCCCACCCACATGCACAGAATCACATACAAACGTGCTTTTGTAAAATGACTGCACAGGCCATATATTATACTGTAAACAACACTTTGGTTTTGCATTTCCGCCAGGTGTAATGTTTTGATAGGTTCTAAAGGGCCCCTAATTTGCTGGCCTGTGGCTCGTTAACTCACTGGCATCTTACCTGTCACTCGCATCTTTCTGTTAACTGGCCAACTAAAGCTGTTTCCTGTGAGGCGGGCTGGTCCACCCCTACCTCCTCTTTGAGGCAAGAGGTGAGTGGAGGGGGCTGGCTCCAGGGCCGCATTCCCATTGCTGCTCAGGTCTCCCTGATGGCTGGAAACCATTGCCAGTGGTCATAGGAGCAAAGCACCGAGGCCTAACGTTAACCCAGTCAGCCATTGTGTGAATCTCCATCTGTGCTCTGACACACACTTGGTGACATCAAGTCAGGGAACTCAGCTTCTCAATCCACAACCCTCTCCAGGATGTCCACTTGGTAGATGAGCAGTCTCTGCTCCAGTCCAGAGTGCCCCTCTGCCACCCCACTGAGGGTGTTAACTCCTCCTCGTCCTCCTCCTCCTCCTCCTCCTCCTCCTTCTTGCAGGCAGTGGTCCTCCCAGCTCCCTGCCTGTAGACCCACTTCACATCCTCAAAAGGACAGACCCAGGCTACCCAACCAACTGCACTTTCTCTCCCCACCTCCTGTACCAACTATAACAACGATAATGATAATAATAGTATCTCTGATGGAGTGATGTAGGTGCCAAGCGCTCTCCTTGGCATGCATTCACTGTTTTACTCCTAAACACAGCCCGGTGGGTAGCTGCTGTTACCATGCCCAAGTCTAGGGGACGCTGGAAGGAACTGAGGCACCAAGAAGTTAAGGAAATCTCCCAATCACACAGCTGTAGTGTGGCTCTAGATTATTAAAGGAGTTGTGGTGGGTGGAGGACGGAGGGACTGTCCCAGTGCAGGGGATAGTGTGCTGATAAAGGAAAGCGGAAGAGGGGCTTTTAACCCCACCTGGAGATGGAGTAGAAAAAAATCAGCAGCTTGCGGCCTGTGAGCTCCAGGACCTTCGGGGGGGGGGGGGGGGGGGTTCATGCATGTTGGTGCTCTTGCCGTTATCTCAGAGGGTCTGTGGTTCAGAGAAGGAGAGAGGCTGCTGGGCCAGAGGATCCTCAAAGGTCCCTTCCAGCTCTCAGGCCCAGGGTTCTGTGACCATATAAGGCACGGTGCCTGGGGAGTCTCAGTGCAGCTAAGTGCAGAATCCACCACTCTGGGAGGGGAAGCAGAGGGCAAAGGAGCCTGAGTCCAGCTCTCCCTACCCCCCGCAGGGTCCCCAGGGCAGCAAAGGGAGGAGTGGAGTGTTGGGGAGGGTTGGGGGTTTCTCCAAGGCGGCCTCTTACCAGAAAGTGCAGACCAGCAGATGGGCTTAACGGCCACCCTCCCTCTCTCCCCTTTTCCATTTGAGATCGCCCCTCTCAGCACCGTTGCCAGGTTTCCGGAGTCTGGCTGGTGGCTTCTGTCCAAAGCTGAATACTCGGGCTGCAGAGTCAGACCCTGCCTGTTCTTGTTCCTTGTGGCCCAGCTGATTTGGTGACCTGGAACCCCCTCAGAGTCCTGAGTTCTGGATGTGCACCAGCGCAGAACCTAGCATGACCGCCCTTTGCTGCCCTGCTCTGCAGAGATAAGAAACGTGGTGGCTCCATACCCTGAGGCACCTGCCCACATAGCCCTGTCTGCCTCTGTCCCCTCGAGGGTTCTGTGGAGAGGGGCAGGTCTGGTGCATCCGTGTACTGCTGGCTCATGTATTTATGTCCCTCATTCTCTGAGCACTACCCAGGGGATGGAGAGCAGAAATGAGGGAGATGAGTTGCCAAAAGCTGATAGGCTGGTGGTAAAGACAAAATCTTAATAAAACAAACCTTCTGGGAAATGATCTCTGATTATTGTCAGTATCAAGGTAGAAACAATATTTCAATCATCACTGTTGGTTTTGACTGACAGAAACCCAAGTCAAATTAACTTAAGCAAAAACAAGAGGGAATTATTTGCTCATGTCACTTAGAAGTGGAGAGATAGAGTTGGCTTCAGGCATGGCAGAATCCAGTGGCTCACGTGGTGTCTCTGGGGCTTGATTCTGTACTTTGCCAACTCAGCCATGCAAATGAAGAGCAGCTCACCCGGGGCTGCTACAGTTTGAGATGCCTCTGGCTGAGGTGTCTCACGGAGCCTACATCCTGCTTTCGTATCCTGGTGTCACCTGCAAGACTCAGACCTGGGCCATCACGTAGGACTGAATTCCCCTGGGCTCCACCTCCAGCCCCAGTCAAGAGGCCTCCTTTCTTTGTCCCACCCTCCAGAGAGTTTCTTTATTGTATCCTCAAGTCCACTAATCTGTGTGTCAAATCTGTTGTTAATTTCATCCAGTGAAATTTTTATTTCAGATACTGTATCTTCATATCTAGATATTCCATCCCATTCTTTATTTAACATCTTCAGTTTCTCTCATTATGTACATGGTTTCCTTTAATTTCTTGAAAACATTTAAAGTAGGTGTTTTTAAATCCTTATTTGTCAATTCCATTATCTCTGTCCCTCTGAGTCTGCTCCTGTTGACTAATGTATTTCCCATGTCACTCACTGTTCCTGCATCTTTGCATATGGAGGGATTTTTAATTGGATGTAGACGTTACACGTATTATACTGTTGAAATTCTGGGTTTTCTTTTCCTCACTTAAAGAGTGTTGGAGTTAAGTTAAGTTACTTGTGAACCAGCCTGATTTTTTTTTAATTTTATGTTTTTTATGGGTTGACTTTTTCCAGGCTTGCTTTTAAGGTCTGTCAGGGCAGGTCTAAGGTGGCCTTTACTGTAGGTCTAGTGTGGCCCTATGATGATGCATGAGCCTTCTGGGATCTCTGCTGAAGGCTCCACAAAGATACTCTGATGGGGCCAGCGCTGTGGCATAGCGGACAAAGCCACCGCCTGCAGTGCTGGCATCCCATATGGGCACTGGTTCGAGTCCCGGCTGCTCCACTTCCCATCCAGCTCTCTGCTATGGCCTGGGAAAGCAGTGGAGGATAGCCCAGCTCCTTGGGCTCCTGCACCCGCATGGGAGACACAGGGGAAGATCCTAGCTCCTGGCTTCAGATCAGCTCAGCTCCAGCCTCTGCGGCCAGTTGGGGAGAGAGCCAGTGGATGGAGTATCTCTCTCTCCTCTCTCTCTCTCTCTCTGCCTCTCCTTCTCTCTGTGTAACTCTGACTTCCAAATAAATAAATGAGTCTTTAAAAAAAAAAAAAAAAGACATTCTGATCTCATTGGTGAGAAATGGAACTCCTCCAGCCTTGGGGGAGCACTAGTGACGGGGCAGTAAACTCCCTGAGACCTGCCCAGCATGCGCAGTCTCCCCCTGCCCAGCAGGGGCTCATGGGAACCCCATGCCAATGCAGCTCTTTCTTTCTTCTCTGGGCCTGTGTCCTTTGTGTTTCAGCTGCCCCTGCCTTCCGAACTCTGACCTCTACCTTCTGCAGCATGGTGAGGCTGCTGTGTTCTGCTCTGGGAGCTAGCAGTTCCTATTGAGAGCTGTCTGGCATTGTGCACAGGTAGTGTGGCTCTAGATTATTAAAGGAGTTGTGGACCGTTACCTGCTCCCTCAAAAGAGTTTTACAGAAGTAGACTTAAGGTTATCACAAGTCAACAGGAAGCAGATAGGAGCATCTTGATCTGCTTCTTAGAGAACATTGTATTATTGAATATGAAGAAATTCAAGATGAAGACCCACAACCTAGCACCAGGTGGAATTTTGCAACAGAAGTCATTTGCTGTCACTCATGGCACCAAATCAATGTGGTATATACATGAAATGGAATGTTACTCAGTAATAAGAAGGAGTGAGCTGCTGAGATGTGCAACAAGGATTAATCTTGAAATATTATACTAAGTGAAAGAAATCAGTCACAAAACTATGTATGTAAATGTACACCATTTATATGTACTCTCCAGAATAGACAAATTTATAGAAACAGGATATAGATTAGTGGCTGCTTATAGTTGGGGTTAAGGGAGGAAAGTGACTGTTAATGAGTACAGGTTCCTTTGAGGTGAATAAAGATGTTCTAAAATTAGGCTGTGGTATTGGTTGCCCAACCTTGTGGGTGCACCAGAAAACATTGAATTGTGTACTTTAAATGGATAGTGTAAGGCAGACATTACGCAGTGATTAAGTCACTGACTGGGATCCTCACATCCCATATCAGAGCCCCTGGGTTCTAGTCCTGCCTCTGCTTCCCATCCAACTTCCTGCTAATGTGTGCCCATGCACATAGCAGTTGATGGGTTCTGTACTTAGGTCCCTGTCACTCACGTAGGAGACCTGGACTGAGTTTCTGGTTCCTGGTTTCAGACTGGCTCAGCCCCAGCTGTTGTACTCATTTGGGGAGTGAACGAATGGATGGAAGATCTTTCACTGGGTGTGTGTGTCCTGTACCTTGAATAAATAAATATTTTTAAATAAAATGGGTAGATTGTGTGCTTTGTGAATTACATCTTTCTTAAAGTCAGAGAGAGAGAAGGAGAGGCAGAGAGAGAAAGAGAGATTGTCCATCTGCTGGTTCACTCTGCAGATGGCCACAATAGCCAGGGCTGGGCCAAGCCAAAGCCAGGAGCTAGGAGCTTCTTCCAGTCTCTCTCATGGATGGCAGGTGCCCAAAATCTGGGCCATCTTCCGCTGCTTTTCCCAGGCCATTAGCAGAGTGTGGGATCAGAAGTGGAGCAGCCAGGACTCAAACTGGTACTCACATGGGATGCTGGCATCTCAGGCAACAGCCTTATGCAGTATGCCACAATGCCAGCCCCTTTGAATTACATTTTGTAAAACTGTTAAAAAAACAAAAAAGAAAGAAAGAACACTTCCCCCCCCCCCCTGTATTAAAGTAATGACTGTATTGATTGAGGCTATGGTGCAGTGGGATGGAGGCCTCAGCTATCATATTGGTGCATGTTCATGTTACAGGTAGTATCTAATCCTGAACTAAAGAAATGTGACCTAAGAAGAATTAGAACAATTTATTGTGGGATAACTGATGTTGGAAGTTTTTCTTAAAATTCACTTGCTCTTTTGTGACTACTTCAGCTAGTAGAGGATTCCTGCACAGTTTTGGTGTGATCCCCTAGAAGCTTTCCCTCCTGTCCGGATCCTTGTTGGCAATGAGCATGTATTGATTCTCCCCCGGGAGTGTCACGTAGCCTCTGAGAACTGGGGTGCTCCCTTACGTCCTCCGTGTCACTGCTCAAATCACCAGAATGAGCGTGCCATAGTAATTAAATCCCAGCCAAGGTTGGAAGAGTAGGCAAACTCCTTCTGTTTGCTTTTCTGTTGTCCAAGATGAAGATGGTTATTTGTCCTTTTTAAGTGAGTCATCCTATCTTCATTGAAAGCACTGTGAGCTTTCTGTGAAATCAAGATGCATTATTCATTTGTTGACTCCTAATAAGATCTTCAACAGTATAGCTCTGAGTGTATGCAGTTGGCCCTCCATATCCACGGGTTCCACACGCAAGGATTCAGCAGCCAATGGCAGATTAAAAATACCTGGGAAAGGTGGTAGAGGGTAGGAGGTGTAGTGTGGAGTGTTTAGCCTAGTGGTTAAGCCCTGGCTGGGATGCCTGGGTTTGAACTCCTTTCCTGCTAATGTGCGTGTACTCTGGAAGGCAGCAGATAACGGCTCAAGTAGTTGGGTCCCTGCCACTGACATGGGAGACCTTTATTGAATTAATTCTTAGCTCCACACTTCAGCCTGGCTCAGTTCCAGCTGTCTCTGCCTCTCAAATAAATAAATAAAAATTGATTTTTTAAAAATATCCAGGAAAAAAATAGTCCATGCTAAACCTGTATGAACTTTTCCCCATGTCATTAGTCCCTAAACAATACAGTCTAACACTATTTAGATAACATTTGCATTGTGTTAGGCTTTTTTAATATTTTATTTATTTATTTCAGAGGTAGAGTTACAGACAGAGAGAGGGAGAGACAGAGAGAAAGGTCTTCCATCCACTGGTTCATTCCCCAAATGTCCACAGTGTCCGTAGCTGGGCTGATCAAAGCCAAGAGTCAGGAGCTTCTTCTGGGTCTTCACATGGGTGCAGGAACCCAAGCACTTGGCCATCTTCCACTGCTTTCCCAGGCCATAACAGAGAACTGGATTGGAAGAGGAGCAGCTGGGACTAGAACTTGTGCCCATATGGGATGCTGGTGATGCAGGCGGAAGCTTAGCACACTACACCACAGCACCAGCCCCTTAATTAGGTCTTATATGTAATCTAGAGATGAGGCCATATGTGTTAGTTATATGCAGATACTCCATCATTTTCTTTCTTTTTTTTTTTTTAAGATTTATTTATTTGAAAGGCAGAGAGAGAGAGAGAGAGAGAGAGATCTTCCATCTGCTAGTTCACTTCCCAAGTAGCTGCAATGGCCAGGGCTGGGCCAATCCGAAGCCAAGAGCCAGGAGCTTCTTCCAGATCTCCCACATGGGTACAGGGGCCCAAGCACTTGGGCCATCTTCTACTGCTTTCCCAGGCCATAGCAGGGAGCTGGATCGGAAATAGAGCAGCCAGGTCTCGAACTGGCACCCATATGGGTTGCCGGCACTGCAGACGGCACTTTACTCACTATGCCGTAGTGCTGCCCCTCCACCATTTTCTGTAAGGAACTTGAACATCCATGGATTTTGGTATCTGTAAGGGGTCCTGGAACCAGTCCCCTGTGAATACTGAGGGACAGCTACATAAGACTGAGCATGGCTTAAAATACCAATAACTTACCTTAACTGAATGCTGCTTGTAAGTCCTTCCTATTTTAAGTGCCTTAGAGTGTTACTGTGTTGACTGGTAACTCTTTCACTGTATGTAGGGACTATGGAAAAGCCGCATTTCTTTTTTCCAAAATTTTGCTTTTCAGATTATTTTTTAGGAATTCAGGTAGGTTTTTCCCTCAGATTTTCTGCCATTAATGCAGCGATTCAGTAATCCATCATCCCTGTTGGACCTCACCCACCTCCCTTCCCTCAAAGCCAGAGGGTGGCCCGGGACTGCATGTGCCTGCTGCTCTGTGTTGGGTGAGGACAGCGCATTCATCAGGTGTGGTGTGTGTGGTTTTTCTCCAGGATCATCCACGAAGATGGCTTCTCTGGGGAAGACGTGAAACAGTACAAGCCTGTTGTCTACAGCAACACCATCCAGTCCCTGGCAGCCATTGTCCGGGCCATGGACACTTTGGGCATCGAATATGGTGACAAGGAGAGAAAGGTAGGCCTCTGACCCCACAGACACAGTGAAGAGAGGGCCTCTGTTACCCCATGGCCTCCTCTCTGTTGTACCTTAAAGGAACCAGAGGAACCTGTGCTGTACAGAGAGACATGTGGTGGCAAATGCCAACCTAACCCCTCATTCCAACACACCTGGCAAACCTAGGGTCTTCCGCAGCAGAGTCACGACCCAGAGCAACAGCCATAGGATCCCAGGGTTTATTGTACAGATGAGAAAAAAGTTGATGACTTTTCTCAATTGGAGCTACCACACTACTGTACAAGGACCTGCCCTTGGGCAATTAACTTGAACAGAAGAAAAAAGTTATTGAACAAAATGAGGCCTGGCTGGCTTCCACCTTGCCTCCCTGGAACTTTCCTGGCCTTGTTTGGGTAGGGGGCAGCCACTGGACGGACTCCCTTTCCTCCTTTAAACCAGAGGCTGTTTTCTGCTCTCCTGGGTAAGTCTGAGGACCTTGGGAGCTGTCCTTCCTGCAGGAGGTCAGCGTCCTAGGACAAAGGCTGTTTTCTGTGGAGTTTCCAGGCCTCTGATAAGTGGTAAATGGGATAAGTATACAAAAGCCTCTTATTTGCAAACATTTGCATTAGCTCTAAGACTGAACTCTATACAGCTGTACTGGCAGCACTGAATAAAAGGAGGAAGGGGGAGAAGAAAGTTGTCTCAGAGAATTCCATCCAGCAATGGCTCTTTGTCTCCTGTTGGGTTCCCTGGGTCCTGAGGCCTGGGAAAGGGGAGCAGGTAGAGGCCGTAGGATCCCAGGCCCTGCGTTGGAGCCTCTGGATGGACAGCATTAATCTGGCTGCCGTGTGACTCAGCTGTGTGTTATACACACAGTCTGTCTTTGCTAAAACTCATCTCCCTCACCGAGGATAACCACTCTGGCCTTCTCGGGCCTGATATGGCATCTGTGACAAACAGCTTTAGATGTAAAATTTAATATTTTGTGCACAAAATCCTAATTCCATGGGGCAGATTTGTCCCAGCTCAGGCATTGGTTCCTCCAGGTGCTAGGGAATTTGGTGGCTGAGACGGTGTCCAAGACTAGCCTGGGGTAGAAAAGTGGGGGCTGGCAGGGGACCTAAGCATCTGTTGCTTGTCCCAGAGGCCGGCTTGCTGCATGCTGTACAGAGGAAGCACTTGCCCACAAGTCCAGCTATGGTTTGGGTCACAGAGCCAGAGAAGAGAGGAGCACCGTTAGTTATTCCATGCTGTTTCCATGAAACATTCACAAAGGACTTCTACTGTGCCAGGTGTTGCAAGGTGTTGCAGGTGTGCAAGGTGTTGGGATCATGGGAATGGCACTGTAGAAAAACCAGACAACTCCAAAATACCTTCTCGGATCATCAGAGTTAGCCTGGAGGGGCATAGTGCTCTGTTCATGTTAATGTCAGTAGTGGAAATAAAAGTGTATGACTTTTGATGAGCATCTACTCACTGATAGGCACTGTGCTAAGCACTGTATGTGTTTACTCATTTTAATTAGCACAGGCATTAAAGTTCAGAGCAGGGGGCTGGCACTGTGGGACAGCAGGCTAGGCCGTGGCCTGCAGAACCAGCAATCATATGGACGCCATTTTGAGTCCCAGATGCTCCATTTCTGATCCAGCTCCCTTACTGATGCACCTGGGAAAGCAGCAAAGGATGGCCCAAGTACTTGGGTCCCTGTACCCATGTGGAAGACCTGGAGGAGGCTCTTGGCTCCTGGCTTCAGCCTGGCCCAAGCCTGGTCGATCGTTGCAGCCATTTGGGAAGTGAACCAACAAATGGAAATCTCTCTCTGTCTCTCCTCTCTTAACTCTGCCTTTCAAATAAATAAATAAATAAATAAATCTTTAAAAACATAAAAGCTCCAGAGCAGGTAGTGCCTGGCCTAATCCTCAGACAAGGTATAGACTGCAGGGCTTTGGTCTCTCTGGCTCGCTTGCTCTCTCTCTCTCTCTTTTTTTTTTTAAGATTTATTTATTTGAAAGGCAGAGTTACAGAGTAGGGGGAGGGGTTAGAGGAAAATGAGGTCTTCCATCTGCTGGCTAACTCCTGAAATGGCCACAATGGTTGGGACTGGGCCCATGTGAAGCCAGAAGCCAGGAGCTTTTCCGGGTTTCCCACGTGGGTGCAGGGGCCCAGTCACTTGGGCCATCTTTAACCAGATGGCCAGCGGTGCAGAGCACACCCCACACATTCAGCGTGCAGCACCCTCCAGGAGTGTGTGTGTTCACCACCACACTCACCTCGAGGCCATCTTTTCCTTCCCCGAGATCTCCAGTCCTGAGTACAACCCGAGGAAGTCAGTGTGACACTGGAGGACTTTTCTCTTTCCATTTTGGAAAATATTAAGTGATCCCGTGGGACTTCTTTTTCCATTTTATTGTCCTGAATAGAGAGGCGATTGCTGGGAATGTGGAGCTGAAGGACTGGACCACAGGGCTCCTGGGAAACAGGGGCCCTTCTTTGTCTGCTTCTCCTCTGTATGATTTCATGCTCAAGTCAGCCCTCGAGGAGGAGGGAGGGGAAAGCTCCAGTGGAAAGAGTCTGAGAGCCACGTTGGGACTCCCTGGAGAGCCCCCTGGACGCAGCAGGGTCCGAGCCCAGGCCTCTTCTCTAAGCTGGCACCATGGAGGCCACCTGGCCCATCTCTAGGGCAGCCCAGGCTTTTGAGGCATGATCTTCCTGGCTGGCGCAGGCCTGCCAGACACACGGGCCCCTGCTCCCTGTGTTCTTTCTTACACCTCCAAACAGCAGGAAAGACTCGGGCCAGTGTGAGCTAGCAGCTGCAGAAAGCAATTCCTCAGAGTGGACTTGCATTCTTTGGAGCTGGGCAGAAGACGGTAGCAATCAGTGCCCTTCTCTTGATGGGTGGACACACACGGCCTGGAGGGGCTGCAGTGTCCCATGGTGTGAAGCCCAGGTGCTTCCCTTTCCTGTTCTCATGGAGCTTCCTCTGCAGGGGTGCAGACAGCAACCCAGGCAACTAGGAGGCGACCGCATAATCTCAGATGATGGGAAGGGCTAGGAGGAAAATGAAACAGGGTGAGATGAGAGAGACTGACTTGGGGGCAGAGGGCACAGCTTCGGATTTGGGGGTAGCCACGGAAGGGTGAGGGTAGACGGAAGGTTCCAAACAAGCACCAAGGCCCCGAGGAGGAGTGAGCCTGGCACAGTTGGGAGGAGAGTAAAGAAGTCGTGGTTCCTGGATTCAAATCCCAGTTCTACCCCCAGCAGTGTGGCCCTGGGTAAATTTTTTAACCTCTCCAAAGCCTCTGTGCTTCTGTCTGTAAAACAGTCATGATTCTAATGGTGTACTCATTCATCTGCTGGAAGAATAAATGAAATAATACATGTGAAGTGTGTGGGACAGTGTTTGACACATAGCAGGTTTCCAGCACGTGGTCCCGTTTGTTCTTTTCCTTGTTTGTTTAGTGTTTGTGTTATTATTGGTAAAGTATTGATGGGTTATCCTCATAGCAATCTAGTAAGGAATGCACAAGGTTTTAATTTCATTTTTGAGGGAGAAATTGGGGAGCAAGGCACTTAATTAGCCGCCTGAGGTCCCAAGCAGGACCAAGGATCAGCTGGAATTGCTGCCTGCTGCATTCTGCTCCACCAAGGGGCTGCACTAGGACTGCCCCCACTCCCCAGCCACCACCACCAAAAGCTAATGGCAGAATCTGATTTCACACTTAGTTTCCAGAATGTCATTGGATCCCCTCTGGTGAAAGAAATACGGCATTTGAGTCACACATTAGAGCTGAGAACACGATCTTTTTTTTTTTCATTGTGGAAATATTGTGGTGCCATCTCCACGGTGCTGTTGCCTTGTGGTTTGCATGAATTCTGAAACAGGAACACTACCTGGTTTGTGTCTGCCTGTGTTCTCTCAGCCTGGAGGTGTTTCCCTGGCAGTTGTCAGTTCTGATGGGGGAAGGCCCATCCTTCCTTACCCCAAACCTCAGGCCAAGACAAGGCATATCGGCCTGCCACATGCTGGGTATTGAGGCTTTCCAGCTAACCCAGCCCCACAGCCCTACCCCTGCCCAGATCAATAGAGCTTGAAAGTCCTCCATTCAAGCCGTCTCATTCCGTTGCTCCATTTTGCAGATGGGACACAATAGGCCCCATCTGGCCCAAACAGGGAAGAGACTTACTCAAGGGAATATGTGGCAGACCCAGGACTAGAACTTTAGATTTCCTGAATCTCTGGGTATTACTGCTCTTTCTGTCTCACCAGACAGCTCGAATCACCCAGCCAACGTGGAACCTCGTATTTTTTCATTTGGTACATCGGTTAATTACTCCACAAATACTTGCTTCCTGGGGCACTGTGCACATGGTGGCAGAGATGGGTGCAGTGACCCAGACCTTGTACTGAGAGCATCTCTAGAATGAAAAAGGGGACTGCTAGCTTCCCCAAGCATCTGCCAGCTCTGATGCACCTGTCTTCCAGGACAGTGCAGCCACGTCAGTCTGCTCCCTGTGGTAGGCCCCAGACCTCGCTACTGGTACTGAAGCCCAGGGTCACAGCACCAGTGTCTCTTGCTGGCTCTCCTCTGGGAGGAACAATCAACTAAAAAGAACAGCCATTTTCAGGGTGGAGAAGGAAGATAAGGGAGTAAAGTCTCAGATTCTTGAGATGTCTCTTAGATCCCCCTCCTCCTTGGATCTTGGGTTTCAGCAGCTGGAAGTTGCTCCTCCCCACACTGTACCCATCATTCTCGAGCCCTGCTCCCAGCTGCTTCCAGCCCTCACTTTCATGGTTATCCCACTTCTTGTTCAGAAACGACAGGGCAGTCTTATTCATCTGTGAGTTGCCTATATAAGCATACCCAGTGCCTAGCAGGGTCAGTGAGCCAGTGAGTCCATATGTGATTCCATTCATCCAGGCCGGGCTCTGGACAAGATGCTAGGGATAACTTGTGAACAGTACAGATGCAGTCTCTGTGTAGAAAGGAGGCTTCCATGGAGAAAGGAGTAAAGGAAGCAAAATATCCTTCTTCCCATGCCTTCTTGATCAATAGCCTGAGCCAGGTGATTGAAGCTGCCTCCTGCATCGAACCATTCATTCTTCCATTCATGCATTCATCCCAGCCCCTGAAGTGTACAAACCAGGGGAGCAGTCATGTCAGTAAACCGTATCTTTTGTTTTCATGAAAGTACGTGTGTGGAAGCCCCATGCAGCACATGAGGCAGTCGTGAGAGCACGAGCTCTGGGAGCTGAGCTGCCCACGTCCAGTACTTGCTCCTGCGCTTCATGGTGTGAGACATTGGATGGTCCTTATGCTTTGCCTTCCTCAGTTGCACAGTTGGGAGATGATGAAAAACCAGGGATAGTATCCTACTTCAATGTATTGTCTGAAGACAGATGACTCAGGAGCAAGCCCTTAGAGAAGGGCTTAGTTCATAGCAGGTACTCAGAAACATTAGCCAGTGTTAACATCATGGGGCCTGAGCCTGCCTAGGTTTAGAATGTTGGTTGGATGTGTTGTAGGCAGTGCCTCCTGGCAGAGGACCACGTGAGTTAAACAGAGGTATATGAGGGCCTGACAGCATGCAGGAAGGGTACTGTTTTTACCTGGGTCCTGTTCTGTTGTCAGCTGTGCATCTTAGAGAAATGGTAGGAAGACTGGAACAGGTCTGGACAAACCCACTCCTCGTATGATTGGCACTGAATGATGAGGTGTTATTGAGGGGAAGAGTTCTCAGCACCTGAGATTTGGACTGTACCTAGAGCTGAGTAGAAATTTTTGTCTGACTTGTAACTTTCTGAATCTCTATAAAATGCTGCACCGTGCCCTGGCTTAGAACGTTGAGTGTTGAGAACACACCAAGGGCGTTCCCTTCTTGTTGGAGGGTCACACTGAGCCTCTCGGTCCTCCTCTCCAAGGACCAGGTCAGGTCCTTTACAACTACATGAATAAACATTGTGAGCATCAGGAAGGGGCTGGGTCCCCACCAATGGCCCTTTCTTTGGGTGTCTTGGAGGCCCTCCCCATTATAGCCCTCCCTCTCCCCCACTCCCACAGGGGAAAGTGAGAGCCTCTTCTTTGCAGAAGGATCAGTATGAGTACATCCCTGGGGCTCAGAGTGATTGAAGGCAGCAAAGAGGCTTCCAGGCAGACCTCACAGCCTTAGACGACACAGAGAACAGCCAAGAGATGCCTGCCTGGCTATGCCTTATTGCAAGGCTCCTGCGATACTGAAAAGTAAAGAACTTGCAAAACACGGTTACAAAATTATAGTATATTTTAATTGCACATACGTGACAAATTATTAAGTTAGACCCACCACAAATGCAATGGAATACAGTTGTGTTCCCTAAAAATAATGGCGGAATTTACAAAAGCAGCGACAGTGCTGTGTCAGCTGTGTCATGCTGCACAGATGTGTCATGCTGGGACACAGGTAAGAGCCTGGAGGTGAGCACTGCTGCCTATCACTCAGAGAGATCTCTGCCCAACTATACATCCTTTGGGCCAAGCTCTGTATTTGCGAAGGTACAGTCTCTTCCTAGCCATCAGATAACACTGTGGAGTAGCCTAGGGGACCAAAAGGCAGACTGTCAGTTCCCCAACTTGTACCAGAGACTAGAAAAGGGGTTATGTTCAGAGGCAGTGGCACCATGTGGGTGAGAATGTGAGTCACAGCCCTGGGTGCTGTCGTGATGGCCAGGGTGGTGTCAGTGTGCCTCCCCAGCTTGGAGGCCCTGCTGTGTGTGTGTGTGTGGGGGGGTTGCATACAGGGTGGGGCTGGCTTCTCTAAGAAAACTAGATCCTCTGTCCAGCCCCCCCACCCCCCCACAGAGCTGCACATTGATCACTTCTGCTTTACCCAGCTCCCTTCCTGATTCTCCTTTATTTGCAAGGTGACCAGCAGTGGTCTTGCATCACTGCCAAAGACCCCAATCTGGGTCCGTGAGGAAACTTCAGGGTTGCAAATGATAGATGACACAAATTAGCACAAACAAAACCAAACGGAGACCAGTTGGCCAGCCAGTGACTTAGTCCTGAGGTACAGCTGTAGTTGAGGCAGCTTAGGTGTTGTTCCTGGCTTCCCTCCATCTCTCCACCCTGTCCCACTGTGGGTCTGCACCCTCGGATTCCACAAAATCACTTTCCTGCTGGGCAGGAAAATGGCTACAGCATGTGAGGCCACCACAAGTCTTCTACAAACCTCCCTGTGATGTTGGCTGCAGCAGCTGTACCCACTTTGTGGAGGAGATGGTCCCCATTGCAGCGGTCTAGGGCCAACCAGGTTGCTTCCAGCACCACAGGACAATGAAATAACCAAGCTGGCCTGGGGCCAGTGCTGCTATTCCTGTGGTGGCCTCTCCCACCATGGGCAACAGGGCCCCCAGAATTCCAACCAGCAGGGCACCATCGACATGCAGCCCTCAGCTGTCTTTCACCCAGATGGGGCAGTGCTGGAAGAGCAGGAGAGGAAGAATGTAGACAGTTGGTGCCTGGGGAGGTCTCTGCAAGAAGATTCAGGTCTTTCCCAGCCTGCCTGAGCCACAAGGACCTTGGAGAAGAGCCTGTCAGGCCCTACTTTAGAGTTAGGGAAGCTAAGCATCTGAGGCCTGTGCCCAAGGAGCTGAGACCATTCTGGAGTCAGAGGGACATGACTTTGAACCCTGGTCTTGCCACTCACCAGCCAGGGGACGTTAGGCATCACTTGACTCACTAAACCTCGTATTCCTCATCTGAAAAATGGGGATAGTAGTACATACTCACGGGAAGAGAAGAGCTAGCATGAGAAGAACTAGGCAAACTGCCCAACACCTAATGGGTGCTCCTATTACTGCCCTCTGCTTACCCACACCTTGCTACCTGTCCAGTGAAGGGCTGGGACTAGAAGCCTGGGTGTAGCAGTTGTTTCAAAACCCGCTGACGGATCATCACCAAGGAGGCCTCTGAACTGCTGCAGGTCAAAAAAGTGGCATCGTCCCCTGCAGGCCGAGGGACAGGGTGCCTCTCATCGCCTGCCCTCCTGCTGGCTGCAGGAGAGGAGCTGGGGGAAGTTGCTTCTCAATGAGGGCTCAGTGAGGCCTGAAAGAAGCAGAGAGGTCGCAGAGAGAAGCAAGGGGACCCAGAGGAAGGAAGGGAGGCAGGAAGGCAGACAAGGCGGCGTGGCCTGGGAAGCACTAGAGACAGGTGCTTCGTAAATGGGCAGGGCCATCCTGCTGGTGTCCCTGTGTCAGTGCCTGGAGTGGTGCTGCTTGTTCATTGTGATGAGGGCTACCTAAGGCTCTGTGAGCATCACTCCCCGGTCCTTCCAGTGCACCATGTCTGCTCCCTCTCCTGCATGCCCACAGTGCAAGGCACTGTCTCCATTCATTCATTCACTCATTGAAGAAGCACATGTTGTGACCTTCTCCATGCCAGCGGTGTGGTGAGTGCTGGATACACTATGGTGAACAAAAGCAAGCAGGTGCGCTGCCAAACCAGAGCTCAGCTGGAGAGCAGGAGATGTCTTGACTGAGTCCTAGCCTGGCCTGTGCAAGGACATAGTGTCTGATAAAGAGCACAAGGTACTGGCCTTAAAGAGGCCCATGAGAGGGGGAGATAAGGGGAGAGGATGTTGGAAAGGTGGGGAGTGATGTTTTAAAGGTAGGGAGTTGTGACCGAGGGTAAAGGTCATAAGAAAGGCAGTGTGGCTGCAGCCTGAAGGTCCCACTCCCTGCCTGAGGTCTACATGAGGCAGGGGCCAGACCCATGAGAAGAGCTTGTAGGCATGGAAGGAATTCTGGCTTTGTTCCTCTCAGCAGGGAGCTACTGCATGTTCTAGGCAAAGCCAATTGCAGCGTGTCTTTGGAGGGCCCACTGTGACTGTGTGGAGAATAGATGGATGGCCAGCAAGAATGGCAACAGGGAAAGGCACTGAGAGGCGCTGCAGGTGTGCAGAGTGTGAACTAGGCCTGGCTCTGGGCCTGTCCGTTGTCCACCTGACCTGGAGCTCCTGTTCCATGTTCCTGCTGGGCCAAGGACTCCTCTGGGCACACTGCCTGGCATAGCATGCGGAACCCTGTAGATGTCTTTCTGTTGGGTGATCGGATAAGGGTTCACCGCCCTTGTCCACTGCAGACGGGTCCCCAGCCCTGAGCACGAGGGCAGCCCTGGCCTTTCTGCACTGGCTGTCCTTGGGGGAAGCCACTCCAGAGAGTGTGCATCCAGAGAGCCACCCTCCCCTCCCTCAACCCCTGAAAAGGGATTTTTTTAAAGAGGATAAAAAAGAGGGACAAATTCTATCTTACCATGACCTGATAACCATGAATGGGGAGCTCTTGCAATGCAGCATGCCCAGCTGAAAACAGCATGAGCTAGTCACTACACTGGCACCCACAGTCTTTCCGGCCCAGACATGAAGCTTGCATCACCCAGCACAAGCGCTGGCAGGTGCCAGTTCTCCCTCCTTCCTCTGAGCCAACACAGAGCGACTGATGGCTTTGTGAGGAGCTGTGGATTAGGAGCATTTGCACAGCCAAACTCACTTCCCCCAGTATCTCTGGTCTAAGGTCCCCAGGGCACAGTCCTGAAATAGCTCACTGACGAATTAATGTCCAGCTTTTTCCAGCTCAGTGGGGACTCTGCCACTTCTTTCCCAGCCCTCTGCCTTCCTTCTTCCTTCTCCCTTCTCCCTCCGCACTTCCCACGGCAGACCCACTCCCTGCCTTGGGTCAACATGAGGAAGGGTGGCTCCCCCAGCCCAGGGCAGCTCTCCGGCACAGTCCTGCAGGGAATCTTTTGGGAACTGGGGCCAGACTGGGGCCTCCATCACTATTCTCAGTCTGTTTTTGTGGGCCTGGTGAGGGATCCCTTGACTGCTAGTCGTTTCCTTCCCAGGAGCCCAGAGTTGAGCCCTGCAGCAGGAAGCCCGGGGGGAGGGGCACCAGCTAGTGACTTCTGGTGAGACCCCCAGGGTGCATCCTTGAAGGGAGGCTCTGTGGCTGGTGGGCCAGGAGCCCAGGCTCAGCAGTCAGGTAGGCCCAGGAGCAAAAGGTGCCCCGCCCCCCCTTTCAGCTTTGGGACCTCGGGCCAGAGTCTTAACTTCTCTGAACCTCTTTGTCTCCCTGGAAATGAAGACCTCAGCCCAGAAACATGCTCACCTGCTGTAACAAAGACCCCCAAAATAACACTGACATCACCAAGACAGGAACGCTTTGCTGTCTTGTCTGAGCAGCCCAGCGGTGACACAGGGTTGGGCTCTCTGTCTCCTTGCTGTGTCTCACCCAGGGTCTCTGTCTCCAGCGCAGGTCTACAAGGCTGCTGCAGCTGCCCCTTCTTGCCAGTGGCAAAAGCAGAGAGGGAACTGAGAAAGTGTCTTTTGTAGGGAGTGGCTTTGGTTGTAGAAGGCCTTGAGTGTTGGGCTGAGGAGTGTAATCTCTATGGTGTGGCCATGAGGTGTCTGAGCTGGGGGAAGAGCCCGGGACAAGGGTTGTTCCTCGGGGATGGCATGGCCAGTGGGGTGGTCGGAAGTCTAGTTGGAACTAGTTGTATCAGAATCAGTTTACTTCAGATTTGCTTTTATCCAAGGCCCAGAGCATCAGAACCTCAGACCCTCCTTGCCCCAGCCACCAGGAGCCAGCCTCCCTCGGCAAGACAGGGATCCCTCTGTGCCTGGCCCCATGGAGTGGGCCCGCACCTCTCTGCAGCAGATCATCAGAGACTCTTTCTTTTGCTCCACTCCCCCTTGGGGACTGCCTGGCTCTCGTGACTCTGCCCTTCATTGTGCACCCCATCACAAGTGCAGCCCCATCACATGAGCTCTCTGGGAGCACTTTGCTAGCAACAGGCCACTTTGTGCTGTGCTCCCCTAACCCTAGATTCCTTGCACAATGAGCCCAGAGTATGACCAAGCAAACCTCTCTTTCCTTCTTGAACTTTGGGAACACGGACAATACCCTCTCTTGGGGAGCTGGGGTTCGTGTTACAGTCTCGAAGGCACTCAAGAGCCTATAGTCAGGAAGCCTGTCGATGCGCGTCTCGCCCAGGGTTTCCCACTCTTTTCCCCTAATAGTCCTATTGGGTTATGTAACCATTCCCTGGGGGACACGCTGCTGTCACCCAGGTCCTTCCTTGCACAGAGGAGACACTGAGGCATTGGCCCAAGATCGTGCCTCCAGGTAACTGCAGCTGGATGAGAATCAGGCCACCTTTTCCTAGGCTAGGAATTCTCCCGCTTGTGTGCCTCTTGCCAGTCCCCATGGGAAGCAAAGGCGCACTCGCAGTTCCCAGTAATCCTGTAAGTCTGCCCTCCTGCTCCACAATCCCTGTGCCGTGTGTCCCTGCACATCTGCTCTCTGCACACAGTCGCTGCGCTCGCACCACCATCACCACTGCCCCCACCACATTCAGGCCCTAGGGCAGGTAGGCGTGGGGGGCCGGCTTGGCCCATTGCTAAGCATGAAGCTCTCAGGCTGGGGCCAGGGACCTTCTTTGCTATCCATCACTGAGAGTGGTTCAAGGTTGCCACTCTAAGACTCATCATCCCCTGCACTCTGCTGGCCTCCAGGAGTGGCAAGCAAAGGGCAGCCCTGGGCGCCGTGTGTCCCAGAGCACACCCTTGGGTGCCACCCCCTAGCGTCCCACGTTGATGTTTATGTTCTGTTACTATCATGCTTCTACAAGGGAGAAAGCTGCAGCTGGGAGAGGGTGTCAGCCCCAGGTCATACCACCTGTCAGTACCGGGCCCAGTTCAGACCCAGCTGTCCCACCTAGAAAATCATTGGCAGCCACAGTCTGGGACGAGGCACCAAGCCGTGCGTGTAGTCAGTAACCAGCAAGTGCTGAGGAACTAGGAAGAGGCCAGCATGAGCCAGCATCAGAGCCACTCTGACGTCAGCTGTGCCCCCAGCTGGCCGTTCATGCCACGGTCACCCCAGCCTTCCGGCAGATGAAGCGGAGATGCCAACAGCAACGAAAGCCTCGTCTTCTCCACCAGAGGCTGACTCTGCCACCCTGCTGGCTCCTGGGGCCTTGCCAGCCACCAGGAAGAGAGGCTGGAGAGACTGCTGCAAGTGCCCCATCCGGGCCAGGCAGCAGCCCAGAGCACTTCCTTGGGCGCTAGGTCTTTGCAGCCTCCAGGCTGTGTGGAGAGAGGACAACCTGGAGAGCCAGGGGAGGAGACTCAGCCACCCAGCCCCCGGGGTGAGAGTGGCCAGTGTGGGGCCCTTCGTCCCTCAGGGTGGCTTTCTGGCATCTGGCAGGAGGGTCAGGAGCCCAGGCAGGGTGAGGGCCCGAGGAACTCAGGAGGAAGGGGCTGGGGTTTTTGTCAGTGAACCAGAGGCGTACCAGGCCTTAGCTCCAGGGGCAGCATGGAGAATGCTGTCCCTTCATAGGAAAGCCAGGCTCCCCGGCCACCCTGCCTGGGCTGACTGTGTGGCCTCCGGCAAGTCCTTCGCCCTACAGGTCTCACTGTTCTCATCCAGGCAACCTGAAGAACAAGATCTAAGATCTCTCATCCCCACCCACCCCCACTTCTGTTCTATAAATTCTAAAAAGTTCTATAAATTCCCGTGACAGAACTTAATTGCTAAGTTTAGGTGATTGCCATGTACAAGGCTCTTCCTTTGTATCCAAAAGAGAAAGAAAGCCCAGAGTGTCATAGGCAGGAGACACGTGTTTGCCGTTGAAGATTGACTTTCTCCCAAGGAGGGAGTTGATATTCTGACAGCTGCCAGAGCCTCAGCAGCAAAGCAGCCCAGCAGGAGAGGGAGTCCTCCGTGTGCACCTAGCACCTGCAGCTTGGGAGTGAGGCCTGGGATGGGCAGTCACAGATATGGGAGCGGTCCCTGTCCAGTGGGAGCACCAGTGTGGACCAGCACATGGAGGCCACTGAGCCATCGGGATGAAGCCACTAAATCAGGCAGAAAAACACTGTCAAGTGCTACCGTTGCTGCATCTGTGTCAAGGGTAACCATGTCTCGGGGATGCAGGAGGAGATGAACGGCCAGGCAAAGCTGTCAGTTGCAGTCTGATCAGCCTGGAAGGCTCCGGGGTGGCGGGGGAGGGAGGGTGGATTTCAGGAGCTGCAGCTCTGCAAAACTGAGATGGCAGAGCAGACGGAGCAGGCTCAGGGTGGGAGTGTGAAGGCCAGGCAGGCCTTTGGGCAGCTGGGCGAGGGCACTGTCAGAAGCATTTTGCACATGTTCCATTGACTGGCCCATAGCCCAAACCCAGAGCACATAGGCAAGTGTCCTGTGGCACCACCAGAGCACCTGGGGCTCAGAGCAGTGGCTGCCGCTGCTGAGCCTCCCTGCCCTGGTCATCTCTTCCCCACTGCCACTCCTCCCCCACCCCAAAATCTGCCACCAAAGTGAGCTTTTAAAAATGCTTAGCTAATCCCCTCTTAAAAGCCCTCAGTGGTGTCCTTTGCTCCCAGGATAAAGCACTGCCTTATCTCCTGCAGCTGCTGCCACGGGCTCTGCTGCTGATTCTCTTTAAATGCTGCAACCTCCTGGCCTCAGAGCTTCCATGTGAGCTCTCTCCTCTGCAGAGGCCACTCTTCACTCCCGCACACCCAGGCCGTGCTGTCACCTTCTCCGGCAGCCTTCCCTGGCTCTCCAGACAGGCCAGACCCCTAGTCCTGACTGTCAGAGCCTTGGGAGCTCCTTCGAGGCCTGCTCACAGTCCAGAAGTGTGTGTGTGTGTGTCTATGTGTGTGTGTGATAGAGAGAGAGAGAGAGAGAGAGAGAGAGAATATATCTGATTCTCTCTGAGAGAGAATATATCTGATTAGTATCCTGGCTACCAGGGACAGGGACAGGGCCTATATGACTCCAGTAGGAATATAGGTCTCCAGAGCCTGGTCTGGAGTGGGCGGCTGCTCTATTAAAGCTCTTCTAGGGGCTGGTGCTGTGGTGTAGCGGGTAAAGCCACCACGTGCAGTGCCAGCATCCCATATGGGTGCTGGTTCAAGTCCTGGCTGCACCACTTCCAATCCCGCTCTCTGCTATGGCCTGGGAAAGCAGTAGAAGATGGCCCAAGTCCTTGGACCCCTGCATCTATGTGGGAGATCCTGAGGAAGCTCCTGTCTTCTGGCTTCAAATCAGCCTAGCTCCAGCCATTGTGGCCATTTGGAGAGTGAATCAGTGGATGGAAGACCACTCTCTCTCTCTCTCTGCCTCCACCTCTCTGTAACTCGGCCTTTCAAATAAATAAATAAATCTTTAAAAAAAAAAAGAAGATAAAGCTGTTCTAGGGGTGGAGTCACTGCCTGTAGGGTGCTGAATGGTCCCCTAGGGTGAGAATGCACATTTCTCTGGTCCACCTTCCAAAACAGAGAGGTCCCTTCTACCACTATCCAGTTCAGCCCAGGAAACAGCCACTGGCAGGGTGTGCCTTACCATGCTCAGCCCTCTTGGCCATGAATCTGGCTGTGATTCAGGTGCTTCCACCTCCAGAAGCAGCCATCATGGACTTGAGCATCCCTACAGACTCCTATGCATGCGAGGCCTACAGATGTGGCAGAGTCAAGGTCTGGGACATGCAGCTGGATCCATTCCTCATCCTCAAATCTTGGCCTGACAAGAGCCCATTGATGCACTTCTGCATTTCAGACCCAGCTTTGCCATCGGCTAGCTGTGTGGTCTTTGGAAAACCCAAGAATACATGCTGCACTGGCTCTTCTGGCCAGCTGGCTATGCAGCTCTTGAGATTCAAGGGGCCATGGATGTTCAGGGAGATGGCTTCCGTGCGTGTAACCGAGAATCACTGGAAGAATCAGCCAGAATAGCTTAGAAATGCATGCAGTCTGCTGGCCTGGGTTCCCTGCAGTACATTTCAGGCCATGAGTTGTGGTTTAAAGAACCCTCGAGGTATAGGGTAAGAAGGTAGAGATGGTGATGTGTGTAGGGGGAGCCAGAAAGGACTAGCTGCTATGGAACTCTCTGATTGTGGTTGCTCTGGGCCAAGACATCCCTCTGATGTTTATGGAACCCCTGGTAAGTGCTGGCCCAGCAGCAGGTGAGACACTTTGCACACAGGGAACTCAGAGTTTCCACTTCCCAGCCCTGTGCAGAGGCTGAGGATCACATACTCAGCCCAGTGCTGCTGCTTGCTCTGCGCTTCCTTTCCTTTACTGTAAAATGGAGATAGGAATGGGATCTGCCTGGTGCCTGGAACAATGCAGAGGACTTGAAGAGTGTCCAGCACATTGCTACATGCAAGTTCATTATACTAGGATGCTCCAGCCACTGTAGAAAGGTGCCACAGACCTGGGTAGCTTATACCACAGACGTTTATGTCTCAGGGTTCTGGTTCAAGATCAGGCTTCCAGCTGATAAGGTTTCTGGTGAGGACTCTTATTGGATTGGGCATGAAAATGTGTAAGTTGCCCCTCCTGTCTCTTTTTATGAAGCCACTAATCCTGTCAGTGCTCCATCCCTATGACCTTATATAACTTTACTCCAAATACAGCCAAGACTGGTCATCAGAGCTTAAAAATATGAATTTGGGGAGACACTGGGACCATCATACTCTTACTTTTTTAAATATTTATGTATCTGAAACACAGAATGACAGAGAGGGAGATACATAGAGGAAGAGCTGCCATTCCCTAGTTCACTCCCCCAATGGCCACTACTATTGGGGCTGGGCCAAGTAGCTCCATCTGGGTCTCTCACAAGAACATCAGGGCCCCCAGGTGCTTAGGCTATCATCCACTGCTTTCCTAGGCACATTAGCAAGGAGCTGGATTGGGAAGCAGCACAGCCTCAATAAGCATTTGCAATCCAACGTGGGATGCCAGCATCCCAGGCAGTGGCTTTACCCACTGCACCACAACACTGGCCATAGTCCATCATACTCTTACTAAGAAGATGTAGCCTTGAGGCCAGTGTTGTGGTACAGTGGATTAAGCTACCTACAGTGCTGTTATCCCCTGTGCATGCCAGTTCAAGACCCAGCTGCTCCACTTCCAATCCAGCTGCCTGTTAATGCACGTAGAAAAGCAGTAGAAGATGACCCAAGTACTTGGGCCCCAGCCACCACACAGGAGACCTGGATGGAGTTTCAGGCTCCTGGCTTCTGCTGTGGCCCGGGCCTGGCCACTGTGGCCCTCTCAGGGAGTATACCAGCAGATGGAGGATGTATCTGTCTCCATCTCTGTCTTGGTCTCTCTTTTTTTCTCTCTCTCTAACTCTGCCTTTCAAATAAATAAGTAAATCTTAAAAGGAAAAGAAAATAATGTAGCCTTTTTGATGTACTACCCAAGTTTGATCCTTGAAAGTAACTTACCTGGCATGGGCATAGGCCTTTGCCAGTAACACAGCTCTGCAGTGAGCACCTGTGGGAGGGAACCCTTTATTTCCTTTCTATGAGCCCTGGACCTGGCACAAAAGCCTTTCATTCACTTCCACCATGTAGCATGAGCTCTGGATTTCCCATCTGTGGAGCAGGTGTCACTGGTGTTGACAAATAAGGGAGCTGAGGCTCAGAGAAGTCGAGTGACTTGCCAGCAGTCAAGCAGCTCATCAGTGGAAGAACTATTCTTGAACTCAGATGTTTGGACACCTGGCCCATCACTTCCTGCTTCCTGTGTGACTTCCTGCAAAATCAAAGCAGGAAAGTGAGTGAAAATCAGGTTGTAGAGAACCAAAATGAATTTGGAACATGACTTCTAAAGTCAGAGTGCTCATAGGCTTTCCTGGAGGCCTTAGTTTCTTTCTTTCTAAGATTTATTTATTTGTTTGAAAGGCAGAGAGAGAGAGAATATCTCTAACTGCTGGTTCATTCACTCTGCAAATGGCCACAATGGCCGTGGCGGGCCAGGCCAAAGCCGGGAACCTGGAACTCCATCTGGGCCTCCCACGTGAGTGCAGGGACCCAAGGCATTGGACCATCTTCCACCACTTTCTCAGGCACATTAGCAGGAGCTGGATACACAGTGGAACTGCCAGGACTTGAACCGGCACCTATATGGGATGCTGGTGTCACAGCAGCAGCTTAACCCACTGTACCACAGTGGTTTATTTATTTAAGAGGCAGAGTGAAAGAAAGGGAGAGAAAAATACTCCATCCTCTGGTTCACTCCCCAAATAACCACAACATCCAGGGCTAGGCCAGGAAAAATCTAGGAGCCAGGAGCTCCATCTGGGTTTCCCATGTGAGTAGCAGGAACCCACATACTTACACCATCATCTGCTGCTTCCCGGCATGCATGAGCAGGAAACTAGGTCAGAAAGAAGCACAGAGTAGCTGGAACTTGAACCAAGCACTCCAATACAGGTGTCCCAAGCAATGGCCTTCCCTGCAGCACCACAGTGCCAGCCCAGGTCACAGTTTCTTCAACTGCTGAATTGAAATGTCGCCCCTGACCAAGCACAGTGCAGGAGAGGGAGAACAGGTCATACGTGGGACACACGTGAGAGATGATGCCCACTGACAGCTGACTGCATCTTCCCCTGAGGCTGAGTTCCTCTTCAGGCAGGGCACAGAGGTCAGGCACACCAGAAAGAAACCCCATCCCCGTTAGCAGTTCTTCTTTCCCCGACCTGCAGTCCCTGGCAACCGGCCGTCTGTTTTCAGTCTCTATGGATTTGTCTGTTCTGGACACGTCATAGAAGTGGAGTCATACAATGTGTGATCCCTTGTGTCTGGCCTCTTTGACTTCACATAATGTTTTCAAGGTTTATCCAAGATGCCACTGAATGCTAGTCCACAGTATGGCTCTATCAGATTTTGTCCATCCATTCTTCAGCTGATGGGTGTCCGGGTTGTGTCCACTTTGGGGCTGCTATGAACAATGCTGCTGTGAACATTCAGGAAGAAGTTCTGAGTGGACCCGTGTTCATTTCTCTCGGGTGTGTAACTAGGAGTGGAGCAGATGGGTTATATGGTGATTCTATGTTTAACTGCCTGAGGAACTGTCAACCTGCTTTCTGAAGTGGCTGCGCCATTCTGCATTCCCATCTTTAATGTATGAAGGTTCCAGTTTCTCTGCGTTCACTTGCTTTTATAACAGCGTCCTAGTGGGTGTGAAATGGTAATCTAGTGTGGTTCTAATTTACATTTCCCTATTGACTAAGATGTTGAGCATCTCTTTATGTGTATTTAGCCATTTGTACATCTTGTTTGGAGAAATGTCTATTCAAAACCTTTGCCTAATTTTTAGTTGGAGCATTTCGTTCATTGTTGAGTTGTCAGAGTTCTTTATATATTCTAGATACAAGTCCTTTATCACAGAGACGACTCACAGAAGCATTGTGTGCTGTGTGTTACCTTTCCACCTTTTTGTTGAAGTCTCCTTTGATGTCCATCCCTGTTCTGCCCCTGCCCCTGCTCCCTTGCCTAGGCTCCCTTTTTTCTGGGCCTACTCATTTGTCTCTGTCTGTTCAGGCTACTGTAATAAAATATCTTGGACTATTAATCTGTAAACAGCAGAAATGTGTTAGAGGTAGGGATGTGGAGGATCAGGTCACCAGGAGACTCGGTGTTCCGTTGGGGCTCGCTCTCTGCTTCCTAGATGGTGCTTACTACTGCACATCCTTATGAGTCTGAAGGGGTGACTAGGCTTCTTCAGGCCTTTTTGTAAGGGCACTAATCCAGTTCATGATGACAGAGCCCTGGTGACCCAATCACCTCGTAAAGGCTCCTCCTCATACCATCACACAATGAGGGTTAGGTTTTCAACATTAGTGTTTTGGAAGAACTTACACATTCAGACCATAGCACCACCTCTCTTGCTGTGTCTTTGGGGCCTATATGCTTCCAGGGCTACAGGAAGTGGCCTTTCTTACGTACCTTCCTGCTACACAGACAGCATGCTCTCCCAGTGTCCCTCAGCAGGCTCCTGCCCAGCAGACAATCTGGTCTATGCTCAGACCACAGTCATCCCTGGGTTTGCGAGTCCTGAGGCCGTCTGAAGAGCTCTGCCCCCCCCACCCCCTGAATGTGATGAGTATGTCAAGAGGGGAGCACCCACCATTCATAAGCGCCTACTGTGTCCTAGATGTTGTGCACATACTAGCCCATTGCATCCCCAGAACAGTCTCAAAAGACATTCATGTCTTTCTACTCTGTGGATAAAATGGAGCCAGAATTTGAGTTTGGAATTTAAAACAGAGCCAACCAGTGTGTCTGACTACACAGCACATACGTGGTTCATGAGCCATAAGTTTACCTCTGCTGCCCAATTTGGTAAGTGTTGATGCACAATACGAGAGAACATGCTGATACCTCCTAGGCGTAAGCCCCAGCATGGTAAATGGAAGTTCCTGGACACTCTAGAAAACGTCAGCCTGTTCTGCCAAACATCCCCGGGATCTCAGTGGCTCTGCACAATCAAGGATTCGCTCTTGCCTGCATCCCAGTCTAATGTGAAAGTAGTGGGGAGCTACTCTGTCCTTCCCTGTGGTCTTGTGGCTTCACTGTCCCCCTCAGCCTCAGCTTGGGGTCATCTGCTGGGCTCTGGACATCAGCCAGCGGCCAGGGAAAGGAGAGCGCATGGAAGGTTACAGGGGAAGTTTTGGGGGCCCAGCTGCATTTCATTGGCCAGAAGTTGTTCCGTGGTCACTCTTAACTGCAGGAGGATCCAGAAAAGGCCTGTGACCTCAGGAAGAAAAGACACAGTGCTTTTCTCAACAGGGAGCCCAGTCGCTGGCCCAGTGCTCAGGCCAGATGGCTGCCAGCTCGTAGAAGCGGTGCTGGTGCCGCTAATGTGGTGAGAGGTCCGTTGCTTCGGCTTCTTTGTCTCTTGTCTGCTCCTCACTTGGACCCAGATGAGTTGTCGGGGCAGAGCAGTGAAAGTGCATTGCTCCTCTGTGCCATGATTGGGCAGGTTTGCAAGGTCACTTGTCAGGGATGGCTATGAAATGTCCCCTCTTCTCACCCTCCCCCTATACCCCAGCCCTTCTGATGCCGACATGCGCAGCAGCTCTGGAACCTCACTGCCGCGTGCCACGTGCCAGGCAGTACTCTGGGATTTGCCTGTGTTATGTCCATATTCATCCATTATGGAACTTGCACTTTGGTAGAATATGAGATTAAATGGTATGTGAATAAATCCTTTATTTCTACTTTTATTTCTTTTAGGACTTATTTTGCTTATTTGAAAGACAGATGGGGAGACAGAGCTTCCATCTGCTGGTTCACTCCCCAACTGGCCCCAACAGCCAGGGTTGAGCCAGACTGAAGTCAGCAGCCAAGAACCCCATTGAGGTCTCCAATAGGTAGCAGGGGCCCAAGCAATTGGGTTTATCCACTGACTTCCCAAGCACATTTGCAAAAGCTGGGTTGGAAGCGGAGTGCTCCAGACTCAAAGCAGGCATGTGATACGGGATGCCTGCTGTGTAAGCAGATGGTTAACCCCCTGCACCACAACACTGGCCCTATTCTGCCTTTAGAGTTGTATACCTGTTTTTGTACATATTTGAAAACAAACCAAAGAACTCTTATGTCACAACATTGTTTAAGCAGAGGCTAGTTTCACGGCTGTGCTGACGTGGGGGTGGGAGGCAGAGAGGAATACTTAAATGACTGAGTTTGAGACCCTTGTACGGGTGAGAAGGCTCAGGTGGCAGAGCACCTCGCCTGAACTGTGCTTCCAGTGCTTGCTAGCTGTATGACCTCCGTTCCTACTGTCCTCCTCTATAGCACATCCCCATAATGTATACAGAAGATAGGACATTTGGCATTTAAAATGGTTAACCACAGTGCATGGCCCATAGTCTGTGCTCACTAAGTGTCAGATACTAATGTTATTAGGAAATAACACATAATGTCATTTAACTGTGCCAACATTACTGTAATAGGTGTGATATTGACACTTTGCAGAGGAGCAAAGCCTGCTTAGACCCCAGGTGTACCTGACCTCTAGGCCAGGCCCTTCAAGAGCAGTCCAGTTGCAGTCCTGGTTCTGGCACTAACTTAAGAAGAGGCCTCTGTAAACCTCGAGCTTCCTGTGGGTTGAGGAAGGAGGCAGCTTCATGCTCTGTGCAAGAAAAGCCTTGCAAAATTTTGGGCCTGATAGCTTTGCTCCAACCACAGCAGAAGCCTTGGCTCTTTAGTTTCATTTGAAGGATGCTGCATGGAATCCAGGTATCCACAGCAGTGCTCCTCCCAGACCCTCTGCCTGGCTCCGTAACACCCAGGTGCTTCATTATAACAAAGCTTCAAACTCCCGCCAAGTGTAGACCATCCTTTGTTTATCTGTTCATCTTGTTAATGAGCATTTATTTGCGTTGTCACCATTCTGGGGCTATGCTAGAATATTTATGTACACGTTTTTGTGTGGATATATAGAATGGAATATTAGGTCATATGATAAGGGTCTGTTAAGTGTATAAGAAGGAGCTAGCATTGAGGCACAGCAGGTAAAGCCTCTGCCTACAGTGCCAACATCCCATGTGGATGCTGGTTCAAGTCCCAGCTGCTCCACTTCTGATCCATCTCTCTGCTTTGGCCTGGGAAAGCAGTAGAAGATGGCCCAAGTCCTTGGGTCCCTGCTCCCATGTGGGTGACCTGAAAGAAGCTCCTGGCTTCTGGCTTCAGATTGGCCCAGCTCCAGCCCTTGCAGCCATTTGGGGAGTGAACCAGCAGGTGGAAGACTCTCTCTCTCTCTCTCTCTCTCTCTCTCTCTCTCTACCTGTCTGTAACTCTGCCTTTCAAGTAAATAAATAAATCTTAAAAAAAAAAAAGTATATAAGAAACTCTCACACTGCCTCCCAAAGTGGTGGTATTGTTTAAAACTCTACCAGCAATAGGTTAAAGTTCCTTTTGTCCTACTTGCGTTCTCATTGACAATTAGATTGCCAGTCCTTTTAGTTTTAGGTCTTTTAGTTTGTATGTAGTGATATTTCACCGTGCTTTTAATGCGCATTATCTTGATAACTAATGATATTGAGCACCTTAAAAGTATATCTTCTTTTGTAAAGTACTGCTCAGATCTTTCATTTCTTACCTTGGGCTGGTTGTCTTCTTTTTAATGAGTTGCAGGAAGGGTTTTTTAATATCCTTGATACAAGTTCTTTGTCAGATATATGCACTGCGTTGTCTCAGTCTGAGGCTTGCCTTTACCATTAACATATTTAAATGGATTAATTAATGAATGCTGATTTGTCTACTTTCAGGTTTCCACCCCTAGCTCATACCTCCCTTTTGAGTACTGGGAAGCCTTTTCTAAGTGTTTCTCTTTGGCTGTGAGATATCTTCATCTGAAGGTACAGAAGAGGCATGGCACTGGGGATGGAACTTGTGGACACCAGGGTCAGACAGTCCTGGGTCCGAGTCCCAGCTCCACGGCTTATAGTGGGCAGGACCTGCACCTCTGCTGAGTCTTGCTTTTCTGGGCTGTTGTGAAGATCAAATGAGATGGCAATCCGAAAGCATTCTCAGGCTCAGGGCCCAGCACCCAGCAAGGGAACACAAGAGCTGAGCTGTCCCTCTTGGCAGCCTTGTTGCAAAGGCCCATCAGCTCCCCAAGCCTGCCCCATGTAAAACCAGTCCACACAAACAGGCTCCTTCAGCCTGCCTTCTGATGCAGGCTGAAACCCTGGACTCCTCATTGTGCTCCCATGTGCCCCTTACTGCTCCAGGATGGCTCTTGAATCAGCCCTGCCGCTCTCTGCCCAGGCCACTGCCTTGGTCGGGCAGCCTTACCTCCCCGGCAGTGCTCCTGGAATAGCTCCTTACCAGAGAGCCGCCCTGCCTCTGCCTCTCTGTTTTCTACCCTGCGTGCCACTACCGCAACTGCCCCCGCCTTCCTTTCTGAATCAGACCCGGGTCTCCTGGGGTGGGTGTTTGGGGGAGACCACTTTGTAAGGACCAGGCTGTGCTGTCGCTGGCTTCTCGCGGGTTATAAATAACCAGCTCTATTCTTAGTCAACCAGCAGTTCATTCTCCTCCACTACCTTCCAGAGCCTCCATTAGGGACCTTGGCTGTCCTCACTGGAGACAGACCATTCCTGGCCTTTGGCAGGACCCATTCCTTTGATACGTGATCAGAAAATTCAATTACAAAACCAATTACTGATTTCCTGAGCTTTACAAGGGAGAAATGAAAGTTTGATTAAGTTTGAATTCCTCTTTGGCTGATTGCCAGCCAGGGCCAAATGGGCTTGTGGGAAATGTTTGTGGTTGATTCTGGTTTTTGTTTTGAGGCAGCGCTCTTGGGGCAGAGGGGGCACACCGGTTTTGTGCTACGGGGTTTCTTACCCCTCTTCCTTGCTGAATGGCTGTTCCGTTTGTGATACACAAGATGTAAATCCCCAAAGACCCGTTGCCTGGGCAACAGGCTCCAGAATTGAGCTCAGCCAAACAAAGTCCTCTAGCTTTGAAGGGAGAAGCGTTTGTTTCCCATGCAGGGCTTAGCTGTAGCAGCCTCCACAAGGCTGCATTCAAGGACACTCACGTGAACAGGGCTGCAGAAGTGGCTCACTGGTCTCACTAGAGTATCTTCAGCAGAGTGACTGGGCTCTCACTGTCCCTAGCCCCTACCCAGCAGAACACACAGATGCTGAGGCCAAGGATCAAGGCTCGTGGGGGTGCCTCTGCCCAGCACCTGCAGAGCTGGCTTTCAACCGGTAACAACCTGTGGGGCCTCATAGCAAGGGTCCGAGGCAGGTGAAGACTGGAAAGCAACTCTTTGTCTCTAGTCAGAGCACCTTGCTTTCTGGGAAGCTCAGCAGAGTCTATGATGGGAGCAGGCTGGGGTTCCCAGAGACTGAGTTTGTTCCAAGGACCCAAGATGGTTCCCTAGGAACGAAGTGAGAGGACCCCAGTTCTCCAAAAGCTGTAACCATCCCAGAACTCTTCCTACCTGGTGCACGTTAGCTAAGAGAGATAATGGGGCCTCATTCAAAATGCCTCCCCCATATGTAAAATTCTCCAATTAGAAGTAGAACCTTTGGGTATTAAATTGGGCTTTCAAGTGTCTACGAATCCTGGTCAAAGTGCTAATACCCCTGGAAGAGGGAGCATCTCCCAGTGAGGACTGTCCACCAGCTGATAGAGAAAACAGCCCTGTCCAAGTAGGACTCGGGAGTCCCCGGACCCGGGGGCAGTCAAATAAACTCCACCTCCCCGCCCAGCTCCTTCAGGGCCAGGCCCTAATGTGACCTCTCACTTCCACGTGCTGCTTCATACCTCACTAAGCAGCCTGCCCTGGCCCCGTCCACACACAGCCGCACCAGCCTGCAGCACCACCTTGAGCCCCAGCTGGAGAGGAGGCAGTTGAAGCTCACAGAGCTCAAGGACCTCACCCAGCCTCACACAGCTGTGAATGCAGATTCTGGACTTGGGCCCAGGATTTCTGAATCCAAACCCAAGCCTGTTTCCTTTTGCACACAGCCTCCAGCTGCATGTCAGGGACACAGTGCACCAGCCTTGCTGGATTTGCGTGTTTGTTTGTTTGTTTGTTTGTTTTACAAGGTGAGGGTGTGCAGTAAGATTTGAATTTGTTTTTGTTTTTTTTTTCTTTTTTGTTTTTGATGAAACTTACAGCTTCCTGGTGGAGTTGTAATTAGGAAATTCTGGGTTAGTCAGCTAGACAGAATTGAAAATAACTAGGCAGTGCTGGATGGAGTGCTTTTTCCCTCCTTGGAAACTTGGGTTTCACCAAATTGGGTGGGAGGGAGTTGTGAAGATGGGAAAGATGTCTGCGGCTGGGCTGGGCCGAGGACAGTGTATTCCCTCCTTTGCGTGGGATAAACAATGAGAAAATAGTTGTCTGTGTGTAGGATGCCTCTCAGCCTATAGACAGAAGGTAGTGTAAGAAAGGTGGGGAGGAGACAGGTAAAGGACACACCTGGGCCACGGTGGATCCAGGTTTTGGTAGGAAGGGGATTGAAACACCACACGGGGGAAGGGTTCTTGAACTGGCATCTGCCCTGGCAGCCCGTGGGCACCTTGCCTCCAGCCCACACCTCCTGCCCACATGCATCGAGACGCATGCACACCAGGCCCTGTGCCAGGCACTCTGGCGTTTCTGCCATTCCCCTAGCTGACAAGCTGCATTTTAATGGTGATTTGTGTGTTTCAATATAAATGCAGAAAAATAAGCATGTAGCCCATTTAGCTCACAGTGACTCCTGTGTTAGAATAAGGCCAAAGTCAAGGTTTCACTTTTCAAAAAGTGAGTTGGTAAATGAAACACAGTATAAATATAAGGGCAGGAGTGTCCCAGGGTTTAAGAACAGAACAGAGAGGCCTGCGGTGAGGAAGAGCTGGCCTTATCCATATGAGCCAGGCGCTAGGGTTACCCTTGTCTCAGAAAGGTCCGGCGAATATTCTCCACTTCACTCTCCAGGTGAGGCCTCCAATCCTGGTGTCAGGTTGGCTAGAGAAAGGCTCTGCAGTGAACCCCACCAAAAAGAGGGGGAGCAGTCCCGGGGCCTGCTGCCTCTGATCTGCTGTGTTCAGTTCTCGGAAATAAAAGCCCTTTCAGAAAGGGCCTGGTGTGATGCTGCATGTGACTGGCAGAGCTGTGACTGCCAAGGATGTGCATGCCTCCTGCCCCTGCCCCTGCCCCACCCAGCCCCAGAGGGCCGTCTGCTTCTCCCTGTCCTTGCCTCCCTGGTCTCTCCCAGCCCTTCCTCTTTCTTCCTCCCTCCCTCCCTTCCTCTCTCTCTCTTTCTCTCTCTCTTTCTCTCTCTCTCTCTCTCTCTCATCTCTGAATCACTTTTTCCAATAAGCTATGGACTCAATGTATTCTATACCTCACTGAATGATTTCTGTGTATGTGGGGCAAGATTTCAGAACATCATGAAGTTTGCATGGGGAACGCACAGAGTAGCTGCTTGCACACAAGAAAGAGGGTGAGGAAAGGGCATCTTCAGCAGAGTAGAAAGAGTTCCACAAGCAACATGGCCCAGTCTGTGCCTCCACCCGGAGAAATCAGCAGAGCGCACCCCACAGACCCAGACAGTCAGAACAGATTCTGTGCCTTGGAATCCATTTCATTGCCTGTGTGTCCCTAACCTGTGGTTCTGGAGCTGCAATTCCAGGAAAAAAAGTCAGATTGATGTGTGTTCGTGTGTGTATTTCATGCATACATGTGTCGTTGGATGTGTAGTTCCTCTGTGTGGGTTTGTGTGTCTGACGTCCGCCTTCTCCAAGAAGAGAGATTGTTCTGTCCCATCTCCGGAGAGCCCTCTATAGTACCAAAAGGCTTACACCAACTACCTGCTGTTTGCCAGGCACCGTGTGAGCACTTAGCCAGGGCCTCCAAGGCAAGGGATTCCCACAGAACTCAGAGGAAAGAAACAAGCAGATAACAAAAGCACCAGACGGTGGTATACAGGGCAGGGAATTTAAATAATGGCGAGGGGACTACTCCAGGTTGAGGTGGTAATCGCCTTGCTCCCAGACTCACTCACTCCTGGCCCCGTGCACGGTAGTAACAGTTGGCATCCCCTGCCTGCTCCGTGTGCTGCAGGCTCTGCTAAGTGGCATTCCTTTCATCCTCATGGCAGTGAGAAGCTGGGACTGTCTGACAGACTGAAAAGGCAAGATTTGCTGAGGTTACGCAAACAGAAACAGAGTCAGGACCAAAGTCTAGGGTTACCCACCTCTTGGATAAAATTCTTCCCTCACCAAACTTGATTTTTCTCAACTATATAATGAGTTGATTCCTGTTTGGGTTATCCCTGAAAAGCAAATCAGAATATTCTTAAAAATATAAACTTTAATACAAATAGATCTGAAAATAAGACTCCTGCTCCCACTGGGCCCATCCTGACTGAGGGAGCTGCTGGCATGTCAGGGCCCAAGTTTTCTTGGTATCTTTCAGGGCTGCCAGTTGAACCACCAGTGAGAGGAATTTGGCCTTAACTGAATTTTACAAATTAGAGAGTTTGACTTGTCTCTAACTTATCAACGTTCCAGCGAGCAGTCTTAGTTCCAGAAGCCAGACCCTCACCACTACTGGTTCCCTGACTGGTGGTTCTCACCAGCGCACCTTCCACTGAGTGGCCACAGCTCTCTCGGCCCGGTGCAAGACCATGGTCCCTTGGGTTCCTGAGAACCCTGATATTGGTCTGCGTGGCCATGGTGAATACAGGCCAGCTGGTGTTGACAGTGGCCACTGATGAACAGTGGAGATGACAGACAACCAAGGTGGTCAAGACAATGGAGCTTGGGCTTACTTTAGTTGATCTGGGTCATGACCCTTTTCTGTTTCAAGCCCCACCACCACCATTATATTAAACAGACCATGGAACACATCTCAGCAAGTCCACCGCAGTGGCTCCGATTTGCTTTCAAGGGTCAAAGCTGGGAGGGGTGCAGAAACATGGACTGTGGGATCTGAAGGGGCCAGGCTCAAACCCAGCTGAAGCTTCCTGCTCTGCCCCTACAGACCTTGCTTTTCCTCTGCCTTGCTCTCATCCATTACTCAGAGGATAAAGAGGTGATAGGAGATAGAGCTCTCTCTCTCGGCCCTCAAAGGCCGGGTAGGGAACATTCGGCCCGTGGACCGTGCAGAATTGCTTGGTCTGGCCCTGCCAAGGTAACCACAGGTAGGTTTCAAAATTCAATGAATCTGTTGCAGGCTAATTTTTAAGTTGATAATTTTGTATAGCTTGCAAATGATGTTATAAATATCTAAATGGCCCTTGGCAGAAAAAAGGTTCCCACCCATGCTCTAAGCAGTTATCACAGAAGCTGGTAATGTTTTTCATTATTATTACGAGATGCATGTGTATGAAGGGAGATCGGGTTTTTCGCTTTTTGGTTACGTGCTCTGTTGTTTTTTGGGTGAGTTATTTTTAGCCACTCCCTCCCCCAGCCACCTTGTTCGTGTTTCACTGTGCTTTTCTTCCAAGGGGAACACAGCGGAGCCATTCTGCTTGCTTGAGGGGTTCAGCCATAAAGCCACAGTGGCCATTGTGTTGAATTCTTACTACGAGTCACTTGGTACACTGAGCCCTTGACTGCACTCACTCATCTAAATCGCCCAGCCATCCCGTGAGGTACACGCTGTTACCATCCCCATTGTACAGGGGAAGACGCTAAGACTCCCAGAGGCTAGTAGGCCTGGTGCCAAAGCCCAGTTACTACTGCTCACAATGTGGGCAGAAAGTCCTGAGCCCTGTGTGCCCCACACAGTCCTCCTGCTGAGTCATCCTGTCTCATATCACTGGGAACAGTCTCCTCTGATCTTCCCTGAGAACCCACTCCTAGCCTCTCCGACAACCCTTCCCCACCTGCAAGTGGTCAGCACCAGGGACCCCAGTGCCAGCCCAGCACACCAAGGTTCCCTAGGCCCTGACACCTTGGTTCAGAATGCTGGCCTCTCCCTAAGTGTTTCTTCCACCAGCTGCCTCTTCTCCTACCCAGCCCCTGCTTCCCAGCCAGCCCAAGCTTGCTCCCGTCTGCTTGCTTAAAGCTGCCAGCCAAGCCACCAGCAACCCTGGAACCTTGAGCTAGCCACCACCTCTCTGTTTCTCAGTTTGCCAACTGTGCCCTGAGGGAGCATAGACAGCATCGCTTCTGCAGGCTCTTCCGGCCCCACATTCTCCAAACCACCATCATCATTGTCATCATCATCATCAAACAGTGGCCTGTTTGGTTGGGCTTACTCACAGCAGCCAGCGTGAGCTTTACTACAGTGTCCCTCGCAGACTCCCTCCTGTGGCCGACAGCCAGAGCCTCCATGATCCGGGCCTGTGTGCTGACTGCTGCCCGGAAGCCGCTTTCAACACACCCAGCGCCCCACCCCCTCTTACTGGCTGTTAGGACCCAAGCAACTGGTAATTCTCATGTGTGTGTGTGGATTCCCGCCCAACCTTGCATCCTCAACTTTATATTTATGGCTTGCCCTGACAGTTCCCTTTTCTTACATGTTCCAAATTATTGAAAACAGCTGCTTTATAATTAATTGAATGAATCATGGGAAAACACATTTTTTGTGTCTATAAATAATTCCACCTAAAAGTTTCTGGGAGGATGCAGTGCTGTGACAGGCAGCCAGCACACACCCGGTGCATGGGATCGTTCTCCTCTGCCTGGGCTCAGAGACGGCTGAGCCGTCTCTGGAACATCCCTCATCTGAAACAGGACCTCCAATTCAGTCATGGCAGGGCCAGGGGAGATGGGCCACAGGAACCCTATGCAGCCTCTTACGGCTAATCCTACCCACTTTAGGCCAGTTTCTCATGATGTCACCTTTTGGTGCCCAGCTCTGTGTACTACCCCATGCCTAGAGTGGGGTGTTTCAGGGGAAAACTCAGCTCCTGGCCCCAGAGCCATCAGCTTTGTTTTCAAGACCTTCACACGGAAGCCCGTTCAGCAGCCAGGTGGTAGAATTCAGAGGTGAGACTCTGCACCAGCATTCCTGGGACACAGAATGGTTACACACAGGCCCTAGGAGTTGTCTCCCTGTGTTGACTGCAGGGTGCTCTGCAGATGGTGGTGTCGTCTGTATGTCTCGGCCCCTGACGTGGCCAAGGTTGCGAGGCAGAGCCCGAGCTACAACTTAGGCAGCGAGGCTTTGGGTAGAGATGGCGCCCCATGGGGCCCCAGAGGCCACAGAGACTGTCAGGCCGCTGGAGTGCCTATGGGCTTACTGCAGCAGAGCAGCCTTACACATTCAAGAGCGGCCAGCCCAGGTGTGGCTTGCGTACTACCAGTGACCACCACTGCTTGTCCTGGCAGTCTGCGTTTGTCAGTCACATTGTTGAACTTGGCCTCAATCCTCTCAGTAAAACCAGTGCTCCAGGGCCGGCTCACTAGGCTAATCATCCACCTGCGGCGCCGGCACCCTGGGTTCTAGTCCCAGTGGGGGTGGGGGGGCGGATTCTGTCCCAGTTGTCTCTTCCAGTCCAGCTCTCTGCTGTGGCCTGGGAGTGCAGTGGAGGATGGCCCCAGTGCCTGAGCCCTGCACCCGCATGGGAGACCAGGAGAAGCACCTGGCTCCTGGTTTCGGATCAGCACGGTGCGCCAGCCGCAGCGGCCATTGGGGGGTGAACCAACAGAAAAGGAAGACCTTTCTCTCTCTCTCTCTCTCTCTCTCTCTCTCACTCACTGTCCACTCTGCCTGTCAAAAAAAAAAAAAAAGTGCCCCAGTCAGCCACCACCAGCTGATTGGAGTTGATCAGAGTTGACTCAAAGTGAGACCATCTGTGATCCATCCAGTCTGGGTTGGGGAAGGGACATGAAAGGCCACAGAGGGCAGAACACCTGTGTTGTGCTCCAAGTTTTCTGGACTTCTGGTTCACTGCTTTTTTAAAAAAATTTTTAAAGATTTATTTATTTATTTGAAAAAAAAAATCAGAGTTACACAGAGGAGAGGCAGAGAGAGAGAGGGAGAGAGGTCTTCCATCTACTGTTTCACTCCCCAATTGGCCGCAATGGCCAGAGCTGTGCAAATCCAAAGCTTGGAGCCAGGAGCTTCTTCTGGGTCTCCCACACGGGTGCAGGAATCCAAGGACTTGGGCTATGCTCTATTGCTTTCCCAGGCCACAGCAGAGAGCTGGATTGGAAGTGGACTCCAACCAGCACCCATATGGGATGCCTGCACTGCAGGCAGTGGCTTTACCCATTTTGCCATAGCACCAGCCCCTCACTGCCTTTTTTGGGATCTCTCTCTATTAAGTTTGTTCATTCAACAATAGTTACTGAGCACCTACTATGTGTCCAGCACATTGGCAGACCCAGGATACAAGAGGGGGCCTGGCCTAGGAAGCCAGGATCCAAGGGAGAGACTGTGAACCCAGGCTGCAGATGGGTGAGAGTGGGCTCGTCCTGTGAGGCCCACACTGTTGGGATGGTGGAGCGACAGCCTTCTTCAACAAGAAGCACCAGAGACAGTGTCGGTGAACATGTCTGTTTATGAACAGTCGGGCATGAGCTTTTATAGGGCAGGCAAAGGGGAGTAGCTAGCTCAGGGTAGCAACACTAATTCTCTAGGATAGATCAGATGCTGGCGCCTTTTCCAATCAGCTTGATGGTCACATAACCTTCCAGGTGGTCCAATGGGAGCTGTTTACCTAATTGACAATTACAAGGCCCCTCAACAGGAAGTGGGGGTGAGGGAAATGTGCCTGGGGACCAGGGTTTTTCCCCAGGGCCATGGTGTGCCATGCCCTCCCAGCCAGGCACAGGATTGCCCACAGCTCTGGACACCAGCAGGCCTCTTGTCTCCACTTTACTTAACTCTCATGGGCTTTGCCTGTGGAGCTGGATGCCTGTGCTCTCTTGACTCCCTACCTGAATTCCAGTCTTGTCTCTGGGGTGATCAACACCTGTGGCCATCTCAGGCCACAGATCACTGGCCTCTCTCTAAGCTGCTTTCAAAGTGTTCGCCATTTTTCAGTGTCTGTAAATGAAAATTGTTTCTTTGTTGTCCAGAACAAGGTATTTATTAGATGGCACTGAACTCATTATTGGCATTTTAGCTTTTTGGGGAGCTGGCTTTTGTGTCTGTCACCCATACTAAGAGAAGACTGGTTCCTCACCGTCCCTGAGGGGAAAGTGGCCCCTGTGGATAGAATCACACAATTGGGCTCAAAGGCCACTTTACAAACTCCTCATTTTAATGTAGGCAAGTAATCTCCACTTTCCTGTGTAGCTTAAGTTCTCCCTCCAGTTTTCTTTTGTAATATTCCAAACCACACAACTGCTTAGGAATATGAATCTAGATAATGAAACAAACAGCTGCACCCTTGCGGACAGCCCTTTGCATGCGTGACCCACGTTGGAGCTTCAGTGCCCACCCACCTGGGGCTGGCTGAGGGTGGTGACCTAGCCTGTGCCTGCGCCTGCAAGCTGTGCCATGTGGTTGGGCAGCCGTCAGCTGACAGGCAGGTGCCCGGGGAGCACGGCCCACCTGCCCTGGAACACAGCCAGCACTGGTTTCTCCAGCTGTTCTGGCAGCCTCCAAGACAGGTGGAGTCACCCACCATTACACTCCTGCTGTCCCGGGCGGTTCAGTTCCTCTCTAGTCTCCTCAGCCCCATATTCCTGCGTTTCCTGGTGAAGTGAGCAGAGACCTTGGGAACAGCACCTCCTCCTCTGCTTCCAATGCCCACCTTCAGCTCATCCGGGTGCTTCCTGGTCTCCCTAGGACAAGGATAGGTAACCTGGGACCCACCTCAGTTTATGGCAGCACCTTGTTAACCCAACAAAAGAGTCAACAAAGCAAAGGAGGGCCCTGCCCCCACCGAGCTCACCACCTCCCAGAGAAGGAAGCCAAACCAGGCTGTTGAGAAAAGCAAACCGCGCTGGGATGAGAACAATAGGACAATAGGTGCCTGCCTTAGATGGGGGGGGGGATGCTGTCAGGGAAAGCCGCCTCTGGGGGATCGCTGGAAAACTCTGAAGGACCAAGCTGCAGAGCCAGAGAGCGACTGTCAGCAGCCGAGGTGTCAGGACTGAGGTGTCTGTCACTCCCTCTGCCTCACGCTGACGATAAAAATAACTACAAGGAGGGAAATGTCCTAGAGAAATTACCTTGAAATTCAGAAAACATGAAGCCAGGCTCCATCTAATTAAGATGACATTTTAAAAGGAAGGGTGGGGGGAGGGCCCGGATGGCATTTTCAATTGCAAGCGGATTGTGCGGTCTCTCTAGTTTCGGTTGCAAACAAAATTCCAATTGGAACAGAAAACCGGACTTCAAAGGCGCCGCCCACCTCCGGCCCGGCACACGGAGTGAAAAGAGCAGCATGGGGCCTCCAGGCACAATAAGGCTGCTGCAGCCCTGCAGAGGCCGGCAGCAGGGGGCCGGGCCCTGGTGCCTGCTGTGCCTTTAAGGAGATCAGTGGAGCCGCTCCTCCGAGGAGAGCTAAT
The DNA here is from genome assembly GCA_949820135.1 of Sylvilagus floridanus. Classification (NCBI taxonomy): domain Eukaryota; kingdom Metazoa; phylum Chordata; class Mammalia; order Lagomorpha; family Leporidae; genus Sylvilagus; species Sylvilagus floridanus. The sequence continues at coordinate 55,809,356 of OX463232.1, forward strand.
TGAGGCAGTGGCCTTGCCCTTGGAGACCGAGCCTCAGTCCATCCTGGCATCTTGGGGTACTCACTTGGCAGAGCTCTGGCCTGGGCTGGTCCCAGGCATTCCCCTAAATACTACAGACATGGGCCTGGCTGGTGTGTAACTGCGCCCAGTGCTGCCTTGGGGAGGGGCTCCTCCCTGCAGGGGACTTCCCAGCAGGTGGAGAAAGCCTGTGCCCTGTTTCCTGGAATCCTGGCTCAGGCAGCTCCAGTCCATTTCCACTTGGAAGGCAGGTAGATGGGGCTCTGAGTTGGCATGGAGGGCGGCTGGCTTAACAGATGCCCAGGGCTCAAGATCCCACTGCACTGCTCTCTGGACAATGCAGGACAAGTAGCCCTGCATGAGGTGGGCAGCCATCTGCCCTTGGAACTTCAGCCTGGCCCTCTAACCCTCAGCCCTCGAGTGGCACTTTGTACTGTTAATATAATACAGACTTCTTTTCTTTTTTTTTTTTTTTTTTGACAGGCAGAGTGGGCAGTGAGAGAGAGAGACAGAGAGAAAGGTCTTCCTTTGCCGTTGGTTCACCCTCCAATGGCTGCCGCGGACAGCGCACTGCGGCCGGCATACCACGCTCATCCGATGGCAGGAGCCAGGTGCTATGTGCTTCTCCTGGTCTCCCATGGGGTGCAGGGCCCAAGCACTTGGGCCATCCTCCACTGCACTCCTGGGCCACAGCAGAGGGCTGGCCTGGAAGAGGGGCAACCGGGACAGAATCCGGCACCCCGACCGGAGCTAGAACCCGGTGTGCTGGCGCCGCAAGGCGGAGGATTAGCCTGTTGAGCCACGGCGCCGGCAATATAATACAGACTTCTAACACTGATCTCTATGAGCACAGTTACATGCACATATGCTCGCGCACATGCCTGAAGTGTGTCACAATCCAGGGAGCACATCCAGCCAGCCAGACCCTGGGTTTCCACAGAAGCCCTGGGAGGAGAGCATGGCGTGGAGAGCACCACTCACAGCTGAGGAAACCGAGTCACAGGGCTGAAACGACCTCCCAAATCTTTTAAGGCAAAATCCTGTCATTTTGACCTTACTTGGTGTCACTGCTGTCCACTTGCACTTGACTTTCCCTGCCCACCTGGCCCCTGAGCAGCCACGGAGGTTTCTGTCCCCTTCCTTCCCTGTAACCACCATATCCCCCGCTCAGTGGAAGTCTGTTCCCCACTCCATGGGACAGGAGGCAGGGTGGGGAGGTGGCGAAAAGACATGGGCTGACAGATGGGCTGAATTGTAGGAGGTGGTGGGAGAGGTGGCCTTGGTTTCTTGGCAGGCAGTAGGGAGCCAGGGAGGGTTTCCTTGTGGCCTGATTGAAGTCCTGTCTTCAGGTAGAGGCCAGGAAACTGGCTTGGAGCCCTGCCATAATCCGGGCAGGGGGTGGCCTTGGAGGATGAGAGGAAGGGACAGAGTTCAGACCTTCCCAGGGGCAAATGACAGTGCTGGGAATCAGCCTGCTGCTGGGCTGGAGGAAGGGGAGAGAACAGGGCAGACCTTGAAGTCCCCAGCCTGTGTGATGAGAAGCACAGAACTGCCATTGGAAAGGGGCTGTGGTCCCCAAAGAGTGTCGTGGGTGTTCTTGAGGACATGCAAATGACTAGTGCCTCCTACGGACTAACATCTTTTTATTTTAATAGTTGTAGTATTTTCGTATATGTTGAAAAATCAGCACACATACCTCTGATTCTGTGATTATTATAGCTTAGTATAGCTGATTTTTTTTTTGAGTCAGTCTAACGTCATTTTTAAAAATATTAGGTCAACAGGAGCGGTGGTGTGCTGACACAGCAGGAAACCAAAGGGGCAGGAAGGAATGCCAGGAGGGAGTTGAATCCAGGGAGCCAGTGACCAAGGGGTTGGGATAGGGCTCAGTGGAGGCCATCACTCACAGACGTCCTGTGTAGAAGAGTGGTCAGAGCTGGCCCAGGGAGAAGGCAGCTCAAGAAAGAAAGGGGAGATCTAGGGATCGTCAGCAGCCCAACGTGGAGGGGAAGGCAGGGGTCCGAAAGGGAGATGGGGAGCTGGCAGCAAACTAAAGTGAGCCAGAGGAGAGGCCTCTGCCAGGGAGCAGTGCCCATGGGACCAGATGCTCAGAGCGAAGAGGAGGAGTGAGCTGCCCTGGAGAGGGCTCTGAGAGCACAGGAGGACAAAAGGAGGAGGCGGGGAGGATGATGGCTTCCTTGGAAAGGTTTAGGATGTCTGGCCAGCACCCAACTCCCACCCTGCTCCCACCTCTCCAGCAGGTCAAGTCTACCCTGGGGTGTAGGACAGTTTCCTCTAGAGGATTTTGCTGGAGTTCACTTGGTGACTGGGATGGGAGGGACCTTCAAGGCTTCCTGCACTTGGTTTCTGCGCTTCCCTGCAGACCCTCTATCATGCAGGGCGGCAGCCGCCTCACTCCATCTGGGGAGCCTCAACCCCAGGGCTGCTGGGGATGGACAGGCAACTTCCCTGCTCCTTCCCAGATGCCTTTTAGAGGATGGTGACACCCAAGAAACCAGAAGTCACCATGACGACAAAGTTCCTTAACAGCCAGAGCCCCTGGGTCCCCTTCATCTCCCTGTAAGCAATCTGGGGTGATCTCACAACAAAGATGAGGCTCCTGTTGGCTGCTAGGAAAGGGGAGGGGGTAGGAGGGCATAGGGTTGGCCTCACAATTGCCAGCCCCTGTGAGATGCTATACCCTTCTTAGGAGGCAGTATCATCAGTGAATGAATGCATCTTGAGCTGACCTAAGACCTAGGAACCAAGGAAGGATGCAAGAATGGAAGGAAACAGGATGGAGCCAGGAGTCAGTGCCTCCTCCAGTCCCTCTGCTGCCCACCATTGAGCACTGTACATTCACAGCCAATCAGGCCTAGTCCTCCTGCTGGGAGGAGCCAAGTCACCCAGTGGGAGGTGAAGTGGGCTGTGCAAAGGCTGGCAGCAGGGCGGGATGGAGGGTTGCCCTGTGCATATCCTGCTCCCTAGTGCTTCAGGCATCCTTCCGCAGATACTGCCTTTTGCTTGAAATACATTTAGGTCGAAAAAAGTCTAAAGAAAAAGATAAATTAGGGGCCAGTGCTGTGGCGCAGTGGGTTAACGCCCTGGCCTGAAGCGCCAGCATCCCATATGGGCGCCAGTTCAAGTCCCAGCTATTCCACTTCCAGTCCAGCTCTCTGCTATGGCCTGGGAAAGCAGTAGAAGATGTGGCAAGTCCTGGGGCCACTGCGCCCACGTGGGAGACCCAGAAGAAACTCCTGGCTCCTAGCTTCAGATTGGCACAGCTCCTGCCATTGCGGCCATCTGGGGAGTGAACCATTGGATGGATGACTTCTCTCTCTCTCTCTCTCTCTCTCTCTCTCTCTCTCTGCCTCTCCTCCTCTCTCTGAGTAACTCTGACTTTCAAATAAATAAATAAATCTTTTTTTTTTAAAAAAAAAAAGACAAACTAAACTATAGGTGTACTCAGGAAACAGCAAACAACCAGCAGTCACTTATGGAGCACTTACCATGTTTGATGCCAAAACCTGTGCATTCAGTGAGAGATCTGGTGCAATGGAAGAGATGTGAGTGACTGCAGCTTGGGAGACTATGGGGCGGGAATCTTCCCTGTCCTGGAGGAAAGGAGATGGCATGGTGCAGCTTCTTTGAAACTCAGAAAACATCCCTCTCTGCCCTCTGCCACCTCACAATCTTTTTTTAAAAAGAATTATTTATTTATTTATTTATTTATTTGAAAGAGTTACACAGAGAGAGGAGGAGGGGCAGAGAGAGGGAGAGGTCTTCCACCCGCTGGGTCACTCCCCAAATGGCTACAACGGCTGGAGCTGCGCCAATCCAAAGCCAGGAACCAAGAGCTTCTTCCGGGTCTCCCACATGGGTGCAGGGCCCAAGGACTTGGGCCATCTTCCACTGCTTTCCCAGGCCATAGCAGAGAGCTGGATCAGAAGTGGAGCAGCCGGGACTCAAACTGGCACCCACTGGGATGCCAGCGCTGCAGGTGGCGGCTTTACCCGCTGCGCCACAGCGCCGGCCCCACCTCACAATCTTATTCAAAGGGCAGTCTGTGCTCCCTGAAGCAATAGAAGAGTGTTGCTAGTTGACAAGCCGTGATCTAGGGCTAAACAGAGGCCAGATGTGACATAGGAAACAGAAACCAGCAGAGGAAGGGCATGAGCAGGATGTATCAGTAAGGCTGCCACTAGCTGCTGCAACAAAAATGCCCAAAACGCTTCATGACCCTAATGCGGTAGGTTGTTTCTTGCTCACTTAATTGTCTGGGGCAGGAGTTCTTGGTGGGTGTGTGACTATCCTCTACATAGTGCCTCAAGGACCAGCTCCTTCCGTCTCGTGGCACCACCACCCCCTAGGACTTTGTCATCATCTGAATTCAGGGGACATATGTACTTACATCTCAGGAGCCATGATGCACTGCACGTTCACATTCTATGGTTGCCAGTTCAGTGACATGGCAGTCTGTGGCCTGCAGAAGAGATCCCAGCCGACAGACTGTGTGCGGGCTGAAATCCTGGCTGCCTCCCCCTTGCTAAGCCAGGCAGCTCAGAGGAAGGAACTCCTGTTTAGTAGCTCCAGCAGAGTAGCTACATAGGCTGGCTTCCGGTCCTGGGCATGGCCGGAGTAGGGGCTTGGGATCAGGGAGAGAGGTGTGGCCGGAAAGTAAGAGAGGTACAAGGAGAAAGCAAAAAGTGCCCTGAAGGGGAGTGGAACTGGAGCCAAGGTGGTACCTGGTGGCCTCCTTGGCAGCCCTGCAGTTTCAGGGAGTCAGTGCCAGCCTTGAGCCAAGGGGTGCACACACACACACACACACACACACACAGTAGGCAGTTGCATTGCTGGCTTGTCTTCCCCAGCAGAGGCAGAGTTGACACTTCCATCTCTGCCCACCTCTTCCCCACCCAGTGTCGGTGTCAGGATGATGATGACATGGGGATGGGGGCCATGCACCCTGACCAGAGGCTTTCTCGGCACCACGGTCCTCTGTACCTCGTGCCAGGCACTAGGAATCGAGGGAACTGGCATCCAGCCCAGGCTCTCCTGTGTCTTCCCCCTCCTGGCCCCACCCAGGGTGGCCCAAGGGGACCTCTCTGCCCGGCCCAGCTGCTACACAGCCACATGCACCACTCTCCCTCTGCTGTGTTGTGGTTGACGAGAGTATTTGTCTCTTGTTTTTTACACCTGTCGCCATCTCACCTGCCTCAAGTAAACACTGCCGTCATCAACAGGCCCATGCTGGCTCCCCAGGGTGGGTGCCAGCCAGGTCCTCTGGGAGCTCCGTGCCCTCAGCAGCAGGGCTGGGAGCAGGTGATAGCGGCAGGAGAGCAGCCCGAGTGCCAGCCTTTCCCTGCCTGTGAGGAAACGGAGGGCTGGGGGCTGCAGCACAGCGGTGCCCCCAGCTCGCTGGAGGTCTGAGACAACACCCTGTTCCTTTACTCAGGCCTGAAATGGAGGTGATTAAACTCCAGAGGAGAAGCAGGCCACATGATCACTGTGGGGTCGGCTCTGGAACCAGGGAGCTGGAGGTCAAACCCAACTCTCCCCGCTGCTGGCTGAGTGACCTTAGGCAAGTCTGGTAACCCATCAGAGCTCTGGTTTCTGTGATTATGAAATGAGGAAAATTATAATAATCATGAACATCCAGTGAAAGAAAGCCCAAGATAAATGCTCACTAAATACTAGCTGCTGTTATCTCTTCAAGATCTTTCTTGACCACCAGATCTGTGTGTGTGTTGCCAGCTTCAAGACTCACAGTAGACCCTGAGAAAGACACAGCTAAGCTTGCTGGCTCCCTCAGCTGCTTTGCCTAGTCTGCCCTGACTCCTGAACCCAGAGGTCCCTCCTTACTTCCAATCCAGAACCTTCCCACCACCACTAACCTTTGGTGGGAATGCATAATGCTTGCTTCTCTGAGAAGTACGGGCTGCAGCTTCAAGCCCCACCTCTCAGCCCCTGGATCCGTCACACCTGTGCAGGTGGAGGCCTCCCCAGCTGGCCTGCCATCCTGGCTGCAGGCCACGAGCGACTTCAGTGGGCAGGACCACAACGTGCAGTGCTGTGGGTTCACCAGGCCAGGGTGTGACTCTCTCCTCCCTTCAGCCCTTCCAAGGACCTCAAGGAGAAAGTCTCAGGGTGACACTAGTGCATTCTCAGTAGCTGAGCACATCCCCAGTAACGAGAAAGGGGCCTCGGCCGAGAGCCTGCCACAGGCCACTGGATCCTGCGAATGTAAAAATAGTGCTCTGTTTTCATTTTAGCCATTCTCATGGGTGTCTTCTATTTAAAATACCTTATACAAGTTTTTCATTTACCATGAGGATATGACTTTTATAAAGCACAAAGATGTGTCTAAGAAAAATAGTAAGTATTAGTCAGCAGCTGATGCAGGACTTGGGCAGAAGTTATGAAGGATCAGGGAACGACATCTGGGGGATAAGTGCCCTAGCAGTTTTCAGACATGGCAGGTTACACTCCTGGAAGTCATCGAGGACCCCAGTAAACAACCTCTTCATGTAGGTTATATCTGTCCAGTTTTATTACATTAGAAATAAAAGCCACAGAAAATGTAAAATGTGTGTTCATTTAAAACATAACTATAATAAATTCATTACATATCAACATAAATAAATTTTTCTTAGAACTTGCCGTATTTTCCAAAAGAAGTGTGTCATTGTCTGACATTTTACAAACCTCTCAAATGTCTGGCCTAATGGAAGATGGTGCACTTTTCCTTTGCGTTTCTGCGTTCAGTCTGCTGTGATGTGTTGTCTGGGTTGAAGAAAAACGTGGCCCTGTGTAAACAGGCAATTGAAAAAGGAAAATGTACTGTACTGACATATCCAGATGGTTATTCTTTGAAACTCACCCAACGGGACCAGGGATAGTCTCCTAAATAATATTGGCCATCTGGAATTTGAGACTTTATCAGTGACCCTGTCCTGAAACCCATGGCTCTGCCTTGGACTGGACTGGGTCTCTTGCCCATGCATGCTTTTGTAACACTCTTTTGGTCCTTTGGTCCTCCACGTGTTCACACATGTGAGCATGTAGTATGGAAAACTTAGGCCTATTTAATCAACTCTGGTTTTGTCAGAAACGTCTTCGGGTACTGGGGAGTTTTCGAGCTAATGGTGGTAAATGCAAGTCTTCCAAAAATCTGGTTCTTCCCTTGGAAGCTGGGATTCTATCATTTTGGTGACATATCAGTTATTCTCCTTGAAATGATAGGTTCACATGGTTCATTTTTGAGAAACTGTCTGCCAAAGCCCCAAGTCTGCACCCCCATCGTTTGTCTGTGTCCTTTCAAGTGGAAGTGCTGTCTGTGGAGAACAGGGACAAGTTTGGCTGAGGACTAGGGCTTTAAAGGAAAAAAAATGTCCATTTATTTGAAAGGCACAGTTATGGGGGGTGGGTCTGAGGGGAAAGGGGATCTTCCATCTGCTGGTTCAGTTCCCAAATGGCGACAATAGCCAGGCTGGACCTGGTGGAAGCCAGGAGCTTCTTCCAGGTCTCCCAAGCACTTGGGCCGTCTTCCCAGGCGCACTCCCATCTTTCCAGGGAGCTGGGTCAGAAGTGGAGCAGCCGAAAGGGTGCCGGCATTGCAGGCAGTGGGGTGAGCTGCTGCACCACAGCGCCTGCCCAACTCAGTCTCCCAAGAAGCGGCTTTCCTTAGCCAGCCACCGTGGGTTTGGAGTACCAGTGTTTTATGCGTACTTGCCTTGTGATCACACCAGATGAAAAGAAGTGTACTGAAGGGCAGAGTGTTTTTTTAGCTCCTAATTTTTGCTGTTGCCTCAAGGACATTGCTGAGTAAAGCTGGCATTTGTTTGCCTGTGAATGCATGGTAGTAAGGAATACAATGGAAACTGGTTCAGTTGGTTGCATTGCGTTGCTTCCTGCTGGGGGGCCTGTGGTGTAGTCTGTTGCTTTTGCTCCGTCAGTGCAGATGTTAATACGGTTGGAAAGGCAAAGAGCATCTTGGTATTGTCATGGAAACAGTTCAGGCCCCGTGGGCTCCTCTGAAAGGGCCTCAGAGACCCCCGGAGCCTGCAGAGCACCCTGTGATACCTAAGGGTCTAGCTAACCCCCTCCTGGTCCAGTTGGGGTCCTGAGACCCATAGTCCCCGAGCCTATGGGAGCAGCCCCAGTCTTCTGAGGCCCTAGAAGCCAAGTGACACAGTCCTTTTCAGACAAAAAACCAGTATCTGGATGCTGATAAGTGGTGCGGGGATGGAGAGACAGCAAGGAGGCCAGTGACAGGGACTGGGGAGACCACCTTCCGCCGAACCTATCATCTTGCGGACTCGCCTGTCCCCAGCCCCCAGCGTGCGTGTCGCGTTCCCGCATCCATGGCTCCTCTTCCATGATTGTGTTGCTAGCATCTCCCCGCCGAGGCAGCGCTAATTAAACTATTCACCGCCGTCACTTTGCATTCTGCAGAGATGAAGTTGGCCATTACCACTTTTCTTCCCTTCTGACTGTGCTCTGTGTGGGTAATTTCATGCTGCCCTTGTTCATTTCTGGGAAATTTAGCCCATCCAATTTTAGTCCTTTTTTCCCATCTTAGAACATTGAGCTCAGGAGAAAGGAGGCGGGGAGGGGCAGGGTGGAGGAGCACTATGGGTTTGGAAATTTCTGTCCCATTCACCTTAAGGCTTATTTGTGCCTGCCTGCTGGCTCACTGTCCACAGAACCCCTTCTAGGAGAGACACCCAGGGTGTGATTGGCAGATCTGCACCCGCCGAGGGGGAAGGGGCGCCCAGAGGAAGGGAGGCTATTTATAGGGGGTGGTGACTGAGCTCGGACACACGGCACCCCCACTGCACACCAGGTGGAAGACTCCACTGTCCCTGAGGGTCAGGGATGGCCTAAGGTTGCTGACTCCCACCCTGCGTCCCCAACCCTGCTGGCATCACGTGGGGGCACCGCACTGCTCTCTGGGAGGCCTCTGGACCCCACCTCCTCACAGCCCCTCCAGGCCATTCTATGAGGACGCTGCAGGATCGGAGCTGTGGACCGACAGTGCCCAGTGCCCCTGTATCCACGGAATGCAGCTGAGCATCCCAGGGAAGCGGAGGGAGAGCAGATGCCCATGGCATTCTGCACGATTGGCGTTTGCCCTGGCAGGCTCCTTGGGGGGTTCCAGGGAGGCGTCAGGCCACCTGGTGGGGGCAGCACACAACGCCCACTTAAGACCAGAGCGTAGTGGACAGAATGTGTGGGAGCCCCTGGGCCACTTGCACATGGATCTAAGAGCTGTCCGTGATGTAATACCTAAGGCAGCTGGGCTTCCAAGCCTCAGGCCCCACTGACAGCTGCAAGGACGCCGGTGCCCTCCAAGATCTCCCTCACCGTCACCTTGCGTCTCTGCTCATCCCCCTTCAATGTCTTCCTCACCTTTTCGGGAGCTCCCAGAGAAGACCAGTGTCTGGACTGTACCGTGGCTTCAGCTGACCCGCGACTGCCATGTCTCAGACGTAGCCCCTCTGGCCTCCCTCCCACACACCCATTTGCCCTTGAGTCCCACACTTTGTTCTGTGGTGGCCTCCTGGGATCAGCTGTCCCTGACTCCAGGCTGTGGTTGATGTATCTGATTTCTGCCCCCCACCCAGGGAAACAAGCTTAAGCAGCTTTGTAGAAATATTTGTGGGTTTTTTTTTAAAGATTTATTTATTATTTGAAAGAGTTACACAGAGAGAGGAGAGGCAGAGAGAGAGAGAGGTCTTCCATCTGCTGGTTCACTCCCCAATTGGCTGCAACAGCCTGAGCTGTGCCTATCCAAAACCAAGGGCCAGGAGCTTCCTTTGGGTCTCCCACATGGGTGCAGAGGCCCAGGGACCTGGGTGATCTTATTCTGCTCTCCCAGGCCACAGCAGAGTGCTGGATCGAATGTGGAGCAGCCGGGACTTGAACCAGTGCCTATGTGGGATGCCGGCACTGCAGGCAATGGCTTTACCCCCTGTGCCACAGTGCCGACCCCTGTAGAAATATTTGTGCAATACTTATTGTTATCTGCAGTCACCTGCCATACAGTGGGCCATCAGAGCTTCTTCCTCCTGTCTAACCATAACTGAGTACCTGTCAATAACCCTTTGCTCAGCCCTCTCCCCTGCTACTCTGCCCGACCTGTGGTAACAGCCATTCTATTTCCCAACTTCTGGGAGTTGAATTTTTTTCAGATTGCTCACGTGAATGAGACCCTGCAGTGTTTGACCTTCTGTGCCTAGCGTACGTCCATCTACACTGTCACTGATGTCGGCAACTCACCCTGTCTAGGGCTGCGTAGTGCTCCACTGTGTGTGTGCACATTGTCCGGTCGTCAGTGGATGGACACTTAGACTGCTCCCGTTCTTGGCAGTTGTGTACAGAGCTGCAGTAAACAGGGGAGCGCAGGTGTCTCTTCCATGGAGTAATTTCATTTCCCTTGGGCGTATACCTAGTAGTGGAATTGTTGGAGCATGTGGTAGTTCTATTTTTGAGGGTTTTTCTTTTCAGATTTTTTTTTTTTCTTTGAGACAGGGAGTGGGGAGGGAGGGAAATAGATATTCCACACATGTATTTTCTCCCTAAATGCCTGCAACAGCCAGGGCCAGGCCAGGCCGAAGTCTGGAGCCGGGAATCCTGTGCGGGTGTCCCACGTGGGTGCAGGAACACAAGCACTTAAGCCATGATCTGCTGCCCTCCAGGTGCACCAGCAGGGAGCCGGACGGGGAGCAGAGGCAGGACTCATCTCAGGCACTCCGGTAGGGGATGCCGAAGCCCCAGGCAGCGGCACAGCCTGCTGAGCCACAGCACCCACGGCTGCTTTTTTTTTCTGAGGAACCTCCATGCTGTTTTCCACAGTGGCTGCACTGATTCACGTCCACACCTGCGGTGTGCAGTGGCTCCCTTGCCTCTGTATCCTCGCCAGCACTTAGCCCTGGCTCCTTCTGCTTACCCCGGGTCAGGGCTGGTGGTGGGAGACCACACCAACCGCAAGGACCGACAGGACGTCTCTAAGTGAAAACTTCAAGGTGTCAGGGACAGGGCCTCAGAGAACCCAGGCCACAGCACTCTCCCCACCCCAGTTCTTGAGACCACGTCATAAGCCGGCTTCTCCAGGAAGGAACTCCTCTAGGGACCCGGAGGCTGAAAAAGATGTGACCCTTAAGTTAGGGTGGAAAACTAACACAGGGGCCGGGAAGGCTCTCAGAGGGCACAGGAACCCCGGAAGTTTGGATTCGTTTGCCTTCTGAATCCAGCTGGAGACCTCAGCAAATCCTTCTTCAACAAGGCCACAGACCCCTGAAAGATAGCAGGCTCTTTGGCCGTGGTGTGGTGGAGGCACCAGCTGGTAGACTGCGGAGACTCAGTGTGCTCCCTTCATGCAAAGCAGGAAAGCGCGTAAGGCCCAGACCCCAGCTGACATCTGCCACACCAGAGGCTCGAGGTGGAAGAATGAGCAGGTCGGGGGAGGGGTGAGAAAGTCCGTGGGAGCAGGAGTGGGCGGCGGATGAAGAGTAATGCAGGGCCAGGTGCTCTGGGAGGGGCTGGGGATGTCAGCCTGCGAATGGGGGAGCAGGGGTGGCTGGCGGGCAGAGGAGGTCCTGCAGTGGTGGCTGCACCAGGGCGGAGTGGTAGCTGTCCCAGCTATGTGGGACAGGGATGTGTCAACGCTGGCTACAGAAGGTGTGGGTGGATTTGAAAGGAGGGAGTAGGCAGATCATCATTCCAACTGGAGAAGGCAGGCTGATTAGAAATAGCAGCGAATCCACAGTTCAACTGTAGAAGCTTCCCAGGGAGCCAGGAATATCCTCCTCCCTAAAGCAAACGGTAGACCCACAAGGTGCCATAGGCCAAGACCCTGTGATTGACAGCAGGCTGGGGGTACAGGCCTTGCCCAGTCCAGGAGAGGGCCCCAAGCATGCCTGGCCCCCAGCCACCAAGCATCTATAGCACTTCTGTTATCGCCACAGCCAAAGACATGTCACAGATGTCTACAGTGCCACCTGGGGTTGTGTTTAGTGCCACTTCCATGCTGAACGTCACATGTAGGGCGCCATCTGCTGGCCAGGGCCAGGAAAGCATCTGCCAAGATACAAGGAAGTGGACTCCTTTTCCCACCACTGCCCTCACTGTTCAGAGTTCAGCTGCAGGGAGGAAGGGAGGCAGGCCCCTCTCCAGCGTGCTGGAGCTCGTGACTTATTTCCTTAGAGGTGCAGGTCTCCGCAGGATATGCCTGGCAGTTAGTAAGTTCCAAGATGCACCCGCTGCTGGAACTGCAGTGTCCAGACTGGGCCTCCAGCAGGAGGCTCTCTTGCCGTTCCCCTTGGGGGGCTTTCAGGAGTTGGATGGCAGCCCAAGAAAGGCAGCGATGCGCAGTGGGCCTGGTCCAGCCCTGCCTGGTCTCTGGCTCAGTGTGCGACACTTCCATCGGCCTGTGCACTCCTGCCCCCTAGTGGATGCAAGGACAACTACAGCACACGAGTCAGGGTGGGGCCAATGAGGCTTTTCTCCCTACACCTGGAGAACTGGTGCGTGTGCGTGTGCGTGTTCGTGTGCGCGTGCGCATGCGTGTGCGTGTGTGTGTGTGTGTGTGTACCCACTCACCCTTCACTTGGCCCAGAAGATTCGAGATGGAGGCAAACTGAAAGATGCAGAGCAGCTCCTCGGGGGTTATTATTATAATTACTGTGATTATTGTTATCAAGACTATCGAGCTTGCCTGGGAAGTCTGCACAAAGCAGGCTGACTCTGTGTCAGCTGTTGTTTGCATCCGAGGCACTTCATCTCTGCTATCGTCGCCAGCATCTGCAGGGCTCGTCCGTGATGCAGAGCCATGTCACACACACCCCCCAGCCCGTGTCATCAGCACAGACAGCCCCGTGCCGGGGAACTCAGGAGAGCACGGAGGCTCAGGAAGGTCAGGTGCCCTAGCCAGGGCACACAGCTGCAAAGGCTCAGATCCAGGACTTGAACCTGGGACCCCCGAAGGGGAATCCCTGTTCATTTCCCCGCCACACCTTTACATCTCATCTCCTGCAAGGGAAAGTCCAGGTGTCTTGTGATAGTGGCACTGCAGGCCTCTGTTGCCCTGGTGTCTACTGAGAAGTCCACGCTGCCCTGAGGAGAAGGCCCAAGTGTTAAACGTGCAGACCCTCCCGCCCGCGCACGGTGGATGCACCTGGGCACTCTCGGCTCCCAGCTGTGTCTGGCACAACCATGCAGAACACATGGTGCCCTTTTCTGCTGGCTCAGGTGAACAGATGCCAACTTCTCCTGTGGCACAGCATAGACAGGTGTCAGCTCCTTGTCTGAGATGCCAGGCAGGTGGCACCACAGCGGGCCATGGGAGCCTACACCCATCTTCCCAGCACAGGTGCCAGTGCCAGGGACAGGCCCGTTTCCCAGTGAGCGAGCTCTGGGTGCCAACGGGCTGGCCCGTTGATGGTCGGCTGGCCCCTGTGCTGCTTTCCCGCACATTCTCAGCCTGTCTGTGGCAGGAAGCCTCTGGGCTGCCAGCTCAGAGCACTCCGGCCACCCTGAGCCTCACTTCTGGGGGACATCTCGAGCCTGCACTGGAGTTGGCCCCTGAGTCCTGCCTCCATGTGGCTCCTCCCCCTGCTGCTTGAGGGTGCAGTGCAAATGTATGCACAGTGGGCTCCCCGGAGTCCGGGGGCCCCACAGTGCCTGACCTCAACTCAGGTCACTTGTAGGCCCTTTGTGTGTCAACATTATGACCAGCTATCACTTAACCAGAAAAGCTATATTGGTTATGGGGGGAAAAAAAAGGTAATACTGGTTGTTTTCCCATCATTGATGCTGTTAAGAATCCTTAGGCAACCATGAGAAGGTACAACCTCTCCCAGCCTCCTGGTCCTAAACCCAGAAACACAGCATCTTGCCTGCTGTTAACATTGACAAATACAGGGTCCCCTGGTCATCTTGAGGCCAGCTCACGGGGTGGGTGAGCACACCCCCTCACTGGCTAGGCCCCAGCACAGCCCACCTTGGGGTGCTCACACTGTTCTCATGACCACCCTGTGAGGAAAGTGGACAGTGATTTGCAGATGAGGCCCTGGGCCCTGGAAAGGTTAAGGCACTTGCTCCAGCTGGGACACTAGACTGGAGGCCAGGCCCAAAGCTCCCAGAAGGCTGCGGGAGCAGGACTGGAAAGCCCAAGGAGGGAATGACCAAGGGAAGTGGGAGAAGGCTCCTCAGAGGCTGCAGGGTGGCATGAGAGCTGGACACGAGAGCGGGGCACTCCCAGCAGAGGACGGCAGGCGCATCTGGGCACTCACCAAGCAGTGCATCCCACCCAGGCCTGGACCTCAGAGAATACGGCTGTGCTCTCGGCACACACAGGAGACACCGCCCCCTCCTCTGGGCAGGTGCACTCAGGCCAGCAGGGGGCAGCAGTGACACAGGGGGCCACAGGAAGGCCTGTGTACTGCTCACAAGACTGTCTCCTGAATCCCACCCAACCACCTCATAGCTTGCACATGGCCAGAGCCCAGGACGTGTGCCACGCCAGTCCCGTGGGAGCGAGAGGGTACCTCATACACGGGAAACTCAAGTCCAGCACATGGGCATTTGCCCAGGATGTGTCTGGGGGGTGGGGACTCCGGCACCAGAATGACCAGGAGAGCTGCAGCAGGGGACGGGGTCTTCCTAGCAAGTGGAGTCAACACCAGCCTTAGCAAAGCAGAAGGCAAAACAGGGCTGTTGGAGGTGCAGATGTCAAACAAACGGCATACCCTTGACTGGATCTCAGAAATCACCGACTTGCCTGACTCAGGTAACTAGAAAGCCCCAGCAGCGTCAGGCTGCAGGCATAGCTGCATCCGGGCGTTGATGCACTCCCTCTGAGCAATGGCTGCACGCTCAGGCAGTCCCACCCTCGGAGAGTCTCTCTTTGCTGACAGTTCCTGCAGGTGTCCAGGCGGGGGCTGGTGGAAGCGGTGCGGCCGGTTATTAATCTAATCCGACAAACGTGGGATCTTTGCCCGCCCCAAGCTGTTCAGAAGCCAGCAGGGTGGATTGGCCAGGCCTGGAGCGTGCATCCACACCTGGGATCAGGGAACACGGGCCGCCCCAGCCGAGCTGCTTGGGGAAGTTTGGGTTGGAGTCGGGTGCTTCCCTTCCGAGAAGCTCAGGCTTCAGGGGGATGGAAGCCGTGTGGATGGAGAACCAGTGCCTGGCAGAAAGGGTGTTGGCAGGGGCGAGTCCTGGGCGCCGCCTCCAGGCTGCTCACTGCCCGCCCCCTGCAGCACTGCCTGGCGGAGAACATGCGGGGCTGCCCGAGAGGGCACGGGCGCAGCTCCCGCTGGTCACATCTGGAGTCTGTCCATTAGGGCTGCTCTAACAAACTACCACAGCCTGGGGGGCTTAGAAACAACACGCTCCCCCCCCATTCTGGAGGTTGAGAAGTTCAAGGCCAAGGTGTGGGCAGGCTTGGGTCTGGGGAGGGGCAGCGCCCTGGGGCCTCTGGTGGGGGCAGCAGCGGGGTTCCCTCTGGTGCCTCTCCCGAGGGCACACATCCCACCCGTGGGGGCTCCACCCTGTGAGCTGCCCGCCTCATCACTGGGGTTAGGGTCACAAGGTATGAATTCCTGGGGGACACACTCAGACCCCAGCACCCGGCGAGTCCGCCCTGGCCTCGCGCCTGTCTTTAGTCATAGCTCAGATGCCTGGACAGCAGGTGTGCTCTGCCTCTGGGGGAGTGGCGGTGCACAGGGGCTGTAGCAGGGAGGATGCTGGGAAACACCCCCTGCCATTGGCCCAGGAGGCGCTTGGGATGGGGAGGCCGAGCTCAGCAGGAGCCCTGGCCCCAAGGCACGCAGATGAGGAGGCGAATGCCTCCTCTGGTTCTGTCCATTACTTGTTAGGCTGGGCACTAAAGCCCCCCTTCCCTCCCAACCCTGGCCCTTTCTTCTTACCCACCTCCCTCCCCCTTGCTCACGGGTTGGGGGGAACTGGGCTGAGTGCCAGAGAGGCATCAGTGCTGGCCTCGAGTGACCATGCCTTGTCTGAGACACAAGCCCAGGGCTGCGGCCCGGGATGCAGGGGAGGAGGTGGACTAGCTGCGTGACCCTGAGCGAGTCACCCACGCACACAGGGTGCCCACCCCAGCAGGGCGGCTGCAGTGTTGAAGTGAGATGCCAGCTTTGTCCAGACCGACAAGATAAGAAGAGGCAGTGGACAGATGGGGGCGGTGGAGTGAGAAAGTGGGGCCATGCCTGGCCTTACAGTGCCAGGGATCTGTTTACCCTGGCCATGCACCTGCGAGGCCCGAGGTGCCACGGGAGGTCGGGACACGGTCCCTGCCCTGAGGACAGGTGCAAGCAGCAGCAGCTGGGACAGGAATGGGTGGTGCCCTGTGGAGCAGGCTTGGCCTGGGACCAGGGAAGGGCTTCACAGAGAAGGGGACGCTGAGAGGGAGGTGGGCTGGGGCTGCCCCGGCTTGTTTGGGGAGCGGAAGAAGGACTGGAGCCCTGAGAGGGTTTTTGTTTTGTTTTGTTTTGTTTTGACAGGCAGAGTGGACAGTGAGAGAGAGAGAGACAGAGAGAAAGGTCTTCCTTTTGCCATTGGTTCACCCTCCAATGGCTGCCGCGGCCGGCGCGCTGCAGCCGGCGCACCGCGCTGATCTGATGGCAGGAGCCAGGTGCTTCTCCTGGTCTCCCATGGGGTGCAGGGCCCAAGCACTTGGGCCATCCTCCACTGCACTCCGGGGCCACAGCAGAGAGCTGGCCTGGAAGAGGGGCAACTGGGACAGAATCCGGCACCCCGACTGGGACTAGAACCTGGTGTGCCGGTGCCGCAAGGCGGAGGATTAGCCTAGTGAGCCGCAGCGTCGGCCCTGAAAGGGTTTTAGGACACAGAAAGAGGCAGGGACTTTGTAAGGCCTCAGTAAGGAGTTCGTGGGTTAGGAATGATGGGAACCTATCGGAAGAATTTAAGCAGGAGTATTACTGTACCCATGAGGGTTAGGTTTAACAGTGAACCAGAGACCCTGAAAATAGCGGCTTTGAGAAGATAGAAATTTAAGTTGACAAAAGAAAAACCGTTAAAATAATGCCGGTCTGACTCCAGATAGTGCAGCACCTCCTCCAGCCAGGCTGGTTTGAGATCCTTGTTCCACTATCCCTAGGATTGGACCTTGTCTTCATGATCCAACTTGGCTGGAGAGCTCCAGCCATCACACCCATGTTCTGGGCGTTAGGAGGAGGAAGTGAGAGAAATAGGGTGCCCCTTCCTTTAAAACCCGTCGCTACCTTTCAGCTTACATCTCATTGCGCAGAACCAGTCCCAAGGACGCCCCGCCATAAAACGGGAAATGTAGTCTGTGGCCATCAGTGTGTTTCCTTCCTGGGCTTCTTGTCCGGAAGGAGAAGGGGAGAGTTGATGTTAGGAGGAAACCCACAGCCTCTGGCCTGGCGGGAAACAGAAGAGAGGCAGGACGGACGCCTGCACCCGGGCCTGGGAGGCGTCAAGGCGGATCAGTCAGGCGGGGCTCCGGGCCTATGGGTTCTAGAAGCCGGGCCTGTGGTGGTGCCGGGGCCACGCTAGGCCAGATGAGGAGCAAAACAGGAAGCGGAAGGGTGCCGCCGCACAGGACCACCCCGGACCCTGCACATGACAGGGAGGAGGTGAGGCAGGGAGGAGGTGAGGCAGGGAGGAGGGCTCTGGCCCACGGGCTGAGTGGCAGAGTCCAGGAATCATCAAGTGCAGCTTTCCCTCGCCATGGAGCGCATCCATTCCAGTCGCCCCTTGAGGAGCAAGCCCGGGAGCAGAAAGCACAGAGTTGAAGAGAGAACCACACTGCCCCCATAGCACTGTGGCTCTGGGGTGCCTGGGGATGTTTCTCCCCTGGCACTTGGATGCTGCCTCCTTGTAACTGGGCTGCCCGAGACCCTGATGATGGGGCCCCAGCAGGAAGCTTGGAAGCTTGCCTTCCTCTCTGGTGCTCCGAGGCTCCCCACCTTCAAATGGGGATTACGTACTTAGAGTGCTTAGCATTGCCGCAGCTAAGCAATGCTGTCTAACAGGCCTCCCCGAACTGAGTCACTGATTCAGCCGAGGATCAAAGACCCAGGGTGGGTTCAGCTCTGTGCCATGCACCCCAGCTCCTCTTTCTGGGGTGAATGAGGAAGGCTGGGCAGGTTCAGGCCCCGGGTACACAGGAGACCCCAGGGCCGCCTTAGGGACAAGCTGCTGCCCCCATGCCGTTCCGTGGGCCACGGCAAGGCCTGTGACTATCCTGAGTCAAGGAGATGGGAACACCCTCTGCCTCTAGGGGGCGCGCCTGCAGAGATTCAGAGAGGGCTGAAGAAACATGCCCATTGCTGCAGCTGCCAGCTCCCTAGTGAGGAAGCGGAATGTAGGGCTGGCACTGTGGCACAGCCAGGAAGGCCACCGCTTGTGAGGCCGGCGTCCCATGTGGGCTGCTCCACTTCCCATCCAGCTCCCTGCTAATGGCCTGGGCAAAGCAATGGAAGATGGCCCAAGTGTTTGGGCTCCTTGCCACCCACATGGGAGACCCGGAAGAAGGTCCTGACTGTTGTGGCCATCTGGGGAGTGAACCAGTAGATGGACGATATCTCTCTCTCTATCTCCCTCCCTCCCTCCCTTCCTTCCTCCCCCTCTATCTTTAACTCTGACTTTCAAATTTAAAAAAAGGAAGCAGAATGTTTGTGCCCAGAAGCCCTTTTTGAACTGTGAAGTGCCGCGTGTGTGTGCAAGGTGCCAGAGATGGCAGCTTTGTGACTTCCCCCAGAGCCTTGTGAGTCTCCAGCAGGTTTACTTACAGTCGCTGAAAACATGAGGGGAAGGGAGAAGAAGCCCGTGGATTGTGCAGCACTTTTCCTACAGGCCCAGTGCTGTCCTTGCCTACACAGTGCACCTAAAGCAGTTCTACTAGAGCCCCTCCCAGAGGGTGGGTCACGGGTCACAGAGAAATCAGTGGGAATTCATCCAGTCGTTTTATGTACACACACACACACACACACACTCACACACGCATATGGTATGGCTTTGGTGCAAAGTGCATCCCGGTACCTTGTAGAGCTCTATTATTATTATTTTAAAAGGCAGAGTGGCAGAGGCACAGAGAAGGAGAAAGATCTTCCATCCACTGACTCCTTAAATGCCCACAACAGCCAGAGCTAAGCCAGGGTGGAGTCAGGAACCAGGAACTCAGTCTGGGTCTTCCACGTAAGTGGTAGGGGTCCAAATACTTAAATCATGGTCTCCCCCCTCCCAGGGTGCACGTTAGCAGGAAGCTGGCTGGGAAGCTCAGGCAGGGCCCCATCCCTGGCACTCCCATGGGAGATGCAACTGTCTCAGCTTAACCTGCTGCATCGAAGCTGCACCAGACACCAGCCCCTTGAGGTTTGAAGGTGACCTGCGGGCTTTTCACCAGGTGTGCTGACTTGACCGCTGAACACTCTGCCCCGCCCACCCTGAGGTCCTGGGCTCTGTGACCCTCAGTTAACTTTAGTTCTCAAGTAACCAGAAACCTCCTCTTTCCTCCAATTCTGGGGCTTTTGCGCCACCTTGGGTAGGAAGTGTAGGAAAGTATAACTCTAGCCAAGGATATTGATTTTTAATTTTTCCCCCAAGCAAAAGTAGCGTGCAGAGCCCCAGTTATGAGAGTAGGCGAGAGCTGAGCGATGGTGGTTAAGAGGATGGAGACGCAAGCCCGTCGGCCTCCCTTCTTGCTCATGCACACCCTCGGACTCCGTGGGCAGTTGTCTGGGCCCCCAGCGTCAGGGCTTCCACATGGAGGAGGCTCCACGCTCGGAGACCAGAGCTCCCGCCCCTCCTGGGAAGCCTGCTGCTGTGCTGGCGGGAGCCTTGTCATAAACCCAGCCCCCGCCCCGTCCCAGCCAGGTGGGGCCCTTGGCTGGCCAGGGGTTTCCTGTCACCACCAAGGCCTCCAAACCGTCTCCTTGTCCCCTCCCAGGCCGACGCCAAGATGGTGTGTGACGTGGTGAGCAGGATGGAAGACACCGAGCCCTTCTCTGCAGAATTGCTGTCCGCCATGATGCGACTCTGGGGCGACTCGGGGATCCAGGAGTGCTTCAACCGGTCTCGGGAGTATCAGCTCAATGACTCTGCCAAATAGTGAGTGTCCCAGCCAGGGGCCGCCCGGGCGGGGAGGGGTGTGAGGGGCCGGGGTCACAGCACAGTGAGTGTCCGGGCCAGGGGCTGCCCAGGCGGGGAGGGGTGCCTGGGGCCCAGGTCACAGCACAGTGAGTGTCCGGGCCAGGGGCTGCCCGGGCGGGGAGGGGTGCCTGGGGCCCAGGTCACAGCACAGTGAGTGTCCCAGGCCAGGGGCTGCCCGGGCAGGGAGGGGTGCCTGGGGCCCAGGTCACAGCACAGTGAGTGTCCCAGGCCAGGGGCTGCCCGGGCGGAGAAGGGTGCCTGGGGCCGGGGTCACAGCACAGTGAGTGTCCCAGGCCAGGGGCTGCCCGGGCGGGGAGGGGTGCCTGGGGCCCAGGTCACAGCATAGTGAGTGTCCCAGGCCAGGGGCTGCCCGGGCGGGGAGGGGTGCGTGGGGCTGAGGTCAGAGCTGAGGCTGAACCTGCTGTGAGGGATTCTTCCACTGGCGCTGGTGTCAGGAGGCATGAGAGGGGCCTCTCTTCTGCCCCCAGGACAAGGAAGAGGCCAGGGAAAGCGGGGACAGGGACAGGTAGACCTGAGTGCCTGGCGGTCCTGAGGAAGGTTCTCGGTGCCGCAGCTTTGTTTGGTTGGTTTGTTTTCTTTCCTAGAGAGCCCCTGACTCCAAAAGCACAGGGCAAGAGCCACGCAGGCAGAAAATTCCTTAAATGCTGCCATTTTGCTGTATTTTAGAAACAATGATAAACTTTCCATTTCTCTATGTTTAAAATTTTAAATGCTGGCCGGCGCCGTGGCTCAACAGGCTAATCCTCCGCCTTGCGGCGCCGGCACACCGGGTTCTAGTCCCGGTCGGGGCACCGATTCTGTCCCGGTTGCCCCTCTTCCAGGCCAGCCCTCTGCTGTGGCCCAGGAGTGCAGTGGAGGATGGCCCAAGTGCTTGGGCCCTGCACCCCATGGGGAGACCAGGAAAAGCACCTGGCTCCTGGCTCCTGCCATCGGACGAGCGCGGTGCGCCGGCCGCAGTGCGCCGACCGCGGCGGCCATTGGAGGGTGAACCAACGGCAAAAGGAAGACCTTTCTCTCTGTCTCTCTCTCTCTCACTGTCCACTCTGCCTGTAAAAAAAAAAAAAAAAAAAAAAAAAAAAAAAAAAAATTTAAATGCTGAAGAGTAGAGAAGTGGGAAAAGCCAGGGTGGTCAGAAAGGGGGCCAGCAGGGAACGTGCTGCAGGGCTCCGCAGGGAACCGTGGGGTCACCTGTGTGCCCCTGACGTTTGTCCCTTAGACATCTTCAATGGTGTCCTCACTGGACACCTGCCCTTGGCTCCCAGGCCGAGGCTGTGAAGCCCTGGGAAGGTGGGTGTGGGCCCCGGGGGCGTCTTCTGCTCTGAAGATCAGGGCCTGTACCTGGGCTTTCCAGAAACACATCCCGCTTGGACAGTGTGGTCCCCAGGGACCCCGGCCTAACCCACTCTGAGGACAGACACAGTCTCCCCAGACCCACCCGTGTCTCTCAGCCCAGGGGACACTTTTAAATGCCATGACTAGGCTAATGCCCCTGGCAGGCAGTGGCTGAAAGCCAGGGATGCTACTCAGCACCCTACAGTACCCAGGACAAACCTCACAGCAAAGCATTATCCAAGCCAAAGCACCAGCCGCACGGGGATCAGGAGACCCTGATCTGCACAGTGCCAGCGTGGCAGAGCCCAGGGCCAACGAGACGGACTCGCTGATGGACACGTGCATGCTTCCAGTGGCCACGATGGCAGCCAACAAACTTGGACTTGAAGCAGGCCAAGAGCTTCCTGTTCTGCACACCTGGTTGTCCACAAGGCAGAGGCCTAAGTGGGTCCTGGGAGCCTCAGCTGGTGGCCACCCAGGGTCCCAGGTACTGAGGAGCCCCAGGGACGCCCTGGGAGCAGGAGAGAGCCCGGAGCCTTCCTGCCCACAGCCCCCTGCACGCTTCCTTCACCAGCCCAAGCCAGGCTGAGAGAAGAATCTCTGGCTGGCTCTCTGAAGGGGACCCCCGCAGGGCAGCAGGGCTGGTAGCTCCTTCCCTCCTACGCAGGCCCAAGTCCCAGACCTCCTTCCCAGCTGCCAGCGGGAGCCTGCAGGTCTCCCAGGGGCATCTGGCCTGAGTTTGTCTCCCGGTGATTCATCAATTGGTGTTCTCCACTTACATTTTGACCTATTTCATTAATCATCAAATGAATCCATTGCAAAAAAAAATTTGTTTTAAACAATAGCGAGGTGTATAAAATGAAAAGTGGTCTCCTACCGCTCTAGGTCTCGTCCCTCCACCGCAGAGCGGTTTCCACTGCCGTGTCCCAGTGGTGTCCAGACAAAGTAGGTCTCCAGCTGTGCAATGTTTCCCGACTCCCACCGTGAAGCCAGGGGGGTCAGTTTGGGTCCCTGCTGCCATTTTGCTGTATTTTCACCCCTCTCCACTACTACCTCCAGTTCTTGGCTGGTTGCAGGGTTATTTTTAGTTCTCCTGCTGGTTACCATTATAACTTTCAGTAAGGCTCTTGAGTCGGTGTTTGTCAACTCTGTCCCCACTAAGCTGAGGAAATTCACCCGCCTTCCCTCTCGACTCAGCATCCTTCCACGTGCTGCCCTGCCAAGGTTTCACAGTTCTCTCCTGCCTTCCACGGTTTGGTCGTCCATGTTCCACCTCCAGGAGAGAGGTCCATGGCAGGGAAGACAGGGGCACCTAACAGTCAGAGTCAGAAGTATCTTTTTTTTATATTTATTGATTTATTTGAAATGTTAAATGAGAGAGTGAAAAAGAATGCCAGAGAGGGAGCAGTACCTTCCACCCACTGCTTCATGCCCCAGTTGGTCACAACAGCCAGGGCTGGGCTGAGCTGAAGCCAGGAGCCTGGAACTCCATGTGAGTGGCAGGGGCCTAAGCACTTGGGCCATCGTCTGCTGTTTTCCCAGGTGCGTCAGCAGGGATCTGGATCAGAAGTGGAGTAGCAGGGACCCAAACTGCCACTCCCATGTGGGATGCTGGCAGCCCAGTCCACTGCCCCACACATGGTGCCAGCCCTGTCAAAGTATCTTAAATTCAGCCTGGTGCAGGGCTGCGTTGTGGTAACTGTTGTAGCAGTTTAGCCTCATCTTGGACCCAGTACATAAAACAGGTGAAAACGGATGTGTATGTGTTGGGGTAGAAAGGAGGAAGGCCCGGCAGTGCAGTCACACTGCACACTTACAGGGGGCGCTGTGTGCACCCTACAGCCCCCCAGTCACCATGGCCGCAGCCCTGCCCTTTACAGGTGAGGGCCCAGGACTCAGAGGGAAAAGGGACAATGCCTGGTGTGGCCAGGCTCTCACTCGTGCTCAAGTGTGCCTCAAGCCTCAGTGAACGGGGCTGGCTGTCCCCCTCTGGATGACCATGGAGAGACGCGGGGCAGATCCCACCAGGGGCCACGCAAGTTAGTTCCCTGGCTTGGTGAGCTTCGGTTTTCCTGAACCCAGCTCCCCGCTGAATCGTCTGTGCATGCAGTCCACGCTTCCTCCCCTCACGCGCTCTCCTGTGCCCCTGTGGGCAGCCTCTTACTCCTGGTCCTGTGGAGACACCCAGCTAGCTGCACGGTCACCGCCTCCTGTGTGCTTCCACTCGGGCCCCAGGCCTTCTCCCTGGGCACCTTTCCACCCGGCCTCAGCTGCTCAGAGTGCCCCGCTGCGCCTGTGGCCTCAGCCTCTCCCTGTGAGCACCTGAGGCCTGAGTGACCCTCTCCAACCTCACATGGGTTTTAATTCCTCCTACACCCAGATGTCTCTCAAACTGCCATCCCCCACTCTGCCCCTCCTCCTGACTTCCTTTTTTTTTTTTTAATTATTTCATTTGAAAGGCACAGTTAACCGAGAGAGAAGAAGAGACAGAGAGAGAGAGAGATCTTCCATCTACTGGAAGATTTGGTTCACTCCCCAAATGGCCACATAAGCCAGGGCTGGGCCAGGCCAAAGCCAGGAGCCAGGAGCTTCCTCCAGGTCTCCCACGTGGGTGCAGGGGCCCAAGGACTTGGGCCATCCTCCACTGCTTTCCCAGGCCATAGCAGAGAGCTGGATCAGAAGTGGAGCAGCTGGGACTAGAACTGGCACCCATGTGGGATGCTGGCGCTTCAGACCAGGGCATTAACCCACTGCGCCACAGCTCCAGCCCCTCCTCCTGACTCTGTCTGCCCGTTTGGGCACCTGAACGTAGCCAAAGCACCACATGCTGGTAGAATGCCTGCTCCCCACCCTCCCCGCAGAAGCCGCTCTGCCTGGCTTTTCCCTCTCTCTACAGACATCTCCGTTCTCTCCCCCGGAGGCGTCTTTAACTCGCTTCTTCCTCTCATCTCCCACCTCCAAGCCACCAGCAAACACGGCTCCCTTTGCAGAGACATCTACCATCGTCATTGCCTCCCATTCCCTGCACCTGCCGCCCTGGCGCCCGCTGCCATCCCCTCCCTTGTGCAGGCGGAGCCACCCCCCTGCAAGCCTCCTTGCTCTGCTGTCAGTGCGGCCGCAGAGCCCCTGTTTCTGCAGCCTCCCAGGGGCTCCCACGTCGCTCACAGTAAAAAGTTCTCAAGGGCCTGCTCCCACCCCCGATTGCACTTCTGGCCCCTGCTCCTGTCTCAGCCCAGTCTCACCCCTACCTGCCTCCACCAAATGTGCTTCCTGCCCCCCTGCTTCCAGCATTGCACCCCCCAGGCCTGCCTGCCAGGCTCCAGCAGCACTCCGTGCCCACTGCTGCCTCTGCTGGGCCTCTCAGGGCTCACTCTCCAACTGCCTCCCACTCTGCATCTGGGAAGCTTTCTCCAACCGCCCTGGAGCAGACAGCAGTCCCTGGACCACTTGCCCAGTTCTTTCCTCTGCCACTGACGTAAGACAGCTCTTCCCTGTTATCACACAGGTGCACAAAGGCACATGCACCCCCGCTGGGAAGGTGGGAACCACATGGGTCTTGGTCTTGGCCATTGCCCATCCCCAGCTCCCAGAGAAGCAGGTAGGTAGGATGTGCATGGAGTACACATTCAGATTAAGTAGCTTTAACCTCCCCTCCACTCCCATAGCCACCTCCTCCTGTGAGCTTTGGCCAGCGTGGAGTGAGACCAGAAGATCAGAGGACCTGCTAACAGATTTGCCCATCTGGGGCAGGAGGGGCAGGACCAGTGGCTCCCAGGCCTGGTGTCCAGCTGGAGATGACAATGTTGATGACAAGCAAGGTTATCTTCTCAAGGACCAACACAGCAGAGGCCGTGGGGCCTGTTAAAGAGACTGAGACCAAAGCCTGCCCAGAGACCCACAGCCTAGCAAGGAGACTGGGGGGGGGGGGGGGGGGGCGGGAAGCTGGAATTCACAGGTCTGCTCTACAGCCCCACGCCCTCCCACGGAAGACCTGGTCAGGCTCAGGAGAGGAGTGTTAGGAAAAGAGCCCTGATTCCAAAGACCTGGGCCCCACGGAGGCCCCGCTACTGCCTGCCTGTGTGACCCCGAACCTCCCCTCCCAGCGCATCCAGCGCAAAGGTGCACACAGCCGCTCTGTAAGGAGGAGGCACAGCACAGTGGGCGGTGCTCGGGGACTTGGCTCAGCATCGGGCACCTAAGCACAGCGCTCTGGAGCCGGCTGTCCAGAAGACGCCTTGTCTGCGCTGCGCCCCCCTAGTCTTGGGGGACTGAAGGTTGGAGCACGGATCACACAGCCTACCTGTTGGCTTTTATTTTTGTTTTATTTGAGAGGCAGTGCAACAGAAAACTCCCGTGCACTGGTTCATTCCCCCAGTGCCCACCGCAGCTGGGGCTGGGCCAGGCCAACACTGGGAGCTGGAAAGTCAATCCAGGTCTCCTGTGTGGGTGACAGGAACCAACTACTTGTGCCGTCACCTGCTGCCTGAGTGACGTTAGTAGGAAGCTAGAACTGGGAGCAGAGCTGGGCACAAACCTAGGCACTGTGACACGGGCTGTGGGCATCACAGGCAGGACTTCAGCCACGATGCCCAGCGCCTGCCCAGTACAGTTATAAACATGATGGTCTCATTTAAAAGCTTGACCTTGTCTGAGCGTGCCTGGAGCCTTGAACACAGCCCATCAGGGTCTGAATTAGAGACTCTGAGAATGAGAAGCTGGGATCGTAAACTCCTTTTCCTCAGTCGTCCCCAGCGCCCACCACCACCACCACTGACCTCCCCCTCTCCCGCCACCTCAAGTCAGCCTGCAAGGGGCCCTGGTCAAGACAAGACTCGGACAGTAGCTGGCCCGGTGAGCCCTGAGCAATGCCTACGGCCAGGTTCATGGTCCCTTGTGTGTTACCATCCCCAGCTACCTGGACAGCCTGGACCGGATTGGGGCCGCCGACTACCAGCCCACCGAGCAGGACATCCTCCGAACCAGGGTCAAAACCACTGGCATCGTAGAAACCCACTTCACATTCAAGAACCTTCACTTCAGGTGAGGCCCAGTGAGGCAGCCAAGAGAGGGGAGACCCCAGCCTCTCAGCCCCGGCTCATCTGAAGCAGCCCAATAGCGCCTGCCTCAGGAGCTGTCAGACCAGGAAGGGCAGTTAAGCTCCAACGGAGTCTGGGTGTTCACTTTCTGCCGGGTTCAGGGCTTGCAGTGGGGCTGTGGGGAGCCGGGGTAGGGCGGTGGGGGGTGAGGTCTGGGTGGAAAAGGAGGAGAGGCCGGCCCTTGAGGCAGAATCTGAGGAGGAAGAGGAAGTGGGGGTCACTCAGGTAGACCCACAATATCTGTGAACCCTCGAGGATCCACCCAGGCTCATAGCTGCAAGATGCTTGGGGACGGCTAACCCATCTGCACCTGGAACATGTGGGAAGGCTGAGGCCTGAGCAGAGCAAGGCTTTCCCCAGACACAGAAAGCTGGGCCCAGGCTCGGGGTGCCTCAGGACAGGCGGAAGGCTGGATTTCTTGGGCTCTGCTTGAGGGTAACCTCCATGCCCTGTGCTGCCTTCCAGGTGAGTTTTCTGAGTGTTGAGTGGAGCGGAAAGAGAGGCTGGGGGGAAAGGGAGAGCAAGGACCTCAGACCAGCCAACGGGTGCACAGGCCCCAGTCCCTGGCTGCTGCCCAGCCTGGGAGGGCTGGAGTCTAGGATTCCTTGTCTCCCCATGTCCCCGTCCCCTGGCCACTCCTGTGCAGATTAAGTGGCTGGGACTCTGTTATCTAGGTTCCTGGGCCAGCAGGCAGCCTCTCTGCAGGCATGGTAGGACCAGGTCCAGGCCTGTTTCCTTGCTCCAAGGCGAGAGTGATCTCTTCCAACTGTCCCGTGCACACAGAGTCAGAGAGGCCAGCCCACTGCAGCAGTGGTGTACCGACAGGCTCCCCGGGTCCAGGGCTGCAGGGCCCTGGGCTCAGGAGATTAGTGTAGGAGACTGACCTGTTGTTTCCAGGATGTAAGTCCCACCTGCCCTCAGTCATCCTCCAGCCTGGGCCCCTGGGGGATGGAGTCTGAGAGGGCAAGGGGCCAGGGTTCCCTCTGCCAGCAAGCAGCTGAACGGGGGGGAAAGGTGAGCACCAGCCTTCTGGGCCAGCAGAGCTGGCTCAGCCCCGAGTTCCACCACGTCAGCTCTACTGGGGAGCTTGGGCACATCCCTGGCCCCTTTTCCCATCCAAATGTGACAAGTAACAGCTCCTGCCTGCCTGCCTCCCTCTCCAGAGCATGTGTGCAGAAGAATAGAGTGTAACTGTGCCCATGAGAGGAGTTCTTAGAGGCGTTACGGGGGAGTACCCCTTAGGATAACTTCATCTGCAAAGACAGGGCTTGGAGTCATGACACGTGGCTGTAGCCTAGTCCCGGGGGAGGCCCCAGGGCAGTGAGAGCTGCCCTGAGCCCAGGATGGCCAGTCCATCAGTCAGTCCATCAGTCAGTCTGACAGCACTTGGAGCCAGGTCTCCTCATGAAGCAGAGAGCACGATGCCCTCCTCGACCCCCGCTCAGGCCACACGGCTTCCCTGCTCCTGCATGGACCCTGCTGCCCACCAGCATCCCTGTCTTCCCGGCAGGCTGTTTGACGTCGGGGGCCAGCGATCTGAACGCAAGAAGTGGATCCACTGCTTCGAGGACGTCACGGCCATCATCTTCTGCGTCGCGCTCAGCGGCTACGACCAGGTGCTCCATGAAGACGAAACCACGGTGAGTGGCCCTGAGCCCACGGGGCAGGGGCAGCAAGAAGGGGCTGGCAGCCTAGCCCAAGGCAGCACAGGATTGCTGCAGTGCAAGCCAGCCCCTACATGCTCGTGGGCCTCGGTTGCCCACAGCGGCTCTGGGGCCCAAACAGTGGCTGGGGTTCCACTGTGGATGACGGGCCACGCCAGCTCGCTCCTTGAGCTGCATTGCCAGAGCAAGCACCTCATGGTGCCAGTGCAGCAAAGGGGGCCTGGGGCCGTGCAGCCCAGGCTGCGAGCACACTGACCACCAGCACCTCTGCGGGACTTGGGTCTCGGGTAGTAAGTGTTCTGATCACAGGGGCAGGAGCAATAAAGCCAATTCTGAGACGAAGGCAGGGTGCAGCCCAACACGAATGTGCGTACAGCCGAAGTAGCCGACTCCATGAGAGCCCTCCCTGGGGCACCGGCCAGAGCTGGTGCGCTGGGAGGGGCAGTGGGCAGAGGCCTGCCGCTGAGCAGCCGTCTTGGCCCTGGGCTCCTTTGCAGGGTGCCAGACCAGGCTCCCAGCTTCCATCCACACTTCACATTCAGCCTGGGGCTTCTCATTTTGGCGTCGGAACCACCAGACCAGCTTCAGAGGGGGCGCTCTTCAGAGAGGCTGGCGCCTCTGAGCCTAGCCTTGCCTCTGCCTCTCATTGGCTTTGCTGTCGAATGTGGGCAGCACCCCTTGCGCCTCCATCATGATCACCTGTAAATGGGGGTAATCATAGTTCTCGCCGTGTGTGCGTGTGTGTGTGTGTGTGTGTGTGTGTTATGGGGAGCGCAGGTGCTGTTGGCAATGGAATGAGATAATCCACACACAGTACTTCAGTACTTGGTACCGTTTCTGGCACAACTGTGCCATTGGTGGTGGTTTTGTCGCCGGGGACTGTCTTGAGTGGGTGGGTCCACTGAACTGCACCTATCTGGGCTGCCCACAGAGTCCACGAGGGCACCCACAGTGTCGCTGGAGTGAAGGCAGAGCTCGCATCCCGTGGGGCTGTGCCCCGACGCCTGTCTTTCCTCTCCGTCTGTGGCACGCTTAGACCCTGTGCTCCCAGCCTCCAAGGGTGGTGTATGGTGCTTGCCGTCATGCTGGGCCTTGAGCAGGGCCTGTCTTCTCTCGGACTTGGAATTTCCTTATCGGCCCTGCCCCTGCTCGTCCCACAGAGCTGCCGCGAAAATGGGATGGGCTTTGGGGTGTGGGCTGCAGCGTGCAGTGCCGTGGGGAGATGGAGCCGCCGCCCTAAAGGGCTACACAGGGTGATGAGGCGTTTGGCAGGTAGGGAGGGGCCTGGCTGGCAGCCGGGTTGGTGACTCGGACCCACACCATGCACTGGCTCGCCCTGAGTGGGGTTTTGGCTGTCACCATTCACAGTGTCCACGGCTAGTGGTGGTGTCAGAGGACCCAGCCTAGTCCCTGCCCTTGAGGGTGGAGCTAGGGTGGGACACTGGCCGCCGAAGCAGGCTGGGCCCCCAGCAGTGTACAGCAACCAGCCCCGGCACACCCTGCTCGGTGGAGACCCGGCTCACTGTCCCACAGCCAGCCTAGGGTCTGCCGGTGATGGTGCCTCCTGCCATGGGCTTCATAGTCGGTGGAGGAGCTGCAGGGGGCAGGGCTGGGAGGCCCTTGTCACTGGAGTACGGCCTCTCCCCGGACCTGCTGTGCCAGGTTCACAGACAACTTGGACCCAGGTTCCAGGCCTGTGAGCCATGGAGCTGGGCTATTGCTTGCCTCTGGAGCACAGCAGAGATGCAGAAGGACTTCTGGGTGGCAGTAGTCCAGGGAAGATGGGGTCTGGAGGAAGTGCCAGACCTCACACTGGTGCAGCCTTCGCCTGCCCTTCAAGTCCAGGCTGGCTGCCACCGCAGATGGGCACTTCCCCTCCCGCCTCCTTGGCCCCCTCCCCTTACTGCTCCCCTCACCGTCCTCTGCTGGAACACAGAGCTGTAGGGGAGCAAAAGCGTATGGATGGCTCTTCCTGGGGCCTCCCTCCTCAAAGCCCCTGCAGGGAGGGGGTCTGGGTTACACACAGCCCACGGGAGCAGCTCATTGCCGTGTTAGCCACAGGAACCGCACCGTCGCAGTAGAACCAAGCATCGTCTGTGCCCAGGGCTTGCGCGCAGGGTTGGACAGCTCAGGGCTCAGATCTGGACTGGTCTGGGGTCTCGCGCCAATCACCCCAAGACACTGTCCCCTGGTGTCTGCCTCCCCTGCCAGCTGTGTGACCGTGGCACTCACCTCACCCCCCCGGGCCTCCTCTTCCTCCTCTCTCTCTAACGGTAGTGATGGCCTCGGGGTGGTTGTGAGGGCCTCGGAGCTACGAGCCACGGGCAGGCACGTCTGCTGCTCCGCGTCCAGATGCCCGCGCTCGAGGACAGGTTGCGGGACCTGGACGCTCTGCCCAGGGAGGCCAGCAGTAGGCAGCAGTGACCCAGCTCTTGCCTTCCCTCCCTGGCCTAGGGGAGAGTGGGGGTTGCTCAAGACAGAAGTGTGTGGAGGCAGCTCCTGGAGCCAGGCCAGGAGGGTCCCAGGGCTAAGTGGCTGCTGCCTACCGGACCCCAAGACCTCACCCAGTCCTCGTACCTGCTCTCAGCGCCGCCCAGCTAGGCCGCAGGTGGCCACCTTCTCCACCACCACTGCCGCCGCCACCGCCTGCAGGGCCTAATCTTGCCAAACCAAGGCCCAAAGCATGAGCAGATTCTGAGAGACCCTCCAAGCCCGGCAGGTATGAAGCATCTCCCTCCAGCCGAAACCACCAGCTACGAGTTGAAAGCAGCCGGTTCTCAGGGCATGCTGGGTGACTTTGCTGTGACTGCCTGCCCGGCCCGCCCCTCACCTGCACTCCTCCCCAGCCCCCTGGCTTGGGTCTGTACAGTCCACCTTGGCCTCCCCTCTCTGGCCACACAGCCTCAGTCCCAGGATAGCCTTGGCCTCCATGAGCCTGCACAGGCCCCTCTGCATGGGCAGACCTGGACTCCCTGGCCCGAGATGGCTTGAACCCGTTTCTCAGGGTTTTTTTCTCTGTTTCTCTCATGTTCTCTACGTTAATCAGTTTGGCTGTGTTTCATCCGGGGTTCTTCCAGCCCCTCTACTGAGTAATCAGCCTTGACAACCAGCGCCCCCAGAGCCTGCCCAAGCTGGAGCCATTGCCCACTCAAACCACACAGCCC
Source organism: Sylvilagus floridanus (assembly GCA_949820135.1). Taxonomy (NCBI): domain Eukaryota; kingdom Metazoa; phylum Chordata; class Mammalia; order Lagomorpha; family Leporidae; genus Sylvilagus; species Sylvilagus floridanus. The sequence continues at coordinate 55,840,811 of OX463232.1, forward strand.
TACCAAGGCCACAGCAAGATCACCCCCGAGATGCTGTCCCCCTGGTGTCTGCTTCCAACTCTGGATTAATTCGAGGATCTCTTGGTCCTCGGTTAATGTTTCCCAAAACTGAATGCGTGCACCCTCCCAACCTCGCTGGCGAAACCGAATGAGACCCCCGGTAGCGAGATCTGCATGACCACGGTTCTGTGTAGACGTGTCGATGGTGGTTGCGGCCCTGCCCTCTACGTGCATGGTGCATGTCCTCTGCAGGAGCTGGAGCCCCTCCAGTGACCTCACCGCCCCACCCTCGGACAGCTCTCTTTGGAAGGGGGCAGCAACCCTGCGACCCGCCTGGCCCTGCTCCACCCCACCCTGCCTGCGTGTGCAATGAAGCAGGCTCCACGTCCTGTTTGTCCTTGTGGGTCCTTCCGTCTCCATCCCCGGTGGTGCGTTCAGCCGCATTGGTAGACCTTTCCTTTGCTTGTCCCGCTGTGTCGGCGGCCGCGGTGGGTCAGGGCCCTGGGCGCCGCCGCCCCTCACCCGCCTCTCCGCTCTGTTGCAGAACCGCATGCACGAATCTCTGAAGCTTTTCGACAGCATCTGCAACAACAAATGGTTCACGGACACGTCCATCATCCTGTTTCTGAACAAGAAGGACATATTCGAAGAGAAGATCAAGAAGTCCCCGCTAACCATCTGCTTTCCTGAGTACACAGGTAGAGACCCTGCCCAGGACAGCAGGGGCCTGCTCAGCCCCTCTGGCCGTAGGACTTGCCGAGGGAGCAGGCCCCCTTTCCAAAGCCCAGGCCACTTTGCCCTGAGAATCGAGCTCAAAGCAGGACCCCCTCCCCACCCTGGGATATGCTGGCGAGAGAGGTCGAGGGTGGCCGGGGGGGCTTCCCGGTCAGGGCATGCCAGGCCGGAATCTGGACTCTGCTGCTCACTAGCCCCGTCCTCCACACACTTGAGATTGTCTGTGAAGTGGGGTGCCAAGGCGACGGAGGGGCAATGAGCACGAGCTCACCCTGTGTTTGCCCTTAACTGTGGCTGTCATGGCCATGGCAGCCAGGCGTCCTACCACTGCCTGCCTCGCAGGTGGCCTGAGGGTGTGACAGAGCCTTGCAGGCGGCAGGTCCTGGCCACCTGCACGAGCCGGTGAGGCTGTCAGTGCTGCCGCCGACTTACCTGACTGTGGGGCAGACGGGCAGCGAGGGAGGAGCCGAGGTGCTGCAGGGGTGGCCGTGTGGCAGCAGGCTGAGAGCAGGGCCCTGGGATGTTCTGGGTGCTTGCAAATCCTCCCAGATGTCCAGAGCCTGACCAGATAGGTGCCGGAAGGAGAGGCAGGGGACTCTCAGCCTGGCCAGCCTGGGAGCCCAGAGAGCACAAGGCAGTGGTGACCTGCGGGCCACCAGGAGATCCTGAACCCTCCTCCCTCAGGGTGGACTTGGGGCTGGGCACGTGGCACAACTCTCTCCTGCCCTTCCATGCCACCTTCCCTTCCCCGAGGTCAGTTAACTGCCCCAGGAGGCCAGTACCCCAGGAACAGCCAGCTTCCTTGTGAATGCCACGCTGTGAGGTGACCTGTGGCCTGAGGGCAGGTGAAACCGGCGGGATGGGTGAGTCACCAAGGCCAGTGTGGCTGGAGCAGGGAAGGAGAGGGAGTCTGCATAGCTCACTGTGGCCCTCGAGGCCAGTCCTGGGGGCATGCCACCCCCAGGCTCTCTGTAGGGCCTCCCACCTCGGCTTAGCACTGTGGCTCCAAGCTCCAGGGCCCCTCCTACCCCTCTCTCAGTGGTCACGCAGCCCACCTTGTGGAAGCCATGGGGGCTTCAGTGCAGTCAGGGTCCTGCTCGGTGTCTCTGGACCGCCCCTCTCCTTGGGGGGTCACGTGGGAGCAGATCCAGGAAGGCAGCGAGTAGGTGAGCCAGGGGTCTCACTCCACAGAGAGTGGGCATGACCAGGGCAAAGGGGTAGGGGTGAGGAGAAGCAGGGAGGAGGCGGGGGTGCTCACAGAAGCCAGCCAGACCACAGACCCGTCCTCCCATGCATGGCCAGCTCTGCAGCTCACAGACGGGAGAGGGACACTTTGTGTGAGGCCAGTGCTTGTAGACATCTTTGCCCACGCCGTGTGGCCAGGTAGAAGCCTGCAGCTGCGGTCAGTGGGCACGTGTAGACACGAAGCTTCATGCAGGTGCGGGGCTGAGAGACCAGAGGCCTCATTCCTCTCGCGGTCCCACCCGCTGCAATTCATGGCCCACGGCTGGCGGAGCTGCGTGCTCAGGCTGCCCCACCCATGCTGCTATCTGGGAGAGGCCCCAGACATCTGCTCCTTGGCGCCCGGCCTGGAGGACACTCTGGCCGGGCCCTGCAGCGCCTCGCCTCACCCGCTCCCTGCCTGCTTGCTCCCGCAGGCCCCAACGCCTTCACGGAAGCCGTGGCTTACATCCAGGCCCAGTACGAGAGCAAGAACAAGTCACCACACAAGGAGATCTACACCCACGTCACCTGCGCCACGGACACCAACAACATCCAGTTTGTCTTTGACGCTGTGACGGACGTCATCATCGCCAAAAACCTGCGGGGCTGTGGACTCTACTGAGCCCCGGCCGCCCTGCCCGGCCCAGCACCCCACCCCTGCCCCGGAGCCTTCCTCTGTCACCTCTCAGACCGCTCTGTGCACGGAGGAAGAAGACCCCAGAGGCTCCCACCGGAGGAAGGGCCACCCCCACCCCCACTCTCCAACAGCATCACAGTGTGGTAACAGGGGCTGGGCCGGGGCGCCAAGCACCACACCCCAGCCAGGGGACTGCCTCGCAACGCACACGCCTGTGCCCACACTCTGGCCTCTGCTCCGTCTCAAAGTATTGGATCTTGCGGTGGGGGTGGGGGTGGGGGTGGGGGCGGCGGCCATGCCTTGCACTCGATGACTTACACTCACAGTCTTGGGGGCTCCTCCTGCTGTCCGGGCTAAGCAGGGGGTGAGGATGGCCCTGTGGCAGGGTGCTGGCAGATGGAAGGCAGATGGTGGGAGCCATCTCTCAGCTCTGCCTGGGATCCCTGGGCAAGGGCACCTCCATCACCAAAAGCCGGGGTGGGGCCAGACCAACCTGGGGAGGGTTCTCGGGGCCTTGGGAGTACCTGCCTCCCCTCCTGTGATCTCAGCCCTTTCAAGGTACCTCCCGCCCCAACCCTTCCTAGGCCTGGAAACACTTTGCACATTGCATAGACATATTGCAAAGTCAGATGGCAAGAGAAAGGCCAAATTGCACACCTGGACAGAAGCTGGGGCGGGGAGGGAGGCTGAGGCCAAGCTCGTGCGTGGATTGGGCGGGACCTGGGAGTGCCTGTGTTTCTCCAGTGGCCCCGGGCTGCACTGCTACCAGGTGAAGCTTTTCCTTCTCCCATTGGCAGTGCCTCCAACTCAGACTGGCAGGAGCAAACAGAGGCCCTTGGCCTGGGGGTTCTGATGTTAAGGGGACCCCTGTGGCCAGTGTCCCTGTTCCACTCTGGCTGGAAGTGAGCAAGTCAAGGAGCCCTTGCTGTCTCCCTATGCCCAGGGGCAGAGAAGGGCCCCAACACATACCACACCCAACCCGGGGGAGTCCTAGGACCCCTTGGAGAGGGCTTCTCCACACAGATCCCTTAGCAGAAGGAGGCAGGGTGGCTTTCCTGGTGAGTCAAGCCTTGTGGCCTTGGGCCATCAGCACCCCTGTTTCCCAGTCCTAGCACCTCCAGTCAGCTAATGCCAAAACCTGAGGCAGGCCGTGTGAGCTGCTGTGACAGACTGGGCCTGGGGACCCAGACGTGCCCGTGGGAGGGGAGAGGGCTGCGCCTTGAGAGGCCCCCGCCTCCCTCTGTCCTCCTGGCCTGCACTCTGGGTGCTGCTCTGTCCTGAGCCAGGCAGGTGCCCTGGGCTGCCACACGCCCTGAGTCTGAGAAGAGCCCCAGGCCCACTGTGCTTTTGGTTTCCACAGGCCCAGAGCTCTGAGTGGTGCAGGGAGACCTGGGGCCTTCCCTGGTGCCAGACGCCTGCAGGGGCCGTGCCACCCCGGCTTGGCTGTGGGAGCCCCCAGTCAGCCAAGGCCCACTTCCACTTGGTTCACCTCTGTCATGTTCTAGACCAGATGCAGGGACGTGATGGAGATGAGGCCCTTGAGGCCAGCACCGTGCCATGTGGCCGGCAAGGACCAGTTAAGCCAGGTTGCCCAGTATTGAAGACAGCAGGTGGTTCCCAGCTTCAGACCCTGGATATGGCCAGCTGTGCCCCAAATCTGGCCATATACAATGGCCACAGACTCAAAAGCAGCTGGCAAGAGGCGGGCGCTGGCCAAGCCCCGCCCGCAAGGCCATCATCCCGTAGGTGGAAGCCATTGGCCCTGCCGCCCAGGGCTCTTCATCAAACCACAGCATCCCATTGGCTGGAGTACCAGGCTGGAGGCAGAACCCCAAAGCCAGGCCTTCCTGTCCTGCAGAATTAGGGGTGCAAAGCAGGGGCTTCCCGCCCTGCTGTCGCCCCACCCCCCCGCCCCGGCTGCCATTTCTTGCTGTCCTGCTCAGTTCCTCGTGCTACTCTCAACCTTCTCGCTGGAGCTGCTGGGGGGGGGGAGGGGCAATTCCTTGGGCACCCAGTGTAAGTCCTCAGGGAGAGGGATTCCCAGGGGCAACCGTCTCCCATCCACGTCATCAGGCGGCTCCACCCGGGGAGGGACTGCCGAGGGGGACAGATGTGTTTTGGCTCCGCCGTCCATGTGGGGTGGGGGGGACGTTGTAAGTGCCATGCGTGATTGGGTGTCTTATCGGAGGCCCTGTGTGTGCCCCTAGGACCTGAGGGGGACTCGGGGGGCTCTGATTTAGTAGGCCAAGGGAAAGTGCCTCCTAGGAAGGGCAGCTTTGCCAAACTCGTGAAAACTGCCTGCCACGGAGGTGCCTGTGGGCGAGTTCTGTGCCTTGCGCCGGTGCTGATCAAGGTCTCTCAAGCTCTCTGGCCCGACCGGAGAGGGGTGGAGGGGCTCAGAGACCCAAAGAGGGCTTTGTGGGAGTCTGGGCTGCGGAGGATGTGGGGTCTGCCCAGCCCCAAGTGGAAAATATGACACAGGTCCCTCACCAGTCACCTGGGCGCTGTGGGCTCCTTGAGCGCCTTGCGTGGAAACCTGCGGTGCCCAGTGCCCTGGTCCTTCCTCTCCCCTCGGCCCCAGCAGAGCCACAGGGTGCTGGGCAGAGCCCAGGGGGGAGCCCTCCACCGAATCCGACGCCAGGAGGCAGCTCTGTCTCCCAGTCCCCTCTGTCCATCCAGGCTCACACCACTGGTGGGAATCGGAACTGTCCCGCCCTGCGTGCTCTGGGCATCAGTTAGCATCAGGCCCCTCCCTCCCCGACCCCACACATGGGCCGGCTGCAGATTTGTAGCCAGGAAGGCCCCAGAGTCACCCAGGCCCTTCCGGTCTGCCAGCCTGAGTCCTGCAGCAGGGAGGGAACCCAGCTCCTGCCCCGTGGCTGATTCTCTCCAGCCAGCATCCCGCCTCCCACTGCTCCTCAGCCCCCTTGGCAAGTGAGCTCACCGCAGCCCCGCCTCTCCTCCAGATTAGTCCCCTGCCCACTGCCTGCTCTCCAGGCAAGACTGAGGTGCATGGCCTCTTCCAGCCTAATCTGTTCTTAGGCCTTCAGGCACAGCCTGGCAATTCTCCTCCATGGCCACCGGGGATTCCTGCTGAGTGCCAAAGGCAAGCGCCCTCAGGCAGTCCCCTGTGTGAGGCCAAGGCCTGCCGAAGGGATAGTCCTGGCAGCCCAGGGAACAGGGTCCAGGCAGGAGCTGCTGCCAGGAGGGCGGGTTCAATGAAAAGAGTTCTGATGCCACCCTGCCCAGGGGGGAGCTTGCGCATGCAGACAGACCACCGTGGACCCTGACATAGAGGGGCTGCGCGTGGGAGGGAAACGCTCATCCCTAGGCCCCGTACACCAAGGCCAGCAGCCCACCCTCCCCTCCACCCCCACCTTTCCTGTCTCCTCGTGGTCTGCTCTGCCCCTGCTGCTTCTGACCTGCCCTATGCCCCTCCCCCACCACTTTCCTCTGCTTCCCTTCCCAGTCCCAAGCACAGGTGGGCTCAGACGCCCCACTGTCTCCCTAGAAAACCTTCTCTTAGGCCCAGTGGCCTCACCTCCCTCCCCTGCTGCCTCCTCCCACCCCCTATTAACTGTAATTTTCTAAGAGAGTGACTTGTTGGTTTAATAAATCTCTAGTAATTGTAATAATTTATTGGCTGCCATAATGTGTTTATTAGTCACCTACTATTAATAAAAAGTGCCAGCTATTTCTAGCGTGAGTGTGATGTGTTGTGTCAGTGCCCAAGGGGAGTGCACCAGGAGCACCCTCATGCCCGGTGCCTGGGGGCGGTCTGGGGGATGGGCACAGTCCTGCTGGCGACCAGCCGCCCTGCCCACCTCTCAGCCTTGGAGAGGCAGGAGGCAGGAGGCAGGTCTGTCCCAGCGCGCTTGCTGCCAGCCTTGACGTGCTCCTGGCAGTGTGCTGGCACCGCTGCAGCCTGGGCAGGTGGAAGGCCTGGGGGAGATGGCCCCGGGCGGTTCTCGGTGGCTCTGTGGGCAGCTGCTGGCCGCCGGTGACCCCTGCCGTCTTTCCAATGCTGACTTCGCCGTATTTGTTGGACTTTGTTGTTTTCTCCTGGGAAACTTGGGAGGGACAGGCTGTGCTCTCTCTCGGCTCCTTGTTGATGGGTTCCAGGCTGTGCAGTGGGATGGCAGGCAGGCCTCAGAGGTGTGCAGGGGGTCTGGGTGCCAGGGCCGCCCCCACCCCACCCCACAGCAGCTCCCTCCTTGCTGCCCTCCCCCAAGTCTCCGGTATCTGCGCTTTCCAGGCCTACTCCGAGGTCCTGACCCCACAAAACCAGGTCTGACAGTGTGTCCTCTGCTCCCCAGGTCCCTCCTGCGCTCTGTACTGTGACTGGGAGCGCAGAGCCGTTGATGTGTGTTTCCCCCATGCACTGTGAGCTCGCGGAGGGCGGAAGCAGGAGCGTGCGCGATGAGGCAGGGTATACATGTGTGTGCCGTGCCAGGCTGCGGAGGGCTGAGCCACGCCGGTGAGCTGGCCGGGATTTCTCCATCAGCCCAGCCCGTTTGCCGAAGGGGCACCCTGGTGTCACCCAGAGTGCCAGGGCCATGTGTTCCGCCGCATCTCCCTGGGTCTGGACCACAGCAGTGCTGGGGACAGGTGCGATGCCACCCAGAGCTTCTGCGACCGGCCGCTTCGAGCTCCTTGTCGAGCAGCCGTAGTCTGCAGGGCCTCTGTGGAATGGGGAGGCCTTTTCCCATGGACTCATTGGGGCCTCGTTGCTGGGCCCTGCCTGGTGGCCCAGTGAGCCTGGGTGCCCACAGCTCCAGGTCCCGAGCGCGGTCCTCCAAGGGGCCTCCACCGGCCCTTTCTCGAGCATGCCCTGTCAAGGTGGCCCAGGACAAATGAGACGTGCTCCTCCCCGCGTGGGACGGTGCCCAGGACAGGAAGACTCTTTTGAGGACTTGAGAAGGAGGTTTACTGGTTGAGGCCAGGAGGGTAAGGAGATCACGAGAGTTCACTGAATCTGCTGCATGGAATCAAAGGCTGCCATTTGCTGTGCAAGCAGAGGGGGCAGCAGGATCATGGTCTGCACTCAGACTCTCCCTTCCCCTCTCTGCCTGTAGCCAGTGAGCACCAGGGTGTGGGGCTGGTGCAGCAGTGGATTCGTTGAGAGGCCACAGGCTGCTGACGTTCCCTGGGGAAACCCACTGCCTAAGTTCTGGATCTGACCCAGAGGCAGGTGCAAGTCTCTGCTCTTTAGGGTCCTTCTTGGGGTCACTTTGGTGTTTCCCCAAGGGTCAGTGGAGTTAAGTGACAGCATCCAGGTGAAGAGCCGGGCTCAGCGCTGGCCCAGCTAGTGGTCACCTCATCATCTTCCTTAGGACAGAAGGAGAGGGCGTGGCACCCTCAGTAGCATTTTACTCAGCTCCTGCGGGCTGCTCACCCCTGGGGGAACCAGTGCGTCTCCCAGGAAATAAGGCCCAGTTACGTCCACACCAGGCTTCCTCTCTTCCCCTACTTGTTTCCGTCTTCTTACCCTGGGCTAGCTCTGGGCCTGGGCTTCTAACAGGTGCCCAGGGCCAGGGCAGGGTTCTTGGGGAAAATAAGAGTGACTGTCCGTCCCTTCTCCCGCCTCCCAAAGCAGTGAGTTCCCAGAGAAATCTGGCCCTCTGGAGCTAGGAACAGATGGCAAACGAATGCATTTGCCTCCCAGAGCAGCACAAGTTAGCCTTTGTCCAGGGCAGAAGGCCGTCCGCCTTGGACTTGACGTCATTGGGGGTGCCCATCACATTCATGCATTTAAGCAAACTTCTGTGTGCAAAACCGCACTCCACACACATGCGCCCAGCTTAACACCCGTCACAGGGTCAGACAGAGCTGAGCTGGACCAAGCCAGAGGAGGTGTGGCCAGGGCCTTAGGCAGGAGCGTCTACACTGAGTGGTAGCCCCTGAGGATACTGGCAGGCCTGACGTGACTTCCCTCAGGCTGCAGGCAGGGCCTGGACTCCCTCAGCACTTCCCAGCCCACCAACTGGGCCCAGGAGAAAGGGTCCAGACGGGAAGAGCCCAAAGCCCAGCTCAGCTGTCTGGCTCCAGTCCAGCGCCACCACTGCCATGCACTGCACGGATGTACAGGCATTCGCATACACCACCCCTGTACCCCTGTACACACACACACACACATCCACAGCCCAGGAGCCCCTTGCATGGCCGAGTAAGGAGAGGCCAGGTCACCCTGTCCCCAGCCTCACCTGGGAAGCCACGCTCGGTTCCTGGCTCGGCCTCTGCTGTTGGTCCCGAGACACTGGGGGCTCTGGCACAGACCTGCTTTGGATGAGATGATCTGTTAGGCTCCAGCCATCAGCCTCTTGAGGAGCCCGGGGCACAGGAGCCCTTCCCAAGCTGCCGAGTAGCCCAGTCCCTCTGTCTGGAACCTAACTCTCTTCTTCTCTTTCCCTGTCCCCGTGTCTCTCCCCCTGCTGTCTGTCTTGCTCTCTCTCCTCCCTGCCTGGGGCTGCAGAACCGCATGCACGAGTCCCTCATGCTCTTCGACTCCATCTGCAACAACAAGTTCTTCATCGATACCTCCATCATCCTCTTCCTCAACAAGAAAGATCTCTTTGGCGAGAAGATCAAGAAGTCACCTTTGACCATCTGCTTTCCTGAATACACAGGTGGGTGTCACGGTGGCCCCGTGCAGTGGGGGGCCCTCCAAAAAAAAAAAAACACCGGGACTCCCCCAGATGATGTGAACTGGAATCCCACAGCCTGTGGCCTCAGGAGCTGGGCCGCCACTGCCTGGGCCAGCGCAGGAGCCTGGCAGGGTACAGCCCTTCCGAGGACACGGCCCTGAGTGGGGTGGGCAGTAGCTGCACCTGAGCCATTTACACAGGAGTGGCATGGCAGGGACCATGGGCAGGACAGGCCCCCAGGAGTCCCTTTCTCTTTCTTCCTGGTCTCCTTCTACAAGAGGTGCCAGGACCCAGCAGGGGCACCTCCCCAAACCTTACCTGTGGCTTCCCACTGCCCCCCCAAGTCTGCCATTGAACCATTCTGCGTGAAGTGGAAAATGTGGGGACGTGGCCGGCATGTGGGGCCTGGGCTGCTGTGGAGGCTGCACCTGCTCGCTCTGCCACCTGCCTGGATGCACTGTGCACACTGCGCCTCTGTGTGCCGCAGCCTGGCCCTGGCCCAGCAGCCCTCCCCCATCGTGGCTGCTGTGGGACAGAACTCCGGGAGGCCACAGCCCTGCTCCTCAGGGCACTGGGGAGCTCTAGGGGCCATGGGTGGAGGTCGCTTTGCATGCTGGGAAGAGGGCCAGCACCTCGCAGGGGAGGGGTTGTGCCCCGCCCTCCCTCCAGGTGAAGGTAAGGTTGGTTCAATCAGAAACCCGTCGTTGCCCCGAGCAAGACTACAGCAGGGGCTCAGGTCCCAGGGCCACACACATCCCTGAACCCAACCAGAAGGCACCCGATTGCAGCACAGACCTTCTCCACTGCTGGGAAGAGTCCCGTGAAGAAGGCCCCTCACAGAGCCAGGCCCTGGCATGCCATGCTGCCCATCCCACCATGCAGGGGGGAAGTGGGGCCGGGGCCTGTGCCCTCTGCTCCCACGGGGTAGCCTGGAGTTGAGAGGTGAGTGCTGGGTGCAGTGGAGACCTAGAAAGGGGGACCTGGGCATGGAGGAGGCGCCCCCTGCAGGGCACAGCAGGTGCAGGAGAGCACAGCAGGCAGTGCCAGGCTGCAGCCCCACCCCCTACTGCAGGCAGTGCCAGGCTGCATCCCCACCCCCTACGGCAGGCAGTGCCAGGCTGCAGCCCCACCCCCTACGGCAGGCAGTGCCAGGCTGCATCCCCACCCTCTACTGCAGGCAGTGCCAGGCTGCAGCCCCACCCCCTACTGCAGGCAGTGCCAGGCTGCAGCCCCCCACCCCCTTGGCAGCCCCTGCTGCCCTTTCCCACCTCAGCAAAGGCCTTCCAATCCCCAGTCCTGAAAGCTGTGGCAGCGGGGCCTGATCTGGGACGTGGCCCGAGCAGTGAGCCCCCCCCCCCCCCCGAGACTCCCAGCAGGTGCCCCCGGGGCCCGTCCGGCTGACTCGGAACGTCGGAGCTCTCCAGGGCCTGCCGAGGGTCCCGGTTGATTCAGACTACGTGATGGTGGCACAGGGTCACCTTTGCCTGTGGCCAGGGGGGTGCAGGCCTGTGGGGGAGGGGGCTCGGTGGCCGCAGCAGGGCTGGGGCAGGACGCAGGGCCATCCAGCTAGAGTCCCTGTGGGCACCTTGCTCTTCTTCCTTGGCTCTCTCCAGACAGGGTCTGCCTCCGTCACTGTCCTGCCGCTGACAGCTGGGCCAAAGCTCAGTGACCAGGGGTGTCGCACCCCTCTCCTCACCCTCCTGCGGAGGAAAGGGACGTCAGGGTGCAGGCGCCTTCCAGCGGCAGAGCGCCACTGTCCCTGGGCCCACGGGGCTGGGTGGGGTGGGGGGAGGGGCAGCCCCACCCCTGCAGAGTCACTTCGCATCATTTAATTCCTGGGCGAAGTCCTGGCAGTGCAGAGGAACAGGGGGCATCTTCCTGGCAGTGCGCCGTCCTGCGCTCCAGCCCATAGCTCATGCCCTGTGGTCTTTCCATGAAAGCTGTGCAGAGCCACAAGGCTTCGGGTTGTAGCTGAAGGAAAGACAGCCCCAGCCAGGGTCAGCAGGCCACCCACAGAGCTGCCAGGGGCTGTGGGGAGCCCGGATGGCATCATACACACCAGTAGCCCCAACATCCCAGCCACATCCCAGGGCACTGGGGAGCTCACTGTGGGCCACATCCCAGCCACTCACCCAACAACTGGGGCTGCTTAGAGACGCGCCGACCTCAGCAAGTGCCCTGTGGTGGGAAGAACGCACTGAGGAAGCAGCCCGGGGCCCATGGGTGCTCACCCGCTGCCAGGCAGCCTCCCATGAGGTTTTATTGTCTTGGTTCCTTAGAATCAGCAGGATTGGACTGGACCACAGGGGGGCGCCTCGGTTCACTCACCCAGAAAGCAAGAGGCAGCGTCTGTGGCCGCTGGCTCCCAAGGCTCCCGGGAAGATGGCTCGTGGAAGCCCAGGGAACGAGAAGGCGAAGCAGGCAAATGCTAGGACTAAAGCAGTTTCCCTTTTCCTTTCTTTATTTGTCTTTTCTTTTTAAGATTTATTTATTTGAAAGAGTTACAGACAGGAAGAGAGAGAGAGAAATCGCCCATCAGCTAGTTCACTCCCCAGATGGCCACACTGGCCAGGGCTGGGCCGGGCTGAAGCCAGGAGCCAGGAGCGTTAGTCTGGATCTTCCATGTGGGTGGCAGGGGCCAAGGCGCCAGCAGGGAGCTGGATGGGAAGCGGAGCAGCCAGAACGTGTCCCAGTGCCCACGGGGAGGCCAGCGTCACAGGCAGCAGCCCAACCTGCTGCACCACAACGCCGGCCCCTTCTTCCGCTGAGAACACGGCCACACGCTGGACAGCGAGTGCCCAGCAGGCCACACTGTCTCTGACAGGACAGGCCACCGCCTACCCCTCAGACCCGCCGGCTCTCAGCTCTCACCAGGGCCCGACCCGCTCTTCTGTGTCTTGTTTCAGGCCCCAACACCTATGAAGATGCAGCTGCCTACATCCAAGCACAATTTGAAAGCAAAAACCGCTCGCCCAACAAAGAGATCTACTGTCACATGACTTGTGCCACGGACACGAATAATATCCAGGTGGTATTCGACGCCGTCACCGACATCATCATTGCCAACAACCTCCGGGGCTGCGGCTTGTACTGACCTCTTGTCCTGTATAGCAACCTATTTGGTAATGATCCCAGCACTCCCAGAAACGCTTGCGTGCACACTCACACACTCACACGCACACACACACCCCACTGACACGTGCAAGTTGGTAAATAAACGTTCCGGAGGCGTCACAACACCTTATATATGTATATATAGACGAATATATATTCAAAAGCTTTTCAGTTTGTTCTAGAAAGAGCCGCGGACAGAACTGACCACCTTCCCCCAGCCCCTGGAGGCCTTCCAGGGCCACACTCACGCACGCTCACACTCACACACGCGCGTCGTGACGGGAGCCTGCAGTGGGCGGCTCGGGGTGGGGGGCTCCCCGCTAAGACCCACTTCTGTGACCGAGCGGGGTCGGGGGGGATGGGGCTCCGCGGGCCACCGCCCCCTCCCCCAAACCGCAGGCTGCGTGCTGTCCGTTCTGTCCGGCTCTTGTGCGAACTCCAAAACCCTCTCCGCCCGGTGTCCCCAGCCCCAGCGCTGCGCGAGGACGCGCCTCTCTGGGGGAGTGGCGCTCCGACCCGTCCTGTCCCGTCCGCGCTCTGCGGGTGCGGGGCCGAGGGGAGGGCCAGGCCTGCAGTGCGCGGCGCCGCCGGGGTCGGGGGTCGGGGGTCGCGGATGCTCGCGGCGCCGCCCCGGCCCGGCCCGGCCCGGTTTTGACGGACAGCACGGTGAGACGGGCCCCCTTGTCTCTCTCTCCACAGACTGCTTCACGGACTCTTTGCTGTTGACGTTGACTTCCTGGTAGCATGACCTTTTGGCCTTTGTAAGACACAGCCTTTCTGTACCAAGCCCCTGTCCAACCTCCGACCCCAGAGTGACTGACGGCTGTGTATTTCTGTAGAATGCTGTAGAATCCGGTTTTAGTTGAGTCTTTACATTTAGAATTTGAAAGGAAAAAAACATTTCTCATGTGCTTTGTAGCGTTAAAAAAAAAAAAAGACGAAAAGGAAAACTCACCATTTCATCCAATTTCTTTGTCGTTTCACATCAGCATCCACACCTGCCCCCACGTCCCCCACACCCCCGGCCCTCCTCGAGGCAGGGTCCCCGCGCCCCCGCCGAGGGGCGCCCCTGCGCAGGTCCGGCCGCAGGCCCCGCTGCCCCTCGGGCTCCGCCCCACACCCGCTCCAGGTCTGATAGAAAAAGCACAGCTCTCACTGGCCAGCAGCTGCCAAAAAGCATCCCCGTGGCGCACGCACGGAGAGGACAGCCCTGTGGAAACCGCCTTCCCGCAGAGCCCCTCGGGGGCTTCGTTTTCGTTTCTGTCTCCTTTCCCGCGCGCACGGGCGCCCATCGGCCTCGGCGACTGCCCCCAGCCCCAGCCCAGCCCCTGCCCTAGCTCCTGCCCCAGCCCCAGCCCCAGCCCCTGCCCCAGCCCCAGCCCCTACCCCAGCCCAGCCCCAGCCCAGCCCCTGCCCTAGCTCCTGCCCCAGCCCAGCCCCTGCCCTAGCTCCTGCCCCAGCCCCAGCCCCTACCCCAGCCCTAGCCCCAGCCCTAGCCCCTGCCCTAGCTCCTGCCCCAGCCCCAGCCCCAGCCCCAGCCCCAGCCCTCCCCTCGGCCGCTTTCTCACGTGGGCATGTCTGTGCTGCAGATAACAAAGAACACAAAGATCATCTTTAAAGACCACCAGATGGAAAGAAAAACCTAAAAATAAATTTACAAAAAAACCCAAGATGGAATGTAGCGTCTACACGGAAGCACCACGTCCCCGAGCAGCCCCTGTCAGACCCACCCCTCTCACAGTTCCACTTGTAAGACTCCATCTTTGCTGAAGACCAGTCACAGCCATTTCAAATAAAGAGGAGGCACGAAGACAAAACACACACAAAAATTAAAAATACAGGAAAAAAAAAACTTGAAAAAAAAAGGAAAAAAGAAAAAAAAAAAAACACAACAGCCAGCCCACGGGTCTTTCTAAGCCTTTCTATTCCCGCCCGGTGAGGTTCTGTGATTATCTGCCACACTGCCAGTCTACTTCTGACAATGGAAACCCCTGTGTCGCTCAATAAAGAGAATGTTTGTCTGTACCCTGTGTCCCCTCTGCCTTCACACGGTGGGCTGGGGGGGGCTGCCCCGGGCGGGGGGACAGGGGCAGGCAGGGGCTCCCAGCTCCGCCTCACCCTGGGTAGAGCAGGGCTGAAGATGAGAAAGGCAGAGTGGGGGGGCAGGCATCCCCAATCTCCTGCCAATACAGGATCCCGCTGCCTCTGGGCCCAGGGGTGCCACCGTGGGAAACGGTGACCCCGAGGATGGGAGCACATTGCCTGGGCCCTGTGCACCCGGCGGTCACATCTGCAGGCCGGCCAGGAAGCGATCCCTTGGCTTTGCTTCCTGCTGCACCGAGCAGGCCCAGTGTGAGGACGAGGACAGATGGCAGAGTCTGAGCCGTCTCTGGGCAGCCAGTCTCACCCCCTGGCTCCTGCGTAGCTGCACTCTGCAGCCCACTATTCCATCCTGAGGGACAGTGTCCCAGGGGGCTGCCCACCGGAATCCTCTCCACACCCCGCACATGCCAGTGATCTGCCCAGAAAGCAATGCTGAAGAACCAGCCCTGGGCGAGGACACGAGTCTGCAGCCAGTCCTGGCCATCACTGCTGAGGCGAGTTCCGGTGGCCTTTTCATTGGGGAGTGGTGGTGGGGGCTGACCTAGGACACCAGTGCCTTTCCGGCCCCCAGCTCGACTTCCTAACAGTGGTCGTGGGGGACAAACCAAGGCCCACCGGGAGGATGAGGGGCACCATGACATTGGCCATTCGTGGCCTGTCCAAATTCCCTAAAGAGGAGCCAAACTGGGCTCTCGCCCAACTCTCAAATGAGTTTTGTCGACAAAACCGAGAGAGTTCTTGCCTTATCTTTCTTAAAAGGAGGTCAGCATTTTTAACGGATGAAGGGAAAAGACCAACTAAACCAGATCAAGGAGAGGGGACAGAGCGCCCCAGACTCCACTCCAAAGTGCAGCCGGGGCCAGAACCACTCACTTCTAGGCTGAGAGCAGGAGCCGAGGATCCCAGAGGCTGCGCTGATGCAGCCTTGTAGGGGCGGTGTTCCTTGGCCAGCTCTGCAAGCTTCCGGCTCCCTTCTGCACGCACACCCGGCGTCCTTTCCCGGGCAGATGGTCTGCGGGCTGCCGCGAGAGCACACCGTCTACAGCTCCGCGAGCCTGCCTGAGCGCACCAAGTAAGCCATCCGCGTGGGCCATCATTCTCCCTGACCCATAAAAGCCTCAACATTTGTTAAAAAAACAAAACTCAAGCAAGTGGCTGAGAACCCAAGAGGTCGGAGGGAGTATCAGAGCTCCCAGAGCCAGGCAGGGCAAGGGCACAGAAAGCCCATGTGCCACGGCCCAGCGCTGCAGCCTGTGTTCCATGGCAACGTCGGGCACAAGAGCAAGCTGCCCACCCTTGCAGCAGCGGAGACGCCCAAGGGGGCCTGGGCCAGGAAGCCCAGCCATTTTGTCTCTGCCCTCAGCACCTATCCCAGGAGCCTCCAAATGACAAAAGCCAGGAGCCCGTGGTAGTAGCTAGAATCTTTAACTGTCTAGATGCACAATCTAGGGGTGAACTTCAGGCTTGTCGGTCATTGTAGGCTACGTAAAGCATTCTCCCTGCTCTGGTCACTGCCACACTGTGATAGTCCAGTGATCCCAGGCCCTCTATCAATTTCCTCTTTTCACTTCATAAACCAAATCTCTAATGTGTATGCAACCTGCAAAGTAAAACAGACTGGGCGAAAGCAAAGTAGCCACCTCCTCCATACTTACCTTGAAAATAAATAAATGTGGGGCCAGCACTGTGGTGTGGTGGGCAAAGCCTACTCCTGCAGTGCCGGCATCTCACATCGGCGCTGGTTCAAGTCCCAGCTGCTCCACTTCTGATCCAGCTCTCTGCTATGGCCTGGGAAAGCAGTGGAAGATGGCCCAAGTGTTTGGGCCCCCACACCTGCGTGGGAGACCCGGAGGAAGCTCCTGGTTCCAGCTTTGACCTAGCCTAGCCCTGGCCATTACAGCCATTTAGGGAGTAAACCAGCAGGTGGAAGACCTCTCTCTCCCTGTAACTCTGCCTATCAAATAAATAAATAAATGTTTTTTTAAATGAAATACTAGTATGAGGAGAAGAAAAATCCTGTTCTGCCTTCTCCAACATAACTGGGGAAACCAAAACCCCCCCAGCCAAAGTGTTCCCCACAAAATCAGTCACTGTTCACCCCCCTGAAAGCAGCTGCCTCAACTCCCAGCGATACACAACACACTAAAAGTTTGCTTTTTATTATTATTGTTTTACAATGAAAACAAATAGCTATGCTCTCAGCAAAACAAAACAAATTTTAAAAATCACAGAGGTTTACTAACAGCATTTCAAAGTAAGGCTTTTCAAAGATTTATTGAAATAAATTACTTCTGCCTAAATATTTGTCTACCACCCTTTTTTCAATTACTTGTCAACATTCTAAAAACTTCCAGTTATGTAAAATACATTTAACTTTGCCAATAATTTTAGATAATACTGGGATTCTTCCCAAAAGGACTACCATAAAACTATGTTTTCAAACATTAAAAAAAAAAAATAAATCCAATGGGACATAAAATTGAACTATGTAACCTATGATTGCGTGTTTCAAATCCCAAAAGTTAACTGCGTGAGGAATTTGAAGACTCAGGACCTGGGCCTGCTCCAAGGCATGTGGATTCGACCTCTTAGCTTTCTAGGTCTGGCGGCCAGCCAGGCCCGGGGATACACACGAGGTATCTCTCAGCTCTTGCCTAAAGCCCTGCCCAGTGCACTCCCCACGCCCCCACCTGGCACGGCCCACCTCTTCTCCGAAGACCAAACCCACAGGCTTTGGCATTGCCTGATGTGCCTGACCGAGGGGTTAAAACCATAAACCAAAGCTGGCTGCCTCCCTCTTCCCCGTGTCCACAGGGCCAGGGAACGCGGAGGGGACGGGGGACACGGGTACACTCAGGACCTGCAGGAGCACCAGAGTTAACGGAAATAAAGCCAGCCGTGACCTGGGGCTCACACGGTCCCGCTGTGGCGGGACAGAAGGGCGTCGCCTTCTCTGCAGCCCAAGCGTGCCCCTCTTCTGCTCCGGGCAGCAGACCACGGCCTTTCCCAAGATGCCCTGCTGGCCCCGAGGGTCCGGGAGCCCCCTAGTCTGGCCTCTGACACCTCCTCTGCCTCCTCAGGTGTGACAGCAGGTGACGGCGGTGCGGAGCCAGGCTCGGCTGTGCCTCTGCTCGCTGCTGGCTATGCGCCCTCCCAGAGCTCACAGCCTCCTGCCAGATGTGGCGCTAAGGACGTAGTATCTGCCGCTGGCGGGTGCCTGCCCACTTCCTCCTGATCGCTCCCCACCCCAACAAGTCAACGCCTACAGTGAAAATGTGCAGTGCTTTTAAGGGGAAGAGAAATATCACATAGAAAGTATTACAGAGAAGGAGTAAATCTGTCAGCCGTCCAAACACTAGAAGACCACATGCTCTGTACAGCGGCAACGAGTCAGGCCCGCGGCATCACACGGCAGCAGCACTGGGCAGCCTCTTCCGGCTGGGCGCGGGGCGCGGGGCTCAGGCGGCGGCGGCCGAGGAGGGCGCGGCGGCGCTAGGACGTCTGCTGCTTCTGCAGTCTGCGCTCGGCGGCGGCAGCCAGCATCCGCCGCCGCAGCGCCACGGGGTCGGGGGACGGGCCTGCGGGCGGCAGCAAGCTCTCGGCGGCCGGGTCCTCCTCGGAGCTTTTGTTCAAGAAACGCCTGCAAGAAGCCAGTCGCGGAGGGATGAGACGCTCTGGAGCCCGCGCAGCTCCCCGTCTCCCGGGCAGCAGCCTGCGTTCCCTGCACTGGGCAGGCGGGACGAGTAACCGCTCCGCCCCTCCCTGCCCACCCCACCCAAGTCCCCACGCTCAGGCCACAAAACCCAGCCGCTGACATAAACCTCGACACCCACGGCTCCAGCCGCAGCCACGGGGCAGGTGTGGCCCCAGATGTGCGCTCTGTGCTCACCCCTGTGTCAGCTACAAGGCGGAGTGGTCAAGAGGGAGGACCCCGGAGCCAGCGTGCAGGCCGGCGTGAACCTCTCTAGGCCGCAGCTTCTTCAGCTGTCTGTCAAATGGGTCTAACAATGCTCCCCTTAGAGTCGTTTGAAGAGTTATTCAAGAAAGTGCCCGCTGGGACGGAAGCGCTGTCCGTGCGAGTGCGTCTGAGGATGCCCACAGGGATGCCGAAGCCCACCACAAGTTACCAGTCGGGCTCAGCGTGGCCGGACTCCTTCCGAGGGAGGCTTGAAGCCTGTTTTTAAGCGCCATGTAACGATCGCCTGATGTCGCATCTGTTAAAGTGGAAGTGGGCCTAGCACGCTAATGACCCCAGCCTCAGGTCTCAGACCTAGATTTATGCCACCCAGGGCTGGGGAAGCCACTCACTTGCGAGCCTGCTGGAGGAGGTCATCCTTGCGCTGCAGCAGCATGCGCTGCCGCTCATCAGCAGACTTGGAGAAGCGGCTGCCCCGCGCCTCGAAGTCCTCCACCTCGCCGGGCTCCGCTTCCAACTCGCTGAAGTCCACGGGCTCCTCCAGGCGGGGACTGAGGTCCAGTGGCATGCGTTCCGCCTGGACACGGGAGAAACCAGAAGCAGCTGTGGGCACAGGCCCCCTGCAAGCAGATCCTCTACCTGGCAGGACACCCTGAGCACACGGTGCTCCTGGGGGACAGGTTGCCACCCGTGCCCAGGAGATCACTCCGAGCAGAGCCTGACCCCGTAAGACGTTCCGTGTTAGTGCAGGAAGTAACTCAGGACCAGTCTGAAACACAACAGCATCTCCAAACTGAACGTATTCTTGGTAAAACCAAACTAACTGCTGCTTTGCATTATGGGAATTTTCTTTCAATTCTACTAAACGCTAAAAAAAAATTTTTATATGGCTAGATATTAGCACATTAAAAATTTTCATTTCTCTATTTTTACTTATTTGAAAGGCAGAGAGATGAAAAGAGACAAATTCTCCATCTACTGGTTCACTCCCCAAATACCTGCAACAGCTGGGCCTTGGCCAGGCTAATGCCAGGAACCCAGAACTCAATCCGGTCTCCCCCTTGGGTGCCAGGGGCCCAAGTACCTGAGCTGTCACCTGCTGCCCACCAGGGTGCAGGAAGCTGGAATCAAAGTGGAGCCAGGACTGAAACCCAGGTACTCTGAATGGGATGCAGGTATCCCACAGTGCTACAACGCCGGCCCCCGAGAGGTGTATTAACTGCTGTGCCAAATGCCTGCACTGGCTCAAAAATGTAAACAAGATGGTTTGTTTGCTTGTTTTTAGACTTATTTATTTAAAAGTCAGAGATACAGAGAGAGAGGGGAGAGACAGTGAGACCTTTCCCCAGACTGCCACAATGGCTGCAGCTGGGCCAGGTCAAACTCAGGAGCCAAGAACTCCATTTGGGTCTCCTATGTGGGTGGCAGGGGCCCAAGCACATGGGCCGTCTTCTTTCCTTAGGCCGTTAGCAGGAAGCTGGACTGGGAGCGGAGCAGCTGGGACATGAATGAGTGCTGGACTGGGAGCAGAGCAGCTGGGACATGAAAGAGTGCTGGACTGGGAGCGGAGCAGCTGGGACATGAATGAGTGCCCACGTGGGATGCCGGCACTGCAAGTGATAGCTTCACCCACTCTGCCATGACGTCAGCCCCTACTGCATAACTGGTCTCTGAAAACAGTCAAGCAGGTAAAAAGGGTAAATGCTAAGGATTTTTTTAAAAAACAGAACACATGTTTCCTTGCATAATAAGACTTTAAAATAGGATGCTTTCTTGGTTTTGGCTAAAGCCCTGAAGGAGACAGCAACACCTAGATGCCCCACGCCCTTAAGCAGGTGCCCAATCAGCTGTGCTGCTCACACCCCCAGGGGCAGGTCAGCCTACTACCCACTCTAGGCTTCATCAGGGCTTTATGGGGAGCGGCTGAGAGGCAGGCGACTTTACTTAGAGCTCCCGGTGTGCGACATTCGCTGTCACCCATTTTCACCTCTTTCTGCCTTCACCCAAGCCTGGGAAGAGGCTTTAAGAGAGCTTCAGGCATGGAACGCCAAGACACTGTGGAAAAAAATGTCCTACATGAAGGATCTCTGTGAGTGAGACCCCAGTGGAAAGAAGGGGCCATCAAAGGAGGTACTTTTCTCTGAAGGGAGGAGAGAACTTCCCCTTTGCTGACAGCCTTGTCTAAATGCTGACGGAGTTTGTGGACTCAAAAGGCTTCCATAGCCTAGGCTCACATCAAGAGCCTCAGGTGTGAGGCCAGCACTGTGGCGTAGTGGGTAAAGCTGCCACTTCCAGTGCCAGCATTCCATATGGGTGCTGGTTCGAGTCCCAGCTGCTCTACTTCAGATCCAGCTCTCTACTGTGGCCTGGGAAAGCAACAGAAGATGGCTCAAGCGTGGCCAGTGCCACGGCTCACTAGGCTAATCCTCCGCCTGGGACACTGGCACCCTGGTTCTAGTCCCAGTTGGTGTGCCGGATTCTGTCCCAGTTGCTCCTCTTCCATTCCAGCTCTCTGCTGTGGCCTGTGAAGGCAGTGGAGGATGGCCTGAGTGCTTGGGCTCTGCACCCGCATGGGAGACTGGGAGGAGGTACCCGGCTCCTGGCTTTGGATTGGTGCAGCTCGCCAGCCGTGGCAGCCATTTGGGAGGGTGAGCCAATGGAGGGAAGACCTTTCTTTCTCTCTCTCTCTCTCTCTCTCTCTGCATCTCCTTCTTTCCTTCTTTCTCTGTTTAACTCTTTCAAATAAGTAAATAAATCTTTAAAAAAAAAAAAAGAGCTTTGGGTGGTCACTGTCATCATACATGAGAGTGTTAACTGTTGAATTAACAACAGGGGTCACTGTGCACTAACTCCTCATGCGGGACCTCTGTCTTCAATGAGTCGCATTATGAGAGTTAACTCTAAAACTAGTTCTCAATTTGTGTATGTGTGCAAATTGTTGAAATCTGAGTATAGAGTTGGTCTTCTGTGCACAAAGTTACCTGAAAATGAATCTGAACGGAGAATGGGACTGGCAAGGGGAGAGGGAGGCAGGGAGGAAGTAGGGCACGGCGGGTATGCTGGGAAGGATCACTATATTCCTAAAATTGTACTTTTGAAATTTGTATTCCTTAAAACATAAATTAAACAAATACTACAATTTTTTTTTTTTTTTAAAGAGCATGTGGAGAGCTGGAATTGTATCTACAGCCTAGCGTCATGTGGCCAGGGGCCGTATCACCTGAGCAACCTAAAAGAAACTGGCTGTAGCACACAAGAGGGAGGCAGGGCTACGATGGAGCAAGTTCCGTGTCTACAGGTGGGAGGAGACACTGTGTGTCCTGCAGGAGGGCATCAGTCTAAGGTTGATGCAAATAACTCTGCCCGAAAAGACCTCCTGGAGGAGGGAGGGACACCCCGGGAGGTACAGTGCTCATAAACAGCCAGCCCAAGTTCAAAGGGAGTCTGAGATTTCTGGAGCTAAGTGGAGCAAGGAGATAGGTAACATCTACACACACTGTACACACACACGCACAGGCTGGGGTCACGTCACCCCCATCCTAACCCTCTCGCCCAAGCCTCACCTGGGTGGGCTAATGTGTGTGTGGGTTGGGGAGGGAGACGGAAGAAAGACCCCTGACCAGTGGCTCTGTGGCAGCTGCTGGGCCTGCCTGAAGGCCTGAGCTGGGTGTGGCAGGCTGAACAGCAGGAAGAGCTGAGGTGACCCAGCCACTGGGCTACACTGAGGTTTTACTCAGTGATGTTTAGCCAAGGACTTTAAATGTTTCACAGCAAGCATCCTTGTAAAATAAACACTTTCCTCTATTATATTAAAGAGACTCCGAAATCTCCATATTAACTCTGACAAAGAGCTGGAGGTCAACAAAGAAACAGAACGTACTGTATCCACAGATAACCCCAAGCCAGTCCAGTGTCCACATCTCAGCTAAGACACAAAAAAGAAACGCACCCCTCTTCAGGAGCCATAAACTTTTTAAATGATACAAATCCGGTTATGGATTCGGATATGAAAATTCAAACCAGACACTGACCTGAAAAGCTTCTACCTTTCCCTATCTGCAGAGGAAAACAAGCAGCCTGCCGGCCACTGACGACAGCCACTGCCACCTGGCCACAGGGGCAGGCAGGCCACGCCTGCCACACACACATCCACACAGCACTGCTTGCTTTTATTTTTGGCCTATTAAAAACATGATTTGAAAGTACGGTACTCAATAAAGCAAACAGGAAGTTCAGAGAAGGGGCAGGAACTGGGGCACTCGAGAGCACAGGGTGTAGGGCTGGGGGCACACAGAAGACACAGGAGCCGCTTTTGCTTCAGGGCAGCCAAAGCCAACCAAGTCACCCACAATGGATGTCCAGACAGGTCAGGTTCCCGAGACAGGCAGGCTGCGCCCATCTTCACCCAGCACAGGACGGCTTGGTATTGCTAAAGGTATGGAAACACCTGCACTCCTCATTAGTGAAGACAGAGGAGAGTAACTCAGGGCCTGGAGCGCTGGCCCAGAGGCGTCCCCTTCCAGATTTTGATGGGTCCAGTCACCATCTGAGGCCCGGGCCCAGCTTCCTTCCACACTCCCTGTGGCCCACTCGAGCTCATGGTGGCAGAGTTGGCCTACGGGAGCACAAGGCCTTTCTCTCCAGGACATGGGGGCAGGCACCAGGGAGCTGGCTGCAGGCCACAGCGTAGGCACAGCTTGATTGGTTAGCCTTTAAGGAGACAGGGGATGGTCATTTGGCACAGCAAGTTAAGCCACCACTTGAGAACTCTGTACCCAATACAAAAGTGCCTGGTTCAAGTCCTGGTTCCACTCTCCATTCCAACTTCCTGCCAAGGAACAGCCTGGGAGGCACATGTGCTTGGGTCCCTGCCACCCACATGGGAGACCCTAATGGGAGTTCCAGGTTCCTGGCTCTGGCCTGGCCCAGCTCTGGCTGTTGAAGCATCTAGGAGAGTGACCCAATGGACAGGAGATCCCTGTTTCTAATAAGTAAAAATTTAAACAAACAATAGAACTATGGAGACAAACCCAGCCCTTGGTCTTCTGGACTCCCATCCACGTCCCACAGACGTCAGGACTGAAGACAGCCAATGCCAAGCACCAAACTCCTTCTCCACAACCCCCGTGTTCTCTCCCCGGTGTGCAGCGCTTACCTGAGGAGAAGCTGCGCTCTCATCCTGGTCACTGCTCGGCCTTTCCACAGGACTGGTCAACGCGGGCCTCACGCTGTCTGACCGCTGAAAGAAACCCAGGACCACCCACAGTGCAGTCACTCACAGGCACAGGGAAACCCCAAGGACAGAGGGAACTGCAGTCCCCTGCACAGACTATGACTTTGGTACAGCATCAAAGAAATTAAAATGCTACCAAGATCAAAGGCAAGACAAAGAAGCCCGCAGCCTTCAGCAGCCTTCCAAGCTGGGAGTGAGCCACTGGCTCTGTGTTAACAACAGTGACTTTCAGAAAGAGTGACTCAGAACAAAACAGTACCATCAGCAGCAAACACTGCCAGCCACTTAGCTTTGTGCATGGCCCCCGGGAAACCCCTGACAGTCATCTCATCTACCTTCTTCACATCCTGTGAAATAGGTCTTGCTGTCACACTCACTTTTAGGCAGTTTAAGGTCATGACCAACACTGCTGATGCTCTGGGGAGCTGCCCCTGTCCCTTTTGGTCCCCCCACCTCTACATTTGCTGGCTCATATCTCTCTTTGCCTGAGGACTTTGGCCACATGAGGTAGAGGCAGCCCTTGGCCAGTGAACCACCTTGGGGGAGGGATAATACGTTTCCCACTGGATCCCGGAGGTGCCACGTGGGATGGAGCTTAAGTCAAAGCAGTAGCATGCCTGATAACAAATGCCTTCCCTGCCCCATTTCACATCCCCACCTGCTACCAATGTTTTCTGGGATCACTTCCAAATCAACTACTTGCTGTCAAATCCTTGTCTCAGCCTTGTCTCAGAGCCTGCTTCAAGGGAATTCACAGCCAACAGCCAGGTCAAATATCGGAGACCCAGGAACTGTATCTCCTACTTTAGCCCACTGGATTTCAAAGAGCATATTATTTCTCTTTCTCTCTCTCTCTCTAAAGATTTGTTATTTATTTGAAAGGCAGGGTTACAGAGAGAGGAGCAAGAGAGAGAGAGAGATCTACCATCCACTGGTTCACTCCCAAAATAGCTGAACGACCAGGGCTAATCCAGCCTGAAGCCAGGAACCAAGAGCCAGGAGCTTCTTCCAGGTCTCCCATGTGGGTACGGGGTCCCAGGGACTTGGGACCGCCTTCCACTGCTTTCCCAGGTGCATTAGCAGGGAGCTGGATAGGAAGTGGAGCAGCCAGGACTCATGGCACCCATATGGGATGCCGGCACTGCAGGCCATAGTTTAATCCGCTGCACCACAGCATCAGCTGCATCTTTCTCTCTTCAAAGACTATCAAATCCTTGAGTTTTGTGAAGAGATTTCCAAATATTTTTGCATACTGAAATCAAAATATCTGGCAGATTATCCCTGATAATATATATGAATTCCTTAGTCCTGCTGGAAAACTTGTCTATGCTAATAACTCTCATATTCATCAAAAAGACAGGAGGCAGACACTTGGCTTAGCAGTTCAGACACCACTTGGGACGCTTCCCTGCCTGTCAGAGCGCCTGGGTTTGAGTCCCACTGTGCTCCTGATTCCAGCTCTGGCTAACGTGTAGCCTGGCAGGCAGCAGCAATGGACTAAGTCTTTGAATCCTCATCACTCATGTGGATTCCTAGACTGAGTTCCCAGTTCCCAGGTTTGACCTGGCCTAATCCCAACTACTAAGGGCATTTGAGGAGTGAACTAATGGATGGAAGATCTCTCTCCCTGCATCTCAAACACATTTCTAAAAATTAAAAGAGGTACAGAATGGGCCAGGAGTTCTGAACTTTTAGTAGGAAGTCAAAAATGCCATAGATCGACACGAACTGTACCTAACGGAAGATCACACCAACATGCAAAGCCAACCAGGCACAGATGGCGTCACTTCCCAGAGCAGAGGCCTGCGATGGCAGCCCTGCTGTCAAATGCACCCCTCCTCCTGTTTCTGCAAATAAAGGTTTATTGAAATACAGTCTTGCTCATTCATTCTCACACCTGGGATCTTCAAAAAGTTCATGAAAAATGTGTTATGAAAAAGCTAAACAGATTTCAAAATATTTTCCACCCAAGCAAACTGATCTTTTAATTTTGCTTTTCCATGATCTTTCTGAAGCGACCACATTTTAGCCATGGCTGCTTTGGTTGCAACAGAGACTGTGTGGCCGACAAAGCCTAAAATATTTATTACCTGCCCTTTACAGAAAAACACCTTCAACCCCTGTGCGACAGTAGCTGGTGCAGGCTGATCTGGGGATTACATCCGTACAAAAAGTCAAATACCTCTGTCCTCATCTTTGGTGTGCCTGCCCTCATTTATAAACTAGGTACAGGGAGTTTGTTTACATCAAATCACAAATGGTATCAGTTGAGTAATTAAGAAGGTTAATTGAGAGGATTAAGCCTTGTGGAAACAGAATCCATTTGTTATGCGTAAAACCCCAGTTTCACCTGTGTAGGAAAAGGTACTTGAATCCGTCCTTCTAAAATGTTGTCGGTTGTTATTTCCACCGAGCGTGTCAGCTGGAGGTCCTGCAGCACCAGGTGGTATGGAACCTGGGGAAACATCTCTTGAATCTGATGAGCCTGTAGGAATACCAAACACAGAAACACTCACTCGCAACAGTTACTCACTGAGGGCCAATGCATGGCAGCCCTTGGGTGATTAATGTGACACAGTGCCACGAACACAGGTGAGGAGGCCACCCTGCTCTGCAGATCACCTTCAAATACAATCCCATCAGTACTTTTCCAGGATGCCAAACAGGAAGCTGGGACAGCATGTATCCCAAAGCAAACAGAATGCAGAAAGCCAGCTGCCTCTCAAGGTAGGGTCAAGTAGAATACTTTAGTTTTGAAAAGTATTCATTTTATCCTGGGTATATAAATGTTAAAAGGCATGTTTTCCCTTCTCTCCTCCCCCCATCATGGGAGCTCCGCTTTACAAAATGAGAACCAGATAGCGAAAGGCCTCCAAGGCTTCTGGAGAGCCCCTGGCGCCAAGCTCCCTCGGCAACCAGATAAAAACCCAGCCCCAAAACCCAGCCCTACGTGCGCCCTGCGCACAGTCTCTTCGGAGACTGTCACCACCTCTTTGCTTCAATAAAGCAACCTGTCTCTGCTGAGGTCAGTTCCTTCTCCTTTCTATCGCATCCCTGGGGGTACAAAAGGCCAGAACCCCGAGCTATTCTAAACCTAACAAATGTGTTCTCCTTAAAGATATAATTCTTAAAAGGAAAAACTTGAAATATATACACAAGGACAAAATTCAAATACATAATATTAAGTGAGAGAAGCCTGACTACAACTTCCTGGAACAGGCAAAATCTGAGATAAGTGGTTACCAGGGGCTAGGGCTGGGGGAATGGAGGTGACCAATAAAAGGTCCCATGGGGCCGGCGCTGTGGTGTAGCAGGTAAAGCTGCTGCCTGCATTGCTGGCATCCCATATAGGTGCTGGTTCGAGTCCCAGCTGCTCCACTTCCGATTCATCTCTCTGCTCTGGCCTGGAAAAGCAAAAGATAGCCAAAGTCCTTGGGCCCCTGCACCTGTGTGAGAGATGGGACGAAGCTCCTGGCTTCTGGGTTCAGATCGGCACAGCTCCGACCACTACAGCCAACTGAAGAGTGAACCAGCAGATGGAAGACTTTCTCTCTCTCTCTCTCTCTCTGTCTCTCCTTCTCTGTGTAATTCTGACTTTCAAATAAATGAATAAATAAATCTTAAAAAAAAGGCCCCATGGGACCTGAGGAACTGGGGAATGGAACTGTTCTAGGTGTTGATTATGGTGAGGGGGATATACTGATTATGAGTTGAACTGGATACTCTAGACAGAGTGTATTTTTACTGCATGCAAACTGTCTCAATCTGAAGAAAAAAAAAACATATAAGGAATACAAATTCCTAACACTGCTCTCCCCTGGAGCCACAGTTTTCAAGCTCTGAGGCAGACATGTGTCTAAGGGGGCAGGCGTCGGATGGGGCACACCACTGTTCAGACTTCCTTCTAAGCAGCTCCAGACGGTTTCTGTTTTTCACAAACATATTTATTTTACAAATTCTTACTTCAAGGTTTTATGTGTGGAAAAGTCCCAATAATTAAAATAAGAAAGAGTAAGACGCACACAAGTCAACTACTGGGCTACTAGCTCCCAAGGAGCATCTCCTCATACAACGCAAAGAGGTGGAATGCGTCTCCGCATCACGGCCTGCACAGTCATGCAGCTGGCACCGAGCTTTGCTGGGAGCTGCCTGGGGACGGGTACTAGTTAGACAAGCAGTGCCCAGAAGGTCCCAGGACCTCCACCTCCCGTGGTCCCTGTGCTGAAAATTTTTTCCCCAGGTCAAATCAAAGCTACCTGGGGAAGAGTGCATCAGCGCTATCACAGTCAAGTCAGATTACTTTCTCCTTTCATTCTTAAACAGCCTCTCCACTGTTTCTCAAAAAAAAAAAAAAAAAAAAGTGTAAGATTCATTTTACCAGACCAGCACTTTTCTACCAAAAACTCCAGTAAGTCTGCTCCAAATCACTGCAGTACAGGCGGAAGTACAGGGCCTGCCAGAGAACTCAAAACACACCAGCTCCCAGAAAGGATGCATGCCCAGGATGTCTGATCCTTGGAGGAGGAGGTGGCCACCTGCAGAGCTGTGACAGCTGCCTGACCCACAGGGCACACACAAGCCGCCAGGAGCTGGCAATGGCCATGTTGACTGCTGCACTTCAAGGACACCTGTGCCACCGCGAAGCCACTTTCACTTTCTGCTGATGACCAGGCTGGGGACATCACAGAGGAAGCAGGAGCCATGACTTCTGCTGTTGTTTCTTTTTCTATGGTGGTCAAAAGCCAGTAAGATTTACATCTGAACTACCTTTAGGGCAAAGTGTATTAACTAGTTGCACACTGCTGTGAAGAGATCTTTAGAACCTTTTCATCTTGCAAAATCAAGAATCTGTATCCACTAAAGAACAACTATCCCTTTCCTTCTGGTCCTAGCCTTGGGCAGCCACCATTTTACTTTCTGTTTGTCTTGTCAGGTGTCTCGTATCCACGGAACCATGCAGCATTTGTCTTTGTGTGACTGGCTCATTTCACTAGGCAGTGTCCTCAAGGCTCACCATGATTTAGCCTGTGATAGGGATTCCCTCTTGAAGACTGGGTAATATTCCACTGACTGTGCATGCCACGTTTTCTTTAGCCAGTCACCTTCGTTTTTTTCCCTTTGCAGCTACTAAGAGACATGCCCTCCTTTTAAACCAAGCCTCAGAAGATGAGCCTTGTAGCCACATCCACCTGCTCCGCCAACAGCAAACCCTCTCCCCTGCTGCAGCTCCCAGCCCCATCTCCCATCACAAGGACTTCTGCCTTCTGTCAACTTTTCTGTTTGTTCTGAACCACTGATCTGCTTTCCAGAGACCTTCCCACCTCCTTCCAAACAGCCTTTGGACTCCTGGAGAAGACTTGGGTTGTGACTGTCAGATGGCTACAGGGACAGTGTAGACAAATCTGGAAGCTCACAGCGGCCCAGGAGCTCCACCAGGTGCCTCCAGTACACATCTGAGGACAATCCCGTCAAGCCTCCAGCTTAACAAGAGTCAGCCCCCAGGAAAAACTAGTTAATCAAACCCAAGCTTCCAAGGTGTGAGCAAGCTTCTCTGACCTGGGCGAAGGCTACAGCCCACTCCAGCTAACCGTCGCCTCAGGGTGTGAGAAGACATCCTGTCCCGCCAAAGGAGACCCAGAAGCACTGGAGACTCGCAGTCCAGGGGCACAGGCTCAGCAAGGGCCGAGACCCAATCCCGGGGCTGCAGGACGCTTCCCCGCCCTGGACAGCGCAGCCCCACATTGCTAATGGCCTGTTCACCACAGTGCTTTCACACAGCACGTCACGCTTGTGATCAAGAAACGATTCCTCCTCTACACTAGCCTTTACCCACACACCCTACACATTGAGTCCCTGTCGCCACCAGCTGTTATTTCGCCTGTGTTTATTTTAATCTGCCTCCCCAACTAGAATCTGCCCTCCTAGAGAGTAGGACTCCTGTCTACCTTGTGACATTGAGGGGCTACGCTCAGGGGCAGAATTTCACATAAACCTGCTCAATAAACAATGTTAATTAATGAACAAATGAATGAAATGATCTTCTGAAGTATCAGCCAGTTAGTCCAGGTCGGCCAGAGGCCCCCGCTCAAGTAGGATTAAGGCAGTTTGTATTTTCAGACTTCTATATTTATTACAACAATAAACTCTGTTGTTATTACAACAATAAACTCTAGATTCCAACAATGGTAAAACAAGTTTCTCCATCACTGTAAAAACAAACAAACACAAACCTTTGGAAAAATACAATATCCTTGAATCAACAACACACCTCAAAATCTCAAGGCACGCATACATGCACACACACACACACACTCACACTCATATTTTTGAGGGGAAAGCGGGACAGGGAACCAAAAACCACAACTGGTAAGCCTCATGTAATTTTTAATAAAAGGTACATGGTTCACTCCTGCCAGTAATTCCCCGAAAACATTTTGGCTACAAGCTGAGAGTCTCCGGGTAGCCTGGAGCAGAGCAGAATGAACCTAGCGCTTCTCAGGAAAGGTCAGATTACCTGCCACAGACGAAAAATAAAAGCTGCTTCCGAACTGGTTCCAAAATTTAAAACACAGAAAGGTAAGGGCCCCAGTGTATTTTTTAAAGACCCTTGAATGTCCTGCTATTCTGCCAGAGAAGGGTTCACATACACTACCCACGTCTGCCACTCTTCATTCCCTCCCAAGCACTAGTCGTCTTCTGAAAGCAGTCAGGGGTCCTTACCATCGCATTAAGCTGTGAGTTGCTTGCCTGCGTAATGCCAAGGATGTTGGTGGTGTGCATCACTTCGACAGAAAAACTCGGCAGCCAGCTCGCAATCCGGGACCCTAAAGCAAAAGAGAAGCAGGCACATGTTTTAGAGCCCTGACACTCTTCTGTGACATCCAGAGCCAGCCACTCCAACAGCAGCTAGTATTCAGAGGGCTGGCTTTATGCCAGGCCTTTTGTGCCCCACATGGCACACGTGTCTCACAGGGATTAGAGGCCACCCTACATGGCACCTTCTGTCGTTGCTCTCATTTTATCCTTCTTAGAAATATGGCCCTCTGGCGCTGTGGCACAGCGGGTTAAAGCCCTGGCCTGAAGCGTCAGCATCCCATGTGGCTGCCGGTTCTAGTCCGGCTGTTTCTCTTCCCATCCAGCTCTCTGCTGTGGCTTGGGAAAGCAATAGAAGATGGCCCAAATCCTTGGGCGCCTGAACCTACATGGGAGACCCGGAGGAAGCTCCTGGCTCCTGATCGGCACAGCTCTGGCCATTGCGGTCAACTGGGGAGTGAACCAGCGGATGGAAGACACCCCACTCTCTCTGCCTCTCCTCTGACTTTAAATAAATAAATCTAAAAAAAAAAAAAAAGAAAAGAAAAGAAAAGAAATATAGCCCTGGCCTCCATGGTCTTTGGCTCACACCAGTAACTAGGTAACCATATGAAGTTGCCTAAGATCAAGTTTAATTACGATGGCCAGGATGCAGACAGTCGGGTATGAGACTATTTTATCACTGTTGTTCCTCCTTTGCAGGGGCTCTTGATCCACTCAACTCCCGACTCACTCTCCACCTAGACTAGAAGGAAGGCTTCCATGCCTCAACAGCTGCCACAACAGATTAGTTTCTGCTCCTTTCATTCACGATCCAGAAACTATTATTCATTTTCACAATTACTTTTATGATATATTTTCTCCTTAAGAATATGACTTAAAATCCTTGGTTTGGGGGCAGGTATTTGGCGGAGTGAATTTAACCACTGCTTGGGATACCCACATCCCATTTTGGAGTGTCAGGTTAGAGTCCTGGCTACTCCATTTCTCATCCAGGTTCCTGCTAATGCATCCTGGTAGGCAGTAGATGATGGCTCAGATGCTTGGGTCCTGCCACCCAAATGGAAGACCTAGAAGTTCCAGGTTCCTGGCTTCAGCTTGGCCCAGCCCTGGCTGCTGTGGGCATTTGGGGAGTGAACCAGCAGATGG
The DNA here is from genome assembly GCA_949820135.1 of Sylvilagus floridanus. Classification (NCBI taxonomy): domain Eukaryota; kingdom Metazoa; phylum Chordata; class Mammalia; order Lagomorpha; family Leporidae; genus Sylvilagus; species Sylvilagus floridanus. Next base: position 55,872,379 of record OX463232.1, read on the forward strand.
AAGATCTCTTTCTTTCTCTCTCCCTGTCACTATATCTTCAAGTAAATTAAAATAAACATTAAATAAAATATCTTGGTTTTATGATTCAAAATTATTTTCAAAGCATTCAACAACATTGGCTTTTGGAGTAAGGCACCAAGAAGCTGGTTGCAAGCACATTTTTCACTCCTTCACAAAGGAGAACTGAGGCAAAGAGAAAAGCGAGCAAATGGCCATCTCAAAGACCTTGTCAACCAAAATGTACCCATTTTTTAAAAAATGTATACTGCATTACTTAATTGGAAGAAATAAAGTTGACTAAGTTTTTAGCAGTAATAAGTCATAAAGTAACAGACTGCATAGCCAGGATATACTTTCAAGACCTACTAGTACATTTCAGAAGATTTACCTAGTAGAGGCCTTAATTAACAGTCAAGAAACCGGCCAGCGCAGCAGCTCATTAGGCTATTCCTCCACCTTGCAGCGCCGGCACACCGGGTTCTAGTCCCGGTCGGGGTGCCAGATTCTGTCCTGGTTGCCCCTCTTCCAGGCTAGCTCTCTGCTGTGGCCAGGGAGGGCAGTGGAGGATGGCCCAAGTGCTTGGGCCCTGCACCCACATGGGAGACCAGGAGAAGCACCTGCTCCCGGCTTCAGATCAGCGTGGTGTGCCAGCCGCAGGGCGCCAACTGTGGCAGCCATTGGAGGGTGAACCAATGGCAAAGGAAGACCTTTCTCTCTCTCTCTCTCTCTCTCTCTCTCTCCCTCTCTCTCTCTCAAAAAAAAAAAACAAAAAACACTCAAGAAACCAGCCCCTGTACACCACTCCAGCATCCTGGGCCTGGGTGGCCAAGCGGTCTCTCTTCTACTATCCTGGGAGACTTCACCTACTCCCTCGGGTGCTCTCAGGGACTCCACCAGCAGGCTACCATTCCTACCACACTCCACCTTCAGAAACGCCAATCAGAGATCTCATCGGCACTTCCTCCCAACAAAATTCCAGGGAAGCTGTTTCACAGCAGTTAATTAGAATCATAAACTCACAGATTCAGTGGTACTTGGACTGATGAAAATTAATTAAGTTAAGGAAAGGATTAGAATTTTAAATATGCTTTTGACTACAATTCCTTTCAACAATACTGGGTGGCAGAATATTTATATTTTATGGACAAAGCATCTCTCTGATTCTGCATCTGCTACTTAATGAGCCTTTTTTAAATGCTTGATACTACGGCAGTGCAATAAATTATTAGCCAAGGTTAACTGTTAAACTGATTGAATATGCTCCTTGAAGGCACCTCCCTGCTCCCACTTCTCCCATATTGACACCGAATTTAACAAAATGTCTGGCACAGAGTAACCCCTCAGTTCTTCTGTCACCCACCTAACTACCTACTTATCTATCTCCTCATGCATCCTGTACACCTCCAGTGAAACAGAAATATAATAGTAAACTGGTCTGGACAGGACGTTTATAAGGAAAACAGCATCCCCTTGGAGGAGAAAACCTCTTGAGCACAGTCCCGAAGTTAAACCCAACTAACCATCGAAGTGGAAGAAGTGGTTGTGCTGGTTTAAGCGAGGTCTGCCTTCAGCGGCTGCTACCGGAACCAAATTCTCATCCAAGTTCTCTGCTTGATGGTCCTCCCTGACACGATTACTGTCAGCGATGTTGAGAGACATTCTGCATGTTGGACATGAGGTATCTTGTTCTAGCCAGGAACGAAGACAGGAACTAACAAAAAGTCCAAAATAAGATACATGAACCTTCTCAATTGTTCCATAGCACATTGTGACAATTCCCCAAAGTACTCTGAATGTATCAAATGTGTTCCAATTTTACTTTTTATTTGCCACCAGTGTCAGTTAAGCGTTGAGACTTTCTTCCTGCCATCCTGACTCTTAACACTCAGATACTCCCAGCACGCTCTGCTGTGAACACTCTTCCCCATCTGCAGTTATCTACCCAGCTCAGGTCACAACCTCATTTCAAAATGCATGGCTCAGCCAGCGTCATGGCTCACTTGGCTAATCTTCCATCTGTGGCGCCAGCATCCCGGGTTCTAGTCCCAGTTGGGGCGCCAGGTACTAGTCTCGGTTGCTCCTCTTCCAGTCTAGCCCTCTGCTGTGGCCCAGGAGGGCAGCAGAGGATGGCCCAAGTGCTTGGGCCCCTGCACCCGCATGGGAGACCAGGAGGAAGCACCTGGCTCCTGGCTTCAGATTGGCACAGCTCCGACCATTGCAGCCACTTGGGGAATGAACCAACAGAAGGAAGACCTTTTTCTGTCTCTCCCTCTCACACTGTCTGTAACTCTGCCTGTCAAATAAATTAAAAAATCTTTTAGAAAAATTCTTAACCCTTAGTTTATTTTTTTTGACAGGCAGAGTGGACAGTGAGAGAGAGAGAGAGAGAAAGGCCTTCCTTTGCCATTGGTTCACCTTCCAATGGCTGCCTCGGCCAGCACGCCACGGCCGGCGCACCGCGCTGATCCGAAGGCAGGAGCCAGGTGCTTCTCCTGGTCTCCCATGGGGTGCAGGGCCCAAGCACTTGGGCCATCTTCCACTGCACTCTCGGGCCACAGCAGAGAGCTGGCCTGGAAGAGAGGCAACCGGGACAGAATCCGGTGCCCCGACTGGGACTAGAACCCAGTGTGCTGGCGCCGCAAGGTGGAGGATTAGCCTGTTGAGCCACGGCACCAGCCTAATTCTTAACTCTTAAACCAATGGGAAATTAGAAAATACTTCAAGACAATGAAAACAAAAACAGAACAGAAAAAAACTTTTGGGACACTGAGAAATCAAAGCTTAGAGCCAAATTTATAGCTAAAAATAAAAAAAAATAAAGCTCTCAAATTAACCACTGCGTAAACTAATCCCAGAACCAACAGATTTACCTACAGCAATCAAAGTGCTGGTACACAGTATATAGAACCATGGGTGCTGAAGTCCATGGGAAGAGTGAAATGAGGACCTACTACAGAATGGGTCCATGATTTCAAGGAGGGAAGATTAAAAAGTCCTAGAGATATATGGTGGTGAAGGTTGCACCCCAGTGTGATCATACTTAATGCCACTGAACTGTAAACTTAAAAATGGTTAGAACAGAGCCAGCTCTGAGGCATAGCTGGTAAAGCCGCTGTTTGCGATGCTGGCATCCCAATGGGCATCAGTTCATGTCCCAGCTGCTCCACTTCAGATCTAGCTTCCTGCTAGCATGCCTAGGAAAGCAGGGGAAGATGGTCCAAGTACTTGGGCCCCTTCCAACCATGTGGGAGACTCAGAAAAAGATCCTGGCTTTGGACTGGCCCAGTTCTGGTCATCATAGCCATTAGGGGAGTGAGCCAACAGAAGGAAGATTGATCTCTCTCTCTCTTGCTTGCTCTCCCTCTCTCTAACTCTGCCTTTCAAATAAATAAATAAATCTTAACCAAAAAAAGGGGGGGTAGGAAATCCCGAGTATTCATGCAAATGGGAAATAACTGGAACCCTCATCCACTACTATGGAGTGTAGACAAAGTGGTGCAGCTGGGTGGAAAGCAGTAAGGTGGTTCCTCAGTTTACCACACAGTAACCCTGGGACCCAGCAACTCCACTCCCAGGTGTTTACAAAAACAGGCACTCAACAGACAGCTGCTGACATTTTGTTCACAGCAGCATTCTCAGCAGTCAAACAACCCAGTGTCCTGTCGTCACAGGAAAGTATCTATCACACAATTCGTTAAATTCCACCACAAAAGAAATGCAGTATGACGTGTGCAGTATGCTAAGTGAAATAAGTCAGTTCCAAAAGCGTGCAATATCATATGACTCCTTATATGAACTCTCTACAATGGACCAACCCATAGAGGCAGGTTGCAGGGTAAGAAGGAAGAGGAGAACAAGGAGTGGTAATTACTGTGAGTATGGGGCGGGTCTCTGGGGTGATGAAATAAAACACTTGGAAAGCAAAGAAGTGGTGAGTGCACAACACTGTAAATACAATAAAGGTACTCAACTGTATACTTTAAATGGTTAATTGCACATTATCTGAATTCTGCCTTAACAATAAAATCAAGCCCTAAAATTAATCTAATCATACACTTGAAACTATTTGCTGGGCTAAAATACACTCTCATTCTCCCTAACTAGCCCCCAGGCACTCTGACACGGGTTGAAGGTTTTTTGAGAACTAAGTGCAGATTCTCTGGCCTTCCCGACCTCTACACACAGCACTATTGTATATCCATTTCCATGAACTACAAAATCAGAACTCCTAACATCTCTTATTCTTCACTTTGCCACAGCCCACGTACCACATTCTTTTCATCTTCCTCAAGTGTGCCCACTTCTTTCCAACTCTACTTCCATCACTGTCATTCAAGCTGCTCTCAGAGCACCATGGACCCACAGGGCAGTTACTAACTAGTTCCCCTGATCTTTTCAAGCCACAAGTCACACCAGCCAAACCCTACTTTTTAAAAGCCTCCAAAGGCTCTCACCCTTCTTTGTCCTCTGGACCCTGCTTCTCCTTCCTCAGCAGACATCTCTCACTCCAAGTGCCACTCCCAGGGTTCTCTTCCAGGCCCCTCATCACACCACATTCCCTCCTGCCACAGACATGCTCTCTGTCTCAAACACTCTCCCGTCTAGTTCCTCCTTTTGCTGACTTGACTCCTACTCATCAAAAGTCACTTTCTCCAAGTTTCAATTAGATTTCTTTGTACAAAACCTTTTTTCTGGTAACCTTTTATTTAATGAGTATAAATTTCACGAGTATATCTTTAGGAATATATTGATTATTCCCACCACACCTGCCCTCCCACCCCTAATCCCTTCCCCTTCCTCCTTCCTCTCCCATTCCCAGTCCCATTCTCCATTAAGATTCATTTTTAATTAACCTTACACACAGAAGACCAACTCTATACTAAGTAAAGATTTCAACTATTTTCACACACGCAGACACTAAATATAAAAAACTGTTTGAGAACAAGTCTTACAGTTGAATCTTATAGTACATTTAAGACAGAGGTCCTGCATGGGGAGTAAGTGCACAGTGACTCCTGCTATTAATTTAACAATCAACACTCTTATGTATGCCGTCAGTGACCACTCGAGGCTCTTGACATGAGCTGCCCAGGCTATGGAAGCCTTTTGAAACCACAGTCTCCATTAGTATTTAAGCAAGGCCAAAGGCTAAGTAGAAGTTCTCTCCTCCCTTCAGAAAAAAGTACCTCCTTCTTTGAAGGCCCCCTCTTTCCACCGGGGTCTCACAGAGATCCTCCATGTAGGACTTTTTTTTTTTTTTTTTGCTGCAGTGTCTCGGCTTTCCATGTCTGATATGCTATCACGAGCTTTTCAGCCAGACCAGAGTGCCTTAAGGGCTGATTCTGAGATCAGAGTGCTATTTAAAGTGATTGTCATTCTATGAGTCTGCTGTGTGGACTGCTTCCCATGCTGGAGCCTTCACTCCTTTTATTTCTATTCTTATTACTGGACACTAGATCATGTTTATATAATTCATTTAACACTTAGTTCTTTCCATATAATCACTAATACTTAATTTAATCACTTTAACACTTGAGATGGCATTTTTATCACTCAGCTTAATGGGATTTGAGGAGCCATGAAAGTTTTTAAACTGTACACTTAGAAATAAATCTGTAGGCATGTATGCAGAACTATAGAGTTTTACAGATACAAACTTCCTTCTCCATCTCTTATTCCCATTCTTATTTTTTTCCGAGATCTATTTTTCAATTGACTTTATTAATGATTAATTCTATGTTAGATAAAGAGTTGAATCAATGGTATTCAAAAAGAAAAGAAAGGAAAGGAAAAATAAAACTATTCCTCAACAGTCATGACCTGGTCTGTTCAGGTCATCGCTTTTCAAAGTGTTCAAAGCATCCTTTTCTTCAGAGTACACATCTCAGTTTGTACTTAAACACTCACAATGGGTGAGCTTAATTCATGCCTCTCTCACTAGACTGTAAGCACCATAAACACAAAGACCCTCCCATTTTCATTTTCTCCTGAGTCCAACAGAGCCTCCAGCACATAAAAGTCCACAAATCAATTTGTAGAGTGGGATGCTCCAGCTCCAAAGGCTTTCTAATATCAAAAAGGAGAAGATGGCCAGCGCCACGGCTCACTAGGCTAATCCTCTGCCTGCAGCACCAGCCACCCTGGGTTCTAGTCCAGGTTGGGGTGCCAGATTCTGTTCCAGTTGCTCCTCTTCTAGTCCAGCTCTCTGCTGTGGCCCAGGAAGGCAGTGGATCTTGGCCCAAGTGCTTGGGCCCTGCACCCCATGGGAGACCAGGAGGAAGCGCCTAGCTCCTGGATTCGGATCGGCACATCGCGCCAGCCGTAGTGGCCATTTGGGAGGTGAACCAATGGAAGGCAGACCTTTCTGTCTCTCTTTTTCTCTCTCACTGTCTAACTCTGCCTGTCAAAAAAAAAAAAAAAAAAAAGGAGAAGAAAAACTACCTGGGAATATAAATAAGGAAAGGAAGAGTACGGATGTAAACATCAACTTTCTCAATATGTAAAATTGGCCACAGATGCATAAAGCAAAAGACACCTAAAGTCCTTCAGTATCAAAACATCAAATCTATTTACAGAAGGATTTAAACAGAGGCTCTATGAGAATACCTACATGAATCTTGAAGATTAACAGTAGAGCCTGTTTTGGCATTCTTGGTAACAGCTTCCGCTCCTCTGCACTGCTCTGCTCTGGTCTCCATCTCAGCCCAACTCTCTAGTACATGTTTCCATGCTGCTTTGGAGCAGGTAAAAAATGCAACACTACGAATATTCTCTCTCCTGGGCTGGGTAGTAAGTTGTTTAAGAACAAGAATTCCCCAAAATACTTTCTTTTAAATTTCACAAGCATATTTGCTATAGCACAGAGTTTGAATACAGAAGAAATATGAAGATAGCAAACACACCTAGAAATTAAGATGGCAAACCACAGGCAGGAACAGTCCTGTGGCATAGAGGAAAGCCTAAAACATAAAGAACTCCCTGAGGTTTCCCATAACAGTTTCAACAACAAGGCCACTCTCAGCTTACAGCCCCATTCCTTTGCTAGGATTAGCCTTGAGCACAGCCACAAAAGTACCCACATGCCCTGAATACACCACCAGTCCCACATGGCCCTTCCAGAAGCTCCTACTTGTGGAAAAGGTGTCCACAGGGCAGTTTCCGGGCAGCCTGCATGGAGTCCCAGCAGATGGCACAGTCGTCATTGTTGACAGCCAACTCCTCAGGAGTTGCAACTGCAAACCTGTAAGAAACCAAACATGTTTACTCCACGTATCCAGACATCACACTGTGCAGACCTCACCTTTAGAACACTGAAGTTTCAGAGAAACTATGCTCAGTTAAAAATAATGTTGATAATCAAAAACAAAAAACCTGGTTTTTCTTTATACCCCATCAAAGAGCAAGCACGAGACTTACACAGAAAACACCTTCACCTTAATAACAGCTCCTGTTAGTGGCAACTCCAGGGAATGCTTCTGGGCAAATCAGAGGAACGACACCCCAGAGATCTAAACCTGTGCATCTTCAGGATTGGTTTACCTTCTCCTGGCAAGCAGGAGCGTCCTTCAATAATGTTTGGTTTGTGTTTATGGGTAGGAGTGTGCACACACATGTATAAACACATATATACAAAAAATACCTGGGACCCACCTTCAAAAATAAAAAGCAAAAGCTCAAGGAAGCCTCCATTTGAGAATGATGCTGATAAAACAATGGCATAAAAATAAAAACCTAGTACTCAGAACTAAGTGCACACCCCAACAACTCTAAGTACAGCCTATTATCTCACGGGGTCTTCCCAACAGGGAACAGGAAGTTAATCCATTGCCCCAAATCACAGAGCAACTAAGTAGAGATTCATAACCAGTCTAACTCCAGAACTAATACCCTTCACCATTCTGTTAACAGTTTACAAAAGCAGGTTCTGATAGTTTGGTATTTGTTATTACCAAAGATCTAAAATGAGTTAACTTGGGGACCAGCACTGTGGCATGATGTGGTAAGCCTCTCTCTGCAGCACCAACATCCAATATGGGTGCCAATTCGTGTCCTGGCTGTTCTTCCAACCCAGCTCTCTGCTGAGGCCTGGGAAAGCAGTGGAAGCTGGCTCAGGTACTTGGGCCCCTGCACACGTGTATGGGACCCTGAAAAAGCTCCAGGATCCTGTCTTTGGATCGGCCCAGCTCCAGCAGTTTTGGCTATATGGGGAGTGAACCAGCAGATGGAAGACCTTGCTATCTGTCTCTCTAACTCTACCTCTCAGGTAAATATATAAAATCTTTAAAAGTAAAAAAGGGTTAACTTGGGTCCCATCCCCATGTGCTTACTTACCTGGCTTCCATGTTTCCAACGACCCGCAGGTAATTCTTGTGCCGACGAATTCGACGCTGAACCTCGTGAAACAGGTAACGCAGCTGCATGAAGATGACCAGGCTGGCCATGGATAACCAGATGTTGCCAAATAACTTAAACAGGGAGGAAGAGAATAAAATACACAACAAAAGTGAATGTGAACCTGCCAGTGATGGCAGTACTGTGTGTCACAGCACCTCTCAATTGTTGGTAAAGGTGAACTGGAATAATCTCTCAGAAGGTAAATGCATCATTTACCTCATCACATTAAACAGTGCACATGCAGCTCAATCTTTCTTTCTCTCTGTAACTCTGCCTTTCAAATACATTTTTAAAAATCTTAAAAAAAAAAAAAAGTAATTTGAAATTAAAAGCTTTATCAAGGGAAGCTCCTGGCTCCTGGCTTCGGATCAGCTCAGCTCCGGCCATTGCAGCCATTTGGGGACTGAACCAGCAGACAGAAGACCTCTCTCTCTAGTTTCCTCCATAACTCTGTTTTTCAAATAAATAAATCTTTTAAAAAAATTATATAGCAGCTAGCATGGGGCATAACAGGTTATGCCATTACCTATGACACCAGCATCCCATATGAGTGCTGGTTTGTGTCCCAGCTGCTCTTCCACTTCCAATCCAGCTCCCTGATAATGGCCTGAGAAAGCAGTAGAAGATGGCCAAGTGTTTGGGCCCCTGCACCAACAGTGGGAGACCCAGAAGAAGCTTCTGACTCCTGCCTGGTCCAGTCTTGGCCACTGCAGTCTTCTGGTAGGGGGGGTGAACCAGCAGACAGAAGATCTCTATCTCCCTCTAACTAATTTTCAAATAAATAAATCCTTAAAAAATGTAAGATACAAAATAGCAAAGAAACATATCTAAATAGCTCATTATGGGTTTTGGTTAATTAAATCATTATATATCTATATGAAGAAATTTTCATCCTGAAGGTATTAAAACAGCTTAGAAGAATTATTTCTCACATAAGAAAATGTTCATATTAAATATCTTCGTTTTAAAAAAAAATCACTAAACTATATGTCCAAAATACAATCTCACTTTATGCGTATGTATCTGAATACAGAAACCACCAATAAATACACAATGTACTATCTTTGAGCATTTTCTCTCCTTTTTCTTTTTTTTTTGGAGGGGTGATAGGAAGAATTACATGCTTTTTTAATAAGTTATGTTTTCAAAGTTACTGCCAAAACTTAAAAATGTGCTGTGTCTAACACAGCAGTTTTTAAATGCTATTCTTATAAATATTTATTTATTTTCATTTTATTTGAAAAGCAAAGCAAGCAAGAAAGAAAAAGATCTCCCATCCTACTGGCTCACCAGGCAGAATCCAGGAGCCCAGAATTCAATCCAGGTTTCCCATGTGGATGGCAAGGACCCAGTAACTACTTGAACCATGATCTGGATCATTAGCAGGAAGCTGGCAAACCCAGGCACTCAGTTATAGGACAGAGACACCACAAGCTGCATCTTTACCACTGAACCAAAAGCATTCCACCCCTAAATATTATTTTGACAGGCTTATAATTAAAATATATTGCTCACCTACCATGTTGATTCTCACCATTTGAAAAGTACTAACTAATGAAGCAGACTTACAACATTGCAATTACTGACATATCAAAGTAAAATGGAAACAACAAAAGTAGTAAGAATTAAGTTTAAGGACTTTATCTTTAATTACAAAGATGGAAATTTTATGCAACCAGGAAGTTGGTAACAAGAAGAATTCCCATTGCCACCTACAAAGTAACTGTTAAATATCAAAAGCCATGGCATCTATGGGGAGAGAAGACCCGTTAATCTCCCGCTCAAGAATTACTGTTGATGTGGTTAGCAGAGTTCACTAGGTCTCCTAGGAGAGCAAACGCCTCCTGAGCAAGCCAGCAGCCAAAGCCCCACCACACTGCTTTACACCCAGGGGCAAAAAGGGAGGAGCAAGCACAGCTGCGTTCACTTTTATAAAGAATCCGAGAGTTCACCCACATCATATCCTGAAGGTTTCATTTTCTAACATGCAAACCAGAGTTCCTAACTCTGTGAGGGCCCCCCTGAGGAACTCACCAACATGTGAATGTGGTGCATGAGGTCCAGGGACAAGAGTGTGAGCTCCATGACAAAATCTGTGTAATACACGTACGTCCCCTTGCCTTCCCAGGTCCCCTCGTGGTTGAGGTCCCAGAGATGAATGACATATCTGCAACACAGAGACAACAGAAAGAGAGAGAGAAGGGATCATAACAATTTACTCTTACATCGGGATTTGGTTTAAACACATGAGAGCTTAGTCACATTTTCACACATTTTTACCTGTTACATCTAATAATCACCTGTTTGACTACAGCTCTGTCACCTTTCTCCCAGATTTCTACTCACCGTAAAATCACATGAGCAGTCCTCACCGTCACAAGAAGAGACTGCAAGAGACAAATATTTCTCAGTTCATTTTAAAAGCAGATTGTTCAAGTTTACCAACCATTTTATTTCCTCCGCTTCATATCTTCATGGAATAATTTCATAATCCACAACCTTTTTCTGAGACTTTTCCTATCAAGAGGTAACAACTAATTCCACCTGTCCATCTCCAGGGGATGTCTTCTACAATCCTGAGGTTCAGTCTAATAGTTTCAAAGTCATTTCTGGGACCAGTGCCATAGCTCATTGGGTTTAATCCTCCGCCTGCAGCACCAGCATCCCATACGGGCACTGGGTTCTAGTCCCAGTTGCTCCTCTTCCAGTCCAACTCTCTGCTGTGGCCCAGGAGGACAGTGGAGGATGGCCCAAGTGCTTGGGCCCCTGCACCCACATGGGAGACCAGGAGGAAACACCTGGCTCCTGGCTTTGGATCAGTGCAGCGCCAGCCATAGCAGCCATTTTGGGACTGAACCAACGGAAGGAAGACCTTTCTCTCTGTCTCTCTGTCTATAACTCTACCTATCAAATAAAAAAAAAAAATCATAAAAAGTCATTTCTATTTATATATCATTAGACAACCATAACCAACTATGTAAAAGGGTATCTGACTACTTAACTCAAAATTTAGTTAAGGGAGTTATTAAACGGTGACAGAGTGCCTTTTCAAGTCCTGGCTTCTCCGCTTCTGAACCAGATTCCTGTTAATCTGTACCCTGGGAGGCAGCAGTGATGGCTCAAATGTTTGGGTCCCTGCCAGTCACATGCGAGACTCAGATTGAGTTCCAGGCTCCTGGCTTCTGCCTGGCCCAGCCCTGGCTGTTGTGGGAATTTGCTGAGTGAACCAGTAGAGGGAAGATCTCTTTCAAATAAAATAAAAATTTTAAAATATATGCATAAAGATATATAGTTCAGGTACCATTGTCTAGATCAGAATACCTGCTCTCTCCCTAATACTCTGGTCCCTTTGTCCACCAGAAAATGGAATTAAGAACATTAAAAAACAAAAAAAGGCTCTTATGAAGTTTTTATCATAGAAACCAATATTAAGAAAAACTTTGTGGCCGGCGCCACAGTTCACTAGGCTAATCCTCCGCCTGCAGCACCAGCACCCCGGATTCTAGTCCCGGTGGGGCGCCGGATTCTTTCCCGGTTGCCCTTCTTCCAGGCCAGCTCTCTGCTGTGGCCCGGGAAAGCAGTGGAGGATGGCAGAAACACCTGGCTTCTGGCTTCGGATCAGCATTGCATGCCAGCCATAGCAGCCATTTGGAGTGTGAACCAACGGAAGGAAGACCTTTCTCTCTGCCTCTCTAACTTTGCCTGTCAAAAAAAAAAAAAAAAAAAGAACGAAAAACTTCTTGGGGCCAGTGTTACGGCACAGCAGGTTAAGCTGTTGCCCATGATGCTGGCATCTCATATGGGTGCAGGTTCTATTACCTCCTGCTCAGCTTCCAATCTACCTGTTTGCTAATGCAGAGGACAGCTCAAGTGCTTGGGCCTCTGCCACCCACGTGGGAGACCCAGATGGAGTTCCATGCTCCTGGCTATGGTCTGGCCCAGCCCTGGTCACTGTGGCCATCTGGGGGAGTAAACCAGCAGATGAAAGATCTCTGTATCTCCCTTAACTGCCCTTCAAATTAAATTAATTTTAAAAAAGAAAAATTTTCATAGTCTACCAGAATACAATGGTTACATTAATGTTTGAGATTACTTATAAACAGAAAGTATTTCATGAGGAATATCATCAATATAAGGAATATAATTTAGTTGAAAAGATCAGATCTGTAACATAAGAGATTAAACAGTATCAAGCTAAAATAAAAGTATGCACAACAGTATGCGCTATAGGTATAATTTAAATGATTTTTTAGGTGTATCTTTTCAAAGGTTGGCAAAATAGTAATTGAAAGTTGAGAGGGGCCAGTACTGTGGCACAGCAGATAAAGCTGCCATCTACAGTGCCAGCATCCCACAGGGGTGCCAGTTCAAGGCCCAGCTGCTCCACTTCCTATCCAGCTCTCTGCTATTGCCCAAGAAGGCCGTGGAAGATGGCCCAAGTCCTTGGGCCCCTGCATTCATGTGGTAGACCTGGAAGAAGTTCCTGGCTCCTGGCTTCAAATCAGCCCAGCCCCAACCAAGGCGGCCATTTGGGGAGTGAACCACCAAATGGAAGACCTGTCTTTGTCTGCCTCTCTCTAACTCTGCCTTTCAAATAAATAAATAAATCAAAAAAAAAAAAAAAAGAGAGAGAGAACCAAAAGAGGGAAACGTGTCATTTATAAGTACATAATAAAACATCCAAAGAAAAAAGCCAGTATAACGTTTTAAACAAATTATTCTTGGGATTGGCACTGTGGCACAGTGGGTAAAGCTGCCGCCTGCAGTGCCGGTATCCCATATGGGCGCCAGTTCAAGACACATCTGCTTCATTCTGATCCAGCTCTCTGCTATGGCCTGGGAAAGCATCAGAAGATGGTCCAAGTCCTTGGGCCCCTTCACCTGCATGGGAGACCTGGAAGAAGCTCCTGGCTCCTGGCTTCGGATCAGCGCAGCTCCAGCCATTGCAGCTGTCTGGGGAGTGAACCAGCGGATGGAAGACCTCTCTCTCTCTCTCTCTCTCCCCCTCTCCCTCTCTCTCCGCCTCTCCTCTCTTTGTAAGCCTTTCAAATAAATAAATAAATAAATCTTAAAAAAAAAAAAAAAAACCCTGGCATAAAGTAAGTACTGCATACATGTTGGGGAAAATCAGTATTCTTTATTAAGTTGTAGCAAGGATTACATAAAAGTATTCAGCATTGGTACCGAGCATAATAAAAGGCACCCAACAAATGCTTGTTAAAGGGAAAGACCAAATAACCACCCATCACTTCATGGGTGAAAACAATCTGTCCATAGTCCTCTAGCTTCTTCGAAAATACAGAGCACACCCTGTGTCCAGCACCTTACCTCTGCAGCCATGAAAGCCAAGGTGTGCATCCCATGGGTGTAGCCAGTGACACAGCAGACAACAGCTAACCCACAGCAGGAAAGCAGCATAGCAATCAACAGGGACAGGACCCGGCCATGGCTACTCATCGGTGTGGTAGGAGAAAAAGAAAGCTGAAATGGACAAGATGGGAAAGCTGCTCATTCTTAGGGTCTGTGAGCACAGGAAACCACCCCATCACCGCATGGTTAAAAATCCCCAGTGATCTAGATATGATCTAGAGCTCATATTTAGAGATCCTTATCATTTACTAAACATTACAATGTACATTATATTTTCATCTCGTATTCCTCGGGACCCTATTACCTCTTGGATGACAAGCCTCTAGACGCAATTTTTCAGAGTATATCATTCAAATAGTCAACAGGACTCAAGATACTGCTATGTTCTGTGGTATTTCTGTCTCAATCTCGCTCTACCCCTCCGCCCCAAAATTTAGCTGCAGGATATTACTGGTCTCTCAGGAATGACAACAATGAAATGTCATCAGGTGCAGATTTACTGCCAGTACATGCTATGCTAGGTTCATGTTAGAAGAAGCAACAGCCTGAAAAGGCAGCCTACAGCTCTGACTCCTGAGGTAGTTGGTGTAGATAACAAACCAGTTTGGGAGGTCTGTCTGTCTGTGCCCAGGAACGGGGTTCAACTGTGAAGGAAACAAAGCCTTTGAGAGCGAGATGAATTCACAAAGAGGAGAAGGGCCATCTGGTCCACGAAGCCTGGGTAATGATGGAAAAACAAGGCCCAGAGGTGGGCTTAGCTGACAGGGAGGAGGCTGTGCAGAGGCACTGAGGAGGGAAGGTTCCACGGCCCAGCTCTGGCCTAAGGCCAAGAGGCAGATCTGTTCCCAGACAAAGGATTTACAAAGAAGCTGGGAGAGCTAATGCAGCCCTGCCTCAGGGGCAAAAAACAGGACGACCTGTTTAGAGAGAAGACCTCTAAGAATCAGGGTGAAGGGTGGGGTATGGATGGGTGGCGGAGTGGGGATGGAAATGGACCAGACCAGAGGTTACTCAGTTTACTTATCAAGGTTTCCTCAACTAACCACAGCAGCTTGAACGGAGTCCCTGTGGCTGCACTGGAACACACAGGGCAGGGAGGAAACTTCCCCAGATGATTCTGCGCCCCTCCACTGCAGCAGGAGGAAGCTCCACGGGAACAGGGACCTGATCCAGACGTCTCTCCCCGGGACCTGTTGCTGTGGCTCACTCACATTACACAAGTCAAACCTGCCAATGCATATGTAAAGCAAAGAGCTTGACTAAAACTCACATATTCAAATCGGTCCTTGCAGAGCTGAACCATCAGATGCAGAAATACAAGTCCAGCAAACCAGAGGCACCACATGACCACTTCTTCCACTGTCTGAACATTCAGCACACCAAAAATGAAAATGAACTTGTAGAAAATAAAATTCCAAAACTTGTCCTTGAGGTGCTAAAGAGAAAAATGTTTACAAAGGTGAGTACCATCAACCCTAACCCACTGAAGAAAGTTACCATAACAAAGTCTAGCTTCTATGGAAGAAATATTCTCTGCTTAGCTTCTGACACTGGTCCACAAGAAAACAGGAAGTGAAGAAAAGAAGTCCTCTGAAGGACAAGTGAGACACTCAGAAGTAATCTGCAAACTTTGGATCCTAACCCTGGATCAGCTATGGAATTTTAGCCATTAAAGGGATAGCGATCTTAGTACCTTACGTATTAACAAATTACAAACACTTCATATTTCATACACAAAGAATGCTAAAAACTATTAGTATTGTTTAATATTTCTGCTTTCTGGATTCTTATATAATAGAAAAGATTACACTCTATTTTATAAAACATTATTTAAACAAAAATGACCACAAAAATCATGCCTTAACATCTGTATACATTTTTCTTGCCTTCTATATACAAAATACACAATTTTTGTACACTTTCTTCCACCTCACCATACTGTGAGAAACTTGCCATTATCAGTGAACATTCTCTGGATATATCAATATACCACTGTAATGGCTATAGATGGAAAGGGAAACTTTTTCACTGATCATCATTCAGAAAACAATGTAATAGATATAATTGTATGATTTTCTATTCAGCATTATCAAATCAAAGATAAACACTTGGCAGTGTGAGCACTGCTCACTGAAATCTTTTTCTCTTTTTTAAAGATTTATTTATTTATTTGAAAGGTAGAATTACACAGGGGCAGAGAGAGTGAGATCTTGCAGAGGTGGTTCACTCCCCAAATGGCTGCAATGTGGGAGCTGGGCCGATCCGAAGCCAGAAGCTTCTCCCGGGTCTCCGGGCCATCTTCTACTGCTTTCCCAGGCCATAGCAGACAGCTGAATCAGAAGTGGAGCAGCCGAGTCTTGAACCAGCACCCATGTGGGATACCAGCACTGCAGGCAGTGGTTTTACCCACTATGCCACAGGGCTGGCCCCTGAACTCCTTTTCTAAACTGTGGACTTCCAATTTTAAAAATCTTTACTACCCTGGGGGAACAGAGGTGGCAAAGAGATTCTATCTCTACCAGATATTAAGATATATTCTATTATCAGGATGTCTATGAAGGTGGGTGGAACCAGGCAGAATATAAAAATGGAAGCATGGTTTATTTATTTATTTAAAATATTTATTTGAAAGAGTTACAGAGAGACAAAGAGGCAGAGACAGAGATCTTGCATCCACTGGTTCATTCCTAGATGGCCCCAACTGCCAGTGTTGGGCCAGACTGAAGCCAGAAACCAGGAGCTTCTTCCAGGTATCACAGGTGGGTGGCAGGGGCTCAGGGACTTGGGCTATCTTCTGCTGCTTTCCCAGGCGCATTAGCAGGGAACTGGATTGAAAGTGGAACACATGGGGGCTGGCGCCGTGGCTCACTTGACTAATCCTCCACCTGCGGCACCGGCTACCCCAGGGGCGCCGGGTACTAGTTCCTAGTACTAGCTCCTCTTCCAGTCCAGCTCTCTGCTGTGGCCCGGGAGTACAGTGGAGGATGGCCCAAGTGCTTGGGCCCCTGCACCCGCATGGGAGACCAGGAGGAAGTATCCGGCTCCGGGTTTCGGATTGGCGCGGCGCCGGCCATAGCGGCCATTAGGGGAGTGAACCAATGGAAGGAAGACCTTTCTCTCTCTAACTCTGCCTGGAAAAAAAAAAGAAAGTGGAACACATGGGACAAGAACCAGTGTCCATATGGGAAGCCAGCATCTCAGGTGACAGCTTTACCCACTACACCACAACACCAGCTCCTGGAAGCATGATTTCTGAGTAGAGTTTTATATATACTTTTGAATCATGTGAACATTTCAAAAATTCAAAAAAGTAAAATTAAAATTGAAACCACCAAATGAAACAGAAGTGACTGCAGGCGGCATCTGGTCCAGAAGGTGAGACGCCAGCTGGGACACCTGCATTCTGCACTGGAGTGGCGGGGGGGGGGGGGGGGGGGGGGGCTCAAATCCAGCTCCATTCCCGATTCCAGTTCCTTGCTGATCTGCACCTTTGAAAGCAGCAGGTGACATCTCAGATATCTGGGTCCTGGACACTCCTGCGGGAGGCCTGGATTTGAGTTCCTGGCTCCACAGCTTTGGTCTGGCTCAGCCCTGGCTCTTGCAGGCATTTGGAAGCTCTCTCACAAACTTTCTCTGTCTCTCTCTCTAGTAAGTAAAATAAATAAAAATTTTAAATGATGGCTTATATAAATTTTAAAAACAAATGGAGGTAGGCATTTGACATGCACTTAAGACACCATAACGCAGGTCAGAGTGCCTAGTTAAAAGTTCCAACTCCACTCGGATTCCAGTTTCCTACTAATGCACACCCAGGAGTCAGCAGATGACTGAAGTATGGGGTCCTTGCCACCACATGGAAGACCCGGATTGAATTCCGGGTTTCTGACTTCAGCCTGGCTCAGCCCCAGCTATTGTGGGTATCTGGAGAGTGAACCAGTAGAAAAAAGATTTCTAAATAAATGAGTTTTTTAAAAAATCTTAAATAATCAAGACTATATAATAGATCTACAACATGACTACTTAAATACTTGCTTTGAGACGTTAAACACACAAACCATACTCTGACTGTAAAATCTATATATAGAGAACAAAATGAACTGGAAAGGAAAATCAGAGTATTCCCTAACTCTGCATACCCAAAGGGCAATGGCACACCAGTAGCAATGAGCAGAGAGCTAATGTAATCTTGGCTCTGATCACTCTTCAACAAAATCCACCAGGAATTCTTGGTGAATGTCTGTTCCTAGACCAAGGGCGGGGACAGTACAAGGTGAACTAAGAACATTTTGCTCCATTGCTTTGAATCATGGTTGTACTACCCAGCTGCTCTGCTGGGAAAGTCACTTAACATTCTGGTGCTCTGGTTTCCCCATCTATAAGTTGGGTTATAAAACAAGCATGCAGCTCAGAGAATGTGGGGGGAAGTTAAACAGGTTAATATATGTAATGCTTAGACAAGTGCCGTGATAGGGATCAAGTGCTTTAACAAATTAAAAAACCTTCATTCTAAATCTCCATTTAATGTTTTAATATATGCTTCATTTCAGGTATTCACTGTCTGCCTCTAGCATTACTCTATTTCTTAAACTTACAAAGCAAACCCATGTCAATGCTAAAGAGTTCTCAAATTAAATGGTTCTTAACAAATGCTACTTGTAACATGCATCATAATACCAGCCAACACAGAGAAGCATGAAAAAATGTGATCTATACCCAGAAAACTCAAAGTAGGGTTGAGTAACAAATAAGTCCAATATGATTACCTCTAAATAAAGTAAAAATCACAGAAAAACTCCAAGGTTAACTTTTCTGTTCATTTCAACCTAACAGCTAACATTTTAGGGAAAACAAAATACATATTGATCTGGTACTAGATCAATCCACAAACAATTAGATGGTCTGTCTCTAGGCTGACCAATTCCTGGCGCACAAATCAAAAATTTGAAGAGAAAGAAGAAAATTTTAAGAAGAATTTTAAGAAGTATGCAAAGGAGCTCTTGGGGCAAGCATTTGGTCTAGCAGTTAACACTACTAGGGACTCCCGCATCTCAGACCACAGCGCCTGGATTGAAATTTTCACTCTGGCTCCCAATTCTAGCTTCCCCTTAATGGGTACTTTGGGAGGTGGCAGATGATGGCTCAAGCAGTTGCGTCCCTGTCACCCAAGCAGGAAACACAGATTGAGTTACTGGCTTCTGGCTTCAGCCTAGTCCAGCTGGGGGCTGCTGCAAACATCTAAGGAGTAAATCAGCAAATGAGGAGTTCTCTTTCTCTGTCTCTGCCTTTAAAATTAAAATAGAAAAAAAAAAAGGGGGGGGAAAAAACCGGAGCTTTCCTATCTGCAAAAGAACTCTATGTTCCACTGAACCCATCTGGGAGACCTCTGAGGTTGATATATTAGAGAAAGTGCTGAATAGTCACTAACAAAAAAAAAAAAATCTCTGGGAAAACAAAATAGTCCTGCTCATGACAGCATTCAAGGGCTCAACCACCGAGTAACCACAGTCCCAGCTCTAAACAGGGCCTAAGCCGATTTTTAAATGGGTATTTGAGTTGAAAAGGGTAGATAAGACTAAAACACTACGCTTTGAAAACACAGAGCAGATACTGTTGTACTTTTAACATAGAAGAATACCGTGTCTTACTGTTAGGTGGAAATAAAGTAAAATACAGTTTTGTTCTTATGGTTCCTTAAAACACAGTTTTGTGGTTTTGAAGGCCAGTTCTAAATTCTTATTTTAAAACACACCACACTACACTCTACCCACTACATCCTTGGGGAAGTGTCAATCCGTAATATACTTATGGCATAATTCTTTGTTGAAAGCATCCTCTACGCATATACACATTCTGAGAGTCATGTTCAAATGTAAGAAATCTCACCTAAAATAAGAGTAAGACACCTAACGTTTTACTTGTAGAACAATGTATCTTCATTTACACTTCCAAAGGGAAAAATGTTTCAGCAAATTCCCTTAAGAAAGAACCCATATTGTAAAGTGTGATATTTATGACCCTTCAAACTTAAATCCATGTGTCTTTAAAAAGTACATCCTGGCCTAGCCATTAAGGCACTGGGTTGGGAAACATGCATCGTCTATTAGAGTGCCAGGATTTGAGTCCTGGCTCAGCTCTCAATTCCAGTTTCCTGCAGAGCAGACCCTGGGAAGCAGCAGTGATGGCCCAAGTAGTTGGGTTCCTGCCACCTACATGGGAAACCTGGATTGAGTTCCAAGTTTCGGCTTGGTCCAGCCTTGGCTGTTGTGCATATTTTGAGAGTGATCCAGGGAACATTAGCTCTATCTCTGTTTCTGTGTGTGTTTCTCAAATTAATTATTAATTAATAATTAATTAATTAATAAAAGAACATTTTTAAAAAGTCATGGGGAGAGAGCTGGCATTGTGGCAAAGCAGGTTAAGCTGCCACTTGCAATTCCAGCACACCATACTGGAGTGCCAGCTTGAGTTTGTGACTCTGCAATGCCAATCATGCTTCCTGCTAACACACCTAGAAGCTGGCAGGTGATGGTCCAAGTACCTGGGCCTCTGCCACCCACATGGGAGACTAGAATGGAGTTACTGGTTTCTGGCTCCTGGCTTCAGCCTAGCCCAGGCTTGGCTTTTGTGGCCTTTCTAGAAGTGAAACAGGGGATGAAAGATCTCTCTCTCTCTCTCTCCCTCTCTCTCTGTCACTCTGCCTTTCAAATTAATTTTTAAAAATCATGGGAAAAGTACCTATAAATAACAATATTGAAGGAAGCTTGGCTGCACTGAATATGTATTATAGAGCAGAAAATTTTGGTCATTGCACTGTAGTTATATAGGAAAATGTTCTTGCTCTTGGGAAATATAGTACACTGAAGTACTTAGGAGAAAAGGCTTATGATGTCCACAACTTACTTTCAAAACTGTATATATAAACAGAAAGTGAATACTAAAGCAAATGGGACAAAACATTAACAACTGTTGAATCTGGATTCACAGAGCTTGTCTCTAAGTTTGAGACTCTAACAGAGATTTTTTAAAAAATCTGATCACAAGAATCTGTTCTTGCCCTCTGCACTTACCTGTCTCTCACTCACTCGAAGAGGGCCAAACACAATGCACTGGATGAGTTTAGCCACCAACATCAAAACACAGCAAGCAGTATTCACCAGAACCTGCACACATCAAAGGAAGGAAGTTTATTTCCTCACATAGGAAAACAAAAGCACCCCTAAAACTCCCCTACTAGGAAGTCAGCCGTCATTTCCAATGACTGAGACCTTCAACCAGTGCAAGGTAAGTAACAGTCAAAGGGGCACGCTTCCATACTGGTGGCAGGAACGCGGGAAGGGGAGAAAAACACCAACTTACCAGTTAATCCACAGCTCCTTGTCCCAGTATGCACCCTCCAGAAGCCCACTCTACCTCTTAGTCTTAACTGAACTGCAGCTACTTTCCAGGTACATCAGCTCCTACGTGAAGATTCTGATAACCTTGGGGACAGCGCCGTGGCACAGCAGGTTAAGCTGTTCCCTGTGATACCTGCCTCCCGTGTGGGTGCTGGATTGAGTGCCAGCTCTTCTACTCCCTGCTCATGTGCCTGGGAAAGCAGCAGAAGACAGCCAGAGTACTGAGGCCCTTGTACCCACGTAGCAGACCATAATGGAGTTCCAAGCTCCTGGCTTTGGCCTAGCCCAGCCCCAGCCATTGTGGCCATTTGGAGAGTGAACCAGAGAATGGAAGACCTCTTTCTCTTTCTCTCTGTCTCTGTCTCTCTCTCTCTCTCCCCCCTACCTCTCTATCTACCTACCTACCTATCTCTATCTCCTTCTCTCTCTGTAACTCTGCCTTTCAAATAAATATTTTTTAAAAATTCTGATAGCCTTGAAGAAATCATTTTAGGAACTGAAGCTAGCATGCAAACATCCTCCCCTGCCAAACAATTAGGAGGTAGACGTACAGGTGGAAGGGTTGATGTACCCAAAACAGTCACAAGACCATGAAGAATTGCTATCTTCTGTGTGTGTGTGTATACACATATAGATAATATGTTTATAAATATTTAAGACAGCATTTAAAACATCTAACACTTATATTGTATGTGTTATATTTATATTATATATAAACATGTATTGGCAACCAGACAATAAACATTCTCCATGCCTGGTGTCAGCAAGGTTCTGGGGAAAACAGGAAAAAGGACAAAACCACAAGAGCTGAGAAGTGAAAGATAACCCTGGAACACCCATGCAAAACCAAGACTTTCTTTAACAGTTGGTGAGAAAACTTTCTTTATTGAAGTATTTGAAAGACCAATATCCTCACGACCTGAAAAACGAATCTTAATACTTACAAAAACAGGAGAGAGGCTGTTCCTGAGCAAGTGGTCCATATGGCATATCACGTAACATTACTGATGCAGAAAAGATTCTGGAAACCGTCAGTGACTCAAAAAGGCCCAAAGGACCTTGATCCACAACAGTCAAAATGACTTTTATTGAAAGCAAATGAAACCAACTCAATGTCAAGGCTACTTCAAACTGTGATTCAAAGGAAACTGACCAATTCCTCTTCCCCAAAGCAAATAACTTTTAAAAAGAAAGTGACCAAAGAGACGAATTGAAGAAAGCAAGCTTCCTAAGATCTCTTCAAGCTCCCCTTAGTGACTTATACCATCCACCCCTTCGTAGAACACACAAGGGCAGTCCTGATTCAACACAAAAAGATGAATCTGTTTACTTCTACTCTGCCTACCTAACGGGATAAGGAAATATACAATACATTTTCAAAAGGTTGAAACAAAAATAATTCTGCTGAAAAAAGAAACTGTTTTGCTTCTTAAAGCTTTCAAATGACCAGGAAAAAAAAGCCCAAACTAATTATCCAAAACATCCTATACATCTTATGTGAGACTCATTTTACTCAATCAGTTCCAGATAACTGAGAATTCTAATTTTTAAGGTGATGAAACAGGTATCAAAAAGGCTCATCTTCGGTGCACTGTAAACCTGCCAATCACGTGAGCCATGTTAATGAAATGTCATAAGACAAAACCACAACCCCTCATGCCACATCCCCCAAACAGGATATTTTAAATCAACCAAACAGCCCTCGGCTTAATTAAGACGTAAGTTCTAAAGAGAATTATTCCTGTTTTTGCATGTAGGCAAATGGATTTTTAAAATATATGCAACACATTTAGTATTTGCCCAAGGCACCTGGGAGGTTACAAAAATGAGATCTGGACCTTGAACTCAAGACCTTTCAAAATCTGAAAGACACAAAATCTGGCAAGTGAGCCCACAGACACCCAGAGGGGTTGCTAGGCAAATAACTAAGAAATAAAATGCAGGATCACTCAACTGTACCCAAAACAGCATTCTCACAAATCATGGGTCAGAAAGAAATTGTAAATAATACATAGCTTTTGTTAAGTTAAATACTTTTAGACAAGCTTTTAAGTTCTAAAATAAAACATGCGAAGTTTATACCTTTATTTTCCTACCAAAAAGTGAAAACCTCTCCTAATTCCATCACCCATAAACATTTCCTATCTTAACATAAAGATTTAGTAATTAGCATGGCTAAGGAAAAAAAAGGTTTGAGAAAATATACTGATACTAGAAAAGTTAATTTATGTGAAAACAAAGTGGTAACCTTTCCTGAACTTTCTATGAAAGCCAAAGCTACAAAGGGCTGGAAGCAACTAAAACTTACTTCAACACTGTGAACATTGTATTTAAAAAAAAAAAAAAAAAACTCAAAACTGTTGATTACTGCTGATTCTATTTGTAGAAAAATGGACTAATTTCACAAATACTGTCTCATTCCAAAAACTATGCAATAACTTCCCTACCTCTGTTGTTAAAGGCTTGAAAAATCGCAAATACGGAAAGAAACTCAATCTTACCCTCACTCATTTAAAAGCAAATCCAGGGGCAGGCATTTGGTACAGCAGTTAAGGTGCTGCTTGGACATCTATACCCCGTATCAGAATGCATGAGTTCAAATCCCAGCTGAGTTTCCAACCTAACAAACATCCTGCTAATGTGTACTCTGGCAATCAGCAGATGATGGCTCAAGTATATGGGTCCCTGCCATATACCTGGGAAACCCAGACTGGGCTCCTGGCTCCTCTTGGCCCAGGCTCAGGCGTTGTGGGGCATCTGGGGATGAACCAGTTAGTTAGAAATCTTCTTCCCTCTCTCTCTCTCCCCTCTTCTCCTGCTCCCTCTCCCTCCCCCTTTCTCTCTCTCCCCTCCACCCCTTTCAAACAAGACATGATTTTTTAAACCAAAGATAAATAAATAAAAGTTAGTCCAAACCAGATCCCTCTCAGTATCAGTCTTCCAAGTAAACACGTTAGCCCAGACAGAGCCAAGGAACTGTAGGACAAACCTCACCTTCAACAATCCTATCAAAGCTCACTTCCAGCAAGCCTGATCTAAACCACCACTGTATTCACAGAGAAAAAAGTCAAAGTACTACCTTCATTTTGGCTGCTCTATACAGCTAATTTTCCTTGAAGGCAGAAATAAAGCATTCACTGGAGCACTGTTTATAACAGCAGAAAAATGAAAAACAAATGTCCATCAGGGACACTTAGTTGAATAAACTATAAAATATCTATTCAGTGGAATACAAATGAAGTCAGTAGAACCAACTCAGCAGTTTCATGGAACCTTCAAATAACTGAAAAATCAAGATCACTTCACTGCAAGATAACTTCAAGGGGCAAGTGTGTAGCTTAGCTGTTCGACGTCTGTGTCCCATATGAGAGTCTTGATTTTGGCTACTGACTCTGGATTCCTACTAATGCATACCCTAGGAGGCAGTGGTAATGGCTCAAGTTATTGGGCTCCTACCACTTGCGTGGAACACCTGGACTGAACTGCTTGCACCTGGCTTCAGCCCCACCTTGGGGCCACTGTCTGCATGCAGGGAGTAAACCAGTGTTGGGAGTGCTCGCTCACTCTCTCTCAAATAAACAAAATGTTTTTAAAAAAAAAAAAAAAAAAGATGAACTTCAAGATAATCTTAAAAAAAAAAAAAAAAGATGTACTTCAAAATAACGGAAGTTCAAGATAACTCTAAGATCACTGAGAAACAGCAAGGTGCAGAAATCTGATTACTATGCTGTCCTGTGTGAAAAAGGAAGAGTATGTAGACATACATGTTTGTTTAACATGTAGATGTGAACTGTGCCAATGATCAATCTGTGTATTTCTTAGTCTCCTACTTAACACCAGCACTAAATACAAGAAACTGGTAAAGACCATTTCCGGTGGAAGGGAGTGGGTAGCAGGGAGGAGAGATACGTACTTCTCAATGGCTATCACTTTGGACTCTGACTTTCATATCATGAATACCCATCACCTTTTAAATGAACTATCCTGAAGTTTGGAATCTGCTAATGTGTCCAGTTCTGAAACTCCACATGATTTTTCTCACCATATGATCAAAGACTGACGAGTCACAAATCAAAGCTTGATGACCTAAGTCACTGTGGAGTTAGAATCAACCCTCCAGGGGGTTGCTCACCCCCTTTCTTCTCACAGCAGGACCACTTCCTCCACCTCTGGTCACCTCTGGTCCCCCTTCACCTTCAACTTCCCTTTTACATCAGAAGGAAGAGTCCAAGGGTTTTTAATTTCATTGCCCTGCTCTGCAGAAGCCGGCCACGGTTCTCCCCACGCCAGCTGAACTTCACATGCTGTTGTCTGCACCTGAACACTCCTCACTGCTGGAGGCCCTTCCATCTGTCATGGCTGGATTCAAACATCCTTCATTCAAAGACCTTCCTTGCGGTCTTTCCTAAGCAGAATTTCTCTTTCCTCCAAACTCCATCATGTTTTGTTTACACATCTATTATCACGAAGTTTTGTCTTGTGATTTGTAGCATTTTGACAGTAGGGGAAACCTATACCCTCCAGAGTACCCAGAAGGGCCCTTTTGAAAGAGTCTGAAGTGAATTTGTCAATCAAAAACCTCCTGAAATGCTCAGGCCCATATTATTCTAACTTGTGTTCCACAAAAAACAAGTTTTAGAGGTTGCAATATTCTAAATAAGAGCTAGCAGGATTTGCTAACTGGCAGAAGGATCAGTTTTTGTTTTGTCTTCCTTGGCCTTGGCTGTGATTTAGGAAAATTTCATCTGAATGCCTCGAGCAGGGCCCAGGAGCATCCTTGCTGACAAAAGCCGCCCACGTTTCCTCTGTTGGGTAACACTGGGGAAGGCTTCTGAGACCCTACCTTCCACTCAGCTGCACAGGGACAGGCAACGAGCGATGGGGAGCACTCCTAGTGCTCCTAGTGGAGGGTTGAGAGGGCAAGGAAGCACACAAGGACACAGGGAAACCCCACAGGAAAGATGGGAGAAAATCAGAATGAGGATCCACTGAGAACTGGAAATACTACCCAGAGGGAGGAAAAACTGGCAAACCTGCATAAATTAATACCTCTAGGAAAAATAATTTCCACAGAAAAAGCAAAAGGCTTTCTGTAATGTTTTGTGAAGAGATATTAACCTTGAAAGTTGAACCCTGGGATGGTAAGAAGAAACTTCTGGGGGGAAAAGTCATTAAACAATACTTGCAGTTGTTTAAATACAATGGTGGTTCCTTCTCAAAGGCTTATTTATACCGTAGAATGAGAAAATATATCAAAGACTACATTATAATCTTAACAGCTGGCAAAAGCAGTCTTAGCTGTTTGCCTGCTAACTCAAATGCAAAACTGGGCTCGAAATGAAGAGATGTGAGTTCTCTTCTCCCTCTGTGGTCAGTATGGCTGAGCTTCACACAGAACTTCACCCTTCACTGCCTTCTATTAAACTCTGCTTAATTCACAGCCCCCAGAGCTCACAAATCCCACTGCTTCCTGATGAAGCACAGTGGGAATAATTAGAACCAATGAGTTGCATATCATTCTGCAAACTTGTAATATTAATCTCTCCCTCGTTTCCAGCCTACTCTTTCCCCCAAATGAGAGATCTGCAGAGACTCAAGACATCCTACTAAATCCATACGACAGGCTAAATCCTGGAGCACCCTTCTCCTTACTGTGGGGTTTACAACAAGAGGTATTCAAGACCAAGGCGAAAGCAAAATTCTTTAGCCAAAACAACAGAACTGTTGCTCCAGCCGTCTGAAGTCATCTTTCTCGTAACCGAAACCAGCATGGACACCTTGAAATGCTGCTTATCTTGCAGGGGCAGGCGAACTGGAAACCTTGCTTTAAAAATGGATCCCCCAACAAGAGACCTTCTGAGTGAGAATGAGCTGCCTGCCTCTTCACTCCCAAGGTCTGCTGCCTTCGGACATCAAAGGAAACCGTCACGAATCGTCAGGTACGAAGCACCGCGTGTCTGGGGTTTGTGACATCAAACAGCGCCCAAAGAGGACAAGCGAACACTAAAGGCACAGAAAGTTTCGGGGAGCGCCCCTCTCCCGACGGGAGTGCCCCAACACGCCCCGCGCTCGGCGTCCCCCCTCTCCGCCCCTGCCCTCCCGCTACCAGCACCGCCACGCGCGGAGGGAACGGCGCCTCAACTTCCCCGCACCGCCCAGCACGCGGGCGGGGAGACGCGCGCCCGGCTCCGGCGCCCCTAGAACCTGCCCTTCCAGGCCTCCGGGTACCCCTCAGGGCCCCTCAGAAATCCCGACCCTTCCCGCCGGCGTGGCCTTCCACCCCTTCCGGACGCCGGCACCTCAGCCCTCGGCCCCAGTGCTCCTCCTCAGCGCCGCCCCTCCGCCTCCCCAGCCCCCTTCCCCGAACCCCCAAACTCGGCCTTCCCCGGGGAGCCCTTCACCTCCACACCCTCCTCCGTCCACGGAGCCCCCCGCCGCCCGGCCCCGCCCCCACCCACCCCCGGGCCCGCACGCGGCGGCGCGGGAGTCGGGGGACCCCTCAGCGCCGTCACGCCCCCCACGAATAATGGGTGACATGGCGGCCCCACCGCCACCCCCACCCCCAGGCCGCTCCTGCCCCGCGGGCCCGGGCAGCGTCGCTCACCCACACGAAGAGGCTGTCCGAAAGCAGGTACTGGGCCACGTCGCGGGCCCGGGGTCCCTCGGGGCCGGGCGCCTTGGGCTGCAGCGAGGCCGTTAGCGGCTCCGGCTCGCCGGGCCCGGCCTCGGGCTGGCTGAGGGCGCGGTAGGCGCTGACGATGGTGCCGAGCAGGGCCAGGCCGCTGAGGCCCGTGTAGGTGCGGAGGCTGGGCCAGGGGAAGCGCTCGAGGAAGAGCAGCGGCATGGCGGCAGCGGCGGCCTCCGGAGCCCAGGCCTCCCCGCGCTGCGCCAGGCGCCTGTGCGGCCTCGCAAACGGCGCCCACGGGCTCTGGCGTCGCTGCTGCCGCTGCCACCGCCGGGCCGGGCCGGGCCGCTCCTGGCTGCTGGCGCCGCTCCGCCCAGCACCGCTCCCGCTGCTGCCCCTGCCGGCGCGGAAGAGCCTCGGCGGGCTCGGGGCGGGCCGCCGCCCCCAGCGGGACGCGGGCGGGCCGGGCGCGGGGGCGCGGCCTCCGTCCCCCCACCCCCTGCCTGGAGCGCTCGCGCCGCCGCCTCGCGGGGGTAGGCCCGGGCTGCAGGCCCTGCGGACTGCTCCCCGCGTCCTCCACCGACAGCCCCGCGGGCCGGGCCGGCCGACGCAGAGGGAATGTGCTCCAGCCGGAGCCCAGGCAAGGCTCAGGCCCGCCACTAGTGGCGTGCAGTCCTGGCCAGGCCACAGTGCCCGGGGACCGGCCACTTGCCCTGCAGTTAGCCCCGAGCACCACTGTGGGCCTAGCAGTTTAACTGGTGTCCAAATAGGGAGGTGGTGTTTAGGGTGTAAAAGATCCCCCCCAAAAGAAGGAATGTTAAACAGTCTGAAGTGTTTACTAGTAGCCTCCAGTAGACTCTAGAAACAACCTGATTCGGCAGGAAATAAAAATGTGCAAGTGAGAATACTGACATGGTGCAACTACTTTGGGAAAAAGTCTCCTCGCTTCCTCAAAGTTAAAAATCAGAGTGGCCATTTGACCTAGCGATTCCGAGAGATGAAAACCCTGTATCCATACAAAACTCATATACAAATAACAGCACCATACTCCCGGTAACCGAAATGTGGGAACCCGGAACCTCCATCAAACAATGAATGGATAAATGTGAGAAATCAACACAGTGGAGTATTATTCAGCGATGAAAATGAAATTGATACAGGCTACAATATGCACAAATCTTGAAAGCATTCGAAATCAGAACAGTGACACTGAAGTCCAAATACTGTGATTCCATTGATAGGAATGTCCAGAATAGGAAAATACATAGACACAAAAGTAGGCTAATAGTTGCTTCCTGATAGCCAAAGGGTAATGATTTCTTTTTGAAGGGATGTAATGTTTTAAAATCATGATGGCAAGCCAACTCTGAATAGACTAAAAATCAGTATACTTTGAACAGTGAATTACATATTAATATGTGACTTATTCTAGCTGCTTACTACCCCTCCAAATGTTATAAAGGAAAAAACTACCTTAAGTAGTACCCAGCCCAGAGTGGGTGCTGTTAAATATGTCAAATCTAACGAACTCTCTAGAGCACTGAATTATGCTTTATGGTCTTTTTCTTGCATGTATTCTAAAAGTCTGTTCATTAGGAAAAACATTCTCAAGGTTCCCACCCACTTTGGAATTTTTCAAACACCTTGTTCCAGGTCTCCATGAAACAAGTCTGGCTCTACAGAGATGCAAGGGAGTTTACACCTTTGCTGGCGAAGCTTTTTCACACACAGCCTGGACTCAGTTTGGCTTTCCATCCACAGCCATGTCACTAACATGCTAAACTTTATTGGCAAAATAAAGGAAGCTCAATTTGGGAAGGATAATAATTTCCCAGGAAGTGCTCCACTTTGCAGGTCACCACCGCAGCCACCGTCATTTTTAAATCACACTGGCAATCCACATTCAATCCAAGCCCCAACAGTGATAGGAGTCTTCAAAAAGGTCATGGAAAGTGCAGATTATAAAAAACACTATTCATGAGTTTCAAACTGTTTTGCAGCAAAATAAACATTTCTCACTTCCATGTTTCCAAACGTTTTGAAGTACGCTCACATTACATACCAAAGTTGCCCTCCATTATTAGAAAGGGGCCGTTCACACCTGCCCTTAATGATCTTCAACACTTAGAAGCTTGCACTTGCCAAAAATTTAACATGTGAACAAGTGAAATTAACCCTATTACATAAGGTTATTTTTATCTGCATTGTAATAGAATGTAAAGCTTTGTGCCCAAGTATTTTACTAGAATAACTAGTTTTTCTTTTGTTTCCCCCCTACTCCAAGATACTCTGCACATCCTTCTCCAGGACTTCTTGTGTCAGGGACCAACATATCCCATTCTACAACTTACTCTGGGAGGGCCCAGGGGGAGGGTGGGGGTAGGGCACACAGAAGGGACAGAAGGGAGGAATGCTGAGGTATGCTCGGGGAAGGCTGGTTCTGCTTGGACAAGAAAAGTTATCAGAGGAGTCCATGAGGAAAGCTACCCTCCACACCCCCATACCACTGCCCATTATCTTTTGGGGATGATGACTGATTTGGTTTAATTGAAAGAAAATGTTTCATTCCAGACAAAACAATCTTAGCTACTAAGTCTAGCAGAGGGCGGGAAACCAACTCAAGTTTACAGAGGAAAAAACTAAATTAATGCATATATTCTTAAGCTTTAGCTTTTCTAATTACTTTCCATAGATTTCTGGTGCCTGCTGTAAAATATGCAGGCACTATAATTTTCAGGAAATCCTTGCAATAGTTTTATCAGATTTCATTTGACTTGTTCAGATGTAATGGTTGAAAAGGCTATGGCTGTATTACACATATATCCCCATACTTTGGGTACACTCCATTTAAGATACTGAAATTGCATTACATAGCACTACAGAGGCAGCAAGATGGTATGTTTAACAAGACACTGACTTCCCTGCAAGTTTGAAACAAAAAAACTAAAGGAATCATACTCTTTGTAGACAAGCAAAGCGAAGTCTCCAATGACATGAACACATATTGAGTGGCAACTTCTATATCCCAGTCTTCGTGTTCCAAATCCAGTGACCCCTTCACATGGCAGAAAGTAGAATCAGCTAAGAACACAGCCAACACATAACGGGGGAGCACAGGGGAATGTGGCACGGGTGGCCCAGCCCACCAGTCTCAAGTAATTGTGCCACGCTCTTCCCCAGTGGCCACTACTGACACCGAGAAAAAACCAACGATTTCTCTTGGCACACCAACGTTAGCATCCACACTCAGGACCACCCCACAACAGAGTCATTCTTGTTTAAATATTTTTATTGAAATGACAATAAAATAAAAAAGAACAGGGATCATTTTAATCAAACTTTTACTTTACAAATATAAAAATATAACCAAGACTTCTGTTTCTTTTATACATTGCCTATTTAAACTTAATACCAGAGTTCTCAATCCAAACTACAAAGGATGCCGGTACACTCACATGAACGTAGTAGCCCAGTTTGTTTTCAAATACATTGATGTTTTTCTCAACATAGCAGCATATCTCTATTCTTATGATACATCCCATCACTAAAATACAAAATAACATAAACTAGCTTAATTTAGACTTACCTAGGTTTTAGTTTTTCATAGAGTAAGTTTAAGATGAGCTACCATTAAGTTGTGTTTTATGGCTCAAGTCAAAATGCAGTAATATGTTTCTCATCACATACACAAAGGCATACTGCTTGAAATGAGTCCAGTTCAGCCCAAATAAATGACATAAAACAAAGAGAATGAAGTAAGGGAAAGCCAAATCGTATGCTACAGAAACTGACTTGCACTATAGTCAAATACCACTAAGCCAGGGAAGGCACTGTCTAGAGGTTACCACTCCTGTTGATATGCACCATCTTTGGAGCTGGTGTTGTAGTATAGCAACTAAAGGCTACACCTGCGACACCAGCACCCCATATGGGTGTGGGTACGAGTTTCAGCTGCTGCATTTCAGATCCAGCTCCCTGCTAATGCAACCTAGGACAGCAGTGGAAGAGGGTCCAACTCCTAGGCCCCTGTACCCACGAAGAAGCTCCTGGCTTCAGCCTGGCACAACCCTGACCATTGCAGCCATTTGGGGAGTGAACCAGCAAATGGAAGCTCCATCTCTCTCTCCCTCAAACCCCAACTCTGCCTTTCAAATAAATAATATAAATCTTTGAAAAAAGATACCTACATCTTACATCTAGAAGCAGCTGGGCTGTATCTCCTAATGCCAGCTTCCTATTGAAGCAGACACTGGGAGGTAGCAATGGTAAAGTAAGTGGGTCCTGCCACTCACTTGAGACTTGGGTTGAGCTCTGGCTCCCAGCTTTGCACATCCCCTCCTTCCCTGGCTTTTGCAGGCATTTTGAGGAGTGACTCAGCAGACAGGCATTCTATCTCTTGGTGTCTCTCTGCCTCTCAAAAAAAAAAAAAAAAAAGGTTCACAGAAAATGGAATTAAAACTAAAATGTTGTATTATATATATGCTATAAATGTGTATAGATATATAAACACCACTAAGCTTTCTTTTAGCAATGCAACATGGAAACCTACAAACTCTCTGAAGCAGCAGACTTAGCAATCAGCACACACTGTTCCAAACACCTTGAGCTAGGAAAAACGTTAAATCTGAATAAGTCAACATGGAACAGGTACTTTAGAAAGGGCATTGTGGGCTGACTGCTAGCTAACTGCTAAATGTGAAGGACCTCCGCCTCTCACTTCTAACTGAACATGTAAGATTCTTGAACAGATAGCTGATTTGGTTCCATTTTGTCCAAATACAATGCTAACTTAATGGAGCCCTTAAATATCTGAAATAACTGAATGCTAGTTACAAACTAAAACAATGATAAAAGCAAAAAAGCTTTCAAATATGCTGTTAATAGTACAAGTTAACATACAGAATTATCATGCCCTTTACCTTTTAAAAAAAAAAAATCACAAAGTTCTGTGTCACTGTTAGGGGAAAAAAATTTACTCTTCCCCAAAGGGCTAGGTCTATCCTAAATAGGACTTTTAACAATTTAGTAAAACTCTTCAGCTTCTCTCCCAGTGCTATTTAGTTTTACATCGAATGTGCACTACTTGGGGTTATTCAGGGAAAGGAAGATGGCAAATCTTACAGCTATAGAATGCAAAAGAGGGCTTCCATTTGTTGACAAACCTAGGACATAGCAGGCACTCAAAAATACAGGTCAGTTAATCAAGGGTTCATTTTAAAACTATTCAGCATAACTGGAATGCACAACTTAAGACTGCTAGTTCTTGAAGTGTGACAAGAATTTACCATCAAGCGCTTAGTGTGAAACACGGCCCTTGTTCTCTCTTCTAATGATGTAGAACACAGCTGTTTTGAACCCCCCTAGTTCTATTTCCATCAAGAAATGTAAAACATAGTATTAGGATCCACTTGTAACTGACAAGACAAAAAGTTTTAAAATATATTAATTTCACATACCACATTC
The DNA here is from genome assembly GCA_949820135.1 of Sylvilagus floridanus. Lineage (NCBI taxonomy): Eukaryota > Metazoa > Chordata > Mammalia > Lagomorpha > Leporidae > Sylvilagus > Sylvilagus floridanus. The sequence continues at coordinate 55,905,625 of OX463232.1, forward strand.
AAAGACAGATTTCTTACATCCCAAAATTAGATTTAAGGTTCGGTCAGCCTCAAAAGATTCTTCTCACCTAGGCTCCACGTATGGATGAATGACTCACCACTTATATTGGGAAGAAATGACCATGAAAGAATTTCTAGGTCAAAGCTTAAGTTACAAAGGACATGTGTGGCCTTAAATAAGATGACTCACACACTCCTTACTGACAACACTTTATAAATCACACCAAAAAAAGTCCATGTCTCTCCACTCTTGCCAGGTTCCAAGAGTTAACATCTAAAAGGTGATTGCTGTAGCTTCTCACTGGGGTAGCAGGAGCAATCAAGGAGGGTGGGCTGATCAACTGGCCCCCATATCAACCTTCTCCATCTGAAGGATTAAGGAATCAGTAAAACTACTCTAAATTAGAAATATGTAAACCAGAGGGGTAGGACTATTAGCCCTTGAAAGAAAAAGACTGGGGGCTTTTTCACAGAAAATCACTGACAATTTTTGGTCACGGAGACTGGTGGTCACTTCTACTACACATGCGAAGGTCTGACCCCAACTAAACAAACTTGGAATATTTATAAATATCATTGCTCAGCCACTTTTGGCCTAATTTCCTCAAGTATAATTATGGAAGAATATACAAAGGGCCTTCAAAAAGTTCATGTATATTAAATGAAAATACTATGCATGGATCTCAAAAATTTATTGCAAAGTAATCTCATCTTTTAATTTCATTTTTCCATGAAACTTTTTGAGTACCCTCATAGGACATACTATAACATCACCCAACATTCAGGAGAACAGCTCTGTGAACAAGACCATAAAAATGTAAGGACTAATAAAAGTTTTTTTTCATCTACTAAAAACTTAACTCTATCAATCTGTTTTCGCAGCTTGCAAAGTTTTTTTAAACACTGCATCCACAGTGAAGTCAGTAATACAACATAAGCTGACAGTAATATAAAGTAGTAATATAAACAGCAAACTCCTTTACCCTAAAATTCTAATATTTTCCCAAATTTGATCCTAATTTGGCAGGGTTTTAAAAGTTTTTAAAAATTGATATACTTCTCTTAGGCTGACAAAATCTACCCTCCCCACTGTCCCTAAACACAATACACACAGGGCATTTTTTGTTACCACGGTTCTGAGAATTACACTGCTGAGACTTACCCAGCAGCATAAAGAATACCCCATTTTAAAACTCTAAATGAGCAACAGGAGGGTCATTTTTTGTATCAAGTCCCATGACTTTGCTGACCTAGCCAATATTAGTAGTCTCCCATATGTTTAAAGTCTGTGAACTAAGGCCTAGATGACTTTAAGATGTTCTCATAAGGTAAACACCTGAAAATTCCCTGTAATACAATTTATTAAAGTGTAAAATTTATATAAGAGTTGGATCTTGAACTCAATCCAAATTCAGTTCCCAAAAGTAACAGTCAGATTGTCATCACAAAGAGTACAACTTGGTCTTGGAGTATGTATCCAAGAATGGTATGGGGGAAGGGTCCCATATCACTTAACTGCCTAAAACTACTTATTTGCTGCTGTGTCTTAATATTCACCAGTCTCTGGAGAGGGGAGAAAAAAAAACAATCCTCACCTGTGACATTTTTCTTTAAAGTTTAATGAGAAATTAAAAAAAATACAAATAGAAAGAAGTTCATTTGCTTTAATGTTGTACAAAAAAAAGAAAAATGAGTAGAACCAAAAGTAAATAAACATTATCACATTTGTTTACACCACTATCTAGTTCTTCATATTAACTTTACTATTCAAACAATAGAAAGTTAAGTGGCAACTTAGGGAATGGGAAAAAGATAAAACCAAAAACCTCTTCTACCACATTTATTCTTCTACACCGTGTACAGCTGTGCTCACAGAGACGGCTTCTTTTACTTTTCCACTGCGCGTAATTCAGTTGTATATAAAATTGAACCTGAATTTTAAAAAGAACAAAATATTTATTAAAAAACAGTATTGTTTCCACCTTAGATAAGGAAAAATGGATGTTTCCACCCTCTCTTGGCATGTAGACATTTTCTACACCAACAAACAAGTTTCTCTCACCAGTCTCACCCACTGCAGTACATAATATTGCTGCTGAATATTATAATAATTTTTTAAAGCACAAATGTAAGTAATTATCCATTGATAAGTTCAGAAAAAAGGCAGGAAAAATTTTTTAGATTCAATTCTGATTACTACAAAGTTACACTAGCTGACAAGTAGATGTTCGAATAAACCATTAATGACCTATTTTCACATACCATACTTTACTTGTAACCTACTAAGAGGTCTAAGCAGAGGAGCAAAAGATTAGTGACAAAGTAAGAAGACCAATTTCATACTCTCCAAGTCTTCACAGAAGGTCAAAATCATTAGTGGAATTTTTTTTTTTTTTTTTAAGATTTTACTTATTTATTTGAAAGAGCCACAGACAGAGGGCGAGACAGAGAGAACGGTCTTTGATTTGCTGGTTTACTCCCCAAATGGCTGCAATGGCGGGAGCTGGGCCAATCTGAAGCCAGGAGCCTGGAGTTTCCTCCAGGTCTCCCATGTGGAACAGGGTCCCAGGGACTTGGGCCATTTTCTACTGCTTTCCCAGGCCATAGCAAAGAGCTGGATGGGAAGAGGAGCAGCTGGGACTAGAACCAGCATATGGGATGCTGGCATTATAGACAGAGGCTTAGCCCACGACACCACCGTGCCAGCCCTTGGAACGACTTTTAAACATTTATTAAGTACTTGGCAGATGTCTGGCACTGTTCCAAGTACTTTATATGCATTATTTCACTCACAATCTTATGAACTCACTACCATCTCCACTTACAGATAAAGAAACAAGTATAAGTCTGTCCAAGGTCACAGTACCAGCAAGTATTTAAGGTAGGATTCAAATTCAAACACTGAGCCCAGAAATTACATTCTTAATCACTGTGTTAGGTTGCAGTTCTTACCCATGGTTGGCTCTAATGATGGCAACGAATACAAATCAATGTTCTAAGAAAATGTTTCTGGGGCCAACATTGTGGCAGAACAAGTTAACCTACCACCTGCAACACCAGCATCCCATATGGGCACCAGTTAAGGTTCTAGATGCACCACTTCTAATCCTGCTCCCTGCTAATGCACCTGAGAAAGCAGCAGAAGATGGTCCAAGTGCTTGCAACCCTGGATCCTTGTGGGAGACCCAGAAGAGGATCTAGGCTCCTGGGTTCAGCCTGGCACAATCCCAGCTATTGTAACCATTTGGGAAGTGAACCAGCATATGGAGGATCTCCCTGTGTCTCCTCTCTCTCCAACTCTGCCTTTCAAATAAATAAAATATAGTCTTTTTTTTTCCAAAGATTTTTTATTTATTTATTTGACAGGTAGAGTTACAGACAGCGAGGGAGAGACAGAGAGAAAGTCTTCCTTCCGTTGGTTCACCCCCAGATGGCCGCTACAGCCAGGGCAGGCGCCTAAGCACTTGGGCCATCCCCCACAGCCTTCCCAGGCCACAGCAGAGAGCTGGACTGGAAGAGGAGCAACCAGAACTAGAACCCGGTGCCCATATGGGATTCCGGCGCCAAAGGCGGAGGATTAGCCAAGTGAGCCATGGCGCCGGCCCAAAATATAAAGTTTTTAAAATAAGTATTTTTCATTATTCTATCTGCCTAAAAATTCAAATTCCATATAAAAATCCAAGACCTATCCCAGACACCCCAATTTAGGCCCAAATTATACAAAGAGATTCAATTCTAGGGGCTGGTGGTATGGCATAGAGGGTAAAGCCACAGCTTGCAGTGCCAGCATCCCATATGGGCACCTGTTCGAGACGTGGCTACTCCAATTCTGGTCTAGCTCCCTGCTATGGCCTGGAAAAGCAGTGGAAGATGGTCCAAGTGCTTGGGCCCCTGCACCTGTGTGGGAGACCCAGAAGAAGCTCCTGGCTCCTGGCTTCTGATTGGCCCAGCTCCAGCTGTTGAGGTCATTTGGGAAGTGAAACAGCAGATGGAAGATCTCTCTCTGCCTTTGCATCTCTGCAATTCTGCCTTTCAAATAAATATTTTAAAAAATTCCACACATTTTGATACAGACAACTCCCTTCATATTTTACACACTGCTGTGACTAACGTTACCATCTCTTCTTTGAATAGACTTCAAACTTAACTGTAGAGAATAACAGATGGAGAAGAATAGTAACACAAATAACAGAATGTCAAGCCATGACCTCGAGTCTGAGGATACTTCTAAATCAGTTACATTAACTATGCGTTGCACATGACCCAAAAGTCTTAGATTGTCTTAGTTTCCTTAAGAACCAAAATTCACAAATTACCCCTTTTCAAGTGGCTCAAAATATTTTCAGTCTGATAGCTTATATGGATGAACCACAAAATGTTCAACTTTCCATACCTGCTCAACAGCTGAGGGAGACTAGAAATGATGGGTCCGTATCCCGGTGCATTGTCATACAATTCAAACAATGGTGCAGCTACCAGCTTGTAATTTTTAGGGACTGCAAACAAGGCTAAAACAAACAAAACAGTGTTCATTTTCTACAATTTCTCATACAACCACCACCTCCGTCTCATTTTAAGCTAATCATTAGTTTGATCTAAGAAAAAGTTGTAAAGAAATGTACTTCTCATTAACATATTTTGGTTGTCTGTAAAGCTAGTGTTCTTAGTGACATATGAAACTGACTAGTTAGCTAACTGATCCATGTTGTTACCACTAGCACCTTCTAAGTGTTGGCCTAGGAAGAAAGGAGAGAAGAGAACAGCCTTGGGTTTATATTTTGGATTCCATAATAAAACTATAAGAAGGGGCTGGCGTTCTGGCATGGTGGGTAAAGCCGCCACCTGCAGTGCCGGTATTCCATATGGGTGCCGGTTCGAGTCCTGGCTGCTCTACTTTATACAGCTCTCTGCTATGGTCTGAGAGAGCAGTAGAGGAAAGTTCAAGTCCTTGGGCCCCTGCACCCATGTGGGTGATCGGAAGAAGCTCCTGGCTTCAGATCAGCACAGCTCTGGCTGTTGCAGCCAACTGGGGAGTGAACCGGCAGATGGAAGACTTTCTCTCTCTCTCTCTCTCTCTCTCTCTGCCTCTCCTCCTCTCTGTGTGACTCTTTCAAATAAATAAATCTTTAAAAAAAACTGTAAGAAACAGGATAAGTACCTGTGAAAACATGCAACAGTCCTAAACATGGCATAAAAAAAAATTAGTTTCTTAAATTTTTCACTAATTTATTTCACATGTGAAAAAGTCTTACAAATACCAAGACATGGTATTTTAGGCCATGATTAAATTTTAATCTCCCTCCATACCAGGACTGGCACAGCTAAGAGAAAGCAAGCAATTCTGTATAAAGATAGAATGTCCTTTTAGTTTTTACAATAAATCCAAAAATTCAAAGAATGTGGTTTAAAACACAGAAGTATCCTTGAAATTAGTCTACAAGTAATTTCAAACACAACCTACCTTTCTCTTGAAGTTGAACCAGAAACAACTTCTTATGTTCCTTAGGCTTTGTAATATGTGCAGGAATATATGGATACTGAAATAACAAATAGGAATAATCAGTTTTCAAGATTCACCATTCCTTAAACCCCCATGCCTTTCATTATCAACTTTTCCCATTTCAGACAGTAAGCTCAACCATCAATCCTTCTGAGACCAAGTTCCTCATATCCCAAATACAATTTTATTTTAACATATATCCCACAGCTTGCTTTCTGTTTACTTCCCAAAACTGCTAGGAGTATACAACTTTCAAGTCTTCCCATTACCATGACCTACTACCTAACAGATGCAACTAAACATAAATGTTTTCAAGCCATGTAAAATAACAAGCAGTGAACCAGTTAATTATTCAAGGCAAAATACATAATTATGGCAGGGGACAGGATTTGGGGGTGGCAGCAGGCATTGGCCTAGCAGTAAGACACCTACATCCCATATTGTGTCAGAGTGCTTAAGTTCATCCCACACCCACTGGCTCCTTAACTCAGCGCCCTGCTCATGCAGGAAGGCAGCCGTGATGGCTCACACGATTGAGTTCCTGCCACCTACACGTCAAGCAGGTCAAGTGCCCGGCTCCTGGCTTCAGCCCTGGCCCCTGCCCCAGCTACTGCAGGCGTTTGGAAACTGTTTCTCTGTCACATTAAAAAAAAAGTAGTCACAGGATTATAGCCTGTGAAGTTTATAACGCAATAAAGTGTTATTTTAATTAGTGTTTTTAGTATGTCATTGTTTATTTTTTAAACATCATTAATAAGTTAAACACTCCACAATCCTGATGGGGATATGTTTACCACACCGTAAGTTTAAATATAGTCTGTGAGGTAGCTGACAAGATGCTCTCTGCTCCTTCCTACGACAACCTTCCCTTCTCCTCTCCAAGTATTTTAACAGCACCAGAGGAGCAGTCTAAGAGGAATTCTGCCAGGCAGGCAAAGCAAAACTGCTTGGAAATCAGGGGAAACATTTAATAGAGAATTTAAAGAGACGAAGAGAATCAGAGAAGTTGCTAACCAAGGATGAATAATTTGGCCAAGGAGAACAAGAAAATCTAAAATAAGGCTTTTTAAAAAAGTTGATGTGTATGTTATGAGAACCTCTCCTACATCCCCCCTATAATAAATTGAGGAATCTAATTTTCCTTTCAGAGTTGCAAATTTTAAGGCAAGGGAATTTTTTTTTTTTTTTTTTTTTTTTTTTTTTTATTTTTTATAACGCTTTTATTGAAAGAATATAAATTTCCAAAAAACAGCTTATAGATTACAATGGCTCCCCCCCCATAATTTCCCCCCCACCCGCAACCCTCCCCTTTCCCACTCCCTCTCCCCTTGCTTCACATCAAGATTCATTTTCAATTCTCTTTATATACAGAAGATCAGTTTACTATATATTAAGTAAAGATTTCAACAGTTTGCCCTCACATAGCAACACAAAGTGAAAAATACTGTTGGAGTACTAGTTATAGTATTAATTCACAATGTATAGCACATTAAGGACAGAGATCCTACATGATATATTTTTTCAAAAAATTGATTTATTTTCTAGGCAATTTCCAATTTAACACCAAGATTTTTTTTTCATTTTTAATTTAAGGCAAGGGAATTTTTATACTAGAAATAGATATAAGGAGAGAGCGGGATATTAAATGAAGATTCCTAGGCGAAGTAGGAAGCCAAAATTCAACTGCAGCTAGTCAATCCTTATCTAATTATAAAAGCCTGTGTTATTTTCCACTGTTACTCATTGGCACCTAGCCAGTATTCCAGTTAGGATAATTATATACCAGAACCATCCCTAGGGTACAGAGAATTGAGACAGTTGTTTCAGGCTTTGGGAACCCCTACATTATCATAAAATTCCAGTACACTTAGTAGCAGTATGAGAAGTGGCCTGAATAGCACAGGCTAAAGGAAACCTATGGTTCACATACAGGGAGAGCTCCCAAACCAGGACTAAACCAAAACTGAGTGGCAATACCCTAATTTTCTTCTACTTGAGGCTACCCATAAAGATTTTATTTATTTGAGAGGCAGAGTTACAGATAGAGGGAGAGACAGAGAGAGAGGTCTTCCATCTGCTGGTTCACTCCCCAAATGGCCGCAACAGCCAGAGCTGGGCCAATCAGAAGCCTGGAGCTTCTTCTGGGTCTCGCACATGAGCACAGGGGCCCAAAGACTTGGGGCCATCTTCCACTACTTTCCCAGGCCATAGCATGGAGCGGATTGGAAAAGGAGAAAGAAGGAGAGGCAGAGAGAGGGTCTTCCATCCACTGATTCACTCCCCAATTGGCTGCAATGGCCAGAGCTGAGCTGATCTGAAGCCAGGAGCCAGGATCTTCCTCTGGGTCTCCCACCCAGGTACAGGGGCCCAAGGACTTGGGCCATATTCTACTATTTTCCCAGGCCATAGCAGAGAGCTGGATCGAAGAGTCCCGGAGCAGCCGGAACTCGAACCAGCACCCATACGGGATGCTGGCACTGCAGGCGGCAGCTTTTACTTGCTACACCACAGTGCCAACCTCCACCCATTCCTTTTTAAAGCTTTTCTCCTTGTCTTACAGTCTAAGCTGACTATATGATACAAAATATTGAGATAGGGAGATCACATAGTAGCCTTTTCCCACTGGCATCTAACTAATACTCTAGGATTAGGAAATAAACATACAACCCTGATGTTCTGATACTTCCTGAACCAGGAAGGGAAGCTGGTTTCCTTCACAGCAGGGAAGATGAATAAGGGAATTTGAGAAGTAGCCTGGAAAACTTCTGGATTATTGCTGAACATTTTCCAACTATATCAAATAATGCTGAAGAAACCCCAAAGAGTAGAAAAATTCTTCTATGTATCTTTGACACAGGAACTTCACTAATTCCCTATGAAGCTATACTTTTTTTGGTTTAAAAGATTTATTTATTTTATTTGAAAGGCAGAGTTTTAGAGTGGCAGAGGCAAAGAGAGAGAGATCTTTCATCCACTGGTTCACTCCCCAGATGTTTGCAACAGCCAGAGCTTCGCCAACCCGAAGCCAGGAGCTTCTTCCAGGTCTCCCATGTGGGTGCAGGAACCTACGTACTTGGGCCATCTTCCACCGCTTTCCCAGGCCACAGCAGAGAGCTGGATTAGAAGTGGAGCAGCCAGGTCTCGAACCGGCACTCATATAGAATGCCAGCACTACAGGCGGCGGTTTTACTCGATACACTATAGCACCGGCCCTGAAACTATATTTCTTAAAAGCCATGACAGAGCATATGCCGATGGTAATTCTTAGGTAGTAAGCACTTGCATCTGTGTTTTCCTATCCCTCTGCTGGCCGAAGGAGTCAGGAGGAAGAACGCAGAACTGCTTCACCTGCAGTATCTTGTCATGCAAAGAAAATCATTGGGCTTTCGATTTTCCAAAAGAATTCAGTATCCAATTTTAAAGTTGTACTCATTAGCCAAAAAAGGAAAATCTGAGCATTGGTAACATCAGTCATTACAATGAACTTCCATGAATTCACACGGACACTTTAAAGATCACTGATGCAGCCGGCACAGCGGCTCACTAGGCTAATCCTCCACCTTGCGGTGCTGGCACACCAGGTTCTAGTCCCGGTTGGGGCGCCAGATTCTGTCCTGGTTGCCCCTCTTCCAGGCCAGCTCTCTGCTGTGGCCAGGGAGTGCAGTGGAGGATGGCCCAAGTGCTTAGGCCCTGCACCCCATAGGAGACCAGGAGAAGCACCTGGCTTCTGCCATCGGATCAGCGCGGTGCGCCGGCCGCAGCACGCCTGCCGTGGCGGCCATTGGAGGGTGAACCAACGGCAAAAGGAAGACCTTTTTCTCTCTGTCCACTCTGTCAAAAAAAAAAAAATCACTGATGCATGCATGCCATTTGAGCCCGCAGCACAGCACCTCCTCCCCGCCCCTCATATTCCAAGGCAGCCGTGTTTGAACTGTGCTGCTCTAGACTTTTCAGCCTCCACTCCTTTCCAAGGCCTGAAAGACCTCTCAACTCATGCTCAGACTCAACATGAAATGCAGCGGAGTTAAGGCAACCCCTACCCAATGAGGGACAGGCGTCCCCTCCTTCCATCTTCCTGAGATGCACTCTGAACTGCACGGCACACGGTTCCTCACAACTCTAAAAAGCCCAATAATGCACTCTGTCTCTCTGACTTCTGGTGTTTCTGGTCTCCTATTCCCCATACTTTGGGGCTTCCCAGAATCACTTCCCAAACACTTTGTACCCAAGTCTTCTGTGTTATTCTCTTTTGAATAAAGTCTAGTCTTTAGAGGACACTAAGGAATTAACTATTCTGAAAGCTGGTGACTAAAGAGGGCAAAGCATCTATCCTTTCCTATACAAACTATACACCTCAGAGTAACCAAATAGGGTGTGTCCAGCTGCATATGGGAGTGATGAGATACCACTGCCAAGATGAGATTGGAAGACTGTAGCTTCCTACTTGGGCACCCTCGTTTTCTATCTCTTGAATCACATGCTCTGGAGGAAGTCCGCTACCTGACTGTGTCCTTTGAAGATGCTCTCACACAAAGGAACCAAGGGAGGCCTCAGGTCAACGGCCAACAAAATATGAAGGCTTCAGTCCACCAGCCGGAAAGAACTGAGAGGTCTGCTAACAAGATGCATGTGAGCTTAGGGTCGATCTGTTAGCCCCGGTTCAGACTGATGATACCATCCCAGCTATTATCCTATCATCTGAGCCAATATTCAACCTGCTAAGCCGCTCCCAGATGCCTGACCCTGAGAAACCAAGAGACTATAAATGTCTCCTATTTTAGATGGCTACATTTTGAAGCACAGATTGAGGATCCCTTATCCAAAATGCTTGGGACCAAAGGGTTTCAGATTTCAGAGTGTTTTGGCATCTGGAATACTTGAACAGACTTCACCAGTTAAGCATTCCTAATCCAAAATCTCAAATTCCGAATGCTCACAAAATCTGAAGCATTTTGAGCATAATACGGAATTTGGAGCATTTTGAATTTGGGGGTAAGGATGCACAACCTGTAATTTGTTATGCAGCAATAAATACCACTGACAAGTCATGCTTACCCTGCCCCATCATCCCCACATAAATGAGCCTGAATCCAAGCTCAATTTAACTATCAATTTACAGAACTTACAGGTCAAAGAGCTACATGTTCAATGGCAACAGGGTATGCTATAAGCAAGGAAGACTTTAAATTACAAGGAGAAAAGAGAGATAGCTAGCCAAGCTGTACATGTAAGAGACTTAAGAGACTATCTTAGGGGCCAGCATGATGGTGCAGTGGGTTACAACACTGTCTGCAGTGCCAGCATCCCATGGTGCCAGTTCGAGTTCCGGCCGCTCCAGTTCTGATCCAGCTCCCTGCTGATGCACCTGCAAAAGCAGCAGAGGATGGCCCAAGTCTTGAACCCCTGCACCCACGTGGGAGACTGGTTGGGAGTTTCTGGCTCCTGGCTTCATATAAGCACAGCTCCAGCCGTTGTGGCCATTTGAGAAGTGAATCAGCAGATGGAAGATCTCTGTCTCTCTCTCTCTGCAATGCTTTCAAATAAATTAAAAGAGAGAGAGAGAGAGAGAGAGAGAGAGACACTAACCTAATGCAGACAAATACAAAATTGCTCTAGGGGCTAGCACTGCAACTCGGCAAGCTAAACCATTGCTTCTGATGTGGGCACCCCATATCAGAGGGCCAGTTCAAGTCCCACCTCCTTCATTTCCAATCCAACTCCTGCTGATGTGCATGGGAAGGCAGCAGATGATGAGATGACGATCCAAATACTTGAGTCCCTGCCACCCACGTGAGAGTTCCAGACGGAGTGTCTGAGTCCTGACTTTAGCCTGGCCCAGCCTGGCTGTTGAAGCCCTTTAGGAAGTGAACCAGCAGACAGGAGATCTCTCTTGCTCTCTGTCTCTCCCTTTCTCTCATGTTCTGCCTTTCAAATTAATTAATTAATTAAATTCACAAAATTGCTCTAAACAAAAAGTCATGATGAGCTGGGGGAAATGTTGATTACCCTGAATTGATCAATACACACTGTATACATGTAATGAAATGTCACACTGTACTCCATAGTATGTATAATAGCTGTTTTTAAAAAATAAAAATTTTAATGCTTTAAAAATTAAAAAAAAAAAATAAGCAGATAAGAGACCTCTCTCTCTACCTCTCCTTCTCTCTGTCACTCTTTCAAATAAATAAAATAAATCTTAAAAAACAAAAAAGGGCAGATGACATGTAATGGAACTCATTTAACACTATTATCTCTACTTACATATTTTTGAAAAGTTTCCTTTGGAAGAAAAAATACTCAATTGTAATTTTTTATCTAAATTAAGAGAGGGAGAAAAGGAAATTTCAAGCCAATTTACCTCAATAATTTTTTTAAGTGGCTAGAATTAAGTCAGCTTTCTACTTCCCCAAATGCTTAGCAAATATAACTGAACACTGACCTGAGGAGGTTCAAAATTTGGTCTCCACCAGTTACCAATGCAGTCATCAATGACCCAGTCTTGCAGAACTCCATCTTGGCGGCCTAGTATCTGTCAAAGAAGAAATAATATAGCCAATTTACAGATAAACACACAGCTCTCTGTTGAAGAGAATATTTTTGGCAGCACTCCTAATACAGACACACAGCTAATATTACTTCCTCTCTGTATTATACTGTTTATTATTATCTATGTCGCCCTATATAAGACATACACTATTCTTTCAAAATTGGTAAGCTGGTATCAACATAACTATATAGAACCAACAACCCTGTTGCTGGGCTCTGACTATGCATAGAACTACCTACAGCAGCCAACAGCATCCAACAGTTTTCCTAGAATCAACTATAGCATTGAAAATCACCTACTTGTTATAAAAATGTTTAAAACTAAACATTTTGGGGGCCGGCGCCGTGGCTCACTTGGTTAATCCTCTACCTGCAGCACTGGCATCCCATATGGGCATCAGGTTCTAGTCCCGGCTGCTCCTCTTCCAGTCCAGCTCTCTGCTGTGGCCCAGGAGGGCAGTGGAGGATGGCCCAAGTGCTTGGGCCCTGCACTCACATGGGAGACCAGGAGGAAGCACCTGGCTCCTGGCTTTGGATTGGCACAGCACCGGCCATGGTGGCCATTTGGAGAGTGAACCAACGGAAGGAAGACCTGTCTCTCTCTCTGTCTACAACTCTACCTGTCAAAAAAAAAAAAAAAACTAAAAATTTTAATTTTTGTTTGTACAGCAGCTTAACATTAAACTTATTTTTAATTAAAGTTAAACTCTACCCATTTAAACTGATCAAAAATGGTTCAAGAATTACAATGAAAAGAGCAGCTCCTGTCTCACTTCACCTGCCCATTCCCACTGACTACAATGTTCAAAACTCCTGGTTTTCCCCTTGATATTTGCCTCTACTTTTAAAACTATTCTTTTTGGTTTTAAACAAACCATTTATGTTCGAATAGTTTTGGATTTACAGAAACAAGATGATACAGAGACATTCCTTCCACTCACTGCAGCCAGCTTCCCTGACTGCTGACACCCTTACTGGCAGGGCACGTCACAGACACACGTCCTACACAGACGCAGAACTATAGCTGAAGCTCGTGCTCTACTCAGACATCCTTCTGTCCTCTTTCTCAGTCCCTGGGTCTCAGTAAGTACTACCTTAGGTTGAGTCATCATTTCTCCCGAAGCTCCCCTACACTGTTTCTCAGACTTGCCTTATTTTTTACGATCTTGACAGTTCTGAGGACTACAGGGCAGATATGCTGTAGAATGTCCCTCAATTTCATTGAGGTTATGGATTTGGGGAGGAAGACCACAGGTGTGAAGTGCCATTCTCATCACACCCTATATCAAGAGTGCCTGCCATCAAAGTGATTTACCACTAATGTTAACATTGAGGTCACCTGTCAATGTAAAGTTACATTTTTAAAATATTCTTTCATGATAATTTCTTGATTGCTTTTCATTTTTAAAAGTCTAAAAACTCCCATTACTGCCTTCTGTTGTGGATGAGAATTTAAGTACTAAAACTTTTCCTTCTGCCATCCTCCCATTATCAATATTTAATTAAGTCATTATTCAGTATTTGAGATAAGGTTGCTAGGTAAATCAGTTACAACAGTGATTAGTAAACTATAATTACATTTCTGTATTTCTACAACTATCCATTTCTTTATAGAGTTCATGACTGCTTCATTTCACTTACTATCACTAAATTCAGTTCTACATTCTCCAAAAGTGTATACTTCCCAATTCAAACACAAATTCATCAATTTCATTTTTTTCCTAAGAAATTTTTCTACTGTCCTGCTCCAATCTACTACATGCTCTCAATCCTGCTTCACAGCTGGACTCCTAAGACTTCCCTTGGTCTCTTTCCTACATTGTTAGGAATCTAACATTTTTAAAAGATTTATTTATTTATTTGAAAGGCAGAGTTACAGGGAGAGAAGCAGATACACAGAGGAGAGAGATCTTCCATCCACTGGTTCACTCCACAAATGGCCACAACATCTGGGGCTGGGCAGGCTGAAGCCAGGAGCTTCTTTTGGGTCTCCCATTTGGATGGCAGGAGCCCAAGTACTTGCTTTCCCAGGCTCATTAGCAGGGAACTGGATTGGAAGTGGAGCAGCAGGGACTCAAACTGGTGCCCATCCAGGATGCCAGTATCACAGGCAGTGTGGCTTTACCTGCCACACCATGATGGGGGCACCATTTCCTCTCTAAAATTCTGAATCCTTTTATCTTTTATATTAGTTTATTCCTTCACTTTGGTGGTAAATATTCTACTAGCTTCCTGAGTAAAGCTCCCAAATATATTACAATTTTTCAAACTTTGTATCTGAAAATTAACTTTCTTATTTTAAAGAATACAACTTCATGCATTTAATATATACAGATTTGGGAACACGATGCTTGGAAATAACTTTAATCACAGATTTATGGTTTAGTTAGATAGAAAAGACTAATATGAAAATCATATTCCTTTAGAATTATGAAGGCATGCTCCACAGACTTTCGGCTGCCAGTTACTTCCAGGCAGTCTGACACTATATTTCTGACTTGGATGCTCCTATTTAACCTGTCTTCCTGCCAGCTCCCCCACCCCTTTGGAAGCTTTAAGGATCCTCCCTTTATCCCCACTGATCTAATATTTCATGGTGATATGCCCTCACATGGATCTTTAAAGATCTATTATAAAGGGCAGGCCAGGGGCTGGTGCCGTGGCTCCCTTGGTTAATCTTCCACCTGTGGCGCCGACATCCCATATGGGTGCTGGGTTCTGGTCCTGGTTGCTCCTCTTCCAGTCCAGCTCTCTGCTGTAGCCCGGGAAGGCAGTGGACGATGGCCCAAGTGTTTAGGTGCCTGCACCCGCATGGGAGACCAGGAGGAAGCGCGTGGCTCCTGGCTTCGGATCTGCATAGCGCATGGGCCGTAGCGGCCACCTGGGGAGTGAACCAACGGAAGGAAGACCTGTCTCTCACTGTCTAACTCTGCCTGTCAAAATTTAAAAAAAAAAAAAAAAATTTAAAAAGAGGGCAGGCCAGTCAGTCTTTTCTTTTTATTTTTTGACAGGCAAAGTGGACAGTGAGAGAAAGAGACAGAGAGAAAGGTCTTCCTTTACTGTTGGTTCACCCTCCAATGGCCGCCGCGGCCTGCGCATCGCGCTGATCCAAAGCCAGGAGCCAGGTGCTTCTCCTGGTCTCCCATGTGGGTGCAGGGCCCAAGCACTTGGGCCATCCTTCACTGCACTCCCGGGCCATAGCAGAGAGCTAGCCTGGAAGAGGGGCAACCGGAACAGAATCCGGCGCCCTGACCAAGGACTAGAACCCGGTGTGTTGGCACTGCAAGGCGGAGGATTAGCCTAGTGAGCCGCGGCGCTGGCCAAGTCAGTCTTTTCAATTTCAGAAATATGCCTTTGGCTTCTGGGAATGTTGTTACATTAAGCTTTGCTAATTACTCCTTTTCCTCTGTTCATCTAGAGTTTATACTGATCCTTCTAGAATGCTCCATTAATTTTATCTTTTTCATTGTACTTTCTGGTAGAATAAAATCCTACCCCTTTTAGAAAAAACAATTTATTCGTTTGAAAAGCAGAGTGACAGAGGCAGAGGGAGAGAGTTGGCTTATTGTCCAAATGGCTACAATAACCAGTGTTGGGCCAGACCGAACTCCATCCTGGTCTCCCACAAGGGAACAGGGGACCAGGTATTATGGTCGTTTCACACTATCTTCCCAAGCACATTAGCAGGAAACTGGATCCAAAGCAGAGTAGCGGGGATTTGAAACCTGCCCACACGGCCAAGGGGTGGGTCTCGTGCTCTGCCACAATGCTGGCCATGGAATTTTTAATCCTCTATTGAATTCATTTCCACAAGCTTTTTTTTTTTCTTCAATACTCATGAGTTACTTTGGTTGTTGGCTAAAAAATCCTTGTTTCACAGATGTAATACTTCTCACATCAAGGATTATCCATACTTTGGTCAACTGTGGAATTCTGTTTTATCAAATTATTTTGTTTTTTGACTTCTTGTTAAACTTTGTCCAAAAGCCCAGTGATACCTGGTTATCCACTCCCTACTAAAGAGAAAGCAATAAGATGCTTAATGGTCACCTCTGTGTGCATGAGTGACAGGACTTTGCTACTTCTACAGGAAGACATTCTAATATCTTCATCTGGAATTGGAATTTTTCCTGGACTGGTCACTTTCTCTTCCAACAAAAACCTCCAACCTTCTGCCTGGGGTATGTAACCCTAACTGCTGACACTCCGTCAGTCTACAGCCAAGTTTTCAGATGGAAACATACATTTACTCTTCCCATCCTCTAAAATCTCTTTACTGCTGGCTGTTTTGTGATTTAATTGCTACACAAATCAATACCTAGCCAGTCTGCCTCACTATACAGAAGAGAACACACACCTTAGGTATATAAATACAGACTCCAAACAATCCAGTTTTTAGCCACACATGTTCCACTTCCCTGGGCTTTGAGTTCCTTCAATCCTCAGCCTTCCTGGTGCCCAAAGGGCTGGATTCTGGACTAAGGTTTCTGCTAAATCACTTATGATTTACTTATCTGCTTTCCAGATTTCCCCAATATTTATCTTGCTATTTTAAAATTTTTCCCTCCCTCATTCCAATTTATATCTTTTTTATCTTTAAAGATTTATTTATTTGAAAGTCAGAGTTGGGAGGGAGGGAGGGGAGGTCCTCCATCCACTGGTTCAAGACCCAGATGGCCATAATGGCATGGTCTGGGCCAGGACAAAGCCAGGAGTCTGGAACTTCATTCAGGTCTCCCACACGGGTGCAAGGGCCAAGTGTGTAGGCCATCTTCTGCTGCTTTTCCCAGGCCCTTAGCAGGGAGCTGGATCAGAAGTGGAACAGCCAGGACTTGAAAGGCACAATACCAGCACTCCCAATTGTATCTTTTAAAAAATACTCCCTTTATTGCCTTTTTGGTGAGATTTTGAAAAGAAAAAAGTGGAGGTAACTAAGTTCAATCTAAACTACATAAATGAAGTCCAAGCACAGCATAGTATTTAAGAGTTACAATGCATTTTTTTTTTTTTTTTGACAGGCAGAGTGGACAGTGAGAGAGAGAGACAGAGAAAGGTCTTCCTTTGCTGTTAGTTCACCCCCCAACGGCTGCTGAGGCCGGCGCACCACGCTGATCCGAAGCCAGGAGCCAGGTGCTTCTCCTGGTCTCCCATTCGGGTGCAGGGCCCAAGCACTTGGGCCATCCTCCATTGCACTCCCGGGCCACAACAGAGAGCTGGACTGGAAGAGGAGCAACCGGGACAGAATCCAGCGCCCCGACCAGGTCTAGAACCCGGGGTGCCAGCGCCACAGGCGGAGGATTAGCCTATTGAGTCACGGCGCCAGCTGAGTTATAACACATTTTATAAGACAAATCAACAGAATTACAGGTGACTTTAGTTTTGTTTGTTTCTCTTTTGTTTTTGTTTGCCAAGGTTTTTGCCTCAAGTATGGATTAGTTTTGTAATGGATGAGGGGTTACATGTTTTCTACAATCTCAAAGCCTCCAGCATCCATGCAATTGGCCCCAAATCTTCAGAAGCAGATAAAATGATTTTTTTAAAGTGATACTATTTGGACAAAGTCTCAATAATACATGCAAAAATGCAAACAGGTATATAACAAGACTCTCTTGTCAAACTCCATAGAAGCCTAATTTGGAACAAAACCACCTGCATTCAAGTCTCTGGCTCTGTGACTCACTAGCTTTATAACCATCGAGGAGGTTACTGAAAAACTGTCCATGCCCCGGTTTCCTTATCTGTAAGATGGGATTAATCAAACCTACTTTCCAGGCTGTTTCGATGACCGAGTTATTGTACAGAAAGCACTTAGAACTTTATCTAGCACATCAAATGTGCTTTTTTAAACCATTACTGCTACATCAACATTTTAATCTTAAAAATATTAAGATAAGCTAATTATAAATTCAATCTGCAGAAAATAAACATTATATTACCACTCATTTAATTTGCATTGATTGAAAAATACTCAATTCTATTCTTTTCACAAGCCATAAAAAGTCATATTATCTATTAAGTAGATGGCATTCAGATGGACCATAAAACTATGGAAGTGGTTAAATAGAAAAATACCTCTGTCATTAAGCGTTTTAATCCTTCAACTTCATCTTCTCCTGGGTTAAGTTCACCACCAGGTCTGTATAAAGGTTAAAAATTTCAACTTTCAACTTAATGCAATTTGGAGATAACAGAAAAAAACACAATGATAATTCTATCAGGTAACTACACAACACAAATTTCAGTGTCATGTAAGACCATCAAAAACAAATGTCAAAGGGAGAGGGTAAAATATGCCTGAAAGTTGAATTGAATTCACCATACTAACAGTACACAAACTTCAGTTTTAAACAAAATATGTAAGATAGCATAAACAAGAAAGCAACTGCTGGCACCAGCTCATCCCAATCTCTTCTGGAACTATCTGGTGATAATGGGATGTAGAAATGCCTAGAGAGTACTGGATCACATTCTTTACGTCTGAAGAATAGGACAATTTTCAAGAATTTCAATCTGAATTTTTGAGACCTTCCTTTTTGGTATACTCCTGTCAAATAGCTGTGGATCAAATGTTTACTGAAAGACTTAAGAGCTAAAATAGTAAAACTAAACTGTTATCTATAAATCATAAGTCATTTTAAGAAAATGAAACACATTCATCCTAAGATAATATCAACTGCTCTACTAGCGCTACAATTACATCTAGAGATTGAGTTTAGACTAATCTATTCCAAGGGTAAGTTGTACCAAGCTCAATCATTAACATCAATACACAGAAACAAGTAGATTTTAAGTTAGGAAAAATAAATGAGCACTGCACTGGAGAGAGATTACTCATAATTTTCTCTTTCAAAAGACTCTATTAACAGCAATGTTTGTTGAAATAAATGACTAAGGGCTAAAATTATATTCAAAAGCTGCATAAAACAGCAACCTTCCAGCAACACTTACAATTTGAAGAAAGTTGTTCCCAGTTGTAGCAGTAACACATGGGGTAGCCGGTGCTCGTGTACAATCAGAACCCCTTCTACAGTCCTCCTCATTCCAATTTTATCAAATTCTTCCCGCATGCGCTGAAATCTGGCTGCAACAGAACTGTCCTTCTCATAGAGAGGCTC
The DNA here is from genome assembly GCA_949820135.1 of Sylvilagus floridanus. Classification (NCBI taxonomy): domain Eukaryota; kingdom Metazoa; phylum Chordata; class Mammalia; order Lagomorpha; family Leporidae; genus Sylvilagus; species Sylvilagus floridanus. The sequence continues at coordinate 55,924,788 of OX463232.1, forward strand.
TTTTGTACCAAAAGTATAATTGGTAAGAGGATAACTGTGATCAAAGACAAACATCTAACATAAGAAGTGAAGACCATACAAGACACCAGTCATATTCAAAGAAACCACAGTCAAAAGTGCATTTAATGTACTCAAATAAGGATTTGTCCAAAGTAACATGAACAATACTGAGACAGCGGAGATTAGAATCCTTTCTTCCTCTCTCTAAACTATTAAAGGCCAACCCAATGCCAGATGAAGCTGGTACCCCACACCTGAACTCAGCATAGACAACATCATCCTGAACGGTCTTAAACACTTAAAGAAGTGGTTATCTAGGTATCAGTAGTGCTCTGGCTTTGGATCCTAGATGCTATACCTACATTAAAAACTGACTAATGTCTCCTTGAGTGCCTCTGACTACTAACCTAGCCATGTGTTATTATTTATGGGCGCTAACAGCTAATCTTTTTTCTATAAGCTGAGCCCCCACTTTCCACTGATGTTTCCCAGTGATTTTGTTTGTCCCAGTAAATCAGCCTAACATTTTTCTGCCACAAACTTTTCCTTTTCAAACCAACTTTCCTATACTCTTTTCTTTCTCTATACCTACTAAGAAGCCTTTTAGCCTCCTGCTTTTATTCTATTTAGTACCCTTTTTCTTCCCTTCTACTCATCCAAATCTTCTACCCACACATCTAATCTGAATGTCTTTTATCAATTCAAAATATGGTTCATTCTGTTTAAGGGTTTGCACCCTACCTAGTAAAGATCAAATTCTTCCTTAACGATAGTTTCAAAAAAATACCACATTTATACTGTATCACACTTACTAACTTATAACCCCTTAATGATGAGCCTTTGATTGTGAACTTGAGTAATAACACCTGGGCCACACTTGCCTATTTGCAAGGTTATCTTCTCTACTAAAAGCCCTTGATAGGGGCCAGCACTGCGGCATAGTGGATAAAGCTGCTGTCTCCACATGGCCCGTATCCCATGTGGCCACCGGTTTGAGTACCAGCTGCTCCGCTTCTGATCTAGCTCTCTGCTGTGGCCTGGGAAAGCAGTAGAGGATGGTCCAGGTCATTGTGTCTTTGTACCCTCATGGGAGACCCAGAGGAAGCTCTATGGTTCCTGGCTTTAGATCAGTGCAGCTCCGACTGTGGTGGCCATCTGGGGAGTGAACCAGCAGATGGAAGACCTCTCTGTCTCTGTCTCTCCTCTCTCTGTGTAACTCTGCTTTTCAGACAGAAAAAAAAAAAAAAAAAAAAGCCCTTGATATTAATAGTCAACCACTACATACCTAATCTACTCAGCTTCTCTTGAAAGATAAATAATCAAAGTTGCCAATTCAAGAGAACTCCAGGGTGCAGGGCAGGGGACAGCACTGTGGCACAGGTTAGGTTGCCATTTGTGATTCCTGCTCCACTTCCTATCCAGCTTCCTGCTAATATGCCTGGGAAACCAGTGAAAGATGGTCCAAGTACTTGGGCCTTCGCTACCCATGTCAGAGAACAGAATGAAGTTTCTGGCTCAGACCTGGCTATTGCAGCCACTTGAGGAGTGAACTAATGGATGGAAGATCAATCTCTCTCTCTCTCTCTCTCTCTCTCTCTCTCTCTCTCTCTCTCTCTCTCTCTTTAAAACAAATAAACAAATGTTGAAAATAAAATAAAGAACCTTCCCCAGCAGACCCAAAGCTGAATCTAACCGAGTCCTCGGTAGCAGCAGCAGTTACCTCACAGGTACCTCACGCTTGTAAGTGAAATGAAATCTAGCATTATCTGCCAGGCAAGTCTATTCACTTAGTTCTCACAGCTGGAGTCAGAAAGAGCTAATAAGGACAGCCATAACATACTCCTAGTCCAACAGCCAGCTCCCACATCAGTAAGATGCCATCAAGATGAAATGTTTGAATCTTCAGCTGTGGGATGAAAATCTACCACCCCGGACTCCTAACACCGTGACTTTCCTTATGTTCATATACCCAGTGCTATGCACAGGACTTGTTATAAAGTAGGTGTTCATGCAGTGTTTCCTAAATGAAGACATACTGGGGGAAGAGAGATTTGTTTTCTATCTAATGCCTCACCCAGGTGAACTGAAGTTCACGACACAATGATTATTTCTGAATACAGCATTTATACAGAACAAAAGTACTGTAAATCAACTCACAACTTTAATGGAGTGAAGAGTAAAACATCTCGTTGAAAGCATCATCTCAACAAGTTAATTCTACATAATGGCTTCATGCAAACTGATCCGGTAATCAAAGCAAATCCAGAAAAACTGTGGGATCCTAGGTCTGATCACCATTGAAAGCAACCTAGAAGCTGATCCGGTAATCAAAGCAAATCCAGAAAAACTGTGGGATCCTAGGTCTGATCACCATTGAAAGCAACCTAGAAGCTGTGCTTTCCCACTCTAAAGAACACTTGTCTTCCCAACTTCATGGGACTCTTATAAGGGAACTGAAACGAAATTACTAACTAGTATGTACATGAATGTAACAGTTGCAAAGATAGTTTGTATGCACACAGCTATCAACTAATTCCAAATTCTATAAACCTCACATTTCCATTATCTAAATCTCAAGCCAAATAAAACAATGATAGAACCAACTAATTCCAATTCGCTTTTGCTTATGAGGGGGAAATCCATTTAAGAACCATTTAAAGTGTTTCCCCCATAAACATCAGTCTTGGCAAATCCCTGCACTCTAAGTACTTTGAAAATTTGTACCTACACATAAATACTGACCAGCTCGAACTGGCCACTTGCCTGACCACTGTCAGCACCACGCTGCCTCACTCTTTCTCAGTAACTATTTAAAAAGCACACTGACAGTGTCTTGATCAAGATCACAAACGCCAATGACCTACTACAGCGAGACTGCTTCTGAGGGCTCTGAAGTGCTCAAAAATAAAGCACAGCCCACAACGGGTTCTCGGGGGCGGAACTCTGGTTCTCTCGCGGTCTGAAAACCCACCCACGGCACACACACTCCCAAGCTGCAGCCGTAGGTGTCTGGGATGCAGAAAAGACATGTGAACGCACAGGGCAGGTGAGCTAGCTCTGAGCAGATGACTAGAAATGCGGTGTATTCACACACTGAAATGCCATACGACACTTAAAAGGTCCGAGCTAGATCTCGAAAGCCTAAGTGCGAACAAAGTATAAACACTGGACCGGAATGGAGGGGAAGCACATTTTTAATTCGTTACCTCTGGAGAGGTGAGGGAAGGAATTAAAGCAAACTTTGCTTTTACCAATAACTGACCATAAGCGGATGAGAACAAGCCTCCCTGCCAGAAGTGCAAAATCCTTCCCAGCAAGGTTCTAACCCCTTGGGACTGGAAGACGCGCCAGGGACCTGTGGGGATGAGCAAGGCTCGCGGGCTAGGGGCCCGCCGGAAGAAGAGCCTTTAGCAGCATTGACCGGGGCGAGTCCAGGCTGCGCGCGAAGGCCGGGCCGCACTTACAGGTTGATGGTGCGCTCCAGGGTGAGGGGCTTGGTCTGCTGGATGTACTTGTTGCCGAACTGATTGACCCCGCGGGGCCAGCCGGTCTGCGAGCGATTGGGCGGTACCACCGACATGCTGGCAACCTCTGACTCTGGTGGTGAGCAGAAATCGGGAGGTGAGGGAAATTGTTTCCCCCCGTGCGGGCAGCGGTTATCTGCGACCCGCTCAGTAGCCGCCGCCCGCCATTAACATGAGAGCGCAAGAGGAGGCGTACGCACGCCGGAAGTGAATCCTGGGCCTCTGGCGGCAGGAAGTTGAGAGGCGGTGGCCTGCCAGGCCAAGAGCTACTGGGCCAATCGCTAGTGAGATGGCCGCAATATACAGCGCTCCCATTGGTAAGTCAGGCATAGGTTCCGCCCCCTTTAGCTTGGGTACTTCCCGATGGGTAGCTCTGGAGAACACGGGAACTGAGGCATTCTGGGAATTGTAGTCGCCGTGGGGAAGTAGGTGCTGGGTCAGTGTGGCGTGAGCCTGTGTCTTGCTTGTTAGGAGATGAATGGGAAACGGCCTGCTGAGCCCGGCCCGGGCCGCGTGGGGAAAAAGGGAAAGAAGGAGGTGATGGCGGAGTTTTCGGAAGCTGTCAAGGAGGAAACCTTGAAAAAGCAGGTGGCTGAAGCCTGGAGTCGCAGGGCGCCGTTCAGTCACGGTAACTGGGGGCCATGACGGCTGGGGCGCCGAGCGGAGGGTCTGAAGCGGAGCCCTGGGCAGCCGGGGCCACGAGGAACCGGGAGGACTTCGGCCGCCTCCGACCCTCCTCCCTCTGTTTTTGCCACTCCTTTTCATTCTAAATTCAGTTTGGATTTAGAAACGCGAGAAGAGGAGGAAACGTAGGCCGGAGAGTTTGGGAAAGTAGAGGGCCTGCGAGTCGGCGATGATGGGTTCAACTTTTTTAAACCTGAATCCCTTCTTAAGTAAAAGGGGCTAACCGCGTTTACCTCGGAGAGATGCCGAATGGGATTAGTAAGCCCAGGCACTTCGGTTAACATTCCAACACCTGCTGCGGTGGCCAGGGTGAGCGCGGCGGCCCCTCGGGGTTCTAGCCAGGGCACGCGTGGGGGGCTGCCGAGAGAGCAGGCGCCTGCGCTTAACCCTTTTTAACGCGGTTGGCTGCCTGACCTAGGAAAATGCACGGGAAGGAAGATTCCAGTCTCAGCGTCAGAGGTCGCCTTACAGCCTAGAACCCTGCTGACTGTGTCACGCGCTCCCTGCGAGAGTTGACTGTGGTTTCTGTTTTCCTTGCTAAGTGCTTTGGAGAGGCGTGTAGGGTGCCCTGGCTGCACTGGATGGTGATAGTTGAGTGTTTTGTGCGAGCTCCGAACGCTCAGGCGTCTCAGTTTCCTCGCCTAGAAGATGGGTATAGGGATAACGCCTACTGAGTTGCTGAGATTAAATGAGATAATACACCTGAACCACGTGGGTCTGGCTTGTAGTAGCTGAGTGGTGATGATTAAGGGGCCATTCACAGTCCAGTCCGTCGGAGGCAGTGGGTAAAATGCTGGGATATAAATTAAGGAACTAGAGGAACAAGAGGAACCACCTTACCTGGTGGGGGAGAGGGGTGGGGAGGACTCCTATGTAAGAACTTCCTTGACAATAACTGGAGGAAAAATAAAGCAGGGCTGAAGAGAAACTGCCAGCCAGTGTTGCTACTCTTATTAGCTACTGTTATTTTAATATTGGGGGAAATGAATTAAAAATCTAACATACATTCAATTCAGTAAGTAATTGAAACTCAGAAAAAGGACAGAATCCTTGGTTGGCTGACATCACCTGTACTTATCTTAAGGACAAGTATTTTTAACCATATTATCTTTTTTTAAAAATAGCATTGAGTGGATAAAGAAAAGCTGAACTTAACGATTCTTCCTTTAAATCTTAGAATTTAGGTGTTAGGGTCCCAAAACTTCATGACCATCGTCTTTTGTATTCCCTCTACTGTGTTAAAAAAGCCATATATGGTGTTTTCCTTCCAACAGAAGCCATTGTCATGGACGTGGACCCCTTTCTTCACTGTGTGATCCCAAACTTCATCCAAAGCCAAGACTTCTTGGAAAGGCTTCAGAAGGAACTTTTGAACTTGGACTTCCACGAGAAGTATAATGATTTATATAAGTTCCAACAGGTAGTTTTGTGTTCAACTTGAATTTTTGCTGTTCTCCCTCAGAAACTTATTATCTATAAAAGACTTATGTACATTTTAGACTGAGTTTGCCTTAGAAGGTTTCATGTTGGCATTGTTAAAAACATTCTTCATTTAACAGAAGTTTACCAAGTATCAACTATGTGCTAATTGCTGTAATTATTATATGGGAGACTGACAATTCTTTCCTGTAAGACTTTAAGTTCTAAAATAATAAGGTTGATAGTGATATGACAGAAATAGTCAAGAAATAGATTAAGCTAATAAATAAGTACATTAGAAGCAAGGGGGTGAAGTGCATTTTGGGGAGTAGTATGGTGAACAGAGGCATACGTTGAGAGATAACAATCTTTTTAAAAATGTTAAAGGTTTCTTATTTCTTTAAAAGGCAGAGATCAGAGAAAGAGGGAGATCTTCCATCTGTCAGTTTACCTCACAAATAGCTGCAACAGCCAAGAACTCTGGGTCTTCCACATAGGTAGCAGGGCCAAACACTTGGGCCATCATCACTGCTTTCCTGGGTGCATTAGCAGGGAACTAGTTCGGAAGTGGAGCCACTAGGACTCAAATCAGCATTCTGATATGGGATGCCAGCATGCAAGCAGCAGCTTAACCCACTGTGCCACAGTGTCAGCCCCAGACATTTAAAACCTGAGTTCCTGTCTGTGTTTTAGGTGGTTTGGGTTCCAGTAGGTTCTGCATTGCAATATGTCTGCACCATTAAATCCATTCTTTTTGTTGTTGTCGTTGTTGTTGTTTTAGTGGAAAATTTTAATTAGGCAGAAAAGTCTTTCAAGATGAAGGCTGATTTTACTACCTGGCAGGTTCTTGGTATAGAAATATAGATCATTGGTTTCCCCAGTTTAGGGGTATATTTTTCAGCCCATGAAATACATCATTCTTGGAAAGCCCTTAGAAAACCTCAAGGATGGGGCTGGCTCTGTGGCACCACTGGTTAAAGCCCAGGCGTGCAGTACCAACATCCCATATGGGCACCAGTTCAAGTCCTAGCTGCTCCACTTCTGATCTAGCTCCCTGCTAATGTGCCTGGGAAAGCGGCAGAGGATGGCCCAAGTCCTTGGGCCCCTGCACCCACATGAGAGACCCAGAAGAAGCTCCTGGCTTCAGATAAATCTTAAAAAACAAAACAAAAAACTCAAGGACATAAACACTTAAGATTCCAAAAAGTAAAATAAAGATAAAAATGTCATATTGCTTTCTTTGCATTTTCCTTTCAATTTCACCTGGGATGAGAGAATATCTAACAAATTTCTCTTTGTTTTGTTATGTTACACCAGAGCTAATAGTCTGGTCGGTGGATGACAACCCTGCCCCACTGTATATGTGATTGAATTAACCAGATTATGTACATGAATGGTATGAATCTTGATAATTCAGAAAATCTAAGAAAAAAATTTCTTAAAGAGTCATTTATTTTTCTTTATTTACATATTTGAAAGGCAGAGATACAGCGAGATCTTCCATCTGCTGGTTCACTCCCCAAATGGCCATAAAGGCCTGGGCTGGGCCAAGTTGAAGCCAGGAGCTTCTCCCAGGTCTCCCACCTGGGTGTCAGGGCCAGATACTTATGCCATCTTCTGCTGCTTTCCTAGGTGCATTAGCAGGAAGTTGAATTGGAAGTAGAGCATCTGGGACTCAAACTGATGCCTGTATGGATTGCTGGCACTGAGGTGAAGGGTTAGCCTTCTACGACACAGCACTAGCCCCAAGATTCATTTATTTATTTGAAAGAGTACAGAGAAAGAGATCTGCTGTTTGCTGGTTCACTCCCCAGATGGCCCCAACAGCCAGGGCTGAGCCTGGCCAAAGCCAGGAGCTTCTTCCAGGTCTCCCATATGGGTGGCAAGAGCCCGAACACTTGGGTCATCTTCTACTCCTTTTCCCAGCCATTAGCAGGGAGCTGGATCAGAAGTAGAACAGCAGAGACACAAACCAACACCCATGTAGGCTGCCGGTATTGTGGGCAATGGCTCTATTCCCTGTGCCTCAATGCTGGCCCCTTTTTTTAGACTTATTTGAAAGAGTTAAAGAGAAGGAAAGAAGAAAATTAAACTTTTATCCATTGTAAAGTTGCATATGCTAATTAAAAATAGTTTTCTGCCTTTGAATTGTACTGACTTGGATAACACTAGGCTTCTTATTGATTTAATACCGTATGCAACTCTGGTTACTAAAATTGAGACATCAGAGTGGTTTTTACTTAATGAAATATAGCAGATAAAAATACTTCTGTGAAGTGAGTAAAAGGCAAAATAATAAAAAGTGATTAAAAATCATAAAGAATGGGGGGCTGGCATTGTGGCATAGTGGGTAAAGCCACTATCTATGATGCCAGCATCCCATATGGGTGCTGGTTCATGTCCTAGCTCCTTCACTTCTGATCCAGCTCCCTGCTAATCGCCTGGGAAAGCAGCAGAGGATGGCCCAAGTGTTTGGGCCCCTGCCAAATAAATAAATAAATCTAAAAAAAAAAAACCTAGACACAAGATGACTACATGTTGTATGATTGCATTTATAGGTTCTGTTCTAGACTAGGCAACTACATCTTTTTTTTTTTTTTTTTTTGATTGACAGGCAGAGTGGACAGTGAGAGAGAGAGAGAGAGAGAAAGGTCTTCCTTTTTGCCTTTGGTTCACCCTCCAATGGCCGCCGTGGCCGGCGCGCTCCAGCCGGCGCACCGCACTGATCCAAAGCCAGGACCAGGCGCTTCTCGTGGTCTCCCATGCAGGATCCAGGGACTTGGGCCATCCTCCACTGCACTCCCAGGCCATAGCAGAGAGCTGGCCTGGAAGAGGGGCAACCGGGACAGAATCTGGTGAACTGACTGGGACTAGAACCTGGTGTGCTGGTGCCACAAGGCAGAGGATTAGCCTGATTAGCCTGTTGAGCCGAGGCACTGACAGCAACTACATCTTTTGTCAGCTCCTTCGGCTGCAAAAGGAACGATGCTGCTCGCAGCTAATCGGTCTTCAGTAGACTTTTTTTTTTTTTTTTTTTGACAGGCAGAGTGGACAGTGAGAGAGAGAGACAGACAGAAAGGTCTTCCTTTTGCCGTTGGTTCACCCTCCAATGGCCACCGCGGATGGCGCGCTGCGGCCGGCGCACCGCGCTTGTCCGATGGCAGGAGCCAGGAGCCAGGTGCTTTTCCTGGTCTCCCCATGGGGTGCAGGGCCCAAGCACCTGGGCCATCCTCCACTGCACTCCCGGGCCACAGCAGAGGGCTGGCCTGGAAGAGGGGCAACCGAGACTAGAACCCGGTGTGCCGGCGCCGCAAGGCAGAGGATTAGCCTGTTGAGCCACGGCGCCGGCCTTCAGTAGACTTTTAATTAGAACAAGTGGGAAGAAGAGTGGGGGACCGGGAGAAGGGAGAGATGGTGCGCACATTCCTTAAGGGGGAAAGCTAGCGTGCCCCGCTCCTTCTCCCGCGGTCTGCTTATATACAGAATTCAACCAATCACAGTCAACCATTCAAAGTCCATGCACAGAGTTCTCCAATCCGGCACTTGATCATGCTCAGCTGTGGAGTCACGCAGCAGGCAGGGCATCAGCGCCATCTTGTTGTTTTCCACGATCCTCAGCTAGATGGAAAGTTCAATCAGCTGCTACATCCACATTACTGCTATAAGCCAAGCCCAGCATGGGGGGGTCCCATGGCAAGCCTATCCAGGGGTCCCCACAATCTTTAAGGACAGGACGTAGATCAGTGGCTTCCAGAAGTTGGGGGAATAGAGAATAGGGAGTAACTGCCTAAGGGTGCAGTGTTTCTTTTGGGGGTGATAAAAGGTTCTAGAATTAGATAGTGTTGATGGTTGCCCAACATTACTTATCATTATCTGAATTACACACTTTCAATGGCTAAAATGGTAAATATTCTATTATATACATTTTATCTCAATAAAATATGTAAATGAATCATATTTCACCTTTACTCAAAATTTCCAATGATTCCTCATTTCTTTGAGTACAAGCCAACCTACTTAAAATGGCCATAGCCCCCATTACCTCTGGCCTCATTTTCTGCTGCTCCCACCCGCTCACTCTCTCTGCTACTCAGTCTCCCTGTGGTTTCTTGACTAGGCCAGACATGTTTCATGCTGAGGGCCTGGAATGCTCTTTGCCCGGGTAGTCCCTTGGCACACTCCCTGGCCTCCTTCAGATCTTCGCACCACCTCTCTGAAGCCCACTATGGCCACCTTACTTAAAAATTGCAGACTCCTCCCCACTGTAAACACTCCCTATCCCCCTTCTGGTGGCTTTTTTCCTACATGCTAATCACCTTCTATATGCTGCTAATCTGTTTTCAGTTCATTGTCTATTTCTGAAAGCAAACATAAACTTCTTTGTAATAACTACTTAAGTCTTTGTAGAATGAATAAGGCACAGAGAGGCCAAGTAACTTGCCCGAGACACAGAGCTTCCAGAGGGAAGAGCCCTGTATCAAGCCTCAGCCATCTGACTTTAGAGTCTAGGCTCCTAACCACAACGCTATGTTGCCACCACACTCAGTAAACTACTCTCTCCATGAAAGAAATTCTCTTTTTCTTTTTTCATGGTCAAGTCTGATGATTTGAAGAAGAGAAGAGAGCCGCATATTTCTGCTTTAAGGTAAAGTTATCATATTTGTTGGGTGCCTAATAAGTGCCAGGCAGAGAAGGAAGTTCTTTATTTTTTTTTTTAAGATTTATTTTATTTATTTGAGAGGTAGAGTTGCAGACAATGAGAGGGAGAGACAGAGAAAAAGGTCTCCCTTCCGTTGGTTCATTCCCCAATGTCCACAACAGCCAGAGCTGCACTGATCTGAAGCCAGGAGCTTCTTCCCAGTCTCCCATGTGGGTGCAGGGGCCCAAGCACTTGGGCCATCTTCTACTGCTTTCCCAGGCCATAGCAGAGAGCTGGATTGGAAGAAGAGCAGCTGGAAATAGAACCAGCGCCTATATGGGATGTTGGCACTGCAGCCACAGTGCCGGCCCCCAGGAAATTCTTTAAATATTATGTCCTGCAAACTTTGTTAACATTATTATCCCATTTTATAGAGGAAGAAACAGACTCAGTAAATAATCTCTTTTACCTAACTAAAATTAAGGGAGCTTAGATTCAAAGCCAAGTCTGCTTCCAAGGCCGAAGTTCTCAATGGTAAAACATTCAACTTTGTTAGTAATCAAGGAAACACAGATTAACACTGGCAATACCTTTTTTTAAATGGAGATACCACTTTTACATGGTGGATTAGCCAATATTAAAAATGAAAACTCCATGTTGACAGAGTGTAGATACCTCAAGGGTACTTCAGAAAGTTCATGGATAACTGGTATTCAAAGATAAGTTTATTTTTATACAAAAAGTTTTTTGAAATCTATGCATAAGTTTTTCATAAACTTTTGAAATCGCTTATATACTACTGCTGTCTTTCTTAGAAGATAGCTTTGAAAGACGAATGAAAATCCTTAAAACTATGCATATCTTCTTGTAGAGTTCTGATAAAGTACTTGAGGATATGCTCAAACATTCCATATAGGATTGTTACAGTGTTGTGTATAATGACGAAAAATTATACACAAGATGAGTATCCCTTTGCCAAATGCTTGGGTATTACAGTTAGGTGCTTTGCTTTAGGACTGTCATACAACACACTCAAAGTTGGTTGGAGGAATTGCTGCAGAACCTTCAAAACTGGGTTCACCAGCCCTGGGCACAGTAAGCCAACTACACTGGGGTAGTAGGAGAGAGGAGTGAACAACTGCCCTGGGGGACAAAGCTCAGAGCAAGGAGCTGGGCAGTGACTGCATTATTGCAAGACTCCTCACGGAGTGAGCAGCAAAGCTACTTACAGACCCAAGTTAGGATTAACAGGGGTGTACTCAGTTCATGTCCAGGTCCCTGGTTGATCATGTCCTTTGGGGAATTTTCTTAGTGACAATAGGCCCAGTCAGCCAGATGGTAGTCACTTCTTGCTCAGAACCTGGGGTTCCTGGAAAAGGAACCCCTCAAGACAAGACTGTATGTCTGGATGTTGTCCATCGGGGAGATCAGTGACCTCATGAGTCTTGTGTTCAGGCGCCTGGAGGGCCGGCTGTACCATGCCCTCGTTTCAGTGAGAGGTTGATTTCCAATCATAAAAGCAGGACGAGGAAACTTCACAGGAAATAGACTGAGAGACCAGGACCCGATGATATCCAGCTCTGCATCAAAGGTGCTTTACAGGGGCTTGGTTCTAGGACGATTTATAAAATATTAAGTAGATTAATGTGCACAATTTGAACTAATGTAAATATTTTAAAATGTTTTTAATTCATCATAGTTAACAATCTTCTCATGGTTGATTGGCTGAGTGTGAGTTATGAACTCAGATTGCTACAGAAAGCCAGTTAAGCTGTTAAATGGAATTGTTCACTGTCCTTTATCGCTGTCCTGTTAGCATCAGAATGTCTGTGAAAGATCTTACTCTAGTTAGTTTACTGTTACTGCAATATAAAGTAACTGAAATCTTCTACAACAGTGCCACCCAGACGTTCATTCAATAGTAGTGCTAGTATGAGTGCTTGTGATATTGTGATTTATAGGAAATAAATGTATTTGGTCTTAGTCTCCCTTCCTGACACAGCTTCTGAAACCACTGCATTTTCCCAAGTGAAATCAATGAAGGTGATTGGAGTATCTTTTGTTATTCATAAACAAATCCCTTCTAATAACACTGTGCTTCTATTCATGAGGTGAATTTTGCAAAGCCCAAAGAATGAGGGAGGTGCTGGTTGTTAGGGGAGGCAGCCATGGCTAGCTAGATGGCTAGAACTTCAGTCCAAACCACTAGAACCTCCACCTCCACGAGGGAAGAGGTGCTGATGGCCAGTTAAATTAATCACCAGTGGCCAATAGTTTAATCCATCATGCCTGTGTATTAAAGCCTCCATAACAACTGCTAAGTACTAGGTACCGGAAGGTAGTGCAGGTGGCATGAACATGGGCCTTTTCCAATACTTTGCTTGAAGCATGTTTTACATGTGAATATCCCCAAATTGTATCCTTGTGTTATAATCTACTAAGTAAACTGTCTAGCAGATGATCACATCGGAGGCAGGGGTTGTGGGAACCTCTGATTCATAGCCAGTCCAGTGAAAACATAAGTCAGCCTGCACTTGTGATTGGTGTCAGAAGTTGGAGGGGCAGTCCTGTGGGACTGAGCTCCTAACCTGTGCTAGCCCTGGAAGCTAGTGTCAGAACTGAATTAAACTGTAGAATACCCACCTGGTGTCTTGTCAACCAAGAGAAACAGGCTCTATGCAAACATTAACAGAAGGTTTACTCAGGGGAGAATATGAGTGACCTGGGCCTGGGAGACACAAGTCCAACAACTTTGAATGACTTGGGAAGTGACCAGAAGTCATCAAATTCTCGTCAGAATTTCTGTATTCCGTGACAGTTAATGTTCATGCATCATTACACAGTGAGCGTGCATCAGCTAGTGCCAAAAAGGCAGTCTCTAGGTAAGGGGGCTGGGGGGGGCAAGTTTCTTACAGGTTGAAGATTACTGTTCTTAGAGCATGATTAGTCGTTTAAAGTAATTTCAGATTAGTCCCAAACATTCTTTAGAGGCAGGGTATGCTGAATAGAAGACTGCAGATTCATTGAGAAAGGACATTTCCGGGAATAGATAAGGACAGTGCAGGTAAGGGTGAAGCCCGGCACAAGGTTGCTCCAGATGGCTAAGCTGAAACAACGTGAAGATCACCCAAGGATTAACAGCGCTGCCCGACACTCCTCAGACAGGTCTCCCTGTGTGTTTCTCTTGAATGCTTTGCAGGCTTTTATAGGAGCAGTTTGTTCTCATGGCAAAGGATCAGTCAGTGTGGGAAGGAACTACTCTTTGTCGAAAGTGAACTGTGCAAAGGAAAACAGTTGAGCTTTCCATTTTAGTGCTGAAATGCATATCTAAACATTAGTAATTTGGAATGGAACACTGATATGGTAAATTGTTAGAACAGAGATCAAACTGCTGGGGCATAGGGCATACCTTAAGTTTAAGGGGAAGAAAGGACTGAGAAAAGGAAATATTAAGCAAAATTGTGCTATAGTAGGTAGATATTTACATTTATTGATCTGGGACCACCAGTCTTAAACTATCCAGGTTTAAACTGACAACATCTGTCAGGATCTCTTGAATGAAATCTGAGAATGACCGAATCTCTTGAATAAAATGTGACCTCCAGGAAAGAAGAATTGCTATGGCATAGATCCAAATAGAGCCCACGCTGTGGCGTAACAAATTATCTTCTGTTTACGTTTCTAGGAAACTTCTGTTTGAAGATTTCCGAGCCTGGCTTTCTGACATTTCTAAGATTGACCTGGAACCAACTATTGACATGTCCTGTGCTAAATATGAATTCACTGGTAAGGAACATAAGGCTCTGTAAAACTTAAGGCTTCGCTAACACCGATGGAAAGATGGTACCAAAATACTAGCCTGAATGTCCCTGTGTAGCATAGGATTTCCCTAATAAGGATCTGCCTTATATAGACATACAAAAGATACCCAACATATTGGAAGGCTCTCTTTGAGAACTGTTGACAAGATGCTTATAGTTTACCTACATACCAGCTTTCGATATACTATCAAGAAATTCAGGGGTGATATTAGAAACTCATCTTCCACTTCCTTTTCTTAGGAAGTCCTTTTCTTGGGAATCATGGTTCTCAATGCTATTTTCCCACATTTTTTTATTTTGAAAGTAGTAAGTGGCAACATTCTTAAAGGAGAAAAATCAAACATTGGAGAAGCACACAGTGTGAGCTGTCATCAGTTCCTTTCCCTCCCTGCCCCTCTTTTCTCTTCATTGGCATCCTTTGTCACCAGTTTGGTGACATCCTTCCAATTCTCTTTTGCAGAGCATAAGTGGCATTTTGAAAACAAGTATCATTTTTCACTTAGAAGGGAAAGTATGTTTTTGATTTTAAAGGATAACTTGGTGATACATATGGAAAAGTTATGTTATATATGTTATTCAACCATATTTTTTCTTTTTAATTTAAAGTAATTTCAGATTACAGAAAAGTGTCAAGAGAGTCCAAGTAATTTTCTTCCTCTTTTACTTGAGATTAAGTTGCTGTCGTGCTGTTCTGTGATCCCTGAGTACTTGAGTAATTCCTGTGACAAGGACATTCTCCCACGTGATAGATACAAACCATCAATGTCAGGAAACTAGCATTAATGTGTTACTCCCATCACATCCACAAGCCCCATTCCAATTTCATTATTTAGTCCTTCATAAAAGCAAAAGGATCCAGAATATTTCATTTATTTATTATTACTTACGAGGCCTCTCGGTCTGCCTCAGTCTGTAGCAATTCCCCAGTCTTTCCCAGCCTTTCATGGTCTTGCTGCTTCTGAAGGACTTACAGATACTATGTAATCTGCCTCAGGCTGGGTTTGTCTGATGTTTCCTCATTGTTAGATTCAAGATACGCAGTTCTCTGCAGGAATAATTACAGAATTAATGCTGTATTCTTTTCCTTCCTGCCTGCCTTCCCAAGATTTATATATTTGAAAGGCAGAGTGACAGAGAGAGAGAAAGATCTTCCATCTACTGATTTACTCTGCAGTGGCCAGGCTGAAGCCAGGAGCCCAGAGATTTTTCCAGGCCTCTCACGTGGGTGCAGGGACACAAGTACTTGGGCCATCTTCTGCTGCTTTCCCAGGTTCCTTGAGCTGGATCTGAAGTGGAGCAGCTGGGACTTGAACCAGTGTTATGGGATGCACCACAACTCCAGCCCCAATGCTGTGTTCTTTTCATTGTATCCTCTTAGGTGGTACAAGGGTTCTCTGTTATCCATTATTAGTGATACTAACTTTGACCACTTGATTAAGGGGTTGGCTGACGTCAGTTTTTACACTGTTCATTTTCTCCATCAGTTATTATGTATTTCTGGGGGAGATATTTTATGTAAATGTCCATTTCTCACCAATTTTGATTCACTTGTTTTAGCATCCAGTGACATCACTGACTAAATTATAACTATGAAGATTGCCAAATGATGATTTTATAGTTGTTATTCCACTGGAAAGAAAATCTTTCCTTCTACCCATTATACATTCATTCATTTATTTATATTTGTATTAATTTTGGATTACTATTTATGAAATGGCTATTATCAGGTATTACCACTATATCGATATTTATATTGTTGCCAATTTAATCAAGGAAAACCCCCTCTGATTTGTGTGTGCTTTTGTTATGTCCCATCATTCTTTCATTTTTTTTTGTTTTTTGTAAAGGAAGATATACCAAATTTATATTGTGTTTTCCATGTTCAGGTTTTCAAATGACCTGGAGTTGGCCAGTTTTCAAAGGATCCTGATTCTTTTTAGTGGAAAATAAATGATACTTAAAAATGAGATTTGGGAGCTAACCCACTGTGTGCAACACCAGCATCCCATGTCAGACTGCCAGTTCAAGTCCCAGCTACTCTGCTGCTAGTCCAGTTCCCTGCTAATGCACCTGGGGAAGCAGTGGATGCTGGCTCAAATACTTGGCGTGGAGTTCCTTTCTCTCTCTCTTCCATTCTCTCTGTCACTTTGCCTTTCATATAAATAAAATTTTTAAAAAATCATTATCTGGACTATAGCTGCTTTTGCTATTAGGGGGTCACTGCTCCCATATCCTTGCAGTGAAAAGAGGTAGCAAACATATATATGCATTTACATGCACATGTGGATACATACACATGTTTACACTTACATATATTTTTAAACCTCTATATCTATATAGATATAGGAAACTAGATTCACATTGATTCCTTCAGTTCCAGTTGACCACCACAGAGTTCATGATAGACTTCTCCTTTTCTGTATTTGTAATTCCCTTCTTCAACAGTGAAAAAACCTGACTACATCATCCCCTATATATATATATATATTTATTTGGGGGAGGGGGAATCTCTCCCTGTCTAAGTGGTCTCAGTTCACTGTAGCCTTCCCCTCTCCTTTCACCTTGCATGGATGGCTACCATGCCTAGCCCACCTAATGGCTTCTAGAAGATTAAGTAAAAAAAAATTAGTAGGAACAAGTATAAAAATATCTATATACATAATATTCATTAAAATGTTCTTTATAATAGCCAAGAAAAAGAACCAGTTAACAAATAGGAGATTGATTAAATAAGGGAGGGAGGTAAATTCATAATCTATATAGTAGAATAGCTGTACAGCCATTTAAAGTAATGTCAAGGGAGCAAACATTTAGCCCAGCAGTTAAGATGCCTGCATTCCACTTCAAAGTTCCTGGGTTCGAGTCCTGGCTCTGGCTCCTGACTTCAACTTCCTGCCAGTATAGTCCCTGGGAGGCAGCAGTGCCACCCATGTGGGAGACCTAAATTGTGCTCCTGGCTCCAGCCCTAGTCCAACCCTATCCATTGTTGGCATTTGGGGAGTGAATTAGTAGATAGGAGTGCATGCTCTGTCTGTCTCTCTCCCTCTCTCACCTTCCCATAAATAAAATTGTTTTATATTTTTAAATGCTGTCAAGTGTGTATATTGATATGGAAAGACACTTGCTGTGTAATTAAAACAGGCCACAAACAACCACTGAGCCACTGTAGGATGCCGTTTTTTACAAAGCAAATACACATATATAGGAAAAATACTACATGCAAAAATATTGTTAGTAGCTGCTATTTATATTTGTGTTTTTCTATGTTTTTAGGATTTTCTTTATTGAATTTTATTTTTTCACTTAGAAAAGGAAAAAGTGTCATTTTAACATGACATTTAACATGACTATCAGATGAACTAATAATAAATGCAGAATCGGATGGCAGCTGCTGTTGTCTGTGCAGGGGTCTAAGGTGTGCATTAAACCATTGCAGATGCCCTATTATGCCATGATGATGAGCTGGAAGGACGCCGGATTGCCTTCATTCTGTACCTCGTACCTCTTTGGGACAGGAGCTTAGGGGGCACCCTGGACCTGTACAACACTGATGGTAAGGCAGTCATGCTCGTCACCCCCAGTGACCACTTCTGAATTAGAACCAAGTTGATTTAATATCACCATGATCCTATATAATGTGTACTCCTCTGAGGAAGTGAAAGGTATTTGTAATAGTGGCTGCCTTAGGAGGAACAATGCCAATTAGGCAACTAGCCACCTTGTTAAGTTGTACTTAACATTGTCCTTACCCAGTGATAAATTAAAATCAGTTTGAGGTAGGATCCTGCTTCTGAGTGCTGACTATGGAAAGGTGGAGCACATTACAAAGGTACCTGTAACTAAGCGTCTGCCAGGACCAGTCTGTTTGACAAGAAGTCAGGATTTTGTTTAATGACTGACACTACAAGGTATCTCCAGGAAACTCTTGAGCACTCACTCTGGCCCTCATCAGTAATAGATGGATGATTTAAAGAGCTGATACCACCTAGCAGAAAAGCAAGTATGCATGAAAGAGATGGAAGAGGATGGTTTTATAGGGTCTGAAGAGTACATCTTGGTCCCCTCAGAAATTTGAGAATTGTCAAGAGTGAAATGAGCAGCCTGCAAGTGGTTAATGACAATGAACCACATTTACGGATGTGTTCTCTCCTGGTGCAGAACACTTTCAGCCGAAGCAGATTGTCAAGTCTCTTGTCCCTTCGTGGAACAAACTGGTTTTCTTTGAAGTGTCTCCAGTATCCTTTCACCAGGTAAAGACTGTAAGCCACAAATGTATGGAGTACTAAAGATCGTGGTTTTGAGACACCCATAATCCAGATGTGGTAGTTTCTTGTGGGGCTTGTTTCCATACGCAGCATGGAGGATCCTGAAATCCGTGTGCATTGGTTGGCAACCTCCTCATTCCATGTTGCTGACCTTCCTGCTGGCCTTGTCCTTTCAGGTGGCTGAAGTCCTCTCTGAAGAGAAGTCGCGCTTGTCTATAAGTGGCTGGTTTCATGGTCCTTCGTTAGCCAGGCCTCCCACCTACTTTGAACCCCTCATTCCTCGGAACCCTCACATCCCACAAGATGTAAGGAAAATTATTTGGATTCTTTATCTTAGGAGCTGTAGCATATCATTCATTTTTCTCATTTTAAAAGTTAGCTATTCCCAATGATGAAACTGGACTTTGAGCTTGCCCCTTCCACTTGCCATGGATAGACTTTGATAGACTTTTGATAGTGTCTTTCCCAGGCAGTTTTCCAGTACTTTATGTTTGATAGGAAAAACTTACAAAGTGAAGACTTGCATGTATCTTACTAATATGAAATGATGTAAGAACAAAAGATATAGGAATTGTTAATGTATCTCTTAATCTGATTCTTTGTAAGCATGAAATTTTGTATGATTGGATCAATCCTACTTATCTGGACATGGATTACCAGGCTCAAATTCAAGAAGAGTTTGAAGAAAGTTCTGAAATTCTCCTGAAGGAGTTTCTTAAGGTAGGGCAGCATTTCCTGTACATCTTGTTTGGCAGTCTTGCTTCCTGAATGTGTAAAGAGGCATCATCAAAAGCTTTTTTTTTTTGAAAATATAGAAATGATAATAGCTAACTGTGGTTATCAGTTGTATGATTGGTGAGGTAAAAGTCCCCTGGGTATTCCTTTAGTCTTTAGAGTCTCACCAGTACCTGTACACACACACACACACACACACAGAAGCTTCCACCCTAAAAGGGAGTTATGTATAGTTACCTTTCTATTCATTTGATAAATATAGTGCTTATTATTACTTAAAAAAATTTTCTTTAAGATTTATTTGAAAGGCAGAGAGAGAGGGAAGGAGGGCTGCAATGACCCAGGCTGAAGCCAGGAGCCAGGAGCTTCTTCTGGGTCTCCCACATGGATACAGGGCCTCAAGTCCTCAGGCCCTCTTCCACTGCTTTCCCAGGCTCATCAGCAGGGAGCTGGATCAGAAGTGGGGCAGCCGGGATTCAAACCAGCACCCATATGGGCTGCCAACACTACAGGTGGAGGCTTAACCTTCTATGCGACAGTGCTAGCCCATACTTAACAATATTTTTATTAATTTGTCTTCATTTTATTTGAATAACACAAATATAGAAATCTTCCATCTGGTGGTTTATTCCCCAAATGCCCTCAAATAGACAAATCCGGGCCAGACCGAAGCCAGGGACCCAAAACTCACTCTGAGTCTCCCACATGGGTAGCAGGAACCCAGACTTGAGCCATCATCTGCTGCCTCTCAGGGCATGTATTATCAGGAAGGTGGATTAGAAGTGGAGGAGCCAGGACTCAAAGCAGGCACTCTAATGTGGGGTGTGGGCAAACCAAGCAGCAACTTAACCATTGCACCAAATACTCCTTACTACTGTTTTTCTTTTAATGTTTATTTAAAAGGCAGAATAATAGAGACCTTGTATCTACCAACCTGATTCCTAACAGCTAGGGTAGGCCAGACCAAAGCCAGAAGCTTGCAACTTCATCTGGGTCTCCCACTTGGGTGCCAAGGGTCCAAGCACGTGAGTTATCTGCTGCCTCCCAGGATGCATGAGAAGGAAGCTGGATCAGAAGAATAGCCAGAACTCAAACCAGCACTCCAAATGGGATGCTACTTTGCCACTCCCCTTGCCCCATTATTGCTTTTAATAATAGACTATTAATGAATATTTGACAATGATTAGATAACTTATTATCATGGAAGGAAATCAGAAGTCAGACAATCTCTATTCATGTCCTGTCTGTGGTCTTACTAATCTGAGCAAATCACTGAATCTAATTATACGATCAGACCTTCCTTGCCTTCCCTGCAGAGTTGTTCTGGGGGCCAAATGAAGTGACACGTGCTGATAGGGTGAATCAGTTGACCTTGGGTCCCAGGTACTCATGATCTCAAGAGCTGTTCCTCCATGAAAAAAGGTTGAGAAATCTACCTATTATCTCACTGTCTTGGAATGTTTGCAGCTGACATTAGCATATTATAGAAGTTGACAAAAGTAGTAAATAAGGTTGTTTAACACTGTTTAACTGAGTTTCCTCCATGGTATGGGAACCTTCCTTTTTCACTTATTTGCAGCTGACAGGACTCCTTAGGAAACTACGTGGAACTACATGGAATACATAAATGTAAAGCCTCTTGTAGAGTATTTCAATACATTCACCAGCTTCTTGTAGTGACTTCTCAGGTTTAGAATGCTTAGTAAATGAAGGATCAAGCTGAACCTAAGAATCTATTTTTATGTTACTGTATTTATTTGAGAAGCAGAGAGTGATAAATAGAATTCCCATCCATTGGCTCACTCCGCAAATATCCACAACAGCCAGGACCAAAACCACAACTCCAGTGTCCCACAAGAGTGGGAGGAGCAATGTCATTGGTGCATCACCAGGGGCTGTGTAAACAGGAAGCTGGAGTCAACAGCTGAAATCAGGAATCAAAACCAGCAATTCTGTGGTACTGCTAGGCTAAATGCCACTCCTAAGAACCTGTATTGCTACACAAAAATTTTTATTATAATGACATGGACTCTAATAGTTTAGTTATATAAAGAGTTATGACTATTTTGTAAATACAGGAACTTGAAGGTTTAGCGTTTTGACATGAGATGCAGTATCACTTAAGGGAGTGAACCAAACTGGCCCTTAGGTCTCTTAGCTAAAGCAAGCTGATTTATCTAGTCTTTGCCCTGGCTTCACAACAGCAGGAGCAGGGGATCTCGTGTGAAAAGGATGATAATCAACTGGACCTTTTAGGGGTCAGCCAGACTGATGCTCTGCCAAGCTGCTAACATCTGCCAAACCAGTATGGGATCTGAAGATTTACTAATTACTTCTTTATTTTCCCATTGTCCAGCCTGAGAAATTTGCAAAGGTCTGTGAGGCCTTGGAGAAAGAAGATGTGAAGTGGAGCAGCCGAGGTCCTCCTAACAAAAGGTAGAACCTATCGTCCAAGACATTCACTTCTGTGTTCAATAACTTTTTGTCTCCAAGATTCATCTCCAGTAAAAGGACATGTGCCCTAATGAGGTTTTGTTCCCAAGGACATCCAGTAGCAGACCCTGACAAAATCTCACTATTGTAACAACTTGTGCTTTTGAAAGGTATGCCAAAATTTCACAAGACAGATACAAGATTTAAGATTTATTTTACTTACTTGAAAGGCACAATTATATGAGAGGAGAGACAACTTCAGTCCACTGGTTCACTCCCAAATGGCTAAAACAGCCACAGCTGGGCCAGGCCAAAGCCAGGAACCTGGAACTCCACCTAGGTCTCCCATGTAGATGGCAGAGGCTCAAGCGCTCAGGCCATCTTCCACTGCTTTCCCAGGTACATTAGGAGGTAGCTGGGTCAGAAATGCAGCGGCCAGTACTTGAACTGGTGCTCGTATGGGATGCTGGTATAGTAGGTAGTGGGTCAACCCACTGCATCACAATGCCAGCCCCTCATGGTCAGCTTGTATTCCATGAGTAAGTTACGGCTTTGATGAACAGTCAGCATTGCTTGCTTTCAGGTTTTATGAGAAAGCTGATGAAAGTACACTCCCTGACATCCTGAAGGTCTGCATGGAGTTATTTCGCTCCGAGGCAATGTTCTTGCTGCTCTCCAACTTCACAGGCCTGAAGCTTCACTTCCTGGCCCCTTCAGAGGAAGATGAGACTGACGACAAAAAGGAGGGAGAAGCAGCCTCTGTTGCAAATAACTCAGAAGAAGGGACCAGCCAGAGCTCCTCTGAGCCTGAGAATGAGGCAGCCATCAGCAACAACAGCCAGCCGAGCGATGGCCAAATAGAATCAGAGTCAGAGGAAAAGGAGGCAAAGAAAGGTATGCTGTTGTTAGGATTCCTCCTTAACCACTCACCGGTGAGTGACATGTTCATTGAACAGATGGTTCTTGAGTGACTACTGTTAGACTAAGCTGGAGAACAAAACACAAGGGCAGGAGAGGACGGGTTCAGAGTATACATGAACAACAAGAAAACGTCAGATGACGCTAAGTGCCATACAGAACATTGAAATAAAATTGTGTAAAAAGGCATGGCTGAGTAGATGGGTGATCTGGAAAAACGTCTCTGAGGAGCTGTTGTTTCAGCTGAGATCTGAGTGACAGGAAGGATTCGTGGGAAGAGCATTCTAGGGAGGAGGCACAGCTGATACCTCCTGTTAGGCTAAGAGTAGCACAAGTAGGGGCTGGTGCTGTGGCGTAGTGGGCTAAGCCTCCACCTACAGCACCAGCATCCCATATGGGCTCCAGTTCTAGTCCTGGCTGCTCCTCTTCCAATCCAGCTCCCTGCTTCCTTTTTTTTTTTTTTTTTTTTAATTTATGTATTTATTTGAGAGGGGAAGTTACAGGCAGCATCAGGGAGAGACAGAAAGGCCTTCCATCCTCTGGTTTACTCCCCAAATGGCTGCAATGGCTGGAGCTGAAGCTGATCTAAAGCCAGGCACCAGAAACTTCTTCCAGGTCTCCCATGTGGGTCCAGGGGCCCAAACAGTTGGGCCATCTTCTGCTGCTTTCCCAGGTGCATTAGCAGGGAGCTGGATCAGAGAAAGCAGTGAAAGATGGCCCACGTCCTTGGGACCCTAGACCCACATTGGTAGACCCTGTTGAAGCTCCTGGCTTCAAATCAGCCCAGCTCTGGCCATTGCGGCCACTTGGGGAGCAAACCATTGAGTGGAAGACCTTTCTGTCTGTCTCTCCCTCTCTCTATCTGTAACGCTGCCTCTCAAAAAAAAAAAAAAAAAGTAGCACAAATGATGGAGAAAAATATGGCTAGCCCTGGCTAAAGTTTGTCTAAAACATAAGACATAAAGGAGAGAAAGGTTAGCAGTTTATTTCTGCTAAGTACCAATAACAGCTTAAGAAAATTGCCTAAATTTTGACAAGTAAACAGAAGGAAATTATTACAAGTAAAGAAATTTTATTATCTGCAATAAGAAGGGAGAGAGGAAATACGAGAAAGTCAAGAGGTAGCACTTGTGCAAGGGCGCTGGCACCGGCTGCTGAGCTGTGGCACGCGCCCTGGTGTCTCAGCACCCGCCCTCGGGCTAGCGGCCCTGTACCTGCTCCTCCCCTCAGTGTCGCCGTCCTCTGCTTCCACTGGAGGTCCTGGACAAGGAGCCTGTGGAGCAGCAGACCAAGGACAAGGCGTAGATTCTTGTGGAAACGAAGCCAGCGCTGTAAGATGCTGACCAGGCGCAACATAACTCATTCTTGGGAATAGACGAGGAAAATCCAGCACTTTGTCTATGCCGTTCAATACGCAGGTCAGCCTTTCTTTGAAAGATTAGTTTTCCTTGATAATTGATAATGGCATCTGTGCCTAGACCCTAAATGGAATTAGAGTGAAGACCAGTAGGCTTTTAAAAGATCAAGAGCTTAAAGAACCTGTATCTGTCCACATCTTTTCCTTTTTGGTTTGTTACTTTGTGGGAACTTGCAACTTGGGAAAAAAACCTATGTGGGTACCAAAAAATGCCTTGCTTGTTAGTGAGAATCCATTGAATGTAAGACCCTAGGCCAAAACAGAATGAAGAATACAAAAATGCATGAAAAAGATCACAGTTTACAAAGTTCACTATCTTGAAGAGCACTATAAAGATTTTCCAGTTTAATAAAAACTATAAAATGGCTAAGCATATAATATTAGTGTCAAATGTTGTTGTAACTACGATATGTCTAGTGAGATAACCAGACGCACTATAGACCTGGCCATTTTAAAGTTGATTTTAATTAATAAAAATAACATCAATTTCAGTAACTACAAGGAAAATAATAATTCCCCACAGGTAGCTACCTTTAGCATTTGTAATCCCTTGATCTTTTTGCTATGTAGTATACACATATCTCTGTGTCACATTTTTAATTAGATTTTTTTTTTCTTGTCAGGCAGAGTTAGACAATGAGAGAGAGACAGAGAGAAAGGTCTTCCATTCCCTTAGTTCACCTCCATAATGGCCGCTACGTCCAGCATGCTCCAGCCGGCGCACCGTGCTGGTCCGAAGCCAGGAGCCAGGTGCTTCCTCCTGGTCTCCCATGCGGGTACAAGGTCCAAGGACTTAGGCCATCCTCCACTGCACTCCCGGGACACAGCAGAGAGCTGGATTGGAAGAGGAGCAACCGGGACAGAATCCAGTGCCACAACCGAACTAGAACCCGGGGTGCCGGCACCACAGGCGGAGGATTAGCCTATTGAACCGCGGCACTGGCCAATTTAAATGAGATTTTTAAACCTTTTTTTTTTTTTTTTTTTTTTTTTTGACAGGCAGAGTGGACAGTGAGAAAAAGAGAGACAGAGAGAAAGGTCTTCCTTTGCCGTTGGTTCACCCTCCAATGGCCACCACGGCCGGCGCACCACACTGATCCGATGGCAGGAGCCAGGTGCTTCTCCTAGTCTCTCATGCGGGTGCAGGCCCAAGCACTTTGGCCATCCTCCATTGCACTCCCAGGCCACAGCAGAGAGCTGGCCTGGAAGAGGGGCAACCGGGACAGAATCCGGTGCCCCGACCGGGACTAGAACCTGGGGTGCCGGCGCCGCAGGTGGAGGATTAGCCTATTGAGCCGTGGCGCCGCCCAACGTATATTGTTAGAAGTTTTTCTAGGGGCTGACACTGTGGTGCACCTGGTTAAGCTGCTGCCTACAGTGCTGGCATCCCAGCATAACATACATTGTTTTGTAACCTTTTATCCACTTAACATTTCATGAATCTTGTCATTTTACTTCCTTTATAGCAGTGTAGCAGCTCTGCACAATGCGCTTGCCTTACCCAATCAAAACTGTTTCTTGTGTGTATCTGCTTTCCAACATTGCACTTCTGGAAGCTCTAAGGATAGATTTTACAGAGAAAAGCTTTTGTAAGCCTGTAGTATAATGTTTAACGACTACCAGGTATTTCAAGAATGACCTTAACCAGCCCTGTGTAAGGCATTTACATGGTTTGCAGTTTCTCACTATCTTCGATCCTTGGACTAGCTTCTTAGAAGTACAAGTGCTACGTCAAAGACTGCTCAGAATTTGAAGGCAATTACTAAATTGCCTTCCCAAAAAACTGGTATTTTTTTTTTTAATTTTTTTTTTTTTTGACAGGCAGAGTGGACAGTGAGAGAGAGAGAGACAGAGAGAAAGCTCTTCCTTTGCCATTGGTTCACCCTCCAATGGCCACCACAGCCGGCGAGCTGCAGCCGGCGCACCGCACTGATCTGATAGCAGGAGCCAGGTGCTTCTCCTGGTCTCCCATGGGTGCAGGGCCCAAAGACTTGGGCCATCCTCCGCTGCACTCCCTGGCCACAGCAGAGAGCTGGCCTGGAAGAGGGGCAACCGGGACAGAATCCGGTGCCCCAACCGGGACTAGAACCCAGTGTGCCGGCGCCACAAGGCAGAGGATTAGCCTGTTGAGCCATGGCGCTGGCCCAAAACTGGTATTTTTTTTAGATATAGCTTTGGTACATGATTTTTTTTAAAGCTTTACTTACATATTTACTTGAAAGACAGAATTTTAATAAATAGAGAAAGAGAGACAGAGAGGTCTTCCATCAGCTGGTTCACTCCCCACATGGCCACAACAGCTGGAGATGGGTTGATCGGAAACCAGGAGCCAGGAGCTTCTTCCAGGTCTCCCACATGGGTGCTGGGCCCAAGCATTTGCCCATCCTCCACTGCTTTTCCAGGCCATAAGCAGGGAGCTGAATCAGAAATGGAGCAGCTGGGACTTGACCCAGCGCCCATGTGGGATGCCGGTGCTGCAGGCAGAGTTTTAACCTACACCACAGTGCCAGCCCCCGGTACATGATGTTTTCCTTCTTCCTGGCAAACTACTTATTGTATTTTCTTAGTTTACTTATTCTGTAGGTGAAAGTAGCATTTGTCTCTCATTGATTAAGATACATGGTTGTACATTTTCCCCTGTATATTGGTCCTTTGATTTTCTTTAATGAATTACCTGTCGTGACCTCTGCATATTTTTCTTTCGGGTGTTTTCTCATTTTCTTATCTACTGTTGAAAATGTTTTGTGTACACATACTTACCTTCTGCCCTACATGTTGCAGTGGTTTGCTTATGAATCTCGTTCAGCCAGTTTTTAGTTGTAAGGTGCATCCTTGTCTTTCACAGGGGTAGTGAAATGCTAAGATGTCTCTTTCTTTCCGACCCTAAGATTAGATTTTTAAAATTCAGGTTTTAATTTATTTGTTTTATAGTTTTTGGCAGATAAATATCTACTGTTTGAAAGTTATTATAGAAAAATTAAAGAAATTCAGACATTTTCCAACAAAATTGTCAGACCTGATAATTTCTGACCATCCCTCATAAGGCCAAATTGATGGAGCAGCAAGTCAGCTGACAGTTTATGGCAGTGGTTTCTCATCATTCCTAATTGCTATTCCTTTGCAATCTAGCAGTTGTATCAAGGTTATTTAGAAGTTTTTCTGGGGCTGGGACTGTGGTGCATCGGGTTAAGCTGCTGCCTACACTGCTGGCATCCCATTTGGGCACCAGTTCGAGTCCTGGCTGCTCCACTTCCAATCCCACTCCCTGCTAATGTGCCTGGGAAAGCAGTAGAAGACCCAAGTCCTTGGGCCCCTGCACCCACATTGGTAGACCCTGATGACGCTCTAGGCTTCAGCCTGACCTAGTCCTGGCCGATGTGGCCATTTGGAGAGTTGTGCCAGTGATGGAAGATCTATCTCTCCCTCCCTCTCTACAACTGCCTTCAAATAAATAAATAAATCTTGAAGGGAAAAAAAAATTTTTCTGGCCCGGGGTTGGCACTGTGGTGCAAAGGGTTAAGATGCTGCCCCTGCAACACCAGCATCTCATACCAGAGTGCAATTTGAGTACCAGCTACTCCACTTCCAGTCCAGCTTTCTGCTAATATGTTTGGGAAAGCAGCCAATGATGGCCCAAGTACTTGCACCCCTGCTACCCACATGGGAGACCAGGCTGGAGTTCTTTCTTGGCTTTAGCCTAGCCCAGACTTGGCTGATGCAGCCATTTGCAGAGTGAACCAGCAGATGGAAGGTCTCTGTCTCTCTGTCACTCTGCCTTTCAAATAAATAAGTAAATTGAACAATAAATTTTTTTCTGACCTTTCTGTTGTTTTTCCTTAGAATCAAGTGTTCCCACATGCCAAGGAGAACTGAGGCATTGGAATACTGGTCACTACACTTTAATCCATGACAACAGCCAGACTGAATTTGCGCTGGACTTGCTTCTCTACTGCGGCTGTGAAGGTAAGAGAAAAAGGAAAGCAGTGATTCATTTCCTTAAGAGGGGCAGTCTTCTGGGTGACCCCTCAAGCTGCACTAATTTAGAAGTAATTTGCATTGGCCAGGGTCTCAGGTCACAAGGATCTCGAAGTTGGAAGGGATCTTTCAAGGCAGAGGTCATGAATTTGTCTTCCAACTCCAAGAATTTATCTGTGACTAAGAAAAGGGGGCGGGCCCTACTATTATTTCCCTCAAGTCCTCCCCCTAGAACTACTGCTTTCTGTATTTGTCCTTTTGGAGTACATTTAATTCTCGCTTAACTTTCTTATTCAAAGTTGATTGAATAAGCCTGCATTCTAGTATAGCTGTCTTGGGAAATTAAGTATTTAGGAGGAAGGAAGCCCATGATGAGCTCCATGGTAGTTCATGTTCACAGATCAGATTGGTGAGTGCTGAACTCCCAGATGGTTCACTTTTAAAACCCATGGGATTGGTGAGTTACGTGATGATGTAAGTCTTGCAGTGAGAGTTTTCTGAATGCTGTCTGTTCTCCCCTTGTAAGGCTGGGAGCCAGAGTTTGGTGGCTTTACCTCCTACATTGCCAAAGGTGAAGACGAAGAGGTCAGTTGGTTTTCATAACAAATTCTCATTCTAAGTTCTTTTCAATCTTCAGAGACCCAATTTTCATAATCATCTGCCAGTGTCTGTAGCTCATCAATCTATATTGGTCTGATAGCAGTGGTTCTAATTTATAGCAGGAAACATTCAGTCTGGGTTAAAGGTGTTAAAGGATAACTCACTAAACATTTATTTGAGGCCGGCGCTGCAGCTCACTAGGCTAATCCTCCACCTACAGCGCCGGCACCCTGGGTTCTAGTCCCAGTTTGGGCGCTGGTTCTGTCCAGGTTGCTCCTCTTCCAGTCCAGCTCCATGCTGTGGCCCGGGAAGGCAGTGGAGGATGGCCCAGGTCCTTGGGCCCTGCACCTGCATGGGAGACCAGGAGGAAGCACCTGGCTCCTGGCTTCGGATTGGCGCAGCGCCAGCCGTGGCGGCCATTTGGGGGTGAACCAATGGAAAGAAGACCTTTCTCTGTCTCTCACTTTAACTCTGCCTGTCAAAAAAAAAAAAATAGGCCGGTGCCGTCACTCAATAGGCTAATCCTCCGCCTGCGGCGCCAGCACCCCGGGTTCTAGTCCCAGTCAGGGCGCCGGATTCTGTCCCGGTTGCTCCTCTTCTAGTCCAGCTCTCTGCTATGGCCCGGGAGTGCAGTGGAGGATGGCCCAAATCCTTGATTCCTGCACCCACATGAGAGACTAGGAGAAGCACCTGGCTCCTGCCTTTGAATCAGCACAGTGCACCAGCCACAGCAGCCATTGGAGGGTGAACCAACGGCAA
Source organism: Sylvilagus floridanus (assembly GCA_949820135.1). Classification (NCBI taxonomy): domain Eukaryota; kingdom Metazoa; phylum Chordata; class Mammalia; order Lagomorpha; family Leporidae; genus Sylvilagus; species Sylvilagus floridanus. Next base: position 55,953,977 of record OX463232.1, read on the forward strand.
AGGAAGACCTTTCTCTCTCTCTCTCTCTCTCTCTCTCACTGTCCATTCTGCCTGTCATAAAATAAATAAATAAATAAAAATAAATTAAAAAACATTTACTTGACCTTACTGAGAAACGCCTGGTTAAGGGCCAGGTGGGGCATTCCCACAAATCTTTCAGTTTAATAAGATAAAAGTACATTAAGTAAAACCCTTCTGAGGATGTGCTAGAATAGGGTCATTGGAAAACGTCTTGCCAGCCAGCCAAAGGCTCTTCCTCTAGCGAAGGATCTCCCACAGGACTTGTCCCAAGGTTAAGTTCTTGACATGGAAGCCACCTGTTCCCTGGTGAATCAATGAGTTGAAATGAATTCTTGTGTTCTGATGCGTCATTGTATTTGCCTGTTTCAGCTGCTAACAGTGAATCCAGAAAACAATTCTTTGGCATTGGTCTACCGAGATAGAGAGACTCTCAAGTTTGTCAAGCATATTAACCACCGAAGCCTAGAACAAAAGAAAACCTTCCCAAATAGAACAGGTTTCTGGGACTTTGCGTTTGTCTACTATGAATAACAGAGCTAGACGAAGCTAACCCATACTGGGAAATCTGAAAGAGCTGGGCTCGGAGTGATGGTGTTCTGTCCGCCAGCATTCTTAACACTGCTATCCTTTTACAGATTCGTATGATTGTCAATCTAGACCATGAACTTGAAGCTGTACTTATCTCTTGATTTAAAAAATATATGTATATTTTTTGACATTGAGTTGTTTTCCAGTATTGACTTCTGAGACTTTTTTAATTTAACTTCAGTATTTTCTGTTTTCTTTATTGTGGTAAGATATGCATCACATAAAATTTAGCCATTTCTAAATGTGTAGTTCAGTGGTGTTGAGTACATTCACTGTTGTATAGTTGTCATAACCACCTATGCAGAGCTTTTCCATCTTCCCAAACTGAAACTCCCTGCTCTCTTCTACCCCAGCCCCTTGCAACCACTGCTATTTCTATTAATTTGAGTACTCATATTGCTTCATAACTAGGATCATACAGTATGTATCTTTTTGTGATTGGTGTGTTTCACTTAGTATAAGGTCTTCAAGGTTCATCCATTATGGCCACTGATTTTTTTTTTTTCTCATCAATGACTGCAGATTCTATTCTTACAATTCTGGTTTAGAAAATTACAGAAACTTATATCCTGGGCCTTAGGGTTCTGACACGGTTTAAGTCATTACACTGCCTATGGCTGTGTTCCCCAGTGACCCTCACAGGACAGTGTAGATTTAGACGATGTGTAGTACTATGCCCTGGGCAGAGGTCTGGCTTAATACTCCGTGGCCTCAAGAAGCCTCTGCTCGGTCAAGAAGACTCGCTGCTTTTAGCCAATCATAGTCCCCAGGTGCCCACTGACTTTTGTATCTTGAAGCTGTGGCTTCTGTATAATTAATTCCTGCCTCACGTGTGGCTTTCATTTTCCTAAATATTGTAGGCTCAGCTATAGAACTGCTTGCCTTTTTTAAGTGAAAAAGAGCAAAAGCTAAAAAGCCACATCACAATGCCAAGAGGCTGTCCCTCTGCTACGTTTTTTCTCTGAACTCTTCTGGGAAGTTGTATCCTGACCACCTGTCTGTGGGACTGTGCAGGGATGGATGAATGTTCTCATCCCATCTGCATATTGTCTCCCTGTTTGCTTTCTCTTTCTACATTTTTCTAGCTACTGCAGTAATCTTTAGTGTATGTTTCACTAATTGGAAAAGCATTGGGCCTTTAAATTTCTTAACCACTCTTTCATCTCAAAAAACTCTGAATACTAATTTTCTCTCCTGAGGTTTCTATTTAAATAAACAGAGTGAGTTTCACCCTCCATCTTTTAAGTTAATGATCTCAAAAATGGTTTTGGATTATGTACCTCAGTCAGTAAAAAGTGTTTTAGCATGTGTGTTCATTTTATGGATACTTGTAAAGGTTACACATAGAATGATATTTATAAAACAGACACTAGCCTTTAAACGAGGTAACTATCCCGAGCTAGTTCTCATATTTTCTCCCACACCCATATGGTAATGGGCTGTGTTACATGCATACCATTTTGGAGACAATTTTTTAACCACAGTGTGGTGACATTCAGATGGAATTGCAAATACTTGGTTACCAAAGGTTAATTTCAAGGTTTGCCTTCTCTAAGGACCTGCAGATGGAAGCTCATCTCTCTAAAACTACTGTTACTCAGTTGCTTCCTGATGTCTCTTCAAGAGGGAGATAGAGGGGTGAGGTTACCCTTAACCTCAAACAGTGGCGGAACCTCAGGCAGACCCAGGGCAAGGTGGTGGGTCAGTGGACGCAGGCGCCACGTTCGGAAAACAGTCTGAAACTCACTGCTGTCAGCACCCTTTAAGGCCACCCATCATCCCTAGTTCCAGAGAGCTAAGTCCAAATCTTGGCCTACTACACGATTGTTATAACGTGCTCACTACAAAAAGGGATCCAGCGTCTGCGGGAAGAGAACCCGTAAGAACCCAACTCCGATGCTGCTGTCAGTTGGCTGATGAAACCTGCAGGTTGCGTTTCCGCACGGAAGACATAGTGCCTGAGAAGCTGCTTGCCGTGGTACGAGAGCCTTCCTCTGGGCTCCTGCGGCCAGTGTGGACATGTAAGTGGCAGAATGAAAACATGCACGTCTTTGTTTTGCCTCTCAGGAAAAAGCTACGATGCTCACCTGCGTGTTTATGGCACCTGCTCTTAATAGTGAGCCTCCAGCCCTTACAACTCCCTTCAGTAAAAGAAGCTTAATTCCTCCCACCCCAGAGAGAATAGTTTTGTGTCTTTTCTAGGTTATATAAACAATGCATGCGATTATATAAACAACACATGCTTGTTGTGAGGAGCTAAAACAACATGTGAAAGAAAGTTAACAGTCAGCTGAAGTCCTCCCACCCCTGCCATCCGCTGGACACTTGGTCATGTTCCCAACTTGGCTGGACTGAACTGTCCCAGAACTGCCATGTTTCCAGTTAGGGTAGCCACAAATTCTTACGCAAGATCTGGAGGGCAGAACAAAGCAGGCATGGAGTGGCTCACATGTGGTTGCTCACCTTGGCCTGCAGCTGCTCTGATGAAAGGGCTCAGTGTCTGCTGCACGCCCGCACCATCAAGGTCAGAGGCAGCAAGAACTGACAAGTTCCAGCCTGGCCTTCGGCTCCAGCTCACGCCTGTGGCTTCCACCTTGTCCCCAGCTTTACGTCCTTCCTGACTACCTTCCTGGAGCTTCGGGCTCTCATGTGGGACTCTACTCACTGAAACTGCCTGTTGACGTTGACTGTAATGGCAATTAGGAAGTATTTTTAAAGCTTATTTGTAAGCACATATGCATTCCCTCTAATAGAAGAATAAAAGGTTTAAGGAAGAATCCATAATTTCAGTCCCTTGTTTTAAGGATGTGGAAAATGAAGCCTAGAAGAAAAAAAGACTTGTTTTGTACACAGCTTGTCTACATCTTAAGGCTTGCCTCTGGGCTGGGTGTTCAACACAGTGGTAAAGATGGCCATGTGGGATACCACAGCCAGCCGTGTCCGAGTGCCTGTGTTCCAGTCCCAGCTTCCTGCTAATGCACACCCGGGAGGCAGAGGGTGAGGGCTCAGGTACTTGGCTCCCTGCCACCCATGTGGGAGACCCAGATTAAGTTTCTGGTTCCTGACTTCTGCTTGGTCCTGCTCAGCTGTTGAGGGCAATGGAGAAATCTCTCAAGTAAAGTTTAAACATATATATATACACACATGTATATATTGTATATATTAAATATATATATATATATATATATATATATCCTCTGAAACTCCTCTGGATGTGGTTCCTTCCTCAGAGAATACTGAAGAAAATCATAGCTTGGGCTGCCTCTCCTAGGCAAGAAGCTTCAATTCCATTGTCTACTTCCCACTACTAAAACTGAATGAGAAAATACAAACTCCAGTAAAAGGGCCCTTGCAAGAGAGATGACCTGGTGTGATGCCGGAGGGAGGCCTGCAGCCTTCAGGGAATGGGACACCCCCACTGGAACAGGCTCCCCCGGTGCAGTTAGTCCACTCAGAGAATTGAAGAGTGAGTTGGGGACCGTCCATGTGGCATCATCTTTAGGGAAGGCAGAGTTCTGCTCCACACAAATCCAAGATGACTCAGGAACTAGAGCAGATTGCGTGGGCCGGGGCCAGATGGGAAAGGGCAGCGCAGAGCACCAGGCTGCAGTGTGTCTCATCATACTTCAGTTTCAAAGAGAAACTGGAGATAATTGGGTTCTGTGATCACAGGAGCCTGCAGTGGCAGATTTGTAACTGCTAATTACAAGACTTAAAACGTTAGTGACTACTGAAAATCATTTTTGCAAAGCCTTCCTGGGATTGCATAATACTTGTCAAGTTCCTAGTTCTTGGATTGCTGCAGCTGCTGCCAGGCTTGCTGCGGACAGACAATCCCATGGAGAGCGGATGCTTTCCAAACTAGAGGCACTGGGACAGCACTGGAGAGGAGGGAGCTGATGAAGGCCTGAATTTTTAAAAGATGCTCACAAAATTACTAAAAATCTCCTAAACAGCCATAATCCACAAAAGTCTGCCTTTAAATGAAGGCAGAGCGCTTTACTTCAAGCTTCAATAAAATCCAGCAGTAAACTAACACTGGCTGGAGCTTCCAGAAGGCATTTGGATTCTACCATGATAGAAAAAAATGTGGCAACAAAATAGAGAAGGAACCTATGAACTCATTCCTCGACATCAGAATGGTTCTTGTCATCCCTAAACTGAACACGGTATCTTCTAAGAGAGGGGATAATCCCCACGGATGCGTGTTTCCATGTAATCCAGTCCTGACTGGCTTGGGAACAGTCTGAAGGAGCAGAAGGGCCATGACTACTTGGTTCCAAAACCTCCTTCATCCCCCCACTTACTGTGGGCCCCGCCCGTACAGGACACTCTGCCTTCCCTGGCTCAGAGGCCTCATCTGTGAAACAAACGCTGATACCAAATTGCTGTGAAAGAAAGCTATTGGGAGCTCATCAGTGAGGACTGGTTAAAGATGCCTTGCTGCAGGTCAACCCCTTTTAAGCTCTGTCATGACTATCTTTAGGTCTAAGGCAGTTTTCTGGCCGCAGAACAACAGAATGACCTTTTTGATGAGAATATTCTATTAGGTTTACTAAAAAAGAATGGTGCCGGGGCTGGCACTGTGGCGCAGCGAGTTAAAGCCCTAGCCTGAGGCGCTGGTGTCCCATATGGGCGCCAGCTTGAGTCTCAAGCTGCTACTCCTCCAATCCAGCTCTCTGCTATGGCCTGGGAAAGCAGTAGAAGATGGCCCAAGTCCTTTGGCCCCTGCACCCACGTGGGAGACCCAGAGGAGGTTCCTGGCTCCTGGCTTCAGATCGGCTCACCTCTGGCCATTGCGGCCTTCTGGGAAGTGAACCAGCGGATGGAAGACCTTGCTCTCTGTCTCTACCTCTCTAACTCTTCCAAATAAATAAAATAAATCTTAAAAAAAAAAAAAAAAAAGAATGGTGCCAAACAAGTTAAAACCAGCACCAACTAAAGATATTTATTTATTTATTTATTTGACAGGCAGAGTGGACAGTGAGAGAGAGAGACAGAGAGAAAGGTTTTCCTTTGCCGTTGGTTCACCCTCCAATGGCTGCCGTGGCCGGCGCGCTGCGGCCGGCGCACCGCGATCGTCCAATGGCAGGAGCCAGGAGCCAGGTACTTTTCCTGGTCTCCCATGGGGTGCAGGGCCCAAGCACTTGGGCCATCCTCCACTGCACTCCCGGGCCACAGCAGAGGGCTGGCCTGGAAGAGGGGCAACCGGGACAGAATCCGGTGCCCCAACCGGGACTAGAACCCAGTGTGCCGGCGCCGCAAGGCGGAGGATTAGCCTGTTGAGCCACGGCGCCGGCCAAGATTTTAATTTCAAAAGATTAAGTTAGACTATGGTTAACAGGGAAAAAAGATTCAACAATGGGACTTGAGTAATTTTGCCATTAATTAATCTCTGCTCTTCAGCTTCCTTTTAAAGCAGGAACAAAACTTTAGTACTTAAAGAATATTGAAAATAATACAGCAGATGTGAGCTTATAAATTGAAAATGCAAAACAAAGATATTCTCATAAAAATTCAGACTTCACAAAGCTTACGTTTCAGATAAAGGAGAGGGGACTCCTAAGTGGCTGAATGGAAGCTACTGGAAAGTTAGTTCATCCTAGCCTCAAGGGAGGGCCCCTGACCCCCAACTGCTTATGAAGCCTTAGAAGATGGGCAAAGTGTCAGTCATGAAGCCAGCTTTCAAATCCACCTCAGCACAGAATTTTACCTCCCAGAGAAGAGACTGCTGCCTGTTGGCATGGCAAGATAACATCTCGTGGCCTCCCCTGCAGGTGTGGTGTGGTGCCCCAGTGAAAGGTGAGTGAGATCATGGTGGGCTGCTTCCAGACCACAGCTTGTAAAAGGAGGAAATCTTCCTTGGGCTTCTTTACTTAGAGAACTCGGGTTGAGAAAAGCAAGAAATCTCTGTAATAAATGAGAAATGAGTCACGAATTTTGAGACCTATATATTACAGCAACTAACATTACCCCAACTAATGACTCATCGCTCTACACTGGCTCCTCCTTCATATAAATCTGCTGTTGACACTCACTTCTCAGTGAATAAAAAGAAGGCACCACACAGAATAGTCACGTTCTTGTTTTACTCCACAAAATACAAATAGCTTATGCAGTTCTGATAGGTGGTGATTTTGTAAGTCATCCACACAAAGTCTGACACCTTTAAATTTTAATGAAAAAGCAGATGACCTGTTTGAAAATTACAAATTTAATTCATTTCAAGAAAAAGATATTTATACACTGACTTTAAACAAAAATTTAGACCGTGAAGCCCTAACATTTCAAAAGTATGGTTCCGTATATAAATCTAGTTTTATATCACAACAGCACTACTGATTTAAAAATAGAAAGTGAATCCATTGTTCCTAAGTAATGCTTTGTCTTCAGTTTATACAACTCGCTGAAGTTGTCTTCACACACAGCACAGTGCCCGTTCGCTGCTGGCCTAGGAGGAAGCTGTCCCCACCCGCATGATTCTGAACAGTGTATTGATGTTGTTGCTCCGAATTGCATCGCGACAAGCAGTGATCACCTGGTTCTTGGGTTTTCCAACTGTAGGAAAAGAAATCTTGAGTCAGTATGACCCAAAAGATTATTAAAACAAATTATAAGTTAGAGGCCAGTTTTTAAACAACATAAAACTCGGGATAGGTAAATACACAAATTTAGTTAACTCATTTATCTTACCACTCGCTCAAAAAGTTAACTTGGTAAAAGAATTTATCCCAAAAACAATCTCCTACCTAGAAACCAAAAGTCATACAGGAAGGGATTAATGCTCATACCTACCTAGGGAAGATGATTTCTAAGAGAGGTGACAGCATGGACTCAACAGTAAAGCTCGGGTATAAGTTCTGAACTAGGTTTCTGCTTCCTTTGGTATTTTCTATTCTACTCTAAACTTTCAAGTTGGATACCAACATTAATCTTCCATCTGCCTTTCCTACGGGGGTCCTTTGTGCTTTTTCTACTATGTTTTCTTTAGAGGATGCAGCAAGATCTGGGAAAAGGAGCTAAAGGTTTTCTTCCCCTGAGAAGTCTGAGGACGGAAGCCAAACAATACCCTGACTAAATGCAGCCAGGTGACTGGGGCCGCTCCAGGGTTCTGAAGGCCCTTACTAGGAACTACCTTTACCACCATGTTCAGTGACTCCCACCTGAAACATTACAGACAGGCTCTATGAGAGGAGACTCACCTCGAAGACGACCTGCTCTCTGAATCGCTTGATTTACTGCTTTAAGGTTTCCTAACAGCTCTGTGTGATTATTACAGCGGATTTTATATTCATTTAGCAAGTCTTTATTAAGGTCATAGAGTTCCATATAGCGCCTCTTCATTGTTTTCCTGTGTCAATCAATAGCAATTTAACATCATGTTTATGTTAATAAACAAGAAAAACTTGCAGATTTCTTAGACACATTAAAAAGGATGGCACAGGGCCGGCGCTGCGCTGTAGCACAGCGGGTTAAGCCACCGTCTGCAACACCACAATCCCATATGCGCGCTGGTTTGAGTCCCAGCTGCTCCACTTGGATCCAGCTCCGGGAAAGCAGCAGAGGATGGCCCATGACCTTGGGCCCCTGCACCCACGTGGGAGACCTGGAAAACATTCCTGGCTCCTGGCCTTGGTCTGGCCCAGCCCCAGCCATCACAGCCATTTGGGAAGAGAACCAGTGGATGGAAAATAGATCTAATTCTGACTTATAAATAAAAAACAATTAAAAAAAAAAAAAGGGCCGGCACCGTGGCTCAATAGGCTAATCCTCCGCCTGCGGTGCCGACACACTGGTTCTAGTCCTGGTCAGGGCGCCGGATTCTGTCCTGGTTGCTCCTCTTCCAGTCCAGCTCTCTGCTGTGGCCCGGGAGGGCAGTGGAGGATGGCCCAAGTGCTTAGGCCCTGCACCCACATGGGAAACCAGGAGAAACACCTGGCACCTGGCTTCAGATCAGCACAGTGCGCCGGCCGCAGCGGCCATTGAGGGGTGAACCATGGAAAAAGGAAGACCTTTCTCTCTGACTCTCTCACTGTCCACTCTGCCTGTCAAAAAAAAAAAAAAAAGACTATTCTTAACTATATTTTATAAAAAGCAACTGCTGATGTTTACTTAAAATATTGAGAAGTTCTCATCAAAATAGTCTATGTCTTCTAAATAAAGGTAAATGGCCTTCCTTTGTAATTAATCTGTGTCTTCTTTGGATTTAGGAATTTAAGAATCATCAAGCCCCCTGTGTATGGGTATGGGTATTGTTCACATTTCAGATTAATATTCACAAGATGAAAGTGACTTATTCTTTTTTTTTTCTTTTTTCTTTTTTGACAGGCAGAGTGGATAGTGAGAGAGAGACAGACAGAGAGAAAGATCTTCCTTTTGCTGTTGGTTCACCCTCCAATGGCCGCCTCGGCTGGCGTGCTGCGACCGGCGCACCATGCTGATCCGATGGCAGGAGCCAGGTGCTTCTCCTGGTCTCCCATGGGGTGCAGGGCCCAAGCACTTGGGCCATCCTCCACTGCACTCCCGGGCCACAGCAGAGAGCTGGCCTGGAAGAGGGGCAACTGGGTCAGAATCCAGCGCCCCGACCGGGACTAGAACCCAGTGTGTGCCAGCGCCGCAAGGCGGAGGATTCGCCTAGTGAGCCGCAGCACCGGCCAACTTATTCTTAAGAAAATGTTTTGACAACAGATTCAGCTTCATACTTTATCAAGATTCTAAAAACAAAGGTATAAACTAAAACCACAATGAAATTACTATACCAACAATGAAAATGACTAAAAATACAAATGCTGGCAAAGACACAACTGAAACTCTTATACATTGCTGATGGTAAAACAAAGTGTTACAGCTACTTTAGAAGCTGATTTGGCATTTGTTATAACTTAGCATGACCTATCCATTAGACAGTTAATGCTCGTTTGGATTACTTTCACTTTGGAATTCTTATAAACAACACCTTTACTACCTTTTCTTTTAAATGAATCCTGGTTTGAATGTGCACAAATTTCTTCAGGCTGAATTTGTATACCCGGAGAAGAATTACTGGGTCGTAGGGTATACATATTTTCAACTTTAATGATAATTCCAAGTTATTTTCCAAAGTCATTGTACCAATTTACACTCCTACAAGTACACCTAGAGTTGCTGTTCCACATTACCTATATGTTTAATCTTGCACCTGCCCTAGCCAAGGTACTCACATGTCCCTCATCAGACGTGCGTCCTCAGCTCGGACCAGCAAACTCCGGATCAGGTTAGAATTATCAGCCATGTCGGCACTGAGCTTCTGATGCACTGAATGATATTCGTCCACCTGGAGACCATGAACAGTCAGGAAACAAAAACATCTGGGAAACCAGACAGACAGAAGACACCGTCTACCACATCCACGCCCTGTTCTGTGCCCTGCTCACTGCCAGCATCCTAGCTCCCTCCTACTAGCACACCTCCTCCCCAGGAAAACCACTGTTGTACACACTCCCCCATCGTGACACTCCATGCAGATGATTCCCACTTCCCATGCCTTAGCACTGAAGCAACTGTGCATCAACACTTTAGGCTTTGCAGAGACAGCGTTTTTCCACGCTGGAGCCATTCACATCCCTCCTCATCTTGCTTTGTTATTTCCAATTTGGGTTTTTGGAACATCTTATACAAAACAGACAAAAGTGGTGCAACGAATGAAATGAAGGGCTAGTAGACGAAAATGCTAATGTGACTATTTTTTTTAAATATCTCCCTAAACCAAAGGGGATAGGACAATAGGTACATATCCCCCTAAAACACTTCTACAGAAGAAAGCCTTGAACTAGCGAATTCTCTAATACTAATCCAATTTTCTGCAGCAATTATTGAAACTTGACTATCATATGTATATCTGTTGTCTCATTAATCTAAGAGAAATATTTCCAAGTGTGAGACCACCACATCCTCACCTTAACCAACACCTTTCGTAATTCCTCAAAGTAGACAGGAAAGTCTGCTTCTACCTGAAGGTCTTCAATAGCAAAAAATGATGCCATCGACTGGATGACGTCACCAGCCAAATCAATGTCATCAGTATTTATAGTGATCTATCAAGGAAAAACCAGAAGCTTAGTACCCTCAGATGCTAGACAAACTTAGCTGAAACAGTACTAGAATGCCCCAATATTCAACACAATTATTGACCATATGCTCACATGCGGGGATGAATAAGGTAATATTAGCCCTCCAGGAAATTATAAACCATATAATTATGTGCTGCAGCTGGCTAAAAGTTCAGCTCCCCAGCCTTATAAAAATAAATCGTTCAATCCAAGAGTTTTGGTTCACCTCTGTATTCCTAATCTTTTCCAAATGACACAAGGAAGGGGGAAGGGAAAGGAGTGAGGGGACAGAAAATCATGGTTCTAGATGACATCCCAGTGTCTATGATGATAACACTAACTGAGCTGGACCGTTTGGTTTTATGATCTTGAGATACTGATTCTGCTCCTCACTTGGCTCTGAATGGTAAACACATGAGAAGCCCATGCCCCATGATATGCCACGTTACCTCGCCACTGGGTTTTACTTTTATACACAGCTGGCCGCCATTCCGCAAGGATGTGAAACACACTTGAAATGGAGCGTTCTGAATGGCGGTGTCTTCTAGTAGCAGGAAGTTCTGGCTGAGCCACACAACAACCTTAAAAATGAACAGAATGATGAGAACTTCCATTCTTACAGTACAGCCATTCTTGAAGGATGAGTTCTTTCTAGTTTTACTGGTTTGTTTAAAAAAAAAAAAAAAAAGACTGAGCTACACTTCGCCCCACCCCACCAGGGGAACACTAATCTCGCCACTCCCTTTCCTTCCTCGAGTGTCACGTTCATAACCATGGCTGGCCTGCAGCAGGCAGGGGTTACAGTGCTTTCTTTTTATTTTTTATTTTTTATTTTTTATTTTTTTTTTTGACAGGCAGAGTGGACAGTGAGAGAGACAGACACAGAGAAAGGTCTTCCTTTGCCGTTGGTTCACCCTCCAATGGCCGCCGCGGCCGGCGCGCTGCGGCCGGCGCACCGCGCTCATCCGATGGCAGGAGCCAGGTGCTAGGTGCTTATCCTGGTCTCCCATGGGGTGCAGGGCCCAAGCACTTGGGCCATCCTCCACTGCACTCCCGGGCCACAGCAGAGGGCTGGCCTGGAAGAGGGGTAACCAGGACAGAATCCGGCGCCCCGACCGGGACTAGAATCCAGTGTGCCGGCGCCGCAAGGCGGAGGATTAGTCTGTTGAGCCACGGCGCCGGCCTACAGTGCTTTCTATGTGGATATACTCCTGTGCGCAGTGTATGAATGAGTCAGGTTTGATGCTAATTCTATTTACTTGACAGCTCTTCTGTGGATGCATCCTGGGACGATATAGGCTGCTTAAAACTAGTCTATTCTTAAAAAAGAACTTTTAAATGAAATATGCATGCACATACACCACAGAGACAAAGATGCATTCACCCACAAGTTTTCATGCTAATAGCTGTGACACAGCACAGTGGTTTAAAACAGTTATGAGAACTTGAGAACTGCCTGTTCTTGGTGAAGCCTTTGGCAGGCTCTAGCTGCAGAGTTTCTGGTTCTGCAGGCCAGGAATCTACATGATCAACAAGCCTCACCAAGAACTCTGAAGCCCAGCCAAGGTTCAATCCACTGGCACTAGTCCTTCCAACTTCATGAGGTGTTGTCACACCAATCACTTAGTCCTCGGGGCTCCCTACAAGGTGTGCACACTATCCTCACCTACAGATAAGGAGGGGGCTCAAACTGCTGAAGAAATTTGAGTTCCCCAAGATCACTAAGAACTTAGTTAGTGAAAGTAGCACTTGAACCCCAAAATTCTTCCAACTCCCAGTCCCACTCTCTTTCCATCTTGATTAGATTCCCTTTGAAACACTAGGCCAGGGCAACCACACCAAGACCAGAACAAAAGAAAGGGAAGAATTAAAAGCTGCTAAGAATTTACCTGTAAGGAAGGACTGAGCAGGTAAATAATGTGTGTATTTTTCAAAGTGAGAGAAGATATCCCAGCAATATGCTTACTGCAGGTTAGAAGCCAACTCCAAGTGATGTAATTCTTCCATATCATATTTACCAACATAAGACATTCATGCAAGTTCCCCCTTCATATGAAACAACATTTAAAGGATTCCAAAGCGCTACATTTTGAAAGAAAAAGGCAAGCCACTCACCCTGTGTGCCCGTTCTGCAATGATGAAGTTAACATAACTGACAGGCTCACTGGCAGGGGCTGGGCTGGTCAGCGCATACATGGAGAATCGGGGAAGTTGTCTGGTCAATTCGAATACGTGGAACTGGGTGCTATGGCATCCAACAGAACACAAGAGGGTTGTGTTTTATGGAACATTGTTTCAAAGCGCAAGGATCAGAAAACAAAGTTTCTACCAGGCCATCACTTGATGCTGAGGACAGTACCCTCAAAACCCTTGAGGGCTGGGGTGCTACAGTAACTGGATCCGGAATTTACAGATAACACAAGTCTACACATATACATGCATGCAAGGGTTTAAAACACACTACAAGGTGCGTGAAAAGGATTTTAACTCCCACTAATCCAAGAGCTGTTTATCATTAGCTGAGGTGAGGACTATAAAACAAAGGTACAGCCTGGCCCCTATAACCCTTATATTCTTAGTAGGCTGAGAGGTAACAAATCATGAATTATCTTATATGATTAAAAACACACAATAATTATCTTAAACTTACATCCTGGTTTTTTTTAAGATTTTAAATTAGGGAATTAAAAGGTAACGGGCAACCTGACGGGTAGACAGAACCTTCATGGCTTCTCAGGCTCATGGAAGCCATGCACAGTGGAAGATCTGTGCTGTGTGGGAATGAACCGTGGCTTGTCAGGGGTCACCTGCTTCTGTAACCCACGAAGGCTTTCAAGTGCAGATCCACAGGAACATCTTTAGGAGGAGTAATGGGGACCCGGATGGAACTGGAGAGGTTGTGAACGCTGGGGTGCACCACGTGACTTTCACCTATAAAGATCCCCTCTGCAAAAATCAGCACTGCTCGGATGATGGTATCTGCAGGGAAGAGGGAAAACAGCGGTTGGAGAACCAGTCCAGGAAGGTGTGGGTGCCCAGAGATGCCAGCTGCACTGTCGTACCATTGGACGTGGAAATGCGCAGTTCTACGTGAGCAGCTTGGTTTTCATTCCCCAGGTTGACAGAGAGGGCAGTGTGGAGTTTGGTATTGGCTGGGATTATGCCCCGATGCCCGTCGGCCTCACTCAGTGGACTGCTTGATTCAGCCTGTAAAACACCCTGCCCACATTCAGCTCAGTCGCCGAAGTAGTAAACAAATTTTCCGTAAAATAATAGAGCACATCAACTTCAAAACATAGATGCCCCATCAGCTGATTACATTAACCCTGAGAATTCTGAGCACTTCCCTCACCAGTGTCTCTCTGCTCTCCCTGCCCTGTGGCAAACACCCGTGGCCCTTTCCCTGGTTACAGCCCACTGCCCCCAGGATGCCTTTTACATTTTTGTATTGTTCTCTTAAAATAATGAACTTTTACTTGGTATAGCAAATTCAAACACCATAACACGTGACAGGACAAATTAAAGTCCCACTCCTCAGCTCATCTTCCAGCCACATACACACACAGATGTAAACACACACAACAGAATTGTCAATTTCTGCATTATTTGATTTTGAGAAAGTTGAAAGATGCTGTATACATATTGTCCTTGCTTTCCTTCCACTTAATAATACCACAGATCCCCTGTCAGCCACAGTGTATGTCCTTCACTCTTCTGAGCTGCTTAATATATCCTGGCACATGTGCCCCATCACTGATGGATACTGCAGTTTCTTCCAGCTGTTCATCAGTACAAACAGTGCTGCTACAAGGATCTTCAAACATTCATGCAAGTATCTCTAGAGTTTAGCAGCCTGGAAGTGGTATTTCTAGATCAAAAGATACATACATGCTCTCATACTTCTGACAGTCACCGAAAGTCTGAAGCCACCGGCACCCCTGCCAGTGTGGGGAAGCCCACAATGACACTCACTCCTCAGCCACATTCGCCACTCGCTGTCAGCCCCACACTGGCTCCATTCCCCCTTCACGCCAGGACCCACCTTGGCATTTTCCTCATAGTTGCGGAGTTCCAGCAACAAATGCTGCTTTTTCTGACTCAGCTCTCGGATCAGGTCCTGCTCTACACTGGTGTCCATGAGGTTCCCCCTCATCTCAGCTGTGCCCGGCAGGTAGCCTCGGACTGAGCAGAAGGAGAAGCACTCACCACACTGAGGAACATCCAAGCACAGCCAGGTCTATTTTTAGGTCATCAATTACCTATTCTTTTTTTTTTTTTTTTTTTTTTTTTATTGAAAGGCAGAGTTACAGAGAGGCAGAGGCAGAGAGAGAGGTCTTCCATCCGCTGGTTCACTTCCCAACTGGCTGCAATGGCCAGAGCTGAGTAGATCCAAAGCCAGGAGCCAAAAGCTTCTTCCGGGTCTCTCATGTGGGTGCAGGGACTCAAGAACTCGGGCCATCTTCTACTGCTTTCCCAGGCCGTAGCAGAGAGCTGGACCAGAAGTGGTACAGCCAGGACTCGAACCAGCACCCATATGGGATGCTGGTGCCACAGGCAGAGGCTTAGCCCACTACATCACAGTGCCAGCCCCCCGTACCTGTTGCTAAAAACTAAAAATGAAGAAAGGCATTTGGCCCAGTAGTTACAACGGCAGTATCCCTATCAAAGTGCCTGAGTTTGAGCCCCAGCTCCACTCCTGATTCCAGCTTCTTGCTAATGCACACCCCGGGAAGCAGCAGGTAATGGCTCAAGTAATTGGGTTCCTGCCACCCATATGGAAGACTTGGATTAAGTTCCCAGCTCCTGGCTTCAGTGTGGCCCAGCCCTGAGCATTGCAGACTTTGGGGGAGTAAACAAGAGAATGGCAGTTCTCTCTCTCTCTCTCTTTCTCTCTTTCTCTCTTTCTCTCTCTCTCTCTCTCTCTCTCTGGCACTCAGCAAGTAAATATAATTTTTTTTATAAAACCTCAAACGCTGAATTCTTGTCTAATTTAAATGAGTCTATTAGAACAAGAAGATCTGAATACTAATTCTTTACAGTGGGACTTCCTCACATTTGGACCCAACCAAACTGGATTTCTTCCTAACTTACTCTCCCCATCCACTGAGCAGCAGATCAACTGTACATGGCCGTCCATCCGGTAATCTCCCTCCACCACACCAGCAATGGCTGAAGAAAAGTTATCTTTAAAGATGACTTCTCCAGTTCGGTCGCTTCGAGCATCAACCTAAAAAGGAAACAAGAACTTTAAAAGTTGCTTATGCCACAATTATTTTTAAAAACCTCAAAATGTCAAGATAAAAATCATCTTTACAAGTCATTTAATACTGCAGCTTTCAAGAATACTTCATGGTGGCCAGGCACTGCGGCGAAACAGGTAAAGCCACCGCCTGTGGCACCAGCATCCTACATGGGCGCCAGGAGTCCCAGCTGCTGCACTTCCGATCCAGCTCTCTGCTGTGGCCTGGGAAAGCAGTAGAAGATGGCCCAAGTGCTTGGGCCCCTGCACCCATGTGGGAGACGCAGACTCCTGGCTTTGCACCAGCCCAGTTCTGGACACTGCGACCATATGGGGAGTGAACCAGCAGATGGAAGACTTCTCTCTTTCTCTCCCTCTCCTCCATGAAGCCCTGTGTCTCCTGTGGAGACACTCAAGGCCACTGGGAGACTGTCGGGGCCTCAACCAGGTCACTTGCTTCTTTTTCAGCAGAAGCCGTCTCACACTGGCCTTCACACAACGCTTCCTACAGCAAACCCAAGAGGGCAGGAGCTCCTCGGCCGCAACGCCCAGTTTGTATCCCAGCTCTGTCACCTACCAGTGGTGGGATCTTGGGCAAGCTCCTTAATCATCCTGGGCTTGAGTTTCTCATCTGGGGATCCACAGCCAGAACATGGGGCAAATAAAAGTGTGCACACTTCAGAGTTGTAAAGAGGCCCAAAGGAGCTAACCCACGGAATGTACTTAGGACAGAGCCTAGCACATGGAGGTACGCAGTATGTTAGCGCTACATAAAAATGAACGTCTTTATTACATACAAATGTAAAAAATACATTCAAGGGGGAGCCAAAGAATTCATGGAAAAATGTACAGTATCTTTTAAATTTTAATTTACTTGAGAGACAGAGAAAGACAAAAGAGAGCGCACCTGAGTGCACACTCCCCTATTTTCTGATTCACTCCCCAAACGCTCTCAATGCCAGAACTGAAGTCAGGAGCCAAGAACGCGATCCAGATCTCCCCTGTGGATGGCAGGAGCCAACTGCGTCAGCCATCACCACCGCCTGTCAGGGCCTATGTTAGCAGGAAGCTAGAATTGGGAGCTGCAGCTGGGAGCCAAACTCAGGCGCCCCAGGGTGGTGCATGGGTGTCCTAACTGGCAGCTTAAGCCAAGGGCCTGCCCCTCATTATTTTTTAATTTCACTTTGTCCATGAATGTTTTGAAGCTCCTTCACATATGTAAAGTTTGAAAAATGGCTAGTTGGCCCAATTTTCCACCATGTAACCTTTTAAAACAACCCTCTTCCACAGAGACACTATTCAGATACACTAGAAAGCTCTCCTATCTTTTGAGTTTCCTCTTCCCAGTAGCTAGTTCTGATCAGAAACAAGTGCATCTCAAAAACAATTATGAAGGACAATCATTTAAAATTATGATTTTTGTTCCAAGGAAGGACACTGGTATCCATCAACAAAGGGATAACTTCAGAAAAATCTAGTAATCACCTCAAAGACAGTGCTACTCACTAATTCTGTCTTTTCATAAACACCCTTCTGAGGCCAAACTTTGCAACCAAAATAATTCAGGTCACAGACTATTCCTTGTTTGCGAGTGTATCACTTTCAAGTATCCATGTTTTCAACAATAGCATCATATAAGCCTGAAAATTACAAATGCTAAACCCTGTGAAGTAGTGCATGGTCTGTACTTTACCAAAGCTCTTGGTACGTCAGCATAACTCTCTAACTCAAGCTGAACTCACATTGCTGCTTTCTAGCTAAGCCCTGCTACTTAACAGCTTCCCACACTGCATTTCCACAATATTTAACAAACAAGATGGCTCATCTGCTAACTAAGCAGCACGACTACAGATTAGTATTTCTGTAGACATTCCTCTCTTTTAAATATCCAACATGGAGGTCTAGCTGGAAGGAGAGGAGGATGACCTTTCAAGTCAATCAATGACTTTCTGAAGACAAAGCTAATTGGTTGGCACTTTTTTTGTTTATTTTATTCTGGGAAGGCTTAAATGGAATTCCTATGCAAATTTATCTCTGGCCAGAATTCTCCCCCAGCTGCAACGCCAGGTGGCCAATAGGGAAGACAGGACTGGAAGCCATCAAGCTAAGTCTCTGGTCCAGGTGCTGGCGCTTGACATCCTGCTGCCTCCAGAATTCCTGTGCTCCAGGGAGGACTCCTTGTCAGAGGTGGAGCTAAAGAAACTGAAAACCACCTCCATCATCATTTGCCACAAGGTCAGACAAATGTCCTTAATGCCACCTGCTGGCTGGTCTTATTAGTATCTATACCTACATTCACAAGCCGGATCTGTGTATTTCCCACTTCTAGTGTATTTGTTAAGAGTAATCAGTTTTTCCACTTACATAATGATTGTGAATTTTTCCCCTCTAGAATAGATTATATAACAGAAAATCTTTAAAGTTTTGAAAGCATTTAATATAAAGAATCTAGGTCCAGAGTCATACCTGGGGGTAACATCTGACAATTTCTTGTCTCCTACTTTTCTAATTCTTGACTCAACCATAATGATTTATATTTCTCCAACATATGGTCCACTGCTATGGTCTCAATGTTTGCTTTCTCCAAAAGTTTATATGTAGAAATCCCAACCCCCAAAGTGATAGTAGCATGCGGTGGAAATGGGGGGGAGGTGACTGAGTAAGGAGGGCAGGGCCTTCGTGAACAGGATTAGAGCCCATTTAAGAGGCCCCTGAGGGATCCCTTGCCCCTCATGCCACATGCAGTTACAGAGAGAGCACAGCGAGCTCTCACCAGATACTGAGTCTGGGCTTCCCAGCCTCAGTGTAAAACAAACCTGGTATTTTTGTATAACACTTCGCCTATAGTATTTTGCTCTAACAGCCCAAATGGACTGTCATCCACCTGTGGACTTTCAAATTTATTAACAAGCAAGTACACAGTCTTCCCTTATAACCTTAATCCCTATACCAAAGACAAAACTAAGCAGAGAAGCAGGAACCAACCTAATTGTCCTTCAAGTAACTCGGGCTCTAAAGAAGACTGCAGGAAGACTACAAGGTGCTGGGGAAAAGTAACAAAAAATCAAAGCAGGAAAGACAGGAATCAGCTGATCCCCTTCAGGCAATTCAACACCTACAGACAAGAAGTCTAGGGCAAATGGTCTCCATGGAGACGTGGCAGCTCCTGAGGCAGTTTCTAACAAGACAATCCCGACTTGCCAAATGACTAGAAAATTCTGATTTGAAGTTATAAATAGAAAAAAAGCAAGAAGATTTTATTTTGAAGTTATAGCTGCTTGTTATGTTAGCAATATGCTAACATGATTCTTTCCACTAATTTCCAGTTTTCAGTTTTAAAGATCTATTAAAAAAGAGCTATCCACACGGTTCATTGTTAAGTTATTAAAATTCCTTTTGTTACTGGCCCACACTTGCAGTCAACCTGCTTAATGCATCCCCATTCCTTCAAGGAAGAGCTGCAGAATGGATCTCTCTGGAGAGTCTCCTTCGGTTACCAAACTGCAAGAATCCTCAGTTGCACTGTAGGGCTGAAAACCACAGCGGGAAGACAAGTGCAGGAAGACTGTGGGTTAAATTAGAAGACACAGCCAAGGACTCAGTTTGTATCACCACGGTACAGTTCCAAGTCACACAGCCAAGACGTCAGACCATTACTGCTATGGATTATACCCCAACTCTGCTATTTAAACTCACCTTCCCGTTGGACCAACCAGTTATCAGTTCACACACTCCATCAGAGTTAAGGTCAAAAGCATGAATGCTCATGGCATGATTTTTGGACTGAAAAAGAATTCCAATAATTAGTAGTGAAGTCTCTCAATAAGTGTCAAGTACTACAGGGTCAGAGTCTGAAAGATACTAACTTTAATTCTCCAGTACCGGGCTGTTTTGTCGTAAACTCCAACTGTGCCATTGGAAAGGGCATAACCAAACCGACTGCCATACATGGGGCACAGAGAGGTGATGATCTGAAAAATAAAATACAAATGCATCTTCCCACAAAGGCTCGATTTCATGTGAAGCATGGTGTTATAAAACTGCATGCCTTGCTACAACTGTGTTAAAATCAGATCCAAGGGGCTGGCAGTGTGGTGCAGCAGGTTAAGCCACTGCTAATAATGCCGGCATCCCATATCAGAGTGCCAGTTCGAGTCCTGGCTCTCCACTTCTGATCCGGCTCCTTGTTGATGCTCCTGAGAAGGCAGAAAGAGATGGCCCATGTACCTGAGCTCCTGTCACCCACATGGAAGACCCAGATGGACTTCTGAGCTCCTGGCTTTAGCCTGGACCAGCCCCAGGCCTTGCAGCCAATTAGGGAGGAAACCAGCAGATAGACAATACTTCTCTGTCTCTCCCTCCTCTCTGTCACTCTGCCTTTCAAATAAGTAAGTTTTTTAAAGTTAGATTTAAATGTGCTCCCGACCCATTAGAGGGGAATGCACTCCTCTTCTCTAAGATCCATGTCATCTATTTCACTGTTGTATAATCAGGTTTAAATGAACTCGTGGAGTTTGGTGTTTTAGATCCAGTTTATGTGGCAAGTTTTAGAAAATTCTTTTAAGATTTATTTATTTGAAAGTCGGAGTTAAAAGAGAGATAAGGAGAGGCAGAGAGAGAAAAAGGTCTTCCATCGGCTGGTTCACTCCACATTTGGCCACAACAGCATGAGCCAGGAGCTTCTTCTGGGAACCCCACACGTGTGCAGGGGCCCAAGGACTTGGACCATCCTCTACTACTTTCCTAGGCCACAGCAGAGAGCGGGATTGGAAGTGGAACAGCTGGGACTCGAACCAGCGCCCATATGGGATGCTAGCACTTCAGGCAGCAGCTTTACCTGCTACACCACAGTGCTGACTCCAGAAAATTATTTTTTTAAGCCCCATAAAACTGAAGTAAAGAGGGAAATAAGCCAAGTATACAAGATCTAGAATACACATAACAGATGTTATTCACAAAAGGTTTTAAGGACTGATCCAGTTTCCTAACTTATAATGTCCTACATTCTAAATTTTTAAAAGATTTGTAATCTACAATTGAATATCTAACTTTCAAGTACATATTTTTCTGTGACATAATTTATTGTTTGCCAGAGGTAAAAAAGGAAACATAAGCCTGTGAAAACTGAAAACCCAGGCTTATGGATCTGTGTGGTATAAAACAATATACACAATGCATATATTATACAAAATATTTACAGAACTGTTAGGGACCGAACATGCCCCAACCCAAAGGATAAAATTTTAGATACTGGGGCTGGCGCCATGGCTCACTTGGCTAATCCTCCACCTGCGGCACCAGCATCCCATATGGGCGCCGGGTTCTAGTCCTGGTTGCTCCTCTTCCAGTCCAGCTCTCTGCTATGGCCCAGGAGGGCAGTGGAGGATGGCCCAAGTGCTTGAGCCCCTGCACCAGCGTGGTAAACCAGGATGATGCACCTGGCTCCTGGCTTTGGATTAGTGCAGCACTAGTTGTAGCGGCCATTTGAGGAGTGAACCAGTGGAAGAAGACCTTTCACTTTGTCTCTCTCTCTAACTGTCTATAACTACCTGTCAAATAAAAAAAGTTCTTTTGGCCGGCGCCGTGGCTCAACAGGCTAATCCTCCGCCTTGCAGCGCCGGCACACACCGGGTTCTAGTCCCGGTTGGGGCGCCGGATTCTGTCCCGGTTGCCCCTCTTCCAGGCCAGCTCTCTGCTGTGGCCCGGGAGTACAGTGGAGGATGGTCCAGGTGCTTGGGCCCTGCACCCCATGGGAGACCAGGAGAAGCACCTGGCACCTGGCTCCTGCCATCAGATGAGCGCGGTGCGCCGGCCGCAGCGCGCCAGCCGCAGTGGCCATTGGAGGGTGAACCAACAGCAAAGGAAGACCTTTCTCCCTGTCTCTCTCTCTCACTGTCCACTCTGCCTGTCAAAAAAAAAAAAAAGTTCTTTTTTAGATACTGAGCAAAATTATCCTTTAAAGTTAAAACCAAAGCTTTGTAACATTTATGATCCTGAAGATCTACTTTCTAACTCTGACCCTAATACAAGAGGTATTAAGAAATGAGTTGTATAAAGCAGAGAACAGTTATGTAATTTCCTTTACACCTACAGCCTTTCTACAAAAGCACCCACTTCATTTAACTCTAAATACAAAGTGCTGTGTTGGATTTCAGAATTATTTAGCTCCAGGCAGTACTGTTCAACTGCCACCAGAATCATGACTGTGCTAGGAGCTATACCAAACTAAGGGGACAGGAAAACGGTCCTGCAATTAACAGTTCTATAAAGACAATATTTTCAAAAATGTAGCTATAGGTTCCCCACTCCATTTGTGCTGCCTTAGATACTCTTAGATACTCTGATTTGATGCGATATTGAACGTTGCTGACCCTCTGCCCCCAGGGCTACCACAATTCTGAAGCAGCACGTCTCACCTCTGTTTCTGTCATTTCTGCCACAATCTCGTCTTCTTTAAAAACTCGGATATCAAAGTCCTCAGAACCAACGAGAAGCTTAGGGGTTAAAATAGAAATCAGCCGCATTTAGTTTAGGAAGTGAATGCAGGAAAATTTCCTAAGTGAAACCAAAGACTGTCAGAGTACTGCTTATGCTCTTACTGCCACCCAAGAGTTCCAGCGCCCCAGTACGCAGATGCTCAGAGGTTCCCGCTAATGGAGGGTCAACAGATACAGTGAGTAAAGAAAACTGCCCGCTACAGATTTCATCTGCCCTGTGGGATGCACATCTGGCCAGAACACAGTTTTTCACCGAGCACCTGAAAATGCTTCCTGGTTCAAACACCCAAGGACAAAACAGAGGGAAAGCAGCGCCCAGCACAGCGCCTCACAGCCTCTGGCTGCTCGAGAAGCCAACTTCCACAGTGGCTGTCAGAATAATTTCAAAGGCCAAGAGCCAATCTCTAAAACTTTAACATTTCTGAACAAGCTAGCCAAAACTGGAAGCTACTTAAGATGGCGTCAGAGCAATGTCTAAGACTGAATATGACTCAGTTCCCATCAACTGTTCTGCTCTCTCTTGTGTCTTCAAAACATCATGGCCTTGACTTTTGAATTAGACAAATACAAGTGAGTAAATGCTCAAAAGAGTGGAGAAAGACAAACAGGGTCAGTTAGCTCATCACTCAGGCACCAGGACACCAAAATTAGCCATGACAAGTGAAGATTTTTCTCCATACTGCCACTCTCATAGAAAAATGTATTAAGTTAAACACACCAGAGGTATTTTCTCCATACCTCTTTCTTCCCATCACCATCAAAGTCACACAAGGCCAAGGAATGAACATTGTCTCCAGTAACCTGAAAACAAAACCAAAAATCATTACCATACCATATTTTTTCACTTAATACAAATCAATCAGCTTTATGAGGAAAAAGACTTTGCAGTACATCAATGGATGCTATTCAAATTATTCATATTCTTTTTTAGTGTATAGAATTACAAGACTATTTCATGTTTTATTATTCAACAGGGGTTAACAAAAAACAAAAAACAACCCTGAAAAACATTACAAGTAAAAATGTTTAAAAGTATCAAACAGAATGTTTTCTTCTCCATACCGTCCAAAAGAGATCATTTCCTTCATAATCAAAACCCTGAAGAGCACAATTCCCACCAATAATTGCAAGAGGAGAGGAAATATCTCCCAATGTGCCCAGCACAATTGCATTTGCCCCATCTGTTACCTAGAAGAAAAAAAGACACACAATCTCAGATATCATGACCTATGGGCACACTGGAGGTCCAGTATATCCACGTCTTTATTTGGATACCCAAATTCCTCTACCATCATTTGTGTGAAGCCACATGGTCTCCTGAGAGGCAGCCACCGCTATCCACCAAAGCCCACCCCAGGGAGCACAGATACAGGGTGAATGCACGGCTCTGTCCTCGCACCTGGCTGTTATGACAATCCAAGGCTCTTCAGGACTGCCAGGACCTCAGGGTTCTAGAAGGCAAACTCTCCAAAGAATCAAGACATGATGTAAACACCCAAACTTCGTGATTTACAGACACCAACTTGGATGGAAAGGCTTTTAATACTATTACCCAGTTCTCTTACTACTATTCTTTTAAATTTAAAAGTTACTAAGAATTACAAAGAATAATAAAACAAACATCCTCATGGTTTTACCATTCAGAATTAATAAATACCTCAGATACTACTGAGTGAAAGAAGACATACAACAAAGAATACATTCTGAATCTGTATGAAAATCAAGAACAGAGCAAGTTAATGTATGCTGACAGAAGTCAGAACAGTGATTCCCTGTGTGAAATAAGAATTTATTGGACTGGGGCACAATAATACTTTCTGAAGGGATAGAAATGTTCTATATTCTTATTGGAGGTGTTGGTTACAAGAGCAAAACTCACCAAATTGTACAATTAAGGTTTGTGCATTTCACAGTAGGTATATTTTACCTCAATAAAAAATGTAAACCAAAAAGTACTAGTATTTCTAGAAATTTATTCTTAGGAAATAATCAGAGAAGCAGGCAAAGATTATCACTGTATCAACTATAATTGAGAAACAATAGAAAAAATATAAATGTTTGATAATACTGAATTGATAAAACAAACTATGAAATACCACAGAACAAATAAGAATGATAAATAACTATACAGTAACTCCACATAAGATTCAGTTACAATTTATTAAGGAATGGAAAGGCTGTATGTAATAGCTAGGGAGCAGGATGTCCATTAACTCATGAATAGATAAGTAAAATATGGTATATACATGCAAAGGAATATTTTTCAGTCATAAAAAGGAATGAAGTACTGATACATGCTACAGCATGGATCAACCTGCAAAATACTATGCTAAAAAAATAAGTCACAGAATATGAGGTATTATATGATTACTTATTCATGAAATGTTTATCATAGGCAAACATACAGAGCCAGAAAGTAGATTACAGGCTGCCTAAGGTTAGGAGGCTAAGGAAAAGGAGAGTGTGGGGCGGGCACCTGGAATAGCAGTTGAAATGCCAGTTGGGATGCCTATATTCCATGTGGAAGTGCCCAGGTTCAAGTTCTGGATCTACTTCTGATTCGTTTCCTGCCAACGTGCACTCTGGGGAGAGCAGATGACAACTCAAGTAGTTGGGTCCCTGACTCCACGTGGCAGACTTGGATTGAGTTCTGGGCTGCTGGTTTTGGCCTGGCACATCCCCAGCTGTTGCAGGCATTTGAGAAGTAAATCAGGAGATGAAAGATCTCTCAAGCCTGATCTCTCGCTCTCGCTCCCTCCCATTCCATCTCTCTCCCCTTCAAATAAATAAAAATTTAGATGAAAAGAAGAAGAGGAAGAGCTTGCTGCTCTTTAAAAAAAGAAAATGAGAGTGACTCCTAAAATGGGTATGAAGTTTCTTTTCAGGATAATTAAGATGTCTGAAATTGACTGTAGTAATCTTATACAACTGTAAATGAATTAAAAGCCACTGAATTGTATACTTTTTTTTTAAGATTTATTTTATTTATTTGAAAGATAGAGTTAGAAAGAGAGGTAAGGGAAAGAGAGGTCTTACATCTGCTGGTTCACTCCCCAGATGGCTGCAGTGGCAGGAGCTGAGACAACCCAAAGCCAGGAGCCAGGAGCTTCTTCCAGGTCTCCCACAGGGGTGCAGGGGCCCAAGGACTGAGGCCATCTTCCACTGCTTTCCCAGATCCATTAGCAGAGAGTTGGATCAGAAGTGGAGCAGCCTGGACTCGAACCGGCACCCATATGGGATTCTGGTGCTGTAGGCTGGGTCTTTAACCTGCTATGCCACAATGCTGGGCCCTGAATAGTAAATTTGAAATAGGTAACATCAGGGCAGGCATTCCACATCAGAGTCCCTAGGATCAAGTCCTGCTTCTGCCTCCCTTCCAGCTTCCTGCTAATGCACACTCTGACAGGCAGCAGATGGCAGCTCAACTACTTGAGTCCCTGCCATCCAAGTTAGAGACCCAGGCAGGATTCCAAGCTCCTGGTTTCAGGCTGACCCAGCTCTGAATGTTGCAGGCAGTTGGGGAATGAACCAGCAGATGGAATGAATGAATGAATCAATCAATCAATCTCTCTCTCTCTTTCCCCCTGTCATTCTTTCAAATAAATTTAAATAAACTTAAAAAAAATCAAATACTTATTAAAAAGTGGGTAAACTGCATGGTATGTTAATTATAATAAATCTGTTATTAGAAATAAAAAGTAAAAGGCTACATGTATATGGTATGATCTTATTTTGTAAAATAATTTTACTCATATATTTAGCAAAAAATCCAGATAAATAAATTTAAAAGTTAAATCTTATTTCCAGATGAAAAAATTATGGGTAACTTTTTCTTTTTGTTTCTCTGTCTTTTCTGTAATTCTCTCATGAATTACTTAGGTATTAAGGTTGCAGCAGCCTGTAGATGGCAGGCTATAATAAGGGCTTCTCCTACAAACTTGTTCTGTAAACATCCATGCACGGTCACCAGGAGACCTCTTGGCTGGCTTCTGAGCTCTTGGCTGAATGCCCAGTGGGAGATCTTGACAGGTGACAGTATCATGGACAGACCTCATAGAGATAGGCTGGAGGGTCACCAAGGACCCTCCATGAACAAATAAAGAGGTTCCAAGAACATGAAGCAGGTTTAAATGGCAAAATCTTCATAATGATTACACTGTAAAAGTCACATAAACAGACCAAAAAAAATTGATCTCTTTCAAGCATTAAAAAAAAAAGTGGACATTAATGAGGTAATGGGAATTTTATGGTATAAAGGATTGTACTTGCCTCTCTGTAGAACAAATCTGAGTTATTGTAGACATCATAAGCCAAAAGATTGGTCTGCGTCCCCACTAAAAGAGTATCATAGCCAAGCTCCGGGTTCAATACTCCTGCAGTGAGGCAGCTCACTGCCTGGTTAATGTTGAGAAGAGAAACATCTGACTCCAGAGGGCTCTGGAAGACCCTGGGCGCACTGAAATGCTGGCTCCGGGTATGAGGATTGTGAATAAAAACCTAAAACAAAATTAGTTAATTATACCCCCTTAAAAATGTAAAATTAGCATCATACTTTAACAACAAAAAGAACGTCATTAACAGATATTAACATTAGCAAGAAGTCACTTTAATCACCTATAAAACTTCAAACACTCATACACAGTTCTAGGTATGGCCAACTTTCAGCTGCTACAAATTAAAGAAATCCAGTGCCTCTCAGCCTTGGAAGAAACAAGATAATGAACAAGATTTAGTTGTCACTTACCAGGGCAAGCTATATACTACCCCCAGCAGGATGTGCAAGCACTTTTACAAACCAGACTTCCCTGACTAAACTACAGGGAGCTGCTACCAGCTTCACTGTGATTATAGAAAACAAGATTGGGAGGTTCGAGTCCCCGCTGCTCCTCTTCCAATACAGCTCTCTGCTATGGCCTTGGAAAGCAGTGGAAAATGGCCCAAGTCCTTGGGCCCCTGCACCCATGTGGGAGACCAGGAAGAGGCTCCTTGCTCCTGGCTTTAGATTGGCGCAATTCTGGCCGTTACGGCCATCTAGGGGGTGAACCAACGGAAAGAAGACCTTTCTCTCTGTCTCTCCCTCTCACTGTCCGTAACTCTACCTCTCAAATAAATAAAAATCTTAAAAAAAAAAAAAAAGATTAACACTGCCGGGGCCAGCATTGTGGCATAGCGGGTTAAGCTGCTGCCCACAACATTGGCACCCCATATAGGCACCAGTTCACATCCTGGCTGCTCCTCTTCTGATCCAGCTCTCTACTTTGTGGCCTGGGAAAGCAGTGGAGGATGGTCCAAGTGCTTGGGCCCCTGCTCCAGCACGAGAGACCTGGAGGAGGCTCCTGGCTCCTAGCTTCAGATTCGCCCAGCTCCGGACATTGCAGCCATTTGAAGAGTAAACCAGCAGATGGAGGATCTCTTTGTCTCTCTCTCCCCCTGTAACTCTAACTTCCAAATAATTAAACAAGTCTTTACAAAAATTTTTTAAAAAATGATTAGCACGTGTTCAAAAAATATTAACATTTCCTTCAGTATCTTTCATCCAAGAACCTAACAAATTCACTTCCTAACCTTTCTAACAGTGTGGTAGTTAGTAAATCTGTTTACAAACTTAAATACAGTCACACAAACCTACGTACTTGAAGGCCTTTTTAAAGCCTATTCTAGTAAGATGGGGGATTAAATAATTGGCCCAAAGATAATAAATTCAGCAACCTGAATCTTCATAATATAGCCATTTGACTGTTTGCATAAGTAACTCAACTTCCTTGGGCTTCCTCTTTGAAAAGGTCTGAACCAGGAAATGCATTCTCAAGGAGGGGGCACTGGTCTCAAGATGGGCAACTGGGTTTGGAATTGGGGGGGTGGGGGAGGCAAACCTTATATACCAGGATGAGTAAATGGCCACAGTATAAAAAGATATATTCAGTACTGACAGACTCCAACTTAAAATGGTTCAACTTCTTATTTTTCTGATAGTGTGAAAATATATATTTTCTGTAAAAAATGTACTCCATAACATGGAGACCTTGATGGAGTGCTGGGTTTGTCTTTGGCCTGACCCAGCCCAGGCCTGGCTACTGTAGGCATTCGGGGAGTGAACTAAAGAATGGAAGATCTTTCTCTCTCTCTTTCAGTCTGTTATGCCTTTCAAATAAATTTAAAATTTTTTATTGGGGAAATTTTCATTGTCTAAAAAAAGCTCCATGAAGGCAAATATCTATCTATTCATACCTATCTCTCTCTATATATATGTAGACATATAGAGATAAACATATGCTATATACAAATATATAGAGAAAGGAAAACACTGGACTAGAGATCCCTTAAGCCCCTTCTAATGATAAAGATTGCTACTTTCAAAGGAGTATTTCATCCCTTTGATATAATGCAAACAATTAAAGAATTCCCCAGGCCCATTGGTAGGTCCATGTTCACAAGAGTCCCAGATATAATATAATTCAGTCAGTCCTGTTTCTAGAGAGTCAGGCCCCAGAGTGAAACAGTTGACTTTAACCCTACCTAGAATGCTTGTTTTTAAATAAAAATACATTCATGAGTTACTATCATTATCATTATTCATGAGTTATTATCATTTTTTAAAAGATTTATTTTATTTATTTTAAAGAGTTACAGAGGTCTTCCATTCTGCTGATGCAATCCCCAAATGACTGCAATGGCCAGAGCTGAGCTGATCTAAGCCAGGAGCCAGGAGCTTCTTCCGGGTCTCCCACGCGGTGGGCAGGGGCCCAAGGACTTGGGCCATCTTCTACTGCTTTTCCAGGCCATTGCAGAGAGCTGGATCAGAAGTAGAGCAGCTGGGACTCAACCAGCGCCCATATGGGATGCCGGCACTGCAGCCCGGGGCTTTAACCTGCTGCACCACAGCACTGGCTCCAGAGTATTATCAATTTTCTTAAGATTTATTTATTTATTTGAAAGGCAGAGTTAGAGAGAGATGGACAGAGAGCTTCCAGCAACTGGCTTGCTCTGCAAATGGCCTGAGTTGGGCTAATCCAAAGCCAGGCAGGAACTTCTTCCAGGTCTCCCATGTGGGTGAAGGGGACCACCTTCTACTGATTTCCCAGATGCATCAGCAGGGATCAGAAGTGGAGAAGCCAGGGACTCCCTTACGGGAGTAACTTTACGTGCTGAGCCACAGTGCTGGCCCCTATCAGTCTGTTTTTAAAGTCTTGAAGATAAGGGCGGGCATTTGGCACAGCAGTTACAGTGCTGCTTGGGATGCCAGCAACCCATATCAGCGTGCCTGGGCTTGAGTCCTGGCTCCAGTTCTGATTCAGCTTCCAAACACTGTGTTCCCTCGGAAGTAGAAGATGATGGTTCAAGTACTCAGGCCCCTGCCACTGCCACTGGAGACTCAAACTGAGTTGCAAGCTCCTGGCTTCCGCCTGGCCCAGCCCTGGCTGTCGTGGGCATTTGGAAAGTGAACCAACAGACCTAAGATGTCTCTCTGCCTCTGCTTTCCAAATAATAAAAAATAAATATATTTTTAAAAAAAGCTTTTAAAAACCATTTTCAGTGGGTAGACAGTGGGGGCAGTGGTCAGGAAAGACTTCAGGTCCCTTCCTTAATTAAAAAAAAATTAAGTATCAATACAACCACATCAGAATTTTTCAAAACTTCTAAATTACAAAGTACGTTGCTTTTTATTTTAAGTCTTCAGAAACAGCCCTAGAATAAAGTGTTCCATCCTCCCACTCTGCAACTCCCCCTAATTTCCCAACTTTCACTCCTACACTCACCCAACTGCCTCCTGCTGCCGTGTGTCCTCCACATACCAGCCAGTTACTCCTCTAAAACAAACCAAGTCCCATCACTTACTTTACCTTCCTATCATACTCAGTGCAAAAATCAAGGCCTTGGGGTAAGCGTTTGGTGCAGTGGTGAGGCACCTCTTGGGACACGCACATCCCGCGCCGGAGCACCTGAGCTTGAGTCACAGTCCCTCTCTCAATTCTAGCTTCCTGCTGATGTGCACCCTGGGAGGCAGCAGGTGACACACAGGTCCTGGCCACACACAGGGGAGACCTGCAGTGAGTTCCAGCTCCTGGCTTCAATCTGGCCCTGCCCTGGCTATTGTGCACATGTGGGGAGTGAAGCAGCAGATTTTCTTTCTGCCTTTAAAATAAAATAAATAACTTATTAAAAAAAAATCTCCAAACAACCAAGGTCTTACCATGGCCTGCAGGGCCCCATATGACTTGGCCTATAGCTACCTCCTGGCCTCCCTTACTCCCTTCCGGCCCTAGTAGCCTCTCTGTGGGCTGGGAACACAGAAGCATGTCTCCAGCTCTAGGCTTCTGCACTTGCTGACCCCTTTGACTGCACGGCACTTACTCCACTTATCTGCAGATAAGTTTCATTTCCTTGAAACCACTGATGGCTGTTTTTCAGAGGTCTGTCTGATCAACCTAAAGTAGCAAGTTCCTAATATCCCCATCACTGTACTTTGTCTTTTCTCTTACAGAACTACTTACATTCATTATATTAATTGCCTGGCTCCACTCCCAAATGTAAGCTCCAAAGGGACAAAACTTGTCTGCCACTTTCAGCAACACACTTGCAGCACTAAGACCAGGACCCAGCATATAGCAAGCTCTCAAATTAGGGACCGAGTTAATATGGGTATTTTCAGCCCATTTATATAGCTACTGTGAGCCAATGGCAGAACCAATATGAATCCCTGTTTTGGCATCTGTCAGTGTTTCCTAAAAATAACATTATCATTGCCAGGCCTGGTGCTAAGTACTTTACTCCATTGCACTGCTAAATAAAAACGAATCATTTCTTTTCTTCTTAAGTATCCCAAGCCATAGCATATGAAGTAATAACATACAACATAGGTGGAAGTTTCTTGAAAACTACCAATCATTACCCAAATGCTAAGCTTATTAAACCTTCATGGGCTCAGAGAACATACGCGCTAATCTCATTTCCACCACTTGCCAGGAGAGCGGCCCAGGCGCGGCTTTCGGCCTCTCTTAACTATTCCTCATCCGCAAAGGCATGGCGTGGGGGGAGGGGGGGATGTCATAAAAAGAAAACAACGGCCAACAATTAGTGAGCGCTTCTTATATGCCATGCTGTGATAGGTACAGTTATTAAACACCTTGCCCAAGGTCAGGAAATTAGTGAGAACTGGAGCTAAGATCTGCCTCTCACCTGTGCTATGCTACCACCCATGGCCTTGTTAACAAGATGCTGAGACAATTAACATAATAAGGCTGTGTTCGGCTAGAAGTTATTACGCTAGGTGTCACCGTATTCCACGCAATTTAGATACGCCTCCTTCAGCACACAGGGCCTTGATGCGCCTTCTTTGTTGTCCTTCTAGAATTTAAGATTTCTCAATTCTTAAACAGGTAGGGACCCCAACCTAATTCTGAATCCTCTGCATCTAGCATAATGGAGGTGTTCGGTAGAAGTCTGTGGAAGGCTTAATACAGGTCTTTGAGACACCTCGCTCAGTACCTGGCACGCAGTAAGCACCTAACACACACTTGTAAGTTATGGGCAAAGACCACCGACAATGGCTCAAACTGCAACTTGATGCCTTTCATTTCGGCGTCCTTGTACTCCTCTTCCTTCCCCACTAAGTCGAGGCTGGGTGCGCGTGCACAGAACTCCAAGAGGCAGGCAGAGGCCCCGGGCTCGAATCCGGGACCTGCTATTCCGGCTAAGCCTGGCCAGGCTGCTTCTGTAAGCTCCTTATCTGCGCAGTGACTCCACCCTGTCCAAGAGCCCGACCTGAAGACAACGTCAACAGCTCAGCAAAGCTGTTCCTGCAGGACCCCATCACCCCGGGCAGGGTGGAGCGCCACTACAGGGCGTCCGCCCATGGTTGCCCGGCAACCCGGGCTCGGGCGGCCTGGAGAGAGGGTGCAGGGCGGACGACAGGGGCGGAGCAGGTGGGAGCGGTTACCTTGCCCGCTTGGGTGGCGGCTGCCAGGCACGGGTGAGTCCCGTCGTAGCGCCCTATGGCCACCATGCGGGGGCTGATTTTGTGGCGCAGTTTCAGGGTGAACACGGGCAGCAGCATGGTGCCGACGGCTCAAGGAACCAGAGCTGTGCCCGAAGCCGCCGCCGCCGCAGCACCGCTGGCCTCATCCACCCCGCCGAGGGGCGCCAGGACAAAACCCATCCGGCCTCTGATGCCTTTGGAGGGATGCGCCGGCAGGATTTGCTTCAGTCCCGCCAGCTCTCTCTGCGGCTGCGCGGACACGCCCAGGCATCCACGGCTGCGCAGTCCCGCGCATTCCCGTCTGCGGCTGCGTAGGCCCCGCCCAGCTCCTCTGCGGCTGCGCAATGGGGCGTCTGTGCGCTGCCAAGGCTTTAGTTGGTTTTCTGTTGGTTGTGGACGCCGCACGCTGCTGCAGCATCCCGAAGGCAGATGAACTCAAATAGCAATCCTCTAAGAAAAAAATATATGCTTTAGACGCTCAGGTTTAATCCAGGGCCCATTGTCAAACTCCCTAAAAATGCAAACATGCGAAATTGAAAAGTAGCCATTCAACAGACACTTTTAGAGATTCATGGCAAACTTCTGCGCTCTTGGAACTGATACTAGTCGGGAAACAAGGACCAGACCGGAAAGACACGTACTATGGCTTTGGTGGTAAGCACTAAACTGAAAACTAAGGAAGACGGGGTAGATGATTGGAGGGAATGCGGTTTTAATCAGTGAGACTGAAGAGACCTCGCTAGGAAATAACATTGAGGCAGGGACCTGAAGGAGCCGCGAGAAAGCCCCGCAGAGGGGGCTCGGGCCCTGAAGGCTTGCCCTGGCTGCCTTTTGGAAATAGACATTTAGGCGTGAACGACGTGAGGAGCAGAACCAGGAGAGTATAGTGTTGTGGAAGCCTAGTAAAGAGAAGGTGGCCAAGAAGAGGAAAGTAACAACAGGTGTGTTATGAAAGAAGGGTCTGGAATAATCAGTGGCTCTTCAGAGGATACACCTGTCGTCTTCACATCAGTGGGAACTGGAGCTCCCAAGGATCTAGGACTAGGGGAGGGGGCAAGAGGGCGTGGGAGCTGGTGAGTTTTAGGGAGGCAGCACTGCATGGTACCTAAGCCCTTGAGCCGCCACAGCCTGAAGAGCGGAGTTCAGGTTCCTCCCCCGTCTGTCACTGGTGGAGATTTCAGCTCAGTATTTAATCCTCACGCTCCCATCTACTGAGAACCTTCTCTGCCCCCACTACCGCATTTCATCCTCAGAGCCACCCCGAGGGGAGACACTGTCATCTCATTCTTCAACAGAGGACGCTGAGTCACAGGAGGCTCCCTAGCATAATTCCAGAGTTGTGGAGCTGGAAGTGGCAGAGCCAGGCTGGCAATCCCCGGTGTTTGGGCTCTGGAGCCTAAGCCCCTGACCGCCACACCTTTACTGTCTCCTGCAGTGAATTTCCTAAAGTACCAGGGTCCTTGTCGGGACCAGACAAGTATTAACAGTGTACTTCTGGGAACTGGATGCATTGATACGAAGTGCTTGGAGCAATGCCTGCCACTCAATAAAGGCTCCATCACTCCTTATCCTGAGCTGGCAGAGCAGCCCCACTAGAGGGTGCAAGGTATAAAAATTGCAAGTCCGCATACCTGAGAACTGGGGTTCAAGGCCTGGGAGGAGGTGGTGCCAGGACAAGATACTCCCACAGGTACAGGGCTCACTTGGCAGCAGTGGCCTGGGCCAGAAACACCAGCTAAAAAAGAACTTCTGCTTGTGTCTTTGTGACTGTAGACTGTGCCGTTTTAGAGAAAATTGTTTTGCTTTTGTAAAAATTAAAATAATGATTTTACAGTAAAGTGAGGCTGAGAGTAGCTGGTGCGTTACTTCTGGGATCCAGATCCATAGCTTCTTCCCAATCCTGTTGCCTCAGAACCTGCAATCTTAGGTTTCCTCCAATTCTTTAAGGATTAAAAAGAGGCTTTTAGGACCCTTACCCAACCCATGGAGGACCAAGGGCCAGAGACCACTGGCACGAAGCAAGCCACCCAGGGCCTGGCTTTGGGAGGACGTTTGCCCTGGCTTCTCTTCAGGGGCAGCCCTCCTGGGCATCCCACCCTCAGCTTCCCTTTCTAGAACTCCCAGCAGCTCAGCAATGTATCTACTGTAGCTGTAGGGTGAGGCTGACCAGTTGGCGTTCTCTGGCAACCTGTCTTAGCATGTGTGAGAAATCAGCAAATGAGAATCTTCTGCTCCAAGTTGCGTAGCAGTGTGAAAGCAAAAACAGCCTCTTTCCAGTCATTGTACAGGAAAAATCAAAGTCATGGTCAAGTACCCCAGCCCCCACCTCAGAGACCCATCAGAACCAGGGAGGCCCAGTGTCCCAGAAAAGGGGTAGAGGTTCATAATCTTCAGTCTCTTGTGGTTGCTGCCAATACCCTTGTCCGTGTTCCTAGTGTCATTTTCTGGGGGATTCTCTGCGCTTCGTGGTCTCAGAAGTTTCTGGGAAGGCCACACATCCCAGCCACTGAGGCCCCATATCCTTCAAACCATCATGCGTCCCTCCTCTGAGGCCTCTTGCCACATCCCCAGGTGAGGCCAGGGTGTGTGATGATCCCTAGATGTTTCTAGGTTAAGTATGTGAATGGTATCAGGAAGAGAAACTGGAAGTTAGATTACTGAAATGCGTGTTAAAATTGCATTGCTGAGTCTCAACTTCATTGCTGTGGGTCCAGGAATTGTTTCTAAGTCTAAGCTCCCCCTCCTCCTTCCTGACCTCATGACCTGCAGAGGCTGACCTCGGCAGAGTTCCTGGCGCTGCCAGGGAGTCGATGGGAGGAGAGAGAGGTCAAATACTGATTCCTACCTCCTGCTGGGTATAATTATGGCAGCGGCTGTGTTCCATCGCCAACTAGCCCAGCTTCCACAAGGAAGCT
Organism: Sylvilagus floridanus; assembly: GCA_949820135.1. Taxonomy (NCBI): domain Eukaryota; kingdom Metazoa; phylum Chordata; class Mammalia; order Lagomorpha; family Leporidae; genus Sylvilagus; species Sylvilagus floridanus. Next base: position 55,989,301 of record OX463232.1, read on the forward strand.
CCTTGACTTCAACAGCAGCTTCCCCTGTGCTCTGGTAACACCACTGTCCTTCTCTCATTCCTTCAAGCCTGGGGTGGCAACAGCTTCCCCCTGCACTAGTCTCCAGATGCCTCATCACCCCTCCCATGTTGCTCTTAATCCTGCCCTTCATTAAACTCTCCTCCTGTTGAGGGTAGCAGAATATTCCATCTAAATATAAGGGTGCCTCAGAAAATTCATGGAGAATGTGCATCATGACAAAATTATGCATGGGTTTAAAAGGTTTTTCTTTTTTTTTTTTTTTTTGACAGGCAGAGTTAGACAGTGAGAGAGAGAGAGACAGGTCTTCCTTCCATTGGTTCACTCCCCAAATGGCCACTACGGCCGGCGCACTATGCCAATCCGAAGCCAGGAGCCAGGTGCTTCCTCCTGGTCTCCCATGTGGGTGCAGGGCCCAAGCACTTGGGCCATCCTCCACTGCCTTGCCGGGCCACAGCAGAGAGCTGGACTGGAAGAGGAGCCACCAGGACAGAACCAGCGCCCCAGCAGGGACTAGAACCCAGAGTGCTGGCACCGCAGGAGGAGGATTAGCCTGGTGAGCCGCGGCGCCGGCCAATTTCAAAATATTTTGTAACACCCTAAGTTTTATCTGTTAGTTCCATTTTCCCATGAGCCTTTGGACATACCTTTGTATGCCACTTTAGCATGAAGACTGTTTTGAGCTGAAAGCAATTGAGAAGAAGCAAGTGTAAGAAAAATTTTGGGGGGGGTTTGACCTAGTGGTTAAAATGCAGTTAAGATGCCCGTGTCCCACATCGAAGTGCCTAGGTGCGATATAATTCCAGCTCCTGATTCCAGCTTCCTGCTAAGCCAAGACCCTGTCATGTGGATCTACAACTATCAAAGTTAAAGGCTGGCGCTGCGGCTCAATAGGCTAATCCTCCGCCTGTGGCGCCAGCACACCAGGTTCTAGTCCCAGTTGGGACGCCGGATTCTGTCCCAGTTGCTCCTCTTCCAGGCCAGCTCTCTGCTGTGGCCCGGGAGTGCAGTGGAGGATGGCCCAAGTGCTTGGGCCCTGCACCCCATGGGAGACCAGGATAAGCACCTGGCTCCTGGCTTCAGATCAGCGTGGTGTGCCAGCCGTGGCGGCCATTGGAGGGTGAACCAACAGCAAAAGGAAGACCTTTCTCTCTGTCTCTCTCTCTCTCACTGTCCACTCTGCCTGTCAAAAATAATAATAAAAATTTTAAAAAATAAGGTTAAAGGTTAGAATCCAAAGGTAAAAACCGAGGAGGATCAGGGAGCTGCATGAAAGGCACTATGGAGAAATCATGACAATGAAACCATCATGCTGGCAAAGGAGGAAGAATGGTCACAATTCCGGTACTTAGGTGATAGTCAGCTTTGTAAGTATCCCAAACCAGCATCTCAAAATTTAGATAACAGGGTTCAATTCCCAAATGCCAGCTACAGCTGAGGCTGGGTCAGGTTGAAGGCAGGAGTAGGGAACTCCATCTGCATCTCCCAGGGACCCAAGTACTTGAGCAATCACTGCTGCCTCCCAGGGTTCACATTAGCAGGAAGCTGGAATCAGGAGCAGAGATGGGACACGACACCAAGTATTCTGATGTGGGATATGGACCTTGTAACTGGCATCCCCACCTTGAGGCCAGACACCTGCCCCTGCTGCAGGCATGTGTGTGTGTCACCATATAACAGAACTGTTACTCAGTGGAAGATCTTCTGTCCCTTGTGGCTCATATGCCTCATCATAATCAGAGCATTACCAACATTTCCTGGCACATAGTGGGTGCTCTTAAATATCTTGTGAAGGATGATTGTCTACTCAAATAAACCAGTGGTTATATCTTGAGTAACTTGCTTAACAGGACTGGTAATGCCACCTTACAGTTCTCTCCTCCAGGAATGCTCTGCCAGTATTTCAACCTTGGCTCCTAACTGTCAATCAGGTGTCAGCTCAACCCTTCTGCCCTTGTGGAGGCCTACCTTGTACCTTATCTGTCTTCCAATCACCCTGCTTTATCAATCCCAGCCTGTTGGATTGACCTACATAACTTCTCCTTCTCCCATTGAAAACTGCAACATCGATTGTATGGTTTTACATTAATGAGCATTAAGAAGGGGTGCCTTTTTTGTTTCTCACGTTGCACATTGACCACTTCTGCGGTAAGTGACATGACACCTGCAAAACCATGCTTAAAAGTCTGGGCAACATGAGTGAGCCAGAGACTTCCAGAATGAAGAGAGGGAGCCATAGGAGAGTGATTACCATTTGCACATATTTGAGGACTAGCACATAATTTTTTTAGAAGCACAGTAAAGCAATGAGGTGCATCACACAGTTATTCAAAGACTTATTCAGTGAATTACTTTTGAAGACTCTTTAGGAAATCAGAGAAGAATTGATTTTTCAAGATTCCAAAATGTTTTGTCAACTGATTCAAAGAAAACAAATTTTGATTCATTTTTTAGTTAATCTTCCTCACTTTCTTCAACATTAGTATAAGCTTCTGATTTTGAAACACTTATGTAACATACATAAGTTGTGAAGTTTTTTAAGTCTGCAAATCTACGGCCTTAATCCATTTGTTCTGGTCGATGAGAAACGCCTTCCACTCTAATCTCCACCTGCCGAATCCATGGTATTGATGGAAAGGTGTGACCAGAAGGTGCTGACAATGACAAGTTGGTTTCCCAGGGCAAGGAAGAGTCTTCCAATGGTTTTGAAATTGCCACTTTGGGATGTGACCAGCCCAACACCCAAGGAACAGAGGAACCGGCTTATGGCCCATCCCACCCTCCCGGATTCAGATCAAAGTCAATAGCTGGATTCTGTTCCAGTTTCCAAGGAGTGTGCTCTTTATAGCCCCCCTGGAGCCATCCCTGGGTGTGGCAGCATCAGACGCTGGCTAAGGCTTGACTCAGCTTTAGGAACTACCTGTTTGGGAGGGAAGTCAACCTCTGAGGCACCTGCTCTGCAAGGTTTGAATTATTAGACATTGGTGTCAACTCCTGTAGTGAAAAGCATTGTGGATCTGAGCCTTGTATATATTTCCAGAGGACCCAGAAGGTTAAAGGAAACTCCAAGTTGCATTTCAACACTTAGGGCATTTCAGATTGGGAACCAGAATCGCCATCCAGCCCAGGCTTGAATACTTCCTGTGATTGCCTGGTTCGCAATTCACATGGAGGCCATTACATTTAAACACACTTCTCAGAGATCTCTTAACTCATTTGAGAGCCACTCTCTGTAGAAATAGGTCAACTTCATCACTCTTCCCTCTTGCCCCTCGAGGCTCCTTTATGCTGAATACTCTCGAGTGGCCCCTCAAGGGTTCCCAAGCAGATGGGATCCCTAGTTTTGTTACCAACATGAGCCCATTTTGTCATTCCTTCGTTCCTCAAGGCCTGCTCTGGAAGGAACAGAAATCTAAAACAGATGTGGACATATGGTGACCCCCTCAACACACACACATACACAATTGCCTTCCCTCCAGCTGTCTCAAGCCCTGTAGGTATAAGGTGGAGAGGACCACAGCTGTGGTCCACAGAGAGCAAGGGTCTGGCGCCACCATGGAACTTGGAAGCCAAGGACAGAAAGGAAAAAAGACCAAGAAAAAAGCTCCTTTCTGGAAGACAGACAAGAGCCAGTGGGCAGAGGTGCCAGGGCCAGATGAGCTGCTGTGGGACACAGAAGCAGGCTCACCTGGGACAGTGCAGAGACCAAGAAATGGGCAGTACTTGGGAAACCAATGTGAGACACAGGCCACAGCGAAACCTGCAGTGGACTGAACTGTATGCTCCCTACGCACCGCCACCCCCCCCCCAAAAAAAAATATGCTGGAGTCCTGACCCCCAGACCTCAGAATATGAGCATGTTTGGAGATAGTATCTTTGTAGAGATACTCAACTGTAAAAAGGTCATTAGGGCATCATGATCTAATCCAGACTCCAGAATGACTAGTGTCCTTGTAAAAGGTGGAAATTTGGACGCAGACACACACAGGGAGGAGGCCATGTGAAGATGAAAGCAGGGAGCTGGGTGATGCTTCTACAAGCCAAGGAATGCCCAAGAGTGCCAGCAACTACCAGGAGCCGAGGGAGAGGCGCGGAGCAGATCCTTTCTCACAGCCCTCGGAAGGCACCAGTGCTGCCAACACTTTGATCTTGGACTTGTAGCCTCCAGAACTGTAAGAGAATAAACTTCTGTGGTTTAGGCCATGCATTTTGTGGGATTTTGTTCTGAGAGTCCTGACAAACCAACACAACAGCTGCAGGCCTAAGAGCACAAGGGAGGGAACCTCGGCATCAGGAGCCCAGTGAGGGGCACGTCTGACTAGAGCTGTATTCACAGAGGTGCCTACAAGGAGAAAGCCAGGCAATGAAGACCTTGACCTCTCTCCCCTCCCACCCCTCAGACCCTGCCTTGCCTGGGCCCACTGGAAGCCAGCAGCCAAGAGGGGTGGGTGATGCAAACAGAGAATATGCACCTGGAGGGGGCCACTGGCCACATTTCTCTTACAAGCAGGAAGGGAGCTCAGGAGCGCTTGATCCAACACTCTCATTGGCCCCCAGGGAAACAGTCCTGGAAAAAGACAAGACAATACAGCCAAGCACATGCAGAGTCGACACTGAAATCCAGGGATGGGCATTTGGCATAGCGATTAAGACAGCACTTGGGACGCCTGCATCCATGGAGTGCTTGGGTTCCAGTCCTGGCTCCACTTTCCACTCTGGCTTCCTTCTGATGCACACCTGAGGAAGGCAGCAGTGATGGCTCAATTGGTTGCGTCCTTTCCACCCACGTGGGAGACCTGGATTGAGTTCTGGGCTCCTGGCTTCTGGGCCTGGCTCAGGCTTGGCTGTTGCAGCATTTGGGATTGAACCAGTGGATGGAAAATCTCTGTCCCTGATGCTCTGTCTCTCTGTCTTTTGAATAAAGTGGGGGAAAAAGGCCAACACTCAGCTCTCTTGACTCCCAGTCATGTGATCTTGTGAGTGTCAGGGTTGCTGTATGGTTTATCACTGTTATCTCTCTCTCTCCAGCAACCCATCCTAGCCTCTTTAACACAGTGCCTTCTTGAAATATTTAACTTTTTGAGTTGGTGATATTTTGACATGACAAATTAAAAGGTATAAAATATATACATGAGGGTATGGAGCAATTGGAACCCTTATACATTGCTGGGATGTCGGGGGTGGGGTGGGACAGGAGGTGCTGTAGCGTGTTGCAGCCACTGTGGAAAACTTTAGGGAAAATCCTCAAAAAATTAAACTTAGGGGTGGTTATCATGGTGCAGTGGGTTAAGCAGCCACCTCTGATGCCAGAGTGCCAGTTTGAGTGCCAGCTGCTCACCTTCTGATCCAGCTTCCTGCTAATGCACCTGGGGAAGCAGCAGAAGATGGTCCAAATACTTGGGGTCCTGCCATGCATATGGGAGACCTGGATAGAGTTCCTGTCTTCCTGGCTCCTGGCTTTGGCCTGGTCAGCCCTGGATGTTGTAACTATTATGGAGTGAGCCAGCAGATGTAAGGGCTCTCTGTCTCTCTCATCACTCATTCTTTCAAATAAATTAATTAATCTTCTTTAAAAAAGTTAAACAGATGGGACCGGCACTGTGGTGTAGCGGGTAAAGCCACCACCTGCAGCACCAGCATCCCATATGGGAGCTGGTTTGAGTCCCGGCTGCTCTACTTCTGATCAGCTCTCTGCATATGGCCTGGGAAAGCAGTGGAAGATGACCCAAGTGCTTGGGCCCCTGCATCCATGTGGGAGACCCTGAAGAAGCCCCTGGCTCCTGGCTTTGGCCACTGAGCTCCAGTGGTTGCAGCCACCTAGGGAGTGAACCAGAAGACCTCTCTCTCTCTCTGCCTCAGCCTCTCTCTCTGCCTCTGTAATTCTGCCTTTCAAATAAATAAATCTTTTAAAAAAATTAAACTCAATCACCATATAATCCACAGTTATACTTCTAGGCATATACCCAAAAGAACTGGAAATGGAGACTCAAACAGATACTGTACCAGTACTCACGACCGCATTACTTTCCTTTCCAAAAAGTAGTAGCAACCCAAGAGTCCATCATCAGATGAATGGAGAAATAAAATGTGATATAGCCTTATAATAGAATAGTATTTGGCCATAAAAAGAATGAAGAATTTTTAAAATTTTTTCATTCATTTATTTGGCAGGGAGAGAGAGAGAGAAAGGCACACTCATTCATTGGTTCACTCCCCAAATATCAACAGCTAAGTCTGGGTCAGGCCAAAGCCAGGAGCCAGGGACTAAATCCAGGTCTCCCACGTGGGTGGCAGGAACCCAATCACTTGAGCCATCATCACTACTTCCCAGGTCCACATTAGCAGGAAGCTGGAGTCAGGAGCCGGAGTCGGGCATCAAACCCAAGCAGTCTGATAGAGGAGGCAGCTACACAGCTGCCCCGGGAATGAAGTTCTGACGCATGCTAGAACACAGATGAACCTTGAAGACATTATGCTAAACGAAAAAAATCAACCATGAAAGGATAAAAACTGTGTGGCTGCAATTACCCAAGGTACCTAGAGTAGTCAGATTCAGAAAGACAGAAAGTAGAATAGAAGCTTCCAAGATCTAGGGAGAGGAGGAAACAGGGGACCATTGTTTGATGGGAATAGTTTGGGAATAACAAATAAATTCTGGAAAACGTGTTGATGGTTACACACCTCTGTGGCTTAATGCCACTGAATTGGATACTTCAAAATAAGTAAATCAGGCCAGCACCTCGGCTCAATAGGCTAATCCTCTGCCTGCAGCGCTGGCACACCGGGTTCTAGTCCCGGTCGGGGCACTGGATTCTGTCCCGGTTGCTCCTCTTCCAGGCCAGCTCTCTGCTGTGGCCCGGGAGTGCAGTGGAGGATGGCCCAAGTGCTTGGGCCCTGCACCTGCATGGGAGACCAGGAGGAAGCACCTGGCTCCTGCCTTTGGATCAACGTGGTGCGCCGGCCGCAGCACACCGGCCGCGGCAGCCATTGAGGGGGCTGAAGCAACAGAAAAAGGAAGACCTTTCTCTCTGTCTCTCTCACTGTCCACTCTGCCTGTCAAAAAAAAAAAAAAAAAGTCAGTCAACTTTTGTGTTGTATATTTTGCCATAATATGAAAACACATTTTCTAAGAAAACATCTACAATGAGAGGAGAGTGCTCTGAAACCAGTTCTGAGAGTCCTGGGTTATGAGGGAAGTCGTCTCTTCCTCTACATCCATCCTGCTCCCCCAGCTCGTGGGCTGTGAGGCAGGGGCAGTCTGGGGAGAGGATTGTGATGACAACTGCGGAGGAGCAGGGAGGGAATTCTTGGTTGAAGATCCTTGATGAAGGAGGCTTAGTGACTTCCAAGTCTTTCTAAAAGATTCCTCCTGCAGCCCTAGAGAGGAGTGTTAGTAGAGGGGGTATGAGAGGTATTTGACCAGCTTTCCTTTAAGTCGGATATGAATTTAAACAAGGTAGAAAAATAGAAGTCAAATCTGATTAGTGTTTTCTTCTGAGTCCAAGGATTATCATTAAGTTTCCTTTTGCTCTTCTTAGTATCTTTCTTTTGGTTCTCTTTTTTCATTACTTTTCTTTTGAAAAAGTAGCATAAGTGTATGGTTAAAAAATAATCCAAATGGTAAGAAAAGTTATCGACTGTGTAAATCTCCCTCCTGGCTGAGTGGCCCTGCGCATCCCTAGTCCACCAGCAGTCACCACCTCCAGCTGGTTCTCGTGTCTCCTGGCAGGTGCACGCTGTTCATAAACAGACGGGTGTGGTGGGCTTGCCTCTCCCCGCTCTGCCCTCTACAAGTGGTGGTGGTCCTGACGCGCAGCAGTCTGCACCCCGCTTCCTCGGTTAATACTAGGCCTCCATGGGCCTTCCTTCCAGGGCCCTACAGCACAGCCTAGAATCCCACTGCATTGGCCTCTCACAAATCAGTAAACCCATTCCCACGGTCAGGAACGTTTGGGCCTTTTCAAATCTCTTACAAAGGAGGTTGCAATGAAAGACACTCACTTCCCCTCGCAGCACGGTGTGGGTCATTTCTCACAAGTGGAGTTGGTTTGGGAAAGCGGCACTACTCCTGCCCCAGGCTGAGCCTCCCCACTCAGGGGGGGAGGGGCTCTGCCAATCACCCAGGTGTTTGAAGTGCTGTCTGGTCTTCATTTGCATTCCTATGATGTGAAGTATAGATGAGTATCTTATCATTTGTGTTGTTATTGTCTCTTCCTGCTCTTCCATGAATGGTCTAAGTTTCCTACCACAGACCCAGCCCCCAACTCTGGAAACCCACAGTGTTAACCCCAGCCCGAGGCCTCTCTGCAAACTTCTGAGTACTGAAAAGGAGATGCTGTCTAGGTGGGGGCTGTGGCGGAGCGGGTTAAGTTTCCAGCTTTGGTGCCAGCATCCTATATGGATGCTCATTCAAGTCCCGGTTGTTCTGCTTCTGATCCAGCTCCCTGCTAATGCACCTGGGAAAACAGCAGAAGATGGCCCTAGTGCTTGGGACCCTGCATCCACAGGGGAGACCAAGAAGAAGCTCCTGGCTCCTGGTTTTGGTCTAGCACAGCCCTGGCCATTGCAGCCATTGGGGAGTGAGCCAGCGGATGGAAGATAGAGCTCTCTGTCTCTGTAACTCTGCCTTTCAAATAAATAAATAAATAAATGTTTACAAAAGAAAAGGCTGCGTCTTTTCTGGTGCACTCAGACCACTGTATGTCTTGTCATACCCAATGACTTGCGTCTCCTTTTGGTTTTCTGGTGATGAACCCAAGGGTGATAACTTAACACAGGTGCTTGGGTGTGTGACTTGGGCCAGGCCCAGGCCTCCCTGTCCCACGGCAGCCTGCACTTGGACTTTGCCACCTGCCTGCTTGCTCACCCTGAGAAGCAGAGCTTTTTGGGGGGAGAAGGAGAGAGCAAACTCCCATCTGCTGGTTCACTCCCCAAATGCCCACAAGGGTTGGGCCATCGCCAAGAGCTGAGAACTCAATCCAGATCTCACATGTGGGTGGCAGGAACCCAACTGCTTGAGCCATCGTTGCTGCCTCCCTGAGTCTGCATTGCTGGAGGAGAGCTGGCATCAGGAGCCCAAGGCAGGTATTGAATCCAGGCTCTGCAGTGTGGGATGCAGGCATCTTAGCTGGTGGACCGGACACCCACGCTGCCGGCAGAATGTCTCAGTCACTCCGCATTTGTTTGCTCCTCACATCTTTCAAAGCTTACATGGGAACAGAGCACTTCATTCAACAGAGGCCCTGGAAGGCCCTTTTACTCTGCATCCATTCCAAGAACAAGTTCAATGCTGTCTCAAAGAGAAAAAGCCTGGGACAAAAGCTGGCATCCGAAGAACCCGGAGGTCAGGCCCTTGCTGGGGACGCGGGCGTCCCTGCCTCATTAGTAGGCAGACACACGCAGAGCAGGGCTCGCCCCTCTGCCCCACTCTGTGGGATGTCAGCCCAGCTCAGAGCACACATCAATTTCAGAGGTGGGGATTTCTTTCCCTCCAGCATCTTCAAGGAGCACTGCACAGATAGAAGATTTTTCTCCCTAGGGCTGTGTCTGGGACAGGCCATCTCCCAGGTGGCAGCTGTGACCTTGACCACACTGCAATGTGCTTCTGCTTCGCTGCCAGATAGACAAGTTCAAATCCTTCCTCTGCACCTTCCTGGTTGGGTGACCTTGGGCAATGACCTCTCCGAGCCAGTGTACTTACCCCAAATTCGGACTTTACAATAGTTCCTACTTTGCAGGTGAGGTGCTGCTGTCTTAAGATTCAAAAAAGCTCCAAAAGTGATTTGATGGTCACAGAAGAGAAGAATTAGAGGTGTTTGTTGACCAGATTTCCTCTATGAGATGAACACAAGGAAGTAATTCCTGAGCTCTGAAAAAAGTACAGTCAAGTCCTAACATTTCCCTTTTCCAAAAAATTTGATTTGTTTATTTGACAAAGCGATAGATTTTTTTTCCATCTGCTTGCTCACTTTTTTTTAAAGATTTATTTATTTAGAAGAGTTACACAGAGAGAGAAGGAGAGGCAGAGAGAGAGGTCTTCTATCCGTTGGTTCACTCCCCAATTGGCTGCAACGGCCGGAGCTGTGCTGATCCGAAGCCAGGAGCCAGGAGCTTCTTCCAGGTCTCCTATGCAGGTGCAGGGGCCCAAGGACCTGGGCCATCTTCTACTGCTTTCCCAGACCATAGCAGAGGGTGAGATCAGATGTGGAGCACCCAGGTCTTGAACCGGCACCCATAGGGATGCTGGCATTGCAGGCGACGGCCTTACCTGCTACGCCACAGTACCGGCCCCTGGTCCACTTTTCAAATGGCTGAAACATCCAGGGCTGGACCAGGCTGAAGCCAGGATCCTCCACCCGGGTCTCCTTTATAGGTGGCAGGGGCCGAGATACTTGGGCCATCTTCTGCTGCTTCCCCAGGTGCATTAGCAGGGAGCTGGATCAGAAGCAGAGCAGCCGGGACTTGAGCCTGTGCTCTGATGTGGGGTGCAGGTATCACAGAGTGGCAGGTTAATCTGCTACGCCACAAGGTCACCCCCTAGCACCACCCCCGAACTTTTCCATTTGTGTTGAAACTCAGATACTTACTGTCCTCAAGGTGCAAAAGAAGAGGAAAAGGAGGAGAAGACAAAGAATAAAATCCTTGCTGTGGCTCCCATGGATTTGGCCATTATCCACCTCCTAACCGCCAACCTGCCATGCTGCTTTGGGCATTAGGGTCACTTGAGAGTGTGGACATCTCTCAGGTCTGCGCATACTCACAGCTCCTTCAATCTCACTGCCTCCGGCCTGTAATCCCCAAAGCTCCCTGTACCTGGGATATTCTCCCCCACCCCATCCCTCCTGCCTAGCTGACTCCTCAACTCCCAGGTTGCAGACTGAGCATCACTTACTCTGGTCAAGGGGGCTGGCTCCTGACCCCTGGGGGCTTGTCTGCGAGCTCCATCTTGTAATGCAGGCTGCATGGGTAACTCCAAACGCCTGTCTGTTGTCCTTGCTGGGCCTCAAGCTGCACGCGGAGCTAGCATTATAGTTGGCACTGTGACCAGCCCACAGAGGGGCTGGCTGAGAGTCCAGCTGAGAAAGGACAGGGGACAGAGGGAGGAAAGACAGGACAGGCTGGCGGGGGCAGGGGCATGGCTGTCTGATGCATTCCCACAGTGGAGGGTAGCCCCTGTTCATGCCCTCCGGCTAAGGCCCCCAGGCCCAGGGACGAGAACAGGGCATAGCCAGCGGTGGCACTTTAAGGAGCAAGCCCTTTGAAATCCCCACCCAGCTTCGCCTTGTGCTTTCAGCTCTGGTGCTTTGAGAGGCTTCAAAGCCATTTTCAAACCCTAATTACCCACACAGTGTAGCCCCCGGGGGCCGCCAAGGCTTCAGTGCTCCAACCTGCCAATTAGGAAACTCAGCCCCATGGTTAAAAGCGTGTGGGACCCGAAGAGAACACGCCAGCCCGGAAGGTTCCTCACGCGGTGCAACAGCCAGAAGCCAAGGACACTTGGGCCTACGTTTGCCTTCCCAAGAGACCCCCCAAGAGACCCTCCTTACTGCGCTAGTCCTTGGTGCTATGGGGGTTCACTCAGCTCAGGGGCTGCAAAGCAGGGGCACCCTGGCCTTTAGTACATAATGAGGATCTCAGTGTTCTATTTTTTTTTTTTAAGACTCATTTATTTATTTGAGAGAGGCGGGGGGGGGGTATCTTTCATCCACTGGTTCATTCCCCAAATGGCTGCAACAAGGCTGGGCCAGACAGAGCCAAGAGCCAAGAGCTCCATCCAGGTCTCCCACGTGGGTGCAAGGCCCCAAAGACTTAGCCCATCTTCCGCTGCTTTTCCAGGTGCATGAGCGAGTAGCTGGTTCAGAAGCAGAGCAGCCAGGACTCGGCATTCCTATATGGGATGTCGGTATCACAGGCCACGACTTAACCTACTGCACCACAACGCCGTCCCCAGTTTTTGTTGTCATTGTTTTTCAACCAGAGTTTTTGTATAAATGTCTACACTGCGGGATTCTCTTGAAAAACAGGACCCGGCAACGCAGGACCGGCTGGAGGTGAGCGGTAGCTGCCCTCTGCACACAGCGGGCTTCCTCCTGCTGCCGGGCGCGGCTCCCTTTCATCTCTGGCTGGCTCACTTCACTCATTTGTGAAATGCGCTCACTGCTGTGGGCATTTGATTTACAGCTCCCGAAGCACTCCTTTCCCCTTAGTTATCAGCCTCACTGTTTCTCAAAAAAGCCAGGGCCCAGCGTTGTGGTGTAGTGGGTAAAGCCGCCGACCGAGACTGCCAATGTTGGGCGCTGGTTCGTGTCCCAGCTGCTCCACTTCTGATCCAGCTCCCTGCTAATGGCCTGGGAAAGCAGTGGAAGAAGGCCCAAGTGTGTGGGCCCCTGCCACCCATGTGGGAGACCCGGATGAAGTTCCTGGCTCCCGTTTCAGCCTGGCCCAGCCCTGGCCCTTGTGGCCATCTGAGGAGTGAACCAGCAGGTGGAAGATCTCACTCTCTCTCTCTCTCATTCTCTCTCTGTAACTCTGGCTTTTAAATAAACAAATACATCTTAAAAAAAAAAGTCAAGTTCTTTCTAGATGACACTCTTCCCTTCTCAAGTCTCAGCTGAAGGGATGTCTCCTTTGTCTGAATTAGGTTCCCCTACCTACACCTGCAGGCGCATGTGACACATGGCCAGTTGTCCTGGTTGGGACGTTTGTCTTCTCTCCTCTGTTAGACCATGAACTCCAGGAGGGCAAGGCTTTGCTTGGCTGTGCTGATCGCTGCACCTGCACCTGCAGCCCACAGCCTGCAGCCAAGAGCATCTTAGGAGCTTGGCAAACATTTGTAGACTGAATACACGAATGAGCACAAGGGATTCTCTGCCAGGCCCAGCGTCCCCCGTTCAGCGACAATGCCATCCTCGCTGTCTGCCTGTGGGATTGGGGAGAGGATGCCAGTGTCCCAGCCTTCCTAGGGGATATAATCAGGTCCATGGATGAGGGCACAGTCTTCCCCTTTCCCAGCAATCCGTGGATCAAAGGAGGGTGAGGATGCATAAACCATTTGCATTCAAACCTGGGAGCCGACTGCAGACGACTGCGGTGATCAAAGCGCTGGTGAGACCGCAGAGCTGTGAGATGAGGCCCCTTCCTCGTGGAGAAAGGGAGGCTTGGCTTGACTTAAACCTATAAAGTCCCGACGTGGATGCTGACCACCAACCCTGACTCTCAGAAGATGAAAGGACCTTCCCTAACATTTAAAAGAGATCCAGGCTGGGCCAGCGTCATGGCACAGCGGGTTAAGCTGCTTCCTGGATCGCCAGCATCCTGTATGAGCCCCAGTTCGAGTCCTGGCTGTTTCTCTTCTGATCCAGCTCCCTGCTAATGTGCCTGGTGAGGCAGTGGAGGATGGGCCAAGTACTTGGATCTCTGCCACCCACATGAGAGACCCAGATGGAGTTCCAGGCTCCTGGCTTTGGTCTCGCCCAGCCCCAGCCCCAGGCATTGCAGCCATTTGGATAGTGAAATAATTGTTAGAAGATCTCTATTTCTCCCTCTCTCCCTGTAAGTCTTTCAAAAGAAAGAAAGAAATATTAAAAAAAAAAAAAAAAGAGAGAGAGAGAGAGAGAGAGAGAAGGTGGCTGCATTGTGGATAAAGCTGCCGCCTAAAACTCCAGCATCCCATATGGGGGCTGGTTCAAATCCTGGCTGCTCCACTTCTGATCCAGCTCCTGCTGTGGCCTGAGAAAGCAGTGGAAGATGGCCCAAGTCCTTGTGCCCCTGTACCCATGTGGGAGACCCAGAAGAAGCTCCAGGATTCTGGTTTCGGACCAGCTATTTGGGGAGTGAACCAGTAGATGGAAGATTCTCTCTCTCTCTCTCTCTCTCTCTCTCTCTCTCTCTCTCTCTCTAACTCGCCTTTCAAATAAATCTTGGAGAAAAAAAAAAAAGCTTAAAGAGTCTTCAAATTCCAAGTGACAGATCTGAGGCTGCTTATGGGAAGTGGACTTGAGGCCCAATTGTAACAGCATGGTCAGTGTCCATGGGTGTTCAGTGAGTGAGTGAGGCACGAGGGTCATAGGAAGCAGCGGTCCTGTCCCCTAGGTTCCTACAGATCCCAGTCAGAGCAAAGGGGCTGGACTAAACAGCTTCAAAGGTCAAACTGACCCTGACCCACATTGAAATGGTTCATCTTCCAGGGCTAGGATGCAGAAGCTGAAGTAGAAGCAAACACACAGGTTCAGCATTTCATACTGCATGGGTGGAGGGGTCTCTGATTGGTCAAGTGAATGAGGTGGCACAATAGGCACTGCCGGGAGCTGGCCAAGGATCTGCTCCCTGGGGCAGGTGCTTGACCTCGCAGTTAAGCTAAGCCAAGACACCTGCAGCCCGCACGGAGTACCTGCTTTTGATACCTGGCTCCAATTCCCTGCTAATGCAGACCTTAGAAGTTGGCAGCGAAGGCTCCTCTAGTTGGGATAGCTGCCACTTGCATGGGACACCTTGGCTGTATTTCGGACTCCAGCCGTTGCAGTAGATGGGATCTTTCTCTCTCTGGCTCATGCTCTCTAGCTCTCCAAACACAAAAACCTGCTCCTGTCATTGGCCACCTCTAGCTTCTGGCCTCCTGGAACGAGAGCTTAGAAAGGCAGCACTATGGGACTTACGAGTGAAAGCTGGGGATGGTGGAGAGAGCTGCCGGTGGGAAGGACTGGAGAAGAAGTGGCATGGTCTGTGCTCCAAGGTACTGAGCTCCTGTACTGGAGGAGTAGAAGTGAGACCAGAGACCATGGTCACGGCTCTTGTAGACAGAATTCTAGCATCAGGCCTAGCCAAGGTTCTTGGGGACTCCAAAGGGAAGGTACTCAGACCACCTGACATTACATGCAAAATCTTTGTCTAGAAAAGCATCTCTCTTCTCCCTAAGGAAATTGTTCACAACTTTTTTTTACCTTCTCAAAGGGTTTATGACCCAAAAAGGATTAAAAACCATGGAGAGGGGCTGCTGTTGTGGCGCAAGAGGTTAAGCCACTGCTTGCAACTCCTGCATACCATATTCGAGCGCTGGTTTGAACCCCAGCTGTCCCGTTTCCCATCCAGCTCCCTGCTAATGTGCTTGGAAAGGCAGTGACCCAAGTGGCCCAAGTGCTCCTGGCTCTGTCCTGGCCCAGTCCTGGCCATTGCAGCCATCTGGGGAGTGAAACAGCGGATGGCAGATCTCTTTCTCTCTTTCTCTCTCTCTCTCTCATGCATGTGTACTCTTTTCCTCTCTCTCTCTCTCTCTCTTCCTCTCTCTCTGTTGCTCTGCCTTTCAAATTAGTAAATCTTTAAAATAAAATAAAAAATAAAATTTAAAAATACATAACTTAATCAATGTGTAAAAGTGGAAATAACCCCACCCCCTACACAAAACCCAAATTCTTGTTTTTTTTTTTTCTTTCTAAAATCAGAGAGCTGGAAATATTGGACCCTTATTCTCAGATTCTGATATTCAGGTGGAGCCTGGATAATTTACCACAGTCCCCACCACTCCCTGCTACATACAATCACCCACTGCAGTCTTACACGTTGACATCCTAACCCCTGAGTGCACTGAAGCTCGAAACCCTTCCTCAACATTTCCCCCAGAATTCACCAGCTCAGGAGCTGGTTGACTCCGAGGTGATCCCTACACGGAGACAGGGACCATCTGTTGCCGGCTAAGCTGGGAACTGAGAGACCTCAGGTCCGTGATTTCCTGGGCCCCCTGCTTCCCACCTGCTGACATCTTAGAGCTGTCCTGTAACTCCAGAACGGAGCCAAAGACTTCAAAGCCAAATGAGATCCCAATTTAGTTGGCACGAATCCTCCCTGGCCTTGACCTGTTTTCTGCTTTTCCGCCTCTGCTCACTTCCTATTAAAGTTAACAAGCGTTGCAGGCAGCCATCAAAGGCAGGGCTGTGTCTTTAATATTCCAGGCAGGTCCAGGCTGTGATCGCCACCCCTCCCCCTCTCCGCTTGCAACTGAACTGGGCAAAATGGTTTGGTTGGGAGTGCCAGAGTCAGGGCCTAGTCTGTCCTCGTCTGTTTGATAAATGCACCAAAGAAAATTCCAGATCCAACAGAACATCCTCACAGCAATTTTCTTCAAAGTGCCCTGCAAAAACCGGCCAATTATTCTTAACAGGCAGCCTTGGAGGGGTGTGTTATTATCCCCATTTTGTTGGCAGGGAAACTGAGGTCAAGTGAATGGCTTGCCCAAAGCCACAAAGAGAGAGAGATGGAATCAAAGAAGTGGCAGAACAAATCGGGGTCCACTGAGGCTCTCTGAGCCCTGTGTCCGGCCCAGGAGTTCTAGCACATTCAGGTTTCCAGGATGAGCAGGGGATGGTCGTGGCCACCCCTCCCTGGGCCTCACGCTGGACTTCCGAGACCCGGCAGGCATGAAGATGTGAGGTCAGCCAGCCCGCAGGCACTGAGGGGGAGAATACACTCTGTCATCAGCCTCTTTACAGCGCAGGAAGTGAGTGCAGGCAATAATTATGCTCCTTCTGCACCACCGTCCAACTGTCGTCTTTGTTTCTTCTCCCTGGCATTAATCAGGGACGATGTATACTGGAGAAATCGACAAACCACAAGGGCACCATGGATCCAGGGTATTAGAGGGATCCCTGATGGGTGGGTGAGGGCTCTGTGGGTCTGAGCCTTGGTCACTCTGCCAAGTTCAAACCCAAGCCCACAGATCTGGGCTTTCTGAATGGCTGGAATCATGGCGTCTGATGAGGCCAGTGTGTGGTGAACCCAGTGCAAGTGCTGCAGGGCCTGAGCTGCCGAATCCGCTCTCCCCATCACCGCAGGACAGGCACCATCAAGAAGTGCCTGTGGACGATTAACAGTGAGAGTTCTCACCAAAGAGGCTTTGATCCTGATGACCCAGATGCAAACTGACTTGGGGGACATCATTCCTCAGGACATGTGAGAGACAGACACCCTCCAAGTAGTGTTCTCCTTCCTGGGATGCGCCAGGAACAGAGCTGGGAAGGACCTGAGCAACACCCAGACACCTGTGTAGCTCAGGGGAGCTGAGGTCTGCGGTAGGGGAGTGAACTGGGAGTGAGTGATGCCAGTGGGCAGGTACACAGGAAGCAGAGGCGCTGGCTCCCAGGGCCTGTCCTGAAAGAGAGAGAAAGGAAAAAGCAAGAAAAAAGGGAGAGGTGAGAAGATATAGGAGCAAAGAGAAAAGGGAGCGGAGGAAGCAGGAGGAGGAGGAGGAAGAGGACGGAGAACAGGCGAGACACGTGCATGGACGCAACTCCACTGGTCTCACTACCCAGGTTCACAGCTTGTGACGCTGGCTAATGGTTTCTTCTCTGGGTGTCTCAGCTCCCCAATTACATCATAAAACCTTCTGCTTTGTACCCCTGGGTGAGGCGTGTGGCGCCGTGTGGGGTCCTTGGCGGTTGCTTAATCCAGACCTGGGGTTCTGCGCATGGCCATGCTCTACAATTGCCCAAGAGGTTTCAAAGGCACCGGGAATCACCACCGCGCCCGAAATCGCCACTGTGCTCAGCTGATTCGCACTGGGAGCAGAATGATGTAGGCTTGGCACTTCCCCTGTTGGGGCCTCAGGCTCCCAATCTGTAAATGGGGCTGGGAAGAGGAAAAGGTTTGGGAAACATCATTCTAGAATTATGTTCATTTTAAAAATTATTTTCTTGTTCAATAATTTTTTAAGATGTTTATTTATTTGTTTTCATCTACATGAAAGACAGAGAGAGAGAGAGATCTTTTATCTGCTGCTTTATTCCTCAAATGCCTGCAACAACCAGGGCTGGACCTAGCCAAAGCCAGGAGCCAGGAACTCTGTCCTGGTCTCCCACGTGGGTGGCAGAGGACCAAGCACTTGAGCATCATTTGCTGCCTCCCAGGATGCATTAGCAGGGAGCTGGATCGGAAGTGGAACAGCCAGGACCTGAACCAGCCGGTGCCAAAAGCAGAGGCTTCACCTGCTGTGGCACAATGGGGGCCCTTGAGAATTCTTGAGAGGCACTACTGAGCATGACCAGAAGGCCTTGCTGGGAATTAATCACAAATGGGAAGAGAGGGCTCTCAAGGAGTGGGGGATAAAGTGCAGGAGCCTAGGATGAACGTGGCTGACCTGGCCCTGTCTTTGGGTTTGGTCACTGCTTTGGGAGGCCTTGAAGGCCGGGGACGCTGCTCCAGGCTGCCTGCTCCACTCCTCAGCCCACCTTGAACGACCTTCCTGGGGATACATCAGGATGCTCATGTTCTTAGTCTCCCAAGGTCATGGCTGAGCCTCCTAAACCGGGAAGTCATCCAAAACCAGGAATGTGGGAAAACAGACATGCAGTACGTCTGGGAAAGTGGGACTGGTTAGTGTTGTTTCCCAGTGAGCAGTCAGAGGGAGCAAGTTAGAGGGGACGCGGGTCCACCGAGAGAGGACATGAATGGCCCCAGTCTTACGGTAGACAGTATGCCAGCCTCAGTAGTAATCAGAGAAAAACAAACCAACAACCAAGAAAATGCCATTTCACCCAGTCCCATCCAGAAGGCAAACCCAAAACCCAATACAGAGTTTCACTGGCAAATATTCATAAGTGTTGACAAGGACATGGAAAAATGCGTCCTTGAGTTCATTGCTTGGGAGAGTGTAACCTTTACAGTGAGCACTCTGGGAGTATTCAGTGAGGTAGAATAGCCATGTTCCCTTCCAACCAGCAAGCCCACTCCGGGAGAGCCCCCTGGAGAAACTCCAAACCACGGCACCTATGGAAGTATGTATATATGGATATTCGTTGCAGCAGGTGCGTCATAACGAAAATGCAGAAAAATGCTAAATGCCCAACAACAGGGAAAAATATGACCGAAACAGTCATAAAGTAGAATCCCATCAGGCAGTTAAAACCACAGACAAATTTCAAAATGCTGAGCAGAAAAATCTAAGAAGATGGAGAGAATGATGTCATTTATATAAGGTTTATAAACCTGTAAAACAAGGCCATGTAATCATTTTATAGAGACAGCCATGTGCAGTAAAAGCAGGTTACTCGCCTGAGCCCGAGAAACCCTCAGTTCATGGAGCTGCTTCCCCTGCTGGCTGGTGGGGTAGGACTGAGATCCGGCAAGACGCCACAGGGCTTTCCACTCCCTTTGATGGTTTGGTTCCAATGTTGAAATCAATACGACTTAACGTTCAATCGCACTGGAAGATTCCTTATTTGATTCCCTGTTCTTAGCTGTTTCAAAAAAAGTTAAAAATAAAATAATAATAATAATCTAAGAAAGGAAACAAGGACCAGCATCGGGCCACCAGCACCATGCACTTGGGCTTGTGGGTGCCCATCTGCCCCAAGTTCGCTACTCGGTCTTGGGCAAGTGCCCTAACCCTGCTAGGCAGGGCTTGCGTTCAGCAGTTTTCCAACTGGTTCTTGCCTGCAGCCCTGCTCCCTTCCCCATAAAAGCAGGATGGGTACGAGGGGGTAGGAGGGAGCACAGATAAAGCAGATTTTTGAAAGGAGCTACTTATCTAAATAGGGAAAGTCGGAGATAGCTGGGACCTAGCAGCCGCCTACCCACCTACCTGCCTACCTACCTACCCCAGCCCCTGCACTAACCCCCAGGACTCTGAACATGCGCAATTGAAAGCCCTCTAGTGCAGGCCCAGTGTTCTCCAGGACCCCAGACACTACCTGCACCCAGAGAGCTGAAGAGCTAAGGTGAAGTGATCCCAGAGAGGCCCCCGAGGCACGAATTTTAAGGCGGTGCTCACCGCCAAGGTCACTCAAGTGCCTCCCTGCCCTGAGGGCCCCCGCAGAAACCCCAGTGGCTCATTTTGGATAGCCCAGGATGTGCCCATCGCCCCTGCTGGGAAGTGGGCTGGAAGAGACCAAACAGTGTGCTGGGCACACCCAAAACCTGGCACCTTGCAGGCCCTAAGGATATTTGCTGAGTGTTTACAGAAGGATGGAAGGAAAGAAAGAACCAAAGAAAGACAGGAAGGAGCAAAGGGTAGATGGAGCCCTCCTCCCGGCCGCCTGCCAACCCGGAGTGGCCACTTGGCTGCTGGGGGCGATGAGTGAGGGTAATTGTGGGTCTTGCCTCACCCCTCCTTCCGCCGGCCGTGTGCAAAGCAGCGAGTTTCACTTGCCCATTGGGTACTGAATTATGGCTGGGGAGCCGAGTCCCAGGTAATTAAGCGTCAGCCTCGAGGCTCTGGAGAGTCTGTGAAGCTGGCCGAGTGCACAGGTGGTTTGGGCACTGAGCAAGGTGGCTCCTAATTAGCCTTGGCCTGATTTTTACAATCTGCAGCGCTGGGAGCCACCTCATCCCAGCTGGTTGCACACTGGCTGTGGGGCTCTGTGGATGGAATTGGGGGCTGGAGGGACAGCATTTTGAGTGTGCTTGGGTGTGTATGTAGAGTCTTCAAAAAGTTCATTGAAAAAATGTGTACTATGAAAAAATAATGAGTGGATTTCAAATTTTTTGCACCAAAATAAACTTTTTTTAAATTGGAATTTTTTTCCCAATTTTAATTCGAAGACAGAAAGACACACAGAGAGACAGAGATGGGCAGAGAATGAGCTTGCAACTACTACTTCACTCTCCAAATGGCAATATAGCCAGGCCTTGGCCAAAGCCAGGAGCCAGGAACTCAAAGCAGGCCTCCAAGGTGGGCATCAGGTACCCAAGTACTTGGGTCATCTCCTGCTTCCCAGGCTGCACATTGGCAGGAAGCGGCATCAGAAGCAGAGGCGTGACTTGAACCCAGGTACTTCAGAATGGGATGCAGGTGCCCCAAAAAGTGACTCACCCAGTGCATCAAACACTCACCCTTAACTTGTTTTTTAATTCCATCTTCCATGAGTTTTTTGCGATGTCTTTGTATATATGTTGGTTGAGGATAGAAGGTTTCTTCAAAATACTCCAAGAACAGCTTGGCTGCCCTGGCTTGTGTGAGTCTTTCAGTCTCTGTCTCTCTCAGAATCTCTCTCATACACACACACACACATACACAGGCACACAAAATCACAAATACAGTGACACACTAACATAGAAATCCACAAAGCAAAGATGCACAGACTCAAACAGGGATATACTCTTTGCACACAGACACATGAACACTTAGAGACATACACAGTCTGCCCCAGGTGCCCATCTGCCCTCCTCCATGTACACACACACACACATGCATGCATGTACAAGCACTGTGAGTTGCCTTAGCTGAAGGAACACATCTCTAGAAAAAGAATATAGTTAAAGGCAATGTGAAGAACGTTTGCTTGGTCAAGATCAACAGAACCTCTTACTGATGATAAAATAAAGACCAGATCCTCAGAAGTGAGATGGCAGAGGAAGCATCTGGTGTGTCTGGCAGGGGAGGAACACAGGGTGCGTGGGGTGAGGGACGGGGGGCGGCGCTGCGCTGGCTCCCCTCAACCAGCCTCCAGTCCCTCTGAGTGTCCGGGGTTTCCTGCATCACCCGCTGGGGCTGGCTGGGGCCTGATCTGTGGCCAACAAGGTCACGGCTTCCTGCTTTTCCCCCGAGCTTCCTACCTGCTGCCTGCTCTTCCTACTTCTGCCATCTCGCTTTCAAAGATGACAAAGGGGCAGGCAGGTGTTCGGCACAGTGGTTAGGATGCCTGCATCCCGTCAGAGCGTCTGAGTTTGAGTCCTGTCTCCATTCTGAGTCCAGATTCCTGGCTCCCTGCTCCAGCCCCCACCCAGCCCCAGCCACTGCAGTCATTTGGGGACTGAGCTAGTGATGGGCTCTCTCTGCATCTATTCCCCCCCCCCCTTCCTCCCTTTTGAATAAGGAAATAAATAAGACAAGCGGATGTCTGGAGCAGTGACAGGACCTATCATGACCTGAGATTAAGCCCCAGGCTTATCTGACACTGAGACCACCCATTACCCACGTGAACCCTCAGTAGCACCCACCTTAATATCACCTGTCACTCCTTGAGCTCTCGGTGTGAACGCCCAATCCTCACTTTTCTCTTGATCTTGACCGTGACTCCATGAGCAGGCCTTTCCTGTAGGTGAGTTCACAGAGATCAGGCAGCTTGTCGGAGGCTGCACAGCAAACATTTGGAGGAACCACTGTGGGAACCAAGTCTGAAGGACCACAGCCCCCGGTCTTCACAATGCTCTCTCTTGCTAGGGTGTGAACAGCTGACGAGACGTACAACCAGTGCGAGGAGGACTGGACCCCAGCTCACCTGACGACACTGGGCGGCTGAGACATGCAAATTTCACCTCACCGAGATCCCAGTGCTCTCCTTCTCCCTTATCAGCTGGGCAAACACTTCAAAGGTGGAATCGGGAAGTATCAGAGGAGGCGGTGGGGCAGGGGCACTCAGAAGTTGCTAGAAGGAATGGAAATTGGCATAGGATCTTTGGGAAGCAATTGCCTCTCACAGCCTAGCCGTCCTCCTTCTAGGAATGAATGAACTCCATGAACTCATCTACACGGTATGAATGGAGATGTTTCCCACACTTTTTGTAACAGGGAAACCATGAAAGCAACCTAAATGTCTGTCAGTGGGGGGATGGGGAAGCAACACGTGATACACTTATTTCCGTGCAATGTCATGTCATAGGGTAGCCACGCATGAACACGGAGAGATCTCAAAAACATGGGGCCGGCATTGTGGCGTAGCAGGTTAAGAAGCCAACGTTGATGCTGGCAACTATTTTGGGCATGGATTTGAGTCCTGGCTACTCCACTTCCAATCCAGCTCCTTGTTAATGTGCCTGGAAAAGCAGCAGAAGATGGCCTAAGTGCTTGGGCCTCTTCACCCACATGGGAGATCTGGATGAAGCTCCTGGTTCCTGACTTCAGTCTGGTCCAGCCCTGGCTGTTGCGGCCATTTGGGAAGTGCATGAGCAGATGAAAGCTTCTCTCTCTCTCTCTCTCCCTCTCCCTCTCACTCTCTCTCTCTCCCTCCCTCTCTCTCTCTCTCTCTCTCCCTGTCCTTCTCCCTCTCCCTCTCCCACTCTATCTCTAACTATCTATATCTCTCCCTCTGTCTCTGTAACTCTGCCTTCCAAATAAAAAATCTTTTGGGGGAAATAAAACAGTGGGCATAGGCAGCAGTAAGAGAACAACACTTGTATGTCATGGTATCACTTATATACTTTTTAGAAACACACAAAGCTGGCGCTGGTGCTGTGACGTAGTGGGTAAAGCCACCGCTTGCAGTGTTGGCATCCCATATGGATGCTGATTTGAGTCCAGGTGCTCTATTCTTTCTTTCTTTCTTTCTTTCTTTCTTTCTTTCTTTCTTTCTTTCTTTCTTTCTTTCTTTCTTTCTTTTTTTTTTTTTTTTGACAGGCAGAGTGGACAGTGAGAGAGAGAGACAGAAAGGTCTTCCTTTGCCGTTGCTTCACCCTCCAATGGCCGCTGCGGCCGGCGCACTGCGCTCATCCGATGGCAGGAGCCAAGTGCCAGGTGCTTTTCCTGGTCTCCCATGGGGTGCAGGGCCCAAGGACTTGGGCCATCCTCCACTGCACTCCCGGGCCACAGCAGAGAGCTGGCCTGGAAGAGGGGCAACCAGGACAGAATCCGGCGCCCCAACCGGGACTAGAACCCGGCGTGCCAGCGCCGCAAGGCGGAGGATTAGCCTGTTGAGCCACGGCGCAGGCCATAGGTGCTCTACTTCTGACCCAGCTCTCTGCTATGGCCTGGGAAAGCAGTAGAAAATGGTCCAAGTCCTTGGGCCCCAGCACCCGCATGGGAAACCCAGAAGAAGCTCCTGGCTCCTGGCTTCGGATTGCCCCAGCTCTGGCCCTTGTGGCCAACTAGGGAATGAACCAGTGGATGGAAGGCCCCTCCACCACCTCTTTTCTCTCTGTGTAACCTGATTTTCAAATAAATAAATAAGCAAACACACAAAGCAATTCCATATAGACATTATGTATGTCTGCACACTCACAAAAAAGTATAAAAACAAGGGGCAGGCACTTGGTGCAATAGTCAAGACACCACTTGGGCTGCCAGGGTTTGAATCCGGCTCCCTGCTAATGTGGACCCTTGGAGGCAGTGGGAAATAGCCCAAGCTCTTAAGTCCCTGCTGCCCATATGGGAGACCCTGATAAAGCTTCTGGTTCCTGACTTCGGCGGGGCCCAGCCCTGGCTGCTGTTGGCATTTGGGCAGTGATCTAGCAGACGAAAGGTCTCTGCCTCTCTGCCTTGCAAATGAAATGAAGTTAATACATTTTTAAACTGTAAAAACAGATATGGGATGGACACACGGACTTCATAATCAATTTCCTTAGTGGAGGAAAGGTCTGGGGAGGGATATAAAAGGGAGATAAATTCCTTTTTTTAAGATTTATTTATTTATTTGAAAGTCAGAGTTACACACAGAGAGAAGGAGAGAGAGAAGGAAAAGGAGAAGGAGAGAAAGAGAGAGAGAGAGAGAGAGAGAGAGAGAGAGAGAGAGAGAGAGAGAAGGGTCTTCTATCTGCTGGTTCACTCCCCAAATGGCCACAACGGCTGGAGCTGAGCCAATCTGAAGCCAGAAGTCAGAAGTTTCTTCCGGGTTTCCTACATGGGTGCAGAGGGGCCCAAGCACTTGGGCCATCTTCCGATGCTTTCCCAGTCCATTACAGGGAGCTAGATTGGAAGAGGAAAAGCCAGGACACGAACCAGTGCCCATAAGGGATGCCAGCGACTTAGCCTACTACACCACAGTGCTGGCCCGGTGAACTGAATTTCTTAATTCACAGCCCGCATGCTATGTGCCAGATACTTTTCCAGATACTGAGCATACAGGAGGGAACAAAACAGATCCAAATCTCTGCATACGGAGCTCACATTTTGGAAAAGGAAGCAGATAATAAGCAAACTGAACAAGCAAAATATTCAGTATAGTTGGTGGTGATGAATACCAAGGAGGAAAAAGAAAGCAAAAAAAGTAAGGGAGGAGGCAGAAATTGCTGAGCCAACTGCTAAGGGAAGATCTTTGAGAGACATGCAGAGGCCCTGGGGCTGAAATGCACCTGCTGGTGAGTCAGGTAGTGAAGAGGCGGGAAGCTGGATGCAGTGAGCTTGCGGGGAGCAGTAAGAGGCAGAGGCAGAGAGGATCAGGGGCTGACCCTGGGTGACCCAGAGCATTGCTGCTAACTCAGTGAGAGAGAACCTCCTAGAAGTTCCTGAGAAGAATAGTGACAGGAAGCAGCTCCTATTTTAATGGATCCCTCTGAGTGTTATTGTGGCAAATGGAGGGTCACCGGAAGGGAAAGAGGACAAGGGCCCATCTGAGACACAGGTGGGAGGTGATGGAGGCTTAAATCGGGTGGCAGCTGTGGAGACAGAGCAGCCGCAGGAGGTGAGGCTGGGAGTAGGAGCCCAGCTGGGACCACGGGACCTTGAGACGTTGCCTGACATTCATGGGGAGAAGTTGAGTGGCAGCCGGAAATAGCAGAGTTCACAAGCAGGGCCCAGGCTGGAAGTGCACTTGGGAGTCACTGGCCTAGGTGGTGCTTAAAGCCAGGAGCCTGTTAATTTGTTTTATTTCCCATAATTAAAAGAGCTGAAGCAAATATGACAATGTTGACATCTGTTAATTCTGGGTGATAAGTAGAGTGGTGTTTGGAATCCTATGAATCCTATTCTTTGCACCTTTGAACTTTTCTCTAGTAAAAATTAATTAATAAACAATTTATAAAGCCACAAAGGTGGCAAGCTGCTAAACACTTCTGTCACGAGGGCTTCAGATCTAAAGCATGGTGACAAGTTCAAGTGGCTCTGCTGCCCACCTGAGCTCCGTGACCAGGGGTTGGCCCCGTCTCCTGCTTCTGCATTTAGACAGCGAGCGGTGGCCTCTGCCTCTTCCCAGTGTGGCCAGGCAGTCTACCCTGATTTTGCCCTCACTGTCTCATGACCCAGAAATACCCAGCACGCAGGCCCTGTGGGGACACGGTCAGTTTTGTCTCCAAACAGAAGAGAATTGCAGCAAGAAGAGTGAGAGAGGACAGTGCCCTCCAGTCCGCCCTTTCCACCCCACCCCTGCTGCCCTGGGATTAGGCTAAGCTTACAGGGAGGGGGCCCAGGGACCAAAACTCCACCATGTTTGCTGCTGCTGAGCGCATCCTGCCCAGGACCCCGGAACCAGTTGTTTTGTGAGCCTGAAACACACAAGCCGGTGGGTGACTGAACCAGGCTGATAAATCGCATTAGGCCTGGGTAGTGATGGTACTATGAATAACCATAATATGAATAACATTGTGCCTGGGTCTGAATAAAGTGCTTGGTGTGCATTCTCTCCGCATGACAGTTCTGCAGGGTTATCACTGGCATAAGCCAGACCTTGCAGACGAGGAAGCTGAGGCTCAGAGATGGCAAGCCCTGGGCCCCAGATCATGCAACAGAGGGAACAGAGCTGGGAGCAGGGCCCAGGGCGTGCGGCTCCGGAGCTCAAGCTCGGCTGCTCAGAGCAACAAGAGCCAAAGGAGAGGGCCTGGTGCTGTGACGTAGAAGGTTAAGCCTCCGCCTGCATTGCCAGCATCCCCACATGGGCACCAGTTCAAGTCCCAGCTGCTCTACCTCCAATCCAGCTCCCTGCTAATACACCTGGGAAAGCAGTGGAAGATGGCTCAAGTCCCTGGGTCCCTTTGACCCACATGGGAGACCCAGAAGAAGTTCCTGGCTCCTGACTTCAGCCTAGCCCAGCCCTGGCTGTTGCAGGCATTTGAGGAGTGAATCAGCTGATGGAAGATCTCTCTGTCTCTCAATCTCTCTCTCTCTCTCTCTCTCTCTCTCTCTGTACTTCTGCCTTTCAAATAAATAAATCTTTAAAACAAAAAAAGAGCCAAAGGGGACAACTGGGTAGCACCCCGTGAGTTCATCAATGGCCTGTCAGCGTTTATGGAGCACCTGCTGTGGGGCAGCATGCAGTGTGCTTGGCCACAGAGGTGTGGAGGTGAGCACCTGACAGCCTCTGCTCTGAGAACCCTGTGGCCTGGAGAAATGGATTAATAAGCCAGTGCAGTAAAACCGACGGCTCCAGCGGACTTCTGGGAAGTTCCAGGCGTCCAGGGGGTCCTGTATGGGAACGTGGGGGTCTCAAAAGCAAAGTACAGGCTGGAGGGTGGAGTCCCGGCAAGGGACCTTTCCCTGCAGTCACTGCATAGCTGAACTCCCATTCCTAGGCCATGAGCTCCAGAAGCTTCTTTCTCATAGAAACTGCTGGGCAGAGAGTAGCAGGTGCAGAGAGTAGCAGGTGTTCACCTTTATGGGACAGGGGGGAGAGCAGAATCCTGTGGTCTATGTTGGGCAAGAGGTGCAGCACCAGGTGCTCTTGTAGGACTACCCATTTTGTGGTTCTGAGAAAACCACTTAAAGGTTTGCGTGCGTTAAGCAGAGACCAGACCTTGAGGAGATGTGTGGGACTCGGGGCCAAAGCCATGGTCATCTCCACTTCCCGGCGTGCGGCCATTCAGTAGGTGCTCAGGCCATACGTATGGGCCACTGAGAAATAAATGGCTCGGCTGTGCGATAAGGACAGAGGTGCTCCAAGTGGCAGGGCTTCCTGGCAGAGGCGTTCTGAACTCGGGACCCCTCAGGGGTTAAGAGATCTACAGACCCCTAAGCTTGTGCAGAAAATGCTGTGCTCTTTTTCCTGCGGAGAGGATCCAGAGTTTTCATAACCTTTAAATATATGTGTGTGTATATATATATATATATATATATTCATTTTATTTGAGAAAGAGAGAGAGAGAGAATGAGCATCTTCTATCCTCCACTGGTTCATTCCCCAAATGCCCACAACAGCCAGAGCTGCGCCAGGCCACAGCCAGGAGCCCAGAACTCAACCTAGGGCCGCCACGCGGGTGGCCGGGAGCCAGGTGCTTCAGTCATTGCCTGCTAGCTCCCAGTGCGCATTAACAGGAGCTGGGTTGGAAGCAGAGGAGCTGGGATTTGAATCAGGGATGCAGACAGGGGATGCATCCTGACAGCTGCACCCCACACCTGCCTCTTCACCAGACTTCGGAAGAGCTCCTGAATCTCCCAAGAAGGCTAAAGAAATACTCGCTTTCTAGGTGTGCGGTTCAGCTCCACCTGCCAGCCAGTTCAGGTCCTTGGGGTGCCGTGTGCGTGTTCTTGTTTTCCTGCTAGAGTGGAGATGCAGAAGATGGCTGGAGTGGCCAGATGGGCCTGTGAGAACTCCTTCAAAACATAAAAATAATCGTAAAATAAATAAAAAATAAAATAACTTTAAAAAAGCATTGTGGCTCAGTGACTTAAATCAGCTGTTTATGATGTTGGAACCTCATATTAGAGCTCTTGTTTGCGGCCCACCTGCTCTGCTGCTGCTTCTTCTTCTTTTTTTTTCTTTTTTTTAAAATTTTTTTTGACAGGCAGAGTGGACAGTGAGAGAGAGAGAGACAGAGAGAAAGGTCTTCCTTTGCCGTTGGTTCACCCTCCAATGGCCGCTGCGGCCAGCACACCACGCTGATCCGAAGGCAGGAGCCAGGTGCTTCTCCTAGACTCCCATGGGGTGCAGGGCCCAAGCACTTGGGCCATCCTCCACTGCCCTTCCAGGTTACAGCAGAGAGCTGGCCTGGAAGAGGGGCAACCGGGACAGAATCCGGTGTGCCGGCGCCATAGGCAGAGGATTAGCCTCGTGAGCCACAGTGCCGGCCCCTGCTCTGCTTCTGATCCAGCTCCCTGCTGACACGCCTGGGAAAGCAGCAGAAGATGGCCCAGGTACTTGGGCCTCTGCTACCCACATGGACGTGGATGGAAGATCTCTATCTCTCCATCTCTTCCTCTCCCTATATATTGTTCTACCTTTCGTAATAAATCAGTCTTTGAAAAAGAAAGGGAGCTGGACCAGTCTGGGCGCAGTTCCCCACGGGCAGGATTGTTTCTATCTCCAAGGCCCAGAAATTGGGAAATATATTCAGGTTAGAGACTAGGTTTTGAAATTATCATTCAACTGGGGCCTTAAGCAAGTTCACTGTTAATCATCCAAGGAAGAAGCAGTGCTGGCACGGGTGGCTTAGGTAAGGATGCAGGAAAATTCCATTCCCTTCTCTGGGCTCACCTGGTTGGGCCAGGCCCCTCAGTGCCTTCATGGCTGCCATGGGACACATCCCAAAGGTAGGGGGGAGCTGGGCTGCCGCACGAGGAGGCCTGGGACTGGGCTGGGTGTGCAGGCCCAGGAGGATGGACCTGGCCCCTGAGCCTGAGAGCAGCCACCCAGTCTTCTCAACCACGCACTGTGTATCTGCTCACTGTTGGCTCCCAGCGGCCAGCACCACGCCTGGCCCTCAGAAGGTGACCCACGCATGAATGTCCCCTTTCGGGCTGTGGACCCCCTTAGGGCAGGGAGCATTTTGCATCATTGCTACCCAGTGCTTGCCTCGATACCCTTCTGACGACCAGGGAGCTGAATCCCTTTCTCTTTGTTGGAAGTTCCCAATCAGATGAGTGGCTCCACGGTCAGACGGAGGCCCAGGAGGTCCTTATGGGTGAGTGGTGGAGACCCCACGAAGCTGAGGCTGGGAGGAGCTGTCTGCACTGGCCCAGGCTCAAGGCCCAGGCCTTGCTGAATGGTGACTGCGTTTTTCAGCAGGGGTCCTCAGGATAGTCACGCACAGGGGACACATGCTCTTGTCCATCCATCACTCGTTCTTTCATTTGATCACTCACAGACTCACTCTCTCACTCGAGTCTCCAGTCACCCAACTGTTCATCTGACTCCTTCACTCATTCAACACAGAAAACACTGCAGAGCACTGAGCTACAGAGAAAGGCTTCAGACATTGAGAGCCCCCAGAATGGGGCGAGGGAGTTGGGACCGGGAACACAAATAATCACAGCAGGAGAGAAAGGAGCAAATGGCATGACAAATGTGCCAACAGAGAGAGGGAGATCAGAGGTGGCTTCCCGGAGGAAGTGTCGGCAGCAGCATCCCCAGGCTTTCTTTGAGAGGGTGGGAATGGAGAGTCAGCTCGGGTTGGGGGAGCACATTGTGGAGAGCCCAAAGCTACATCACAGAGCACTTCGCTAAGACGGAGGAGCAGGCGGCTGCTTACATAAAAGAATGGGGTTAGGATGGAGGCTGGGGGTGGCTAATTCTCCCCCAAGTCCTCTCCTTCAGTGGTCTAGAAGTGGGCTCACGCCCCGGATTTTCTAACTTTTCACCCCTAGGGAGAGGGGCAACCAGGGGAGGTTCTTGGTGGAGGTGAGGATGGAGACCCACTCCTGCCCACGGTAAGGGCTTTTACAGTCCACCACGGGAGAGGGGATGAGGCCCTGGGCCTGGGTAGGGGCAAGCCCCGTGAAGGAGGGTCCAGAAATAACATAAATAGGATGCCGAGCGCTTGGAGACTGGCTGGAAGCAGCTGCCAATCTGAGCCCAGTGAGTAGCATTGGCAGGTGGGAGGATGGGCTGCACGCAGCCGCCTGCACCCCTTGTGAAAAGCACCCCAATGACTGTACTGCTTGGCCTCTCCCCTGCCCTCCTTCTGCCTGCTCTCCCCAACCCCCAGCCCGCGGCGTCTTGCTGGGCCGTGTGCAGGGCGTCTGGCCCCAGGGAGAGGTGGGGTGAGCCACAGTCCACACCTACACGGCTATAAATAGGGAGCCTCCCGTGGCTGCTGCCTCAGCCTCCCTGCTCCAGCCGTGACATCACCAGAGCCACCAGAACCACTCGCTTTGCACTTGGACCATGGACCCCGGAGAATGCACCTGCATGTCTGGTGAGGGAGCAGCCGCCCTAGAGTCCCGGGGACCTCGCACCAGCTTCCGGCAGGGAGCCTGCAGGACTCCCATCAAAACTTCCGATTTGCTGGAAGCCAGGCTCAGGGAATGGCTGGGGTGGGGGGAACCTGATACCTTGGCCCTTCCTGCCTCAGGCCCCCAGGGGCAGCCAGCAGCGCGGGTAGAAAAGCGCTCTTGGTGAGCGTTCGGGTCCCTCTCTGCTGCTCATTCCGCGACACTTGGTTATTTCTGGTCCTCAGTGTCCTTGCCTGGAAACTGAGGTTGCGCATCCCCAGCTGCCCACACCCCAGGGTGCTGAGAAGCGGCTAACGGCGACTTGCAGGGGAGTTGTCAGAGGTGTATGGGCTCCCCCACCCCCACCCCAGCCCCTCACCCCTCTGGTCTGGGACCGCTTAATTCCAGGGAAGGGTGTTGGCTGAAAGGACAGATGACAGGTTCCAAGCCACTTGGGAAATGGTACCACGAAGCCTCACAAGCCTCCTCGTGTCTGTGTGCAAACTCGCACACAAGACAGACGCTTCCAACATTCGGAAACTTAAAATGGTGGTTGGGACAACTTTTTAAAAAAAGCGTGGGCAGATGGTTTGTTCGATGCAAAGACTAGCTCTGGCTGTCCCTCGGGGCCTGCGTGTGCCCCTTGCCCCTCTGCCCACCCATTGCCAGGGTGCTTCTTGCCTTTGGAAGGTGGGGGGGGGGGGCTCAAAGGCTCCCAGAGCTGCCCGAGGACCCTTGGATTTGCTGGAGTCGGCCTGTTCCACTGCTCCCCAGCCTCATGGCCGTCACAGCGCTCTGGGTGGCTTTCACACAATACTGATTTCTTTCCCCGACCCGGGCTTTCGAAGCAGACTACATCAAGGGCTGGGCCCAGGAGTCGCATGTTTAATAACCTTCTCAGCTAGGACTGACCCAAGGACGGTGCCTGCACCGGGTCGCGGGGGCGGTCCGTTGCGGGCCGGGTGTTCCCAGCTCCTCCTCACGCTTGTGGCGGCGCTGTCCTCTCTTCCAGGAGGAATCTGCATCTGTGGGGACAACTGCAAATGCACAACTTGCTCCTGTAAAACGTGTCGGAAAAGTGAGTATGGTGACGGCCGGGTGAGAAGGATCGGACCCCCCAGCCCCAGTTCCCCAGCCGCGACGGGAGGGAGCGGGTTCTGGGTGCTGTTTCCCTTTGGGGAAGATCTGGAATGAAAGCCCAGCAGAGAGCAGGGGTGGAGCTCCGGAGGAGGATGTCTGTGTGGTCTGGAAGAGGAGGGGGAGGTTCTGTCCTTCCTGGGAGAGAAGGGGAGGGAGCGCTGGTCTGGAGTCCCGAGCCCAGCCTTTAATCTGCCACTGTCCAGTGACCTTGGTAACCCGCTTCCTTCCCTGGGCCTCTGGTGGACTCTTGATGTCCCCTACGTTCCCTTCCAGCCTAACATGACACAGCTTCCCCTCGCCAGGTTTTCTGCTAAAATGCATCGAGGCCTTGTGCACACCCTCTTCTTTTCCTACTTCCTTAGTCGTGGTGGTGAGGGCAAAGGCAGGAGGGGAGTGTTGACCCAAAGCTGATGTGTCCGTCTCCTGACCTTTGCAGGTTGCTGTCCCTGCTGCCCCCCGGGCTGTGCCAAGTGTGCCCGGGGCTGCATCTGCAAAGGGGGCTCAGACAAGTGCACCTGCTGCGCCTGAGCCCCATTCCCAGGCTGGGAGAGACGCCTGGGAAGCATCTGTACAGTGCAGGAGTTGAGAAGTTGGAATGATTGTACCATAGGTTGTGCTTTTTATATGTTTGCCCCAAGTGGTGTTGGTGACATCCATTGCTTGCAGCAATAAAGTTTTCACTGGTGATTGAGTGGTGGCTCCAAGCTCTGTTTTCCCCCAGCCCAGCAGGATGGAGAAGGGCTGGCTCTGCTGCAGATCCTGCAGGTGCCCAGCCACATGCCTTCTGCAGGTGGCTGCATCCGACAGGACGCTGTAGCTCTGCCCAAGGCTTTCTCCTGCTGCATGAGCAAGCCTGACCCATGTACAAGGCAGGCTGGAGTACTGGAGACTGCACACCCCTAGGAAGAGCCCTTGGCCAGCGGCAAGTGGGAATCGGAGGATAAATACCCCCAACATCTTCACCCTTCAAATGGGACAAGTCTGAGACTTGCTGCCCGCTGTCTCCCAGAAGTCTGCAGCAGCATTTGCAGCAGGTGCAACTTGCTCATTAATAAACTGGCTTCTGGGACCAGCGTTGTGGTGTAGCAGGTAAAGCTGCCGCCTACAGTGCTGGCATCCCATATGGGCGCCGGTTTGAGACCTGGCTGCTCCATTTCTGATCCAGCTCTATGCTATGGCCTGGTAAAGCAGTAGAAGATGGCCCAAGCCCTTGGGTCCCTGCACCCATGTGGAAGACCTGGAAGAAGCTCCTGGCTTCTGGCTCCTGGCTTCAAATCCGTGCAGTTCCAGCCACTGTGGCCAATTGGGGAGTGAACCAGCATATGGAAGATGCTCTCACTCTCGCTCTCTCTCTCTGCCTCTCCGTCTCTGTGTAACTCTGACTTTCACATCAATAAATAAATCTTTTAAAGAAAAAATAAACTGGCTTCCTTCCCTCTGGGCCTCAATTTCTGCATCCCCCATCAGTGCTTCCTGGGAACCCCATCCAAAAAACTAGGTGTACAGGGTCTACTTTGTGGGTAACCCAATCTTTGCCAGTTTTTTCTGGCATACTGTTGGTCTGATGCCTCCTTGTGCAAATTAGCTGTTTGATGGGTGGGAGCACCGGATCAGATAGGAACAGAGTCTGCGTGGATCGAAAGGAAGTCCCCAAGGCCAAGACATAGAGGAGTGAGCTTCCTTGGTTTGGTTTTCTGGGCCAACTCTCAGGACCAGGTGACCAAGGAAGACAGGCAACAGGACAATTTCCTAGACGGACGCCGAGAAGATCAAAGTCCCTGGTTTCTGCCTTTTACATGGCAGCTCTCAACAGAGCAGAAAGCAGACCTGGGCTCTGAGATGGTGCTCATTCGTGCAGCCAATGGCCCGAGCCTGGACCCACTAAGGGCCTGAGCAGCCCAGCAGTCTTTGTCAAACAACCATCAGATACAGGAATGGGTGAGAAGGGGGCTTTCTCCAAGTCCCAGGGCTGCTCCGTGGTGCCCCGGGGAGCTGGGCTTGGCTGGCAAGAGGAGGAGCAGGATTAACTGCGTGCTGAGCACTGTCCCTGTTTGGAAGTCAGCTGGGGTGTCCCTGGGGAAGGTTTTCCCCTTCCATCCACAAATTGCACTTTAGACTCACATCACCATGCCAAGGAAAGCACTTGGTCTTTCGCCTCTCCCTGGCTGTGTGACCTCAGCCAGGTCTTTGAACCTCTTGAAGCTAAGCTTCCTCCACTGTAAAATGCAGGGAGGAGCTGCAACATCGCAGCCATGCACATAGTAGGTGCCTATAAACAGGGTTTTTAGGAAGGCTACAGCGGCTCTTAGGCTCCTGTTTGTTCAGCTCCTGAGCAGGCCCCTGCCAAGCCACCCCCTGTAACTGCACCATGGGAAGGACCTGAGGTCAACCACTATACCTTCCAGGGGGCTGAGCAGTCCCCCGTGTCTCCAGCAAGCAGACCAGCCACTCTCGCTGCAACTGCAGCCTCGCTTTCTGTAGGGAGGCCAGTGCAGCCCATCCAAACGCCTGGAGGGCAGATGCACCTGAACCATCTCCCTGATGCCTAGCGCATCCTTGGAAGGGAGAATCAGCCCTCAGATTCTTTTTTATTTTTATTTATTTATTTTTTATTTTTTGACAGGCAGAGTGGACAGTGAGAGAGAGAGAGAGACAGAGAGAAAGGTCTTAATTTTTGCCTTTGGTTCACCCTCCAATGGCTGCCGCAGCCGGCGTGCTGCGACCAGAGCACTGCGCTGATCCGAAGCCAGGAGCCAGGTGCTTCTCCTGCTCTCCCATGGGGTGTAGGGCCCAAGCACTTGGGCCATCCTCCACTGCACTCCCTGGCCACAGCAGAGAGCTGGCCTGGAAGAGGGGCAACCAGGACAGAATTGGTGCTCCAACAGGGACTAGAACCTGGTGTGCTGGCGCCACTAGGCGGAGGATTAGCCTAGTGAGCCGTGGCGCCGGCCCAGCCCTAAGATTCTCATACTGATACCAGCAATACAGGTAAGTCAGATGTATGGAACACTTCATGTGCACCAAGCAGCTTACACACATTCTCTCCCAGGCTCTCCTCAGTCAAGGCCACCTCGGAGTTGGACAGTGAGGGCCCTGCTCTGGGCCCCCTGCCCCTCCTCCCTGTGGTTGAAGAGTCCACAGGAATGTGTGTGTCCACTTGTAATTCGTACCTGCTCGCTTCCCCACATCCTACGTCTCATGCTTTGTGAACCTGGGAGCCCAGAGCCCAGTTCCAGGAGGTTAGGCCTCTTCCCAGGGTCTGTCTTCCCTGAACATGGACTGTGCCATCAGTCTGTGTGCTCCTAGGCCTGAGCATGGCCAAGGGCAACTGTATCCAGGGGTGGGGGACATGGGGGAGGTGTTGGACACGGGAGTCTTGGTGACTACATGGGTGGCACCAGCCAGGGTGGGGAGGGAAGTGGACGGACAGCAGCGAGTGCTCCATTTTTGCTGATGTTAGGGCCAGGCCTGCACCATCACCCTAAAGGGCTAGAACCTTCTATGGCCACCTGCTGTGGAGTACGATCCGAGTTTAAAGCAGAACTTGTAGGCTGAGGGTGAAAACCTTCCAGGGACAGCCCAGCTGGTCTCCAAGTGGGGATAGTGATGGTGTGAATTATGAAAATTTGCAGTGCCAGGAAGCACTCAGTGAATCCTACTTTGGAACTCAGCCCCACAGGACAGCCCGGGGCTGCTCTGTGGCCTTGGAGAAGGCTCCGTTCTTACCCATTCCTGCATCCGATGGCTGCTTGTGAGACTGGGGAAGGATAAGGCTGCTCCGGTACTATAACCCCACTAAGTGCCCCTGCTTTACGGATGGGGAAACTCAGGCTTGGGGGTCTCAGTGTCTTGACCAAAAATCACGTGGCTTCTAGGGGACAGGACTGGGACCTGAATTCAGGTCTGCCTGTCTCTGAGCCTAACTCTTGCCTATACTATTTGGGTAGGACCAAGAGAAGGAGGAAGCCAGTAACTGCCCCAGACCCAGGAGCGAAGGGTCACTGCCGTGGGTGTCGTGTTTCAGAGAGCCCGTGTGTCACAGACACACAGAGCGTGAATTAATTGAAGACGTGGAGCCCCCGTAACGCAGGTGCTGGCGTTTGTCTGGCATCGGGATCAAGCAATCCTAACCATCGGCTCTTGTTACCGACACAGTTCAGGCACCAGGGAAACACGACTCCATCCCCGGGCCTCTGTCCTCCCACAAAATGATTACGTTAAACAACCAAGAGGCGTCACCAACTGTCCCAATGCCAGCGTCAGAGATGGACACGGTTTTCAAAGTGCAGGGGAGATCGGAGGAGTGGAAGTGAAAGAAAATACAAATTAACTAACTCATCAGATCCTTTCTTTCATAAAAACACGAATGGGATAGATTCTCAGGGTTGTGTCATTAGTGTCGCACATCCTTTCCCCCCCCTTTCATTGTGTTCCAATTTATATCTCCAGAGTCGTCATGATTTTTTGCTAACTACAGAAGATGCACAAGGCAACTGAAGAATATTTTGTAATGTTAAGCAATTCATGTTACTCATATAAATTTACATTATTCTTAAATTTGTCTGTGGGGATGTGTATGCTATAGATGAGTGTTTGCATGCCCTTCCAGCTCATATATTTTTTAAAAGATTTATTGATATATTTCCAGGTCTCCCACATAGGTGGCAGGAGTCCAAGCACATTGGCAGGGAGCTCGATTGGAAGCAGAGCAGCCAGGACATGAACCAGCGCTCTGATACGGGATGCCAGCTTGGCAGGCAATGGCTTAACCCACTGCACCACAATGCTGACTCCAGTTTGTGTTTTTTAATGTTTATTTTCATCTACTCAAATTCATATGCTGAAGCCTAAATCCCCAGGGAGTTGGGGCCTTTGGGAGATAATGAGGTCACCAGGGCGGAGTCCTCAAGAATGGGATTAGCGGTTTTATAGGAAGAGACACAAGAGGCAGCTGTGTCTCACAGCCTGGTGGAGACTCAACCAGAAAATGATCCTCCGCAAACAGGCCCTCACCAGACAGGATCTGTGGGTGCCTTCATCTCAGACTTGCCAACCGTCAGAACTGTGAGAAAGAAATTTCTGTTGCTGAAGCCACCCAGAGTCTGCTAGGGCAACCTGAACTAAAACAGAAAGGTAAGGAGGTAGACATAGAGAGCTCCTCCTGTAAGTTTTGTACTAGATGGACATCGCGTTCTAGAACAATCACAACTGTTTTTATGAAAATATTTAACAAAGCATAATAAGGTTGTTTTTTTTTTTTAAGATTTGTATTCTGCTATGGCCTGGGAAAGCAGTAGAAGATGGCTCAAGTCTTTGGGCCCCTGCACCCACGTAGGAGACCCCGAAGAGGCTCCTGGCTCCTGGCTCCTGGCTCCTGGCTTCGGATCGGCGCAGCTCCAGCTGTTGCAGCCAATTGGAGAGTGAACCATTGGATGGAAGACCTCTCTCTCTCTAAAAAAAAAAAAAAAAAAAAAGTTTTTATTTATTTGAGAGGCAGTTATAGACTGAGAGGGAGAGACAGAGAGAAAGGTCCCCCAAATGGCTGCAGCTGCCGGAGCTGGGCCTATCAGAAGCCAGAAGCTTCTACCAGGTCTCCCATGCAGGTGCAGGGGCCCAAGCACTTGGGTCATCCTCCACTGCTATCCCAGGCCACAGCTGAGAGCTGGACTGGAAGAGGAGCAGCTGGGACCAGAACCGGCGTCCCTAGGGGAAGCCGCCGCCCAGGCAGCAGTGTGCCACTGCGTCAACCCCAGGGGTCTTCATTTTAACGTTCAATGTTATCTTTGTTTCTTGAATGAAGGCTCTGTGGGTGTGGCGGGGGCGGGGCTTGTTGACTGGCAGACAGGTCTGGCCACTCCTCGGGGTCAACGCAAGAAGGGCGGTCCTCTGTGGGCTTGGAAACTCGCGCCCTTCCTAAACTGGGTGACGCCAATTCTTCAAAGACGATCCCGCGGCCTCAGCCTAGGGGAATGGTGGAGCTGCCCACGCGGGCGTGCGGAAGCCTGCCTGGTGGCCACGGGGCAGCTCTGCCGACCGCTCCCTGCCGGCTTCACTTCCTCTCCTGCTCTCGCAGCCTGAGCTCAGCCAAATCCCTCACAGCGGAGCTGAGCTGCTCGCGTTCACCCACGTGTGATGTGACCCATTGCGGCGGCCGGTCCCAGCCATGCCCCCCTCCCTGCCCGCCCCGTACACGCACACAGCTCTTCCCTTAGTTCTTTTTTCTCTTGCTCCTTCTTCAGTTTCTTTCCATGGATGTTCCGGAGGAAGGAGAGGAAAAGCTGCGTGCCTAGGTCGCCATGGTGAGCCAAGGGTCTGAGCTAGGATTCTTACTGGTTCCTATCTTTTTTTAAAAGATGTATTTATTTTTTTGAAAGTCAGAGTTACACAGAGAGGAGAGGCAGAGAGAGAAAGAGTTGGTTCCTATTTTTAATCATTGCAACAACTTTGCAGGATATTTGTATTTTAATTTTTTTCCATTTTATTTGAAAGACAGAGCTGGTTCACTCCCCACATGTCTGCAACAGCCAAGACTGAGCTAGGCTGAAGCCGGGAGCCAGGAACTCCATTGTGATCTCCCACACGGTGGCAGGCATCCAAGTATTAGAGCCATCACTTGCTGCCTCCCGGAGGGTGCATTAGCAAGAAGCTGGAATGGGGAGCAGAGCCTGGGCTTGAACCCAGATACCGCCACATGGGAAATGGACACTGGCACTAAGCATCTGCCAAGATAGGCGTCGTTATCCCAACCCCCAACTCAGGCAGGAGTAGCCGATGGAGGAGTTTGGGGACCGTGAAGGAAGATGAGCTAGAGTAAAGGAGACAGGGAAGCTGAGTGGTCACATGTGACCCTGGGGCAAAATGCCAAGGAAACCGATTTTCCATCAAGGAGAGGAGCTGTCTCAGCGCTGGGCGGCCTGCAGCAGGGAAGTGCCGTGTCAGGATCATGCACTTGTTCCTCAGCTGCCTAAGGGACCATCATGGCTTCTGAGGGGCTGTGACAGAGGGTGCCCATGCTTGGGGCGGAGGCCAGAGGAGGGTGTGGCGGGGCGAGGGTGGAGCCCAGGGAGCAGGCTGGGGAGGGAAAGTTCTCACACGGGCTGCAGGGGGCGCTGCAGGCTCAGAGGCAGATGCTGGGGGAGTAATCTGAACTCCGGGAAGTTGCACAGGGCTGAGGGCACAGTTCCCACCTCCGTGTGTCTGGGTTTGGGGCCTCGGAAAGAGCCTAGGAGCCTTGGAAATCGGGTGCTGAGAGGAGAAATCAGAGCAGGCTCTCCAGGGGCCAGTTTAAGGCCACAGCTTTTAAGGACCTTAACAAATGTCCGACAACCCAGATGGATGGGGCATAAAGTTTCAAAACTAAACTGACAATCCACTTCAGTCTTTCTGTCTGACCCTGTACGTGCACTTCTAGTCATCTATTCTAAGGAATTTGCCACAAATTCAAGGAAAAAGAAAAGAAGGCCTCCCTCACAGAATTGTGTTGTGTTAGAGTTGTGGAGGAGTGGAAGCAGCGGACGTTCAGGTCAGCTGGGGCCCTTGCTCATCACAGGATATGCTGTAGCCGCTAACACCGCAAAGCCACAGGAAATGGCTATGGTAAAACTCCCAAACAGCTAGTAGCCTACGATGAGTTGTGCAGTATTATTATTTTCTTTCCAGAAAGAAAAACCACATGGACTATAAGAAGAAATGTGCTAAAATGTCCTTCTGTTTTTCAGAATTTCCTCATATCACGGAAGTAGCACGTTTCAAAATCAAGGGATTCATTTTGAAAAGGGGAAAAGTGGGTATGCTTTGAGTCAGAAATTCCACTGTGTGGCACAGCGGGTTAATGCCCTGGCCTGAAGCGCCAGCATCCCATATGGGTGCCGGTTCGAGTCCCTCCTGCTCCTCTTCCAATCCAGCTCTCTGCTATGGCCTGGGAAAGCAGTAGAAGATGGCCCAAGTCCTTGAGGCCCTGCACCCGAATGGGAGACCTGGAAGAAGCTCTTGGCTCCTGGCTTCGGATTGGCCCAGTTCCAGCCGTTTGCAGCCATTTGAGGAGTGAACTAGCAGATGGAAGACCTTTCTCTCTGTCTCTCCTTCTCCTTCTCACTGTCTATAACTATACTTCTCAAAAAATTATTTAAAAATTTTTTTAAAACTTCATGGAAAGCACACAATATGCACTAAGCATGGATTTAAAATTTTTGCACCAAAATAAAGCTATCTTTGGATTCCATTTTCCATGAACATTTTGAAGACTCTTCACATGTAGCTTTTTTTTTTTTTACCTTTTTTAAAGATTTATTTTTATTTATTTGAAAGGCAGAACTACAGAGAGAGGGAGAGGCAGAAAGAGAGAGGGAAAGAGAGGGATAATTCCCACCCATTGGTTCACTCCCCAGAATGGCCACAATGGCCAGAGACAGGCCAGGCTGAAGACAGGAGCTGGGAGTATCTGCTTTTCCCGGTGCATTAGCAGGGAGCCAGGTTGGAAGTGGAGTTGCTGGGACTCAAACCAGCACCCATGTGGACTGCTGGCATTGCAGGCAATGGCTACACCATAGCACCAGCCCCTAGTTTTGACTCGGTCCACAAATTTACCGCAATAACAAGGAAGGAGGAAGAGGAGAAGAGGAACCAGGTCCAGGTGGGAAGTCAGACCCAGGCATTTTTTTCACTGAAAGCATAGATGGCCAGAATTGTCGAGTTAACTTTTGAAGACAAGGAAAGGGCAGAGTAGGTGATGTTAAAGCCATCTGGGAGGGGCCGGCGCTGTGGTGTAGTGGGTAAACTGCCGCCTGCATGCTGGCATCCCATATGGGCGCCGGTTCCAGTCCTGGCTGCTCCACTTCCGATCCTGCTCTCTGCTATGGCCTGGGATAGCAGTAGAGGATGGCCCAAGTCCTTGGGCCCCTGCACCCACGTGGGAGACCCAGAAGAAGCTCCTGGCTCCTGGCTCCTGGCTTCGGATCGGCGCAGCTCCAGCCATCGCGGGCGCTTGGGGAGTGAACCAGCAGATGGAAGACCTCTCTCTCTCTTTCTCTCTCTCTCTTTCTCTCTTTTGCTGCCTCTCCTTCTTTTTCTGTGTAACTCTGACTTTAAAATAAATAAATAAATAAATAGTAGCTGGTGCTACTCTAAGCCCTCACTGATAGGAGAAGGTGGGGCCTCCATCCGTACACCAGGAGGTTCGTCGCTTAGGGAGCACATTGGTTTACAGTTCTTAGACCAAGAGCCAGCCCTGGGAGCCAAGATGTTGATGCAGTTGCTGGGATCAACCTGGCTTCAGAAGGGGAGGAAACAGAATTTTCGCTCCCACCCCTCCTAAGCTCATGTCATGACAGACTCCTGTAACGAAAGACAGATTAACAAGCACACTGTCTGTCACCGGTCATGAAGGGGAGGGCAGTTGCCGGAGTCTCGTGAGTTCATTTCCTCAGCTTAATATAGAAATAAAAGGCTGGGGGGCCGGCACCGTGGCTCACTTGGTTAATCCTCTGCCTGCGGCGCCAGCTATGGCTTGGGAGTGCAGTGGAGGATGGCCCAACTGCTTGGGCCCTGCACCTGCATGGGAGACCAGGAGAAGCACCTGGCTCCTGGCTTCAGATTGGCACAGCACCAGTCGTAGCGGCCATTTGGGGAGTGAACCAACAGAAGGAAGACCTTTTTTTCTGTCTCTCTCTCACACTGTCTATAGCTCTACCTACCAAATAAATTAAAAAATAATAATAATAATAAAATTTTAAAAAGCTGGGAAACAACTTGCAAAGAGGCAGAAACTTTTATTGATTGGCAAACGATAGAGAAAGCATCTAGTCCAAGAGGAGACCACGCAGAGTGCCCGAGTGGGACACTGGCTTTGAGGAAGTATCCTAGGTTTTTAAGGCATCACTATCTGTTCATTGGGTTATCCTATTGGAAGTTCCCCTTGGATAGGGGTTTTCATATACGTATGTTAATTGTCCTGGGACTTATGGAGATGGGAGGGGGCTCTGGAGACTGTCCATCTCCTTAGGGGCTCAGCCCTCTCCTCTGCTAGTTCTGGGTGGAAGATTGCAACTATCTCGAAGGCATGATTTAAAACCGCAGGGTCACACAGGATAGCCAGGGCTCTTGGAGCAAGTCTGACTCTCCCCGGGGGCTCTGCCGCTTCCCCTGCAGGCTGTGAGTGAAAGACCGCACCTTCCCTGGAGGTGTGATTTAAGGCCACAAGGTCACACATGCAGCACAAGAAGCTATTAGTGGGGGAGATGCCAGTTGGCCTGGAGACAGGCTTTCCAGCCACAGCTGCTTTCGAAGGACGTTCTACCTACATCCGACTCCCAGCCCCACTGGCTGGCCTCACCGCCTTGGTGCCTTTCCAGCCCACACAAAGGTTCCTGGCTACAGTGGAGGCAGAACCAGCAGCCGGGGTGGATTCGAGCATTCAGTGCATCAGCCTGGCGAGGGCAACATCCTCTAGAACCACCCGTGAAATTTCGGTTGTAAGCACACATCAGCCAGTCTATTATTATCCCAAAATTTATTTTAAGAGGAAGTCATGTGTCATTACTGTAGGAGAGACACTGAATCACTCGCATTAAGGAGAGGTGATCACGGAGATAACTACAGAGAAAAGAAAGCGAAGTTGTTGACTTCCGAGCTAGGTGCTGCAGCCCCCCGGGGCTCGCTCCCCTGTCCTTTCTCTGACTCTGCTGCTGTCTCTGGGATCACAGGGGAGCTGGGCCAGCAGGGAAGACGCGCTGAAAGCATCTAGAGAAGTCAAAGAGGAACAACCTTGGAATTGTGTGATTTGAGATTATGTTAGAAAATCATCTCGGTTTGGAAAGGTGAATCAAGCAATGGATCAGACTTGGAGTCAAAGATGTTCAACACATTCCAGTCCTGGCTTCCTTACAACCTTGCTGTGTGGCTTTGGATAAGACCTGTGCTGTCTTTATTCTGCTCATTTGAGTGCTCATTAAGGAGTGAGTTTTCAGGGGAGTCTCACCCTGGGGTGAGCAGTGCAAAGGTGGAACAGGGAGGGGAGTGGTAGCAAGACCCCAGAAGCATCAGTAATTCAGCGACAGGGGTGAGCACTTGCCACAGTGGTAAAGACACCGCTCGAAACGCCCACATCCCACACCTGAGTGCTGGGGTTCAAGTCCCAGCTCCTCTGCTTCTGATCCAGCTTCCTGCTAACGCACACCTTGGGAGGTAGCTGGTGGTATCTCAAGTACCTCCCACCAATGTGGGAGACCTACACTGAGTTCCAGGCTTTGGTTCAGCCCAGCCCTGGCTATTGTAGGCATG
The DNA here is from genome assembly GCA_949820135.1 of Sylvilagus floridanus. Classification (NCBI taxonomy): domain Eukaryota; kingdom Metazoa; phylum Chordata; class Mammalia; order Lagomorpha; family Leporidae; genus Sylvilagus; species Sylvilagus floridanus. The sequence continues at coordinate 56,032,451 of OX463232.1, forward strand.
TGGGAAGTAAACCAATGGATGGAAGATCTCTCTCTCTCTCTCTCTCTGTGTGTGTGTGTGTGTGTGTGTGTATGTGTGTGTATCTATTTCTCTGCCTTTCAAATATAGTGGGGAGAAAAAAGGAAATAAAAAGATTTTACAATAATAATTCAGTGGCGGGGCCGGCGCTGTGGCATAGTGATTAAAGCTGCAGCCTGTAGTGCCAGCATCCCACATGGGTGCTGGTTTGAGTCCCGACTGCTCCACTTCTGATCCATCTCTCTGCTATGGCCTGGGAAAGCAGCAGAATATGGCCCAAGTCCTTGGGCCCCTGCACCCATGTGGGAGATCCGGAGGAAGTTCCTGGCTCCTGGCTTCAGATCGGCTCAGCTCCAGCCATTGCGGTCAATTGGGGAGTGAACCAGCGGCTGCAAGACCTATCTCTCTCTCTGCCCCTCTTTCTCTGTGTAACTCTGAGTTTCAGATATATAAATAAATCTTCAAATAATAATAATAATTCAGTGAGAACAAAAGAGCAGAGTTTAAATGCCCAGAGTCCAGCATTGCAGCTCACAATGATGGCTCCAGGCTCAGAAACTTCATTTCCTGTAGATGGGAGCTCTCCTTGGAGTGGAGTTTGAGGTCAGATTCCAGATGCGGAGTTGTGGCCAGACTGCGTGTTGACTCAGGGCTCCTACAGGTCACAGAGGGGCCTGCCTTGTGGGAGAAGAAAGAACAAAGGATTTTTAAAAAATTATTCTCGGGAAATTCCTCAGTTACATGAAGTTCCCTTGGGTATCAAAGCATTATCAGCCAGCTGGGAGCCAGGCTCAGAGTAGGCCTAATAACTGGGAGTCATGGTGAATTGCAGGCCGAGTAGCAATGCACTTAGATACAAGTCCTGGGTCTGCCTCCAAGACAAATCCCTTTATTTCTCTCAGCCTGTTTCCTGATCTACAAAGCGGGATTATCAATGCCTACCCTACCAGTGCCCGGAAGTAGTTGATGAATTAGCATGGTATCCATGGTATCCAGTATGGTGCCTGGTGAATGGCAAGCTCCCAGCAAGTGGAAAACGTTACCCATAGAAGCCACTAGCAGTCACCAGATCAGCCCACGTGAAAACTGGGGCACAAACTGGGAAGAGGCTTCCTCAAGTTCCCAAAGCCACTTACGGGACAGACTGGAACAAGAGTCACAGAGCGCCTAGACCATAACAGCAGGAACATTGCACAGCTCCAGCTTCAGCTGCCCTGTGGACAAAACTAGTCATGTTGGAGATGGTGCCATGGCTTAATGGACTGAGCCGCTGCCTGAGACGCCAGCACCCCATATGGATTCTGGTTTGTGTCCCAGCTGCTGCACTTCCAATCCAACTCCCTCCTAATGACCTGGGAAGGCAGCAGAGGATGGCCCAAGTGCTTGGGCCCTTGCTACCCACATGGGAGACCTGGAAGATGCTCCTGTCTCCTGGCTTTGACTTGGCCTATCCCTGGCTGTTGCAGCCATTTGAGGAGTGAACCGGTAGACTGAAGATCTGTCTGTGTGTGTGTCTCTCTCTCTCTCTCTAACTTTGCCTCTCAAATAAGTAAATAAATATTTAAAAGAAAAAAATAACCTAGGGGCTGGTGCTGTGGCACAGCGGGTAAAACTGCCGCTTGCATTTGCCAGCATCCCATATGGGCACCAGTTCGAGTCTCGGCTGCTCCACTTCGATCTAGCTCTCTGCTGTGGCCTGGGAAAGCAGTAGAAGATGGCCCAAGTCCTTGGGCCCCTGCACCCAAGTGGGAGACCTAGAGGAAGCTCCTGGCTCCTGGCTTTGGGTTGGCACAGCTCCGGCCGTTGCAGCCATCTGGGGAGGGAACCAGCAGCTGGAAGACCTCTCTCTCTCTCTCTCTCTCTCTCTCTCTGCCTCTCCTTCTCTCTCTGTGTAAGTCTTATTTTCAAGTAAATAAATCTTTTTAAAAAAGAAAACCTAGTCATGCAACATTCAATCTGCTAAGAAACCCAGATCTCTTCAAGAAGTGGCTTTACTTGTGGATAAGCATATTTGCAAACCCTTTTTGTATTCCATTGTTCATTCAGCCTTCAAAAACCCTAGCCAGTTGTTCAGTTCCAGGACACTACAGTGGGAAATTCTTCGAGAACAATGCAGCAGTCTTAACCCTGCACTGGACCAACTTCAACCAGGGCGTGGGACTTTCTGTGCTCCTCACTTTGTCCTGAGGTCATCTGGGCATTTTCCAGCCCTTAGTGGGCGTGACCCTGTATGAGCTCCATCCCTCCGCCCCCATGGTCCTGCCAATCTAAGTGAAGAGATAAGAGTGTCTATGAACTCCCTTTGCCCAGGAAGAACCAGGGTTGCGCTCCAGGCGAGGACTGACATCTGTGACTCAGCTGGTCCAAGCTGACGCCTGCAGTCCTGCATCAATGGGAGGCCAATGCATTTCAGGAAGCATGGAGCTGAGCTGAGAGGGAGGTCCCGTGCTCCCAGCATCTCCTTTAAGTCTCTGCCAATTCAATAAGCTAAGAGCGATTAGTGCCATTTTATCCTTGAGTGACTCAAGGCACAGAAAGGTTAAGTAATTTGCACACTGTAAACCCAGCAGCAAGACTTCAGAGTCACTTATTCATTCAGAAATTGTGTTCTTTAGGCTCCAATGTTACAGTCACTTTGGATATATCAGTGAGCAAAAACAATATGGCCTGCCCTCCGGTGCACACCTGAGCATAACAGATATGTGAAGTGGTCTGTTAGAAGGAGGTTAATACTAGTTTTTCACAAAGGAGAGATAAAACAAGGCAAGGGGGATCCTGAGTTTTGGGGTGTTGGGGTGTGGGCTGCAGTTTTAATGAGGGTGACCACAATGGGTTTCACAATGAAAACAAGGTTGGAGCAAAGGCTTAGGAGCAGAGAAAGACATGCACCCAAGAGCTGTGGGTGGAGAGCCAGAGACAAGAGCGCAGACAGGGCTTGTAACATTCAAGCTGTGAGATTTATCAAGGAGTGAGGGGAACTGAGGCGAGTGAAGGGGACTCCCTGGGGTGACACCCCCACCTCCAGTGCTCCTCTGGGGTCCTGGTGGCTGCCCAGCCATCTGACCAGTGAGGCCAGGGTGTCTCAGAAAGATGTGGAGTTTTCAGACCCCTCAATATCCTGGCCACCTTGGGGGAGAAGGGAGGATGCCATCCACGCCGAGGCATCAGTCCCAGGGGAATCTGAGAGCCCGAGGGGGCACACAGGGTGGGGTGGGGCAGCCCAGAGAGAAGCCCCGAGAACACTGGCCTTGGGATTCAAGGCCCAGGGCAGAGCAATATGGGGTCAACGTGCCCTATGGCAAAAACAAAGATACACACACACACACACACACACACACACACACACCAAACAAAACCTGGTGGGAGAGTTGCTGAGTTCAGAAATCTGAAATCCTTCCAACTGCTGACATCCAACTTGGGTCCAAGTCAAACCCAGGAGACAGGAGACCATACCATCTCTTCACTGACACCTCTATACCCTCCTCCTCCTCCTCGCTTTTCCTCTTTCTTCAACTTTGCTGAAACCTAGACTCACAGATCAACACATGGCAGGCCTGCAAAGAAAGGCCTGGAAAAGCCACCCCGCTTGTGCCCTCGGGGTACATTTGGAGGGCCCTGGGTAGCTAATATTTTGGGAGAGAGAGGTTTCCAATCAAGTACAAGGGTATGGGGGCCAGCGCTGTGGCACAGTGGGTTAATACCTTGGCCTGAAGTGCGGGCATCCCATATGGGCGCCAGTACTAGTCCCGGCTGCTCCTCTTCCAATCCAGCTCTCACTATGGCCTGGGAAAGCAGTGGAAGATGGCCCAAATACCTGGGCCCCTGCACCCACGTGGGCGACCTGGAAGAAACTCCCGGCTCCTGGCTTCAGATCGGCGCAACTCTGGCCGTTGCGGCCATCTGGGGAGTGAACCATCAGACGGGAAGACCTCTCTCTCTGTCTCTGTCTGTCTGTCTGTCTCTCTCTCTCTGCCTCTCCTCTCTCTGTGTAACTCTGACTTTCAAATAAATAAATACATCTTAAAAAAAAAAAGTACAAGGGTATGGTGGAGGGTGGTCATTGGGTGGAGTCCCCCCCAAAATAAAGGGGATGTAAACTCCCCAGCCCCACCCCAGATGCAAATCACTTACCTGTCCTGCTGTCTGCTCCCTAGCAAGCATAACTCTAGCTAAGAAGGGACCCCCACTACACCCCTCAGATTCTGGCCGGTGTTGCAGCACCTGTAGCCCCCGCCTGGTCTGCTCCCCTGCTGCTCCCTTGCAGTGTATTTACTAAATCTAGACCTGTTCTCCGTATGTTCTGGTGAATTCTTTCACTGCCCACAACTCTGGCTTGTGACCGGTACTTCAAAAAGTTAAATGGAGGTCAAAGATAAGCATATTCTTCATGAGTTTTTAGTATTTACCTTCATTTGTTTTTGAAAAAGAGCGAGAAAGAGCCTGTCCACCTCCTGGGTCACTCCCCAAATGCCTGCCACAGCCCCAAAACCAGGAGACCAGCATTCAATCGGCGTCTCCCACATGGATGGCAGGGACACAAGCCATCACCTGCCGCCCTCCAAGGTCTGCGCTCGCAGAAGGCCGGAGCACAGCCAGGATGCAAAGCCAGGCAGACACTCCAGCATGGAATGCCACAGCCTCCCACGGGACACCAATGCCCACCCCTCCATGAACGCCTCCTCTGAGGCCACCCTTTGCTGGCTCAGGTTTAGAACAGAGACTCAGCTGTGCGTGCTGCCTCTCCGGGAGGCCCCAGTACCTTCTCTCAACAAAACCAAACTCTGGAGGCTCACCAGACCCGCTGTGGGAAAGGGGGCAGCCCCAGGACCATCTCCAAAGACAGGGAGATAAGGTTCCCCCGGGGGTTGTCTCTCACAAGGCAGGAGAAGTTGGGGTGAGTGAGGTGTTCAGAGCGCTTTGGGACAACTTATGGAGGAACTTCCATGGGGGGGGGGGGGGGGCAGGGGGAGGGCAAGGGGTGAGTCCACCCTGGCAGGAGCCCTGAACAAGCAAAAGAGGAGGCACACAGCAGTCCCTAACCCGGCATCCTCCCTGGGACCTGATTGTGGGACTTCCTGCCTGGGGGCTGGAGCGGGCCTGGGCGCAGGGCGCTCTCAGAAACAATCTAGACTTCCTTTGGTTTCACATCCCCATCCCTCTGTGAGCACTTTCCAATCTCATTTTATCTAGGATCTCTTTTATAAGGAGAAAAATCTCATCTCCCTTCTGATTTTGATATGCCCCTTCCTGGATGTGTGATGGGCCGGGCAGGGATGGGGAAGAAGCCCCCTCCCGCCCCCAGCCCGGTCCCAGTCGCTCCAGTTTCCACTTCTAGACCTGGATCCCGCTCGGGAACCCAGGCAGCTCCAGGCTCAAAGTTGAGCGCTCTTTCAGCCCCGCAGCTCAGCACCCCGTTTGGCCGCATCTAACGCCCGCGCCCCAAGAATGATGCAGCAAAGAGAGACAGGGAGGGGCTGGGAAGGACGCACAACTCCCAGCCTCCCTCCCAACGCAGAGCCGGTGCGAGCGCGCGTCCCCGGGGGTCCCCTAGGCGGGGCGGGGGCTGGTGGCGCGCGCTAACGGGGCGGGGGAGGGGACACCACTGCCGCCGCAGTGCGCAGGGCGGGCGCCCAGCGGGCTTGGCATGCGCGCCCCCGCCTGGGGCTATAAAAGCCTCTCCACCTGCTGCCACCGCCACGCAGTGCGTCCAGTTGCCTGGAGAAGCCAACTCAGCGCCTCCAGCGGCTGTGGGCCTCGCCATGGACCCTGAGAGCTGCCCCTGCCCTACCGGTGAGCCACGATCGTGCCCCTATCCTCGCTGGGAACCTCACGCCCTACGCCTTCGCTCAAGGACGCTTGGGGGAGGGGCCCCTTGTCTGCGGATTTCTTTCCTCACCTAGGATGCGCACGCCCCGCAACGCCGTCCCCTCCTCCGCCGCCCCCTCCTCTGAGTCTTGCAGCATTAACCCTTCCGGTGGTGTCTCCTGCACTAGGTGGTTCCTGCACCTGCGAAGACTCCTGCAAGTGCCAGGGATGCAAATGCACCTCTTGCAAGAAAAGTGAGTATGGGGACCCTGCCCCCCAGCCCCGGCTGCTCTCGCGGCCGCGTCTGGTCATCCAGAAAACTGGGGGACCCCCTAGATCCCCTATCCCATTGCTTGGGGATCCCGCTGGGACACAACCCCCGCCTCCCCCCTCCCCCCAGGCAGAGCTTAAAATGCAGGTGCCTGAGCCCCAGGCCCAGAGATGGATATATAGGCATGGAGAGAGATGTCTGTGGAAATTGCCAGCAGTTGGGATTGAGAACTGCTACCGGGCCCAACCCCATCCCCTTAAAACCTCCAGGGAGCCATCCGTGAGGCTGGGAGTCAGTTCGGGACTTTTGGTCCTCTCTCCTCTTTAGCCCTGGGGGGGTCCCCTCGGTTTGGCCTCCCCTAAACCTCCCCATCAGGCAGCAGTGTAACTTGCACTGGGCAGGAAGTGAAAGGAGCGCTGTGTTTTTCCTTTTGTAAGGCTAGGCACTTCCCCTTCAGTGTCCTGGGCCCCCCTCCAAGTTTCCCTTTCAATGCCATTTACTCAGGGATGCTTTCTCCTGAAGGCCTAGCACTCTCCCAGTTGAGCCCAAGTTCACCATCCCCCAGGCGCTCCCTGACACTAAAGGGGCTGTGGGCTAGTTCCTGGCTACCCTTCACCCCCTGCTAAGCCAGCATGCAGCTGTCACACCAGATGCTGAGTCAAACCCTGGGTGAGCACACAAGGGGGCAGCCTCTACCCCTGGCAGAACCAGGATGATGCCCCCCCAACCATGAAACCCCCTCCCTCCTTCCCCTCCTCGTTGATGGGGACAGATGGGGGGGTATCAGACTGGGCACCTCCCATTTTATCTGCAGGCTGCTGCTCCTGCTGCCCTGCGGAGTGTGAGAAATGCGCCAAGGACTGTGTGTGCAAAGGTGGAGAGGGGGCTGAGGCTGAGAAGTGCAGCTGCTGCCAGTGAGGACTTGCCCCTGGCGAAGGGCATGGGGAAATAGTGCCCATGCCCCCTTGGCCTGTGGTGAGGCATGGCTCTGTGTCCCCCGGCCCTGCTGGCCCCTGGCAAGTGACAATAAATCCCGTAAACCACATGAGTCAAGGACTGGTCTCTTCTTTTTTGTTTATTTTTAATACTGAAATGCGGAAAGAGAAACAGAGAGAGAGCGAGTAAGCTCCCATTGGCTGGCTCACCCTCCAAATGCCCCACGATAGCGGGAGCCTGGAACTCAATCCGTCTCCCACTTGGGTGGCAGGGGCCCAACTACTTGAAGCACCTGCTCCCTCCCAGGAGCTGCAGTAGCAGGAAGTTGGAATGGGGAGCAGCCCAGGGACTCAAACCCAGGCTCTCTGATATGGGATGTGGGTGTCACGCGCTGTGTCTGCTGTACCAGACACCAACCCTGGTCTCTTGTTAAGGAGGGGAAGGATGTGGAGGGGTGAGGAGTCTGCTCAAAATCCTGAGTCTTGGCCGGCGCCGTGGCTCAACAGGCTAATCCTCCGCCTTGCGGCGCCGGCACACCGGGTTCTAGTCCCGGTCGGGGCGCCGGATTCTGTCCCGGTTGCCCCTCTTCCAGGCCAGCCCTCTGCTGTGGCCCAGGAGTGCAGTGGAGGATGGCCCAGGTGCTTGGGCCCTGCACCCCATGGGGAGACCAGGAAAAGCACCTGGCTCCTGGCTCCTGCCATCGGATGAGCGCGGTGCGCCGGCCGCAGCGCGCCGACCGCGGCGGCCATTGGAGGGTGAACCAACGGCAACGGAAGACCTTTCTCTCTGTCTCTCTCTCTCACTGTCCACTCTGCCTGTAAAAAAAAAAAAAAAAAAAAATCCTGAGTCTTGGCCACTGGCTTGCTTGGGGCTGCGGTGGAGCTGGGGGACAGAGTACATTCTCCCCACTGGCAGACAGCACTTGATCCTCCTGCTACATCAAGCTTAGATCTCGGCCGGGGGCTGGGGGGTGGGGGGGCGGGGAGGGAGGCCGGCCCAGTGTAGGTTGGGCTCCCCAATCTCCTAGCCTAACTTTATTCATCTGGACAGTGGGGTTAGGGGGACTGAATACCGGACCCTAACCCCAAGGGCTCGTGATGTCTGGAATTTTCTAATTGTCCCTACAAAGCTGCCTGTTTGGGGGAAGCAAGGGAGGAGAGTGGAGGGGCCAGGGCTTGTCTTGGCAAACCGCCGGCCGGCTGCATTTCCAAGGCCACCTCCCTGAATAGCCGCTTTTCATATCTTCTCATTTGGCCCTTTCTCTCCAGCCCTTTCTTCAAGAGGAAGTAGGGTAATCAGAGTCTTTATCCGCGGTGGCTGTGGCCAATTCTTGATGAAAGGGAGCTCTCCGCCCTACCTGGGACAGCTGAGAAGGGAGAAATAGAATCCTGGGAGAATGTTTCCCAGGAAGAAGACGCAGGCCGTAAACAGGTCGGCTTCCATCCAGGTCAGCTTTTCAAGACATTCAAAAGCTCACCACGGATTTTTTTTTTAAGCTAACAGTCTGCATTTAGAAGAGGGAGTGTTAGGAAAGCCAAACCACCTTTGAAATGGACAACGAAAGGGGCCTGCTCCAGCCTGCTAGCACTGCTTACTCCAAAACTCTAGGAAGTGGCGTAGGCACAGGAATAGCTCCGGTGGGCACAGAGGAGACGCCAAAACCCAGGCCCCTGCGGAGCTGGAAGAGATGATCAAATCAACGGGGGAAGATACACCTGTCAGAAAGGGTGTTACAACAGTTGGACACCCCTTTGCAAATGATGTTAAAATAATTTTTTAAAGATTTATTTATTATTTGAAAGTCAGAGTTACGGGGTGCGGGAGGGGGCAAACAGAGAGATCCTCCATCTCCTAGTTCACTCCCCAGATGGCTGCAACAGCGGGAGCTGGGCCAGGCCAAAACCAGAAGCCAGGAGCTTCTTCTAGGTCTCCCACACAGGTGCAGGGCCCAAGCACTTGGGCCATCTTCCACTGCTGTCCCAGGCACATTACAGAGAGCTGGATTAGAAGTGGAGCAGCCAGGAATTGAACTGGCTATATGGGATACCAGTGCTTCAGATGGAGGCTTAACCAGCTACACCACAGTGCCAGACCCAAGAAGTAAACTCTAATAGGCTAATCCTCCGCCTGTGGCGCCGGCACACCAAGTTCTAGTCCTGGTCGGGGTGCCGGATTTTGTTCCGGCTGCCCCTCTTCCAGGCCAGCTCTCTGCTGTGGCCCGGGAGTGCAGTGGAGGATGGCCCAAATGCTTGGGCCCTGCACCCCATGGGAGACCAGGAGAAGCACCTGGCTCCTGCCTTCGGATCAGCGCGGTGCGCCGGCCACATCGCACCAGCCGCAGCAGCCATTGGAAGGTGAACCAACGGCAAAGGAAGACCTTTCTCTCTGTCTCTCTCTCTCACTGTCCACTCTGCCTGTCAAAAATAAAAATAAAAAAATAAAAAGAAAGAAGTTACAGAGAGGCAGAGGAAGAGAGAGAGGTCTTCCCTCCATTGACTCACTTCCCAATTGGTCGCAACTGGAGCCGGGCTGATCTGAAGCCAGGAACCAGGAGCTTCTTCCAGGTCTCCTACACAGGTACAGTGGCCCAAGGACTGGTCCCAGAAGGCGCAGGGAAAGAAGTGGTGCCTGCTCTCCAGGGAGCTCAGAGACCAGCGGGAGGATGAGCCCACGCAAGAACCTCCCAGTGGGTGCTGCTGCACAGAAGAGGTCTTACAGACCGCAGTACCCAGGCGCTCCTCACTCAACAGAAGGGGAGACCGAGGCTCAGGGAGGGCCGGATGGTACAGATCAGAGTCGGGTGGCTTTCAGAAGAGAAAGACCCCATCAGATTGGAAGCTCAGGGACGGCTCCTTGGAGGAGGAGGCATCTGAATTGGGTTTGGGAGATTGTAAGAGGGAGCAAACACTTGGAATGTGTTTTTGGAGAAAGGTGTGAGATGTCAGTCTGGTTCTAGGGCAGAGGTCAGGACTTGGGGACAGGTAAGAGAAGGGAAGTTGAGGCCAGATGGGTGTGGCTGAGAGGGTTTAGTGTCTCCCTGAATCCAGGCTGTCCAAGCCAACTCCCCACAAGGCAGGCCTCGCCCTTCAGGGAGGCTCCGCCCCGGCTGTGCGCAGGATTCTGTTTTCCCCCATTCATCTGTGTTATCAAGCACCTGCCCAGGCCAGGAAAGCAGGTGCAATGGATGCAGGCGTGGCCCCACAGGGAGACACAGACTCAACAAATCCCCACCAGCAGCAGCTGCTGGGAAAGGCCGTGGGGCCGAGGGGCTAAGCACGTGGGCTCTGAGCTCCACGGGCCTGTCTGGCCCTTTACAAGGAGTGTCAGTGTCTCCCTCTGTGGAGTGTGGGCACTAACAGCCCCGTCTTTAGGGCTGCCAGAAGGGTTGTGTGCACCTGGCCCGAGCTGGGGGCTGAGGTCGGTGCTGGCAGCTTGCAGCACAGCTGTAACCGTGGTGGAAAACATGCTATAGAGCATGGGACATAGTGCATTGGCTGGTGACAAAAGGACTCAGCAGGTCTGGGGCTTCAGGAAGGCCTTTATGAAGAAATGGCCTCCAAACTGAGACCCAGTAGGTGAAGGGCAGAGAGGAGCAGAAAGAATATTCCAGACATGATTGAGCAGCGCGTGCAAGAAGACAGATGACGTGCTTGGGCTTCGCCCCTGCGCCAGCCAGGTTTTGCAGAAGGCCGGTGGTGCCCAGCCCCAGGGATGCCCTGGCGCAACCTCCTCCCTGGAGTGTGGGCTGGGCCCAGTGACTTCCACCAGCGACAGGTGTCACCCATGGTCACGGAACCATGGCTGTGACTTCTCAACTGAAAAAAGGTCTTTGACCATAACAAAAATTTTAAATGTTATCTCAAAAATGAAAGACAGACAGAAGAGAAAGAAAGAAGGAAACAAAAGGAGGGAAGGAAGGAAGGAAGGAAGGAAGGAAGGAAGGTGGATGGAGGGTGGGAGGGAGAGAAGGAGGAAGGGAACGCCATCATATTCTTAGAATTGTTATCTGCAAACCCTATTGAATCTGTCAAAAATTAACTAAAAATTAAAATTAAAAAATTAAAAATTGAAGATGGAGGCAGGTATTTGGTGCTAGGGTTAAGACACCTGTGTTCCTTATCAGAGTGCCTGGGTTCAAATCCTGGCTCCACTCCCAGTTCCAAATATCTGCTAGTGCTCACCCCACGAGGCAGCAGGAGATGGGTCAGATAGTTGGGTCCCTGGCACTCAAGTAGGAAACCCAGATGGAGTTATGGTCCCCGGCTTTAGCTTGGCCCAGCCCTAGCTGTTGCGGGCATTTGGGGGAATGAACTAATAAATGGAAGATCTCGGTGTCTCTGTCTCTCTGTATGCCTTTCAAGTGACTGAAAATAAATGAAAGTGTTTTTTGTTTGTTGGTTGGTTTGTTTTTGACAGGCAGAGTTAGACAGAGAGAGACAGAGAGAAAGGTCTTCCTTCAGTTATTTCACCCTCCAAATGGCCGCCACGGCTGGAGCTACGCGGATCTGAAGCCAGGAGCAGATGCTTTTCCTGGTCTCCCATGCAGGTGCAGGGCCCAAGCACTTGGGCCATCCTCCACTGCCTTCCCGGGTCACAGCAGAGAGCTGGGCTGGAAGAGGAGCAACCGGGACAGAACCGGCACCCCAACCGGGACTAGAACTTGGTGTGCCGGCGCCGCAGGCTCACTTAGCCAAGTGAGCCGTGGTGCCAGCCAAATGAAAGTTTTTGGAACTGAAAGAATTTGGAAAAAGAAGAATTTTCTTTTGCTTTTGTTTCATCAGTTTTATTGCTCATAAATCCAGAACTCATTATATACATCTTTCAAAACCATGAGATATTAGAACAGTTTATAAGTGTCAGCTCTGATTGCATTAATACTTGACACAAGAAGCCCTTTTAGAAATATATGTTTTATTATAAGAATACTTTCATAAAGAAAATAAATCTCTACATCTTACAGCAAGTCCTGTGCAGCTGCTTTTTCCCATCAGCCATCGTTTCAGGTTCTGTTACAGCAAGTTGATCACATTCAGCAAAACAAATGACAACCTGCCGCTTCCTCTGTGTTCCAGTATTACTGAGCCTGGTACAGTTTTTCACCTTCCTTTTTTGATCGTTCCTGACTTGAAAGAACTCACATATTCAGGCTAGAAGAAGTCGACACGATTCCTCTAAGTAGAACTGGTGTTGGGTTGTTGGTGAACAATCATCTCACGTCCAACAGCTCTACACCTGGAGCACCAAGCCCTTAAATTCCTAACAGCTCCGCAAAATTCCTAATAGCACTGCAAACATGGAATGAAAATGGGAGAAGTCTGCTTGTGGAACAATGTAAGAGAACTGGCAGAATGAACACTTACCAAGAGGATTTCGTCTATATACAAACAATCTTCTAGAGTCAAAATTTTCATCCTTGTTAACTGTAGGTTAGCAATAGTGGAATCTTTCTTATGTTTTAAAATGAAAATCCCCCGTTCTGTTCCAGTCCCTCTGGGGCAGGGCAGAGGAAAGGAATGCATTCCTGCGAGCTGTTATCATTTTTCCCATTTGGGGACCATGCAATAGAGATCTCATATCTTGGATACCTCTCAAATAAACTGTTATCATTAATAATGAATGAATAAAAGACTGTAGTTTCTGTTTTGTTTACATTCTTTTACAAGTATTTTTAAAATTTATGTATTTCCACTTTTTATTTGAAAGGCAGAGAGAGAGATCTCTTCCACCCACTGGTTCACTCCCTAGAGCCCCAAAACCACAGGGCTGGGCCCAGCCAAAAACAGGATCCTGGAACTTCACTGGGTCTCCCTCGTGGATGACATGGATCCAAGTACTTGAACCATCATCTGTGCGCATTAGCAGGAAAGCAGATCAAAAGGGGAGCAGCGGAGACTCCAACCAGGCACTCTGAGATGAGATGATGGGGGGACATGCTTACCCCCTGTGGCACACGCCTGACCTTTGCCCTTTTGTTGGCTCCCTCTGGCCTCTGCCTTGAGATGGTCTATGGGGAGGCCCATGGCAGGCAGCTGAGGGAGGCCTGCAGCCAGCCGCTTATGAGGAACTGAACCTCAAAACAATTGCCTACAAGGAGCAAGCTCCTGCCAATGGCCACGCAAGGGAGCCTGGAGGTAGATCAGTCAGGCGCCTGTCCACCCTTGAGCTGACCGCTTGTTTGCATCCTGTGGGACAAAGTGAGCAAAAGGGCCCAGCTAGGCCTCCTCTGACTCGCGACCCACACAAACAATGAGATAATGTACATGTGTTGTCTTCAACTGCTAAGCTGTTAGGTAACTGGTCAGGCAGCAATTGATAACTCTACGCCCATAATGAAGGCAGGGTTGGTAGAAGAAAGAACTGAGATTAGTAGCTGGTGCTGCGATGTAGTGGGAAAAGCTGCTGCCTGCAGTGCCAGCCTCCCATGTGAGCACCGGTTTGAGTCCCGGCTGCTCCACTTCTGATTCAGCTCCCTGCTATGGCCTGGGAAAGAACCGTGTGGGAGGAGCTCCTGGCTCCTGGCTTCCGATAGGCGCAGCTTCGGCCGGCCATTGCAGCCATCTGGAGAGTGAACCAGCGGATGGAAGAGCTCCCTCTCTCCTTCTCTCTTTCTGGCTCTGCCTCTCTGTAACTGCCTTTAAATAAATAAATAAATCTTAAAAAAAAAAAAAAGAGCTGAGATTGGACAGATGGCACAGGGGACTACAGGTCAGGTTTCCTGGGGAAGGTGGCACCTACCAGCTTCCTATCCCCTAATGCCAGCAGGTGGTCTCTAGAGCTGTGGCTCACAGGAAACCATCTCCCCAGGGGGTCTTTTCACTTGTGACCAGCTCTAATTACAAGAAAGTTTTTTCTTAAAAAAAAAAAAAAAAAAATGGGAGGGCCAGCCTTGTGGTACAGTGGGCTAAGCCACCACCCGTGATGCTGGCATCCTATACAAGCGTTGGTAAATCCAGGGCCTGAGTCGTGGTTCTGCAAGTTAAACCGCTGCTTTCAATGGAAGATTCCCACATAGGAGCCCTGGTTTGAGTCCTGGCTGCTCTGCCTCAGATCCAACTCCCTGCTGATGCACCTGGGAAGGCAGCGGTAGCTGGCCCAAGTTCAGCCCTTGCTATCCACGTGGGAGACCCAGGTGGAGGTCCTGCCTCCTGGCTTTGGTCTTGTCCAGCCCTAGCCAGTGGAGCCATCTCAAGAGTGAACCAATGGATGAACGATATCTGTCTCCCTCTGTCTCTGTTTCTCTCTCTGGTTCTGCCTTCCAAATAAGTAAATTAAAAAAAAATCTTTTTAGAAAATAAAAATATTTTTTAAAAAGAAACCAGGGGTTGGTATCTGGTGTGCTGCACACTTACACTACAACCACCACACAAAAATCTTCACGCTTCCCCTCCGGCTCCTGGTCCACCACACTGCCAGACACAGGAGATCTCGGCTCTAAATTCAGAGAACGCTTGAATGTGACCCTTGATTCCATTTGATGGATGGACAAACAGGCTGGGAGAGGCCTGGGGACTCAGCCAACTGCCCCGGGGGACACTCGGCGAGTGCACGCTGCAGTGACCACTAGAACTGAGCCCTTCTGACAGTTCACCTCCCCGCCCCACTTGGCAATCTCTAACTTGAGTGAGCACAGAAATTTCAGGGTGCTGAAATAGTTTTTTACTTTCATTTTGTAATCGGCCCAAACACAAGGTTGAGGGCTGGGGAAGAGGGGAGCAGGGCGGGAGCTCAGACTCATGAATTCATTGCACAAATATTTAGAAAGTGCCGACTGCAAACTTGGCCCTGTGCTGAGGGCTGGAGGCTCAGCTTGTGTGTAACAGGGGAGGGTGACAACTGCTCCCCACAGTAAGTAAGGAGGGGCCCAAGAATCACACAAGTTCATGCGTGTCACAGCCACGGGGAGTTCCGGGAAGGATCAGGACGGAATGTGTACTAGATGTTCCATGGGCATCCTCTCGGGTCAGGACAGGCTCCCTGGAGGAAGTGACCCTGGCACTGACTAGGAAAGCCTTGCCACAGGCTCTTACAGGAAGTGCTGCCCCCGCCCACCACTTCACTGACCCCCACCACTGGGAAGCTACCGGTAAGCCTGCCCTGACTCCTCGGATGACACACTGGGCATTCCAAGGGTGAGCTCAGTGTATTACACACAGGCCGGGAAGCGGGATGTGCCCCCCGCCCCCGAACTCTGGACACCACCTGGACTCGTCCCCTCACCATCCACTGGGGAAGAAACCTCCGGAGGGTTTTTCTCTCCAAATGTTCCAGAACAGTGCCGATTTCCCAGCCGGCTCCTCCCTCCTCCCCACGCCTGGCAAACACCTCACTCTCAGGCCCAAGGCCACGGCTCCCAGACTCCACATTGGGTCTCCTCCTCCCTGAGGTCACCTTCCATCCATCCTGTGTGTTCTCCCCGTTCAGCAGAGGGGCAGCCCCCAGGAATGTCACCTTGAGTCTTTCTAATCTTTCTTCTCCCTGGCTGGTGATGGCTACCTTTAGAGGGATATACCATCTTCCGGGCCTCTGATTCCAATCTCTTACTAGCTCTGTGACCTTGGATAAGTTACCTAACCTCTCTGGACTCTATTCTGTCTCCTTTAAAATATGAATAATGGGGGCTGGCATTAAGGCATAGAGGGTTAGGCTGCCACTTGATGCCAGCATCCCTCATCAGTGTGCCAGTTTAAGTCCCAGCTCCACTTCTGATCCAGCTCTCTGCTCATGCGCCTGCGAAAGCAGCAGATGATGGCACTCCTGCCACCCAAGTAGGAGACCCTGATGGAATTCCAGGCGCCTGGCTTCATCCTGGCCTGGCCCTGCCTGTAGTGGCTATTTAGGGAGTGAACAAGTGGGTGGCAGATTGTGTGTGTGTGTCTCCCTCTTTGTGTCATTTTTACCTTTAGAATAAACAACTTTTTAAAAAGAAGACATCCTTTATGAAATTAAATAATTAAAAATAGGGGCCGGCGCTATAGCACAGTGGGTTAACACCTTGGCCTGGGGCACTGGCATCCCATATGGGCACCAGTTCGAGACCTGGCTGCTCTGCTTCTGATCCAGCTCTCTGCTGTGGCCTGGGAAAGCAGAAGAGAATGGCCCAAGTCCTTGGGACCCCTGCACTTGCGTGGGAGGAGCCAGGAAGAGGCTCCTGGCTCCTGGCTTCCGATTGGCTCAGCTACAGCTATTGCGGCATTTTGGGAGTGAAACAGTGGATGGAAGACCTCTCTCTCGCTCTCTGCCTCTCCTCCCTCTGGTAACTCTGACTTGCAAATAAATAAATCTTTTTAAAATATATATATATATAAAATAAATAAAATAAAAAATAATTAAAAATAATGGATAGTCTTTATCTGTTTGTTACAGTATTAAATGGATCTGGTACATAACATGCTTATTACAGCATATATTGGTTACATCCAGTGGCTATGTCATTAATAGGTACAATGGCTATGTCAATATACAATGCAGACACCATTAATAATGCCCATTGTTAAATATGATGCCACCTAATTAAGCTTTGATAGGTACAAAGGATTTATTATAACCTGGCCACACTTCCTAAAGATTTTTCGTGCAAACTAGATCCCTAAGAACCCCTTTTCAGCGGCTGGGAAACACTCGGGTTCAGGTACAGGTCACCCAGCAGGGGAGCTGGGCACCTGGCCAGGGCAGGGGGCATCGGTGTTTGGCACACGGCCCCGCTGTGCTGTGTCCTCCTCTGCACCCCGCCTGGGTACAAGACGGCCTGGGGGGCGCAGGAGGGGCGGCCCGTGTGCACTGCCCGGTGCGCACGGCGCGGGGGCCGCGAGTGACTCAGTGCGGGGCGTGTGCAGGCGGCGCCCGGCCCAGGAGGGGCTTTTGCACTCGACCGGCTCTTTGCCGCTATAAAAGCAGCGAACCGCGCGCTCTTCTCCACCACGCCTCCTGCAGGTCCTAGCGCTCTCCTCGGCGGCTGCTTTCCGACTCTGCCCACCGCTTCTTCGGCTCGCGATGGATCCCAACTGCTCCTGCGCCGCCGCGGGTAAGGGGCCTGGGCCGGCGCTGCGGACGCAGCAATTTCTGACGCCTCTTTCTCCATTCACTCAGAGTACTAATCGCCCTTTCCCCTAGCGTTTCGGTATTCTCTTTCTACTTTAGATTACTCGAAGCCTCCTTGTACCAATGAGGAGACCTGAGTTAGTGGCTTGCTCAAGTTTCCCACGACTCGGTTGGGGAACCCAGGAACTCTGGACCACTCTCACCGCTGCCTTTCTCTTTGCAGGTGACTCCTGCACCTGCGCCAACTCCTGCACGTGCAAGGCGTGCAAATGCACCTCCTGCAAGAAGAGTAAGTGGATTGTCTCATCTCTCCCACGCCAGCTGCCCCCACCCTGTCCCTAGTCTTCTGCACCATCCTCCAGAGCATTCGGGGAGCTGCAGGAGCCCTGTGCTCCTAGAGTTGGCTCCTCCCCAGCGCTCATCTCTGCCGCTTCCTCTCCTTCCCCAGGCTGCTGCTCCTGCTGCCCCGTGGGCTGCGCCAAGTGTGCCCAGGGCTGCATCTGCAAAGGGGCATCGGACAAGTGCAGCTGCTGCGCCTGACGCCCGCAGAGCCCGGCTCCCGGATGTAAATAGCGCGACGTGGACAAGCCACCACCGCAATCCTGACCTGTTTGCAACATTCCTTTTGGTATAAAATATGTGAATGACAATAAAAGTCATTAACTTTATTCTGACTCCGGTGTCCTCTGTATGCCTTAGTTGGAACTAAGGGACTTAGTGCTCATCTGGGCTGCTGGGAATTGGGCTTTGAGTGCAGAGACCTGGGCTGAAGACTGGAACGTTAGCTGGCCTTCAGGTTGGTCACCTTACTGAGCTTGTCTGCCCTACAAAGCAAGACCAGCAGGCCACATCGTGGCTGGGGTGAGGTGGGAGTGGGAGGACACACGTGGAATCTAGTGCTAATGGCACAGAAACTTTGTAGAATGGCAGAGAGGTAGAGAGACTGGACCCGGTGGAAGCCAGGAGCCAGGAACTCCATCCAAGTCCCCCATGTGGATGCAGGGGCCTAGGGACTTGGGCCATCTTCCACAGCTTTCCCAGGTGCCTTAGGAGGGAGCTGGTTTGGAAGTACAACAGCCTGGACTCCAACCAGTGCTCAGATGTGGGATGCCGGCGTTGCAAGCGGTGGCTTAATAGGCTGCACACAGCACCTGCCCGGCACAGACATTCCTCAGTCCCTCATTTTTATCCTCAGACTCTCCGCTCAACTTCATTTCCTTATTGGATTTGGACTGGAAAGTGACTACAGGGGGTGGGGCCCACTCCTTGGTCGTTTGAGTTTACCTGGGGCTTCTCAAACTCGACAGTGAAGGAACACTTTTTGTTTTCTATCCATTGCAACCCTAAAACCTAAAAAAGTATATAAAATAATTTTGGTCACAGAGATAATAAAATCAAGGGAAAACAATACAAAATTCATTTTTTTTCCCCGGGGCTGGAACTGTGGTGTAGTAGGTTAAGCCTCGGTCTGCATCAGCAGCATCCCAAATGGGTGCCGGTTCGTGTGCCGGCTGCTCCACTTCTGATCCAGCTCCTGTTAATGTGCCTGGGAAAGCAGTGGAAGATCCCCCAAGTGGGTGCAGGGCTCTTGGCTCCTGGCTTCTGGCTTCTGATCGATACACAGCTCCTGTCACTGCAGCCATCTGGGGAGTGAATCAGCAGATGGAAGACCTCTCTTTGTCTCTCTCTCTCTCTGTCTCTGCCTCTCTGTAATTCTGCCTGTCAAATAAATAAATCTTTTTAAAAATTCATTTCTTTAGATTCGACAGGAAAATTTCAATAAGCACATGATAAAGAAACTGATAGGAAAAATAAAAGAAATATAAACACTACACGTCAGTGCTCGGGTGTGACTGCAGGTTGGAAACTCCCACACCTGTCTGGCCCATATACCCCACAGGAAGCCAGCAGTTGGATTTTCCAAAGCCATGGGCAGGAAAATCGCTGAGCCCTCAGAGCTCCCCACTTGGCATTGGATTTTTGGGAGCTCTCCCCAAGGTCAAGGTGAAAGCTGACCTTTTTCAAAATCCATTCCTTTGCTGTCTCAAAATACCAAAATGGCCAGGGATTTGGAGGGAATCGCCCAGGCTTCTAGATGAAGTGCACATGTGGTTACCGGGTCCAGGTGAAAGGCCTCACGTCTGCTCGTGCAGGGCTGACGGTGGATCCTGCAGTCTGGAGGGCGTGGCATGTTCCTGAGGAAGAAGGGACGCCCCAGGTGCCTTGTAATTAACAGCACTGCTTAGGGCGTCCCTGGTTATTTGTTGGGGAGGTGCTATTTGATGTTCAATCAAAGAAGACAAATGTCTTGGCCCAGAAGTCAGGACCACACTCACCCTCCAGTGCAGAAGGCGTCTGTGCCAGAGGCACGGGACGGATGTCAGGCAGCCGTGGTGCACACAACTCAGTCCAGCACCTGCCGGCTGTGTGACCTGGGCAAGCCGCTCAAACTCTCTGAGCCTCCTTTTCTGGTTTGTAGAAAGATCCCCTCTGCATGCAGAGGTTAAATGAGAAGTGGCCTCTCTCCTGGCCAGCACTTACTCATCCTGGTAGAGGCAGGCACTGTGGCGTAGCGGGTAAAGCCGCTGCCTGCAGAGCCGGCATCCCTTGGGGCACCAAGGCCCAGCTGCTCCACTTCGATCCAGCTCCCTGCTAACGGCCTGGGCAGAGCAGCAGCAGATGGCCCAAATATTCGGGCTCCTGCTTCCCATGCGGGAGACCTGGATGAAGTTCCTGGCTTCGGCTTGACTCAGCCCTGGCTGTTGTGGCTGCTTGGGGAGTGAAACCAGCAGATGGAAGATCTTTCTCCCTCTCTCCCTGTAACCCTTACTTCCAAGTAATTAAATAAATCTTTAAAACACAAAATCAGTGGTGATTAGGATCATTCTGTCCACATGGACTTTTGGAGAAAGAATCTGGCCCACAGGCTCTTAGGGAAAGACCTCTCTGTGAGGAATGACTATGGAATAAGACAGGGAAGGCACTGGGGCCTGGCTGATCATGTACCCGAGGCAGTAGGGGCGACCTCCTCCAGGAAGCCCTCTGTGATAAGACGATGCCATAGCAATGGGCAGATAAAAAAGCCTTTGCAGTTCTTCATATCATTTGAACTTCACATGGCATAGGCAGGGGGTGGATAAATCGTGTCCTCTACCAGAGTGACTAACAAGCCAAGGTCACATGGCCTAGGAGCCGGAGTCTGAACCCCCTCTACAGCTGGGCTCTAGCCTTAACTGCAGCTGCCAAATGATGACATCACTCAATCCTGTCTCTCACAGCTCAGAGCCTGTGGTGCCTTTAAATATTTCCAGTAACACAGTGGTGTTGAGGACAGCCCTAGACCAAAAGACATCTTTGCCCTTAACCTTTTCCTTCCACAAGGAAGGAAGCTGAATAGACTCACACCCAGTGGCACCACTTGCCAGGCCACAACACTGGGCAACATACTTAAACTACTCCTTACTTCTCCCCTTGGGAAAATGGGTTCATAACAGTATTTTTTTAAAAAAGATTTATTTGAAAGTCAAAGTTACACAGAGAGGAGAGGCAGAGAGAGAGAGAGAGAGAAAGAAAGAGAGAGAGAGAGAGAGAAAGAGAGAGAGATCTTGCATCTGCTGGTTCACTCCCCAGAGGGCTGCAACAGCCAGAGCTGCGCCGATCCGAAGCCAGGAGTCAGGAGCTTCCTCCAGGTCTCCCAGGCTGGTGCAGGGGCCCAAGGACTTGGGCCATCTTCTACTGCTTTCCCAGGCCATAGCAGAGGGCTGAATTGGAAGTGGAGCAGCCAGGACTCAAACCAGCGCCCATATGGGATGCTGGCGCTTCAAGCCAGGGCACCAACCTGCCGCGCCACAGCACTGGCCTCATAGTATTTCCCTTTAAGATTCTAGTGAGGGTGCCAAAATGAGAGGGCACCTGGAGACCAACTGCCCTGCAACAGCCAGGAACATCGGAAGGGAAATCCCCACCTCCCCTGGCTTCTCAGAAGAGGTCCGCAAACCACAGAAGTGACCCATGCTGGGGGAGCCCTCGCACTGGCAAAACTGCCCTGCAGCCTGTCACTCAAGACATCCATTCTGATGCCAGCCTCCCAGACAGCAGTGCTGGGGGGCTAGTCCCAGCTCCAGACTTCGGTTTCCTGTTATAACGGAGCCGGGCATCCAGGAGGGATAGCGCAAGCAGTTGGGTCGCTGCCACCCACGTGGGACTCTTAGATCGAGTTCTGGGGCTTCCAGCTTTGGCTGGACCCAGCAAGGCACTTGGAGAGTCAATCAGCACATGCCGGTCACACAGCCCCTCCTGCGCCCATGTCCTTTGTCACCCTGTGTTTCTGTGCCTCTCACATAAACACGGACTCACACACACATGCACACACATACATGCAGGGGAGGGTACACAGTGAGGTTTTAGGAGCCCCTGGAGAATTTCATTAACAGAGAATCCACATGCATGAGCCCATTCATCCAGTCAGGCTGGGATGGAGGCGCAGCCTCAGGACGCTGTGTGCGGGAAGACAGAGGCCGAGGACTGAACTGGGAGCCTGGACAGTCACTGCGAAGGAGGCAGAGGAGTCGCAGGGGCCCCGTCCTCCGCACACGACTTCCTAGCTGCGCTCTGCTCACACCATGCAGGGACCTGAGCCCCAAGCTGGGGTTGCACCGGACTCCAGGAAGGGGAAGCTAAAGACAGCTTAGAGGAGCGGAGTGGGGGGTGGGGGGTTGGAGGAGGCCAGGACCCCTGATGAGTTCTGGAACTCTGGTGGTGAGGGGCAGGAAGGTGGCTGGGAGGGGCTTCCCCTCACACTCCCCACCAACACCCCACCCCCCACATCCTCCACTGACTATAAAGGGAGCAGACACCTTCTGGGTTCTAAGCCACCTTCCCCCAGCCCAGTTGTCTTTTTGCCTCTCACCTTGAACCTCAGACCCCTATGCACTTGCAACACAGGTGAGGACCTGTTTTCTGGGCCTTGGGCTCTGCGTTTCTCAGCCGCAGGACAGCTGTCCCTGGGCGTGCAGGAAGAAGCTCACCGGAGGAAGCTCACCCCACTGTTATTTTTCCTTCTTTCCCCATGCCCACACCCCAAATCAGCCTTAGGCATTCCCATCCCCTAGCAGCTCCCACTTCAAGGTGGGAGGAGGGAGGCTCCAGGCCTCCCTCTCCTCATCTCCTCACCCCACCGCCAGGGCTGCTGGGCCCAGCCCTGGTGCTCTGTGCCTCTGAATTTCCTGAGCTGGGGGAGAGATGGGGTGACTGCAGCTTCTGGGTCCCCAGTATAAGATCCTGGCCCCAGGCCACCACCCATGGACTGGAGCTGGAGCTGGAGCTGGGAGCTTCCTTCCCTGTGGGAAAACTCACAGGGTGGGCATGAGCTTCCCAGCAGGAGGGAGGAGAAGGTGGAGCCACACTCCACTTGTTCTGAGTGGGACAGGAGCCCCAGGGTGGGGCCTGCCCAGTGATGGGGACAGAGGACTTTCTCTTCCCTGCAGGTGGTGGCTCCTGCACCTGTGCTGGCGACTGCGAATGCAAGGAGTGCCAGTGTACCTGCTGCTAGTGAGGGGCGTGTGGTGCCCTCTCTGGAGAGCTGGGCCTTGCTCAGGGGAGCAGGGCCCAGAATGCACTACAGACTACAGAGGTGGAATCCCCCTCCTCACATACGGATTCACACCAGGGCTCTCAGGCCATTGAAGGAACAGATTTTCTTTCCTATCATCACAAGCTTAAACTTTAGTTAATAAAATAATTTTAACCATGGATAGACTGAAAGCAAAGAAAAACACCATAAGAAATCCTTTTTCAAAGACTCAGCAGGAAAGTGTCAATAAATTAAAGAAACAGAAAAGATTGACACGCTTCACCTGTGTTCACCAGGGAGCTGCGTCTCAGACTCCTGACACCTGAGAGAGGAGCCCCCAGGGAGTAGAGCAGCCTTAGCTATAGAGGGAGAGACCCCCTCAGACTCGGCTTCTCCTGTACCACAGCACAGGTCAGCAGTGACACAGGACGCCTAGGGGTTTTCCCTGCCTAGCAGCCTGTTGATTTCATAGCAATGAACACCACCTGGGTCTCCTCTACTTCAGCTGAATTCTGATGCTGGGAGAACTTGTCAGCACCCACAGGTTAGGACTCAGATCCCAAAACCCTCCCTCCCTCTCTCCCTCCTTTCTTCCTTCCTTCTTTCCTTCCTTCCTTCTTCTGCCTTATTTTAAGATTTACTTATTTATTTGAAAGAGAGAAAGGTCTTCCATCTACTGGCTCACTCTCCAAATGAACACAATGGCCAGGGCTGAGCCAAGCCGTAGCCAGGAGCCAGGAGCTCCATCTGTGTCTCCTATGTGGGTGGCAGAGGCCCTAAGTTCTTGAACCATCTTCCCTGCCTTCCCAGGCACGTTAGCAGGGAATTGGAACAGAAGCAAAGTAGCCAGGACTCGAACTAGCGCTTTGCTATGGGACGCTGGCATCACAGGCAGTGGCTTAACCCTTTGTGCCACAATGCTGGCCGCCTCCCTCCCAAATTAGATGCCACTCGCAAGTCCCAGGTTGTTCACCTGTGCTTCTGACAACCCCTCCCGTGCAGCTGTAAATCAGGGTTCCCATACCCGCCTCCTGGTGTTTGATGCAGTTGTTGGAGAGGCTCTCGGGCATCAGGACACACCTATGTACGTGTCTAGGTCTGCAGACGGTGCTAAGACTGTTACCAACAGCACAGGTGAAGCGGGGCAGAGGTGAGGCATGGGAGAAGAGCAGAGCCTGGCTGCCCTCTCTGGGCCCACAGCCCCCCAGGACCCTGCACGTTTCAGCTCTCCTGAGCTCCCACCATCCAGTCCTTTTGTGTGTGGGGGGAAGTCACTGCACAGCTCCACGGCTCAGAGAGGGAAACCCAGCCAGGCTTGTCTGTTCCCATCCCTCCTGGCATCAGACGAGGCAGCACGGGGAGCGGCTCTCTGGCTTCTGTCTACCGTGGGAAGAAAAAAATGTCAGTTTCTACTACCTGCCTCAGGGAGAGCTTTAGAGCCAGCAAATATGCGTGTTGATCTATCAATCTTCCTATATTTAACGTGACACAACCAAAGCCGCTGAGCTCTGAGTAGGTAAGGGTTCCGCTCAAGGTCAGACTGAAATCTGTCTTTCCCACAATTTCATGTGACGGCTGCTCCACAGTCGGCGGGGATTTGGAGGGACTTGCCCAGCATTTTCCTGGCAGGCGGCAGTGGACGTGCGATCACTGGTTCCAGACAGAGGACTGGCGTCTGCTCCTTCAGGGAAAATGGGGCCTCTGCAGTGAGGGTGCCTGGGGATTGAAGCCCCCGGGGGGCTGGTTAGCAATCTGCTCCCTGTCATTTTTTTTTTTTTTTTGACAGGCAGAGTGGACAGTGAGAGAGAGAGAGACAGAGAGAAAAGTCTTCCTTTGCCATTGGTTCACCCTCCAATGGCCGCCACGGCCGGCGCACTGTGCTGATCTGAAGCCAGAAGCCTGGTCTCCCATGCAGGTGCAGGGCCCAAGGACTTGGGCCATCCTCCACTGCACTCCCTGGCCACAGCAGAGAGCTGGCCTGGAAGAGGGGCAACCGGGACAGAATCCGGTGCCCTGACCGGGACTAGAACCCGGTGTACTGGCGCTGCAGGTGGATGACTAGCATAGTGAGCCGCGGTGCCAGCTCTGCTCCCTGTCATTTAACCGAGGGGAAGACAGTCAGGAGCATGCTTGTAGCCTGGTCCTGGTCCCAGTGTGAAGACTGACTTCAGAGGGCAGCCCGGGCCAAGCGCATGGGTTTGGTGTCAGGCAGCCCTGGTTCACGTCCCAGCCCACCACTTACTGTGTGTGACCTGAGCCTCATTTCCTGCTCTGTGGAAAGAGCCTATCTTCTCTCCCTAGGGATTAAATGAGAGCGTGGGCTGCTCCCGGAGAGGGAGAGGGCTTAACAAACAGTGGTGGTGAGGCTCATACTTTCTACATGGACTTTCAGAGAAACAATCCTG
This sequence comes from Sylvilagus floridanus, assembly GCA_949820135.1. Lineage (NCBI taxonomy): Eukaryota > Metazoa > Chordata > Mammalia > Lagomorpha > Leporidae > Sylvilagus > Sylvilagus floridanus. The sequence goes on from OX463232.1 coordinate 56,057,496, forward strand.
TCTCACAAGCCCTTAGGCAAAGACCTGTCTGGCACAGGAGCTGGGGATGGGAGTGGGATGACCTGCAACAGGAAGCCCCCTGTGACAAGACTATGCCATGACGCCAGGACATCGGACAAACACAAAAGCTTTTGCAAGGCCTAGTGAGAGTGATAATTGTGTCCTCTCCCAGAGTGACTAAGCCACCTGCCCCAGGTCACACAGCCTAGCAGTCACAGTCTGAACCCTGCTACTGCTGGGCTCTAATCCTAACCGCAGCTGCCAGGCGATGATGTCACTCAATCCCGCCTCTCTCAGCTCAGGGCCGGCAGTGCCTCTCTGGGGGGACCAAATGCTCCCCTGGCTAACTGGTGGGAACTGGAGCCGGAGGTGTCCCCCAGTGTGCAGAGGGAGCTGACGGGCCCCCTCAGGCCTCTTCCCACTGCTGCTCCCCTCCCCCCCCCCCCAGTTCCCAGGTGGCCGAGGGGCAGAAGTGAGGGCGTGACGCTCCCGTCAGCATGCACCTGTGCAAACCCACCTGACTCACTTAAGCCTGGGTGACAAACCCGCTCTGTGCAGCCGCCTCCTCAACTTTAAAGGGGCATGAGGTGAGAGTTTGGCCCAGCAGACAAAACACCGTTAGGGTCGTCTACAGCCCACATCAGAGTGCCTGGATTCCAATTCAGGCCCTCTTGTTTCCAGCTTCTTGCGAACATGCACCCTGGCTGCAGCACATTGCTGGGGCTGTGCTGCCTTGGGGGAGCCCAGGAGTGTGTTCTCAGCTCCTGTCTTCAGCTTGGGCCTCACCTCCCTGTTACCTGAATTTGGGAAGTGAACATGTGAAAGGGAAATTTATATATCTGTGTGTGCATTCGTGTGTGTGTATCCACTTCTCATAGCTCTCAATAAAAAATGGCAGGGGAACATGATCATAGCATCAGGCTGGTGGATTTAACTACTTACTGCACGGAAGGAATTTAGAATGGAGTGTGGTCAGTGGTCAGAGCTCTGTAGTATCAGCTGTTACATCTTTTACATTCTGCAGAGCCTGCGAGATAGTTATTTACACACAGACTAAACGGCCAGGCCTACTGTCCTCAGCTGTGTCTCCTATGTAGTTTTCATCTATCCATGTCTTTGTCCCCTGTAGTCTAAATGAGTCACTCACTCTCCCCCCATAATTGATCCACACCAGGGACACGTTGATGAGCACAGAACACTGACTCCCCTGTCTGCTACCACACCACCATGTGGGACATAACACTGAATGCTGAAAAAATTCATATCTTCTTAAATATATTTATATGAATAGAATGCTTTTCACCTCCAATGAAAACGGACATCGGTCTTATTCCAGACATAAAAGATAGCCAGAAAATCAGAAATGTATGTGTGTGCATATATACTCGTCTACACAAATACACATTCATGTAAAACAGAATTAAAATATGAATTGTGTTGGTCCAAATTATTTCTAATCCATGCAATTCTTTAATTCTCCATGAGCTTTTTGAAGACCCCTTGTATGCAGGGATTACAAAATTTTTTTTGCACCAAAATAAACTGATGTTTTACCCAATTTGCATACACATTTTCAAGTGCCCTCAACAACTACACTTACAGAGCACTTTGGCCCCTCCCCAGGGTGGAGCCCGGGGCTTGCTCTTGTTAGAGAGTTCTAGAGCCACCTGGAAGACACAGCAGCTGCCGGAGGCCACGCGGCTTCCAGCCACTGCGCAGCCTCCCAGGTCTCAGGCTTTGAGCACAGTGCTTGACCCTTGCCTTAAACTTGTCCAATTAGGGCGTCCCGTTAGGATCCTTGTGAGGGCTCAGAGAACCAGAGGGATTAAACAGGGCCTGGCTCCCACTAAGTGGTATGCAATCAATAATCCGCAATAATGAAAAAAAAAACCACCGCTTCTCTCTTTTACGGTTAACGTGGGGTCTGCAGATCCCGCTCGCTGCTAATGGGCCCAGGCTCCCACACCGGAGACCCGGAGGAACTCCTGGCTCCAGCTTTCAGTCTGGCACCACGCTGGCGGTTTAGGCCATGTGGGGAGTGAACTGGTGGGTGGAAGAGCTCGTTTCTCTCTCTCTCTCTCTCTCTCTTTTTCCTCTTCAAATAGATAAAAATAAATCTTTAAAAATAAAAACTAAAAGCAACACTGAGATTCTGGGGTGGGGGAGCAGGACCCTGGGATGAGTTCTGGAACTCCAGGGGGCTGGGATGGCAGACAACCTGGTCAGCATTGCCACAGGGCAGGGCGGCCAGGCGCAGAGCCCCTGTGGCACACAAGCGCACACCGTGGAGACAGCCTCGCCGCAGCGCACAGCCCGCCGTCCCCGTGAGTATGGAGCACCCAGCCCACAGGATGCGCACGGCCCAGTCAGGAGACAAGGGCAGTGCTGCCTGAGCGTGGCGGGTGCAAGGGCATTTGCACCCAGGCCCCCTCCACTTACTACTAACGGAGCAGTCGCCTCCCTGGCTCCAGGGCACCTTCCACCAGCCCAGCTGCCTCTGGATCTCTCACCTTGAACCTCGGACCTCACCTCGCTCAAGATGGACCACGAATGCACCTGTGCCCCAGGTAAGGGACCGGCTTTCTGAGCCTCAGGCTGTGCGTTTCTCAGCAGCAGGACAGCTGTCCCTGGGCATGCAGAAGGGAGTGAACAGAGTTCTACTGGAAGGCACCACCTTACTGCTTTTCCTTCTTTCCCCCTGCCCACACCCCAAATCAGCCTTAGGCATTCCCATCCCCCAGCGGCTCCCACTTCAAGGTGGGAGGAGGGAGGCTCCAGGCCTCCCGCTCCTCATCTCCTCACCCCACCGCCAGGGCTGCTGGGCCCAGCCCCTGTGCTCTGTGTCTCTGAATTTCCTGAGCTGGGGTGACTGCAGCTTCTGGGTCCCCAGTATAAGATCCTGGCCCCAGGCCACCACCCATGAACTGGAGCTGGAGCTGGGAGCTACCTTCCCTGTGGGAAACCACACAGGGTGGGCATGAGCTTCCCAGCAGGTGGGAGGAGAAGGTGGAGCCACACTCCACCTGTTCTGAGTGGGACAGGAGCCCCAGGGTGGGGCCTGCCCAGTGATGGGGACAGAGGACTTTCTCTTCCCTACAGGTGGTGGCTCCTGCACCTGTGCTGGCGACTGCGAATGCAAGGAGTGCCAGTGCACCTGCTGCGAGTGAGGGGCGTGTGGCGCCTTCTCTGGAGAGCTGGGCCTTGCTCAGGGGAGCAGGGCCCAGAATGCACTCCCGAGTGCCTGCTGCTGGGGACGGGGCCTCCCCTAGCCCCAGAGTCCGTGTCATTCCCTCTCTGGATCTCTGCCCTGATCTAGCTGAGGTGGGCAGCGTGGCCTTTCCCTTTTGGGACATAAAACTCAAAAGTCTCATGCATTGTCTCAGAACAGAGCCCTGCCATGCTACCTAGGGTGCTGTGGGGTTGGTGGCAGCGCCTGTGTTGGGGCGGGAAGGTGCCTGTTAGGTCTGCTGATTCTCACTGTCCCCTTTCTTCCCCAGGCTGCTGATCCCATCGAGAAGCCCAGCCCCCTGCTGGCAGCCATACCCCCTTGTTGCGCTCCTTTTTCTATGAAACACATGACTGTTAATAAAATGCATTGACTTGATTCTGACTCCGGTTTCCTTTGAGGAGTTGGAAAAGGAGTTGGGTGGAGGGGGGCACTGGGCATGCAGACCCTGGGCTGTGGACTGACCGAGTGCCTCCAGGCTGGCAAGTGGCCTCACCGAGCTTGGTTTTCTGTAAAATCAAAGAGCCTTGTGTGGTGTGTTGGGGTGGGGCCATCTCTGTCCTCCCGTGTGGATGGCATGGACACTTGCCAGGCCCACATTGACCCCCTGCCCAATGTCAGATCTTCATCGGGTCTCTGGCAGGAAAGTGACCACAGGGGTGGAATCCCACTCCTCACTTTGTTGATTTCTATCAGCGGTTTCTCACTTCTGAAGGAGTCTGTTTTATATCCATTCTAAGCCTAAACTTCAGTCAATAAAATAATTTAACTACAGGGGTAATGGAACCAAAGAAAAACATCATACAAAATCCATTTTCAAAGACTCAACAGGGAAGTTTCAAAAATAAATGAGGAAGCTGGCCGGCGCTGCGGCTCAATAGGCTAATCCTCCTCCTTGGGGCGCCGGCACACCGGGTTCTAGTCCCGGTCAGGGCGCTTCCAGGCCAGCTCTCTGCTGTGGCCCGGGAGTGCAGTGGAGAAGGGCCCAAGTGCTTGGGCCCTGCACCTGCATGGGAGACCAGGAGAAGCACCTGGCTCCTGCCTTCGGATCAGCACGGTGCACCAGCCGCAGCAACCAACGGCAAAAGGAAGACCTTTCTCCCTCTCTCTCACTGTCCACTCTTCCTGTCCAAACAAACAAAAAAATTTAGAAAAAGAGGAAGCTAAGAATTAAAGATTTGCAAACTTCACCTGAGTTCATCGAGGTCTTCATCACAAACTCACAACAGCTGGCAGCCCAGCCCCAGGGAGCAGCGCACCCTTAGGAACCCAGGGAGACACTCCACTCAGTTCCTCCTCCCGCACACTTGGCTCAGGCCACCTGTGACACAGGATGTGCAGGGACATTTTGCAGTTAGTTTTGTAGCAGAGGACAGCACCTGGGTGCCCTCCAATTCAGCTGAATTGTAGCGCTACCTGGCGACAGGTGTCCGCACTCACAGGTTAGGGCTCAGGCCCCACACTGTCCTCCCTCCCAGCTTCCCTGCCACAGCCCCAGGGTGTGTCATCTGTGCCTCTGCCACATCAACTAGAAGCTGGGGTTCCCAAAGCCCCCTCCTTGCTTGAGTCACTTGCTGGAGTGGCTCTCAGGACTTAGGGACAAGGTAGTTACAGATGTGGGGCTGCATGGGAGAAGGGCGGAGCTTGGATGCCCTCTCTTGTCACACAAGTTCCAGACTCTTCCAAGGTTCTGTCCCCTGAGGCTCTCACCTCCACCCTGTGCTTTTGGGTTCCATGGAGACGTCATGCAGAGCAGCCGGTTCCTAGACCGGGAAGGCGAATGCAGCTGGGCCTCTCTGTCCAGGTTCCTCACTACTCCCCCCTTCTCCGATAGGGCTCTCGCGACCCAGTGTCCGCCAAGGCAGCACAGGGAGTGCCTTAGGCCACTGTCAGCCTGGGGGAGGAGAAATGCTACTTTCTATGGCCTGCCTGAGAGAGAGATTTCTGAACCAGGAACCCTGGACATATAAAAAAAAATCGATAGCTAAATTGACACAGATACAGATCTTATAATTATCACACCAGAAAATGACTTGGCTCTGAACCTTTGAGGGTTCCTCCAAGATCTGTCGTTGCCTATTTTTAAAAAATATTTATCTGAAGGGTAGAGTTACAGAGTTACATCTTCAAAGGCCTTACCCTCCTTGCAGACGCCCAGGAGCAGCGCCCCAGGCGCCGGCCCCAAGGGCAGGCCCTGCTGTGACCACACGGAGCAAGTTACTGGAACTTGGGTTGTAGGTGTGCGATTAGCAAACAGGCTCAGACACAGTGCTTCCCTTTAGGGTGCAAAAATGAAAGTTTCGTGAGCGCCTGCCTCCGGAACCTGAATCTCCCGAGGTTGTTAGTGAATGAGCGAGGGGGCCAGCCAGGCCGCGGGGAGCCCCGGGGCAATGTCCTAAATGTGCCCATGCATCCCTAAGGTGGAGAACAGACAGAAGAGAACGAGGCACACCGGGAGGAACATGGCCCAGAGCAGGGGACAGGGACAGCCAGTACGGGGTGGCAAAGGTCACACCAGCAGTCTCCCTGCTCGCTCAGCTCCGGGAACGCGAGCCCAAGGCTGGGGGTGCACACGGACGCCGGGAATGGCGAAGCCGAGGACAGGGAGGGGGAGCCACTCAGGACGAGGTTCCCGGAACACTTGCGGACGGGGATGGCCGGTAACCTTGCGGGAATTTGGAAAAGGGCGCCAGGGACAGCACGTACGGACCGGGCGCAGAGCCCCGCCCCCTCGAGCTGCGCGCGGAACGCAGTGCGCTCGGCCCTCGAGCGCTCCCAGCGGGGCTGAGCGCAGCGGCGGGGCCGGGGCGGGACGTGTGCAGCCGGGGCGGGGCCGGGGGCGGGGCTGTGCAGTCGGGCCCGGGCCGGAGCGGGGCGTGTGCAGCCGGCCTTCCTGGCAGTTCTGAAGTGACCCGGCGCACGGTCCTGCAGTCTGAGAGCGCTTCGCCTCTCGGTTTAGGTTCTAGGTTCACTAATGTTCGAAATGCACCCGAACTGCTCCTGTGGCGCTGGTGAAGGACACCATGTTTCTGCTCCTTACGATCCCGGTTACGCGGCCGTAGGAGGGGAGATGGCTTCGCGAGTTCCCGCTGAGCCAACTCCCCTAGGTGGTAGTTCTAGTGCTTTTCCTCTTGCCTCCGCCCTCCCGGTGCCTCCCAGGTCAGAGATGCGGGTGTTCAGCCCCATAACCAGCCCCCCGCCCCGGTCCATGTCAGCTAGGTGGTTGGGGGCCGCCAGGCTGAGCCCTCGGCCCCAGTGCTGTGTCCAGCGTTGCAGGGGACCGTGCCTCTTCGGGATTAAAGACATGCAGCCCTCTGTGGCCTTTGGTGGGAGGCAGAGTGGAGTGAGTGCCTTCTGCCCTGGCTGCGGCATTGGCCCGGGCAGGGAGGGCACGGACCCGCTGCACGGTCCCCTGCGTCACGCCCCTTGCTCGCTGTCTTCTCCGCACAGCACAGGTGACTCCTGTCCCTGTGCCTGCACCTGCAATGATGGCAGATCCACCTCCCGCAGGAAGAGTGACTGTGGGGCCGTCCCTGGGGAGCGGCCGACTGGCCAGGGGCAGGGAAAAGCCACCCCAAGGCCGGAGCAGGGTGCCGCTGCTGACCAGCCTGTCCACATCCCCTACCCCACCCCGACCTGATTCAGCACAGGAGCAGCAGGAGCTTTCGAGATGCTTGGTTGCCTAACTCATTTCAAGAATGGGGAAACTGAGGCCCAGTGACTGCCCCAGCCAGTCAAGCACCACGCTGATACTTGAGAAATTTCCACACTTGATGTATGGTGCCAAAGCCTCCCTATGTGGCCACCAGGCCCTGTCGCTGCCTCTCTGGTCTTTTTGCTCTGACCTTGGCTCAGGCGGGGCTGGGCAGCTTTTTCATAGGAAAACCCCCACCCCAAAGACCCACCAGCTGTCTCCTGGCACAGCCTGCCAACCATAAGTCAGGGTCCCCAGCGCTGGGTGCAGCCTCTCCCAGGCCTGCTCTTGGGGCAGGGAGGTGCCAGTGCAGTCAGTTCTGATCTCTCCCTCTCCCCTTTCCCCCAGAGTGCTGCTGCTGCCCCTCTGGCTATGCCAAATGTGCCCAGGGCTGCATCTGCTGTGCCTGATGGCCCCAGATCAGGGTGTGGGCACAAACCTGTTGGTTTGTTTTATTTTTTTAAGATCATACAATCCTGACCCTTTTTGCATACTCCTTTTTCCATGCAATGTAACATGAAAATAAAAGTTGTGAATTTTATTCTGCCTCTGATTTCCTTTGTGTGCCTTAGACATAAGGGGAGCCATGTCCAACAGGAGGAGTAGGGATTAGACTGGAGCCCAAGGACTGGACTGCTGGAGCCACACTTGAGCCCCGTTCACACTGAGTGCCAGAGGCCGGCCAGATTACCTGCCTGAGCTTCTGTGTCCGAATGATTTGAAGGGGACAGGGACAGGCAGACATAGGCTCCCCTCTGTTCTCACTTCACGTGTTCATGGCAGAGAAATTTCTCAGTCTCATCCTCTTCCTCCAGACGCCCTGCCACATATCACTCCCTGTTGGATGTTAGGCTTTTTTGAAGTTTATTTATTTGAAAGAGTTAGAGGGGGAGACAGAGATCTTCCATCTGCTGGTTCACTCCCCAAATGGCCACAAATGGCCACAAGGGACCCATCTGAAGCCAGGAGCCAGGAAGTTCTAGATCTCCCACATGGGTACAAGGGCCCAGGCACTTGGGCCATCCTCTGCTGCTTTCCCAGACACATTAGCAGGAGCTGGATCGGAAGAGGAGCAGCAGGGACTCAAACTGGTGCCACAGCTCTGGCCCCAAGATGTTAGGCTTTTAAGAGGCTCAGGATGGAATCCCAACCCTTGTCTGCTTGTATACAACACAGAACTGTGTAAACACCCAGCAGCAACGGAACAGCTGTTACTGCAGTGTCACAGTCCTACATTTTGATAAGATACAATACATTATCTAAAACAAAACCTTAAAATACACAGGCTATTTTATACTCAGGCTCATTTCAGTAAAATTAACAACAACGTAATGTAGAAAATGTGGAATTGAAAAAGCACTACACACTTGTGCTAGGGTGTGCATGGCAAACGAAGTATGCAGACCTGCTCCAGGGTGTGGACCACACCCCCTGAGCAGCACTGGTCTGGGGTCCCCCAAGGAACCATGTGTCTTAGTTTCTTGTGATGGACAGGTCACAATGCCTGAGCGGCTCATGTTGTTATCTGCCTCTGAATCTTTGGAAGTTCCCCCCATGGTCAGGCCTCGATCAGCTCAGCCTTCAAATTCAAGCCCTTGTTTCTTCCGATGAATTGTGGAGGGTGTGGTGGGCAGGTGCCATGTGTAAAGAGAGGGTTTCTGAAGGCAGACAGTGCCAGGTGCATGGCTATGGCAGGCACACAGCCCTGGCTCACGGCACAGTTCACCACTTGATGCTGTGTGATGAAGACGGCTCACTCACCCTCTCTGAGCTTCCGGTTCCGCATTTGTAGAACAGAGATTATGTCTCTAGGTAGCGGGTAAATGTGGCAGTGGCCCAGCTCCTGGCTAAGGCTGAATAAGCAGTGGTGGTTGTGGCTTTGGGTTCACATGGACTGTTGCATGCAGAGTTCTGTTAGCTCCCATCAAGCCCCTTGGAAAGGCCCCTCTGTGGGAAACACTGCTCCGGATTGGAAGTTGGGGATGGATTAGGACTCTGCTGATCTGGTTCCAAGAGCCTGTGGGTGATCTCATGACCAAACCCTGGAACACAAGATGCTGCCCCAGCATTTGGACTGATAATGCGTTTTCCCCACAACTTCCTGTCACTTGATCTTCACAGGAAACAGTGAGACAATGAATGTACATGGGGCCGTGACATGATGCCACCTTCCAGAGGAGTTAAGCAACCAGCCTGTGACACACAACTTGGAAGTGAAAGTGTGAATGAACTTATGCTACAACTGTCCTCCTGTCCTGACCTCAGCCCCGGATCCTGATGTCACTGGATGCCCAGCCCTGCCTCTTCCAGTTCAGAGCCCTTGGTTCGTTAGTCCTGCTATGTTCCTGACTTGAGAGATGCACACGGAAGCCCAACGAGGTCACGGAGCTCTGCGGAGATACCTGCCTGCTGGCTCAGTGGTCTTCCCCCTGCTGCCCCTGTGCCAGAGATCAAGGTCAAGGACTTTCCCATGACAGGGTGATGTGGGGTGAAGGGTGAGGGCATGATGCTGCAGTCACTAATCTTAGCAGTGTCATGCCTGGTTCCGTCTCCTCCCACAAAAGGGGTGTCATAATAGAGTCTGTCTTAAGGACTACGAGTGCTAATACAAAAACAGAACTGAGACTGGCTCCTGGCAAGTGATAAGGCATCTATTATATATCTTTTAAGGATTTATTTATTGTTTGAAAAGCAGAGAGTTACAGAGATCTTGCATCCACTGGTCACTCCCCAAATGGCCGGAATGGCAGAGCTTGAGCCAGGCCAAAGCTGGGAGTTAGGAACTCCATCCTTATCTCCCACGAGGGTGGCAGGGACTCAAGCACCCGAGACACGCTCTGCCGCCTTCCCGGCTGCACTAGCAGGAGCTGGATCGGAAGTGGAGCAGCTGGGCCTCAAATCGGTGCTCATACGGAATGCTGTCGCTGGCATTGTTCCAAGAGATCTATTACATTTTGATATTATTTTATTGTCTTTCTTCATAGCATAGGAGATGTTTTTACTTCAGAGAAATAAGGCAGATCTGGTGTTTTCGCTGAGTGTCTGATGTCCTCGTTATCAACCAGGTGAGAATGTGATCTGTGGCCCAGACAGAAGCCTCTACACAGGGATCCGGGTTGCATGATATTGGGATGAGCAAGACAGTTCATGTTCTGACAGATACCGAGGGTGCCGGTCACTTCCATTATAAAACGTGCCGTTAGCACAGGCATTTGGTTAAGATGCCCTGGGATGCCTGCGTCCCATAGAGTACCGGGGTGCAAGTCTCAGCTCCACTTCTAATTCCAGCTTCCTGCTATCCACGTGGGAAAGTCACACAGCGTTCAAGGCTTCTGGCTTCTGCCTGGCCCAACCCTGCTTGTTGTGGGCATTTGGGAGTGAACTAGTGGACAGAAGATTTCTTTCTATCTCAGTCTCCATCTCATCTCTGTCTCCATCTCCATCTCTGTCTCTGTGTCTCTCTGCCTTTGAAATAGAAAAATAACTAAAAATAAAGAAAGCAAGTCTGGTGGTCAATTTTAAAAATGCACTATTATTTAATTTTTTTAAAGATTCCTATTTCCTTAAAGACCTTCACACAAAAAGCAAACTCTTTGCTACCACTGCATATAAGGATCCATCTACATTCCAGATATAGAAAGTAGAAACTGCATCCATCCCTTCTGTGTCACTCTTGTTGCTCCTGGTAGGCCTCCAGGATTGCCCCTGGTTCAAAGGTTCCAGCGGTAGGCAGGTGGTGCAGACAGAGGGAGGCAGAGGTCTCTCCTAGCCTGTGAAACTGACCGGATTCAGGGGCAGCAGGGCTGCTTTGTAGCTCTGTGACTGGACTGGCTGCTCAAAGTCCTGCTGTACATGTCCAGTTGCTAAGAATTTCTACCTAGTATGTCCCTTTGGGGTTGTGAAAGTTCAAAGATGGAAAGTGATAAAACAGGGGGTGGCATAGCTTAATGCCATGTAATGGGAATAGTTTATTATTGATTTATTTATATTATTTATTTGAAAGGAAGAGGATGAGGGAGGGAGGGAGAGAGAGAGAATCTTTTCTTTTTATTTAGTAAATATAAATTTCCAAAGTACAATTTATGGATTACAATGACCCCCCCCATAATTTCCCTCCCACTCGCACCCCTCCCATCTCCCGCTCCCTCTCCCATTCCATTCACATCAAGATTCATTTTCAATTATCTTTATATCAGAGAGAGAATCTTATATTCTGCTGATTCACAACTCAAATGGCAGCAACCTGCTCTCCAAAGCCAGGAGCCAAACTCCGTCTGGGTCTCCCACGTGGGTGGCGGGGGCCCAGGCATCTTCTGCTGCTCTCCCGTGCGCATTCGCAGGGAGCTGGGCGGGAAGAAGAGAAGCTAGGACGCCGACCTCGATCCCTTGGTTACGGGAGCCACAAGCGGCACTTAAGCCGCGGGCGCCGGCCCTCCGGTAACGGGCATGCTAAAAGAAAAACAACCACTGTGTTTTTGTCCAGTGCTAGATCTGCACAGCTACACGATCGCCCTCTTGGGAGCCTCCCTTGGAACCTTCCCAGTATAGACGGCGGGCGCCCTAGGCTAAGGGAGGAGCGAGGACGCTTAAGTAAAAGAACTGGGGCAAATGTGCCCGCACAGCCCTGAGTCCACCGTGTCCCTGTGCGCAAGAGAAACGTGGCCCAGAACCTACGTGGGGACAGGGAGAGCCACAGGGCAGGCGAAGGTCACACCCACCGTCAGCCCGCTGCACACAACTCCCTCGCTGTGCTCCCAGCTCGCGCCGATCACGGGACGTGAGCGCGAGGCTGGGACTGCACACGAATTCCGGGAACCGCGCGGCTGGGAACACTCAGCCGGGCTGGGGGAGAGGGCAGGAGGACGGCATGGACTGGACTCCCGGAGCGCCCTAGGAGCACAACAGCGGGGAAGGGCGGCGGAAAACAGTGGGCGTTGGGCCCGGCACGTAGTCTCACCCACGCCAGCCTGCCTCCAAGGGACCGCCCCCGCGGTGCGCGCAGAGCGGTGCTCCGGGAATCCTGCACCCGGCCCAGAGTGCGCACAGCCTGGTCCAGGGCGGCGGGCCGTGCGCCAAGGCCGGGGCGGGTGCAAGGGCCGGGGCGGGGCCTTTGCGCCCGGGCCCTCTCTCCCGACTATAAAGTGAGCAGGGGATGGCTCCTAGGTACCAACACGCCTCTCAACCGCCCAGCTAACTCTTCACCTTTCACTTCACGTCTCCAGCTTCACCAGAGCTCGAAATGGACCCCAACTGCTCCTGCGCCACCCGTAAGTGATGCAGGGTTTCCAGGCTTAGGGTCTCTTCTCAGCCAGAGAAAAGGTTTCTGGGGCGGGAAGAGGGCTCACTGGGAGTGCTGGCCCAAGTGGACTCCTTTACTTTGCTATTCTGGTGCTTTCTGCCGGTCAAATGGCTTCAGCATCTTTTAGAACCTTCCCATCATCCCAATGCCTCCCATTTCAAGAGCGGGAGGATGTAAGGTGGAAACTCCCCAGCTCAGGAGGTCCGAGGACTGCTGGCCCGGCACCTTGTGCCCTAAGCAACACTTGTGCTGCCTGGGCTAGGAGGTGACAGGGACATCTCCTATCAGGACTGTCAACAGAAGGCTCCGGGGGTAAAATCAGAAAGTACCGTGCCCCTCCCAGCCTATGGGGAGACAAGCTATGGGGACACAGAGCTACCTGGCTGCCCTGCCCTTAGCAGGGAGCCGCTGACCAACTGCTGGGTCTTCTGCATCACACCCATTGCTCACTGCCTGTCCTCCTCCTCCCTCCAGGTGACTCCTGCGCCTGTGCCAGCTCCTGCAAATGCAAAGAGTGCAAATGTACCTCCTGCAAGAAGAGTGAGTGCGGGGCTTTCCCTGGGCGTCTTGGGGGTCAGCGGAGGGGGGGATGGACTGCAGAGCAGGCAGGAGCAGGCCAGTGCACAGCTTGCCTACATCCCGGCACCTGATTCAGGATCAGTCATGGAGTATAGAGATAGTTGATCCCCAGCCTCTGTTAGTGTGGAGAAACTAGGGCCAGAGACTGCAACAGCCAGTCAAAACAGACCTAGTACTTGGGGCATTCCTCCCTGATGTTCTGCAAGACTGGCCTACCTCCATCCTTAGCCCCAGTCTTTCTGCCCTGCCCCAGGCTCAGGTAGGGCCAGGCAATTCTCTAATGGGAAAACCCTCCATAATGTCTTATGCCATTGCTTGTGTATCTGAACAAAGAATCCAGCAGAGCTGGGGGTCGAGCCTGTGCCAGGCCTGCTGTGGGGGCGGGGAGGTGCAGTGAAGCCAGCTCTGACCTCTTCCCTCTCCCCTTTCTTCCCAGGCTGCTGCTCCTGCTGCCCCGTGGGCTGCGCCAAGTGTGCCCAGGGCTGCATCTGCAAAGGGGCATCGGATAAGTGCAGCTGCTGCGCCTGACGCCTGCAGAGCCCGGCTCCCGGATGTAAATAGCGCGACGTGGACAAACCTGGATTTTCTCCCCCATACAGTCCGACCCCTTTGCTCCATTCCTTGTTGTGTGAAATGTGTGAATGATAATAAAAGTTGTTGACTTCATGCTGACTCTGGTTTTCTCTGTGTGGTTTGGGAATAAGAGACTGGGTTGGAGAACTGACCTGGCTGTGCGGAGCCCTGGGCTCTGGATGGAAGTGGTGGCCCCTTCAGGTAGCCCAGGGCTCCTCACTGAGCTCCCAGCGCCTTCCGGTGTGTCGGAAGCAGATGGCGCCTTCCTGCTCAGGTCAAGGGTTAGTGCCACAGAAACTCCTCCATCCCTCATTTTTATTCTCTGACTACCCTACCCATTTCAATCCCAATTTTAGGCTTGAAAGAGAGATGGGGTGGAGTCCAACTCTCCACTTGCTGAATCCCACCTGGGCTTCTGGAATGCTGGGGTAATGGAACCATTTTTATTTCCTGTCCATTGCAAGCCCAAGTCTAGGTAAAGAATATGACACTAATTATGAACACAATGAAATCAGGGAAAACACCGGGGTTGTTTGATTCAACAGGAAAATTGTAAAACTATGTGGAGAAATAACAAGAGAATTACTGTTGCCTACTGATGAAACACATGGCATACTGGAAAGAGTTCAGAGCCCAGCCTCAGTGTGTGGACCTCGCACCCTGGGCAGCGCCGGCCCAGACCACCCCACCAGTTGCCACTGGCTGGCTGTTGCTGACCCAGGATGGCTCCCCGCTGTGCTGTGGGTCTGCAGCTGGGAGTTCCTCCCCGAGTCGGCCTGGATCTGCCCCTTTTACAAATGCCAGCCCTTGGCTACTTCAACCTAGCAAAGAGGCGCGGTGTTTGGAGGAAGTCGCCCGGCTGTCCTGGCAACATGGAGAGAACCTTGGCACCATATGCAGGACTCCCTTTGAGCCCGTGCCAGAGGGATGGTGGATTCTGCAGTTGGAAGGGTGTGGTGTTCATTAGAAGTGAGGCCCTGGTGCCTTCTAATTAGAGCTCACAGTTAGTGCCCCTGGCTGTTTGTTAGGGCTTGTATTTGATGTGTAGTCAAGGAGAAGATGAGTCTCCTGGCCTGAAGTCAGGAGCTCCCTGTGTGAGGGAGGGTGGCCTGCACCGAGTGCATGGGTTGAGGTCAGGCAGCCCTGGGACTCGGCCCAGTTCACCACTTACTGGCTGTGTGGCCTGGGCAAGTCACTTGACCTCTCTGAATGTCCTTTCCTCATTTGTAAAAAAAGAACTATTTATAGGGATTAAATGTGATAGTGGCCCGGCTCCTGGCTGGCGCTTACTAAACAGTGGCAATGATGATCTTCCTGCTCACACCAATTTTCTTGGAGAGTGAATCCTGTTAAATCCCACAGGCTCCTGGGAGAAGGCTGTTAGGTGTGAAAGCATTGCTGTGGGTTGGATGCTGCAATTGTCATGGCAACCCAGCTGACCCAGTACCAGGAGTGTGCGCACCTCCTGCAGAGCCCTCTGAGATAAGATACTGCCCAGCGTTTGTACAGACATGAAGCCTTTCCCATCTTTCAGATCACTTGATCTTCTCACAATATAGTGGGCGAGAGTGAAAACCTCAGGACCGTGGCTCCGGCGATGATGCCTGGGCTGCAGTGATGGTACCGCTTACCACGGTAGTTAAGCCACCTGCCCAGTGTCCCACAGAGTGAGAGAGTTCTGAATGGGCTTATGCTACGGCTGCCTCTCACCCTGACCACAGTGAGCGGAGGATGATGTTAGGGGTGCTACACCCTGCCTATTTCAGTTCAGAGCTGGAAGGGCCCTCTGGGAGGGACCGACTGTGGTTACCTGGAGACAAGGGAAACGGAGGCCCCGGAGGCCACAGAGCTAAGCAGAGGGAGCTGAGCACCGGCTCCAGGTCCTTCTCAGTGCTGCCGCTGTGCCAGCGTTCAGTGACCTTGTCTCATAGGCGACGTGGAGGCAGGGGCAGTGGGTGAGGGCACGATGGTGTTGACAGCTAGCCTGTGTCACCTACAGCAGTGTGACAGAACCTCTGTGCGGCTCGTCCTCCTCACCTGTGAAAGGGCATGATCCTGGCCCCTGCCTGTCAGCATCTGACGATCTGCTGCAGGGAAGGCCTGGGAACGTGGTGTGGTCCGTGGAGAGGGCTCTCTGGTAGTACTGCTGCTTCCCCATCCTCCTGCACTGCCTGGGGACGACGCAGCCAGGCCTGCTGGGCTCGCCTGGGTCTCCTGCGTCCTTCTCACCTACCCCTGTGACCATGTCACCCGTGGCCAGGGCACACACTCACTCTGCAGCCTCCTCCAGGGTCCGAGGGGCAGAATATCAGGGCCTGGCTTGTGCGAGCGAGTCCATGGAAGGCACCTCGAGTGGTGTCTAGCAAGCAGTGCGAGGTCTAAAATAACAGCTATTATTTTATTCTCTTTTTCATAGCACAGAGGCCACTTAAGGCAATTTAATGTTAACTACTAATATTATAGCATTATGAAAAATCTTATTTCAATCACATGTAGCAAACATCAATGAACAAGAAACGAAAGTGAAACTTGCTGGAGAATATTCCAATGTTTCTCAGTGGGTTCACTTCACTCTCCTGCTGCACTTGGTCCAATTGTTCAGTACCTTAAAACAGACACTTCAGCAACTAGAAATGTTAGTTCTGTTTGACTTTTTTCCCCCTAGAAGGAGAGAGCAGTTTTTGAAACATGAACTAAAAGTAGTCTAGAAGTCTTGCAAGGGTCCAGGTCAGCACAGTGGCTAACTGCCATTCCTCTTCTTATCTAAGTACTTTATTTTGCTACTCTTGAAGAATTTATTTTCTTGATATCACTTGGGCTCAAAATCAATGTTCCACTTTTGAATTTTCCAATTTGTCCAGTCCGTAGAGGCCACTTGTCTACCTCTAGATGTATAAGCCAGGCCTGATTGGTCTCCCTGCGTATCTTACACTGGCCATATCAACCACATGAATATGTGACCTGTGACCCAGGCAGGTCCTCCACTCTTCCACAAAAACTGTGGGTTGGGGCAGGCATTCGTGGTTAGGACGCCTGCATCCCACACCAGAGTGCGTGGATTTGATTCCCAGCTCCACTTGGCACCGAGGCAGTGGTGATCGGTCTAGTACTTGAGTTCCTGCCACCAATGTAGGGGGACCTGGACTGAGTTCCTGGTTCCCAGCCCCAGTCTGCTGGCCGGTGCAGGCAGGTAGGAAGTGAATGAGCAGATATAAGTGCTTTCTGTCTCTTTAAATAAAAGGGGATGGGGGATCCACATGGAGGATATCAGCCCTTCTGTCATGAACAAGAGCCTGATACAATAGAATGAATTCCATTTCTGCTACCACCTGCACCGTTATTTCACTTACTATTTTCCTTTGAAGCCATTATATTACTTTCTGCATGTTTATATGAAAAGCAACTCAACCAGTACTGAAAGTGAGAATCCATTCCCCATCTACATATGCAGTTACTTCAAAACACTCATGGAAAATGGAATGAAAAGATCTGTTTAAGGGTGAGCATTTGTTACTGCTGCTAGGATGCCTGCATCCCATATCAAAGTGCCAGGGTTCGAATCCCAGCTCTGCTTCTGATCCCAGGATACTGTACACCCTGGGAAGCAGAGGTGAGTCAAGTGCTTGGGTCCCTACCACCCACGTGGGACACCTGGCTACCACTTCAGCCCCAGTGGTGGTGTGCATTTGGGGAATAAACTAGTGGATGGAACATCTCCAGCTTCTCTCTGCCTGGCCCTGTGATATAAACAAATATTTTAAAGATAACTTTGATTTGGTGCAAAATCTTTTTTAAATCTTTGCATAGTTATTTTCACATCATACATGTTTGGAAAACTTTCAGAAAACCTCTCATATGCAATGTTTTTCAAAATTTTTTGAACCAAAATCAACTGGTCTCTTAATTTCCATTTTCCTTTGAACTTTTTTGGCATACCCTGTAGCCATACAATTTATGTGTGTGTATATCTCCCTTCTGTATCTCTTTTGTTTGCTGCCCCCGGAATTGATCTTGTTTTTGCTTTCAAAATTTCAATCAGTAGAGAGGTGCTGAAGATATACCTAGGCCCAGGGAAGCTTTCTCATGGACTTCCTGCCCATGGAAAGCTGAGCAGATACAGCACTTCCCAGCCCTCTGTCAATTGGATAGTTCCTCACACGACTCCGGTTGTAGGTGTGCGCTTAGTAAAACGGGCTCATCAAAAGCTCTGCTGGGAGGGCTGGCGCTGTGGCGCAGAGGGTTAATGCCCTGGCCTGAAGCGCTGGCGTCCCATATGGGCGCTGGTTCAAAACCTGCCTGCTTCACTTCCAATTCAGCTCTCTGCTATGGCCTGGGAAAACAGTAGGAGATGGCTCAAGTCCTTGGGCCCCTGCACCTGTGTGGGAGAAACGGAGGAAGCTCCTGGCTCCTGGCTTTGGATAGGCACAGCTCAGGCAATTTGCAGCCAATTGGGGAATGAGCCATTGGATGGAGGGTCTCTCTCTCTGTAACTCTGACTTTCAAATAAATAAATAACTCTTCTTTAAAAAAAAAAAAAAAAGCACTGCTGGGAAGATTCGCAGAAAAGGATGATAAACAGAGCCTGGCCCGGTCTACAGGTATATAATTTATTGCTAAAGTTCCTAAATGGAAACCATCACTTTTCTGCTTTTTAAGGTAGCAAGACTTTTTTTTTAAAGCTTTTATTTAATGAATATAAATTTCCAAGTACAGCTTATGGATTACAATGGGTATCAAGACTTTAAAATAAGCTTTCCCCTGGGGGCATCCTGGAGTAGGTGGGGTGGCTAGGCTGAGGGGAGCCCCTGGGGAGTCTTCCGGATAGGAGGATCCAGACAAATGTGCCCAGCCACCCCTCAGGCGCGGGGAATGGGAGGGAGACAGGCAGAGCCCCGGATCTGCTTTTCTGCGGTGTACGGGAGAAACGGGGCCAAGGACTGGGATGGGAACAAGGACAGGCACAGCGGGGGAGGCAGGGGTCACGTCCTTGGCCAGACCTCTGCACACAACTCCCTCGCTGCGCTGCGCGGCCAGCACCCCGTCCCGGGCCGTGAGCAGAGGGCTGGGGTTGCACACGCACTCCGGGAAAGGTGAAGCTGCGGTCAACGGTGCGAGGGGGCACCGGGAAGTGCCGGGAACTGGAGAGGGGGCGGGAAGGCGATAGGGAAGTCCAGTACAGCCGGGCGCGCAGCCTCGCTCGAGCGATCCGGCGCCAAAGAGCCTCCCGCGCCGTGCGCACCGAGCGGCGCTCCGAGAGTCGTGCGCCCGGCCCGCGCGGTGAGCTCAGCACGGCACGGACTGCGGGCCGTGCGCCAGAGCCAGGGCGGGTGCAAGGGCCGGGGCGGCGCCTTTGCGCCCGGGCTCCCTCCCGCGGCAGTTAAAAGGAGCCGGCGCCGCCTCGGCTCCAGCGCGCCTTCCACGAGTCTAACGGAGTCTTCGCCTCTCACTTTGAACGTCGGACCTCACCTCGCTCGAAATGGACCCCAACTGCTCCTGCGCCACAGGTAAGGGACGCTGGCTGTGGGCTTGGGATGCGATAGCCCTGGGTGGGAGGAGGCCACGTTCAGGTCGCTGAGCTGAGAGCGGTTCCAGCTTCCCTGGGCTTCTGGTTTCTGCGCCACAGCCGAGGTCCCGGGGCTCCCGGCTGGCCTGCCTGACGTCATCCAGCAGGTCGGGGGGCTGGTGGCTGTGACCCCGCGCTTCATGCAGGCCTCCAGGACCCCGGCTGGCTGGGAAGCAGAGAACCTTGCCTTTTCTGAGTTCAGGACATAAGGTCCTTGCCCCTGGTCCCAGTATTCCTGGACTGGGCTGGGATAAGACCAGGAGGACCCGTGCTCTTCCCGGAGTGAGCGGACAGAGTGATGTTTCTCTTTTCCCTGAGCGGGGCAGGAACTCTCGGGTCTGATCTGCATCACACCCATCGCTCATTGCTGGCCTTTCTCCTCCTCCCAGGCGACTCCTGCACCTGTGCCAGCTCCTGCAAATGCAAAGAGTGCAAATGCACCTCCTGCAAGAAGAGTGAGTGTGGGGCTTTCCCTGGGAAACCGGGCTGGGGGCGTCGCACCCAAGGCCAGTGAAGGTGACGGAGTCAGGGGCTGAGCAGGCAGGAACTGGCCTGTGTCCAGCTTCCCCTCAGCCGCTGATTTGGGGTCAGAGCTTGAAAGGCCACGGAGAAGGGTGTGTCCCAACTTCTCATGATAGATGGCCCAGAGGGAACAGCCACTGTTGTCAAGGGCAGAGCCATTGCTTGAACCTTTGTCTCCTGTGTCCTGATGGAGCCTTCCAACCCACCCAGGTCCTGAAGCACTGGATGCACTTGACCTTGGGGACCCTGTGTGGTTTCTGAGCTGCAGGGTCGACCTTTTCCTATGTAGGCTGCCAGGGCTGCTTTGGAGAGGGGTAGACCCCTGTCTCGTCCCAAGGAACTCCTCACATCCCTGGACAGTTTGGTGGCTCCGTTGCTCCCAGAGGTCCTGTTGCTGCCCCTCTGCATGACTCCCAACCCAAGCATCCGCCAGCTGTGTGCTGACTGGGCATGCCAGCTAGAACTAGGGCTCCTGCTGGGCTGGGGGCTGAGCCTGTGCCAGGGAGGGGCCAGTCAAGTCAGCTCTGACCTCTTCCCTGTTTCTCTCCTCTTCCCAGGCTGCTGCTCCTGCTGCCCCGCGGGCTGCACCAAGTGTGCCCAGGGCTGCATCTGCAAAGGGGCATCGGACAAGTGCAGCTGCTGCGCCTGACGCCCACAGAGCCCGGCTCCCGGATGTAAATAGTGCACTGTGTACAAACCTGGATTTTTTTTTTTTTCATATGAGCCTCATTTGCTACATTCCTTTTTCTATGAAAGATGTGAATGACAATAAACCCATTCAGACTTTCTGTGGCTCCAGGTGCCTGGTGGGAACATGGGACTTGGTTCTAGTCGGGATGTAGAAGAAGTCAGGTTGTGGGGGAGGTGACACTGGGGGTGGGGGTCCGGGTACAAGGTGTCCTAGGTGTGCTGCAGCCTGGTCTAGCCTGGGCTGTCCTTTGTGGGCTGTGGCGGGGAATTCTCTCTGCCACTCAGACAGCTGACAGATGTCACTTTGTTTTTGAGTGTCTGCCTGTACTTAGAGCTGCCCAGGGTGTGTCTACTGTTTACACAGTTAGGTATAAGGTTCTCAGTGGTATGGGGCGCAGGGGGCAGGGCAGATACAGATAATTGAAGACTAGGATCCTGGGATAGGCTTGGTGCTGTGATTAAGATGCCATTTGGGATGTTGTGTCCCATATCCAGGTGCCTGGCTCTCTACTTCTGACCCAGCTTCCTCCCAACATGCACCTGGCAGGCAGCACATGATGGCTCAAGTAGTTGGGACCCTGTTCCCAAGTGGGAGACCTGGACTGACTTCTGCATTCCTGGCTTCGGCCTGGCCCAGCCATGGCTATTGGAGGACATTTGGGGAGTGAAGTAGAGGATGGAAGATCTGTCTTTGTCTCTGGCTCTCTGCCTTTCAAATAAAAATTTTAAAAAACATATTCAAAAAAGAAATGGGAAGTTTTTGCAAAAAGTAGCAGTGCTATGACAAACGGCCGTGGAGTGAGCCTGGATGAGGAGCCCTTTAAATGGAGACCTCCAGGAGGGCCCTGGGCCTGGGGAAGAGTTGGGTGCATTCAGGAAATGGGAAGAAGGGGTGGCCATGATCCTGGAGGGTGGGAGCAGCTCCTGGTCCCTTTGCCGGGGGCCATGTGTCTCGTTCATCAGAAAGTCTCCCTGCCGGGTTGCTCAGTGCAATCACTTGTGGGGTTCAAACATGCTCAGACCAGCACCCCAGGCCCTCTTGCCAGCACCCACTATGGCTTCTTAGGTGTACAATGGGCCCGGGGGCCCTGGGGAAGCTCCCATGGAACCTGTGAGGTCCTCTGTGCTCTCCAGCCCAGGCAACGCCCTGACATGTGGCCACAGGTCTGGTGGCTGAGGGAGCCCGGGAGGTGCCCAGCATAAGTCCAGCTCCCACAAGGCTGCGGAGGGAGAGGCGGGCAGGGCTCACCACCCACGTGTGGCAAGTGTCCTCGTGGAGACCCTCCTAGGCCTGAAGACAGGCCTGGGGCCTGCTGGGGGTTCACACCAGGGAGGTGCACCCCAGCATCTGGGCTGCTGTTTCCTGCTGAGAGAGTCTGGCACAGACCCCTCAGGGCACTGCCCTGTTCATTGGCAACCTGGTCCCCAGCCATGGTTCTTTCCCAACTCCGTGTCGGGGACGGCAGCTGCTAAACCTCTCAGGGCAGGGGAACCCGGTGTCCTTACCAGGCCTGGCAAACACCTTGCAGCTCTGTCTGCCAAGCTGTGTGCTCACCTCCACCCCTCACTACCCCCTTTCTCCTGGGGGTGGGTGGGGCGTGACCATCATGGGATGCCTGTTGCAGGGATTAACTCATAACTTTTAACGAAATTTGATGTGGCTGTTACTGGCATGCCTTGTTTAATCCCAGAGGTGTCGGTGCCAAGTCCCCCATTGTGAAACTGCCTGGAAAAGCGGCTAACAATGTCAGCTCTGGGGCCGGGCTGCCCGCCGAGAACCACAGCTGCACATCTCGGGCGAGCTACATGGCCTCATACATGTCTCATCTATAAGTGGGGATGATGATGGTGCCCGGCCGCAGGCTCGTAGGGAGTTGGATGTGCCTAGCACCGTCCCTCTGGGCCAGGCCTCGTGTCTGACCATCAGTGCTCTGAACCTAAGTCAATGGGCGCTTGGTGGATACCCTGCTGTGTATAAGTCATTGTGCTGGTGCAGAGAGGGAAGACAGTGCATAAATGAGACCCGAGCCTTTTGCAGGGGATCCCACGCACACCCTTGTTGAATTCGGGGGTGATGCTTTCGCTACTTCCAGAGGCAGCTGGAAGCAAGTGGGAGCAATGAGGAGGCCCCTGCCTGGCACCACGGTGGCCCAGAGGTGCAGCTGGAGCAGAGGGCGGCCCAGCAGCAGGCATGACCTTCCAGGTGTCACACAGCCTGGCATCTCCTCCCTCTCCCGGCTCTTGCCAGGGCTGATGCCATCTGCATGCTGTCCCCCCAGCTCCCACTCTCTCCCTGGCTGGGTCAGCACACCCCACAAACAGGCAGAGTCCCCATTGGCAAAGGCTGGCTAATCGAAGGGTGAGCTCGCTCAGTGTTGGTGGGGCGGGGCTGGAAGGCCTGCAATGGGGAGGGGTGGGGGGGCCAGCAGGAAGAGGCAGAGCAGTGTTGGGCAGGTATGGCTGAGCAAGTCCATGAGGGAGTGGGGGTGGGAGCAGCAGCTGAGCCTCAAGCCTGTGTGTCCCCATGGGGTGCATTGCAAAGGGTGACCCCCGTGGCCACCCCTGGCTGGCTGGAGGCCCCACCAACATCTTCTACCCCAGGTGAAGCTGTAAAGTGAGCAAGGCTGGACGCTGGTGCCCTCCCCCCAGCAATCCCCCATCCCGGCTTCTTCCTGGCCCTCCCTCCACAGTGGCCTCTTTCCCTTCCCTGCAGGCGTGGTGCCCCTGGTCCGACAGGGGAGCGGGAGGCTGCGGCCTGCGGTGTGCTCCCTGCTCTGAGCCGCTGCCTCTACCTGGACAGACTTGGCCATTCTCCGTCCTCCTGGGAGGAAGCCAAGCAAGACAGGGGGAAGCTGGTGTGGTCGTCAAGGCCTGGGCAGCCCAGCCAGGACCCCACAGAGCTGAGGGGCGGGATCTGGGCCCCAAGCGCAGCCACCCTGGCCTGCCCTATACATCCTTTCCATCCTTGGGACAGGGCGGAGAGGGGTCCCCCCCACCCAGCCCTGAGCAAAACCAGGCCAGAACCAACACCTGTGCCTCCAGTCTGCGCCCATGCCTCACCCCGGGCAGGGGCTGACTCTTTGGGGTGGACTCAGGACAGAGTGGGGGGTGGGCATTTATCAAATGTGACGTCTCGGCATCCATCCTCCCGCCCCATTGGCCACAGCCTTGGCAGGAGGGCGGAGCCCAGGCTCTGGCTGTGGCTATCGCAGCTGGAGGGCCAGGCCCTTGCTCTCCAGGGAGCCTGGACTGCCCGGATGCTGCACTCAGGAACTCTGACTTGCAGGTTGGGACGAGTCTCAAGGGACACTCATCATGGCAGAGGCCCCGCCAGATTTTCCAGGCCTCAAGACAGGCGTCTGGGGTCTGGGTCCCAGCTCTCAGGCACTTCCTTGCTTCCCGTCCCCTGGGAAGGACCAGCCCCACAGCCCTGCTCCACTCTCCTCCACATGACCCGCAGCTGAACTTTATGGCTGTGGTCGGAGTCTGGACAGACATCCCCCCAACGGGCCGGAGGTGTTGGTAGGGCTTGGGGACTTCCCCACGCAGCATGAGACCACCACTTGGCCAAGACTGTTCTCAACCCAGTCCTGGACTTGCCCCTCTGAGGATGGAGCTGGCCCAGGGGACCGGATGTCGCCCCATCCTTCTTGCCTGGGCTTGTGGACACGCCCATGGGCAAGGTTCTGTGCGGGCAGGTAGAAGTTTCCTGCCCACGGCACCTTGTACTCTCATGTCTGGGAAAACTTACTTTCCTGGCAGGAATTCAAAGTGTGTGCCTGTCAGAAGTGCCCCCGCCCCAGGGGGCCGGCGCTGTGGTGCAGTGGATTAAAAGCCCCATCCTGCAACACTGGCATCCCATATGGGCACAGGTTCATGTCCCAGCTGCTCCACTCCTGATCCAGCTCCCTGCTAATGGCCTGGGAAAGCAGTGGAAGATAGCCCAAGTACACCCTCATGGGAGACCCACAAGAAACTGGCTTCTGGCTTTGGATCAGCCCATTTCCAGCTGTCGTGGCCATCTGGGGAGTGAACCAGCGGATGGAAGACCTCTGTCTCTGTCTGTCTGTCTGTCTCTCTCTCTCTGTAACTCGGCCTCTCAAATAAATAAATAAATAAATAACTCTTTCAAAAATAATAATAATGATAGGGAGCCGCAGAGAGTTAAGGGGCAAGAGAGCCCTGTGATTGGGGCTCTGTGTGTTTTTGCTCCCAGAGGCTTCCACTGTGCTGGGCCTGTGACACAGTACACATCAAGTATACAAATAGAGGGAATGAAGGCAGCAGAGAGGAGGGGGCGACGAGCCAGCTCCTGTCACTCTCCACCAAGTCCACGGCCCCCTCCGCTCCTCTTGGTCTCTCCCATCAGCCCGAAACCCTCCGCTGGGCTCCAGCTCGCGCCACGCGAGTCAGTCTTCACCGCGGTTTGTCAGGGCTGCCACGCAGCGTCTGATCCATCACCACCTGGCGTTTCTGCCAGGCAGGGGTGCAGAATGGCGTCTCGCTGGGACTTGAGTTCACAGCATCTCTTCCTAGGCGCGGGACCGCATGCTTTCTTTGAGGGAAGCGCCCATCCGTATTGTGTTCCCCGAGGGCCGCTGTTTCGCCCACACCATCTCCCGCAGTTCCCCGCGTCTGCTCACCGCCTGGCCCGGGCTCCTCTCAGACCGGTGACAGAGTTGCCGGGCCTTCCTTGTTTGGGCCCCTGGACAGTTTTGAGGGCTGCTGGCCACATGTCCCGTGGGGTACTCCCCTGTGGGAATTTGTCCAGCGTGCTCCTCACTGGGAGACTGGGGCTGAGGGCTTCTGGGAGGAGGGCTGCGACCACAGTGGCTGGGATTGACCTCGGTCACCTGGCCAGGTGTCTCCACTGGGAGGTACTCTTCGGCAGGAAGTCGCCAGCGCCAGCCCCCAGGGCACGCTGCGGGAGGACAGGGATGCAGGGGACCTGTTGAAATGCTGCTATCCCTCCGGCGCTGCGGCTCAATAGACTAATCCTCTGCCTAGTGGCGCCGGCACACCGGGATTCTGTCCCGGTTGCCCCTCTTCCAGGCCAGCTCTCTGCTGTGGCCCAGGAGTGCAGTGGAGGATGGCCCAAGTGCTTGGGCCCTGCACCCCATGGGAGACCAGGAGAAGCACCTGGCTCCTGCCTTTGGATCAGCGCGGTGCGCTGGCCACAGCACGCCAGCCGCAGCAGCCATTGGAGGGTGAACCAACGGCAAAGGAAGACCTTCTTCTCTGTCTCTCTCTCTCTCTCACTGTCTACTCTGCCTGTAAAAAAAAAAAAAAAAAAATGCTGCTATCCCAAAGAGCGCCTCCCTCCACCCTGTGTACTCCGGCAGGTGTTCATGGGCGGGTGGACCCACACATGCTCATTTTCCTCTTTGCGTTATAATCCAGCACTACCTCACGCTGTTGCTCGTGTTATTCTGGCTTTGGCCCTTGGGAGCTGTTTGCCGGCGTCCCGAGCCACTTGGCCACACCCCATCACTGTAAAAGATCTTCTCCTTTTTCAGCACTTCATCACTCTCCGTTGGTGCCCACGTTTCGGTGGCTTGTGGGTATTATTGCGTCAAGGGCGTTCTTCATGCACTCTTGAATTTGAATCTTTGAGTCTCTTGGTAGAAGAAAGGTTACTTTTAAAGCAGTCCAGTTGATCAAATTTTATTATATAATCAGTTCTTTTGTGGGATTTTTTTAAAGAAACATTTTGCTATTCCAAGGTCTAAAAGATAGTTAATAACTGAGACTATCCAAAATATGTTTTCTGAAGTTTTGTTTCTGACATTTAAATCCTTCATCTATCTGGAATGGATTGTTATTCATTGAGAAGTAAAGTGAATGACAGAGAGAGAGAGAGAGAGAGAGAGAGAGAAATCTCCCATCTGATGGGTCACTCCCCAGATGCCAACAGCAGCTGGAGCTGGGCCGGGTTGAGGCCAGGAACCCAGAACTCAATCCGAGTCTCCCACTTGGCTAGCAGGGACCCAAGTATGAGAGCCCTCACCTGCTGCCTCCCCCGGCGTGCATCACAGGAAGCTGGAATTGGAAGCAGAGCCAAGACTCAAACCCAGGTCCTCCTACATGGAAGGTGGCACCTTAGCCACTGGCCGAACACTTGCTCTGTGAGCTCTGACTCCTTCTTGTTTAATCCAGCGTGTCTGAACCTTGACACCATGGACATTTTATTTGAGAGGTAGAGTTACAGACAGTGAGAGGGAGAGAGAGAGAGAAAGGTGTTCCTTCCATTGGTTCACTCTCCAGATGGCCACAACGGCTGGAGCTGCGCCAATCCAAAGCCAGGATCCAGGAGCTTCTTCTGGGTCTCCCATGTGGGTGCAGGGACCCAAGGACTTGGGCCATCTTCTACTGCTTTCCCAGGCTATAGCAGAGAGCTGGATCCAAAGAGGGGCAGCCAGGACTAGAACCAGAGCCCATACGGGATGCCAGCGCCCCAGGTGGAGGATTAACCTACTGTGTCATGGTGCCGGCCCCAACATTTTTTTTTTAATATTTTGTTTATTTGAAAGGAAGAGTTACAGAAAGGTAGAGGTAGAGAGAGTGCTTCCAGCTGCTGGTTCAGCCCCCACATAGCTGCAGGCTGAAGTCAGGAGCTCGGAACTCCATCGAGGCCTCCTGTATGGGTGGCAGGGGCCCAAGCACTCGGACATCTTCCACTGTCTTCCCAGGAGCATTAGCAGGGGGCCGTGTTGGAAGCAGAGCAGCTGGGACTCAAGCTGGTGCTCCGATTCGGGATGCCAGCGTAATGGCTTAGCCACAATGCTGGCCCTACCTTGGCATTTGGAGTCAGGTGATTCTTTGTTGTAGGCTGCCTGCGCATTGTGGCAACCGACTATATGCCAGCAGCACTCCAATGGCTGCAACAACCAAAAATGTTTCCAGATACATTTCCAAATATCTCTTGGGAGGCAACAAAACCTCCAGTTGAGAACATTCATTACTTAGTTTCATTCATTACTTAGTTTATCAAGTAAGTACTTTCTTAAAATCAAGATCCTGGTTAAAGGCGTGTGAGAACCCCTAGGCAGGTTGAAAGCTAGCTGCATTAAGAAAACGTACCAGCAAGGTAGGTTACCTGTGGTTGCTCAATTCTAAGAATCCTCTTCCCAGTGTCAAAAGAACCCAGCGGCTCTGGTCAAAGCCAGAGCTTAATTAAATAATACTGAACGCTTGCTGCCACCTGGTGGTGATTTTTCTTCATTGCAAGCAAAGAGAACGAGTTCCCGATCTGTGTCCATCACCCAGCCTTTCAAAACTTGCTTTTTCAGATGCTAGAAAACAGATCTGCGGTGCTTAGTTAGCTAGGAGTCTGCACAGGTGTGACAGGTGAACAGACAGGTGCTTGGGGATGCATTTATACTTTATGATCAAGTGCACTGAATTTGTTTCATGCGAATATTTTTGAGAATTTTGTAGTACACTTAGGGAATTCATAACATACTTGGGGACGAATTGGAGACTTTTTAAAAAGATTTATTTATTTAT
This sequence comes from Sylvilagus floridanus, assembly GCA_949820135.1. NCBI lineage: Eukaryota > Metazoa > Chordata > Mammalia > Lagomorpha > Leporidae > Sylvilagus > Sylvilagus floridanus. The sequence continues at coordinate 56,085,148 of OX463232.1, forward strand.
TTATTTATTTATTTATTTACTTACTTACTTGAAAGGTAGAGTTACAAAGAGATGGGGCGGGGGAGACTGAGAAAGGGATCTTCTATCCGCTAGTTCACTCCCCCAAATGGCTGGGACAGCCAGAACTGGGCTAATCCAAAGCCAGGAGCCAGGAGCTTCATCTGGACCTCCTGTGTGGGTGCAGGGGCCCCAAGGACTTGGACCATCCCAGATGCTTTCCCAAGTGCATTAGCGGGGAGTTGGATTGAAGTGGAGCAGCCCATATGGGGTGCTGGCACTGCAGGTGGCGGCTTAACTATGCCACAGAGCTGGCCCCAGGACTTTTTTTTTTTTTGACAGGCAGAGCCAGTGAGAGAGAGAGAGAAAGAAGAATGGTCCTCCCTCCGTTGGTTCACCCCCAGACGCTGCGCTGATCTGAAGCCAGGAGCCAGGTACTCCCTCCTGGTCTCCCATGGGGTGCAGGGCCCAAGCACTTGGGCCATCCTTCACTGCACTCCCGGGCCACAGCAGAGAGCTGGACTGAAGAGGGGCAACCGGGACAGAACCGGAGCCCCAACCGGGACTAGAACCCGGTGTGCCTGCGCTGCATTAGCTCAGTGAGCCGTGGCGCCGGCAGTGTTTTCCAAAGCTGTCTGTCTCATCACAAAAAACAGACCAATGAACGTAGTCAGCCTAAGGTGGAGCCCTCCAGTGGACAGTCGGGGAACTGCGGCAGGGGAAAGGCTGAGCTGTCGCTATGGTGACCGTGCGCTGGTTGGCCTTGAGGCTGAGGCCGGCTCCCTGTCCATCAGGGTCCAGAGAGAACGGTTATTCCGGCTCCGACCTGGGCAGAAGCCGAGGTGCACAGCGGCTGTGTCTGTGTGATGCCGAGTTTCCAGCGGCTTGGAGCTCGCTCGGGCAGGTGCGGGCAGAACGTCGGTCTGTTCTCGGGCCGGCAGCCCGAGGCACCCTGAAAGAGTCTGTCCTCCTCTTCACCAACCTCTTCTCTTGGAGCAGGAATCAGATCCTTATGGCGGCCCAGAAGGCCCCGCGCGACGCCCTCTGGCTCACCCTCAAGATCACCACGGTGTCCCGCCCCAGAAGCTGCACACCCCTAGGTCTGGGCTCCTCGGCCAGGACTCCCTCCTTCCCCGGGTCTTCCCCAGCCCCTCCCACCTTAGAAACCTACCTGTCCACTTCCACTGCACTCGCCCTGGGCACCCGTTGGTATCCGACCTCCCATGTTTTTATTCGATGCCTTGTCTACCTACCCCATCAGAATGCACAGTTCATGAAGATCGGCATTTAAAGTTTTTTTTATTCACTTATTTTCATTTTATTTGAAAGGCAGAAAGAACATGAGAGACAGAAAGATAAACAGACAGGGATAGAGAGAGAGGTCTTCCATTTCTATAAATGCTTTCAAGAGCTGGGCTGGGCCAGGCCAAATCCAGGAGCCAGGAGCTCCCTCCAGGCCTCCCTTGCGGGTGGCAGGGACCCGAGTTCTTGAGCCATCATCAGCTGCTGCCTTCCAAATGCGTGTTAGCAAGAAGGGGGACTGGAAGCAGAGCTGTGACTCCGATTCGGCACGCAAGTTCCCAAGATGCAACTTAACCACTGCACCAAACACCCTCGTAGGTAGACATTTTTTTTTAATGAAAAATTTCTTCTTGCAGACGTTGAACAGCAGGGTGTATACATATGCAGTAAGTCAGACAGGGCAAGCGTGCAAATTAAAGATCCCTCTGTTTGGGGCCAGTGTTGTGGCACAGCGGGTAAAAGCCGCCGCCTGGAGCGTCGGCATCCCGTGTGAGCATCAGTTTGAGTATCCGCTGCTCCGTTTCTGATCCAGCTCCTTGCTGATGGCCTGAGAAAGCAGCAGAAGGTGGCCCAAGTGCCTGGGCCCCTGCACCCACGTAGGAGATGCAGATGGAATTCTCGGCGCCTGGCTTTGGCCTGGCTCAACTCCTGCTGGTGTGGCCATTTGGGAAGTGAACCAGCAGATGGAAGATCTCTCAGTCTCTCCCTCTTTTTCTGTCATTCTGCCTTTCAAATAAATAAATAAAATCTTTAAATTAAAAAATAACTTTATTTGGAAATAGGATAGCACTTGAAAAAACCTTCCAAAAAAAGTACATGGTTATTGGGGTGACGCCAAGCAGCAGCAGCAGCAGTAGGGGCGCCTGTTGCCCTCAGCCAGTCATGTGGGCCTCAGGCACCCTGCTTCTTTGGTCTGCGTTAGGTGTGCACGCTGCAGGATGGACACACCTCCCAACTCTTGGGGTCGGACTTGGATTCTGACGAGTCCCTGGTCGCAGACCGGGAGTTGCAGGATGTGTTATCCCAGGGGCTCCAGAAGCCAGGCCTCTGTGTTGTTCTGGACAGGCCGAAGAAGGCCGTCAACAACGTGAATGGCCTGAAACAGCGTTTGGCCAAATTCAAGCGGCACCTGGAGTGGGTGGAGAGGCTTGACGTGGCCCTGTGTCCAATGCCGGAAGCCCGCGCACTGCAGGCAGTACCTCAGGTCCAGGGAGCTGTGAATCGCATGATGACTTCCAGCGGGAGGTGAGGCCAGGCCCAGGCTGCCGTGTGTGCGGTGTCACCCCGCCTCCACCAAGAACTTCACGGACTCCTTTGCAGAAATGGATCAGCAGATGCAAAAGATTCGACAGAAGCTGAAGACTACAGAGGCTGCCGTGGAGAAGTCTGGGAAGGCTGAGCAACTGCGAGCGCTTCGGAGAGGGAGAAGGGACATAGGATGAGTGACACTAAGGGATATCAGAAAGGCTCCTTGGATAAGCTGGATTTCCCTGAAGGAGATCAGAAACCTGTTGCCAAGGGCGCACAGGCAGGAGCTAAAGGTCAGCAGATGAAGAAGGGGCCTAGTGCTAAGCGACGACGTAAAAACCAGAAGTTTGGTTTTGATGGGAAGAAGAAAGGATCTAAGTGGAATACTTGTGAGAACTACCATGATGGATCCAGCTTCCCGGCCGAAACAGCTCATGGCAGGGCCTCAAGAGGCCTGGAAGGAAAGGGTCAAATAAAAAACCTGGAAGGAGAACACGCGAGAAGATGAAGACCAGAACGCGCCCAGCAGCACTTTCTGTACACAGAACCAAGAAAAAGGGATGAAGGCTCATTTTCTTGATCCAGTTGGGCCCCTTCTGTTTTTTATTTTATTTTTGTTAAAAATACCTTTAATAAACTAAAGAAAAATTATTATTATTTTTTTTTTTACAGGCAGAGTGGACAGTGAGAGAGAGAGACAGAGAGAAAGGTCTTCCTTTGCCGTTGGTTCACCCTCCAATGGCCGCCGCGGTCGGCGCGCTGCGGCCGGCGCACCGCGCTCGTCCGATGGCAGGAGCCAGGAGCCAGGTGCTTTTCCTGGTCTCCCCATGGGGTGCAGGGCCCAAGCACCTGGGCCATCCTCCACTGCACTCCTGGGCCACAGCAGAGGGCTGGCCTGGAAGAGGGGCAACCGGGACAGAATCCGGTGCCCCGACCGGGACTAGAACCCGGTGTGCCGGCGCCGCAAGGCGGAGGATTAGCCTGTTGAGCCACGGCGCCGGCCTAAAGAAAAATTATTAAAGACACATATACCCTTGATTAAAGCCTCAGGACCAGGAGGCTGGCATCGTGGTGCAGAGAGTTAAGGGGCTGTTTGCCACATCAGGATCCTGTATTGGAGTGCCGGTTCGAGTTCCAGCCACTCTGCTTCCGGTCCAGCTTCCTGGAAGGCCGCAGTTAATGGTCTGAATACTTGCGCCCCTGTCACCCACATGGGAGACCTGGATGGAGTTCCTGGCTCCTGGCTTTGGCCAGGAGCTGTTGTGGCCATTTGGGGAGTGAACCAGTGGATGGAAGGTCTTTCTCTGTCACTTTGCCTTTCAGATAAATAAATCTTAAAAAACAAAACTCAGGACTAGAAGGTTTTGAAATTACTTATAATATATGCTGTAAGTATTGCTATTTATTGATGATAATTTAGAGTCCAAATTGCCTTTCTTTTGTGATAGATGAAGCTTTAACTTAAACCTCCCTTGTTCCTTCCTCATTCCTTGAAATACTTATAGCATTATCAATCCCTTTATAGCTAGATGAATTATAATAAAATTTCCTGTGATCCAAAAAAAGTCCATGATTATTATAAAAGATGCTTTATATTTATGGTAAAAAAAAAAAAAAAAGAAAAGCCCGATCCCTTTGCCGTGGCAACTAAAGCAATATCTCATCCGACTCACATTTCCCCTGCTTGGCCCCTTAAAGGTTTATTCAGTCACGGAGGGAATCAGAACAGCAAAGGGCAAGTGTGCAGTAACTGCCCTGGCCTTCGGGATAGTGACACTGGGACCGGATGCCAAGAAATGAACCTGTGGCCGGTGCTGAGGTGTAACAGATTAAACTGCCCTCTGCTGTGCCAGCATCCCATATGGTGCTGGTTCGAATCCTGGTTGCTCCACTTCTGATCAAGCTCCTTGCTAGTGCATCTGGGAAAGCAGAAGAAGATGGCCCAAGTGCTTGGGGCCCTGCACCAGCATGGGAGACTCTGAAGAAGCTCCTGGCTCCTGGCTTTCACCTGGCCCCAGCATTGAGGCCATTTGGGGAGTGAGCCAGCAGATGGAAGATCTCTTTGTCTTTTCTCTTTCTTTCTGTAACTCTGCTTTTCAAATAAATATTTTTAAAAAATGAACCTTGACTGTGGCTGTGGGTCTCATAAAACAAGCATTTATTCAGTGATGGCTCTGGGAGCTAAGGTTCTGAGGGCCAAGTCTCCAAGGGTCGAGTTGGATGTGGCACCTGAAGCCTGGGTCAAGCCCTGTCTCTATCGCTGCTGACTGCACATGGCACCGGGGCCAGAACAGTGCCTGGCACACAGCAGGTGCTCAGTGTGATTGGGAAGAAACTGGGGTTGGCAATGCACCACTGGGGGCTGGGGGCGGGGGCAGAGGGAGTCCTGGGTCGAGAGGGAAAGGTGCATGGGAAGGACCCCTCCTCTGCTCTTCCAAAGGACTTGGAACAGGGTGAATCCCACCAATTACTGCTGCCCATGAGCCAGGGCCAGGGCCAGGGTGGAGGGAAGGGGCTGGAGCAGGCACGGAGGCCCATCTGCAGGACCTGCCCTGCAGAAGTTCATGGCCAAGAACAGGACATGGGCGCATCATCAACATGGACCGACACAGGCTGGGTCCCGATGGATATCTCACCTGAGGCTCAGAGAGCGACAGGGCAGGAGCGGCCTGGCCCTGCAGGCAGGTGCTGGGGGCTTGGGGGAGGGAGCGGGACACCACCAGGATAGGGTGGGAGAGTGCAGATCTTTCTTCTCCCTTCCTCCTTTTCCCAGCAGTGCTTGCTGAAGTCATAAATGCTGTTGGCAGAAAGTTTGTAAATTATAGAAAAGAACTAAGAACATCTCGCCTTCCAGAGATAATCCTTGCTGGCATTTTAATGTGTATCCATGTAGTCTATTTTGAGTATTATTATTTTTAAATTATGCATAATATATGAATATAGAGTCGTGGTTAAAAAAATGAAAACGTCCCAGGTGGATCTCTGTTCCCCTTGGGCAGCCAGTCCTTCCCTCCAGCCATGGCCTCGCTGATGACCTCCTCACCCGGGTAATAGATATCATTCCAGACTGTTCTCTGTGCTGAGGAGGTGCACAGACCTTCCCTTACTCGTCAGAATTGCAGATTTGGCTCCGTGCTGGCATTCTACCTCTCACAGGTTAGTACTTTTCCTTGTAGGCATCTGTAGAAAATATGACAGCATACGTGTTCGTGATTTTAAACCTGTGCTTGAGCTGCACTGTTCCTGTGGGTGTGCAACTCACTCGATGTCTCGGCTTGAGGGGAAGGGGTTGAGAGTGCAGATTCTGGAGCCGATGATGGAGGTCTGAAGCCTGTCTCTCCACCTCCTGGCCCTGTGACCTGGGCAGGCTACTCCAGCCCTCTGTGCTGCGCTTGTCTCCTTTGTCACTTTCAGAAGTGAGTTTTCTTTATAAAGTGATTTAAAACTAGCACCTACTTCACACAAGCACAGTTCTGCAAATGTGTCTCAAGCATTTAGAAAGGTACCTGCACTTAAGCAGTAACTAGTAACTTTCTTTTTAATCTGCTGCCTAAAGACTGAATATAATATTCTCACAGTCTTAAAAGCCGTGTTCCCAAGGCTGGCGCTGGGGTGTGGTGGGTAAAGCCACAGCCTTTGATGCTGGCATCCCATATGGGTGCCAGTTTGAGACCCGGCTGCTCTACTTCCGATCCTGCTCCCTGCTGATGCCCATGGGAAAGCAGCGGGAGGATGGCCTAAGTGTCCCTAAACATGGGAGACGTGGATGGAGTTCCTGGCTCCTGGCTTCAGCCTGGTCCAACCCTGGCCTTTGTGGCCGTTTGGGGAAATGACCTCTCTCTATCTCTCCATCTCTCTCTCTGTAACTCTGCCTTCCAAATAAATAAAATAAATCTTATAAAAATGTTTGAAAATTAAAAAGCCATTTTCCCGCTGAGTGGCTTTTAGGCTGAGGGCCTATTTTTTTTTTCCCCATGCGCTTCCTGTGGCAGGAGTGGAATTGCTGGGCTCATGGGAATGTACATTTCAAGTTCTTAAAATTTTAGAATCCACACACAGACTTACTACTTTATGTACTTTGGTTACTAGTTTTTATCCTATTTTTCCTCTTAGTAACATAGTGTATTTTCTTTTTATTTTTAAAATGATTTATTTGAAAGGCAGAGTTAGAGAGAGAGGGAGAGAGAGACCTTTCATCACTAGTTCACTCCCCAAATGACTGCAATCACCAGGACTGGACCAGCCCGAAGCCAGGAGCCAAGAATTCCATCCAGGTCTCCCACTTGGGTCCAGGGGCCCAAGGACTTGGGCCATTTCCACTGCTTTCCCAGGCCTTAGCAGAGAGCTGGATCGGAAGTGGAGCAGCCGGGACTTGAACCGGCGCCCATGTGGGATGCTGGCCCTGCAGGCAGCGGCTTTGCCTGCTATGCCACAGTACCGGCCCCTGCTGTTCAGTTTTGAGGTTGAGCCCTACTCCCTGCTGAGCCCAGCACTGCCCTCTTCTATCCAGCCCCCTCTCCCAGCTTAGCGTGGCAGGGGTTTTTCTTACATCCGGTTTCTCAGGTGCACAGCCGGCAGGAGCCAGGGAATCAATCCCGAAGGAGGGAGAGGCAAACACTGCCCTGGGGCTGAGCCACCTGGCAGGCTAGGGAGCCCAGCTCAAACCACAGCGAGTCCTGCCTGGAGGCAGTGGGCGCACTTCTGTCCTGCCTGGCAGTCCCTGGCAGACCTGGGTGCGGGGAGGGGTGCAGGGGATAACCTGCCCATCGTCCTGGGGGAAGCAGCCCAGGGCACTGACGGCCCTGGGGAAGCCGCTGGAGCGATCCTTGCTGGCACGGCGGGAGTGAGGTTTCCCCTCTGTGAGGGGAAGGGAGCTCTTCTGAGCTCTTGCGTGAATCCTGAAGTTGTGGAGCTGCAGAGGCAGGAAACGAATCTCTCTTCTTGCGCTCTCTGGCTGCAAACACACAAGGGCCCAAGCTCAGGCTGAGGCTGCGGTGAGACAGGGCACGAGAGGAAGGATGGGGCCACGGGATGGCCCAAGTGGAATTTTACAGAGAAATCAACAACAGCACAGTAGACAGGCGACAAGAGACAAAGGGGCAGTAACGGGGAGCCCTCCTGAGCCTTGGCAGGTGAGGGGTGGGGAAACTGGATTAGCGAGGGGGGCAGTTTGAAAGAGCCAAGGAGATGCTGAGGGTTAGGGCTGGGAAGGGTTCCGCTTGTAAGGATGGTGGGGCAGGACAAACCTGGTCTGACCTTCTGCCGGGCACTGGCCTGTGACACACACGGCCGGGAGAGGGGAGCGGGCAGTGCAGTCTGCAGCCCAGGGGTGCACGGCACCCAGAGGTGCTTCACGACTCTGCAGCGTTGGCCAGGAGGATCCACCCCTTGTCTGGGTCTCCAGGAGCACAGAGCTGCTGCTCCTGCACAGCACCCCCCAACCAGCTCAGCAATGGCAGCTCCCTTTAAAGGGGCGGGGCCACAGTCTCCACCCCTCCCCAGTGCCTCACATTTGCTGCTTCACTCAATTCCAAGGCCTTGCTGGGCCTGCGTGTGTATGTGTGTGTGTGTGTCTATCTGTGTGTGGTGTAGTGTGTGTGTATGTGTGTGTGTGGTGTAGTGTGCATTTGTGTGTGTTTGTGGTGTAGTGTGTGTATGTATGGTGTAGTGTATGCGTGCATGTGCGCATGTGTGCATGTGTGTGGTGTAGTGTGTGTGGTGTAGTATGTGTGTGGTGTAGTGTGTGTGTATATATATGTGGTGTATGTGTGTGTGTAGTGATGTATGTGGTGTAGTGTGTGTGTATGTGTATGTGTGGTATAGTGTGTGTGTGTAGTGTGTATGGTGTAGTTTATGTGTGTATGTATGTATGGTGTAGTGTGTGCGTGCGTGCATGTGTGTGTGTATGTGTGTGGTATAGTGTTGTGTATATGTATGTGGTGTAGTGTGTGTGTGTATGTGTGTGTGTGGTGTAGTGTGTGTGTGTGAGAAGTTCGAACCCTCTGAGAAGTTCCACACCATTCATATTTTTGCTTTTTTCTCAGTCATTTCTGAGGCCCCTCTCTATCCAGCTATGGCGATTGGTGTAAAGTTCAGGAAAGTGGGGACAGGCTGAGGCAGTGAAAGGGGGAGACCAGTGCAGAGGGTGAGGACACAGCCCTGGAACGGGGCTGTCTGGGTTCAAATCCTTCCTCTAGCACCGGTCATGTGAGCTTGGCAAGTGGCTCGATCGCCTGGTGTCTCAGTGTCTCATCTATACAATGGGGTAATGAAATGAATAAATGCATCTGAAAGTCTTAGCTCTCATGAAACAGTCTGTGATTGCTGGCCCTGGACATGAGCTTCCCACTGCTCAGAGCCGCTCCTGGGGTCGGTGATGGCTGCTGTCCGCAGGCCATGGAGGGGCTCTCCCAGCTGCCCTCACCACTGACCATGGCCCTCCACGAGCCAGGCTGGTCTGTGAGCACAGACCAGGACACTCTTTCCACCTCCCCCCTCGGAAGCCAATCGCTAACTCATGCCCCAGAAACTCACCCTGTCACACCCATCTGGAAAGAAGTTTAGGAATTCGGAACGTTGCCATCGCCTCTGGGATTTTTAGAGTATGCCTGCACCTGTCCGCAGAGCTTCCTTGTGTCCTGGGGGGTAGGTTGGATGGGGGTTGCTGATGCCACCGGATGTGGGTGGGAGCTGAATGACTTGGCCAGAGTCTAGCCAAGCCACAGGCAGAGGGAGGAGCCCATGGCTGCTTGCCTGGGACCCACAATGGTCCAGGGAGGCCCGGGGATGGAGCATCCCACGGGGGAAAGGTACATCCTGTGCCCCCATCACAGTGCAGGGTACCAGCGTCGGGCCCAGGACCAGATAAGCCTCTCACCTCGGGCACAATACTGAAGGGGGTGCCCCCTCTTGGGCTGGCTGTGCATGTATCCTGAGAGTGAGCGTTGCCTTAACCGTGACACCTCCGTGCCTCCCTTGTCTCATCCTGCTCCCCACTGGGCGGGTGCAGCTCAGTCCTCTCTCAACAGCAGCCTCTCACTCCCCAGTATTGGTTCTCAAAGGAGGGTGCCATGGCGGACGTAGACCGGCCGGGTTCAAATCCTGTGTTTGGGGCAGGCACTTGGCATGGTGGCTAAGATGTCACCCAGGACGCCTGCATCCCATGTCCAGGTGTCTTGTGTGATTCCCAGCTACCCTCTGCTGATCCACCTCCCCTCCTGTGCCCACTCTGGGATGCGGCAGCTGACGACTCAAGTGTGGAGTCCTTGACGTCCACATAAGTGACCCGGAAGGAGTTCCAGTCTCCTGGCTTTGGTCAGGCCTAGCCCCGGCTGTTTCAGGCATTTGGAGAGTAAACAAATCTTCTCTCTGTCTCTCTGCCTTTCAAATAAAATAAAACTAACTAAATAAAAATTTTAAAAAGACAGAACAACATTTTTTTTAAAAAAAGATTGCTTTATTTATTTGAAAGAGTTAACAGAGAGAGGGGAGACAGAGAAAGAAATCTGCTACCTGCTGGTTTACCCCAGATGGCCACAATGAGTAGGGCCGGGCCTGGCCACAGCCCGGAGCCAGGAGCTTCATCTGGGTCTCCCATGTGGGTTTCAGGGGCCCAATCACTTGGGCCATCTTCTGCTGCTTTGCCAGGCCATTAGCAGGGAGCTGGATTCGAAGTGAAGCAGAGGGGACACGAACCAGCACCTGCATGGGATGCTGGTACTGCCGGTGGCAGCTTTAACCACTATCCCACAATGCCACCCAAAGGCTGAGCTTTTAAAAAGCCTATTTTATGGGGCTGGTGCTGTGGCAGTGGGTTAATGCCCTGGCCTGAAGTGCCGGCATCCCATATGGGCACCGGCTAGAGTCCTGGCTGCTCCACTTCTGATCCAGCTCTCTGCTATAGCCTGGGAAAGCAGGAGATGGCCCAAGTCCTTGGCCCCCTGCACCCACATGGGAGACCCGGAAGAAGCTCCTGGCTCCTGGCTTCGGATCAGCACAGCTTCAGCCATTGCAGCCAACTGAGGAGTGAACCAGCAGATGGAGGATCTCTCTCTCTCTCTCTCTCTCTCTCTCTCTGCCTCTCCTCTCTCTGTGTAACTCTGACTTTCAGATAAATATTAAAAAAAAAAAAAAAGCCTGTTTTGTTCCTTAGCTACGTGACCTTGGGCAACTTCCTCAATGGAGTTTCCTTTCCTCTCTGAAAAATATGGAGCTGCTGGGAAGGGACTTGGGGAGGATTAGATCCAGCAGCACAATAAAGGGCCTGGCACATGGAACTCCTTCCTTGAGTTCTCCTTTCGCTATAATAGGATTCTCTACTGTTCGCTGCCCTTCAGAAACCAGAAATGACGTTAATTCAACATCTTCTAATTACACAGTCCTGAGAGTAAAGGGTGATGCTAAGATTATTCACTGGACAGAGATGGTCATTCCAACCCTGCTCTCCGGTAGACAGCAGCTCTGGGGACACAAACTCCATGTTCTTGACTTGCTGGAAAGAACCGCGGGGAGCTAAGAGCCCTCATTACCAACATCAGATGCAATAGCTTGTTCACAGGTGTTATCATTAGCAGGTCTCATAAACCAGCTGGCTAAACCAAGTCTGATCAAACTCATGCGGAAGTTATTTCTGCTCTTCTCAGGTTATTATTTTTTAATTTATTTTCTTATTTATTTGGGAGGCAGAATTACAGAGAAAGTGGGGGGGTGGGGAGAGAGATCTTCCATCTGGTGGTTCACTCCCCAAATGGCAAGGCCAAAACCACTAGCCAGGAGCTTCCTCCAGATCTCCCACGTGGGTTCAGGGGTCTAAGCATGTGGACCATCCTCTGGTGCCTTCCCAGGCGCATTAGCAGGGAACTGTATCAGAAGTGGAGCAGCGGGACTCGAACTGAAGCCCATATAGGATGCCAGCATTGCAGGCAGTGGCTTAACCCACTGCACCACAACGCAGGCCCATTTTCTCAGGGTATTATTATTACATTTCTTTCATTCTTTGCACACACTAAGTACTTATTCTATACATGGCTTTCCTTGAAATGATGGTTTTTTCTTTTGAAGTAACTAATTTCAGGAAAAATCAAATATTACAGTCTTCCTTATCTGTGGTTTTGCTTCTGCAGCTTCCGTTACCTGTGGTCAACCATAGCCTGAAAATATTAAGTGGAAACTTCCAGAAATAAACTAGTCATAATTGTAGTAATTGTTATAATTGTAGTATATTATTATAATTATTCTCTTATATTGCTATTGTTAATCTCATATTGTGCCTACTTTATAAACTAAACTCTCACAAATTGACACATAGCAGTCATACGTGTTTATGGGGTACAGTGTGACGCTTCACTATACAAGCAATGTACAGTGAGCAGACCAGGGCAACTGGCACATCCACCCCCTCAGACAGACATCACTTCTTTGTATTGGGACAGTTCAAATCCTCTCCATAGCTACTTTGAAATATTCAACTGGGGCAGAAATTTGGCCTCGCAGTCAAGATGTCCCATGGGACCTCTGCATTCCCATAAAAGAGAGCCTGGGTTCAGGTGCCGGCTCTTCTTCCTGTTGATGCCCACCCTGGGAGGCAGCAGAGATGACTCAAGTAGTTGGGTCCCTGCCACCCACGTGAGAGAGCTAGATTGGGATCCAAACTCCTGCCTTTGACTATCATAGGCACTTGGGGAATAACTAGCAGATGGGAGCATTCTCCCTCTCTTTCTCTCCCTTTCTCAAATAAATTAATACAAATCAATAAAAATATTCAACCAGTTGTTGACAACCATAGCTGTCCTACTGTGCTATAGAACATGGGAAGTTATTCCTCCTGTCTGACTGCACCCCCACCCCACCCTCCAGCCATCCTCTCTCCCTCCCACACCCACACCCACCCTTCCCAGAGCACTGGTGGCTGCCACCCTGTTCTCTGCTTCCTTGAGAGCAATGTTTTAGCTTCCATGCAGAAGAGAGAACATATGGTGTTTGTCTTTCTGTGCCTGACTTATTTCGCTTAACATAATGTCCTCCAATTCCATCCATGTTGCTGCAAATGACAGGATTTCAATCTTTTTTTAGAAAGTAAACTTCATCACAGACATGTATGTATAGGGACAAACATGGCATCCAGCTGGCCCAGGGTCTCCACAGAGGATGGGTTCCAGGACCTCCAACCTGCCCATAAGACCACAACAATCTAAGGATGCTCGAGTCTTGCGTGAATGGGCATAGAATGTCTTTAAATTTATTCCCCCCCAAAGAAACCTTTTATTTAAGGAATACAGACTTCATGCATTTCATAAGTATGTCAGGAGTATAATGATTCTTCCCACCAGACCCGCCCTCCCACCCACTCTCCAACCCCTCCTCCTCCTCCCTCTCCCATTCCCAGTCCCATTCTCCACTAAGATTCATTTTCGATTAACTTTCTACACAGAAGAGCAACTTTATACTAAGTAAAGAGTTCAACATTTTGCACGGAAAAAAAACAAAAAATCAAAAAACAAAACAAAAGACTTTTCCTCAAGTGATTGCATCTTGACGTTCACTTCACTTTTTTTTTTTTTTAGAAACTTAATTGTCTTTAAAGAAGCACCCAAGAATGACACATCTTTTGCAAGCACTTAGACATAATTATAATACAACTCTTTGAGGACAGAGGTCCTGCATGGGAAGTTAGTGCATAGAGACCCCTGTTGTTAATTTAACAATTAACACTCTTGGGTATGACGTCAGTGATACCCAAGGATTTTGACATGAGCTGCCAAGACAATGGAAGCCTGTTGAGTCCACAAGCTCCATCAGTATTTAGACAAAGCCATAAGTAAAGTGGAAGTTCTCTCCTCCCTTCAGAGAAAAGTACTTCATTCTTTGATGAGCACTTTTTTCCACTGGGGTCTCACCCACTGAGATCTCACTTGTAGGACATTTTCGGCACAGTGTCTTGGCATTCCATGCCTGAAATGCTCTCGTGGGCTTTTCAGCCAGACTGGAATGAAGGGCATAGACTTTCGCCCAATCCAGGACCGCCCTTCCACAAGCTTTAGTCACCTCTAGGTTACTCTCGATACCTGATACCACGTACATGCCTTGGAAACCAACCATTATCATACTATTTTGCTGAGTGAATGACAACAAGAAACAGAAGTTTGTATATGTTCAGAGTAGAAGCAATTCTTTTTATTTTTCTGAATATTTTTGGTCTGTGGTTGATTGACTCTGAGGCAGGGGGTCGACTTTATGGGGTTACTAGTCATGGTTTCAGGCACACACTGTGGATGAGAGGGGAATACTATAGAAAAGTTGGTTCTTACTAGGGTGGATTAAAAAGAACAAAACATTAAAGCAAGGAGAGTTGTTATCCTGGTGGTTAAGATGTGCTTAGGGGGCTGGTACTGTGGTGTAGTAGGCTAAACCTCCTCGATTGGGGTCCCAGCTTCTTCTCTTCCAATCCAGCTCTCTGCCATAGCCTGGGAAAACAGTGGAAGATGGCCCAAGTCCTTGGGCCCCTGCACCTGCGTGAGAGACAAGGAAGAAGCTCCTGGCTCCTGGCTTCAGATTGGTCTTGCTCCGGCCATTACAGCCATTGGGGAGTGAACCAGCAGATGGAAGACCTTTCTCTCTGTTTCTCCCTCTATATCTGTAACTCTACCTCTCAAATAAGCAATTTTTTTTTTAAAAAAAGATGCTTTTAAAGACACCTGCACCCCATATCCCCTGGGTTTGATGCCTGGCTCTGAACTTCTAACTCTTTTCCTGCTGGTACAAACCCTGGGAGGCAGTGGTGATCAATCAATCACTTGATTTCCTACCATGCACATAGGGAACTGGATTGAGTCCCTGGCCCCCAGCTTCAGCCCCTAGTCAGGAGCCTTTGTGTGCATTTGGAAAGTGAAACAGCAGCTAGGAACTCTCTGTGTGTGCCTCTGCCTCTCAAATAAATAAATTATTAAGTATATAATAAAACAAAATGGGAGAAATTGATGACTTAAAAAGTCAAGACCATGTGGGACAAAAACTCTCCCTTCACACTATCCAGTGCTCACTGAAGAGCAGACTTCTGACACCGTACACTTTGGATCAAATGCCAGAGGTGCCAGTCCTGATTAAGAAGCTTAGGCTCTGCTGTGGTTCTTGCTACATGATGTCCTGTGCCATCTTGGGACTCTGCCAGCAAGAATACTGTCACCAGATGTGACCCCTCATCCTTGCATCTGTTCTTTGTAACTTACCCAGAATGAGGGTATTGTGTTATTAGCAACAGAAAATGGATTCATAATTCATCACCCCTCTAAAAATAAGCACAATGGGAAAGAGGTAATTTCCCCAAAGTTGCCAGGGGGTAGAAGGATTGTTCTCAAGTATAGCTCACTGCTATAGTGTAGGTACTAACTTGGGTGTCCCCCAAAGGAGCATGTGTCAGGGGCTTGGTTCCAAAGTCTTATGGTAATGGGAAGAGGATTCACGTTGATGGTTAATGGATTAAGGGTAGAGATTTAATCCAACTGTGGTGGGGTCTTTGGAAAGTATTGGATTAGATTAAGTGACTGACGTGGAGCCTCCCCTGATGGACTCCTGGTGGCTTTATAAAGAGAGACACAACAACAGGAAGGCTGAGCATGTTCCCTGTCTTCTGCTTCCTGGTTCACCATTGGATCTCCCTTTGTACGTTCTCTACCCTCCACTGCCCTCATCAGACACCAAGCCAACAGAGCCACCTGATCTTGGCCTGTGAACCTCCAAAACCATGAACCAAAATAAACTTTTCTTCATAACTAGCTTCTCTGGGGTATGTTAGTTATGCTGATGAAGAGCTGACTAATACAGTCACCGAAGAAGGGAGAATGACATGAGGAAGCCCCAAAGTCACCCATGTTCACTCCAGTTCCCATAGTTGGTCGCTGGTATTTCTTCCTAGGTTTGCAGAGAATTGAGCACTCCAGTTTCTAGGAGTGGCAAAAGCTACAAGTCTGTTTATGTTTTTTTACTTTTACTCTTAGGGACACTTTTGTAATTTGTGAGTTTTTTTTTCCCTTGAAACTCCAGCTGCAAATACATTTAATAATCAACCACAACAGAGCCCTTGGCAGATGGGCCTTGAAACAGATGGCTGCACTGAAAGGCAGGGATTGAAAATGGAGGGTAATTTGAACCAAACAGGAAGTCAGGGGTCTCCTGAAGACAAAGTGTCTGCAAAAACCAAAACCATATCATGAGTTCCTTGGGCACTTCCCCCCCCCCCCCCCAAATGAGCTTTCCTGGGTGAAGATCCAACTTTTTTTTAAAACATCTGGAATGCTGAAAAAGAAGAGAGAGAAGTCCTGGGGCCTTGTCAGTCAAATCCACTTTTCTTTTGGCAAATTCAGCATTGGTGACAAATTGCCCAATTTGACATAAACAAAGTTGATAGATGTCAGCAGAGCTGTTTTTAAACAGCCGCAACGGAGGGATGTGTAGGATGGTTTCTCCCCACTTAATAGTCAGTATGTTTAATAACAAATAAAACAACCAGATGTTTAAAAAACCTACCACCTTCACAATGTCATCTGACAGTCAGCCGCAGCTGATTAATGAGTGTGGGATTCATTCCAATCTCAATTTTTGACTCACTTTATTTATTTGAAATGCAAAGTTACAGAGACAGAGAGGTCCTCCATCCACTGGTTCACTCCCAAATGGCCACAATAGCCAGAGCTGGGCCGGTCCGAAGCCAGGAGCCAGGAGCTTCTTCCAGGTCTCCCACTTAGGTGGCAGGGACTCAGGTACGTGGGCCATGCTCTGCTGCTTTTCCCAGACTATAAGTAGGGAACTGGAGTGAAGTGGAGCAGCCAGGACATGAGCAGGACACGAGCCCATATGGGATCCTAATATTGCAGGTGGCAGCTTAACTCAGGGCACCACAGCACCAGCTCCTAGAAAGTTTCTTTGAGTGACATCCATCTGTCAGGGTGCTGAAGGAACCAGAGGATTGTGATCCACATTATGGGGTAGGAGCTATCTACCTTCTTTGGCTAGTTCTCCAAGATGGAGGCCACAGACAGACAGACAGAAAGACCTGAGCAGGCAGACGGAAATGCCTGAGCACTTGGGGAGCTGATGACTCAGCCAATCCGAGGCTCACTTTACTGCCTGACTTCTAACGAGGCTAGCTTCTCCATTTCCCTGTTTCTTGGGCCCTCTCCTTTTGGCTATGTGCACCTCAAGCCTCCTGACTCACACACTCCTCTACTGAGCCTTCACTTGAGCTCAGCATCCCCCCCATCTTTTTTTTTTTTTAAAAGATTTATTTATTTTTTTAGAAAGGGAGAGTCATGGAGAGGCAGAGGCAGAGACAGAGATCTTCCATCTGCTGGTTCATTCCCCAAATGGCCTTGGTGGCCGGAGCTGGGCTGATCCAATGCCAGGAGCCAGGAGCTTCTTCCAGGTCTCCCACACAGGTGCAGGGGCCCAAGGACTTGGGCCATCTTCCACTGCTTTCCTAGGCCATAGCAGAGAGCTGGATTGGAAGAGGAGCAGCCGGGACTAGAACTGGGATGCCGGCGCTTTAGGCCAGGGCTTTAACCCGCTGTGCCACAGCGCTGGCCCTGAGCTCAGCATCCTTAACACTGGGCTTCCAGCAGAGCAAACGGATTGCCTGGAGCCGGTGTTCTAGAAGTCTACTTGCCAGGCCGGTGCTGTGGCACAGTGGGCTAAACCTCCACCTGCAGTGCCAAGTACGCATCCTGGCAGCTCCACTTCCCATCCACCTCTCTGCTACGGCCTGGAAAAGTGGTAGAGGATGGCCCAAGTCCTTGGGCCCCTGCACCCACGTGGGAGACCCGGATGAAGCTCCTGGCTCCTAGCTTCTGATTAGCTCAGCTCTGGTCATTGCAGCCAACTGGGGAGTGGGCCAGCAGAGGGAAGATCTCTCTTTCCCTCTCTCTGTCTGTAACTCTACTTCTCAAATAAATAAGATTTTTTTTTTAAAAAAAAGTCTATTTGCCAAAAAAGCCTATTTATTGTCTTGATAAAGACAAGTCACCTTCTGTGCTGCTGAAATGACACGCACCTGAAGGGGCAAGTAAGCCGCTTCCCTTTTAAGCTCCCAATGACTGCTGAAGAATATTGCTGATCCTTCAGCCGCAGGTCACAAAGCTTTATGTGATTTTCTGCCACCCACTAAGAAACCAGCCCTGGCAGCTGCAGCTCAAGACAGGGGGCGATCAGTGGAGCTGGATCCTGTCTGTTACTTAGGAATTATGTCTTGCTTTCCTTCTGTGTACCTCCTGCTGGGCATTGTGGGAGAATACAGAAGTAAAACAAGGTTTCAGGCTGTAAGCAATTGGAGGAGGGGAAGTGAAATGGATTCTGGGTCGTCGCAAAAAATATTTAATATTCCACAGTGCGGGGGACATTTTCATTTTTCTACACTTTATTGTAGTATAATGAATAATAGATGTGTGGTAAAGTGCACAAATCTTAAATGTACAGCTCGATGAATTTTTAAAAAGTGAACCCACCCATGTACTCAGCGTCCAGACTAAGAAACAGAACACTGGCAGCCCGCAGAAGGTTCCTTCCTTCTCCTTCCCAGTCAACAGCCGCTCCCAGCTTCCACAGATCCACGATTCGGACATCTGTCACCATTGATTAGTCTTGCCTGATTTGAACTCTCTATAATGGAACTATACTCTTGTGTCTGCCTTCTTTTGCTTGTCATTCTGTGGATGTAGCTCACTCTTTTTGTTGCCACATTCTTTTTGTCATAGGCCCACAGCATAATTTATTTATTATTTAGCTTCTGCTAATGGACTTTTGGGTTGTTTCCACTTTCAGATTAGTGCAAGTAGTGGTGCTAGGAACATTTTTGTCCACATATTTTGGTTAAAATATGTATACATTTATGCTGGAGAGAGATACCTTCATGAATGGATGAATGGATAGACAGATAGATACATTGACTGACAGTGATATTCTGGATCATGGAGTTCATGGGTATTTGGCTTTCATATATTTTGCCCATTTTTTGAAGTGATTGTTCCTATTTACAACCCTTCAGCAATATATGATAATCCCACAATATTTTGTTAGTTTTTAAATATAGATGTTTTTTCTCAACATCAATTCGTTGTCAAGGAAATGAAAATTAAAACCACAATGAAAAACACGCATTTGGCATGGCTGTTAAGAAGCCATTTGTGGGACTGGTGCTTGATGTGGTGGGTAAAGCCGCAGTCTGCAGTGTTAGCATCCCATATGGGCACCAGTTCAAGTCCCAGCTGCTCCACTTTCAATCCAGCTCTCTGCTGGCCTGGGAAAGCAGTGGAAGATGGCTCAAGTCCTTGGGCCCCTGCACCTGTGTGGGAGACCTGGAAGAAGCTCCTGGTTCCTGGCTTCAGATCGGCCCGGCTCCAGCCATTGGGGTCATCTGGGGAGTGAACCAGTGGATGGAAGATCAATCTCTCCCTTTCTTTCTCTCTGCCTCTGCCTCTCTGTAACTCTCTTCCTTTCAAATAAATAAACATGTTTTAAAAAGATGCCATTTGTGATGCCTGCATCCCGTATTGGAGGTTCCAGGTTTAGTCCTTGCTCTGCTTCTGGTTCCATGGCTCCAGTTTCCGGCTAATGCACAGCCTGGGATGTAGTAGGTGATAGCTCAAGTCCATGGGTCCCTGCCACCCATACGGGAGCCCTGAATTGTGCTTCCTGCCCAACCTCAGCCATTGAGAGCAGGAAAGAGTCAGAGGATGAGAGCCTTTTCTGTCTCTCTCCCTCAGTCCGTCAAATAAGTAAATAAGTTTTAAAAAGCTTTATTTATTTGAAAGGCAGAAAGAGAGAGAGAGAGAGAGAGAGAGAGAGAGAGAGAGGAAGGAAGAGACAGAGAGAGACAGAGGGATGTCTTCCACCTGCTGGCTCACTCCCCAAATGGCTGTAACAGTCAGGTTTTGCCAAGATGGAAGCCACAAGCTGGGAATTCCGTCCTGGTCTCCCACATGGGTGGCAAAGACTCAAGCACTTAAGCCATCCTCCACTGCCTTTCCAGGTGCATTAACAGGAAGCTGGATCCAAAGCAGAGTAGCTAGGACTAGTGCTTGGGTTGGGTAGTTGTCAACAAGCATTCATTATTACATATAGTACTTGGTATATGCCAAATACTGTTTTTCAGTAATAAGGGGAAAATATCCATGAAGAGAGAAAAAGTAAAGCACTATCTAATTTCAATCATGCTGCAAACACATGGAGAGAGAGAGAAGGGAATTGACAAGGTGGGGACAGTGCCTCTCCTGGCACCACGCACAACTCCCATCCTCAGAAAAACCTGAAACATGCTTTCGTCATTTTATTTCCTTTGCAGAGAGGTGGAAAAACATCAGCTTCCCAGCGTTTGCCCAGATAGATCCAAATCATTTCCTTTGTGGTTCTGAACTCACTTCCAATGCCATTCCTTGAACGCTCTGCTTGTCCGTATACCACAAAGACAGGAATTTCTTTCTCCTGATGACAAAGTCTATATCAGGGACATTTCTGGAGATGTTTCTGTTCCGTTAATTGCGTAGTTTACAAGAACTTTCTTTTTATGAAAATTGTATTGCCAGCCTGTGGGGCTGCTGCTTGCAAGGCAGCCCCTCTGGATTCCTGGATCGCACGTGGTGGTTCCTCCACACTGCTCGGCCACTGTCGACTTCCAGCCTCGCCAGAGAACGCAGCCAGCGAGGTCCACCCACCCTTGCACTGGGAACCTCCAGATAAACCTCCTTGTCTCTTAAGTAAGTTACCTCAGGTACTCAGTTATAGGAATGACACGCCGACCAATACCCTTGAGATTTTAAACTTTCTGAGGATTTTTGGGCTCCTATAGTCTTCGGGTACTTGTGCTTCCCATTTAACACCATGTGAACGAGATTCATCCTAGCTGTGTTCGTAGCCGCAGCACTCTCGTTATTTCTGTGTAATGTTTCATTGCACACTATCCTACAACTGGTTTATCTTGTTGCTGTTGTATTTTAAAAAATATTTATTTATTTATTTGAAAGGCAGAGATACAGGGAGAGTGGGGGGGAAGGAAGGAGAGAGAGAGCTCTTCTAGCTGCTGGTTCACTCCCTAAATGGCTGCAATGGCTGGGGCTGGGTCAGGAGCTCCTTCTGGGTCTCCCACGTAGGAGCAGGGGCCCAACGACTCGGGCCATCTTCCACTGCTTTCCCAGGCACATTTCCAGGGAGCTGGAGGGTAAGTGGAGTAGCTGGGACTCAAATTGGTGCCCATAGGGGATGCTGGGCTTTTAACCTGCTGCACCACATGCTGGCCCCATGCTGTTGTTGTGAATGGATCCCTAGCTTCTTTCCAGCTTTTTGCTCCTATGGACCACACCGCTGTGGAATCTATTCCTCCTGTGTCCCAGTGCTCACGTATTACAAGTTTCTCTTGGGCATGTATCTAGGGCAGAATCACTTTTTTAGAAAGATTTATCCATCTAGGTCTCCCACTTGGGCAGCAGGGGACCAAGTACCTTAGCCATCCTCCACTGCCCTCCCAGGCACACCAGCAGGGAGCTGGATCAAAGTGGAGGGGCTGAGACTCAAACCAGTGCCCCTCTGGGATGCCAGCGTTGTAGGCAGTGGGCTAACCTGCTGTGCCACATTGTAGGTCCTAGGTTTACTGGGTTTTACAATATGGAAGTATCAGCTTTGGAAGATAAATGTGATCTTTCTTCTGGCAATGTTTAATGAGTGCTTGTGTGTGTTACTGCAATGTTTTCTTCACATAAAGCAAGATAAAAATATAAAACACTACTTAGATGCAATTACTTTTTTTAAAGATTTATTTTATTTATTTGAAGGACAGAGTTACAGAGAGAGGTAGAGACAGGGAGAGAGGTCTTCCATCTGCTGGTTCACTCCCCAAATGGCCACAATGGCCTGAGCTGTGCTTATCTGAAATCAGGAGCCAGGAGCTTCCTCTGGGTCTCCCACACAGGTGCAGCGGCCCAAGCACTTGGGCCATCTTCCACTGCTTTCCCAGGCCATAGCAGAGCTGGATCAAAAGAGAAGCAGCCAGGACTAGAACCAGCACCCATATGGGATGCCGGCGCTTCAGGCCAGGGATTTAACCCACTGCGCCACAGTGCCAGCCCCAAGATGTGATTACTTTTGTGACTATTCTCTGACCACAGCAGGATCAGATATACATGTAATAGCTCCAGGATGAAGTCACATTCACAGATTGTCAATCAGCACCAATAATCTACAGAGAACCTACAATATGCTGGTGTGAGGTGTTAAAAATAAACAAAGCTTTGGAGCTGGCACGTGGCATGGTGGGTTAAGCCGCTGCCCATGATGCCAGCATCCCATATGGGTGCCAGTTTGTGTCCTGGCTGCTCCACTTCCAATCCAGCTCCCTGCTAATGTGCCTGGGAAAACAACCGAAGATGGTCCAAGTCCTTGGGCTCCAGCATCCACATAGGGGACCTGGATGAAGCTCCTGGTTCCTGGCTTTGGCCTGGCCCAGCCCTGGCATTGTGGCCATTTGGGGAGTGAACCAGAGGATGGAAGCTCTCCCTCTCTCTCTCTCACTCCCTCTCTAACTCTGCCTTAGCTGTTAGAAAAGGTTGGTGTTTTGTTCAAGTCTTTATAGGCCAAGCTTGAGGCCTAATTGACAAGAGCCTCAGAGAAGCCTGTCTAGAGTTCGACCAGAGAGGCAGAGGGGTCTTTTATAAAGTAGAGTCGGCTCAGGTCACCCCATGGCTGCAAACCTCCCAGCACTTTCCCCTCTGTCCGAAGCACAGCTCCCACTTTCTGGCCATGGAGAGAATCTGTATCAGAGGCGACAGGTGGGCTAAAGAGAGGGTGCAGAAAGCCCCGAGTCTCTCCTCTCTGCCATTACTTACTCCTTTTTCTGGATCATTGGGTTTTTATTAGCCTGAACACTATGCAACATTATGGCTTGGGGAATGTGTCACTTCCCCCAGGAAGGCCTCTCTGACTTCCAGCCTGCCAGACCAGCTTAAGCTCCCCTAGCATCCTTGCATCGCTGTGCCGTGCCCTTGCCACCTTAAGTTGAAAGACAATTTGTTTATCTGCTTGCTTCCCCACTGGCTCAGGAGGTCTGGGCCTTGCCCACTTTGGGCACACTGTTCGCACACACGTGTTCTGCAGGAGTGGCCTGGTCCCATCGTCTGAACACGCTGCACAGCGCTGTGGTCTTCCGCCCATTCTCCACCCAGAGGGCTGGAGCGCTCTCTGACAGAGGTCAGCCAGCTCAAGCCGCACCCCTGCCTCAAACCCTTCTGCGGCTTTCCATTGGCACGACGAATAAACCCCAACTTTCTTGCTGTGGCTGTAAGGACCTGCCAAGTCCGGCCCTGTTCTCTGTGCGTGGTGCCCCGCCCCCCCGACCTAGCTCGCTGTCTGTTCTCCAAGCACCAGGCTGGTTTTCCCTGGAGCCTTCACTCTTGCCCACTCTGCTTGCGACGCTCTGAGTCACGGTGGAGCCCCGGATGTTACCTCCTTAGCGAGAGGCCTACCCCGGCCACCCAACCATTCTCTCTCACAGCATCTCCATAGCCTTCTTGACACACTGCAGTTATTTATTACTATATTTTTGTCTCCACCACCAGCCTGGGAACTTCTTGAGGGCAGCGATCTTGTCCATCGTGGTTGCCACTGCGTCCCCAGCACAGCGAATTGCGGAATCCCTTTCTCCCCGAGGAGTCGACTCTGCACGCTGCAAGGGTGCAGGCGGTGGCCTCCGGGGTGCCCGGAGTGACGGACGGTTCGGCTGCAGGCCCCGCCCCCAGCCCCGCCCGTGTCCTTGTCCGTCCCCACGGGTTTCTATAAAGTTCATTTGGCCGCCGCGCGGAGGCTTCTGGGAGCGGCCAGCCTCGGCCAATCAGGAAGCGCGGCCGAGCGGCGCGAGAAGCGGCGGCCGCGTTCTCCAGCCCGGACCCGAGCGGCGGACACGGCAGTGGGGCCAGGTGAGCGTGTGTCTGGTCGCGTCCCGCCGATCCGCTGTTTGTCCTTGAAGCCGGGGCTTGGAAGCTGGGCGGAGTCCCGTCTGCACGCCCGGAGCCATGCCGCTCACACTTCCCGTTCGCCGCATGGCAGCCGGCACGCCTGGCGCCCGCCACACAGCGGCTCGTGGGGCCGCCCGCTAGGTGTAGCGTGGGACTGCGCCCGGGAGTGCCTTTTGTGTGCCCTCTCGGCGGGTGCAGCAGAGCCTTGGCCTCTGACCCCCCGGCCCCGCCGCGGCGCCACGCCCCCGCGCCACCCCCACCCGGCCCGACTGCGGTCCTGACAGCTGCTCCCTGCCGGCTTGCTCGCTGCTCTCCGCCGGTGCGGCGGGGAGACGTGGGGAGGGGCCTCTGGGGCCGGAGAGACGACCCCGTGAGCCTCTCCAAGCCTTGAGCTTGTTTGCTGTGCTGGCGTCCAAGGAAATGCCAATGATTGGAAACGGGAGTGGCTGACCTTTCTCGGGGCTCGCTGCGGCCTCTCTGGTCCTTGGTCAGAGTTTGGCGATCCCTTGATAGAGCCGTTTGCCCCTCTGTTTTTTCTTGTTTGTTCTGGCGGAGGTGTCCTGCAGCACAAGCAACGGTTACTTTTTGTATGGTGCCCGGGGTGGGTGGGGCAGGGTCTGAAAGGGCATCCATCCTGCAGCATCCTAGCTTTTTCCTTCACTCCCCCTTTCTTGTCTGTCTTTCTCCATTGTGCATCTGCGTGTGTGAAATTCTCACTTTTCATGCAGGGTGATCCTGTCCGACTTGAAATATCTACCTGTTAGGCTGGTAGAGCCCATATTTATGTCTCTAGCCCCGGCCTTGCTCCGACCTCTATCCAGCTGCCCTCTTCCTGTTTCCACTGAGAGCGATGATAAAGGACTCAAATTTACATGCCAAGGAAGGGCTGGGTGAGCTCCCCTCTCTCTGCCATCTTCCCCTCTTCTATCCTTTGAATCATCCTTGATTGCTCTCTCTCTCTTAAAAATTTTATTTACATTCATTTTATTGGAATGCAGAGAGAGAGAGAGCAGGCGCGTCAGACTCACTGGTTCCATTCCGCCCCCATCCCCAATGCCTGCAACAACCAGGGCCGGGCCAGGCCAAAGCCAGAAACCCAGAACTCAATCCAGGTCTCATGTTGGTGGCAGGCCCAACTGTTTGAGCCTAACCTGCTGCCTCCTAGGGTGCGCATTGGCAGGGGGCTGGATGGAAGGCAGAGGTACCAGCACTCAGATCAGGCACTCCGATATGGAATGTGGGCATCCCAGGTGGTATCCTAACCCCTGTACCAAACACATGCCCCATGGCTACTCCTTTTCCCCGCCCAGTGCTTGTCACCACCTCCTCTCACCTCAAAGAGCTTCCTGTTTGATCCCCCTTCTTCTACTCTGGCCCCTGTTTTCATTATGGTGGTTTTAAAAGGGATCCTTTTACAACACAGATCATCAGAGCAGATCACCCCTATACTTAAAAAATTATCTGAGGGGTCCCCATGTCTCTAACAGACTCCTTACAGTGAGCTGTCAGGCCTTGTGTAACTTCATATTGTTACTTCCCAGTTCTGTTTTCTGTTTCCCTCCCCTTCCATACGTCAGATACGCTTTGGCGTCAGGGCCCTTTGTGCCTGTGGGTCAGTCTCCACGTGGCCTGCTCTCACATGCAAGTCTCTGCGAGGGGTTTCTAGTGTAGCTTTCCCCACTGACTGCCTTCACTGCCTTAGTTGTTCTTAGTGCTTACGTTTGGCTCATGCGTCTTGTCTGTTGTTTACCTTTTCCTCTACAATGTCAGTGAGGAGATTTTTCTCCAGTTTGTTCCCTGATGGATCTCCGGCACCTAGACCTGGCACAGGTGCTCCGTATGTGTGAAATAAATGAGTGCATCTGCCGCTGTTAGGAGCTCATGGATACGGTGGTGAGTGAGACAGGCCGGCCCTCGTCGTGCTGATGTTTACGAAGGACACCATCAGTAAGAAACACACAGGTAGAAATTGTGACATCAGGATTGTTTTTAAGAGGAGGACAGGGATGTTTTAACATATACTTGATTGAAATGTGAGAGCAAGTCATGGAATATTCAAGAGCCTTCCTGGCGGTGGAATTGCAAGTGCGAAGACCTTGAGGTGTGAACACTCTGAGATGTGACCTTGAACACCTGAACCTGCTTCTCAGTGGACTGAAGTGTGTAAGGCAGATGGGGAGGGGTCAGAGCAAAGATCTGGAGGTGAGAGGGCCAAGGTGTGCTCTGGGAATAGGTCACTTTAATTCTGCAAATATGTGTCTGGTACCTGTGCTGTGCCAGACTTCGCTGCTGATGAGTCAGAGCTGAGTGTCTGTGGACCTTTCTTACAGGATTTGCCATCTTGAGAGGGAGAGGTACATGGGCAGAAATAATCACAGGAAACACTACAGAAGGTTCCCATTGGTGTGGGGGGGAGTTGGGGTGGGTCTGCCTGGGCCAGCTGACTTTCTAGTGTATGTAGGAATTCCCCGTGTGACAAGCTGGGGATGGAGATCTGTGCCTCTGGCATGAAGGAAGGAAACAGCATGAGGTACCCCCGGGAACATAGAATTGCTAGGGTTCGGTTGGCAAAGGTGGTAAGAGTGGTGTACTATTAGTCATCATTGTTACTGCAATGAAATACCTGAGGCAGGCTACTTATGAAGGACGGTGTTCACAGTCAAGGCTGGGCATCCCCGCTGGTTTGTCGGCTGGTGGTGGTGTTCTTACTGGCAGAGTCTTGAGGTGTGCAAGCGTCACATGGCAGAGGGAGCACAGGCAGATCATGAATCACTTGGTGAGCCAGGGAGCAGAGTGGAGGCTGGGCCCAAGTCAGCTGTTAAGCACTCCTGTGGGACAGCCAGCTTCTGAGGGCATGCCCCCAGTGACCCAAGCCCCACCTCTAATCACCATAATTGGATTAAGTTTCTATGAAGTTTCTGTGCTCCTTGTACCATCAGCTTTTTTTTTTTTCTTTTTCTTTTTTAAGATTTAATTATTTATTTGAAAGGCAGACTAGGAGAGAGACAGAGGTCAGTCTTCCACCTGCTGGTCCACTCCCCAGATGGCCACAATGATCAGAGATGGGTCAGTCTGAAGCCAGGAGGCAGAAGCTTCATCTGGGTTTCCCATGTGTGTGCAGGAGCCCAAGCACTTGGGCTGCTTTCCCAGGCCATTTGCAAGGAGCTGGATCTGAAATGGAGCAGCCAGGACTCAAACCGGCACCCATTATGGGATGCCAGCATTGCAGGAGGTGTCTTTACCCGCTGTGCCACAAAGCCAGCCCCTGTACCATTACCTTACCACTCATGTAAGTCTAAAGTCTTGCGGCTCAATAGGCTAATCCTCTGCCTTGCGGCGCCGGCACACCGGGTTCTAGTCCCGGTTGGGGCACCGGATTCTGTCCTGGTTGCCCCTCTTCCAGGCCAGTTCTCTGCTGTGGCTTGGGAGTGCAGTAGAGGATGGCCCAAGTGCTTGGGCCCTGCACCCCATGGGAGACCAGGAGAAGCACCTGGCTCCTGCCTTCGGATCAGTGTGATGTGCCAGCCGCGGTGGCCATTGGAGGGTGAACCAACAGCAAAAAAGGCAAGACCTTTCTCTCTGTCTCTCTCTCTCACTGTCCACTCTGCCTGTCAAAAAAAAAAAAAAAAGTCTTGCATGAGTTTGGAAGCCATATCCCATTCAGACCATAGCAGGTGGCAGTGGCTGGTAGGTACCCAGTATGGCTGTGTCAAAGCATGATCACTTTGTCCTGGGGGAACTGGAAAGCGTTCCTGATGGACTTAATGCAGGGGACCATTTCAGTCTTTTTAGAAAATTTATTTATTTTTATTTTTAAACGGAGAGTCAGAGACACAGAGAGATTTTCCATCCACTCTTTTCACTCCCTAAATGCCCACAACAGCTGAGGATGGACCAGATCAAAGTCAGGAACCTGGAACTCAATCCTGCCCTCTCCTGTGTGGGTGACAGGGACATAAGTACTTTGGGCATCATTTGCTACCTTCTAGGGTGTGCACTAGCAGTGAGCTGGAAGTAGCAGTGGAGCCAGGACTCCAGCTCAGTCACTACGATGGAAGATGCAGGCGTTCCCTGACCCTAACCCTAACCCTAACCCTAACCCTAACCCTAACCCTAACCCTAACCCTAACCCTAACCCTAACCCTAACCGCTGCCCTGAACACCTGCCCCCAGGAGAGCATTTCAGAAAGACTGCTCGGGCTATGGGGAGGGTAGGTTGGAGGAACGAGAAGGCCTAGACTGTTGAGGTACTCAGGAAAAAGCAGGAGGGTTAGAGCAGGCCACGCGATGAGGTGTAAATTTGTGAAAGGTTTGCGAGGCCGACTTGGAGATTCGCTGGATGTTCAGGAGGGGGAAGCAGAGCCTGAGTGACTGGAAAGTGGTTTCTGGCTGACTTGCGGGGTGCTAACTGAGTGGGAACCCAGGAGAGAGCAGTGGTGTGGCTGCCGTGTCTGAGAGAATAGTGATGAGTTTGGAGTGTGTGAAGTTTACAGATGTAAGTGGCAGGTGGAGAGTTGGAAATATTGGCCTGGGAAATGAGTTGGGTCGGACATAGAGATATGGGAGTCACTTTTATTTCATAGGTTAGAGTCCTCTTGGCTTATTTATTTGACTTATATTATTGTCTGTTAATACCTATGTTCCTTCTCCCAAATTAGCTCAAAGCTTGAAGTGCTTTGTAGTTTACAATTTTTTTCCCACTGCCCCAAGAGTGCTCTCAAACAGTAACTCCATCATCAACACGCAGTTGCTGATTGAGAGAATAATCTCCCAACCTTGCCAAAAATGTCAAGTGACTCCTTATTTTCTAACTTTGTATGTTGGTCTGTAAGATCCACTGGTGTTATAGTCCCATCTTCCTTGCTGCTTACATTTAATCAACAATATTGAGGCTCTCCAGTGTGCGAGGTACTCGTTGTCTGTGAACTGGAGGCGGAGATTGTGAGCAAACAGAACGAGCTTCTCAGACTTAGGAAGCTTACGCCTGTTATGAAACAGACAGTAAGTGAGCAGATAGATAATGCCAGGTATTGCTAAATGCTATCAAGGAGATTAAAAAAAAAAAAGGAAAATGTGGTAGAGTGGACAGTAACATGTTCTGAGATGTTTCTTTAGAAGGGAGCCCTTTGAGCAGAAACCCGTGTGAAGAAAGGGGATGAGCTGTTTAGAGGGGGAATGTTCCTGCAGCTGCAGAGGAATCACTGAACGCCAAAGCCCTGACGCAGTGATGTTTTTAGCATGATCAAGGCAGGAGTGATTGCAGAAAGGGTTGTGGGAGGGGACTGAACCTGTAGGCTTCACAGCACAAGGAAGGGACTTTGGGTTTTATTCTGTGGAGTGGGAGCTCTTGAAGGGCTGAGCTTTTGTTTTTATTTTATTTGTTTGAAAAGCAAAGACAGAGAGATTTGAAAGGAGAGACATAAAGATCTTCTATCAACTCTCACTCTGCAAATGGTCACAATGGCCAAGGCTGGGCCAGGCCAAAACCAAGAGCCAGGAACTTCATCCAGGTCTCCCACGTGGGTAGCAGGGGTCCAAAAACTTGGGCCAACTTCCACTGCTTTCCCAGGGCACATAGCAGGGAGCTGGATCAGAAGTGGAACAGCTGGCACACAGACCTGGATGTCAGCATTGCAAGTCACAGCTTAACTTACTGTGCCACAGTGATGGCCCATGGTTGAGCTTTCTGAAAGGCTGATGCTCTCTGTTATGTGGATAACAGACTGGGGGGTGGTAGGGAACACGGAAAGAACAGAGAGACCAGCCGGAGACCGGATCACTCAGAGGTGGTGCATGAGAGTGGCTTGGGCTAGAGTGATCATGATGGAAGAACATGATGGAAGAAAGTGGTTGTAACTCATATAATATATAATAATATACATTATATATACATAATAATAGTATAATATTATATATATATATTAGATTTACTTATTTATTTATTTGAAAGTCATTACACAGAGAAGGAGAGGCAGAGAGAGAGAGAGACAGAGAGAGAGAGAAAGAGAGAGAATGAATCACTCCCCAGTCGGCCGCATCGGCCAGAGCTGCGCTGATCTGAAGCCAGGAGCCAGGAGCTTCTTCCAGATCTTCCACACAGGTGCAGGGGCCCAAGGACTTGGGCCATCTTCTACTTCTATCTCAGGCCATAGCAGAGAGCTGGATCGGAAGTGGAGCAGCCAGGACCCGAACGGGCACCCATATGGGATGCCAGCATCACAGGTGGCAGCTTTACCCACTACACCACAGTGCCGGCCCCTATATTTGTTTTAAGACGTGTGAGAGTAGGAAAGAAGTCAAGATCAATGCTGAGTTTAGGCCTGAACAACTCTGAGCAGGAAGGTGCCATATTCTTACTTGAGAAAGACAGGAAAGGAGTGGGTTTGCCTCCTAGAGGACTGCCATGATGCTGGCGTTAGGTCAGATGTTTATGTTAACTCAGATGGTTAACGCACCTTGTGGGGACGCATACGCAGCTAGAGCTCAAGAAACAGGGCTTTTGTTATTCCTGCTGCCACTGATAGGAACTCTTCCATTGTCAGCAAATAAATGTACGGAGTAGAAAGGAATTTACAGGAAATTTCTGTAGGATGGATGTTGAGGAAAACCATTTGGCCCGTGTATTCATCTGTTTTCCATTCCTACAGTGACATACTGAGGCTGGGTACTTATAAATGAAAATCGCTTTATTTAGCTCACAGCTTTGGAAGCTGAAAGTACAAGATCAGAAAGCCCCAAAGATTGGTTCCTTTGATGAGGAACATATGATGGATGGTGGCTTGGTGGGAGTGCTTGCCAGAGGGCGAGATCAGATGGTAAGAGTGGGAAAGGGCAGGTGACAAGGTCCCATCACCCTAACACTGGGACACTGAGGACCAAGCTTCTAACACGTGACCTCCTGGGGAACACACTCAAACCATATCCAAACCATTGCAGCAGGCAGGACTTGAGTTGGTGTTAATAATAATAGCTTGTCGCTGTGGCTCAATAGGCTAATCCTCCGCCTTGCGGCACCGGCACACCGGGTTCTAGTCCCGGTTGGGGTGCTGGATTCTGTCCTGGTTGCCCCTCTTCCAGGCCAGCTCTCTGCTGTGGCCAGGGAGTGCAGTGGAGGATGGCCCAAGTCCTTTGGGCCCTGCACCCACATGGGAGACCAGGAGAAGCACCTGGCTCCTGCCATCGGATCAGTGCGGTGCACCGGCTGCGGCGGCCATTGGAGGGTGAACCAATGGCAAAAAGGAAGACCTTTCTCTCTGTCTCTTGGTCTCTCTCACTGTCCACTCTGCCTGTCAAAAAATAATAATAATAATAATAATAGCTTGGCCTGGGATAGCAGTAGAAGATGGCCCAAGTCCTTGGGCCCCTGCACCCACGTGACCCAGAAGAAGCTCCTGGCTCCTGGCTTTGGATCGGCGCAGTTCCTGCTGTTGTGGCCAATGGGGAGTGAACCATCGGATGGAAGACCTCTCTCTCTGCCTCTCCTCTCTATGTGTAACTCTGATTCTCAAGTTAAAAAAATAATAATAATAGTGCTTATTGAATAGTTCCTGTGTAGCTGGTAAGGGGCTATGTAATTTTTTTTTTTTTTAATTTCACGGAGGAAGCTGAAAAGAAAGGAATTATCTTGCTCCAGGTTACCCAGCTGGCTAGAGCTCAGGTGTCTTGGAGGGTTGGGTAGGTCTAGTTTGGGAAAAATAATGAGCAAGGCCTGAGTAGGAGAAGGATGGTAGGCACGGAACAGGGGACTTGTGCACAGGCTTGAGGGAGTCAGAAGCAGTGCCTCTTTAGGATTCCTGTGAGTGGGAGCCAGTGAGGACTTTAGAGGAGGAGCAACAGTAGGAAAATGATGTCAGAAAGCTTAACGTGGTCTCAGAAAGTAGTGTAACATGAGGTGGGAAGGGTTAGAAAGAGAGACCGTGTTCAAGCATCTAACAAGGACTTGGGCTTAAAGAAATGGAAGTGTGCCCCTGTGTTATGAAGGATGGAAGCTGCAATTAGAGGACATTGCAGTTAGTATCCCTTGTTATCTAACTCTGTTTATGTAGAGAGATTTTGAATATTTTGGAGAGTGAGGGATCATCGGGTATTGTCTGAATCTATACTGTATATTTGGTTTCCTCAGTTTTTGTTACAGAGTAGCAATAGGTTGGATAAAGAGGAATACCTACCTGCTTGCCCTCAAGAGCTGTCTCTACATGTGTTTGGTTTCTGTGTCTGGAGAGTGGGTGCACCTGTAAGTAAATGATCTGAAGTCACACACAGATGCAGAGGAGAAGGCTAGACTTTATCCAGAGAGAAGGAAGCCAGGGAGTGGAGGTGGAGGAGATGGGGAGACAGCCAGTAGTGGTGGTGGTAGTTGGCGGTGGATAAGTGCGTTTGACACACAGTAGGTGTGGCTGTGACAGCTATGTGCTTGAGAGGAAAGGCACAGGCGAGACTTGGAAACTCTAGGCTGGGATTTGAGTGCAGGGGAATGGGAGTGGATTTTACAGTCATTGTCATCGAGGAGTTGAGACAGCAGTCTGAAGTGAGGAATTTTGAGCAGTTTAAAAATGAGCGAGTTATTAGAATTATATAAGATATAATTATATATTCCACATGTTCTCATGGAAACAGATTCAGCTGACAAATGTATAAAATGAAAAGTAGGTGCAGGTGTTTGGTGTAACTGCTAAGGTACTGCTTTGGGACATCTGCTTCATACGTCAGAGTGCTGGGCTCAGATCCTGGCTCTGCTTCCAACTTCATCTTCCTGCTCAGGAGCACCCTGGGAAGGCAGGGTGATGGCTCAAGCACTTAGGTCCCTGCCACCCACGTGGGAGACCTGGATTGGGTTTCTGTCTCCTGGCCTCAGTATTGTGGGCATTTGGGAGTGAACCAGCTGATAGGTGATTTCTATCCATCTGTCTCTCTGCCTTTCAAATAAAATAAAAATAAAGAAGTAAAATGAAAAGTAAAAGTCTCCCAACACTCAGCTTTGCTTTGTAGAGGTAATGCTGTTAAGTTTCTTTCTACGTTTGTATTATGTTTCTTGCTGTTCCTTCTAAAAACTATCTGTGAACAAACCTTATGTGTATAGCTCAATGGATTTTTTTTTTGACAGGCAGAGTTAGTGAAAGAGAGAGAGAGACAGAGAGAAAGGTCTTCCTTCCTTTGGTTCACCCCCAAAATGGCCGTCATGGCCAGTGTGCTGCAGACAGGATCCGAAGCCAGGATCCAGGTGCTTCCTCCTAGTTTCTCATGCAGGTGCAGGGCCCAAGCAGTTGAGCCATCCTCTACTGCCTTCCTGGGCCACAGCAGAGAGCTGGACTGGAAGAGGAGCAACCTGGACAGAATCCAGTGCCTCAACTAGGACTAGAACCTGGGGTGCTGGCACCAGAGGCGGAGGATTAGTCTAGTGAGCTGGGGCGCCAGCCAAGCTCAATGGATTTTTACGTTTGTATTCTCTCATGTGACCACTGTCCATATGGAGATACAGACTATTTCCACTTCCCTGATGTCTTAGCTGAGGCTACTATAAAGTACCATCAATTGGGTTGTTTAAACAACAGAAATTCATTTCTCACAGTTTTAGAGGCTGGAGATCTGATGCCCTGGTGCCAGCATGGTTGGGTTCTGGTGAGGGCTGTCTTTTTGGCTTGCCCTTGTGGAGGGCTACCATCTTGCTGCTCACTTGGTTCTCATGTGGCCTTTCTTCAGGATGTGTACCCGAAGCTGGTGGCCAGAGGGGTGGTGTGTTTGGGAAGATGGGAGGCATACTCTCTGGTTTCTTTTCTTATAAGGGCACTAATCCTATTCAAAGGACCCTGTCCCCACCATCTAAATCTAATTATCCCCAAAGGCCCCATCTTCAAATATTAGGATTAGGATTTCAGCATACAGCCTTTGAGGGGGACACAATTCAGTCCATTTCAGTCCTGAAAAGTTCTGTTGTGCTCCCTCTCCTTCAGTACTTCCTCCACACCTTCAAGGATACCAGTATTCCGACTTCTAGCACTATGCATTAGTTTTTTCCTGTTAAAATCTATGTATAAACAGAGTCATACAGTGTCTGTTTTTTTTTTTTTTTTGTATCTGGCTTCTGTAGTTCATTATGACTGCAGAATTTATCCATGTTGTTCCTTGTAGGTGTTGTTCTATCTTTTCCATTCTATGTGGTATGCCAAGGTATACTATACTACCACAAAAATCTCAGATGAGATAATTCTGTATAGACAGTGGTCTTAAAATTATTTAGGGGAGGCGGGGAAAGACTTTTGTTAGAACCTGAGAGTGGACAGGGAGTAGGAGTTCAGCCTAGTTAGGATGCCTGCATCCCACATTGAAGTGCCTGTATTTGGTTCCTGGCTCTGGCTCCTGGCTCCTACCACTGCAAACCCTGGAGGACAGTGGTTATGGCTCAAGTAATCATGTTCCTGACATCCCCTTGGGGATGCTTGGGTTGTATTCCTGGCTCCTGGCTCCAGCTCTAGTCCAGCCCCAGCGCTGTGGGCATTTGGGGAGTGAATCAGAGGATAGGAGATGTCTCTCTCATAAATAAAACACCTTTGAGGTTTTGGGTCAAACAATTCTTTGTTGTAGGCTGTGCCGTGCATTGCAGGAAGTTTAGCAGTATCCTTGGTCTCTACCTCTAGATGTCAGTAGTGTGTACTTCCTTCCCCCATGTTGTGACAACCAAATATGTCTCCAGTTATTGCTAAATGCCCTCTGAGGGTCAAAGTCAACCCCTCCTGAGAGCTGCTGGTTTGGAGAGAAGCTCCAGAACCAAAGGACATTGAGGGCAGATTTGCTTCTCTGTCCCTGTTTGTGCTGGTTATAAGATGGGCCAGTGTTGTTTCTAAGGTTCTGTGTAAGGTAATTTCTGGAACCACGAAGTGGGGCTATTCCTTCTAAGGAAGCATTAAGTGAGCGTAATATGGGATGAAAATTTCATGCATTTATAGATTCTTCATGGTGAGCCAGTGCTACGAAGTTGCCAGAGCAACCCACTCCTCTCAGTAGTATGAAACTGGGATCCAGAGAGGATCCAGTACTAGAACCAGAGGGCTGCTGTAGGGTGGGGCCAGCCTGGAGTCCATAGCTCTTCCTTCCCTGGCCTGCTAGACCATACAGCTAAGAGTTTATCAGAAAGTTCCCTTTGTGGATAATTTATGTTTCTAGGTGATGCTAGGTTACTCCCTTGCTCACCGAGGGTGAAATAGCACACCTGATATTTTACATACCAGGGAAGCTGACAGGGACCTTGCAAACAGTGAGTCATCTAGAGCAGTTCTGCTCCTAAACCACCCAGGTCTTTATCTTCTGTCTGGGCTAATTTATTTTAGTTCTTTGTTTTCTCTAGAACTCTACCTTCTGAGTAATGTTGAGGCCTAATTCTCTTTTATTTAGTCTCACAGGACTGTAAAGAATTACCTAACAACAAATTTGTTATCATCTTTTCCCTTCTTCCAGAGGTGTCTGAATCAATACTATCTGTCAAGTTGTAATTTTCTTTTTGGTAGTGGTTGTAATTGACAGCTGGTGGATGCAGTAAAAAGTGGAGTGAAATTTGCCACCTAGCCAGAGTTTATATATTTAGGAGAGAAGAGGAGAGCAGAACCAGTATTAAACTTTTGTTACTTCAAGTGAGGTTTTCTTCATTAATCTTTGGTGCTTAATGTTGAACACTCTTTTTGTGTTTTAATCCTGTTACAAGATTAATTAATTTGATTAATTAATATGATTTGAGGACAGGATTTCTGCTTTAGGTTAAATGTTAAATTTCTTTTAAATTACATCATCATTGTGGAAGTTTGGATTTATAAGTAAAAACTATATTTGGTAGTGGGCAGAATACCATACATTTTAAAACTGTGGCTATTTTCCACAGATTCTTTCTGCATGGTACAGAGTTATGATTAAGGAAGTTATAGATTTATTTATTTAATTTGAAAGGCACACACACATAATCACACACACAGTGACTTAGAGGGATCTCTTATCTGCCAGTTCACTCCTCTAAACCCCTAACAATGGGCCGGGCCAGGCTAAAATCAGGAGCCAGGAACTCAATCAGAGAATATCCCTGTGGGTGGCAGGAGCCCAAGTAACAGCCATCACCTGCTGCCTTCCTAGAGTGCAGATTTGTAAGAAGAGGAATTGGGAGCAGACCTGAGATGGAATCAGACACTCCAAAAGGAGATGTAGAAAGCCCAGGAGCCTCTTGACTCCTATTCCTGGTACTCACCCCAAGTCATAGTTTAGTATCAGATATTTACTGGATGATTTTTTGAAGCAGGTATTTATAATTAAATGATGAAGTGTTGTCAGATTGGCAACTTTGGAAAAAAGCTGAAGTAGTATTTTACAGTGATACCAATCAGAGTTTTTTTTTTTTAAGATTTTAATTTATTTATTTGGAAAATAAGAATCACAGAGGGAGAGACAGAAAAAGAGAGAGAGAGAGAGATCAAGGGAGAGCTCTTCCACCCACTAGTTCACTCCCCAGATGACCACGACTACCAGAGCTGGGCCAGGCTGAAGCCAGGAGCTGGGAGCTTCATCCAGTTCTCCCACGTGGGTGGCAGGGGCCCAAACACTTGGGCCATCTTCCACAACTCCTCCCAGGCCATTAGCAGGGAGCTGGATCAGAAGTGGAGCAGTCAGAACTTGAACCGGTGCCCCTGCGAGATACCAGCATCTCAAGTGGTGGCTTTATCTGCTATGCCACAGCGCCGGCCACCCAATCAGAGTTTATAAAATGCTTTCTGTGTATCACTAGCCCCTTGAAGTAGGCAAGGATTGTCACCTTTTTTAGATGAAGAAATTGACACAGAGAGATTTGGGTTTTTTTCTCCAATAGAGGTTGATCTACCTTCTGCTAGTAAGTGAATATATGGATCTGAACCAGATATTTGGCTTCAAAGTCCAGTCATCTACTTATTGTGTTTAAAATATATGTATATTTTAGTTTATTGTCATTGAAATTTAAAAATAACTGAAAAAGGAAAGAAAATTGCTAGTTGTTTGTGTTTAAGAAAATGATACAAATAGCAAATAACATCAGTTACTTCTCTTCATGTATATAAAATCTCCCCCTTTGACAACAGCCAAAAAATATAGCAGTGCTAACTGTGTTTTCTAGGTCGTAGGATCTTTGTGGTGGAAAGAGGTGCTTTTTTGTTAAGCATTAAAATTAGAGCTCTTCTGTGAGTGGTCGGTCATAAGTGTTTGATTATACAGATGTTCCTTGACTTCAAGTGGGATTCCATCACTATTAAACCCATCATAAGTTGAAAATATTGTAAATTTAAAAAGCATTAAGTACACTCAAACTCCTGAGCTCCCTGGCTTAGAAGCATAGCACACTGTAGACTCAGTGTCACTTGATCTGTGAGCCGCCTCCTGCCACTGTCCAGCTTCTCAAGAGCATATCCTGCTGTATGTTGCTCTTTTTCTTTTCTTTTCCTTCCTTCCCTTTTTTTTTTTTTTTTAAGATTTGTTTATTTATTTGGAAGTCAGAGTTAGAGAGAAGGGGAGAGACAGAGAGATCTTCCATCCATGGGTTCAATCCCCAAATGGCCTCAACAACCAAGGCTGGGCCAGGCTGAAGCCAGGAACCAAGAGTTTCTTCCAGGTCTCCCAGGTGGGTGCAGGAACCCAAATACATGGGCCATCATCTACTACTGCTTTCCCAGGCACATTAGCAGGGAGCTGGATCAGAAGAGGAGTAGCCAGGACTTGAACCCACCTGTATGGGATGCCAGCGTTGCAGGTGGTGGCTTTACCCACTACACCATAGTGCCAGGCCCCAACTCTGACTTTCCAAAAAAAGAAAAAAAAATCAGAATTCAAAATTATAAGTATAGCGTCTACTAAATGCACGTTGCTTTTGAATCATTGTAAAGTTGAAAATCATCAGTCAGACCATAATAAGTCTGGAACTGTCTGCTTTAAAATTCTGCAGGGAAAGTAGTAGTTGGTGTCATTTCCCTCTGCAGGTTAGTGGTTAACACTGAAGAAAAGATAGATGACCTTGCCATTATTCATTCCTGTCTTAACCCTTTGTTCTTCTTGGGTAACTGGGCTGTTTGAATTGAGAGTGGTAAGGAGAAGGGAAGTTCACATGTATTTAATAGGTTGCATTATACTGAAAAAGGGCAGCAGGGTCCCTCTACCATCTTGAGTTTTGGGTCAGAAAAACATTTACAGGATAGATTTCATTGTTTATAAACAGTTTTCTTCCTAAATATACTCTCCAAATAAAGTAGCTAAAGATGGAAAGGGAATAGATACAAGCCTATTGTATGACTCATTTCAGCTTTGTAGCTGTTTTCCTTGCTGGGCTCTAGTCTGGGATGGCTTTGCCAGGGGCACAAAGCTGATAAGCACTGAACCAGGATTTATTTATCAGGTCTAGCTCAGAAAATAGAAGTCAAGGATTGAAAAGCTAGGGCCCATGGGGTCAAATAAACGAAGAATGTTTTTAATTTCTTTAAATTGTTGGGGGGTGGGGATACAAAGAAGAATATTTCATGACGTGAAATTATATGAAATTCAAATTTTTTTACATGCTATCTTGTGGCTCTTCTCAAGTTACAATGGCAAGAGTTGAGTAGTTGCAATAGGAATTGGCCCATAGAACCTAAATATTCACCATCTGCCCCTTTACAGAAAACATTTGCTAATCTATGCCTTAGGAGACTAGAAACTAGGCAGGCATTGGCTGATGGGCTGGGAGGGAGGGCTCTGAAGCGCTTTCATGTTTCCTTTTGTTTCCTATCAGCATTGAGGTCCAAAGGCTCTAATCTTCTGGAATGCATTGTGGAGGTTACATAGGCGTCAGTCAGAGAACGACCGAGGGATGGCCATTTCTGGGGTGACCCAGTGGTCTTTAAAGAACTCAGTGATGGGGGCCGGCGCTGTGACGCAGCGGGTTAAAGCCTTGGCCTGAATCCCATATGGGCGCCGGTTCTAGTCCTGGCTGCTCCTCTTCTGAAGAAGCTCCTGGCTCCTGGCTTCAGATCGGTGTAGCTCCAGTCATTGTGGCCATTTGGGGAAGAGGCCAGCGAATGGAAGACCTCTGTCTCTGTCTCTGCCTCTCTCTGTAACTCTGTCTTTCAAATAGAATAAAATCTTTAAAAAAAAATAAAGAACTCAGTGATGGTCCAGTTTGAGAGTCCACGAAGCTCAAATAAATGGGAATTGTTCTACTTGTGGCTGATGCTTTAAAAAGGAAACTAATGACCTAATAATTAGTATGAGAAAACAGAGAGGTGGGCATTTTACATAATATACATAAATACTATAGGAGAGCAAGATTTTGCCCCCCTTCTCCAATCTTGAATGGGCCACTCTTTGACAATACCAATTTAAAGTGGTTTGCAAGTGCTCTACAGTTTGAATATTTAAGCATCTACTACTTTTCTGGCTTGATTAATTATTTAACAGTTATATTGAAAATGTGGAAATGGCCATATTTTTCATAATTAAGACTCACATTTTAATAGCAAGTGAACTGAAATCATTTGGTACATTTTTGCTCTGCATTTATATTTAGTTCATTTTATCTTTTGTGCAGTTTGGGGATTTTTTTTTTCTCATTTAAGAACATTGATATGCCCTGAAGGGGTATGTTTTTTGGATACTGAATAACAGGAGTGCAGAACAGTACATGGAAATGAAGTGTGGCCATCCGGTAACTCAGCTCTCGGTAGGAACTGTCTCTAAAGCTGTGGGCTTTACTTCTTTCCTTTAGTTGGTTTGCTTTGCATCCTCTAGGTGTGATGAAAGATCTGGGTCATGGGAACTTCCCACTACGAGCATTCCTCATTTTTAGCATGGTGGGGTGTCTGCTATAGCCTCTGAAAAATAATAGGTCATTGTCTTTTGATTTGAGGGGACTTTTAAAATTGAAATATAATGCGTAATCCAAAAAGGGCACAAATTATGAGTCTAGATAGGTGAATTTTCTCCAAGTAAATACACTGTTAACCAGCACTGAGATTAAAAATAAACTAAAAATTGCCAGCCCCATAAGAAGCTTCCCTCATGTCCCCTTGGATTCTCCCACAAAGGATGACCAACTATGCTTCATTTTTTTTTTTTAAGATTTATTTTTTTTATTTGAAAGAGTTACAGGGAGAGGTCAAGACAGAGAGAGGTCTTCCAGTTGCTGGCTCACTCCCCAGATGGCTGCAAAGGCCAGAGCTATGCTGATCCAAAGCCAGGAGCCAGGAGCTTCTTCCAGGTCTCCCATGTGGGTGCAGGGGCCCAAGGACTTGGGCCATCCTCCACTGCCATCCCAGGCCATAGCAGAGAGCTGGATTGGAAAAGGAGCAGCTGGGACTGGAACCAGCACCCATATGGGATGCCGGCGCCTCAGGCCAGGGCTTTAACCCACTGTGCCGCTGCTCTGGCCCCACTATGCTTCATTCTAAGGCTCTTGGTTGCCCAGGCAGTTGGGGAGTTCTGTGGAGGTTCAGGAGGACATCTGCCAAGTGCACAGGGGGAGCAGTTTGTTTCTTAGGACCCTGGTACCCTTCCATGCTCTCTGGAGCGCCTATCAGTGAATGTCGAAGCACTCTGTCAGTCACTTTCTGAAGCTCAGTGGTTGCTGATCCAGGGGAGCACTAGTGCTCTTAGTCTGTTGGTCTGGCTTTTTCTGGTCCAGCCCTGGTTTTGCTGCATTGACTATTCCAGGTCCTGTCTTCTGTGGCTTCTCTGTGTGTCTTCTTCCTAGCTCCCTGCTCCGTAGCTCCTCTAGGTTGCAACTGGTTTCCTGTTTTTGCAAGGCCACGTTTTCCCAACTCCCAAGTTTGTATTTCAGTTTTTCCTCCCAGATCATTTAAGTTCAGTTGGACAAAGCTAGTGAGGCTTTTGTAAGGTTTTCAGTATTATCTGTCAAAATTGTTTTAGTGGTTTAACCTCTATGTGACTAAATTGCTATTTTATAGAGGAGATAAAAATTATCCTTACATTTATTAAATAAACCATAAATTGAAAAATTTTAATGAGAGTGGAATGATGACTAAATCAGAGTATAGATTTGGAAACTTTAACAAAAAACTTTTGTAAAATTAATTTCCACTGATTGAGTTATAGTACAGGATAAATCCTGTTTTTTCCCCAAATCTGGTATTACAAATGTATCCAGGCAGACATGAAACAAATTTATTTTCTTTGTTCCTACCTTGAAGTTAGGTAGCAAAATTCTTTATGTATCTATTCTTTGGTTCAAACTAGACTGGACCACGTGTGATCTGAATTCCTGCCATTTGTGCTGTCATTGCCGTATGCCGTACACCCTCAGAAATGGTAACTGTCAGTTGGTAGTGGGAAGGAAATGTTTTTCTCAGGTCTCTTCTTGCCGGTGGGTGCCGGCTTGGCAGGGGGATGCCAGAAACTTCTGGGAAGGAGAGACTCTAAATGGAAGAATAAAACCCCTCCTATTCATTCAACAAATGAGTACCTGCTGTATACGGGCGCTGTTGCAGGAACTTGGGGTACACCAATGAATAAAATACTGTCCTCGTGCAGCTTACATTCTTGCAGAGGTGATGGATGTTAAGGAAGATGGAAGAGGGCTGAGGGTGGGGGCAGCTGTTCTAGGTCATCCGCAAAGGTTGATCTGAAGCTGAGAATCAGCAGTGAGCCTGTCTGGGGGAAGAGCATCCGGGCAGAGGAAATGGAGTACACAGGCTCTCAGGCTGGTATTTGTCTGATCCTCACTGGGGACCAGCAAGGAGGCCCCAGAGTGGCCGGAGCCCAGGGAAGGAGTAGGGGTGGGGCTGAGGTAAGGGAGTGGGGCCCCATTTTGAATTAGAGGTGTAAGCAAGGGGGGATGCAATCTTACCGACTTTAACAGGGTCACTTGGTACTGGGTTGAGAATAGACTGCAGGTGGCAAGCGCTGAAGAATCCCTCACTGGTTCTGCTGCCCCCATTTTCTCTTAAGTAAAGATCACCTGTGCAGCCTGATTGCATTGGGACAAAACATTACAGTGATTTTCTGGAAACTTTAGGTCTCTAAGAGATACTGTGTACACAAGTTTTTTGTTAAAGATTAGTCAGCTTGGAACTTCATAAAGAATGCCGACGTGTTTCTTTCATGTTTACTCCAGCTGAGCTATTTTGGTTTTAACCTTATACCCTTGCCTTTAAAGTTAATGTCCTTTAATGCTCATTTTAGAAAGTTCTTATTCTCCTGCTGTGGATTTATGCTAGTAATGGTGCCCTTTTAACATTAACCTGTACTTTGTAGCTTAGATGTAATTATGTATTATATTAACATTATAACTACAATTCTAGGCCAATGGGATTTTGCATGTGCAATTGAAGTCATGGAGTTAAAACAAGAATGTAATCAACAAGAGCTACTGTTTAACAAATTTTGTTCCTTTTTAAATAAATAATTTTTAAAAGATTTATTCGATTATTTGAGAGTTACAGTGAGGGAGGGAGAGACAGAGAGAGAGAGGCAAGAGATGTTCCACCTGCTGGTTTACTCCCCAAATGGCTGCAACTACAGGGCTGGCCAGGTGAAAACCAGGATCAGGAGCTTCATCTGGGTCTCCCACTTGGGTGCATGGGCCCAAGCACTTGGGCCATTCTCCGATGCTTTCCCAGACACATTAGTAGGGAGCTGAATTGGAAGTGGAGCAGCCAGGACTCGAACTGGTGTCCATATGGGATGCCAGCACTACAGAAGGCAGCTTAACCTGCTTTGCCACGGTGTCAGCCCTTTTTTGTTGTTCTTAAACTTTTGGTGATATAAATATTTTTAATGATGGTAATACTTTTAATCTGCTGATTTAAATAGCAATAGGATTCATAAAACATCCTTCTAATACAAGGATGGTCCAGGCTATATAAAATTCATAAATGTGTACTAACTTAAATGTCAACACTCTTTGTAGGAATCTTCTAGAGCCCTTATTGGAAAACAGGTGATCTTACTAATTCTCATGTTCTAGAAGCTAGCTTCTATTGTTACTCATGTGATTATTAGTAATGGTATTTCTAAAAGTGGTAGGTATAGTAACAGTTAAGTCTGATGTCCTGAATGTGTGTAACAAGCACAGTAACTTTGTAAGCTAAAGAATGTGTGGATTGACACCTCAGGAATGAGCAAAGCTTGTCTTTTATGTTGGTGAAGGAGCAGGAGTGTGAGGAGATGGGGTTGGTTATGACATTTGTGTTCCCTTGGTCTCTGCGTGGCCAGAGCTCAGCAGAGGGTATTCTCTGCACATCACAGTTCTGTGGACTGGCATTGCTTCTGTCTACTCAGGAGCCTCACGGAGTTGCCATGAGGATCATATGAGACGAGACCTTATACATTGCCTGGCCTGCTTCAGGTGGAGGAGCAGGAGACGCATGGTGATTGTTCTTTAAGCCTCCCGGAGCTGCCC
Organism: Sylvilagus floridanus; assembly: GCA_949820135.1. NCBI lineage: Eukaryota > Metazoa > Chordata > Mammalia > Lagomorpha > Leporidae > Sylvilagus > Sylvilagus floridanus. The sequence continues at coordinate 56,128,066 of OX463232.1, forward strand.
CGGTGGCTTCCATCTTCTTATCGGCTTTGCATCTGTGGAAGACGGCAGGCATTCTAGTCCATGGCTTCATGTTTTTCCATTTGTTCTGGTGGCAGAAATCAATCTTGGGGCTGTCAATATGCATAGAAATGATCTGTTTTATCATAGTCTGACTCATTTTCTCTGTCAGGCATGTTCTTGGGCCGTGTTCAGGAATGACTCCTGCTTGTTGATGAGCTGTCTCCTTGTCTGCTTACAAAAGTCTTAGTGTTTCCTTAAGCTTATAACAGATTCAGTTGGCATTTAAAATCTATCAGTCCCTTGATTTAGGTCTCTCCATTTTCCTCCCCCATCTAGGACCTGCATCTCCGATGGATACTGAGGGGTTCGGCGAGCTCCTTCAGCAGGCTGAACAGCTTGCTGCTGAGACTGAGGGCATCTCAGAGCTTCCCCATGTGGAACGGAACTTACAGGAGATCCAGCAGGCAGGCGAGCGCCTGCGTTCCCGCACCCTCACACGCACATCCCAGGAGACAGCAGATGTCAAGGCGTGAGTACTGGTGGGGAGGCAGTGTTGGTACTGGGTGGTTCGGGGGCAGCATCTGTTTCTTCTTTCTTGCCTTGAATTCAGATATAGTCTGTGAATTACAGTCACAAACTAGATTCTTGGGCACTCAGAGAGGTCCTGTAAACCGGTCAGGAGCCTTACTTTATCTTCCTGCCTTTCTGGTTTTCCAGCCTGTTTGCCCATATCACTGGCAGAGAACAGCCTTGTCTTGCAGAAACTGGTCACAGTAGTTCCTGCGTGGGTTCACCATTGGATCTTCTGTTAGTAAACGTGAACCACACAGATAAATGCCACCCTCAAAGCCAGAGTACACTCAGTGATAAGCAAGTTTTTAAGAGCAGTTGGAAGAAATTGATGAGCAGTCAGGGATGAGAAAGCATCTAAGTAAATGGGGAGTGATTCTTTCTGCTTATTGTCAGTGACCCCAGAGGCTACCTCTAAAAGGCCTTGGAAATACAGTGCCTCCTTGTGGAGTGTAGAACAGGAAAGAGGGTGAGCCCGGAGAGACTTCCCCGAAGGGAAGTGCTGACTGATGGGGCTGGCAGCTACAGCTGCCACACAGTGTAGATTGGGTTGTTGATTCCACAGATGTGTGTTTAGGGTCCTCTGGGCCAGGCTTGTACCATCTCTGGGGCCATAATGTGAATTAGACTTTGTCCTTGCCCTCCAGCAGTGTGTAATTCAGAGGGGAGGGCAGAATTTTTAAAATACTGCTTTCCATAAGAAATGTGATTTACTGGTTTTTTACTGGGTGTCAGAAACTTGGTTAGGCTTAAGATTTTGCTTAATCCTCACTACCAACATTGGAACTCTGATTCTCATAGTACATTTGAGCAACAAAGATTGAGCGAGGGCAAGTAAATCTGTTGGATCACATAGCTGGTGAGTGGTGAGTCAGTATTCAACCCCAGCGAGGCTGACTCCTGAGTGCATGCTTCCGTGGTCCTAATGGGAGACCATGGAAGGCTGGAAGGGGAGCTGCTACTTGTGCTTTTGGTAGGGATGGGCAGGAGATATGAGAAATTGTCCGTCATTGCCTCAGTATGCATTCTTTGAGCTTGAGAAAGAGTGATGTGCTACTGGTAACAGAGTGGCATTGTTGAAGTACTTGGTAAATTACACAGGAGTGAATATAAGGATTACATTCTTTTTTCTAATTACATTTGAGAGCTGAATATTTTCGTTGCATTGTTGAGTCAGCAAGAATGCTGTGGAAATTCTTGTAGGCCTCCCCAGAGTGTTGTTTTTTAAAAATATGTGTTGGTTTTGGTTCTCTTGGCATTAGTAAATGTAATTCAGAGGGACCTTGACAAGGTGTTTGTTATTTAACCGCCTGGCCTCACACCTAAAGGCAGGCAGCTCACACTGTTTGCTAGCACCGCAGCTGGCCTACAGGCAGCTGTGCTAACCTTGGCCTCCCTGCAGGCTCTTTGCCTCCTGCTCCTGCTGCATGCAGCTACCACTGATCTTTATGCAGGTTCCGTGCTTGTGTGCAAGGGTGTGCTGGAGTGAAAGGCCTGCGGTACCAGCTGAGCTGCTGTAGTTATAATTTAATTGCATCAGCTTTACAGCTTATTAAGAGCCAAAAGGAAAATGTTTTCTTGGTAATTATCAGTCAGGCTCTCTCTCTTGTAAGTTTCCATTCTGCCTCATCTCTTTCTACCTTTAATTCATTATTTTAGGGAGGAAGAAGTTGGAACATTGAAAGAATGGGTTTAGGGTGGGGCAGGTGCTTAAAAAGAAACCAAAGGCTGATGATTGTGTTTTTCCACCTTCTTGATATGCAGAGACATGAGTGTAATATAAGTATTTTACTACACACAGGATGAGGGTAGAAGAGAGAAGTGAGCAGGAAAAATTTTCTTTTTTTTTTTTTTTTTCTTTTTGACAGGCAGAGTGGACAGTGAGAGAGAGAGACAGAGAGAAAGGTCTTCCTTTTGCCGTTGGTTCACCCTCCAATGGCTGCCGCGGCCGGCGCACCGCGCTCATCCGATGGCAGGAGCCAGGTGCCAGGTGCTTTTCCTAGTCTCCCATGGGGTGCAGGGCCCAAGCACTTGGGCCATCCTCCACTGCACTCCCGGGCCACAGCAGAGGGCTGGCCTGGAAGAGGAGCAACTGGGACAGAATCCGGCGCCCCGACCGGGACTAGAACCCGGTGTGCCGGCGCCGTAAGGCGGAGGATTAGCCTGTTGAGCCACAGCGCCGGCCAAGGAAAAATTTTCTTATGTGAAATATGTTTTGAAAGAAAATTCCATCTTTAAAATTTAGTTTAGATTTCTGATTTCAGATTAAATTATTTTGTGCTGAATTTGTTGATTAGTTGAAATATATTGTGCTGAGTTTTTTGTTTAGAGGTGGATTTGATACTTTCTTATGTGCATGTTTGAGCTTTTTAAGTTGTTCAGTTTTTTTTTTTTAACACATGGAAAGTATACATCACATATATAAGGATGTAACTTATGAGTCTTCAGATTGTGGTCTGTGAGACGTATTCATCCTTCTCAAAATATTATTGGAACATAGGTTGGCCTATTTGTTTATGTATCATCGGTGTTGCATTTGTTCTGCAGTAGCGAAGCTGAGTAGTTGCAAGCTGAAAAGTCTAAATATTTACTGTTTGCATCTAACAGAAAAAAATGTATGTACTACTGGTGTAAATAATAACATTATATAGTTAAGATATAGGTTATTATCAGTACCTTGGGTGCCCTTGTTGTATGTACTCATCTATTCCTATCACAGATGATTCACTGGATTTTTTCAGACTCTGAATCCAAACAACCTAGGGATGTACAAAGAAAGAGGTATTAATCAGTCTATCCGTAACTTTTTCTTCAGGGTAACTGATGTTATTAATTTGCTTATTTGTTTGCATTTTTCTTCATGCTCAAAAAGAACATGTACAAACAATTATTTGCCCAGAGTTATATAGGGAATTGTAACTTTATTTATGATAATACTACTAAGCCCCCCCCACCCCCCGAGAAACAGAGTGAGTAAGAGTATTCCCAGTCCCCTGATTCACTCCCCAGATGCCTGTAACTACCCCAGCAGAAGGTCTCCCATGTCGGTGGCAGGAATCCAATTATTTGAGCCATCACCACTGCTTCCCAAGGTCTGCATTGGCAGAAAGCTGGAGTCGGAAGCCAGAGTCAGGCATTGAACCCTGGCACCTATGTGAGATGTAAATGTCTTAATCGTTAGGCTAAATGTACATCCTCTAAGCTATCTTTTAAGAACTTAATATTGATGAGACACTATACCATGCATTTAACATGCATTACACAATTTTTAAAAATAGTCTTTTGATAAGCATTGTCTCCATTTTATGATTGAAGATGATCATATAGTAAGTGGTCAAGCTAGAATTCAAATCCAGCTTGGTTAGTAAGAACCGCCCACACTTGCATGGTACCTTTCAGTTCTGAAAAGATTACCATAGGCATTCTCTTGACTGGTCTCCAAAGCCTGAGAGGTGAGAGAGACAAGGATTATTCTCTGTATTTACAGAATCTTGAGAAAACTGAAACTTGAGAAAGGAATGTCTCTAAGATATTTCAGCCTATAAATGACAGGTGAGATTTGAATCCAGGCCTCCTAACTTTTTTTGCTCCCCATATATACTGGGGACAGCCTTTGTGCCCCTACTGTCCTAGGACTAGAGTTTTTGAGTCCAGCCTATATGGCTTTCAGCTTGAGGTGGGAGCTGCCTGGCTTATGGAAGTTGGCAGAGAACTTTCAAATTTTCCCATCCCTGGAAACTGGAAGTTCTGGTACAGCTTTTATTTATATAATTCCTGCCTGAGAGTCCCTCTCTCCTTCATCATTGCTCCTCCCCCTCCCCTGTCAGAGTTTCTATATGTGCAGACTGTAGCGGTACATTCTACAGTTCCTTCAGGTACCAGCCACTTGGATGGCCTTCCTCTTACGGTGACTTTAATAGCTGATTTGAAAATTTTGAAATTCCTGATTCTAGCACACATTAAAATCACCTGGGCAGTTGATAACATTCTCAGATATCACTGGTGGACAGAATTTGAGAATAGCTAGCAAACTAGCAATCATAGCAGTGCCATTTCTAGGGATCTATTTCTTTCTTTTTTTTTTCTTTTCTTTTTTTTTTCCAGTTTAACACCAAGATTTTTTAATCATTTGCAATTATCTTTATATAAAGAAGATCGATTCAATATATACTATGTAAAGATTTCATCAGTTTGCACCCACTCAGAAACACAAAGTGTAAAAATACTGTTTCAGTACTAGTAATAGCATTATTTCACATTGGATAACACATTAAGGACAGATCTCTAGGGATCTATTTCAAAGATGTACCAGCAAAAATGTGAAAAGACTGTTTAAGGATATTCATTGCAGCATTATTGTTATAGCAAAAATAGGAAACAGCAAATTCCATTAGTAGGGGACTGGTTGAATAAATGTGCTATGTCTATATAAAGGAATACTTTTCAGTAGTACACAGGAATGAGAGTATATGCTATCATAGATGCAAGGTGGAGGAAGAGTATAATACTTAAGGCAGATGAAAGACATCCCATGTTCATAGATCCAAATACGCGATATTAGGATGATGATGCTCTCCAAATTGATCTACAGACTCAATATACTCTCTGTCAAAAATCCCAACTGGCCTATTTTGCAGGCTTAAAATCCATGTGGAAATTTAGGGCACCTAGAATAGCTAAGACAATCTTTAAAAAGTGAAGAAAATTGGAAAATACACACTTCCAATTTTAAAACTTACCACGAATCTACAGCAAGCAAGATGGTGGGATACTGGTTTAAGAGTAGATGTATAGATGGATGAAAGTGGGAGGGAAGTTATGGGGGGGAAGCCATTGTAATCTATAAGCTGTATTTTGGAAATTTATATTCTTTAAATAAAAGTGTTATAAAAAAAAAGAATTATGTTTATAATTAATTGATTTCCAAACAGGGTGCTAAAATCATTCTATGAGGAAAGAGTAGTTTTATCTTTTTTACTTTATTTATTTATTAAAGGTTTATTTATTTGAAAGGCAGAGTTACAGAGAGGCAGAGGTAAAGAGAGAGAGGTCTTCCATCCACTGATTCACTCGCCAAATGGCCGCCATTGCTGAAGCTGAGTTGATCTGGAGCCAGGAGCTTCTTCCGGGTCTCCCATGCAGGTGCAGGGGCCCAAGAACTTGGGCCATCTTCCACTGCTTTCCCAGGCCATAGCAGAGAGCTGGATCAAAGTGGAGCAGCCAGAAATCAAACTGGTGCTCATATGGGAAGCTGGCACTGCAGACAGCAGCTTTACCTGCTGTGTCACAGTGCCGGCCCCATGAGTAATCTTTTTTTTTTTTAAGATTTATTTATTATTTATTTGAAAGTCAGAGTTACACAGAGAGAGAAGGAGAGGCAGAGGCAGAGAGGGAGAGAGAGGTCTTCCATCTTCTGGTTCACTCCCCAATGGGCTGCAGCAGCTGAAGCTGAGCCAATCCAAAGCCAGGAGCAAGGAGCTTCTTCCAGGTCTCCTACATGGGTGCAGGGGCTCAAGGACTTGGGCCATCCTCCACTGCCATCCCAGGCCATAGCAGAGAGCTGGATTGGAAGTGGAGCAGGTGGGACTCGAATTGGCACCCATGTGGGCTGCCGGCCCTCCAGGCGGCTGCTTTACCCACTACGCCATGGCGCCGGCCCCAAGAGTAGTCTTTTCAACAGAAGACATTGGGACAACTAAATGCCAACATGCAAAAGAATGAACTTGGATACTTACCTTAAACCATAAGCAAAATTTATCTCCAAATGGGTTATAAGCCTAAATGTAAGAGAGAAAATATAAAAATCTGAAGAAAATATAGGCATGAATCTTCTTGGGCTTAGGTTTGCTAGAATTTTCTTAGATGTGACACCCAAAGCGCTAGTGAGAGAATCCAAAATAGGTCATTTGAACTGCATCAAGATGAAAAACTTCTGTGGTTTAAAGAACACTATCAAGAAGTGAAGGGCAAGTGTTTGGCAGGCAGTTAAGATGCAGCTGGGGATGCCTGCATGCCAAATCAGAATTCCTGCTTGTAAGTCCTGACTCCTGCTGATGTGAACCCTGGGAAGCAGCAGGTAATGGCTCAAGTAGTTGGGTCCCTGCCATCCAAATGGGAGACCTGGATTGTGTTCCCTGCTCAACCCTGGCTGTTGTAGACATTTGGGGAGTGAACCAGTGGATGGAAGATCCCTCTCTGCCCCCCCCCCCCCGCATTTAAATTAAAAAGAAAAATGAAAATAAAAAACAACTTACAGATAGGGAAAATATTTGTAAAATATATCTGCTAAGAGACTTGTATTCAGAATACCTAAAACAAATTCTTAGGACTCACTAAGGTAAATAACCTGATGAAAAATTGAGCAAAAAAGCTTTATGAGCAAATGAGAATGTACTCAACATCATTAGCTTTCAGAGGAATACAAGTCAAAAACATGATAAGGTTCCACTTCATACCTACTAGGATAGCTGTGAAAATATTGTCAAGATTGAAAAAATCAAAATCCTTTTACACTGTTGGAAGGAATTTGAAGTAGTTCAGCCACTTTGGAAAACAGTCCAACAGTTCTTCAGAAGATTAAACATAGTTACCATATGATCCAACAGTTTCATTTCCTAGGTATTTACCCAAGAGGTAAAACATTTGTCCATACGAAAACTTGTACATGAATATTTATGGAAGTATTTCTTGTAATAGCTGAAAAGTGGAAACAACCCGAATAATCCATAAACTGATGAATGGGTACATAAAATGTGGCATAGCCATGCAGAGGCAATAAAAGGAATGAGGTACTCATCCATGCCTAACAGTACACTAAATTAAAGAAGCTAGGCACAAAAGGTTAGATATTGTATGTTTCTTTTTATGTGCACTGTCTGCAGTAGGCAGATCTAATAGAGTTGCTAAGGGCTGGGGATGAGTGAATGGAGGGACACAGAATGTGACTGCTGATGGGTAGGGACTTTCTTGTTGGGGTGAGGAAAAAGTTCTGAAATTGATTGTAGTAATGTTGTACCACTCTGTGACTATACTAAAAATTATATCCTTTAAAAGGGTGAATTATATAGTATGCAAATTACATCTCAATAAAGCTATTTTTAAAAGGCTGGGTGGGGAGTTGGGTGTTGTGGCTCAGCAGTTAAGCCATCACTTGGGACTCGTGCATCCTTCTCAGAGTACCTGGGTTCAAGTCCTGCTTCTGCTTCTAGTCCAGCTTCCTGCTAATGTGCACCTGGGGGGTAGCAGATTATAACTCAGGTTCTTGGGTCCCTGCCACCCACATGGGAAACCTAGAGGGAGTTCCTGGCTCCTCACTTTGACCTCGCCCAGCTCCAGCTGTTGTGGGCATTTGGGGAGTAAACCATGAGATGCAAGAGTTCTCTGTCACTCTGCCTTTCATAAAACAAACAAAAAACCAAAACAAAAAAACCCCACCTTTTAAAAGATTGATATCTACTTACATATTTGCTGATAAAAAAGGAAAATATGTAGTGCCCTCCACTTATTCATGGGGAGTATATTCCAAGACCCCCCAATAGATACGTGAAACTACAGCTAGTACCAAACCCTATATATACCATGCCTTTTCCTATACGTATATACCTGTGGTGAAGTTTAATTTATACATTAGGCACAATGAAAGGTTAACAACAATAACTAATAATAAAATAGAATGACTATAGCACTGTACTATAATACAAGTTATTTAAGATTTATAAGTTGTGGGGCCAGCACTCTGGGTAAAACTGACCCCTGCAATACTAGCATCCCATATGGGTGCCAGTTTGAGTCCTGGCTGCTCTACTTCTAATCCAGCTCTCTGCAATGGCCTGGAAAAGCAATGGAGGATGGCCCAAGTCCTTGGGTCCTTGCACCCATGTGGGAGACCAGGAAGCTGCTCCTGGTTCATGACTTCTGATTGGCACAACTCTGGCCATTGTGGCCATCTGGGGAGTGAACCAGTGGATGGAAGCGCCCCCCCCACCCCCGGCCTCTACCTTTAAAACAGAAAAAAAATTGCTTTTTTCTGGAATTTTCTATGTAATATTTTTGGACCTAAGTTGACCATTGGATAATTGAAACCACAGAAAGCAAAGCTGCAGTTGAGAGGTGGGGTTACTAAATTATCTGATTTGTTTTAATCATACATAGTAAGGCATGCAGATGAAGAAGTGACTATTATGAAAGAAGAAGTTTTTACTCACAGATTCCCTAGAAACAAGGAGATGTGGCAAACCATGCAGGGATGGTGCTGGCATTAATCAGGAAACGGAGGAAGCAAGGGGACTGTGTAAGATGAGCATGAACTGGCTGGCGCCTTGGCTCAATAGGCTAATCCTCCGCCTTGTGTCGCCGGCACACCAGGTTCTAGTCCTGATCGGGGCACCGGATTCTGTCCCAGTTGCCCCTCTTCCAGGCCAGCTCTCTGCTGTGGCCTGGGAGTGCAGTGGAGGATGGCCCAAGTGGTTGGGCCCTGCACCCCATGGGAGACCAGGAGAAGCACCTGGCTCCTGCCTTCGGATCAGCACGGTGCGCTGGCTACAGCGTGCCAGCTGCGGCAGCCATTGGAGGGTGAACCATTGGCAAAGGAAGACCTTTCTCTCTCTCTCTCTCACTGTCCACTCTGCCTGTCAAAAATAAAAAAAAAATAAAATAAAAAAAAAAGATGAGCATGAATTATCTTCATAACAAACAGCAAAGCAGTTATTAAGGTCTAGTTGAGTCATGGTCAGAAGAACTCAAACGAACTCAGAAGGTTCTGCTGGAAACAGATGAGATGATTGGAGCATCAATAAGGATAATAACTACAGTAGATTGAAACATGGGTTTCAATTCATGAGTTTATAGCATCACCTTTGGAGGATATTAGAGGACCATTTTTTTTTTTTAATAATTTTTTTTTTTTTTATTTTTTGACAGGCAGAGTGGACAGTGAGAGAGAGAGACAGAGAGAAAGGTCTTCCTTTGCCGTTGGTTCACCCTCCAATGGCCGCCACAGCTGGCACGCTGTAGCCAGCGCACCGCGCTGATCCGAAGGCAGGAGCCAGGTGCTTCTCCTGGTCTCCCATGGGGTGCAGGGCCCAAGCACTTGGGCCATCCTCCACTGCACTCCCAGGCCACAGCAGAGAGCTGGCCTGGAAGAGGGGCAACTGGGACAGAATTCGGTGCCCCACCGGGACTAGAACCCGGTGTGCCGGCGCCGCAAGGCAGAGGATTAGCCTGTTGAGCCATGGCGCCAGCCAGAGGACCATATTTTTAAAAATATGTATTTATTATTAGGCAGAGGCAGAGAGAGAGAGAGAGGTCTTCCATCCGCTGGTTCACGCCCCGGATGGCTGCAACTGCCGGAGCTTGGATGATCCAAAGCCAGGAGCCAGGAGCCTCCTCCTGGTCTCCCATGTGGGTACAGGGGTCCAAGGACTTGGGCCATCTTCCACTGCTTTTCTAGGTCATAGCAGGGAGCTGGATCAGAAGTGGAACAGCTGGGACAGGATCAGTACCCATATGGGATGCCGGCACTGCAGACATTGGCTTTACCTGCTACGCCACAGCACTGGCCACAAACCATCTTATTATTCAGGGTTGTCATGTAGCTGATGAAAAGAGTTTCTCTGAATGGAAGTATTCTAGCTGATAAAGATGGAATGCTACCATTTTGCAACCTCTAAGGAATTAATATAGGTCTGTGCAGTGATTGTTAATGTCTACAGACATTCCAAATAGAATTCTTTCTTGCTGAAGGCATGAAGTAGGCTAACATTAATCAGATATTTAGTATTTATTTAAAAAAAGATTTATTTTATTTATTGGAAAGGCAGAGAGAAAGAGAGATCTTCTGTCTGCTGGTTCACTATCCATATGGCTGCAACAGCCAGGGCTGTACCAGGCCCAATCCAGGTCTCCATCTGGGAGGGAATACTGGCAGGGGCCCAAGTGCTTGGGCCATTTTCTGTTGCGTTCTCAGGTGCATCAGCAGGGAGCTGGATCTGAAGTGGAGCAACTGGGACTCCAGCACCCGTATGGGATGCTGGCAGCACAAGTAGTGGCCTAACCCACTACATCATAGTGGCAGCCCGTAGAGTTTAATTTTTTTTTTTTTTTAAGGGAAAAGGTTTATCGGGGGAAACCCAACAGACCAGAGGGAAGGAGCAAAGAAGGAAAAGAGGGAGAAGGAGAGCATGAGAGAGAGAGAGAGAGAGAAAGAGAGAGAGAGAGAGAGAGAGCCACATATTCAGGAACATGTCCTCTTAAAACTTTGCTGGGGTTGGGGGTGGGCAGGGAAGTAGGAGCAGAGAATCCCATTAGGATGGGGGTGGGGCTGACACCACTGGTTGGGCCATGGGGTCACCTGGCTTCCAGCAGTGGCTGTGGGGGGCTAGAGCCTAGGATGGTGTCGGGTGTAGATCGCGCCATAGATAAGACTCCACTGTTTTACTAACATTCCCCCCTTTAGTTTTTTATAAAACAAGAGTTGTATGGGATTACATTAGCCCCAAAAGCCCAAGAAGGGTAGAGGGACAATGATCTGTCTTTAGAGCTACTTACTGTTGACGTGAGGCGATGGGGTACTCTGCTGTCATGGGGCGTTGTTAGAGTTTACTTTTGATTTACAGAAAAAACACAGGATACGTGAATGTGTTAAATGACATCATAGGCGTTCAGTCACTAGAACCTGTTCTGTGGAAGGTTTCATCCTTGCTGCTTTGAGTGTAGTCTGTGGATTAGCAGCAGCAGCAGCAGCAGCTGAGCTTTTCAGAAATGGGGAGTCTCAGGCTCCATCCCAGACAAGTGAGTCAGAATCTGCATTTTAACAAGCTTCTGGGGGTGATTCATAGGCACAGTTAGAGTAACACTGCTCTATAAGACAAACCAGAATCTTTAACAAAAAATGATAAGGAAAAAAAGTAAGATAGAGGAGCAGCTTATGGACTAAAACAGCTTTATGAGGCATATCAGTTATTCACAAGTAAAGACGTTATTTGCATCCCATTCAGACAAACACAAATTTTAAAATTATGAAATAGTTGGGAATATCTTTATTTTTTTAAAGAGGCTTATTTATTTATTATTTTTTTTGAAAGGCAGAGTCACAGAGAGAATGAGAAACATCCTTCCATCCATTAGTTCACTTCCCAGATGGCTACAATGGCCAGGGCTGGGCCAGGCCAAAGCCAGGAGCCAGGAGCTTCATCTGAGTCTCTCACGGTAGTATAGTGGCCCATGTACTTGGCCCATCTTCCACTGCTTTCCCAGGCACATTAGTAGGGAGCTGAATTGGAAGCAGAATACCTGGGACTTGAACTGATGTCCATAAGGGATGCCAGTGCTGCAGACCTGGCACTGCAGACTGGGACTTAACCCGCTGTGCCACAGCACCAGCCCTAGAATATCTTGGATATATTTTAAATAATCTGGGTTGGGGTCCGGCATTATGGTGCTGTGGATTAAACTGCTGCCTGCACCACTGGCATCCCATATCCGAGCACTGGTTCGAGTCCTAGCTGCTGTGCTTCTGATCCAGCTCCCTGATAATGCGCCTAGAAAGCAGCAGAAGATGACCCAAATCCTTTGTCTCCTGCCATCCACATGGAGGCCTGGATGGAAGTCCAGTCTCCCGGCTTTGGCCTGGCTCATCCTTGGCTGTTGTGGCCATTTGGGGCGTGAACCAGAGGAGCTGTGTGTCCCTCCTTGTCTGTTGTTCTGCCTTTCAAATAAACGAATCTTTAAAATAAAACACTATGGGTGATACAAGAAAATAGGTAGGGATGTAGATGAAGCAGGGTATGACATGAGAATTGTTGAAGCTGGTTGAGGGGTACAAGGAGACCCCTTTTTTAAAAAAAGATTTATTTATTTATTTGAAAGTCAGAGTTACACAGAGAGGAGAGGCAGAGAGAGGGGTACAGGAAGAGAGAGAGAGAGAGAGAGAGAGAGAGGTCTTCCATCCGCTGGTTCACTCCCCAATTGACCGCAATGGCTGGAGCTGCACCAATCTGAAGCCAGAAGCCAGGAGCTTCTTCCAAAGGAGACTTATTTTAACTTTGCATTTGAAATTTTCTTCTGCAATAGTGTAAAAAGAGGAGCTCCACTAATACAGCTATAATTAAAAAGATAACAAATATTGCCAAGGACATGGAAAAAATAGGGAGTCTTTGTACTATGCTAGGAATGGTGGGAATGTTAAAGGGTGTAGCTGCTTTTGAAAACAGACAGCAGTTTCTCAAATGTTAAATGTGGAGTTACCATATGATCCAGCAGTTCTGCTCTTAAGTATATACTCAAGAGATGAAAATATAATAGCCAGAAAGTTGAAACAGCCCAAAAGTTCATGAACTAGTGAATGGATAAATGAAATGTGCTATGTCCATATAGTGGAATACAGTTGGCAATAAGAAGGAGTGAAGTATTAATACATCATCTGACATGGATGAACTTGAAAGCGTTATGCTAAATGAAAGAAACCAGTCACAAAACACTGTATATTGTGTGATTCCATTTATTCGCAATATCTAAAATAGGCTAATATAGGGACAGTAGATTAGTGGTTGCTAGGTGCGAAGGGCGGGGCAAGATGAAATGGGGAATCACTACTCATGGCCAAGGGTTTCTCTCTGGGCAGATGAAAATATCCTAAAATCGATTGTGGTGGTAGTTTTACACCTCTGTGAATACACAAAAATCACTGAACCATGCACATTAAATGGTGAGTTTCATAGTATGTTCATTAATGTGTTAGCTGTTGTGAGAGAAGGAGGGAGGGCACTATACTGTCACCCATGCCTCAGGCTTTACTTGACACTAATCAGAATTATTGAGAAGAAAGTTCATTGGTGATTCTAATGTGCAGCCAGGATTGAAACCCATTGTGTTAGACAATTTGCTATTAATGTTTTTTTTTTTAAAGATGTATTTATTTACTTGAAAGAATTACACAGAGAGAGAAGGAGAGGCAGAGAGAGAGAGAGAGAGAGAGCACGCGAGGTCTTCCATCTGCTGGTTCACTCCCTAGATGGCCACAATGGCCGGAGCTGCACCGATCCAAAGCCGGGAGCCAGGAGCTTCTTCCGGGTCTCCCACGCAGGAGCAGGGGCCCAAGGACTCGGGCCATCTTCTGCATTCCCAGGCCATAGCAGGGAGCTGGATTGGAAGTGGAGCAGCTGGGTCTCGAACCGGCGCCTATATGGGCTGCCCCCACTGCAGGTGGCAGCTTTACCCGCTAACACCACAGTGCTGGCCCCTGCTGTTAATGGTTGATAGAAAAGAGATGCAAGATGGTCTGTCTCTATCTGCTATAGTAACCCCAAGGCTGGCATCATAGTTGACCTGAAGGAGACAGATATCTATGGGAGGGAGAAACCCTCTGGGTGAACACTCCTTACTGCTGTTGTATTTATTAGAATAGAATACAGGAAATCCTTTCTCTTCTGTAAGTCTGTTCAGGATAAAAATACACCCACGGGTATTGGAGTTACATGTGCTGCCTAATGCTCTAGTTTCTTCTAAGCCAGGCAGTGTGAACATACACTGTCAGTGGAATTTTTTTATACTAAATCACGATTAAAAAAACCAACAATCTAAAAAGATAATCTAATTCTCCTAAGTTTTTTCTTAGAATGTTCTGGGTATTAATAAAATCTATTTTTTTCTCTGCCATTGTTCTATTGCCCCAGACGAGTGGTAATAAACTTATTCCCATTTCTCTTCAAAAACATTTATCAGTCAGATAACAGTCTTCTGTATTACTGGAGTGAGCAGCAGAGAAGGTTCTTGAAGATGTATTGGGCATGACATTTGGCTTTGAAGAGAGATTATGGAGAACTGTCCTTGAATTCTGGTTTCATTGCCCTTGGACAAATCAATGTTCACCCTGGACCTTCAGTTTCCTGGATAAATGAATGAAGTTTGGATTGAGTTATTCCTGAAACTTCTAAAATGTTGTGGTTTACTATATCTGTCTTTACAGAAACCTTAAGCATAGCATGGTTAAGAACTTTTGACCTATAACTAGTTGACCTGAGTGACACTTTTTGGTGCTGTCGTTCCCCTGTCTGATATGGCGATGAATGATAGCATCTGCCTCATAGCTTTCTTGGAAGTGTTTGCGTCAGTCTAGCCTGTGATATCATTACCATTTTATCCTAGACAAGGCCCCCACTCTAGTATAGGCGTGATAAGAACTCGGATTTCTCCTACTACCAAATGCAGTGCCATATTTGTTCCCATATGAAAGTGGACAGCAAATAGAAAGTTTTGAATAAAAAATACTGACCAGCATATTAGATGTCCTAATGCTACTTTCCCCTCACTTGTCTCCCTGCTCTTTTTTCTCATATAGGTCAGTTCTTCTTGGGTCTCGGGGACTTGACATATCTCACATCTCCCAGCGATTGGAGAGTCTGAGTGCGGCCACGACTTTTGAGCCTCTTGAACCTGTGAAGGACACAGACATTCAGGTAGGGGCTTTCATGTACAGGTGGAAGCCTGGGCAGGAGCCCAGGCCCTTCATTGATAGCTGTTTAGGAATCCCAGTTGTCCTTGTTAGTTTCATTTTCCTCATGAATTTTCGTCTTGCTCAGATATTAAGAGAATGGGAGACCCAGCTTGGGAAGTGTAGTAGGGGAACATTAGGTTATTTTGAGTGCTCTGCATGGTTGTATTTAAGAAGGCATTCCATTTTAGATTATTGTAATTACAAGAACTTGTTTCTCTTCCTTCCTTGGGCTTAATCCAAGGCACAGAGACATTAGTTGTAAAGTTTTTCTTGCTTTCTTTACTAGGTCAAAAATAATTTTGCTATTCATCTTTGACATTTTTTTTCTACATCTTGCTTGTGTTGGTTGGCAAAGAGCTGGGGAAAGCTATGCGTTCCAGTTACCGAAAACTACTCAGTGATTTCCAGGAAGTGTTTGGCTGCGTTAGTGGCTTGAGAAAGTGGTCTAATAGAGCACTTCATTTAACCAAACATGCTGCCAGCAACTGATAACCGCTTTAATCTAATCAGAAGCTCATGTAAAATTGTTAAGATAAAACTTGTGGTCCATTTAGTTTTGAGCAATTAGAACACTGCATTTGCGTCAGAATGGAGGGAGAGTGGCGGGCACCATTTTTATCATTGATTTACCTTCCGCATGAAAGATGCGGATCTTGTAGAGGCAAATTCTAGTAAAAACAGGCAATAATTGTGTTGTTATTTGCTACCCCATTACCCTTCGCAACAACTGTTTCGGGCCATCTAATTTGCTACATTTCTACTCATTTATTCCAATTAAGAAAATAACTATAGATATTCATAGCTTTTTCTGTCATTGATATGTTTTAAAAGTATGGAATATACTAGCTTCTTTGTAGCTATATTTGCTAAATCATATTTGTGTATCAACTTATAGATGCATTTTCTTTTTTTTAAAAGACTTATTTATTTGAAAGTCATAGTTACACACAGAGAGAAGGAGAGAGAGAGAGAGAGAGAGAAAGAGAGAGAGGTCTTCCATTCACTGGTTCATTCCCCAGTTGGCCACAACGGCGGGAGTTGCACTTATCCAAAACGCAGAGCCAGGAGTTTCTTCCATGTCTCCCACACAGGTGCAGGGACCCAAGGACTTGGGCCATCTTCTACTACTTTCCCAGGCCATAGTGAGAGCTGGATTTGAAGTAGAGCATCCAGGACTCGAACCAGTACCCATATGGGATGCTAGCACTGTAGGCAGTGACTTTACCCACTATGTCACAGTGCCAACCTCTATAGATGTATTTTCATTTCCATGTAATCTTTTTTTTTTTTTTAAAGATTTATTCATTTATTTGAAAGGCAGAGCTACAGAGAAGCAGAGGCAGAGAGAGAAAGAGATTCCACCTGCTGGTTCACTCCCCAAATGGCTGCAATGGCCAAGAACTGGGCTGATCTGAAGCCAGAAGCCAGGAGCCAGGAGCTTCCTCTGGATCTCCCACATGGGTGCAGAGGCCCAAGCACTTGGGCCATCTGCTGCTACTTTCCCAGGCCATAGCAGAGCGCTTGATCAGAAATGGAGCAGTTGGGGCACTGCAGGCAGCGGTCTTACCCACTATGCCATGGTGCTGGTCCCCCCCACCCGCTTTTTAAAAATTTTATTAATATTTATTTGAGAGGCAGAGTTACAGACAGGGAGGGACAGAGAGAGAGGGGTTTTCCATGCACAGGTTCACTCCCCAAATGGCTGCAATGGCCAAAGCTGGGCATATCTGAAGCCAGGAGCCAGGAACTTCTGGGTCTCCCATGCAGACGCAGGGGCCCAAGCACTTGGGCCATCTGCTGCTGCTTTCCTAGGCCATAGCAGAGAGTTGGATTGGAAGAGCAGCTGGGACATGAACCAGCACTTACATATGAGATGCTGGTGCTGTAGGAGGAGGCTTAAATCACTACACCACAGTGCCAGCCCCGTCCATGTAATCTTAAAATCGCATGCATGCTTAACTTTTTTTTTTTTTTTTGGTAAGTTTCAGCCACATTTTCCATCGTGCGCTTGATACTTTATAAATAAATACTTAAAACAGGGATGAGATGGAGCTCCACTAATTTAAATAATCACCATATATTTTGGGAGCATGCTTAATCTAATAGTGTGAAAACAAATGGCACTGGTTAAAAGTTTGAGTGCTTTTAATGTTGAAAATACCAAAGAAGTTCTTTATTTGAAAAACTTAATGGCTTTGTAATTTTTTTCTGGCATTTTTACAAGAACTCCTGATTGGGGAACTCAGCAACATCAGTAATGTACTTCATGCATTTTCACTGATGTGGTATTCCATCTTTTACCTTGAGATATCAACAGATTTATAAATGTATTGATTCATAATGATCATTTCTTCTAACATTCTTCTTAATGCAAAAACATCCTTCTTTGAACACCCCTATTAGATAATTTTCTAGCAATGCATGTCCATTTACATCAAAGATAAGTTTTTAAAGATTTGTTTTTTTAATTTTACTTGAAAGGCAGAATTAGAGGAGGATAGACAGAAAGAAAGGGATCTTCCATCTGCTGGTTCACTCCCCAAATGGCCACAATGCCTGAGGCTGGGCCATGCTAAAGCCAGTAGCCCAGAGCTTCCTCTGGGTCTTCCATGTGGGTGCAGGGGCTTAAGCACTTAGGCCATCTCCCAGTGCTCACCCAGGCACATTAGCAAAAAGCTGGATTGGAAGTGGAGCAGCTGGATTAAGCCACTGCTTGTGACACTGGCATCACATATGATAACTATTTTGAGTCTTGGTCACTCCACTTCCAATGCAGCTTTCTGCTAATGCACTAGGGAAAGCAGCAGACAATAGCCCAAGTGTTTGGACCTCTGCTACTCACATAAGAGACCTGGATGGAGCTCTAGGCTCCTGGAGTCAGCCTGGTCCAACCCTGTCTTGTTAGGGCCATTTGGGGAAAATGAACCAGCGAATGGAAGATCGTTCTATCTGTCTCTTCTTCTTTCTCTGTAATGTAGCCTTTCAAATAGTAAAATAAATAAATCTTAAAAGGGGGGGGTGCGACACTGTGGTACAGTAGGCTAAGCCTGTACCTGCAGCACCAGCATCCCATACGGCCACCAGTTCATGTGCTGGTTGCTCGTCTTCCAAACCAGCTCTGCTTATGGCCTGGGAAAGCAGTGGAAGACGGCCCAAGTGCTTGGGCCTCTGCACACATGAGGGAGACCAGAGGAAGCACCTGACTCCTGGCTTCGAATTGGCCCAGGTCTGGCCGTTGTGGCCATTTGGGGAGTGAACCAGAGGATAGAAGACCTTTTTCTCTGTCTGTAACTCTGCCTCTCTCTGCCTCTCAAATAAAGAAATAAAATCAAGCCAGTGCTGCGGCTCACTTGACTAATCCTCCACCTGTGGCTCTGGCACCCCAGGTTCTAGACCCAGTTGGGGCGCTAGATTCTGTCCTGGTTGCTTCTCTTCCAGTCCAGCTCTCTGCTGTGGCCCGGGAAGGCAGTGGAGGATGGCCCAATAGCTTGGGCCCTGCACCCACATTGGAGACCAGGAGGAAGCACCTGGCTCCTAGCTTCGCATCGGCGCAGCGCACCGGCTGTAGCGGCCATTTGGGGAGTGAACCAGCAGAAGGAAGACCTTTCTCTCTGTCTCTCTCTCTCACTGTCTAACTTTACCTGTCAAAAAAAAAAAAGTAAAATCTATAACCAAAAAAAAAAGTATGGAGTGGCTTTCATTTTTATTCTTTTTGTAATATATTGGTTATCCAAGAAGAACTCTTTCAGTTATTTGTAGAAAAGCCAGATGTACTATCTGATGGTCTTTTTTTCCCGTTTATTTAAATAGTTTTATGGAGATAGAATTCATGTGCCATAAACCTGATGGTCTTTTTGTATATGAGCTTTTGTTTTTCAACCAGTGCACTTTTTTTTTTGAGATAAGTATGTATCCTAATACCATGTGCCAAATATCAGTCAGCATGAAATTATTATGTCAAATTATAAGAACCTTAAAGTACTGTTCATTAAAGGAACTGCTGATGCATCGTTTGATAGATATTGTCCAGGATATTGTACTGTCCATTGTTTGCATTACTTATAAGCTTGCAAAGGCATTTTCCCATGTATAGATTGTCATCTTGCATTTGGTAGACATTGATTATATTCCCTTCTGTTTCTAATGGAGCTTGAAGTTAATTTGAATTTTTGTTGTTGCTGTTTATTGTTTGTCATAATCAATGATGCTGGCATACGTTGAGAATGCCTTTTTAAAAAATTGCTGTGCCCAGCAATAGTAATAGATTTTAAAAACCCACTTAAATGTATGTATGGATGATACTAGTAAAATTTTTTTTAATGTTTATTGATTTTATTTTTTGGAAATGGTCATAAAGAAGGCCTAGAAATTTGTGTAATAAAGATGAAGAGCAATAACCTAACAGGGCAAATGACTGCTCAAATGACTGTACTGATCTATTCTAAGTGACTTTGTGGTACTTGGGAGTACAAGTCTTCTCACAGAGAGATACTTGCTCACTTCTGACTTTGGAGAGAAAAATGACTGAGGCAGATAGCACTGTTTTAATGTGATCTGAACAGGTCTAATGTACCATGGATGAAGTGTATTATGTAACAATAAAGAGCACATTTACATAGCTTAGTTATATTCTGGGCTTTTTCACTAGATTGCATGTATTTTCAAGAAAGCTGTGCAGAAATAGCCTGAGCAGGCCATAAAAATGGGAGCGGCAGTTTCTCAGCATTAAGCTATAGTTTTTCCAAATGGCATCAGACCAAAGCAATGTTATTGCTAAAGTCAGTGTATTGTATTCTTAGTGATGCTACAGGAACTTACGGCAAATTTGGTGGCCTAAACAGAAATTTATTCTTTCATAGTTCTGGAATCTACTATGGCAGCACCATACTCTCTTCACAGCTCTAGGGAAGAATCCTTCCTCTTCCAGTTTTTGGTGGCTTCTAGCATTTCTTGGCTTGTGGCAGCATAACTCCAACCTGTTCCTCCATGTTCACAGGGTCTTCCTTGTGTATGTCAAATCTGCCTGTTCTTTTTCATACGAAGACAATGGATTTAAGGCCCATCTTAAATTCAGGATGGCCTCATTTGGAGATCCTTTAACTTGTTTGTAAAGGCCCTATTTCTTTCTTTTTTTTTTTTTTAAGATTTGTTTATTTATTTGAAAGAGTTACAGAGAGAGACAGAGGCAGGGAGGGAGGGAGGCATGGAGGGAGAGAGAGAGGGAGGGAGGGAGGGAGGGAGGGAGGAAGGAAGAAGAAGTCTTCCATCCACTGGTTCCCTCCCCAAATAGCAGCAACAGCCAGAGCTGGGCTGATCTGAAGCCAGGAGCCAGGATCCAGGAGCTTCTTCTGGGTCTCCCACGTGGGTGCAGGGGCCCAAGGACCTGGGCCATCTTCTACTGCTTTCCCAGGCCTTAGCAGAAAGTTGGATCGGAAGTGGAGCAGCCAGGATTCAAACTGGTGCCCATATGGGATGCCAGCACTGATTGCAGGTGGCGACTTTACCCATTACACTGCAGCACTGGCCCCCCTATTTTCAAGTAAGATCACCTTTACAAGTACCAGGTGTGGAGTTGGCTTTGTGGCTCAGTGGGTTAAGCAGCTGCCTGCATCCCATATGGGCAGTGGTTTGCATCTCACCTGCTCCACTTCCGATCCAGCTCCTTGCTAAGGCTCTTGGGGAAGCAATGGAAGATAGCCCAATTCCCTGGGCCCCTACACCCATGTGGGAGACCCAGATGGAGTTCCAGACTCTTGATTTGGCCTGGCTCAGTCCTGGCCACTTGGGTAGTGAACCAGCAGATGGACGATCTCACTCTCTCCCTGTCTCTCCCTCTCACCCTGTAACTCTGCCTTTCAAGTAAATAAAAGAATTTTTTTAAAAAAAGAATGATGTATTGAAAAGAAAAACCAAAAAACCAAGTACTAGGTTTTAGAACTTAGAGATGCCTTTGTTGGGAGATATACTTCAATCTATTGCACCTTGTAGTGCCAGAAATATTTTAAAAACTGACTGTAAATAATGAAGCATCTTTAAATCCAACTCCCTTTTGTAGCCATATAGAGTATGGAATATAGGGCTAAAGTATCTGTTGCCAGATGTTCCAGCGGCTGTAAGCTGCAACCAAGTATCTGATCTTATCCTCAACAAACTTTCAGGTCTTTGGGAAATGAGACTGAATCCCCATGTCTGATTCTAGGGTTCTATAGTAGTTACTTTCTCTTCTAGGCTAACAGTCTGTAGTGTATTCGAGAGATATCTATAGAGACATTTTTCAATTAGAAATAGTCTGCCCCACCCCCCTACCCCCACCCCCTTTTTTTTTTAGATTTACAGAGTTACAGACAGACAGATCTTCCATCCGCTGGTTCACTCCCCAAACGGCCACTGTGGCTGGAGCTTGGCCAATCCGAAGCTAGGAGCTAAGAGCTTCCTCTGGGTCTCCCACAGCGGTGCAGGGGCCCAAGCACTTGGTCCATCTTCCAGGGCTTTCCCAGGTCATCAGCAGGGAGTTGAAAGTGGAGCAGCTGGGACTTGAATGGGTGCCCATATGGGATACTTGTGCCTGAGGTGAGGCTTAACCTACTAGGCTACAGCGTTGGCCCCAGATAGTCTGCTTTTTAAAGTAGTTTTTAAGGTAAGTGTAGGTTGAACTAAGTTGTGACACTTTGCTGAGGTAAAAGGAGTTGCCTCGTGGATGTGTACTCTGTGCATCAGCCGACTAGGTTGTCCTTTTCCTTATTCTTTAGGCTTTTGCGCACCACGGCCTAGAGTAGCACCTCTGGAATATCCAAGCTCTGATTTCAGTCTAAGGCTCTAAGGGTTTCCATAGATGTCACCTCTTCTGTAGTCTTCTAGGATCGCTTCTCCACAGCCTCCAAATATAGTATGTCAGATTTACTGCTTAGGAAGAGACAAACCTTTCCTTTACAAAGTAAATAGAAATGTAGATTATGTTGATGGAATTGACTTAGCAGCCAATTCTAATCTTAGATAAGTGAAATTTCATCCCCTTCTCTACCAGAGAGAAACTATTTTGAAGGTCTTCATAATCTGCCTAAATCTCCAGATGGAAATCTGTCCTGTATAAGAGAAAAATAAGTCTTCAACAGGGGATAAAATAATCCTAAAAAATTAGAGTCAGCAAAACTGATCCATCACATGTGAGGCTTAATTATGTATGGTGCAGTGATAATTGTTAAAAACTTACTTTGTTTACCACACTGTATCTGTATTAAAATATTTGTTATTGCCTTTTTCTGTTTTTTAAATTTTAACTTATTTTTACTTATTTAAGAAACAGAGTTATAGACAGAGAGAGGGAGAGACAGACAGGTCTTCCATCTGAAGGTTCACTCTACAGATGGCCACAACAGCCGAAGCTGAATTGATCCAAAGTCAGTAGCCAGGAGCTTCCTCTCGGTCTCCCACATGGGTCCAAGTACTTGGTCCGTCTTCCACTGCTTTCACAGGCACATTAGCAGGGAGCTGGATTGGAAGTGGAGCAGCTGGGACTCAAACTGGCCTCCATATGGGATGCTGGTGCCATAGGCGGAGGCTTAACTCACTATACCACAGCGCTGGCCCCCTTCCTTTTTCTGTGCTTGGAAATGTAGTATATGCTCAAATCACTCTTCGTTTCTCTTTCTTTTTCTCTCTCTCTCTCTTTAGATTTTATTTTTATTTTAAAGGCAAAATGACAGAAAAGGGGGGAGACAGAATCTTCCATCCACTGGTTCACTCCGCAAATGCCAAATAGCTGTAACAACTGGGGCTGCTCCAGGCCAAACCCAGGAGCCAGGAACTTCATCTAGTTTTCCCATGTGGGTGGCAGGGGCCCAAGAGTTGGGCCATCTTCTGCCTTCCCAGATGCATTAGCAGAGAACTGGATCACAAGTGGAGCAGCCAAGTCTTGAACTGTCACACCTACCCATTGTCCACTGCTGTGCCACAGTATTGGCCCCTTAATTTATGTTAAATGGTGAGAAGAAACTAAATGTCTTTAATAAGTATGCAAATGAGTCAGCGATGCCCTTATCTCCTAAAATTGTTGTTTTCATAGTTTATCTTGATTTTTCTATCTTCAGAATTGAAATATTGCTACATAAATGGAGATATAAATAACAATGAAGAGGAATAGTAATTGTGTTGCTCACTAATTGTGTGTTTGTGATACTGGCAAGTAGTTAGCTGGGAATGGGTTACAGAAATCCCATGGCAGTTTTTGGAAAGAGGATCAGACTTGCCTGCAATTTTTAATGTGCTAATAGCTCCTCAGTAATATTATTAGCAAGTTATTTTTTTAAAAATCTATTTATTTTGAAAGGTAGAACAGTAGAGAGACAGAAAGATAGAGATATTCCATCCACTGATTTCACTCCCCTAAATGCTCACAACATACAGAGCTGGGCCAAACCAAAGCCAGGATCCCAGAACTGAATCCAAGTTTTGCATGTGGGTGGCAGGGACCCAAGTACTTGATCTGTCACCTGCTGCTCCCAGGTTGCTCACTGGCAGGAAGCTGGGATCGGAAGTGGAGTTAGAACTAGAACATAGGCACCGCAGTATGGGATGAGGGTATCCCAAGCAGCATCTTAACTGCTGCGCCAAATGCCCACCCCACTGGCAAATTATTGATATTGAGAAAGAAGTGCAGTAAAATTTTCCTTACTTCGTCAGTTCAAAGAAAGCGCAGTTAGAGAAATTCAGTTACAATTTTCATCCTTTCCTAGAAATGGAAACTGCTAAATTTCTGTATTAAGAAGAGGTCTTACTGAGCTGCTTTAGTAAAGCTCAGCAAGAAATGAGGTTCATTCATAAGATTTGCATCTATTTGCATAATAATTCTGGGAAATGGCTTAAATGGGCAGAGCATACCTGTCTTCCATCTTGTTTCTGCTCTTTGGAGCAGGCTCTTCTGCACAAAGTGTGCTCTAGCCTAAATTGAATAATCATAAATTTTGAATTGATGGACTGTGGACTCCACAGGAACACGACTTTGCTTTCTAAATGTTTTCACATAACATAAAAATGTAAGAGATTATTCTATGGAATCTAGTAGTGTGAAAGTTACCTAATAGTATGAAGATTTAGTTAAGCCTTTGTGTTTATTGATTGCCTTTATTATATTCTTGCTCTTAAGAGAGACAGTGGAAAGTTCATGGTAATCTTCCTGGTGAGCTTGTAGAGGACTTTAATGAATATTTGAATTTTGCCCTTTCCCAGCTTATAACAGCTATCTCTCCTGGACTTAACACAACCTATAGTTAATGCTCGTAGACTCACTAGCAAATGATTCTGATTATCACTGGGTTCAGAGTCTATGAGTCAAAGAGAAGTCATTCCCTGGAACACCAACCAGGTACATTTTAGGCCAAGATTGAGGTGTAGTGGCTGAACTGCATGTGGAGAATGCACATCCCACTATGCCCTGTTCTGGTTCAGGGACTGTAGTTGTGCCAGGCTTTCTACCCTGTGTGAACACAGCAGTGTCCACATCACCACCTCTTAATATTATAAATATATAATAAATATAAATATATTATAAATATAATAAATCTTATCATTAAACCCTGGCCCAGAATAAATCTGAGCTGGTAAAAACCAGTAAACCTTATAAAAAAGAAAATTGTGCCTGTGCAGACAGGCAAGCTCTGTGCCATCTTGTTTTATGTTTATAATTAGGTAGCCTGATGTTTATTACTGCGGTGAGGATGGAAATTATTTCATTTTTCTGCCTGTTTGTGATAAGGGAAAAGGTAGGCATTGTGGTCTGATGACAAAGTATGCAATTACATTAAAGTATTCTCTGAATGGAATTAAAAATGGTAACTTTGGAATAAAAATGGGTCTGTGGAAAATGTGAAAAACTGCTTTTATGTGAGCCAGGGGTATAGGATTTCAGCCCTTTTATTTATCCACTCACACTCGCTCCTGAATGCAGGGCTTTCAGAACAAGCAAGTAACTGGATGCTGAATGCATCCTGAGCAAGCAGGAAGTGGCGGCTTTCTGTCTTCTCAGAGCTTTCTTCTATCCTGTGGTGAGCAGAAGAATACCAGTTACCAACTTGAAGAAGAAGGAAGTTGGAATGGTTCTGTAAGAGTAATTTGGAGCAAGCCCATGGCTAAAATATTTATCTAACATGTACACAGAGCACTTCAAATCTTGGCCAGGCTCCGGTGCTTTTGAACTGGAGTGGAATCATCCCCTCCCTCCTTCTCTGTCTCTTCACCTGCCGATGCCTGTTGTGCCTCAGCACTCTGAGAGTAAGGAACGTATATTGTCACCTTGAGTCTGGCATCTTTCAGTTACCTGATTTTAGGAGCCAGAAATGGACACCTGTTTTTATCTGTCGAACTGTTTGGTACTAGAGTGGATGTGAATTCAATGGTGGTTGAAGCCTCACTGTGTATTGAATGCATCACAGTGAGCCAGTCTGGCGTATTCAGTTGGCAGCCTTGACCTGATGCACCAATTTGATCTGCTAGCCACAGCACATTGTGAACACTTATTTCAGTTTTGGAATGTTTGATCCAAAGCGTTTCAGTCCTGACTCCTTCGATTGGTGGTGGTTGCAGTGTGGCTGCCTCATTTACAAAACTTTGGGGTCCCAGTTAGGAGTGCCTCCACTGCAAAACCGCATTCTCTGAAGAAACCAAGAAAAAGGCTCAGTCAGATATTGCAGATTTGATTTTACCTTTTTTGTGTGTTTTTGTTTCATGTGGACCAGGCAAAGAAGCTAGGTGGTAGAGAGAGCAGTATCCTCTACCAGACAAGACGTGTTCTTAGAGTCAGTGTATATTGCTTTGTTGTAAAGCATTTTTTCCTGTTTCAGAAATGCTCAGCTTCCGTGTTGCACTTCAGATATGGAGTGGTTGAATGCGTTCCCGAAGTCTAGGTTGCTGTTGCTGACAGCCAACCTGGTCTGCAGGCTTGGTTCTGACAGCCGCTGGCTGCAGCGATCACAAAATCAGCAGCGGAGCACGTGCCACTTTAATTATCCTGGAGGACAGAAGGGCCGGTCCTCCTTCTCGCTGGATGGGCTGTGAGGCTGAGATGCCATCAGCAGAATCCTGCCGGTGCTCTTCAGAAAACGCGAGCCTGCCGGCACTGCAGCAGAATCTGCTGCGCAGGGCTGGGCGTGACACAGCTTCCAAGAGTTGTTCTGAAAGAATTCTTATAAAATACGTCTATGGCCGAGACTAGGTTATTTGTTTAATTTACAAGACAAAGGGGAGTAATGGGTCAGCAGATTATAAATGGGAGGTGCGGATTTGCTGGCTGATTTGTATTATTATTGCCTGATTTGGTTTGTTTCTTTGAATGTCATGAGCAAAAAGATGTATGGGAGTTTATTCTTCCTTTTCCTTTAAAAAAAATAAAGTGTGTTGCTATCTTAGGGACAGGTAGAAACACGTATGAAAGGTTATGATATGCTTGATATGCTCATGGTACCAAAATACACTGGTGTGCTATTCTCTGGGAGTATTCTCTCTTTTTCTGTAAGGGTCTCTGATATGCACTGGATACAGTGCATATCAATCTGTCTCAGTAGGACCAGTCTCCTAAATAAGCAGGGCCTGCTGGATTCTTCTGTCACGGTAAAATTAGATTCTTATGATGAGGTACAAAACTGCCCCAGGTATTTTAGTGTTGATGCAATCTGGTAGTGACTATCACTCGTTCAGAAGGTGCTTTTAATGAATCAGTGCTCCTCAAACCAGTTTTTCCCCCCAAATTCATCTCAGACTAAGGAACATTTTTATAAAACACATTAAAAATAAAATAAAAATAAAAAGGGGCTGATATCGAGGTTCAGCAGGGTAGGCTACAGCCTGCAATGCTGTCTTCTCAAATGAGTACCGGTTCACGTCCCACCTGCTCCACTTCCAGTCCAGCTCCCTGCTAATATGCCTCAGAAAGCAATGTACGATGGCCTTAGTGCTCGGGCTCCTGACACCCATGTGGGAGACCATAATGGAGTTCTAGGTTTCTGAGTTCAGATTGGCCCAGCCCAGGTCATTACAGCCTTTTGGGGAGTAAACTGGCAGATGGAAGATTTCTTACCCTGTCCCCAACTCTGCTTTTCTAATAAATAAATAAATAAATATTTTTTGAAAAAATGAAATAAGACATTAAGTAATAAACATTAATTTTAAAAATTAGGTTCAATAGACTCAGATTGCATTGAAAATTTCTAAATATTTATTCTCAGTTCTTAACAGTTACCTGCTGCACACTAGGAAGAAACCATTTGTGAACTAGTACTTCTGTGACTGTACTTTGAGTAGTGCAATGTTAAATAGTTTTGTTTTTCTCTCCCTCCCCTTCTCTCTTTTTTTCCTCGCTTCCCTTTCTTGTTTAAGTGTTTCCTGCTAAAGTGCAGTGAAACACAGTTGAATAACAAGTTTACATTCCTATCAACCATTTTATTTCAGCTAACATCAGGGAAGCAAAGCTAAGGTTTATTGAACATTTATGATGCCCAAGGCATTATCTATACTAAGGACTTTCTGGCTTCCTTATAGAATCTTTCCAGCAACCTTCTGCAGGTACTTGTTGTTGACCCTATTTCTGAGAGAAGGAACCAGAGGATAGGTATGTCAGACATGAACACCTCTTGCTTGGTTTAAGTTCAATACTATGTTCTTAGCCCCTTCAGTCTTAAGATTTTTAAATGTATTATTTATTTTATTTATTTAAAAGGCAGATAGAGATCTATCTTGGTTTACTACCCAAATGCCTATAACATCTGGGGCTGGGTGAGGACAAAAGTGGGAGACAGGAACTTAATCCGGCCTTCCATATGGGTGTCAAGAGACCTAACTATTAGAGCCATCACCTACTGCCTCCTAGGGTATACATTAGCAGAAAGCTAGAATCAGTAGCAGGGACTGGACACGAACCCCCGCACTCTGCCCTGTAGGGGATGCGGGTGGGTGTCTGCACCAGTGCACCAATGTCTTCCTCCTCTGGGTTTTTATTTTCACTTGTAAACTAAGATTTCTATAGTAAAGGAGTGAATTTTCAGGATGTATTTGAAGGAGCAAGGCTAGTGAAAGCATAAAATAGAGTATAATTGATTGTTCATTTAGAGGAAAAAGACTAGAAAGCCCACAGTGCTGGAGGAAGATATGCAATCTTTTGAGTGGATGTGATGGGCATTACTCACATGGACATGAGCTTAGTAGCTGGTGATGCTGTCTAAACTTGATCCAAACGCCTGCTGCTGTGGAGTGTTGCAGGAAGGCCAGACCGGTTTCATTCGTTTCTCTCTAGGTGCTAGCTTTTTTGCTGTAGTTTTCTACTTGCTGAGCTGTCAGTTTAATTTACTCTGTAAAGCTCAGCCTGTTATTTCTCAGGTTTGCTGCCCTACAGGTACATGGTACAGGATTTTTGTGAAATCCTGGAGCAGTTTTTAGTTTTGAAATGCTCAGGCTTTGTGCTTGTGAAAATAGTTGTGCTCAGCTTCTTGCCCGATCATCTTTGTTTTGTTTTGTTTCTGAAGCTGAGCTAGGGTTAGAAGGATGATGCTAGAAGCAATTTAAAGGACATATCATTTTTACTGTAATACTGAACTATTGATTGTTGACTTATTTGTAGGTTTAATGCAGACCCATTTCCTTACTTAGCGTCTGACTGGCCATTAAGCTCTGGCAGTGTGCCGGAATGTTGAAATCTTGTATCACATAATATGATTTGCCTGTCTAAGGGTATTATAAGTATTTGGTTTTAAGACATAGACAAAGCCCTCGGCTTTGTGTATATACTCCAGAATCCAGGAAGGATTTCTCTACAGCAAAAGTACTGACTTCTAGGAGACAGCATAAAAGTGAATAGCTGACATTCAGTGGAACATTAATGCCTGACACCATCAAATGGCTGTTCTTTGGTCCAACTGATTCTTTTTTTTTTTTTAAGATTTATTTATTTGAAAGTTACACAGAGAGAGGAGAGGCAGAAAGAGAGGTCTTCCATCCACTGGTTCACTTCTCAATTGGCTTCAATGGCTGGAGCTGCGCCGATCCAAAGCCAGGAGCCAGGAGCTTCTTCTGGGTCTCCCACGCAGGTGCAGGGGCCCAAGGACTTGGGGCCATCTTCTACTGCTTTCCCAGGCTATAGCAGAGAGCTGGATTGGAAGTGGAGCAGCCGGGACTGGAACTGGAGCCCATATGGGATGCCAGCACTGCAGGTGCAGCTTTACCTGCTAAGCCAGCCCTTAACTGATTCTTAAAAACAAATGCAGACTAGCGTAACAGAACTGTGAAGAAGACTAAGCAGGGAACTGAAAAAGGGTAGTGGTAGGAATGTAAGCAGGTCACAGGTGAGCACTCCTTTGTGTAAGCGGCCCTCAGCATTTGCCTGGTACCAGCTTCCTCACATGGAGTTGAAATTAGAATCTAGCTAATCCAGAAAGAGCAGGGTTGTGGCTGAGTTGGAGAAAAGTAATTATTGGTTACAAAATTTTTTTTTCATTCTCTTTCAAAACATGGGCACCTCTTGACTGAAAGAGAGTTAAGGCTAAGAGAATGAGATGACAAAGAGACATTAAATCTGAAATTTTGAGAGTATGAACTCCCTTCATCATAAAAACAAGGCATACTTCATTAAAAAAAAATTGAAAAGTAGCTCTCTGGTAGAGTTATTTGACTGCTCTGCTGCCCCTCAAGTTGTTAGCTAGCCTCCGTTAGGGGAGTGTTGAGCTGTGTTTGCACTGTATACTTGAAACTTTGGGTCATCTTGTTTGAAATGACAAGGAAAATTGATATGTTTTAGCAGAGAAGTGAAGATTTAGTACATGAAGCACGTATTAGGAGTAGGTTATAAAATGGCCCTTGTTGCTCAGATTTGGTCAATTCCTGTAAAGGTAGATGCCAACTTTTCCTTGATTCTACCATGGAGAAGATTCCTAATGTGTGGAAAGGGACCTGAGACATTTCAGATTTCATTACCTCATTTCATTACGCCCCTCAGACCATTTGGAAGGCTAGCTATTGAGAAGTTCTATGACTTTGTCCTAATTTGGAGGATTTAGGGGAAAGTAACAGGCCAGGAATTTTGTGTGTGCCTCCAGGGGCGCATCATCATAATCCTTTGTATAGTACTCTCCAGTGAGCTTTGTTTATGCCCTCTTGTTCTTGGCTGCTGCAGCGTGGAGGCCTGTGTTAGCATCATCTTCATTTACATAGAAGGGAAAGAAATTAAGACCAAGGGCCAGCGCCGCAGCTCAATAGGCTAATCCTCCATCTTGTGGCGCCGGCACCCCAGGTTCTATTCCCGGTCGGGGCACCGGATTCTGTCCCGGCTGCCCCTCTTCCAGGCCAGCTCTCTGCTGTGGCCCGGGAGTGCAGTGGAGGATGGCCCAAATGCTTGGGCCCTGCACCCCATGGGAGACCAGGAGAAGCACCTGGCTCCTGCCTTCGGATCAGCGCGGTGCACCGGCTGCAGCGGCCATTGGAGGGTGAACCAATGGCAAAGGAAGACCTTTCTCTCTGTCTCTCTTTCTCACTGTCCACTCTGCCTGTCAAAAAAAAAAAAAAAGAAAGAAAGAAAGAAAAGAAAAGAAAAGAAAAGAAAAGAAAAGAAAAGAAAAGAAAAGAAAAAGAAAGAAATTAAGACCAAGACAGATTAGTTCTTCAGAGGTGGAGGTTGGACCCAGATAATTCTTAAAACCATGCCCTCTCTTATTTTCATCCCTTGCTGAGGAAGGTATCAAGTCGTAAACCAGTTGGGTGAATTCTATATTCTCTCACCGCTCCTTGAATTTCTTACCCCTCAGACCTTTTCTTACCTGTTTTCTCGAAGCGACATCTCCATTCCTTTCTGTGTTTGTAAATCCACTGTAGGGCTGACAGTGCTGCTTTAAAGAATGATTAGGCCTTCTAATCATTCTGCTCTGAGTGATGACAAACTTCTTTTTCCATCTGAGGTGTCTGGAACAGAAAGAGATGCAGATGTTTGTCACTGCTACTGATACAATTTACTGCTGCCTCTTTATGTGAAGGGGCCTGGGCTTCTTGGGATCCAGGACACTGGAGGCCATCAGCTGGGTTTCTGCTGTTTTTTTGGTCATTGCTGCCAAGTAAATGCGGAGAGGCAAACTGGAACAAATGCCACGTTTTGAACTTGAGGTACTAGAAGTTAGGGTTTAGAGCAGATTAGGGGAAAGGTTTTTGTGCTTTGTTTTTGCTTTTTTTGTCTTTTATTTTACCTTAAATCAATCCTTTCTTCCTTGTCCCCACCTTCCCTCTTTTCTCTTCTTTTTTTTTTTTTTTTTTAACTTGTCTTTTCTCCTTTAGTTTTTTAATTCTGGCTTTCCTTCTGTCCTTTGCTTCCCTCTCTTTTTCACCTGCTGCCTCAGCCCCTGATATGATCAAGAGCTATCATTGTGAAGGGGAGTGTACCTGATCCCTCAGAGATACTTGGGCAGAGGAAGGGTAGGGAACATTGTTGGGTAGGGTTTAATTCCTTTCTCTGAGCAACTGTCAGCTGTGAAGTCATGGCTGCTAGACTGGCTTGTGAAGCTTGGCAGTGTGGACCTACCGAGGCTGTCTCTCTGGATTAAGCCCTGCTGGGTGTGAGGTTGAGGTGGGCCAGTGGGGAGACTAGCTTGGTGGGAGATGGTCTTTGCTGGGCACCGCCAATGGGCTTCCTCAGTTCCCCACTGCTGCACATACTTTCATTGTTGTGTTTTCTGTGTCTGTAAAACCCAAAGAACTGGAACTTAATTTATCCATCTAGCTAACTTACTTATGTTTTGCTCTTTTAATTGGTACCCTGAAATGCATTTCCTTGTTTTGGGCCCTCACCGACTACCTCTACTAATTTTTTTACTTGTGATTTTTAGTGTCTGGTTCAGATTGGTATTGAGGGTCTATGTGAGTATTCTGTTATTGTAGTAACATAGTAAACTGACATTTGGAATAAGACAGTTACATTTCTGTTGTTTTTTGAGGATTGATTACATTACCAAGTCTTAAGTTGATGGGGAGATGGGGAAGAAAATGACCAAACAAAGAGTTTCCTGGTTTAGCAATGACGTCATAAATCAGTCTGCCTCCCAGTCTTATATGTGTGTACTCTTCACCATTTGTTAATTGGTCATCCTGCTCTCTCTTTTGGAGGGTGGGCAGTGTTATGAAATAGACCTGTCTTGGAGCAGCAAACGCACTACAGAGCCCTGCAGACATCTAGGTATCTGGGTTCTCCACAGGGGAGGGAAGACAGTGGGGAACCACAGAGCTCCTCTTATATTTTATTAACTTTGGGCCTCAGACTGGCTTCTTTCTCCTTCTCCATTCCTCTTTATCTTTTGTCCGGTGGTCTAAAGTGTGCCCAGACCATCAGCATTTGTGAGAAATGTGAAGTCTCAGGCGGTACCTCAGATGGACTGAATCCAAATCCCTAGGGATGGGGCTCTGCCCCTCTCTTGCAAGCCCTCCAATTTGAGATCTGCTAGATCTAGTGTAGGTAAACCCTGCTTTCCTGGGCATCTGTGCCAACTCACACTCAGTCCACCTGTGGATGAACATCACCAGACAGCTATAGCACCAGCCTGCTAAGCAGTTGATCTTATAAATGTTTGAGTCCTAATAAATTTGTAGCTTCCTTTGTTTTCTCTTTGCTTTATCAAGGACATAGTAGCCAATAAAATGAATGATTAAAACTTAATGTATAGTAGGGGCTGGTGTTGTGGTGTAGCAGGTTAAGCCACTTCCTGTGAAACCTGCATCCCATATGGCCTCAGTTCAAGTCCTGACTATTCCCCTTCCTACCCAGCTTCCTGCTAACATACCTAGGAAAGCAGCTAAGCTGGCCCAGTCCCAGCCATTGTGGCCATTTGGAGAGTGAACCAGCAGATGAAGATCTCTGTTTCTGTGTGTCTTCCTCTGTAACTTTGCCTTTCAAATAAATAAATGAATTAAAATAAACTTAGATGTGTTTAAAAACTTAGGACATATAACTTGTCAATGATAATTTTTTCACCACGGAGGTATTGAATATGATAGTGGGACAGTAGCTCAGAGTACGCTGCCTGACAAAGTGTCAAAGCCCAGAGGAGAATGAAGACAAGAGGGAGATACAAGAAAAGGAAGTAGTGGGGGATTAATAATCCCATCTTGGTTAATCATCGTTATCCTCTCTGATTGCTGTGAGCGGATGTGCTATTGCTTCTGCAAATGTTAATAATTCATGGATGGAAGATGCCAAAGAAGGCCTTAAATCTGGTGTCTCAGCATATAAAATACACTGTCTGCCATCTGCAGGAGCCAGGAGAGATGAAAGATGGACTTGCTGTTTTTATTCATTAACCTGATTTCTTCGGCCTTTCTCCCCAGCTCCTCTTATTCTCATTTTGTATACCTTTACATTTGTATCTTTTCTAAGTGCCCTCCCTCTTTAAGTGGGTGCTGGGGATCTTGGGTCTACTGTTAATGATGTTAGGTTTTACTTTTCCTTAACTGCTAGTGACAGCAGATGTCATGAGAGAAAGCAGAAAGGCAGAATAACTATTTCCTTGGAAATGTCTAAATCGGTCTGCGTGTTTGAAAATATTAAATGTACAAATTTTCAGTCTGTGTTTTAGAAATCATGTGAAATGGCTTCTCTTTGCTTTGAAGAATAGTCTTATTGGTATAGGCAGTTGAGGATTCATACTACTCTGGTAGTGTTTTCCATCTCACATAGTGGGAAACTGAGCCACGAGGTGAGTGACTTGTCTTTCATTACCTAGTACTCAGTTGTTTTGACTCCAACTTCCGGATGCTTTCCATTGAGACTCTGTTACCACTGGGGAACTGTGTGGGTACTTTTCCAGACATGAGGAACATGTCACCAGTTAAATTCTAAATGAAAGTTTGCCCAGAAGCACCGAAGCTAGAAAAGGCTGTTGACAGTCAATAGTTGTGTAGACATTTCTAGAACTTCTGAATATCAACCCTGAGCAGCATATAGGTTCCTATGTGTGATATGTTGAACATCCTGAATGGGTACAATGTAGTTCTCATTATTATTATTATTATTATTATTATTATTACTGTTATTGTAGGTTTTAGTTTTACTGGGGTTGGCTGGGGCAAGGTAGATTTGGTTACTTGAAATGTTGTAATATGGACTTAAGGCTGTGAGATGGCAAAGTACAGTAGGACTGGAAACATTTTTGTCTCTTCAACAGTTGCTGGAGGACGTGGTGTTAAGAAGTGTGTTAATAGAGGCAGGCAGGGCCGGGGCCGTGGCTCAACAGGCTAATCCTCCGCCTTGCGGCGCCGGCACACCCGGGGCACCGGATTCTGTCCCGGTTGCCCCTCTTCCAGGCCAGCTCTCTGCTCTGGCCCAGGAGTGCAGTGGAGGATGGCCCAAGTGCTTGGGCCCTGCACCCCATGGGAGACCAGGAGAAGCACCTGGCTCCTGCCTTTGGATCAGTGCAGTGCGCCGGCTGCAGCGGTCATTGGAGGGTGAACCAACAGCAAAAGGAAGACCTTTCTCTCTGTCTCTCTCTCTCTCACTGTCCACTCTGCCTGTCAAAAAATAAATAAATAAATAAATAAAATAAAATAGAGGCAGGTATTTGCCCTAGTGGTAAAGACTGCTTAGGATGCCCACTTACGGTATTCGAGTGCCTAGATTCTGGTTCTGGCTCTCCTCTGACTCCAACTTCCTGGTAATGTGTACCCTGAGAGGCAACAGGTGATGGCGCAGGTAGTTGGGTCCCTATCACCCATGTGGAGTTGAATTCCCAGATCCTGGCTTTGGCCTGGCCCAGCCTCATCTGCTTCAGGCACTTGGGGTAGTGAACCAGTAAATGGGAGCCCTCTCCTGATTGTCTCTTTCCCTTGATGTGTCTCTCCTCTGTGCCTCTCAAATTAAATAAATATTTTTAGAAGTATGTTAATCAAACTGGATCATTGTTTTTAAAACCATTTCCACCATGTCCTTATTGGAAGACTGGTAGGGAAAGCAGATTTTTAAATCAGCCTATTTTTTCCAGAAAAAAAAAAAAGCTTTAGAATTGCAGATCCCTGTGTCCCTATTTTAGAGATGAGAAGAACACAGTTACAAGGATAAAAACCAAAAACTTAACATAGTATTTTATTTTTTAAAGATTTATTTATTTATTTGGAAGGCAGAGTTAGAGGCAGAGACAGAGAGGTCTTCCATCTGCTGGTTCACGCCCCAGATGGCCACAATGGTTGGAGCAATGCCAATCTGAAGCCAGAAGTCAAGAGTTTCTTCTGGAGCTGGCTCCGTGGCTCACTAAGTTAATCCTCCGCCTTGCGGCGCTGGCACACCAGAGTTCTAGTCCCGGTCAGGGCACCGGATTCTGTCCCGGTTGCCCCTCTTCCAGGCCAGCTCTCTGCTGTGGCCCGGGAGTGCAGTGGAGGATGGCCCAAGTGCTTGGGCCCTGCACCCCATGGGAGACCAGGAGAAGCACCTGGTTCCTGCCTTTGGATCAGTGCGGTGCGCTGGCTGCGGCGGCCATTGGAGGGTGAACCAACGGCAAAGGAAGACCTTTCTCTCTGTCTCTCTCTCTCTCACTGTCCACTCTGCCTGTCCAAAAAAAAAAAAGTTTCTTCTGGGTCTCCCACGTGGGCGTGGGGGCCCAAGGACCATCTTCTACTGCATTCCCAGGCTATAGCAGAGAGCTGGATGGGAAGTGGAGCAGCCAGGACTCTCACCAGTGCCCATATGGCTGCCGGCACTGCAGGCAGTGGCTTTACCCGCCACGCCACAGCGCTGGCCCCTAACATGGTATTTTATAGGGCATTGTAAATTCCTCGTGTCTACCCAAGGCTGCTGAGGTTGTTTGTCCAGCCCTGAAATGATGGGGGAGGAAAAGCAGAGGCCCGTCTCCCCTCCTATCCCTTCATGGAGGACCAACATCCCACTGGTCATCACAGTATTTTCTATTTCACAGTGTTTTCTGTGTAAGCTAATTTGGCTGAGTGTTGTTATTTCTCATTTAATGTTCGCTTTGATTATTTTCTATAGTTTCTTCTTAAGGTTTGCATCCTGAATATAATTTTATTACCTCTTGGTGCCAGATTTTATTTATCACTTTGAAGAATGCTGTATTCAATTTTATAGTAGGGATTAATGAAAAAATAGAGTCCTGCCTGCAGTTTTCCTGGATGGAAAAATTTCTAGACTGGCATTTAGCAGAGCAATCAAAACACTGTTTTGGGGAGATGAGTATTAGGTACAGCGGGTTTAAGCCACCACTTGAGAAGCTCACGTCCCGTATTGTGTGTGGAAGTGCCTGGGACTGAGTCCGGCCTCCTCCTCTGATCCAGCTCTCTGCTAATACGCCTGGGAGGCAGCAGGTGTTGGCACATGCTCTCAGGTCCCTGCCACCCAGGTGGGAGACCAGATGTAGTTCTTGGCTCCTGGGTTCAGCCTGGCCCAGCCCTAACAGTTATGGACCTTAGAGGATTGAACCAGTGGATAGGAGGTATCCGTCTCTGTCACTCTCTACCTTTAAAATTAGAGACAGAAAAGAAAGAAATCAGTGAAGGTAACATTAGCAATATGAAGGACCCTGTTTTAATAAGGAAATCCAAACTTTGAATATCTGGATTTACAAAAGAAATTTTGGGATGATTTAGTAGTTCTTCAAATCACAATGTCCCTGCTGAATTTAAGATACGTTGTTTAAAAGAATTCTATTTACACTAAGCCTGGCAAGAAATACATCTGTTGTGTAAAGTACATGAGTAACAAGAGTTAGCAAACCAGAAGTCATTCGTTTGCAACCATCATCATCCCCGTGTGCTAACTTAACATTCCTTAAGATCCAGAGCTCCAGCACACATTCAGACAGTTTTTCTCAGGATGGTATTGCACAGTGCTGTGCAAAGAGCTCTGTGCAGAAGCCAGAGAGCCAGATCCTGGCCCTAAAGTCACTGTCTGACCTCAACCATAATCTGAGTTTCTCTGCACTTTATTTTGTTAGTCTGTGTGCCACATGGGAAACGCCCTTGAAGTTTTATGGTTCTGAGTCTGATGGGTCTTTATTATTTCATTGGTTTTTATTGTCGTTGAACTACTTGACATATTCTGACAGTTCTTGCTGAAAGTGTCATTTGTGTCCTTTTTCAGTACTAAGGTTCAGTACTAAGGTTCACTGGGAGTGTGTGTATTTGTGCGTGCACGCGCATGCGCGCATGAGAGAAAGACAGACTAGCTATCAGGAAGAGAACCCTCATTTCTGCAGCCTGAGAGGCTACCTCACCTGCAGTGAATTGCCCCAGAGGTCTATTTGAGGAGCATGCTTCCGCACGCCTCCTCTCCCCCCATTTTGATCTGCTCATGTTCATAACTGCTTTTCCTGGGGAACTGCTTGTTGCAAACATGTTAAGGTAAAGTGGAATCCCTTTTACCAGGTGAATTGATTTTCCATCCACTTATAGACCCTACTCCCACCCTTTTTGGCTTGTAGTCACAGCAAAGCCTCCCTGGGTGGCTTCTTGAGTCAGGGAGAGCTTTCTTTTCCCTATTCCTTCTTGACCTCTGGACAGACTAGTCTGAGTAAGAGCAAGAGAAAATGAGCCATAATTTGTTTCACTGTTTAATAAAGACATGCAGAAATCTTTTTTTTTTTTTTTTTACTGACCTAATTCTAGTGTTCCTCACTTGAAACAGTATTCAAGATAAAATGCATACAATAAATGAGAAGCCTGCTTTTTCATTCTCAGCTGTTGTGATATAAGGACAGATGAGCTGTCTGGGTCACACCCCTGACTTTGGGCTAAGATCTTCTCATTTTCCCTGAAACTATTGGCTCTATATGCGTTTGAGAAGGAGGCTGACTTTGGGAACTGGATATTGTTGATAAGGAAGGTTAGTCACAAAGAGGAGTTTGGGGCCTCTGCATATTGATCAAGAACCACCTAAGCATCTGTCTTAGTATCTAAGGTTAGAATTAATCTCAGGAAGCCGAAGAGCTGTGAAAGAACAAACAACAAGCAAAAGTATTATTTAGCTCCCCTTCAAATAATTGCCTGCATTTACCTGGGTGGGGCCTGGTGAACGCTAATGAAAATCAGTGAAGTGGTTTTGTTGAGTGCCCATTACGGACAACACTGTGCTAGACACTGAAAATAATTAGAATAATATAAATTCTAGATACTGCCCTCGGGGAAACTCCTTGTCATCTGCCTGGAGAGCAAAGACTAACTGCAGCAGAATCAACATGTCTAAGACAGTGCAAAGTGACAGGCTAAGTCAGGATGTCAGGCAATTTTAAAAAAAAAAAAATTTTTTTTTGACAGGTAGAGTTATAGGCAGTGAGAGAGAGAGAGACAGAGAGAAAGGTCTTCCTTTGGTTCACTCCCCAAATGGCTGCTATGGCTGGCACTGTGCTGATCCGAAGCTAGGAGCCAGGTGCCTCTTCCTGGTCTCCCACATGGGTGCAGGGGCCCAAGCACTTGGGCCATCCTCCGCTGCCTTCCTGGGCCACAGCAGAGAGCTGGACTGGAAGAGGAGCAACTGGGACTAGAACCCAGTGCCCATATGGGATGCTGGCACCGCAGGCGGAGGATTAACCAAGTGAGCCACGGTGCCGGCCAGTGTCAGGCAATTCTAAATACTGTGGGAATTCAGAAGAGACAAAAGGGGTAATGATGACTGAATTGGGGGCAGGGTAGTTGGGGGAAGACCCCCTGGAACAGATGGGACCCAAGTGGACCTTGAAAGATGAAGTGGGTTTTGCTTGCAGGAAGTGAAAGAAGAGGATATGAGACTAACTATAATAACCTTAACAAATATCTGGGTGGGGGGGCGGGAGTAGAAGTTACATGCTAGGAAGTAAAATCTTTCAGGGATGGTGATCAGATGTGGAAGGAGTGGCTGCTAAGTAGTGGAGTGTACGTGACAGGTGCTGTTGCAAGTTTGGAGCAGGGAATGTTGGGAAGAAAAGAGGGAGGGTATGATGATGCTTACAGAAGCTGGGCCAGTGGTAGAGTAGATACCTGCAGAGGTGCTATTCAGAGGCAGCTGCAGCATTCCCGCAGAACTAGCGGGGAGGGTGAGAAAAGGGAATAAGACAGCTGCCACACTTGGTGTCTCATGGGCTTAAGAATGTTGAGAAATAATGCAAGGCTTGGAGCAAGGAGGAGGACTGGTTCTTTTAGTTGAGGCTGAGAATTTAGAAAGATTAACTAGATAGAAAGTTGAGGTTTTATTTCAGTTTCTAAGGATCCGGCAAGAAACGCTCTGCAAATGCCCCAGAAGCATTAGAGATAGGGTAAACAGTGCTGCTCAGAAGAGAGCTCCGAACACTTGCAGAGCCGCTGGCCTAAGAGGTACGAGTGTGGCAGCAGAAATGAATGTTAGGGAAGGGGAAATGTACTACATGAGACAGACTGCCAAATCCCAGTGAGAGAGGAGCCAGGAGGATGTTGGTGGGAGTGGGCTGGGAAGGGGACCAGGGCCCAGCTGTGTGTCAGAAAGCTGTGGGGTTCAAGGTTGCCGGGAGTAGTGGCACAGCCTCATGTGTCCTCTCATTCTTTACTCTCAAAAGCACTGAGCCACCAGCAGTATGACTTGTTCTTCCCAGTAACCCAGTGAACCCGGCAGGAGATAGAGCAGAGACCACCACAGAGCTTCTGGGGTGAAGATCTCCATAGTGTTCCAGAGAATCTCCCATTGCTCACTTGGATATGATTTTATCTCAGTTCTACCTGAACCAGTGACTGCAATGACTTCCTTTTTCTATTCTGTAATCTTGGGGTTTGTGTATGGAAGCCCGCTTTTATGCCTTATATTAGTAAATGCCAGAATGAATTTTCGGCCATTTTCTCTGCTTTCATTTTTGGTACCTAGTGCTATATAAAAGCCCCAACACAAAATTAAACAGTGGGCTACCAGACACTTAGGATTGGGTACCCTCATGTTCAGTTAGTGACAGAACAAGTAGAGAAACACCTCCTTTGTAAGGTGGCTTCTTTCCAGTGTTTTTATCACCTCCCCATGCATATTCCAGCATCCCACGTCTAAGGGAGACTAGTAGCACTGCTCAGTCCCTCTGCTCTGAGATCCATCACAGCCACGATGTCCTGCAGCTCCAAGCTCTCTCCTCTGGCTTCCTTGGAATAGTCCTAGGTTGAGGGAAAGTAGGAGTGGGGAGGGGAGTAGGCTTTATTCTGTCATAAGGAAATACCCTCTCAATTTACTTGTTGGCAGCACAAAAGAGGGAAAATGTCTTCACAGTGACTCAGTGGAGCTCTTTTATTTTTTGTAAGTAAATAAAGAGGGTTTTCCCACTCCCCTGTGGTGAACCTCAGAAGTCTCCCTCAGGAATAGGTTTTACATTGGTAAAATGGTTTGACTTTAACCACATTTGAGTCTTTAGGTTCTTTTTTTCTTGCCCTTTCCATCCCCAGGTGGAGGCTTCTATGCTGCGTATCCACTGTGCTCCAATACACTATTTATTTGATCAGAAACAAAAGAGTTTGCTTCTTGTACTGGTTCAGAGAGAGATCCCCCAGGATTGTCTTTTGTTCAGTAATTGGAGCATAAACTGAGCCTGGTTAATTTCAAAGCTTCCCGAGTACACACTTTCCTTTCCCTCCCTTCCTGGTGCACTTTGTGAGCTGTTAGTGGTACCTTGTTTTTGGGTCTGGAACAAAAACTTGAATTCTTGAGTGTTAGCTGTGACTACTGCGACATCTATTATGGCTTTGAATAGCACTGTTGGTGCAGTTAATTTTAAGTTAGGATAAGAAACAAAACTAGAAAGGTCTTCAGCTTCATGCTACTTGTTAACATATGCACCTCCAAAGTATGCATGGTACTATCACAATGAATAAAACAAAGGAAATCATGGGTTGATTTTTATGTTAGCGACATGAGTTCTTGCATCGTTCTTCACTGTTCAGATATCAGTATATTTTTTCTGTGTTCATTATTTTTAGTTTGGTTGGGTTGTTTGTTTTTGACAGGCAGAGTTAGACAGTGAGAGAGAGACAGAGAGAAAGGGCTTTCTTCCGTTGGTTCACCCCCTAAATGGCCGCTACGGCCAGCGCGCTGCGCCAATCCGAGCCACCAGGAGCCAGGTGCTTCCTCCTGGTCTCCCATGTGGGTGCAGGGCCAAGCACTTGGGCCATCCTCCACTGCACTCCTGGGCCACAGCAGAGAGCTGGACTGGAACAGGAGCAACCGGGACAGAATCCAGCGCCCCAACCGGGACTAGAACCCGGGGTACCGGCGCCACTGGCGGAGGACTAACCTAGTAAACCACAGCACCGCCTGGGTTGTTTGTTTTTATAAGGCAGAGATGTAGAGGTGTCTGGAGCATCTTGACGCTGGGCATTTATTAGCAAAAGTTCTGATGTAAGAAATAGCAGATAATTATATTAGTTGCTTTTCTTTTAAAGCAACAAAGACTGTACCTTGGTTCTTCTTAAAATTGATGAAGGTAGATGAATAACAACCTTAAGTAACCAAATTCTAGATGCTAAATAGTACATATTTATAAAAGGAAAAAAACGGAAATTGGCAAATATCATGTGTCTTTAAGGTTCTGCAGAGTAGGTGTTGGTATTGCAACCCACAGTTTGCAGAGTTAGGGATTATGGTTTTTGTTTGAGAAGACAGAATGTTTTTTTCTCTCAATTTTTCTTTTGCAATCTGCACCATAATGATGGCCCACTACCTGCCTGGCCTGACTTTAATCATCTGGTGCCTGGGTCTTAGTGCGATTTCATCTTTGCTTTTTTTCTCAGCTTTCCTGTAATTGCACAGTTGTTTGCTGCATTGAATCCTTTTGTGACAATGAAAAACACATATTAGTATGTAATGTAGTCTTTAATTTTCAAGTTATACATTGAAACATGGAGGGAAAATCTTTCTGAGGAGCACTTTTAAAAACCATTGTGGTAGAATGGGAATATTCATTACTTACACATCATATATTTTCCCCTAAATGTTGTACAAAGAAGTGACAGTTGAGCCGAGCATATGTTAATAAAAGGTCTGCATTTTCCTGTATCACTGACAGTTTCATTGGCTGTATATTCCTGAAATGCAAATAAACCCCTGTTCTGTTCAAAGCTATAATTAATCTGAATAGTTATTTTCAACAGTATCAGAATCTTTTAACTACTAAGAGGCAAGACATTTAAGATGGTGAATTTACTGTTCTGTTTGAAGGACAGTCCAGTTGACAAGGGCACAATGATCTGAGCTGCTTCATATGTCGGAGCTACATGTTCTGTAGACTAAAATGGCAGAATCTGACTGCTGCTGTAGAAAATCTTTTAACTATCATTTATTTTAGCATCGTGGCATGTGCAAATTCCTGCTGCTCAGTTAAGGGACCAGCTTCACAACTGGTGTCTCAATCTGTGGCCACAGCACTGCATCACAATGCAGCAAATGCATTTTCCACATTAACCAAACATGACAGCTGAAGCGATTATTAACCATGCAAGATGTCGGAAGTCATCAAAAATTCACATCAGAGTAATTGCAGAGGCTTGGGTCGAGGGGAAAAAGAAGTATCATAGCATTCCTTGCCTACATGTTGTCTCTCCCCCTCTTAAATCTTAACTTGGTACAGTCCGTTAACAATAAAATACCCTTCGGTAACCTATAAACTGTTACTCCCATCAGTTTGTGCTTTCAAACTGATGGCTGACTTCTCTGAATTTATGTAGAGCACCATGGATGGTGGTGTTCTGTTCTGGGGGCTGCAGTGCGCCCTTTGAAAGGGGACTCTGCGACCTCATTGTCTAGTTGGACTCTTTAGTGCTTCAGTCATAACAGCACTTGGAAAAGGCTTGTTCTTTTCCTTTTTCTTCTTTCTCTGTCTTCCTCTTTTCTTCTTTCTGTCCTCCTCTCCCTCCTCCCACTCCCACCCTGCAATTCAGGCAGTTTGGGGTGGGAAAAACTTGAGCGCTGATTCTGACAGAGCTCATCCCACACAGAAGGTATGGAAGAGCTGCAGCACTCGACAGCATCAGCCGGTCTGAAACTCCTTAATTTGGGAGCTGCAGGTAGGATTGCCTGTGTTTTATAAAGAAGTGATGAATAATGCACCCTGGTAAATAGAGTGAAACCATGTTGTTTCCGTACCTCTGAGAGGCAAGGTCTTGGTTTGTTTAAAAATTGCAGATAAATTTGGTTCAGTTAACTCCTTTGATAGAAAAAGTACTTTGATTCTTCTAAGAATTGTTCAGATGTGTGCCTTGCCATTCTAATATTTTCCTTTAAAAAAAAATCTGTTGGGTGGGGCAGAGAGATTTGCTTCAAGACTTAAATAGCTGATTATATAGGATTTTTGCAGGCTTTTATCTTTAATTAGCAAGTAGTGTGGGCTTTAGGATTTTTAAGAGATACACGTGAAGTATAGAATTCTTGTGTGAAATATGAAAATAGAATTCCTTTTCTCTGCTAAAACCAGATTTTTTGAGATTGTAGGTGAGTGTGTGTGTGTGTATGTGAATGACTGTGGGGAGGGGTGCCTTACTAAGGAATTCAGTCATTTATCTTTGGTGATTAGGGGAAAAGTACTGTTAGAGATATTTGGGATTATCTCACAGGAAATGTTTTAGTATAGAAGAATTAAACAGTAGCACCAAAGATGTGGGTTCTTAAGTATTATCAAGTGCTGGTCAGTTAAATTAAGATACTTAACATTTATTTGTTAAATTCAGCCTCAAAAGGGTATGAGATGAGTCTTTCAAGTATATTTCCATTTTTTGGTGCGGAGAATGTGATTTGTTAAGTGAAATGAAAACTTCCTAAGTCGGGGAAGCCTTTTTTTAGAGGCTGAAAAAATGATAAATGTTGAGAAAATGCTCTCAATTCAGCATTAAAAACATCTTGTTTGTTGTCTTCCCTTAAAAGCAACAAGAAAAGGTATGTTTAGTGTGTTTAGTTTTTATCCCAAGGAATGTGTCTGTGCTGTGGGACCTGTAGGATACGAACCTTTTTCTGAAGCAGACTTGGAAATTGCTCACCTAGTTGAGAGATTTAGTTCCCTTCTGAGATGTAGGACTTTCTTCACTCTTAACAATAGGAAGGCTTGAGAAGCTGTTAAGTGGGAAATGGAGGAGAACTGCTTAGGGAAGGGAGAAGAACTGTGAGGATTGGCTCCCCTTGACATTGGAGTCTGGATTTACCCACTACTAAGATTCCTTTAAAACTCTGACCCAGTGCAGCATTGCAAAGAATTGATTTCTGAGATGAGACAATGAGCTGTGGTTTGCATTTAGTAAAGATGGAGGAAACCTCTTACACTGACCCTGTTTGGGAGATGACTCAATTATCCGTGCCTTGGTACAGTTGCAAATTATTTTCCTTTGTCTGAAGTGGGTGGATGCCAGCGCTTCATCAGGGCTCCTTAAT
The DNA here is from genome assembly GCA_949820135.1 of Sylvilagus floridanus. NCBI lineage: Eukaryota > Metazoa > Chordata > Mammalia > Lagomorpha > Leporidae > Sylvilagus > Sylvilagus floridanus. The sequence continues at coordinate 56,172,474 of OX463232.1, forward strand.
TTAATGTATGGAAAATGTCTCAGCCTCCATTTTTAACAATTAGCTGTATCATGGTTGAGGTGAACTGGATTCTGAAGGCAGCTGCAGGGCCATTTCATTTACATGAGGTCCTATGGCACAGGAGCTTTGTTGCTGTAAAACTCAGCAAATGAATTTGCACACTGTACACAAGAGTTCTCTAGGAGGGTGGAGAGTGTTCCCAGGAAGAAAATGGAATCCTTTTGTCTACAGTGAGTATTTCTCATAATAGCGGCCAGAGGTTGACAATTTGTCTGTGGTTGAAAGGGCAAAATAGACTTTTAAAGAATGCTGCAGATATGAAAAGTGTAATACAGGTTCTCAGATTAATTTTTTTATGTGTGAGCTAAAAACAAAGTATGATATATATACTTGAATTATGGTCATATGAGTGATTTTAGCAAATAATTTTAATTAATTATTCATTAGTAATTTAAGTTAATGAGAAGTATGAATTTATCACTAGTCACAGATGAAAATGACACTTCAGAGAAAAAAGAAATCTGAATATGCTAATTTTAAAAGAGTTCAGGCTTCTTTTCACTGTCTTGTTAAAATAGTGTTTTCCATTCCTGAGAAGAATTGCTGGATTTTAGTGCTTTTGTTGCTGTTGTTTTTTAAGGGGTGGGGGGGAGTCCATGTTAATGACCTGTAATAATTGATTAAAATACATTAGAAAAGAATGTTGTGACAAAACAAGATTTTGTCCTCAAAGATTAGCAGATTGAGGCTTTTACTTTTACTCATGGGGTTAATTTTTAGTGCCTTCTGCTTCATTATTAGTTGTGACTTCAAAGCTACTTGTATAAAACTCTGATTTGTAGTTCTTAGCTTGCAAATCTTGATTCTTAAAATTAGTTGGATTTGACTCAGCTTATTTCTTTGTTCCTTTATGCTGTTATTAAGAAGAAACAAGCAGATGTTAACTTTGACTTGTGTGCTTATCTTTTAAAGGCTGACAAATTTCTGTCTTTTAACCCCTGAGGAATTTATAGTAAGTGTATTTTACAGTAAGCTATACCATGAAGAATTTGCTCAAAATGCTTTAGTAGTTAAGAGTTGAATCTTCACGGAATTGGGTGTCTGAGAATACTTCTCACTTGATAGCAGATTTATGAAGCCAGCTGTTCTTCTAGGTCTCCTTGCACTAGCTGCTGCTGTTCATCCTGGTCAATGAGTGCTGTTTTCTTGATTAATAGACATGTAGAGCCAGGGAGAGGATGATTTCTTCACATCAGCCCTTTCATTGACACCGGAGGATTCAGTTGCTGGAAGCTCTGGTTGGATTCTTAGAAAGATTCCGTGAATCTGGGATGCTAATAATATGAGCTTGCAGCCTAAGAGCCTAGATCTTAGCATAATTTTTAATCTTGGGTCGGGGCATCAGCATTCAATATATTGTTTTAGATTTGTGGTCGAATGCAAAGGGATTCTTCTCCTGATTTTTGTACTGCTTGCGCCTTGAAGTAACAGTTTTAAGGCAGGATATTAGAACTCCATTTTGACTACAGCTTTGCTCACATAAAATGTTTGGTTGGATGGCGTGAGGAGTCAGAAAGCCTTCCACTGAAATTTTCAAAATAAAATTAGAAGATTCTGGTGTCATTTCCTTTTGCTGAGTTTTTAATTCGATGTCTACTGAGTACATTTTTAGGTCCTCTTGGGAGGTAGCAGAGACCCAGTTGGTTCCTATTTCTTTGCCCCACCGTCATCTACTCAAGTTGGCTTCTGGTCTCCCCTTCCTAATACTTGCAGGGGGTCTGAATCACTTCAGTCGGGAGGCTCTTCTGAAGTGTCAGAAATTGGGGTTTTTTACTACAAAAAAATTCATATCAAACCTTTGATTGTTCTATAGATAAGCTGGCATGCCAGCCAGCCCTCTAGGAAACATTCCATGGCACTAAGATGGCAGTGAGGAAGGAGTAAAATGGCGTCAACAGGAACCCTGTGATAAGAGGTGGACCGCACGGATTATTTCCTTTCAATCAAATTTGAAGACATCTTTAGTATCACTGCCTTGCTGATTTACAGTTACTTTTTTAAGATTAAAAGGTAGAAATTTTGAGATTTTTTTCCTGAAGACGCAGTTAGCACTTACCTAGTTGGCTTTGAATGCTGTTTTTAAAAGAGATTGATGACAAATATGGTTAAAATAAAACTAAAGTGGATATTTTGTGTTCCTACTTCTCAGATTCTTTGCTTTGTATGGACACTACTCCCGATACAGGATGTATTGTTAGGAATTGAAGGACAGTGTGCTGCTGCTTTATGTCAAGGTGAAACTAGCAGTCCTTTGAAAATATGTTACTGCTCTCTGGTTTTCAGTCTAGTTCTTTGTGAGTTGTGGTCATGCTGTATATGAAATATATATGTTAGCGTCCTTCAAAACAAAGCTGGTATTCTTTTGTGGCTCAAGGTATGGATTATTTTGCAACTGAACTATAGTTATAATGGTAAAGACACTCCTAATTTCTCACTTATTCCCACGTCTTATGAAGTTAGAATTTCTGGAGCTGGCTCCAGAATTTATGAAGTACAGTCAGCTCATCTTATGGTTAAATAATGCAGAATTCCCTGCAGTTAAATAACTTTCTCAAGGTCATACATCTGGAAGGTGGTCAGTTTTGTCCTAAATCCAGACCACCTGACTCCTCATCTGTGCTGTAATGCGTCTCTGTCCACATCTGACTTCGTTTCTCTCTTTGCGGACTCGCCAGTGACTTGCATCTAATAAACTGAGCTTTCAGCAGAGTCTGTCTTTGCCTCAGCAGCCTAGCTTAGAGATGTGCCTTTGCAGAAATGACTTACTGAACTGTCATTGGGCTTTTCTTAGGCCCGTGTTGAAGGTGATACACACAAATTTGTCATTTTTTAAAACAAGCATTTAAAAATAAGGTTGATTTTGCAAGTTGAGCTTTTAGGTGTGTCATGTTGGCTCAGCGTGAAGGGCGAAGTGCTCATCTCCCAGGATGGGCAGGCAAGGTTGCTGACATTCATTCTCCTGTGAACGGGGATGGAACTGCGCATTCTGACGTGTCCTGTCAGCAGAGGGGCCCACAGCACATGGTTGTCCCTTCTCTCTCCACTAAGAATGGGCTGGCTGAGAGGTTTACACTTCTTGTCAGTGTGGGGCTGTTTGTATTTGAAATATGGTCTTGCCCTCTCTCCTTCTGTTGCTTGTATTTGCCACTCCAGCTTAGCCATGCTTCTTGGTTTCCACACCTGAAGTGACAATGGTGAGCGGTGTGGTATTCCTCAGCTCTGACAGGGCAAAGTCAAAATGTTGCCGAAATTAATTAAGGTTTTAGGGGAGGTCTGAAATCACAGTCACTGTTAGCAAAAGAGTAGTTTGACAAATTCCATTAAGGACAATGGAGTTATAAAAGGGAAGGTCTCTTTCAGTGTTCTCCAGATTTTGTTAAAAATAGGATTTGTTGAGTGAGAAGAAACTGCAGCAAAGCCAGAGCTTCCTTTTCAGTGTCAGCCATGATAGCTGGCGCTCCGGTCCCTCAGCATAAGCGTTGCTGCAGAGCAGGAGAGCCGCAGTGGAAACGACGGACACCAGGTACCAGCAGGGAATGAGTAGGAGATATGGCTCCCAAACGTTGTCCTAACAGACTCCTCGTGCTTGCTAAGTAGAACTCAAGGCTTAATTCCAGGCAAGTACTGTAGAAACCAAATCCTTCTAGCAAAAGTCACTCGGCTCATACCTGACCAGCTCTGAGACCCGCCCTCTGCTATCCTTTTTCCTCTCAGCTCCTAAGTCTTGCTTTTGTTTCCTTTTTCCAAAGGGAAAAAGACAGTGGGTCACGTACTTAAATAATACAGGAATACTTGTGTGAATTCTTTTGGTGGTGGTGGTGGGGGGTGTTGAGAATAATGGCCATGATCATGATAGGTCATTATTGATGCCTTCCTTTTTTATACTGCAATGCGGTTTTCATACCCAAAGTTCTTTGGATATGGACAAATCCATTTCCACAATGGAAACTGGTTCCCCAGAGTCACATAGAAACATTTTTATCATTCCTTAATAAAACCTTCTTATCTTTCCATCCCCTTAGAATGACTGTGCAATTAATACTTCTTTATCTTTTCCTACCTTTGGGTGAGGAGAAGGCTCTGTTTGCTATTCCTGGAGACCGGATATACTTGGCACACTGTCAGTGGTCCAGTTGTAAACCTAGATTGCGAAAGTTTTCTCATTCTTGGGTCTCCAGAGTTTAGCTCTAGCAAGGGAGCTGGGCTTTTGAGGGGTAGGTAGGAGCGGGAAATAAAATGCTGAGTTGTCCTTGCTTTTTCTCCTGGGGCCACCTCAGCAGTGTGAGAGCAGCTGGCTGGCTGCCCTGCCCTCTTCCCTGCCCCATCCTGGAGAGAGAGGATGACCAGCAGGGGCCCTGCAACCACAGCGGGGCACTTGGGGCACATCCTGCTGCATCATGGCCTTTTTCGCTAGCATGTGTGCTCTGGCTTTTTTTTCCCCTGGGAGTGGTAAGATAATAGCACTGAGCAAGTTATGTTCATCTCCCAGCCCTCTTGTGACCATGGGAGGAAAGGGGCTTCTAACTGAAAAGCATTTTCCCCCCACACTACTACCCAGATGCCATCATTTATTATTTTACTCCTTTATATTATCCTCTCTGTGGGAAGTCTTCAGAACCTTTCAATAACTGAGCAGGATGAATTATTTTTCTTTCTGGTATGGCCTGAGAGAGGGGTAGCAAGTAACAAGAACGCTGTGAAGCCCCTAAAAGGTGTGGAGCTGGCTTTAAGTGGCCCTCCCAGGGATGCATACCTTAACCAGGGTCGTCTTCTCCCAGTTCAGGAGAAGAACTCTGTGTGCTAAGCAGCCCCTGGTTCTATGCCTTGGTGTAGAATTAGGAAGAGACAGCTAGTGGGTATGCACCTGCGTTGTGCTAACAGGAAGTGCACAGTGCTCCTCTGCACCCTCTCTCCTGCACAGTAATGGTGAGTCCCCTGCCTCTCTCCCCACTACAGCTTTCCCATCAGGAAAATGGTGACTTCTACCTTGAGTTTCCTTTCTTTACTCAGTGCTGAATCTTGGAACTTTGGTTTTTGTTCTTTCTCTCTCTCTCTTTCTCCTTCTCTTTCTTTCTTTTTTTTCTTTTTCAGGGGAGCAAGGGGTTGGTGACAGAGGTCTGCTAAAGGCTGTTATGTTGACTTATGCTTGTGGCTTTCCCAGAAGGAGAAAGGACAGGGTGATATCACAGCTGTATTGAAACACCCTTGAAGAGACCAAGCATGCCAGGCAGAGGTCAGAAAGGCCTGTTTTTGGTGCGGGAAGAAGCACTGCCTAGTGCCATGTATTCTTGGGTTTAGAATTTTCTGTGCACATTGAGTGTTCTTCAACCTGTGAGAATTCGTATACCACCCTGAAAGCCAGTTTGAATCATAGGAGCAAGTAATTTATTTTGCCTTAATGGACCGAAATCTATCACATAATTGTGTGACCCTTTTTAAAGCCCAGTTGCAGAAACCATGTTTGAAATGACACCCAGTCGCCTGACAGATGGCCTGGTGCCTGCACTGCACCATGTTATTTTGCCAAGGTCTGCCACCTGTGGCTCCAGCACTGCCTGCAGCGCTGATGGATCAGCTGACAGGCAAATGGTGGAAATCCACAGCCACTGTCACAGCGTCTGCTGCCACCTGCTGAATGAGAGCGGCGAGGCTTTTGCATAAATGCACAGCAAGACATCCTACAACAACATTAAAAATATATCACAATTGGTAGATGTCAGCTCTGCCTGCTAAGCTTGCTGTCTGCCAGGGTATTTTTGAAGCTATGTATGAGATCTGTGAGCAGATGATTTAAAGTATTAAAATTTTGTAGAAAACCAGCAGTGGGACTTCCTGTGACTATCTGAGTAAAGAATAAAGGGCGGACTTGCAGAAGGAGAGTCAGTCTCTTAGGCCTTGTAAACTGACATTGTGTGTATTCTTACTTTGTTGCAGTCACAGTGACCTAAAAATTAAACATGCTCAGGCCCCATTGAAGTTCTCCAAATCTCGAGAAAAAAATTTAAATTTCTCTGTTCATTTTCTGGGCTTTATCAGTAATGAACATCTCTTTGCTCTTGGAAAAGTCCTTGAGGCATTCTCAGTGTAGGCACCACAAAAGGGAGCGAATGAGAAGAGTGTCTACACCGTCGGAGAAGCCTGGAGGCTCTCTGAGTGTTGGCAGGCTGTCTGTGGATCGCCTGTGAAAACAGTGTTTTTCCTTCATCCTTTTTTGTTTTCTCCATAAGCAGAAGTTTTACCTTTGTTGAAATTTCAATAAAGAGAAGGTTTCAGAAGAGTTCACATGCTTAGAAATTGGAGAAAAAAGTTTGGCAAAGGTCAAGGGAGTAGATATTTTACTCAGAATGAGCTGAGGTACAATACTGGGTACAACTCACACTCTTGTTTCTGTAGGATGTGGACCCTTCTCCAGTGGCACTGGGTAAAGTCCCAGTGAATATTCAAAGTACTTCCTGGAGTTCTTGTTTCATCTGGGGACAAGCAGATCCTTTATTGATCTTTTTTTTTTTTTTTTTTTAGTTTTTGATCCGTTTATTTTTCTTTCCTTCTTACTTTACTCATTGTGCCACTGTAGTTGTTGGTAGTGTCTTGCCAGTATTTTCCAACCACCCTAACCATTCTTATTGTTGCTGCTCACACTGTGTTAATACCGTTTTGATTTGGAGTGTCAAAAACAGATTTCCTGTTATGAATTAAGATTTTTCTAGCACCTGTCATGTATTTTTGTGTATTTTTGTCAGATGCCTTCTAGTAAATGTTCAGTCCACTGTAGGTACTTCAGTTTAAATTTTGACAAGTGGGTTGCTGGTTGGTCTGTTGAAGAAGAAAGACATGGAGTAAGTAAGTGCCCTCTTGTGTGTTGAGAGCCATGTACAATAGGGCTGTTGCTTAGTGGGACCATCCTTGACTCTGTTTTGTTCATGTATTTATTTACTTGCAGGACTCTTAGATGGTCTTCACTGTACTTACTTATTGTACATGGGAAGCAAAGAACTGTGAACAGAGACTCATTTCATGCTGTTTTCATGTTGGAAAGCAAATATACTAAGAATTTGACCATTTTCAAAAGCAAACATCTTCTTCTATAGTAGGAATTAGCTTTCACTGTGTTCTGAATCCCAGCATCTGCATGGTAATTTACAATAAGGTAGTTTTGGGGCCATCGTTGTGGCTTAGTGGGTAAAGCCACTGCCAGTGACACCATCATCTCATATAGGCATCAATCCGTGTCCCAACTGTTCCACTTCCAATTCAGCTGCATGCTAATCGCCTGAGAAAAGCCGCAGAAGATGGTTCAAGTTTTTGGACCCCTGCCACCCAAGTGGAAGACCTGGAAGAAGCTCCTGGCTCCTGGCTTCAGCCTGGCCCAACCTAGCCCAGTCCTGGCCATTGCCGCCATCTGGAGAGTAAACCAGTGTATGGAGGATCTGTGTGTGTGTATGTGTACCCCTCTCTATGACTGCCTTTCAAATAAATAAATCTTTTTTTTTTTTAATTTATTTTATTTGAGAGGGAGAGTTACAGATAGTGAGAGGGAGAGAGACAGAGAGAAAGGTCTTCCTTCCGTTGGTTCACTCCCCAAATGGCTGCCACGGCTGGAGCTGCACCAATCCAAAGCCAGGAGTCGGGAGCTTCTTCCTGGTCTCCCATGTGGGTGCAGGGATCCAAGGACTTGGGCCATCTTCTACTGCTTTCCCAGGCCATAGCAGAGAGCTGGACTGGAAGTAGAACAGCCGGGACTAGAACTGGCACCCATAAAGGATGCTGGCACTGCAGGTGGAGGATTAACCTACTGTGCCACGGTGCTGGCCCTAAATAAATCTTTTAAAATAAAATAATAAAATAAGAGTTGAGTGAACTTTATGAGATAGTTTCTGGGGTATTTTATTTTATTTTTTACCAACTCCAGAATGCTGCAGAGTTCCATTTTAGGACCACCAGGTTCATAATGAGCAGGTCTAAGACCTAGAACCCAAATGTTCTGACTCCTCATTTATACTGTCTTCCACCCTCCCTGCTGTCTCTGGTTGCAGCAAATCAAGGTGAGATAAAGAGTATTTTGTGCTTGCATATTTATTGCTTTTTCCCATACCATAGGGGAGAAATGAGATAACCAATATCAGTGTTTTTTAGAATAATGGTTTCCAAAATGTAATCAGAACTTATATTTGGGGCATGAAATCAATCAGTACTTTTTTTCCCTTAAAATTCATTCATGTGTTTGAAATGCAGAATTACAGAAAGAGGGGAGGAGACAGAGATTTTCCATCTGCGGGTTCACTCCCCAAATGGCTGCAACAGCTGGAGCTGGGCTGGACCAAAACCAGGAGCCAAGAGCTTCTTCTGGGTCTCCCATGTGGGTGCCAGGGCCCAGGCACTTGGGCCATCCTCTGCTGCTTTCCCAGGCACATTAATAGGGAGCGGGATCGGAAGTGGAGCAGCCGAGACTTGAACCGTCACCCATATGGGATGCCATCATTGCAGGCAACAGCTTTATCCTCTGCACCACAATGCCAGCCCCATCTACCACTTTTTAAAATTAAAGAAGTGCAGCAGAGATACACACTCAGATTTTAAACCTATGTTAAGGACATACTTTAAAGTATGAACTAGTTAAGTAGTATCGAAAGACAGTTTAGCATGGGGTTAAAAATGAGGGCTAGAACTAGATATATATAACACACTTTCACCTGGCACAAAGTAATTGCCATTTAAATGTTAGCTTTTATTAGTAGAGAGCATCCCTAACCCAAAAATCCAACATCTAAAATGCTCCCAAACCAAAACTTTGAGTGCTGACATGACACTACAAGTGGAAAATTCCATACCTGACTTCATGTGAGAGGTCATGGTTGAATGCAGTACATGAAAATATTGTATAAGATTAGCTCAGGCTGTATGTATAACATGCATATGAAACAAATGAAATTTGTTTAGACTTGGATACTATACCCAGGATATCCCGTAGGAAATCTACATGTGTTCCAAAATCCAAAATCAGAAACACCTCTGGTCCCAAACATTTTAGACAAGGGATGTTCAGCCTGCACGGCGTCAAATTTGTCATCTGTAAATGAGACTATATGTGATGGAAAAAACAGTCATTAAGAAATGTTTTGCTTCCCTCCTGGGCTCCATGCTTTTAGAAAAAGAAATTATTTTCTCAATTTGGAGGTTTATTGCCCCCTAAATGTCTCAGAAACACTTGGTTCTGAGAATCAGAACTAAAATATAGCCTTTGCTTGGCCTCTTCTTGGTTGAGAATCTTTGGTCAAGTGAGTTAAATGTATGTTACCTGTAAAATGGGGCCAAGGAGAGTGGGGTGATCATGTCTGTTCTTCATATCGTTATGGGATTAGCGGTCATGTCTTTGAATTGCCTGGAGAGGTGTCTGACCTTTAATTGCTTCCTGAGTGGGAACTGATGTGTTAGAGAAAATTAGACATCAAAGCACATTCAAATAATCAGAAGAGGTTCTGCGTCCAGGACTGTGGCAGTGAGGTGTTGTATACAGGTGGTGAAGTCAGGAGTGGTCCCCTCACCTAGCAGGCGTGCAGGGAAGGTGTTTATGGGGTATTGGTTATTGAATGGGTCAGCCTTCTAGAGTTTTGGGGGACTGTGAGCTCCTATGATGGGAGCTGCAGGTCATAGACACTGGCATCTCTGAGCGCGCTGTCTCCGTGTCCAGGGGACTTCAGAGTGTCGGGCAATTTTCCCCTCATGTCGCAACCCCCCTCTCCAAAGAATTCTTTTTCTGATAAGCTCTAAAAGCGTGTCCCGTGGGTGCGGACATGAGAGGTGCCTCAGAGGAGGAGGAGTTGGAAGAAAAAGAAGCACACACATAAAAAAGAAAAGTCGAGGAAACCTGTGGGAAACCGGCCCAGGCAGGTGTGCTTCTGCCCAGCGCTCTCGCTCTTTTCAGTGAGCTGTTATTTTTCCTTGGGGTGTCTGTTTTGTGAAAGAAACTTAACTGCCACTAGATGGCATACAGGTCACGGCACAATTCTAACTGCACGAATTGGTATTAAGATAGCCCACTAGTGTGTTGTTTTAAAATGAAAATATGTAACCTATTTTAATGTTTCATTTTAAAAAAGAGTAAAGTATCAAAAATTAAAATTCAAACTCTATGTTTTGTGGGCTTAATTTGAAAGTCCAGCTTTTGTGGTACATATAGTTGATGGTCTTTGATCTGGTGTGGGTAGTATTTAAAATTTGACTCTTATGCACAAATGCTTCATGGAACTTATTTAGATTTTTTCAAAAGTAGCTTTATAGTAAATTTTTTAAAGAATTTTTTATTTGAAATGCATTTATAGAGAGAGGAGGAGAGACATACACACACAGATCTCCATCTGCTGGTTCACTCCCCGAATGGCCACTAGTTGGCCAGGGCTGAGCAAGGCCAAAGCCAGGAGCTTCATCTGGGTCTCCTGTGTCGGTAGTGGTGGCCCAAGCATTTGGGCTATCTTCTGCTGCCTTCCCAGGTGCATTAGCAGGGAGTTGGATCAGAAGTAGAGCGGCTGGGACTCAAACTGGTGCCTATATGGGATGCTGGCATTGCAGGAGGCAGCTTAACCCACTGCACCACAGCACCAGCCCCTATAGTAAATATTTTAAAGAATAGAGTAATTTGCACTAAAGCAAAAATGTCATTTTTTCTTTCTTAACCACTACTTGAAATTTCACCTCTTAGAGATTTTGAGGCTGTGTTTCTTACAGAATGTCATAATGCTATTTTAAAAATGTGTCTAATTATTGCTTTGCCTTTGTGTTTTAATTGTGTATGTAGGAGAGAGATATGTGGAGGAGTACAGTTAAAAGGGTGGGATATGCTGGCCATTGACAGGAAGTGCAGAGGAAGCCACGAGAAGGCATGGGATGGAACTTAGATTAGGCCTTGCCAGACATTGACCACTCCTACCCTCAGGTGTCTTGTTTAGGCAGTCAGCTTCCATAGCAACAGCCACAGTGGTGCAGAGAGCACAGGCTACACCTGCTCTTTGTCAGGGACCATCAGTTGTTAACAACAGTTGCATAGCTTTGTTTATAAACTGATATTAAAGCCTTTAGTTTTAGACTTTGAAGAACGCTTATAAAAGGGAATTCATAATTAAGGTTTATTGACTTTACATAATCATTTGCCATAAAGAGTACAAACGAGGCCACCAAAACTGTTGGCCATTGTGACAGCCAGAGGAGGCACGCCGTGACCAGCTGCACCTTCCCAATGGACCACGAGTGTTCCTGGCTTTATGTACTCCAGGTTATTTGAGGCCTTCACACTATTAGGCAAGTAACCAGTGCCTTTTCACACCCTCAGCCTAAGTATCAGTATAGACATTTGGAAGTCTTCATGTTGTGCGCTCAGAGCTGTCTCAGGGACTGCCTGAGAGGAATCTTCATGAGGGCACTGTGGGCTTCTGGCCATTGTCTCTGACCATTTCCAGTGCACTGCCAAAGTTGGGGTGTGACAGCAGGTGTGGGGAATCATGGGCCAATACATAAAGGATCTGGGGAATCTATGAATATTTGTAATGTTTTATTCAAATTTATATCCTCAGTTTTTCCTGCCCATACTACTTAAGAATTAGCAATCTCGGCCGGCGCCGTGGTTCAACAGGCTAATCCTCCGCCTTGCGGCGCCGGCACACCGGGTTCTAGTCCCGGTCGGGGCGCCGGATTCTGTCCCGGTTGCCCCTCTTCCAGGCCAGCCCTCTGCTGTGGCCCGGGAGTGCAGTGGAGGATGGCCCAGGTGCTTGGGCCCTGCACCCCATGGGGAGACCAGGAAAAGCACCTGGCTCCTGGCCCCTGCCATCGGACGAGCGCGGTGCGCCGGCCGCAGCACGCCGGCCGCGGCGGCCATTGGAGGGTGAACCAACGGCAAAAGGAAGACCTTTCTCTCTGTCTCTCTCTCTCACTGTCCACTCTGCCTGTAAAAAAAAAAAAAAAAAAGAATTAGCAATCTCATATCTAACATTGAACAACGTATTATAAAACACTGTAGTCGCTAAAATATAAGTAATCTAAAACTAATCATCATAGTAAGTTTCAAATGTAAGAAAATTCAAATATGTTTTAATTTAGCTTATTATTTTAAAAGCTTTTACTTAATTCTACTTTGTATTGTGTTTCCCTAAGTTCCTTAAAGCAAAAAAGGAAAACATGATTCTGAAAAAAAAAAAAAAAACAGATCAATTTAGACATGTATAAACGTATTACTAGTAGTGAGGGGCAGCATCATGAAGCAGTGGATTAAACTGCCACTTGTGACTGGTATTTCATATTGGATTGCTGGTTCAAGGACCAGTTGTTCTACTTCCAATCCAGATTCCTACTGATGGGTGTGGGAAGGCAACAGATAAGGCCCAAGTAGTTGGACTCCTGCCACCCATGTTAAAGACCTAGATGGAGTTCCTGGCTTCAGGTTGGGCCATTCTGGTGTTTTGGATGGGAGTAAACCATCCAGTATAAGGTCAGTCGTGCACGCGCGCGCGCTCTCTCTCTCTCTCTGCCTTTAAAATAAATAAGTCTTTTTAAAAACGCACTAGCAATGTGTTCAATATGCATGTGCCTTACATTGTAGAGTATAGGTGGGTCTGATGTGTATGGTAACTTGAATTCTTCCATATTAGTTGATGGATCATCTTCCTTGTTCCTATTTCACCCCCACTTCCCAAGCTGTGGAAAAGCAGCTTCACCTTTGTGTGCAGGGCAAGGTGTTGGCATGAAGCCTACTCTGTCTGTAACTGTGGTTTTTGGGGTGGTGTTCCTTTCTATCCCCCACCAGACTTCCACTCAAGCAAATAAGAACCAGGAACAGCAACAAGGAGGTTACCCTGGGCTCTTTCTTCTTCGGTGTTTCCAACAGATAAATCTAATCAGTTCTAACAACCGAGCTATGTGTATCAAGCATTGGGCCAAGAACTTGATTATCTCATTTTTACACATGAGTGGACTGAGGCTCTGAGAGTTTGAATGACTTGGCTGAAGTCCTGCCATTAGTAAATGGAGACGCCAGACTTTGAAACTGTGGAAATTGTCACACCCCAAAGCTTGTCCTCCCAGCCATCATGTTATTGTGCAGTTGTGTTTTGCAACCATTTAATCTGTGCATCATTTACTAGACTTGGAGACTGTCTATTCTTCATTGCTGCTATATTAAATAAGCAGTGGATGTCATCAGACCTGAAATAGAGAGTGAAATAGTAAAACTCTAAAATGTATGAATCATTGATTTTTAGGATTTCCCAACCATTGACAAGTGAAACCACTCAGACAAGTGGGTGGTGATGACTTCTTCAGCGTTGGGAAGAAATTAAAGAATTAATTGAAGCAGCAGAGAAATATAAGCCAAAGAACAGTTAGAAGAACTGTGATTGACTCTGTAGCCAAAGCTGTATTAACAGTATCTGACACTTAGGAATTTGGTATTAGGAAGGATAGTCTTGGTTATCTGTACATCTGTATGGGACATGGAACTGCACTGTTGTTTCATGGGGACACCACCTCTAAGAATCATCCTATGTTCCCAGAATGAAACATCTGTCTACAAAGCATCTATGTTAGGGCAGGCGTTGTGATTCAGAGGGTCAAGCTGATGCTTTCAACTCCAGCATCCTGTATTGGAGTGCTGTTTCAAGTCCGGCCTATACCACTTCTGATCCAGCTTCCTGCTCGTGTGCCTATGAAGGCAGTGAGAGATGGCCCAAGTGCTTGGGTCCCTGTCACCCTTATGGGAGACCTGGATAGAGTTCTGGGCTCTTGGCTTCGGCCTGGTCCAACCCTGGCTATGCCCCATTTGGGGAGTGAACCAGCAGATGAAAGATCTCTCTCTCTTTCTTAAAGATTTATTTATTTATTGAAAGGCAGAGTTAGAGAGAGAGAGAGAGAGAGAGCAAGCGAGCTTCCGTCTGCTGGTTTACTTCCCAAATGCCATGATGGCCAGGGCTCGGCCAGGCCAAAACCACTATTCAGGAGCTTCCTCCAGGTCTCCCACATGGGTTGCTAGGGCCCAAGGACTTGGGTCATCTTCTGCTGCTTTCTCAGGCACATTAGCAGGGAACTGGATCGGAATTGGAGGAACGGGGACTCAAACCAGTGCTCATATGGGATGCTGGCGCTGCAGATGACAGTTTAACCCACTATGCCACAGCACAGACCCCAAGATAGCAGATATCTTTATGGTAATTTAATACATTTAATTTTAATAAATTATCCTACAATTTATTTTTGATTTTTTGATCCATGTTTTAGTGTGTATTAGTATTTGATTTTTTTATGCCTGAATAATATTCCATTGTATGTCTGTATTGAAGGGCTGTAGTAATTATGTTTCGAAAAAGTCTATTTTTGATTTTTTAAGGATTGATTCTAACAAATTTTTTTCCTCCTTGCATAGGGCTTCCTGAAGAATGAGAAGGACAATGCCTTGTTGTCTGCCATCGAGGAATCCCGAAAGAGGGTAAGGAAGGACCAAAACGTGAATGTTTGTAATTCTGAGGGCTGCAGCATATACCAGAAGCATGCAAGTTCTGGAAGCTGGAGGGTGTGTCCCAGGCCCAGCTGTCTCTTACTTAGAACAGTGAGTTTACCGGAGGGAGTTCTGCAGAAACCATTTTTGAGGACTAGACTGTACTTGTGCTGCTCCATGTATTTAGTGGCTGTAGTGCATCTGAGATACTGGCCCACACAATTAATTATTGAATTAATCTTAACATGAAAGGGTCAGAAATTTCTTTGGTTTCGATGTTATTATATAAACAATGTTGTGTTTTACTTTCTGTTTAATCAGCAGTTCAGAAAAGCAGCTGTGATCACTGGTAATTTCTCTCAATTTCTTTTCCTTTCATCAAGTATGACTGTATCACCCTTTCTATTACAATTTCTCCAAACTGTTAGAAAACCAACCAACCACCAACCAAAAAAACTAGCCCAGTGTTTGAAAGGATGAAGAAGTCAACTCTGAGCACTGTTTTATGTGCAGAAATGTATTTTGCAATAAGTATTCCTGCAAGATACTCGAAGATCTTTACTAACACATGAGTTCTCCCCTTTTGTTTCTGACAGAGGATTTTACCAGAACATCCCTCAGGGTAAGAGATTTTCAGACCACTGAGGTCTTTGGGAAGGGAGGAGCAAGATGAGCTGTGAAGGAGTGTTGATTCTAAAGTGCAGCTTTCCCCAGGAAGCATGCTGGCAGAATCCATGCCCGTTTGCCAGCTGTGGTTTTGGGAGAAGGGTGAAGGGAAACCTGTTTTCCTTTTCCTTTTTGAAACCTTTTGTCAAATGCAATATATTTATGTAGTTTTAAAAATAATAAAGTGGTGCTTCTCAATGTGTTTTATTAAAATGTTCTGTGAAGGTGAATCTCAATAGGACTGATAAGAGACAGGGCGTCAGGAGGGCTTGCTGGTTCTAATTTACAAAGAAATGTTCCAGAGTGATCATTTATATGACCGATAATGTCTGATTATCAAAAGTCCCTGAAATTACATTAATTGCATTGTTGGCAGTAGTACTTAGTCTTAGAGAGGGAGACATTCACTTGATTCAGATTTGAAGGGTTTTTTTTGTTGTTGTTGTTCACTCTTGTTTCTCACCAACATTGATTCTTCTGCTGCAAAGGACCAATGAAATAAATCAGGATTGTTGAATGCCACCATGTCTTATTAATCCATTTACCCAAAGAATATGTTTCTGGAATTGGCAGTCTCTGAACATTCTGCCATACTGAGACTAAATGTGCAGCCAGCCAAAACATTTAGGTGACATACCATAGTGCAAAATGCATGCATGTGTTTGTAAGGGAAATATTCCGGTGTTGAAGCTGGCCTAGGGGGAGACTTAGGACCTGTCTGGACACCAGGAGACTGCTGCTGAACAAAATTGTTTTTTCAAAAAACAATGATTTGAAAATCATCAGCTTCCTGGCATTTTTGTCGCAATTTCATGTTTGAATAACTTGCCAATGTCCTGCTGAAATGCCAAGAAAACAAGCCACAGACCTACAAATGTGTCCTATCTTTTCCCGTTTGGTGCATCCCAGCAAAAAACAGAACAACATTATCAGAACATATGTAGTGTTTCTAAAAGCCAGCAACAGCTCAATAATAAATGAGTGTGAAGTCAAAGCATATTGCCCTCTTCCCTTTATAAAAATGGGGTTCCAGTGCTTCCCACCTGTTCTTAATTCAATTGCCCAGTTCTCTCTCTGCCTTCCTTTCTTTGCCATGTTCAAAGGGAAATATTTTCCGTGCATAACAATATCTTGAAAGGTTCAGATTTAATTTATAATAGTTTCTCCACTGCGTTGTCATTTTCTGTGGTTTGTTTTGCCTTTTACTTTTTAGATCTCTGCATACCCTTCCCTTTTCATCCCTTTTTCTTCCCTGGAGTTTTTTCCTTCTTGTTCCCACTAGTTCCTATCCTTGCCTTCACCTGATTCTTTCTCATTAGCTCCTGTAGCTAGCACTCTGCACCTAATCCAGTGCTTCAGACCTGAATAGGCTGGAACAGAGCAGATGGGCCACCGCGCATCATTCCTGGTTAACCCACAAATTGGAAGTTCCATTATCTTTAATGTAATTAGGATGAGCTGGGGGAGGGGCAGTGTGGTCAAGGGAGGAGGGTTTTCATGTTGGCCATTTATTTTTATTTAAAGCTCCTTATTACACTAATGATGAATGGAACCACAGTGCTGTTCATTCAGGTTGTACTGCTGTTTCTAAATGAGTGGCCTGGCATACTCTTCACAGATATCTGAGGATTTGAGCCCAGAAAGCTGCCAGCGTTCAGTGTACTTCCAAGTACTAAGCAGGAGTTCTTGGCACATAAGTGGGAAGCCTAATTAACAGGGGGTGGTTAATTCCCACAGTTGTCATTCTGACCCTTACCTAATGCTGGGAGTCTGCCCCAGCTGTCCTCATTAACAATTTCTGTGGGTGGTATATTGTCTGTCTTCTGTTGCCCTCACTACACTGCCTGTCTGTATTAGCCAGAGGACTTGTCTTTAGAAAGCCTCCTGTGACCCCTTGTGGCATCCTGGGTCGCTGCCACACCTAGTGGCAGTCTGTGCCTCACTTCATGTTTTAAACTCAGAAAGCTGTGTAAGATACCGGCTTTCCTCCAGCTCCCAGTTCCTACTTGCCCTGGTCCGGATGCCACGTGGTTCTCCATTTCCCCTTGCTGGGAATTGGCCGAGGCTCTCCACTAAACAGGAAGAGATTTGGGGAGAGATTGTAGCTCACTTGTGTACTTTTCTGGATGACTTCTGGGGAAATTATCTCTTCCCCAGCCCTGCATGCCACTTTTTTTGTGAAGAGTAGCTCTATTTATTTATTTTTAAAGATTTATTTCATTTGTTTGGAAGGCAGAATTAGAGAGAGGAAGAGACAGAGATCTTCCATCTGCTGGTTCACTCCCCAGGTGGCCACAGTGGTCGGCTGGGATTCCAGTATCACAGGCAGTGCTTAACCCATTGCGCCACGATGCCAGCCACAACAGGTTGCATTTCTGTTCTATCAGATGTCTCTTAAAAATGCATAGCTTCCATGTTCCATCTAAACAACAGGCAAGGAATTTTTCTCCAGATACCTCTCAGCTCAGGCTAATTGGAATGATCTGTTTTGCCTGACTCTCAGTGAGAAGAACAAAACCCGAAAGATTGTGTCTTTAAAGTTCCTATTAGAAAAGGGTCCAAAGTGCCAACCTTCTTCCTAATTGTGTGTGTGTTTGCGACTCTCAAATTTTAATAAATATTGTTTCAAACTCAAACATCCCATTTGTAGGAAGAGTATATATGATTTTTCCTTGGGGATAAGTTCCACAAAGGTCATATATATGGATATTATTGGTAT
Organism: Sylvilagus floridanus; assembly: GCA_949820135.1. NCBI lineage: Eukaryota > Metazoa > Chordata > Mammalia > Lagomorpha > Leporidae > Sylvilagus > Sylvilagus floridanus. The sequence goes on from OX463232.1 coordinate 56,190,392, forward strand.
AAATTATCTGCATTGCCAAAAATAAAGCATTACTAATATTCTCTCCCTTGGTGCTACTTAATTAGATGCCAATCTGATTGTAAACGAAATGGCTTTTTGGAAAGTGGGCTTAAGCTGATGAGAAACCTGGTCTGCCAATTAAAGAATAGAATGAGAATGGTCATAGTTTATTCTCTCCATGAGTTGTTAATTTCCTCCTCAGAGTTGTTTTTTGTTTGTTTATTTTTTGTCTTCCCCCCCCCTTCTCCTTTCCTTCTTCCATCCTTAACTATTTTCTCCCTCCCCCCTCTTGCTTTCTCTTGTCTCTTTTCTTTTTGAGTGCCTTTGCTTTGGCAACTGCCTGCAGAGTAGACAGACAGTAGTGAAGTTTGAAAAGCATTTCAGTGACTTTGGTAAATGGATTCCCCAAAGGCTGCTTTTCTTTTACGGGTTTGCTTGTTCTCTGAAGGTATTACTAATTTTTTTTTAGAAAATGAATAAAATCACTGGCAGAGTCTTCTGTCCTATCTTGAATGCTTACTAAGATAACGTTGGTTTTATAATCAGTCAGTATATTATGTAATAAAAAGCAAAATGCTGCTACGATAGACTATCAGTTGTAGTATACAACCTAATTTCAGGGGTCCTCAAGAGATGTTGCCCTAATAATAGTTAAGCACATGGAAAGATGCTCAACATCACCAGTCATTAGGAAAATGGAAATCAGAACCACAGTGAGATACTTACCTCACTGTGGGATGCCGTACTTACCTCATATGGGATGCCAACATGGCGCCCATTTGGATGGCTGCTCCCAGAACAAATGAACAGAAAATGGTTAAGGGTTGGTGAGGATGCAGAGAGACTGGAACCCTGTGCACTCTGTAGGAATGTAAAATGGTATGCCTCTATGGAAACATTATGGAGGTCCCTCAAGAAAACTAAAAACAGAATTACCACTTACTCCTAGCAGTTCTGCCTATGAATATATACCCAGGGAAACTAAAAGCAGGGACTTGAAGAGGTACTTGTACACCCTTGTTCATGGCAGCATTATTCACAGTGGTCAAGGGCTGGAAATAACCTAGGTATCTATCCACAAATGAATAGATAAGCTAAACATGGGATAGACATACAGTGGGCTGTTTTCATCCTTAGAAAGGAAGGAAATTGTGACGCCTGTTAAACGTAGGTAAAACTTGAGATTATGCCAAGTGAAATAAGCAAGTTAAAAAAATATAAATACTTTAGTCTTCTACTTATGTGAAGCACCCAATACAGTAAGTTCCTCAGAGACAGAAAGTAGAATGGTGACTGCTAGGGACTAGGGGAGGAGGAAAATCAGAAGCTATTGTTAATAGTACAGAGTTTTTTTTTTTTTTTTAAAGATTTATTTATTTTATTTTATTTGAAAGGCAGAGTTACAGAGAGGCTGAGGCAGAAAGAGAGGTCTTTTGTCCACTGGTTCACTCCCCAGATGGCTGCAATGGCTGGAGCTGTGCATTCTGAAGCCAGGAGCCAGGAGCTTTCTCTGGGTCTCCTACATGGGTGCAGAGACCCAAGGACTTGGGCCATCTTCCACTGCTTTCCTAAGCCATAGCAGAGAGCTGGATCAGAAGTGGAGCAGCTGAGACTCGAATCAGCACCCATATGGGATGCCAACATGGCAGGTGGCAGCTTTACCCATTGTGCCACAGCCTCAGCCCTGTTCTACTTCTGATCCACTCGCTGCTGATGTGCCGTGGAAAGCAGCAGAAGATGGCCCAAGTGTTTGGACTCTTGCCACCCTTGTGGGAGACCTGGATGAAGCTCCTGGATTTGGCCTGGCCCAGCCCTGACCATTGTGGCCATTGGGAAGTGAACTCGCAGATGGAAGATCGCTTTGTCTCTCTGTCTCTCACTCTTTCTCAGAGACTCTGCTTTTAAAAAAAGATGTATGTATTTATTTGAAAGACAGAGTCTCAGAGAGGCAGAGGGAGAGAGAGGACTTCCATCCACTGGTTCACTCCCCAGATGGCCAATCTGAAACCAGGAGCTTCTTCTGGGTCTCCCATATGGGTGCAGGGGCTCAAGAATTTGGGCCTTCTACTGCTTTCCTAGGCCACAGCAGAGAGCTGGGTCAAAAGTGGAACAACCGGGATTCAAACCGGCATCCATATGGGATGCTGACACTGCAGGCAGCTATGCCATAACACTGGCCCCTATAAATCTTTTGAAAAATGGCTAAGATAATAAATTTTATGTTATGTGAATTTTATCATGATTAAAACTTTTTAAGATAGTAAATTTTGCTATGTGTATATGACCATGATTAAAATGTATTTTTCAGTGTCTTAGAATCAATGAAATAGGGTAGTTTGCAAAGAGCTGTCAGTAAAATCTTTAAGGATAATTTCTGAAGTAGATTGCTTTGCAGTTCTGTTGGCCTTAAAGAAAACTGTGTTCTTTGTTTTTCATTTGGGTCATGGCTGTCTGCTCTACTCCTCTCCATCAGACCTTTGGCATGGCTGAGGAATACCATCGAGAGTCAATGCTGGTCGAGTGGGAACAAGTGAAACAGCGAATTCTGCACACTCTGCTCGCGTCAGGAGAAGATGCCCTTGACTTTACTCAAGAAAGTGAGGTACGAATCCAAAAAATAAACCTCTGCTAATAAAAGTATGAACTCAAGCAATTCTTGTCTACCTGACTGGTGATGTTCTTGACACATTCTTAGTCACTCTTGAAACACTTCCTTCACTCGGCTTCCTGAATGCCACATTTCCTGAATTTTCTCCAGCATGGCTGCTTTGGCTCAGGCTCCTTTGAGTCTTTCTCAGACTCGCTGACCTCTCAATGTTAGAATGTCGTGGGGCTCCATTTTTGACTGTTTATTGTTCTCTCTCAATCACTGCCATGTTGATTTCATCTGAGCTTCTGGCTTTAGATTTCACCTACATGCCAAAGACTCTGAAATTCGTATCTGTGACTCTGAACCTCACACTCTCATCTAGTTGCCTTCTTGACTATAATTTGGATGTCTCCTAGCCATGTCAGGCTAAGTATGTCCAGAATGAAGTCATAATAGCAGCAACCCCCACTTCTATTCTCAGTTTTCCATCTTTATAAATGGCAGTTCCAGTGTTTCACTTGCTTAGATCAGAAACCTCAAATTCATTTTTGTCACCTCACCCATTTCACAACCACTCTTTCTCATGTGTTGGTGAATCCAGTTAATCCCACCTTAAAACATATCTAGAATCCAACGAACCACTTCACAGCAGCTCCATTGCTAAAACTGTGGTCCAAAGCAATATCATCTCTTGCTCAGATCAGTGAGCTAGCCTCTTAACTGATTGATGTATTGCTGTGCAATAAGTTACTTTAAACCTTAGTGACTGAAAATAAGCATTTTGCTTGCCCAAGTATTTCTGGCTCAGGGTCTCTTGAGGCTATACTTATCTTGAGATTCGATTCAGCAAGGATCCATCCCCAAGGTCATTTGTGTGACTGTTTTCAAGCCTTGGTTCCCCCCTGGCTCTTGGCTAGACATCAGTGGCTTGTCATACGGGTCTCTTCACTGAGCAGCTCACAACATGATAGCTTGCTTCCCCTAGAGCAGGAGCACGGGACCCAAGGGAGAGCTAAGAAGCCTCCCAGACAGAAACCACAGTCTTTGTGGAATGCAATCTTAGGAAGTAATATGCCATCCTTTCTGTTGGCTAGAAGTGAGTCACTAAATCCAGTTCATACTCTGGGGGGAGAGGTTTGTAGAAGGGCATGAATACCAGATGGGGCCATCTAACAGTCCAGGCCACCAACCACAGTAGTCTCCTTCCTTTTGCCCCTGTGCTTCCCTACAGTCTTTTCTCAACACAGTAGCCAGTGTGGTATTGGTAGAAGATAGATTTGTGTTACTTTGCCACTCAGAACCTTCTAGTGACACTTATTTCATCAGAATGAAAGCCAAAGACTTCACTATGATTGGTAAGTCCCTGCATGGCCACGTCTTAGACCCCCCAAGCTCATCTGACCCTGCTCTCCCCACTGCTTTTGCTGCTTCCTGCAGGCAGGCTCCTCACAGGTTCTTGGCACAAGCCTGGCTTGTTCCTGCCTAAGATCCTCCATGCTTCATGTTTGTGCCTAGCATGCTCTTTCTGCATTAACTGCATAGCTCTCTCCCTCCTCCTTTCCTTCAGTGATGCCATATCAATGCCTATCAATGAGGTCTTCCAAGGCCTTGATATCTGATATCCAAACCAATCCCTTCCTGTTCCATACTAACTGTGTATCATTTTCTTGCTGTAGTTTTTGTACTTCCTTTTAATGTACCGTAGTATATATTTTATGTTGTGTATTGTTGATTCCTCTCAGAAAGCACCATAAAAGTAAGGATTTTAGTTTTGTTTATTCCTATATCTCTAGTCCCTGTGAGAGTGTCCTGAAACATGGTAGATACTCAGTAAATATTTGTTGAATGAAACTTTTAGTTCTAGCTAACTTTGTACTCACTGAAGTATTAGGGATATATTGAACAGTGAGGATTTAGGATGCATGTGTTAAATAGCGTTCATCATAACTGCCAGTGTTTCTTGATTGGTAGTAGTGCCAAGTTGAGGGTTTTCTACTCTTTTAAAATTTAATTTAAGGGGCCAGTGCTGTGGGTAGCAGGTAAAGCTGGCAGCTGTGGCACCGGCATCCCATATAGGTGCCAGTTTGAGTCCCAGCTGCTCCACTTCAATCCAGCTCCCTGCTAATATGCCTGGGAAAGCAACAGAGTCCTTGAGCCCCTGCACCCATGTGGGAGACTGGAAGAAGCTCTTGGCTCCTAGCTTCAGACCAGCCCAGCTGTTGTGGCCATCTGGGAAGTGAACCAGCAGATTAAAGATTTCTCTGTCTCTCCCTCTCTCTCTCTAGCCCTGCCTTTCAAATAAATAAATACATCTTTTTTTTTAATATTTTATTTTTCATTTACTTGAAAGGCAGAATTAGAGAGGAGGAGAGACAGAGACAGAGCGAGAGAGAGATCTTCCATCTGTTGGTTCACTTCCCAAATGGCTGCTACAAGTGGGGCTGGGCCAGGCTGGAGCCAGGAGTCTGGAGCTTCTTCAGGTCTTCCACATGTATGCAGGGGCCCAAGGACTTGTGCCGTCTTCCACTGCTTTCTCAGGCTCATCAGTAGGGAGCCGGATTGAAAGTGGAGCAGCTGAGACCGGAACCCGTACCCGTATGGGATGCCGGCATCACAAGTGGAGGTTTAACCTACTTTGCCACATTGCTGGCCCCAATAATAAATCTTTTTTTAAATTTTTAATTAAAAGATATATAGGCAATGAAAGTATATAATTTAAGAATGAAAGCATCTAGACCTCAAATACAAATTCCCTTCCCCTTTGCCTTGCCCATAGGTAATCATTATTACTACTTTGTTGTTTATATTTCCAGGGTTTCTTTATGCAAGTATAAGTGTATGAGCCCACTCCTTGTGCAAAAGTTAGCTTAAGTTAACAAAAGTTAGCTGCTCTGCTTGGCATCTTGGTGTTTTTTGTTGTTGTTTGTTTGTTTTCTTTAGTGTGTTTCAGACATCTCTCCTGTGAGGGATTTTGAAGCTGCAACTGGGATCAGCAGGAGACTATTTTGATTAATGATGTCTACCCCTGTCCCAGGGGAGCCATGGCTTGCCCCACATTTACCATCTTGTGTTAGGGAGGAGACAGCTCTGGGCTTCAAATCATGGCTTCAGCAGCGACTAGTTCTGCCTTGTCTAAGTTATTTAACCCTGCAGATCTTCAGTGTCTTCAGTGGTAAAATGGCATTATTAGGGCAGATTGGTGATAATGTAAAACAGCTGTCCCATGATGGCCATTCCATTCTGTTTTCTTAAAAAGTCATGTTAGGTAACTTGGAGGTGCTTAGAAATTATAAAGTCATGGGGTGAGTATTTAACCCTAGTGGTCATGATGTTGGTGAAAATTCTCACGTCCCATATTGGAATGCCTGGTTCAGTACCTGGTTCAGGCTTCTGACTGAAGTTTCCTGCTAATGTAGACCTTGGGAGGCAGCAGTGATAGCTCAGGTAATTGGATTCCTGCTGCCTACATGAGAGCTAGATTGAGTTCCTGGCTCCTGGCTGCAGCCAGCCCCATCCCTGACAGTTGCTGGCTTTTGGGGAGTGAACCAGTAGTTGAGGGAGCTTTCTCTCTTGCTCCTCTCCCTCTCTAAGAATCAACCAATCAATCAATGAAATTCTAATGTCTCAGAAATGGTAATGTTAGACGTTTTTAGGTAGCACTACCGATGCTTATAGAATTCTTGACTCAGAGGGAGATGTGTAAGTAAGCTGGTGAGATCCAGGACTGCTGGCTTCTGGATCGCCATTGAAGTTTAGGCCAAGAATGGGCTGTTTGGCAGTTTATTGTGCCTGCAGAGTGACTTCACAATTGTGCATCTATACATAAGTTCCTAATTTAGAAACCAGTTTTCCTATTAAACTAGCCTCTAAATAAATACATATCGTAGTCTTCTGTCTTGAGAAAATTGCCCTTTGAGGATCATAACATATATCTTAGATTAAAAGTCTTCAGACTCAGGCCAGCACTCAATGGACATAGCATGTAAATCTGCCATCTGTGGCGCCAGCACGCATATAGGTGCCGATTCGAGTCCCAGCTGCCCCACTTCCAAACCAGCTTCCTGTTAATGTGCCTGGGAAAGCAGCAGAGGATGTCCCAAATGCTTGGGCCCATCTGCATGGAAGACCCAGATAAAGCCAGTGGCCATTTGGAGAGTGGGCCATCAGATGGAAGATCTCTCTGTGTTTCTACATAGCTCTGCCTTTCAAATAAATAAATAAATCTTAAAAATATAAAAAAGAGCCTAGAAGAACAAGGACAGACAGATGCACCCAATAAAAAAAAAAAAAGAAAAAGCTTCAAATTGTTACATGGGATTCCTAGCAGAAACCTATTTAAAAAAACTTCTGACTCAAATCAGCCTTTGAAAAAGAGAATTAATGTAGAATATCCTTAGCCAGCCATATTTTTCTTTCTTAATTCTTTGTAAATCTGGATGAATAACTAGACCAGCTAATTTGATGAACTTCATTTTTTAAAATGGTGTTAATAGGTTGTGTTCTGTGTTGGGATTTGGGAGTAATTATAAATTACTAATGAGGTATTCTGTCTTGATTGTTCTTCTCTTAAGAATAGACCTGTTAGTAGACTCTTCCTGCTTGACCTTCAGTCCTGTCCGAAGGGAATCGCCAATGCCTTTGTTCTCTGTTGTGACACCTGGTGGAGTGGAAGCTTTGTGTAAAATCTGGGAAGTAAAGCAGACAGGTCTCTGCAGGCCTGTACCCCAGAATTGCCATTTCCTGGAACCTTGTGGGTTTTGTTGTCTTTGTTTTGGGCTTTCTTTCCTTAAGTATAACCTGTATACCCAAAAATGCACAAATAGTGAATATAATGAATAAGCATGCAGAGAACACACCTAGACGAAGAAACAGAACATGGCCAGCACTCCAGTAGTCCCTCATGCCAGTTCCTGGCCACTATCCGCAACCAACAAAGGTGGAGTCACTGTCTTGACTTCTGACATCACAGATTAATTTTATGTCTAATTTTATGTAAGTACAATCATATAGTATGTACTTTTGTTCCTGGCTTCTTTAACATAACGTTCTGTGTACTGTTGCATGTAGTTGTTAGCCGTTCATTTTCATGGTTGAACAGTATTACTACGATTGGTTTATCCCTCCTAGTTTTGATAGACATACTGGTAGTGTTCATTTCTTGGCTTTTATAGGTAGTATTATTGTGAGCATTCTTGTGTGTGTCTTGGTGACCATGTTTGCATCTCTGTTGGATATATCTACGGGGGAATTGCTGGGTCAGGGACTAAGCTGCTTTAGTAGATACTGCCAAACAGTTTTCCAAATTGGTGTATCAGTATACCCTCCAATTAACATTATGTGGTAATTCCATTGCCACACCTGGTGTTTTCTGTCTTTAATTTAACCGCTCTAGTGGCTGTTTTTCTGTATATGCTTCTGTAGGTGTTTACCCTATAATTTTATTCTAAATTTCGGGAGGGTGAGATTATCTCCACTAGCAAGCTTTTTGTCCACCTTCTTTTCTAGGGGCCCACACAGTGTGTAGGGCAAAAGTAGGTTTGGGAATTCAGCAGGCTTTGGGTCTTGAGCCCAGGTCTCCTAGTTATAAAATGTCATGTGTTGATGAAATCATGTATCGCTGCAACAAGCAAGCTTCCAAGATGCATGTTATGAAAAAGATCTACATGGATCTCAAAAATTTTGTACCAAAATAAATTTTAATTTCATTTTCAGTGAACTTCTGAAGTTTCCTCCATATTACTAAGTTGTATTTAACCACTTTAACATGGATCTGTCTCTTTAACTGTTTTCCTTGATTTATAGTATTTTATATATTCATATATTTATATTTAATAAATGTATTTTATATAAATATATATTTATATATATTTCAGTGTAGCCTTGTGTTTTAGATCCCACATCCCCGGTCAGAATACCTGTGTTTGATACTTGGCTGCAGTTCCCCGCTCTAGTTTCCTTCTAATTCAGACCCTAAGAAGCAGCAGTGATGGCTCAAGTAGTTGGGTTCTTGCAACCCATGTGGAAGACTTGGATTGAGTTCCCAGCCCTGTTTCAGCTGGGCTCAGTACCAACCATTGAGGGCCTTTGGGAAATGAACAGTGGAAGGGAACTTTCTCTTTCTCTGCCCTTCAAAAAATATAAAAAACAACAACAACAAAAAAAAAAAACCCTCAGCCATAAATGGGAGAAATAATTAAGGAAGTATGATTTGATATTTACAGTATTCTTTCCTGGGCACCTTAGTTTTAAGAATAGGTTTATTTATTTATTTTTAAAGCAATAAGGCCAATTTCCTCCCCCCAGAAGCCTTCTAATAATGGAAAAGCAAGAAGACACTGGTAATACCTGTTTCAGGCAAGTTTTAATAAAGGAAATGATACTTCAGTCGTATAAAGCCAATTTGGGAAATTAATTTCCTTAGGATATTATTGAAGAAAGAGGTTTAACTTGTAAAGTAAGGTTGGAATTAAAAGACTGCTAATAACTTTTCAAGTTACCGCCTGAATAATGATGATGCGCTTTGAAACAAGGAAGGAACTGGTGGCTCTGAAACCCATGCCCCTTTCTTGTATGTGTTCAGTGTGGGAAAGAATGCCCAGGTGCTGTGCAGCCTGCATGACCGCACAGGGAATTTGGACCATTTGAGGAATCCTTGATGTGTGTTAGCCATCAGGTAAATTTACCCAACCTTAGTGCATCCTAGTGGCTATGTTTGTATTGAGCAGTCCTTTTAGTGTATCATCTGGAAAGTGACTCAGCTTGGTGAGCCACAGGCTCACTAGAGAAGCTAAGCTATAGCCTAATAATTATGAATTATAATGGTACCACTGCACACTGTGGTATGTGAACAATGTATTTTGAGTGTAGTCTCTAATTTTGATGACTGACAGTACCATATTCCATCAATTCCCAGCCCCATGTCTTCCCTACATTTTAGTATCTCTCAAATCAGGGCATGTCTTAAATCCAGTAGTGTGTCATAGTTTGACAGCATTTTTTTTCTTTCCTAGCAGCACATGAAATACCATTATGTCTTACAAGAGATGGTCTGTTAGATTTAATGAGATATACTAAAATAGAGACTGACAGAGTTTGAATTTGAAAACACCAATCTAGATGATTCTAAGCTTCATTGTGTGGCTGCCTAGCAGTTTCCTAGGGCTGGACCTGCTCACATTTGGGGATTTCAAACATAAAAGATGCTCTGTTGCTCAACAGGCCTTTCCTTATATTGTGGTGAGGTATCGTGGATGATGACTTTCTGATCTTATGGACTGTTCTGATAGAGTTTTTATATTCACCCACTTGGATAAACACTGCCCACTTTTCTCTGCCTGTTACCCCTTCCTGAAACGTGAGCTCTGTCAGTGGTGCGCATCTTTGCAGTTCCCTCTCAGGTTCATATGTACACATTTGCATGTGTGTCTATCTCACCAGCTTTAAAGGATGTCCTTTCATATGTTAGTGTCTGTAATTTAGCACTATATTTTGTTGCTGCTGTTCTGTGTATTTTGTAACTTTTTCTAGGTTAATACAGGTAGGTCCATGTCATTTTTTAGTAATTCTAAAAATGTTCTATCACCTGAGGGTCCAAATGTTGTTCTCATTTTATCCACGATCATACATTCTCTAGTTGGGTTGAAATTAGAACCCAGGTCTTCTAGTCCCCAGTTGCCATTTTTTTCCTGGTGCTTACAGGCTTTCATATACATATTATATAGCCAGCTCTTATAAATCAATCACTTTAGTTCTGGTTTGCCTGTATAAAGTCAAAACATTTTGCTTAGAAGTTTATACTTTCTTCCATCTGCAGTATGATACTTTCTTTTTACTCTGCACTTATTTTGCTAGGAGTGTTGGTTACAGTCCTTTTCCCTTAATTGAAATGTGCCCTCCACAGGAGTTCTGTGTATCCCTGGATACATTTTGTGCATAGTAGGCTCTTTAATGAAGGTTTGCAGCTTCCTCCTGCTGTACTCCAGCCGTATCCTGCCTGTCCCAGAATGACTATTTTGGGAACACCCTTTACTCTGAGAAGCCCCTTCTTGGTCTTTGCTCCCAGAGACTGTCTTTAAGTACCTTCCGATTCCTGGGAGCATCTGGCCTTTCTGCTTTCTGATTGCCTGCTCATTTTGTCCCCACTGTGGCTCAATCAAGCCTCAATGCAGAGAAACGCAGAGGTCAGAGGTGTTTGGAACATTATTCCCACATAGCATCCAGGCACCCACTTTTCTAGCCCTCAGGCAGCTCTGGCTGTGGACTTCCAGCTGAACACTGGCCAATCTTCTGCTCAGGAATGTGCATGTACACAGGATAATTGACTTTCCATGTGGCCAAGTAGTGGCTTGGCCAAGGGCAGCTGAAGGAGAGGCTCTTTTAAAAACAAGAGCGTTAGGCAAAATTAATTTAAATGGAAATTTGAAGTCTGAAACCAACTACTTTTAAATGGATGGTTTAAAAAATAAGGTTTTTAGTACTGGAAAATATTTCTCAAGGCTGTTTGCGTGTATTTAACTCAAACAGCTGTGTCCTTACTGTTGTGCTTAGAACTGGTCTCCTTTTTGTCCCCCAGTTTATTTCCCCCAACTAGGTTGCTAGAATTAACAGGCTTAGTGCTGTGTTCTTTAAAAAAGACCGTGGGATCTGCAGCTTTCAGAGTTCCAGAAAGGTGGCTGTCTTACAGAACAGTCCTCAGCATAGTGTGACAGAAAACACTGAAAGTGCTGGGGGTGTTTGTGCATCGTGGGGAAATGAGATGAGATTTTCCAGGCGGCACCAAGTGAAATATTTTAGGTCCTGTTTCTGCAGTGTACATAGCTATTCATTGTTTTGTAAAGGATTGCTCTGTGTTCATTACAGTAGCTTACTTTGTGCTGGTAAAGTAATAACAGTTGGCATTTATTGGCACTGTGCTGAGCTCTGTCTACTTATTTCTCAAAACTGTACTGTGATGTGAACACTATTTTGTCCCCATTTAATCATCTCAAAGCTGTATGTTGGGTACCGTTAGTCCCCCTATTTTACCACTAAAGTAGCTGAGATTTAAAAGAAGCAGTTGGCTCACAGGCACGAAGCTGGTAAGCGGAGATTTCTAACCACTGCTTTCTGTTCTCTGGCTGCTGTCCTTGGGGAGTTGCCCCAGCTGCCCGGCACATGGGGTAGAGCAGTGGTAAAGAACACGGGTGCTTCCCCAGACTGGCTTCAAACCCTACCCTGTCTCCACTGCTTCCTTGCCTTGTACCCCGTATTTTCACCTGTAAACTGTACATAATAAAAGTGCTGGCCTCGCAGGGATGTGGAGTTACTACAGGGAAGCTCAGTCTACCTGGTATGTAGTAAGTGTTCGGTACATGTAGCTACTGCTACTCTAACCTGCTGGTTTGGGTTCATTTTGTGTTTCAGTAGGAATGCTTTCTGCTGTGAACAACAGCAAACCGGAGCTTCAGTGGCTTGAACAGTGGTTTGTTTTCCTCAGTCTGAAGTGTGGGGAGTGTTGTTCCACAGTGCCATCTGAGGCCCATCCCCTTCCTGTCTTTGTGCACCACCGTCCCTAGCATCCTTCCACTTACTTTCGCTATTGAAGGCAGCTGTAGCTCCAGACATTGCATTTGTAACTAAGGTAGAAAAAACTGGGAAAACAGAAAGGCCATGCCAGGCTTTAGCAGGAAAAGCAGAAGTTGTTCCCAAATGTACCAGAAGACTTGGTAGAACTAGGGCATGTGGCCATTTCTAGCTGTAGTAGAGACTAGGAAAGGATATTTTCAAAAGTGCATAGTGGTCAGCTCACAAGGGCCTTCTGTGAAACTTTCAGAAAATTTTAATCTTGGATTACTTGAGATCTGCCGTGGTTGGAGTATTTATACCACAGAAACCAGCAATTGCTAAACATCAAGTTCCCCTCCCCAAGAGCTGATTATTAAACATTTACCAGGCTACCACTGGGTATATTTAGCTTTATATGGCAACCTGAAGGGTGGCAGGGAGTAGAAGTAAGAGGATTGGGAATGATCATGGGGTCGGCCACCCAGTAGCATCTACCAAGATCAAGTAAAGTGTTTAAGATCATTTAATGCCAGTGATCTGTGGAGATCAGAGCTGAGGGGGACCTGTTGAGGTTGTATAAGATGGGCCTTTCCTTGATTGGTGGCAACCCTAGGTTCTGGGTGAATGTGCTTTGCTCCAGACCCCAAAGCCAAAGAGTGAAATGGCCTTCCTGGAACCCAGGTGTGCTTGACAGTCCCACGCACATTCTCTAGAACTGAGATTTAAAACTCTTCTTTGTGCCGCTTGTGCCTCTCCTCTACCCTGCTTCAAGCACATGCTAAATTTTAGTATTATTCCACTTACCAGCTTTCCTAGTAATGGGAGTTTGCTGTCTTCCATTGATTTCCCAGGGAGCTTACTTCCTTTACTTATTTTAGTTTTTGTCTATCAAAGAGAGAGAGAGAGAGAACTCCCATCCACTAGTTCACTCCCCATTTGCCCTCAGCAGCTGGGGAGCTTAAGCCAGGAGCTTAACACAACCTCTCACTTGGGTAGCAGGAACCCAGTTATTTGAGCTGTTGTCACTGCCTCCCTGCGTTAAAAGGGAGCTGGAGCTAGGAGTAAAACCCAGGCACTGCCATGTGGGAATAGGGCATCCTAACTGTCATCTTTACCATTTGGTAAGATGCCCACTCCTAGTAAGCTTACTTTAAACTATTCTTTAGATTTTAGAGAATAGAGCTTTGGATTTTTTTTTTTAAGATTTTATTTATTTATTTGAGAGGTAGAGGTACAGACAGAAAGAAGGAGAGACAGAGAGAAAAGTCTTCCATCCACTGGTTCACTCCCCAAATGGCCGCAACAGGCAAAGCTGGGCCCATCCAAAGCCAGGAGCCTCTTCCAGGTGTCCCACGTGGGTTTTAGGGGCCCAAGGACTTGGGCCGTCTTCTGCTTTCCCAAGCCGTAGCAGAGAGCTGGATGGGAAGAGGAGCAGCCAAGACTAGAACCTGTGCCCATATGGGATGCCAGCAACATAGGTGGAGACTTAGCCCACTATGCCACAGCACCGGCCCCTGGATTCTTTTTGTTAAAATTAGATAAAGTTGGGGCCAGTCCAGCATCTCATGTGGGTACCAGATTCATGTCCCATTTGCTCCACTTCTGATCCAGCTACATGTTAATGGCCTGGAGAAAGCAGCAGAAGATGGCCCAAGTGCTTGGGCCCCTGCCACCCACATGAGAGACCTTGGTAAAGCCCCTGGCTCCTAGCTTTGGCTTGGCCTAGCCCTGGCTCATTGTGACCATCTGGAGAATGAACCAGTGGGTGAAAGATTCCCTCTCTCTCTCAAGTCTTTCAAATAAATAAATAAATCTTGGGGCCGGCGCTGTGGCATAGCGGGTAAAGCCAGTAGAAGAAATTTGATCCATATTTATTTACAGTAAGGAATAGCTCAGCTAAAGTTGAGCCTTTCTAAAGCAGAGACCAATATACTTTTTTTAAAAAAAGATTTATTTATTTATTTATTTTCGAAAGAGTTACACAGAGAGAGAAGGAGAGGCAGAGAGAGAGGGGTCTTGCATCTGCTGGTTCACTCCCCAATTGGCCACAACTGCCAGAGCTGTGCCGATCCAAAGCCAGGAGCCAAGAGCTTCCTCTGGGTCTCCCACATGGATGCAGGGGTCCAAGGGCTTGGGCCATCTTCTACTGCTTTCTCAGGCCATAGCAGAGAGCTGGATCGGAAGTAGAGCAGCTGGGACTCGAATCTGCGTCCGTATGGGATGCTGGCACTGCAGCCGGCGGTTTTACCTGCTATGCCACAGTGCCAGCCCACTATACTTTTTTAATAGATGGTAAGGTTTTTGGGGACAGACTCTATTACTGGGTTCTCTTCATCGCTATGGGGATGGACATACACACAGCTATGCAGGTGCTTAGCAGATTTTTACTGAATGAATGAATACCCCATATAGACTGGCCTCACATTTTCAGACATGGAAGATTAATCAGCAGTTGTCTTGGTGTGAACTCTAGAATGGAAATGTCTGCATCTGGTGATATGGTTCTACAGACTCTGTGCTGTCAGCTGCTCGATATGATTGATGGAAACCTGTGGACCACTGATAAAAATGATGGTGTTGCTGGTGTGAAGACATGGGGAGAGAAGAGACATGGGAGGGGGCTGGAATTGAAACCAAATGTTTGAAGGATATGTGGTTCCAGAAATAGTTACTGAGATTTCTGTAGGGTTTATCCAGCTCTCTTTTATTTTTTTGGTTAGTCCAGTCCCATTCCTGCTCTGTTCTCATACATTCATGGTGTAACAGAGTTGCATTTTATTGCAACCCCTAAAATTGTCATTTTTCTGAAGTCTTAGCTAGGAAACAGACCTCTCACAACTGTTAAACATGAGGATATGTTTATGTGATTTTTGTTTCTTCTCATGACTAAGTACCATTTTTGACCAATTCTGAATGAATTTGCAGCCAAGTTACATCAGCGATGTGGGACCCCCTGGACGAAGCTCTCTGGATAGCATCGAGATGGCCTATGCCCGGCAGGTGAGCATGCTCTCATAGAAGATTTATTCCTGGAAAATTCTCTGTGAGCCTCTAGGGGAGAGAAAAAGAACAAAGGCCTCATGTAAAAGTCAAACCCTGAAAACAAGTTGGGTTTTTGTTTAGATAACTGGTTAATACTTTACCATCTAGGCCACTGGAGAATTCTATCAAATAGGGTAATAGAAAGGCTTGGATTTGACTGAAAGAATTGAAATCTGCCCTTTACCCTGACCAGGGCATCTCATTTTGCAGTTTTGGCAATAGCTGTTGCTACAATAAAGCCCTGAGTAACTGCATTGCCTAGCAAATGGAGTTGTGTTTTAACTGAATCTGCCTGGTAGACTGACGGTATTCTAAATGTTTTTCTACCTTGGAAAGCATAGTATACTCAATGCTGCTTAATAATATCGTTGTCTTAGAGAAGCTCCTGATGTTGTGAGGATCATGCTTCTGGCTGTAGGTCATGACCATGCAGGAGTATAGGTGTGTAATGAGGTGCTTTGTGGGAACCAAGCCCTCTATTGGACTGCACCTGACCACAGGACAGTAAGCACTGTATGCATCCCTGGGATTGACTTTGAGGAAAGCAGTGCCAACTGACTGTGTTTCACTGTAATTTGCCACATGCACAGTATCGAGAAGGGAAACCATTCCTGTTTCTTGAATTGAGAGAGTTGTGCTGAACCATCACCCTGAGGTCATCTTGTACCAGTGGTAGCCAAGGGACATCTGCTCAGCCAGTACCAGCTCCCATGATTCTTTGAGATGGAAATATCCATGCCACTTGTGGTATCCATACTACTCCCTTTTTCCCTTTCTACTCTCCCACCTGCAGCAAGGGACAATGAGAAATAGACCTTGTGCTTTCAGCCACTGTTGATCAGCCAATGGAACCCTGTATTAGCTGAATTATGCTGTTGGCTGATTATGTATTGTCAGAAATCCCTGTTTTTATCCCTCAATCAGAGAGATTTTTCTTAAAGTTTTTTTAAAAAGTCTCTCCTTCAATGTGCCACTGCTGCTCAGCCTCTAGGCAGCTGAAGCTAGTTCCGTCCACTTTGCACAGACCAGCTCCCCTCCTCCCAGATCTCTCATATATGACCACTGGCCTCTATTTCATTATGCTTGATTTTTAGATCTCTCTTTTACTCCCCCTGCACATACCCATCCTTTACATTTCACCTGCATTATGGCCAATTCCCTCCATTGCCAAAGCCACCACCTGGAGTTCAGGTGTGTCTTCTGTATATGAAAGACTAAGCTTCATTAAGCTAACATTTTATAGCACTTGTTAATGTACATACATCACAGGACAGCTGTTTCCATAGTTGTCCTGTAGAGAGGAAATCTTTCTCTCCCATATGAACGTGGTTCCTTGCAGAAGAAAGACTCCTAATAAAAGTTTGTTTAATGAATTAACATTCTCTCAATTTAAAACCGTTACTTGATTTTTTTTTTTAAAGATTTATTTTATTTATTTGAGAAATGTAGAGCCAGAGAGAGAGAGAGGTCTTCCATCTGCTGGTTCACTCCCCAGATGACTGCAACAGCCAGAGCTGATCTGACCCAAAGCCAGGAGCCAGGAGCTTCTTTAGGGTCTCCCATGGGGGTGCAGGGACCCAAGGATTTGGGCCATCTTCCACTGCTTTCCCAGGCCATAGCAGAGAGCTGGATCAGAAGTTGAGCAGCCATGACTCGAACCGGAGCCCATAGGGGATGCCAGCGCTGCAGGCCAGCATTTTCACTCACTGCTCCAGAGCGCTGGCCCCGGTTACTTGATCTTTATAACAACCCTGAAAGCCAAAGGACATTGTTGTCTCTCATTTAAAGTGGGGGGAACTGAAGTTTACTTGCCTAATATCACAGCCTTGTTTAGTCCTTGGTAGAGCAGGAACTTTAAGTATAAAATAAAATCTTTCACAAGAGTAGAACTTGCTAGTTTTTACACATTGTTATTTTAGTTCTTCTAAAATAAAATTCAGAGTAACAGTGGCTTTCCCATGCCATAACATCATGCCATTCATTTTCCTTGAGAAAATTCTGCCTCAGCTGGTGCTGTAGAGCAGCATATATAGCCACAGCCTGCGACACTGGCATCCCATATGAACACTAGTGGGAGTCTGGCTGCTCCACTTCTGATTATCTTCCTGCTGATGTGCCTGGGAAAGCAGCAGAGAATGGCCCGAGTATTTGGGCCCCTGCCACTGATGTTGGAGACCCAGGTGGAGTTCCAGACTCTTTGGCTTCAGCCTGGCTCAACACTGCCATTGTATCCATTTGGAGAAGTAAACCAGTGAATGGAGAGCTCTGTCTCTCCGTCTCTCCGTGTAGCTCTGCCTTTCAAATAAATCGTAAAAAGAAAAACAACAGAAAATCCCACCTAAAGAGCAGAGACCCTTTCTGTGAGAAATGGATATGCCACCCCTGCAGCGACTGCTGGTCTGGCTCGTGGGAAGCAGGGGATGCCACCTGACATTCTCTTTTCAGTCCGTGAGCTTTGGGCCTGGAGCCATTCGGTTCTTTGGCCAGAATTTTAGCGGCTTTTCTTAGTAGCAGGTGGAGCCTTTCCTTTGTCCCATCTTCCGTCTTTCTCTGTGTTCCTTGCTGCCTGGGACACAGCACCACAGAACTGCATGTTGCAGCCCTTCCCTGGGACCATTCTGCTCCCATTCTTCAGGGATCTGGAAGGCCGGGGTAGGGAAGGTGTGTTGCCCACAGAAGCTTGGTGGAAGCTTCTCCTGACCGTTTGCTGGCTTCAGAACTGCTCCAGGGAGTTTTGAAAAAACTTGGAATAGAAATTGTGCCACTGACTTTTTGCTTTTCATCGTTTCAGATTTATATCTATAATGAGAAGATTGTAAATGGCCATCTGCAGCCTAACCTTGTAGACCTGTGTGCTTCGGTCGCAGAGCTGGATGATAAGGTAGCATGCCCAGCTAAGCCAGTGGGGTTGTGGAGTCCAGCTTGGGGTGGGCTTGGCAGCTTGCTGACTGGGCTGCAATGTGCCTGTGGGGATCTGCCATTCTGTGGAATATGATGTTAACTGTTCCTCAGAGTTTTCACTGCAGTAATTGTGGAGTGGTTTCAGTGATGATGATTGTTTAATGTAGGTGCGGAAGGCCTACCCAGGATCCATGGTCACAGTCCTCTGGGTGTTTTTACTTGAAGTCCTTCAGGCTCTGGCTCCCTGCTCACCTGTTTCCCTCCTCAGACAGACCTGTGATCTCTTTAACAGAGCTGAGTTGGAAAGATGATGCTTGTTTCACACTAGCAAGCCCCTTGAACTTGACTCAGATGGAGTCTTCGCTGGCATTCCTCTCTGTGGCCCCCACTCCCCAGATAATTGTTTTCTTTCCTCAGCTCAACCCTAGGTGTCTCCCCTGAGAAGCGGGGGGTGGTGAGGACAAAAGAAGTGGATGAATGGGTGGGTGGGTTGGTGTGGAACCAGGAGGGAAGAAAAGAGAAGGGTATTCTGGAAGCAAACACCGATACACACAGATCTTTGTTTTTTTTCAAACGGCATCTAATTTTGATGTGATTTTTTTACATAAGATATAAGGAAATACCAACAGATCTAAAGAAGAAAGGAAGAATTCACCAGTCGTCCCACCACCAAGGGATAGGTAGCTGGATAGTCTACAGTTTCGATTTTTGAGAAACACCATGATAACAGGCCTTTGTCTTTTGCTTTGGAAAAAGGATAAAGCTACTTCTCTCCAGTTGTGCGACCTTCTTAACTTTCGAATATTGCCTGGGTGTCAGGGAACACATTTTTTTTTTTTTTTGACAGGCAGAGTGGACAGTGAGAGAGAGAGAGAGAAAGGTCTTCCGTTGCCGTTGGTTCACCCTCCAATGGCTGCCGCGGTCAGCGCACTGCGGCCGGCGCACCGCGTTCGTCCGATGGCAGGAGCCAGGTGCTAGGTGCTTCTCCTGGTCTCCCATGGGGTGCAGGGCCCAAGCACTTGGACCATCCTCCACTGCACTCCTGGGCCACAGCAGAGGGCTGGCCTGGAAGAGGGGCAACCGGGACAGAATCCGGCGCCCCAGCCGGGACTAGAACCCGGTGTGCCGGCGCCGCAAGGCAGAGGATTAGCCTGTTGAGCCACGGCGCCGGCCAGGGAACACATTTTTAAGGAGAGATTTATAACCAGGAGGTTTCAGGGCAGGTGGGGGTAGGGTAAGGAGTCCCAGCTGTGTGGTAGCAGCACAATGGAAGGAGCACCAGCTCCCTCCTTGAGAGGTGTTTTTTGAAGGGAGTGAGTGGGAAAGGAAACGAGAGACTGTGGTGCTCACAAAATGGGGTAAGAGCGGTGGCCCCTGGAAAGGCTCCAGGAGGACTAAACCTGCATTATTTAGGTGTAACTCTTATTTTGAGCCTTAGGAAGCTCAAATAACCTTGTAAAGACTGAAGTGCAGCACTTGAGTTTAAACTCCTGGAGCCTTGGACAATTACAAATGTATTTGCTGTCCTTCAAGAAATAACCCATTGAGATTCAGTGTTCTTGTTACTTTTTTGTGATCTTAATTATCTAGGTGGTTATGTCAGATTTGGAGTAGTAACTGATCTGAAAAC
Organism: Sylvilagus floridanus; assembly: GCA_949820135.1. Classification (NCBI taxonomy): domain Eukaryota; kingdom Metazoa; phylum Chordata; class Mammalia; order Lagomorpha; family Leporidae; genus Sylvilagus; species Sylvilagus floridanus. The sequence goes on from OX463232.1 coordinate 56,210,098, forward strand.
AGCTTAAAGGAGGGGCCGGGGGGCTCATCTGTGGACAGAACTGTGGCAGCTGGCTGGCAGAGGCACACTGATGCGGAGCTTGAGCCTGGGGGTCTCAACAGAAGACACTAGACTCACACCCTCCTGGCCCTGCCTGCCTTTGAAGTCTGAGTGCCACAAAGAGCCAGATAATTTTTCCAGCCCTGCAGTATTGTCACGCACAGTCTCCTTCATCCACAGAGCATTTCTGACATGTGGACCATGGTAAAACAAATGACAGATGTGTTGTTGGCACCAGCCACGGACACCCTGAAGAGCCGCAGCAGTGTGGAAGTGCGCATGGAATTTGTCAGGCAGGCCTTGCGATACCTTGAGCAGAGGTAAGGCAGCAATTGCACAGTAGGACTGGCTTTCAAGTCCCCTGAAGTTTAACATTCCTCACTTCGCAAGTAGTCCCAGGCCATGTGCACTGTAGCTAGGATAATTTAAGCAAGACTGAAGATGGCTACAAGTCAATCCTGTTTTCAGAACCGTGTTCCCAGGACATGTTTCTGTGATGATAATAGAATCACAAATGTAAAATCATGGTAGTTGGAGCACTGTTAGAGTTCTCTTTGCCCTTCTGCCCCTCGATGATGAGTAGTAGGCCATAATACCTTAGATCATAATTCTATTTCCTAATATGGTTTAGCTGTTACCTTAGGCTCTCGTGTTTTCTCTCAGCAGTTTTCTTTTTATTCTTAGTGATACTACGACGTTCAAACCTTAACCTTACTTGCCTTGTGGCTTTATTCATTTAATCCCTGTGGGGCAGGGCCCTTCCCAGCTACCAGTGCCTGTGATTGGTGCTGGGTTTCTTTGCTACCTCCTCACTAATTGGAGTTGGTCGCTGAGGGGTTTATGACTATGCCCTGGTGCCCTAACTATTATCACCTTTGCTAACAGGCCCGTGCAATTCACCCCTCCCTTTGGATACTACTTCTACTCTGAATGAACCAGCAGGGGCTGTTGAGTATGCAGCAGGGGATGTTTCAGAGACAGGGTGCCAGGGCTGTTCCTGATGACTGGAAAACAAGGCCAAGTTGAACATACTTACTAAATCATAGCCCTCTGCCACAGAGCCTCTGCGTCTGCCAGCAGTAGTCTTGGAGTGTGGTTGCCCTTTGTCAGCAAAATAATACTTCATTAGGAAGTCATAGATTTCCTTGGATGTAACTGAAGTAATTCAGACTCAGTACAGCAGAGAATGGGTTTTTATACTAAATACTACATTAATTATTTAATAGTTACATTAAATGAATACTGTTAGGCATATTACACTCAGCCTCTGCTCCTTTGTTAAGGAAGGTCTGAAATTTTAAGCAGTTTTTTTTTCTTAAGATTTTATTTATTTGAGAGGTAGAGTTACAGACAGAGGGAGAGACAGAAAGTCTTCCATCTGCTGGTTCACCCCCAAAATAGCCTCAATGGCCAGAGCTGAGCTTATCAGGAGCCAGCAGATTCTACTGTGTCTCGCATGCAAGTTCAGGAGCCCAAGCACTTCGGCCATCTTCCACTATTTTCCCAGACCAGAGCAGAGAGCTGGATCAGAAAAAGAGCAGCTGGGACATGAACCAGCACTCATATGGGATGCCAGCACTGCAGGCAGAGAATTAACCTACTGCGCCACAGCACCAGTTCAGATAAACTTTAAATTCCATTTTGCATGAACTTTTTTGAAGTGTCTTCATATTTAGATATCTGTAACCTGGTCCACTTTATCTTGTATAGGAAGCACTTAAGAACTCTGTAGAGGATTTTAAGACCTATACTTGCAAATAAATGAAGAGAAAATTATCATGTCACAACCAGCAGTGTAGTAATTGTGTTGGTAGAGACCATCAGTGGAAGCTAAAACCAACTAAAAGCCAAAGAAAAGAGCAGAATATTCACATGACTTTCTAAGAATTACCCAGCAGATGACTTATTCTTTACAAAGGAACAATATTAAATTACAATGGGAAATATGAGAGACAACTGCTGTTAACTAAATGGAGCAGATCTAGTGTTACCAGTCTTGAAGGAAACAGCTTACTTGCCACCTCTCTTTGTGGGTCTCAGTGGGAAGTACCAGCATGAGCTGTGTAAAGCTATCAGCAACAAAATGGAGCCTGAATCTGATCATGAGGGAATGATCCTACTTTTTTTTTTTTAACAGGCAGTGTTAGACAGTGAGAGAGAGACAGAGAGAAAGGTCTTCCTTCCATTGGTTCACTTCCCTAATGGCCACTATTGCCGGCGTGCTGTGCCGATCCGAAGCAAGGAGCCAGGTGCTTCCTCCTGGTCTCTCATGCGAGTACAGGGCCCAAGGACTTGGGCCATCCTCCATTGCCTTCCTGGGCCACAGTGGAGAGCTGGACTGGAAGAGGAGCAACTGGGACAGAATCTGGCGCCTCAACCAGGACTAGAACCCAGGGTACCGGCGCCACAGATGGAGGATTAGCCTAGTGAGCTGCGGCGCTGGCCTGGTCTGTGTGTGCAGTTAGAAGGGTGTGTTCTTTTAAAAGATGTCAGTATCTTGCAAGACAAAAAAAAAAGTGGTAGAATTATCTTACATTAAAGGAAATGAAAGGGCTGCCAAATGATTGTTGTGAATTCCTTTACTAGATCCTGGATTTTAAAAGATAACAAACTATAAAGGACCTTTCAAAGAAATTTTAGAGGACAGTTTTAGTGTTAGGCTTCTTGATATCAGTGATTTTGGAGTTATTTAAGAGAACATCCTAGTTCCTATGAGCTACATGATAAGAATTTACAGATGAGTTAGCCCCTGCTTTCTAGAACATATCTTCAAATGATTCAGAGAAAGTAGAAGCACATTTCTTGTGTGGATAGAGAGAGAGAGACGTGCACATAAGTGTTACTAATAGTTGAGGCTCAGTAAAGGAATATATAAGTATTGGTTAAACTATCCTTTTAATTTTGCAGGTTTGAAATTTTTCAAAATGTAAAAGTGTAAAAAGTGTTAGGTTCTGAGCGGGAACAGTTAATCTGCACATCAGCCCTTAATGCACTTGAATTGTGCTCCTCTGGGGATTCTTTTGACTGTCCACAGTGAGGCAAAATCTTTACATTGATCTGCTGCCCACTGAATAAGCAGTGTAGTTTGTTTAATTAAGCATATGCAACTTAGGTTTAAGTCCAGGGCCTGCCCTGTAGAGTTCAGAGCCCAGTGTCACAGATGCGGACATAGATGTGTGCAATAGATGTTTTCAACCTCCCCATTGTTTGTTTTCCTTTTTGTGTTTTTCCAGTTACAAGAATTACACCCTTGTGACTGTCTTTGGAAATTTGCATCAGGCCCAGTTGGGTGGCGTGCCTGGAACTTACCAGTTGGTTCGGAGTTTCCTGAACATTAAACTTCCAGCTCCCTTGCCTGGACTTCAGGTATGGACCCATTCTCTGTGTGATCAGTTATACCCAGAGCAGTTGCTCTCAGATTGCATTTTCAGTTAAAGTCAGGATATGTGGGGAAACTGCCATATGGAAAAAAGACCAAGGAAGGGGTGGGGAGCTGCTGAGGACAGCAGCTGAATGCCTCTTGGGCTGGTGGTAGTAAAGAGCCCGGATGAGTGGTGGTGGCTGCTCGGCCCACGGTGAAGGAGCAGGGAGGTGGAAGGTGTCCTCCAGTTCTAAATGTGTCAGGCAGGTTGAGCTGTGAGGACTTGCTGATGACCTTAGATGGGGCTGTGAAGGCAGAGTCAGGGATGACTTCTGAGATTTTTACCAGAACAGCTGGAAGATTGGAGTTGGATATGACTTTTAGGGTGTGTACCCTCCTCCTAGCTCACAATCCAGCTGAGGGAATTATCTTATCATTGATCACCGTACGACATGTACTGGAGCTTTGTACCAAGGGTGTGGGATTCCAGGTATGTGACTAAGATAATTAGATAAAGGGAGGCTGGCTTCATAAAGCAGATGAGAGTCTTGCTTTTTTTTTTTTTTTTTTAAGATTTTTATTTATTTATTTGAGAGCATTACAGACAGAGGAAGAGACAAAGAGAAAGGTCTTCGATCTGCTGGTTCACTCCCTAAATGGCCACAGTGGGCGGAGCTGGGTCTATCTGAAGCCAGGAGCCAGGAGCTTCCTCTGGGTCTCCCACGTGGGTGCAGGGGCCCAAGCACATGGGCCATCATCCAGTGCTTTCCCAAGCCATAGCAGAGAGCTGGACTGGAAGAGGAGCAGCCAGGACTAGAACCAGCACCCATATTAGATGCCAGCACTGCAGGCAGATTAACCTACTATGCCACAGCGCCAGCCTCAAGTCTCGCTTGCTTTTAAAAAAAATAAGTGTTCACCAGACTGCAGTCTAGGAAAGGGGAATTTCAGGAGGGGAAAACAGCAGGAACAAAAACCTGGGAGCTGGAAAGAGGATCTGGAGTGTCAGTGTCAGGAGTATGAAGGCCTTGAATGCCAGGCTAAGCATTTCGGACTTTTCAGCTCAAAGGAGTTTGGGTGAGCAAGTGACATGATAAATTTGGGCTTTAGAAAGAGTCTTCCACAGCCAAGGGCCAGGAAAGGATGTCTGTGGTCCACTACTCCAAATAGAAGTGGGGAGAAGCAGAGAAGGGCATGCGTAGGTCTGCTGCACAGGCAGGTGACCAGAGCAGACAGGAGAGTAGAACAGAACAGAGCTGCCTTTCAGATCCCTGCTGCCTGGCAGAGTAGGCAGTTGGCTAGTGGTGTAGTTAACATTATGTAAACTCAGATATTACCATATGATAGTCTCTTCCTGGACACCAGTAGCCCTGACTCTGTAGGGGTTGTGGGAGTGCATGTCTGTCAGTTACCACAGAAGAACATGTCACCTGGTCACTGCAGGCCACTGAGGTTCCCTGGGGAAGCCACAGGGCTGGCTGTGCAGCAAGTAAGGTATTCGGAGCTGAGCCGCTGCCACTTACCAGCTTACCTTGGACAAATGGCCTAACCTCCTTGTGCCTCAGCTTCTTTGTGAACAGAGAGGAGGAGGAGGCTGTCAGCAGTTCTTGCCTGGTGGGGTTGTGAAGGTTAAGTGACTTAGTACAGGGATAGGGGCTTAGTGGGTGTTGGTATGTCAAAAACAATCCGTTAGCTTCTGTTCATTTCTCTTGAATGTGTCTTTCCTCTTTCAGGACGGAGAAGTGGAAGGCCATCCTGTGTGGGCACTAATTTATTACTGCATGCGCTGTGGAGACCTGCTTGCCGCTTCACAAGTGGTTAATCGAGCTCAGCACCAGCTGGGAGAGTTTAAAACTTGGTTCCAGGAGTACATGAACAGCAAGGACAGAAGGTTCGGTGAATGAGATGGTGTAGCCAGAAGGAGCCGTGTGCAGTTAGAGGGGTGGCCTCCACTGGTGCTGTTCTCTTTTCCCTGCACATGCTCCAAGTGCGCTTCTGCTAGGGCAAAAACGAGGTTTAGAAAGCAAGTAGAGCTCTCAGGAGTAGCGCGTGAGCACGCAGAGGCCTGCAGCTGACGTGTGGACGTGATGTGGCTGTGCCTGGGGAGTGTTCAGCAGCAGTGAGAAGGACTGGGCTGGGGAGTGTGATTTCACTGATTCTGCAGATCTGAAGCTTGACAAGGATGCTTATAAAATCGGGCATTTTTTAATTATACTTTTTAATACTCAGTGCTTTTTCTGGTCAGCCCTGTATGGAAATATGTTGTCATACAGTTCATAAATCAAAGGCTAGAATTAGGAATTAATAATCTTGAAATATAATAACTGGATTAATTTACTGAGCTTTTTTCCTTAAGTTCTCTTGTGTTGAGTTTTTCTTTGGACTTTGCTAACATAATTGGACTTAAATTCATGTTTAAACCCAGTTTGTATTTGAGACTACTTCAAAAAGTTCATGGAAAATGGGATTAAAAGATGGTTCTTTTAGTGTACATATTTTTGAGATTCATATTTTTTGCATAATACATAATTTCCATGAACTTTCTTTTTACTTATTTATTTTCAGTTTTGTATCTGAGAGAGAGAGGGAGGTATCTTCTGTCCAGTGGTTCATTCTCCAGATGCCTACAACAGTTGGGGCTGGGCTAGGCTGAAGCCAGGAGCCTGGAGCTCAGTCTGAGTCTCTCATGTAGGTGTCAGGGACCCAACTACTTGACCCTAACCTGCTGCCTCTCAGGGTGTGCATTAACGGGAAGCTAGGCTCAGAAGCAGAGCCAGGATTCCAACACAGGCGCACTGATCTAGAATAGTCTTCCTCAGTGACATCTTAATGACTATACCAAATGCCCAACCTTTCCATGAACTTTTTAAAAGACCGCTGCTATACATGTATTTCAAAATTTTTGACACTGAAATAAACTTTCCATTTAATTCTAGTCCCTATGAACTTTTTGAAGTACTCTCATATATGTATTTGTGTATTATGTGTAGAAGTAGTAGTAATGACTACTCCGTGTGTATCTGTGCAACACTAGGGGTCGTTTTCTTGGTTGTATTGAAAATGCCATGTCAGGAGATTATGTCAGACTACAAGCCCCTGTCTTGGTCATTTTCAAGTTTAATATCTTAGGGTTCCTCCAGAAGAACCCCCCCCCCCAGGAAAAGGATTTGCATGCAAGTAGTTCATCTGGGAGGCAGCCCCATATGCATTGGAGGCCAGGGAGCAACTGCAGTGGTTAAGGGAAGGACTCCTGGCCCACCCTGCTTGAGGGCTGCTGGAAGCTGGAGTGTCTCACATTTCTGACCTGCTTCTGCAGGTGTCCACAGCTGAACAAGGCCGGAGGCAAAGGCATGCAGGTGGTGGTGCTTAGAAGTCACACTGAGCAGTGGTTCTGAGGGGCAGGGCCGGGACAGCGTCTGTACCTTGGATGAAGGCAGGCTTCCTAATTTTGTTATGTCCTTGGGACCTAGAGTGCTTTCATGCGCCCTTGAGAGTTTATACTGTGTCCGCCTATTCCCTTATTTCTTCAGATTGTCCCCAGCCACGGAAAACAAGCTCCGACTTCACTACCGCAGAGCCCTCAGGAACAACACGGATCCCTACAAGCGAGCTGTGTACTGTATCATTGGCAGATGCGACATCACCGACAACCAGAGTGAAGTGGCAGACAAAACGGAGGACTACCTGTGGCTGAAGGCAGGTGCCACTTCTCTGCCCAGCAGGCTTTCCCTCTTCCCTCTGCTCACGCTCCCCACGCAGATTTCCCTGCTGATGTACGACTGGGTGACGGAGCGGTGCACTCTGTCTCCTGGTGCCATGTTTTATTGTGTTCCCCAGTTAATAACCACCACCTTGAGCACAGCCATCAGCCCACAGCACTGAGCAGCTGCAGCTCTGCACTTAGGGCTCAGGATGTAGTTTGCACTGACGCGTGTGTTTCTTTTGGGGATTTAGTTGAACCAAGTGTGTTTCGATGACGATGGTACCAGTTCCCCGCAAGACAGGCTCACTCTCTCTCAGTTCCAGAAGCAGTTGTTGGAAGACTATGGTAAGACCCTAGACACTCCTACCTCTTCTTCTCTGGGGAAAGTCCTTCATCTCTGAACTGTCTCTCGGGCAGAACACCACACAGTGACTTAGGCTTACGTGGTCATGCACAGTGAACTGTGTTCTCTGGTCCATTGTGTCCTGTAGTGGAGGTTTGCACAGGAAGAGACATAAAGAGGATTTAGCTGTTGCTTCCTGGTATGTGTTGCCAGTAACTATGTCTGAGCACAAAGGAGAGAAAAATACTTCTTTCTGCTCCTTGTTTAAAAATTTTGGAAAGAAGAGATTCTAACTTGTGGTCAGCAGTCCAGATTTCTGTGACTGTAAGTGAATGGAAGCTTCTTTCATGTGTTCTCTTCCCCCTTACTGAATGACTCTTCTCAGGAAACAGGACATGAACAGTCCCTGTTAGTCCATTTTCAAGTCCTTATCTCTGTTTCTGTCTCACCTGATGCAAACAGTTTGGGTTTCACAGCACGGCCCTTACTTGCCAATCTTGTGGGGAGGTTAGGGTGGAAGAACCAGGTCACATCTTCATGGCACTCCTCTGTGTCCGAGGCCCCTTCTTTAACTCGGGCTTCCTTCCCACAAGGCAAGGCCTAGAGGCACGCAGGACAGCTGCCCAGGGCCCGAGGTGGGCAGCACGCTTCTGAGTCCCCTTCCTCTCTTCCCCCAGGCGAGTCTCACTTCACGGTGAACCAGCAGCCTTTTCTCTACTTCCAAGTTCTGTTCCTGACAGCGCAGTTTGAAGCAGCAATTGCCTTCCTCTTCCGCATGGAGCGGCTGCGCTGCCATGCCGTCCACGTGGCACTGGTGCTGTTTGAGCTGAAGCTGCTTTTAAAATCCTCGGGACAGAGCGCTCAGCTCCGTGAGTATTCCTGGCTGGGTTAGCGGTGGTGGTATCACAGAACATCACCCATCAGGGACAGTGGCCATAGAACTGGAACCAATAGGATTTGGGCAAACACTACCAGTCATTTCTGAGCACTACAAATAGTTGAGCTTTCTGGAGGATTAGTGTTGTGTTCTTTGTGTTACCCCACCCTCCCCCACCTCCTGCCACCCCGGTCATTCTCGCTGGTGTGCTCTCGAAGTGCTAGCGTTGTGTCTGGAGGGTGATGCAGGAGAAGCAGTCTTTAGAGTGGTGATTCTGGATCCCGTTAGGGCTCTGGCCTTATAACACCAGAAACCCCAGCCAGCCATCTTCTGTGCATTCCGCCATGTGGTGAGAGAGAGAAATGAATGGATGCATTCAGATTCCTTCTTAGCACAGTGAAATCCTCTCGGAGTGCATGCTGAATTGGTCAATTGTACTATTTTTTCATTTCAAGACCAGTGGACCGGGAATTCACTACAAAGGTCTGTTTCCTTTGCTGCATCCTTGGTGAGAAATTGAGGACAGGGTGGTAGAGAGAATTGACCAAAGCTGGCACTGGCAAACGTTGTCTAGGCTGCAGGAGTAGATGCTGCTGGGTCTATGGATTTAGCTTCCATGATTGTTGGGTTGCATGGGTCAGAGGGACAGTGTGGTTGTGACCCATTCTTTCCCCCACGACGCAGTCAGCCATGAACCCGGGGACCCTCCCTGCATGCGGCGATTGAACTTTGTGCGGCTGCTCATGCTCTACACCCGGAAGTTTGAGTCCACGGACCCAAGGGAAGCCCTCCAGTACTTTTACTTCCTCAGGTGAAGTTTGCTTTTGACCACTTACTTCAGCTAGTGTTGATTTCTGCCATTCTGAGAAAGACTGGTAGAGACCGCCAGTCCATACCCGAGACTGAGTTGCTGTCATCCCTGTACAGGGACGAGAAAGATAGTCAAGGAGAAAACATGTTTCTGCGCTGTGTGAGTGAGCTGGTGATAGAAAGCCGAGAGGTAGGTCAGCTGCCCCTGGCCCCATGCACGTCTCATGGGATGCAGGCTCATCTACCTCAGTGTGGTTCGGCCTGAGTGCGGGTGGTTATGAAGGTTTCTTGGTGTCTAACAATGAAAATACTGATTTCAGTCTCCTGTTTCTTAGTTAATGTAAGGCTTCTCCCATCCCTGTTTCCTTCCCCTGTAGTCTCTGGAGAATTCTTGATTATGTTTATATCCTTGCCCAATAAATTGAATAAACTTTGTTTTCCCTCCCCAGTTTGATATGATCCTTGGGAAACTGGAGAATGATGGCAGTCGGAAGGTGAGTCAGATGTTAGAGGAGGGTTAGCTTGCATTACAGGCAGGGCAGAGAGAATAGTTGGGTTTTAGGAGCCAGGAAACTGAAGCTCCAAAGCTGAATGAAGTTACGTAATTTAAGAAACAAATGGAGAATGAAAATTGTAGACCTACTTGATGACTTTGATTTTATACATATTTACATAAACCTGCAATTCCATAGTTTTTTATGTTCAGACTACTCATTGGTTCATGCCTGACATTTTGCAGGCTGAGAAGGTTACATTTCTGCCATTCTTTGGGTCAGAAGATTTGAAAAAATAAAAAGAAAAAGACATTATTATGCCTACTCTGCCCGGATGGAGAAGTCAGAAATGGTCTTGGTCTCCCTGGAAAGGCCATTTCTGAGTGCCCAGAACTCAATTCCGACCCTGGAAATGTAGCTCCATAAGGGAGCCTCAGCCAGTTCCTGAGCCTCGTGATGCTTACTGGGTGTCACAGTAGAAGGCGAAGAGATCCTCTTGTCAGCAACCAGTACCCAACTCTCCCTGTGGCCTTGAGAAAACCCTTGCCCCCTTGGCTGCTCACTCTTCTCATTTGTAAAAACGAGTGGCTGGCCCAGTGGTCTCCAGAAGAAGTCGTACTCCTACTGTGTGGCTCAGAAGAGGGGCCATCTCCCATGCTTCTTGGGTGGTGACAGTAGCCGGGCACCGAGCTGAGCACTTTGCATGTAGCTCCTTATTTAGTTGCCACAATAACCCAGTAGGGAGGAAACTAATTATCTGTGTTTTCCAGTTGAGGAGATGGAGACAGGGAGGTTATTCTCAGATCACACAGGTAGTAAGAAGGGGACTGGAGTCGGAACCCCGTCCTTCAGCCCCAGAGCCTCTGCTCTTCCCCGATCTCCCAGCTGCCTCCAGAATGGCCAGGACAGGTCAGCCTGACTTGGTCCAGCACTGATGCAGAGTCAGAGATGTCACTCAGCCCACCTCTGCTCTCCCATGGTTCCTAGGGCCTCCCTTCCCTTCTCTTCTGACCATTTGGTTGCTGTTGAGTGGTAAGGGAGTGGATTTTTGTGGGTTTTTTGGATGTCCTGATACCATTGCCATGCATTTTGTTTTACCCTTGAGTTCTTTTGCTATCTGTTGTAGAGCAAATCCTGAGTCTTGCAGATATTTTCTCCAGGCCTCTGGGTTTTTCTCTCGGGTTCCTACTCCTCGGCAAACCTAACATCACTGATAATTTCATCTACTGGGTCGTTTTTGAAAATTAGAAAGCATGGGTGTCAGATTTCTGACTCCTCTGTTTCCAGCGAGTCTGCTCTTTGTGTGTGGTTTCATTGATCCCTTTTGTAGTTCCAAGAGGCCCTTGTATCCTCAGGAAAGCCAGGTCTCACTGATGAACACGCACTGCTCGGGGCAAGCGTTTTCAGTTAAAGTATTTTTTGGCTCGCAGTTACTTCTCAGTGCTTGAAATAATAGCTCTGTGCATCCATTTCTCTCTCTTCCTCCCCCTCCGTAATTTATCTTGTCAGCCTGGAGTCATAGATAAGTTCACTAGCGACACAAAGCCTATTATCAACAAAGTTGCTTCCGTGGCAGAAAATAAAGGACTGTTTGAAGAAGCAGCAAAGCTTTATGACCTTGCCAAGGTAAAATGTGCCCTTTTCCTTCTTCTGCACTTGATTGATCTGTTGGCCTTTTGCCATTCAATACACAAATATTTCAGCAATGCCACTGCTATAGCAATCTCCCTGTTGAGGCATTTTCTCCCAGCAGTTAGGCACTTAATGATCCAGGGTGAAATTCCCATTTTACAGAATTATTTTTGCCCATAAGGCATTTCTGGCCAAATAAAAGCAGCATACTGAGAGGTTGTCCTGCAGGCATTGAATTGTTGTCTCACTTGGCCTCCGAATAAGCATCCCTCACATTCCGATGGTGAAGCTGCAGTAAAAATGCCATCGCGCCTGACTTGTGGGCAGTTCCAAGACACTCTGCTGAACAGAGCGTGCTGGGGAGTAGTGGCTCAGCTGGGCCTTCTCAGACGGCTGGGAGTGGCGTGAGCACGTCAGAACACACGATGGCTCCTCGTGATTATGTGATCGCATTCACCCCATTCAGCTAAGAGGAGGCAAGAAGAGGGTTATCCATCATGATTTTTTAATTTATATGAACATTTTGATTGAGGTATAACTAAGAGGTATGAGGTATGTGGTCTATGTAACCAGCTCCCAGATGTAGAACATTTTCCTCCATCGCCTCCGAAAATTGCCTGTTTTGTTTTGATTATGTAGCTTTTCCCTTCATTGGTTATTTCTTTGATCTTAAAACGTGAACAGAACGCTGATAAGGTGCTGGAGCTGATGAACAAACTGCTGAGCCCTGTCGTCCCCCAGATCAGTGCACCTCAGTCCAACAAGGAGAGGCTCAAGAACATGGCCCTCTCCATTGCCGAGCGGTAAGGCTGGGAGCTGGCGCCGTGGGGCCCTGAGGGTGCCCACCCAAAAAGTCACAGAAAGCAGCTCTCCGAAGTGACTCTTCTAGCTTATGTGCCTCCTGTCCTGCTGTGAGAGTGTCATGTCTCCACGTCAGAACCCACACTGCATACTGTCAGAAGTCTTTTAATGTTTTTACCAAAGAGGGCGGTGTGAACGGGTGTGCTGACATTCTAATGTGTGCATCAGGTGTAATTCCAGGCGTCACAGATCTCTAACGGCTGTTGTGCGTACTTTGACCATCTCAGAGCATTGAGAAACAACACCAGTGATGGCTGGACGGGGGTTTTCTTAGTCAGGGCCATTCCTCAGAACCCACCTCCTCCCCTTGAGTCAACGCAGTTCTCAAACTTTGCCCATTTAACTCCCAAGCCCAGGCCAGGATACTACTTTTTGTATCCTACAGTTGCCCCTCATAAGGTGACATAGCTTTGGGGTCGTACAAAGGAGCATGACTTCTCTCCACGGAGCAGACATTCCCCAGAGATGGCACCAGGCGTTTTGCTCATCAGGAGCTCCTCTTCCTGGACGCATGGATGCTGGGATGATGGTCGAGTCTAGGGAACCGTGCTTCGTGAACAGTATTTGCTGATGGTTCTGTGCCACCTCTCCCATCAGTGCGTGGCCATTTCCAGTAAACACTGTTTCCTGCTCCTTGGTTCCCCTCAGGTCCAGAGGCTTGATGCATTTTAAATTGTGTTGCACAGTTAGAAATTACCCGCAGTTCATTAAGACACCTTTCCCCATGCCCACTTACTTTTTGTCTTTCAGATACAGGGCTCAGGGAATAAGTGCAAATAAATTTGTGGACTCCACATTCTACCTTCTGTTGGATTTGATCACCTTTTTTGACGAGTATCACAGTGGTCATATTGACAGAGCCTTTGATGTAAGTTTCAGGAGGGGTGTTTGAAGTACAGGTTAATGTATGCCCTTGAAAATTCAAAATGCTTCATTGAGTACATTTAAAACAAAGGAAATGTCACTGATATGTGTATTAAATGAAGAAGGACAAGTGTGATCCTAGGAACTTAAAGGGATTTTCTCTGTTGCTTTTTTGTTCTTCTTTCTGTTCCTCTCTCCTTTAATCTGAAAACCAAGAGGTTTCTCAAAGAAGTCTAAATCTATGAATTTTAGAATTATGCCAGAAAATGAGGATAAGAATCAAATTAGCAAGTTGGCATCAAAGCCTTTTTGTGTATGAGGGAGAAGAGCGTTTTCGGTTCAGAAGCACTTTTTGAACATGTTATGTGCTGTTTGTGTAGATGAAATGACTGTGAGAGCTATGACATATGTGGCTGGGGTTGTTTGTTTTAAACAGATAATTGATCGCTTGAAGTTGGTGCCCTTGAATCAGGAAAGTGTGGAAGAGAGAGTGGCAGCCTTCAGAAACTTCAGTGATGAAGTGAGTTCTCTTCCTGAGTGATGGAATTCATTTCTCCCCACTTCTTCAGAGACCTTTTAGTCTTAATGTAAATAGTAGCTTTAAAAGAGTTCTACTTGAGTCTGGAGCTGTGGCGTAGCAGGTAAAGCTGGCGCCTGCAGTGCCAGCATCCCATATGAGCGCTGGTTCCAGTCCCGGCTGCTCCACTTCCGATCCAGCTCTCTGCTGTGGCCTGGGAAAGCTGTAGAAGATGGTCCAAGTCCTTGGGCCCCTGTAGCCACGTGGGAAGACCTGGAGGAAGCTTTTGGATTGGTGCAGCTCCGGCTGTTGTGGCCAGTTGGGGAGTAAACCAGCAGATCAAAGACCTCTCCCTCTCTGCCTCTCTTTCTCTCTGTGTGTAACTCTGACTTTCAAATAAATAAATACATTTTTAAAAATATTTAAAAAGGTAAATACAGGATGACAAATGAGAAACAAGAATTAAAAGTAACATGAGACTGGGTTTTTAGAGGCAGGTCCAGTTTCAGACCTGGTTTTTCCACAAGTGTCCACATCCCCTTCAGATTATTGTCTGAATTCCTGCTTCAGAATATACGGTTACTTCAGGAACAATGGGTTTCTGTTTTAAACCAGATCCTCTGGAGTCTGGTTTAAGTCTTTTGTTATTCACTTGTCTTAGAGGGTGGTTCAGTGCCTAACTCTGATCTTCTTCCAGTAGTTACGGATCCACTGCCATCCCTTCCCTCCTAAGCTGTGTTGTTTCTAAAGAAGCCAGTGCAGTGACTGTGCCTGTGGGCCCTGGAGCCACTGTAGAGTTTTTAAAAGCATGTTGCCTCTGTCTAGCCTGGAGGTGCTCAGCTGGGCTGCTCGCTGGAATCTAGGAGAACTGAAGAACTCTTCAGGCCCAGGCCCTACCACCGAAGACTGGGCTGTGCCCTGGACTGGGCTGTGGCCTGGACTCCCCTGGTCATTCCTGTGTGCAGTCGTGTAGAGCTCTCTAGAACCACAGATGCCAGACCCTGAAACAGCTGCTGGTGCTGGGATGTCAATAGTGCAGTTCCACGTCAGTGGCTCCTCTTTAAGCAAATGCCTTGTAAATGCTCGTTTTTGTTTGAGGGGAGGAGATAAGGCCAACGTTGAGGGGCTCTGGCTACTGTGATACGCGTAGTTCAGGAGGTCTTGCTTCTCGCTGACCCTTTCACACCTGCCCAGGTTCTCTCTGCCCTTAGCCATGTTGCCTTTCCCTAATTGCAGCATTCACTGCCTCGAGGGCGACAATAAAGTAGAGCACCGAAGCCTGTCCTTGCAGGTGCTTCCAAGAACTCTGGCAGGGCTGTGCCGCTCTAGTGGAGACAGCAGTGGTTCTGAGACTGTGTGAGCTGTGTGGGTGCTGTGAACTGTGGAGACTAGGGTGCATACCCTCACCTACTGATATGCAACCCCAAGTTCTTTTTTTTTCCAAGACTTACTCATTTATTTGAAAGTCAGAGTTAGGGAGAGACAGAGATCTTCCACCCACTGGTTCACTCCCCAGATGGCTGCAACAGCTGAGGCTTAGCCAGGCCAACCCAGGAACCTGAAACTCCGGCTCTCACATTTGCATGGTAGGGGCCCAAGTATTTGGGCCATCATCCTCTGCTTTTCCAGGTGTATTAGCAGGGAGTTGGATCGGAAGTTGCCAGGGGGCTGCTCTGACACTTGATGTCAGTGCCATCAGCTCCTTCTTGTGACCTTGTAGCTCTCCACTGGCGGGTGTGGGGTGTGGTGTGACCAGGCCTCCTGGAGCAGCCACCCACCCTTCACGTGTAGCCGGCCCTGAGAGTTGGTTTTTTCCTGACTCCATGTGTTTGTTTCTGTACAGATCAGGCACAACCTTTCAGAAGTGCTTCTCGCCACCATGAACATCTTGTTCACACAGTTTAAGAGGCTCAAGGGGACCAGTCCATCCTCAGCGTCCAGGCCCCAGCGAGTCATCGAGGACCGTGACTCTGTAAGACCCCAGCATTCATGAAGAATGTTGCTGAGAGCTCCTTCCTGGTGTGGAATCTGTTGCACTCTTAGGAGACCCCACGGCCTGACACTGCTCTTTCCCTTGCGACCTGGCAGCTCTCCCAAGGAAAGTGTTAATGGGATTGCTGCTGTTTGCATGCTTAAAACACAAGTGCTACATCTGCAAATACCTTTTAAAAATCAGAGCGCTGATATGTAGTTGATTTCACAAAGATTTCCTGCTAATTTAGAAATATTTTGTGAGGTGATTTTGTGAGTCTCTGCATTCATCAAAATCATACTTTATTTGTGACCAGTGCATGGATCATACAAACCTTTGTTTCTGCTCTCCTCTGAGGCCCACGAACACCCTTAAGAGGTCGCTGGGGCAATGTAATTGTCCACTTCCTACAGCTGAGGAAACAGGCGTGAAGCTGGGACGCAGCTTGTGGTTGTGAGCCCCTCGGCAGGGTAGGTGGAGGCCTAGGCCTGAGGGCCAGGACTGTCCCATACCTGAGCCTGCGCCCCTTCTGCCAGCAGTGTACATGGCTCAGGCTGAGTACACCTAGATAAGAACTCTGGGACTCAAGCCACTTACGCGGTCTGATTAAGCAAAAGCACAAAGATGTGTGGTCCAGTTAAACCAGAAGGCTGGTCAATCTGGTGGTATTTTTAAAAATTACTTTTCCCTCAACTTTTTCATATACATATTTTTAAAGATTTATTTATTTGAGAGGAGAGACAGAGAGAAAGGTCTTCCATCTGCTGGTTCATTCCCCAAGTGGCCACAACGGTGGAGCTGGACCACGCCAAAGCCAGGAGCTTCTTCTGGGTCTCCCACATAGGTGCCGGGGCCCTGGCACTTGGGCCATCCTCTGCTGTTTTCCCAGGCCCATTAGCAGGGAGCTGGATTGGAAGCAGAGGCACCCATTTGGAGTGCTGGCGCCACAGGTGGAGGCTTAACCCACTACTCCACAGCACTGGCCCCTTCACATACTTTCTGATGAGACTGTCAGGACAGTGTCTATCTCCCAGGCCTGACGCTGGCAGTCAAGGAGTCTTAAAATACTGTCGTCTACTTCCAAGGATGTCTGTGGGCTATACCCGCTGTGACCCTCACAGGCATGGTTGTTGACAACTCTGTTGAGTAGCAGTAGCTGAAGGCCACCCTAGTCACTTTTGTGAATGGGGTGACAGTTCTCAGAAGTTGCTCACTGAGGCCTTAAGCCATGCATGTGGGACCAGAGTTGTCGTCTGCTGCTCTGCTACCTGCTCGTGGTGGACACCTGCTGGTGGTGGGGTGGGCTCACTGCACTTGCGTCAGAGTGAGAGTCTGTTTATGATGAGAGGGACCCAGTGCAGTGCTGTTGGTGGGTGTGAGTATTGAAATGGTGGCCACTGGTGGTAATCTGTCCCACTGAGGGGAGCTGGTGGCCCACAGGCCCTTTCCACATTGGAAGGGACTGTCTCTGGGGCATCTTGTGTGTTTCAGTCTTTGTTGGACACTTAATTTTACACATCAGGGGTAAAGCCCTTCTGCTGTCTTCCTCCCCCACCACTCTGCTTCTTTCACTGAACGGTAGGGATGGGGTGGGTCAAAGTTGCCTGCCCCAGAAGTGGTTTGAAGGAAAGAGGGAGGAAGAGAGAGGTGAGGGGAGGAATGGAGCAGGCAGCTCTGAAGCTTAGGGCTGTGTCAAGAGCTAGACAGATGTGTGGTAGTTAGGCAGCTTGCCTGGCAAACCTTAGGCCTTGACACCCGGTGGAACAGGGGCCCTGTGGACAAGTTTTGCTAGCGCGCGCTGAAGGAATGTGACAGGGGAGGGCGGCACTGGCATCCACCCACCAGGGATCTGTTCCTGATACGGCAGGCAGGAAAGGAAAGAGCATGGTGGTGGTTCCCAGGATTGCACCAGACTCGAGAGCTAACCAGCTTTCTTCTCTTCCTCCTCCTTTCTCTCAGCAACTCCGAAGTCAAGCCCGGGCCCTGATTACCTTTGCCGGGATGATTCCCTACCGGACATCTGGGGACACCAACGCAAGGCTGGTGCAGATGGAGGTCCTCATGAATTAGTGCCCTGCGTTGGGGCGTCGGGGACGGCACTGTCAGTACATCAGGCACATGGGCCCGCTGGGTGGGGTTTCTGGCTTTGTTTCCATTGTGTTTTGTTTGTTTCGTTTTTTGTATTGTGTATTTTTGTCAATACCAATAAATTTCTTTGATTTGTATTTCTTTTCAACATTCTTTTCTTTTTTATTGTTTACTTTTCTTTCATTTTTTTTGCTTTGAAATTTTGTTTTAATTTTTATTTGTGTACTGGGGGGAAATGCCATCACTAGTTCCTAGGCCAGAGAATGAGAGGCTATATATAGACGTCTGTGATTTGGTTAAATCAACCTTAAATGATTAAAAGCATACCCCAATGAGCAAGGACACAAAGCCTCTGGCAGTCACTT
Source organism: Sylvilagus floridanus (assembly GCA_949820135.1). NCBI lineage: Eukaryota > Metazoa > Chordata > Mammalia > Lagomorpha > Leporidae > Sylvilagus > Sylvilagus floridanus. Next base: position 56,228,024 of record OX463232.1, read on the forward strand.
TTATTTAGATGTGGTGTTCCACAGAGCAGAGCCACACTGCACTTTCAAGTTTGGGTGTGAAAGCCAACGTCCGCCGTAGGTGATTGCAGATTTCTGGGCAAGGTAACAAGCACTCTGTGGCCTCCCTCTTCTCTGGCTGCCTTGGAGCGTGGTGGTCTAAGACCGTTCCCCACGTCATCTGCTCTCCATCCAGATGCAGTAGCTTGCTGTTCCACCGGCGTGGCGAGAAGGACATGAGCCCAGAGTGAACTACTTAGGAAAGAAGGTTGCAGGTGCCTGCATTCGCGCTTGAGGAGGCCAGGCCTCCCGTGTACTCCCCTATAGTGCTTTACTGAGAGTCCCCCGCCCGGGCTTGTGCGTGCCCCTCTTAGCAACAGCTTTTCCCTTGTCTGGTGGTCAGCACCTCTTACGTGGACATCCCCTCTCATGAAGATAATTGGCCAGGCAAGCTCATGGGTTCCTTTGGGAGTGTCGAGTATAGAATCCAGACATAGGCTGGTGCCTCGGCTCAATAGGCTAATCCTCTGCCTTGTGGCGCCGGCAACTGTGTTCTAGTCCCGGTCGGGGCGCCGGATTCTGTCCCGGTTGCCCCCCTTTCAGGCCAGCTCTCTGCTGTGGCCCGGGAGTGCAGTGGAGGATGGCCCAGGTGCTTGGGCCCTGCACCCCTGCCTTCGGATCAACGCGGTGCGCCATTGGAGGGTGAACCAATAGCAAAGAAAGACCTTTCTTTCTTTCTTTCTTTCTTTCTTTCTTTCTTTCTTTCTTTCTTTCTTTCTTTCTTTCTTTCTTTCTTTCTTTTTTTGACAGGCAGAGTGGACAGTGAGAGAGAGAGACAGAGAGAAAGGTCTTCCTTTGCCGTTGGTTCACCCTCCAATGGCCACCACGGCTGGCGCACTGCGCTGATCCAATGGCAGGAGCCAGGGACTTACCCTGGTCTCCCATGGGGTGCAGGGCCCAAGCACTTGGGCCATCCTCCACTGCACTCCCGGGTCACAGCAGAGAGCTGGCCTGGAAGAGGAGCAGCCGGGACAGAATCTGGTGCCCCGACCAGGACTAGAACCTGGTGTGCCGGTGCCACAAGGTAGAGGATTAGCCTATTGAGCTGCGGCGCTGGCCCAAAGGTAGACCTTTCTCTCTGTCTCTCTCACTGTCCACTCTGCCTGTCAAAAAAAAAAAAAAAAAAAAAATCCAGACATCATGTGGCACCAACAGTGTGAGTGTCAGTCCCTGGCAGCAGTGTCACCGGCACTGGTTCTGTTTCAGCACCAGTTCCAAAGCCCTGGACTAAGAGAGGAAATGAGGACAAGCACTTGGCCCTGAATGGGCAGCTGGGTCCATGAGACACAGCAGCGGTCCGCTCTGCTGGCTTGATGGCCTGGTCCTGAAGTGCGTGCTGGCTCAGGAGGGCGTTAAGATCCCCAAAGAGTCCCCAAAGGTGCTCTTGCCCCTAAGAAGAAATCTCTCGACACAGGGTATGGTCACCCTCACTGTTCTCCAGTTGTGAAAGTGATTACCAGCTTTCCTCTTGGGAGAGGGCTGGTCTGTAGCTGATGGAACCATCTGCTGCTCGGGGTTGGCTTGCATGTGCTGGCAAGCCTGAGGGCCAGCTGGGCTGTCGCCTGCCCGCTGGCCAAATCCTGTCACCCTGAAGACCCACCTTCCACTGAGCTTCCCTGGAGAATCCCAGGAGATGAGCTCTGCACAGGACTTGACTGAGCAAGTTGTGCTGTGCCCTGCTTGTATGATTTCAGCAAATCAAGTGACTTGTGAACAGCGTGTAAAAGCAGCCCGTGGACTTTTCATAAAGTATGCCCTAGTGGTTTGTGTTTTTAAGATAAGCTGTTACTTGCAGATAGAAATATGATGATGCCATAAATGAAAGAAGCTCACGTTACTCAAATGCGTATTTGCTCCTGGCTCACTTCATGTTTATCATCCCCTGAGAACTCATCATAAATTTGTCTTCCCTTGCATCAGGCACTTAGAAGGGCGAGGCCTGGAGCAGATCCCAGTGCTTGTCCTTCGGACTGACTGTGTGGTCACGTGAGCCTGCTGGGTAGTGCAGAGCACAGAAACAGGCTGGGTTTGCCAGGAAACAGTGTCAGTGGTTTGTGGCCAGAAATCCTGATTCTGTGAGAGGTTATCGGCTTCAAAAGTCATCAGAGAATAAGGCCTTCCCCTACAAGTTTTTCTGGGGTTTCACTGTTTACCCAGAGAAACCAAGGTGGCACTGAGAGTCTCTCTTGTCTTCCAGGGATAAGATTCCAATCTTTGTAATGTGAGATCAAGGGCATCTTAAAGCTGGCAGGGTTGGTGCCTGTCTCATAATGGCCCTCAGGGAGCTCACCGAGGCACTCAGAGGATAGTACTCCTAGGAGCTGGATCCTTTTCAGAGGCCTGCAGATTGGACTTCAGGGTCTGTTCCTTTGATTTTTTTCCCTCCCTCCCTCCTTCCCTTCCTTCCTTTCTCTCTCTTTCTTTCTTTCTTTCTTTCTCTCTCTCTTTCTCTCTCTTTTTCTCTTTCTCTCTTTCTCTATCAACTGTGGCTGTTGAACTTCAAAGGGAAAACTGAAGCAGAACTAGTGAGCTGTCCCAAAGCAAGCCCTTTGGTTTAGTGAGCAAAGGACAGGCAGAGTCCGTTCCCGGCTGGGGCAGAGGGTAGAACCAGCTCCTGCCCTCTAAGAACTTACAATCTCATCAGGGAGGTGTGATGCATCATTTAAGTCCTAGAGTTTAGGTTACTTCAAGAAAAAAAAAAATTAGAGCTTTCTGCAGTGCCCAGTATTTGCTGATTTTTTTGTGTGTGTTTAACTGGGCGTTCTCTCTTTGGACTTTCACACTTGCCTGCCGTTGGAGGATAGGCTGCACAGCAAAGCCCTTACCATTAAATTTAGCAGTTAGACTGGATCTGCACAAGCTTTCTTTTTCATTGGGTCTCAGGACCTTGTCTACTCACCAGATTTTTCACCGTGCCACTCATGAAGTGCAGTGGGCAAGCTGAGTGCTAAGTAGAGAATACAGCCCTGGGTTAGCACATTGCCCTGGGCCTGCCAGGCTGTTGTCACTTTGTAATCACATTAGAGAGCTTTGGCTTTTGTAGTTTTCTCTTTTTTTAAAGATATATTTATTTGAAAGGCAGAGTTACAGAGAAGCAGAGGCAGAGAGAGAAAGAGAAGTCTTCCATTCACTTGTTTACTCCCCAGATGGCCGCAGCAGCCAGAGCTGTGCCATTCTGAAGCCAGGAACCAGGAGCTTCTTCCAGGTCTCCTATGCAGGTGCAGGGGCCCAAGGACTTGGGCCATCTTCTGCTTTCCCAGGCCATAGCGGAGAGCTGGATCGGAAGTGGAGCAGCCAGGACTTGAACCGGCGCCCATATGGGATGCCACCATTGCAGGCAGCAGCTTTACCCACTATGCCACGGTGCTGGCCCCTCTGCTTGTATTTTAAGAGTATCCAGAGAAGTCAGCAAGCAGCTCAAGAATTGTCTGGAGGGAAATGAGGTGGTTTTCAGGGTTCTAAAAGTTTTCCATTCTTCAAGTCTGGTGAATTCAGAAGTCACAGCGCCTCTAGCCCATCCTCTGACAGCCTCATGCTTTTTAGTATCCTCAGGGCAGGGATGCGGGGAAGCAAACCTTCCTACCATTGGTCTCTAACTGAAAAGGTTGTGGGAAACAAGCTTAGAACTGTGAACCAGAATGTTCTGGAGAGACATAGCCCGTGATCTAGGCTTCTTGCCTCGTTGAGTATGTAGCTCCTGGGACTGGCTAACCCAGTACGTGCATTTATATATCCACTGTAGCTAAATTCAGACGAGCACAAAGGCCCTGCTGTGATGGGCCATTCCGGTAGCTGGGGATATCCCAGATAATTCCAGCACTCTCCCCATCCCAGAGTTACCCTAAGTCCAACAAAGTGGACTCTGCTCTTCATCCCATAGCCAAGATCAGCTAAGCAGAACATTTGTGTTTCTAAGTTGCTAACGCAGGGAAGGAGGGCAATTTTCTGTTCTAACTCTGGCCTGTGAAATGCGCTTCGCCTCTGGGCCCTGCCCTGGGTTACTCAGCAGCCACTGGGATGAGCAGCTGCCTTCCTTTGGCCTCCTGTCCAGTTCCCCCTTTCCACATCCTCTGGACCTCCACGTGGATTCAGACACCGTCTCAGCCTAGGAACCCTTCCTAGGCAGTCAGGCCAGAAGGAGGAATGGAGTGTCTCCCTGGGTCAGGTGAGAGGACTAGACCTTCAACAGAAACTGGCGGAGGTGCCCGAGCACATGGTCCTGGAACTTGGATGTATTGGTTGAATAAAGGCTAAGTCTCCCCAGAACAGGGGAGATGGGACTGCGGGAAGAACTCAGGCCTGAACTGGTACTCGCTGTGCCTCTGTAGCCTTTGCCCTTGAGCGTCTACTCCTTGGGGACTGGGAGGATGGAGAAGTTTGCCTCAGACGTTGACTTCTGTCTGAGCTGGGAGTGGGAGGCCAGTCCTCCCAGACAGGGGTTCTGGCCTGAGCCGCATGAGCTGCTGCGGCCCCTTTTGTGGCCACTACAGACCTGGCCCACCGGCTCTCAGCCGGCCTCCGGGGCTGCGTGTCCTGCAGATAAGTCCTCCATCTGGGCCAGATTTAGCACATGAAAACAAGGGACACTCAATTCAGTTTGGGTTTCAGACAGACGAGGAAGACCTTCCTGGTCCTGGTGCGATCTAGCTGCCCTCTCCCGATTGGCCTCTGCTGGCACTTGCCGCCTGCAGGCCCTCAGACCTGGCACAGGCTGCCGTGAGCTACGAAGTCACTTGAGAGAAGGCAGGAACTGGAATTCAGTTTTGAAGAGCCAGCCAGGCGGGCTGAGTGGCGCAATTACGGTCCCGTTAACCTCATCTGGGTATTTTTCCATTAAGAATTTCGAATGTGGGCGTTCATTATAGCGAGGGGGAGGAAGCAGAGACAGCTTTTTCTCACCTGATCCCGGACTTGTGTTAGGAACGTGGCCGGGAGAAGTCCCCGCTTCATTCAGTTGGCAGACGATTTTCCTTTCTTGCGTCTTTGCTTTGTGGACCTTGTCCCCAGGGTGGGGTTTGTGGGGAGAGGAGCGGGTGGAGTCAGCGTGTGTGTGTGCACTGCCTGCTCCTTCATGCACAGTAACTTCTGCCTTTGCTCTGTCTAGGACGGCTCCTTCACCACCACCCCTGTTTCTAACCAGTCCTTTTCTGGAACATTCTTCCAAAGTGCCACGAGCTCCCTTTGTCCAGTCCCTTCAGTGGAACGGAAACCTCTCGGGCCTCCTGCCCTGGGAATGTGCTTAGCTGAGGCCCGGCCGGGAGGGCTCTCAGAAGGCAGCAGAAGTCTTCCTGGCCTCTGGGTGCATGAGCCGATCCCTGGGTCTGCAGAGTCCCCAGAGGTTCTGTAAGTACAGGGCTCCTGTGCCAGCTCCAAAGTCCTGCTCCTCCTCGCCCGGCCTCAGGACCTGTGCCCTCACTGAGGTCTGCGGAAGGTCCGAGTCTGGCCAGAGGGCTGCTGGGAAGGTCAAAGTGTTGCGGTGACAAACTCGGCGTGTGGCAGGCGCTCCAGGGCTGGGAGCCTTTCATTTTGGACCTCAGTGGGAAACATTTTAAAAGAGTTGGGAGCCAGCTCCTGGCCTGGGGGAAGGCGAGGCAGGCTTAGGGGGTCTCTGCTTCGGTTGGATGGTGGGAGAGGCTTGCGCCTGTCCATTGGACAGTTGGCCCCTGCTCTCTTGGACAAGATCTGCCTGTGGGGTTTTGTTTGTTTTGTTTAGTTTTTTAACCAGGAAAAGCATCTTTAGGTCCTGGGACATGGGCTTGTGCTTGGGGACAAGCAGAGGATGAGGAGCAGGGGAAGGTACGCATCTCTCATCCCCCGGGGGACCTTGTCCTAGTGAGGAGCCCTGACGTGGTGAGGCCTCGGCTGCCCAGTGGCCCATGCTGTGTCCACCTGGAAGAATTTCAACCCATTTCCTTTGTGTGGGCCCTCAACATGGGCAGCCATTTCCAGATGAATCCCCTGGGACGTGGGCTTCTTAGAAACCCCTCACCTCATCGCAGGGTTTGGTGGTGTCTGAGAGCACAGCGCCTTGTGGGGCGGGGCCTCCTGGGAAAACCTGCGAGTGTCGAGAGGACACTGTTGAGCTGGGTGGGGGCAGATGGAGAGGCTCCTGGGGTTAGGTGTGGCCCATTTGTCAAGCTTTCCCAGAGCTGCAGTTAGGGCTCAGTGGGGTGGCGAGCCCGAGCCCTCAGTGAAACCAGGAAGGCGCCACCCAGACCTAGGCGGCAGGAGAAGAAAGCAGAGGTAGCCGCTGGTGTTCCGGTGTGAGTCGCACCTTAGCCGACCCCGCCAATGGCCAGATTTCCGGGGCGGAAGCCCCATGGAGCAAGCAGCCCTAGACACACGCAAGGCCCAGCGCTGGGAAGGCTTCGCACTAGCCGGGCAGTGGCGTTTTCTCCTGGGAGGCTGGCTGGGAACGCCTTCCCCTGAGTGACCCTAAATGTCTCTGCCCAAGCAGGGCCCCCACTGACCCTCCCACACTCGGGCGGCTCCAGATCAGCCTGACAGATAAGCTGGTGTGGAGTTTTCGGTAAACTTAAAGCAAAAAAGGATGCTTTGTTTCCTCAAAATCAGACATTTGCGATATGGCCCTCTAGTGGCCAACGGCAGCATTACGTGCAAAAGCTCCAACTTGCCCAGGGAGGCTTTTCAGAAACCACTTGGAGAACTCAATTCTAAAAGTAAGGAGCTAGCTCCATGACCACGGAGGGTGGGCGGGGGAAAGTGAGGAATCATGGAGAAACGGCCCCAAAACGGAAGGCTGTCAAGACCCAGCCCTGCACGGCAGGTGCAAGTCCCAGCCAGCCGAGGAAGAAGTGGGCCCGATCCCTTGTACAGTCCGCGGGCATCGTGGGCGGAGGGCAAGTCCTCGGGCTGCCGCAGCATTTGCTCCTGGAGAAAGCAGGGATGCCGGGTTGTTGGGAAGCTCAGGTGCAGGGGCCCAAATCCCGTGTCTATTACTGGCAGTCACACAGTGGGCCCTCAGTCAGTACAAGTTCATTGGGGCCGCCTGCCCCAGCCTCAGTAAGAGAGGGCTCTAGAGCAAGAGGCGGGTCCTCTGCCATCTCTCGGGCTTCTGCTGCCACAACAGGTCTCCCATGGGTGCAGGTGGAGTCAGCTTTCCTCCCACCTTAGGGAGGGCAGTTTCTTTTTAGTTCCTTTTTTTTTTTTTTTTTTTTTTTTGCAAGAGACAAAATTAGGCCAAAGTTGATAAGCCAAAAATTGCTATCAGGAGACAGTGGTCCATCGTGTTTAACTTGCCGTCCCTGTTTACCCAGTGGCTGCTAAATGGAGAATGTGCTGACAAGTATGTGAGGATTTAACCGTGTGCCAGACCCTGTAGTGAGCGAATGGCAGCTGACAGGTAGCTAGGGTGAGTGACAGGAAGGCGCCTCTTCCAATGAAATGGGTCTCTCCCTCCAGGCTCACTCAGCCCCTTGGCCCACCAGGGGCCTGGGGACTAAGAGCTGGGCCTAATTTCTGAGCCTGCATCAGAAAACGATCAGGGGAAAAGAGAGAAGCAGGTGTACCTGCAGATACACACACACACACACACACACACACACAGGTAATAACAGAGGAGGCCTTGAGAAATGCCACAAGAAAGGGGCACAGAAAGAGGAAGTTCAGTGTCTCAAGGTATAGGAGCCACCTACAAGTGACCGGGATCCAGACCAAGTTGCAGAGATGGGAGAGCCATGTGTGGGATGCAGCAAGCCCAGGTCCCTTTGGCGGGTCCCAGCTGGCCTGCATCTCCCGCCCCAGCGGAGTGTGCGGCTCTCAATCCCTCCTTCCACCTTGAAGCAGGAGACACTGCATGACCCAGGTGAGTCCAGAGGCCTGCCAGGTGTCCCCGGCCTCCCGTCCAGCCCTTCCCCTGTCAAGCAGAAGCCTAACTCGGCGTGCACCTTGTTCAAGAGGTGAGTATGTGGGGGTCGGGGGCAGCTGGTGGGGGAGTGTGGCCCATGAGGCGGAGGGGATTCAGGGGTGGTCTTTTTGGGGTCAGACTCCCCCTTGTCACCCGGGGCAATGAATGCAGCCTGAAGGGTGGTGGCTGGCCGATGTGTTCAGTCACCTAGCTCTTCCCCAACACAAAGGAGCATCTTTTTGACAGGTAGAGTTAGACAGTGAGAGAGAGACAGAGAGAAAGGTCTTCCTTCCATTGGTTCACCCCCCAAATGGCTGCTACAGCTGGTGTACTGCACCGATCCGAAGCTAGGAGCCAGGTGCTTCTCCTGGTCTCCCATGCGGGTGCAGGGCCCAAGCACTTGGACCATCCTCCACTGTACTCCCGGGCCACAGCAGAGAGCTGGACTGGAAGAGGGGCAACTGGGACAGAATCCGGCGCCCCAACGGAGACTAGAACCCAGGGTACTGGCGCCACAGGCGGAGGATTAGCCTAGTGAGCCGCAGCGCTGGTCACGAAGCTGCAGCTGCTTTCCTGGGCTGCACACAGGCCGAGGCAGCACGTCTGCTTCCCTCCTACTCAGAGCCCAGCTCCAGAGGCAACATCTTAGAGCCACTGGGACTCTTAAAACCAGCAAAGCCCGTGCCCCCAGGGCTTCTGACTTAATTGGCCTGGGAGGACCTAGGCACCAATTCATGGTTTTTAAAAGCCTCATCCCCCAAGTGATTCTGATGCCCTGCTATGGTCAGGAATCCTCGCTCTATCCAAAAGCAGGGATGGGGTAGACGTGTGGGCCTCTCTGAATGTGGAAGCCCACCCCCTCCCCAACACGGATGTTCCTGAGATGGCTGAGAGTGAGAAGGTGAACACTACCTGGGCAGAGCAAAACCACCTAGGCACCTGGGGGCAGCTGGTCCACCACGTCCCCGCCAAGGCCAAGGCCAGCTGTCAGACAAGGTCATTGCTGTTGGGTGCTTGGTCAGCAGAGATGGCATCAGATGTAGAGCATCCTTGTTGTGGGGGAGGGGTCTTGGGGCCACATTTTCCAGGCGACCACAAGTGAACCCGCACTTGACAATCCTCGCTGAACCCCTGACCTCTGATCAAAGATGCAGTTTTTAGTGTCCACCCGCCCATGCCCACCGATGGCAAATACGTGCACCGCACGCTGCAGGCTGCAAGCCCTTGCGGGCGAGGCCTGAACTCTGCTCCTCACTCAGCCTCTCCAACTCCCACTGCTGGGTTCCTTACCCTGTGGGGCCCGCACCCAGCTGGAGCTTGAAGGCACCCTGTGGAAGCCACCTGGAGCGGAGACCCCTCCCCGGTAGCCTCGTCGCCTCCCCTCCGCAGCGGGAATGAGTGTCACCTTGCCTTTGAACCCTGGGCTGCTGGGCGACCATTGCCGAAGAGCCTGGAGACTTTGGTTTGGTTGTTAAGGAGATCAACCGTTTGCTTCAAGTATCTGGGGCTAACCAGGGGATGTGGGAGAGGCCTGGGCTCAGAGCTTCTAAGATTCTCTGAGAGTTTTATGCTTTTACGCACAGCTTCTGTGATGGCTGCAAACAACCAAAGCCAGCTCTCCAGGTGTCCGCTTTGTGGCCTGAGCACCACTTCCTCCCAGCTCCTAGCTTTAAAAAAAAATGTTTTTTAATAGTTCTTATGGAGCAGGCGATTAGCCCAGCAGTTAGGATGCCCACGTCCCAGGCCGGAGTGCCTGGGTTAGATTCCCGACTCCGGCTTCCTCCCCCTGCAGACCCTGGGAGGCAGCAGCAATGGCTCAACTTGTGGAGTCCCCCACCCATGTGGGAAGCCTGAATAGAGGTCCCAGCTCCCGGCCTTGCTGTCAGCCCGGCCTTGGCTGCTGCAGGCAGTTAGGGAATGAACCAGCTGGCTGGCTTGCTCACTCTCTGCCTCTCAAATAAATCAAGTGTTAAAATGTTTTAAATAGTCGAGTTTTAGCAGCTGCCCTTACCAGAAGGCACTGCCTTAAACTAGACAAGGTTGACTTGGCTCTGCCTTAGCTTTCCTTTCTGGCAGCCAAAGAGTTGGTGTTTAAGGCATATATATATATATATATATATATATATATATATATATATATTTAGAGCACTATTGTCCAAAATGCTTCTCCCCAAGTCCCCTCTCTTGGCCGTCAAGCCCCCACTAACCGAGTAGAATTGTCTGCATGTGGCCGCCAGGCTGCCTTGGCCCGCACCCTTTCCACTCCCTGTGGACTGGGCCCAGCCTGGGGGCCTCGGAGAGCAGCTCTGAGGTTCCGGGCCCTCTGGTCCCTGCCACAGGAGCAGGCCAGGGACTCCCAAGGCTCCAAGAAGAGTCCATTTGAGTGTTCTGGCTAGGAACGCACCTGTGCGATCCGGACTCGGGCAGAGGAGCCATGCGGTCCCTGCTGCTGTCAAGATAATACCAGGGGTTTCCGGGAAAGCTGGGAGAGCTAAGAGTATTGCAATTGAAAGGCTGGGGGAGGGGGAACATGGGTCGACTCCTCGGTCTCTTGGGAGAGCCATCTGGTGGAGGAACGGGTGTCCTGACACTGTCCTGCCTTGCTGTGTGTGGAGGCAGCAGGGCTGTTCAGACCGCCCGACATGGGAAGTCTCCTGAGCCTGGGTGGAGGGCTGAAGGGTTGATGGAGAATGGTTTTCTTTATGAGAAGAGAAGGAAAAAAAGAAAACCCCACTCTGAATCAGAGGGTGACTGCTGCACTTTTTGCCTTGACTGCCAGGAAGCTCCAAGCTAACACTAGAAGCTCTCCGTCTTCAATAATGCTCATCTTTTTGGCTTTATTTGCTTTAACTGCTACTTCACATACCCAGCTCCCCTATTGTGCCAGTCAGAGGAAGTCAGCCCCTCCCTGAACCCAGGCAGCGTCTTAACTAGAGATTCAGGCCTTTGTGTCTTGGGTCGTGGCCATTGTCGGTACCCACGGTGTCATGCTTTGTCCTGTGTATCCTCCAAAACAGCCACGGGGGAATCTAATACATTAGTAAAATCTCATGACTTGTGGGATAGATGTCAGCTAAATAGGTTAAAAAAAAAATCTGTGCAAGAAGAAAAACACAGGAGGTCTTCCTTCCTCCATGCAAATGGCTGAACTCACTGTGGCCTGCTTCCCTGTTTGCGTTAGCGGCCAGGAGCATCGCAGTGAATTCTGGGTCCCGGTGGGCGGGCCGGGATGGGGATGGACAGGCCCTTGAGCTCCACAAGGCCCAGTGTCTCGGGGTTTTTCGCTGGAGAGGTTGCAGCCCGGTCCTTGGCTTCCCAGGCCTTCTGGGTGCCTGGGACCCCACTGCGGCTCTGCTCCCCCTGTGTCTGCTCCCCTCTCCCTCGCTCTCATCAAGCCTGTGAGCCCATCGCGGGCAGGGACCCAGCCTCCGTCTCTCGCAGCCCCCGGCAGGCTGGCCGGAGGGGACGAAGCTGCTCGCAGGGGCGTGTCCCCGACTCGGAAGCGGAGGAGCCCAGCACAGAGGAGGCGCCGGCATTGTCTGGTATGGTTGCTGCAGCTGGTGTTGTGAATCAGGCCGACGAGCAGCGCATCCTCTTACCCGGCTATTTCACGACACCAGGGTTGCATCATACCCATCCTCTCCAGGCGAGCCTCGCGGGAGCGGCGCCACACGCGCGGGCGGCGGGCTGGCGAATGGGCCTGGGAGAGGTCCTCGGCCTGCTCCTCCCGGTCTCCTGCCCTCTGCCCCCGGGGCCCGGGCTTGGAACGGGCATCTGTGACGGGCGCCCATGTGATGCTCAGAGCTGAGGTGGTCTTCTGTTCCTGCCCCTCACCCGGCCCCCTCACTTCTCTCTGCCTCATCCACTGCACCCACCAGCCTTCCTGCTGGTCCCTGTCAAGGTGCGGCATTCAAGGCCCTTCCTGTCAGGGTTCCCTGCTCATAAACCTGGCCGCCGTAACCCCCAGAGTCCCCCCTGCCCCCTCCTTTCTCCGAACCCCTGTCCCACACGGATCCACGGGCTGCCCTTCCCACCAGCCTGCCGCCACCAGCACCCCGGGTGGCCTCCGAGGGGTCCTGCCTGACCCTTGCCTCAGTGGCCAGGAAATCCTTGAAAAAAACACGACTCTCCCTGTCCCGTGATAGAACAAGGAGCTTCTCATCCCGGCCTGGGACCGGTTCCCTCTCCTCATCCTGAACCCCTTTTCTTTGGTCCCTCTGCTACAGCCACAGGGGCCCCTGTGCTGGTCTTGAAGCCCAAGCCACATGCCTGTCACAGGGCCATTGCACGTCCTCTCCCCTCTGCTAGAACCCGAGACCCACGGCTGCTCACACGTGGCGGCTGCTTCTCGTGGTTGGTGCTCAGCCCAGTTCCTCACTGTAGGAGGCCCGATGCCTGGCCTAGGGGAAGCTTTGTGTTCTGGAAGGCCTCGGCGTGTCCTGACTAGTGCTCGGTCACTTACGCTCTGTCTCTCCCGTAGAATGTGAGCTCCAGGAGGGCAGGGCCTTGCTCGTGTTCCCTGTGGTGCCTCCGTGGTATGCAGTAGGTGCTCAATAAATGTGGTGGACTGAGAAAACAGACCCCTTTCAGCCTCATCTCCCACGATTTCTTCCCTCCTGCCCCCACGCCACAGCATCCAGCCCCACCCACCCCTGCCCTTGCACTTGGCCATGGCCTTTCCAGCACCCTCCTCCGCACCCCCATCCTTGCCCAACCATCCCCTCTCCCTGCCCCTCTGGAGCTGGCCAGATGCCCGACTCCCTGCTGGTCTGTCACAAGGACATCTGCGCCAGGTGCAGCGTGGGGCCTACGGGGGGGGGGGGGCACAATGAATTCGGACGGACGAGCCTCGATGGCAGACGGCCCCTCCTGGCCTCTCCACGACCACCCCTGCATCTGGGTTTCCACTCCTGGGGGGTTCCCCGGCCCCCGGGTCTCTCTGGGTTCCTGTGCTGCCCCTGTTGTCCCTGCTCCTGAGAGCCAGGGGCCCACATTGCATATGCAAGAGCTGCCCCCTCACCTCACCCCACCCCACCCCGACCCCCACCGGGAGCGTCTTCTCAGCTTTGCTGCCTCCGCTGCTGATCTTGCCCAGTCCCTGCAGAACTGAGACTCCCGGAGGCCACGCCCACCCCGGGGGCTTAGCTTGGGGCGCTCCTCGAAGGCGGGGACTCTGTGTGACCCAGCACCATGCCCCCATCAGGAAGAGCACCCTTGTGAGCCTTTCTCAAGGCATCAGACTCCACCCAAACGTGAGAAGCTCCTTCCTGGGGGTTTGCACCCTGGACAAGGGGATGACGGGCCCCTCCAGCACCCCGCACCACACCCGGAGGGCAGACACAGGCAGGCAGGGGGTGGGGCTCAGGGAGAGGAGGAAGTGATTGCCAAGGTCACGCAGCACATCTCAAGCCCCCACTCTGCCCCCAGCCCCCAGGCTGCGGGAAGCCAGCACTGGCCCCTTCCGGCCCCCTCCTTTCATCAGATCCTAATCAGGAATTTTCCACGCCGCCAGAGCCGCGTGGTAGGAAGGTGTTGGGGTGGCCATTTGCCAGGCGGAGCGATAAGATCTGCAGAGGGAATGAGCAAGCCACGGCAGCGGGGAGCCTGCCCGGAAGGTGGAGAGTGGGCCAAGACCGGGGTTGGCACTCGCAAGCCGCCAGCCCCGTGTGGGGCCCGACATGGGGGCCCCCCGACATGAAGAGTCCTGAGGGGTCTCTTGTACAAAATTAATTGCACATGGTAAATCAAGTTGGCCAAAAATGGTTCACAGGGATCATGACCTTTTGGGGTGACCACGGAGGTCTGGTTCTCCTCAGCTCCCCTCGTGACGTCCAATCGGGGCGGGGGGAGGGGCCCCTGCAGAGCGGCACCTCTCGTTGCCCCGTGTCCAGCCTCAACATCCCCTGAGTACCTGCTCTGGCTCTGTCCTTGTCTGGGATTGCCCCTGCCCCTCTGGGCTTCCATTCTAGAAAGTGGGGTGACACTGAGGTGCGAAAGCGTATCCGTGACTGTGTGGGGTTCTGGGCCCCTCCTCCCAACAGAACTTGCCACAGTGACACAGAGGGCATTCCCGCCCACCCTCTTCTACCCGTCCCCAGGACCGGGACCCTCCAGACAGGGAGCAGGGGGCAGGCAGTGTTCCCACAACCTGTGCTGGCTCCCTGGGGGAGCTTACAGAGCCTTGAGATCCTCTGGGGACCCGGTGAGCCCCGAGTCCTGAGCCTGAGAGGCAGGGTGAGGGAGAGGGAGGAAATGTGTCCCTCCCTGTCCCCCCCACCCCCCCCCCAAGGGTGATGGGACGATGGAAACCCCAGCATACGCCCTGCTCACATGCCCGGAGCTGGCAGTGGCTTTCTGGCCTCTGTCTCCCTGGCTTCCAGAAGGAGCAGAGGTCCCCTCCTCCAGGAAGCCTTCCCTGGCTGTCTGCGCATCCTCACCACAGCGGGGTGATGGTTCCACGTTCACCTCCCCTCACTCAGTGTGAGCACAAGTGCCGCCGTCTGTGGCCCTGGCTCCTGCTCTACCCAGTGTGGCGGTAGTTGGGAAAGGTTTGATGAGTGGCTGAAAGATGGAAAAGTCAGCAGAGTGACAGGTCAGCGCCAGGCCATCCCACTCCCGGAGGCAGAGTCCGAGGGGCTGATGTGCCTTAGGGAGCCTCTTGGGGTCGGCACCTGTGAGCAGAAGAGAAGAGGCAGAACCGGGCGGTGGGAGATGTGGGCTTAGGTGGAGACTGGATGCTTCAGACGGCCCAGGGGCTGGGGTGACCCCTTCACATCCGGTGTCCTCCATGGCTGCCCTTGGGGGAGAGATGGCGGGGATGAAGCCATCGCCATGGGGACTGAGGCTGACAGCCCTCGCAGCAGCGTGTGTGTGTGTGTGTGTGTGTGTGTGTGTGTGTGTGGTGTGTGGTGTGTGTGTGGCCCTCACTGAAGGGGTGCACCGAGCGGCCGCCCACTCACTCGTTCATCCCCCAGACCCTCCGCCCCGGCTTTCATCCCCCACAACTTGCCCCTCAGCCACTGCTCCCTGCAGCGGCCTGGGGGCCTGGGGCAGCTGGGGTGCCGCTCCCCCCGCCCCTGTGCCCACGGCACGGCCGCAGGGCACTGGCACGTGGGCACTGGCCTGGCGCGGGGTGGGACCGCCCTCTGTGAGCTGCTGGGAGGGGAGAGCTGGGACCCTGGGTCTAGAACCCTGCAGCCCTGCAGGCAGAGCCCAGGGCCATGGCTACTTGCCCCGCCACAGCTCCAGGGACTTGCCAGCCCACTGGTGGCCACGGGTCACAGGCAGGAGAGGCCGAGCTGTGGATGGGGCGGCTTGCAGGCACTGAGCCGTCTCCAGGAGACAGCGGGAGACGCGGGGAGGCAGAGGTGGGGGAGAGACTCACTTTACACCGACGTGTTCAGAACTTCTAAGTAAACAAACGAGACATGCGGGGGGATCCTGCTCAGGGCGGGGACCCTGGGAGGTCCTCAGGCCACCAGACATCTCTAGTGTCCCCCTTTGCCTCCCTGCTGACCGTTCCCCCCTGGGTCCCTGCTGGGGATCACTCAGAAGGGGCTCCTCTGGGACAGGGAAAAGCCTGTCCCGGGACCCAGGTTCTCTCTCTCTCTCTCTCTCTCTCTCTCTCTCTCTCTCTCTCTCTCTCTCCCCTCTCACCCCTCCTTCCCTGCCTTCATCCCCCTCCCCCCTCCTCCCCTCCCTTCCTCCATCTCTCTCTCAATGATCCGCTGGTGGGCAGGGCAGCAGCAGGCACGTGCTCTCCCCCCCAGCCTATCTGGGGACCCTGCTCACCTGCTCACCAGCCATGGGCGGTTTGGGCCAACCTCCCTGCTGCGGGCCCAGCCTATAAAGCCACCCCGGGCGTCCTGGCCGGCCCTGGCCCCCTCCCTTGACACCCAGAGCCACCATGGCAGAGCTGCCTGCGTCGGAGACCCCCGGGGACCCGGCTCTGTGCAGTGGGCGCTTCACCATCAGCACGTTGTTGGTGGGCGATGAGCCCCCGCCCTCGGCCGCCTACGACGGCAGCCACGCCAGCCACGTGACCCTGGGCAGCAGCCTGTACATGCGCACCTTTGGCTACAACACCATCGACGTGGTGCCCGCCTACGAGCACTATGCCAACAGCACCCTGCCCGGGGAGCCCCGAAAGCTCCGGCCCACCTTGGCCGACCTGCACTCCTTCCTCAAGGTGAGCGCCACCACCTCCCTGCCGTGCGACCTCCACCCAGCTCCCTGGCCTCTCTGCGCCACTGTGGAGGTGGACAAGGTGCTTCCCCATGGGCGAGCCGTTCCCAGGGAGAAGTGGGAGCAGGAGCTGCGGGGCTCTGGGCCGGTGCTGCGGTGTTTGCCGCCCAGGGATTGGCAGCCCACAGGGAGCGCGAGCTGCCGGGAGAGGTGATGAGCTGCCCGCCAGTGGAGGCATGCGCACAGAGGTGCACACTGTGATGGAGCTGGAGACAAGGGGGCCGTGAGGTCCACCCCGGGGTGCAGGCTCTCTGAGTTTGCTGCCTGGGAGGTTGGACAGTGAAAGGTGGAGAGCTGGGAGCTAGACCCATCGCCTGTGTCCCGCCTCGGTTTTCCCACCTGACAACTGGGTACCATCGTTCTTGGGTCTGGGGCTGAGACACAGAAAAGGCACATGACTCCTCCCCATCCCAGAGCAAACCTTCGCTGTGGCCCCTGCAAGGCCATCCAGGGCTGCTGAGATGGGGGTGCCCGGGAGAAAGCCCTGGGGAGGGCTGCAGGCGCTCTATGCACAAACTCATGCCTCGACGCCCCGGAGCAGGGGCCTTGCCAGGGACCCCCTGTGTGGCCTTGAACAAGCTGCTTCGCTTCTCCAGGCTGGTACTCACCCTACCCCACATCCCTGTCTCAGACCGCAGCTGCCTGGTCAGCACCAAGGCCATGCTCTGGGGGCCAGGGGACAGCCAGACCCCCTGTTCCCATGGCGTCTCATCCCTTGCCAATGTGGAGCTTTTTAAAAGCCCAGATGGAGTTCCAGGCTCTTGGCTTCAGGCTGGCCCAGCCCTGGCCATTGCGGGCCACGTGGAGAGCAAACCAAGGGATAGGACATATTTCATTCTCTGTCTCTGTCTCTGTCTCTCTCTCACTCTCTCTCTCTCTCTTTTCTCTCTCTCTCCCTCCATCTCTCTCCTCCCCCAACTCTGCCTTTCAAATAAATAAATAAGCCTTTTAAAAAATAAAAATAAAATCCCCATGCAACTCCATAGTTAGTGAGGCCAGGAATCTGGGGCTGGGGTCTGTGGTGCGCGGTGACGCAGGCAGGGGCTGGATGCGGATCCCCGGCTGGCCGCGCAGCCCTGCCTGCCTGTCTGGCTGACTCGTGGTCCCTGGCTGGGCTTCTACAGGAGGGCAGCCCCCTGCACGTGCTGGCCCTCGACAGCCGGCCCAGCCACGAGATGACTGACGGGCTGGTGGAGGATGAGGCGGGCGCAGGCGGCAAGAAGCCTGGGGAGCCGGTGCGCTTCGGCTGGGTCAAGGGGGTGATGGTGAGTGGGGCACGGGGGGGTAGGGGAGACCCTGCACTCACTCCTCACTCTGACAAGCTGCCCAGGGCAGGGTCACAGTCCAACACGGGCCTCAGTTTCCCCTTCTGCCCAGCAACCTCAGATTTTCTCTGCTTTGCACTTCCTGACCCTCATTTTTATCCCTTAACCTGAGACCCAGCCCAGGGCAGATGTCTGCTTGGCCATTCACTCATCGTGTGGCCTTGGGAAAGTGACTTAACCTCTGTGTGCCTCAGTTTCCTCGTCTGTGAAAGGAGCATGCCACGAGTTAATAGAGGCACAGTCCAGGAAACTGTGCTTCTCTCCACAGACACCAGAGGGCAGCACGAAACACCCGAATCTGCAAGCGGGGTTTTTCTCTTCCTGATGGAAGGGAAGGAAGGCTTTGCTGTAGGGAAGAGCACCAGCAAGTGCCGGGACAGCAGAGTCAAGTGGCCTTGGCTTTGGGAGCCGTGATGGGAGTTTACAGAGGGGACCACGTGGGATGTAGAAGAAACCTCCAGTGCTGCTCTGGAGCAGGTGGCCCCGGGCCTGAGTTGGCTGTGCCTGGCTGGGTGTCTCTGCCTGAACCATGAGCCCTGCCCCCGCACCCAGGGCCCGCAGGCAGAGTGTGGCTCTCCTGCCTGGCCTCTGTTGGTCTGGGCCTGGCATGGTCCATTTAGCATCCCAGGGAGTGCCTTGGAAATACCCACACGCCTGTCCCTCCAACCCCCACCTCCAATTCCTGGGGCCGAAGACCACAGCAGCCCCTCCCTCTGCCTCCGGCTTGGCCTTAAATCTGGACACGGAGGTTCCAGCCACTGGAGCTCCGACTTCTGCTTGTATGTGGGGCACCGGCTCAGCTGAGCTCCCTGTAAATGCCGGGCCCCGGGCCAACAGCTGGCCACTCACTGGGGTCATGGCTGGGGCTGGGCTCTGGGCTTGGAAGAGCAGAGCCATGATCGCACTTGCACTGATCCCCTGGACTTGAAGGGTGTGAGGGTCCAAGTGGGTCCCTGGGCGCCCCTCACTCCCCTGCCCCCACAGAGCCAGAGATCAGAGTCTGCAGATGTAGATACCACAAAGCAAAGGTGTCCCTTAGGCGTGGTGCCCACCGCTGTGCCCTGCCCAGGGATGGGGCATTGTTGACCTCTGACCTCTGACTCCCCTGTCCCCGCAGATCCGGTGCATGCTCAACATCTGGGGCGTGATCCTCTACCTGCGGCTGCCCTGGATCACGGCCCAGGCGGGCATTGGTGAGTGCCCCGCCCGGGGCAGAGCAGGGGCAGGGAGGCTCGCTGAGTCCTGGTTCCCCACCCCCGAGACCCTCAGGAGCAGGCCTGAAGTGGGGCTGCAGACCACAGCCCAGGCCCACTCCTCCCTGGTGCGACCTCAGGCCTCGCAGACGCCGGTCAGGCGCTGGGCGTGTTGCCCCAAGAAAGCCGCTTTGCTTCTTGGAGCCGATTTCGTGAGCCAGGAAGCAGTGCTCTGGCCAGACACGGGTTCAGACACCAGCTCTGTACAATGCTGTGTGCCCTGGGGCATGTTTCCTAACCTCTCTGGGCCTTGGATTTCTCATCAGGAAGATGGAGGCGATAAGAGGTGCCACCATAGTTGGGTTTCCAGGTTGCGGGCGAGCACAGCTCAGCGTTTGGAACCCACGGGTGCTCAGCGGGGGCTATTACTTAATTTTGGATTACGAAAGGAGCGCACTTTTCTTTCTAACCCCCACCCCCAATCCTTTACCTGCTGGCTCCTGAGCGCCTGGACAGAGACCCATTTTTCAGATGAGAAAAACGAGGCCCGGGGAAGGGAAATGGCTTCCGGCGTACAGTGAATTAGCAGGCAGACTCCGGCCCCTCGTGCGGCCCCTCAGTGGGGACATGCCTGGCTGAGGCCGGGGGTGCTCACATCCCATCCCTCACAGTGCTGACCTGGGTCATCATCCTGCTCTCGGTCCTGGTGACGTCCATCACCGGCCTGTCCATCTCGGCCATCTCCACCAACGGCAAGGTCAAGTCAGGTAGGCCCCACCCTCCAGTGTGTTCCTCCTGTAGGCTCCCCTGGCTTCACCCTAGGACTGGGTCTCTGGACCACCCCCTGCCCCATGGGACACCCTGGCTGCTCCTGTGGCTCCAGGTGAGGGCCCCGGCCACCTTCCACACCTCAGGGGCTTCAGTTACCTCCCGATCCTCAACCTCTCCCTGCCCCAAGCCCGCCGCCTCCAGCCGACCCCTCTGCTCTCACGGCTCTGGCCCTGGCAGGTGGCACCTACTTCCTCATCTCCCGGAGTTTGGGCCCCGAGCTGGGGGGCTCCATCGGCCTCATTTTCTCCTTCGCCAATGCTGTGGGCGTGGCCATGCACACAGTGGGCTTTGCAGAGACTGTGCGGGACCTGCTCCAGGTGAGGCGGGGGCTGGGCCCCGGGCAGAGCGAGCCTGGGCAGCCCTCCCTGTCCTTTCTGCCCCGTCTGGTAGGGCCCTCCTGCCTGACCCCTTGCATCAGGGATGTCTGATTTCTGTGAATGACAGTGACAATCTCATCAAATAAAGCCAGGTCCCACAAGCCCCTTCCGGGGTGCACGTGGCCTTTAGGGCCAGAGCCGTGTGTAGCAGCTCTACGGGGGACCCGAAAGTAGGGTGTGCGGTTTCCCGCCAGAGGGCACCCCAGACCCTAGGTGTTCCGAGGGTGGGGTCTGCAGGGGCGGGGGCTTCCAGGGGGCACCCAGCTCCCAGGGGGCACCCAGCCTGGCCTGTTTCCCCACCAGGAGTACGGCACACCCATCGTGGACCCCATTAACGACATCCGCATCATTGGTGTGGTCACCGTCACCGTGCTGCTGGCCATCTCCCTGGCCGGCATGGAGTGGGAATCCAAGGTAGGGAGCAAGGAGGAGGGGGCTCATGGGGAGAAGCTTACGTGAGCCAGCCAGGCCCAGGTCCTGCTGCTGTGACAAAGGGACCCTGTGGAACGGCGCCTTAGGCAGCGGAACTTCGTCTCTCTCGCACTCAGCAGTCCAGGCGCAGGGTCTGCCTGAGCAGTGGGCTCCGGGGGTTGGGTGCCCAGACACCCAACCTCCTATCCCATGGCCCCTCTGTCCCAGGGTGTGGTCCTTCTCCGCCTGGCCCACGAAGGCTACCACCGCCATGTCCACAGGAGGGTGGGGTGGAAGGCTATGGAAGTTGCACAGGTCCCTCTGGCTCGTGTCCACTGAACTGAGCTCGATCTCACAGCCACACTTAGCTGCAAGGGAGCCTGGGAAGTGCAAACTTTCTTTGAGCCATGTCTCCAGCCCAAAGGCAGAAGTTCAGTACTGGGGCCAGCGTTGTGGCACAGTGGGTTAAGCCAGACCACCAGTCGGAGTCCCGGCTGCTCCACTTTCAGGCCAGCTTCCTGCTAATGCACCTGGGAAGGCAGTAGAAGATGGCATGTGTACTTGGGCCCCTGCCACCCACCTGGGAGAACAGGATTGAGTTCCTGGCTCCTGGCTTCAGCCTGACCTGGCCCTGACTGTTCTGGCCATTTGGGGAGTGAATCAGCAGATGGACGATCTCTCTCTCTCTCTCTCTCTCTCTCTCTCTCTCTCTCTCTCTCTCTAACTCTGAAATAAATCTCTAAAAGGCCTTGGTTCACTTCTGTATCTGTTGATCCTTGAATGAGCCAGCTGCCTTCATGGGTGTTGAATGAACACAGAGTGAGTGAGTGAATTAACAGAACGAGGGGCCAGAGCCTGCTCTGGAGTGGGGGAGGGGGACTCCCGGAGAGGAGGCGCGAGTCTGACCCTGGGGTCTTCCCGCGCAGGCCCAGGTGCTCTTCTTCCTGGTCATCATGGTCTCCTTCACCAACTACTTGGTAGGGACGCTGATCCCCCCCTCGGAGGACAAGGCCTCCAAAGGCTTCTTCAGCTACCGGGGTAGGTGGCCGTGTCCCTGGAGAGGGACAGACAGCGTGCGCCTTGGAGGGCGGGATCCCGCACTGCCTCAGCCAGGGCTGCCGGGGAGCAGCCAGGGGTGGGGAAGGCCCAGCCTCCAGGTGGCCCCGACTCAGGCCTTGCTGTTCCAGGGGACATTTTCGTCCAGAACTTGGTTCCCGATTGGCGGGGCGTCGATGGCAGCTTCTTCGGAATGTTCTCCATCTTCTTCCCCTCAGCCACGGGCATCCTGGCCGGGGCCAACATCTCTGGGGACCTCAAGGTGAGCAGAGTCCCCGCCCCCTCCTGTGTCCCGTGAGCAGAATTTGGCTCCCTGTCCTGGCTGGGCACTGGGACCGGGGCAGAGCTTCCAGACTCCAGTCCAGTCCAATTCAGCCCAGTGCAGTGCGCTCCAAACCCAGGTGCCCCAAGCCCGATGACTAACGCCGGCCAAGCCCCAGGCTCGAGGGGCACCCTGTGCTGGGCTAGTCCTCCCCCCAGTGCTGGGACTCAGCCTCCGGGGGAGACTGGCCCAGCTGGGCCTTTCCAGAGCTCAGCCCTGTCACGCCCAGCTCTGCCCTGGGCTCTCACCGCCCCCACGGTGGCAGGCTCCAGTGCGCCCGTCCAGGGACCCCTGGAGTTGTGCTTAGCATGTGCTGCCAGGTCCCCGTGCTGTGCTTGGGACTCCCCACGCTCGCTTCTTTCCCTCCAGATGTGGTGTCCCGCCTCCAGATACCACCCCCAGCATCTCTCCCAGAGCCACTGGATGTTCTTCTAGCTCTAAGCCATGTTCCGGCTTAGCGTGTGACGCACTAGGGGCTCCGTCCCTGCTTGGGGACTGAGCAGTGCTGACGTGAGCAGACGCACGCAGTGCTGCACCAGGGGAGGAGGACAGACTGGCGGCCGCAGAGGCTCCGCAGAGATGTTAGGTAGTGCTGGGGCTGGAGCTGGGCTTTTTTGTTTGTTTGTTTTGTTTGACAGGTAGAGATATAGATAGTGAGAGGGAGGGACAAAAAGGTCTTCCTTCTGTTGGTTCACCCCTCAAATGGCCGTTACGGCCCATGCACACCGATCCAAAGCCAGGAGCCAGGTGCTTCTTCCTCATCTCCCATGCGGGTGCAGGCACCCAAGCACCTGGGCCATCCTCCACTGCCCTCCCGGGCCACAGCAGAGAGCTGGACTGGAAGAGGAGCAGTCGGGACTAGAACATGGGGACCATATGGGATCCCGGCGCCACAGGCAGAGGATTAACCAAGTGAGCCACGGAGCCAGAGGAGCTGGGCTTTGACAGGCGGGAGAATCAGGATAGGAGTGAGGGGTGGGGCAAGGAACCCAGGACTGGGCTGGGAATCACAGCCCACCCTCCCCCCACCTCCAGGTCCCTTGGGAAGGAGCTTCTTGTGCCATTTCTTACGTGAATGGAGAATTGTGCATGGGACGCTGTTTTGATGCTGGCCTGGCTCTGTCTGGCCTGGGGGCTGGAACGTTGGCCCACTCCCCCCAGGGAGGGGCCAGCGGAGGCCTGGTGTGGCTGCCCTGGGGTTTCTGCAGGGGCTGGGGCTGTGCTCAAACACTCCAGCTCCCCTCTGAGCCCCAGGCAAGAGCGACCCCGGGGAATCCGATGCTTCCTCAAGCCTCCTCCACTGCCAATGGGCCCAGTGTGCAGGCACCGGGGCCAGGCAGCCATCTCACTCAGGCCTGGGACCTTGGCTCTTGGACATGGTCCTTGGCCCATCCAGTGGAACTGTGTCCTCGGCAGCGGAGTGGCTCCCAGTCGTGGAGCCCCCACTTCCAGACCCTGGGCCTCAGGTGCTCCATCTGTAAAATGGGGCAATACAGCCCAGGCTGTGCAGGGTGCTGGTGAGGATTCAAGGAGCTCAGTTCACATAAAGTGCTAAGAACAACGCCCGGCACACCGGAAGTGCTGAGTTTGTTGTAATCGTGGTCATGTTTACATGACACAGAGAAGCAAGCCAAGCTCAGAGAGGCTCAGAGGCCAGCCCTGGGCCGGCTTCCACAACCAAGAGCCCTCAGCTGCAGCATAGCCACTTTGTCATCCAACTGTGTCCATGTGCCGGGCTCTCTTCCAGCCCCTATTAACTCCTGCTAATGGGCGCTTACTGCTGGCACAGATGGGGAGACAGGCTCAGAGACGTTAAGGGGCTTCTCTCAGGGCACACAGCTAGGAAGAGAAGGGCTGGCATGTGGGCTGCGATACACCTGCCGTGTGAGCCGGCCTCTGAGAGCCAGACCAAGGTGTGGGTGTCAGGGTGGAGGTCGAGGGCTGGTGTTTCTGGTTCCTGTGGCTGCTGTCAGAAATCTCCACTGACTGGTGACTTAAAACAGCAGAATTCCTTCTTCACAGCCCCGGAGGCCAGAAGCCCGAGATGTTGGCAGGGCCCGGGGAGAAGGCAGCTTCCGGTGGCTGCCCATAGTGGCCTCCCTGGCTGAAGTCTGGGCCTCTGTCCTCCTGTGGCCTTCTTCCCTCTGTGTCTCTCTGGGAGTCCTGGTTCCCATAAGGACACCAGTTGTTGCCTCTAAGGCCCACTCTGATGCTGTCATCGCTAATGACACCTGCAGAGACCCTATTTCCAAATAAGGTCCATTTGAAGTGTCTGAACCGATGCGAGTCCTCTTCAACCCACTGGGGGTGGGATGGGAGGCTGGCCTGGTCTGTTGGCCTTGGGGCCAGGGACTCCATGAGCACAACCCAGTGAGGCCATCCTGGCACACGGGGCAGGGCTGGCAGAGTCATGGCTGCAGGGCCC
Organism: Sylvilagus floridanus; assembly: GCA_949820135.1. NCBI lineage: Eukaryota > Metazoa > Chordata > Mammalia > Lagomorpha > Leporidae > Sylvilagus > Sylvilagus floridanus. Next base: position 56,252,132 of record OX463232.1, read on the forward strand.
CCAGAGCAGAGGCCCTGGCAGACCTCAGGGCCCCGAGACTCCAGCCTCCCTCCAGCCGGGTGTCCCTGCCCCACCTCTCTCTGGCCTGCCCTCCATGGCACCTCCCCTGGCGGCCCCACTCTCGGCCTTGTCTCTAATCTGTGGTTCCACCTGCTGCCTGGGCCATGGGCAGAACAGCCGGGGGAAAGCGGGGGCGGTTTACAGACCGAGTTCCATGGAAGGCTTGGCCTTCTGTTCCGGTTTGGGTCTGTGCCGGGGGAGGGGATCGGGTCTTGAATTTGCTGTAAAAATTCTAGCCTGCGTGGCTACGTCAGGGTCAAGGCCTGGAGCCCAGGGGCTGTGGACCTGGTTCGGGTCAGGACGAGAGCCAGGTCCTCCTCACGACGCGCTGCCTCAGTCTCCCCACCAGCCAAGTGGGGAGATGACATTTGAGAAAGAGCCCGGGGGAGGGGACCACGTGGCGTGTGTGCATGAAGGTTTGTATTGAGGTTAGGAAAGCGGCAGCGTCCTCTCGCAGAGTGGAAGGAGGGAGGTCGGGGCTCGTCCTCCGCTCCTGTGTGCGTGCTGCCATGGAACAGACAGATCGCTGAGGGCTAACGTTTTCTACATCGTGCGGGCTGGCGGTGAGCTGGGTCTGGGTCCAGCAGCCTGGATCAACTCCTGGCCCTGACATCCCTGGCAGTTGCACTGTGTCACCCCGCTTACAGATGGGGGCTGGGGCTGGGAGCATGACCCAGAGGGACGCCTGGAGCTGCCGCCAAGCAGGCTGGCCCCACACCCTGCCATCCTGTCCCTACCCTCCCTCACCCTCCAAGTACCCACAGCGGCCAGGTGTGGGGTGTGGGATGTTCTCCCCCACCTCGGGCTCTGGATGGGGTCTTGGTCCCGTGATCTGTGTCTGTCCTCTTCTATGTCCTCCCTCTCCGTGCTGGAGGGAGCTCTGAAGGGCCAAGGTCAGGAGCGCTGCCCCCCCCCCCCAGTCTCTACAAAGGGTGGGAGTCTGGAAGGAATCCCAGAGGCTTCCCAATGGCCACTCTCCCTCCATCCTTCACTCCACAGGACCCTGCTGTGGCCATCCCCAAGGGGACACTCATGGCCATCTTCTGGACCACAGTCTCCTACCTGGCCATCTCGGCCACCATCGGTGAGTAGCCAGCCGCACCGCTCAAGGAGGGACTGGAACCAGCCCCGCCCCCCTTTGCCGTGTCCAAGGGGCTCTGACCACTGGCTGGAGCCAGAAGGGGAAGGTTTGACTCTCCCAGGGAGAGCTGGCTGGCAGGACATGGCGACCCCTGCAAGTGGAGCTCTGAGCCTCTCGGTCACCTTGGCCATGGCCTGAGCATCTCCATGGAGGGGGCAGTTTGTGGTTGGTGGGAGCGGGGAGCCAGACCAGGCTTTTCCGGTCCTTCAGACCTTGAGTTTCCAGATTCAGAGACGTGACGATCTTGCCAAACAGATCACAGTTGCACCACAGGAATGACGGTGATGACGGTGATGGTGGTGTGATGACAATGATAATGTTGATGGGGGTGAGGATGACGATGCTAGCCTCTGCCTTACCTCTGCCCCGTCCTCCACAGCCCTTATCACGTTCAACCCAGGCATTGTCACTGCCCTCAAAGTGGGGGCTCAGAGAGACTGCGCGGTTAGTGCCCGCTCCGCACTGAGTTTGCCAGGTACAGGCGCTTGCAGGGACCACCCTGGAGGCGCGCTGTTCCCAGATGGCTGAGACACTTGGCCCCGCTCCCTCCACTCAGGTCTGGAGGCCCAGGTCTCTAAGGACGCTGCGACCTTGGGCGGGTCCCTGTGCCTCTGTAAGCTGGGCCCACAACAGGACGGAGCGGGCTGGTATCAGCCTCGCTGAATCAAGATGAGGGGAGCTGAGCCTCCCGCAGCGCCTCGCCCTTGGAGGGAGGACGTGGCTGGCACTGCCCGGTGGGGGGGGGAGGACACAGGAGGGAGTCCTCCCCACCCCCTCCTCCCTCCCCTCAGGTGCCTGCGTGGTACGCGATGCATCTGGGAACCTGAACGACACGGTGACCCCTGGCTTGGGTGCCTGTGAGAGCCTGGCTTGCAGCTACGGCTGGAACTTCACTGAGTGCGCCCAGCGCCACAGCTGCCGCTACGGCCTCATCAACTACTACCAGGTACAGGGCCTCGGCCGGGCCTGTGCGCATGTAGCTGGGGGGCTTGCGGGAGCGCGGGTCAGAGCGCAGGTGCAGCTCCTGAACCTTGACCCTGTCCGGGGGTGGCGCTGGCATCCCCAGGCGAGAGTCTGAGCTCAGATGAGGGCTCCAGGACCCAGCTCCTGCCCGCACCAGGGACCAGGGCGCCACAGGCAGCGCTGCCAGCTCAGCCCCCCACCGTGCGTGCCCCTGAACCCCGTCCCTGCAGACCATGAGCATGGTGTCCGGCTTCGCACCCCTGATCACGGCTGGCATCTTCGGGGCCACCCTCTCCTCTGCCCTGGCCTGCCTCGTCTCCGCAGCCAAAGTCTTCCAGGTGGGGCCCGCGGAGGGGCTGCACGGGGGTGGCGGGTCCCCCGGGCCTGTGGCGAATCCTCGGAGGTGTCCTGTCACCGCGTTTCCCTGCCAGGCTCCGGGCCTCGCCTCCTGCAGCCTGTCTGCTCTTGTCAAGTTTCCCCCCATGCGGTTCACCCCTCTTGTCTGTCCCCATTCCGTTTCCCTCGGGCTGTGGGGAGAGCAGGGACCTCACAGAAACAGATGGGGTGCGCGCCCTGCGGAGGCCGCAGCAGCCCGGGGATCCCGGGACGGGGCGGGGCAGCACCGCGGCCAGCGGCTGCCGGGGCGAGCGTGGCGTCTGTGCCCCCAGTGCCTGTGCGAGGACCAGCTGTACCCGCTGATCGGCTTCTTCGGCAAGGGCTACGGCAAGAACAACGAGCCCGTGCGCGGCTACCTGCTGGCCTACGCCATCGCCGTGGCCTTCATCGTCATCGGTAAGAGGCTGCGGGGAGGGGGGGAGCGCTCCTTCCGCCCTGGCTCCGCCCCCTCCCCATTCCCTCAGGCCCCGCACCAGCTTTACCAGCCTAGGGGTAACTCTTGAGGGGCGTGGCCCCACCTGGAAGGCCCCGCCCCTCCCCGCACTGCCCTGCCAGACAAGTGTGCTTTCCCCTGGTTCGACCCCCAGGCTTCTCAGCTGGGCTCCCCTCCGCCCCCACTCCCAGGTCGAAATGAACCCCAGGTCTCCTTTGGAGCACAGACTGACGGCTCTTAGGGAGCTGACGCCAATGGCAGGGTGGGCGTCCCAGCGGGTGTCTCCGTGAGAGCGTGAGAGCACCTTAGCCCTGGGATCTTGCGTTTCTAGACTTCTCGGGCTTAAAGGGGCAGGGGGTGCCTTAGGAGAAAGCCCAGGTAACAAATTGCCTTTCTAAAATTCTTGTTTGTTTCTTTTCATTTTATTTGAAAGGCAGAGAGATAGAGAGACATTTTCTATCTGCCGATTCACTCCCCAAATGCCCACAACGGCCAGGCCTGGCCCAGGTCTGGGCCAGGAGCGCAAAACTCCATCTGGTCTCCCACATGGCGGACAGGGACAGAATACCTGAGCCATCGCCACCGCCTCCCCGGGTGTGCGGTCAGAAGCAGAGGGCCCAGGCCCAAGCAGGGCCCTCTCGTGTGGGACACGGGCGCACTGGGTGGCAGCTCCACCCACTGCACCATAGCGCCTGCGTAATGTGGTTCCGCCACTTCCCATCCAGCCCCCTGCTGTGCTCACGGGAGGCAGCAGATGGTGGTTCAAGTACTGGTGTCCTTCCCGCCCACCTGGGAGACCCGGATGGAGTTCCAGGCTCTCTGCTTCAGCCTGGCCCGGCCCTGGCTGTTTGTGGGCATTTGGGGGAGTGAACCAGCAGATGAAAGGTTTTCTCTCGCTCTGTCACTCTGCCTTTCAAATAAATAAATAAATAATTTTTTTAAACAAACGTGTGACAGCCCCTGCCCTGGGCCTTCCCCGGCTCCATGGGGTCCACTCTCACCTTGCCTTCCACCCTTTTCAAAGCCAGCCACTCACAGTTTACAAGACAGCACCCTTTTGTGCTTCACAAAATGATGGGCCCATTTCACAGACGAGAAGGTCGAGACTAACTGAGCCTCGACGGCCTGTCTGGGCCCCCCCCCCACCTTGTGGGAGAAGGTGCCGGGGAGTTGTCCCACAGGCTGCCCTCTCTCTCCCTGGGTCCCTGAAGCCGAGCTCAACACCATCGCCCCCATCATCTCCAACTTCTTCCTGTGCTCCTATGCCCTCATCAACTTCAGCTGCTTCCACGCCTCCATCACCAACTCCCCCGGTAAGTGCACCCATTGCCCTGCACGGAGGCGGCCCCTTAGGGGCGGGGGTCCTGGGGGTGGGGTGGGGTGGGATGGAAGGCAGGGGCAGAGGTGGGCAGCTCCAGGCCACCCCTCAACCTGACCCCCATTACAGAGAACATCCACCAGGAGACAATAATAACAGCAGCTGTGCCGTGTGCTGCATGCCCTGTGGGCCCGGTGCGTGGTGTCGATCAGCATCTACAGTCTGCAGAGTGTTTTCTAGTCCCTTCCCTCACCAATCAGGAGTCTGATTCCCCAGAGAGGGAAGAGAATTGCCCCAAATCCCATATGGGGCTGTCTCACACAGTGCTGCAGGTTGCACACTGCACAGCTCTAGGGGGCGTTGCTCATAGATTTCATAGATTTGTATGTTTATGATGAAACTCTCCTGGCAGATGGCAGCAAGGAGTCCTTATAAATGGTAGACTGATGGTTTCTGGTTGTATACGTTTGTGGAGTGAAAGGTGATATACTTTATGAATACAAGGAGGAATGATTAGAAAGCAATTAACGTCTCTGTTGCCTTGGATACTGAACATTCTTTGTGGTGAGGACCTTTGGCGATCTGGAAACGTGCAAGGTTCTGGTGTTAACTGCATTCGCCACACTGCAATAAAATGTGAGGAAGTAACTGAGCTTCTGCCCAGCAAGGTGTTAATGAGCTCCCAATGGCCAGTGGGCCCGTTACCAGGCCAGGCTTTACTTAGGCCACAGTGTGCGTGGTGCCACAAGACGGCTGTGGCTGGTGGCAGCCTGGGTTGGCTGATGGTGTGGGCTGGGGCAGAGTGTCCTTTTCCCTCCATCTTAGACCTCCTGTGGCCCTGCCTGGCCAGAGCTGAGCCTTTGCTGTGTGGTGTAGCCTGTGCACATGGTGAAATGCCAGCCCAGGGGGGCGTGTGGTCCTCCCCGAAGGACCAGTCCCAAGAGGCAGAGTGGATGGGGCCCTTGATGCCCATGGCTGGGGGGGCACAGGCTGGACCCAGGCCTGGGCACCGGGGACACTGCCGCCCAGCCCCCACCCAGCAACTCTGGCCCAGGGGGCGGCTCCAGAGGTAGGGGGCATCTCCACTGACCTGTGCCCCTTGCCCAGGGTGGAGACCCTCCTTCCGATACTACAGCAAGTGGTCGGCGCTGTTTGGGGCGGTGGTCTCTGTCGTCATAATGTTCCTGCTCACCTGGTGGGCGGCCCTCATCGCCATCGGCGTCATCCTCTTCCTCCTGCTCTATGTGATCTACAAGAAGCCAGGTGGGCGCCCACCTCTCCCTCCTGGAGGCAGCCACGCGCCAGCTCTGCGCCTGCCATGGCTCCCTCTCATCCGCACCTCCCCACCGGGCAAGCACCCCTGAGACCCACCTGGGCAGAGCCCACAACTGTGCTGCTCGGCCACCCCAGCTCCCGGGACCAAACAGTTCTCTGGCCAGAGTGCCCCCGAGTCACTTCCAGGGCTGCACAAGCCCCTTCCCCAGGGCCAGCCTCCCAGGAGTGGTCACCTGCTGGTGTGCTCACCCGCTAGTGTGCTCACCCAGGGCTTGGGGGGTGACCAAGCAGTGGCTGTTTGAAAGGATGAAGCTTGGACACTGGGCAGGGGTCTCCATGCAGCAAGCAGGGTTCCTGGACACCACTCCCACAGGTGTCCACCCGCCAGGTGCGCCTGCTCCCACAGGTGTCCACCCGCCAGGTGCGCGCGCTCCCACATGTGTCAACCCCCCAGGTGCACACACTCCCACAGGTGTCCAGGACTGAAGAAGGCTGACAGTCCTCCCCACCCTCTTCCTCCACGTGGCTGGCTTCTCCTAGCCCTTTCACACCTTCCTCTCACCCTCCCTCCCCCAGAGGTTAACTGGGGATCCTCAGTGCAGGCTGGCTCCTACAACCTGGCCCTGAGCTACGCCGTGGGCCTCAATGAGGTGGAGGACCACATCAAGAACTACCGGTGAGCAGAGCTTCTGGGGCACCGCCCCCAAGACCCCAGGCCTCAACCTGTCACCTGACCTAGGCAGAGCCAGGGTGGGCCTGGCCCCACTCAGGGACAGGCCAGAGGTGGGGAGAGCCATTCGGCCCGCAGGCCTGGGTGGGGGGTGCTGAGCCGGTGGAGGGACCGCTGTGCCTCAGCATCTGCTGCAGGACGTGCCCTGCCATGGGGTGACTTGGAATTCCCAGCACGGCCATCCCACGAGACTGGGGGTGACCGGGCTCCTCGGGGCCCTCTTCAATAGCAGCTCTGCTCCTTGACAAGGGTGATCATGCACCTGCCACTCCCAGCCACCAGACCATGCCATGTACCCTGCAGGCTCTCTGTGGGGACTTCAAAAAGTTCCTGGAAACTGTGTTCTATGTCAAAGCTGGGTGTGACTTTCACTTTGCCTTTGAGCCAAAATAAGCTCGCCTTCTATTTCCCCACAAATTTTTTTTGAGTCCCCTTGAATTTATGTCACACTTACCGTGAGCCAGGCACCTCGTATCGTGCCCTGCATGACCTCCTGGTAACCACCCCACCCCCCCAGGCTCGCGATGTTAATGACCTGGTCACAGATAGGGACAGCGAGGCCCCCAGACTGCAGAGCCTGGTCACACAGCCGGTGAATGGCTGATGCACTCTGCATCGGCCCTTGGCCATGACCCTCTGCTGCCTCCCCATGCAGAGGCCCCGTTCCCTGCCCAGGTTACATGGTGAGTTTGCAGGTGACTGGCCTGGGCAGGAGCACAGATGGAGTGTTTGGTGGTCTGAGCAGAAAGGACAAGGGGTGCCCCTTGGCGGGAGGTGGCCATCAAAATTGCTGCAGACGCCCCAGAAGTCACCCTGGAGTCACAGCCAAACAACCCCAAGCCTGCAGAGTCTTGCCCGAGGCCACCCGTGGCTCAGGGGAGACCTGGGAGGTGGTGGAAGCCCTGGGGCACCTGTGGTTAGCATCCAGACCCTGGGGTGGGAGTGGGGCTCTCCTGATGGCTCCTGCTCTTCTCTTCAGCCCCCAGTGCCTGGTGCTCACAGGGCCCCCGAACTTCCGCCCGGCCCTGGTGGACTTCGTGGGCACCTTCACCCAGAACCTTAGCCTCATGATCTGCGGCCACGTGCTCATCGTGAGTGCCCCCAGGGTAGGGTTGGGGGTGGGGCAAGCAGAGCTCCATGGCTCCTCTGCTCCCCAGCCTCTCCCCTTCCCAGGCCCTCTCAGGCTTCTTCCCCAATGTGCCTGTCGCCTGCTGCCTGTCTCCATATCCCCATGTCCACCCCCTCCCCAGGTCCTGTCCCCCCAGCTCTGTAAAGGAACCTGGGAGGCAAGGTCTGGGTGCTGTGGAGCCCTTGGGGCAGCCTGCAGGGCAGGAGAGGGGCTGACGTAGGCTGGAGGGCGGGGGCAGCTCCTCATGACGTCACTCACAGGGCCCACGCAAGCAGAGGATGCCAGAGCTGCGGCTCATCGCCAGTGGTCACACCAAGTGGTTGACCAAGAGGAAGATCAAGGCCTTCTACTCGGACGTCGCCGCCGAGGACCTGCGCAGCGGCGTGCAGAGCCTCATGCAGGTGCTGTCTGGGACAGCTCGCTGCTCAGCACAGTTGGGCCTGCGTGGAACACGCGCCTGTGTCGCGTCTCTGGGCATGCTGATGCTGGGCCCCCGCAACTGCCGAGCTTTGATTTTCTTAACAAACAATTTTTTACAATGCATTTTATTCATCTGAAAGTCAAAGAGAGAGAGAGATCGAGTCAGACGGAAGGACAGAGAGATCTCCCACCCTTGGTTCACTCCTTAAATGCTCTCAACAGCCAGGGCTGGGCCAGGCCAAACTGGGAGACAGAAACTCTGTCCCAGACTCCCCAATGTGGGTGCCAGGGAGCCCAGCCGTCACTTGCTGCCTCCCAGGGTGCACACTAGCAGGAAGCTGGAGTCGGAAGTGGAGCCGGGACTAGAGCAGGCACTCGTGGAATGTGAGTGTCCCAGAGTCAACTGCTGTGCCAAAACCCACCTGCTTTAATGTTTTAAAGACAAAATTGACACACATTAAGTTTGTATACGTAAACACCACCACTCAGTTCCAGATCTAGAATATTCTGGTGGGAAATTCACTTCACTGTTCACTATGCTCGTGTAAAATGAGATGTGGGAATAAAATAACAGTGTTTATTCCTGAGCCAACAAATGACAGTGCTTTTCGATAGTTTAAATATTTTCCCCAATTTAAAAAAAGCATAGGGGGTTCTCTTTTTGGGGTTATAAAATAGGGGAGGGTATTGTGAATGCCACTTTAAAGCAGTCAATTTGGTTATGTAAATTTCACCTCAAACCTGTTAAAAATTTTAAACATTCAAAAGAGAGAGAAATAGGAAAGATGAATGGATTCAATGACCCAGGCAAACTCTAGGCTTGACAGCCAAGGTCAAGGTTCTTGTTATGAGAAATAACTTGTTAGACAAGCAGGAGCTGGGATAATCCACAATGAATGGGACGTCCCAAGCCTTGGCCCTCCTCTCTTGCGGATATGTCCAGGCAGAGATGGCCCTAAATGGGAGTGAGGGTGGGGGATTCACTCCTGAGCCCCTGTGGCATGACCCGGGGCACAGCTGGGGCTGGGAGGGCCCTGGCTGCCTCAGGAGGGAGCCCCGGCCCTGCTGCCCCTGCTGATCCCCCATGTCACCCCAACCCCACAGGCCTCAGGGCTCGGGAGAATGAAGCCCAACATCCTGGTGGTCGGATTCAAGAAGAACTGGCAGGCGGCTCACCCGGCCACGGTGGAAGACTACATCGGCATCCTGCAGTGAGTGAGGGTGGGGCGGGGGGCCTGCATTCTGCTGATTTGGCCCTTGGACCCTTCCTGTGCCTGGGAAGCTGAGCTCACTTGCTCAAAGCTGGGGAAGAAACAGGGGGCAGGGCTTAGGCAAGCCACCCCAAGGGTGAAGTGGGCCAGCAGGGAGCAGTGGGGAGTGTGGCGTGCTGGGGAGGGTACAGCTGCTTGGCTGGGCCGATTGTGCCCAGACAGAAATGTGGGCTCAGGGCCGCCTGCTCTGTTGCTGAAAACGTAGGCTTGAGGGTGAGGATGCTGTGGGCCCTGGGAGCTTCGGAAGGCTCTGGGGCAGGACAGTGACACCAGGCTGACTCCTGACCGGTTGGTCACCTTCAGCTCTTGCGGGGCACGGTGCCAGGAACGCCAGGCAGGAAATGCCGCCTGTCTGCGTTGAGGCTGCCCAGGGAGGCAGTATGCAGTCTGGTTAGGGAATCCAGGCTGGGGGCGGGGGCGCTGGAGCCCACTTCCAGATCTGCTGCTGCCCAGCCGCAGGTGGGGAGCGCCCATGTCCGCTGCCTTGGCTGCCGTCTGCTCATCCCCACGCTCCTCTTGCTCCCACTCCCCTACCAACACATTCCAAGACAAGCACTTGCCCGTCCCGGTCCCCATGACTGGTGAGGGCATCGCTTAAGTTGCTGGAGCAAACCCAGATGACGGGCCAGGCAGGACACACTTTCCAGAGACCTTGTAGGCATCCGGTGTAGACAGTTTACTGCAGGGGCGAGGCTACGTCTGTGCGCATGCCTGACCTCTGGTTTGTACTCTCAGCCGGATCATCCTAATCCTAGGCGGTCCTGCCCTCGAGTGGAGGGTCACTGGCAAGTGACTCCCCAGCAGTCATCGGTTGCACCTGTAGAGTGGGAACAGTGACCTTGAGGATTGCCTTAGTGTGGCAGGAGGACAGGGCCTGCGGGCTCCACGGGGCCATAGGCTGCAGAGCTCCAGGGGTCCTGGGGGCTCTCCCATTCTGCCCACACATTCTACTGGTGGGGAAACTGAGGCCCCCAGGAAGGGAGGGGAGGAGGAAGGACCGACTCCGGGTGTCTGGTCTCCTGGAGCCAGGTCACCTCCCTGGGGCGGGGGGCCGGGCCCAAGAGAAGCCTGAGCCCTCTGCCCCTCTCCGCAGCGATGCCTTTGATCTCAGCTATGGCGTGTGTGTCCTGCGGATGCGGGAGGGGCTCAACGTCTCGGAGGTGATGCAGGCGCACAGTGAGTACCCAAAGATGCGCCGCGCCTGCTCAGAGCCCCCAGCAAAAACAGAAAGAGGGCGCCCGTTTGGCCGATTGGTTAAGATGCCCATTAGGAGGCGTGCGTCTCATATCGGGGTGTCTGGGTCCGCTTCCTGCTCCAGCGCCTGAGTACGGTTTCCTGCTAATGCAGACCCTGGAGGCAGTGGGGGGGCTCAAGTGCCTGGGTTCCTGCTGCCACGTGGGAGGCCTGGATGGAGTGCCTTGCTCTAGCTTCAGCCTGGCCTAGCCCCGTTGTTGCAGGCATTTGGGGAGTGAACCAACAGGCGGGAGCCCTGTCTGTGTCTGTCTGTCTTTCTGTCTCTCAGATGAATAAGTAAAATGTAAACCAACAACTGGAACAGACCTCGGAAAGTTCTAGAACCTTTTGCTTTTTTTAAGTGGAGGGAAGAGGGAACAATTAGTAAGGAACCCACAGTGGCAGATTTCTAGACAGCCAGCCCCTGATGCTTCCTCGGAGCCCAGCAGGTTTCCAAACGCAGAAAGCAAGGCCCAGAAAGGGGGAGCGACCAGCTTCCCGCGGGGCGGAGGGGGCAGACCCAGGAGTGGAACTCGGAGTCCCCCAGCCTCGTGCTCAGTGCTTTCGTAACCAGGTGGCATGAAGCGGGTCATGCAGAGAGAAACAGCCAGAGAGCAGAGGAGCCTGCCGGGCTGCAGGCCCTGGGAGGTAATCGAGGCCACAGAGACTGGGTGCTGGGGCTCAAAGAGCGGTGCTGGGGCACGGGCGGGCTGTGTTTTACATTCGGAAGTCCCGAGGCTCTGAGGTTTGGAAGAGATGAGAGACATGAAAACAAGCCGAGGGCGGTGCTGGGAGTGGCAGGAAGGAGGCACTGGGGGTTTTGCAGACAGAGCTGGGTCTGGCCTCGCACCCCCCCCAGCCGCTGTCTATCACCCGCACGCAGCCACTGTTTGCAGCGCAGTCACTGAGCTCAGACTGATGCTGCTGCAGGCTCTCGGGGTACAGCAGGGACCCTAAATCTGTCTGCCCTTGAAGATGCTCAACAAACAGACTCCTGAGGAAGCCCCTGTGGCACGGGCAGGGTGCCAAGGTCACCAGGGGCCTCTCTTTTGCTGTGAGGGGCAGGGCTGGGAGGGAGGGGGCTCTCAGCTCAGGAGCCTGCTCCTCCAGCCACAGCCCTGAGGTGGCCGTGAACTTGGCCTGTGAAGGAGCAGGAGGAAGCCTGATAAGGCGGAGGGTGCAGAGCCAGGGTGGAAGGCAGGGGCCAGGTGAGGAGCAGGACTTTCCTGCTTGTGCTGGGGACCCTGAAACGTCCCCAGGGAGGAGAGCCTTGAGCAGGGCTGTCCCCCTCTGTTGCAGTTAACCCCACGTTCGACCCAGCGGAGGACAGCAAGGCAGCCAGCACTGGAGGAGCCAGGCCAGCCGTCTCTGGCGCAGGTCAGCCACTCTGAGACTTGGGAGACAGCTCATGGTGGGCCACCTGGGGGCCTGGTCAAGGGCATGCAGTTTTCACTGGAGCCCCGGGAGGAGAGAACCCATAGCAGGTGCAAGACCACACACAGACTATGTGCTTCTGCCAGTGCCCTGCCCCAGGAGGTACTAGGACTCCCCTCCCCTACCCCCAGGGCCCACCCAAATCCCAGAAGGGAGAAGTTGGGAGTGCAGAGGGCACGCTGGAGTGCTTCAGGCCCCAGGCCCTGGCCTGAGAATCTGATGATCAGCTTCAGAAACAGCCTGAACAGTGCTCTGGCCAGGCCTGCCCAGACGCAGGTGCACACCCCCGGTGATGGATGCCTGCCCACCTCCCAGGGCCGCAGGCCTGTTGGCAGGTGGCTAAGGCATTCGCCTGTGCCCTGTTCTGCTCTGATCTGCACCTGTCCCGCAGCGGAGCCCGAGGCGCTGGCGCAGGAGGAGCAGGCCAGCACCGTCTTCCAGTTGGAGCAGGGCAAGAAGACCATCGACATCTACTGGCTCTTTGACGACGGAGGTCAGGGTCCCCGCACTCCCTGCGGCCACCGCCCCTCTGAACCTCCGCATCTCTTGGCCAATTCTCCCTGACAGCCTCTGGTCAAGGCCTCCGGTGGGACTCAGAGCCCAGCACAGAGGGACGAGGCCCCTGGGGCCAGCCTGGCGGGGCCCCTGTCCCTGACCTCCACCTTCTCTGCTATACAATGGGGAAACTTAAGGAAGGAGCTGGGGTGAATATAAGACAGGACTCAGACTGGCGCGTCCCAGGGCCACAGGCACGTGACGTCAGTGGGGTAGACGGGCTGGGACACAGTCTTCAATCACAAAGGGACACCCTCTCTCCTGTTCTGGAAATGCGGCTGTGGCTTTAGTGCCCCACCTGTTTTAGAGCCATAGACAAGATCTTAGCCCCAGAGAACGCGGTGCACTCTCTGTGTCTGTGGCTGCTATACCCATGCAAGCCACCAGCTGCAGGTTGAGAGTACTGGGGGGACATTTTACTCTGTGCAGAACACGTGTGTCTGCCTTTTTTCTTGCTATTATGCCCTATGGTTTAACAACTACTCCCATGGCATTGTCATCCATGGCATTGTCATCATACTGGGTGTTATACATAACCTAGAGATTATTTAAAGGCCGTGGGAGGATGTGGGAAGGGTGTATGGAAATACTCAATTTTATATACATTGCTTAAGCATCCTTGGATCTTGGAATCCATGGGGTGGTCCTGGATCCAATTCCCCTTGGATACCTAGGGATGACGCCACGCCCTATCGGTGACAGCTGACAAAGGCTGGACACTCACTCTGCGTACCCCAGCCACCCCGTGCTGTGCATGGGCTAACCTAATGTAGTCCCCAGGAAGGGACCATTATTACCAACCCCTCTCTACAAATAAGGAAACTGAGGCATGGGAGAGTCCATGGTGATGGTGACAGCTGGTCCTTGGTGTTGTCTGGGGAGACAACAGGGCTGCCACCTCCACTGGTCTAATTTTCAAGTTTGGAGACCTGTCCATGGCCTAGATTTCCACGTGCAACCCCCCCCTTCCCCCGTCATTCAACTTTTAAAGAACATCACACAGGCCAAATGAACTCTGTCCCAGACAGCACCACGGTCCCTGGGGTTTAGTTGGGTGTGCCCATTGTGCAGGTGGGCCAATTGAGGTCCAGACCAGGGGAGGGGTTTGCTAGCAGCAGCATGGGGCGGGAGCCAGCACAGCGCTCTATCCTGAGAGTGGTCTTATCTTGGCTCCCGGGGATCCTCTCTACCAGGCCTCACCCTCCTCATCCCCTACCTCCTCGGCCGCAAGAAGAGGTGGAGCAGGTGCAAGATCCGCGTGTTTGTCGGGGGCCAGATCAACAGGATGGACCAGGAGAGAAAGGCGTAAGTGGGGAGGGTGGCCCCGGTGCCCCACCCCAAGCTGCTCCCCGCTGTCTCCCTACCAACCCCTGACCACCATCCCTGGGGCACCTGTCCCAAGGCCCAGGGCCGGGTCTGTCCAGGCCAGGCAAAGCTGGGCGGGGCTCTGGGCAGAGCAGTTTCCTCTCCATCGCAGACGGTGTTGTGGCTTCCCAGCCCCCTCTGATAAGACACAGGCGCCTTGGTCTTTGCTATGACGGGCAGGGCTGGTAAGTTTTCAAACCACGAATCTCTCCAAGGAGAACCCGGTGTGAAACAAAGCCTGGAGTGGGCCTCCCCAGCCCCAGAAGTGATGTGCGGGTTCGAATCCTCCCAGGAGTGTCCCTGAGGTGTGGGATGTAGACCAGAGACGGGGCAGCCAACAGCACAGAAACCTTCGGAGAGAAGTGGTTGTTCCTTCTCCTCCCCTGCTGGGGCTGATGGCTTCGGGCCTGGCCTGTTTCTGCTGTAGCCAGAGCTAATCCCACCCCGCCAAGCAGGCCTGGGCACTGGGGCTGGCGGGCAGCGACGGCTGGCCGGAATTAAGAGACGCTAGTTTATCCACAAGGGTTTTTAATGGTCTCCTCTTTCTCGCAAGAGATGCTGGCTTTCTGTTTTAAATTGTGATATAAAACTTCCTTTCAAAATAGCTCTAAGCCAGAACGGGAGCTGATTGAAACGGGAGAGAGAGTAAACAGTAGGCAGGTGGCATGCAGGTGTGCAGGAGGCAGGTGCTGGGCAGGTGGAGTTGGCGAGGTCAGGGGAGGTTGCAGGTGTACGGAGGCTGTGGAGGGTGCAGGCTGATGGGGAGGTTTGCCCCCACCATCAGGCAATCGGTAGCTGAAGACAGGAGGCCCTGCTCGGTGTCTAGTACCCTTGCAGTGACCTTGGGCGTGACACCCCAGGTCAGGACGGGAGGGACGCCTGGCCTACGCCACCCTCGTCCTGTGCTGGAACTGCAGCTCCATGTGTGCCTGGACGCCCTGCTCAGGCCACTGCCTCACGAGTTCAGGGCAATGCAGCCATCCGGCGTCTTGCTTCTCCCCTCTGCTAAGAACTGCTTGATCTATAGACCCCTTTGGAGCAAGGCCAAGGACAGTGTTGTGTGGGGGAAGCAGGCTGTGACCTCGGAGACTCCCACAGGTCCCAGACCGTGAGGGTGGCATCCCAGTCCCAGCGTCCCGTCCCACTTTGGGTGGCAGCTGGGTCAGTGGGGTCAGCTCAGCTCAAGGCCGGGGCGCCGTTCAGTAACAGTGGCCTTCAACGTGAAGGCTATGAAGACGCTGCCACGTCTGCTCTCTGCAGCGCCCGCCCCAAGCCAGCCAGCCCTTGCTTGTAGCTTTGCTTTCAAAACTCCACGGCCCCAGCGGAGGAACCAGCAGTGGCGCCTGCTGGCCCCCTACCTGGCCACGCAGCCTTGTCCGCCCCTGCTGCCTCCCTCCCCTGCCCTGTCCAGCGCCTCCCTGACCCCCCACTCTGTTCACTTGGATTCCTTCCCAGTCAGGCGCCCCAATATCATCCAGAGGTGGTCACCCACCCATGCCCGGTCTGGAGCTTCCGACTCAATGGCTGGGCCAGTTTCGCAAGGCTCCTTGGGTGATTCCAACGCAGGTGTTCTCCTGCCCCTTTGCCCTCTAATGATCTTACCCACGTGCACCAGCCAGCCAGAGTGTCACCTCCTCTGTGAAGGCTTCCTGACCGCCTCACATCATAGCTGGGCTTCTCCCCGTTGGATACAAAGTCCAAGCCACACTGAGGGCTGGCTCCTGCCGGTTCTGTTCACAGTTCTTGTGTTAGCTCTGTTTCTGTGGCCACTCTTATCATTTCCGCTGTTCAGTCTCCCTTCCCTTCCTGCTCAGAGTGTGGGCCGTGAACCAGCAGCACTGCGTGCCCTGGGAGTTGGCTAGAAAATGCAGAGTCCCAGGCCCCAGCCCGAATGCTGGGAGAGTCCAGCAGGTGTGGAGATGCATTCCGGTGTGAGCGGCCCTAGTGCAGCCTGGGCCATCCCGGGAGCCGAGTCTTGTCTTCCTCTACCTCCGAGTTAGGATGTTGGCTCGGTGAGGGCGAGGTCTGATCTATCTTGCTCGCTGCTGTAGACGGCAGGTGCTGAATGAGTGTATTTAAAAAAAAAAAAATCTTTGTGGCCTCCAGGATGGTTTCTCTGCTGAGCAAATTTCGACTGGGATTCCACGAAGTTCATGTGCTTCCTGACATCAACCAGAAGCCCCGGGCTGAGCAGTGAGTGTTCTGGGTTGGGGGTTCTGGGTACCAAAGAGCCGGCTGTATGCCCCACAATGTCTCCTTTGCTGCTCTTCACACAGGCCCACCCCCCACGCTCTGCCTCAGGGCCTTTGCATATCTGGTCCCATGGCTCCGGGGCCCCCTGCCCTGTGCCCAGCTGGCTTTGCAAGAATGAACTTCCTTCAGGTCCCAGAATGGCCCTCCCCAGCCCCGGTTGTACCTTTGTCAAACTTCTGCTTTACGATTACTGCTTCTACCAAAGACCACAAACCCTGTGAGGATGGGGAACGTAGTGTAATTGGCTCACTGCTGGCATTTAGCACTGGCAGGAGATGGGCTTCAGGAGATACTGCTGAGTGGCGGGGGTGGCAGGGGTGGCAGGGGTGGCGGGGCCATCCAGCTGGAGCGCCTCGTGGACGTCTGCATGGACGCCAGATCTAATGGTCAGGCTGAACCCAACACGGACGCCACCGCGGTGTTACGACAGTGGCAGACGGCTTACAGCCTGAGCCGTGTGCCCCACCTCCGACTCCCTGCAGGGACCTGGTTCCCCCAGACACGGGGCCCTCCCGCCCAGCCTCCCGCCCAGCCTCCCGCCCTCTCTCGTCCCTAGCACCAAGAGGTTTGAGGACATGATCGCGCCCTTCCGCCTCAATGACGGCTTCAAGGATGAGGCCACCGTGGCCGAGATGAGGCGGGACTGCCCCTGGAAGATCTCAGACGAGGAGGTCAACAAGAACAGAATCAAGGTGCAGGAGCAGGAGGGACCCTGCTGGGCACGGGGGCGCTGGGGGTCTTGGCGCGGCCCCAGACCCCCAGGGCCATGAGTCCTTGTGTCCTAAGCTTCCGGAACCCTCCCTCCCCTCGACCTGGAACCTGCTGTCCCCTGCCAGCCCCTGAGGCGTCCTCAAGCCACAGACGCCTGGGCCAAGGAGCACCTGACTGTGTAGCTCACTGCCGTCCAGCCTTGGCAGGGGACACGTGTCCTTCTGCTGGTTTGGGGGTGGCCCTGGCAGGAGGCGGGGGCTGCCCCCAGTCCTTCCCTCCTCCTCCCCTGTTCCTCTGTGCCTGGTGGGAGGCACTCCTGGGACCAATGTAAGAGTCAGATTTGTCCCTTGGACCAGCCAAGCCAGCTGACCTCCCCCCTTACCCTACAGATGCAGCCCAAGGCCAAGGCCACCTCCTTCTTAGACATCATCTTTAGGACTCTGCTGAGGGCTGAGAGAGGGGGTGGGGACTTCTAAAAACCAGCTGCTGTGGCCTTTTAGGGCTTGGTGAATACTGGGCCAGCTGGGGCCGGGCCGGGGTCAGTCTGTTCCCTGAGTGTTCTCCACTGGGGGCGATTTTGCTGCCCCCACCCCCGGGATGGGGACTATTTGGCAACCCCTGGAGACCCTTTTGGTGGTCTCAGCCTGGGGGCTGCTACGTCACCTGCAGAGGCCTGGGTGCTGCCCGGCACCCACGCAGTACAGCACAGCTCTGCGGCCAGGAACTCTCCACTCCACAGCGAGGCAGCCAGCATCGTTTCTGAACCATCTGGAGACGGGCCTTGTGGTTAGAAGGAGCGTGCCCAAGCCGGCCCCACACAGGCTTTGGGAACTCCCTCATCTGGTGCCCTGGGATCCTGTCCCAAAGAGCTAGTGAAACCACCTGGCTTTTTGGCAAACGCCGGAGTGTAGGGTCCAAGGGAAGCTGTCCGTCGTCCGTTACGCAGGAGGACAATGTCCCGCCCCCCTGCCCTGTGTCTCCACACACCAGGCCTCTGCCTACTGCTCTGCTAGGGGATCTCATTTGAGCCGCCCCAGAGACCCCTGCGAGGTCATTGTCACACCCATTGCACAGATGAAGACAGGATCTCAGGGGAGCACCAACACCTGCTCAGGCTCTCTCTGCTAGGAAATCCCTAGGCTGTGATTTGAACCCAGGAGGGGCTCTCCCATCCCACTGTCACTCCCGCGTGATAATAAAGTCAGGCAAGGGAAGGCCAGGGAAGGCCTCCTGCAGGAGGTGTGCTTGGTGCGCAATCACTCTGGGGTCCCTTTCCTCCCTGGAAGCAGGAGAATCTAAACTAATGAGGGGGAAACGGAGGTGGGGGTCGGCTGCTCCCTGGGGCCGTGGCAGTGACCACCTGCCTTCCCCACCCCAGTCCCTTCGGCAGGTGAGGCTGAATGAGATTCTGCTGGATTACTCCCGGGATGCCGCTCTGGTCGTTATGTGAGTAGAAGTTGGTGGAGGGCCGGCCGGCAGGCCAGCTCTGAGAAGGGGCCCTGGCCGGGTGGATTCTCAGCACATGGCCAGGCCTGCATCCGCCCCACGCCCCTGGCCTGGGTGCCAGCTGGCAAGGGTCTGGGGCCTCCCATGTCCTGGGCATCACTGGCCGCCTCTCCTCACTGCTTTTCCCAGGTTTGCCACCTGTTCCTGCCTAACCCTGCTTGGCAAAGGGGGTGGTTCCAGCTCATTCCAGAAGGAAATTGATTCCAGATTGTTTGGGGAGTGCCCAGCCCTCTGAGGCCATCGGCCATCTCCTCCTGAAATAGCAGGCCTGCCCCAGCCCCTGGTCCTACTGGACCTGTGTCCAGTCTGGAGCTGCCCATGGTGTGTGTGAGCCAGGGCTGAGCAAGTGGAGGATGAGGTAGAGGTGACGGTGGTCCAGAGAGGGTCTTGGCTGGCCCTGCTCTGAGGCCAGTAGGCAGGAGAATACGGCCATCCAAGCTCCTGGAGTCTGCAGTGCAGAGGGAGAGACAGGTAACTGGGGATTCCACAGGACAGCAGAGCACCTGCTGGACCTGTTTGTCCGTACCCCAGCCAGGACAGGCTGCACGGCTTCCAGGACTGTCAACAGGCACTAAGAATGCCAGCAGGTGGTCTGGAGAGAGGATGTGCTAGTGGAGATCAGAGGAACAGGTTCTTGTCTTTGCACAAGAAAGAATTCGGGTTTTAGACTGAGACAGAGATGCAGGAAGCAAGGTATCGAGGTGTAAGGGGCGGGGCATCTGTCAGAACAGCCGGCGCCTCTCCAGGTGGGATCTCAGAGTTTGCCTACTCAGTTAAGACTGGGAAAGCAAGGTTCCGTGGGCTGATGCAGAGACTACACCTGGCAGCAGGCGGGCGGCACAGGAACGAGCTGAGAGCTGAGCCTATAAGCTGCTGTTTCCCCTCCCCCTCCTCCCTCCTCTCCAGGACAGAGGGTTTGCTGAGCGCGCATTAGGTAACCTTCCTCCCCAGGTTTCCCTGCTCAGCGCTGTCAGCCGGGTGGCCCACCTGTCAGCCGGGTGGCCCACCGGGCCCCGGGCAGAGTGCTGGCCTCGGGGAAGGCTGTGAAGGTTTTACCGCCCAGCGCTATCAGGCTAAAGAACCCACTTGGTGGCGAGCAGGGAGGACTCTCCTGGGCAGCCTCCCTGTGGGGCAGGCTGGGACCAGCTGTAAGTCACTGGGGTACAGGTAGGACTTTGTACTGTGAAATCCTGGGCGGCTTCCCAGGCTGCTGCCTGCCTTCCCGCCTGGGCCTTGTTTCCCTCAGCCCCCCACCCCCACCCCCACCCCTGGCTGATTTCCAGCTTCCTGGCTACTGCCCGCGGCAGGAGCTAAGCAGCCAGCCAGAGCGTGGGAGGCTGCAGACCCCACAAGCATTCAGAGGACTCGGCCATGGTTGGTCCGCGCTGCCGAGACGGCGGTAACGTATCTGTGTCCACCAAGGCGCTGAGTGCCGTCGGCAACAGGTATGCTTAGCTAATGCTCAAACCGTGCCCCAGGCCCCTGGGCTGGAGAATCGGTGGAAGCCATCCCGGCGGCGCTCCCTGGGCAGCCACCAGACACCAGACAGCTGTTGAGCTCGGTGCTGGAGGCTGGGAAGTTTCCGGGTCTGGGTAGGGCCAGCTTCCTGGGCCTCCCCCGGGGCCTTTCCGTGGTGTGAGGCGGCGGGGACACTCCGGTCCTCCTGTGTAAGAGCACCAATTCCATTCTGAGGGATCTAATCACCCTAAGACACCACCTCCTGATGCCATCACCTGGGAGTACAGATGTCACCCTAGGACTTAGTGGGGACCCAAGAACTCCACAGTAGCAGTCCTACTAACTTTTGGTCCCTACCAGCCACTCTGTATGCACCAGCAGACGGGGAGGACGGACAGAGTTCTTAATGATCCCTAACACCCTGTTGTATGGACATGATTCTAGCCAGCAGATTTCGTCACAGCACAGGGGCCTGACGCTGGCCATTGCTTATCCCTCCCTGGCACTGAGCTCTGCCCAGGCCCCAGAGGCCACCGAGGCCAGCGTGCGCGTCCCCAGCAGGACGAGGGCTCGCAGCCCTTCTCAGCCAGCGATTTCATTCCCAGCTGGGTGGAGCCCTGGCTTGCAACACTTTCCTGTGGGACTTAAGGCATTGAAGAGAAGCAGAGTCGGCCTGGTGACAGCAGAGCAGAAAGCCAAGCACAGAGCCCTCAGGAGCCCTGGGGCGCAGGCCGTGCTCTGGCTGCACACCCTGGACGCTGGCTGTGCTGCAACCACGCTCCCAGGGGCAGGGGGGAGGGAAGGTTTTTTCCTACAAGGGAAGCCTATTGAGAACCAAGATAAAGAAAGAGGCTGGGCTTCCCTGCAAGCCTCTGTCTGGCCAGAGAGTGTTTGCAAGACCAGGTTCACCCAGGGCGGGGTCTGGGTCAGAGTCCAAGACAGTGGCAACTGGCTTCAGCCTGGATGGCTCCACATTTTCCTTGGGCGGGGTCCATGGTGTGGGTGCCACCCAGGGTGTACGGATGTGCCAACCCCAAGCCTCAAGAGGGCCGGCTCCGCCTGGGGAAGCAGCAGTGCAATGTGTCTGACATTTAGTCCTCTGTGGGAGGGGAAGTCGGCTCCTGGCTGCCGCCTCTAACTAAGCATAACAAGGGAGTTCAGCGGAATCATTTCGAAGACCCTCTCTTGTCCTGAAAGTGATCCTTGTCCTGAAAGTGAGTCCTTGGGCCCTAAAACGAGGAATGTGATCCCAGGAGGTGACCATCTGCTCACACCTGTCCCTTCCAGCTCCCTCCTCCCGCCTGCCGCCCCTGTGGGATTAGCTGAGACAAATAAAAGAGCACGTGGGAGCAGATGCCTATGCCCGCCCCGCCCAACATCGGCAGCCACAGCTGCTGCCCAAAGGGACCCCCACCCCCACCCCTGGGAGCACGGAGCAGTCACCTCTTTGCACCGTTCATCTTGGAGGCTCAGCCAGGGTTTCTGAATGTTCGCTGGGGGGGGGGGGGGGGGGGGGAGTCAGCCTGATCAGAACCAGGGGCAAATGCGAATTCCTCAGTTCCTTCTAGATCCTGGACCGCAGTGGCGCCAGGAACCTGCATTCCCAGGGAGCTGGAGAAAGTGAACAGCCTCCCAGCGTCCGTGAAAGGATAGGATCACATTGGCTAGCCTCTGGGGCCGTTTGCTAGAGCCGGCCTGAGTAGCGTGTGGCTGTTTGGCGACTACCGTGACTATCACCGCCGTGTGTGAGATGGGCTCTGCCTGCAGAGTTGCTCACCAGCCCCGCACACGGCCCAGCAGTCCCTGGCCGGCCCGACAACCTTCCTGCTGGATCAGACACCTCTTTTCTCCTTCTCCTTTCCCTCCTCCTTCTCTCTGCCCCCCCCCCTTTTTTGACAGGCAGAGTTAGCCACAGAGAGAGAGACAGAGAGAAAGGTCTTCCTTCCGTTGGTTCACCCCCCCCCCCCCCAATGGCCATGACAGCCGGTGCACTGTGCTGATCCGAAGCCAGGAGCCAGGTGCTTCTCCTGGTCTCCCATGCAGGTGCAAGGCCCAAGCACTTGGGCCATCTCCTCTGCCTTCTCAGGCCACAGCAAAGAGCTGGACTGGAAGAGGAGCAACCGGGACAGAATCCGGCACCCCAACCGGGACTAGAACCCGGGGTGCTGGCGCCGCAGGCAGAAGATTAGCCTAGTGAGCCGTGGCGCCGACCATCTGTTTAAAATTGATTTGAAAGGCAGAGAAGGAAAGATCTTTCATCCGCTGGTTCTTTCCCCAAATGGCCACAACAGCCTGGGCTGGGCCGGACCAAAGCCAGGGGTCTGGCACTTCATCCTGGTCTCGCACGTGGGTGCAGGGACCCAGGTCGTTGGGCCGTCCTCTGCTGCCTTCCCAAGTGCATCAGCAGGGAGCTGCATGGGAAGCAGAGCAGCCGGGACTCAAAGCAGCACTCCTATGGGACGCTGGTGCTGTAGGCGGCGGCTTTACCCACTGCACCACAACGCTGGCCTCACTCCTTTTTTTTTTTTTTTTTTAAGGAGAGTTCTATCTCAAGGCCAAGTGACTGTCATCAACATTGCACTTCATAGCCTGAGCCTCTATGGCACTTGAGACATCGAATTTTGCTAATTTTCAGAACTGTTTTTTAACCATTTTAGGGATGAAGGAACAGCCCCTGTGGAGTTAAACAACTTGCCCAGGATCTCCAAGATGGCAGGTGGGGTCTGGCTCCCAAGCCTGAGACCGTGCTCCCAACGCAGGCTCTGGTTCGCTCCAAGGCTGCCTTTCTTTGTGGCTAAGAGACTCAATTCTGAGCAAAAAGTGCCATTGTTCTGGAGTGGCTTCAGTCCTAAAGATTAGCACCTCAGTCATGCACATCCTGCCAGCAGGATTAGGGCGTGTCAGTGATTGGCAGCTGTGCCCTGGTCGCTCTGGGCGCAGGAGGGAACATCACGCTGAAGCGAGCAATTGCACACTGTATGGGTGGTGACAGGTGTCACCGGGTCCCAGACCAGGCAGGCAGTTGCTCCCCAGGTGGCCTTTGAAGCCTCTACATCCAGTCCCAGAAAATAATGGGGTGCAGGGGTTCTCACAAAGTTCACAGAGGAGCGAGAGTTTGGCTCAGCGATTGAGATGCTGCTTGCAATGCCTGCGTTCCATATCGGAACCTGGGTTCGAGTCCCCATGCAGCTTTCGGGCTTCCTGCTAGTGCTCACCCTGGGGAGCAGCAGCTGACTCAAGTATTTGGGTCCTTGTCACCTGCTCCGGAGGACCCGGATTGAGTTCTGTTCTCCTGGCTTTGGCCTGGTCCAGCCCTGGCTCTTTCAAATATGAGAGTGAACCAGCAGTCTCCTTCTGCCTTTCAGATAAATTGCAAATAAAATTTTAAAAAATTTAAAGTTCACGGAAACATGAATGAAAAGATAATGTGAATTTTGCATAAAACTTATTTTTAAAAAAAATATTATTTATTTGAAAGGCAGAGTTACAGAGAGACAGAGGCAGAGAGCGAGAGAAAGAGAGAAAGAAAGAAAGAAAGAGAGAAAGAGAGAAAGAGAGAGAGAGAGAGAGAGAGAGAGATCGGTCTTCCATCCACTGTTTCACTCCCCAAATGGCTGCAGCGGCCAGAGCTGCACTGATCCGAAGACGGAGACAGGAGCCTCCTCCATATCTCCCACACGGGTGCAGGGGCCCAAGCATCTGGGCCATCTCCCACAGCTTTCCCAGGCCATAGCAGAGAGCTGGATTGGAAATGGAGCAGTCAGGACTCAAACTGGCACCCACATGGGATGCCAGCACTGCGGGTGGTGGCTTTATCCACTAAGCCACGGCACTGGCCCCTGTGTGGAACTTTTAAAGTCCCTTCGTAATCCCTGCATGGCATTCTCACTCTCTGGCGTGACGATGAATCAGGAGTTTGGTTTCAATATTCCCTCTTCCCTTTCCCCAGGATGCACTGGCGCCAGGACAGAGGCCTAACGAGAGGCCCTGGTTCTCCCGCCCCCTCGGTCCTCAGGACCTTGCTGTGTACAGGAAGCCAGCAGCCCGATGGAGGGGCAGCTGTGTAGGGATCCCATGACCCTTCTCAGAGGGCCGGGGCGGTGGCAGGGAGCGGAGGATCCCTGCGTGGCTGGAGTCCAGGCTCTGCCCAGGCTTGCTCACCTCCTGCTGGGCTTGCAGTGTGACCCCCCCCCCCCCTCATGGCGCTGTGCCCTGGGTGGTCTGCTTCAGAGCTTGCTCTCCTCTGAGGGGCACCAGGCGGTGAGGGACTTTGCCAAAGCCAGGACCCCCCGGGCAGCTTCTCTGACCCCAGCCCTGGGCTCTCCAGGCTGGGAAGGAGGGTGGAGCTGCTGGCCCCGCCCATTCCCCCAGGGCTGCTTTGAGGTTTTGATGAAATCACAGCCTTGGCCGCCCTTTGGGGAAACAAATCAACTGTCAAGTGCACTTCTGTGTTAGATGCTGGGGCCTCAACTTCACAGAGCGCCAGCTGGGCCAGAGATGCTGCCCTTCCCAAGAGCCAAGGGCCGCAGCTGCAACCAACCCGGCACATTTTTGGAATTCTCGAGATGGTAGGAAAGTTCCTTCCTGAAATCCCTAGGAAGACAGCGTTCCCAGGGCAGCTTGTTCTTTGCACAGCATTGCACAATTAGGACAAGGGGCCTCCCAAGGCCGCGGTGGAGCCCTGCTCCCAGCGCCGTGCACAGAGAGTGGGAGGCAGGCCAAAGACACTCAGCTGGATCATGTGAACACAGCACAACGTGGAGAAGCAAGCCCCGCCTGATGTGGCCGGTGGGGGAGGGGGATCACTCAGATTACACTGAGCTCAACCATACTGGAAGCTGTTGCAGGCACAGGACAAAGTGGGGTGGTGGGGTAGGGACGAGACAGACCACTCGTGGGCCTAGTGCACCTGCCAGTGGGGGAGACGGATCACAGATACATTGAAGATGCCTGTGAGATTGCAGAGGGCTTTGCAGGGTGGTGTGAGGACAGACACAGGCGGCCTGCCTTGGGGGAGAGCCATCACGGAAGAGGATGAACTTAGGCAGCTTGAGACCTGAGTGGGCCAACCAGGCAATGAGCTGGGGGCGCGGCCTTCCAGGAGGCGAGAACATCACTCGCAAAGGCCCTGAGGCAGAGGTAAGCTTGGCCCCCTTTCTTAAGGAATGGAAAGGAAACCATTGTAGCTGTCGGGATGTGCGTAAGGCCCAGCATGGTACCAGGTGGGGTTGTGGGCCTGGTGGGGACCAGATCTTGTAGGCCTTGCAGTGATGGCTTTGTTCACAGTCCTCCTGGCTGCAGGTGCATTTTGAGTAACGCTTTGAAGGAAAGCAGGAAGGGCATTCTTACAGTGTGTGTGTGTGGGGGGTGGGGTGGGGCAATAAACAGACCCGCTGCTCAGAAACTGGGCCTCGGCCGGGCTGTGTGGGAGGTCCCAGGGTAATGACTCCTCTTCTCCCGCAGAACCCTGCCCATAGGCAGGAAGGGGAAGTGCCCGAGCTCGCTGTACATGGCCTGGCTGGAGACCCTGTCCCAGGACCTCAGACCCCCTGTCATCCTGATCCGAGGCAACCAGGAGAATGTGCTCACCTTCTACTGCCAGTGACTCTGGGTGCCGCCGTCCCTGCCCAAAGCTGAGGCTGGCAGGACGCGTGGCAGCTCACCCACTCCAGGCCACGGGCACGAGGCTCATATCTGGCCATGCTCAGTGGCGGCATCCAATGGTCCAACTGAAGAAGACGGTGGATTTCCCAGCTCTGGCTCCACCCCCCTGCCATGGGTCCTCTGGGCTTCACTCTATGGCCTGGAGAAGTCACAGGTGGAAAGGCATGGAAAATTCTCTGGAGGATCATAGTCCTTTTAAAAGTTTCCTCTTGATTACTACTGATTAAGCTTTCAGCCTTTGATTTGTAGCAGCCTTGAGGGTGCTGGGGGTGAGTCCTAGAAGCTTCTGCAGACCGTCCCTGCCATGGGTTCCCGAGCCACGCCCCTTCCCTCCACAGTGGGGAGGGTGGGAGCCCCGCCCCGCCCGCAGGGCTTGTAGGAGTTCCGGGGCACAGGGCCAGTTGGGCCTCCACCGTATTTCAGATCCCTGTACCCTTCCCTCCCTCCTCTCACTTTCACACTTTCTTGGCTGCAGCCCACCATAAGAAATACGCTTCACACTGAGACTTGGGACAACGGAAGCCAAAGTGTCACAGACAGTACTTGTCCTGGCTGTGCCGATGCCCCTTAATATGAATGTTTTTGGTTCTATGTCTTTTACTCTTTTGAATGCTCATTACAATCCGCTGAAATAATTTTTGGCCCCAAGAAGGCATGGAGAAAATGCAGTCCGGACTTTTCTCTGTGCCTTCCATTTGTCCACACCCAGGGAGGCCAGCTGACTGCATAAAAGGTCACTTCCGGGCACCTGGCAGGCCAGGAAAGGGAACAGACAAGCACAGCGGGAGGGTCGTGAAGGAGTGGCCAAGGACAGGCAGGACCTAAGGAGCCTGGTGGCAGGAGCTGAACTTCGGGTTAAGGACGAAGGACAACAGTGTCAGGACCGGGGAGCCAGAGAGGGCTGGAAGATGGCAGAGGATCTGAGTGGGTCTCATCGTGGCTCCGGGCCGGGTGAAAGGATGGGGAGGGGAAGAGAGCCAGTGGCAGGGGCAGGTTGGGGGAGTGCACGTGGGATGGGTTGGAGCAGGAGAGAAGCAAGGGGAAGAGGTGGGCAGGGCAAGGAGCTGCACCTGCCCATGGAAGGGACAGTTTGCCCCCTTCCATCTAGCATGCATGTGAAGGGCATGACACGCCAGCAGGAAGGCGGATGGAAAGGGCATTCGCCCCTAGACATAACCCAGCAGTCTAGGGCGGAGTTGTTCGTGACACGGCTGGTAGCGCCAGCTTCCTGTGCCATCTTTGAGTCTCTACTGCACCCACACATTGGCTGTGTGGCCTCAGATGTGCCCTTTGACCTCTCTGGGCCTCAGTCTGTGAAATGAGAGAAGCAGGCTTCTGGCCTGGTGGTTCAGACACCACTCCGGTCACCAGCATCCTGTGTCGGGTGCCTGGGTTCAAGTCCTCACTCCTCTCCTAATGTGCACCTGGGTGGCAGCAGGTAGAGGCTCAACAATTGAGTCCCACGTGGGAACCCTGTGTGGAGTTCCCAGCTCTAGGCTATGGACTGGCCCAGCACCAGCTGGAGCGTTAACCAGTGATGACTGCACCCTCCCTCCTGCTTGTCAAACTCAATAAACAGAAACAAATGAATATATTTTTAAAAATTTATTTGAAAGACAGCGTTTCCTCCCCAGATGGCCTCAACAGCCGGAGCTGCACTGATCTGAAGCCAGGAGCCAGGAGCTTCTTCCAGGTCTCCCACACAGGTGCAGGGGCCCAAGGACTTGGGCCATCTTCTACTGCTTTCCCAGGCCATAGCAAAGAGCTGGATCAGAAGAGAAGCAGCCAGGACTAGAACCAGCACCCATATGGGATGCTGGTGCTTCAGGCCAGGGCATTAACCCAATGCGCCACAGTGTTGACCCGCAAATAAATATTTTTTAAGCGTGGACCAGAATAGGTGTCACCTGCCAATTGGCCGACTAATGCCAGTGGGTGGCACAGCCTGATTGCCCACAGGTGTGGATGCGGCAGGGGAAGGGGACTTTGGGGAAAGGGCACACATTCTTCAGTTACCCCCCTACCCCTCCCTGTCCATCACTTCCCACTGCCCTGCTGTGTGAGCCTTTGGATGAGGGGAACTTGAAGCCTCTCTGGGTTATCATTTGGCCTCCTGGGCAAGAAGCAGGCATGAGATTTCCATCCATGCTGCACCCACATTCCTGAAGCATGGAAACCTACCCCCAGAGAGGTGGTCATCAGGCCCAGCCTCCAGGCACACTGGCCACTACAACAGGGACTCCTCATCTCTCTCCCTGGGATCTACTGCCTTAGCTCTCCCCCCACCCTCCCTCGTCTCCCCTCGGCACTCCAGCCTCCAGATTTCATGTTCTCCCTCAGTTCCTGTTCAGACCTGTCACGCCTTTGAAAGAAGCACAGGACCGCCCATTTCTTGCCGGAGGGTTCACGGCGCTCCATGCACCCAGGCAGAAAGTTGTGGGCCTCCTCAGCCCATGGAGAGTCCCAGTTAGGACTCCGTTCCCTCCCAGGCACCTGCTTGGCCTCTGGAGTGTGGTGGGTTTTACAGAATGAGACTCTCTGGAAGAACCACCTGGCTGGGAGGCCCCCGAGCACATGCAAAGCAGTCAGGTTTCGCCTGTGACTGTGTATAGCTCAAAATGTCACCAAAAAAAATTGCTGCTAACTTCAAGAGTGTTCCCAGAAATAGGGCCAGGAAAGCCCGGCCAGTGGCTTCGCTGGTAATCCCCCACCTGCAGCAAGGGACAAATCGGCACCCACTTCCTGGAAGGGAACCAACATTGAACCATAACAAATTTTGTTTCTAAAAATACCTGGGGAAGAGACACCTGGCTGGGAGGCCACGGAGCAGACCGTCCTAGGGACAAAAAAGACCGGGGCAAGAAGGAACAAGTGTTTTTCATTCTAATTCCTAAGACAGTTGCAAAGAGGGAGCGAACACACAGGCCACAGGCCAAAGGGATGGGAAAGTCTCTATAGGGAAGATGGCAATTGAACTGGGCTTGACACGTTGGTTGAAGCCAACAGGAAGACAGAAGTGAGAGCGGGGCCTGGGAGAAGGCCTTCCAGTGGCACGAATTGCAGGGGCCAGAGCGGGGGCTGAATTGCAGTTGCCTTCATGAACGTGGAGGACAAGAAGCAAACCAGTTTTCCTGGAGTATGAGGGACACATCCATGGGAAGATGAGACTGGCAAAGCTGTAACGCGAAGGCCATCAGGCTGAGTGGCTCCCAACCAATTCGCCGGCGCTGCAGGGGCAGACCCACGCTTTAGGTTGCATGGCTGGACAGGAGATGGCGGAGGCTGGAAGGGAAAAGGCGGGGCCCCGGGGAAGGGGCTGTGTGGAGCTTCAGCTCCAGGGAGCAGAGCTTAGCACCTGAGAGGGGCAATGCCAAGGAGAGGGGGAAGAAGCAGAATCTTCCAGAGCTGGGAATTGCCTGGAAGGGTGGATGAGTGGAATTAGGGGCCCAGAAGTTGAGCCCGCAGTGAGGAGAACAGAGAAACTGTAACACAACAGACAGGGTCCCAGGCCCACCCTGGAAGGACAGAAAGCCACTAGAGGTCCGGGTTTGCTGCTGTTGGTGGAGATGGGCGCCCAGAGGTTCTTGTCCTGGCGCAAGAAAGAATTCAAGCAGGAGGCGCAGAGGAGTGGCAAGCAGGGCCCCAAGGTGGAGTGGGATCGGGATGGATGGTGCCTCTCCGGACGGGATCTCACAGAGCCCAGCCGCTCAGACTGCGGCGAGCAAGCTTACAAAGTTAACAGGAAAGAATACACCGGACAGGCCAGGCGGGCATCTCAGAAAAAAAACCTGGGAGCTGAGAACTCAGAGTGGAGCTCACAGTCTGTACCCAGGCGCGGGGCTTATAAGGGAACGGGGTCCAGGTCTCCCCGCTGTCCCTCCTTCCCCCTACCCCCTTCTCCTGGACAAAGGGTTTCCTGGTGTGAAATAGGTACAGTTCCTCCCAAGGTTTTGTTACCCAACCAGACCGGTGAGCCCTCTTGGATCTGGGCAGAGAGGATTCTCCTGGGGTGCTGGGAGGAAAGGCTGGGACCACCTGTAAGGTTACAGGTACAGGCTGCACTTTGTCCTGTGAAATCCGGAGATGCTGGAGGCTCTGCTACAGTCCTTTCCCAGGTGCTTCACGTTCCTTAGGCCCCTCACACACACAGGCTGATTTCCACCTTCCTGCCCCACAGTGCTCCAAGTGCGAGGTGTCCAGAAGTGTGGGCCTGCAGCTTGGGAACAGCTCAGCATGTTCCGTCGTTAGCCCGAAGCCCTTTCAGAACAGTGACCATGAATAGGCTTGGGAGTCACCCTCGTGCTCAGGGACTTCCAAGCCACAGCTTAGGTGGCATCGAGACGGGAAGTGCAGGGAATGGGAGGGGCTCTATTCAGGGCCAGGGGGAAGAAGGGGCATTCGGGAAACAGCCTTAAGGAGTGTCAGGAACCGGCACTGCTTTAGCAGGTTAAGCCAATGCCTGCCACGCCAGCATCCCATACGGGCAATGGTTCATCTCCTGGCTACTCCACTTTGATCCAGCTCCCTGCTAATGCACCTGGGAAAGCAGCAGAAGATGGCCCAAGTGCTTGGGCCCCTGCACCCATATGGGAGATCCGGAAGAAGCTCCTGGCTCCTGGCTTCTGCCTGGCTCATTACTGGTCATTGCGGCCACCTGGAGAGTGAACCAGCAGATGGAATCAACCTCTCTCTTTCTCTGTCTCTGTCTCTCTCCCTCCCCCCTCCCTCTCTCTTACCTTTCAAGTGGAGGGAAACCCAGATGGCACTGAGCCTCTAAATGTTAGTGGCTTACAGGCCTTTTACAAATACGCCTGTGATGGCCTTAGCTCTTCTCTTCACCACACAAAAACACCCCATCTGCGATGCTACCCCCTTAGGCTTAACTTCCAGCTTCTGGGAGAAGGGGAGAGAGCAGAAGGGGCAAGCCAGCCCAGAGGGATGTGCTTCCCAAAGCCCATGAGCCAAAGGAGTCACACGGCTCCCTCTACTGCAAGGGTGCGGGGGATCGGCTGCATACTCACTGAGCAAGGAACAGGGGTGAGTGGCAGAGAAGAGCGTATTTACAGGTCAGAAAGCAGAGCCTTCAGATGCACCAGAAAGAGTCACAGAGGGGTGGGAAGGGGAATCGAGGGAGAGGAAATGGTGCTGGACCACCAAGCTGTGGGGAAACTTTTTCCAAGTAGCAGGAACAGCAGAGGTGAAGTCGGGTCGCCCATGGGCACCAAAACCTCAGGATGCTTGCTCTCGTGACCCTTGCTGGTGGTGATGTGGGATAGGCAGTTGCTAGCTTAGTCTGCCGAGCAGGAGGCTGCAAGCCTCCTACTTGTCAATCAAAATGTCCCCCTTCCCAGCATGCACCTTCTTCATCGGGGACCCAAGGAGTAGGGATGCCATGTCGAGCTCCGCATGGAACTTGCAGAGGTGCCGTATAATCCTGGGGTTGCTTCGTGCCTGGAGGGGCACCACCGCCTACTTCCTAAGAGATGCCAACAGCTGAGCTCTCTCTTCTACTGAAGACCAGGGCTGGAGGTGCTGCACAGGTGCCCTTTCTCTCTCTTCTCCCCCCCCCCCGGGCAATCTTTGGCCCACTGCCCACTCATGACAGGCGTGGGCAACCCACGCTCATGAGTCTATTTGTGTTCACTTCCTTACTTTTTAAATAAATTTGTTATCACTTTTTGCACCTTATATGTGTCTGCACTTAGAATGCTTGTCTGGGAGCAAGACTAGAGTCTGGAGTGAAATTAATATCCCTGGGCCACGTCGGTGGGGGCGGGGTGTGGGGGGGGGGAGACTCCCGAGCACCAGGTCAGGAAGCAAAGGAGAAGGAGGCAGGGGACATGTTCTCAGAGACGGGACCAGCCAAGCAAGAAGAATGGAAGCACAAGGCATGATGGATTCAAAGAGGGTGGTAAAAGTATGTGGAAGTCTGGGGTGGACATCAGACATAGCCTGGTATGCCTGTATCCCACATCCGAGTGCCTCAGTTTGAGCCCTGGCTCCGCTTCCAATCAGCTTCCTGCTAATGCACACCCTGGGAGGCAGCAGGTAATGGTGGGAGTATTTAGGTTCCTGTCACCCATGAAGGAGACGGGGACTGAGTTCCTGGCTCCTGGCTTCAACCTGGCCCAGGCTTAACCATTGTGGACATCCGGGGAGTGAATCAGCAGTTAGCAGATCTCTCTCCCTCCCTCTCTCTCTCCTTCAAGAGAATGTGGAATGGCCACAAGCTGGACAGCTGGCTACAGAAGCAGAAATGAGCTGTAAGAGTGGAGAAGACTCGCAGGACTGGTAGCATGCGGGGAAGAATGTGCACGGGCGTGGGCAGCAGGGAGATGGGGACGAGCAGGGGCGGTTGTGATCACTGTGTACACACAATTCACAGCTGAACGTTCTGGGGGAGTTAATGGTGTTGAGCACTGTCAAACCCTAAGCGGTCCACCCCGTGGCCATGAGGTCCATGAAGGTGGTGTGGGGGTGAACCTCTTAATTGCTGGGTGGTAGGGAGACTCAGAAACCCCAAAGGAGAGCCCAGGGCAGCTGCAGAGTACACAAGTGGGTGGCTGTGGACCAGCAGGCGCAGGGGTACGTGACATCTTAGCTGCTGCAGAAGCTGAGTGACTGCACACCAGCCCCGAGGCCAACCACGTCTGACTCGTCTTCACAGCCTGCAACTCGGCACAGGGCTTGGCTCTGAATACCAGGGCACTTCAACAAGTTCATGGAAAATGGGATGAAAACATGCATTTCTTTTGGAGAAAGAAAAAATTTTGAAATCCATGTGCTTTTTTCCTAATACGCAATTTCCATGAATTTTATGAAGATGGCTCATAGGCAATAATAAATGATTGCTGAGTGAATGGATGAATGAATAATGATGAGGTCATGGCAGTGGGCAGTGGGAGCCGAGTGGGGAAAAGATGGCGGAGACGGCGGTAAGCGGAGCTGAGCACATGAGAGTGAGTGTGAGCCGCGAGCCGGAGCCGGCGGGGCAAGGGGAGAAAGACAGCTGGGAGCCAGGTAGCACTCAGCGAGGTCTTGGGAGGCAGCCTTGGGGTCACAAAGAACCGGACTCCAGGGCTCGTTCCTACACATCCAGAGATGGACATAAGCCTGGGGCAGGACAGGCCGACCTGATCAGCTCAGAGATAAGAGACCCAGAGGAAGGAGTGGACAGGCTTGCACAGGCTGGAAAAGGCGGAGGAAAAGGGCAGGGAATATGGGAGGGCTGAGCAAGCAGAAATACATCCCTGGAGGAGAACTGGTAAGTCTGGGCATTGTCACCAGCACGCTGCCCTCGTAGCCATTTCTGTAGTCGTGTGCAGCTTTGCTGCGGTGCCAAATCAAGTCTGAAAGCAGTTTGTGATGAGGTAGGGGAGTTGCTGGGGCTGGGGAAAGAAGGAAAAACTCAGACACCCTCAAAATTGCACTTAGGAGACAAGAAGCATTCTGTGAGCATGAAAAAGGCACATGCAATTTAAAATAAAATTTTAGGGGGCCAGTGCTGTGGCGTAGTAGGTTAAGCCTCCACCTGCAGTGCCAGCATCCCATTTGGGCACAGGTTCATGTCCCAGCTGCTCCACTTCTGATCCAGCTCTCTGCTAATAGCCTGAGAAAGCAGCTATTATGAGGAGGTTGGCCCAAGTGCTTGGGCCCCAGCACCCGTGTAGGGGACCCTGAGGAAGCTCCTGACTTCTGGTTCCTGGCTTCAGGCTGGCCCAGCTCTGGCCGTTGTGGCCTTTTTGGGTGTGAACCAATGGATGGAAGACCTCTTTTTCTGTCTCTCCCTCTCTCTATAACTCTGCGTTTCAAATAAATAAATAAGTCTTTTAAAGTAAATACAAATAAAAACAAAAATAAATAATTTTTTAAGTTAAGCGCTGGACTGCAGTAAAATATTTAGATGAGGTCCGGTCAGGAAGCTGCGATGGGGAAAAGAATGTGGGCTTCTGAGGTTACCTGGGGCCTCGGAGTTCAGCCGTGACCTTTACTCTGGATGCAGTCCTGGAGGGAAGCGTCCACCTGTCTCGTTTGCCCTGGAACCAGATCCAGGCAGTTGGGGAGAGCCATAACTCTGGAGCAGGATCCAGGGAGACCTAGAGAGAAGGCAAACATTGACTGTGTGACAGGTGAACAAGTCCCGTAGGTGCCACCCAGCCACCCTGGCCAGGGTTTACGTCTGCTTTGGAGGAAATCAGCAAGGATTCTGTTGCATGAAGACAACTATGATAGACAGCTATCACATTGGGGTACTTCCCTGCACTGGAGGAAAGGGTGGGGAATAGCTTATAGCTTTCAACTGCACGGAGCAGGCCGCGTCGCTTGTTTTGTTTTCATCGTGCTGAGAGACATCACATGAAATTCATAATTCTGGCTTTTTTTTTTTTTTTGACAGGCAGAGAGAGTGGACAGGGAGAGAGAGACAGAAAGGTCTTCCTTTGACGTTGGTTCACCTTCCAATGACCCCCGCGGCTGGTGCGCTGCGGCCGGCGCACCGCGCTGATCCGAAGCCAGGAGCCAGGTGCTTCTCTGGTCTCCCATGGGGTGCAGGGCCCAAGCACTTGGGCCATCCTCTACTGCACTCCTGGGCCACAGCAGAGAGCTGACCTGGAAGAGGGGCAACCAGGACAGAATCCGGCGCCCCGACAGGGACTAGAACTCGGTGTGCCGGTGCCGCAAGGCGGAGGATTAGCCTGTTGAACCATGGCACCGGCCAT
Source organism: Sylvilagus floridanus (assembly GCA_949820135.1). NCBI lineage: Eukaryota > Metazoa > Chordata > Mammalia > Lagomorpha > Leporidae > Sylvilagus > Sylvilagus floridanus. The sequence goes on from OX463232.1 coordinate 56,286,164, forward strand.
AATTCTGTTTTAAAGCTAGTGGAATTAGTGTCCTCTCCATGCTGTGCAACCACCACCACTACCAGTCCTAAACATTTTCACCACCCCGAAAGGAAACCTTGGATCCATTAAGCAGTTGCAGGCCAGCACTAATTGTTTTCCATCAGTGTGGGGTTGCCTATTCTGGAAGTTTCAAATAGGTCGAGTATGTGGCCTTTTGTGTCTGGCTGCTTTCACTTAGCATAATGGCCTCAGGATCATCCACGTGGTCACAGGAATCAGCGATTCGTTTCCCTGGATGGCTGAATATATTGCATGGTGTGGGTCCGGCACATGTCGCTCATCCATTCGCCAGTGGATGGACCCTTGAGTTGTTTCAACTTTGGGGGCTATTGTGAATAACACCGCAGGGAATACTAGTGCACCCATTTTTGTTTAAACTCCTATTTTCACTTCTTTTGATCTATACCCAGGTGTGGAATTGCTTGGTCATATGATAATTTTGTTTGACTTATCAGAGAACACTGGGTCCATGTTTCAACTTTGTAAGGACTGAGTTTAAACATGCACCATGCAGCTTGATATCTCCCGTTTGAGACACACTCAGGGATTCTCAAAAACCTGTTCAGGTAGGCCAGCGCCACGGCTCACTTGGCTAATCCTCTGCCTGTGGCGCTGGCACCCCGGGTTCTAGTCCCGGTTGGGGTGCCAGATTCTGTCTCAGTTGCTCCTCTTCCAGTCCAGCTCTCTGCTGTGGCCTGGGAAGGCAGTGGAGGATGGCCCAAGTGCTTGGGCCCTGCACCCACACGGGAGACCAGGAGGAAGCACCTGGCTCCTGGCTTCAGATTGACACAGGTACCGGCTGTAGTGGCCATTTGGGGAGTGAACCAATGGAAAAAGGAAGACCTTTCTCTTTCTCTGTCTCTCTCACTGTCTAACTCTGCCTGTCAAAAAAAAAAAAAAAAAAAAAAGTTCAGGGGCCAGTGCTGTGGTGCAGCAGGATATGGGTGCTGGTTCGAGACCTGGCCGCTCCACATCCGATCCAGCTCTCTACTGTGGCCTGGGAAAGCAGTGGAAGATGACCCAAGTCCTTGGGCCCATGTACCCGCACGGTACACCTGAAGAAACTCCTGGCTTCTGGCTCCTGGCTTCAGATTGTCACAGCCCCAGTCACTGCGGCCAATTGGAGAGTGAACCATCAGATGGAAGACCTTTCTCTCTCTCTACCTTTCCTCTGTATAACTCTGACTTTCAAATAAATAAAAATGAATAAATCTTTTTTTTAAAAAAAACATTCAATTTAAATTTTCTTCTATGGGGGCCAGCAATGTGTCCTAGCAGGTAAAGTCACTGCCTACAATGCTGGCATCCCATGTGGGTGTTAGTTCAAGTGCCAGCTGCTCCACTTCTGATCCAAGCTCTCTGCTTTGGCCTGGGAAAGCAGTAGAAGATGGTCCAAGTCATTATGTCTCTGTATCCTCGTGGGAGATTAGAGGAAGCTCTTGGCCCCTGGCTTTAGATAAGTGCAGCTGTGTCAGCCATCTGAGGAATGAACCAGTTAATGGAAGACCTCTCTCTCCCTCTCCCTCTCCCTTTCTCTCTCTCTCTCTCTAATTCAGCCTTTCAAATCAATCAATCAATCTTTAAAAAAGTGTATGTAGCGGTCAGCACCACGGCTCAATAGGCTAATCCTCCGCCTACGGCGCCGGCACACCAAGTTCTAGTCCCGGTCGGGGTGCCAGATTCTGTTCCGGTTGCTCCTCTTCCAGTCCAGCTCTCCGCTGTGGCCCGGGAGGATGGCCTAAGTGCTTGGGCCCTGCACCTGCATGAGAGACCAGGAGAAGCACCTGGCTCCTGGCTTCGGATCAGCGAGGTACGCTGGCCAGCGGCCATTGGAGGGTGAACCAACGGTAAAGGAAGACCTTTCTCTCTGTCTCTCTCTCTCTCACTGTCCACTCTGCTTGTCAAAAAAAAAAAAAAAAAGTGTGTGTAGCAAGCACTTTTAAGAGACAAGTAGCATGATCATGAAATAATAGGGAAGTGGTTGTCACAAGTCCTCAAAGGCTGAGAACCACAGACGGAGATTCCTCCTTTGTTTATTAAGCCGAAACACTTCCTCATCACTGGACAGAGAGTTAAGCAGGATTTGCCTCGGGGCTGCTTCTGGTAAGGGAAGAAAGTGCTTCTGGCTTAGCGTGGGCAGGCTCTGTAGGGGGATGGGCCTGGTGATGCAGAGCAGGATGCCCACTTCCTGCGCTGGAGAAGATGGCTAAAGTAAATGGCCAAATTAGAAGGCGATGTTTCTGGTGGGAGTTGGAATTTTTTTTTTTAAAGATTTATTTTGTTTATTTGAAAGAGTTACAGAGAGAGGTAGAGACAGAGAGAGAGGTCTTCCATCTGCTGGCTTACTCCCCAGATGGCTGCAATGGCTGGAGCTGCTCGGATCGGAAGCCAGGAGCCAGGAGCTTCTTCCGGGTCTCCCACGCGGTGGGCAGGGGCCCAAGGACTTGGGCCATCTTCTACTGCTTTCCCAGGCCATAGCAGAGAGCTGGATCAGAAGTGGAGCAGCTGGAACTAGAACCAGTGCCCATATGGGATGCCGGCACTGCAAGCCAGGGCTTTAACCCACTGAGCCACAGTGCCAGCCCTGGGAGTTGGAATTATTTGGGGGAGCTTTAGAAACATAATAAAAATAAGAGCTCCAAGAACAAAACACAGAAGTTCAGCAGGGCTCCAGCCACAGGCTTGTTTCAGATAAAACACGGGTACTGTCAATCACCTTTTGCTAACGCCTGTTTGGCAGAGGCCCCTCCCGGAGTCTGAAGGCCTGGCTGAAAAATAAGATGAGCCTTGGTGTCTTTGACCCATTCTCACTTTCAGAATGGGTCACAGCAGGGATGTCACTTCATTATGCGTCAAGTCATAATATATATCATATTATGGTCAAGTCAAAAAGTTGCCACAGACTATTTCCAGTTCCTGAAAGTCTCAGCTCTTGGTCTTTCTTTGCCTGACCTTCTTGCAGGTGTATCTTGGAGACACAGAGGAACACAAACTGGATGACTCCCTCATACACAATCAAACCGAGGTATCAGAGAGCAGATCAGCAAGGCCTGGGACCGGGAGGGATGGGCCAAAGAGGCAGTAGAGAACTTCTTGGGGGGGGTACTCTGTATCTTGGTGGAAGTGTGGGTTACACAGGCGAATGAGTACACTTGCCAACTCTTCAAACTACACACTGAACATCTTCGTATTTTACTGTATGTAAATTACATCTCAGTACCTGTTAATGAAACAATAATTTCAACAAGAGTTACTAGTTCTTCTGCAAGTTAAACTCTCTGTGCCTCAGATTCTCTAGATGAAAATCCTAATAGGAGCCGGCATTGTGGCACAGTGGATAAAGCTGCCACCTGCGATGCCAGCATCCCATACGGGCACTAGTTTGAGTTCCAGAAACTCCACTTCCAATCCGTCTCCCTGCTATTGTGCCTGGGAAAGCAGTGGAAGATGGCCCAAGTCCTGGGGCCCCATCCTAGTGTTGGCCTACATTTCCTCTTGAAACCATCAGTCAGGGTTTCTTGGCCCCAAGTCTCTCCTCCAGTCTAATCCTGTTCATATCCCTTCTAGTTCCCCCAAACTTCCATTACACACAAAACAAGGCCCAGGCTTCCAAGGGTCAACATTCAAAGTCTTTCCTGAGCTGCTCCCAAGGCTCCTTCTAGTCTCACTGACATTAACCTTGTTTTTATTTTAAAATAAGCCTTGTAGTTATGATCACATTTGACCAGTGGTTCCCAAACCTAGCCCTTAAACCAGTACCCTAATGGACACATCAGGCTGCACTGTTGGGTCTCAAATGGAACACCAGCGTCCATCCTCCCTCCCCTCTGCCCCCACACACTTTTAAATCGAGGTGCAATGTACTGCCAGGTAAAGCAGTGTACACCTTGATCAGTTTTGATAAATGACCTCTGTCTGTGTCACCTGCACCCCTGTGAGGACACAGAACATTCCAACACCCCTGGAGCAGCCTTCAGGCCTAATGGTATGCTGAAAAAAGTTTAACACTGGCTCCCCAGGCACAGAAAAGCTGTAATTTGTAGTGTTTGGTGGTCTCCCAGGAGTCAATCCTCCCCATGGCCAAGTGCAAGCTCTCAATGTGATATCAATGACAGCAGACCTGGGGAGAGACTCAGAATCCATTTCTGTGAACCAGTGCGAGCCAGCTTCAGCCCACCACTGCCACTCCCCTCCCAGGCCAGCTGGGGCCACCATGCCCCCAGGCAACACTCCTCTGTCTTCTGTCACTGGATGAGCAGTGCCAGAGGAGCATCCATTTCTCTCATGCTAGCATTTTGTATGATTAGAATCATAAAACACAGGCAAATTTGCCCTGTCTCATTCTTGTGCTCAACATAGCTCTGAGAGTGAGCCTGTTGCCGATGCACGCCTAGTTCCTTTCTTTTTGTCGCTGAGCAGTATGCCATTCTGTGGGAATACGATGATTTGGTAGCCAACTTCTTGTGGACCATTGCTGCTGTCCGGAATACAGCTGCTAGGAGCATTCTTGTGCAAGTTCATACGCACATATGTTTTCTTTTCTTTGGGGCAAATCCCTGCCAGCGCCGTGGCCAGGTTATAAGGTAGGGTGTGTTTCACTCTATGAGAAACCCCAGACCAAACCCCATAGAAGGTACCATCTGAACTCCTACCAGGCAGCGGCGAGTTCCCACTGCCCCCTGGCCTCACCCATCTGTTCAGTTACAGGAATCTGCACTTTAAAATAAGGAGTTCCCTGAGTGACTGCTGTAGAGCCAGGTTCAGGAAGCCAGTAGAACAGATTGGTTGCAGCTCTCTAAATGGCAATGGCTAACATTTATACAGCACTTACTAAACATCTGGGTCTGTTCCAAAAGCTTTAGCAATGTGCCGCTCTTTAAGGCTTACATCCTTTAAGCGGCTCTATGAAACAGATACGTTCTGCTTATAGTTCTTATTTTACAGAGGAAAAAATGAGGTACACAGAGGTTAAGTAACTTGCGTATGCTCACACAGCCGGTAAGTGACAAAAGTTGGGTTTAAAAACAGCTTAAACACGCCGTGGCTCAACAGGCTAATCCTCCGCCTTGTGGCGCCGGCACACCAGGTTCTAGTCCCGGTCGGGGCGCCGGATTCTGTCCCGGTTGCCCCTCTTCCAGGCCAGCCCTCTGCTGTGGCCCGGGAGTGCAGTGGAGGATGGCCCAAGTGCTTGGGCCCTGCACCCCATGGGAGACCAGGAAAAGCACCTGGCACCTGGCTCCTGCCATCGGATGAGCGCGGTGCGCCAGCCTCAGCGCGCCGGCCGCGGCGGCCATTGGAGGGTGAACCAACGGCAAAGGAAGACCTTTCTCTCTGTCTCTCTCTCTCACTGTGCACTCTGTCAAAAATAATAATAATAATAATAAAAACAGCTTAAACACACAGTTTCACCAGCCCTTAGCGACTCCGTAGACAAAGTTCCTGGAATCCCATTGGGCTTTCTCAGTAATTGCTGCTGTGATTATTTTTATTCAAATCCCAGACCAGACTTCAGCTCAAACCCCACCTCCTCCATCGAGTTTCCTCGGATTTCCTCACCTCTCCTGATCCCTGGGTGTGAAATCCCAAGTCCCTCAGATGGTCTTTCTGTTCTCACCTCCAGGACACCTGCAGGGCTGCTGGGAGCACAGGCATACGGGCTTATCTCCTACTCCTGGCACCTTTGTTGACTTGCATTTAATGTTTTCCTAACTGTGCTAGAAATAGAATCACAAAGTCCTTTAAACAAGTCACCTCAGGGAGCAACAGCTCATGGGGAATTGGGTGCTCTTGTCCCTAGAGAAAAACATAGCCTTTTACTTTCTTTTTTTTTTTTTTAATTTTTAAAATTTATTTGTAAGGCAGAGTTATAGACAGAAAGGAGAGACACACAGAGAGGTCTTTTATCTGCTGGTTTACTCCGGCAATGGCTGGAGCTGGGCAATCTGAAGCCAGGCACCAGGAGCTTCTTCCAGGTCTCCCACGTGGGTGCAGGGACCCAAGGACTTGGACCATCTTCTACTGCTTTCCCAGTCCATAGCAGAGAGCTGGATCGGAAGAGGAGCAGCTGGGACTAGAACCGGTGCCCATATGGGATGCTGGCACTGAAGGCAGTGCCTTTACTTTCTTGCAACTGAGTGCGAATGGATGAGCATTGCAGGTCCCAGAGGCTTGTCACTCCAGGCTAGGGGAGACCTCGCTAACATGCACACTTAATTTCCCAATGAAGCTATTATCTTCTGCCTGGCCGCCTCCCCCAAGGCCTCTGCTTATTTTGTCTGGTTTTGCCCCATTAGGTAGCTTCTAGGTATTAACAAGACTTCCAGGTCATACTCAGTAATTCTCGCTCTTCTCGAGGGATAGAAAGCTTCATAATTTGTGGGGCCTGGTACAAAATGAAAATGGGGGGTTTGTGTGTAAAACGGGTTAAGAATTTTAAGATGGTGGGGCCAGTACTGTGGTATAGTGGGTGGAGCCGCTGCCAGCAATGCCGGCACCCCATATGGGTGCCCATCTGTGTCTCAGCTGCTCCACTTCTTATCTAGTTTCCTACTAATGCCCTTGGGAAAGCAGCGGAAGTTGGTCCAGGTATTTGTGCCCCTGCTACACACACGGGAGACCTGGAAGAGCCTCCTGACTCCTCGTTGTGGCCATCTGGGGAGTAGACCAGCAGATGGAAGAACTCTTTCTCTCTCTCTCTAATTCTGACTTTCAAACAAATAAATAGATCCTTAAAAATAATAATAATTTTTGTAAAGATCTATTTTACTCATCTGAATGAAGAGCAGAGCTAGGGAGGGAGAGGGGGAGGAGGAGTGGGAGGGAGGACACAGAGGCAGAGCTGGTTCACTCCATAAATGGCTGCAATGCCCAGGGCTGGGCCGGGCCGAAGCCAGCAGCCAGGAACACCATCCAAGTCTCCTATGCGAGTGCAGGGGCCCACAGATAGGGGACAAAACATTTCCTCCAAAGCAGTGCTGACGTTCTGACCCCCAGTGCCTATGCACCGGAAATACAGTCTCTGTCGATGATCAAACTAAGATGACGTCACCAGCGTGGTGACTGGTGTCCTCATGAAAAGGGGAAATTTGAACAGACACACAGTGAGGGAAGAGGGCATGAAATGCACACACACAACACAGGAGGATCCGATGTGAACAAACAGGAAGCCAGAGATGGGGACGAGGCACCCACCAGGCAAGGAATGCCAAGGCCTGCCAGCCAGCAAACTCCAGAAGCTGGAGAGCAGCCCGGAGCAGGTTCTCTCTCTCAGACATCAGAAGGCTCTGGGCCGGCGCCACGGCTCAATAGGCTAATCCTCCGTCTGCAGCGCCGGCACACCGGGTTCTAGTCCCGGTTGGGGCGCCGGATTCTGTCCCGGTTGCCCCTCTTCCAGGCCAGCTCTCTGCTGTGGCCTGGGAGTGCAGTGGAGGATGGCCCAAGTGCTTGGGCCCTGCACCCGTACGGGAGACCAGGAGAAGCACCTGGCACCTGGCATCGGATCAGCGTGGTGCGCCAGCAGCAGTTGCCATTGGAGGGTGAACCAATGGAAAAGGAAGGCCTTTCTGTCTCTCACTGTCCACTCTGTCTGTCAAAAAAAAAGAGAAGGCTCTGACACTGCCTACCACCTCGATTTCAAGTTTGCAGCTCCCAGAACTGGGAGACAAAAAATCGCCATCGTGTAAGCCACCCATTTTATAGTACTTTGTTGGAGCGGCCCCAGCTGGCCAATATGTCCTCCACCCCCTCAACTGAAGGCTCTTCCCACTACCCTTCAGCTCTGCAGGCTCCTACACACCGGGAAAAACAGAAGTCCCAATAGGACTGGGGCAGGGATGGGGCCACGGCAATATCAGTTTTGTTTTCCAAGACTTTTTTCCTTCTCCACAGACAAACGGGAGGCCTCTGTGGTCACGTTCTAGGAAGCTGTTCCCCTCTCAGCCCCAACGTAAAACATGTGCTGAGTATCCCATAAAGCGACTCCTCTCCCGGTGTCAGCTGGGCTCTGCCCTGCTTGTCACAATAAGGGCAATGGTCTTCGAGGGTGGAACAGGCAAGTTCAGGGCCAGAGGCACATTTGCAAGATGCCCGGATGCCCCCATGTTCTCAACCCAAGGAAGCGTGGGCTCTGTTTCTCCTGGGCAGCGAGGTGTTCTCCGAAATGGGTTCATCAGCAGTTCTGTGGGCCCAGGCCCCCGCAGCACAGGCTGCTGGGGACCCCCAGGAGAAGGGAAAGGGGAAGTGGGCCTTGGTGCTTGGGGTGAAAAAGGGCGGGGGTGTTGCTTTATGAGGAAACAATTTGCAGACACTGGGAGTTGGCCAGGCTGGTGCTGCCCCTGCCTCACTCCAGTCCTCAGGGACCTCAGGCAGCCCGAGCTGGGGAGCCCCTTGTCTCCTCAGGGCCGAGCCTCCATCTGGGCGCAGCGCACCCCAACATGGCCGCCGAACCCAGGCTCCAGGGCTGCAGCCGCGACTCCGGGTGACGCAATGGCCGCTGGTTGCATCAGCCGTGCCCGCGGGTTTGGCCCGCCCCGCTGTCCCCCGGATCCGGACGCCGATTGGTCCACGTTGGGCAGTGACCCCCGCCTCAGCCAATGGGCGACAGCCACAGAAGAGTCTGTCCGCAGAGCCCGGGCGCGGGCCGCCTATAAAAGGCGCCTGAGGCGGGGGCGCGCGGCCCAGAGAGTTGAACTGTCGTTGCGGATCTTGCCGGTGCGCCGCCGCCTGCCTGGCATCTGGGAGCGCCGCCGAGCCTACAGCTCCGCCGCCATGGAGCCCGAGCCGGAGCCCGAGCCCGTCACGCTGCTGGTGAAGAGCCCCAACCAGCGCCACCGCGACTTGGAGCTGAGCGGAGACCGCAGCTGGAGCGTCGGCCACCTCAAGGCCCACCTGAGTCGCGTCTACCCCGAGCGCCCGGTAAGAGGGGCCCCGCCTCCCCCGTTCCGGGAGTCCCTCCGTGCGCCGGCACCCCCGACGGCGGGTCCCCTCCTGGGCACTTCCCCCAGGGCCGAGGTCCCCTCCCGCCGCGGGCGCCCCTCCTTGCCCGGGAGCTGTCACCCACAGGGTCTGGGCCGTCATCACCCCGCCTTTCTGACGGGCAGCTGGCTTGTCACTCACTCCGCCAACCCCCACGGCCCCAAACCCCCCTCCCCAGGCCTGGCTCCCCCACCCGAGCCAAGCCGCCGAAAACAGCAGTTTGACCTTGGCTGAGCTACGTCACCCTCCAGTCCGTGCTTTGCCCCAAACGACCCGGGCGGCTAAGTGTTCCTAACCAGGCCTGCGCCCTCGGCATCGAAGTAGGAATCCGTGCAGCGCGCAGCGTCTTAGCGGGGAGGGGACCGTGCAGGTGCCAGCCCGGCGGCCCTGCCCAGAGACCCGGGGAGCGCCCGGGCGCCGTGCGCCTGAGGTCCCACGCCCAGAAGAGGACGTGGCGCGTCCCTCGCTGCCCACCTTCCGCCCGCTGGCCCGCGGCTCCTCCCCGTCGCGCGGGGCTCCCCGCTGGTGGCGCAGGGAGGAGCCGCGGGCACTGGGCGATGGAGCAGGGAGCCCGGCGGGAGGAGTCTGGTTTGCAGACCCGGGCCCCCCCACCCCACCCCGTTTCGGGAGCCCTCCTCGCTTTGTTTTGGTTGACGCATCTGTCAACATCGCCCTTAGCGCCGCCCTCGCGCCCCGCCACGTGACGCGCGGCCGCCAGCCGGACCTTCCTGTATTTACTTTGCACTCGGATGTTGCGTAAGCGTCGGCCGGGTTGCTCGCTGCCCACAACCCTGTGATCCTCCGTGGGGCGGGAGGAGGGCCGACCCGTGGGAGCGCGCGTGTCCTCGGCGCCTTTCCCTTCCTGGTTGGGAACGTGGACGTGGACTGCCCCTCGGACCTGTGCTTTTTTGGCCTGTTTATCCCATCACCTCCCGTTCCCGTGGCCTTTGCAATCCCCCGCTTGCCTCTCCAATTTCTTGGGAGCTGCTCCCAGGAAATGAGGTGGCCTCGAGGTGCACAGATAGGCCGAGGGGCACACTCCCCTGAGTGTGACGACCTCAGAAAGATCTGTCATCAGATTGGTATTTACAGATTACTGCTGAAGCATGCTCACCATTTGTTTTCTGTAGCATAAAATGGTATAATGTGAGACTTCCGACTTTAGAATAGTTAACATTTAACTTTTTTGTTAGGTTTTATTTATTTTTTTTAATACTGTTTGAAAAGTTATAGAGAGAAGGGAGAAGAAACAAAGATCTTCCACCTGCTGCTTCACTCCCCAGATGGCCCCCACAGCCGGGGTTGGGCCAGGCCAAAGCCAGGAGCTTCATCCGGGTCTACCCTAGGTGTCGGGGGCTCAAGCACTTAGGCCATCTTCCGCTTCTTTTCCTAGGTGCTTTAGCAGGGAGCTGGATGGGAAGTGGAGCAGCTGGGACTAGAACCAGTGCTCATATGGGATGCCAGTGTCACAGGCTACACAATGCTGGCCCCTTAAGTCAGCTCTTTTTCTTTTTGTTGATTCAGGCCTTGAAAAGGGGTGGGGAACAATTCAAATCCACAAGCAGCTGTAGTTTTGACATCTTTTCTAGTGGTTGAACTCTTTTTTTAAAATGTATTTATTTATTTGAAAGTCAGAGTTACACAGAGAGAAGAAGAGGTAGAGGAAGAGAGAGAGGTCTTCCACCGCTGGTTCACTCCTGAATTGGCCATAACGGCCGGAGCTGTGCTGATCTGGAGCCAGGAGCCAGGAGCCCTTCTGGGTCTCCCACCTGGAGCCAGGAGCCAGGAGCCAGGAGCCCTTCTGGGTCTCCCACACAGGTGCAGGGGCCCAAGGACTTGGGCCATCTTCTGCTTTCCCAGGCCACAGCAGAGAGCTGGATCCGATGTGGAGAAGCTGGGACTCAAACCGGCGCCCATATGGGATGCCGGCACTGCAGGTGGTGGCTTTACTCACTATGCCACAGCGCTGGCACCACGGTTGAACTCTTAAATAAAACGCAAGGCTCCACATAATACAGTAAGGTCAGCCAGAACAATGATGAACACGGCGTCCATCAGATTTCTTTGTTAAAAGAAGTCCTGATGCACATAGATAAGAAGGTGCTGTTTTTCCGGTGTGATTTTAAGTAGCTTGCTTTATAATTCTAGGCTTTTAAACAAGAACCACTGCATTCAAAATATTGTGTTATTCTGGCAAGAGTAGGTTGACGAGTTGGAGACCTCCAGTGTACTGACTGCTGTGTTATTTGAGGCCATTGTTTTTAAGTATAATTTAAATGGAGTTAAAAATTTTTTAAATGAGATGTATGAGGCGTGTGGAGTCCCCACAGCTGTAGATTCACTGGCGTAGAGAAGAGAGGGTGGACCGTGGACTCTAGCAGTGGTGACCTGGGCCAGTTTCTCTGACTTTGCCCCCTACAGTAGGGGCAGGAGGTCCCACAAGGTGTTGTATGCCATGTTACCCACACAGCCTCTCTGCACTGGAGAAATCCTCTGTCAGGGGCTTGTGCTTAGCATTGCTTCCTGTTGTGTTGGGGCGGTGGTAGGTGGGTTGGCGAAGGCTGACCTTGGGAGTACTCTGAGTTTTCTCTGAGACCAAGCCTGGTTTTGAAGTTAGTTGATATAGGAGCCCCAAATAAAATTTCTGGTTTTCATGGTGCAAACCCATTTCCCTGGTAGGTAAGATGTCAAGTATGCCGCCTTGGGTTTCGTGGGCTGCAGATAATTTGTCATCCTAAATATATTTGCATATTTGAGATCAGTTTAAATTTAAGCACTTTCTGAATAAAAGTTGTGAATGTGGGGCCTTGCAAGGTGTTTTCCCGTGAGGCTGGGAGAAGTGTGCACACTGGGGTCATGGTATGAAACAGTTGACTGTGTGCTGGAGCCCTGCAGGAGCTAAATGCTGACCTCTGACCCTTTTTCTCTCCACGCTCAGCGGCCGGAGGACCAGAGGTTGATTTATTCTGGGAAGCTGTTGCTGGATCACCAGTGTCTCAGGGACTTGCTTCCAAAGGTGCGTCCCTTACACTGTGGCTTTGGAATGCTTTTAGGCGCCGGCAGCCTGAGCGCAGTCCTAAAGTACCTCCTCATGATTTTTGTTTAGCAGGAGAAACGGCATGTTTTGCACCTGGTGTGCAACGTGAAGAGTCCTTCAAAAATGCCTGAAGCCAGCACAAAGGTAGGTCTGCTTTCTCATGATTGTGACAACTCTGACGGGAGAAATGAAGGAACTTGGCGAAGACTTTTAAGAGAGATTTTATAGCATGTGTTGGACAGTGGGCCAGAGCTGAGGTGGAAGTGTGGGAGTCGGGGGTGTGGTCCGACCTCTGGGTACTGTGTGTCCAGATCACTGAACAGCAAGGCACTTGGAAATGAAGGTGGGCAAAATTTTGCCCACAAGTTTCTTCTAGGGAATCGTTAGTACTATAAAGAATAAAAATCTGAATATATTTCCTTTGGAAATTCTCATTGTGACTATTTGGATAGAAAAAGGCCACAGTCTGTCACGTGATCTCTGAAGATTTATTTTTATTTGATAAAAGTGTTTGTTTTTCATTTCGCAATGTTTATTGGAATATACAGTTTCGATATTCTAATGTGACAGTATACTCTAAGTTTGTATTACAACTATTTTTAAGATTTATGAACAGAGTGTAGGAAATTCTCTTCCCTTTCATTTTCTGGCTGCATTGTATTTATAAATCCTAGTCAAATTTAGTGTCTTGAATTAGTAAGTTCAGCATCATAAGACGTGACATTTATCAGGAAGTTTTCTCAGCAGTGATAACCTCATCGGAAGGCTTTAGTGAAACTGCAGTGTAATTACGCTAGGGAAAGAAAGTATGGATTTTTAAGGATCTATATATTTAAAACTGTGTTGAACGAATTTCGGAATATTTTTTACACGACATTGCCTGTTTAATTTTGTCCGGTTTAGAGGTGGGGTGGGGCCGTCAGCCATTCACAGCAGAGTGATTGCTGGACGGTTGCGTCACGGCCTTTGTCCTGACCAGCACCTTACTTCCGCAGGTTGCTGAGTCCACAGAGCAGCCCCCTGGTCCTAATCAGGGCCAGCACCCTGGGGATCCCTCAAGTGACGGCCTAAGGCAACGGGAAGTTCTTCGGAACCTTTCTCCCGCCAGCTGGGAGAACATGTCCAGGTGAGTGTTCTCATTGAAGAATAAGATGTGTTTGCACCTGTGTGGTCAGAGAACAAAATTTGGCCTTACAGAGGATTTCACTTTAAAGATACCTTATTTAGCTTTTCTTTGTACACAGCCATTTAGGGAACAAATGAAAGGCAGGACGTCCAGAGAGCGTAGGCATTTCCTCGCCGTCATGGGTGTGTTTCCTGGTGTCACCCTTGGGTTAGAACACTGGCTGCTGTGAGCCCTGTGCTTTGTGTATCATAACAACGAGGGCAGCAGTGAAGGCGCTGAGAAGTGTCCTGCCAGGATGCTTAGAAAAGAGGTTATTGCTATTTTTTAAAAGATGTATTTATTTATTTGAAAGGCAGAGAGAGAGAGGAAGAGACCTCTTCCATCTGCTGGCTCACTCCCCCAGTGGCTGCAGTGGCAGGACTGGCCAGGAGCCTGGAACGCCACCCTGGCCTCCCACATGGGGGGCGGTGTTATCACTGTTGCCCCATATTTTTAGAACAAGTAGAGCTCTGCTGTAGAGCAGAGATCAGAAGTGACAGGCCGCTCTGAGGTTTAGACCTGACAGCTGTTGGAATACCTCATAAAGTACCTTGTGGAAAAAATAATATTGTTGACTATACGTTGAAATTCTTTAATTCTCTAGTTCTCCCACCTCCTCTTCCTAGTAGTTTTTATCCTCAGTTTTTGACAAAGGCAGATGTTTGAGGAATCAGGCTTTTTTTTATTTTTTTTAAATTTATTTATTTATTTGAAAGAGTTACACAGAGAGAGGAGATGCAATTGGTGGCAATGGCTGGAGCTGTGCTGATCCAAAGCCAGGAGCCAGGAGCTTCTTCCAGGTCTCACGTGGGTGCAAGGGCCCAAGGACTTGGGCCATCTTATACTGCTTCCCAGGCCATAGCAGAAAGCTGGGTCAGAAGTGGAGCAGCCAGGTCTCGAACCGGTGCCCATATGGGATTCCGGCACTTCAGGCCATGGCGTTAACCCACTGCACCACAGCGCCGGCCCTATGGCTTTTTTTTTCTTAGTGAGAATTTGGAATATATACAAGTAGAGGGAACTACATAAGGACCCCACATAACCATCACCCAGGCCCCAGTTTTCCTCCTTTCCCTTTTTTCTTTATACATTAGAAGTAATTCCCAGACATCCTGTCATTCTGTCCCTATACTTCAGTATATAGCTGTACGAACCATTTAGTTGGGTGGGAAGTATCACTGTGTCCCTAAATCTGTATATGTGAAATGCATGAACGTTGTTCACCTTAAAGAAATTTAGTAAGAGAAAAGAAAAATTGCTGGCGTTAGTTGAGTTTTATATGTATATAAGTTCAGCATACATAAAAGATTATTCTTAAATAACCCTTGTTATCTATAAAAAGAACCATTTAGTTTCCTTACATATTTGCAATGCCATCATGACTAGATCTTACAAAATTTTGAAAAGGACCTCATCTAATTTTCATGCATTAGAACTTTTTTAATAATCAAAAAGTGTCATACCATGACCTTCTGTTTTAGAAATTCTCTGGATTTGGGGTTCAGTAAAAGACTGTCAGCATATAAACTGGATACCTTGTTGGATAGACGATTCAAAGTGGCCTCCCTTATTCTGGCTGTTTAGCATGAGAATTGAAGCTTATATCTGATTGCTTGAATTTTACCATATTTGGACTTGTTGATTTCATTTAAAATATGTTTATTGAATAGGCAGTGCATATACCTTTGCTTCCGGATACAAGTTGACCAGCAGGAATGAACACGCAAAGTGCTCCTGATCTTCCTGCAATTCTGTTATAGTTTCAGTTTGTGAAAGGGAGTTCACTGTGTAGGAAGCACAAGGCTAAAGAAGAGAGTCCCACCTCCTCTGCCCTAAGCAGTGGAGCTGTGTTACACGATTGGGAAAGCATGAGTTTGACGTCAAACAAAATAAGTCTCGAATCCAGCCCTGCTACTAGCTCAGCAGCCTTGTGCAAATCCCTTGCATTCTTTGAGCTGTGCTTGGGCTCCCTTCTATAAAATGGGAGTGCAGTCCTTCCCTGCATGGTTACTAGGGATCCAGTGACCCGGGCAGCGTGCTAGGTGGTCAGTAAGCAAGCACAGGTGATGCCCCCTGCACAGGAAACTGCCCAGTACACATCTCCCAGGAAGACAGAAGTTCCTTCCGGAAAGGCTTTGGGAGAAATGTGGCTTTTGAGCTGCTCTCTGAAGAGTGCACAGTGGGCTTAGATCTGCAAGTGAGACTCAGCCAGTGAGTGAGGCTCGACCTTACCCGAGAAGGGTCAGCTTGTTGGTACATCCGCCCCCTGTTGGTGACATGACGGGCGCCTAGTGCTGGGTGAGGGAGCTGGTTTTCCTGGGGGCTCTAGAACCTGTAGAGGGCTCTGTCCCTCGGCACTCTGCGTGAACACAGCCATCTGCCACATGGCCACCAGGGAGCCCGTTCATTTGGCTGGCTGATTGGAATTGCTGGGAGTGAACGTGGTTTTCATTTATTCATACTCAACCAGTGAGTTGTGTTTTGGTTTTGTCTTGAATCTGCGTTCAGGCCTGACGCTGCCCAGCAGGCGTTCCGAGGCCTGGGGCCCGGTTTCTCCGGCTACGCGACGTACGGGTGGTTGCAGCTGTCCTGGTTCCAGCAGATCTACGCCCGGCAGTACTACATGCAGTAGTGAGTCCTTCCCGCTAGACTGCATGTGGCCGTGCTCCTGGGCATTGGGGGCGACCCCGCGCGTGATACCTGTGACGTGCAGAATGAGGGGGGGAGTGGCTTTCATCCGTTTCTGCAGCGCCCTGCTGCGTCTGGGTCTGTGGGTGGGATGGCCTGTCACTGACAGCTGCTGCCGCCTCTGAACTGATGCCGGCTGCTTGTGTGATACATTGCGAATGACATCATTTAGAAAGGTCTTTGCAATTGGTGACATCTTTAAAGTTTTGTGAAACTCAATTTGCTGCTACACCTAATTTTGTAGTGGCCTTCATGTTTAATTCCACGTGAAATTTACCATGTAGTTTCTCTTAGAAAATACATTTATGGATAAGGAGTGTTAGACTTTCTTCACTAAGTTAAAGAAAACTCAAGCATGCCTGTACCTATGTATAGTTCTTAGTAGTAAAAAGACCACTTTATAAATAAGGCTGTAAGAACCACAGTCTTCACAGTGCTTTGCTCTCAACAGTATTCACTTCTGTTATTTTTATTTTAGTTTGGCTGCCAGTGCTGCGTCAGGGGCCTTTGTCCCACCACCAAGTGCACAAGAGATACCTGTGGTTTCTGCACCTGCTCCAGCTCCTATTCACAACCAGTTTCCAGCCGAAAACCAGCCAGCCAATCAGAATGCAGCTCCTCAAGTGGTGGTTAATCCTGGAGCCAATCAGAATTTGCGAATGAATGCACAAGGTGGCCCTATTGTGGAAGAGGATGATGAGATTAACCGAGACTGGTTGGATTGGACCTATTCTGCAGCTACATTTTCCGTTTTTCTCAGTATCCTCTACTTCTACTCCTCCCTGAGCAGATTCCTCATGGTCATGGGGGCCACCGTTGTCATGTACCTGTAAGCAGAGTTTCTTTTGCCTTTTTCCCCTTTACTATGAATTGCACTACATTGTGACTCAGATCAAATATAGATTTCGCTCTTTTCTGAGCAGTCTCGCCTGTAGTCAAAGGCAATGTGTTTAAATGGCGTGTCGTTCTGGCACTTTCAGTGCCTGGCTGTGGGCTGCCACGCAGGCTGCCACTGTGGCTGGAGGAAGTTCTAGAGTAAGTCACTGGTGAGGCTCAGGCCGCATTTGATGTGCTTCCCTTGCAGGCATCACGTTGGCTGGTTTCCATTTAGACAAAGGCCAGTGCAGAACTTCCCCAATGATCTTCCTCAGGAAGCCGTGAACCAGGACCCCAACAACAACTTACAGGTATGGAGTCTGCCGGAGCCCATGTGAGCCGGGCGCGGTATGCCAGGCTCAAGTCCTCACACGCTGGCAGTCCAGCCTGTGGCTTTCATTAGACTAAACATTTCTTTTTTTTTTTTTTTTTCAAACTTATTCTTAGATCAGCAGCTGTTTTTAAAACATTGACGGTATCATAAATCCATCTATTTCTGTCATGTGGCAGTTGGCATTTTTGTATATGTAAATGATTTCTAAACCCATAATCTGAGTGTTCAGTCGTCTGTCACAATGTGTTGCACCTGTGAAGCTGATGCCAGCTAGGTATTCTAAGTGGGAGCTGGAGAAGCAGCATGTCGCTAGGTTCCCTGGAAAATAGCGTAGTAAGTCTACAGAAGTAGAATTTCTGCAAGTTGGATTCATGCGGGATCCTTAAGGATATTTTATTTATTATTTTTTTAAGATTTTATTTATTTGAGAGGTAGAGTTACAGACAATGAGAGAGAGAGACAGAGAGAAAGGTCTTCCTTCTGTTGGTTCACTCCCCAAATGGCTGCAATGGCCGGAGCTGCACTGATCTGAAGCCAGGAGCCAGGAGCTTCTTCCCAGTCTCCCACATGGGTGCAGGGGCCCAAGCACTTGGGCCATCTTCTACTGCCCTCCCGGGCCATAGCAGAGAGCTGGACTGGAAGAGGAGCAGCCGGGACTAGAACCAGCACGCTTATGGGATGCCAGCGCCGCAGGCGAAGGATCAACCTACTGCGCCACGGTGCCAGCCCCAAGGATATTTTCATAATACAGATCGTCTCCTTAGTGTGTTTTTGGAACCGTGGGTTTCCATTTCTGACTTCTTAAGAGACTGCCAAAATAAGATTATTCACATTTAAGAACTAGTTCGTGTTTAGATTAACAGGTTACTCTGCACGGACGCTTTCTGCCAGCACAGGTGTGCTGTGGGAGTGTGAGGAAGCCCCTCCCTGCGTCCCGCCTGCCTGGCTGCTGGGCCTCGGTGCAGGGATTTCTGCCCGCTCTTGCCTAGCGCTGCGCTGTCTGGTGGTCCTCAGAGCCCTAATTGCGTTCCCTTCTGTGTCGTTACCTGTAGGAAGGCGCCGATGCTGAAAGTGAAGACCCCAACCACGCGCCTCCAGGCAGGGGCGTGCTCGGCGAGGAGCAGACCAGCCCTTCCTTTGTGAGCACAGCCTGGCTCGTCTTCAAGACTTTCTTTGCCTCTCTTCTTCCGGAGGGCCCCCCAGCCATAGCAAACTGATGCTGTTTGCACCCTCCCTGCTGGAGGCTTTGACAGGCGTGGACTGGATCATCTGACTCCAGCTGGGTCTCCTCACCCGGAGAGGACAGGGGCACAGAGCTCCCCAACCCCACAGGCTGATACGCTTTTGCGATCAAGCAAAAGCAGAGAGTAAGGCGTGAAGCCCTGGTGGAAATGGATGAACAAAGAATGTCCAGGGTTTTCCGTGTCTGTGTTCTGAAGAGCTTTACTATACACTGTATGTAGTCTGATAGGCATTGTAAGTAGAAGGCGTTAGGTGTTGCATGTTTGTGCCTGAGGAACTTTTCCAGCTGTGTGTGTCTGCATGTGTGTTTGTACATAGACGTCATAGATGCAGAAATGGTTCTGCTGGTACGATTTGATTCCTGTTGGAATGTTTAAATTACACTAAGTGTACTACTTTATCTAATCAGTGAAATTGCTAGACATGTTTTAGCAGGACTTTTCTAGGAAAGACTTATGTATAATTGCTTTTTAAAATGCAGTGCTTTACTTTAAACCAGGGGGAACTTTGCAGAGGGGAAACCTTTGCAGGGTTTTCTGTTCAATAAAGTTTTACTATGAATGATCCTGGCAGAGGCTCCTGGTGTCCTGGCCCCTTGCTTTGTGTCTGTTGTCACCGGGTGGTCAGACTGGACTTGCTGATTTAAAAGGCGGCCTCAGTGCTCTTTGTAAAAGGGCTGTTTGTGCCGTTGAAGGATGACAAAGTGAGGTCATGAAAGTTTAATTTACCAAGAATATACCTGTGTTTGTCCCCGTTTGCTGATTTAAGCATTACTGGCTTGTATAGAAACACATCGAAGCTAAATTCCCCAAACTTAAAATCCTTGGTATTTAGTTTCTTCCACCTTGGCAATTCTACAGGAGTTTCACACTCAAATATCACACTTTTGTAAACCGAGCTGATCTGAATGATTTTTTTCCTTCCTTTAAGTATGAATTTGACATTTTTTTTAATCCTCACCGAACATTTTTTTTTAAAGATTCATTTATTTGAAAGCCAGGGTTACACAGAGAGAGAGAGATCTTCCATCTGTTGTTTCACTTCCTAAACGGGCACAATGGCTAGGGCTAGACCAGGCTGAAGCCAGGAGCCTAGAACTCCATACTGGTCTTCGACAAGGGTAACAGAGGCCCAAGTACTCAGGCCATCTCCACTGCTTTCCCAGGTGCATTAGCAGGGAGCTGAATCAGAAGAGGAGTGGCTAGGACTCAAACCGGCGCTGTGGGATGCTGGTGTAGCAGGTGGTGGCTTAATCTGTTGCGCTACAACACTGACCCTGAGACGCAAAGTTTACTATATTTTTAGACGAGTAATTCTATGAGAGAGTGCCAAAGGCTTGGTCAGTGTTCTTTTTCAGAAAGTGAGTTGGCCTTCTGTGTCATAGTTGTGATTATTCCAATTAACCTTTCCTTTACATTAAATAAACATCCCTTCGGCAATTTATATCAAGACACTGAGTAGACAGGTGTTTTACGTATGGTTGCACTTACAAAAGCTGGCGATGTTGATGACGCCAGGAGTTAAATGGCAAAGGCTTCCAACACTTGCGAGCCTGCAGACCAACCACCATCAGCAGTCAGCGTGACTGGCAGGTTGTAGAGGCAGACTTGCTTGATGACAGAAATGGCCTGGGACTGGAGTTCAGTGTAGCAGGCCAGGAAATGGGTGTGAGACAACAGGGAGCGGGAAAGGGGGTCCCAGCAGGAGCTCCTGCCCACAGCTGATCCTCAGCGTGTTTGGGAGTGAGGTCTGAGTGGGTTATGAAAGCAATCAGGAGGAGTTCCTGAAGTTTGGGGTGAAAAAGACTCGCTCTTCAGAGGTGAGGCCGTCACCATGGCGAGGGGTGGCTGGTGGTTCCCACCTCACGGTTCTAAAGGAGCAGAGCCTTGGCCCGAAACTATTCTGCAGGCCCCAAACCGCGCCACCCGGTTCCAAATGCCTTAGTTTGACTAAATTGTCCTAAGACATCAAATATGTGACCACCCTGAACTGTGTCCTTTATAAAGGCTTGATTAGGAGCAGCGGATAGTGATATTTTGTATATTGCTATTCCCACATCGTGCCATGGACTACTGCAGAGGCACCAGTGTGGTTACATCTACTGGAGTAGAAAAGCAATTCAGAAAACTTTAAGTTCTGTTCCTCCAAGAACCATTCTTGGCACCAAAATCTATTTCAGTCACAGCTCTCCCAGAGGAAACAGAGCAAGAAACACTGATGTCCCATCATACGGGTTAACTAGGCAGGTCTGAAATCGTGGGGCAGCTGGGCAGGAGTGGCTACTGCAGTCCCAGGCTTAATTTCTACCTCCTTGGGAAAATCACTCTGCTCTAAGGCTTTAGGCCTTTCAACTAAGAAAAGAATCGGGGCCGACTTGTGGCATAGTGGGCTAAGCTGCCGCCTGCCCACTGCCTGCAGGGCTGGAATCCCATATGGGCACCGATTCAAGTCCCAGCTACTCCACTTCCCATCCAGATCCCTGCTAATGCTGGAAAGCAGCTGAGGGTGGCCCCAATGCTTGGGAGCCTGCACCTACGTGGGAGACCTAGATGGAGTTCCTGGCTCCTGACTGGTCTGACCCAGCCCTGGCTGCTGCAGCCATCTGGGGAGTGAGCCAATGGATGGAAGAATCTCTCTCCCCCTGTGTGTGTGTGTGTGTGTGTGTGTGTGTCTCCATCTCTCTCTAATTGCCTTACTAATAGACAAGTATAATATGGTGACCTGAAGTGCCCATCATGAGCTGGTCATAAAGTTGAGTAGGCACAGGAGCACTGTCATCAGAGGAAGCGGCGTAGATGGGATAGGTCCCCAGTGGGCTATGAAGACCAAGTCACATGAAGAAATACCGCAGGTGCCCATGGTCCCCACCCTGCTCCACCACCTCCCCTTTCCCAGCCTGCACCCAAGGCCTCATGGAGAATGTCCCACACAGTTGACAGGGGAGGAGAAGACTTGGGTCTGGTTCTCTGATGGTTCTGCGTGATGTGCAGGCATCACCCAAGAGTGGACAGCTGCAGCCCCTTTCTGGGCCAGCAGAATTCCAAGAGGTACGTGTGGCTGTCCACCATGGCTGGAAGGAGAAATAGCCAGAGGTACGAGTGGATGCTGAATCATGGCTGTGTGTGGCCTGGCTGGGCAGCCAGGGACTTGGAAAGAGCATGATTAGAAAATTGGAGGCTGGGGGGCTGGCGCTCTGGTGCTCTGACGCAGTGGGTTAATGCCATGGCCTGAAGCACCGGCATCCCATATGGGCGCCGGTTCGAGACCCGGCTGCTCCACTTCCAATCCAGTGCTCTCTATGGCCTGGGAAAGCAGTAGAAGATGGCCCAAGTCCTTGGGCTCCTGCACCTGCATGGGAGACCTGGAAGAAGCTCCTGGCTCTTGGCTTTGGCCATTGCAGCCAACTGGGGAGTGAACCAGTGGATGGAAGACCTCTCTCTCTGCCTCTCCTCTCTCTCTCTCTTTCTCTCTGTAACTCTGACTTTCAAATAAATAAATAAATCTTTTAAAAAAATTGGAGGCTGGGAAAGAGGCATATAAACAGACTTCTCTGAACAGGCAAAGGACATGAAGACATTTGCGTCCCATATGAATGCCTGCTAAAGTGTGGCAGCAGGCCGGCGCCTTGTGGCGCCGGCACACCGGGTTCTAGTCCCGGTTGGGGTGCTGGATTCTGTCCCAGTTGCCCCTCTTCCAGGCCAGCCCTCTGCTGTGGCCCAGGAGTGCAGTGGAGGATGGCCCAAGTGCTTGGGCCCTGCACCCCATGGGAGACCAGGAAAAAGCACCTAGCACCTGGCTCCTGCCATCGGATGAGCGCGGTGCGCCAGCCACAGCGTGCCGTCCGCGGCAACCATTGGAGGGTGAACCAACGGCAAAGGAAGACCTTTCTCTCTGTCTCTCTCTCTCACTGTCCACTCTGCCTGTCAAAAAAATAAATAAATAAATAAATAAAAAAAAAAAATAAAGTGTGGCAGCAGAAGGGGATTTTAAGAAGCAAGGGAAGAGGATGACCGTGTTGGGTGGATACCAGACAGGCTCTTTCCCCCGCCACTCCTGCCTTGCCTAAATGTCTATGGCAGCAGACAGGTGACGCCTCGGCCCAGCACCGTGGACATCCACTCACCGAAGCCGCCTCGGCTGCAGCCACTGCTGAGTGCCCCGTGTACGAGGAGCTGAGACCGAGGCTGAGCCCTGACCTGGCACCACTCGAATCTGAGGGAGGTCAGCCAGCCACTTGGTGGAAGGTTTATTACACCGGACTGTTTCCATCAGAGGAGGAGAAGGGCTTTGTTCTTGTTGCGATGGACACTTGACGTGGATTGGCCTTCCCGGCTTGCAGTATTTCCGCCCAAGCTGTCGTCTGGACTTAACAGCACACCTTGTCGTCGCCATGGTATTGCACACAGCATCGCTTCTAGCCAATGAGCTTATTCACAGCAAGTGAAGCGTGGCAGCGGGCCCTTGAATATAGTGTCTGCTGGTTTATCATGGTCCCTGTTGTACCGGGTTGAACAGTGTCTACCGCAATTTACGTTCACTTGAAATCCAGGAGCGTGGGCCGGCACCACAGCTCCCTTGGCTAATCCTCCGCCTGCGGCGCTGGCACCCCAGGTTCTAGTCCCGGTTGGGGCGCTGGATTCTGTCCCAGTTGCCCCTCTTCCAGGCCAGCTCTCTGCTGTGGCCCAGGAGTGCAGTGGAGGATGGCCCAAGTGCTTGGGCCCTGCACCCCATGGGAGACCAGGAGAAGCACCTGGCTCCTGCCTTCGGATCAGCGCAGCACACCGGCTGTAACAGCCATTTGGGGAGTGAACCAACGGCAAAGGAAGACCTTTTTCTCTGTCTCTCACTGTCTAACTCTGCCTGTCAAAAAAAAAAAAAAAAAAAAAAGGAAAAGAAAGAAAGAAAAAAGAAATCCAGGCGCGTGACCTTGTTTGGAAACAGTGTTTGCCAATATAATCAAGTTAAGATGAAGTCATGTTGGCCTGCAAAACGAGGAAAATTCGGACACAGACACACACACAGAGGGAAGACAGAGCAGAGACGGGGGCTGTGCTGCCACAGGCCGAGCACTGCCAGGACCGCCAGCAGCCGTGAGAAGCCGCAGAGCCAACACGCGTTCTTCTGTCCTAGAAGGAGAACGGGTGCTGCTTGGATTTGTAACTCCCAAGCCCCAGACCTAGGGCAAAGCAGACGTGTGTTGTATCGGCCACCTCATTCGCGATCATGGGTTCTGGAAGCCCAGAGAACCTAACAGACCTGTTGTCCTGAGGCAGCTGGCTCGGCGGCACCGTGGAGCGCCCTCTGAAGACAGGGCCAGACGTTGCAGGCCTGGGGCTCTGCGCACACTCAGTCATCCTCAGTCATCCGTGTTCTCCCTCTCCCGGGACTCACAGGTCCAGGAACCAAGGGGTGAAATGGGAGAGGCGCCCCTCACCACTACCCCCAGGGACCCACTAGCTCTGCCAGTCCAGAGGTCTGTGCTCATGGTGGAGTTTTCCCAGTGCCACGAATGGGGTGGCTTCGATCAGCAGCGACTGATTCTCCCCCAGTTCTGGAGGCTGGAGATCTGAACTCAAGGTGTTGGCAGGGTGGCCGCCTGGGGGCTCCGTAGCAGCGTCTGCCTGTGCCCCGTTCCCAGCTCGCGGTGCGTGGCAGCCATCCGGGATGCTCCTTGGTTTGGAGCTGTGTCATTGCAGTCTACGCCTCCATCTGCCCTGGAACCTCTTCCCTCGCCTTCTGGCTCTCTGCCTTCACATGGCTTTCTTATAAGGACGCCGGTCATTGGATTTATACCTGCAAAGAACCCACTCCCCAGTAATGTCAATTCTGGGGTTCTGCGTGGGCACGAACAGGGTGGAGAGACACAGACTCACCCCACAACGAGGAGGAACACTTCCAGCAAAAGACACAGCAGTAATCCCCCCTGGGCTGGAGGTTGACCCTGCCTCCTGGCTGCTTTGAGCTCCTGGTGCTTGGAACGGACAGGCGAAGAAGGGAGGCTGGCGGGACTGCCCCGGCTGTCGAAGGAGGCTGTCCACCACGATGGAGGCAGGGGCGAGGTGTCTGCAATACAGTGGTCCCCTGGGTGTTTGTCAGTACCACAGTGCCCTGTGACTCAACCACAGTGGCCCAATGGCATTGGCCATGAAGGTTTGGGTCATGCCACCTGGTAAAGACCCACCTGAGCATCCCACCTGAGATGTGTCCTGAGGGAGAGAGGAATATGGAGTAGGCAGTGGAAAAGGTGGTTATGAATACTGGCTGCAACCATGCAGCTGGCTTCAGAAATGAGAAATGCGTCTCTTATTTTATTGTGAGCACCTTCCACAAACCCCTCTGCCGTATCCCCAGCAGGGGCGGCTCTGGTCTGGGCTGTCTGGGAAGGCGCCACCTTGTGGTGGTGCTGGAGGCAGGCAGGCCCCCAGTTTTGTTCTGATGGCAACCCTCCTGCTGGGTTGGTCTGGGGGTGGGGTGGGGGGCAGTTGGTCCCCCAAAACCCAGAGGAGGGTCGGTAGCAGGGAAGGGCGGTGGAGGCATGGGCCCTGGGGAAGTTACATCACCAAGCTCCTGCCCCCTCGTCTATGACAAAGACGCCTGGGACGTGAAACCGGCTCAGCCGCCCACATTGGTCACCAGGAAATAACTGTGGGTTTTCCAAAGACCACCCAGCGATGGCAGTGCCAGACCAAGCCAGATGGAAGAGCTGTGTTTTAGCAAACGTGATATTTTTAAATGTATTAGATAAATGCATTTTTCCATTCAAAGGGATGATGTAAGAGTCCCTTTTTAAATACAGTTGAGTGAAAAGGCAAGCCACTTTATTTTTAACTTTTTTAATGATTTAATTTTCATTTATTTGAAAGGAAGAATTACAGAGAGATGGAGAGAGCGAGAGCTCACTTCCAAGTGCTGATTCACTTCCCCAGATGGTCGCAAAGGCCTGCGCTGGGCCAGACTGAAGCCAGGAGCCAGGAACTCCATCCTGGTCTCCCACGTGGGTGGCAGGGGCCCAAATACTTGGGCCATCTTCTGCTGTTTTCTAAGGTGCATTAGTAGGGACCTGATTGGGAAGCCCGAGGTCTGTGCTGAACACTGCCAGTTCCCCAGGCTCATCCTGCCATCAAAGAGAGTGAGTCTCTGGGGGTCCCCAAGGCAGGCATCTGAGGGCCTCAGGTGTCCCCACATCCAGGGCCACCACCTGCCTCCGGCCAGCACAGACAGGGAGCAGCAGCCCAGGACCAGCCCAGCGGTGGGAGCAGGGCTGGATGAAAACCTTCGGTCCTGCTGGCACTCCTCCTATGCACACACTCTCACCCAAGTCCCACTGTGTGCCAGGAACTCGCCTCTGAGAGACGGGCCACGCCCTCCACGGCCGGCCTTGGAGGACCATTCCTCGTGGCTACAGATGGCAGGCATGGACAGCGGCTTCCTCCCGAGCTGAAGAGGAAGTGGCTAAGGCGGTGACTTTGGGCAGGAGCGGTGCCCAAAGTAATTCTCACAGCCACACCAGGAGTGGGCACGGCTCCTGCATTTACAGTTGGATACACTGAGGCTCTCACCCAAGTCACACAGCCAAGGAAGCTGTGTACAGTATCTACTCAGAAAGGATTTGTAAATATGACCCCATTTAAAAATAGTCTCAGGGCCCCGGGCTGTGGCACAGTTCGAGTCCCGGCTACTCCACTTATGATGCAGTTCCCTGTTAATACGCCAGGGAAGGCAGCAGATGATGGCCCAAGTGCTTAGGCCGCTGCACTCACATGGGGAACCTGGATGAGGTTCCTGGCTCCTGGCTTAAGCTTAGGCCAGCCCTAGCTACTGTGGCCAGTTGGGGAGTAAACTGGTGGATGAAGATCTCTCTCTCTCTGTTTCTGTAACACAGCCTTTCTAATTAACTAATTAATTAAAAATAGTCTCCATCACATAGGAGCAAAGTGCTGTTTCATTTTTTAATAAAAATGTTTATTTTTTAAAATTTTTTATTTATTTGAAAATGAAAGTTACAGAGAGAGAAGGAGAGACACATACATCCATGGGTTCACTCCCCAAGTGACCACAATGGCCAGGGTTGGGCCAGGCCAACCGGGTCTCCCACATGAGTGCAGGGGCCCAAGGACTTGGGCCATCTTCTGCTGCTTTCCCAGGTGCTTTAGCAGAGAGCTGGCTGGGAAGCGGAGCAGCCTGGACTCGAACCAGTGCTCATATAGGATGCCGGCATAGCAAGCGGGGCTTAACCTGCTGCACCACATGCCAGCCACTAGCTCAAGTGTTTAAAGGGCCACAAACCAAGGTGGGAACAGCAGTCATCATGAAGGAGGTGGGCAGGATCACTGGATTATGAATTTTTTTTCTTTGCTTGCCTGAATTCTTTGCTGAGCGTAAATTATATCTGTAATAAATTTTTTAAAGTTTTATTTATGTATTTGAAAGGTAAAGTTACAGAGAGAAGGAGAGATATTTTCCATCCGCTGGTTCATTTCCCAGATGGCCACAATAACCCGGCTAGGCCAGGCCAAAGTCAGGTGCCAGGAACCTCCTCCAGGTCTCCCACATGGGTGTAGGGGCCCAAGCATTTGGGCCATCTTCCAGGCCATCTTCTGCTGCTTTCCCAGGCGCATTAGCAGGGAGCTGGGTCAGAAGTGGAGCAGCCAGGACCTAAACCGGTGTCCATGTGGGATGCTGGAGCAGCAGGCTGTGGCTTAACCTGATATACAGACGTGAGACAGTTTTAGAAGTCTGGGCCAAGAATTGGAGAAAGCTTCCCAGAAGAGGTGCTGTTAGAAGTGGCAAGGGAGGGGGCCGGCGCTGTGGTGCTGCGGTTGCAACCTCAGGCGCACCTGAAACAGCCAGCTGGAGAGACGGAAGGCGGAGGCGCTGGGTCTCCATGTCAATTTCGCTTTGCATGCAGCTCATCCCACGGTGATTCATTCGTGTTCGTTTCTAACAGCCGCTGCATTTAAGAACCAACGTGCAAAGTCCTGAAAGTTTAACCAGGCCCCTCTGCCCTCCTCCCCGGCGTGCAGCTGCCCCTCGGAGCACCGCGAGCTCAGGTCACCGATCTGCCCCTGGGATGCTGGGGCCTCCCTCGGCCCTCAGTGCCAGGCCAGGGTGAGGTCTCCGTGTGCCACCCAGCCGGCTGCCCCTCGTCCTGCCTCTCGTGGGCCCTGAGGCCAGCAGTCATCTGCTCTCTGTGCTAATGACATCACTCCACAGACGGTGGGGGTGGGAGGAGAGAGACAAGAGCTTCGTCCTGGCTCATCGCTGTGGGCCAAGGTCAAGGGGCCACCTGTGGCAATGGCCCACTCACTGGCAGAGTCTGGAGGAGGTCCCGGGCCGCACATGGCCAGGGACTGGGAGCACACGCGTGTGCATACGCTCCCCACGTGTTCCGGTCTCACTCCTTTCCTTTTCTTTTTTTAAAAGATTTATTTATTTATTTATTGGAGAGGTAGAATTACAGATAGAGAGAGGGAGAGACAGAGAGAAAGGTCTTCCCTCCACTGGTTCACCCCTCGAATGGCCAGAGCAGCTGGAGCTTCGCTGACCTGAAGCCAGGAGCCAGGAGCCGGGAGCCAGGAGTCGGGAGCCAGGAACCAGGAGTCGGGAGCCAGGAGCCAGGAGCCAGGAGCCAGGAGCCAGGAGCTCCATCTTAGGCGCAGGTCTATGGGCAGCCGTTTTCAAGTGCACAGTTTTGTGGCATAAAGTGCGTCCACGTGGCTGTGCCTAACAAAACTCTGTCCCCGAGACGGCGGCCCCCTCCCCGTGCCAGCTCTGGCCGCCCCCATTCCATCTCCCACCTCTCAAATCTGGACCGCAGGTGAGTGGGGGTCCACATAGCTGAGTCACCCAGCAAAAGTCCTCAAGGTCTCCCGGCGGGTGGTGGGCTTCAGAGTGTCCTTTTGAGGACCAATCCCGCCCCACGCCCCACGCTGAGTCTGTCCACCCTGTGTCTATCCACTCCTGCGCTGATGGATCTCTGGCCGTTCCCGCCTTCTGGCTGCCGTGAACAATGCTGCTAGGAACGTCTGTGCACACACACCTGTGTCTGCCTGTTTACTAAATGCCACGCTCTTAAAAGGCGGGGGCGGGGCTGGTGTCTCCTGACCGCTGGTTCACCTCCAAATGCCCACAGTAGCGGGAACTGAGCCAGGATGAAGCCAGGAGCCTGGAACTCCACCTGGGCCTCCGCTGTGGGTGGCAGGGGCCCAAGGACTTGACCCACCACCTGCTGCCTTCCAGGAAGCTGGACTCAGACGCAGATTCTGGACTGGGAACCCAGGCACTCAGGTACCAGAGGCGGGAGTCCCAGGCTGCATCTTAACCACTGCGCCAAATGCCCGCCCCCTTCATCTTTACTTTTACAAATATTTCATTGACCTCTGAGTTTTCCTGGCATCCCTTAAACTCCGTGCGGCAGGTGAGCGCTCTCGCTCTCCCTAGTCCCAGCTCTGGTTTAAGGAGTGGCCTGAACCTGTCACAGCAGGGGGCAGGTGACCTGAGATGTCCTCCCATCTTATCCTTAAAACTTCACCAGGGGCTCAAAAAGGAGAACCGAGCACTCCTGGAAGGGGCAGTGTCAAAGCGCCACAGGCGCCACCTAAAAGACACCCCATCAGGTACGGGGCGGTCAGGCCCAGGTTATGGCACCACGGTCCGGTCCCAGCCCACGCTCACTGCCCCGGGGCCCTGAGAGGCAGCAGCGATGGCTCGGGTGGTGCGGAGCCTGCCACCCACGTGGAGACTCACCCCGAGTTCCCAGCTCCAGGCTTCAGCTGTCGCTGGCATTAGGGGAGTGAAGCAGTGGATGAGAGTGCCCCCCCACTGCCTCTCAAGTTAATTAATTAGTTCATTAAATAAAGCGGTGTGGAGGAGGGGGTGTGTGCCGGTTATCCTGTGGCCCAGCCCTGTCCCTTCCCATACCAGGGCGCCATGTCTCCCATGTGACAGAGGGGTGCTGTGCTCAAGGTCCTTGTCCTCCGACTTTGTTACCCTCGGGGGCTGGGATCGAGGCACAGAACTGCCAACGTGGAGTTCAAGTCCTGGCTGTGCCTCCGTGTGTCACCTGGAAGGTGCTGCCTCTCTGTTTGGTCTGAGAAGCAGGGGCTGTGCAGATGAAATGAGACAGGGACCGCGGATGGAGGAAGGAGCCCAAGAGGCAGATGCAGCCACTCTGTGGAATATTATTCAGCCCGGCAAAGGAACGGAGCTGGTGCAGGAAGCCAGGCACGGAAGCCCGTGCCTCACCTGACCGGATTCCTCAAGACAGGAAGCTGACGGCGGTGAGGCACGGGGCTGGGGCGCCGTAGGGTGGGATGGGGAACAACTGGTTATTGGGTCCAGGGTTTCTTTTCAGGGTGGCAGGAATGTTCTGGAACTAGATGGGTGGTTGCACAACACCATGAATGTGCTAAACAGCACTGAGCCGCACGCTTTAAAATGGTGAATTTGAAGGCAGTGGCATGTTTAATTCCTCCACAAGGAAAAAGGTTAAAGGAGAGGATTCTTTTGAAAATGCTGCTGTGATGACGATGATGAAGTTTGTAAGATCCGAGGCACAGGGTGCTAATGAGCTCTTCTGGCTTGGGCTTTGGGTTTATTTGTTTTGTTGATTTTTCAATTCAATCTCCCTCAGACCTCTCCCACCTTAGGTGCCAGGTGCTGGCTCCCGGGCTGCTCCCTCCCCTCTGCACAGCGGTGACCGCTAGTACCCTAGTCAGGGGCACCCTCGGTCATTGCCCTCCAAGCCCCAAGAGAGGAACACAAACAATGGCCAGCAGGACAATGGCCAGCAGGAAGTCCCAGTGAACCCGCAGAGGTGTTTTCTGCATGGTCAGCAAAACTCTCCAGGCCAGCTGGGGGCGCCGGGCCGGCCAGGGCTAAGTGGCTCTCCTGCAGCCCACAGCCAAGGGGCACTCGTGGTGATCGTGGGTTTGAACCCTTGGGAAGGGGGCCCAGGGCAGTTTTGGGCTCCCAGCAGGAGCAAGCCCAGGGCTGGGGTCACTCGGAGAGAGGGCTCAGGGCGCTCACCCCACCTGCCTCCCGCTGCAGCCCTGTGCCCCAGGGGCTCATTGGCCATTTGCTCACGGCTGCCGCAGGGGCACTGGGACTCCAGCAGTGGATAACCTTCTCTATGCTGTACTTTTGGGAAAGATCACACAGCCCACAACTCAGAATTCCAAAGCCACAGAGGGCCCCGGCCCTTTCCCCAGAGCCCCAGGTCCTCCTGGAGGCGGCCACGGTTCTCCAAGGCTTGGTGGGCACCCAGAGCTGTTTTGTGCACATTCAGCAAAGTCTCTATGTGTATATAGGAGTCTTTACGGGTCCACTCCCTTCCTCTCTGTGGATGCAGAGGGCAGGGGTCAACAGGGGGAAACAGACTCTGAGAGAGCGTGTGACCAGTGAGCGAGCCAGGGGCAGCAAGGGCCCACCCTAGCTGACTCCCAGCCTAGGGTCCCGGCCCACCCGCTGCCTGGGTTCAGGCACAGAACTGTGCCTGTGCTAAAGGGAGTGTGACTGTTGATGGCTGCTGGGCGCTTGCCAGGGCCACAGCCTGGCCGGTCACCAGGGTAAGCCAGGAGGAGAGACAGGACGGCTGTGCGAATCCTGTCTTTACTGCTAACGCCATGTTTGTAATCCTTCTGGTCTGATGGGCTGCTCTTTGGAAAAGAGGCTGGGGCTGCTATTTATAATGCCATATAGGTCACTGCGCAGTTTAAGTCCTGGCCCTGATGTCCAACAGCGGTGTCACCCAGAGACAGCTGCTCATCTCAGAGAGCGGCTCATCTCAGCCCAGACCCCTCGCTGAGAAGCAGAGATCAGAGGCAGCAGCTGCTTAGGGGGAGGTCGTGAGAAGAGCTTGACACAGTGCCTGGCATTTCCTACTCCATCCAGCAAGCATCTGCCGTGCACCTACTACGTGCTACGAAGCACCTACAATACGAACATACAACGCACAGCTCTGAGTCTGGCCTGGGGTGCTGATGGCCTGGAAGAGTCCTGGCCAGAGCTCAATGAACAGTGGGTTCTATTGTTGGGAAGTGGGAAGGGGTCCTGTGCTGGAAGCTTGGTCCCCAGCGTGGTGGTGGAAACTTTAAGACTGGGGTCAAGGCCAAGGTCATTGGGTGGCGGGGAGTAGCCTTGGGAAGGATTGATGCCGGTCTCGGGAATGAGTTCTCTCAAGAGCTGGCTGTTACGAAGCTCGGTCACTCCGTGGCTTGGTCCCTTCTGCATGTGACCAGTTCCCTGTCTCTCCGCCATGCTGTGACCCAGCCAGGGGCCTATTCCAGGAGCCACCAGAGTCATGAGACAAATCAACCTCTTGACAAAGGATTCCACTTCGGTGTTGCTATAGCAACACAAACCAGACTGCTGGTCCTGGGAGGAAGGGGGTGAGATCATTGCAAATGAGCCCCGCGCTGGGCCTGGGGGAGGAGGGGCAGCGTGGCACTTGGTAAGTGCTTGGTAAGTATCCATGGATTGAATGAACGTGATGGAGAACCAAAGACTTGCCCAGCCCCACACCGCAGAGGTCAGCCTTAGATGGACAATATGTGTCACTGTGCAGGTGCTCCTTTTAAAAAATATTTATTTATTTTTATTTATTTGAGAAGCAGAGAGAGAGGAGAGAGAGAGAGAGAGAGAGAGAGGTCTTCCATCCTCTAGTTCACTCCCCAATTGGCCACAACGGCCGGAGCTGCACCAATCCAAAGCCAGGAGCCAGGAGCTTCCTCCAGGCCTTCCCATGTGGGTGCAGGGGCCCAAGGACTTGGGCCATCTTCTACTGCAATAGCAGAGAGCTGTATCCGAAGTGGAGCAGCTGGGACTGAAACTGGCATTCATATGAGATGCCAGTGCCGGTAAGCATTGGATTAACCTGGGAGTCATGCTCATAGCCAACCCAGCTCCTGTCTCTCTGCGTGCACTTGGGGTTGGGTTTAAGGAGGCATGTTAAGCCCTCCAAGTGTCCCTGGGGCCCCTGTGACATGCCCGGTGAGTCTGTCTCCTCCTTTGGTGTGCACCTGTCACCAGCTCCCAGGCTGGCAGAATGGTCCAGGCACCCAGGAAATTCTGGCTCCTGGCAACTGTAACAATTAAGAAAACTTGCAGGGTTGGTGCTTTGGCATAGGAGGCAAAGCTGCAGCCTGCAGTGCTGGCATCCAGTATGGGCACCAGTTCGAATCCCTGCTGCTCCACTTCCAATCCAGCTCCTGTTATAGCCTGGGAAAGCAGTGGAAGAAGGCCCAAGTTCTTGGGCCTCTGCACCCATGTGGGAAGACCTGGAAGAAGCTCCTGTCTCCTGGCTTTGGATCAGTGCAGCTCTGGCCATTGTGGCCAATTTGGGAGTGAACCAGCAGATGGAAGACCTCTCTCTCTACCTCTCCTCTCTCTGCGTAACTCTGCCTTTCAAATAAATAAATAAATAAATCTTTTTTTATCTTTTTTTTTTTTGACAGGCAGAGTTAGACAGTGAGAGAGAGAGACAGAGAGAAAGGTCTTTCTTCCATTGGTTCACCCCCCAAATGGCTGCCACGGCCGGCGTGCTGCACTGATCCGAAGGCAGGAGCCAGGTGCTTCCTCCTGGTCTCCCATGGGGTGCAGGGCCCAAGCACTTGGGCCATCCTCCACTGCCCTCCTGGGCCACAGCAGAGAGCTGGACTGGAAGAGGAGCAACCGGGACAGAACCAGTACCCCGACCGGGACTAGAACCCGGGGTGCCGGCATCGCAGGCAGAGGATTAGCCTAGTGAGCCGCGGCACCGGCCTAAATTTTTTTAAAAAAATAAATTTGCAGGGGCACTGGCACAGGGGCCTGGGATGTGCCCCCAGGGGAGGCTGGGGTGGCCAAGGCGGGTGGAGACTCCCAGGGAGGGAAGTGGGCGAGAACCTCCACAGAATGCCTCGGACAGGATATCGGGGCTCTTGAACGCCCACTAAAGCCTCCCCCCTTTTCCTAATTGAGTTCTAGTCCGTGCACAGCCGCAGGCCCTCGGGTCACTGTCGGGCAGCGCTGCAGAAGGGAATGTCCTTACTTTACGGCTGTTGTATCATGGCCTCTTCCTATTTACGGCAAGTTGGAGATAAAGCTTATTCTTAGACACCTTTATTTACGGGAAAAGGAAAACAAGGGAGCAAATTCAAGAAAGAGGATTAGCGAAGCAGTTATCAGAATGTGAGAGATGGTCAAACGGGGCGAGCGGAAGTGGGGTGATCTGGCGAATGCCCTGCCCTGAACCCCCGGGCAGGCTGGAGGGGCTGGGCAGGAAGCAGGCGAACCCCTGGAGCCAGGAAGACCCTGCAGCGGAAGTGCCTCCTGTCCCGTGGGGGTGGGAGGACTTATAGGAGCCCAGGTCGGGCAGCCGGGGCCACTTGCCGCTGCCGCTGTCTGTGAGCAATGTTTGCCGCCACGCTCCTGAGCCTGGCCTTGCTGGGCGGCGCCCTTGCCTGTCCCAAAGGCGCCTCCTACGAGGCTGGCATCGTGTGTCGCATCACCAAGCCCGCCCTCCTGGTGTGTGAGTACGGGGTCCATGTCTGCCCTTGCCTCCGGGTGTCCGGCCACGGCTCTTTCCAAGGAGCCAGCCCTGCAGCGGGGCCGCCAGCTTTACCATGGAGAGAGGAGTGTGTGGCAGGGAGATGGGCAGAGCAGGCTGTCCCCCCTCCTGACTCCCCTTCAAGGTCAAGCTCTTTGCTGAGAAGGGCCTGGCTGGGCTGCAAACGGCCAAGTTACTCTGTGTGTAAGGGGTGTGGGGGATGCTTGGGATCCGGGATCAATCTGGGGTTCGAGTTAAAAGTTCAGCACACCGGGTTCTAGTCCCAGTCAGGGCGCTGGTTCTGTCCCGGTTGCCCCTCTTCCAGGCCAGCTCTCTGCTGTGGCCCGGGAGTGCAGTGGAGGATGGCCCAAGTGCTTGGGCCCTGCACCCCATGGGAGACCAGGAGAAGCACCTGGCTCCTGCCTTCGGATCAGCGCGGTACGCCAGCCGCAGCGCACCAGCCGCAGTGGCCATTGGAGGGTGAACCAATGGCAGAGGAAGACCTTTCTCTCTGTCTCTCTCTCTCACTGTCCACTCTGCCTGTCCAAAAAAAAAAAAGTTCAGGGCACAGCCAGGGTTGTGGTCAAGATAGGGGGCAAAGGTCAGGAGGTTAGCTTGTGTTTGGTGTTCGGGGGTCATTCTTTGGCCAGAGTCAGGCATGGGCTGAGACCAGGCCGGGAGGGTCTGTCTCCAAGTGCTGTGTGTCTGTGGTCTCAGCTCGCCTGGGGTCTCCGGGTCTCCTGTTTGTGCTCAACACAGGGGCCCAGGGGTCTAGTGCAGAGGCCAGGGCTCCAGGCTCAGGTTGTATTGGAATTCACTGCGTGGTCTGGGGGAGGCTGGGGTTGGTGTGTACCAGGTTCTGTTGGAAGAGAAGCCTGGGGCTATGTTTGTGCCGGGAGTGCCAGGGCTCGGTGCCCCCCGAGTCTCCCTCACACCCAGAGTGAGGCTTTGCGGCCACACCACAGAGAGGCCGAGCCACGGCCAGGGCTGCCCTGCCTTCCAGTGAACCAAGAGACGGCCAAGGTGGTCCAGACGGCCTTCCAGCGTGCCGGCTATCCAGACGTCAGCGGCGAGAGGGCCATGATGCTCCTCGGCCGGGTCAAGTACGGGCTGCACAAGTGAGTGGGGGCTGCGGGGGGGGGGGGGGGCAGGTATGTGTGTGTGTGTGTGTGTGTGTGTGTGTGTGTATGTAGCAGCCCACGGGGGAAGGACGACCAGGAGAGCTCTCCTCCTGACCTGGTGTCCTGCATCCCACCTGCCGGGCCCCTTCCCATTGCCTAGGGGGATGCATGTATCTGATTCTGAGACCAATGAGGCAGGGTAGAGAAGCAAAGGGTCCCCTGACCTGACTTGGGGTGTCAGCAACAGCCCAGGGCCAGCTGTGGCCGGGTGCCTGGACAAACGACACCTCACGAGAGCTTTCTCTTATCCCCTCAACTGCCCCACCTAACCCACAGAGAAACTCAGAGTGGCTGAGCAGCTCCGAAGCCACACAGCCACGCAGGCAGGTCCAGGCAGAGAGCTGGGCTCCCAGGACACAGCCACCTTCCTGGAGCCTGGGTCCCTGTCTGTGTGTCCGTCCGGGGCCCCAAGGGTAGGGCAGACACTGTTCAGGGACCTGATCTTTGTCTTAAAACCAACTTCTTCCCTAATCACTGCCAAACACAGGCTCCACGGGATGGTTGTAGGCACTAGAGGCCGTGAACGTTTTAGAGCCACCAGGGGGCGCTGGTGGTACTGGAATG
Source organism: Sylvilagus floridanus (assembly GCA_949820135.1). NCBI lineage: Eukaryota > Metazoa > Chordata > Mammalia > Lagomorpha > Leporidae > Sylvilagus > Sylvilagus floridanus. Next base: position 56,321,792 of record OX463232.1, read on the forward strand.
CTGCTTTGTCTTCTGTAAGAAAAGCTCCTGCCGCTAGGGGGCGGAGTCCTAGAGCCGGGTAGCGGGAGCTCAGGGAAGGCAAAATCCCTCCCAAATCAGCAATAATTCAGTAAGACACGATTCCATTCATGAACAGGCTGAGTGTCCCTCATGCAAAACCCTGGCACCAGCAATGCTTGGGGCCGTGAGATTTTTTTTGGATCTGGGAATATTTGCGTGTACTGGGGAGGGGACCCAAGTCTACACACACAATTCGTGTGTGCTGCATGGACACCTCACAACCACTGCTGAGGCTATTTTCAGCGCACCTGCTCTTTAACTGGGACCTGGCACAGGAGGCCCAATGTGGCATTTTCTACCTGCAGCATCATGTCCCTGCTCGAAAAGCTCTGGACCTGGGATTTCAGGGATTTGGGGTTTTCAGATTAGGGGACTCCAACTGGATGACTGGAGACCCTGCAGGAGCAGGGTGGGGTGGAGAGCTCCAGCGTGAGCGGCCGTGATCGCTCTCAGCTGAAGATGCAGATGGGCTCAATGAGGGTGGGTACAAAGCTATTCTCTCTACAAAGTCTGGAGCGGAACTGACCAGAGAGAGGGCGGCACGAGGTCAGCCTGGAGCCTTGTTGCTGAGCCCAACAGCGTATGATGGGGGATCGGCTGAGACCAGGCCGGATCCAGAGTCAAATCCCAGCTTCACACAGGCCCTTGGAAGCCTCTGCCTGGGTGGCCCAGCCGTGGCGGCCACCTCAGAGGTGGCTGAGAGGTACACCCTGCGCACAGTGCCTGCCACTCAGTACAAGCTCCGCACAGCGTAGCAGCTCCTGTCGTCCCATAGTCTGCGCTCTCAGCCAGGTCCCTGCTGGCTAGCGTGGTGGCGGGCCAGAGAGCCTGACCGTATCCCACTGGCCTCCCTCCCCCCAGGCCCTGCCTTCTGGGCCTGCCTGCCTGGGGCTCCTTGCAAGGCCCACCTCTGGCCACGTACCTGCAGGTCCTCCCGACCCCAGGCCCTTCCTGACACCAGGCCTGGCGCTCCTCTTTGTGCTCAAGGCTCTCCTGGGCTCTGCTGAGGCCACTTCTGAGCCAAGTCACTGTCTTCGGAACTCCCCGCCACCCTGTGTCACCGCCTCAGGGAAGCCCTCTTGTCTTGGTTTCCTGTTTGCTGCCCTAACAAATGAGCATGAGTTTAATGGCTTTAAACAGCACAGGTTTATGACCTTAGGTTTTGAAAGGTTAAGAGTCCAACACGGGTCTCGCCAGGTTCAAGGCAAGGGGCTGGAGGGCTGCATGCCTTCTGGAAGCTCTCATGGGGAATCTACTTCCTCTCCTCACCTTTCCAAGCTTCCAGAGGTGCCCACAAGGCTGCCGCTCCGGCTGCTCTTCCCTGGTCCCCTCCCCTGGGGTCCTCTCCACCCTGGCCCCACACCGCCAGCACCCCGCATGCACGCTCGCAGGTTCTGAGATTGGGGGGTGAGCATGGGGGGCCTTATTCCATCCCCCACACCCTGTCCTGTTCCCTAGGCAGAGCTGGGGTCCTGCTTCTTGGGTTTCCTGGCTGAGCTGCTTTGGTGAGGGCGCCTCTCTCTGTCTGGACTCGGATCCTGGGGCAGGCCCTGTGCCGTGCAGGTTGGGTAGCAGGTGCACGCCCCTCCACAGGCTGCTGAGGCCCTCTGTCCGCTTGTTCCCCAGCCTCCAGATCAGCCACCTGTCCATCGCCAGCAGCCAGGTGGAGCTGGTGGACGCCAAGACCATCAACGTCGCCATCCAGAACGTGTCCGTGATCTTCAAGGGGACCCTGAACTACAGCTACACGAGCGCCTGGGGGTAAGCACTGCTGTCTGCTGGCACCCCACGCCCGGGCTGCCCCGCACCAGACGGCACGACCAGGGTCTTGGTTTCCACGCATACGCAGGTTGGGCATCGATCAGTCTGTCGACTTTGAGATTGACTCCGCCATTGACCTCCAGATCAACACAGAGCTGAGTATGTGCCCAGTGTCCCCAGGGCTTCTGGGGTTGACCTCAGCAGAGAGGCAGGCTTGGGCAGACGGAGGGCTCAGAGGCCACCAAGGGTCTGGCCTGGCAGGCCTACAGGGCAGGGGGAAGCCTAGGGCTGGCCCAGCTACCGGCTGGCCTGGGCAGCCCTGGGTACCAGCCGGGAGCTGAGGCTGCACCGACGCACTGTCACGGTCTCTCCGCAGCCTGCGACGCTGGCAGGGTGCGCACCAATGCCCCCGACTGCTACCTGGCTTTCCATAAACTGCTCCTGCACCTCCAGGGGGAGCGCGAGTGAGTACACAGCCGCTGGGGCCCCGCTGCTGCCCGAGCCCCTCCGCCCAGGGTCCTTGGCCCCTGCAGGGGGAGCAATACCCTCGGTGGGGTCCTTACCGTCCCCTCCCCCTCGATACACCCTCCTCATCATCACTGACAGTTACTGAGCACAGACTAGGCACCAAGCGCCACTCCAGGTTCCAGCCCAAGCATGTAGATTCTATCGTTGTGCCCATTTTCACATGTGGGTAAACTGAGGCAGGAAAGGAAAACCTGTTTCTGCTGAGTATATCCTGGATCCCAGGCCACACGCTCATAGCTCAAACTCCGGTCAAGCAAAGCAACTTGCTGAGGACACACAGTTTGCCAGTGAAGTGGGAGCAGGGTCTGAACCCAGCATCCTCTGCCGCCGGGACCCCAGCTCCTGCACATACTCCCTGCCGGCTTCCCAGGATGAGGCTCTTGTCTTGGTCAACCCCCTGTGTCAAGGCATGGTGAATAGACCCATTGCTCGGGGAAGAATACTGAGGCTAGGGGAGACACCCAAGTGGTCCAACAGCCAATGGCAACCCTGGAGTGCAGGAGGGCCCTGTGGGTCGGGGCTGGGGAGGAGGCCTCTTTCCACTCCTGGAACAGACAGGGTGGAACTGGACTCCAGGCATGTCCGTGTGCCTGCTTGTGGGGCTGCGGCGTAACCCCTCGGGAGCTTAGTCTGCTCGTCGGTAAAGTGCAGGTGACAACAGCACCTACCCCACAGGGTGACTGTGAAATAGGGACCAGGTCCTCCCATGGTGGATGCGCAGGGTCTGAGGCTTCCTCTGAGACTCAGTGTTCTCAGCTGTGAAATGGGGATAATCATTGCTACCTCCTGACGAGCGGAGTCCCAGACCAGCAGAGCCCTGAGCAGTGCCTGGGCACAGCTCACAGTCCTGCTCACTCCCTCAGGCCAGGGTGGCTCAAGCAGCTCTTCACAAACTTCATCTCCTTCACCCTGAAGCTGATTCTGAAGCGACAGGTGAGTGAGGCTGGCCACGCCCCCTGTGGCCCGGGTAACGCCCAGAAGCCCCCCCCCCCGGGAAAACCCCACCTCCCACCTTCCCAGTGTGGCCAGCCCCCTGTGCCCACTCCCAGCGCTGCCACCTCCATGCAGCTGGAGGGAGGTGCCACCCTGCCCCTCCTCCAGCCCCCTCTCCTGCCCGTTGAGTCACCTGCCCTGTCCACCCCAGGTCTGCAAAGAGATCAACACCATCTCCAACATCATGGCTGACTTTGTCCAGACGAGGGCCGGTGAGTGCGCATGCGTCTATGGGCACTGGATGGCCAGGAGGGGGCGCCAGAAAGTCCGGGCGGTCCTGTGTGGCCTTTGGACTGTCACTCCTCCTACTGGTATTTAGCTGTGGTCAGGAGGGATAATAGCCACCACCCGACAGGGTGGCTGTGAGAATTGAGTGCAAAAACGTTCCATAAAATGCTGGAGAGCGTCAGCCTTCATGACGGCTGTCCCGGCCACCCCACGCTGCTGGCGCCAAGCGGAGCAACCTTTGCATGTGAACCAACAGCGAACACGGGTGGAGGAAAGCAGCTCCCTACCCAGCCAGCGTCTCTTGGTTAAGGGGGACGAGGTCTTGGGTTAAGGGGGACTCGTGTGCAGAAGAAACTCCTTCAGGACTCGGTTTTGTCATCTGTGCAATGGGCATGGCCCTGGATCCATGGAGAAGGTGGTGTCTGGTCCTGGTGGTAATGGCAATAGTGACAGCCATCATTCGCTGGAGTCCTCACCTCCCAAATCCTAGGCTTCCCTCAGCCGTGGGCTCCTTGCATTGCCCCCTTCACTGATGAAGGAACTAATCGATGGAGGAGAGGGGCCACCCCCCAGCCAGGAAGCGGAGGAGCTGAGCTCGAACCTGAACCCACGATGGCTCCCAAGCCATGGCTCCAACCACAGTGCAGCACTGTCACGTGGCTGCTGTGCCCGTGGCCAGTGGCGAGGGAGGCGGTCAGGCAGGAGTGTGTGCCTGACTGGTTACTCCCCGGCACACAGTAGGTGCTCAGTGACCAGGGGCAGTGCGAGAATGGGGAAACAGGCCCTCTGGGGGCGTTAGGAGGGGAGACTGCAGGCAGCAGTAGGGCCTCCCGGGCTCCTGCTCCTGTCCAAGATGCAGGCAAGGGGCACGGTGTGTCGGCCTGAGGGGCGTGGAACCCCGCCTACTCCCAGGTGGCGGTGTAGGGGCTGTGCTGCTGTCAGTGGGATGCTGATGGGAGGGGAGGGTACTGCCCAAGCCACCAGGAATTCAGGAGGGGCTGGGTGGGCAGGGGGGTTTCACTGAGGATGAGAACATGAGGACATGGCTCCTGATGCAGGCCCGAGGGAGGAGGCAGGAAGCGAGGCCCAACTCCTCCAGCCACACTCCATCCCTCGTGCGGAAGACCACTGTCCATGGGCAGAGTCCATGTTTTTGTCAATAAAGCTTTATTGGAACACAGCCACATTCCACTCACGAACAAAGTGTCTGGGGCCGCTTTGGTGTTGCAACAGGGCCAATCCTGGACTGTTTCCTACCCGGTCCCTTAGACAGAAAGTTTCCCGACCCCTGGTGGAGCCATGGACTCCAGGACAGACAGATCCAGGGCAGGGGGACTCGTGTCTCTCCTGGGAGAAGGTTAGGAAGAAAGACACAGCACGATACAGCTAGTCGCTATAGCACCATGGCGGAGGCTCACCCACCTTTACTGAAATAATCCCGTCAAATACTCACAGGGCCCTGAGATCCAAGCTGTTGCTGGAGGTGAGGACAGGCTGCTGTCCCGTCTCCTGACACTAGGGGGCAGAACTGGGGCAGTGGCCCACTGCGAACCAGTCTTGTTGAAGAGCTCCAGAGAGGCGGGGTCAGCCAGGCAGAAGTCCAGGGAGGACTGGGGCTGGAGGCGGGGGTGGGGGGTGGGGGTGGGGGGGTGGGGGTGGGGGGGCTGCAGCCTCAGGGCAGCTCTCCCCCTGAGGCTCCACTTTGTCCTGACCACGCCCCTGTCCCCCAACTCCCGGCAGCCAGCATCCTCTCAGATGGAGACATCGGGGTGGACATTTCCGTGACGGGGTCCCCTGTCATCACAGCCACCTACCTGGAGTCCCATCACAAGGTAAGAGTGGGGGGCAGGGCGGGGGCTCCCCTCCCTGGGTGTTCCTCGGGCCCTGGATAGCAGCCCCCATCCCCAACCCCAGGGAAGCCCGTGTCCAGTTGTCACAGCTCTGTGGGGCGTTTCCTGCTGGGACAAGGAAGGTGGTACAGTCTGCAGCTGGTGTGTCCGAGCCTCTGGGCAGGCACTAGGTGCCCACTCTGAGGGCCCTGCAGGGGGCGCTCTCGCCTAGAGGACTGCGTGGTGCCCATGATCCTGCACAGCAGTGGTTGGGGGCCTTGCAGCCCCCCTGCAGGATCGGATGAACACAGTGACCCCCTCTCCCTGAGGCTATAAGGAGATTCAGAACTCCAGCAGCTTCGCCAGATGGGCGCCTGCTTCCCTTGCAGAGGGGCCCGAGCGTGTGCAGTCCCGGGTGGAGTCGGTGCCCCCGTGGCATGGGCTGTGCAGGCTCCTTCCCTTGCGTTGTTCAGCCATCACCCCCACCTGTGGCCTCCCCCCCGCCACACACGAGGGCCGAGATGGCTGAGCGGACTGCCCCACCCGCTCTGCTCCCATCCCATTGGCCTGAACCCGGTCACGTGGTCAGGCCTAGCTGCAAGGGAAGCGGAGAAATGTATTCCAGGCAGCCACGAGACCCTGCTACAAGTTGGGTGTTGCAGAACTGAGAGAGAGGAGATGGCATGTGGGGGACAGCCAGCCGTCTCTGCAGTGGAGAGTTTTCCCCCAGAAAAGTGAACAGAGGACCCCTGTCCGGGCGAAGCCCCGTCACAGCCCCCAGGTTGGGTGGTGGAGGAAGGCTGGACCGGACCGTGGCTCCAGCTGCCTGGGCTGTGTGGGCGTGTGCTGTCTCCTCCCAGCCAGGCGGGGGGCAGGGAGCGTGGTCCCCAACTCCTCATTGATGTCCCCCCAGGAATAGAGCCCTGCATCTGCCTGGGTCACCTCGCACACTGCTTGGGGCACGTCCCACACTATGTATGCATTGGGTGAATGACAGCCCAGCTGGGAGAAACCTGCCTCGGCTTCCCCAGCTGTGCCTCAGGCCAGACGCTCTTTCCCTGGCCCCTCCCTCGGGGCCGTGGGGAGGGCCAGGCAGCCTCCTGCCTTTCTCCAGGGTCACTTCACGCACAAGAATGTCTCTGAGGCCTTCCCCCTCCGCGCCTTCCCGCCCGGTCTCCTGGGGGACTCGCGCATGCTCTACTTCTGGTTCTCCGACCAAGTGCTCAACTCCCTGGCCAGGGCCGCCTTCCAGGAGGGCCGTCTTGTGCTCAGCCTGACAGGGGATGAGTTCAAGGTAAGGGGGCGGGGTGGCGCTGCTGGGGAACTTGGGTGCACACGTGTGGGTGGGAGGGAGGCCCTCTGGGTGGGGGCAGAGGAGCCCTAGTCCAGCCAAGTTGGAGCTGTAAGTCCAGCCCTTACTGGGGACTGCTGTGTAGTAGGTGTGAGACAGGTAGGTAGCTGGGTGGATGGACAGACAGTGGTAGATACAGACCCAGCACCCGCCAAGCTCAGAGAGGGAAGGTAACACACCCAAGATCACACAGCTTGTAAGAGGCGATGCCAATGCCTCACTCGGCCCCTTCTGAATGAAAGCAGGGTTGGTGGTTCTCAGTTCATACCTTAGTTTGAACAGCGGGGAAACTAAAGGCCCCTAGAGGCCTGGCCAAGGCCATGAGGTCTATGTGAGCAGGGATCGGAAGCCAAGGCTTCAGCCGGGCCGGGGGTCCCTGCTCCACACTCTGGCCGGAGCATCCCCGATCTCCTCTAGGGCCTGGGGGTTGGGCTTGGGGAGGGGTCTGGTTGCTAACACCACACTCTGTCCCTAGAGTCTCCCTAGGGTTAGGGTTAGGGTTAGGGTTAGGAGACCAACCTTCCCACCCACTTCTACCCCCTCTCTGTCTTTTCAGAAAGTGCTGGAGACCCAGGGTTTCGACACCAACCAGGAAGTCTTCCAGGTAACTGCTCTCTGCTGGCCTGGGGTCTGCCTCTTGCTCTCGGAGCACCCTCCCCTCCCCTGCGCCCCCGTCAGCCCCAGCAACGACGTGGGTAGCAGCTCCCCTGAGCTCCCTCGAGGCTCTGAGCTGAGGGCTGCGTGTGCTCCTTCATTCAGTGCTCACAACCCTCTGAGCAGGACGCCCTCATGACCCCCATTCTACACACAGGGACACGGAGGGAATGACGGGGCTGTGTTCCATGTCCCTGCTCCATCCCTCGGGCCATTGGGCCTTATGGGGGCTGGAACCTCAATGTCCCAGCCACAGGAGGTGACCACAGATAAGCCCTGATTCCAGCGCCAACCTCAGGCAGGCTCCTGCGGGGCGTGGCCTCTTCCTGCTCCACCCACTGGCGATGATGTCCATGATGCCCTCAATTCAAGGTTCCATGGGGAATACAGTCCCTCCCTCAGATGCAGCCTGCCCTTCCCGAGGGAGGTACCCATTCCCACCCAGTGGAGCCACAGCCCACACTCTGCATCCCTGAGACACATCGGTTCCAGCCTTGGCTGTCAGCTCATCCTCGTCTCCAGGATTCCCTTCCATCCTTTAGAGCTCAGATGTGTATCCAGTCACACCCCTGTTGGATCAGTGATTTAGTGCCGAGAGGTCTCCTTGAGTCCAGTACTGGACGCTGTCCACAGGAGGTAGACCAGCACGCCCCAGCACACTGGCCGCCCTGCACTGGGCATGCTCCTTCCACCCAGTCTTTGCCGCGTGGCTCCCTCTGGCCGGCAGGGGTCATCCTCCCCACTTTCCCATTGGATTCCTCAGGGACGGCTTCCCCGTCTCCCAGAGGAGGCAGATCCCCCCTCCAGGGCTCTTGTCCCCTAGCTGGGGTCTCTCTCCTTGGCTGAAACTTCACATTTAATCCCGGCATCCTTCAACAAGGACCGCAGGTGGAGACCATGCATGCTCTGCGCCTCCCAGCCCGGGGGTAAGACCGAGTCAGTACTCCAGGTCTGTTGTTAAATAAAGGCGACAACGACACCTTTGGGAGGCTCCTGTTCTAAGCCCTTGGATTATCTCCTGGAGCCTCATCACCCTGGAGGCAGGTCCTATCGTTGTCCCCACTTTACAGATAGAGAAGGTAAGGCACGATGGCTAGGAGAAGGGCCAGATAGGACCAGAGCCCCCATCTGGGAAGTCACTGGTAAATGAGGGATGAACAGAGTCTGGTCTCAGGCCTGAGCCCCTGCCCCAGACCACTTCCTCTTTCCCCAGCCCTGGGACCGGGGTCAGCTTTGCCCTCCCGTCTCTGAGGGTGGGGCTGCACCGGTTCTGATGGGCCCCGTCCCCACACGGGACCTCTGTGTGCCTCAGCTTTCCAGAGGCCTTCCCACCGGCCAGGCCCAGGTAGCCGTCCACTGCCTTAAGGTGCCCAAGATCTCCTGCCAGAACCGGGGTGTCGTGGTGTCTTCTTCCGTCGCTGTGACGTTCCGCTTCCCCCACCCAGACGGCCGAGAAGCTGTGGCCTACAGGTTTGAGGAGGTGAGGCAGGTGCCAGGGAGGCAAGGGTGGCTCAGGGGGCCTCTGGAACCTCCCTCGTGTCTCGCCACCTCTGCTGCGACTGCTTGTTCCTACAAAGTCACACGATGCAAACGATGTGGGGGACACATGGGGTTCCAACAGATTCGGCAACGTTTCGTTTCCTACTTTAGTTTCTTTCTTTTTAAGGTTTATTTATTTGAAAGGGAGAGAGAAGGGACAGAGGTCTTCCATCCACTGGTTCACTCCCCAAATGGCCACTGTGGCCAGGGCTGGGCCAGGCTGAAGCCAGGAGCCAGGAACTCCATCCGGGTCTCCCACGTGGGTACGGGGGCCCAAGCACTTGGGCCATGCTCTACTGCTTCCCCCGGGTGTATTAGCAGGGAGCCAGATTGGAAGTGGAGAGTCGGGATTCAAACCGGTGCTCGGCTGATATGGGATGCCAGCATCCCAGGCAACAGCTTAACTTGCTACACCACAATGCCTAGAATAATTTAGATTTGAATCAAAGTTGCGAAGGTAACAGAGCTCCCATCCACCTATCATCCATCTTCCCTGGTTGTCAGCATCCCATGGAACCATGCTCCACTCATCATAACCAGCTTTTTTATAAGAAAAAATCCCTAACAATTTTGTATTGTTTTATTTACAGAGTTTTTCATTGTTATTTAAGACTCTGCAAAGTTTGGAGGACTTGTTTAAGGAAAAAAAAAGATTCCATTCACGCTCAGTCAGGCTGTCTTTAGGCAGGGCCACCCCAAGAGGTCCGGGGCCCCCTGCCGTGGGGTCTGGCCTGTGGGATAGAGACAGGACTCCCCTCTTGACCTCTGTACACAGAGGTGCACTTGACCTCTGTACACAGCCTGGGCAGATGGGAATTTGTAGCGAAGGAGCCAGGCAGATTACCAAGAGGAAGCATGGGGGGTGGGGGGGTCTGGCCAAGCAGACCTAGCAGGATTCATGCTGGAGACAGCCAGGGGGATCAGCCATTGCCCCCGGGGCGGGCAGGGAGGGCGTGCTTGCTGAAGCGATTTCTCAGGGTTCTCATGGGTGGTCTTAGAAGAAGGTTCTGGAGTCTGACCAAGCAAGGACGTCTGGTCCCTCCCCGGCAGGTGCCGGTCAAGTCCCCGCATGCCCTGCCCCACCCAAGGCTTCACTCTCCCTCCCCGGACTTTCCTAGTTGCCTCTCTGGCTTTGGCTGCTGACTTCCCTTCCTGCCTGTGAATCCAGCCAGGTCCCTACGCGCGTAGTCTTGGGCCTATGCTAACCAGGATCTCTGTCAGGTGGAGCGGATCACAGAGGGCAGTGGGGGAGCTGTGGGGAGGCATGGCCTGGCAGCAGGGAAAGTGAAGCAAGGCCTGTGGGGGGGGGCTCTCAGGGTGGCTGGGGGAGAGAGCTGCTTGGGGCTGTGACAGGGTAGGGCAGGCTGTGGGGGCTGAGCAGCCAGAGGAAGCTGTAGCAGGCACACAAGGTTTTGGAGTACGGAGCAGGAGGAGACAATGCAGCAGGGTCCCTGGGTTGGGGACATGTCCAGCTGAGTCCAGCAAATGTGTCAGAGTAGGAGTGGCCCTCAGAGGTCAGCTGGCCCCACCCCTTCACTGAACAGAGGGACTGCAGGCCTGGAGCCACTGGGACATCTGATCCAGGTCACACGTCTCATCGTACACCTGTGCTCATTCGCTTATTGTCTTTTGTTTGTTTTTTAAGATTTATTTATTTATTTGAAAGGCAGAGTTACAGAGATAGAGGAGAGATGGGGGGGGAGGGTAAGGAGGAGAAAGAGAGAGAGAGTCTTCCATTCACTGGGTCACTGCCCAGATGGCCACAATGGCTGGGGCTGGGGCTGGGGCTGGCGGAAGCCAGGAGCCTGGAACTCCATCCAGGTCTCCCCCATAGGTGGCAGGGTCCAATCACATAGGCCGTTTTTCTGCTGCCCTCCCAGGTACAGCTGGAACTCGAACCAGTGCTCATAGTGATGCTGGCTTTGCAAGTGATATCTTAACCCGCTGCATCCTACCACCGGCCTCATTCATTCAACAATATCTACTGAGTTCCTAGTCTGGACCAAGCCCATATGGTTTCTGATACCGTGAACCTTACAGTAAAATGGCCAGAGATAGACAATAACTAACTAGTCAAACAAAAAACCATCCATATCACCTCTAATTTTGCCTGGTCCTATGAAAGAAAAATGGGTGGTCAGGGAGGGTACCTCGGCAAACTGTAACTCAACATCAGGAGGCTGTCTGAAAGGTTTCTAGTTCAGGGGGTCTCAATTTGGGGTGCACGTCAGACTCAGGTGGCGGGGTCGATAAAGCACAGATGGAGGAGGCCCTTGGGCCTGAGAATCTGCATTTCCAGTGTATTCCCTCCCTCCTGGTGCTGATGCTCTGCCACCCTTTGAGTCCTTCTCGTGCACTTGACCTCTAGAGTGTGAAAGGGCAGACCAAGCCAGCTGCCAGCAGAGCCTGCTGGAGTCGGGCTTCCTTGTGGAGGTGGAGGAAGTGAGCCATGCAGGAAAGTCCTGGGCCACACTTGGTTTTGAACGAACAGGAAGAAGTGACTGGGAGTGTGGATAAATCAGAAACCAGGAGAGGAAGTGTCCCCGTGGCCTCGTAGATGCTAACCCAGAGCCACGGGTGCTGGGGGACGGCCCTCCTGTTGCAGGAGACCGCCAGTCTTGCCTGGAGATTCCAGGTCCCAGGCTGCTCCTGCACTGTCTGGAGCCCCCGGGGAGCAGGGTGGGCAGGCTCGGGGGTGGCCGTCTGCTTTGGGCGGGCCCCTCTTACGGTGACCCTGGTTTCTCTCCCCAGGATATCATCACCACCGTCCAGGCCTCCTACTCCCAGAAAAAGCTCTTCCTACACCTCTTGGATTTCCTGTGCGTGCCGGCCAGTGGAGGGGCGGAGGGGCGGGCGGCTCAGCAAATCTCTCCGTGGCCCTTGGTGTCAGGCTGGGGCCTGGGCTTTGTGGGGAAGTGTGCGTCCTTCCCGCCAGGACTCACAGACCAACTATTGGGGGACAAAGCCCCTCCCAGAGTCTTGATTACGAGGAAAGGGCACCATGAAGAACGGGAGGGGGGGGAGTGCAAGTGGGGGTGGGGCAGCCCAGGCAGAGGGGAGGGGCCGCCTGAGCTGGGGCCTGGGAGTGACAGCTCTCTTCCATGGGAGCTAGATCTCAGAAGCCTTGGGAATCACCCCTAGAGGTTTTCTGGAGCCCAACACAGCCCCAAATTCTCACCCCTTACTCATTTCAGGATTGAGGCCAAAACTGTTTCCAACCTGACTGAGGTAGGTGGCCTGGGGTGCTGAGTGCTGAGGCACCTGGCACCTTACAGAATGCAGACAGAGGGCCCTAGGGAAATCAGGCGACCGGGGCACCAGGAGTTATGCCAGAAGCTCCCCCCTGGGTCTCTCATGAGCCGTCTCCCCGCGGTGCTTGTTGGGAGAAAGCTTGAATTGCAGCCCTGGGAGGGTGGTGGTGCAGGTTGGGGCTAGGGGCAGAGAGTCCTGGCCAGGTGGTCCCGCCCTAGACCTGTTTCCCCTCCATGGGTCCTAGCCTCCACCGGCAGCACAGGAGGCCAGGGAAGGGGAGGGATGCAGAGCGCTCGCACACCCAGGCTCTGGGTCCTGTCTGCTGTGCTCCTGGGAGCACTCACCGTGGGCCTCTGATCGGCAGAGCCGCTCCGAGTCCCTGCAGAGCTCTCTCCGCTCCCTGATCACCACAGTGGGCATCCCGGAGGTCATGTCTCGTAAGTGTGGGCTGGGGCAGGGCGGGGGCACCGGGCCCGATGGCGGGTGGCACAGGGCTCTCACTCCACCTCAGAGGCCCCTGCCAGGCAGAGCAGTAAGTGCGAGACCTTCTCCCTGCTGGTGGCAGTGTGTGCCCTCGGGCTGGCTAAGCCACTTCCCGGTGGACGCCCCCGATGGCACCCTAAGGTGGCCAAAAGAGTGGCCAGCGGAGCCCTGGATCTGGCCTCAGCTTCCCTTTCTTCAAACTGAGAGTGTTGGACTTGATGATCCCCAAGTCCCTTTAGGCCTTGACGCTGTCAGACATCTGTCCATGTAGGGAGACGCTGTATCCGGGGTGAGCCTTCGGCCCCCTTCCCCGCCATGTCCACTGATCCGGCCGTGCCCTCGCTTTGGGTGACCACTTGGCCGTGTGGCTTCGGGAGGGAGGAAAGGAGTAGAGATGGGAGGTAGCCTGGCTGGGGGTCTTGGCCAGGCTGCACTGCAGAGCTGAGACTGCGGGCATGGGCTCAGCTGTGTTTCTAGAACGCTGTGCTGAGAGGCCGCTCTGCGTGGTCAGAGAGCACTTTGGCAAAGGCCTGCCCGGGGAGCGCCAGCTGCCCCCCGCGCTCCCCTCCTATCGGGCAGATTCAGCCAACTCAGGGCGAGTGGCCACTGCTTGAGAGGGTGTCAATCTGCGGACAGAGTTTCTTGGAGCCAGAGTGGCAGGTCCTGCCCCCAGGTGACCTCTCCTGTTCGCCATGCCTCACCTTCTCCTAAGTCAAAGTGAAACAAGTATTTAGAGAATGACAATCCACCGTCTCCACCTCCACCCTCCACCAACGGGCACCTCGGGCCTGGGGGCAAGGCTGACGGGGGCTCCCTCGCCTACCCCAGGGCTCGAGGTGGCGTTCACAGCCCTCATGAACAGCAAAGGCCTGGACCTCTTCGAAATCATCAACCCCGAGATTATCACTCTGGATGTGAGTGCGAAGCCCCTGTCGGCCCCCGTCTGCCGGGAGGGCGGCCCCTGGAGAGCTGTCCCGGGGGGGACTGGCAGCCTGCCCTTCTCGCCCCTGCCCTAGGGCTGCCTGCTGCTGCAGATGGACTTCGGTTTTCCTGAGCACCTGCTGGTGGATTTCCTGCAGAGCCTGAGCTAGGAGGGAGCCGGAGACACAAGACACGCTGACGTCTCCGCCCACTGGGGGTGGAGGTCAGAGAGTGGGTGGGGGGACGGGCGATGGCTCCCAACTCCTTCTGTCCTGAAGACCCACTAGCATGAAAGCAGCGTACCCTGGGCAGGCATCTGGCCAAGCGGCTAAGCCACTGGTCGGGACACCTGCCACTAGGGTGCTCCGGGTCCCAGCTGCCTGCTAACGTGCGCCCTGGGGAGCAGCCACATCGGAGACCCAAACTGAGCTCCAGGCTCCTGGCTCTAGCCTGCCCAGTGAGTGGCAGCTAGATCTCTCTGGCTGCCTCTCTCTCTGCCTCTCAAGTAAACGAATATCTTAAAAACAGTAGAAAATGGGATTAAAAGATAAATTTTTAAAAATGCTGTACCCAAGAGCTGGGGGAGGGGTACTTTTTCCATGGCCGGGGAGACTGGGGTGTGAGGGCAGGGAAGGGACGTGTCTCACTGGTCCTGCCCCTTTGCTGAACCAGTGTCACAAGGCCAGCCCAGGCTGGCTACCCTCTCTCAGCCCTTCCAAGGCAGCTGCTCCAACCCCTTGAGCTCTCCAGTGCCTGCAGGACTAAATCCAAACCTCTCACTGCGGGCTTCAAGGTTCTCCCGACTTGGGCCCCTCAGTGCCTTCCCGACTCCTCTGCCATAACCCAGAAGCTTCTGTCCCATCTGAACAGCCCCTTGGCCGACAGGTGCCCCTGCCCCCAGCCCTGCAGAGCCTCTCCCGGCCTCCGAGGCTGGGAGGGATGCCAGCTCCTCCGGAACTCCGTGACAACCACTCACACACACGCTTGGTCCCTTCCAAGTTCACACTGCTTCCGCCTATGCTCATCACTCGTGGCCCTGAGATTGGTGGGACTATGGTGCAACAGGGGAGCTGGCAGGCTGCCAGGTGACCAGGACACAAAATGACCCCATCAGGGGCCTCAGGAGCCAGTAGCAAAAGCCAACCCCGGAGCAAGCTGGAAAAGGGGACATGCCTGGGATCACAGGATGGCTGAGGGGGAGGCTGTGGGCCAGGCTGGGATGCTGGGGCAGGATCCAGGCCCAGTGCACTGCAGGGACCTCCCAGAGGTGTCATCGGGACCACTCCATGCCAGTCTACCTCCTTCTCCTGCCCCACTCCAGTGGGCTCGGATAGAGTGTTCCCACTTCGGCTGGGGAGAGACCTTGCTGGACAGCGGGATCCCACCCCAGGGGAGCTCACCGTCCGTTTGGGGCCCAGGGAGGGACGGGTGGGCAGTGCAGGAGGGGGCGATAGTGCATGTGGAAGGCTGCACAGGAGTTGGCCAAGTGGACACACGGACAGGGTGGGGCCAGAGGGAGCAGCAGCTTGGGTTCGGAAACATGGGGCAGGCACGCATCCATGCACTGGGTCCCTGGCTCCGTCATCACACTCCATGATCAGATAACGTGTGCCGTCTCCGAGCTCTCTGCTCAGAGGTCCAGGGGGCTGGTCCTAGATGCTGGTGGTGTGGAGTGGCCATCCCTTAGGTCAGCAGATGGAGCCGCTCAGACCCTCTCTCTCCCCTCCCCCCGTCACTCGACCTTTCAGCCCTTTGCCCACCCACCACCCGAGTCCCTCTGCTGGTCTGACAAGCTTCTGATGTGTGTGAGCTGTCACTTGCTCTCCGCATGTGGTTCTGGCGCTGGGCAGGAAGTGGAGGAGGCTGAAGATAGCTTCAGAGCCCGGGTCGGAGGGGAGAGTGGGGCCGCTCACAGAGGTGAGGCTTCCGGCTGAAGGGGAGATGGAGCCCCTACAGAAGCCGGTCAGACCTTAACGTGGAAGAGAAACCATCAGGAGCCCGTCACCAGCCTCCCTGTTACACGCCCATGGCGTCTCCTTCCCACACTCGGGCTATGGCATAACATGGCTCTTCCCACCCGCTCAGCCTCGAGCGATGCCAGCTCCTCTGTCTCCAGTGTGTGCAGAAAATCTCTCCTGATGCCTTGGCCAGGTAGGATGGAGGCCACACAGCATGTGCCAAGTCCCTGGGGTAGGAGGAATCATGGCAGATTTAAGAGACATCAAGGGAGGCAATGAGAGCAGAGAGAAAAGGGTGGGAGACAAGGCCAGGATGGGAGGCAGGGTTTGCATTATGGAGATGGTGAAGGGGCCTGCCCTGGGTTGAAGCAGCCAGGAGGTGAGCACTGGGGTGGAGCTCAGCGGTGGGTCGTGTTTCAGGTCTGGAAGAGTGCAGGGGAGGGCACCGTCTTCTGGGCCGGGTTCCTTCCAACTGAGCCTTCTTAGGCCTCTCTCTCTTCCTCCCATAGGGCCCAGAGCAAGGGTCTGACTCCCAGGCACTGGGAGGGGAGGGGCCGGCTCCGAGTCCCAGCAGAAAGAGGACACTAGTCCCTGAGTCCAAGGTGGAAAGGCAGGCCTTGGGATATGGGCTTCAGGGAGGAGCCACACCCACCCAGGAGTGCTCCTCGAGGGGCTGGGAGACCAAGGCCCTCCCGTGAGGCTGCAGGACGCCATCAGGACGACCCGGCGGCAGGCAGCAAAGTCACTTGGAATCTTGTATGCTGCCAGCCCAGCTGGGACCCCAGAAGACCCTGAACAAAATGCAAAGGCAGCCTCCTGCAGCCTCAGGTCTGTGGAGAGTGGTCCGTGCACGTCTCTGCGCTGGCTGGGGAGAGCACGTGGCAGGAGGGCAGAGGCTTGTCCTGGTGACTCCACCCGGGCCCAGGAGCTCTGACAGAAGCTACCTCCAAAGAAGCCCTCCATGCTCAGTGGGGTCCTAGCCCTAACCCAACCAAACCCTGTTCCCAGGAGGCGGGGCTTGGTGAAGTGGTTAACACAGCCGTATGCCATCTCGGAGTGCCCGGCTTCAGGGCCCAGCTCCGCTCCTAATTCCAGCTGCCTGCTCGTGCAGACCCTGGGTGGCAGCAGTGATGGTCCAAGTACTAGGGTCCCTGCCACTGACATGGGAGACACAGATGGAGTTCCTGGCTCCTGGCTTCGGCCTGGTTTAGTCTTTGCTTTTGTGAGCACCTGGGGAGCGAACCAGTGCATGGGAGAGCTCGCTCTCTCGCTCTCTCAAGTGAAATAAATGCAACTTTTTAAAAACCAAACCTATTCCCAGCAGGAAGGACAGCCCTGTTATTTCCTCCAGGGAGAGGCGGCTGGACGTCCCGAGGCTAAGGCCCTCTGGGAGGAAGCACATCCTACCACTGGCTGCTGGCCCAGGGAAGCTGGGGCTCAGGGCTTTGGAATCAGGCCTCAAACAAATGGGAAAGTGTAGGGGAAATCCTGGCCTTCGGACTTGGGCACGAATCCCAGCATGTCCCCACAACCAGCTCTGTCATCCTGGGTCCCTCTGGGCCTCTGTCTCCTCCTCTGTCCATGGGGTGATTCCAGTACCTTCTGTGTGGGGTCTGGGAAGGACTGGGTCAGCCCAGAGGGAGCCTCTCTCCCATGGTCCCAAGAGTAGGGGCTCAGGGGCTGGCCTGCCTGACTCTCAGTCTCAGCTCCTCTAGCTGTGTGACCTCTGGCATGCTGGCAGTCTCTCTGTGCCTCTGTCTGCTCACCTGGAAACAGGAGAGAACTAGATTGTCCTGAACACAGCAGGAGCGAGCCCAGGTACCTGGAGCAGTGTCCAAGACGCCCTGAGCACCCCAGGAATGCCCAGTCTTGGCCATACTTCCATGAAGACACACAGTTCATGAGGGAAGGGGAGCTCCTGGGTGCCATGCATGGCATCAGCCCTAATCTGGGTCACCAAATTCTCACCTGCAGCATTATCCCCCCGACCCCAGGGGGCTCAGGCCATCCAGGGGGTTGGCCAATGTGACACAGCCAGTTTTGGAGAGCAAGACCCAAACCCAGGATGTCTGATGCTGATGGTTGAAAAGCAGAGTTACAGAGAGGCAGAGAGAGAGAGAGAGAGAGAGGTCTTCCATCTGCTGGTTCACTCTCCAAATGGCCACAACTGCTGAGGCTGGGCTGATTTGAAGCCAGGTGCCAGGAGCTTCTTCCAGGTCTCCCACGTGGATGCAGGGGCCCAAGGACTTGGGCCATCCTCCACTACCTTCCCAGACGCATTAGCAGGAGGTTGGATTGGAAGTGAAGCAGCCAGAACTTGAACTGGTTGCCCATATGGGATGTTGGCACTGCACGCAGTGGCTTTACCCGCTACGCCACAGCGCCGGCCACAATGGTTGTACTCTTGACCATAACCTTGCAGCAACCTCATGCCTGTACCACACCCACAGACACTCCTGTCCTGGCGGGGAGGGGCAGAAGTGGTCTGGGACTGGCAGCCGCTCCCAGGTACAGCTGTCAGGGAGTGGGTGGCAGGCTTCCCAGTGCAGAGCTGACCACGGGACAGCAGGGGGCGCTCCCACTCCCAGGCCCGAGGCAAAAAGCCAGGGTGGGGGCAGCAAAACTGAAGGGGTCTTCCAGCACAGCCTGTGAAGGCTTCCTCCAGCCCCCATGTCCCCCACTGCCCTTCCATCCATCTCTCCTGCATCTCGCCTCGGGCAAGCTCCTTCACCTCTTGCCTCTGGGAGACTCAGTTGCTCATCTGCAAAATGGGGCGATACCGGCATCTGTGTTTTAGGGTGATGGGAGTATCAGAGCGTTTATCCCGGTCAGCCAGCGGGGAGCTCAGAGAACAAGCCTGACTGTTGCTATCCCATTCCCTCCTTTCCTCTTGGAGTGCCCCTACCCCAGGCGAGGAACCAGGACCCCCTGGGTTCTGAGTCCCACCCCACCCTCAGGGACAGCAGCTCCCCTTTCCTCCAGGGAGGCGCAGAGAGGGGAAACTCCCGGGGTTCCCTTGCAGGACTCTGGCCGCCCGCCCACCTGTGCCCCGCAGGTCCCTGGGTCGGCACCTAGATACCCCCTGCAAGCGCGAGGGCAAAGGCGCCGCTGCGGGCGGGCATACCTGGCCGCCGTCCAGGCAGCCAGCGCCCGGCCTGGCACCCCGAATCCACGTGATTTCTCGGCAGCGGCCGCGGGCTCCCTGCACTACCCAGGCGGCGCTCCGGCGTCTGCTTTCGGTTTCGCGCAGAGCAGAGCGCAGGGAAGCTGGAAGCGAGGCGGCTGAGTGTTGCTACCCGCCGCGGGGCTGCGGGGCGCGGGGCTGCGGGGCCGCGGGGCCGCGGGGCTCGGGATTCGAATTCTGCACCGAGAGGCCGTGGAGCAGGAGGTGCCGGTGGCCAGGTGAGCGTCCCGTGGGTGTTCGTCCTGTACACTGCCAGGTGCACCATCTGATGTACGGTCACTGGGGCGCTGGGGGCTTTGGAGGATGAACTGAGTGGGAGCCACAGGGCGGCAGGTCAGGGTGTCTGTCGCCCAGGTGTGGGATCTGGGACACGGCACACCACTCTTCTGGAGCTTCTCTCTCTCTCTCTCTCCTCACTTTTTAATTTCGTACTGCTTTTCAAAGAATTATGTAAATCGCACTGTTCATTAAGTGCAGATCAGACTTTTTAACCGAAAAATAGTTTGAATACCAGATATTTTTAAAAGATTTTATTTATTTATTTGAGAGGTAGAATTACAGTCAGTGAGAGGGAGAGACAGAGAGAAAGGTCTTCCGTCCGTTGGTTCACTCTCCAAATGGCCACAACGGCCGGAGTTGTGCAGATCTGAAACAAGGAGCAAGATGCTTCTTCCGGGTCTCTCACATGGGTGCAGAGGCCCGAGGACTTGGACCATCTTCTACTGCTTTCCCAGGCCACAGCAGAGAGCTGGATTGGAAGAGGAGCAGCCGGGACTAGAACCGGCGTCCATATAGGATGCCAGTGCAGCAGGCGGAGGGTTAACCTACTGCGCCATGGCAGCAGCCTCCCGATATTTTTAATAGAAGAAATAGAGCTAGAATGAACCAATGAACTCGCGGGGTTTAATACAAAGCCCGGTGGATCCCGTTGGCCTGGACAGTCATCAGCCACGCAACCCTCACCCTGGTAACTGAGGCACAGCTGGCAAACATCGCAGTGTCTCAGCCCAAAGATGAGTCTTTCAAACCTCCGCCACAATACCATTAGCATAGCTTCCACAGGGTCACAGAATTGCTTAGGATGGACTCTATTTCTTTTTTTTTTTTTTTTTGACAGGCAGAGTGGACAGTGAGAGAGAGAGAGAGAGAGAGAAAGGTCTTCCTTTTGCCGTTGGTTCACCCTCCAATGGCTGCCACGGTCGGTCGGACTCTATTTCTAAAGAACATTGTAACTTCATAAGTGAGAGGTTGAGTTCACCGTGTGTGTGTGTGTGTGTGTGTGTGTGTGTTTGGGGGGCGGGGTGGTTTTGTTCCTGGCACTTTGTGTTTTCCATGCAGTTTTTGGCTACTTTTCTCACTGAGGCAGGACCTGGAGTTTGCTGGGTGGCCATCCCAGAAGGTTCGAGAAAGCCTCACCATTGGCACCGTTTGCATCCATTTTATACGCTGGGGTTCTTATGTTTCCTGTGTTAGTTTAGGGGCTTTGCTAGCTTTGGTCTCCTGCAGAACAGCAACCCCCAGGTGGGGCATGTAAAGCAGATATTGGGGTTCTCTGCACCCCCCATTCAGTGTGCTTTCCTCAAGCCAACCGACCCACCAGCCCACAGGGCACTGGTGATGCCTGCCGCTTTGCTCCGGAAGCAGCCGCGCCCAGTGAGGCAGGCGGGCAGCGAGGTGCTGTCCCCGCTGGGTGATCGTCCAAGGCCTCAGTTTCTCATCTGTAAAATGGGCATGAGATGGCATCCTTCACAGTGTGATTCGTGGATTCAGTGAGATGGGGAACACCCA
Organism: Sylvilagus floridanus; assembly: GCA_949820135.1. Classification (NCBI taxonomy): domain Eukaryota; kingdom Metazoa; phylum Chordata; class Mammalia; order Lagomorpha; family Leporidae; genus Sylvilagus; species Sylvilagus floridanus. The sequence continues at coordinate 56,342,321 of OX463232.1, forward strand.
GAGCTTGGTCAACCTTCAGCGGCCGCACAAGTGTGAGAAGCGTTGTGTTCATGATGAAGGCAGGCAAGCAGAGAGCAAAGTTCTTTGGAAGAGTTTCATGGTCTGCGTAGCTCGATTCCCAGAGCAGATACAGACAGAGGTGTCTGCAGATCAGCAGGGCTCACGCGGCCTCCTTGCACCCCAACAATGCCCCTTCTCCCTGAAGGAAAATTCCCCTCTGCCATGGGATGAATTGTGTCCAAAAGAAAGATAGGCTGAGGTGCTAACCCCCCGTGCCTCCAAATGTGACCTTATTTGGAACTTAAGTCGCTGCAGATCTAACTAGTGCAGATGCCTGGATCAGGCAGGCTCCTAACCCAGGATGACCGGTGTCTCTGCCTGGTAGGTGAGATACACATGCGGGCAGTGGCAGAGATCGGAGTGAGGCCTCCACGAGCCGGGAACGCAAGGGTTGCTGGCCACCACCTGCAGCAAGAGGCACAGGTGGGCTCTGTGTGGGGTCTGCAGAGGACCCAGTGGGGAGGCAGGCAAGCACTGGTTCTATGTGAGATAATCATGCTTGTGTAGCCCATGGGCAGCGTGGGTTTCCTGGGTCCTGGGGAGCTGGGTGAAGTTGCCATGGGCTCTGCTTCTGCTCCACGGTCATCCTCGCACCCTGCCTGGCCAGGCATGGAAGCAGCAAGGGCGCTCCTTCATCCTGCCTGCTTTAAGCCTGAGTGATAGACCCAGAGAGATCTTCCATCTGCTGATGGAAGCCCCATGTGGCTGATACGGCCAGGACGAGGCCAGGCCAAAGCCAGGAGCCTAGAACTCCATCTGGGTCTCCCACATGGGTGGCAGGGACGCAAAGACTGGGGCCATCTTCGGCTGCCTTCCCAGGTGCATTAGCAAGGAGCTGGATTAGAAGTGGAGCAGCCGGGACTCGAACCAGCACTCGTAGAGGATGCCGGTGATGCAAATGGCAGCTGAACCCACTGCGCCACAGCCCCGGAGCCTCAAGCCCGACTCTTTAATGGGACTCCATCTCCGCTCCGTGAGCCACACCTGTCTTCTGATAAATTCTCAGACACGGCATGTTCTCCACAAAGGTTTTTAGCTGCGCTTCTGGCTGGGCTGCTGCTGAGAACTGGCAGAGCAGGAAGAGACACGGAGTTCACACTCGAGACCCTGCACCACAGTTCCATTTACTTCCAGCTGTTTTCTCCGCGTGTGGATTCCTATTTTTTAATGGCCTCCTAAGTTAACACAAAAATGGAATCTACCTTTTAAACAAAATAACATGGAACTGTGTGTTAAAGGAAAGTTAAATCCTGTGATGTTTGAAAAACTGTTTACTGATGGGGCTGGCACTGTGGCGTAGCGGGTAAAGCCGCCACCTGCAGCGCCCGCATCCCATATGGACATGGGTTTGAGACCCGGCCGCTCCATTTCTGATTCAGCTCTCTGCTATGGCCTGGGAAAGCAGCAGCAGAAGACCCAAGGCCTCGGGCCCCTGCACTGGCGTGGAGACCCGGAAGAAGCTCCTGGCTCCAGATTGGCGCAGCTCCAGCCGTTGCTGCCATTTGAGGAGTGAGCCAGTGGTTGGAAGCCCTCTCTTTGTCTCTCAGCCTCTCCTTCTCTCTCTAACTCTGGCTTTCAAATAAATAAATACATAAATCTTTAAAAAAAACTATTTACTGTTTAGTAGCTAATACATTCATATGGTAAAAATATTTAAAACACACAGAACTGCAGAACCGACTTCACGATGGCTTGAGTTAAGATTATTTGACTTTTCAACAGTGCAAAAGCAAGTTACAGTCCATAGAAACCTTCACAGCTTGAGATTTTGCCTGGGCGAGCTATCTGGAGCACGATGCCCTCGCACAACACCAGGAGGCAGCACAGGAAACCACATTCCCCGGGTCAGCCCCGCAATCACACCACAGTGTCCCGTGTTGCTGACCCACGATGGTTACAAGGTCAGGTGTATCAAGTTCATTTCAGCTTAGGATGGGCTTATTGGAACATAACCCCGTGGTGAGTCGAGGAGCGTCTGTGTCTCCCAGCCACCCAGGGGCCCTCTGTTGGGGCAACCAGTGCAGATGCTTGTGTCTCCCTCCATAGCTAGTGTAGGTGGCCTTTAGCATTGCAGGTATGTGCGTGTACACTTACACACGCGTGTATTGCTCCCTTCTCACATGTGGCACTATGAGGGCATGCAAAAAAATTTCTGAGTAAGTTTATTTTGGTGCAAAAATATTTTTGAAAGCCATGCATGTGAGGGATCTTCTTAAAGTTCATGGGTGGCCCTCCTTCTCTCTCTCTCTAGAACTCTGCCTTTCAAGTAAATAAAAATCCATCTTTAAAAAAAATTGCACGAAAGGGTTGACTGTTTAGCACAGTGTTTAAAATGCCACCTGGGACACCCACAACCCATTCTGGCTGTGCCTCCTCATTCCAGCTTCCTGCGAATACACACCCTGCAAGGCAGCAGGTGATGGCTCAAGTAGTTGGGTTCCTGCCACCCACATGGAGGACCTGGTCTGAGTGCCTAGTTCCTGGCTTCAGGCTGGCCCCGCCCTTTGGGGGAATGAACCAATAGATGGGTCATCTCTCTCTCTCTCTCTCTCTCTCTCTCTCTCTCTCTCTCTTTCCCCTCCTTACAAATTAAAAAAAAAGTTCACAGCATCCGGCATTATGGTGCAGAGTGGGTTAAGCCACCACCTGCGATGCCAGCATCCCCTGTAAGCACCGCTTTGAGTCCCAGCTGTTCTAGCTCTGATCCAGCTCCCTGCTAATGCACCTGGGAAAGTAACTGGAACATGGTCTAAGTGCTTAGGCCACTGCCACCCACGTGGGAGACCTACATGGAGTTCCAGTCTCCTGGCTTTGCCCAGCCCTGGCTGGCACAGCTATACGGGGAGTGAACCAGCAGGTAGGAGATTTCTCTTTCTCCCTCCATTAGTCCGCTTTTCAAACAAACAAATAAATCTTTTTTTAAAATGTTTTACAACTGATTTGATGATGATAGATGCATTTTTTTAAAAAAAAATGACTTATTTATTTTATTTGAAAGGCAGAGTTAGAGAGGCTGAGAGAGAGAGAGAGAGAGAGAGAGAGAGAGAGAGAGAGAGAGAGAGGTCTTCCATCTGCTGCTTCATTCCCCAGATGGCCACAATGGCCAGAGCTGGGCCAATCTGAAGTCAGGAGCCAGGAGCTTCTTCTGGGTCCTCCGTGTGGGTGCAGGAGCCCAAGCACTTGGACCATCTTTCCCAGGACATAGCAGAGAGCCGGACTGGAAGTGGAGCAGCCAGGACTCGAACCGGCACCCATATGGGATGCTGGCACTGCAGGAGGCGGCTTTACCCGCTACGCCACATCGCCGGCCCCAGTAAATCCTGTTTTTCAAAAGTTCATGAAAAACATGTATTATGAAAAACTATGCATGAATTTGAAATTTTCGACACCAAAATAAACATGTTATCCATTTTCTGTGAACCTTTTCAAGTCCCTGGTATATTATATGTTGCATTCTCAATCCCGGTTTGCTTGTTTTTTCTCAATACAGTTTGGAACTCTTTCTATATCAAAACAGAAAAACTGCCGTAGTCTCTGCAGGGCTGCGTGGTGTCTGGTGGTGTGCCTGCTCTGTCCCTGGCTGCACGCTGTGCCGTGTCCTGTCTCTTGCTATGTGCCAGAGGAGTGTCCTGGGGCTGGCATCACTTTTCTAGGTAGGAGTAAATCTTGAACACCCAGGAGTGGGTTTGCAAGGCCAAAAGGGCTCTGCAGTTTGAACTTGGATGCGCATGGTAAACGGCCCTTCTTAAGTATGGTTCCCACCCAACGCCTGCATGGCAAAGTGCAGGCCTGCCACACCCTCCCCAGCGCAGGTGCTGTTACACGGGTCCAGATTTGCATATCTGGGGATGAGTAACACAGTCCATTTCTCACATCTCTGACTGTGGGTGAGGTCGGACATCATTTCGAATATGTGAGGGCCACCGGAGCTCCTTTTCCATAAACTGTTCACGTCCTTTGTCTGCTTTTTCGTTGGTTGATTGACCTTTTTCCTATTGAGCTGTGAAAGCACTTTACCTAGTGAGGACGCGAATTCTTTGCAAGATGCAGAATATGGTGATGCTGTCCTTTTCAACGGTGGGAACCTGTGTGCAAGGTGCTTGGCAGGAATCAGGACCCGGGATGCGGGTGGGGACAGACCACTTTGACGGGTCAGCGTGTGGGAGGCGAGTGCTCTATTTGCTCTAGAAAACATGGTGGGGGGAGAGGGAAGGGAAACGGGAAAAGGTAGTGGGGTCCCATCACCCTGAGAGAGCACTCCCAGAACGTCTTAGGGGTAGGATGGTGGATGGGCATCGTCAGTCCGGGGCTGTCCGCCGCTCTGTGTAAAGGGGGTCCCAGCACGGCTCCACTCCTGCGACCATGGGCCCCACTGGCACCAGTCTGCAGAGTTGCCACAACATGCCACGGCCTGCTTGAGGCACTGGGCCGTGGCTGGGAACACAGCCCCCGCCCCGTGGAGCTGAGTGCCACAGAGACAGACGTGTAGCACAGAAACACACGTGTGTGATGTGGCGCCGCCGCCGGCTGCACTGCAGGGAAGACGGCTGGGGCAGGGGAGAGGCCAGGCATGACTTTGTCATAAGGCGCGCTTGGGATATTGGAGAGAAGACTTGAGCAAGGAGCTGTGAACCTTGATGGCGGCAGGAGGAGGAAGAGGGCAGAGGTCATGGCAAGAAAACAAAAGAGAGAGAGGAGGAGAAGGGGGAGCGGGAGGAGGAAGGGGGAGGGGAGGCGAGAAGGAAAGGCTGTTGAGAGTTTGCTTTTGTCCTCAGAACATCCCACTTCCTGGGAGTGAATATTTAAGAATATTTTAAATTTTATTTATTTATTTATATTATTTATTTTATTTTTATTTATCAAAGGGAGGGAGTGAGACGGACTCCCTCTGTTGGTTTCTCCCCCAGTTTGCAATAGCTGAGGCTGGGCGAAGCTGAAACCAAGAACTGGACACTCCACCCAGGCCTCCCACGTGGGTGGCAGGGCCCCAACTACTTAGCCATCACCTGCTGCCGCCCAGGGTGTGCGCTGGCGGGAAGCTAGAAGTCCCTTGCCCTGGTGGGTCTCTGCCCCTGGTGGTGAAATGGAGGGAGCACCACCCCTTGTGGAATTGATACTCTGAGGCCAATATATTTGCATATATATGTGTGTGTGTGTATATATATATATATATATATATATATATATATATATATGATTGATTTGAAAGGCAGAGTTACAGACAGGAAGAGGCAGAGAGAGAGAGAGAGAGAGAGAGAGAGAGAGAGAGATCTTCCATCTGCTGGTTCATTCCCCGATGGCCACAGCGGCCAGAGCTGCACCAATCCAAAGCCAGCAGCTTCTTCCAGGTCTCCCACGCAGGTGCAGAGGCCCAAGGACTTGGGCCATCCTCCACTGCTTTCTCAGGCCACAACAGAGAGCTGGATTGGAAGTGGAGTAGCCAGGACTCAAACTGGTGCCCATATGGGATGCCGGAACTGCAGACGGCAACTTTACCTGATACACCACAATGCCAGCCCCTGATTTTATACGTATTTATTTGAAAGGGAGAGACCGGTGGATAGAGAAATATCCTAGCTACTAATTCACTCCTCAGATCCCTGACATAGCTGAGGCTGGACCAAGCCAAAACTAAGACCCTAGAACTTAGTCCAGGTCTCCCCCACGGATGGCAGAAACCCAAGTCCTTGAGCCCAAGTCCTTGAGTCCTTGAGTACAGGGTGTACATCAGCAGGGACTGGAGTCAGAAGCAGAGCCGGGACTTGAACCCGGGCGCTCCAGGGCGGGCTGCAGGCATCTCGGGCGATGCCTTAACTGCTGCACAGAACCCCTGCCTCTGAGTCTCCGGTGCTGTCCAGGCTTCAGAGAGAAACTGCTGGCTGCTCGTGGGTCTACAGTGGTTCCCCCACCCCCACCCCGAGGTGCTGAAGGTGTGCTGTGCAGTCAGGCTTCAGAATCCTCTTTACTGAAATGCACAGCTCGGGGACCAGCGCGATGGCATAGCAGGTAAAGCCACGGCCCACAACGCTGCCCCCCAGGTGGGCTCTAGCTCAAGACCCAGCTGCTCCACTTCCGATCCAGCTCCCTGCTAGTGCACCTGGGGAAGCAGTAGAAGATGGCCCACATCTCTGGCCCCTGCACCCACCTGGAAGACCCAGAAGAAGCTCCTGGCTTCAGCAAGGCACAGCCCTGGCCATTGTAACATTTGGGGGGCATGAACCAGGGGATGGAAGATCTCTCTCTCTCTCTCTCTCTCTCTCTCTCTGTAACTCTACCTTTCAAATAAATTTTAAAAAAGAAGAAAAGAAATGGGCAGGTCAATACTTCCCCAAAGAAAGACCCCCCAAGCAGGAGTCAACAGGGCAATCCTCGGAGGTGTGTGGGCTTGTCACTCAGTTAACCTGAGTCATAACGCGAGCAAGCTCTTCTCTTTTTCACTTCTCTCCAGTCCTCCCTGACTAGTCAAGGCCTCAATCAGAGGAGTCAGGTGTTGCGCTGTGAAACCTGGCTCCTCCCTGATCTCCTTTGCAACAAGGGGAGGCCAGGTCTTGGATCGGAGCCTCTGGCTGGCAGCGATTCCCAGCTACGATGCAACAGTATCATGTTTTCTGAGATCCTGGAGCTTTGTTTGGGGGTTACTTTCAGTGCGTGGCAAACAATACTTTAAAATAAAGGTAAAAGTCTAGAAAAGGAAGGCCTGGCATTGTGGCACGGCGTGTTAAGCTGCCACCTGCAACACTAGCATCCCATGAGTCCCGGCTGCTCCACTTCCAATCCAGCTTCCTGCTAATGCACCTGGGAAAGCAACAGAAGATGGTCCATGTGCTTGGGCCTCTGCCACCCATGTAGGAGACCTGGATGGAGTCCCAGGCTCCTGGCTTCAGCCTGGGCAAGCCCGGGGTATTGCAGCCATTTGTGGAGTGAGTGAACCAGAGGATACAAGACTCTCTCTCTCTCTCTCTTTCTCTGTAACTCTGTCTTTAAAATAAATAAATGAATCTTTTAAAAAAAGACTTTAGGTGGCACACTAGATTAATCCTCCGCCGGTGGCACCAGCATCCCATATGGGTGCCGAGTTCTAGTCCCGGTCGCTCCTCTTCCAGTCCAGCTCTCTGCTGTAGCCTGGGAAAGCAGTGGAGGATGGCCCAAGTGCTTGGGTCCTGCACCTGCATGGAAGACCGGGAGGAAGCACCTGGCTTCTGGCTTTGGATCGGTGCAGCGCACCGGCTGTAGCAGCCATTTTGGGGGTGAACCAACAGAAGGAAGACCTTTCTCTCTGTCTCTCTCTCTCACTGTTTGTAACTCTACCTGTCAAATAAATAGATAAAAATCTAAAAAAAAAAGACTTTAAAGAAATAGTATTCTGATTCTAAAACACTAATCCCTAGAAAGTGAGATTGAGGAGAAACTATTACATATTTTTCAAATGCTTAGAACTTTCCAATTGAGCAGAGCTTATATTTGTAAGTGGAGAAAACGAAGAAGAAACCATTGCAGTGGGAATGTAGTTCTGAGCGAAGCTGTTTGTTGACAGCAATGCGGGTTTCAGTTAGGAAACAGCCTCACGTGGGTTCAGCGTGGGCATGCCTTTGGTTTTGTTTTGAGAGGCAGAGAGACAGAGACAGAAAAGACGGGCCCACCTGCTGGATCTGGGCACTCGATCCAGCTCTCCCATGCGGGAGGCGGGAAGCCAAGTACTTGAGCTGTCACCCAGGGTCTGTGTTAGCAGGAAGCTGGAGTCAGGAGCGGAGCCAGACGCAGGCGTCTTCACTGCTGGGCTAAATGCCTGCTCCCGGCAGAGGTTTTAAAGCCACGTTTTGCTTCTGAATCTCAGAGCCTTTTTCTTCTGCTGTGCAACAGAAGGAAAGATCTGCTTGGAACGGCTCATTGAGCACCCAGTGGGGATGTGCAGGGGGGACGGGGAGGGCCTCGGCAGGAGTTCCCCGCGTGGACTGGCTGTGTCCCTTCATGGCTCTGTGCATTTCATCTCCAGCAAGGTCTCCAGCTCTCAGGATGACCCTCTGAGGCAGATGCAAAACCATCACCCCATTCGCACTTGCAGGGACTGTGGCACAGAGACGTGAAGGAACCTGCCCAAAGTTGCCCAACACTAACTGTTATCACAGATCTGAACCTAGGCTCTTATCGACTCCCCAGATCCCTACGAGGTGGGCCACGTAGACAATACCCTGCTAGAGGGCAGGGACCTGCCTGGTGTCCCCCAGAAAGTCAGCTGGGGCAGGGGGCGCAGAAGTGAGGCTCCAGCCCCTACCCCGAGGCCCTGCTTCTGCACCTGTCCTGTGTGCCTGGCACTGTTGGCCAGGATGGGAGGGAGCGGCTCAGAGGTCACCCTGCGAGCAGATGCAGCGTCCAGCCGCGAAGGGCCCAGCTCTCCAGTCGCTGATCTGTCTTGTTTCACTTAAAACACGAAGAGTCCATTTTATTTTTTCTTCTTTTTAAATTTTATTTAATGAACATAAATTTCCAAAGTACAGCTTATGGATTACAATAGCTCCCCCCCATAACTTCCCTCCCACCCACAACACTCCCCTCTCCCACTCCCTCTCCCCTTCCGAGTCCGTTTTATTTTTAAAATGTGTTTATTTATTTATTTGAGAGGCAGAGACAGACAAGAGAGAGTGAGAGAGAGAGTGACAGAGAGAGAGTGAGCTCCCCTTCAGTGGTTGACTCCCCCAGATGCCCATTAGGGGAGCTAGGAACTCAATCCAAGTCTCAAGCAATATGTATATATATATGTATGTATTTATTTATATTTATTTACTTGAAAGAGCTAGAGAGAGGCAGAGGCAGGGAGAGAGAGAGAGAGAGAGACAAAGAGAGACAGAGAGAGACAGGTGTCTTCTATCCACTGGTTCACTCCCCAGATGGCTGCAACAGCAAGAGCTGAGCCAATCTGAAGTAATGAGCCAGGATCTTCTTCCAGATCTCCCACGCGGGTGCAGGAGCCAAAAGACTTGGGCCATCTTCTGCTGCTTTCCCAGGCCACAGCAGAGAGCTGGATCAGAAGTAGAATGTTGGCCGGTGCCACCGTAGCTCACTAGGCTAATCCTCTGCCTGCAGCGCCGGCATACCGGGTTCTAGTCCCGGTCAGGGTGCTGGATTCTGTCCCAGTTGCTCCTCTTCCAGTCCAGCTCTCTGCTGTGGCCCGGGAGTGCAGTGGAGGATGGCCCAAGTCCTCGGGCCCTGCACCCGCATGGGAGACCAGGAGAAGCACCTGGCTCCTGGTTTCAGATCAGTGCGGTGCGCCGGCCGTAGCGCGGCAGCCATTGGGGGATGAAATAACGGACAAGGAAGACCTTTCTCTCTCTCTCTCTCTCTCACTGTCCACTTTGTTCAAAAAGTAAAAAACAGAAGTAGAATGTCCAGGACTTGAACCAGTGTCCATATGGGATGCTGGCACTGCAGGTGGCGGCTTCACCCGCTATGCCACAGCTCTAGCAGTTTTTTTTTTTTAAGAAACCTTCTAATTAATAAGTATAAACTTTATGAGTACATCTTTAGGAATACAGTGATTATTCCCACCACACCTGCCATTCCATCCCCCACTCCCACCCCACCACCTCCTCCCTCTTCCATTCCCAGTCCCATTCTCCATTAAGATTCATTTTCAATTAACTTTATACACAGAAGATCAACTCTATACTAGGTAAAGATTTCAACTATTTACACACACACAAATATAAAAAACTGTTTGAGAGCAAGTTTTACAGTTGAATCTCATAGTACGACTCATTGAGGACAGAGGTCCTGCATGGGGAGTAAGTGCACAGTGACTCCTGCTGTTAATTTAACAATTAACACTCTTGCCGGCGCCGTGGCTCAACAGGCTAATCCTCCGCCTTGCGGCACCGGCACACCGGGTTCTAGTCCCGGTCGGGGCGCCGGATTCTGTCCCGGTTGCCCCTCTTCCAGGCCAGCCCTCTGCTGTGGCCCGGGAGTGCAGTGGAGGATGGCCCAAGTGCTTGGGCCCTGCACCCCATGGGAGACCAGGATAAGCACCTATCACCTGGCTCCTGCCATCGGATGAGCGTGGTGCGCCGGCCGCAGCGCGCTGTCCGCGGCAGCCATTGGAGGGTGAACCAACGGCAAAAGGAAGACCTTTCTCTCTCTCTCTCTCTCTCTCTTTCTCTCTCTCACTGTCCACTCCTGCTGTTAATTTAACAATTAACACTCTTATGTATGGCATCAGTGATCACCTGAGAGTCTTGCTATGAGTTGCCCAGGCTATGGAAGCCTTTTGAGTCCACACTCTCCATCAGTATTTGGACAAGGCCATAGGCAAAGTTGAAGTTCTCTCCTTCCTTCAGAGAAAAGTACCTCCTTCTTTGATGGCCCCTTCTTTCCCCTGGGGTCTCACTCACAGAGATTCTTCATGTAGAACATTATTTTTATTTGCCACACTGTCTCAGCTTTCCATGCTCTCATGGGCTTTTCAGCCAGATCTGAATGCCTTAAGGGCTGTTCTAAGGTCAGAGCACTATTTAAAGCGATTGTCATTCTACGAGTCTGCTGTGTGCACTGCTTCCCATTTTGGAATATTCTCTCCTTTTTATTTATTTATTTATTTTTGACAGGCTGAGTGGACAATGAGAGACAGAGAGAAAGGTCTTCCTTTGCCGTTGGTTCACCCTCCAATGGCCGCCGCGGCGCATCGCACTGCTCCAAAGCCAGGAGCCGGGTACTTCTGGTCTCCCATGCGGGTGCAGGGCCCAAGTACTTGGGCCATCCTCCACTACACTCCCGGGCCACAGCAGAGAGCTGGCCTGGAAGAGGGGCAACCGGGACAGAATCCGGCACCCCGACTGGGACTACAACCCGGGGTGCCGGTGCCACAGGTGGAGGATTCCTAGTGAGCCGTGGCGTGGGCCTCTCCTTTTTATTTCTATCTATTATTATTATCACTTGTTCTTATTTATATGGTCCCTTTAACACTTAATTATATCTATATGATCACTTTAACACTTAACATGGTCAGTTTAATACTGAAGATGGCATTTTTACCACCCAGCTTAACTAGGAATAAGCCAGTCCCAAAGGGACAAATACCATATGTTCTCAAGCAACATCTTAACCCCTGTACCAAACACCTGCCCCACAGGGTCTCCTTCTTGTCAAGGCATTAATGCCATTCACCAGGGCTCCACCCCCATGAGCTAATCTCCCAATAGGTCCTGCTGAGGGCTCAGATTTCAGCACGGGAACTGGGGGGCACACAGCATTCAGTCCCTAACACTGTGTTCCAGCCGTGTTGCTGGGAAATGCAGTTGTAGATGCACGTTAAGACTTAGAAGTAGCAGATTAAGCCTCTGCTTGGGACGCCTGCATCCCACGCGGGGGTCGCCCGGGGTCGCCAGCTGAGTCCCATGCTGCTCCACTTCTGATCCAGCTTCCTGCTCATGCACCCGTGAAGGCAGCCACAGCTCGCCCAAACAGGAGCTCAGGACGGAGGTCTTCTGGAGGCCCTGGCGGTTGTGGGCATTGGGGAGTGAATTAGTGCATGAAGATTCTCTTTCTCTCCCTCCCTCCCTCCCCTCTCTCCCTCTATCACTCTCCCTTTCAAACAAATAAATCTTAAAGAAAAGGGGGGTGCAGGGAGGGAGACTTAGAAGTCGCTGACGACTTGCCCCCCAGGGTGGGCAGCTGGTTTCCAGCCACAAAGCAGAACCTCTGGTCGCAGGTGTCTGCTTTCTCTTTCAGCCTTCCCTCCCCACCTCTACTCCCAAACCAGTGCACAGTTCCCCCATGTACTCAGGGCTGGAGCCAAGGAGGGGATTTCCAAGCCTCGGTTTTATTTTCATTTTGGCACAGGCATGCTGAGCCCTGGCCTAGGGGAGGGGCTGGCAGAGCCACTGAGCTGCTGAGGCCAGAGGTGCCAAGGAACACTGCTGAAGAGGAGCCCGAGGCGCTGCCCCCGGACACACCCTCGGGGTCTCCGTGTGGACGTGGCTGCTGGGTGGCCTCTCAGAGGGCGGGAATCCCTGGGCCCTGGCTTGCGGGTGGAGCAGGGAGCCAGGTGTAAGGGAACAACAGGAGCGGAGGGGAGCTGGAGTCACCTGCCGCCTGGCACAGGGGTCCGGTGGGAGCTGGGGGCCTTCCGGAACGGTGCCGTTCCTCTCCCAGAGGCTGGCTGCAACCGGCGGGCAGCACGGCCTGCCGGGCTGGCGTTTTCTCAAAGTCCCCCTCCCCCAACTCTGAAATTGCAGATAACGTGGGAGCCCATGGCCTGGGCGATCGCGGCACAGGCCTGACGAACTCGCCAGCTGGGAGACTCTTCGTCCAGGGCTCCCCAGGCCGGCAAGAGGAGGGCTGCCTGGAACCCCGGGGGGCCTTGGGTGGGAGTGGGAGGCTCCTCCCGTGGAAGGGCACCTGTGCTGAGGAGGCGGTGACTCTGTCGTCTGAGAGCGCCCCCTGTGGGCCGTGGCGGGAGGGCACTGCCTCCAAGAAGGAGCCCTGAGTCAGGGCTGTCCTGCCTTTGCTTCTTATTCACTGTGAGTGCCAGCAAGGCCTCCCCTCTCCCGGCCTCAGTGTGCCTACCTTTTTTAAATATATATATATATATATAATTTACTTATTTATTTGAGAGGCAGAGCTAGAGAGAGGCAGAGGCAGAGAGAGAATCTTCCATCCGCTGGTTTATTTCCCAAAGGGCCTCAACGGCCGGAGCTGGGCTGATCCAAGGCCAGGAGCCAGGAGCTTCTTCTGGGTCCCCCACGTGGGTGCAGGGACCCAAGGACTTGGGCCATCTTCTACTGCTTTCCCAGGCCACAGCAGAAAGCTGGATCGGAAGTGGAGTGGCCGGGACTCGAACCAGTGCCCACATGAGATGCCGGCACCGCGGGCTGGGGCTTTCACTCGCTATAGCTTGGCACGGCCCACCAGTTTGCCCATCTTTGAAAGTGTCATGGGGGTGGTGTTTCTCCTGGGGCTGGTGGAGCCCCGGCTCTGCTCCTGGTTTCCAGCTTCCTGCTGACAAGCACCCTGCCAGCCATGTGGGAGACCCGGTGCGGTCCCTGGCTCCTGGCTTTAGCTTGGCCAGTTTTGAGCTGTTCTGGGCATTTGGGGGTAAACTAGCAGATGGACGATCTCTTCATTATCGCTTCCTCATATATAAATGAACAAACGAAACCAAGTAAATGTGCTCCCTGGTGTCACCAGCCACCCTTGGGAAGACAAGGCCCTGGGTTCTCTGGATTCAGAAAGGCCCGGATGCCTGTGTGAGCTCAGGTGCACCCAGGCTCCCGGGACCCTGACCTGTCCACCTGAGCAGCCAGCCCTGCTTCCTCTTTGAGGCATTCTGTCTCCACACCTGTAGTTGCTGCCTCTCCTCTCGCCCCACGAGCACCTGTCATTTCAGATCCTGAGGTTGGCATTGGTGGCTGTTCTATGCTGTCCTGTCTCCCTCTTCTGTCCTCTGTCCTCCCAGCCTGATCTTCCCAGACAGCCTCGGGAAGCAGGTGGAGCAGCTGATCCAGGTTCTCCTCTGCCATAGCCGTATGCCCTTCCTAGTTTTTTTTTATTATTATTATTTTTTATTTTGACAGGCAGAGTTAGACAGTGAGAGACAGAGAGAAAGGTCTTCCTCCATTGGTTCATCCCCCCAAATGGCCGCTACAGCCAGCGGGCTGCACCGATCCGAAGCCAGGAGCCAGCTACTGCCTCCTGGTCTCCCATGTGGGTGCAGGGCCCAAGCACTTGGGCCATCCTCCACTGCCCTCCCCGGCCACAGCAGAGAGCTGGACTGGAAGAGGAGCAACTGGGACTAGAACCCGGGGCCCATACAGGATGCCGGCGCTACAGGCAGAGGATTAACTAAGTGAGCCACAGCGCCAGCCCCATGCCCTTCCTCTTAACCCAAGCCTGGGGAGCCAGGAAGGGGGAGAGATGCAGGGGGGAGCAGCCAGGAGGGTGTGACTCCCACACCGCCCCACACTTCCCCCACTTCCTTCCTCGCACCTGGGCCCTGGCTGGGGTCATGGCGAGGACAGCAGCCCAGTGCTCATGGTGATGCCAACTGACATGGACTCGAGTGCTGGGGGCCATGCCCAGGACGCCCTATACCCATCTCACAGCCGCCTCACCAGGCGGTGTTACCATGCCCCATGTTGCAGCCACAAACACCTGCACCCTTGTCCAGAGGATGCCCTTGGTCCACAGGCATTGCCCCACTCAGCGGTGCTCGGCCCCAGCCCCTGGCCAATGTGGAGTTGATGTGGAGCCAGCAGCCCTGGGCCCTGGCCTCCTAGCATGACAATCTGGGCACGTCACTCAACTCCAAGTTCAGGCTGCAGCCAGGCTTCTCCTGAAGCCGACGGAGCATGATTTCTTCCAACAATGCGTCCTGCTCAGTGAGAGTCCTGGGACTCTGGCCTGGAACATTCCCCCCTTGGGATGGTAGTTTTAGGTGTCAATTTACTGCATGAGAGAAGCCCCCAGAAATCAGATAAATATTTTTTAAAGACGTATTATTTATTTTGAAAGTCAGAGAGAGAGAGAGAGAGAGAGAGAGAGAAATCTTCCATCTATTGATTCACTCCCTAGATGGCCACAATGACCAGCACTAGGCCAGGAGCTTCATCTGGGTCTCCCACATGGGTGCAGGGGCCCAAATACTTGGGCCATCTTCTGCTGCTTTCCCAAGCAGATTAACAAAGAGTTGGATTGGAAGTGGAGCAGCCTGGACTTGAACCAGCACCCATATGGGAAGCTGGCATAACAGCCAGCAGCTTTACCCACTACACCACAGCGCCGGCCCCTCAGATAGGCATTTAAACCCCAGAGTCATAAGCAAATGATGCTAAGAGTGTGGAAACTTAATCCAATTATGGTGTTTGCGAGGCGGGCCTAATGGGAGTGCCCTGGGAAGGGGACTGTCCCAAGAGAGGGGGCTGGCTGTAACACCTGGGCGAGGCCCAGCTGCTGTGTTTCCTCTCTGGCTTGTACACGATCCACCTCCACCTGCACTCCACCGTTGCGCTCATGGCAGCGTCCTGGACTTGAACCTCCAAACCTGGGAGCTAAGTCAAGTTCTCTTTACAAAGTTCGTTTCCCCAGGCATTTTGTTGGGGTGATGCAAAACTGACTGACACAGCCACCAAGAGGCGAATCACCGGTCCAGGTCAGGGAGCTGGGAGCCAGTGGAGACCCTGCCCCCGGGGCCACGCTCAGACCCTGCTCTGCCTCGAGGGGTCCCCTGCCCTGCGGGGACCAGGGGAACTGAGACAGAGCAGCAAGGAGAGAGGGCTCAGGGAGGGGCAGCGCTCGGTGTGGGGAGGCAGCGGGCACTGCAAATTGAGCTGGGTGTAGAAGGAAGTTTGCAACGTGGGGGAAGGGGGAGAGGTGCGAGGCAGAGCAAGCCGCGTGTGCAAAGCAGGGATGGGGAAAGAGAAGGGCGAGGCGGCCAGGAGCAGTGTCTCAAGGGCAGCTGAGCGGGTGCAGGAAACAGCAGGAGGGCCAGGCAGCAGTGTGCTCATCCTCGCCTTTGTATAGACCACAGTGGCCCCCTGTGGCTCTCGCCTGGAGGTTGCAACAGAAATGAGGCCACAGCAGAGTTGAGATGGAGAAAGAGCTGTGGCTGTGGGAGGTGCTTTTGTGCACTGTGGGTACACGTGTGCGTGGGTGCATGGGGGCTAGCAGTGGATGGCTCTCCCAGCAAAGGGGACGGCAGGGCCAAAGGTTGGGGGCCGCAGCGGGGACTGGGTTCGGTTTCTCTGCTCCCCTTTCTCACCTCTGCAACAGCAGAACTGCCCAGAGGGGGAAAAACCCTAAGAATGCAGCAGTGAGGTCAGTGGGAAGAGGCCATCTGGAGAAAGCCGGAGCCAGCAGGGTGGGCTGAGCCTCCCTCACAGGTCCCTCAAATCAGAGTGTCCCCCACCCCCAGGCCTCCACTGCACCCTCTCGCTATCTGGACCAGGGGCGGCAAGAGCACAGGACTGCGATGCCCCCTGCATGGATCCATTCCCCTTTCCAGGTGGAGTCCCTGGGTGTTTGCCTTCCTCGGAGCCCTGGGCTTGATTTCACTGCCGCAGGGGCTCCGGTGGTGGTGGGGGCACCCTGGGAGGTGACGTCTCAGACTCAAGACCACAGGGCGCTTGGGCTGTGGTGCAGATGTGAGGAGGGAGAGCGCACTTGGTGTGGTAGCAGCAGCTGCTCTCCCCTGCTCTCTGAGCTGTGTGCATCTGGGAACAGGCCAAGGTGAGCCTGGGGCTCCCACACATCCCAGCCTGCACGTCCTGCGTGGAGAAGCAGATGGAAGCCCCGTGCCTGAGACCATCACTCTTTGATGAATACCCCCGGAACAAATAAATAGGAAATTTGCATTGACAGCCCATATAACTGAACTAGTAGATGTATGAGGGTTAAAAAAAAAAAAAAAACAGAAATGAAAGTTCTTTGGGTGCAAAAAGACTTTGAAACCAGGCTCAGTTTTTTTCATCACATACAGTTTCCAGGAACTTGTTGAAGAGCCGACATACACAAATAAATTTTTTTTATTTGAAAGGCAGAGTTACCGGGAGAAGGAGGGAGAGACAGAGAGATCTTTCATCCTCTGGTTCACTCCCCAAATGGCAACAGAGCCAGGAGCTTCCTCCAGAGCTCCCATGTAGGTGCAGAGGCCCAAGGACTAGGGCCATCTTCCACTGCCTCCCCGGATGCGTTAGCAGGGAGCTGGATCAGAAGGAGAGCAGCCAGAACTCCAGCCGGTGCCCGGATGGGATGCCAGAGCTGCAGGCGGCTGCTTAACTGGCTACACCACAATGGTGGCCCCTCATAGTCAACTTTTAAAGATGGATCTTGAGGGGGCTGGCGCGTGGCACAGTGGGTTAATCCCTCACCTGCAGCGCCAGCATCCTATATGGGCACTGGTTCTAGTCCCGGCTGCTCCTCTTCCAATCCAGCTCTCTGCTGTGGCCTGGGAAAGCAGTGGGAGATGGCCCAAGTCCTTGGGCTCCTGCACCCATGTGGGAGACCGGGATGAAGCTCCTGGCTCCTGGCTCCAGGTCGCATGGGAGACCAGGAGGAAGCACCTGGCTCCTGGCTTCGGATTGGCGCAGCCCGCCAGCCGTGTAGCCATTTGGGGGGTGAACCAATGGAAGGAAGACCTTTCTCTCTGTCTCTCTCTCTCTCTCTCACTGTCTAACTCTGTCAAATAAATAAATGAATGAATAAATAAATAAATAAAACTTACTGTAGTGGCATACTGGGTAAAGATAAAGCCACCACTTGCAGTGTTGGCATCCCATATGGGCACCGGTTTGAGTCCTGGCTGCCCCACTTCTGATCCGGCTCTCTGCTATGGCCTGAGAAAGCAGTGGAAGATGATCTAAGTGCTTGGGCCTCTACACCCACATGGGAGACCCCCAAGAAACTCCTGGATCCTGTCTTTGGATTGGCACAGATCTGGCCACTGTGGCCATTTGTGGAGTGACCCAGCACATGGAAGATCTCTCTCTCTTTGTCTCTGCCTCTGTAATTCTGCCTTTTAAATAAATATATAAATCTTTAAAAAAAACTATTGTATCTTAGATACCATTCCATATCATTCCACAGACTTTCTTTTGTTTAAAAATATTGATTTAGGCAGAGGTAGAGTGAGAACCACCCACTGGTTCACTCCCCAATTTGCTGCTAGAGACCGGTCTAGACAAGGCCAAGTCCAGGAGCCAGGAATTCCATCCGAGTCTTCTACATGGCTGGCAGGGACCCAAGCACCTAAGCTTAACCTAACATAACCCACTCCCTTCTTGGACCCATTCACAGGAAACTGGATTAGAAGTGGAGTAGCTGGGATTTGAACCAGCACTCCGATATGGGATGCCTGAGTTGCAAACGGTGGCTTAACCTGCTGGAGTCACAGCACCAGCCCCTACTTCTTCCTTTCAAATGACATCACAGGAGTTCTTTCTGTGCCTGCACCGGGAGGTGTTCTCTTTGATGGGCATCTAGATCTTTTCCAAACTTTTGTTATTACAAACCAGGCCACATTAAGTACCCCTGGACGTCAGTCACTTCGCACATTACCAGTTTAGCTGTAGGTTAGACATCTGGGTATGGAATCATTAGGTGTGGTTACAATGTTGGTGGACAGACTTAGATCTGTTTGCTTCCCGCAAGCAATGCATCCACATCCCTATTAATTCACAATCTGGCCAACTATGTAAGACCCTTGTGAATCTAAGAGTTAGAAAGTACTATCTCTTTTTTTAAAAAAAATATTTATTTATTTGAGAGATAGAGTTACAGACAGTTGAGAGAGAGAGAGAGAGAGGTTTTCCTTCCGTTGGTTCACTCCCCAGATGGCTGCAACGGCTGGAAATTCGCTGATCCAAAGCCAGGAGCCAGGAGCCAGGCGCCAGGTGCTTCTTCCCAGTCACCCATGCAGGTGCAGGGGCCCAAGCACTTGGACCATCTTCTACTGCTTTCCCAGGCCATAGCAGAGAGCTGGATTGGAAGAGGGGCAGCCAGGACTAGAACCGGAGCCCATATGGGATGCCAGCACCGCAGGCGGAAGATTAACCTAGTGTGCCACAGCGCCAGCCCCAAGCCTGTCCCCACTATCTCATTTTTAGTCTGAATGTATATTTCTTCTTCTTCTTCTTCTTCTTCTTCTTCTTCTTCTTCTTCTTTGTTGACAAGTAGAGTTAGAGAGAGAGAGACAGAGAGAAAGGTCTTCCTTCCGTTGGTTCACCCCCTAAATGGTCGCTATGGCCGGCGCTGCGCTGATCCAAAACCAGGAGCCAGGTGCTTCCCCCTGGTCTCCCATGCAGGTGCAGGGCCCAAGCACTTGGGCCATCCTCCACTGCACTCCCAGGCCACAGCAGAGAGCTGGACTGGAAGAGGAGCAACCGGGACAGAACTGGCGCCCCAACCGGGACTAGAACCTGGGGTGCTGGCGCTGCAGGCGGAGGATTAGCCTAGAGAGCCGCGGCGCCGTCCCTGAATGTATACTTTTCATTTTCTGTGAGGTTGTAAAGCTTTCCTTCCATTTAAGAGCCACCGGTATTTCCGTTTTTATAAACTTGATGTTCTTTGCCTGCCTTCTTTTCAGTCCTTGGTCTCTTTATTATTGATTTGTATTAACTCGATATAATCAAAACTCTTATAACTTTGTGATCTAATTTGCAGATATTTGTCCAATTTCTCATTTGTCTCTTGGCCTTATTTGTGATATTCTTTGGCAATACAAAAATGTTAACATATGTCTGGTCAATTTCAGACAGTTTTTCTTCTGTGATTTCTGAAATTTGGGTCATTTTTAGCAGGGTCCTTTCTACTCCAAAATTATTTTTTTTTAATAATTTTCCTTATGTCTTGTTCTTGTGCTTAAATTTTTAATAACTTTTTTGTTGTGAAATGGAACACATAAAAATATACCAGTAGTTAATGTACAGCTTCATGAATTGTCATAAATTGAACCTATCGTCTTCTAGTATTTTGGCTTTTATTTTTTTCTTTTAAGATTTTAAATTTTTAAAAATTTTTCATTTAAATTTTGGCCCCATCTAGACTTTATTTTGGTATGATATGTGAGATAGAAATCCATTTTTATTCACAAATCATACTTCTGAAGTGTTTATGGAATATTATAAAATTTGTCATATGCCAGGCACAAAAGGAACCTTTCATATCCCCAAAGCATGAATTACATAAAGCTTATTCTGCATGCAAGAAAACAAAGCAAATAACAACAAGGGTTAGGAAGGACAACTTAACCCTCTACGACATGGCTCCGTTCCAGATTAAAATTAACCTAATTAGTAATATCAACTGGCCCAAGGTGGTGTTTTGGCTTTTGCTTTGTTTTGGTTTTTGCTTTTCAAAATGAAAAGTCTGGGAACGGCCTGAGCCGGTGAAGGGACTACAGTTGACATCAGGTGTTGACTCAGCAGGGGAGGCGCTGCCCGGGACACCCACCCCGACAGCACAGCACTGGGCTCAGGTCCTGCCTGTGCCTCCAGGTCCTGATTTCTGCTAGCGAGCAGCCTGGGAGGTGGCCAGTGCCGGCTCAGTAGAGGGGCCCCGGTCACTGAGGTTGGAGGTCTGGACTGAGTGCCAGGCTCCTGCTTCTGCTGTTTCAGGCATTTGAGGAGTGAACCAGCAAATGGGAGATCTGTTTCTATTTCTGTCTCTCTGTCTTTCAAAGAAAAATAACTAAATAATTTTTTTAAAGAAATCAAACTTCCCTTTAATTAAAAAAAAAAAAAAAAAACAGAACGAGGGCCAGCATTGTGTTGTAACAGGTTAAGCCTCTGCCTGCAATGCTGGCATTCCTGGCTGCTCCACTTCTGGTGCAGCTCCCTGCTAATGCACCTGGGAAGGCAGCGGAGGACGGCCCCAGTGCTTGGGCCCCTGCACCCACATGGGTGCCACTCTCCAAATGATTGCAACAACTGGGGCTGGCCAGGCCGAAGCCAGGATGCAGCAACTCTATCCTGGCCAGCCCCAGTTGTTGCAATCATTTGGAGAGTGAGAGAGATGGAATCTCTCTCTCTCTCTCTCAGACTTTCAAATAAATAAGTCTTAAAAATTATATATATGTAAATTTCCAAAAGTTAATGAAAACATTTGGAAAAAACCTACACAATGAGGAAAATCTTAAAGTTATCAAGTTTGATTTTTGAAAAAAAAAAAAAAAAAGAGCGAGTGAGCAGGTGTTTGGCATGGCAGGTGAGACTGACACCACCCGGGACACCCACACCCCACACTGGGGTACTGGGTTCCTGTCCTGGCTCTACTTCATAGTAATGAGCACCCAGCAGGTGATGGCTCCAGGACTTGGGTCCCTGCCACCCCGAGGGGAGACCCAGATTGAATTCTAGGCTCCTGGCTTCAGCCTGGCCCCAGCCCTGGCTATAGCAGGCATTTGGGGAATAAACCAGCAGATGCAAGATCTCTCTGTCTGTCTGTCTTTGTCTCTCTGCGTCTCTCTGCTCTTCAAGTAAATGATAAATAGACTAGGTTTAAATAGTAATAAAATCATTTGAAAACCACATACAAACGTTAAAGTCGTAAGTAGAATGAAATATTTCCCCATAGGTAGAATTGATTGTTGAAGGTTGATACTCAGCCTCTGTGGCACCTGGACAGCCATGTGTCTTCATCTACTGCCTTCCTGTTTCTGTTTCTGTTTTATTGTTTCACGTTATTTAGGGGACTTCCATTTTTTGTGAGTCGTTAGCAATAATTTCCTATGCTTACTCATAGTGTGTTTCTCTTTCATGGGCATTGAGGAAATGTCTGTTCTAGATCTTAAATTTTTTTTAAAGATCTTATTTATTTATTTGAGAGGTAGAGTTACAGTGAGAAGAAGAGACAGAGAGAGAGAGAGAGAGGTCTTCCATTAGCTGGTTAACTCCCCAAATGGCCACAATGGCCAGAACTAAGCCAATCGGAGCCAGAAACCAGGAGCCAGGAGCTTCTTCCAGGTTTCCCACATGGTGCAGGGGCCCAAGGACTTGGGCCAATTTCTGCTACTTTCCCAGGCCACAGCAGAGAGCTGGATCGGAAGTAGAGTAGCTGGACTCGAACCAGAGCCTATATGGGATCCGGCACCATGGATGGAAGATTAACCTAATGCACCACAGCGCTGGCCTCTGTTCTAGTTTTTAATGTGATTATTTTTTTCTTCAAAATCCACAGGTTAAAGAGCTTGAATGGTGCAAAGTGCCCCCCCCCAAAAAAAAACCACACACACACACACACACACACACACACACACACACGGTAAAAGCTCTTGTCCCCGTGTCCCCAGACGGAAGCCTGTCCCGGGTTTCTTGCGTAGCCTTCCAGAATTGGCCTCTGTGTGTGCAAGTGTATGCTTGTACTGAAAACACACACATGCCACAGCTTGTGTTTTTCTTAAGATTTATTTATTTATTTGAAATGCAGAGTTACAGAGAGGCAGAGGAGAGAGAGAGAGAGAGAGAGAGAGAGAGAGAGAGAGAGAGAGAGAGATCTTCCATCCGTTGGTTCACTAGTGACCAAAACAGCTGGAGTTTCCTATGGGCCTCTCACACAGGTGCAGGGGCCCAAGCACTTGGGCCATCCTCCACTGCTTTCCCAGGCCACAGCAGAGAGCTGGATGGGAAGTGGAGCAGCCGGGACTCAAACCAGTGCCCATATGGGATGCCGGCACTGCAGGCCAGGGCTTTAACCGTCTGTGCCACAGCACCAGCCCACCACAGCTTTTTATTTTTAAATATTTATTTATTTGAAAGGCAGAGATACTTAGAAAGAAGGAGAGACAGAGAGAGGTCTTCCATCCACCAGCCCATTCCCTCAATGGCCGCAACAGCCAGAACTGGGCCAGGCCAGAGCCAGGAGCCTCCCTCAGGTCTCCGACATGAATGCAGGGGCCCAAACGCTCTGGTCATCCTCTGCTGCTTCCCCAGGTGCACTAGCAGGGAGCTGGATCAGAAGTGGAAAAGCCAGGACTCGAATCGGTGCCCATATGAGATGCTGGCACTGCAGGTGGAGTCCTAACCCTCCAAGCCACAGCACCAGTTCCAGGCCACAGCTTTCACCTTTTTAAAATTCAAACTTGTTTAAGAGCAAACTGTGGAGCGCTTCATGTCCTGACTGTCTTTCTTTTGAGTGGCTACTTTCTATATGTATACCATAGCTTGTTTCCTATTTGCCTTCTTTCCCGTCTTCTGCCCCTGTAGATTGTAGTTAGTGTTCTTGTGGTTGTCTGCAAGAATTCCGACTTCCTAGATTGGAATCCCGGGGGCCTTGGGCGAGCGACTTAGCCCCAGTTTTCTCACCTGTTAAGTAGAGATACCGTAGGGACTCAGCTTGAAGGTTGTAGTGCAAAAAGGAAAGGAGATGACACAGGAGAGCCTTTGGCTCAGTGCCCCTGCGGGAAGTGCTCATGAATCTAACACTTAGAGACTTCTTGCCTTGTGCCAGGTCTGTGCCAAGAATTTTAAAGGAAAACCTGCCTGTCCTAGAGCCTCTGAATAATAATAATATTTCTTTGCCACATATACAAGAGATCTCACTGTGCCAGTTCAACAACGGCTAGGTGGAAGGACACGTGCCTCGTGGTTCTTTAGATAGCGCAGGATTTCCTCTGTCTCCGATTGGATTCCTCCATAAGCAAACCTGAGACAAACACGGATCGATCACCTCTCAGGGAGGTGATCCTCCCTGAGTCTTATCCTGCAGGGGGACCCTGGGAGCCAGACCTGCACTCACCTCCCCGGAGTAGGGAGGGGGCTGGGGTGTTTGTACACCAACTCTCAGCGCGCATTGGCTGAGCCGGGGTGGGCATTCCTGGCCGGGAGGCTGGATCAGGAGACTGGAGGCAGCTCTCTGGCAGAGGGGCCACATGCTGGGGGATTGATGAGCCGAGTACACTCAGCAGAGGTCTGAGGGGGTCTGGGTCGGGTCCCAGGGCTGCCTGCTACACCTGCCAGAGGGATTGGAGCCAATGTTTATCCTTCCAACACAGGAGAGAAAGACTTGTTTCTCAACATCTCACTGTCCCCAGTGTTGTCTGCTCTTTGGATCTTTGGTGACAGGAAGAAGCATTTTTCTTTAAAAATTTATTTAATTATTTTTTATTTGAGAGGCAGAGCTACAGAGAAAGAGAGACAGACGGAGAGAGAGAAAGAGAGAGAGAGAGTCTTCCAATTCTATCTGCTGGTTCACTCCCCAGTTGGCTGCAATGGCCAGAGCTGAGCCGATTCAAAGCCAGGAACCAGGAGCTTCTTCCAGGTCTCCCACACAGATGCAGGGACCCAAGGACTTGGCCCATCCTCCGCTGCTTCCCCAGGCAGATTTGCTGGTTCACTCCCCAGTTGGCTGCGATGGCCAGAGCTGAGCCTATCTGAAGGCAGGAGCCAGGAGCTTCCTCTGGGTCTCTCACATGCTTCCCCGGGCACATTAGCAGGGCGGTAGGTCAGAAGTGGAGCAGCCAAGGCTTGAACCAGTGCTCTGACACAGGATGTTGCTACCAGCACTGCCCCCATTCGGAGTGGTTGTAAGCATACAGTTGGCCCTCTGCATACAGTTGGTTCCTGGTACTGGATTCACACCGCAAATCAAAAATATTTTTTAAAGTTGCATCTGTGCTGAACATACACAGACTTTTTTTCTTGTCATTATCCCCTCAATACAGTGGGAGAACTATTTACATAACATTTGTGTTGTATTAAAAATATTGAAAATACTGAGTATTAAAAGTAACCTAAAGATGATTTAAGTATATGAGAGGATGTGCATTTGTGGGCCATTTGCAAATAATCTTCCCTTTTATAGAAGGGACTCAGGAGTCCTGGAAGCAATCCCCCCAACCAAGGGAGTACTGAGTATTCATAAATTTAAAGCACAGAGCCGGCATTGTGGCATAGCAGGTTAAGCCGCTGCCTGTGACACCAGCATCCTGTATCAGAGCACCAGTGCGAGAATGCAGAAAATGGCTCAAGTGCTTGGTCCGCTGCCACCTATATGGGAGATCGGATGGAGTTCCAGGCACCTGGCTTCTGTCTGGTCCAGTCTTGACACTGTGTTGGGGAGTGAGCCAGAGGATAGAAGATCGCTCTCTCTTTCCTTCTGTGCCACACTGCCTTTCAAATAAATAAAATAAATCTTAAAAAAAACCACAAGTAGATTTGTCCCCTTACTGTCACCTCAGGTCCTTTGCTATATTTTCAATGCAGTTATTTTTTTCCACGGTAGATCCGTTGGAGTCATTGTAAGACTAAGTCATTGTAAGCTAGTCTATTATACATGGTACACTTTTCCCAGTTTTGTCACTTTCATTTTATTCATTACGGTTTTTTCTACATGGATAAACATCAATAGTGATGATGGATATTTTAGTCTAATATATTACTTTATATTGCAGTACTTTTTAAAAGATTTATGTATTTTTATTTGAAAGAGAGAGGAGAGGCAGAGAGAGAGAGAGAGAAAGGTCTTCCGTCCAATGGTTCACTCCTTACTAGGCTGCAACGGCCAGAGCTGCACCGATCTGAAGCCAGGAGCCAGGAGCTTCCTCCAGGTCTCCCATGCAGGTGCAGGGACCCAAAGACTTGGGCCATCTTCTACTGCTTTCCCAGGCCACAGCAGAGAGCTGGATCGGAAGTGGAGCAGCCGGGTCTCAAACCGGCGCCCATATGGGACACGGGCGCTTCAGGCCAGGGAGTTAACCCGCTGCGCCACAGCCCCAGACCATGCAGTACTTTTAATAACTCTGTTGAGGTGTAATTTACATGTCATAAACCCACCGATTATAAGTGTACAATGATGTCTCGTACATTACAACCTTCCCAATTCAATCTTGGGCTATTTTCATCACTGCCCCAGAGTTTCTCACACCCATTTAGAATAATTCTTTTTTTTTTTTTTTTTTTACAGGCAGAGTGGACAGTGAGAGAGAGAGACAGAGAGAAAGGTCTTCCTTTGCCGTTGGTTCACCCTCCAATGGCCGCCGCGGTCCGCGCGCTGCGGCCGGCGCACCGCGCTCGTCCGATGGCAGGAGTCAGGAGCCAGGTGCTTTTCCTGGTCTCCCCATGGGGTGCAGGGCCCAAGCACCTGGGCCATCCTCCACTGCACTCCTGGGCCACAGCAGAGGGCTGGCCTGGAAGAGGGGCAACCGGGACAGAATCCGGTGCCCCGACCGGGACTAGAACCCGGTGTGCCGGCGCCGCAAGGCAGAGGATTAGCCTGTTGAGCCACGGCGCCGGCCCCATTTAGAATAATTCTGACCGCTGCCGCCGGATCCAGGCAACCACTAATCAATCTTGCTGCCGTCTTTCCCTGGCATCTCACAGAGACAGGTCTTGTGGCTGCCCTCTTCGTGTGGCATACTCTTGGTTCCTTTGTGCTGTTGAATAATCTCCAATGCACCGATATTCCCTACCTTGTTCACCTGTTCATGACCTATTTGGCACGTGGGTTGTTCTCTCTTTCCAACTAATATGATCCTACTGGTCTGAACAGTCACAGACAAACTGCTGTGTGGAAATGTATTTTCCTTTTCTTGGGTGTAGACCTAGGCGTGGAGTTGCTGAATTTTATGGAGGCTGCGTGTTTAACATTTTGGGGAACTGCCAATCCATTTTCTCAAGTGGCTGTGCCATCTACATTCCCCCCACCCCGCCCCGCTGGCCACGTCCTCCACACCTGTCTGCCTTTTCCATGATAGCCATTCTGTGTGGGCTTGAGATACTATGCAGTTGTTTTTAATTTTCATGTAGAAACTTTTAATTTAAATACTTTATAAAACCAATTCATTATGTTTAAAATGCTGCATTACTATGAATTTTAATGACATGTTTCCCTGATTTTTTCTCAGTATGATCAATTAAATAGGTTTTTTTTCTAAGATGTGAATGGCAGAGTGAACAGAGAGAGAGGGAGAGACATACACAAAGAGAGAAATTTCAATCCTCTGACTCCACAAGTGACCCCAGTAGTCAGGGCTGGACCAGCTTGCAGCCAGGAGCCTGGAACTCCTTCTGTTTCCCATGTGTGGCAGGGGCCCAAGCACTTGGGCCATCTTCCACTGCCTTCCCTGGTGCATTCGCAGGGAGCTGGATCAGAAGCAGAGCAGCCAAACTTGAATTGGCACTCTGCTGTGAGACGCTGGCAACACCAACGGCGGCCCCAATAGCGAGTTTCAAATTAGTGTGGGCTCTATTTCATTGGTTATTTTTTTCTTTTTTTTTTTTTTAGAATTTTATTTATTTATTTGACAGGTAGAGTTATAGACAGTGAGAGAGAGAGAGAACAGAGAGAAAGGTCTTCCTTTCGTTGGTCCACTCTCCAAATGGCGCAACAGCTGGAGCTGCACCGATTCGAAGCCAGGAGCCAGGTGCCTCTTCCTGGTCTCCCATGTGGGTACAGGGGCCCAGGGACTTGGGCCATGCTCCACTGCTATCCCAGGCCACAACGGAGAGCTTGACTGGAAGAGGAGCAACTGGGACTAGAACCTGGTGCTCATATGGGATGCTGGCACTGTAGGCAGAGGATTAACCTAGTGTGCCACGGTGCTGGCCCCTAATGTTTTTCTAGCTTTGATCCAAGCACCCCAAACTTCTAAAGATACTCACTTGAATTTTTTTTAAAGATTTATTTATTTGAAAGGCAGAGTTACACAGAGAGAGGGAGACACACAGAGAGAGGTCTTCGTATTATGTTTGGAAACTTCTCATTATTGCCTGCCCCTCCCAACAAATCATGTTTTCCTGTAATTGTCTTCAGTTCTCTCTTTTTAAGTCTCATTCTAGTTTCAAATATTTGTAATGAAATACTTGAGGCTGACACACACTGGTCCTGTCTGCCTTTTGTCCTCTAAGTGACTGATCCTGTCACCGTGTCAAGTTCTCATAGGCGTCCGCCATGACTCCAGCGGCATGGCCCCATCCCCCTGCTGGCTTGGAAACTTCTCTCCGTGTGGGTTCTGCAGAGGCCGCGGGCTTACACGGTGGACACTTTCTCCGCGAGCTCTGGAGGCCCCAGCTGTAGGACTGGTACCCTGTGAGGGCTTCCTTTGCAGTCAGCACACTCTGCCTGTGTCCTCCAGTGGGGGAGAGAGCGAGAGAGCGAGAGCGAGCGAGCGTGAGCAAGCTTCCTCCTGCCTCTTCGTAGGAGGGCGCCGATCCCATCGTGGGGTGCCACTCTCGTGGCCTCATCGCCTCCCCAGAGCTCCATCTCCAAACACCCGTGACCGTGAGGATTCAGGCCTCACTGTGTGAGCCTCGGAAGGATGCACTCGGTCCAGAGCGAGTTTATCTCCACTCCTTCGTGCCTTTCCTCATCTCCCAATGTCATCAACCCTCCGGGTCCTCTCTGCCTGTCTTAGTTCTGCCTATGGCCCTCATGTCCCTGGTGGTACTTGTGTTAGGTTGTGCCTTCCTCGTGTGGCTTGAGCCGGGCTTGGCGGGGGGCTCCTGCTGTCCCGCAGGTGGATGAGCAGAGCGGGCACATACCCGTGGCCTCCCCGCCTTTTCCCTGGCTGGGAAGCCGGTTCTTTCCTTGTCTGCTCCGCGTGCTCAGGCCAGGTCCCTGAAACAGAGCCCTGGACGTGTGTTGACTGTGTCTTTGTGAGGCAGCTCTTGATGCCTCTGGGTTTTCTCTTTACGACAGTCCTCACTCTCAGATGTTTACAAACTGCTTCCCAATGTAGTAAGAAAGAAGGCTGCAAATCCCACCCCTTTTGAGGCCAGCACTGTGGCACAGCAGGTAAAGCCACTGCCTGCAGTGCCAGCATCCCATGTGGGCGCTGGTTCAAGTCCCGGCCGCTCCACTTCCAATCCAACTTTCTGATATGGCCTGGGAAAGCAGAGGAAGATGGCCCAAGTGCCTGGGCCTCTGTACCCACATGGGAGATCCAGAGGAAGCTCCTGGCTCCTGGCTTCTGATCTGCCCAGCTCCAGCCGTTACAGCCATTTGGGGAGAGAACCAGAAGGAGGAAGACTTTCTCTCTTTCTCTCTCTCTCTCTCTCTGCCTCTGCCTCTTTGTAACTCTGCCTTTCAAATAAATAAATACATCTTAAAAGAAAACCCACCCTTTCAGGGTTTTATATTTGGCGGATGAGTTGGCGACATCTATGGTGAGGATTATTTATTTAATTTTCACTTAAACAAAGCAACCGGGGTGGCCCTGCTGGATTTGCGGGGCTGCTGTGATGTCTCAGCCGCTGGAAGGTGAACATCGATGGCGGAGGAGGAAGAGAGGCCTCTTCTGGGCAGGCGTGGCAGGAGTTGGCACCAGAGAGGGGTGGCCTGGCCAAGGCAGGGGGCATGGGAGCTGTGGCCGGGAAGAAAAGAGCTGCCCGGGAAGCCTGGGGACAGCGTCTGCGTGCCGTGCCCCGCAAGTGTCTCCTTCAGGCAAGGCCAAGGGCAGGCAGCCTCCTTATAGCAACGCTCGGGAGTTAGGGATAGCGAGGGGAGCTCCCTGTGTCCTCTTTCCTCAGGGGTCTACACTCAGAACAGCCTATGGACCCAGCCCGGGGGCAGCATGGGGCCCGGACACTCACGAGCCCCTCGGCATGGGGACCCTGGAGCACCTGCCGTGAGCCAGGAAGCCAGGTCAGTGACCTCTCCTCTCTCCCTCCTCCTTCTCCCTCCCGTCCACTCCTTCCCTCCTTGCCTGCTGCCTCTGCCCACGTGGACCCGCTGGGCACCCCCACCATGCCGGGCCTGCTGTGGCCACCTTTCAGCGTGAGAATGAAATCACCAGACGTGGGACATCAGGAAGAGCCCTGGACAGCGCCTGCCTGACCTTTTACCCACGGCGTGCCTGGGGGCCGGACAGGGGAGAGACAAGCTCAAAGCCCTGTGGTGGCGCCCCGGCTGGGATCAGCTGCAGCCTCCAAGCCCTGGGGGCTTTATAACGACAAAGGGTGGTCTCTCCCGCCCTCGCCCCTCTCCTGCTGAGGATCCACTGGGGGCCCTGGTCCACACCCCCTCTCCTAGACCCCAGCTGAAGGAGCAGCTGTGACCCAGAGTACTGGTGGTCCCTGTGACGGAGGACAAGAAAGAGAAGAATCGCACGTGGGCTCTTCAAATGTCTGCCCGGATATGGCGCATGTCACTTTTGATCAGATTTCAGTCCTAGAGAGAGGAGAAGAGGGAATCTGTGGACAGCCCCGGGGCTGCCCACAGAGAACCAGAAACACAGCCGGGACCGGAGCCCTGCGTCCCGTCTCTGGGCCAAAGGTCTGCCCGCTCTCATCCCCCAAAGCCAAGGCTGTTTCCCACGGACATCTCCGTGACTCACGACGAGCAGTGTACTCTCCCCCAGGGATGGTTTTTCTTAAGAGCTCCATGTTTCCCCCCAAGGTGATTGGACACTGATGGTGGAAACAAAGGCGCTGGGTTGGACCCCCTGGAGGATGAAGGCCATCTCCGGAAGTCACCCCATCCAGGCCCAGATGTGCAGCATGGACTGCGGACGCCATAACCCAGAAGAAGAGTGAGGCCGGCCCTGGTCACAGCCGCATCCTTTTGCCAACATCACACGAGGTGGGTGGGCTCGCCCTTGGCCGGTGACCGCTTGGGCATTTCCCGAGCCAGGAAGCCAGAATCTCAGTTCTGACCCCGGCTCCGCCCTGAACTTGCACATGGCCTTGTTGGCCTTCCTTGGCCTAAGTCTGTGCATGTGTTTGGGGAGGATGGCGATTCTGCCTAAGGGTCATGGCTGTGAGATGCTCCGTGAACTCTATGCCTGAGCGAGGAGCTACCTGCATCAGGAGCACTGGCCAGAGTGTGTGGGACACACAAGCCCGGGGGGCAGCAGGGAGCAGCTGGGAGGCGGGGAGGCTGCCCCCTGGGTGGGCCTCCCACTCTTTTCAGAGTTAGAATCATAGCCCCTGGGGTTAGAAAGATGAGCCAAGCTATATAAAGCTGTTAGAGAAGCGCCTGCCATAAGTGAGTAGTTACCCAGCGTTTGCTACCATTGCCAGGGAACCAGAGCCAGGCGTCATCTGGAAGTGTTGCAGGAGGTTCCACTCCACGGTAGCTCACCGTTTGCTTAGCCCATCCCCAGTTGTTGGACATGTAGGTTGCTTCCAATGTCTAACTGTTTTAAATACTCATGCAGTGACCGCCTGTGTAATTAAAACTTGTATGCACAGCCCAGGCCGTCTCCGAAGGTTAGAGGCCTAGACGTGGAACGGTTGAGTCAAAGCGACTGCCCCTTGCCCTCTGTGGGTGCTTGTACCACACCTGTGTGAGGCTGCAGTGAGGAGAAGGAGAATCTGCTTAGAGAGCGGATGAGGTTTGTGTAGCTGGATGACAGGTCGCTGTGACAGAAAGGCTAAAACGAGAATGCTTTGAACAGAATAGAAATATGGGTGCCTGTCGTGTAATAACAGGCCAATGTCAGAGTCAAGGGCAGGAGGGCAGCTTTACCCTACACCTTCCTCAGCCCTGGCTTCTAACCTCACGATCCCACATGGTTGGCCAATGTCACTTGGAGATTCCAGCCAATAGGAAGACGTAAAGAGGGACAGACAACACTTCCACTCACATCCCATTGGCCGAAGCTTCATGACAAGGCCACATTTAACTACAGGGGAGGCTGGGGAAATAAATTCAATCCTAGATGACCAGGGAATATTCAAGGGTTTTAGTCCTAAGGTAGAAAGAAGAACAGGGACCGGCATGCTGGCATAGCGGCTTGAGCCGCCGCGTGTGACACTGGCATCCCTTAGGAGTGCCGGTTCACGTCCCGGCTGCTCCACTACAATCCAGCTCCCTGCTAGGGTGCGAGGGAAAGCAGCTGAGGATGACCCAAGTGCTTGGATTCCTGCCACCCACGTGGAGGACCCGGATGAATCTCCTGGCTCCTGGCCTTGGCCCAACCCAGTTGAAGCCATATGGGGAGTGAACCAGTGGATGGAAGCTCTCTCTCTCTCGCTCTCTCTGCCTTTCAAATAAATAAATACATCTTTTTTAAAAAAGAAAAGTAGAACAGATTTTCGGGGTACAACTTGTTGCCTCTGCCATGAGATTAACTCCGGTTCAGAGCAGCACAAATGAGCCACAGAAATGAGAACAAATAAAACATCCTTGGCCGTCCGTGAACGGGGGCCAGAGGAGGAAGGAGGTCATCGCGGGGAGCCACGATAGAGCTGTAGGCGGGGCAGGGAGCAGAAGAACCCTCCCCAGGGCAGAGGCATCAACACCCCATGCAGAGGCCACTTCCCTGCCAGTTTTCTGCTGCTTGGGTGTGGGAGGTGCCCCCATGGCTCTCCCGCAAGCTCGCTTTCCCCCGCTCACCTGCGTCTCCTGTCCCTGCAGAGCCGGCTGCTCATGGACGTTGCTGGAATCCAAATGGGCAGCGGGAACACATGGGACTGGCTCGTGCAGCTGCTCAGCAAAAACCCAGAATGGCTGAGTGCCAAGGTGAAGTTCTTCCTCCCCAACACGGACCTGGGCTCCAGCAGCGAGTCCCCAGACCCTGCACAGGGGGTCACCCTACAGCTCAAGCTCCTGTGTGGCCGAGGCCTGGCCACCTGGCGGTCGTTCATCTGCTGTGTGTGCATGGAGCTGGAGGTGCCGCTGGAGCTGGAGGTGCTGCTGCTGAGTACCTGGGGCCATGAAGAAGGTGAGGGCCATAGGCGCCAGCCCAGCCCTCGTGCCTGGGGAGCCCCGGGAGGCCCAGGACCCACCTGACTCACACCGACAGGGTGGGCAGAGCGTGTCCTGTTTCTGCACACGTCCCAGAGCAAATCCCCCGGTGCAGTGAAGGCATCTGAGGCCTGGAGGACCCTACCCCAGTTACTCAGGGACGCCCGATGCAAAGAGAGAGGGGACCCAGTGACTCCTTCTAGCCAGAAAATTCCAAATCGCTTCTAAGGCCCCAAGGGTTTCTGTGTGAATGTCACAAACAAAAGTCACTCTGTTCAGTGTAGTGGGCATTGCTTGAGTGCCTTCTGTTTGCATAGCACAGAGGGGAAACACAGGACATCCTTGGAGAGAAAATGAGAACTCACTCTAGAATGACCACAAGGCAGAGTGTGGGCACACGCCATATACCTGCACACACAGGTGCACTGGGCATACACTGGGATGCACATACATGCACTCATGCGGGTGTGCACGCGTGCAGGCACACACAGACACACACACACTCACTAGCAGCTTCCCCCCACAGCTAACTGTGTTAACTTTCTTTCTCCTGGCAGGGACCCATCCCCATGAGATGAGCCCAGAGCAGTCACCAGGGGTCCCTCACAACCCCACAGCACGTCAGTCCTGTCTTGCAGGGATCCCCAGCCCTCTGGGAGGTGGTGATCTGAGCTGGTCTGGATCGCAGCTCCACCACGGTGAGCCTGGGGCTTGAACCCCAGAAGGCCGGGCAGTCTGCAGGAGCCTGGGGGCAGCTCGTTCCCACAGGCTACCTGCCTGGGCCCCAGACCCCTCCCCACCCCGCCCAGTCCCACCCCCTTCGTCCTCTGAGATTCCTAGGCTTCTGCCTGTCCTATTGCCCATTCCCAGGGATCTTACCTGGAGCCCCTGGGAGAGTCTGCAGGCCCTAGCTCTCAGCCACCTCTGCAAAAACCCCTGTCTGGCTTCACCCCCGCAGGGCCTCATGTTCCAGGCCTCCAAGCCAGGCCCCGAGAGGGAGCCCTCACCGTCCCTCCCCATGCAGAGACCTTGGCCTTGACACAGGCCCATGACTACTGTGACCACCTCAGTGACTCGTGGGCCACCCTTGCGCTCAGAGCCCTTCTTCCTGCCTCAGCCTCGGCTGTCTAATCCCAGCTGTGTGTGGCAGTCAGTGCCCACGCAGGGACCCCCACTGCCCAGTCCTGCAGTCCAACAGGCCCTGGCCCCTTCTGACCTTTGCCTGGTGGCCGGATGGCCCGTAAGTGCCTCATTAATATCGGCCTTGTGGAAATACTGAAATCCCTCAGACCTGTTGCACAGCCTCCTTACAACTCTTCAGCAACTAAACGGTCAATAGCTGGCTGATCAGAGGAGCCCTGGACCAGCTCCAGGGGCTGTTCTGATTGGTCAGCACTGCCCACTGCAGGTGGGTCCTTCTAAAAACTGCTCCTTCGAAGTCCTCCTGCCTTTCCTCCTCCTCTCCTTTCCCTCTCAGCTTCTTTCCTTTCCCAAACTTCCAGAAAGGCCTTAGAGCATTGCTGAGAATCCATGCAGCAGGACAGGCACTTCTATACGGACCATGCGGGGAAGGGCTGGAATGTGGGTGAGAAGGAAGGAGGTGGTGAAACCCACTGACACAGGAGGGAGGCAGGGCTCACGCCTGGCCAGGCCCGGGCAGCTTCACTTTTACAACCCAGGGTGGCCTCTGCGGAGCCTGGTCCTTCCCTGGGGGACAGTCAGCCTCTTAGGGCTTGGGGCTGAGTGTTCCTGGGGCCTGCTCTCTGCATCCTGGAAGGGAGGCCCCCAGGAACCCCCTGTGCAAACAGAGGCCTTTAGCAGTGCCCACCTTCTGTCTGCCTGCACCTGGTGGGGAACAGAGCTCCCCGAAGGTGCTAGGCAGCCC
Organism: Sylvilagus floridanus; assembly: GCA_949820135.1. Taxonomy (NCBI): domain Eukaryota; kingdom Metazoa; phylum Chordata; class Mammalia; order Lagomorpha; family Leporidae; genus Sylvilagus; species Sylvilagus floridanus. The sequence continues at coordinate 56,376,369 of OX463232.1, forward strand.
GTCAGCCCAGGCCCTCAGGTGCCAGCACCCCTTCCCTCACTCTTCCAGGCCTCAAGCGCCCTCATCACAGCCCCGGGCCCTCACCACAATGGAAGCACTGCAGGAGACAACGGCGAGGTGAGTGCCAAACTGGGCAGGTGAGGCCTGGAACCAGGACACACAGCCGGACCCCATCCCCTGCTGGCTCCTCTTCAGGAGCCCATGGACTCATCTTCCAAGCTTCCAGAAAAGGGGAGAGGAGGGCCGGAAGTCCCCAGTGGCTGGAGAAGGCTGGGGTGCCCAGGAAGGGCCTCCGCCATCAGACTGCAAGAATGCCCAACAGCTCTCAGCCCGAGCATCCAGGCTTTCCCAGGGATACTGCATCTTAAGGGTCGAAGAAGTCCTCGGTGGATGAACAGCTGACCTCAGGCCTGGACCCTCATTGGCCAGTTTGGGGATGAGTGGGGATGAGGACTCCTCATGCCTGGGAGAACCTGGCAAGGCAGAGGCCCTGGGAGCTCACGGGGAGACACGTGGTTGCTGAGGGCGGCCCAGATAGAGGAAGGAGAGGGCTAGAACTTCTCCTGTACGTGACCTGATGTCTGGGGTGAACCTTGTTCTCAACCAGTTGTCCCCCTCCCTGGAAGCCCCACCACCCACTGCCACCAATCGCAGGCATAGCTAGAAGGTTCCAGTCTGTGCCCCAAGCCTTCCCTGGGGCACTTGACACCTCCCAATGTCCCAGGAATTAAAAACTCAACACCTGCCACTCAGGAGCAGGTTGCTCAATGCCTGAGCCCCAGGCTCACATCCAGGGCCTTGCAGAGCTGAAACACAGCCGGGGTGGGGGTGGGGGTGGGGGTGGGGGTGGGGGTGGGGGTGGGGCAGTTCTCAGACTTCACAGGAGAGAGGCTGCTCTGCCGTCCCCTCGCCACCTTCCTGAAAACTTGACACCACTCCCACTGTGCAGAAAACGTGGAGCCAGGACCCAGGCTCACGCGCTCCTCCTGCCAGTGGTGGATCCAGTCCCTTCCGGAGACTTGCCACCTCCTCCCCAACCCTGCACGCATATACAGCCAGGGCCCGGGGCTCCTGGCCGCCCGGTACTGGGCTGAGGGCTCCTGCCTTCATGCCATCTCCTTGTTTCCCGCAGAGCTGGCCCAGAGGTACCTGGAGCTCCTGAGGACGTCCGTCCAGGAACACTATGGCAGCGGGCCCCCCAGCTCAGGGCAGCACCTGGCCTCCTTCCAGGCCTACATTCCTCCCATCCTGCAGTGGAGCCGGGCCACAACACCCTTAGACCCTCAGAAGGGGGCTAACTCAGGGGACCCCAAAACGGAAGATGGCGCCGACGTGAGCATCCAGGACCTCTTCAGCTCCAGGAGCCACAAGGGCCCGAGGGTGACAGTGCTGCTGGGCAAGGCCGGCATGGGCAAGACCACGCTGGCCCGCCGGCTCTGCCAGAAGTGGGCCGAGGGCCAGCTGCGCCGCTTCCAGGCCCTGTTCCTGTTTGAATTCCGCAAGCTCAACCTGATCACACGGCTCCTGACGCTGCCCCAGCTCCTCTTTGATCTGTCCCTGAGCCCCGAGGCGGAGCCCGAAGCTGTCTTCCAGTACCTGCAGGAGAATGCGAGTCGGGTCCTGCTGATCTTCGACGGGCTGGATGAGGCTGTGTATCCCTGCTCGGGCAGGGAGACCGTGGACCCCCACAGCCCAAGGCCAGCCCTCGCCCTCTTCTCTGACCTCTGCCGTGGGACCCTCCTGCCTGGTTGCTGGGTGATGGCCACCTCCCGCCCAGGGAAGCTGCCCACCTGTCTGCCCACAGAGGCCGCCATGGTGCACATGTGGGGCTTCGATGGGCCGCGGGTCGAGGAATATGTCAGCCACTTCTTCAGTGAGCAGCCGTCACGGGAGGTGGCCCTGGCTGAGTTGCGGGTGAACAGACAGCTCCGGAACATGTGTGCGGTGCCCGCGCTGTGCCTGGCCGTCTGTCTCTGCCTCTACCACCTGCTGCCTGGCAGTGCGCCGGACCAGTGCGCGGCCCTCCTGCCCACCGTGACGCAGCTCTACATGCACATGGTGCTGGCCCGCAGCCCACGCAGGCCCCTGCCAGCCGCAACCCTGCTGAGCCTCGGGGAGGTGGCCCTGAGAGGCCTGGAGGCCAGGAAGACCATCTTCTATGTGGGAGACATCGCCCCACGCCTGTTGGCCTTCGGGGCCGCCCACCACCTGCTCACCTCCTTCCGCATCCGCATGGGGCCCGGGCACTGGGACACGGGCTACGCCTTCACTCATCTCAGCCTGCAGGAGTTTTTTGCTGCCCTGTACCTGATGGCCAGCCCCAAGGTGGACGAAGACACCCTCGCGCGCCACATCACCCTCAATTCCCGCTGGGTGCTGCGGACCAAAGCTAGCCTTGGCCTCTCTGACCACCTCCCCACCTTCCTGGCAGGCCTGGCCTCCCAAGCCTGCCGTCCCTTCCTCAGCCACGTGGCACAAAACGACGAGGCCCGCGTGGGCGCCAAACAGACCACAGTGGTGCAGGTGCTGAGGAAGATGGCGGCGCACAGGTTCACAGGACCGAAGGTGGTGGAGCTGTGTCACTGCGTGGCGGAGACCCAGGTGCCTGAGTTGGCGCAGCTCACGGCCCAACGCCTCCCCTATCAGCTGCCCTTCCACAACTTCCCACTGACCTACACTGACCTGGCTGCCCTGGCCAGCGTCCTGGAGCACAGGGCTGGGCCCATCCACCTGGATTTCGAGGGCTGCCCACTGGAGCCCCACTGCCCCGAGGCTCTAGCAGGCTGTGGACAGATAGAGAATCTCAGGTGAGTAAGGGAAGGAGAGATCTTGGGGGAGGCCAGCCAGCCTGGCAGAGCCCTGCTAAGGGAGACTGGCGAGGGACCTGGGGTGCCAGAACAGGGTGGCCCCGACCGCCCCTTAGCCCTTGGGAGGAGTCAGGGGGCTCCATGCCTCCGCAGGACTTCTAGAGTCTGGTTGGCCCTCTGCTTGTGGATTCTGGAAGCTCAGATTCTCTCTGTCCATCACAGCCTGAAGCTGTTGATCTGTGCTGTTATAGGCTTTTGAACCTGGGTATGTTCCATGCCTCTCTCAACGTGTTTCCTTGTCCCTCAAGTGGATCCTGGCCGGTCCCTGGCTCAGAGGGTGGTTGTGAGAACGAGGTGGGATAATGCATGGAAACCTTTTTTAGCATGGTGCCTGGGGCCGGGCAAATGTGCTGCCCCACTGGAGAAAAGCCTGGGCTGCTGGCACACAGAAGGCTCCCCCAAACAATTGGGTTGTGATCATTGCGTTCAACCGTGTAGAAGTTTATTTCCCGCTCTTGGAAGAGTAAGGTTTAGGTTGGTGGAATGGCTCCGCTCCGTGCAGCCCCACAGGGGCCCAACTCTCTCTCCTTACCACTCCCTGAGCCCCTTGGGCATCTTATCTGCACAATCAAAGCTGGGTCGTGGACCACCAATGCTCTGACTCGGGATGAGGGAAGCAGTGAGCATGGGATCAACACATCCAATGTGTTAGAGCTCAATTCTGTCAGTGAGAACGTAGTCATGTGGCCACTGAGCTCTCTCTCTGCGGGTGCTGAGGGGAATCAGTTCTTTCAGAGACAGTCACTGCTGTCACCTGTATTGGTTATATGACAACTGCTACAACTACTCTGTTAAGCCCCATCTGTCAGAAGTGCTGGTCTCTAAGCCTTGCCGGTACCCAGGACTAATGCTTGGCCCCTTGCCTGTTCCCCGGGCAGCTTCAAGAGCAGGAAGTGTGGGGACGCCTTCGCAGAAGCCCTCTCCAGGAGCTTGCCGACCCTGGGCAACTTGCAGAAGCTGGGGTGAGCCAGGACTCGGAACCACGGAGGGGTTTCAGCTGCAGATGCCTGCAATGCTCCCACCTCCTCCCAGCCCTGCACAAGGAAGGTTCCTGGCCCACCCTCCTCCTGCCTCTATTCCTCCCCACCATCTCTGCTTGTCCTGTAGGTTAACAGGAAGTAAGATCACTGCCCGAGGCATCAGCCACTTGGTGCAGGCTTTGTCCTTCTGTCCACAGCTGGAAGAGATCAGGTGAGTGATCTTCAGGAGGGTCCACTGGCTGGGGGCTGGGCTGGGGGCTGCCTATCCCATCAGGGTCTGACCAGCAGTTTTTCAATGAGACCCAGAGAGGGAGGCATCAGTCCCAAAACTGAGTGGGGCTGAATCCCAAAGACTCCAGCACAGAGCTTTCCTCATGATATTTTGGGCTGTCTGGGAGGAGCATGAAGCCCCCTCCTCTCTTTCTGTGACTCTGGAGAAGGGGTAGCCATGTGTGAACAGGCATCAAGCACTGTGGAGTCTCATCATACGTGAAACAGACATCTTACATCCATGCACACGTGTGTCTGCACACGCACAGAAGCGCACTCACCGCTCCAGTGTACGGCCCCACAAGCATCTTCATCCATGTTCAATGCCTGAACACATTAGAGGCAAGCGCATACTAACGAACTAAGCACATACATCCCCAAAATACTCTTGCCCACTGCCTGGGGCTGGGTTGTTCTGGGGGAGGGTGTGGCCAGCAGCTCTCTGGCAGGACCCCTGCTGGCTTGTATAACCTCTGTGGGATTTAGAAGAGCACCCCTCTGTGCAGGCAGAGGCAGCCCGGCACTAGGGCACGGCACCTGTTGTGTGTTACATGAGCTGCACCACAGTCCCTGTGTCCCCTCAGCTGCGTATCTTTGTACAGCGATCCCTGTGGTGGGGACAAAGGTTTGGAAATATTGAACTCGTCAACGCTTACTGTGCTTTCTCAGCCTCTCAGAGTGACCTTCCTCTCTTCTCCCACCACCCACCTTGGCTCTCAACTAGTCTCCCTCCTTCAGCTCATCTGTTCCTCCATCTAGGAACCCAAGCAGGGCCAGTCGTGGGCACCACTGAATAGGTGGGGAAAGTGAGGTCAAAGGAAGGTGTGCTTGCCCTAGGGTTTTGGGTGAGTCAAGGTCGGAGCTCTGGCTGCATTTGGCAACTCCAGCATCCAAGTCTTGACCTTGCTCAGCACCTGGAGGCACCTCAGGTGCACCCCAGACTGCCCTGGGGGCAGAGTGTTGGGAGTCCTCAGCCCACACCCTAAGGCCTGCACACCCTGTCTTCTTGATCCCCTGGGCCAGCAGGCAAAAACTCCCCCACAGGGAAAGACATGAGGCCAGCACAAGGCTTTTCCTCCTACTGAGCCTGGGAGGCACCAGGACACAAGTCGCCCACTTTTCTGGATCCTCTGTCCTGTGTTCAACACCTGAGAGTGGCTATGACTGTCACTTTCTTATGGGGGTTTCTAAGTGGCCCAGCCCCTAGGCTGAGCACCTGCTCCTGGGTCTCCCTGCAGTTTGCATGACAACCAACTCAAGGACCAAGACGTGCTGGGCCTCGTGGAGGGGCTCCTTTGCCTTGCCCTGCTCCGGAAGCTTGAGTATGTAGTATCCCCACCCCCACCCCAGCCCAGTGCCTCTCCCTGCCTCAGTTACTCCTTCCCTTGAAAATTAAAGGAGGCCTGGGACCCATGGATGAGGGATTCACGCCAACCCCTCTTTGCCTCATCACGCAGCCTGAGCCGCAACAGCATTTCTGTGTCAACTCTGCTGTGCCTGGTAAAGGTGGCGCTCATGTGCCCCACCGTCAGAACGCTGCAGGTCAGGTGAGCAGCAGGAACGGGACCCTGGCCTTCAAGGGCGTGAGGAAAGAGTAGGGAGGAAAGAGTGGGGGCACGAAGGGGGAGCTAGTCTGCAAGATCTATGTGAGTATGCCCGAGACTGCCTCTCCCAACTGTCTCCAGAAGCTGGCTCAGGCCTGGAGCCCGGCACTCACTAAGTGGTAGATGAGTGGGTAGAGCTCAGAAAAAAAGAGCAGGCGCAGGTCGCTGCCCATGGTGCTGAACATCTTTGCCTGTGTGAATCACCGGATGTGTTAGGTTGCACGTTTCCTAATCTTAAAATGCTCTGAACTCCTATTAAAACAAAACCCTCAGCATTCCTAACTCTTATTGCATTTCTTGTAAAATTTTTTCCTGACTTTCCAAAGCAGGACTTATCAAGCAATGAGGTAGGATTGTACATGCCTGATTTGGAACATGTTTGCCAGTTCTGTTTGTTTATTAAAGATTTACTTTATGGGGGCCAGCACTGGGGCATAGCGGGTAAAGCCGCCGCCTGCAGTGCTGGCAACTCTTATGGGCATCAGTTCCAGACCCGGCTGCTCTGCTTCTGATCCAGCTCTCTGCTATGGCCTGGGAAAGCAGTGGAGAATGGCCCAAGTGCTTGGGCCCCTGCACCCATGTGGGAGACCTGGGAGAGGCTTCTGGCTCCTGGCTTTAGATGGGCTCAGCTCTGGCTGTTGTGGCCATTTGTTGAGTGAATCAGTGTATGGAAGATCTCTCTGCCTCTGCCTCTCTGTATCTCTGCCTTTCAAATAAAATCTTTTTTTTTTTTAAATATTTACTTTATTTATTTGAAAGGCAGAGATACAGAGAGAGAGGGAGAGAGAGAGAGAGCATCCATCCATTGGTTCATTTCCCAAACAGTTGCAACGAGTGGGGCTGGGGCTTCCAGGCCAAAGCCTGGAGCCTGGAGCTTCATCCAGGTCTCCCATATGGGTGGCGGGGTCCAAGCACTTGGGCCATCTTCTCTTGCTTTCCCAGATGCATTAACAGGGATCTGGACAGGAAGTGGAGCAGCAGGGACTCGAACCTATACCCATATGGGAGGCAGCAGCTTAACCCACTGTGCCACAGTGCTGGCCCCACCAGCTCTATCTATCTGTCAATCACAAGATCAATGCTATCACATACTTGGGGCAGGAAGGGCTGTGCAGGTAGAGGGTGGAGTGTAGGTTTCTTTTCAGTCCATAGGTTTCACGGCTCTGTGTCTGACCCTGCAGGGAGGCAGACCTCATCTTCCTTCTGTCCCCCACCGTGGAGACAGCTACAGAGCTACAAAGGTAAGAAGCAGGGAGGCAGGGGCTGGGCCCATTCTGAGACACCGTCTCCGCAGCAGAGGGCATGAGAGCATCGGCAAAACTGGAATGGGGGATTCTTCCCGCTACAGTGGCTTTGAGAGATGAGTTACTGCTCAGAGTAGGCAAAGGATTTTAACTTCCTCTGACGTTCATGGAACCACATCTGGGCCCTGTGGTGAGGGGGTACCCCCAGAAGTCTCAGGGGAAACCAGACCTTAGGGGGCTACATGGAGATGCTGGTAGACTGGCAAAAATCTGGGAAAAGTCTGCCAACCGCAAAAAGGGGTGGGGGGCAATTATGGTACCCACTGCTCAGAGTAGCCTGAAGAATTAAATGAGCGAATACATGTGAAATGCCTTGAACACTGCTGGATGCAGCCAGCAGTTGAATTCTGGCTGCTGCAGCCATGCGTGGATTCCCATGTGGCCGGTCTTGTATGGGCGAGGAATGCGAAGCTGCTTTCCTCTGCACGAATGTTTGGCTGTACTCCCCTGCACTCCCTCTGGCTGGGATCAGACAGGTGATGTCGTGAGTCCTCCAGCAGGCTCCTTTGCTGTTCTGGGCCTCAGTCTCCTGATCTGTACAATGCCCAGTTGGACCAAGTTGCTTCCCCCTCTGACTGTCTAGAGTCGTGATGCCCAATAGGACAGCCACTAGCCTCATGTGACTGTTTATATTTAAATGAAGAAAAATGAACATGTCCCCTCATCAGTTGCATTAGCCAAGGGAAGAGGCTTGGTCCATGAGACCCTGGACTCTTGAGCCCAGGCTGATGTCTGGTTTGTTCTTGCCAGGGCTCTAGACCTACAGGAAAATGTCAGCTGGAAAAAAGAGACTCGGACCAGAGGCCTGGCACTCAGGTACATCCGGGTGATACATTGCCTTAAGGAGGATGATGGGGGGACGTAGGGGAGAGGGGTCTCTTCCCAGGGGAGGGGCCCATTTGATACAGGTACCCTGCCCAGGATCATCCAGCTACCGAGAGGTATGGCCAGGATTAGACCCCAGGTGTGTGTCCTCCTGACTCCCCAGCACTGGAGGGGACACGGGGTTGCCTTTCACCCTGAGCCCCTCTGTCCCCCATCCCTGCCCCAGGCTCCAGAAGTGTCAGCTCAGCGTCCATCATGCTGAGATGCTCATAGCCCTGCTCCAGGAAGGCCCTCCCCTGGAGGAACTGGAGTGAGTATCCTGGGAAACACTGCACAGGGGACAGGAGGGGGAGTTGGGCACAATGGGCAGGGCCTCCCCTTTGGGTGGGTGGCGGGGTGGGCAAGGCAGCTTCATGCAGAACGTGGGGGAATCAGACAATTGCATCAGCGGCTGGGTGCGCAGCCAAGGGCTTCCCTTCCATCGTCTTCTCACTCGGCGTTCGCATCCCTGTGACGTCACACTGCTGCTATCCACCTTTCATAGAGGAGGCCATTGTGCCACAGAAAGGTGGGAGGAGCCCAGGCCGGGGGGGTGGCTCCCAGGCTTGTCCTCACAGCCACTGCCCCCTCTGTCATGGAGACGTGCCCCATCTGGGTACCCTGCTCCTTTGGAGAAACTCCCAGAGGGTGCAGCTCCTAGCAAGGCCGAGGAGAGTGTGGGGTTCGGGGCGCGCCCCCCAGGGCAGTCAGCCCCGGGAATTCTGCTCACAGCGTGAGGGTAGAGTGAGGGAGGCCACGACCAGTATTGAGGTGAGCGGCCCTGCCAGGGGTGACTTGATTAACATTCACTATGGGAGTGACGCTTTTGCTAGAGCCAGCGAGGGGCTGCGTAAGTGCCAGCAGTGGGCAGAGCTCCAGCCCTGCAGCCCAGGACATCAGGCCCCTGTGTCTCAGCCTCTCAGGGAACCAGCTGGAAGACGAAGGCTGTCGACTCCTGGTGGAGGCTGCACCCAAGCTACACATCGCCAGGATGCTGGAGTGAGTGCCCACCCGAGACAGACAGGGCCCTGCAGAGCCCCAGCTGGTCCCCGTGCCCACAGCCAGCAGCAACAGTGCTGGTCCGCTGGCCACTGCGCCTGCTGCCAGCCCCGGCAACGCTGGGATGATTGGACCATGCCTTGTCTTTGCCTCTGCCTGAGCCCCTGTCTTAGTTCCAATCACTTCACCCCTGTGCACACGTGGACCGTGGAACACATGTGTGGCCCAGTAGCACTGTTCCACTTGGTCATGGATCAGCCCCAGAGTGGGGTAGATGGGCGTTGGGCTGTTGGATTGGGCTGTTGGGTTGGGAGGTGATATGTTAGGGTAGGGGTACCCTTCCATGGGAAAAGAGGTGGCGAGAATCCTTGAGAGCCCCTGTTAGGGACCCAGGAGTGCTGCAGCCAACCGGCTGCTGAGCCATAAGCGGGGAGCCGGAGCTGGGTGAGATGGGGACCTTAGCACCTGCTGATAGCTGCCTCCCTCCTCCTCCCCACAGCCTCAGTGACAACGAGCTGTCTGTGGCCGGAGTGTCCAATGTGCTACGTGCTCTGAGCACCTGCTCGACCCTGGCGGAGCTGCACATCAGGTGGGAGCCCCCCGTGGCTCACTGTCACCTACCACTCCCCAGCCCGGAGCTCCGGGCTACCCCACCCTGCTTTTGACTGTCAGGGCCCTGGGAACCCCTGGAAGAATCCACTGGTGCCCTGCCCGGAGCCTGCTAGAGCCACTGCACCCGTTGTCAGCACGTGTGGGCGCTGGGTGCTCACCACTTACGCCTCCCCTGGACGACTGCCCTTGGTGGGTGGGAGCCAGAGAGTGGCCATTGGCAGAGCAGGGGGCCCCACTCTCCAGGCTCCTTGCCGCAGGTAGCCCAAGCTTTGTCGTGGCCTGTGTGTAGCAGGGCTCCCCTGGGATCAGTACCTGTCCCATTCACCTTCCCTCAGGCCCTTACCGGTTCTGCTGAGCAAGCCCCCAGCAGGTGGCCTGTGCAAGCGACTGTTGCAGTGGGACCCCTGCCCCACCCACAGGCCTTGCTGGGCTGCACCCCCATCAGGCCCAGAGGACCCCCTGCATGTGGGGCCACCATCTGGCTGAGGGAGGAGGATGTCAGCGTCCAGAAGGCAAAATGGACTTTTTCTGTCAACAAGCCGCCTGGAAACAAAGCCTGCTCTGGCGATGGCTAAGTCTGCTGGACCTCCAAGTCGAGAGCTCAGGCCCCCGTGGGCTCATGGGAAAGTCAGTGCCCGCGGCTGCTGCCAGAGGCAGAGCGATGGCACCTGGGAGGCCGCTCCAGGCCACAGTCAAAACCTGGCAGCCTCTCACCCCCTCGCCCCTCTCTTCTCTTGGCAGCCTGCTGTGCAAAACTGTGCTCCTCACCTTTGCCCACGATCCAGAGGAGCAGGAGGGAGCCCGGGAGAGGTAGGGCCCCGGCTCCGCCCCCACGCAGCACTGCCCCCTCCCTCACTGCCACAGCTGCCAGGGAGACCTAGCCGCCTGACAGGGGGTGCAGACCTAAGGGAGTGGGTCACATGACACACTGCCCCCACCCAGAGAGCCCGGAGGTGTAGGCTGCAGGTGGCATCCCAGGCAGGGCTGAGGGGGCCAGAGAATGATGCTAGGGAGATTGCGGTCCTACCTCCTGAACTCGGAGGACTACCTGGCCTGTAGCTCTGACACTGGTCAGAACTTCCTGGCCGGCGCCGTGGCTCAACAGGCTAATCCTCCGCCTTGCGGCGCCAGTACACGGGGTTCTAGTCCCGGTTGGGGCGCCGGATTCTGTCCCAGTTGCCCCTCTTCCAGGCCAGCTCTCTGCTGTGGCCCGGGAGTGCAGTGGAGGATGGCCCAGGTGCTTGGGCCCTGCACCCCATGGGAGACCAGGAAAAGCACCTGGCTCCTGGCATCGGATGAGCGTGGTGCACCGGCTGCAGTGCGCCGACCGCGGCGGCCATTGGAGGGTGAACCAACAGCAAAGGAAGACCTTTCTCTCTGTCTCTCTCTCTCACTGTCCACTCTGCCTGTCAAAAAAAAAAAAAAAAAAAAAAAAAAGAACTTCCTGCTCCCTTTGGCACATAGACCCTATGGGAGGTGTTTGCCTCCACCAGGGTGCCTTCCCGGATTGCCCCAGCTCAGCACATGGGTGGTCTCAGCTCTCTGCTCCTTGGTGTCCATCACAATCAGGGTCTGGTTAGAGCTGGGGCCAGCAACTGTGCTGGTGATGAGGGTGAGGAGGAGGAGGAGGAGGATGGTGAGATGAATGACAACAGCGGCCAAGTTAATGGAGCACTTACCGAGTCTACACCAAGCCCTGAACTGAGGCAGTTTACACAGTTCTCCCAGTGGGAGGTTAAGTGATTTGTTCTGGGTCACACAACCAGGATGTAGAGAAGTCAAATCAGAACCAAAGCCTGCTGACTCCCGGCTGAGGGCAGAGGCGGCCCGGTTGCAGGCAGGCAGGGTTGGACTGTGGAGGCATGGGTGAGATGGTGGCTCCACTGGGTGTCCCTTCAGGGCGACATTTCTTGACAACCTCAGGTCCCAGATGCCCGCTGAGCTGCCCGTGGGCTCCCGGAGGATCAGGTAGGGCGTTGGCTTCCGAGTCCTGTGTGCGTTCCCTGCCTCTGCCCCGAGCCCCACGGGCTCCCTGGAGGGCACCCTGACCCACTGTGTCCGGGAGTTTGACGTCACTTCTTCTTTCCTTATGGCCCCTGCCCAACCCACCCTGGATGGGGAACACCAGGCAGCCCCACAGGTCACCCTCCCCGACAGAAGAGGAATTGGGGCGCTCTGGGTGGGGGTAGGGGAGCATTGACCCCTCCTCTCCTGAACCTGGAGCGTCGATACTCCTCTCTGTTGTTCTGTCTGTCTGTCTGTGTCTGTCTGTCTGGGTGCCCCTTCTCCTGTAAGCCTGGCTCTCTGCCTGTGCCGGGGGCGGCGGATGGGTCAGGTGCTTTGCCTCCCACAGGCTGGCTCACAGCGGCTTCCAAGCCAAGCACCTGGAGCCGCTCTGCCAAGCGCTGGGAGAAGGCCGCTGCCTCGGTCCCCTGGGCCACCTCGAGTGAGTGCGGCTGGGGGGTGGGGCCGGGCCCAGCCCTGTTGGGAAGATGTAGGTCAGCAGTTCTTTCTCCACTGGAGAACCTGGTGGAAGTGGGGACTCCTCCCAAAACCGGGGTCCCTCACGTCTAACACCCACTGAAGCTACCTGCAGCTCCCCAGGGGCCCAGGGACCTCAGGAAAGAATCTGGGGGTGGGGGCACCCCGGCTACCCCACATGAGAGCTACGGGGATCTGGCCTGGCTGCCCCAGCTGCGTCCCCAGTTTCCGAAGTCCCTTCCCTGCAGCCATGGGACAGTGCTGATGCCAGCTGCCCTGTGCGCATGTGCACACACACACGCACACACGCACACACATGCACACACACGCACACAGCTGTTAACTCGCTTTCCCCTTCCAGCTTGTCAGGCAACGCCCTGGGGGATGAAGGTGCCGCCCTGCTGGCTCAGCTGCTCCCAGGGCTGGGCCCCCTGCAGTCTGTGGAGTGAGTAGCGGGATCCTGAGCAGAGTTTGGGGGTGGGGCTGATGGGGGGTCAGGAAGCCTGCTGGCCTCTCCCTTCCTCCTGGGGCTACACTGAAGATGTGGAGACCTCCTCGTCCTGTGTCAGGAGGCTGTGCTTGGCAGAGCCGCCCACGTGTAGATTCTCATTCAGAATCTGGTTCAAGGTTTCACTTCTTGCACCCGTCTCGGTGTCTCTGCACAGGCTCCCGGGGAGCCACCTGGGGCAGGGCAGGTCTCGGTCGTGTTGGGGAGACCAGCAGGTGATTAACAGCTGGCAACCATTGGGGCCCAGGGTTCAGGGTCCTGGGGTGCAGGGAGGGGCTCTGATGGGCCAGGAGCAGGGCAGGCAGAGGACCTGGGTGCACAGGACACCCTCACCGGGTGCCCAGAGCTGCTGCGGGGCCCTGAGCACCTGCCGGAGCAAGGGGAGGTGCTGGGTGTGGGAGGGAGGCCGGCAGCCCCCAACTCTGCCTGCAGCAGGCCCCTGGTGCTCTTGGCTCCCACATCACCCCCCACCTCTGGGCCAAAGTGAGAGGAGCCCGGGGAGACGTCCCAGGTCCTGGGCCCCTGGCTGGCTCTGCCACTTCCCTGCTGTGTGGCCCTGGGCGAGTTCACCACCTCTCTGAACCCCAGGGAGCCTGCTGTGGCTGAGGAGCCTTCCCACCCCGGGAGTCCTTCTCTGGGATGCTGGCAGGCGAAGGAGGAGGCCTCCCTTCCTGTTCAGAGCCAGCACCTGGCAAGAAAGGCGGGGCTGCCTCGGCAGGCAGAGGCTCTGCCCACTGAGCACTGGGCACATTCCTGTGTGGCCTTGTTAGTTCTGTTTGCACCAGGCTGACCCTGGCCCCGGGCAGGTCCCCCGTGCCTGAGGAGCTGACATTAAATGGCAAACAGAGCATCGTACCGACTGAGAGGCTGAAAGGGCAGGGAAACCTCCTGTGGTTTTGAACAAGAGGCCCCACTTCCTCATTGTGCACTGCGTGCCGACCTTGCTTCACAGGCAGGGAAACTGAGGCCCTGCCCTGGCCCAGACACCCCCTTCAGTTCTTCCCAGACTGAGGGAGCCGTGAGTTCTAGTCTCAGCTCTGTGGCCAGTGTCTTGTTACTTGGGCAAGGCCTTGCTTCTCGCCGGGCCTCAGTTTCCCTCTCTGCGCAAGCAGGAGGCGGAAGCGGGCTCGGGGGTCCTGTTGTCTGGAGTCAGGGGCAGCCCTCCCCTGCCCTGTACTCTAACTGCAGGAGGGCAGGTGGAGCCCTGGGTGGCCCCCCTCACTGTCACACCTCTGGTCTGCAGCTTCAGCGAGAACGGCTTATCCTTGGACGCTGTGTTCAGTCTGGCCCGGTGCCTGTCTACCGTGCAGTGGGCTGCCCACTTGGACATCAGGTGGGTGGCCTCTTTCCCCCAACTCGGGCCCTCATCTCTCATGTTCTCCATGTACCCTGCTTAGGGCCTTGGGCAGTTCCTGGTCCAGTGAGCTTGCAATGGTGATGCTGATGGAAGGGAGGGAAGGGGGCGGCCCTAGGGCCACTCAGATTTCTCCAAATGCACCATGGGCCACATCCATCAATGTTCCTTTCCTCTGGGATGTGTCCTCTGAGAGTTTTAATCAAAACGGGAACTCTCTGGAGGCCCCTGGGTGCTCAGGGCCCTGCCTTAACTGTGGATGATGAGCTGATGAGAATATAGAGGGAAAGGTACAAGCAGCCACCCCAGCCCGTACGCAGGTACGTGGGGCATCCGTGGCACAGGGGAGAGCGCTCCTCCCCTTCCCCATGGATCCCCAGGAGCAGGCTGTGCTGTAGCACATGGACCAAGCTTGGCTACTTGGAGCGCATCTCGGATCCTCTCCATGCCTCAGTTTCCACGTCTGTAAAATGGAGCTGAGGATTCCTTCCCTTGGTTTTATTCTGAGAGTCAAACGTGATGATGTGGTCGGAGGGCTTTGCAGGTGCCTTGACAGCCAGGGCTGCGGAGGAGGCAGCCTCCTCCCCAGACCCCTTCTCTGCCCCGTGGGCCCTTGCTCCTGCCTGGGAGGGCATCCACTGCCCTTTCTCAGGCGGCTGCCTCCGTTCTGCTTGCAGCTTTAGGAGTCAGCGCATCCTCCTGAGAGGTGACGAGCCAGGCAGGTGAGCTGTGGAGGTGGGGTGGGCTTCCCTCCCCTCCCCGCCCGCCCCAGACTGCTTCTGCTCCCGCCTGCCCCTTTGAAACAGCTCTCAGCTGCCTTCAGTCTGCCTTGGATGACGTCAACACAGGTGGGAGGGATGCAGGCTCCAAGCAGGTGCTCCCAGTTGCTGCTGTGTGGGAGGGGCCGGGGGAGCAGCTGTGGGTCTGCGACTCAGGATCCTCTGAGAGCCCCTGCTGTCTTAGCGCTGCTCAGACAGGTGTTCTCGGCTGCCACCTAGTAGGCACGGGCATCCTGGCCCACACAAGACCGCGGGGCGGAGAGGGTTCGCAGCTGATGTGCGCGGAGGACGCCCTGCCCTCCAGGTGGGCTGAGTGAAGCGCTGCCCACAGCTGGGAGGTGTTGCTTCCCCAGCCAGGGACTCTGTTTCTAGGGACCCTCTGGCCTCTTGTGGCAGAACAGGGGCACAGGGAGGCGGAGTTGGTGTGGATGCCAGGCTGGTGGCCAGAGACAAGGGGCCTGTCCTGGCAGCCCCCACATGGACAGAGAAGCTGCTGGCTTCTTGCACTCTGGCTTCTCTTCACTGGGCCTCAGTTTCCCCACCTGTACAAAAGAAGGGCTGGGCTAGGGCTGGGCTAGACTTGGTGGTCTCTAGGTCTCCTCCCAGAACCCAGAACTGCTGAGGCTGGGAGCCCAGTGTGGATGACTTGAACTTTCCTTCCCAAACCGCTTGCCCACCCCAGGGAGGCGCTGGCTGCCGGCCCTCTGCCAGACTGCCCAGCTGGAGCCCAGCTGCCGGGGTTCAAACCGCGCCACGGCCCCAGGAGCTTTCGGTACGGCCTCACTGCTTCTCCTTCATGGGCGGGTCTGAGGGAAGAGAGCATTTGAACAAGGTGAGAGAAAAATGGACCAGTGGGAGGGCTGCGGCCCCCAGTGTCCTCCGTAGGGAGGGGATTCCATGAATAGGACAGCGCAGCACTCCCTGGGCTGGGGGCAGGGAGATGGTTTTCACCTCGGGCCTCCTGGGTTGCCGTCTGCTTTAAGGGCACCCATTGTCCCGAAAGAAAAGAGCTGCCCTCTCCTCCAATGTCTTACCCATCCACAAGAAAGCTGGTGGGGTCAGCGTTGTGGAGGAGTGGGTTAGCCACAGCTTCCAACGCCGGCATCCCATATCAGAGCGCTGGTTCGAGTCCCGGCTCCTCCCTTCCCATTCATTTCCTCGCTAATGCACCCAAGAAGGCAGCAGATGATGGCCCAAGTGCTTGGCTGCTACCACCCATGTAGCAGATCCGGATGGAGTTCCTGGTGCCTGGCTTCAGCCTGGCCCAGCCCTAGCTCTTGTGGGCATCCGGGGAATAAACCAGCGGATAGAAGAGTAGAGTTTCTCTCCCCACCCCATCACTCTGCCTTTCAAATAAATAAAATCTTTAAAATAGAAAGATGGGGTGTGGGGAAAAGGCTTTCATTGGAGGCTGTCCCAGCTCTGCCACGAGGGGCTCCTGGGGCGCTCCCCTCCCCTGAGAGAGGCTGGGGCCTGGACAGAGACGCCGCGGCTGGGCAGGGGGACGCAATCCAGCGTGGCCAAAAGACAGGAAGCGTGGAGGTGCATGAGGCCCTGAGGAAGGCATGTCTCTTTCCGCCTGTGGGCAGTGGGGAGCCACAAAGGGGTTTGCACAGCGGTAGAGCTGAGACAGGGGCAGCGGTCCCCTGGGAGCCCCACTGTGGCTCCCAGCAGTGGGAGAGAACAGCCTGCAGAGGCAGGAGCCTGTGGCCTACATGGGAGGAGACAGCTGGGTCAGGCAGGAGCCCTGGGCCATCTCTGATCCCTGTCCTGCCCCTTCGCAGCCTCAGCGAGTGTCAGCTGGAGCCCCCGAGCATTACCTGCCTCATCGCGACTCTGCAGGAGTGCCCAGGGCCACTGGAAGTCCAGTAAGTGATGGGGGCACGGCCCCGCGACCCAGGAGGGGGTGCTGGGAGAGGCCAGGTGAATGTCCCCAGCTCAGGGCCCCACATGCTTCCTGTACAGAGACACGGCTCAGTTCTCACCTTCCCCATCCACTCAGCTCCCCAGGAGCTCTGCTGGCCACACCCTTGGGACCCCATCTGAGTCCTTGACCAGGGGCTGCCTTGGAGCCAGGAGTCCCGGCTCCGCCCCTGGGAGCCACCTGACTTTGGGCAGAGGGTTTTCACCTCGGGCCTCCTTATGGTCATGATGACCTGAGAACAAAAAAATCCAAGGCAAAACCAGTGTCCCCTAGACAACCTCTTCCTCTCATCACATCAGCGCTGTCCCCTGTCCACTTGACATTTGCATATTTGGTTTGTACCTACAGCCTGAGTATCCCTCATCCAAAATACATGGGACCAGAAGTATTTCAAGTTTTTTTTTTTCATATTTTACACTATCTGCATATGCCTAAGAGGTTGAGTGGGGCTGAGGCCTGAGTGTGTGTGTCACTTAGACGTTGCGTGCATGGCTTGAAGGTAATTTTATGCAGCTTGGGTTTTCACCATGCGGCATCCCCTGAGACAGCTGTGGAGTTTTCCACTCGTGCTCACAAAGCCCCACCCGTGAAGTACTTCTCATTTCCGAATTTCAGACTCGGGCTGCTCAGCCTGTGTGTGCAGTTGCCCATGGGCTGCTGGTTACTGTTTCGCTGTCATCACACCTTACATGTTTTCCGTTTTGCTACAGTTTCCAGCTCCCTTCTGGCGCACCATCCCAGTCCTTCCAACAAGATCCTCCCTGTTGAGCCCTGTGCGTTTCCTTCCTGTCACCTTTTGCAGGTTCAACCACAGGCCAAGAGGGAGGGTGCTTAGACGTTGTTTGATAGCCCATGTGTGATCTCTGCTGCTAGCTCTAGTCTCACTACGACGTGGCTTTCCCTGAACTTAAAGACACATGGGTCCCATTCATTTTGTAAAGTTTTACTGGAGCTGGTGGTGTGGCATAGTGGGTAAAGCTGCCGCCTGCCATGCCAGCATCCCACATGGCCACCAGTTTGTCCTGGCTGCTCTACTTCCAATCCGGCTCCCTGCTAATGCACCTGGGAAAGCAGTGGAAGACCCCTGCCACCCATATGGGAGACCCAGAAGAAACTCCTAGCTCCTGGCTTCAGATTGGCCCAGCTCCAGCTGTTGCGGCCATTTGGGGAGTGAACCAGCAGATGGAGGTTCTTTCTGTCTCTCCTCTTCTTGCTGTCACTCTGTCAAATAAATCAATGAATCTTTTAAAATAAGATTGATTGATTTGAAAAGTGGAGTGACAGGTAGAAAGGGAGAGACCAAGATCTTCCATCTGCTGATTGGGCTAATATATATATTGGCCCCTATAGCCCTATGTATTGGGCTAAGGCAGCGCTCTTTCCTTAGCAAGTGTGTTCCTGGCCCATGTGTCTCCTGGGCCCACGGAGAATCCCGCTAGCCCATTGAGTTTGGGAAATGGTCTGTGTGAGCCCCTTGGAAATTCACACCACACAGCAGCGGCCAGTCCAAGGCTCGGGGAAGTCCCACAGTAAAGACAATTGCTTCATTTAGCTTAGCCCAGGTCTTTCCCAAACTCTCCTTCCTGCAGCCCCAAGGCTAACTCAAGGATTCAGCACTGGGGGGGGGGGGTGTTCCGGGTCACTCTGGTCAGGCCCTGTCTCTAGGCTGTGAGGTGATAACTCCTGGCTTTTCTGGAAGGTTCCTTCACCTTATTCAAATGCTTTGTTTCACAGATTGTCCTGTGAGGCCCTGAGCGAGCAGGGCCTGGAGACTCTGCTGTGCCGCCTGCCCCGGCTCCCCCAGCTGCGGCTGCTGCAGTAAGACTCAGCTTACGACCCTGTTCCCTGTGCCTGGGACCCGGAGGCGCCTGCTTCTCGAAGCCCATCCCTTTCCCCCACGGCCCATTCCCGTGGCTGGTTCCATTCTTTCTTGCCCAGTCACAACTAGGGGCTCAGATCTGCTTCTAGCTGTACTCAAATACTTTGTCAGCCTCCAAGGGACTTATGTGTCCCCTCTGGGCCTCAGTTTCCTCATCTGACAAATGGGCTTGGTATTTCACAGCCCCTCCCCAGGATTGGAACTCAAGCAAGACAGGTGCAGAAAAAGCCCCCTGGAGAACGGGAGACCAACGAGCTCTCGTGATCTCCCCCACAGCCAGGCCACCCGTGTGGGGGGGGGGGTGACACACTTTTTGAAAGGTCATCATGTCATTCATTTCACAGTGTGCCCCACGGTATTTAAAACCCTCTTTTCTAATTTCAGCTCAGTTAGGATTTGAAAAGGATTTTCTTTAAATATTCCTCAAGGAGGAGAGAAAGCAGCTGCAACTGAGATAGAAAGACAGCAGGAAACTGAATCATCATATTAATGACAGCAGCGCAGGTGCTAAGGCCAAGGCCCTGTCGGGGGGCCTCAGGTGGCGCCTGTCATCTCCAGCATCTCATTTCACTGGGGTCTGATGGAGAGGGAGAGAGGAGACAGTTGACAACAGGTGCAAAGCAACATGGCCCACCCCATGGCCCCCACAGTGGCCCCACAGTGCCCAGGGAGGGCTCCTGGCCACGGAAAGTGGCAGACCAGAGAGGGGTTTCTCTATGCCTGTCCCACAGCGTCAGCCTGAACCTCCTCATCTGTCCTTGGAGTCGGGTGGCCAGCCTGACCCTTGCCAGGGCTTAAACAACCCAATGTGGCCATGCACCTGCAGGGAGCTGCAGACACAGCAGAGAAACCAGGGACTGACATGTAGGAGCCCCTCTTGTAGTAGAGGGGGCTACACAGTGAGCAAAGTACAATCAAGTAAGAGGAATGCAGCTGCCGTTAGGCGTTTTCCCAGGTGATGGGGAAGGAGGGGCTAGCGAGGTGATTGAGAGGATGGCTGAGTAATCAGGGCTGCTACCTGGAGGAGGAGAGGGAGCCAGCCTTGGGGAGAGCAGGGAACCACGTTCCAAGCAGAAGGAGCAGAGAGAGTGTGTGGGTGTCCCCCTGAGGCCTGATGGAGCCCCGGGACTTCCAGGGACAGCCTGGAGCACAGTGGCTGATGGGGTGAGTGCTAGGGGAAGAGGTGCCTGGGAGCCCAGCCCGGAGCTTGGGTTTTGGTCCAGGAGAACTTGAAAGGCTGAGGAATGGTGTGGCTTTGCAAGGGCCAGTCTGCTGGGTGGCGAGGCCTGGAGGAGCTGTGTGCAGCCAGGGTGAGATGTGGGGGCTGCTGACTGGTTTTGGGGGGGGGGGTGAGGATGCAGAGAGAATCTGGGCTGGTGGAGGATTTGTGGGGCAAGGGAGGCTCAGAGGTTAAGGAAGCCCCCAAGGACAGGACGGCCCTGTCTCCCTCTCGGGGTCGTTGGCGGGGCCTGGAGCGCTGTGGTCGTCCTGACTACAGGCAGAATCTGATGAGTGGAGGTGTGGCTGCTGCTGCCCTCCGCTCAGGCTCGGGACACGCCCCCACCCCCATGCTGCTGAGGCTCCCACACTCTGCTCCAGGGGCCTCACGGCGCCCGTTCTCTCAGCGAGGACTCACCTGTGGGATCCGTGCTGTGGGTGACACAGTGCACGCGGGTATCATGCAGACTGCACCCAGCTGGAGCTCATTAAAGCCTCCAGCACCCTGAGAGGAGGGTCTCACGTGATCAGATGAGGAAACGGGGGCTCAGAGAGGCTACGTGACTTGCGCAAGGCACACAGCCAGTAAGCAGAGCTGGGTTGCAGACCCATGTCTGCCCGCCCCCCGAGTCCCGCTGCGTCCCCCCTGGGCTCCGCGCCTTTCTCCTTATTGCCAGCTGAGCTGCCGGCCCTCCCAGGTTCCTTGTCTGCTGATCCCACTTGACTCTGCCCCCATCCTTCTCAGGCTGAGCGAGACGGGCCTGACCCCACGAAGCCCCTTCCTGCTGGCCGATGTCTTCAGCAAGTGCCCGCGGGTTCAGAAGGTGGAGCTCAGGTGGGCATCGCCGTGGGCCAATCAGGACTAGCATTGGGGGGTTTGGGCCTGGATGGAGTCAGTGGGTGAGAGTGGGCAGGATGAAGGTGATAGGATGCAAGGCAGAGACTGGCTTCTGGAGGTTGGGAACCTGCCCCCCTGGGGTTCCTGGGGCTGTGTCCAAGGGTGGCTGACCAGGTGCTGCTGTGTCTCCAGGTCCCTGCATCATGCGACACTGCTCTTCAAATCTAGCGAGGAACAGGGAGGGGTGTGCTGCAGGTAAGCCCCCCTGAATGATGCCCCGGCGTTGAGGTGGGTGTTGAGGGCCAAAGCAGAGGCCAGGCTTCCTGCCATGGGGTGTTTCCCTGGAATGACCCTGCACAGGGACCTATTTCGCCCTCCACGAAGAAACACAAGTCCAGAGAGGGCTGTGCTATGGGGAGCACAAACAGAGTCTGTATCAGCCTGGATCAGCACTCAGAGGGCCCGGGGCTATGGAAAGGGCTTCACAAACCGCCCACTGGCTTCTAAGTCCCAGTCCGCAGGCGCCTGGGACATGGATAAGGTGACCTTGGGCAAGCCACCCACCACTCTGATCCTCAGCCTCTGCAGCTGCAGGGGGCGCTACAATATCAGTATTTGTAAGGCAAAATAAGGCAGGTGCACAGCACAGGGTTCTCACGGATGCACCTACCCTTCCCAGCCAAGGCCTGGACCGGTGCTCGGTGGGTGGCTCAGGATGACAGGAAGGAAGACATTGCACTGGGGGGTGCGACAGTGGGGCGAGAGGGCAACCTCTGATGCAGGGATGATATTTCTAGTAAGCATTCGATGCCACCGGCTCTCCATGAGACCTCAGCTGCGAAATAAACGAAATAAATGAGAAATAGAATAGCTGACATTTACAGAGAGCTGTCCTTCTGCTGGTCTTATGCAAATCAGTTCGGATAAGCCTCCCAGCTGTGGTCACGCAGCAGGAAGGGGTGGAGCTGGGACTTGACCCCGGCCGTCAGTCTGATTGCGATGCTCGGCTGCAGCCCTTCGAGCTTTTTCTGTAAAAGCCTCGGTAGTGAAAACTGGGGTTGTGCAGGCCAGGCAGCGTCTGTGGCAGCTGCCGAGTGAATCGGGATTCGTGACTCTGCAGCTCGAATCTCCTATAACGGTTGTGTCGTGAGACATGACTCTTGGCTTTCTTTCTCTACCATTTGGAAACCTAGATGCCATTCTCAGCTCGCCGGCCCTGTAACAACAGGAGGCTGAGGGCCGTGGTTGAGCCAAGATGAAGTCAGGTCTCCTGCTTGGGTGGCAGGGCAGTCACCTGAGCCCTCACCTGCTGCTTCCTAGGCTCTGCACTGGCAGGGAGCTGGGGGTGGGATCCCAGGGCTCCGAGGCAGGACGCCCGCCCCGCGGCTTCAGTGCACCGTGTTCTTGTTCACTTGCGTTCTTGTGCCGAGCTCTGTGCAGTGATGGTTTTCCTTCTAGGTTATTGATACCAAGTTTCCTTTCACAGTAAATGTAGTTGGTAAAGAGAGTGAAATGGTTTAAGGAAAATATGAAGTAAATAAGACTATAATAGGGAATTTAGGAACATGGAAAAGTGAAGAGGAGTAATAGGGATAAAAAATGTAATATATTGAGCTTAGGAACTTGCTGATTTCAAGATTTTTAAAAATTGCTCATTAGCCATAGTCCCTTCGTTTACCATATTAAGTGATCTCTTGTTAGCCTCCAGAAGGCAGACTATTGCTTTAATCCCAGCATTAGGGGCTGGTGTTGTGGTACAGTGGGCTACAACACCAGCAGCCTGTATCAGAGCACCAGTTCGAGTCCCAGCTGCTCTGCTTCTAGCCCAGTTTCCTGCTAATGGACCTGGTGAGGCAGCAGATAATGGAAAGTGCTTGGCCTCTGCTGCCCACATGGTGCACCGGGATTGGGTTCCTGGCCACAGGAACAGCTGCACTGACGCCTGCTGAAGGCTCTCTGTTAACAAGGGAGCTTAGCAAGTGTTAGGTGTGGAGGACACACAGGCAGCCAGCGGAGACCCCTGGCCCTCAGCAGGAGGGGGAATTGGCAATCTCACCAAGGGGTCCAGGGCCATGGAGCTGTTGTAGCCACTTTTAGGCATGAATCGGTAGATGGAAGATCTCTCCTGCTCTTCCTTTCAAATACACAAATAAATAAATCTATTTTTAAAAACAAAACCAGCATTAGTAGCTCTCATCACCCTTATTCTCCCCTACCCCACCTGTTATGTCTGTTGAGGGAAGGGAGACAGGGAAGGGAGGTTCTAAACCTGAAAATGAGCTGTAGTTCAACTTGAACTTGAACCAGAATCGTCTGGAGGACCTTGCCCCTGATTCAGTGGGTTTGGCTGAGGTCACAGAATTAGCATCTCAAGTTCCCAAGGGATGCTGATGTGGCTGGGGTTGGGGCCACAGAGGGAGGCTGTGAGCCCCAGTGGGGTCTGCTGTGGGGGTGGGAGCCATGGGTGCTGGCTGTTCACAGAGGATGCAGGCTTGGGTGGGGTCTCACCTGGAAGCTCAGAGGCAGCGCCCTGGCCTGGCCAGGTAGAGGTGGTTCAAGTGGTGTAACCCCTTCCCCCTTCTTGTTCCCCCACTGATCCCTGCCCTGTAGGTTCACCGGCTGCGGCCTCAGCCAGGAGCACGTGGAGCCGCTGTGCTCGGTGCTGGGCAAGCGTGAAGACCTGTGCCAGCTGGAGTAAGTGGGGGAGGAGAGGATGGGAGGTGCTGGGAGGGCCGAGTGTGGGTGTCCACTGTGCAGGTGTGCTGGTGGTGGCTTTCTGCAGCTCCCAGGACCGGCTGTCACAGGGTGCCTGGGACCCCTGGTCACATTGTACTTATCTTTTCAACTAATTTTTTTAGAGCTTATTTAAAGGGGCCAGTAGTTTGTGGTACAGCAGGTTAAACCTCCGCCTGCAATGCCAGCATTCTATATGGGCACTAATTCTAGTCCCAGCTGCTCCACTTCTGATACAGCTCCCTGCTAATGCACCTGCGAGAGCAGCAGAAGATGACCTAAGTGCTTGGGCCCCTGCACCCATGTGGGAGATCTGTATAGTGTCCCTCGCTCTGGGCTTCAGCCTGGTCCAGCCTTGGCTGTTGTGGCCATTTGGGGAGTGAGCTGGGGATAGAAAATTCTTTCCCATGCTTGTGTGCATGCTCTGCCTTTCAAATAAATAAACTAGATCTTGAAAATAACATTTACTTTTTAAAAAGATTTTTATTTATTTGAGAGGTAGAGTTACTGACAGGGAGAGACAGAAAGAGAGGTCTTCCATCCACTGGTTCACTCCCCAAATGGCCACAACTGCCAGAGCTGTGCCGATCCGAAGCCAGGAGCTTCATCTGGGTCTCCCACATGGGTTCAGGGGCCCAAGGACTAAGGCCATCTTTCACTGCCTTCCCAGGCCATCAGCAGAGAGCTTGATCAGAAGAGGAGCAACCAGGACTCGAACAGGTGCCCATTTGGGATGCCGCCGCAGACAGAGGCTTAGCCACTTAGCCACAGTGCTGGTTCCTCATGTACTTTTTTGAAAGGCAGAAAAACAGATAAAGAGAGACAGAGATAGAGAGAACTCCTTCCTCTAGTTCACTCCCCAGATTCCCACAGCAGCCAGGACTGGGCCAGGCCAAAGCCAGGAGCTTGGAACACCATCCAGGTCTCCCGTGGCTATGGCAGAGACACAGCGTATGGGCTGTCTTCAGCTAACTCGAAGGATGCCCAGGATGAGCAGGGAGCAGAGGAGTCAGGACTGGCACCAGGCACTCTGAGGGGAGCTGCAGACATCCCAACAGGCACCTTAACCTCTGTGCCAACCACCAGCCTGAAGGCTCTCACCTAGGGCGTCCCCGTAGCCAGCCCCACTCCCACTGGCATGGAGCCAGTTTCCCCGAGGCCCTCGGCCTCATGATGATCGGGGATGCTCAAGCTGTGCTGGCAGACAGGGATGAAAATGTAGGGAGGGTGGGGTGCCCGGCAGGTGGTCACAGCACCAGATGCCTTTGCCTGAGGAGGGACTCAGAGCCGGCCAAGTAGGGACGCGCAGGCTCTTGTGTTGTTGAGAGGGTAGCCCCCTCATGGGTGGAAAAACACTAATAGCTGTCATCCATGGAGTGCTTTCCCCACTATTCTTTTTATACATGTTCTTTTATTTTTCGACCAACCCTAGGTACTAGGGTTGTACCCATTTTACAGATAAGGGACTGAGGCACAAAGCCTTTAAGAACTTGCCAAGGCCACACAGCTAGTGCAACACGGAGTCTTAGCTGGCCATCACTGGGAACTAGTACCCATGAGAAATAAAGAAAACTGTCTACCCCAAAAAAAAACTCACAATTTAAATTCACATTATGATGCCAAAAAAGAGCCACGTGGCTGATGAAAATGATGAATTTCAAAGATGAATGAGTGATACATCTTTCAGCTTTAGTTTTGCATTGTAGGGGAAACTTTTTTCTTACATCATGACACAAGCCAATTTTTAAGTGATGGTTCTCAAGAAAAGACACGCTTAGGAAGCAGCAAAGATGAAGACAGAGAATTAGCTCACCAGGGCACTCGGGCTCCATTACCTCTATCATTGTAGCCGGAACCCCAGAATGCTACAACGAAGAGACATAAAAGGGGCTTCAGGTGTAGCATCTCACACCACATTCCCAAGCTAGCAGAAGAAATCCGCGCGGTGAAGGCCGCCTCGGAACATCGTCCTTTTTCTCGAACTGACTCTCACTCAGAAACCGAGTCTCCCAGCCAGTGCCGGCATGAGCAGGGTGGAGGCTGGCTGCCGGCTTTTCTCCATCTCCCGCAGTCTGCTCGGAGCTGCACAAGTCCCTGGGCAGATCCTGAAGGGGAGCCCAGGGCAGGCTCACTGTGGCACCATGTTGGTGATGGCTGCCAGCGGGCATATGGGAGTTGGTGGTAATTCTGGTGGTCATGGAAATGCTGGCGATGGTGGAGGTGGGCACGGAGGTGCTGAGTTGTGCTGGCAGTAGCATGGTAATGTCAAGTGGCAATGACAGTAGGCACGGTGGCTGCGGTCCCCGAGGGCCAGCAGAGCTGGAAGAGGCACATCTGACCACTCACAACCCCTCCTTCCCTCTCGCAGCCTCTCTGCAAACCTGCTGGGTGATGACGGCCTCAGACGCCTTCTGGAATGTCTGCCACGCATGCCCATCTCGGGATCGCTGGAGTATGTGGGAAGCTCTCGGGACAGCTGCTTTTGAGAGCATCCCTGGGGGACCCCGGAGGACAAGGACCAGGAAGGGGAAAGGAGCCGTTCTGACCTTAACCTCCCAGCCTTGAATCCTATCCTCTTTCCCTCATGCTCACATGGGCAGAGTCCCCAGGGGACACCCAAGAGAGACTGCAGTCCATGGCAAGGTGGCCCTGCTCCCTCCTGTACCCTGCAGCCAAGTTGGTACCAGGGCAGCCTGTCCGTTGTAGCTGGTGTGGGCTGTAGCACCCAGCTCCTGGGCCATCCTGCCCCTGCCACGCCTCCCACCCAAGCTCTAGAGCACACATTTGGAGATGCCCCCACAGCAGGGGGAGGGAAGCCATCCACACCCTGGCCTGAGCTCCCCAGCGACCTGACAGCCCCAGCCAGGATACAGCATGTTGCTAGGCAACTGGGCTCCGCAGTCTGGGAGTCCCTACCCTAGATCAGGCAGCAGTGGGTGCAGCTCCAGGGGTCTGGTGCCTGTGCTGCCTATGTGGGGACAGGGTCCCTTCTGAGCCTCCCTCTGGGGCTCAGCGTCTCCATCTGGACAGGGGAGGCTCAGCCTGGACATGATAGCTAGAGGGGAGGTGAGGGGGGCAGGCAGGGCTCTGTGGCATCCCCACCCCATCCTCAGCCTCCTTCCTCTTCTAGCCTGAGTCAAAACAGCATCTCCCAGGAGAGCGTCCTGAGCCTACTGGAGATTCTGCCCTCCTGCCCACGTGTCCGCGAGGCCTCAGTGAAGTAAGCAGATGTTAGTGCCACTGGCTGATGGTGGCAAAGCAAAATTCTACCCCGTGGCCTTCTGTCTGCGTGACTCCGGACAACCTCGCTGGTCTCTGTGTCCCAGGGCTCCCTCACCATGGATCATAATTCCCACCCCCGATGCCCAAGTGCCACAGGGACCAGGGAGGCCCCGGGTGCAGGGGAGGCCAGGATCACCATCCTTAAGAACCCCCCGGACGGTCAGCAGAGGCCTTTCCTACTGCGGCTCCCACCCTCCCCTGCCTCTCTTCCCTCTCTGTCCCCTCGGAGTCGAGGAGGCTGGCTCACCAGCACTCATTCCTACCCTGCTCTCTCTCCCTGCAGCCTGGGCTCCGAGCAGAGCTTCTGGATTCATTTCTCCAAGCAGGAGGAAGCTGGCAAGATGCTTAGGTAGGTGATCCCTGGGGGGCTGCAGGGGGCAGGGCACAGGAAGGGAGGGGGCACGGAGGCTGAGGCTGGCTCGCAGCTGCCTCCACATCTCCTCCTCCAGACATCTGCCTCCGATGCCCCCACACCCCAGGCTGGGCATTCTCACTGTACTTGTGCCTCTTACTCATGACCCAGCTATAAGTCTTAATGCCTCTGAGTGTCATGGTCAAGATTCTGAAGCCCCCCGAGAATGAATCTTGGCTCTCCCGTGTTCCAGCTGTGTGACCCTGGACAAGTTACGGAACTTCTCAGTGTTTCAGCTCCTCATCTGTGAAACAGGGATAACAGCTCAACCTATGCCTTAGGGCTGCTGTGAGGAGTGAAGGAGTTAACATGGCAAAGTGCTTGGAAAGGGCTCGGCTGATTAGTGTGCTGTGTTAGCTACCACCACCACCATCACCACTAACACCAACACCACTAACACCAACACCGCAATCCCCACCACCAGCACCACCATCACCAACACCAACACCAACACCACGATCACCACCACCACCACTATCAGCATCACCATCACCATCACCACCACCACCACCACCACCATCATCATCATCATTGCCATCACCATCATCATTGCCGTCACCATCACCGTCATCCCCTGGTATCTCCGGGTTCTGTCACCACCACTGCCTTGAACCACTTCCTCCCCCTGTCTGTCTTCAGCTGGGAACTGGTCCCCTGCCTCTGGCCAGGCCTCCTCCAATCCATTCACCTGAGAGTACCCAGGGGGGCCTTCAAAACCCACACCTCTGACCATACCACCCTACTCCTCTAACCCCTCCAGAGGCTCCCCCCTGCCTCCAGAAAACAGTCTAAATTCCTTAGCCTGCTCCTCTGCCTGACAGCCTGACCTGGCTGTCCCCTCTCACTGTGTTCTCCCCACCCCAACACCACACATATCTGTACCACAATACCTGTCTGCACAACACAGCCACCACTTACCACACACACTCACACTGCAGCCCTCAGGGGCACCCCTCTCCTGATGAGACACCCCTTCCTCTGCCCCGGGCACTCAGCCTGGCATCTTCTCCCCACCTTTAAGATACAAATGCCCCCTCATAAGGCCACACTCAGATGCCAGCCCCTCCCAGAAGCTTCTGAGCAGCCCTGGCCCCACCAATGTGAAGCCGTGGCATTGTGCTGGCCGATTTCTTCTGCCGTCTGTGACCACCCGGGGCCAGGTGCCTGGAGGGCAGAGCCAGCCCTCCTCAAGGGCACCCTGATCGGCAGAGTGAGACCGCCCATGTCTTACCGGCTGCTGGCCTTGGTGCTCATCACCCAGCTGTCAGTGGCCTGATCCGGGTCAGAGGAGACACTGCAGGAGAGGCAGCCTAGGTGCCTGGGGCGGGTTCAGGGTCCGGGAGTCACTTAGACCCAACACTTTTCTGAAGGTCGGGGGTGGGAGCTGCACGAGGGTTCAGGAAGCTCCCAAGGCAACAGCCACATCTAGGGTCTTTCTCAGCCCTGGTGTGGGCCTTGGCTGTTTTGTCGGGGCTACCCAGCAGGCCCTGGGAGAGCCTGGGAGAGGGCAAGAGCAGCGGCCCCCAGGCCTCACCAGGCTCTGCCCCTTGCTTCTGCCCTCAGGCTGAGCGAGTGCAGCCTCCCGCCAGAGCAGCTGCCCCGACTGGCCTCTGGCCTGAGCCAGGTCCTCCAGTTGGTGGAGCTCACGTGAGTGACTGGGCCCAGCCCCTGGGGACAGCTGAGGGTCCGGGTCCCCAACCAGAGCCACCCCAGTGACTGCCTGTTGTCCCCAGGCTGAGCCAGTGCTGCCTGGGCCTGAAGCAGCTGAGCGTCGTCCTGCACCTGCTGAGGCAGCCAGCGGGGGTGCTCAGCCTCAGGTATCTCCTTCCTTGCCCTTGGAGAGGGATGGGGGGGTGCAGGGGCGGGGCCTGGAGTTTCTGTACCCAGAACCTTGCTGCGGGACCCACAGGGGACCCTGTCTGTCCCAGAGACAGCCCCACGCACACAGGGAACTCGGCGTCCCCAGGGTAGGCCCAGTGCTTTGGGGTTTAAGAAACAAAAGAAGATTCCTGAGGATGCCCACCGGGGGGGAGGGGGGGGCAACATAAAACAGACCTCAGGTTTGCATGTCCACCACCCTCAGGTCACACCTTCCGAAAGAAAAGGAGACTTTTTTTAGAAAGCTTTTATTTAATAAATATAAATCTCATAGGTACAGCTTTAAGAATATAGCAATTCTCCTCCCCATACCCGTCCTCCCACCCCAACTCCTGTCCTACCTCCTACTCCCTCTCCCACCCCATTCTTCATTAAGATTCATTTTTAATTATCTTTATATACAGAAGATCAACTTAGTATATACTAAGTAAAGATTTCAACAGCTTGCACCCACACAGACACACAAAGTATAAAGTTCAGTTTGAAAGCAAGTTTTACCATTAATTCTCGTAGTACACCTCATTAAGAACAGAGGTCCTACATGGGGAGCAAGTACATAGTGACTCCTGTTGTTGATTTAACAATTGCCACTCTAATTTATGATGTCAGTGATCACCCGAAGCTCTTGTCATGAGCTGCCAAGGCTATGGAAGCCTTTGAAGTCCACAAACTCTGTCAGTATTCAGACAGGGCCATAAGCAAAGTGGAAGTTCTCTCCTCCCTTCAGAGAAAGGTACCTCCTCCTTTGATGGCCCCTTCTTTCCACTGGGGTCTCACTCACAGAGATCCTTCCTGTAAACCACTTTTTGCCACAGTGTCTTGGCTTCCCATGCCTGAAATACTCTCATGGGCTTTTCAGCCAGATCTGAATGCTTTAAGGGCTGATTCTGAGGTCAGAGTGCTGTTTAGGGTGTTTGTCATTCTATGAGTCTGCTGCGTGGACTGCTTCCCATGTTGGATCATTCTCTTGAAAAAGAGACTTTTTAAAACCTAGTGCTCCTGTGGCCTGGGTTGCACTGTTTGTGTTTGCTTCACCTCTTGCTTTGGCTCATGTGTTTCAAGTCCTCACAGAGCCTCACGCCTAGTTGTTTCCCTACAACTCAAAGACATAAGGATGTTTGCTACATAATCACATCTGGTTAGGGCACCTTAGAGACTCAGCAGCAGCTCCGGAGTGTCCTACATTCCCTTGTCTAATGTGAAGTTTCCCCGTGGCCTCCTAAAGAGGCCACTGGGTCCCTGGATTCATGTCCAGGCAAGGTGCACCTCGGTGCGGGGTGCCATTGCCACTGCAGGGCATTCAATCCCCACCCTCTGCATCTCCTCCTCCATGTCCAGGATGCCCACCAGGCCTACGGCGGTGCTGTCCACCACCTGCCAAAGCTGTGCAGCTCGGCCCCATCACCCTGGCTTCCCTGTAGGCCAGAAATCCTCCAGGAAGACTGGGGGAGATCCAGTTCACATATTTACTCCCCAGACACTCATTTCGGGGACAGGACTTGATGCCTCAACTCACAGCCCATAACAAGGCTCTCGGCACCTGGTTCCTCCTGGAGATAGCATTTCTAAAACTTGCTGTAAAATACATGTGACGCAATTTGCCGCCTTAACTACTGCTGGACGTGAAAAGTATTCAGTGTGGCCAGTGCCACGGCTCTCAATAGGCTAATCCTCTGCCTGCAGCACTGGCACCCCAGGTTCTAGTGCTGGTTGCTCCTCTTCCAGTCCAGCTCTCTGCTGTGGCCCATGAGTGCAGTGGAGGATGGCCCAAGTGCTTGGGCCCTGCACCCCATGGGAGACCAGGAGAAGCACCTGGCTCCTGGCTTCGGATCAGCGCGGTGCACCGGCCGCAGCGGCCATTGGGGGTTGAACCAATGGAAAAGGAAGACCTTTCTCTCTGTCTCTCTCTCTCACTGTCCACTCAGTGTGTTCCTGTCATACAAGCAGCCTTGCAAAACTCAAACTCATTCCATGGCTCCCCCTGCCCCCTCCCCCAGTGTCTGGCAGCCACAATCCTACTTCTGTCTCACAAATGAGACTTTTCTGGGTACCGTATCTGTCCTTTTGTGACCACCTATCCCGCTTAGCAGCTTATCTTCGAGGTTCCTCCATGCGCAGCCTCCTTTTTGAGCGCTAAGTAGTTCTCGGCAGAACGGCCGTACCACAGTCTGGCTGCTTCTGTCGCTGACCTGTTGTGACACCCGCTGCTGTGACCCTGCGGGTACAAATACATCTTCAAGTCCCTGCTTTCAGTTTGGGGAAGGGGAGCATGTCCAGAACTGCTGGATCACCCAAAATAACATCGTAAAGTTCCTGTCAAAATAATATATACACATTCTAGAAACTTGTTGAAAATCCAAAAGAACATAAAAAAGAAAGCAGTGCATCAGAAAGAAACCCACATAACTTTAAACAGGAATATTTTAAATAATTCTTTTCCCCTGATTCTAAATTAATGCAAACACACCACAGAAAGTTTAAAAAACACAGAAAGCTAAAGAAATAAAAATTACTAATGAGACTCATATAAAAAACCACCATCAACATTTAATAATCTTCCTTATCTCTTTTTCTTTCCAAGTTTTTTTTTTTTTTTGGACAGGCAGAGTGGACAGTGAGAGAGACAGAGAGAAAGGTCTTCCTTTGCCGTTGGTTCACCCTCCAATGGCCACCGTGGCCGGCGCACCGCGCTTATCCGATGGCAGGAGCCAGGTGCCAGGTGCTTTTCCTGGTCTCCCAAGGGGTGCAGCGCCCAAGCACTTGGGGCATCCTCCACTGCACTCCCTGGCCACAGCAGAGAGCTGGCCTGGAAGAGGGGCAACTGGGACAGAATCCGGTGCCCCGACCGGGACTAGAACCCGGTGTACCGGTGCCACAAGGCAGAGGATTAGCCTGTTGAGCCACGGCGCCGGCCTCTTTCCAAGTTTTGTTTAAGATTTATTCTAGGGGCCAGCGCTGTGGCACAACAGGTTAAAGCCCTGGCCTGCATCACCAGCTTCCCCATCAGCGTCAGTTAGAGTCCCAGCTGCTCTACTGCCAACCCAGCAACCTGCTAATGTGCCTGGGAGAGCAGTAGAAGATGGCCCAAGTCCTTGGGCCCCTGTACCTGTGTGGGAGACCTGGAAGAAGCTCCTGGCTTCAGATTGGTAAAGCTCCAGCCCCTGCAGCCATTTGGGGGTGAACCAGTGGATGAAAGAGCTCTTTCTATCTCTACCTCTCTCTGTAACTCTTTCAAATAAAATAAATCTTTTTAAAAAAAGATTTATTCTATTTTATTTGAAAGGCAGAGTTATGGGGTGGGAGATGTCTTTCATCCACTGGTTCACTCCCCAAATGGCCACAACCGGAACTGGGCCAATCTGAAGCCAGGAACCTCTTCAGGTCTCCAACGTGGGTCCAGGGGCCCAAGACCTTGGGTCATCCTCCGTTGCATTCCCAGGTGCATTAGCAGAGAGCCAGATCAGAAGTGGAGCAGCCGGGACACAAACCGGCACCCAAATGAGATGCCAGTGCCACAGCGCTGGCCTACTCTCACGTGTTTTTGTTCCTTTACTTGGAATGCAAAATTGGAATTGTGCTTGTATACACAATGTTTTCCAAAAGTTCATAGAAGATGTGTATTATTAAAAAACGGTGCGAAGTTCGAATCTTTGCACCCAAATAAACTCCCCTCTGAATTCCATTTCCCACAAACTGTTTGGAGCGCCCTCATGCAGTTCCGTGTCCTTATCTGTGCAGCAGAGCAGGATGTGGTCTCCTCCCGACTCGGATCTCTCCTGCTACGGTGGGGGCCGCTGCAGGAATCTTTGCTGGGATGAAGGGGGTGCACGTTTCCTTTACATGCGCATGCCCAGCTGGGTCGTCCTGTAGCTTTGAAATAAGCAAACACCCAGAGGCCTCTGGGCTCCTCTTGGCCCTCCCCCCTCCCTCCCTCCCGCCTTGTGTGCTGCCGCTCACCCTGCGGTCTCCTCTGTGTCCCCTTCTGCGACAGTGTGGAGGAGCCATGGCTGGGCAGAGCCAGGGTGCTCGCCCTGCTGGAAGTCTGTGCTCAGGCCTCAGGCAACGTCACTGCAGTCAGGTGAGCCCAAAGAGGCAGCACCCTCGGGAGCCTCCTCCTCTCATGACCAGTGGGACCCTTCCTCGCCTTGCCCTCGTCTGCGTCACTGGCCAGTTCTCGGCGTCCCCGGGAAGGCGGGAGCTCCTGAAGCGTGCTGTTTGCTGGGACCTGTGCAGTGGTCAAGCTGCGGTATCAAACCAGGAAGGGAGGCTCAGGGCCAGAAAAAGGGCTGTAGGCTCCTGGCACGCGTGGCAGGTGTCTACACCGCAGCTCCGGTCTAAGACCAGAGAACACACAGAGCAGCTAGGAGCAGAGACTCTGGCGTCACTGCCCCGTGTTCAGACCCCAGCTCAGCCACGCTCTGCTCTGAGTCCACTTCGTGCCTCTCTGGCCTCAGCCTCCTGCTCCTAACGGGGCCCTGGTGGGGCTGGAGGGTTGGGCGAGCTGGAGGGCGTGACACCGGCTGCCCTGGCCCCTGCTTCTCCCTGCCCTCCTCCCAGAGTGACCCAGGGGTCCTTCGCCCGCGAGCCCCTCAGCCCTCTCCCCACAGCCATCCCGTACACACAACCTCCCAACAAGGGCCCGACCCCGCCTCACCCGGCTCCCCTCCCTCCCCAGCATCTCCGGGACCCAGCAGAAGCTCTGTGTCCAGCTGGAATTTCCTCATCGGGAAAAGCACCCAGAGGCTCTGGCCCCAAGGTGGGAGCTGGCACCTGGGGCCCCCGAGGGAGTGGCCGGTGATGGGGAGGAGTGGGGCTCGGCTGCTTGGGACCAATATTTCTCGTGTTCCTGCTCAAGGACCTTTGACGTCCAAAGCCTTTACGTGGCCTGTGAGGTCATCTCCTCACGCTTTCCATCCCTACCCCAAACCCTGGTTCCCACCCAGGTCATCCCCATCCGTTTCCAGTTCCTCAAAGCCGCCTTGCTGTCTGACCTCAGGACGTTTGCACGGGCTGTTTCCTCTGCCTTGGCTGACTCCTCCTCATCCTCTGGGTCTCAGCTTAAACACCACCACCTCAGGGAGGCCCCCATTCCCGAGACTGGCTCACATGCCACCCCTTTGGAGCGGACACAGCCCTGTGGGTGTACGCTCTGGGGAACACAGCGTGGCTGCCTCTCAGCCCCAACTCTGCTCCTGGGCCGCGTGTCCTTGTGCAGTGAACAACCTGCAGGGTCACACCAGCCGCCCCACCTCGAGCCTTCCCTCTCCGGCTCTTCTCCCAGCTGCCTAGCACACAGTGGGTCTTTATCTGATGGTCATTTGGCTACCCCTACATTGTAAGGGCCGGGGTTCAGAAGCTGCCACTCCCCGTCTGCCTCCAGGCTGGCTCACTGCGACCTGGGGACACACCACTGCCTTTTGGTGCAGCAGCTGACTGAGACCTGCGCCGGGCTGCAGCGGCTCAGGTCAGCACCCGCCAGCGCGGTCCACGGCGCGGAGTACTGCGGTTGATCCCTGCGCCCCCTGCAGGCCACGCGTAACCGTGGCGCCCTCACCTCCCTGTGCAGGAGACTCCCGCACGGCCAGGGACGGGGGCGGGGCTCTGGGGAGGCCCTCTCCCCACCCTCAACCTCCCCCTCTGTGTGAGATGAGCCTGAAATCTGCGTGCCCCTGGCCTTTCTAGCTTGTCCCAGGTTAACCTCAGCGATGACGACGACGGTGACGCCAGCTCCCTGCTCCTGCGTGACCTCCTGCCAGCCCTCTCTGAGCTAAAGAGCTTCCGGTACGCAGTCGAGACTCGCACTCAGGTCCACCCTTGCAGCGCTGTCAAGGGACTGGTGTCCCTGCGCCCCATAGGCAGGCAGCATAGGGCTCTAACAGGTGTTGGTGTTGGGGTACATGGTCGTAATCACAGCCTGAGCACCATGCAGCCAGGTGCTGGGTGAGTGACTCCCTGTTCGGCGCTCTGAGTCTGTTGTTCTTAATTTTTTTTTTTTTAAGATTTATTTTATTTATTTTAAAGATAGAGTTAGAGAGGTAGAGACAGAGTCTTCCATCTGCTAGTTCACTCCTCAGATGGCTGCAATGGCTGGAACTGCACCGATCCAAAGCCAGGAGCTTCCTCTGGGTCTCCCATGTGGGTACAGCGGCCCAAGCACTTGGGCCATCTTCCACTGCTATCCCAGGCCATGGCAGAGAGCTGGATCGGAAGAGGGGCAGCCGGGACTAGAGCTGGCGCCCATATGGGATGCTGGCGCTTCAGGCCAGGGCTTTACCCCACTGAGCCACAGCCCCGGCCCCTATCTCTGTTCTTCACAAACAATTTTTGCAAGCTAATACAGAGCTTCCACCTCCCAGTCACCCCCAGTCACCCTTTGTATATAGATTCCCCACATGTTCGCCCCCCTTCTCTCTCTCTCCCCCCTCCCTCTCTCCCTCTCTCTCTCTCTCTCTCTGATTCATTTGAAAAAAAAGTTATATAATCAGGTCCTTTTGTTTTGTCTTCCATGTGCAGTAAAATCATAAAATTAAGGAAATTTCACATTATGTGCTACTATTATCTAAACTACAGTTCAGACTCTGATTGTAGCCATTATCTCAATAACCCTTATTGCTTTTTTAAGAAAAGATTTATTTATTTGTTAGAAGGTAGAGTGACAGAGACAGAGATCTTCCATCTGCTGGTCCACTCCTCAAATGCCCACTACAGCAGGGGCTGGGCCAGGCCAAAGCCAGGAGCTGGGAACTCTCTCCGGGCCTCCCACGTGGGTGGCAGGGACCCAAGGACTTGAACCAGCCTCTGCTGCCTTCCCAGGCACATTAGCAGGAAGCTGGGTTGGAAGCAGAGCAGCCGGGACTCAAACCAGCGCTCCGATATGGCACGTGGGCAGCGTAAGAGGCAGCTTAACCGGCTGGCCCCTGTTGGCTGCTTTTTGTCCAGTCCTGCTCCTGATCCAGGAGCATGCACTGCGTTTAGTGTTGTCTCTCTGCAGTCTCCTTCGATCTGGAACAGTTCCTGGGCCATTTAGTCTAGCCGTGCCTGATGCTGGGTCCCACAGTGGAGCACCTGGCTTGACACGATGACGGTGGTTTAGGGATCAGCTTTGCCCTTGCCTCCAGGCTGTGTCTTGGTTTAGATCTTGGAAGGGAAGCAGGCCCCTCCTGCTGCCCCCAGGAAGCACATCCCTACCCCCACAGCCTTGCCCGTGCCCCGAGCATTCATAGCTCCCAGCGCCAGGCCCCTGTCTGACCTGTTGCCCTTTGATTCCCCCCCCCCCCAAGGCTGACCAGCAGCTGTGTGAGCACCAAGGGCCTCAGCCACCTGGCATCGGGTCTGGGCCACTGCCACCACCTGGAGGAGCTGGAGTGAGTGGCAGGGAGGGGGTGGCTGGGCAGCAGCATGGTGGGGAGGAGCCCCCGGGGGACCTGCACCTGCTGCTTCTCTCCCCAGCATTTCACAGTGCAGCCGGGTGAGGCAGAGCGCGGTATAGCTGGTCTTGTCTTTCCCACTGGCTTACAGGGTGACTCGGGACAAATGACTGTGCCTCTCTGGGCTGGTGTTGCTGCCTCTGAGAAAGGGCCTCAGGCTCCTTGCTCTGCCCAGGCTGGCTGGGGTGACAGGACACAGGAGTGGGAAGGCACCCAGGGGTGTCCCTCAGCCCCGGGCTTCTCCTTGTGGCCATCAGCCATCAGTGATGGTAGCCATGAGCCCTCAAGTGGGGCCCCCGGAGGCTGGCTCTTGAGGCTAGGACCGTCCCATGGAGGCTGGCCGGCGAGGGTGTCTGGGACAGACCAGTAGCCTGGCAGGCAGCCTGCAGGGGGGCACGGAGGAGGCGGGGGCGTGGCTGAGACAGCTTGTCTAACTCGCGCCTCGTGCTCCGCCCGCCCCCAGCTTGTCTAACAATCAGTTCAGTGAGATTGAGACGGGCACCCTGGCGCTGTTGGCGGCCCTGGAGGGAAAGCGCAGGCTGCAGCGGCTCAGGTAGGTGCCCCCCCCCAATGGGAGGACGAGTGGGGGATGGGAGGGGGCACAGGCCTAGGAACTCCGCAAATCTCATGAGCACGAGCTGTTGAGTCTTGGAAGGACCCAGGATCTGCTGCTTCCTTACCTGACCGCTGAGTGCCACCCCGGTGCTTGGTCACAGGAAGCAGGACCTGGGCTGGTTTAAGTGTGAGAGCATATGTGAGGTGCTCAGGGCGGAGGCTGGCGTGGAGCTCACCCTTGGCAGGTGTGGCTGTGGCTTTCACGCCCCTCTCCAGGGCAGCAGGGGGATGTAAGGCCCTGGATCCCATGGGTGGCCCAAGGTGGGGCCGGGGAATGGGGTCCCACAGCCTTGGGTCATGTTCCCGATGCAACCTTGAGCAAGTTCTCGAACTCTCTCTGTGACATGGTCTCCCATGTGGGTGCAGGGGCCCAAGCACTCGGGCCACGCCCAGGGCTGCGCACGTGACCGCTGCTCTTGCCCGTCCTTAGCCTGGACCCAGCGTGACTCAGAACGCAGCTCAGCGGCAGGCATGACTCCGCCACCCGCATGGGCACGGTGCTGGGTTGTCCCAGGGCCATTTGTTGGACACATTTTGATTTTAAAGACTATTTATTTGAAAGGCAGAGATACAGAGAGAAAGGGTGAGAAAGAGAGAGAGAGAGAGAGAGAGAGAGTGAGTATTCCATCCACTGGTTCACTCTGCACATGGCTGCAATGGCCAGAGCTGGGTCAATCCAAAGCCAGGAGCCTCTTCTAAGTCTCCCACATGAGTGCTGGGGCCCAAGCAGTTGAGCCATCTTCCACTGCTTTCCCAGGCACATTAGCAGGGAGCTCGATTAGAAGTGGAGCAGCCGGGACTTGAACCAGCACCCATATGGGATGCCGGTGCTGGAGGCAGAGGCTTAATCTGCTATGCCACAGCGCCAGTCCCAAGGGCACATTTTCTTGTACTGTGTGGGATGTGTGGCTGACTCACGCTGTGAGGTTCCTGGGCACGCTAAGCACAGAGACCTGCAGCACCTGCACTGGGCAGGGCCCGAGTCGGCACGTGGGCCCCCACCACAGCCACGCCAAGTTCATCCGGCCTCCTTCCCCGCAGCCTCACTCACCTGCCCCTGGGCGGCTCCACTGTGGCCGTGCTCATTCGAGGCCTCAGCCACGTGGCCCTCTTGCAGAGCTTCCGGTGAGTAACCGAGTGACCATCATAGGAATGAGTGGGAGAGCCCACTCCCCACCCGGGGGGAGCATGGGGGCCCCTCCTGGAGGGACCCCAATATGGGCTGCGGGTGTCCTAACAAGTTTCTTCACCGCCAGGCCAAACCCCAGCCCCTGGGTCACTTTGATAAGTCTCATACTCGCTTATAAAGTGATTTTCCAAAATATGAAACACTGTGACAGACAGATGCAGGCGGCGTCACAAGGTCTGCTTGGTTTGGATGCCGGTTCCCACCCCGACTTCGTGAGTGGGGAGTGGGGCTGGGGACCTTGGGAGGGCATCTGCTGTCCAGCTCATGCCCCCACCCCTGGATTAATTTACTGAAAGGCCCTTGATAACTATGTAACCCTTAAAGCAAAAGGAAACAACCAGCACTCAGACAAATGCCTACAGAGGCTAAGACCGTCAGCCTTGGTTGTTTGGCTGTGCTGGGTTCTGCCTGCTCACGGAGGCAGGGCGGGTTCACGGTGCAGCCCAGGCAATGGACTGGGTTGAGGGGCGACCCCCTGTGGGCATAGACGGGATCACGACGTGCCCCAGGAAACACTCCCAGCCAGACTGGGACCTGCTGAGGCTGACCCTCAGCCAGGCTGACCGGAGATCCCTGACCCAAAGCCTGTGGCCAAACCTGGCAGTGCCAAAAGCCTCGAGGTGGCTCCCAGGCCAGGCGCTCTGGGCTCATGTCCAGCTTGCCTGGAAGTCTCAGTGAGTCTTCGCCAGTCTTAGCTCCATCCTCAGCCTTGGTTTTCTTACCTGGGCATTGGGAGAGTCATCCCCAGGCAGCTCTGCCCTCTGAGGGATCTGTGACTGGCATCGGGTGTCTGGGTGCGTAAAGGCTTTGCAAACTGTGGGGTTCCTAGCACGGTGCCTGCAAAGGCCTTGAAGCTGCTGACTGAGGCCTCTGGGCCTGTTCCTTCCTTCTGCAGACTGAGTTGGAACCACATTGATGATGTGGGTTGCTGCCACCTTTCCGAGGCCCTCAGAGCTGCCACCAGGTTGGAAGAGCTCATGTGAGTCGCCTGTCCCTTCTTCTCATACGGTTTATTTTATTTATATGCAAGGCAGAGTGACAGAGAGGGGGAAGCAAAAAGAGAGAGAGATCATCCACCCACCAGTCGCTCCCCCAAAATGGTTACAGTGGCCAGGTCTGGACCAGGCCCAAGCTAGGAGCCAGGTACTCCATCCAGGTCTCCCGTGTGGGTGCAAGGGCCCGAGCACTCAGGCCAGGTCCTGCTGCTTCTCCAGGAGCATCAGCAAGGGGCTGAATTGGAAGTGGAGCAGCCAGGACTCAAACCAGCACTCCAACATGTGATGCTGGGGACGCAAGTGGTGGCTTAACCCTGTGAGCCACAGCACTGCCCCCCCACCCCAGCCCTTTCTTAGTCTCTTCTGCTGTCTTGTACAGCCAACCCAGGCCTAGGACCCTGGGAGTCCCAGAGGCAGCAAGAGGTCTTCGGGTCGGACACCAGGGAGAGCACCCCAAGCGGAAGCCGAGTGTTGGGGGCTTCTGTGGACATCCCTCTTCCACTCCTGGATGGCAGGGGAGGCGGAGGGACAAGGTGGGTGGCAAGCTGATGGTTCCTGTCCCCTGCTGTCCTCTTCCCAAGCTTGGATCACAACCAGATCGGAGACACTGGGGTCCGGCACTTGGCTGCCATCCTGCCGGGGCTGCCGAAGCTCAGGAAGATCGAGTGAGTGGCCAGACCCATGGGGAGGGGCTGCCATGGCCAGGCGGTGGTCCTTTCCGACCCCTGGCTCAGGCCAGCACTGGGAAATCCCCCTGCCCTCAGTGTCCCTCCCCAGCCCCGTCTTCTCTGGACCGCTCTGCCCCCTCAGGCTGGGAAATGGGAATGTTGGGGTCTCAGCGTATGTGGGGAGTGCAGCAGCAGGCAGTCGCAGGATCTGATGGCTGGTCCCTCCCACCCACAGCCTCTCGGCCAATGGCATCGGCCCAGCTGGGGGAGTGCAGTTGGCCGCCTCCCTGGCTCTTTGCAGGCACCTGGAGGAGCTGACGTGAGTGTCTGCCCACTGGGATGTCTGGCAGAACCCTAGGGCGGCTCAGGGTGGGGCAGGGTCCCTCCCCCCCAACCCAGCCCAGGGGTCAGCATTCCTTTCTCCCGTCTTTCAGGCTGGGCAGCAATGCGCTGGGAGATCCCACAGCCCTGCAGCTGGCTCGGGGGCTGCCCCCGCATCTGAGGGTCCTGCAGTGAGTGGCCCCCTGCCCAAAGTGCATGCAGGACTGGAGGAAGAGGCGGAGGCTCCCCCTGGGGCTGCCTGCCCCCTCTCCTGCCTGCCCATGACATCTGAGCTGGGAAATCAGGAGACCCCCACCCTGGGGGGAGCTCTCAGCCAAGCCCCTGCACCATCAGAGCTCAGTTCCCTAACCTGCAAAGGAAGCCCTCTGATCCCAGCTCAGCCTGCCCAGCTCAGGCAGTGGTCACCCCGTGGGACTCGGGTCTCCCAGTGCTCCATTTCCTAGGCAAGGGAGCTAAGGCCAGGAGGCGTGCACAGAACCCACCTACCTCACTAATACATGAGGGAGCCAGGCCTTGAACTTGAGAGATCTCAGATCCTACAGACCCTTGACACCCACCCAGGTCCTGTGCAGATGGGGAAGGGGCCTGGGGCACCCCTTAAGGTTGGGTGCAGCACCTTAAGACCAGGCTGAGGGTGGAAGCTCTGGAAACACCACCCCCCCACCTTCCCCCTCCTCCCCTTCCCCAGCCTGCGGTCCAGCCGTCTGGGCCCAGAGGCGGTACTGAGCCTGGTCCGGGCCCTGGATGGATGCCCTCACATGGAAGAGATCAGGTAGGCAGGGGCTGGACAGGGGCACAGGTCGGGGAGGCTCTGGGGGCCCAATCACAAGTGCTCACCCCTGCCCTGCAGCCTGGCAGAGAACAGCCTAGCCCAAGGGCTCCCACGTTTGTGTACGGGACTCCCTCAGCTCAGACAGATGGAGTAAGTAGCCTCCCTGGGGACCCTGCACTGGGCGGGGCCATGCCTTCTCTGGCCAAACCTGGCAGTTGGGCGTGGGGGATGGTGGGAACAAGACAAGGGGTCCTTCCCTGAAACTCCCAGCCTGCCCTAGGCCCTGGCCACCCTGCTCCTTCCCTCCCTCGCGCTGTCCTTGTGGTATAGAGGGAGCTGCCCATCCCAGGAGCCCTCCGTCCTATCCCCTTGTCTATCCCCAGCCTGGTCTCCTGTGAGATTGACAACCAGGCTGCCAAGCACCTCGCCGCCAGCTTCCTGCTCTGCCCGGCCCTGGAAGAAATCTTGTGAGTGCTTGGAGGGGCCCTGAGCTGGGGGACACAGGTGTCTGGGAGGCTGTGCCAGGTTCCCTGTGCTGCCCGGAGTTGGTCTTCATCTCTCTGGCTGTCATCCCTGCTCAGTTCTTCCTGTGAGCCATGGGTGACATGGGGTGAAGCTGCATGCTCCACCTCTCTTGCATCTTTCCCCATCTGCAGAGTGGTGGGAGCACAGGTAGACCAGATGACTCCTGCAAGTTCTCTGCCCCTGACCTTCCTTTCTAGGGTGGCCAGGGAGACCTGGTTTGTGGCACCTCCACTTATGAGCATTGTTGAGGGCAAGGAGGGGCTGAAGCCAGCAGGCCCTATCCCCACCTGCACCTGCTGCGGGCTGTGCCTGGCTCCTTCTTGGCCATCAGAGTCTCAGATGTGGGGGGGAGGGGGGAGGCGGAGGTCACAGCACTGCCCCGCAGGCAGAGTGGATGACCAGGAGCAGCCTGGGAGCTGCAGCTCCGTGGGGAAGGAGGATGATTACAAGAGGGTTTTAAGTTTGTATCCTGAAGGTCTCCACCCTTCTCGTTCACACTGATGGGAGTCTCAGGTCAGCGCCAGCTCATTGTTAACACCTGACCTGGGTGGACTCGCCCCGCAGGGCCCAGCTGGAAGTTACTGCCATGGTTTGCGTAATGACCCTGGTGTCCGCCTCCACGGTGGGGCCTTAACCCTGGTGGTAGAGACGATGCCTTTCAGATAAATTTCCCGGGGTGATGTGGGTGGCACAGTGGTCAACCCCGGTGTGCCTGGGTTCAAGGCTCCACTCCGCTCCCAGTCTTGCTTCCTGCGAAGGTTTGCCCTAGGAGGCAGCAGGC
The DNA here is from genome assembly GCA_949820135.1 of Sylvilagus floridanus. Lineage (NCBI taxonomy): Eukaryota > Metazoa > Chordata > Mammalia > Lagomorpha > Leporidae > Sylvilagus > Sylvilagus floridanus. The sequence continues at coordinate 56,418,469 of OX463232.1, forward strand.
GATTGCTCAGGCACCAGATGGAGCTCCAGGCTCCTGGCTTTGGCCTGGCCCAGCCCTGCGGGCATCTGGGGAGTGAACCAGTGGAGGGAGGACCTCTCTGGCTGTCTCTGTCACTCTGCCTTCCAAATAGAAATAAAGCTTGAAAATTTTAATACTTTTAAAAATTACTTTTCTTTTATTTGAGAGGAAGAGAGTTCCTGCCTGCTGATTCGCTCGCAAATGCCTGCGGTGTGGCTGGAGTTGGGTGGGCCGGAGCCAGGTGCTGGGGACTCAATCCGGGTGTCCCACGTGGGTGGCCGGAGCCCAGTCACTTGAGCCATCACCCCTGCCCCCCAGGGTCTGCACTGGAAGGAAGCTGGAGTTAGGGGCTGGAAATTGAACCCAAGCTCTCCAGGGTGTCTTAACCTCTAGGCCAAATGCCCCTCCCTAAGATTAACTCCTTAAAGTTAAAAAAAAAAAAAAAGGAGGAGGGCCAACTTAAAGAAAGACACAGCATACATAATAACACAGGAGGTGGCCAAACTCTCCACGGAGACACGCGTGTGGGAGGAGTCTGGATCCTGACGCTGTGCCCAGGGACCACGTGTCCTGAACCACACAGCCCGCCTGCGAGTCTCAGGACAGCAGGCCCTGAACCCAGGGGTTACAGGAGGCACCTGTGCCCGAGGGGTCCTCCAGGGAAGGTCCAGGAGCCTCTCTCGCAACGCCCTCCCCACCCTGAGTCCCCTGCTGACCCCCCCCCACAGGCTCTCCTGGAATCTCCTGGGGGACGAGGCAGCCGCGGAGCTGGCCCAGGTGCTGCCTCGGATGCTCCAGCTGAAGAGAGTAGAGTATGGAGTGGCGCACCCCAGGGAGGGCAGGGGTCCTGGGAAGAAGGAGGGGAGGGGGCGGGGGGCGGGTCTGCCCCTGGCTCCCAGAAAGCGCCCCCTGGAGCTGAGCCCCAGGACAATCTGCCCAAGCTTCCTCTGGCTGTGGCCGGCAGGTGGCTGGCGTGGGAGGCTTTGTCCTGCCATCTTGGCCCGGGAAAGGCACCTGGGAAAGCCCCCCACCCCATCTCATGCCCTTGTGTTTCCGCTTTCTCTGCTGGCCCCGGGAAGCCTGGAGAAGAACCGGATCACAGCTCAGGGAGCACGGCTTCTGGCCGAAGGGCTGGCCCAGGGGTCTGCCATCCAAGTCATCCGGTAACAATGGCTTGCAGGGCAGGGGCGGGGGGGTTACCCCACCCCTCTAAACCTGAGGCCTGGGCTGGGAACGATCACAGGAGAGACTGGCGCTGCTGCACCCGGGGTTTGGCCGCACTCGGGTCTGGGTCAGACTCCGGCTCTGCCATGTCTCGGGGTGTGCATTTTTCATCAATAACTCCCCCTCTCTGAACCTGTAAAGTGGGGATAGCGAGTCCCCAGCTCAGTTGTGAGGACTAAATGGGCTGCTCAAGCACTGAGCCCAGAGCCTCGCGCAGGGCAAGCCCTTTCAATGGGAGCTAGAGTTGGAGCCAAGGTGTCCAGTTGTAGAGGCTGTGCACTGTACCAGGGCATTGTGCTCAAAGGCTGCCGTTCCCATGGCAGACGCGTTCAGTTTGCTGGAGACGGCAGGCAGGTGCACCTTGTTCTACCAAAACCATAGACAGTGACAGGGAAGAGTGGGGCCTTGCAGAAGGGGAGCCTTTCCCTTATTTGCATAAATGTGGGGGTGGTCCTGGCGGGGATCATTGGCGCTCAGGGAGTGGGAGGAGCCAGGGGGGTGTGGGGGTCAGGCAGCTTCTCCCCAGGGCAGCCACGCCACTCCCACACCTGCCTCTGCTAGGTAACTGGGCACAGCTCTCCCCTCTGGGTCTCAGTCTCCCAATCCGGGCACTGTGGGGTGGGGGGCAGAGACGGGCGGGTGGGGAGCAGCTCCCAGCGCCACCTGTCTCTGCCCCACAGCCTTTGGAACAACCCCATCCCCGCCGACGCAGCCCGGCACCTCCAGAGCCAGGAACCCAGGCTGGACTTCACCTTCTTCGGCAGCTGACCCCTGACCCCTTGATGCGCAGCTCAAACCCTCCAACTCCAGCCACGAGATGCTAGCTTTTCCGCCCTCCCCAGTCAGAACCCTGCACCTGCCTCTCCCCGGGGCAGGGGGGCGTGCTTGTCCTGCTCTGGTCTTCAGCGTGGATGACTGGGGGCACTGGCAGCTCAGTGCAGCCCAGGGAGTCCCCGCATTGCTTGAGCTGTGGGGCCGGATGGGCGTGTGGCACAGTGAGGGTGTCCTGATGGAACCCGTGGTGCGGGGGGTCAGACGTGGCAGAGCGTGACCCGACACTGGTACCACTGGAACCTGTGGCGTGACACACACGCTCTGTGGCCCGGTGGCAGGACACATAATTGGTGGTCCACACGCAACACGTGGCAAATGACCACGTCACATCCCTGGCTGGCTGGACAACCTCTGCCGGGCCCAAGATCTAATTTATTACTGTATTTGTATTTTTTAATTTTTTAAGGATTTTTATTTGTTTACTTGAAAGAGTTACAGAGAGGCAGAAACAAAGAGAAAGAGAGTCTTCCATCCGCTGGTTCACTCCCCAGATGGCCGCATCAGCAGGAGCTGCACCGATCTGAAGCCAGGAGCCAGGAGCTTCTTCCAGGCCTCCCACGTGGGCGCAGGGATCCAAGGACTTGGGCCATCTTCTACTGCTTTCCCAGGCCATAGCAGAGAGCTGGATTAGAAGTGGAGCAGCCAAGACTTGAACCGGTGCCCATATGGGATACCAGCACTGCAGGCGGCGGCCTTACCCACTACACCACAGCATCGCCCTTATTACTGTATTTATATCAAATCTCTGTCTACAGACTGCGGCCCCAGAGCCACCAAGCCAGGAAAAGTCTTCCTTCCCAAGCCAGGAGGGACAGAATAAGCACTGACTTGCCCAGGGGCCCAAGTCCCCGCCTGCCTCAAGCCTCAGTTTTCCCATCTGTGAACTGGGTGACCCCCTTTCAATGCTGGCTTCCAAGGACTTTGGACCCAGGTCCAGGTAGAACCTGACCATGGGAGGGGCAGGACCCAATTTGTCCTGGAGAAAGGACGAAGCCAAGGGTGCAGGAGGGGACATGGCTAAGAATCAGCAAGGCCACTGGGTCCAGCCACTACCTCAGTGGAGTCTGGGCAGGCCCCAGGGCTCCCCATGTTGCACAGAGTTCTGTTACTTCCACATGGAGCCAAGAAAGGCCCTGCGACCATGCAAGCCCGTTCTGCACAATGAATGTGTGTGCCTGCGTTTGATGTGTCCCTCTTCCCTACACGACCCAAAGTGCCCTGGGGTGCTGGGGGCAGCCCTGGCCTGGCAGTCTAGAAACATCAAGTTCAAGTTCAGACCCTGTCTCTAGCTGCTCAGGTGGTCAGAGGGAACATACCCCATCCACACCATATGTGGGGCACCCCAGGGGCTACAGAAGCTCGGGACGTTAGAAACAGTTTTGTCCAACTTGCACAGTATTTAAACTCTTCTCTAGTCGTTGTCATTTTCAATGTAGGAACTTCCTTTAAATTATTAAGGTTTATTTATCTGAAAGGCAGGGTGACGGAGGGAGGGAGTGAGGGAGGGAGAGATCTTCCATCCAGATGCCTGCAACCTCCAGGGCTGGGCCAGGCTGAAGCCAGGAGTCAGGAGCTCCGCCTAGGTCTGCCGCGTGAGTGGCCGGGACCCAAGTGGGCCATCACCTGTTGCTTTCCCAGGTGAACTAGCAGGGAGCTGGGAAAGAAGCGGAGGTGGGACTCAATCCCAAGTGTTCATAAACGGATGTCTGAACACGATGCCTGCCCCTACACGTGGGGACATTCAGCTAAGAATCCTGTCTCTGTGCTCAGCCAGCAGTCCCACGCCCGGGGCTCCTGCTGGAGCTGCACATCCCTCGGCTTGCCGCAGTCCCCACCTCTCCCCAGTGCCCCCACCCCCTCCCCTTTCTGCCTGGTCCTTGCGGTAGCCTGCCAACTCCTGGGGTGGAAGTCAGACAGGCATGGAATGGGATGTGACTACACCCCTTGCGCCCTGTCCTGCGGGCAGGATCTGTGGTTGTGCATGGACGGCGAGGGAAGCGAAGTGTGCAGAGAAGTACTGCTTGCATGCTAGTTTCCTTCCTCTTTTAGGGATGAATATCATACAGGAGGTTCAGAGTGACGGCTGTTGGGCAAATTGATCTCAGGGGAGTTTCCCTCCAGAGCTGCAGTTACCAAGAAGCACCACGGGAGGGCAGGCTTTCCCACTGATGAAGCCTGAAACCACTTCCTGCGCTTGACTGGGAAGGAAGCTGGGAGGAGATGCTAGCAGCTGTGCCCACCTGGCTTAGGAACTTGGGATGTCCCAGCCTGCAGACGGCTCACCCAGACATCTCGGCCTGACCTTTGCCTCCCTCCTCCACATCCCTGGCCTCCCACGAAGCCTGAGGAGAAAGTCCTCCGGCTAAACAGAGCACCCTCAGACTGGTCATGGGGAGGGAAATAAGTAGGCAGGGGGAGGATCCAAGAAGTCTCCATGGAAACCTTGGACCCACAATTCTGTCTCCCGTTCCTGGGATGCGATGCACGGTGCACCTGCACACCTGACCTCGTCTCCTTGCCAAGGCTGGAGGCTGAGTGCCTGGGAGCCTGGAGATGCCTTGGCTGGGGAGGTCAAGGCGGGGGGAGACTCGAGGTGCCAGCCTGAGGCAGCAGACCTGGAGAGGTGCACAGTGTGGGCAGGGGCGTGGAGCTCAGGGCCGCAGGTTTCTTGTGCTGGGGGCTCCTCCATTGTGCTTTGCTCTTCCTTTGCCCCTTAGTCTCTGCCCAGGCTTTAGGCTCCAAGAAACTTCAAGCAGCTGCCCAGCACCGCAGAGCTGGCCGGGCCCTCGTCACGCTGGCGGGAAATCTCCGTGTTCCTTTTATTAAGGAGCTTTGTCTCTACCACCTGCCTGCCGGAGGCCTGGACTATTGTCTTTTTCTGACGGCACCCAGTCTGCCTGCCCGCTTCCTCCCCAGAGCCGGCTCCATGTAAATATCTCTGTGAAAACCAACCAAGCTACAGGCGCAAAGGGCAGTGGGGCTCTGGGCCAGCAGCAGTGTGAGGGGCACTCCCAGATGCTGTGCCTGCGCCTTCCTGCTGTAAGATGGTCTGGCTGGCAAGGACCAGGGTTCCCCTGCAAGGCTAGGATAGGCGCATCTCGCTACTTTGTTGCTGGCTGGCCCCCTGTGATCTGCGACTTTCCAATGGTAAAGCAGAGTTCGATGGGGGTCTTTCCACCTGCACAGTGCCTGCAGCATCTCCCACCCCCACCCTGACATCTGGGATCCGCTGTGCAGGCCAGCACTTCACACCCTGTAAGCTCACAGTGACATACTTGGAGGCTGGCGCTTGGTGTGATAGGTTAAGCCTCCACCGCAGCGCCAGCCTCCCTTATGGGCGCCGATTCAAGTCCTGGCTGCTCCTCTTCCAGTCCAGCTCTCTGCTAATGTGCCTGGGAAATCAGCAGAGGATGGCCCAAGTCCTTTGGCCCCTGCACCCACGTGGGAGACCCGGATGGAGCTCCTGGCTCCCGGCTTTGTCCTGGCCCAGCCTTGGCTGTTGTAGCCATTTGGGGTGTGAACTAGTGGTTGAAAGACCTCCTCTCTCTCTCACTCTGCCTTTCAAATAAATACGAGTTTTTCTTTTTAAGATTGTTTAGGAAGCTCCGTGGCCGATGGTCCTGGGCAGCCCAGGGGAGACGCGGCAGTCTAGGGCGCACTGTTTCTTGGACAGCAGCGCTGGCACATCTTCTAACCTTCTCACGGATGCAGGCTCAGCAATGGGTAGCGCCAGGAATTGAACCTGGAGCCGAATGACTGTTTCCTCCCTGCCTAGTGAGGCGCAGAGCAAGAGGAGAGAAGGGCAGGACCTGCCTCCTGCAGCTACAGGATTGCCCTGGGGGTCCGCTGTGGGCTTCCCTGGGGACAGAGCCCGCCCCTCTGCCCCCTGCACTCCTCTACAATCTCCCTTTTCACAGCAGAGACAAAGGAGGCCCAGAGAGGGCACCAGATGGCCCCAAGGGAACACAGCAAGTGTTTAGTGGGGCTCAGGTTCCAAACCTGGAGCAAAAGGAGGGGGGCCTGTGTTGCTCTGGGAGTCAGGGCTTCCCGGAGAGATGGGAGTGCTGTCCCCAGCCCCATCCTGCCCAGCCACGGCCAGGCCCTGCACACATTGGGCGGAGCTCTCGGGTGGGATTCTCGGGCTTTGATCAAGGCCCTGGAGCTGGTCCTCCTCCCTCTCCCACTGTAATATGGGATCAGGCACCCCGTGCACAACGCTGGCCCCGGGGAGCTCAGTCTCAGAGCCAGGGCCACGTGGGATGATCACAGGGACAGATGCCCGCTAAACTTGCAGCCGCATTCCCAGCTGACCCCCGGGATCAACTTCCAGACACACAAAGGCGCTCCCAAAACCTCTTGGAAGACGGAGTTGAAAGGTAAGGCTGCGTTGCAATCCATGCATAGCTCCTGCATAGAACACATTTTCTGTGACCTTTCTGAAGACCACTCGCAGGCAGGAGAAAGCCTTCTAGATAGTTCCAGCCCCAGTCGCCATGTGACCACCGCTGCAGGAGAAGGCCTGGGCGAGGGCTGCCCTGGCCGGACCCGGTGACCCCGGCCACTGCGACGCAGCACGGGTCACTGGGTCACCCTCGCCCTCCCTTCTCAGGCCCAGCAGAGCCCCCCCCCCCCCCGGCCAGGTGCTGGCCAGCAGGTGGCGCTCCTCCCTTCACACCGACCGGCATACTTGCAACCCCACGTTACTCGGATTCGTTTGTCCAAGCGGCCTGGGCTCTGAAAAGCAGCCCCCAGGTAACAGGCGCTGGCACACATGCACACCTCCCTGTGGGTCTATGTAGGGGAGCCGGCCTTCCCACCTCGCACGCAGGTCTTTGCTGGTCTATGTAGCGTGTACATGGAGGCGAGTGTCCAGAACCAATGCATGAGTTACCTTCATCCGCTGACCCCTGACCGCTCCTGCACCCTGGCCTTTCCTTTATATTTTTAAAGTGAATTTATTAATTTACTTGCGAGTTTGAGGGTGGGGTGGGGCTGGAGAGGAAGAGAGAAATCCCACCCTACGTTCACTCCTCAAATGCCCACAACAGCCAGCAGGGGGCGCAGGAGGCCGAAGCCGGCAGCCTGGCAGGTCCAGCGTCTCCCTGAGTGGTGACAGAGACCCAAGGACTTGAGCCATCCGTGCCGCCTCCGCAGGGCGTGCATCCGCAGGAAGCCGGAACGGGACTGGAGTTGGGCCTTGCACCCTGCACTGTGAGTGGACACAGGCACATCAGCAGGGCCGGATGCCCGCCCTCCGGCCTTTTTAAAATGTCCCATTATTAAGACATAATTCATGGACCGTTCATGGACCGTGAGATTCACCCCTTCTCAGTGTTGAAGTTTTTTTTTTTCAGTGCATCTACAGTTGCACATCACCGTACCCTAACCTGAGAACATCTTAAACAATTACTTATTCATTTATATTACTTAGAGATAGAGAGAGAGATGACTTCCATCCACAGTCTCACTGTCCAAAGCCTACAACAGCTGGGGGTATTGGGCAAAGGCTGAAGCCTGGAGCCAGGAACTCAACCCGGATCTCCCACTTGGGTGGCAGGCACCCAGTCACCTGAGCCCTCGCCCGCGGCCTCCTAGGGTGCGCACCAGCAGGCACTCCGGCATGGGCCGAGGGTGTCTCGGGTGGCATCTTAACCTCCACTACACACACCTTGAGAGCATTTTTATCCGTCTGCCCCAAAGAAACCCTGTCGCCCTAGCAAAGCACCCCTCTCCCTTCGCAGGCAGCCCCGAACCTGCTTTCTCCATCCACAGACTTGCCAGTTCCAGACCTTCCGTCCAGTGGTCACATGACACGTGTGGGACCGTCTGCTTTGACTCAGCCTCCCGCACGCACAGTTCACCTGCACTGCCAGGGACGCCATGGCCGAATACCGCACCACTAACTGTCACTCATAACCCGAAAGACACGGCCTTGTTCCTACTCCTGGGCTCCCAGGAATCCCACCCGGTGAACATCTGTGTCTCACAGGTCTTCATGCGGATCCTCCTGGGGACACACCTAGGAGTGGCACTGCTGGGACCGGCCTCGCCATCTGTGTCCATGGCCAGAGATCCAGGATTCCCCTCCCCTCGCCACGGCCAACCTGCCCATTCAGCCGGCCTCTCAGAGGAAGCCTGGCTGACCCCAGGGCTGAGCTGGGTCTTCTGTCCCACCCCACCTCCAACTTCTGCACTTTTTATCCAGGGCCCTGGACTGGCCTCCCGTAAGCCTCCTGAGCACTGTCCACCCCTGCGACTGGCTCTCCTATTGGGAGACAGGGATTTTGAGGGCAAAGAAATCCGGGAAGGCTGCCTGGAGGAAATGAGCCTAGAGCTGGTTCTCGGCTGGTTTTCTCCGGAGGGGGGCAGAGGGTTCTGACACTTTCAGAGGAAGGAAGAGGAGAGCGTGGGTAAAGACAGGCTGGATGGAGGACAGGCAGGCTGGGGAATGCAGCTCGAAGCCCTGGGGGTGCTCGGTGGCCGTCCCTCCGAGGCTGCAGAGTGCCAGTGACTCACCCATGCGGCGAGGCTCCCACTTTAACCCTCACCTGCCCGGAATGGAAAACCCACGACCCAAACAAGCGCTAGACGTTAACCCTCTGCAGCCCACGGGCTCCCCGTCTGGAGGGCCTCCCTGTGAGCCGTACCGCACCCCTCGGCTGTCTGGGGCGCCCGGAGCTTACGCCTCTTCTAGGGGAGCCAAGGGAGGCTCGGACGCTCCCAGAAGCCGACCAGCCCCCGGCCCCGTTCCTGTCCGTGTGGTCCGCTCGTCCGTGTCACAGAATCATGTCATCGTCCCTGTCTCCGGCGGCGAGAAAATGTGAGCTCTTTTGCTATAGAAACAACGACCAAACGCACCGCGGTCCTAGCGCTGCCCAAGACCGCCCAGGGCCAAGCCCTGCGCTGCCCAAGACCGCCCAGGGCCAAGCCCTGTGGCGCGTCCCCCGAGGGCGCAGAGGGGCGCCCACCCGCGTCTGGGGTCCAGCCGGCATCCGGAGCCCTGCCCCCCACCCCACGTAGGCCAGGGCTGAGCCCATCCCTCTGTTCCCGCGTGCAGCCCTGAGCGCAAAGCGCTGGGCACTGGAGGCGGCAGGCGCCACGGCGAAGCAGGCCTGGGGAGGGCGCGAACCCCCGGCGTCCCGATCCGCGGACTCCCAGCCTGTACCGTGCGGGCGCTGCGATTCGGGCCTCGAACCTTGGGCTCCGGGCGGGACAGCGCCCCCGCTGCGCTCGTGGGAGAGCGCTCGCCCCTCCAGGAAGCGTCCGCCTCGCCTCCCCGCTTCCCGCCCCGCACCCCCCCCCTCGACCGGAGGGAGGAGCCCGAGCCGCCGCCGCCGCCGCCAGCCCGCCCGGCCCGGGAGGAGCCCCGGACCCCGAGCGACTGCGAGCGCACACGAGCCGGCATGGCCGCGCGGGCAGCGCCCTGAGCCCGTCCCGCGCCCGCGGGCCCGGCCGAGCAAGGGAGCTCCCGGGGATGCCCCGGCGGCTCGGAGCGCGCTCAGTGGCAGCCGCGTGGTGAGGGCGGCGGCGCCCGCGGGACGCACGGTGAGTGGGGGCCCGAGCGGCCAAGGGGAGGGCGGGGCCCGAGGGCTCAAGTTCGGCCCGGGGGCCCGGCTTGCGGCGCCCTTGGCGGATCCAGGAGAGGCTGGGCCCCGCCTGGGGGGCCGCGCGCCCAACGTCCGGGCCACCCGCGCCCACCCAGACTCTGGCATTTGAGTGACTCAGCTCCGCCCCGGCCACCCGGGGGCGCTCCGCCTCCGCCCGGACTGCGGGGCGGGGGGAGGGCGGACCGTGCCGGAACGGGGTGCGCCCTCCGGGGTCCGAACCCAGGCTCCTGGAGGAGCCTCCGGCCTCGGTCGCGGAGCTCGGGAGGGCTGGCCCCTTCCGCGCCCCGAGCCCGGAGCCCCAGCCGCCTCCCCGCCCCAGCCCGTGCTCCGCGGAAGTGCCCGAGGTCCGGTTCCCAGCCCGGGAGGGGGAACCCCAGGGGGGCGTGGAGCTGGGCGGCTTCCCAGAAGTCGGAGCGTGTTTGCAAACTAGTTTTTGCGCAAAAGCTGTCTGGCACCTGTGTGAGGGGAGGGGAGGGAGCGAGGCCCTTTCTTCAGTCGGTTAGGAGGGTTCCTTCCTCGAAACGGAAGGGTCTCCCTGCCCTCCTCCCTCCTCCCTCCTCCCCGCCCCCCGCAGTCGGCAAGCTCTCCTTTTGGGTAAGGGACCACGCCAGGGGGACTGTGATTTGCCCAAGGTCACGGGCAGCAGTTAGAGGTTCCTCTTACCATCTGACTCCCATGCCCCGAGTGTATCTGGGGTACGGCAAAGGGCGGGGGCTCTTGAGAACTCCCCGCGGGGCCAGTTATTTTGCCAGTCCTGGTGATGGCTCATCTGGGGGTGTGAGCCGTGGCCAAGGGCTGTGGGTTTCTTGGGCATCCACAGCGTCGGTGACTGTTGGCATCTTGCCAGACAGGGTCTCGTCCTGAGACCCCCCCCCCCAGCCAGGCCAGCATCAAGGTCTCCCCTCTCCCCTCCTTTAAGCCCTGCAGACTGCGCGGGGGGGGGGGGGGGGGGGGCTGCTGCATCAGGGGAGAAGCACTCCAAGAATCCAGCTCTCTCCCCCTTGGGCCTCAGAAAAGGCAGTGTGGGCTCCGTGGGAGCCTGGAGGCCGGGTGACCCCGCGATCCTGGCTGGCACCCGCGGGAGAAGGGGCCACCAGATCCTGTGGCAGCTGTTCACTGTGCACAAGGGAGCCGGTGGGGTCCCAGGGTGCCTCCCTGCCCCAGTCCGTGTCCTCTGCTCTGGCTGGGCCGTCCAGCCCCAGCTCCCATTAGGGTCGAGGACACTGCAGTTCGGGGTACAGGTAGCCCCCAGGTGTGACCTCTGGAAGCTACAGCCATTGCTAGGAACACCGACTTCTGACCAGCAGTGGGGTCTTGGCTCAGACCCTCTTCCCGTCTAGGCCTCCTGATCACCCTCTGTAAGACGGCCAGTCACCACGCCCTGCTTGCCTGGAGCCTGCACCCAGACATAGGGGAGAGATTTCATGGCAGTTCTGTTGGCAGGGGACACACCTGGCTGGGGCAGGACAGGTCACTCTAACAGCCTTCTCCATGGAAAAGACCCGGGGCTAAGGATGTGGACAGGGCTCTCTGCCTCCGCCACTTCCTGTTCGCAGGCCTTCGCTCCCCGCAGGGGCCGGGCTTTTAGCTGCCGGGACCAGGGCACTTGGGAGGGGGTGGGTGTTCTGCAGAGGCAGGTGCACTTCGTGAGAAGCAAAATGGGGTATGGTGGTGCTTCCGGGAACCCCTCAAAGCTCAGGGCGCCGTGTGAAGGCGGTGGCCGGGGAGCCTCAGTCTCTAGAGCTGTGCACTGGGCCGGTGCTCTGGCTGGAGACCTTTCCCGCACTTGTGTGTTTCTTTAAAGGGAGTTGTGAGGTGGGTGACAAAGGCATGGCTTCTGGGCAGAGCACTGCCAGCGCTGGGGAGGCCACTGTTGTGTCGTTGTCGCCGTTCGTGGGGATATGAGGAAGCCTGGTGTGGCTGAGTGCTCTCGCGGTCCCTCCTGGGACTCTCTCTGGCCAGCCTTCTCTTCCTCCCGCCCCCCTCCCTGGCAAGAGGAGCCTGGGAATCCAAACGTGGGGGCTTCTGGGCTGTGCCGGGGGCAGGGGCCTTGGGCTGGAGCCGCAGGGCGGTAAGGAGTGAAGAGAAAACGAAAACCAGAAGAAAGAAAACTCTCCGATCCTTCTCGTTCTGGTCTGGGCTGGAGCACTATTGCCTGGCAAGGCCCCCTACTGAGAAGGCCCCGCCCAGCATCGGAGTCTCCCTGGCTGCCTTACATACAGCACAGAGTAGGGGGCTGCGTAATGCAGCGCCCACCCCCTTGGAGCCAGCAGGCCAGGTCACCCCGTGGTCTTCCGAGGCAGGAGCTGGAGAAGGAACCATCACATCGTCTCACCCGGCACCGTCCAGTGCCTGCCCGGGGTCGCAGGTGTCTCCCTGCTCCCAGCAGGAGGACCTCCGCCTGGCCTGGCAGAGACCACCCTTGTCCACCCGCCCCCGGGGACCCAGATGGACTAATCGGCCAGATCCCTGCTCGCCACTGCCTTCCCTTGCTTTGTCTGTCTCAGGGCCATTGCCACTCTCTAGTCACCACGCAGCGGCTCCAGGAATGGCAAGAATGGTCTCTCCCTTGTTTGCGGCTTTGTCCCGGTGCATGGGCCAGGGTCTGGCACATCGTAGGTGCTCAGTTAGTGATGGTGCAAGGACTGTGTCTGCCCTCACCGTAGCCTCCTGCTGAATGAAGTCTGTGATGCTGGGTGATGGAGCCTGGGAGAATGATGAGCCTGGCCTCTCCGCTCCCTGCAGGCGCCCCTGCCTCCTGTGCTGAGTGTTGGGGGACTGCCACAGGGCAGGGGGGGACGCTGCAGCCAGTGAGAGGAGCCGCTCAGGACAGGGGTGTGTCCCCAAGAAGGTGGGATTGGCATGAACTGGGGAGAATCACCCACTCCCCTAGAGACCTGGGCCAAGTCTCTTAACCTCTCTGGGCTCCGTTTCTTCATCTCCCAAATGGGCACGCCTGGGACGAGCACTCGTCCTGCAGCTTTCTGCGTGAAGTCCTTAAGACAGCTGTGACGGGGCTTAGAGACCCCAGAGGGCCGTAGCCAAAGCTCGAATTCCTTGCTCATGGTGGCTTAGGTCCCCACCTTGATTGAGGGGGCAGGGGTGGGGGAGGAGGAGTCGTTTAGTCACTCAACAGATGCTCCTGAGCAGTTCCTGGGGTCGAGGGCTGTATGTGTGCTGGGGACACACCCACGATCCACAGAGTAGGGGACAGAGCAGGACAGGAAGTGACAGAGACAGGACGAGCCCTGACGTGGGGTGGGGGGCAAGGCCCTGAAGAGGATGCAGGGGGTGAATGGGGGGGCAGGGAGGCCTCTAGCCAAGCTGAGCAGTTCAGTGACCGGAAGCCCCAGGGGACCAGGGCGTGGGTCTCTGGTAGCCCAGCTGGTGCTCACTGGGTATTTCTGGAGGAAGAGTGCCCCGGGCAGAGGAGAGAGCACATGCCGAGGCTCTGAGGTCAGGCCAGGTGTGTGCGGAGCTCCTTGTCCCTGCGCCTTGGCTCTCTTGTCTGTCTCGGTCGGAGCGGGGGGCATCGGGCCTGGCGAACACGCCTGGCTGTCTCCTCGCCAGCACACAGGAGAGAGCACGCTGAGCCCCAGCAGCCTTTCAGAGACAGCCCCCCGGAGTGCCCACCTGGGAAGGGCGTGCTGTGCTGGTTCAGAGCGCAGTGGGTGCTGGGAGCTGCCTGCTTCAAGCTCGGGTTTGCCGTGCACCACAGCCGAGTGCCCCAAGGTGGGTGGCGGCAAACAGTTCAGAGGTGTGCAGGGCGGTGCTCCCTCTGCGGCCTGGAGCGAGACCCTTCCTGGCTTCTTCCTGCTGCCCGTGGGCTCAGGGCTGCCTCACTGCGGGCTCCACCTCCTGCCGCCTTCCTTCTGTGCCTTCCTGGTGGTCTCTTGGGGCCATCAGCCGTGCTGAGTGAAGGGCGCTCCCTAAGGGCTGTGTGACCCCATCTGTGTTAATCACATGCCCCGTTCCCTAACAAGTCCTCATTCTGGGGCCCCGGGGGTATTGTTAGGAGAGGTCCGGCTCAGTCTCTAACAGGTTCCGTAGTCTCTTTGTGCCTCAGCTCTCTGATCTGTAAAATGGGGTGATCGCCTGACCGTCCGGTCAGTGCTGTGGGTTGCACCTCCTCGGGGAGGACTTCCTGGGAGCTGGGACCGGGAACGCAACAGTAGGCGGCGGCACCCTTGGCTGAAAAGACCTGCCCAAGGAAGGCCTGGGCCTGAGGGCTATGGGCGCCCAGGAGAGGCCCTGGAGCAGAGCCCCAGTCTCGGAGGCTGTCCGGGGGCCCCCTTCCAATGGGGCCACATTTTGTCCCCACGCCCTCATCCCCCTGTCTCAGCTGCGTCCACCGCCTGAGCCTGGCCATGCCGGGGGTCCCCCGGGGACTCAGTGCACCTGCCAGCCAGCCCTGCTTTGCAGATGAAGAAGCTAAGGCTGGGAGGGCAGGGGTGGCGTGCGCAGGGCCAGGCTGCACTGAACCTGGAGCCTGGCTGGGGGAGGGGTGTCCCAGGCTTAGAATGGCCTCCCTCCCAGTGAGGTCTAGGGAAGCTGGGGGCCCCCGGGCCGGGCGTCAGGGCCGACCCCTGTGCAGCCTGCTTGCCTCGCTGTCTGCATCTATATTTATCGCCATAATGGCCTGGCTGCCGGACCTTCAGAGCACAGCATCGGTGCCGTCGCTAAGGTCGATAAGTGGGGAAGGGCTATGTGCCAAGGTGGCCCGCCGCCCATGGGCTGTGGAGAGGGCCCCCCGGGAACGAGGAGCAGCTTGGGGCTGGAGCCCCCCAGATGCGGGGTGCCAGGTATGGGGGGCCGTGGCCAGGGATTGTGCGTGGCTCAAATTGGGGGCCAGAGAAGCTCTTAAACCTCTCAGCCCAGACACAGAATTCATCTTTCCTGAATCCTGGAATTCTGTGAGTCTGGGGTCCTGGACTTTGCAATTCCGAAATGCTACAATTCCTTTCCCTCCCGCCTTTCACTCCTCCTCGCGTTCACCGTCCTGCTCCCACCTGCTCCCACCTGCCTGGCGCTGTTGGGAACAACAAATGAAGCTTGGATTCGGGCCCCTCCTTCAGCTCAGGCGAGAGGGCGTGCCCTAAGCCAGCAGTCAGCACACAGCGGTGCTGGACCCAATCTGCCCCCAGCAAGGGCCAGGAAATCAGGACAGGCTTCGGGGCGAGGTGGCTGGGGGTGGGGGGAGCCCCTGGGCTGTCAGTGGTCTCAGACACTGTACAAGTGGACTTCCCACAGGTGCAGCTCAGGGACTGTTCCCCAAGCGACATGCCTGTGCCAGCCACACCCGCGTCTAGAAACAGCTGTGGCCAGCGCCGAGTCTGCCGAGCCCCCTTCTCATCAGTAGTGCCATGCCACCTGTCCTACTGCTGCCCTGACTTTGAATGGTGTCAGTTTCTCTGGTCCACTTCCTCTAAGGACAGTCCTCTAGGTGGCCTACACGTTGGTCCTGGCTTTTCTCAGCGTGTTTGGGGGACCCACTGGTATTGGGGTCCACCTGTGCTTGCTGCATGCTCACCACCCCCCCACACCCATTGTGCATTGTTATTCCTTCTGCTGGTTGGAGCTATTACAGATCCTGCCACTGTGAGCATTTGTGGATGTTCCTTTTGGTGAACGTGCAAGGTCATGTGTACCTTGCTGGGGCAGGGCGGGGACGTTGCTGGGCCAGGCTGGGCTGGGGCTGTATCTGTGTGGCCTCTACCAGATGTTTCCCGTCCCATCCCACTGGCAACCTGCGAGAGCTCCAGGTGCTTCATGTCCCGGCCAGAGCTAATGTGGGCCATTTTCAACTTGGGGCTCCCCAGGGGGATGATGGGGAGGGTCTAGTATTGCATTTGGTTTTACTGAGCTGAGTTTGAGAAGTGAGAGCTCAGTGAAGAGGGAAGGGCATTCCAGGCAGGTGGAACAGCATTTGCAAAATTAAGGAGGGCTGAAACGTGTGTCTGCAGTGAACAACAAAGCTGGAGCCAGGGGTTTGAGGGCAAGGACCTGGGGCCCACAGGGAGCCACAGAGAGGCTCTGCTCAGAGTTACATAGAGGGAGATCTCTCGATCCGCTGGTTCACTCCCAGACGGCCATAATGGCTGGGACTGAGCCAGACCAAAGCCAGGAGCCAGGAACTTCATTCTGGTCTCCCGCTTGGGTGGCAGGGGCCCAAGCACTTGGGCCACCTTCTGCTGGTTTTCCCCAGGCCATTAGCAGGGAGCTGGATCCGAAGCGGAACAGCCGGGACTCAGCCAGCGCCCGTGTGGGATGCTGATGTCAGAGGAGCAGGTTTAATCCGCTACACCCCAATGCCGGCCCCATGTTGGATGACTTTAATTTTTTTTTTTTTTTTTGATGGATAAGCAAGCTGAATACAGCAGAAAGCCCAGGCGACTTGTCCGGGGTCACGCAGTGCGGAATCGGCAGTGTCTGCCTGCGAGCCAGAGGGCCCGAGCATCTGGATAAGTGATTCAGCATTCCCGCCTCGGTTTGCTTGTCTGGAGAATGGGCGTGGTGACGGCACCTCCATCAAGGATGTTGTGCAGCTGCCGAAGTTCAAGTCCAGCAGGTCCTGGCATGGGGCCGGGGGCAGCCACTGTCACTGTTCCTTTGGTTATTACCATTCCCTTCTCATCCAGCCGCCGGGGTGGAGCGGGTCCCTCCTCCCCTATTTCCCCGCCCCATGGCAGGTCCCCCGGGAGCTGAGTGTTGCTCTGATGGTTCACTTTCCATGTGAACTTGGGGAGGCCACGGTGGCACCAGCCTGGATGCTGCTGTGCAGGTGTGTTTTAGGTATCGGTGGGCTCTGGGCCAAGCGGACCACCCCTGAGTTGGCCCAGAGCCTTCAGAGCAAAGACTAAGGTTTCTTGAAGAAGCGAGGATTTGGCCTGGAGCCTGCAGCTTGGAAAAGCCGAGCCTCTGGCCTCCCCAGCTCGCCCTGCTGACCTCAGAGTTCCCAGTCCCCACAGTCGCACAGCTGGTCCCCTACAATAACTCTCCATGTACAGATGTGGTGTTGGCCCCTGACTAGGGACCCGGCGTGTAAGGAGGGGGCGGGCTTGTATGGGGACCAGGTTCCCCCTCTGCTTCATTACACCCAGGACAGCCAAACCCAGCTGCCCCTGCCTCGTGTGCTCCCAGGTGGGCAGCCTCAACGTCACCTGGGAGCTTGTTAGGCAGCCACCTGCCTGCCCAACCTGTGATTTGAGCACACGGCGCCCACATCACAGTCCCCAGCGGGGCTTGTTCAGACACAGGGTGAGAGGCGCCCCCCAGGGCAGCGGCGGAGCAGGCCTGGGTGGGCCCAGCAGGCCGCCTTGCTAGCAGGCTGCTGGGAGGTGCTAGCTGGGAACCCCGCTTGGAGTGGGGTGAGCCCCAGAGATTAAATCCCACGAGCAGGATCTGCTGGGGGCCCTGAGGGTCCCAGCAGCCATAGTACCCAGGAGGGACCACCACCTTGGCAGGGGGTGTGGATTAGGGTGTGCAAGCCTGCCATTCACGCCCTGGCCGGGCCACCACCTTGGCCTCCGGGGTCTACCAGCTGATCCTACAGCCCTGTTTCTCAGCCAGTTTTAACCTCTTGCCCTCTTCACAGGTGCCACTCCTGAGTTTTTCATCTGCACCCCTTACCAGCCATCAGGAACCCCTGCAAATGGCAGGGGTAGTGTGGGTCCAGGTGCTCTGCCTCCTGGATCCTCCCAAGCCCCTAGGAAAGCACTTTGAGCCCATTTTACAGAGGAAGCCATGAGACAGAGAGGTTAAGTAACCTGCCTGAGGTCACGCAGCAGATAACTGGCAGAGCCCTTGAGTGCAACCCTGCATTCTGAGTCCAGACATGGCTGCTGACCACTGCGTGGTGCTGCCCCGAGGACCAAGTCCCTTCTTTCTGCCACCAGCAAGATCGTGTAGAGCTTTTCTCCCTGTAGCTGGCACTGAGGACAGAGAAGAGTTCTCACCTTCCAAGTGGAGATGAGAGCGCGTGGTGCACTGGGTGATCCAGGAGGGCATCGTCCCCCTGTCGCCCCAGCCCCACGGTCCCCACCAGCTGACCATCTCTAGAGCAGGCGCTGCTGCCTCCCTGGCCACCGTGGACCTGCCCTCCACCCCCACCTGCCTTCCCCCCACAGCCACCTGCCACTCTCAGCTCCCCGTCATTGCCACCTGGTGACCTGTAAGTTGGGGTCCTCCCAGCCAGCTCAGCGGCTCCTTCGTGCATTTAGCGCCTGTTGACTACAGCCCAGCTCTTGCGTTCTGAGTTGCTGGGGCCAGGGCTGGGCAGGAAGGAGGGGGTCACAATAGCTGTGGCTCTGGGCTGGGGCACCGTCCTTCCCTGGCTGAGAAAAACTCTGCCTGGGGCTGGCATTTTGGCACAGGAAGTTAAGCCACACTGCTTGTGACGCCAGCATTCCAGATCAGAGTGCTGGCTGGAGTCCAGGCTGCTCCACTTCCAATCCAGCTCCCTGCGAATGCACCTGGGAAAGCAGCAGAAGATGGCCCAAGTGCTTGGGCCTCTGCCACCCGCATGGGAGACGCAGATGGAGTTCCTGGCTCCTGGCTTCAGCCTGGCCGAGCCCTGGCCATTGCAGCCTTTTGGGGAGTGAACCAGCGGATGGAAGAGCTCTCTGTCTCTGTGTCTCCTTCTCTTTGTGTCACTCTTGCCTTTCAAATTAATAAGAAAAACGCTGTCCCTTCTTGGGCTTCAGTTTCCACCCCTGTGAGGTGGGACATACATTCCTCTCCCAGCAGCCTCTTAGAGTGGTTATGAGGGTCCCGGGTTCCAGAAGCAGCTTTGGGATCTCACGTGGGTGTTCAGCACTCGCCAGGGCAGGCGCTGCGCTGGGTGCTGGGGAGGTAGTGGTGATGCCTCCTCTGGGGGACTTGGGTTTTATGGGGGCAAACACGCGGACGTATCAACAAATAAGTACTATGTGCATTGCAGCGGCCCGCGAAGGAGGCAGCACATTAGCTCAGCAACCAGGGAGGCCTCTGAGGAGGTGAGGAGGCTGGCAGCTGAGACATCCATGGGAAGAAAAGCGTTTCTGGCAAAGGGAACAGCAAGTGAGAAGGCCCTGGGGCAGGAAAGAGGCAGGAGTATGTACTGCAGATGTCGGGGGAGTGGCATGAGGTGGGGTCAGATCAGGAGGGGCCCTATCAGCCTGGGGAAGATGTGGGATCTCCGTGACCTGGAAGCTTTTTGGGTTGAGCTATGCTAGCATATTTGCATGGTGTTTTGTATAAAGATTGAATGATTTTGAAAGGCAGAGTTACAGAGAGAGGGAGGGACAGAGAGAGATCTTCCATTTACTGGTCAACTTCCCAAATGGTCACAAAGGCTGGGGCTGGGAGCCAGGAGCTTCTTCCGGGTCTCTCGCGTGGGTACAGGGGCCCAAGCACTTGGGCCACCTTCTGCTGCTTTCCCAGGCGCATTCACAGGGAGCTGGATCAGAAGAGGAGCAACCGGGACTCAAACCGGCACCCATATGGGATGCCGGCAGGGCAGGCGGTGGCTTTACCCGCTTTGCCACAGCACCGGCCCCTTATTAGCATGTTGACAGATGCCCTCAGATTCTGGGGTGGAGAAGACAGCTGGGGTTGTGCAGGCAGCTGCACCTGTGCACTTTGGGAGGGAGTGGAGGATGCTGGGAGCTTGAGTTTCTGGTTGTACAGAGATGTTCTGCCTGGGCTGAGATGGTGACTCCTGTGTCATTCATCATAGCCCCTGGGTGCTCAAGGAGTGTCTGTTGAATGAATGCGTGAAATCAGTGACCAGGAATTCCAAGCCTACGTACGTCTTTTTGCCTCTGTTAACCCTCTGTACTAGGGACTAGCAGTTTGGTATCCCGCCCTCCAAGCTCCCTCTCAGGGGGTCTGTGCCAGAAGTCAGGACCACCCCTCCGGCATGCGCCCCCCTCCAACCCCAAACCTCACATTACCTGTGGGGCGGGGGCTGCCCGGAGCGTCCCAGCTGGCCCAGATGCGCGTGGCAGACCCAGCCGCCCTTAATGACACCTTGTGCCGCCGCCCTCCTGCTGGGGTAGGAGGGGAAGGGGCCCGGCCCAGCCTAGGCTGTGGTTTCTTTTTCCATTGCGTCAGGCTCAGGGTCCGGCCCGCCTGCCCGCTGTCGGGCTGGCACAGAGGGGCCGCCCTGACCCCTGCCTGCCCCAGCTCCCGACACCATGTGCTCCCCGTTCCGGGGATCTCGAAGCTTCCTGGCTGAGGGTGAGTTGGGAATGGAGGACCTGCCCCTCTCCGGCCCACACCCCTCACTCACTCCAGCTGGTGGGCTGGGCGGGGGGCGGGGGGGTGCCTGTGACGGGCCTCCCGGATGAGGGAGGGAGGAGTGGGAGGTTGGTGGAGGAACCAGGGCCAGGTGATAGGGGCCTGGGTTGGGGATGGGAAGAAGTGGCCCCAAGGTGTCCACACACATGGGTGCCTTCACACTGGCTGGTCTGGGTGCATGCGTGGGTCTGTGTGTGTAGGTGGCAGACACAGTGAGTGCACAGGAAGTGCGTGGAGCTGGGCATATGGACCCAACCCCTCGGATGATAACAGCAGCGTTGTCTTGGCACAGGAGTGGTGCCCGGGACACAGCGGCCATGTGGAGGGGCGGAGGAGGCGGGCGGCTGGGATCCAGCAGTCAGGGATGCTGGGAGACGCAGGGGTGTGGGCAGGGTGGCCCCCTGGAAACTGGTCACGAGGGCTCTCTGGTGCCCTGATCGCAGCTCTGCCTTCTTAGCCTCAGCCTCCCCCGGCCTGGCTGATTCCCTGGCCGTCCCCACATAGGTCCTAGGTCCCCATGGTACCCAACAATCCCCCTACCCTGCCAGGAAGGCCAAGCATTGGCCAGGGGTCCGGAGACCCGGTTTGCACCCTGCCTCTGCCCTTTCCTGGCTGTGCGGCCTTCGGCAGAGGATTTAAACTCGAAGCCTGTTTCCTCGCTGTAAACTGGGGGTGATTGGCCTACCCCTGTGCATATGTAAGCATGGGCGGGCACAAAGCCACATGACCAGGTGTCCGGGCTGGCTACCCCCCTTAGCCCCCTCCTTGGGTCAGGTGTGCTGTCCCCTCCCCGGCTTGGCACGGCTGCCCGGCTGCACACAGAGGGAGCGAACGCAGGGCGCCAGCCCCCACCGTGGAGACTGGTTTTTACACGACAAGAATCCATGCTGCAGGCAAATTGCAGTGCTGTCCTGACGCTCGGGGCTCCCATGTGATTATAATGAGGTTCTGGGGACAGACGGTGGCAGGGAGGAGGCAGAGGACCGGCTTCGTCACCGTTTGTACTCTCCCTCTGCCAGGCCGGCCCTAGGAGCACTGTGTCTGCAGGGGGAGTCTCCGGCCTGTACCTGAGTCTGGTGTTCAGGGAGTGAGCGGTGCCCAGCTCGGAGGGAGGAGGAGTGCATCCAGCGGGGTGACCGTGGCCTTGGCCTGGTCCTTCCCGCCTGGACGACAGCGCCGATCAGACCGTGTCCCTTCTGTGCCTCTAGTCTGGTCTGTCGCTCTGAGATGGAAGTCCAGACTCTGTGCAGGGCCTGCCACGCCCTCCCCGCCTGCTCCCTCGGTCCTGCCAGCCTGTTAGGAGAAGCCCAGGTCTTCCTGGCACAGTGGACGTCTGGGACACCTGCGTCCCCTGTCACGTGTTGCTGATCTCCTAGGGACCCTCGTATATCTCCCAGACAAAGACTGGCCAAAGCAGAGAACAGGCAGACTGCGCACACCCGCCAGAGGCTGCTTTTTCATGCATTGCCCTACATGTCCACATTGTCGGCCCCACGCCCCTTGCTTTTGCCTTCCATCCTCCTGCCCACGGCCGGACGGCCCTCTAGTGGGGTACCATAGCGGGTGTCTGTCGCCTCTCTAACTCTCACTTCTATCCCCCAGACTGCCAGGAACTGCTGCCGCCGCCGCCACCGCCAACCCCCATGGCCTACATCCAGGGAGGGGGTGCCCCAGCCGCGAGGGCAGCCCCCATGGGCTCCCAGTATTGTGTGTGCAAGGTGGAGCTGTCAGTGAGTGGCCAGAACTTGCTGGACCGGGACGTCACCTCCAAGTCTGACCCTTTTTGTGTCCTCTTTACAGAGAGCAACGGCAGGTGGACCGAGGTGAGTCTGCAGTGCATGTGCGCTGGGCGGCTCGTGGTGGGGTCGCTGGGGCCGGGGTCCCACTGGATACAAGGACCTCTGGGTCAGGCCTTTGAAAGTAACTGGATTGGGGACCGGCTTTGTGGCATTATCAGGTTAAAACGCCACCTGCAGCGCTGGCATCCCCTTTGGGCACCTGTTCAAGTCCCAGCTGCTCCACTTCCCATCCAGCTCCCCGGTAACATGCCTGGGAAAGCAGCAGAGGATGGCCCAAGTACTTGGGCTCTTGCACTTACATGGGAGACCTGGATGGAGTTCCTGGCTCCTGGCTTTGGCCCATCCTAGCCCTGGCTATTGTAGCCATTTGAGGAATGAACCAGACTGCTCTCTGTCTCTCCTTCTCTCTGTAACTCTACCTTTCAAATAAATAGATAAATCTTTAAACATATGTATATAAGAGCAGTGTTAAGTTCTAGACAAACACCCTACCATGTAAAACAAAATAATTGGAACGGGAGCTTGTGGCATAGGATTGCTGCTTAGAAATCATCACTCTTAAAATTAAATTTTATTTTAAATATATTTAGTTATGTTTGTGTTATTATAACCCATAGATTTATAACTGTTTTGTTTTATTTCATAATTTTCACATTGTTCTGATAGCTGAAACTTAATAATTTTACAAAATGATCACTTCTGCTTTTAAATAACCTTCTCATATTATTATTATTATTTTTTTTTTTTACAGGCAGAGTGGACAGTGAGAGAGAGAGACAGAGAGAAAGGTCTTCCTTTGCCGTTGGTTCACCCTCCAATGGCCGCCGCGGTCGGCGCGCTGTGGCCGGCGCACCGCGCTCGTCCGATGGCAGGAGCCAGGAGCCAGGTGCTTTTCCTGGTCTCCCCATGGGGTGCAGATATTATTTCTATTTTTAAAAAAATGTGGTTTTCTATTTAAGAGATAGAAAGAGAAAGAAACAGACAGAGAAAGCTGCGATCCACTGGTTCACTTCTTAAATGCCCGTAGTGGCAGGGGCTGGGCCAGTTGGGAGACCAGGAGCCAGGAACTCAATCCAGGTCTCCCCCATGGGTGACAGGCACCCAAGTACTTGAGCCAGCACCCACTGCCTCGCAGGCTGTGTGTTGGCTGGAAGCTGGAATGAGCATACTTGTGGGACTTGAACCCAGGCATTCTGATACGGGTGCATACTCCCCAAGTGACTCCTTAACCACTGGGCCAACGCCCACGCCCCCTGATTTCTACATGAATGTAGTGGGGAGCCAACGGGGTGAGGAGCTCAGGTCTGGATGGTGGAGCTGGCCCAAGGCCCTGCTGCGTGGCCTGGGGCAAGCGACTGACTCTCCCTTTCTGAACCTGCTTCCACCTGGGGATCTCCTTCCCCCGCCTACCTCAGAGGGGCCCTTGCGCTGGGCGGGCGTATTGGTGCCCCCGCCAGGACTTCTGAGCTGAAGGTGCCGGCCCAAGGGCTGGGGCGAGTGCGGCTTGAGGCGCCTTTGAAAGCTTTCTGTCTCCTGTTCCTAGAGGAAACTCTATTCTTTGTAGTAAATTGGGAAAATCCAGAGAAAGAAGAGTCGAGAAGAAAACCACAGTGGCTGCAAGACCCCCCCCCACACACACACACACACAGACCAGGGAAAACTACCGTTAGCAGAGCGGCCGCGGCCCCCAGCTGGTCTGCACACGTGCCTGTGTGTGCCCAGATCTGTTTCTCAGTACCTAACTGGGCCGCACTGGGCATCCAGCCGAAAGTACTGCGGCTTGCAAAGTTTCCATGGACGCTGGCGCCTGCTTGTGATGCCAGGGAAATGGGGCTGGGCTTGCTGACCAGAGAGGAAGTCAGGGCCCAGTGAGGAGGGACTTCTGTCGCCTAGTGCTGGCGGGACAGCTGGAGGCAGGCAGGCTGACTCCTAGGGGAGCGTGGCCCCCTCTGCCAGGCCTCTGGAGCCCCCATCTGCTCCTCAAGGAGGGGCACCCCGCCCACCCTCCCAGCCGGCTCAGCTCCCACCCAGGCTGGTCACCCTGGCTAAAAATAGCCCAGGGCCACGACCTCTCCCACCCCTGCTGCTCAAGCCCTGGAAGCGAAGTGGGTGGGAGGGAAAAATCAACACAGCCTGGGCCCGGAAATAGAGTCACCCAGACTCCAACCTCAGCCTGGAGGGGCCAGGGGGCGGGGCCCCTGTCTCGGGGATGGGGGGGAGTGGTAAGGGGGGGGGGGCCGCTGTCCTCACCCAGGCACTGGGGGTGGGGGGTGGGGGTTGGGCTGCACAATCCAGGAATCTATAGAAGACACAAATACCTGGGCCCTGGGGGTGGGGGCGCCCATGACCCCTCCTCCTCTCCTTCCTGTTTCCTCTTTCAGCTGCCGTCTGAAATGTGCTTGAGAAAAAAAGGTTTTCCCAAAATAAAAAGTATGAAAACCAGATAGGTCTCTGCCCTTTTCAGAAGAAGAAATGAGGCCTGGATGGAGGAAACGGATTTTTTTTTTTAATTTATTCGAAATACAGTGTAACAGAGAGAAATCTTCCATCCACTGGTTTACTCCCCAAATGCCCACAACAGCTAGGGCTGAGCCAGGCCAAAGGCAGGAGCCAGGAACTCCATCCGGTCTCCCACATGTGTAGCAGGGACCCAAGTACTTGGGCCATCTTCCGCTGCTTTCCCAGGTGCGTTAGCAGGGAGCTGGACTGGAAGGGGCGCTCTGACGTGGGATGCCGGCATCACAAGCAGGTTTAACCCCTGTGCTACAGCGCTGACCTGGGATAGGGGTTCCCGCTCCATCACTCAGCCAGGCAGGGCCAGGCCCCAGCTCTTACCCTGGCGCTGGGTGTGGAGCCTGGACGGTGGAGTCAGATCTGAGTTTGAATCTCAGCTCTGCCCACCTAGCTGTTCAGTCTCAGGTGAGTGCCTCACCCTCTCTGTGCATCGGTGTCCTGACCGGTGAGCTACAGGGGGTGATGGCTTCAGCTGCACGGATAGGATGTGCGTGCCAGGCACAGAGTCTGTGTTCAGTGAGTTGGAATGACTCCCGGCAGCCCCAGGGGGTGGCACCAGCCATCGTGGCTGCGTCCCATCCCCCTGCCCTCTGCCAGTATGACAGGACAGAAACGGCCATCAACAACCTCAGCCCCGCCTTCTCTAAGAAGTTCGTCCTCGACTACCACTTCGAGGAGGTGCAGAAGCTCAAGTTCGCCCTGTTCGACCAGGACAAGTCCAGCATGCAGCTTGATGAGCACGACTTCCTGGGCCAGTTCTCCTGCAGCCTGGGCACGGTGAGCCGGGCCCCTCGTGGCGGGCAGGAGGCGGGCAGTCCCCCAGGTCGCACCCAGATGCCAAGGACAGAGCAGCCCCCGGGAATGGCCCTCTCCACCTGGCCTCCCTGGCCCCGTTTTCCGGGGGCCAGCAGGCACTAGAGAGGGGAAGGGGCAAGTAGGCTGGTGGGCTGTGTGCCAGGCTAATGAACGCCCATCTGTGGGGGCAGCCAACCACAGGGCCCCCCGATCGCTGCCACACAGGAACGGGGCCCCGCTTGGCCAGAGCTCGGTCTGCTCTCCTGGGCCAGGAGCGTCCTGCTCTAGGGGCCAACTCACTGTGTGACCCTGAGCAACTTCTACACTGCCCCCTCCAGCTCAGTCCTGGATGAGCTCCTGGAGGCTGGGAGGGGCGGGGCTAGGAGCTCCTGGCCCAAATCGCCATCATTCCTACAGCTGTGTCCTTGGCAAGCCCCCCACCTCGGCCGGGGCCTCAGTTTCCCCGGATTTTGCCTGGGGACAGTGACGACTGCCCTGCGCAGCCTACACTGGAAAGTGCTGCAGGAGGTCCCGGTGGGGGCTGCGAGGCCCCGAGCCGTCCCCGAGACAGGGCGAGAAAAGCCAAGGCCAGGCCGCGGGTACAAGGTGGAAGAAGAGGGGAGAGGGCTTGAGGAAGACAAGGCCAGGAACGGGCAAGGGGAGAGGGAACCAGCGCAGGCAGCAGCACCAGCCAGGGCCCCGCAGAGGAGGAGGCTGGGCCGGCCAGGTGAGGGCCATGGCCAGGGGCGGGAGACCTGGGGACAGGAGCAAGAATAAAATGTCCCACAAATGATGGCCGCCCTCCTCACCCCACTCCTGCTCTCTTATGTCCTGCTGGTGCCCCGCTGCTAACCCCTGGGAAGTCAGAGGCGGGGAACCGGGTGACTTGTCCATGGGGCACAGAGCAGGGGGGGAGGGCAGAGGCAGCCCGGGGACAGGACCTGGTGGGCTGGCAGGCGGTGGGACCGCAGGGGGCAGAGGCTGCAGGGAGGGTGTCTCTTAGGTGAGTTCTGCTTTTCCTCTCTGTGCGGCTTTGACTGTTGAACCTGTCCCGATACACTCCTCACTCGGGGCTGCTGTCGCCAGGGTGGGAGCCGACAAGGCTGTTCCACCCCAGCTGGGACCCTGGGCAATCAGTGTCTTGTCCTCCCCGGGGCCCCGGGCCTCCTTACCAGGTGGAGGCTTAGCCGGCCCTGGCGGGAGGCAGTGCTCCCAGGGGAGCCTATTGGATACTTCTCCCCCTCTCAGCAAGCATCTCTCTCTCTCTCTCTCTTTCTCTCTCTTCCCGCTGCCCCCCACCTCCCGCAGATCGTCTCCAGCAAGAAGATCACTCGGCCTCTGTTGCTGCTGAATGACAAGCCAGCAGGGAAGGGCCTGATCACGGTAGCGCCCCCCCTCGCCGCCCCCAGCCTCCCCTCCCCCATCAATGGGCTGTTTCCCTGGCAGATAATCACCAGCTTTGTTGGGAGTAAAAAAGGCCCAACTTACAACTTAGCAACAGGTCTCTTAGCAACGGCTCCCAGCGCCACTGATGATGCGCTGGGGGCCGCCCAGCCGCGGGTGGGGTGGGGAGGCGACTCCCCCGAGGCCGCAGCCTTGGCTCCCAGGGTAGCAGAGAGGCCCCTGCTCCTGCTTGAGACCTCCAGGGCGGCCCCAGCACCCCCTCCCCGCGCCGGCCCCCCACCTGCCTTCCCTTGGGGTCTTTCAGAAGCACCTTGCCCTCTGCAGGGCTCAGTGACTCTTGTCCGGCCCTTGGCCCTGGTCCTCAAGTTCCCAGAAGGCAAGGCGAGCCCATTTCACAGATGAGGGAGCACCGGGGCTCCCAGAAATTCTGCGCTGCGTTGCTGGCCCCAAGCTTGTGCAGTGCCCAGGGCACCTGCCAGGCTGGCCGGGCAGCACTGTCCTCTGAGGGTTCTTGTGGCCCTCACTCTGCTGCTCTGGACCGTGCACGGTTCCCTACTGCCTGTGGAACCTTCCAGAGCCGTGAAGGGCCTGTTAGGCCCCACTTTGCCTTCCCACCTCACTTGTTTTCCTCCCCTTCACGGGAATGCCTGGGTTCAAGGCCAGCTGAGTCTGTAGCGTCCCGCAAGCGTCCCAGACCCTAACCTGCCCTTTTCCTGCCACCACCTCCCCCAGTCTACAGCTGTCACAAGCCAGCTTCCCTCTGCCTGGACGCGACCTGGGGCCCTACCTGCCCAGCGCGCCACCCCCTGCATTAATGGATAGCCTTAATGGACACTTCATAGTGCAGTGGGCACTATGACTGGTCATGGAGGGAGGGCCGCGGAGAGGAAGCCCCAGCCGAGTGTGGACACAGCCTGCTCGCCTTGCTGTGGGCTCCTGGGCTGCCTCCGCTCCATGGGGTAGGGGAGAGTGCTCTCAGCAGCATCAAAGTTACCCACTGGTCCAGCCCTGGCTGCGCTGGGCTCAGAGGGCCTGCATGGAGGACAGGTGACCAGTGCGGTGTGATGAGACAGCGGGGGGAGCGTGGGTGGCCCCGAGCCTCAGTGCAGTTGCCACTGTTGCTGACCCCTCAGAGTTTAGTGCTGGCCGTGCTCCTGGGTCTGCAGACCCTTCCCCTCTCTGGGGCGTGCGCAGTCACTCCTGAAGCCTCATGCCCAGAAGACAGGAGCCAAGGTGTGGGGGAGACACAGACTTGTCCTTGGTCACCGGGCACTGAACTCCGGGCCCTGGGGAACTGACTGCTGGGGCGCCCTGCACCCACTTGGCCTGGCGGGAGGTTCAGGGGTCTCAGAGTCAAGTCCTCTCCCCTCACAGCCCTCTCGTCTTACAGATTGCCGCCCAGGAGCTGTCGGATAACCGGGTCATCACGCTGAGCCTGGCAGGCAGGAAGCTGGACAAGAAGGTGGGCACGGGAGGGGGATTTCCCTTGGGAGCCCTATCCTCTCCCCCGGCCCCACGAGGATGTGGCCTGGCCATGGGCTTGACTGGCCAATCCACACTAGGACCCTTTACCACTGTGGGAGTGAGAGTCCCACCCTTGAAAGGTATTCAAGGGGCATTGGGCGGCAGCAGACGGGACACCGCTCGGGACCCCCCGCATCCCCATCAGAGTGCCCGGGGTTCCGGTCCCAGCTCTGCTTCCAATTCCAGCCTCCTGCTAATGTGCACGCCGGGGGACAGCCAGTGACCCTGGCACCCACAGGGATGGGACCCTGGCACCCACAGGGATGGAGTTCGGGGATCCTGGCTTTGGCCTGGCCCAGCCCCAGCTGTTGCAGGCATCTGGAGCGTGAGCCAGCAGATTGGAGATTTCCGTCCCTGCTTCTCTGCCTTTCAAAGAATTAGTTTTTACATAGATTTATTTATTTATTTATTTGAGAGGCAGAGTTACAGACACAGAGAGGGAGTGACAGAAAGAGAGAGAGAGGGCTCTTCCGTCTGCTGGTTCACTCCCCAGATGGCTGCAACGGCTAGAGCTGCACTGATCCGAAGCCAGGAGCTTCCTCCAGGTCTCCCCGATGGGTGCAGGGACCCAAATACTTGGGCCATCTTCCACTGCTTTCCCAGGCCACAGCAGAGAGCTGGATCGAAAGTGGAGCAGCCGGGACTGGCGCCCATATGGATGCCGGCACCGCAGGTGGTGGCTTCACCTGCTTTGCCACAGTGCTGACCCCCAATTATTTTTTTTTTTAATTTCTTTTAACGAGGTGTTCAGAATACAGCAGGGAAGTCTGCTTTCTTAGTGTAGGCCGCAGGGCCTTTACAGTCCCTCCAGGGCCCCATCAGATGTGCCCACAGTGGCCCGTCCGCTCGCCTGCCTCCCTGGGCTTCAGCCCCAGCAGCCTCCTTGTTATCTCTGGGCTCCTCCAGCACCCTCCTGCCTTGGGAACTTTGTACTTGCTGTGCCGTCTGCCCAAGCTGCTCGTTTCCCGGGAGGTTCTCATGGCGTCCCCTCACCTCCCACAACCTTGATTTCTGTGTCACCTCCTCCGTGAAGCCCTCCCTAAAACGCAGCGTCCTTGCCTTTCCAAGCCTGTCCCGCTGTGCTTGTCTCCTTGACGCTTATTCTCACCCAGCATCTGCTGCTGACTGGCCTTGTTCGCTGTGTCTCCCGCAGGCTCTGGGTCCCGGGGGCTCAGAGCCCAAGCTCAGGAAAGCGTGGGGCGGGGCTGATTCCCTAGGTGGGGAATCAGCTTGGTCCCAAGGGGCTGAGCCTTGCAGAGGCTGAGGGGAGAGCGCCAGGCTGGCTGCGCCCACGTATCCTACCCTGACTGGGGGTTGGGGGGCAGCCGGGCCCCGCCCCATCCCCCCAAACCTGTGGTAGCCCCCTCACCACAGTCCTCCGGCTTCTCCCAGGACCTCTTTGGGAAGTCAGACCCCTTCCTGGAGTTCTACAAGCCTGGGGACGACGGCAAGTGGATGCTGGTGCACAGGACTGAGGTGGGTGCTGGGGGCCCAGGGTTCTCAGCGCCCACCCCCACCTGCAGCGGCTCAGGATCGGGGCTGTGCAGGACCCGTGGTGGCACCTGGGAAACCACAGGGACACTGGCTGCTAACCCCGGGTGTCACCCTCTCCCCCCCCGGGTGTCCGACCACAGAGCTGCGGCTGTGGGCCCAGCTCAGCCCGGCCCTCACTGCCCTGCAGGTGATCAAGTACACGCTGGACCCCGTATGGAAGCCCTTCACCGTGCCGCTGGTGTCGCTGTGTGAGGGGGACATGGAGAAGCCCATCCAGGTGAGGCGCTCAGCCCCTCCCCCAACCCCGCCAGCCCAGCCAGGCTCCCTGAGGGTGCCTTGGCCAAGCTCTTTCTTATTAAGATGGAGGGAACACCTTGGGGCAGGGCAGTAGGGGAGGCAGGAGCCCTGGGTCCCTCCACCCTGCCCCCCCCGAGTCTGGCCCACCTGCACCGGAGGTCTGCAGAGCTACTGGCCAGGAAGACCTTGGAGGCGATGCTGTCACCTGGGGAGGACCATGGGTACTGGTCTCTTTCTACAGTCCTCAGTCGTTGGGGTCTGGGAGACAGCGAGGGCAGGGCAGGGGTCCCCAGACAGGGAACCAGGAAACAGGTCTGCTCTGGGGCTCCTGCCGTGAGACTTTGACCAAATCCCTTCCAGGGCCTCGGTTTACCCATCAGTAGGATGGGCACCCTACTTCCTGCCTTCCTCCTAGGAGTGTCATGGCTGCTAAGTTAGAGAGCATGTAAAGTGGGGTTCCTGTGCCCCCTCAAGGAAAAGCAAAACTGGGGCTGACAGTGTGGTCCAGGGGGCTGAGCCACTGCTCATGATGCCGGCATCCCATATCAGAGTGCCGGTCCGAGTCCTGGCTGCTCCACTTCCCAACCGACTCTTTGCTCATGGGCCTGGGAAGGCAGCAGATACTGGCCCAGGTGTGTGGGCCCATGCCCCCATGTGGGGGATCTGGATGGACTTCCAGGCTCCTGGCTCTGGCCCAGCCCCATCATGGTGGCCAACTGGGGAGTGAACCAGTAGGTGGAAGATTCTGTGTGTGTGTGTGTGTGTCCCTCTC
This sequence comes from Sylvilagus floridanus, assembly GCA_949820135.1. Taxonomy (NCBI): domain Eukaryota; kingdom Metazoa; phylum Chordata; class Mammalia; order Lagomorpha; family Leporidae; genus Sylvilagus; species Sylvilagus floridanus. The sequence continues at coordinate 56,449,029 of OX463232.1, forward strand.
TCTCTGTCACTCTGCCTTTCAAATAAATCAAATCACTCTTTTTAAAAAAGAAAAAAGAGAGTCCAGAATGGGCCCAAAGCCACAGCCCACCAGGCAGCGGGTCCCTTCCCAGGGCAGGAGGTGCTGAGTGTCAGGTGCACGAAGTATTACGGCTCCTGCACCAGGGGGTGCAGCCTCCATGTCTGGAGCAGGTGCCCTCCCCCCTTGCCCCAGCACACAGAAGGCTTTCTGCAGGAGGCAGCTCCGGATCCACAGAGGCCAGCATGCGCGGGGAGGCACCACCCAAGCAGGAAATGTGGGCTTTGCCCAGGGAGCTGGGAGGGCTGGGGGCACTCGGTGAGGGGCGGCTGTGGGGTGACTGCCCTGGCCCCACCCAGGTCACGTGCTATGACTATGACAACGACGGGGGCCACGACTTCATCGGCGAGTTCCAGACCTCGGTGTCACAGATGTGTGAGGCTCGAGACGGCGTCCCGGTGAGGTGACCCCAGCAGGACGGGGAAGGGGCCCGGGGCTCGGAATCCCACAGGCCCAGGCTCAGATCCCACATCTTCCACCTCTGTGACCTTGGGCATGACACACAGTCTCTCTGAGACTCAGTTTCCCTAATCTGTCAGTTGGGGCAGAAGCTGGGGTGGGCACTGAGTAAGATGCTGCAGGCACAGTGTGGACATGCGGTGAGCAGTCAGGAGCTGTCTGGTGGAGGCTTTGTCTGTGCCTCCCACCATTTCTGGGTGTGGACATCCAGGGAGACTTCCTGGAGGAGACGCCAAGGCTGGGGGTGGGGGCCGGATTCTAGGGCCTGGGGGAGGCTGAGCTCCTCCTCCACCTGTGTTGCCCAGGTGGAGTTCGAGTGCATCAACCCCAAGAAGCAGAGGAAGAAAAAGAACTACAAGAACTCAGGCATCATCATCCTGCGCTCGTGCAAGGTGGGGCAGGCGGGCTGAGCGGGAGCTGGGAGCCAGGGTCGGGGCCACGCAGAAGGGACAGGCAGGGCAGCGGCTCAGCAGCCATCAAGGGCCGGGTTTCCATCCTGGCTCTGCCATGTGCTGGCTCTGAGACCCGAGTGACCCCTCGCAGGGCCTCAGTCTCCCTCTCTGTAGAATGGGTGTTAATGAGGTAGGGCACCTAGGGAGTGTCCCATACATGTCCCATGACATGACCTGCACAGGCCTCTCCTGTTGGGAGCCTCCACTGCCTGCTCTGTGGCTCATTCAGTGCATGGTGGACACCCAAGGGACAGAGGGCATTAGGTGGGGTCACCCTGTCCTCTGAGTGAAGACCCCCATGGTAAGCTGGAGCCACTTCGACTTCAAAAGGCAATGAAGCTCACCAAGCAGTGGCCAGTGGGCTGGGGGCCGGCGTGTCTACTGGCCAAATACCTGCCAGCTTGGGCAGGTCATGAAGGAGGGCAGCCCAGGCCCCGGGGCGCGACTCTCAGGGTGTGTATGGCACTGCTGGCGGCCAGAGGGCTGGTCCAGGCCAGGGTTTCTGTGAAGCTGCTGCGAGGTCGCAATGCAAAAACCTTCAAGGGTGTTTGGCACGGCAGTTAGTAGTCTGGCTGGGCTGCGTGCATCTCATATTAGAGTACTGGGGTTCAAGTTTCAGCTCCTGACTTCAGCTTCCTGCAGGTGCAGACCCGGGGAGGCAGCAGGTGAGAGCTCAAAGCTTTGGGTCCTTGCCATGTGCTTGGGAGACCTGGGTTGAGCTCCAGACTCCTGGCTTTGCCCTGGCTGAGTCCTGGTCCCAGACATTTGGAGAGGGAACCAGTGAGCAATCAGATGCTTGCTCTCGCCTGCTCTGTTTCTCTCTGCATCTCAAAGAAACAAAAAATTTTTAAACAGGTGCAACATCAGGTCTTTTTTTTATTTTTCAAAGATTTATCTTGTTTATTGGAAAGGCAAAGTTAGAACAGATGGGGAGAGACAGAGAGGCATCTTCCATCTGCTAGTTCACTCTCCCAAATGGCCACAATAGCTGGGGCTGGGCCAGGCGGAAGCCAGGAGCCAGGAGCTTCATCTGGGTCTCCCATGTGGGCCATCCTCCACTGCTTTCCCAGGTGCATTTGCAGGAAAAGCTGCATAAGAAGTGGAGCAGCCAAGACTTGAACCAGCACCCGTATGGGATGGCCATGTCACAGATGGTGGCTTAACCCACTACGCCACAGCGCCGGCCCCAAGTCCTTGCTTCTGCCACTTCCACATTTCACATCTTTCTTTCACAGTTTTTGGCACCTGCCTTATTAGCTTGAACTTCAGTAGATTTATTTTGCGAGGAATGCTTCTAAACCCCCCTCAAATGGCGAGGCCAAGATTCTTTGTTGGAAAGGCGGAGAGCATCCGAGCAAACAGAGCTTGGTTGAGCTGCGTGATTAGGTCAGAGCGGTGGCCTCGGCCACACAGCCTGTTCCCCTTTGTTAAATGGGAGGTCAGCGAGGGCTGGGAAGAGGTAAGACCTAATAGCAACCAATTGAGACTTTCTCTGCTGTGTAATTGGTGGGTGTAATTGAGCCTGAACTCTGGGAGTCATGACGTGTGCGTGTGTGTGTGTGTGTGTGTGTGTGTGTGTTCCTCACCCATTGTTCTGAGAGATCGGGATTTTGTTGTGATCGGATCAGGCCCCTGCATTGTTCTTGGCCTCCTGGGCCCTATGGGGGCTTCAGGATTGGAGAAGCTCCTCCCCTCTGGGTGTTCATGGCCCGTGTGGCTGAATCCCAGAGACCCACTGCCTCCCCGCTGCCTTCCAGATACACCGGGACTACTCCTTCCTGGACTACATCCTGGGTGGCTGCCAGCTCATGTTCACCGTAAGCCTCTCCCCTCTGCCCCCCACCCCTGCAAAGGCCTCGTTTCTGGGCTTAGGCCATCAGTGCAACAGGAGAGACTTGGGGTGAACTTCAGAAAGGACTTCCCTGGGTGGCCCCAGAGAAGGCACGGGTGGTTTAGCCCTGTGGGTGGGCCTGAGTCAGGCCCCTGGCTGCACAGCCCCCACAGGAAAGGCCAGATTCCTCCCCACTAGACAAGGCCTCCCAGCCCAGCCAGGCCCCCGCCTGCCTCAGCTGCTGCCATCTTCCCCCCGGCCCACATGGCGCCCCCCCCACGCTGCTCCTGCCTGCTTGCTTCTGTGCCCATCTCTGCTCCGTCTTAGGGCTGTGCATGCGCTGTTCCCTCTGCCACCGCCTCCGGGAACCCCTCCCCTGGTGCTTCCCCATTCTTGGGTGCCCCTCCCAGCACCTGTCCCTCTCTGAGGGGTCTTGGGCATTCCCGGCTTGTCCCAGGTGCCCCACCGTGGGGACCGTGAGTGCCACAGCTGGGCAGGTTGTACCTTTTGCTTCTACTCCGGCCTCAGCCTCTGGCACACCACCTGCTACATAGCAGGGGCTTGGTTATTAGGGCACACTGCCTCACCACGCCCCTCGCTGCCAGGGCTAGAGGTCTTCGCCAGGGGATTAGCCTTGCTGACCTATAACCCCACTGCTCACCGCCATCTCCTCCCTGGAAGAGAGACCAGGCCCCCCTGTTCCTCCCACGTGGGTCCCTTCATTCAGCAGACGTACCCTGAGCACCTCCTTGAGCCAGACTCCAAACCGTGCCGTCCTTGACCTCCGAGAGCTGGCCCCCCAGTGGTGTTATGGGGCTTTGGGTGGGCAACCCCTCCTCTCCCACCCCAGGGTGACAGAGCCCTGAGGGGGCCATCTCTCCCCCAGCTTCCTGCTCCTCGTCATTCCCTGCTGGGCCCACCTCTCTGTGCTTCCCCTCCAGGGTCTGGGCTGGGGTCCCCTCAGGGATGAGCAGGTGCAACCCCGACCTCTGCTCTCCCATCAGCCCCAGGTCCCTGTTGAGCACTGCCCTGTGTGGCCCAGGCTCCTGGCTGGCCTGTGCCTCCCCTGCAGTGAGCAGCCAGCTATCTGTAGGGACAGGCACTGTCCCAGCAGGTAGCCCAGGGCCCCTGGGTGCTCCTAGGAACAATGGGGAGATGACTTGGGTGAGGTTGAGCTACCTAGGAAGGCTTCACTGGGGCAGTGGCATCTGAGCTGGGCCTGGAAGATAGAGAATTAGATAGAGAGGAATGGCCTAGCTCTTCATAAAGAAGGGATCTTGTGAGCGAAGCCTGGAAATGGGAAGGAGTGTGGGTAGCAACAGTGAGAACAAGGAATCTGGGACGTTCAGCTATTTTTGCGGCATATCTGGGCAGTGGATTTTATGCTTGGGCAATGGGGAGCCACAGATGGCACTAGAGCAGAGGAGTGGCACAGTCAGTTTCTGGGTCTCAGACCATCTTCAGACCAGTGGGTTTCCTGCATCCCATCAGCCCCTTCTGGTCCCTGGGGCGGGATAGGGAGCTAGGGTCTCTGGCACACTGAGGGCCTCTTACCCATCTTGCAGGTTGGAATAGACTTCACAGCCTCCAACGGGAACCCCCTCGACCCTTCCTCTTTGCACTACATCAACCCCATGGGCACTAATGAATATCTGTCGGCCATCTGGGCTGTTGGGCAGATCATTCAGGACTATGACAGGTAAGCCAGGATCAGCCAGGGCTCCATCCACACTGGGAAGCTTAGCTTTTCAAAGCAAATGGGACCCAGCGATCATCAGATCTAGGAATGACCAGCACATGGCACACATACTATTATTGCACCTTCCTATGCCTGTGGCAGACATTGCTAATCAATTACCGAATTTTTAACATCTGAATCCAGATTCAAATGGGATCCTTCTCAGGTAGTCAGTAAGAAAATGTGGATGGAAAACAACTAAGTCTGCAGGGATGAACGCGGGTGGGAAGAGGCCCCGTACGAGTGTCTCACAGTGTTCTCTCTTCTCTCTCTGGTTAGCGATAAGATGTTTCCAGCTCTAGGATTCGGGGCCCAGTTACCCCCAGACTGGAAGGTGAGTAGGGCCCAGACCACACCCATTTCCAGCTTGACCCTCATGCAGGTGCTGGGCTATACCAGGGGCAGCACAGTTATGGTCTCTGCTCCTGAACTTAGAATTATCTAAGCTTTCCCACATCACCTGAGGCGGAGGGGTGGTAGGCGTAGCAGGGTATGAGGACAGGCCTGAGGCGGGGGCTCAGAGAGGAAGCAGACCCGAGGCTATGCAGCCAGGGCAGGACAGATTGTTCCACTTTACAGATGAAAAACATCGAGGCTCAGAGCCTCCAAGTGACTGCCCAAGGTCAGGTTCACCACCAGGGGCCTGGCTTCCCACTGGACAGATGGACTCTAGTCCTCATTCTCAGAATCTGTTGCCTCCCCATGGACAGCCTGTGGGGCGTGGCTCCGAGGGCTTAGCCAGGGCCCCTCATGTCTGCCCTGCTGTGCCAGGCGCTGTTTCCGGAATGTCGTGTCCTCTCCAGGGAGGACAGTTGTCACCTAGAATGTCAGGGAGTGGCTCTGGCTCCGGGACAGGAGGGGTGGGCATCCCGGCCCCAGATGCTGCCCAGCGGGCAGGGTAAGCTAGGGCGGCCAGGTCCAGCACGAGCCCGTTGCTAGGACACCAGGCAAGAACTTGGTTGAGTGAGATGTTTTCTCAAGCGACAGCTTCCTAGTGAAGGTCCCAGGGCAACTCGGGAGGGTGAGACTTGGCCAGGCCAGAGTGGCTGGTGGTGGTGCCAAGAGACACTAGAACCGGGCTAGGAGAAGGCCAAGCACTGGCCCACCCCCTGCTGTGGGAGCCTGCCAGACCTGGCCCTTCCCCCTCTTTCTCATTCTAACTTGCCTGCCAGGAACCTTCTTCCCACTCGTTCCCACCTCAGGACCTTTGCACATGGCCTGTAGCTCCCTTTCCCTGGCTTGCCCGGCTGCTTCTCAGCCTGGGGCTCCTGCTTGCAGTCCAGGAGGCCTTTCCCGAGCGTGTTCACGTGGGGGCCTCTCCGCCCTGCCTGGGCGCTGTCGGCCCAGACAGTGATCTGTTTGTGATGTCTGGGGGAAGGCGCTGGGCCCCAGGACCGGGCACACAGTGGCCGTGCAATACTTGTTTGCTGACAGAGTGAAGCTGGGGCATGGCCCAGTGCCTTGGGCAAGCACAAGGGTTGGTTCTGGGCTGGACAGAGTTGGTTTTGAGGAGCGAGCCAGGCAGGAGGGCGGGGACCCCGGTGCCAGCCCTATCCGCCACCCCTCCTCCAGTTCATCCGCGAATGGTTGTCAGCGGATCCGGTTTGGGCCGGTTTGGGCTGCTGGCGTACAGTGGGCCCCCTTCTGAGCACGTTTGCTTACTGTTGAGATGGGGAAAGCCATGGCAGCCCCTCAAGAGCGGCCCCTCCTGGCGTCCCCACACAGGATGACAGCAGAGCTCCTTGGCCCCCTGCCCTTAGGAGTTCTCTGCCCCACTCAGGGACTCTCGCGGGGAAGGGGCAGCAGCAGCCGGGCCCCCAGGAGAGGCTGGGGGATGTAGGCAGTCCTCTGGTGAGGGTGATGGGAGGTGGGCCTCTGTGGTCCCACCCAGCAGCAGGGGTGGGGGGATCAGAGGCCCAGTCAGGGGCTAGGGTGGGCGTTCAGAGCATTGGGCTGGCACTGGGCGGAGGCCTGGGCCCAGGCTCGGGGGCAGGAGGCTTCCAGCCCCGCGTTTTCTCTGCATTTCAGGTCTCCCACGAGTTCGCCATCAACTTCAACCCCACCAACCCTTTCTGCTCAGGTGAGTGTCTGCCCCACACCTGCGCAGGCGTGGCCATCTCCCTGGGAGGAGCAAAGGCCCAGGGTACAGGCTTCTGCCCCCTCTCCACCCCTCCCCGGCATGGATGCTCAGAATGACAGGTGAGGAAGAGCTGAAGTTTGGAGTCACACAGACCTGGGTTCAAGGTCAGCTGCTGCCCCTTCCTGGCTGCAGCGCCTTGGAGAAGTCACTGTGCCTCTCTGGGCCTTTTCCTCCTCCCCCTCCCCCTCCTCCCCTCTGGGCAGTCAGGGAGGAAAGACAGGCCCCAGGCCTAAGAGAATGTCTGAGCCTCCCAGATCAGAAATGTGGAGAGGGGCCCTCCGAGGGTCGGGAAGAGCATGGTCCCTACCAGCAGGAGACTTGGCTCAGCACAGTACCTGCCTCCCCTGGGGATAGCCAAAGCTAGCCAGGCTTGTACTCAGAAGGGAGACCCGCCATGCCACCAACTCGGGGACGATCTGTGACTTGGAAAGCGTGGCCTGGCCATCTGGGCTAGAAACATGGCCCTGTACTCTGGTGGGGTCTGGCTGGTTTTGGGTGTGTCCCTGGGGACATGCATCCAAGGTCAGGTGGGCCAGCCTCATGTCTGGCCTTCTGGACAGTGGGATATTTGTTGGCTCATGACGGTAGCCACTCAAAGAGCTCCTCTGGTGTCCAGGGGCCCCGTGCACATCTGCAGCTCCTCGGCCTGAGCAGAAGCTGTGGTGTGTGCTTCTGGGTGGCTTCCCGGCCACTGCACACTTCTGCCCCACACGATAAATCATCAGTCCACTGACAGACAAGGAAACAGCCCTGGAAAGATGAGACACCTCACCCCAGACCCCACAGCTAAGGAGTGGCGAAGGCAGGATTCAAACTAAGGTCTATTCAGGGCCCTAGGCTTTAAATCCCGGGCCCCACCTGGCCATGACAGGTGTACTTTGGTTGAGTCTGAAGTAGGTGCATCAGAAGCAGCAGAATGAGGGCAGGTGCTGGGTTGGGCAGGGGGTCTGGGCTAATCTGGACTCTTCCTCCGGGCAGGCGTAGACGGCATCGCCCAGGCATACTCGGCCTGCCTACCCCACATCCGCTTCTACGGTCCCACCAACTTCTCCCCCATCGTCAACCACGTGGCACGGTTTGCAGCCCAGGCCACGCAGCAGCAGACGGCCACAGTGAGTAGGCACTGGCGGGACCCTGCTGCCTGACCAGGGAGGGCTGGCCGGACTGGAGTCTGCCCTTCCTATCCCATCACCCTCCCCAGGGCTTGGCTCTTGATCCTGCTTGAGACCCTGTCTCTGTCCGGGCCTCAGTTTACCTGCAGTGTGGTGGGGGGTTGGCGCAGGTTGATTGGTCCTGGCTTCCTGGGAGCTCAGACGTGAGAAAGCAGTTTTGTTCACGCTAAGCAGGAAGTCGTGCTCTGATCAGGGGGTGCATCTCACAGGTGGGGGTGCGTGCTGCTCCCGGGACAGGTGGAAACCAGCAGATGGCGATCCCTGAGGCCCTACTGCTGACTTTTCTGAGCTATCTGGCTCCAATCAGAGCAGCCCCAGCCTCACGCCGAGGGCTGCAGAACTATCTGGCCCCGGCCTGGCACTCAGGCACTAGGCGAGTGGCCAGCCTGAGGCTGCCAAGGCTGCTGTTGAGTGTGGCGTCTGGAACATACGGAACATGGCCTTGTTGGGCTTCTGCATCCCCAGTGCTCCTTGCTGCCACCCTCCTGGCACCGGGGCCAGGCAGACTCCTGGGCGGGCCCTACAGATGCCTGTGTTGGGGTCACTAGGGTCACCTTGCCCACCTCCCCAGCATACCCCATGACCTGCCCTAACCTCGCTGTGCAGTGGGGGGTGAGGAATCTTCTCCGCCCTCTCTGAGCGCAGTCCCTCCACCTTGGCAAGTTTGCTAACGTTCCTTCTGCCTTTCCCGACCCTACAAGTAGGACTTCCCAGTCCCTGTCCACAGACCGTTGCTCAGGCTCAAGCCATGGCTCAGAATCGGGTACCTAGCCCTGGGCAGCGGTGGGGGAACCTGATCTGGGGCTGAGGAGACTTGAGGCCAATTCCCTCCTGGCCACCATTCATGGGGAGCCCTGGACAAGCCCCTGCCCCTCCCTGGGCTCCCACCTCATTCAAAGGAAAGAGTTGCTAAAGTCCTTTCTAGAATGTTCTTTTCACTCTACTCCAAAATATTATCCTGCCTGTTAGAGCCAGCACGCTTCTCATTGGGCACGGAGCCACCCCTCACTGCTCTAGTCCTCTACAGGAGGGTCTGACCCAGCCACTCCCCTGCCCAAAACAAACTCACCATCTCCTCTCCCATTGCTCCGCCCCTTCCTTCGCTCATGAGAATCCCGCCACCCTGACTCCACCATGTTCCTCAAACACAACGTGGGAGCGTCCATTTCTCACTCCTGTAACGAAATTCCTGGGGCAGCTGACTTTAGAAAGAGGAGAGGTTTATTTAGCTCTCGGCAGTGCAGGCTGAACGTCCAAGCAGCCCGGTGTGGCTGCAGCGAGGGTCCCCTCGGCCGTGTCCCACCTACATGCACAGGAGCAGGTGATCACCAGGAATCCCTGAGAGCAGGAGGGGCCGCCCTGGAGAACTGCCAGGGGATGGCATGAGAACCCCGCACCCCAGCAAGACTCAGTGTTAAGTCACCGTTGGGACACCCGCATCCTGTATCGGGGGCCTGGCCTCCTATCCCAGCCTCCTGCTAATGAGCACCCTGGGAGGCAGCAGTGATGGCTCAAGTAGTTGGGTCCCTGCCACCCACATGGGAGACCCAGAGTGAGTTCCGGGCTCCTGGCTTCAGGCTGGTCCAGCCTCAGCAGTTGCAAGCATCGGTGGAGTGAACCACTGGGTGGGAGACTTCGGTCTGTCCCTGTCTCTGCCTCTTAACTTAATGCAGATTTTTAAAAAATGAACCCTATCCAAACCGCAGCACACAGCAGGCTGTGGCTATGCCAAGGCTGTGCTGCCTCTGCAGGCTTTTCCCGCTCCTCAGGGTCCCCTCCAGTGCCACCTCCCCAGAGCAGCCTTCTCTGCCACCCATCTGACCCCCTGGGTCTGCTGCCTTCTCTGTCTGTCCCCATCCTGTCCCTGACGAGAGTCAGCAACGTCTTGTTCATATCCTCCACGTCTGCTTGTCTGTGTGAGTCTCTCTGCGGGGGCCCCTCGGCCCCGGGGGCTGGGACTCTGTTCGCCGTCATCGTCGTCGTCATCATCATCTCTCTGGGCTTGGCCCGGGGCCCGGCATGTGGCAGGTGCTCCTTCTGCTCCACGAACGAATGGATTTAGGTCAGCCCCTGCCATAGGCTGTGCACGGTGCCAGGCCCAGGGGGCATGGACGAGACCAAGGGAAGGGACCGGGTCCATGAATAAGGGGACTCTGGAAACCGCCGAGAGGGGGGCACCTGGCAGGGGGCAGCTGGAGGTGGGCTTCTGGGAGGTGGCAGCAAAGATAGGAGTCGGGTGGGGTGGAGAGGCTTTAGAGGTCGGGGAAGGCAACACCTCTCCTGATTGGAGGGCAGTTGCAGTCTTTGCAGGGAGTGGGAGCCACAGAAGCAGGTGCCAGGGTTTGAATCCTGCCCTGCCTCCCCCTTGCTCGCTGTGTGACAGGAGCAGATCATCTACCCCCACGTTCTTTGTGCAGTGGGAACACCAATGGAACCCACATTGAGACAGCAGTCTTAGGGTGAAATGAGATGACACAGAACCTGGTTAAAACGACTTAAAGGACTAGAAAGGACAGGCTAGCAACGAGTTCAAGGAAGAGCATCCCAAGGCAGAGGGATCAGCAAGCACGGAGCCCTGAGGCAGGGAAGGAATGCTGCTGGTCATGCCGCTGTGGGAGTCTGGTCAGTGGAAGGCTCTAGTCCCAGCCTTGACAGTGGCACTGAGGCTGAGACAAGTCCCTTCCCTGCTCTGAGCCTGTTTCTCTTAGGAAATAGTAGTAAACCTTGGGCTGATGGGAGGACCAGAGGCGATATGAATGAGAAACCTGAACTGGGAAAGGCCCGGGAGGTACTTTGTGTTCTTTTTTTTTTTTCGGTTTATTAAAGATTTATGCTATTTGAAAGGGAGGAAGTGACACAGAAAAAGAGGTCTTCCATCTGCTGGTTCACTCCCCCAAATGGCTGTAATGGCCAGAGCTGGTCCAGGCTGAAGCTGGGAGCCCAGAACTCCATTCTGTTCCCATGTGGGTGGCAGGGGCCCAGGCACTTGGCCCAGCCTCTGCTGCTTTCCCAGGCCATTAGCAGGGAGCTGGCTTGGAAGTGGAACAGCTGGGATCCAAACTGGTGCTCATACAGGATACCAGGTCACAGGTGGTAGCTTAACCTGCTGTGCTACAACACCAGCCCTTGTTTTGCTTTTACTTATGTATTTATTTTTAAAGATTTTATTTGAGAGGTAGAGTTACAGAGAGGGAGAGACAGAGAGAAAGGTCTTCTATCTGCTGGTGCGCTCCCCAGATGGCTGCAACTGCCGGAGCTGGGCAGATACAAAGCCAGGAGCCAGGAGCTTCCTCTGGGTCTCCCACACAGGTGCAGGGGCCCAAGCACGTGAGCCATCTGCTGCTGCTTTCCCAGGCCACAGCAGAGAGCTGGATCAGAAGAGGAGCAACAGGGACACACACCAGCACCCATATGGGATGACAGCACCGCAGGCAGAGGCTCAGCCTATTACACCACAGCACTGGCCCCACCCGTTTTGCTTTTTAAAATCAATTTATTTATCTGTGAGATGGAGAGAGCCCATCTGCTGGTTCATTCCCCAGATGCCCACAGCAGCCAGGATTGGGCTAGAGCTGAAACTAGGTGCTGGGGACTCAGTCTAGGTCTCCTACATGGGAGGCAGGGGCCCAGTTTACTTGAGCCACGACCTGCTACTTCCCACAGTCTGCATGGGAAGCTGGGATGAGGAGCCAGAGCCAGGAACTGAACCGGATTCTCTGAGGTGGGATGCCAGTGTCTCCCCTCGGTGTTCTCAATTTCTGGAGGCACTGGGGAGGGCCTGGTTGCAGAGGATGAGTGAGAAGCAGCCTTCAGCCAGTACCCCTCCCACTGCGAGGCCACGGCCAGCGTCCTGCCCAGTCTGCTCCCTGCCTGAGCTGGCCTCCAGGCCTGTGTTGTCATTCTATGGGAAAAGCCCAGGGTGGGGAGGAGGAATGCAGCCCAGCACTGAGTTCCTGCCAGGGTTCTTTGACCTGCTGTGTCTGCTGAGCCAGGGGCAAGACCAGGCAGGAGATGAGGTCCTGGGGAGAGGTGGGCCCTGCCTGCTGGACCCCAGGCCTGGAGCCAAACCTGTGTGCTTACGTGTTCTCTGAAAAAAGGGCTTGAAGCCCAAGCAAGGGACATCTAGTTCTGGTTCTCTAGACACTTTTGTCTTCACCTGGTCCTCCTGGCCTGGGCCGTGGGGTAGGGGGTGGGCAGCCTTCTCCTGGCTCCCTTGTCCTTGGCAAGCTCTGTGGCCCACCCAGGCTCTGTAACCCTGGGCGATTTCCAAGCATTTCTGGGCTGCAGGAGTGAGGTCAGGGGATCTCTAGGCCCCTCCCCCTCTGATGTCCAAGGGTAGCTACAGCCATTCTGCACCCCCTGCCTTATACCATCCCTGGTCTCAGCGTGCACCAGAGTGGGGGGTGGGACTGCCTAATGATTCAGCCTCGAGCTCTTGTGTTCCAATCCCAGCTCCCTCACTTCGTGGCTGTGTGACCCAGGGCAGGTAGCTTAAGCTCTCTGAGATCATGGAAACAACACCTGCCTTCTAGCAGCACTGTGAGGACTCACCCAGATGGATGCAGAAATCATTCAGCCCAGTGCCCGGCACACAGCAAGGGCTTCCCTGGTGGCTCAGTGTTCCGGGGACACCTCTTGGGCTGGCGTTCAGTGATGCTGAGCACATAGAGGCCCGGTGCGAAAGGAAGTCATTTGCAGATTGCATGATGCTTTTGTTCAGTTGTTTTTTTGGTTTTGGGGGAGTGTTTGGTGTGGCGGCACCCTCCTTGTCCCCAGACATATGCACACACAGGCACACCCACGTACAGGAAACGGAGAGCAGGTGGTGGAAGCGTCCCTCTAGGCAGGCCTGCACTCTCCCATTCATTCACTCAACGCGTCTTTACTGAGCGCAGTTCTGCATAGCACTGGGGAGACCATGATGAGCAAGAAACAGCCTCTGCCTTCCCCAAGCCTGCAGGCAGCTGGGGAGCCAGGCCGGCAGGCACCGGCCATGGTGCAATGTGATTAAACCTACAATGGGAGTACAGGATCATCAAGGTGGCAGCCGGCCCAGGGGGAGATCTGAGAGGCTTCCGGGAAAAGTGACCTCCAAGCCGAAGTGTGGAAGAAGCTTACGAGTTAGCCTGATAAAGGATGTGTGTGCGTGGAGGGTCCCGGGCAGAGGGCATGAGTGGGTGGCACAAGTGAAGGAAGATGGGACATTGTAGGATGGTGAGGGGGGCAGATGAGGCTTGGGAAGCCATCGAGGATCTGGATTTTTCTCTTGAGGGCTGTGGGGAGCCCCAGGAGGGCATAAAGCAGGTTTGGATGGGGTCCGGCACTGTCAAGGGCCTTCGTCATCCCTCTGCTTGGCCCGTAAGTCCTGGGCCTTGCTCTTCTTGTCCCATTCCTGGTTGGTTACCTTGGCATCTGGTGTCCCAGTGGAGGGAGAGCTGGAAAGCAGCCGGCATCTGGGGTTTCCCCCCCACCTCCACCCACAGGGCCCTTGCAGCCAACTTCTCACAAATAAGCCATGGAGTAAGTACAGCTTCCCCCAGACAGCCTGGAGCTGTCCTGGTCAAGTCAGTTTCTTATCAATCGAATCACATGCTAAATCCATTAGGGGAAGTAACAATTGACAGTTCTAGAAACCCAGAGGACCTCTGGGGCAAGAAAAGAGCCTCTCCATCCTTGGAATGTGGTGGGGGTTCGGGTTTAGGGATTCAGCCTGACAGTTTCTGGCACGGAGACCGAGCATGGGCCTGGGAGGTGCAGTGTGTGTGTGTGTGTGCGCGCGCGCGTGCGTGTGTGCACCTGCATGCGAACGAGGGACTGCCTGGAGTGCTCACTGTGTGGAGAGAGGAGTGTCGCGGGGAGTGCTCCTAGCAGCGGACAGTTTCTGGCAGGGAGAACTTTCTGCTTGGGACAGAAGAGTCAGGGTCGTGGAGCTGTGGCCGGGAAGGGTGCACAGAGGAGAAGAAACGAAACCAGGAGAGGCATGGAGGTGGCAATGCTGGGGGTGCCTACCCCGGCCCACCTCGCCCGCCCTCTCCCTCCCACCCCCTCCCACCTGTCTTAGGGGTGGGGCTGTGGACCCCTGGGGCTGTAACGGGCCTTTGCGGCTCCTGGACAACTGAGGCTCTGCCCAGGCTGGGTGAGGAGCCCAGGAGTTGTTTTTTTTTGCTTTTATTTGTCCACTGCCAAGGCTGGCCCAGGCTGCACACTGACTCACAGGCTGGCTGGGTGGGAGCTGAGGCCAGGCACACAGACCCCAAACATTATGGCTGCACGTGGGAGTGAGGGCTCAAGTCCAGTGCCAGAGCCCCAGGCCTCACTCTGTCCTGGACGTTCAGGCACTGGGGTGCTGGACAAGAGGAACACTGCCCCCTGCCAGGCTTCACGGCTGGAGAGATGCTGACGGGCCACCGAAGCATCTGGGTGTCATGGAGAGCCCCACCGTGTGCTCGGCCAGACTTCGGTTTGAATCTGGGCCATGTGTGGTCTGTGGAGCCTTCAGGAGACACTGAACCTGTCTGAAGCTGTCCTGTCCTCTCTAAAAGGGAGGGTCCCACAGCGCGTGTCTGTGCAGACACTGTTGCTCTGTCGCCTGGTGACCTCCGTGGGGAGGAAGTCTGCACAGCTAAGAGGGAGGCCCAGGCCTGAGCTCTCCACGCCTCCTAATCCAGGCGCATGGCTGATTGAAACGGGAGAGCCCAGGGGGCCGCGTAGGGAGGCAGGTGGAGGCCTGCACGTGGAAGCTGGAAGGGGCTTGGAGACAAGTCCCACCCACTGAGTGGCGTCAGACCAAGGCAAGCATTCCTCCCTTTCCTCATTGCCAGGCCTCTTAGTGTCCCAGAAACATTGTCCTGAACTCTCCCCGGCAGGATGGAGCTGGGGTTAGAGGCGGACCTGGGGCGGGGGCCCTGGAACAGTGGTGGGCTGTGCAGGGACAGGGTCTGATGGGCTTACGATGCCCCCCAGAACTGGAAATGGGGGGCTGGTAGCAGCGGCCCTCCACTGTAGGATTCAGGCTGCCATCTCCATGGCAACAGGTATCCCCAGCCAAGAGATCGGTCTCTTAAAGGCACAGTACAAGAGCTGGACTACTGCTGCCTAGAGCTAGGTTGACAATGACAGGGTCCACATCTCCCCAGGGCTCACACTCCACATTTGTGAGATTGTAGTCTCTGCAAGTTTCCCAAGGAGCAAACAGCTTGGCTGGATGAGAAGGTGGCCAAGTGCTGACCTGGAGCCTGGCTCAGTTCTGCCCTCCTCAGCTTCCCCACGGCCTCCACTAGTCCGGCCCCAGGTTCCTTTTCTGGCAACAAAAAGGATCAGAGCAGAAGGCAGTGAATATTAGAATCCCAAGGCTTTCCTGTTTACTTCCTGGATGGGGAAAACAGTTTCCAGAATGAACCCGAGGGTGTGAGCACAGAATGAAGTTGATGCTGAGGTCCTGGGCCCTCTGCCTGCAGGTCGTCTGTGGGCTCTCCTGTCTTCATGCACTGCCCTCTCCCCTCTTCAGTCTGAACTTTTTCACACATCTCCCACAGCAATCCTTCTGTGTTTTTGTGCTTAAGTCATTTACAAAGAAACTTTCTATCCCACTGGAAATGAAGACTCAGTATCACTTACCATAAACAGAGGGTAACAATAAAAATAAACACTCCTCACTGGTCCTGGAGTCTGGCTAGAGACCACTGCCTCTTGAAGTGCCCAGCTCTCTGCCTTCTCTCACTCTCGATGAGGGAGGTGAGCAATTGTTTGAGGGGCGTTAACGACGCAGCGGTACCAAACCAAGACTTCCTCCTGGGCACGGTTCCTGGCATCGAGAGACCACTCCATAGCAAGCACCTTTCCCGCCATCCTCTGGGTGATGCTCACAGCCACATCTGGGGGCACCCAAGACCACTTGTTGCCCAACACAGTCCCTCACTCCCAGGGGCCCTGACGACCTGGCTCTCGGTTCAGCGGGGGGTCGGCGGAGCCTCAGACCCCTGGCTAACCCCTCCCCCACCCCCCGCAGCAGTACTTCATCCTGCTCATCATCACAGACGGCGTCATCAGCGACATGGAGGAGACGCGGCACGCCGTGGTGCAGGCTTCCAAGCTGCCCATGTCCATCATCATCGTGGGCGTGGGCAACGCGGACTTCGCTGCCATGGAGTTCCTGGATGGGGACAGCCACCGGCTGCGCTCGCACACGGGGGAGGAGGCAGCCCGGGACATTGTGCAGTTCGTGCCCTTTCGAGAATTTCGCAACGTGAGTGTGGGCCCAGGCTGGGGAGGGGCAGTTACATCACCCCAGCAACCAGAGTTGAAGATGAAAATCTTGGGATTGTCTGGCCCAGTGCTAACCTCTTCCACCCTCGGCTCCAGTGACTGTACCCCTGAGGGCTACCACTTGATGTTAGGTCAGCCTCCTTTCCCTAGAGCCCTCTGTAGGAGAACTGGCAGCCTGGCCTTATTTGCAGGGACCCCAGGTCTTCCCACAAGGAGCCTGGGTTCGGCTTGCAGGGCCCAGTGTCTTGGATGCCACCCCTGCGCTGCCACACTGGGGCCTGAGCACCTGTTCCTGCAGCTGGAAGAGCACAGATCCCGGGAGGCAGCCTGGGCAAGAACCGAGTGCAGGGCCTCACGTCTCTGCCCGTATCCTCCGGGTCTGCCTGCGATGGCTCCATTCTTTCCCCTGGAGCATTATCCCCCTGAGGACAAATGCTGGGCGTCGGTCACCACTTCACACAGGGGACCATGACTGAGCCCCTGCAAGTGCCTGGCCTCTGGCTGGTCACCTGGCAGTGGACCAGTCACGGCCTGTTTATACGGGCCAAGAAGGTGCTTTGGATGTGTGTGCCAGACAGATGAGTAGGCTGCACAGCTCGCCTCCACTGTCTTTCCCCTAAAAGCCTCCCACAGACAAATTCAAATAAAATGTCACTCCCAGGAATCACAAGTGCTCAGGTGGAAGTTATACTTAACAAAGGGAAAGGAGCTGCTTAGTGGTAGATTTCATGCATGGACTGGGGTGAGCAGAGCTGGTTTTAGACAGCCCCGTGGCCCTGGCCTTCAGCCCTAATGTCCTGCATAGACACCTGCTGTAACAACTGTCTGGGATGGGGTCCCTCACAGCTTCCGCGCCTGCGTTAATCCTTATTCTCTCTCCTCCCCACCCTACCCTCGGCCCTGCAGGCAGCAAAAGAGACTTTGGCCAAAGCTGTGCTGGCAGAGCTGCCCCAGCAAGTTGTGCAGTATTTCAAGCATAAAAACCTGCCCCCCACCAACTCGGAACCCGCCTGAGCGCCAGCGCCCGGTAACAGCATGCGGCCGCCGAACCTCCTGCCTCCCCCCCGCCCCCCGGAGCATGCACTGGCCCTGCGACCTTGCGGGTGGCCTTTCAAAGCCCATCCACTGTTTCATTTTTTACAACTGGACCTCCACCCCCAACTTCCCCAGCCCAGCTGGGCCTCCTTTGTTGGAGTCAACTGATGACGCTTCCAGGCCAAACTGGCTTCCTTGCCTCCTCTCCCCACCCCTGCCATTCTTTAAGTATTGAATGTACTTTGTATAATTTTAGTGCGGTTATTATTGTTATTAAAGAGAATAAAATTTTTACAATCACAACTGGCTTTTTCCAAGTAACTAGCTGCAGACGGAGAGGAATACGTCCCTGGTACATACTTGGTGTCGTAGTCGGTGCCCAATCCCTGCTCTGTTTTGTTTTTGAATGCTGTGACTGTGATCTGTTTGCTATACTCAGGGTAATAAAGGAGTTCCGGACGTCCTTGTGTCAGCTCCTTTCTCAGCTGGGACCTGATGGGCTCACCGATCTGGGAAAGGAAATGAACAGGACAGCGCCCTTCCCCCCCAGCACGCCCGAGACGTTGGTCTAAACAGTTCCGCTTGGGATCTGTGTTCCACATGGACAGTGACGTCTGTGAAACAGGCCCAGAGCTTGGCACAGTGTCCACACCTGGTACCTGTGGATGAACACAATGCACAGGCCCCACAGTGTTTCTGGGAGGCACAGTGTATGGGTCCAGCCAACACCACACCCCCTCCAATCTCCCTGCCACTTCTTCCTCTGTCCTGTGCCTTCCCACCCCACAGCTGGACAGCAGCTGCTGCCACCCATTTGCAGACCTCCTTCGGGTCTCCCAGCCGTTGTGGTCTGCAGTGTGTGAAAGCCTTTTTGGCCTCAGGAGCCTAGACAGGGCTGCCTCTGTCCCTGCTGTTTCTACCAACCACATGTTCCACGAAGGCAGCCAGGGAACCAGTCTCGGATCCCGGCCCATCTCCCATTTCCCTCCTTCCACATTGCATCCCTCTCTCCCTTTTCCTCCTTGGAGGTCACCAGCCCCTTTAACACACACTGTACAACCACCACCACCAAGCATTTCTCCTAAGCACTGTACACACTGCTGAACCTTTCAGTACTTTCAGTAGCCCCTGCCCACGACCATTTCAGAAATAAGGAAATAAACATAGAAGCGCGTCCAGTCTACTGGAGATGGGGCCAGAACTCAGATCCAAGTCTGGCTGACACCAGGGCCTACGCTTGATCCACTGCCGCAAGCACCTTCCCTTGCCTCTATGAGGGGTCCCTCTGCACCCCAGTAACTGGAGAGCCTGCTATCCCCATCTGCTCCCCTTACTAGTGCCGTGCTAGAACTGGGCAACCCCAGGCAGATTCCCACCTCCAGGAGCCGCGTAACCTCAGGAGCCGCCTGATCTGCTGGGAGTGAGCAAGAGACACCCTCATCCTAACACCTCTGCTCGTTGTGCGGACGTCAAGAGTCAGCTAAGTGCCCTTCACGGGCTCCTTCACTTGTCACGTGAGCCGCAGGACCCCTCTTGCTGCTTTGCGGCAGTCCTTCAGGAAGGCACCACACCCTGGCCCCAGGCGGGCAGTGCAGATGGAGCACCAGCACATCTGGCCAACTGCAGCTCATTTGCCGGTGCCCGCTGCAAGAGCGGGTGTCAGTTGGAACATCACCACAAGATTGTTTACCCTCTCATGTGCAAGTGGAGGTGAATTTGAAGGATATCCTATCCTGGTAATTTTGTGCCCACCCCAGCCTGGGAGAATCTGTTGTGCAACCAGAGGCCTCTCTAGGCGGCAGCCTCCTCCCAGCCCCTGGGGATGGGTGTACCGGGGTGCCACTTCTCCGTTATAACTCCCCATGGGAGCAGCTTACCAGGCTGGACAAACTGACGGGACTGATGTCTACTGGGCATTAAGGCAGAGTGCCTGCCTTGCAGATCCCAAATGCCTGCACACACCACCTGCCTCAGGTGTGGCTGCCATCCCCACTGCCAGGCTCCCTGTGGGGGCAGACTCAGCCCTCTCTGCTGCCCGCCGCTGTCTGCGCCCGAGACGAGGTGGGCAAGTCAAGCAGGCCCTATATTCCTGCTGGCATCAGTTCACAGGGGGAAGGGCTGTGCCTACCTCAAGGCAAGACCGAATGATGTTAAAAAAAGAATCCAAGCCTGGCTGCTGCCACTTGGTTCTCACACAGATGGCAGAATGAAAGGTGAGCTTGGGGATCTGACCAGACAGACCCCTCATCCCTGAATCCCCCACTGCAGTATGGACACTGGCGTCTGTTTAAAAGTTTCATTGAGGGGCCGGGGCTGTGTTGAAGCAGGTTAAGCCGCCAACTGTAGCACCAGTAGCGCACGTGGATGCCAATTC
This sequence comes from Sylvilagus floridanus, assembly GCA_949820135.1. Taxonomy (NCBI): domain Eukaryota; kingdom Metazoa; phylum Chordata; class Mammalia; order Lagomorpha; family Leporidae; genus Sylvilagus; species Sylvilagus floridanus. The sequence continues at coordinate 56,468,573 of OX463232.1, forward strand.
AGGTACCAGCTGCTCCGCTTCCAACTCAGCTGTTAATGGCCTGGGAAACTGCATCCACGCGGGAGATCTGAAAGAAGCTCCTGGCTTCTGGCTTCGGCCTGGCCCAGCCCTGACTGTTGCAGCCATTTGGGAGTGAACCAGTGGATGGAAGACCTCTCCTGTCTCTAACTCTGCTTTTCAAATAAGTAAGTAAAACCTTAAAAAAAAAAAAAAAGTTCTGTTGAAACCACAGAAAGCTAGGCTTACGAGTGAAAGGCTCAGATTCTAGTCATCATCCAGCTGAGCAACCTCAGTGAACCACCATGAGTTTTCGTTTCCTCTTTAAATGTAAAGGGCTGCTTCGCAGGACTTGTTTTTCAAGATCAAAGACCCTGCAGCCCGCAAAAAGAGTGTACAAATGCCCTAAACTGTGGCACACAGGAGGGAGGTTCAAAAAGTTGGTGGACAAATGCAATGAAGGCGTATTTTCCATTAATTTTTGAAGGCCCCTCCTACTCTGCAGGCTCTCGGTACAGACTGACGAATGCAGGCAACACAAAAGATGACCGGTGCGCATGACCGACAGCAGACGCGAGCCTGTTAAAGCTCAGGTGAAGGCTCGTCTCGGGGTTTGCTGCCTGTCTCTTCCGCAGACCGCTCATGCTTGGACCACGTTCTGCCTGTTATTTGCTATGCGACTCTCTCCCCTACTCCACTGTTGCTCCAGCAGATAAGGGAGCAAAATGCCAGCCCTTGCCAGCGTCACCAAGGCATGAATGTGCAACTGGCTTCTTATGTTCAACCTGTGACTCCCAAGTGTTGCCAAGATTCTAGCCTCCCACTGAGCAGATCTTGCGTTCCATCCTGTTATGCGTAAGTGGGCTGGGAATACCAGCAAACCGAGAAAATAAGTCCAAATGATCGTACGTCGCCACGGAGCTCTCCTTTTTGTTTTTCTGCAGGGGCTTGAGATGACAGCTGAGCTGCATACCCACGGCTAGGACGCCCAAGCCAAGGAACCGGGTGTGCCTGAGTAACTCCCGATTAGCTAGGAGCCATGCACACAACACAGGCTGGTGGAGGCCAGATCTGACCCTCTGTCACGCCAGGGCTCTGGCTGCAACTGAGAAATGTCAGTGGAGGGGACAACTCTGTGTAAACCATCACTCAGCAGCTCTGGACACCCTGCTCAGAAATGGGGTGAGGGGAGGCTGAGTAGGAGTACTGATGGGGGGCCAGCGCTGTGGCATAGCAGGTAAAGCCGTTGCCTGCAGTACCAGCATCCCATATGGGTGCTGGTTTGAGTCTCGGCTGCTCCTCTTCCAATCCAGCTCCCTGCTATGGGAAATCAGTGGAAGATGGCCCAAGTGCTTGGGCCCCTGCACCCACATGGGAGACCCAGAAGAAGCTCTTGGCTCCCGGTTTCAGATCGGTACAACTCTGGATATCGTGGCCATCTGGGAAGTGAACCAGCGGCTGGAAGACCTGTCTCTCTCTCTGTAACTCTATACCTTTCAAATAAAATAAATAAATCTTAAAAAAAAAAATAACAAGCAGACAGGGGCCACTTAAAAAAAAAGCACCACTAATGAAGATGACCACTGCTTACCTGGCAGTGTCCCAGGTGCCACACCAGGCACCCAATCCGGGCTCTTTGACCTAGAAAGGAGTGCTCTCCTGAGTTACCAAGGAGGCCAGCGAGGCCCAGAGAGGTTAGGGACCTTGCTCACCTGGCACAGCTACTAAAGGCCTGGCTGCAAGCCCAGAACCACTAAGTGAGACCACAGAACGTGGAATCGGGCTGAGTTTCCAGCAGCAGCAGCCAGGGAAAGGTCTCGGGCAGATGAGTCCTCCATCTTGGTGGGAAGGAGGTGGTCAGTAGGGAGGAACTCACTAGCTGGGGAGGAAATGAGGATGCAAGGGATGAACCCATGTCACTCCCAGTCAAGGGCTCCTGACTCCCACGCTAGAATGCCCCTGAGAAAAGTGGAAGCCCCCAGATCTGGGGAGCCAGCTCTCCTCTCTGGGTCCAAGGTCCCAAGGCAGGCAGTCATAAACAGGTAGCCAAGTACCCTTTTGTGCCCCTTCACATTAATCTTTATATAGAAAGGAAAATGGATGCTTCAAATTTCACACACACACCCCCAACCTGCCCCACCACCCCACCCCCAGGCAGGTGACACACACCAAGGTAAATGGCCAGCGGAGCTGGAAAGGCACCGGTGACACAGATAATCCTCCCCAGAGAAGAGCAGGCAGTAGGATTCCACTGAGCTTTCTCCTTCCCATGGTTTGAGTCGTAAGAACACCACATTCAGTAAAATGTAAAACCCACCCTAAACTGTTTTTATCCCTTCTTACTAGTTATCAAATCTCAATTATTAAGGTGGGAGAACTTTCGTCTCTTGGGACATTAGTTCTAAAGCCCCAGTGGATGCTCAAGTCCCTTCTATAAGATGGCACAGTATGTGAACAGAACCTGCACAAACCCTCCTATACATTTTAAATCCTCTCTACCTAACAATAAGCAATGTCATACTGTATTGTTTAGGGGATAATGACAAGGAAAAAGCCTACGTGTCCAGGTCAGACACAACTCTGTTAACGTTTTTGGTCCATGGTCAGTTGAACACCCAAACGTGGAGATCTCTCCAGACATGTAGAGTGGACTGTCCACATCTGTTTAGTCTATTCTTTGGGTTTGAACCACAAGGTCTACATGGGATGCTTCCCAAGACTGTTTCCTCTATCAGTCAGACCAGCCTGTGCTTAGCTAGCAACTGCCTACCCAGAAGCGATGTTTCGGCCCCACGGGTCTCAGCTAACGAGAGCAATGGATTATCATGAAATGATCCCCAGTGACTCTCCACGGCTCCCGATACCAAGAGCACAGAATCGGTCTGAAGATGTCAAGCATCCCAACACACGTTAGCTCTGAGAGGTGGACAGAGCTGGAAACATGAGATACAGCACAGGGAAAGTGAGATTTCGTTCTCTAACAGGCTTGTTAGCTTTCAAGTCAATGAACGTTTTTAATCCCTGTAACCCTCTGTCAACTTCTTACAGTATCAAGGCCGCTGAGGCCACGAGGTGCAGTAACGGCCTCTTGCAAGTCAGACCACATAAAGACGGTGACTTTGATTCCTTGGCCTGCCTCCTGAGATGATGTGAGCTTGCTTTGGGTACGTGCTGTAACAGTGACAGCACAATCACAGGAACAATGAAGCAGAGAAGCACAAGGTGCCTACACAGTTTTACCTAAATGTCTTGTTTGTAGGATGGAGCTGACGTGCCTGTACTGACAGTCAAGAACAATTAGCAGAGTAGTTCTGAAAAGGAGGAAGAATTCACAAGGCATCAGTTATGGGTGAAGGGAAGTCACCATCTGCCAACGGGCACCAGGGTGTCACTGCATTGGAAGGGGAAAAGGAGTGGGTTGGATCCGATCCAGAGGCCTCTCTGCCCACATTAAAACTAAACAGCTTCTATGCCTGCCGGCATCAGAGTCGACACATTCTGTGTGCGTCTCGCTCAGTCTCACACCCCAAAACATAGAAACAATGGGTGTTAAGAACCAAGGAGAAGAAAGTACAGTATGGGCTCATTCTTCTGAAGCAGAGGAGTGCACAGATGTTTTTAAAGTTTGTATCTACCTCGGTCCTCGAGGCTTCCATGTGTCCTCTCCCTCTCTGCCTTCCTTCCAAAAAGATGAGCCCATTGCCCGTCGAGACAAAGAGGGGGAACAGTACTTCTAATCTTGACTGCTCAGTCTCAGGGCTGGGAAGGGAGGAACAGGAGGAGCAGCAGAGGAAACAAAGCTCTCGGAAGCACCTTTAGGCTAGAAGCAGCCTCCACAGTTAAAAGCCACAACTATAGTATGCATTAAACAGTGTTCAGAGTACAGTCATAATATTCGGGCATGTCCCACTAGTCTGCAATATGAGGATACCAGAAGCTGCCAGAAACAAATCATTTCATCATTATCTACCAGCAGCACTTCTGATTTCCTGCCATGATTAAATAAGGTTTATGTTTGTTTCTCTAAGGTTTAGGGTCTTAAACTAAAATCTTTTATTTCAAAAACAAAAACAAAATAACTTGCCAGGCAGAGAAAGGTCTGAGTAGAAGATGGCAGCTTTCTTCTTAACAGCCCCCTCCTCCCAGCAAGGGACTGGATGGAGAAAGGAGAAAGAATGCCCAAGAGTAAGAAAGCCCCAGGATGAATGCCGAGGGCTACGGTCAGCCCCGCAGGCACACGGATCACCTTTACCATCAGCCGGGTGAGCTCCATTTCCTCACCTGGGTCACTGCTCCTGCCCACTTGCTCCATAAGGAAGCAGAACCAAACAATGTGTTCATCTACAATAGAATGGGTGAGTAAGACCTGTCCAGTTACTGTCCTTACTTCTTTGTGCTGTTGGGAAAGGAAGACAACAAAGTGATAAAATCCAAGCTCTTTGCAAGCCCGCTGGTGACCGATTCTCCCAGGAATTTCTGCTGAGCTCTGTCCTCGCCCAACCCCATCAGTGAGGGAAGGGGCTGCAGGGCAGGTCTGGTCACCCGCACAGGGGCAGAAAAGAGAAACCAAACATAATTCGGGCCACAAGTGGATTCTGGCACATTTTTAGGGTAGGTTAAAAATGTCGTGGTGTGTACAGGAAGTTTTTGGAGGGAGTTTTTGGAGGGAGGCAATGCCTGCAGGTAGGATGACCAGTCCAACTACTTGTGGGGAGGAGCTCCCTGTGCTAAGTGCAGAGGAGCTAGGGGGCCTCGAGGAAGGTGTTGGTTCGGAAGATGGAGGAGACGATCTTGCCGGTGGCGTTGATGGTGCCTTCGCTGTCTGAGCTGGACTCAGAGTCGCTGCTCCCCGAGTAGGCGCCCAGGCCCGGGAGGATGCCGATACAGACTGCTGCAGAGGGGCAGTGGATGGAGGGGCCGCTCAGGGAAGTGCTTCCGAGAGACACACAGGACGAGGCCTCTGCAAAGAGGAAGCATTGTTACTGCATCATCCTTTGCCACAGCTTAACATATACATCTCAGGGCTAGGCCCTATGCCAAGAGCTTTACCCACGGATGCCCATGGAAGCCTCAAATCCACCCTGTGCAGTTGTCATCCTTATACTTATGTTTGTTTCTCTAAGGTTTAGGGTCTTAAACTAAAATCCTTTATTTCAAAAACAAAAACAAAGTAACTTGCCAGGCAGAGGAACTGAGGGAACTGAGGAAGTGAGGTTCCAGGAGGTAAAATGACTTCTCCAGGTGATGAGGCAAAGTCTGGAATCCCAAAGCTGTCTCTCTGACCACAGCCTGTCACCCTCTCTGTTCTCCATCACTCTGAGGAGAACAATTTCCCCTATCATGGTTTGATGTCCCCACACTCACACAGTCATGGTATTACAAGTCCATATCATCTTTACTTACTCACAAGGCAGGAAACAGATAAGGGGAGGACAAAAGTTTCCGCACACTCAACAGCAGAAAGGAAGCCAGCTTCAGAGATACTACAGGCAAAATTAACAATTCTATTCCACTTCTCAGCATACTACACCATCCATACTTATTGGCCAGTGCCAGCTAGCACAGACACATTTTCAAAGGCCAAACTTCAGCTGCAGAATAATGTTCCTTACTAAGAAGGGCTGCTGTTCCCTAATGGAGGAGCTGAGCAACTTAGAAACTGATGAAACACCATCCTTGCTTTCCCGTCCTGTTCCGCTTTCACAACTAAGAGAACTAAAGTCAGTCAGGTAACATTTTCAAACCACACAGAATGTTACCAAGTAGCTGGGGCTCTTTCTTCTCCAAAACCAAGCTACTGTGCCACTCCAAAGATGGAAAGTCTCAATATACAAAATCCAGAACTTGAAGATTAAAGGAAAAGTTAAGAATTCGGCTCCACCAAGTTTTTCCTCTAAGTGAGGAAGTCAAATGACTTGGCAAGGGTAGGGGCCACTTAGAGTAGAAAACATTCAACTAAACCTCAATCAAAAAATAACGCACCGGGGCCAGCACTGCGGTGTAGCAGTAAAGCTGCCACCTGCAGTGCCAGCATCCCATTTGGGTGCCGGTTTAAGTCCCCGCTGCCGCTCTTCCGATCCAACTCCTGGCTAATGCGCTTGGGAAAGCAGTGAAAGATGGCCCAAGTGCTTGGGCCCCTGCACCCGCATGGGCAACCTGGAAGAAGCTCCCAGCTTCTGGCTTTGGATTGGCACAGCTCCGGCTGTTGCGGCCAACTGGGGCGTGAACCAGCAGATAGAAGACCTCTCTCTCTCTCTCCCTCTCTCTGCCTCATTGTGTAACTCTTTCAAATAAATAAATAAATCTTAAAAATAATATGTAATACGTATAAAATGATACTTTCAGTATTCTGTTACCTTTCAAGAATATATAGATAAGTTACTTAGAAACTAATTTATGCAGGCCGGCGCCGTGGCTCAACAGGCTAATCCTCCGCCTTGCGGCGCCGGCACACCGGGTTCTAGTCCCGGTTGGGGCGCCGGATTCTGTCCCGGTTGCCCCTCTTCCAGGCCAGGCCTCTGCTATGGCCCAGGAGTGCAGTGGAGGATGGCCCAAGTGCTTGGGCCCCGCACCTCATGGGAGACCAGGAAAAGCACCTGGCACCTGGCTCCTGCCATCAGATGAGCGCGGTGCGCCGGCCGCAGGGCGCCGACCGCGGCAGCCATTGGAGGGTGAACCAACGGCAAAGGAAGACCTTTCTCTCTGTCTCTCTCTCTCACTGTCCACTCTGCCTGTCAAAAAAAAAAAAAAAAAAAGAAACTAATTTATGCAAAGCTGTTCAATGAAGTACCTCATTTTATCTAGTATTTCAAGGATGAACTGAGTTTAAGGGTTCATCCTAGAAAGAAAAGGGTGAATTTTCAGAGTACCTATAGAGAAAATTATAGAGAAATTTCTCTATAGAGAACAAGAGCTGATCTAGGTGAAGGATGGAACCCAGCTATAGAAATGCAACCAGGAATCTAGACCACAGTAGCATCAGGAGAGTTTAAGCGAAACAATCAAACCTCCCAATTACTGAGGTTTAAACAAAGAAGAGACTGCAACTCTAACAAATCTCATTCCAAATGCAGTTAACTATCCAAAGAGAACAAAATGGTGCCCTCTGATCCCATCCATTTGGTGAAGTTTCCTGCCAACTTCTGCTTTCACAGGCCCACACTATCATAGCAAATTAATACAGAAAAGTACTAAGATAGACTCTGTGTAAGACTCAGACGCGTGACTTGGGAGCATACGGGACTGCCTTGCGCATTCAGTGGTTTTGCTCAAAGCTCAGGTCCAGAGTCTTCAGGGGGAAAGCCTGAATCACCACCAAAATCAGTCATCTTCTAGGGCAACCAACCAGCGATTCTCCTGCTAAGGACAGTCTCAGGAGGAAGCCTCAGGGGACATTCTTCTTGAGGGGCTTTGGCTCCCAGCAAAGGAGGACATTTCTTGCATAGCTTTTGCTACAAGAATGCAGTAGGAAGAGTAGGAAGTAGGGATATGGAACTAAGAACAGCTATGAAACACATGTGTCTGCCTGGGACAGTTCAAAGCCACCATACCAGTTTTGCTTTCCATAGTTTCATTCAAATAGTTCCTATCAGGGAATAAGTACCAGCCCAAGGGCAACTAGTTTACTAACTAAAGCACATTTAAGATTCCTACAAAGTTGAATAATGTGTGTGTACACACATTATTATACATTGATACTATTTATTCTACCAATTTAGCAAGATTTCTATATGTTAAAAAGAGATCAGTGAACATTTATTGAAGTAAATATTGGGCTAACTTCTATGAAGGGCAATTTGGCAACATTGGTCTAAATTATAAACATGTATCCTCTCTGACCTAACAACTCCACTTCTAAGTATTTAAGCTGATATATTTGTTTTAAAAAATTTTTTTAAAGATTTATTTATTTATTTGAAAGGCAGAGAGTTAGAGAGGCAGAGGTAGAGAGAGAGAGAGAGAGAGGTCATTCATCCACTGGTTCACTCCCCAAATGGCCACAACAGCCGGGGCTGGGCCGATTCTAAGCCAGGAGCCAGGAACTTCTTCTGGGTCTCCCACAAGGGTGCAGGGGCCCAAGGCCTTGAGTCATCTACTGCTTTCCCAGGGTACAGCAGAGAGTCGGATTGGAAGCAGAACAGCCGGGACTCAAATCGGCACCCATATGGGATGCACGGCCTTTATTTGCTAAGTCAAAGTGTCAGCCCCTGACCTGATATATTTGTACATATGAAAAATTATCTATGTACAAGGTTATGACTGAAACACCAGAATAGGAAAAGAATGGAAATAATCTAAATGTTTATTAACAAAAATTGAGATGAATATGCTATGAAATATGCATATAATGGAATATTCTTAAAATGGAATATAACACAGACTTTACAAAGGAATGAGGAAGCTCGCCATGTATAGTTATGTAATGATTCGCAAGGCACAGTAACAAGTAAATTGAGCAATAAATACAAGAGTATATCAAAATAATACTCATAAAGTTAGTATAAAGGTATAAAGTATTCTTGCCAAAGGAAAAAAAACTGATCAAGCTTCTAGATCTTATTATCACTTTATGGGAAACACAGGGTATAAAGAACCCTTACCACTCACAGGGGAGGCCTAGGTGTTCCAGGCTCCTGGCTTTGGTCTGGCCCAACCCCAGCCATTGTAGCCATCTGGGGAGTGAACCAGCAGATGGAAGACCTTTCTGTCTCTCCTCTCTCTATAACTCTGCCTTTCAAATAAATAAATCTTAAAAAAAGAAAAGAAACATAGAAAAAAATCTAGAGTATAGGACAAAGACCCAGTACCTTCACAAATAAAAGGATAAAAAAAAAATGAAGGAAAATCTACAGGTTAAATTTGCATTAAAAGACACATTAGAGGGGCTGGCGCCGTGGCTCAGTAGGCTAAGCCTCTGCCTGTGGTGTCGGCAACGATCTGTGTCCTGGCTGCTCCTCTTCTGACCCAGCACTCTGCTTACAGCCTGGGAAAGCAGTAGAAGATGGCCCAAGTGCTCGGGCCCCTGCACCTGCGTGGGAGACCTAGAAGAACCTCTTGGTTCCTGGCTTCAGATCTGCACAGCTCTGGCTGTTGTAACTATTTGGGGAGTGAACCAGCAGATGGAAGATCTCTCTCTTTCTCTGCCTCTCTGTAATTCTGCCTTTCAAATAAATAAATAAATCTTAAAAAAAAAAATCTTCCACCTACTAGTTGACTCTCCAGGTAGCCACAATAGCCAGGGCTGGGGCAAATCAAAGACAGGAGCTTCATCTGGCTCTCCGATATGGGTGGAAGGGGCTCAAACACTTGGAGCATCTTCTACTGCTTTTCCCAGGCCATTAGCAGGAGGCTGGATCAGGAGTAGTTGGGAAAGGAAATGATACACATATGGGACGCCAGTGTTGCAGGCAGTGGCTTTACATACTACACCACACACTGGCCCCCAGTCAACTGATTTTTGAAAAGGGTGACATTACAACTCAGTGCAGGAAAGAATAGTCTTCAAAAAATAGGGCTAGACCAACCAGATATCCCCATGGAACAAAACTGGATCCCTACCTTATGCCACATGCAAAAATTAATTCAAAATGATTAAAAAACTGAAATATACAAGCTAAAACTATAAAACTCATTGAAGAAACCACAGATGTCAATCTTCAGGACTAGGGACCAGGCAATGGTTTCCCAGATATAACACAAAAAGCATAAGCAACCAATGAAAGAAATGGATAAACTGAATGTCATCCAAATTAGAAGCTCTCATGCTCCAAAGTCTACTATCAAGAAAATGAAAAATAACCACAGAATGAGAGTAAATATTTGCAAAGCACATATCAGATACATGTAGTCTGGTATCCAGAACATATAAAACACTCTTACAAGTCAACAATAAAGACAACCCAGTTTAAAACAACCTTAGGATTTCTCCAAAGAAGATTTACAAACAATAAGTACACACCGGTTGGCATTGTTCATCATTAGGGAAACAAACGAAAACCACAATGTGATACCACTTCACACCCACACAGATGGATATAATAAAAAAGACAATAACAAGTGCTAGTAAAGATGTGAAGAAATTGGTATCCTTATATACTACAGGTAATATAAAAATTATTCAGCTACTTTGCTAAATACTCTAGCAGTTCCTCAAAAAGTTACCAAATGACTCACCAATTCCACTCCTAGGTGATTTCACCCAGAAGAGAAAACAGTTGTTTACACAAAAACTTGTACACAAATATTCGCAGCAGCATGATTCATAGTAGCCAAAAAGTGGAAACAACTCTACTGCCTATCAACTTATAAAAGAACAAACAAAATGTGGTATGTCATATAATGAATATTATTCAGCCTCTAGCAAAATGCATTAGAAAGACAAAAATTAGGACAATTAGGGAAGATACTAACTTGATATTGTAGAATATTTGGCAATTATTGTCATTATTCTAGATATAATAGTGGGACTGCAATTGGTAACAAAAAAACTTATTTTTTAAAAAGTGAGACACATTGAAGAACTATGAATGAAATGATATGATGTCTTGGATTTTCTTCAAAATATTATAGTTAGGGAAGTTTAAATGAATACTGGACATGTGGTAAAAATTGTTGAAGGGGCTGACATTGTGGCACACCAGGTTAAGTTGCTGCCTGTGATGCTGGCATCCCATGTGAGCACCTGTTTGAGTCCCTGTTGCTCTACATCCAAACCAGTGCCCTGCAAATGCACCTGGGAAAGCAGCAGCAGATGAATCAATTGCCTGGCCCCATGCCATCCACGTGGGAGACCCAGATGTAGTTCCAGGTTCCTGGTGTCAGCCTGACCCAGGCCTGGATGCTGCAGACATTTGGGGAATGAACCAGTGGGATCTCTATCTCTCCCTCTCTCTGTAACTCTGCCTTTCAAATAACAAGTACATCTTCTTAAAAAATTATTGTGATAGGGGAGCACCATGCTACTATCCCAACCTTTAAAAATCCTGTAACTTATAGCCATAATGAAGTGTTTTAACTAATTTTATTTATTTATTTGAAAGTCAGAGTTACAGAAACACAGGGAGAGACAGAGAGAGAGACATTTCTATCTCCCCAGATAGAGACATTTCTATCTCCCCAGATAGCCATGACAGCCGGGGCTGGGCCAGGCAGAAATCTGGAACCAGTAGCTTCACCTGGGTCTCTTACGTGGGCCCAAACATTTGGGCCACCTTCTGTTACTTTCCCAGGCAATTAGCAGGGACCTGGATTGGAAGCAGAGGCAAACTGGCACCCATATGGAACCAGCATTGCAGGCTGTGGCTTTACCTACTACACTGGCCTCAATAAAGTACTTAAAAAAAAAAAAAAAAAAAAAAAAAGATTTGTCCACTTACTTGAAAGTCAGAGTTACAGAGAGAGAAAGAGAAGGAGAGGCAGAGAGAGAGAGAGAGATCTAATGAAATGCTTTTAAAACATATAATTGTGGGGCCAGTGCTGTAAGCCACCACCTGCAGTGCCAGCTTCCTATAAGGGTACTAGTTCAAGTCCTGGCTGCTCCAGTTTTTTTTTTTAAAGATTTATTTATTTACTTTTAAGTCAGAGTTACACAGAGAGGTCTTCCATCCTCTGGTTCATTCCCCAATTGGCCACAACAGCTGGAGCTGCACCGATCCAAAGCCAGGAGCTTCTTCTGGGTCTCCCACGTGGGTGCAGGGGCCCAAGCACTTGAGCCATCTTCTACTGCTTTCCCAAGCGGTAGCAGAGAGCTGGATAGAAGTGGAGCAGCCAGGACTTGAACCAGTGCCCATATGGGATGCCAGCACTGCAGGCAGCAGCTTTACCTGCTACGCCACAGCGCCGGCCCCTGCTCCGCTTCTGATCCAGCTCTCTGAGATGCATTTTTAAAGCATCCATTATATTTTTGAGACAGAAGTAAATATAAGCCCTGTTTTATAGATGACCCACTGAGTTTAGTTCAGAGTCTGAATCCCACAGGGAGTCAGTGGTGATCTGCAACACTCTTGAATTTCTCATCCCTAACCTATGTCAGGAACATTCACCTTGTCTTAAAACTTCATGTCACTTAATACAGAGGCAGATACGAATGCATAAAAGTAACCACTAAAAAAAGTGTACTCCTGGAGACTGTATTAGGCTTCTAGATTTAAGCCAATCCAGTATCGGCAGGAGCAAGGCATTCTACCTCCCAATGGAAGCAAGACAGGTAAAATCAAGAAACCTGACATTATAGGAGACACAGAAAAACCCTTTGTGAGCAGAAGTGATATGACAAGGACTCTGTGACCACTCCTGAGAAAACACAACTGTCATTTATTACCTCTACTGACTTGTAACGTATTACCTTTGCAGGGCAGCTAACATGCTCTTGGGTATAAATCCTGCCTGACATAAACAGTTACAGGTATGTAGGCACACTCGAAGAAGAGAAAAACAGACATCTGCAGACGCAATGCCTTCCAACCCTTTCCTATGGTTCATACTTATTATGAGTAAAAACAAACGAGGGTGCCACTCACCTTGATTCTTGTCATCTGGGTCAGGGTCTGGTTTCAGTCTTTTCACACTGTTGCCACTCTCTGAGCTATAACAAAAAACATGGTGATTTGAACTATGTCCAGTCTGCATGGATCAAAGCTTAGGGGGTCAGGAGCTCTAATAACCACTTGTATGGGCTTTAAGTAGCCCAAAGGAGCTAGATGGTTGGAAATGAAGAGTCTTCGCTTGGGTTCTTAATCTCCCTCCAATTATACAATTAGTTACAAAGACAACTCAAATTCCTGACACATCCAAAAAAGAATCATTGTATTTTCAAGCATCACTTCAACTTGTTATTCTTTATTGTTCAACTTGATTAGAACCACAGATGGATTTCACAAATGACAAAAATTTAGTTATGTTATTAATGATTGAAGAAAACATCTATAGTGACACGCTAGACAGTCTGAGAGCCATCCAAAAGATTTTCACCAGAAGAACATCTAAAGAATGTACTTCAGGGGCGGTGTTCTGGCGTAATGGGTTAAGCCACAGCCTGCAATGCCACCATCCCATATGGGTGTCAGTTCAAGTCGTGGCTGCTCCACCGCTCCTTTCATTTTTATACTTTACAGCATATACACACCAGTAGCTTCCAGACTTTAGTGGGCATCAGAATCAGCCATGGAACCTTAAAAACAAAGACTCCTATACCTCATTCCAAATTTCCCAGACCAGAATTAGTGTAGGCTGCAGATCTACAGTATTAACAAACTTCCAGGTTGTTAATCTACCCAGGGCAGGGTAGATTAGGAACTCCTGCCCCAGAAGGCTAATTCATCACTTTGCTATGCCAAACAACAATAAACGATAGTTTCAATACTCAAAAGGGGCTATATGCAGATCACCACATAAGCTAATAGAGTCCCTTCTACAAGTGATCTAAAATCAAGAGAGGATTTGGCACTATAGTATACTAGGTTAAAGCCATAGCCTGCAGCACCAGCATCCCATATGGGCACTGGTTTAAGTCCCAGCTGCTCCACTTCTGATCCCTTCTAATGCTCCTGGCAAAGCAGAAGATGGCCCAAGTGCTTGGGCCCCTGCCCCTACGTGGGAGACCCGGAAGAAGCTCCTGGCTTGGGCCTGGCCTAGCCCCTGTCATTGCAGCCATTTGGGGAAAGTGAGCCAGCAGATGGAAGGTCTCAAACTCTCCTCTGATTCTGCCTTTCAAATAAATAAGTCTTGGAGTAAAAAAAACAACAACTAGCCGGCGCAGCGGCTCAATAGGCTAATCCTCCACCTTGCGGCGCTGGCACACCAGGTTCTAGTCCTGGTCGGGGTGCAAGATTCTGTCCCTGTTACCCCTCTTCCAGGACAGCTCTCTGCTGTAGCCAGGGAGTGCAGTGGAGGATGGCCCGAGTGCTTGGGCCCTGCACCCCATGGGAGATCAGGATAAGCTGGCTCCTGTCTTTGGATCAGCGTAGTGCGCCAGCAGCAGCGGCCATTGGAGGGTGAACCAACGGCAAAGGAAGACCTTTTTCTCTCTCTCTCATTGTCCACTCTGCCTGTCAAAAAAACAAAACAAAACAAAACAAAAAAACAACCACCAAGGGAGATAGCTTTGACACCCATCCTGCTGCCATCAGTAAGAGCACTGCCGAGAGGTAACTAACTGCCCACTTGAAGCGCGTTCCTCGGCACAGTCCAGTAAAACTGACTCAGGTTCAAATCATGAAGACACTGGCTCTTGTGTGAAAGCTTATGTAAGAGCCTGAAAGGAATAATTCATGGTTTGGGAAGAGGGCCCCTTTCAGGCTACTGATACTCCTCCCCTCTGCTGCTGTACCATGATGACATTTTTCCACGGAGGCAATGTTCCTAGGAACATCTGCAGCAGATGGACAGGGTGCCAAACCACAAGACTGCATCAATACACTCCCTTCAAAACATGTGGCTGGTTGCCAGTACACTACATTGATTTTCCTAATAGACTGCACTTAAACTTAACATTATTTTGCCCACGGTCTCTAGTTGGTCAGATTGAAATAATGATATTCAATCATTCTGGTGCCATTCCAGGATTTGGAAAGGGAGTAGCAAACACAACAAAGAACTTGCTAAGACCTCTGTGTAATGCCACTCTCCGCCACCCCCACCTTACTCGGTGCCACGGCCGGGTGTGTAAGCCTGTCACAGCTGCCATGTCCTTCAGGCCACAGTGCCTTTATAGCAGCTGTCCCCTCTGCTGGAGATGTTCTCTCCTGCCTGCCTGTCACAGCCCTCCTGGTCCCACCTAATCCCCATTTTCCACAGCTTGCCCAACATGAGCACAACCTCTAGGCAGCCATGTGTCCCTCCTCCTTGCTCACTGCAACCTGTACACAAATCCTTTCACAACACTTGCTACTCTCCAGAAACCCAGACGCTCAAATACTGGACTCCAGTTCTCCTATCACTGTGTGACTTCGAACAAAGGTTCTCAATCTCTCGAATTCTCAGTCCTACCTGTAGAACAGAGGTGACAGTAATTTGTACTTACTAGAATTTTGGGGAGGAATGAAATCATGTATGGGAAGTACTTAACACAATGCCTGGCACATGTCAGGTGCTCAAGTTAGAGTAGCTACTGTCACATTTGTTGAGTGAATGATCAGAGAGAGAAAGGTCAAAGGCTAGAGAAGACACCAAGTGTTAAAAGGGAGGGGGACAAAAGCACACTACAGGGACTTGGTGGAGACTCATAGGAGGTAACCTTTAGCTTTGGTCACCGTGACAAGTAGCATTTCAGAGTAGATGGTCGGAGGGAGAGTTAAGCTGTGTTGAGTGCTGGCTGACCTCTTATGTTTCACAGCTCCTGCCAACAGCTTTGCCTGGGAGAACTTCTTGGTTTCTATGGGTTTCACAGCCAGTTTCTTCTCCACTTCCTTCTTGTTTTCTGAAGAAATTCCAACCTTGTTGAGATTACTGTAAGGTATGGGTTAAGGATCAAGCTAAGCAAAAAGAAGAGCTACCACAGCTGACAGTCAATCAAGGGAAGGATAACAAATATAACCCACTGGCCTTTACAACCGTGCCATATGCCTGGCCTATTTATAAAAAGGAAAATGTCTCTCTTCTTTTTTCCCCCGATTCTCAAGGAAAATCTGAGCTCAGCCAGAAAACCTGACATTACCAAAGACATGGCCAGTATCACACCTGACACAGAAACAAAGATTGCAAGGAATACAAAGGAAACAGAAAAAAACATGACTTCTCTGAAAATATGTGCTTTCCTCCCTAAGGGTAAAACCAAAGTTTTCAAAATGTCCTTATGACCATCTGTGGCACTCAATCTCTCTCTCTCTCTCTCTTTTTTTTTAGATTTATTTATTTATTTAAAGGCAGAGTTAGAGAAGCAGGGAATCTGCTGGTTTACTCCCCAAATGGTCGCAGCAATCAGAGCTGGGCGATTTAAAGCCAGGAGCCTGGAGCATCCTCTGGGTCTCCCACGCTGGTGCATTGGCCCAAGAACTTGGGCTTTCTTTCACTGCTTTCGTAGGCCATAGCAGAGAACTGGATCAGAAGTGGAGCAACCAGGACTTGAACTGGCATCCATATGGGATGCCAGCACTATAGGAGGTGGCTTTACCCACTATGCCACAGTACCGGCCCTGGCACTCAATCTTAGAAATCACGAAGACCACCTCCCACTCTGCGGGTACAAGGCAACGTCACAGGCATCAGGCTCATCAAAAATGCAGAGCACCCACTGCCTCTTCTCCAAACTACTGAGCGAGGACCTCTGGAGGCCCAGGAGCCACACTCTCTGCAGGTGACTGTAAGGCGCACACAAACAACACAAGAACTGCAAAGGCGTTTTCCGAAGCACAGCCAGAGCATTCTGACACCACTTCTTCACGCTCGACGCCACTTTCTGGGTCTCAAGGTCTATCACTGACTTGCTCTCCACCTACCCCCTCTGCGCCTCCATTTTATTTTATGCTCTCTCATAACACACCCAACAACACATAAATATTCTGACATGTGCAAGTTCTTACTGAAGATGGTGCCTTACTGGAACCACACTGACATCTAGTGCCCAAGAAATCTAAGCAGCACATGCTATCAGCTCAGAGGGGTAGGTGAAGTAGGGGGTACACAGTCCAGGCTATTTGTCTACTTTGAACTTGAACCATGGAGGTACTAAAAATAAGGAACCTCTAATTCTGACTACTCTTCAGGTGCTAACTCTGTTCTAAACATCTGCAGCATTATTGAGGATTACATGCTCAGAACTATTTTGAGTTTCATTCATTTAATGTTTTTAAGGTCATCACAGAAATAACATGTTAACATATAAATGTCCATTTTTATAGAAAAAATTGAAAGATTTCATTTTTCTACTAGAGAATGCCAAAAACCATTCATGAAGTGAACAGATTCTCAAAGCAAACTCTCAATATTAGTAAAAAATACAATAATGGAAAAAATTGACACAGTTGGGGTTGGTGTTATGGAGTAACCAGTGAAAGCCACCACCTGCAGTGCTGGCATCCCACGTGGGTGCCAGTTTGAGCTCTGGTTGCTCCATTTCTGATCCAGCTCCCTGCTGATGTGCCTGGGAAAGCAGCAGAAGATAACCCCAAGTACTTGGGCCCCTGCCACCAACATGGGAGGCCCAGAAGAAGCTCCTGGCTTCAGACTATCCCAGCTCTAGCCACTGTGGCCACCTGGGGAGTGGACCAGTGGATGGAAGATCTGTCTCTCCCTCTCTGTAACTTCTGTATTTCACGTGAATAAAATTTTTTTACAAAAATTAACACAATAAAAGCATACATATATTTACAATACCAGGACACAGACAAAACCCAGCATGTAAGTCTTTATTCTTTTAAAGTATAGAAAAGCTCCAACCTCCTTGAGGTGAGGATTGGGGAGGTACTAATTTTATTTCTTATCCATACCCAAAGCATAAATGACTTTTCTCCTCTAGCTCCCTTCCTCAAAAATGTTACAAAAACACAAGCACATCTCACAAATCGCAATGAATTCATTAGATGAGGCTTTTTAAAATCACATCTTTGAACATACATAATATCATTAAATACTGGTCCAACTCCAGAGGAAACAACTAGAGCCCTACCGCTTACCTGGCACAAACCACAGCACATGAATATGCAGAAGACTGCATCATCCTATAATAATCAAGCAAAGCCAAGAACGAGCTCCTAATTTAGAGTTTTAATAAACAAATGTCTAATCTTTCAATTTCTATCTCAACATGTCTCCAGCTACTTGTATGCTTGGAATTAATGCATTATATGTCAACAGGCAGGAAGGCTTCCTTTTCTCCAGTTTTTCTAGACAGTCAGAACCTCCCAGGTTCCCAATTAAAGCCAATACCCGCCCAGTCTCTTTGATGCAGTACTACAGGGTTACTGGGACAGAAACGTTTCTTTTGCCTCACTACTGGCCTGCTCTTCCCTCTTAATCAAACACTGAAAGCCATCTCCCACTTGCAGCACCACTCTCCAGAATGCTGTTTTGGGAGACACCCTGCCCTATTTGCTAACTGCCAACATAAAACAAGACATCATTCAACTGAGAAGCAACACTACTGTATATCCTTACAGGAAAATCTTCACGTTGGCAGACCTGCACCATGCTTATCTGCCTACCTCTACAGACATCTTTGCATAAATTTAAGTCTGCAGTCATCAGGGCAGAGGAGGGAGAAGATCAGAAGACTCAATCTCCATCCACAGCTGGGCTGAAGTGTAATTCCCATTAACTCCCAACCTAGTTCTGCCCCTGAACGCCACTAACAGAATTGGGACTGGGGTCAGATCTTTTGCTCCAGTTCAAATGTCAACCAAATCTCATAAGCTCTTTAATGGAATCTACTGTACATAAGAAAACACCAGCTAGCACCTACACCCAGTCATATTCTCAGTCTTAGAGGGGAAGCCTGTTCAACCACACTAGTGGGGTCGCTCATCATACAAACTTGGAATACTCAAATAAGCTTCTTCACAGGAGGAAAAAAGTTGAAGCAGCCTTATGAATACCTTCTACGATTACTCATTAACTTAAATCATCACAAGAGGACTTCAAAAAGCTCATGAAAAATACAATCAAAAGTTAAACTTTTGGGGCCAGTACTGTGGCGTAGCAGGTAAAGCCACCGTCTGCAGTGCTACCATCCCTTATGGATGATGGTTCAAGTCCTGGATGCTCCACTTCGATCCAGCTCTCTGCTATGGCCTGGGACAGCAGAAGATGGCCCTAGTCCTTGGGCCCCTGCACCTGCGTGGGAGACCTGGAGGAAGCTCCTTGCTCCTGGTTTCGGATTGGCACAGTCTGGCTGTTGCTGCCAACTGTGGAGTGAACCAGCGGATGGAAGACTTCTCTGTCTCTCTTTCTCTCTCTGTGTTAACTTTGACTTTCAAGTAAATAAATAAAACTTTAAAAAAAAAAGTTAAACTCTATTTTGGTGCAAAAAAAGTTAGAAATCCATGCATATAAGGGGTTGTCAAAAAGTTCGTGGAAAGAAATATATAACATGGGAAACTATGCATGGACTTCAAAATTTTTTGCACCAAAATAAACTTATCTTTTAATTATATTTTTGCATGAATGTTTTGAAGTCCCCTCATATTTGCTGGGAACCTATTACATGCCAGGCACTGGGAAAATCTGCAGGGACCAAGTCAGATAAAGTCCTTGCTCTTACGCAGTCACTTTACATTCCAGCCATACAAAGATAAACAAACCAGTTAACAAATAAGAAGATTTTCAGATAAGTGACAAGTATTAATTAAGGGGGTGGGGGGGAGGCGGTAATGTGCACATTGGGTTAAAGCGCCTGCAGCACTGGCATCTCATACTGGTACCAAAGAGTCCCAGCTGCTCCTCTTCCGATCTAGCTCTCTGCTATGGTCTGGGATAGCAGTAGAAGATGGCCCAAGTCCTTAGGCCCCTGCACCTACTGGGAGGTCTGGAAGAAACTCCTGGTTCCTGGATTCAGATCAGCTCAGCTCTTGCCATTGTGGTCATTGGGGGAGTGAACCAGCAGAACGGAAGACCTCTCTCTCTCTCTCTGGCTCTACCTCTCTAACTCTTTCAAATAAATAAAATAAATCTTAAAAAAAAAAAAGGATATTCAGAAGGGATGGGTGTAATTTTAGATAAAGTGTTTAGGAAGGTCTCTGTGAGGACAATCTGAGCTGAGACCCGAGTGCCATGAAATGCCAGTCCTGTCAAATCTGAAGGCGGAACACTTCAGGCTAAGCAAACAGCAGGTGAGAAGCCCTGCAATGGAGTTACAAAGCTCCGTGTGAGAGAGGAACAAAGGAAGACCGGCAGGCTGGATTACACTAAGCATGTGAAGAGTGGTTTCAACATGCAATGGGAAGGCAGGTTGGCCTAAATGCAGGTATGTCTGTGGTGTCTGATAAGGCAAACAGACTTCAGTCTAAATGCAACAGGAAGCCACCAGAGTGTTTCAAATAGGAAGGTGACATGATGCCATGTATGTTTTTAGAGATTCCCTTTGTTGTCTGAAGAAGATTGTTGGAGATGAGAGCACAAACAGAAAACAATTAGATGGTCACAGAAGCCCGGAGGAAGCTAGTTCTACTAACATGGCAGAAGAATTGGCAAGAATCAGCCAAGTCTGGAGCCTATTTTGGAAGCAGTTTTTGACACAGGCATCTAGGGGTAGAGGAGCAGCAGTTTCTGAGACTGGGAAGGCCAGAAAAAGCAACTTTGGCAAAGGGCAGTGTAATGAGCTTGAGGATGATGTGGCATAGAAACTGGGAATTTTGATTTAGCCAAGTTACATTTGGGAGGTGAGCAATACTGAGCCAAAGTAATATCATCTTTGTCGCTTCCTCAGCCCCTCAATGGGGACAGACCATGCTTTACCAGTAGGAAACACTTTACTGAGGACACAGAAGAGTTGCTAAACATGTTCTTTTAAATCTCAGAAGCCAATTTCTTTCCTGGATAAAGTTGATTACATTGCCCATCTGTCTCAAAGTCTAATCTCACCAGGCAAGAACGTCCTGCTACTGACTCTTAGGATTTATGCCTTGAATTAATCCTAAAGGAAGTGGACTTGTGATTACAACATACTCTTGCTTCCAACACAAACTCCACAAATCAGTGTCGGTTATTCACAGCCATAAGAGTATCAGCATTGAAAGAGACGCTAGGGGTCACCAGGTAGAAGGCCCCCTTCTATTTAAGAGGAAACTGAAGTCCACAGACGTTGGTGAGAAAATGGACACCTACAGACGCCTCTCCAAGGACAAAGGATATTCTGTATTCCTTCAGTTCTTTCAGCTCTTCCTCTCTTCGCTGCTTTTCTATTAGCTCTTGCTGCCGAGAAACCTCATCAAGGAAGTTGGTCTCATCTTCATCTAAGCCTCTTACCATGTTTTCTGAGGAAATAATTAAACAAGAAACACTTAGCAGGCTAAAAAGAAAATGTAGTCAAATAAGATTTTTTTTTTAATAAACAGCAGATTCCTCAGAGGATTAGAAGAAAGGACTATTAAACACCATGGCTTTTGAATGAATAACATGGCATAAAATCAAAGCATTTCTCCCCATTACTAGATATTAGCATACAATTAGAATGGGTATCTTGAGTTTTAAAATTGTTCTATGTGATCCAGAAGACAGAAAACTGTCTCTTTTCTACCAAATGACCATGTGGAGACTAGATCATCCAGACAATTCCTCTAGTTAGAGAGAAGAGTGCTGCATGAGGCAAAAGCGCAGCAGAAGGCCGCTGAGGGTCCTCTGGACTCGTATTTTCTGAAGCTTACTGAATTTGAACTGCTCCTCGTATTCCTGCTGCTTCCTGTCTTTCTGCTCCTGTAGTCTTTCATACAGAGACCGAGGGTCATAAACCTCCTCTGGACACTCTGAAAGGAAGGTGGGCAAGGAAAAAAGACACACACTTTAAAATTTTTCATATTATTTTAGAATCACAAAGAGTTTAAAAGATAGTCAAGTCTCTGCATGACCTGAGAATCAGCACAACACCAAAATAGTACAAAGTCCACAGCTTCCCTTTAGACCTCAGGGAGGGCCAGCGGTTCCCAAAGCTAACCACCAATGTCAACAGGGCACACGGCCTGAAAGAGTAAACTGGATGACAGCCCAAGCCCTCCAGAGCAGCTCTTGTTCAGACCGTGGATATACCGTATTGATGGAAAGACTTCCTGAACCTCCTGGAAGGCAGCACGATAGGGGGAAAGGGCAAGGACATAAGTAACCTGGTTCTGCTCCCAGCGAGGGAGGCCTTACACAGGTTACTCTGTCCCTCTGAGCCCTGGGTGTTCAACTCTCAAGTGAGGACAGCTAATACAGATTTGGCTGGGTTGGGTTTTTTTTAAAAAAGATTTTTTTAAAAAAAATTTATTTGAAAGGCAGAGTTACAGAGAGAGAAGGAAAGACAGAGACAAACAGAAAAAGAGAATCTTCCACCCATTGGTTTACTCTCCAACAGGCTGCCAATGGCCAGGGGCTGGGTCAGGTTGAAGTCAGGAGCCCAGAGCTGCTTCCAGGTTTCCCACGTGGGTGCAGGGGCCCAAGTACTTGGGCCACCTTTCACTGCTTTCCCAAGTGCATTAGCAGGAAGCTGGATCAAAAGTGGACCAGCTGGGTATCAAACCAGCGCCCATAACAGACGCCAGTGCTACAGGCTAAGACTTAACCTGCTATGGCATAACACCAGACCCAGCAGGGTTGGTTTGAGGATTAAAGATCACTCAATTTGATATCAAACTATAAACCTACAACCTTCTGGATCTTCAGGTTTTCGAACTTTCTCCCATTCTTCTTGCCTCCTTTTGCGCCGTTCATCTAGTTCTGCCTCTGACACAAACCTCTTTTTGATGACAAGGTTACCGTCATCTCCTCCATCCATAATGGAATAATCAGTCTACAAAAAAAAAAAAAAAAAAAACAAAGTGAGGAAAAACATTTCAAGTGAGAACGAAACAAGGAGATTTAGTTCTGCCACACCTAGCAACAGACTAAAAATTCTCTTCCAATCTTGAACAAATAATTATTCAAATAGCTTAATTTACAAGTCATTAATGGGAGCACATGATTATATTTTCCCTAATGTACCAGATAGGTTTTTTTTTAAAGTTGTGAGGCAGATGAATTTATCTCTTTTTGTTTTTTTAAAGATGTACTTATTTATTCAAAAGTGAGAGTTACAGAGAAAGACAGAGAGAGATCTTCCATCTGCTGTTTCCTTCCCCAGATGGCCACAGGAGCCAGGAGCTTTCTCCAGCCTCCAGCGCTCCCATGTGGGTGGTAGGGACCCTAGCACTTGGGCCGTCCTCCATTGCCTTTCCCAGGCCATTAGTAAGGAGCTGGATGGGAAGTGAAGCAGCCAGGACACAAACCAGCACCCATATGGGATGTGTGCGTTGCAGGTGGCTTTACCTGCTATGACACAAAGCCGGCTCCAACAAGGTACTTTTATTAAAATTGATGTTGCCAGAAAAATTAGCCAGGGCACGTGGACTAATTCTTACTACCTGGTATTCCAGACCGTAGATATTTTCTGTCTGTCTATTCCAAACAAATTGGCCTCCTGGCACCCACCATTTTCCCAGTTCTTATCCTTTATTTTTTCAACACGTAACATTGTTCCTTCCTGAAATTTCTCTTTCAGGGACTTTATGAATTTTTTTTTTCATTTTTTTTTTTGACAGGCAGAGTGGACAGTGAGAGAGAGAGACAGAGAGAAAGGTCTTCCTTTGCCGTTGGTTCACCCTCCAATGGCCGCCGTGGCCAGCGCGCTGCGGCCGGCGCACCACGCTCATCCGATGGCAGGAGCCAGGTGCCAGGTGCTTTTTCCTGGTCTCCCATGGGGTGCAGGGCCCAAGTACCTGGGCCATCCTCCACTGCACTCCAGGGCCATAGCAGAGAGCTGGCCTGGAAGAGGGGCAACCGGGACAGAATCCGGCGCCCCGACTGGGACTAGAACCTGGTGTGCCGGCACCGCAAGGCAGAGGATTAGCCTGTTGAGCTATGGCGCCGGCCCACTTTATGAAATTTTGACTCACCTGCTCTGGCTTCCAAGTAGATTCAGATGGAGAATGTCAGGTATTCAAGGAGCCTCAGTGATGTCATGCAGTCTGTAGCGCCGGTAATGACACACCTAAAGGTACACAAACCATGCACGCAGAAAGTGAACCTAGAAGAGCCCAGACCTCCCAAGCTCCCGCTCAGTGAGCTCAGAATGCTGACTGACTGCTCCTTCTCTCTCCTGGCCTCCCTCCCTGTAAATTCCATGTCTGTGCCAATCCCTTTTCACTCCCACAATAACCTCAACTACTACATGCCTATCTTGATGCAGATTCCCAAATCTCCTATCTACTTCTACATGAACCTTTCTTTAGAGAAAAGGAGGAAAGAAAATTAAGACAGCAGAATGTGTATCACTCCTTTATTTTTATTTGAAAGGCAAAGAGAAAGAAAAAGAACAAAAGAGAGAGAATGAGAGAGAAAGATTTTCTATCTGCTGTTTTACTCTCCAAATGGCTGCAACAGTTGGAGCTGGTCTAGGTAGAAACCAAGAGCCAGAATCTCAATCCAGGTCTCCCACGTGGGTTACCAGGACCCAAGTTCTTAAGCCACCACCAGTGCCTACCAGGAAGCTGGAATTGATAATAGTGCTGTGACTTGAACTCAGGCACTCTGGTATAGGAGCAGGTGTCCCAAGAAGCATCTTAATGCTGCACCTAACACCCACCCTGTGTCACTCCTTTTAAAATAAACCTCTTTCTGCTTCATTTTGCGGTTTTGAGAAACTGTAGAATTAACCCTCTACAACAACATACATGTCATATGCTATTCACGGCAATACTCCCTAACCAGGAGGCACATATTCAACCCAATGTCAATTCCAAGATGATCTTTAATAACAAAAATAGCATTTTATTTAAAATCATAGAATAAGTCTACTATCACAAAAATAGAGCAACTAACATTTGCTGAGCTGTCACAATGAACTAAATACTTTCAATGTATATTAGCTCATTTACATGCATATTCGCCCTATGAAAATATTTTTTCTTTATAGATGAAGTTGAAGCTCAGAGAATTTGCGTCACTTGTCTAAGGTGATACAAGTGGTAAGTAGCAGAGACAAAAATCAGATCCAGGCCTGACATCACAAAGTCATACTTGTGAGGTGGGCATGTGGCACAGTGCTGCTTGGGATACCTGCATTCCGTATCAGTGTTCCTAGTTTGAGTCCCAGCTACTCTGCTTCCAATCCAGTTTCCTTCTTAATGCACAGCCTAGAAGGTAGCAGATAATGATTCAAACACTGGAGTCTCAGTCACCCATGTGGGAGACCCAGCTTGTGAGTTCTAGGTTCCTGAATTCAACCAGTCCCAATCTTGGCTATTGTGGGCATTTGGGGAGTGAACTAGCAGACGGAAGATTTTTCTTCATCTCTCTCTCTCTCTCTCTCTCTAAACTTATTTTTTTTTAAATTCACACTTTTACCCACTTCACCATGCTCCCTTTCAGAAACCACTAAATTTCAGCTTTTTTCCTACATCAAATTCCAACTCTAAGAATGTTCTTGCAATATTTTTACTTAGCAAACACAGATACTGCAACTAAAAAAACAAGCACAAACATTCAGAACAAGAGAAACTGTCTCAGCTCGAATTCTACTTACTGTTGCTTAGGTTTAAATCAATGTAACAACAATGAGAATTTTGAACACTTCTGACTTAGCATCACTCCAGGTCTCCAGCCAGAGGCTTATTACAAAAGCAGAATTGTTCAGTCTCTGTGAGCATGCCAAAAATTCCTCAAGTTCTACATAACAACCTCTTAAGAAACAAGAGCCAACAATTTCTTAAATGTCCCTGGAAGAGAAAATGAACTACGAAGAGCTCTAACAGATTGGAGAGACATCCTAGACTCTCAGCGTCTCCCTTTCTTACACTCAATCAGTCATAACTCTCTTTTCTCATGCGTTCATTTAGGATGCTAGAATTGCAGGTACTGGTTTTACTCATTATGCCACGATGGTAGTCCCAAGAGCTTTTAATTTTAATCAGAAACAATAAAAATTTTTATAGCATTTATGGATCACTTTTAAAAAAAGATAAATATATAGGACTCCAAGAAAATCATACATTTTTTCTCATCAATCTTTTCTACTAAGTGTTAGAATTTACCTTTTATGCAAATAGATTATCTGTGCTATTAGCATCTCACATACAGGGACAAAACAAGGAATCATAGTTGTCAAATGAAAATAAACAAAAGTGCATTTAAAAAGAAATTAAAAGGGCTTTAGAATTTAACGAAGAAACTCATTCTCATTAGTTATCAATGGGTTGATTTCCTGAAAAGAGTCACAAGCTCAAAACATTGAAAAGTCTCCTTCTCAAAGCAAATGTCACGTCCCTGCCATTCCCTTGATCCCAAAATAAGCCAGTCTACATGGCTACCCATAGCAGTGAACATCAGTGCATTCAAGAGAGACAAGAGGGGCCAGTGTCATGGTGGAACAGGAGAAAGTCGCCAGCTGCAATACCACATCCCATATGGGCACCGGTTTGAGACCTGACTGCTCCACTTCCCATCTACCTTCTTGCTAATGCACCTAAGTAGCAGATGATAGCCCAAGTCCTTGGGCCCTTGTGCTCATGTGGGAGACCCAGGTGGAGTTCCTGGCCCAGCCCCAGCCATTATGGCCATTTGAGGGGTGAACCAGCAAATAAAAGCTTTCTCTTTCTCTCTTTCAAATAAATAAATAAATCTGAGAGAGAGAGAGAGAGAGAGAGAGAGAGAGAGATCAGATTAGAGCAGACTGCTTTATCCATCTCTTTCCTAAATTTTCATTTTCTTCTATAGGTCCTCATCCCACAGAATTTCAGCACAACATGTTGTTCCCTCTTTGCTTCCAATGCCATCAGTGCTGTCTGGTTACTTAATTCAGTCATCTTTTTATATTAGGAAAGGGTAAAGAACAGAAAAAGTTGAAAAACAAGTGGCCATATTCCTAAGTATTCTAGATAATATTCAGAACACTTCTTTCTCAGAAATATTCAGGTCTTTTCAGGATTCAAAACTTCACTATCAATTAGAAAGCTTTACCTTAGACACCTTTCAGCACACTCTAATCTAACTGAGCCAGTATAAAACAAGTACCTTCTGTTGTAGCTTCCTTGTCAAAGAGAGAGTGCAGGTAGTGATAAAACCAGAGATCTTGGTTCAAATCCTGGTTCTACCGCTTACCAGTTATATGACATCAAACAAGTCAGTTAACTCCTCTGAGCCTTGGTTACCTCACTCAGTTTCTATTTACCAATGAGGATCAGAATTGTTCTGTGCAGCATAAAGCTTTTGTGAAGACAAAACAACATAATTCACATAAAGCACTTACTACAGTGTTTGGCAGCTTTAAAATGCTTTGCAAGGTTTGCTATTACTACAACAAACTGTGCTAAGCTCTGGACAGGCTACAGGAGGGAGAGAAATACTGTCTGCACTCCAGGAGTGGAGGAGGAATAAATCAGTGACATAAATAACTATGACATTTTAAAAGGAAAAGGGATCACATCAAACTGTGAGAAATTAGGAAACACACACACATACACATATTTAATTTTAACAAACATAATTACCATGGCAGGCATTTAGTTTAAGACACCCACATCTCATATCAGAGTAGCTGGGTTTGACACTGGGCTCCAGCTCCTAACTCCAGCTTCCTGCTAACGTAGACCCTGGGAGACAGTAGTGATGGCTCAAGTAATTGGGTTGCTGTCATCCATTTGGATGACCCAGATTGAGCTCCTGGCTTTGGCATGACCTAGCCCCAGCTGTTTCGAGCATCTGGGGAGTAAACAAATGGATGGGCACTTTCTTTCTCTGTCCCTCTCTATGTGTATCTCTCTGCCTCAAGAATAAATTTTAAAAATTAAAAAGAAAAAACTTAAAAGGCTTTAAAAAGATAATTACCAAGTTATAATACATTTTGATAACCCTACATTTTCCCTTTAGTGCACTTTCTATTTTACAGTTGTTCAATTTGAAGGAAATGGAGCATCATGCTCAACTCTGCATCCAGCGCTGTGCCAGATTCCGTGGGTATTACAAAAATAAACTTTAATACTTAGTACTGCTACACAAGTCACACCAGAGAAGAGTGCAGACAATAAATTAGCAAAGTGAATAGTAAAGGTAGGAGGTCAAACTGAAGGGCACGGATATGGAGCAATCCAGTTTCCAGGCTGGAACCTTGACAAGCACCTAGACCTCTTTTTCTTCACTTCTTAACACAACCAAGTAATCAAGTTCTGCTGTTCCAAGCCGTAGTGATCTCTTTTTAATCTATCCTTTTTTCAAATTTATTTCTAGGAAAAGGTCCCTTTCTTTCTAACCCCTTCTTTTAAGGGCCTCATCCCATTCTTCTGTTTCAATTTTATTCTCCTTTCAATCCGTATCATTTTCGTCCAATTTAAAATGTTTCAAAGATTCCTTCCTGTCCCTAAGATAGGTTTCTAACCTCACTACCATTGACATTTCAAGTCAGGTAATTCTTTAATGCAGGCTGTCCTGTGCACTGCGGGACGTCTAGCAGCATTCCTGGCCTCTACTTACTAGATGCCAGTAGCAACCACCCTCCCACACCAGTTCTGAAAATCAAAAATCTCTCCAGGCATTGCCATAAATTCTCTATAGAGCAAAATCGCCCCTGGGTTGAGCATTACTTGCTCTAGGGTAAGTTCCTTTTCCATAGCATGACCCTGTCTCATTTCTCCTATCCTTCTCACTTCACTCTCGATAATCTCTCCATGCACACTTAAGAGCATACTGACCTGCCTGGTCACAGTTCTCTCTACGCATGGCTTTGACTGAGCTATTCCCTTTGTCAAGGATGTCCTTGTTTCATTTTTACCCCATGCAAATTCCTGTTCCATCTGTCCAAATTCAGATTGAAGATCACTCCTTTGTTAAGATTTCCAAGTCCTTCTAGAGAAGTTAATATCTTTCTGTGTTCTCGCTAGAGCCATTCATAACTCTGAGTACTACAGCAGTATCCGTTACACCTTTCCATCTACCACTGTTCCAACAGCTCTTTGTATCTTCAGTGATTATTAGCATAGTGTCTGCATCCATTAGGTATATAATAAATGCTTACTGAATAGACCAATCATGAGAAGGAGTTGAAGACAAGCAGGAAGGAATGCTCTCACATGCACACTCCTATGTATTGTCCAATAAGCTTTAGACAACAGTGCCATTAAACAAGTATTTACTGAAGCTCCAATGCCCCATAGTCAATTCTACTCAAACACCACATGACTTGTGCCATTGGAATCAAAGGGCTAAACATGAAATACTCTTTATTTTATTTTATTTTTTGACAGGCAGAGTGGACAGTGAGAGAGAGACAGACAGAGAGAAAGGTTTTCCTTTGCCGTTGGTTCACCCTCCAATGGCCACCGCAGCCAGCGCGCTGCGGCCGGCGCACCGCGCTCATCTGATGGCAGGAGCCAGGTGCTTCTCCTGATCTCCCATGGGGTGCAGGGCCCAAGCACTTGGGCCATCCTCCACTGCACTCCTGGGCCACAGCAGAGAGCTGGCCTGGAAGAGGGGCTACCGGGACAGAATCCGGCGACCCGACTGGGACTAGAACCCGGTGTGCTGGCGCCGCTGGGCGGAGGATTAGCCTATTGAGCCATGGCGCCGGACTGAAATACTCTTACTATGCTACATAACCTATGACATCTTTCCAGAATAACTCTCCCTACTTCCCTTTAATTTTAACTGATTAAAAATGCTCACTTATTCTGAGAAATAAATATTTGCTGCACAATGTATTATTCTTTGACCAATATTTACTGGTTGTTTATTCTACAAGAAAAAGGTGATAAATACCTACAACTCACTGACCTCCTTCTGGAAGTAACAAGAGGTTAGAAAATTAGTTTATGTTGACTTCTAATTCCTACTGCCTAGCTAAATTTTCTCATGTCTCTTGTTCTTCCCTTGTTTGCTAATTAAAAACAAAAGACAGGCAAACAAACAGGCCAGGAGTATGGGGATCTAACCAACAACAATCACGTAGAGATGCAGAGATACACAGATGCAGATAAATAGACTGGGAATGTTTATTTGACCCTCACTGTGTTCCATTTAAAAAGAATTTAAGTGCTGTCAACTTCACTCACATTGCTTCTTTTCAAAGTGACTCAAGTTTAATTATCAAAGTGAATGTTACATTATCTTTAAAAGGATTATTTCAGCCCTTCAAATAGGAGGGTCATGGAAAACCAAAACTATATCAAATATCACTCTGTCCAAACTTGAAATCTTAAAACTGGCACAAATCAAAAAAACATGGTTTTCCAATTTGCTTGACATCAAGAAAACAAAGTTCTTATATGTCAAGCCAAAGTAATGGTTAAACACTGTGCTGCTGTGTTTATATTGGAGACTCTGGTATTTAATTTCCAGGTTGGTTGGATGCAATAGGGTGTCTTATATATTACACTGTACAAGTTTAAATTATAAAACTAACATTGAGCCCCTTCCCCCACCCCAATAATTGCTATCCCTGACTTGAAAAATTACTTCATTTAGCTAGTGCCATGATGCAACTTAATGGGATCTGGTTTCCTATGGAATTGAATTTTGTGATGGCAGACTACTTAAGTATTTACATCACTGGCCACCATACCCCACTAATTCTAAAATTAGATAGATTATCCATGCAAAAATACACGAGGGAGAATCAGATTTCTATGTTATGGTGTCCTAAGGATTTACTTAGGGTAGCAAAAACAACAGGGCAATCCATTTTCTTTTGTCAGTAAATACAGTTTACTGCTTTTCAATGTTTTTCCCTGATATTAAATCACACTGAACTTCAAAACGTAGGGCAGCAGCTAAGAAGAGTCTGCCATCTGGCTAACTGAACTATATTCCAAATAAAGACTGCTTTCTGGCCACAAGGCACTTCCACCAAGATGTAGCGATTTAGATCAAGTCAGCTTTTCCTATATTATAAAACTTGTCCAGAGAATGACAATTATTAACAGAGTGTTCTTTGACTTGACAAAATAATCTTCTAACACTAAACTTATTTAATAAATTCCAATAGCAAAGACTAAAAATCTAAAAATGAGACTACTACATAAGCAATTTAACCCATATTTAAAATGTTTATTATAAGAAGCAGATTGTAGTAACCTAGCCATCTAAGAAATATATGCAATAAGTGAAATCTGGAGCTGGTATTATGGCATAGTTGGTAAAGGCACCACCTACAATGCTGGCCTCTGATATGGGTGCCAGTTCAATTCCTGGCTGCTCTACTTACAATCCAGCTCTCTGCTAATGCACCTGGGAAAGCAGTGGACAATAGCCTAAGTGCTTGGGCCCTTGCACCCTCTTGGGGAACCCAGAAGAAGCTCCTGGCTAGCCCAGCCCTACCTGTCAAAGCCATTTGGGGAGTGAACCAGCGCATGGAAGATATCTCTCTCTCTCTCTCTCTCTCTCTCTCTCTCTGTCTCCCCCCCCCTGTAACTTTTTCAAATAAATAAATTTTTTTAAAAGTTTCATATATACATATGTATTGATCTTTCCATAGCACAAGAGCATTCTCATTATATGTGTATTTACTCTGAATTTATCTATTCACACTGAAAAACACAGAACTATTTTAAATATTGGTTCCCTTAGCTGATCTTCAGTTCCCCAGTTCACACGTGCCTCTCAGAACATAAAATTTTCACTCACTATGTATGATTCTAATACTAGTCATATTTTCTACATATTGTAACTTCCTAAATACAGGCTAACTGCTTCATTTGGGGCTCCTAGGAAGAAAAACAGTAGTTTGTTCCAAAGCTAGAGGAAAACCTTGCCATGTTACAATTTTTTAGTGCTGGTATTTCTACATCCAACATGGTGCCTCCCTGAGAGATTTTCATACACTACTTTGCCATCTGGGCTGGCTTTAGAACCTAATCCACACACTAAATCATACTCCATTTCCCTTATCTCATCCTATCCTTATGTGTCGCAACTGTTATGGTTAAAAAAAAAGATTTTGCAGTACACTAACTAACCATAGAAAGCCAACTCAGCTTTTTTCCCCCTAAAATAAATCTTTCCAGAAGACCTATTCTGTACAAGTCACAGTGCTAGACACCAAACAGGCTCTCTTTAGCAAGAGATAAAGTTGGCATAAAAGCAATCTGAAGAAAAGTAGAATGAGCTAATACCAATCAGAGGAGCAGAAGCTATGCATTAGCTCAGAAAAGATTTGAATAAAACACCAGGGAGGCTTAATTTTGACAAGGGCTATGGCACTAATAGTGAAAAGTGGTGGAGGTTTTAAGTATATGAAAAAAAAATCATTTTAAACTTAAGAGTTCTGGAAATCACAAATTTCACATTCTAAAATCAGAATGAAGGAGAAGGAATTCATTTCTAAAAACAGTGGATTGGGTCATGGAAACCAATCCTCTACTTCTTTGTTAAGCCATCTGGAATTTAAAAAAAAAAAAAAAAAGGTAAGCAAATAGAAAAGCAAAAGGTTAGTATAAAGAGTTTGGACAAATTAGAGGAAGTGAGAACCAGAAATATTCAAAGTGAATTTTGTGTGTGTGTGTGTGTGTGTGTGACAGGCAGAGTGGACAGTGAGAGAGATAGAAAGGTCAAAGTGAATTTCATCCAGGATTTCTGTGACCAGAAAGGTATAATTTTGGTGCAACAGAAACAAAAGTCAAAACCCAGAGCCCACTCAAGGTATGAAGTGTGATAACCACTTCTCTTTCCATCTTAAACTTGCCCCAAAGGACTACATCCTTAGGGATTAAGTTGAACTGGGAAGCAAAATGGCAGGAATAACGGACAACAGAAACAGATCCACTGGAAATTCAGACAGCAGAATTAAGCAAACATTACACAGCAACTATGCTTACCATGTTTAAAGAAACAGAAATCAAGCCTCAAAATTAACAGTTCAGAATACAAAACTGTAAAACAGTGACAACCAAATAGAAGTTCAGGAACTAAAAAGTAAGTACCTGCATTTAAGATTTCAGAGGATGAGTTTAACAAACTGGAAGTGAGAGAATTTATGAAGAAATTATTATTTTTATTAGCCATAAAAAAGAAAGGAACTGGAGGGCATTATGTTAAGTGAAATAAAGCAGGCACAGAAAGACAAACACTGCAGGCTTTCACTCTTTTGTGGGAGCTAAAACGTTGGTCTCATAGAAGCAGAGAACAGTACAAGGGTTAGCAGATCCTTGGGGTGCTGCGGGGTGTAAATGAAGGGTATGGGTGACAAGCACAGGGGTGCAGATGACAGGAAGAGTAGCGTCTAATGTCCTATAGTACAGCAGGATACCTACGGTTCACACAATAATTTTGTTTCAAAACAACTACAGAGGGGATTCTGAAAGTTCCCAACACAAAGAAATGATAAATGTTTGAGGTGAATTCTCCAATTGCCCTCATCTGACTCTTACATATTTTAAACATGTTTTGATAACACTATATTCCACAAATATGTACATTTGTGTAAATTAAATATTTTTAAAGAGATTATCCAGAATATTTATGGGAAAATAGAGAGTGAGAGGCACAGGGAACAGAGTGAAAAGTCTGTTAAATCAGTAGAGACAACATGGCAGGAGCAATATATGAAAACGAAATGGCTAATGAAAGACACTAATCCACAGATTCAAGAAGCCCAATACCAAAGAATTTGAACACAAACAAATCATAGTCAGATCCATCATGGTGAAGATGCGCAAAATCAAAAACAAAGACCATCTTAACAACGCACTCTATTTAAAGGGTGAAACAGCTATTTAAGAATGAAGACAATGCACGCTAAAAAACTTATTAACAGGTGAAACCGCTGAAGTGAGCAGCCACAGAGACATAACTGCACTAAGACTGAGCCTATGGCTGAACCATGTACTTAAATTATTTTATTTACCAGTTTTGCGGTTTTCAGTATCTGAAGCAGCAGCTTGACTTTCTTGGAACGCGACTGATAAGCAGGGCAGTGGTCTTGACAGAGGTCTACCTTTCTCAGAACCACGAAGAATCTCCCTTGGGTAAAGGCAGGAAGACTTCAGCTGGGAAAGTTAATCAGGCAGCCTGTACTCTCAGAACCCCTATCAGAAAGATACACGAGCTGCCTTTATCTCAGCTCAGTTCCTTGTATCAAAAAAGAGCCCACACAGATTCATTTCAAGGATTTTAGAAGCAGTGTCCTCCGCGCCATGTTCCGGCGTCCCTGTGGACACATCAACTTAAGAGCAAGCCACTCATCTCACAGCTGGAACCCCAGAGGTCATTCCCAGTGGGGAACCTGCACCGGCTTTGCACCTGATTTCCCGGGTCCCACTCAAGACCTCCTCAGTGAGACCACCTGAGAGAAGGCTCCAGGGATTCTAAATCTTAAGAGGGCCGCAGAAGATCCGGTCTTTGCTACCCTTAAAGAACTGCTGTGGGGCTGGCGCAGCGGCTCAGAGCCCAAGCCTGCGGCGCCAGCCATCCCACATGGGCAACGGTTCGAGTCCTGGCTGCTCTACTTCCCATCCAGCTCCTACGTAAGGCGCCTGGGAAAGCAGTAGAAGATGGCCCAAGTCCTTGGGCCCCTGCACCCATGTGGGAGACCCGGAAGAAGCTCCTGGCCCCGGGGCTTGGGATCACCTCAGCTCCAGCTGCTGTGGCCATCTGGGGTGTAAACCAGCGGATGGATATCTATCCCCCACCACCGCCCCGCGCTGCCTCCCTCTGTACCTGTCTTTAAAATAAATTTTTAAAAAACTGCTGTAAACGGATGGGTCTCCCCTCTTCCCCTGTGCGAACTAACATTCACCAAGACGCTCCTCCTCACGGTCTTTACTCCTCTAAGTTGTCTACACAACAGGCTTCTACTGGAAGCAAATGCACTTAGCACAGCAGCCAGTACACGCTATCTCCCATCCTGCGGCTAGGGTCCGGGGTTCAACCGCCGCCAACTGCAGTCGCTCCGAGGCCTCTGGCACACAGCCGGCCTGGGAGGGCCCTCCTAGCAGTCAAGTGAACTCAGCCGACAGACAGGCCCGAGGGTCGAGGAACGTCCCCTCACCACGCAGACGCCTTTCGGCGGGCTCCCTCGGATCCCCCAGCTGGACCCCGCGAGCTCTCAGCCTTGGCTGCTTCACGATGCTGGGCGAGTGCGTGGGCTGAGGACAGGCCTGGCTCTAACCCTAACATCAGCCGCAGCAGCTCCCCACGTCCTCAGAGAAGACCAGGTTCCGCCGCCTGGCCAGCTCTCAGGCCACACTCACCTACTAGAGCGCGGGAGGCAAGGCTCCCTCACCTCGGCGGTGCCCACCCTAAACTGCCGCCGCAAAGGCCGCTCGCTCTTTAAAAAAGAGAGAGAGAGAGAAGAGTGAGAAGAAAGAAAAAAGGAAAAGGAGAAAAAACAGCCTTTGCTTTTGTATTTCTTTTGACCCTTCGGGGCTTCCTGTTCCTCACCGCCACAACAAAGTTCCACCCGCTTCCGGCGGCGTAACCCAATCCACGGCTCTCTTCCTCCCCAAGATCCCGATGGGAATGCGAGGCCCCGACAGCAAAATGGAGAGGCTTGATTGGCCCATTCACTGTCCAGCAAGGCGATTGGCCAGCTCACGCCTCGGGGGTGGGCCCGGCTGTGGTGTCACGTGACACTGCTCTTGAAAGGTGATTGGCTGTCAGGGAGAGGGATTGCCACCGAGGAAGGGGCGTTTCCTAGGGGACTGAGGGAGGGCCGGGGCGGTACGAAGCGGGGGTGGGCCCTGCGCGTAATGGCAGCGCCGAGGCCTCGCGTCCATCTTTACCGCTCTCTCGGACCTGTCACAAAGGAGTCGTGCCGCTGCCGCTGCCGCTGCCGCTGCCTCTTCACTCTGGTGGGCCTGGGAGCTAGAGAAAGTCAGTGCCACAGTCCAGCTGCGCTGCTCTGGGAAGCCCGGTGGGAACGCGGGGCGGGAGGAAGTCCGAGGACTGGGAACGTCTGTGAGGAAGGGGAACGGTGGCTCGATCCTGGGGCGGGGAGACCTGAGTGGGGTCGGGGCAGACTCCAGGAAGAGCCCCAGGAGAGGGTGGCGCTGGGCAGAGCCTTCACTAGGGCCCGCGCTGAGGGCACCTGAGGGGGTTCCTGGAAGAGGGTGTTCCCCGTTTTGAGGGGGGGTTGTATTGACTGGTGGAGGGTCTCGGGGGTTACCCTCCTCCTGAGGGGGCTGTGGGCAGCGGGGCCGAGGTGAGGGCAGGTATCTCCTGCGGAGGCTCCTGCTGCTGTGGGGCGCTCCTCAGAGGCTCCGGGGCAGAGGGGGTAGATAGGACGGTTTGGGAGGGTTTCGTTTTGTGGAGTTCTCGGTTGGGGTGGCATGGGTGGGAGGCAGACCTGCCCTGGAGAGATTTACAAACGCTTTGGGGTCGAGGGACGCCGCAGAGAGAGGGGCGAGGAGGTGGGAGCCAGAGCTAGCGGATTCTCAGACTCCGGAGGCCCAAGCTAACAACTGGGTAAGAATCTTGGGGAGAGGGGATTTCCGGGCGGTCCTGGGGGAAAAGCCCACCCCACTGATAGGCGAGCCCGAATGGAGAGTTGTGAGAAGGAAACGGGACTGGCGAGGGTTCTTCCGTGTCTCTGGAGCCCGACCAGGAGTCCCAGACACAGGACTCAGCTGCTTCTCGGTTTGGGGATGAGATGGGGGCGATCCCATCCCCGCGACACCCGCCGTGACTCCAGATTCGGCATTTGTCTACCAGCTGCCTCGGTTTCCCCGCCTTGGAGGGGTCGGAGGTCGGTCCTGTCTGGTTTAGCTGTCCGAGGTGGCTCTCCCCGGAGTGTTGTACTTTGAACTTGTAAGGGTTGGAAGCGTCTGTTGCTGACTGCATGGAGTCCTGCGGTCTCGCAGGCCCCTCGCGTCCCGTCTGATTGTCCTTAGTGGAGTGACTCAACCTCCTCGTCTCCTCTGTGAAACAGCCAAGGCAGTGTGTGCACGCGAGTGCTTTACCACACTGCAAGCTGTGTGAAAGTCCGGCGACCGACCCGGGTTGCTGTTGAGGATTGAAAGTGAAGGCGTTTTCTCAGCTGTGCAGTGGTGTGCAGATGTGAAAGACTGCCCTTCCCCAACTTGTTGATCACCTATGGAGTGCTGGGAGCCATATGCTGTTGTACTGAAAGCTTCGAGGTTCACAGCTCCTTAGGCCACATTATAATCTAAAGCCACAGTTTCAACCCTTGTCCAGTTTTCGCTCCTAGAGTTTTAATTTACTTTGAACTTCTGGTGTTGCTGGGTAGGAGTTAACACTATAATATAATCTTTTCCTTCAGAAGTTTTTCCCTGACAGCTGCAATTTTCCTCCCAAGTAATTTGATCTCAACGTTGTAAAGCGTCTCTTTTGCGCTGGGTGTGGGTGTGGGTGTGTATGGGGATTATGAATGGGGGATTCTGGAGCCATATATGCACGTACACACGGGGCCTTCAGGAAGTTTGTGGAAATATGGAATTGAGGAGGCTGATGTTACGGCATAGCAGGTCAGCTCACATGGGTGCTGTTTCAAGTCCTGGCTGCTCCACTTCCTATCCAGCTCCCTGCTAATGCACCTGGAAAAGCAGCAAAAGATGGCCAAAGTGCTTGGGCCCTTGCACCCGTGTAGGAGATCCAAATGAAGTTCCAGGCTCCTGGCTTAGGCCTGGCTCAGCTCTGGCTCTTGTGACCATTTGGGGAGTGAACCAACAGATGGAAGATCGGTCTCTCTCTAACTCCAACTTTGAAAGAAATAAATATTTAAAGAAAAAATTGGAATTGGGAAATAAGCTTATTGATGTAGAACATTGTGAAATCCATGAATATGAAGGATTTTCAAGGTATTCATAGAAAAATGCATATTATTAAAAAACTGCATGGACTTCACAATGTTTTGCATCAAAGCTATCTTCTTTTAATCTTATTTTTGATGAACTTTTTAAAGTAGTCTCACAGGCGTGTATTAATATGTCTGTATTCATGGGCCTTGGCATATCTACCAGTGAGTATCATGCCTTCTTGGTTGTGATTTGCAGACGGCACTGCCATCTTTTTCTCTCCATGAATATTTTTGCCTTGCTATGGTAGCCCTACTATAGATTATGAGGCACATTGGAGATTGCTTTCAAATTTCTTTTCCTTAATAGTGCTTTATTTTTCATCTTATGTAGAGTTTGCATTTCTTAGGATGACTTCTTGTTTTGTAGCTCCCTCTGTAAAATACTTGTATCTATATGTGACGTTTCAGTAATGTTTGGCTAGTGGCATTTGTTAAGACTGTTTCCCAAATATTGGGTAATTTATTTGTAATTTTTGAAGTAATATTTTTGCTTTGTTTTTAAAGAAGATCTGGATTTCCTGTTTTTCTAATTTATATTCCGTGGATCTTTTAAAAAATCACCTTGGTGATTTTATGAACTTTGATTTCCCAGGATACATGGTGTTCTGTCCTACAGCTTAAAATCTTTCTATGTCCTATGTTTTGCCATTTTCACAACTCTCTCATTATTTCTGTTCTCAATGATATTTGTAAGTTATTGATTTGTAGGAAGTATTCCAGTTTAGTCTATGTGGACTTTTTCTGCTTTGTGAGCAAGATAACTTTTCATTTAGCAAGTATCAAGGGGAAACAAAGGATTATATAGAGTATTGTGTTGGACTGTAGTGGACAGGGGAAAAACAACTGCTCTGTAGTATGCTTTGGCAAGAGTTTAACAACAACCAAAAAAAAAAAAACTTATGTCTTCCTGAAGTGTGTTTACAATAGACTACTTCAACTCATGAGCTTAATTCGTTCTGTCAAGAATTGTATAAATTTTCCCTGATAATGAATTTGATATAATGATGTAGGAAACCTACTTTGTATCCTTTACATATTTTTAAAGGCTTATTTATTTATTTATTTGAAAGGCAGAATGAGAAATAGAGAGAGAGAGAGAGATCTTCCATCTGCTGGTGCACTCCCCAAATGGCTGCAACGATGGGGCCTGTGCCAGGTCAGAGTCAAAGCCAGGAGCCTGGAACTCCATCAGGGCCTCCCAGGTGGGTGCAAGGGCCAAAGCACCTGAGCCATCTGCCACTGCTTTCTCCAGCATATTAGCAGGGAGCCGAATGGAAAGTGGAGCAGCTGGGACTTGAACCTGTACCTCTATTAGATGCCACTGGTGGCAACTTAAGACACTGTGCCACAATGCTGGCCTCCTTACGTTTTTGTTTGTTTTTTTAATTTTTTGTATCCTTTATAATACAACTGTCTTTGATATTCTAATATTGTTTTGGATAAGCTATTAGAAATTCCTGAGGATGGCTGACACTATTACACTACAGTATCTCTTTAAAAATTTGTTTATTTAAGAGAGAGGGAGAGAATTCCCATCTGTTGATTCACTTCCCAAGGGCCCACAGCAGTCAGGGGCAAGTCTGGGGTTGGAACCAGGAGCCTGGGATACAATCTATGTCTCCCACATAGGTGACAAGAACCCAAAGTATATGAGCCATCACCACTGCTTCCCAGGGACTGTATTAGGGGGAAACTAGAGTTAAGAGCCAGAGAGAGGAATCTAACCCAGGCAGTCCACTGATAGTCACAGGTATCTTAACTACTAGGCTAAACACCTGCTCTTACAGTACTTTAAATTGGAAATTTTCTGTTTTGTGCTGGAATCTTTATAAAGTAGGATGTGATAGACACAGGGTTGAAAAGTAGGTCTAACTATGGAGTACTACTCAGCGATAAAAAGGAATGAAATCCTGTCTTTTGCAACAAAATGGATGCTACTGGAAACCATTATACTTAGTGAAATAAGCCAGTCCCAAAAAGATAAATACCATATGTTTTCCCTGATCTATGGTAACTAATAGAGTACCAAAAATGTAATGTATAGGAGTGACATTGACATTTTAAGATTTGATGAGTGTTTACAGCCCTTGTCTCTATTGCCGAGGAACAGTGTTTTTTTTTCTTCTTACTATTTGTTTGAACCCTTTATTTATTTTTTTAAACATTTATTTAATTATTTGAAAGAGTTACACAGAGAGGAGAGATAAAGACAGAGAGAGGTCTTCCATCAGCTAGTTCACTCCCTAATTGGCCACAACGGCCTGAGCTGTGCCAATCCGAAGCTGGGAGCCAGGAGCTTCTTCTGGGTCTCCCTCATGGGTGCAGGGACCTAAGGACTTGGGCCATCTTCTACTGTTTTCCCAGGCCATAGCAGAGAGCTGGATTGGAAATGGAGCAGCCAGGTCTCAAACCAGCATCCATATGGGATGCAGGCACTGCAGGCAGTGGCTTAACCAGCTACGCCACAGTGCCGGCCCCTGAATCCTTTATTTGGTGTAGAGTTAATCCTATGAGTATAAAGTAAACTGAAAGTAGATCAGTGTAAAAAAAATTGAGAGAGAATAAAAGAGGAAGGAGGAGGAAGGGTGGGAGCACGGGCAAGGAGGGAGAGTAGAGTGGGGAGTATCACTGTGTTCCTAAATCTGTTTGTATGAAATACATGGAATTTGTACACCTTAAATAAAATTTTAAAAGAAAAGTAGGTCCAAGTCAACAAGCCCCACAAATGGGAAATTAGTAATCTATCTAATCGAATGACTCAGAAGAGTTATTTGGAGATAGTAAATAATGGCATAAGCCCCTCTTCAAGCTTTTGGAGGTTTTCAGAACATGTCCTATTGAATTTTCCTGGTATTCAAATTCAAAAATTAAAAATTGGAATAGTGAATGCCAACTGGAGCCAGCCACAATGTTTAGAAGTACAAATGCGTGAATATTTTCCCTTTGCTTTATTCACTAAGTCCTCTTTTGAAATTATTTTCTTGCCAGTCTTGATGGCAAGAAAAAAGATACAAATTTATTGTATTTTGGTCTGAGTCCATTCCAAAGGAGAGTGGCTGCTGTTTAAATCTGTAGAAGCAGTAACTACAGATAAAAGTGCAGCCTAAATCAGGTAGTTACCTTACAAATAACAGTGAGCCCTTAGGAAAAAGAATCTCCTTTGTTTCCGAGCTTTTGAAAACTAAGAAGACATTTGAAAGAACTGATGCATTCTTCAAGTCTGTTAAGAAGTGAACACTACATGTAGCTTTCTTGCTGTTTGAAATTACAGTTTCCAGGCATAATTTCATGGATTCTATATACCTCAAATAGAAGCTTTGAAATGCCTTACTCAGCAAGTATATTATTACCTCATAGTTTAATGTTTCAGTGTTAGCTCTTCTGCCTCCTGAAGAATTAAGTTTCTCTCTCTGTGTTCCCTTAATGCAGTGATTCCCAAAATGTAGTTCCTACCCCACTCCTCCTCATGAGAAATACAGCTCGCTTGCTCACATGCTGTCTTTTTCAGATCTTATTGCTTCATAGTTGATCAGACTTAAAAATGCCTAGGGGCTATGTATTAATAACCTACCAACTCAGTTATTAATGGTTCACTAAAACATGGTATTTGTTACCCAAACCTAGAGTGATATGAGAGTACAGTGATCTTTAACTCCTTGTTCTTCCAGAAAGTCTTTCCTGGTAAACTCAGCACCAATGCAGAGCTGCTCACATGTCATATATCATACAGGGAATCCTGCAGTACTCAGAAAGGGTGTTTAATTTGGACTGCATCATCAATAATGTCTCAAAATGATCTTGGCTTCCCATTGTGACTCCTTGTTTATCTGTTTTCATTAGAGTTACTGTTTTGCTTCACTCTTATGGATTTAATTTATAGGCTATTACTGTGAGGACAGGGATATTTGTGCCAGCAAAATTTTGGCTTATAATTTAAGACATGAATGAGTTAAATGCCAATTCAAGTTCTCTGTTCCCCTTTTCCTGATACCAATTTATATAGTCACTTAAACATTTGCTCATACAGAGATACTTCAGTGTCCCCAAATTCCTTTTCTGCTGCAAAGTGGGTGGAACAAGAGGCCTCCTTCTAGTGACTTGGTGCTGTAGCCAGAAGCTTTGGGTAGGGTGCTAGGTATATTGGCTATTGCTGTCCTTTGTCCCTAACCTTGGATCTGATAGCAGTCTTTACTCAATGTCTGTAATATAAGCAATGAATTTTTTCATTTTTACTCACTGCATGGCGTCTAAGCATTGCTTATATGGCTATATTTATTGAATGGCAATTTCTTGGTTCTTCAGAGTGGCAAATATATTTGGAATCATTTTCTCCTTTATTGAGTTCCTGACAGGTCCTAATAGGTATCCAATAGAGCATGCGCTTGTTTCTAGACAGTGTTTGTAGACACTATTTTAAGTAGCTATCCGTAAGGAAAGCATTGCTACTGGTGCTATTTACATATTTTGTTTGCTTTACTTAATAGCAGAGCATTTTCTGTAACAGAAAAACCCTCTTCCTTCAGATTTGTGTGTGTTTAAGTAACACAGCTATATGATTTCCTGTT
Organism: Sylvilagus floridanus; assembly: GCA_949820135.1. Classification (NCBI taxonomy): domain Eukaryota; kingdom Metazoa; phylum Chordata; class Mammalia; order Lagomorpha; family Leporidae; genus Sylvilagus; species Sylvilagus floridanus. The sequence goes on from OX463232.1 coordinate 56,510,531, forward strand.
ACTTGGTTTCCCAGGGAGAAATTCCCAAATAGTATGGAATAGGACATTTGTTTTTCTGCCCTGTACTGCAGCCGTCATTAGCACTTACCTCAGATCTTCCTTAGTGTTTCCTTTTTGGATCCAAGGCAAATTTTCAATCCTTGAGACTTCAGACAGGGATTATTTACTTTTCCTTTTTTTTTTTTTTTTCAACTCTTATTTGCGTCTGGAAATTCCTTACTCTATCCCAGGCCTGGATTCTATTTTTAATACATTTTTTTGAATACTAAAAGGATTTGTCTTTGCTGCTTTGTACTGTTTCGGGTCAGGACCATATTCTGTAACTCTGTCGAAGTCTCATCTGACCACAGACACCACTGCTACTGGGCTAAAAATTTTTCAAAATTTTAGGGAAACTTGTTTGGAAATAAATTTTTTTCCTAACATTTCAACCAGAAAATTCTCTACTTTCCTCTCAAAGATGTACTTTCTTTTTTTTTTTTTTTAAGATTTTATTTATTCATTTGAGAAGCAGAGTTACAGACAGTAAGAGGGAGAAACAGAGAGAAAGGTCTTCTGTCAGTTGGTTCACTCCCCAATTGGCTGCAGCAGCCAGAGTTGTACCAGGAGCTTCTTCCGGGTCTCCCATGCAGGTGCAGGGGCCCAAGGACTTGAGCCATCTTCTACTGCTTTCCCAGGCCACAGCAGGGAGCTGTATTGGAAGAGGAACAGCCGGGACTAAAACCAGCACCTATATGGGATGCCGGCGCCTCAGGCCAGGGCGTTAACCTGCTGCGACACATCACCAGCCCCAAAGATGTACTTTCTTAAACCAACCTCAGTATATAAGAGGAATATCAGAATCATTCAGTGCTTTTCCCAGATTATTTGATAGTTACAGTCTGGAAATAATAGTATTCTGTGTAATTTAAACCTCAGGTACCTCTATGTTACTGTGCAATAGATGATTTTGGATACCAGGGTGACATGTAAAAACATCCTATCAAGACTGTCTTTCCTTTTGGGGGAAAGTGAAAACCAACTACAACTGTCCCTTGGAGCTCCGGGGGGATTGGTTTAAGGACCTCCACAGATACCAGAACAGAATGCTCAAGTTGCTCAGTTACCTTACATGAAATGGTGTAGTGTTTGCGTCTAACCTACTTCCATCCTTCTCAACACTAGGAATCATCTCTGTGATGCTATGGTGCTTAACAATGTAAATGCTATGTAACTAGTTGTACTGCTCGGGGAGATAATGACCAGAAAGAGTCTGTACCTGTGCAGTAGACAGTATTTTTTTCTGATTTTTTGATCCAGAGTTGGTTGAATCCACAGATAATCCCAGGATGTGGAAGGCTGACTGTATTTCACAATCATCTCTTTTTCCTCCCCAACAAAATACTAGGTACTTTAGAGTCTGGAGACACTGAAACACTCTCATTAAAACATCCTTAGGTACTGGCAAGTATATCTACTTCTTGCAGTACAAATACTCAGTCTTGGTGACTTCTGAATTTTCCTCATTTAAACACTGTCTTCAGTAAGAAATTGTGTCTTTTGGTTGTCCTGCAGTATATTTTTAAAACAAACGTATTTCTGGGTGTTTTGTCTATCTTGAGAGGGTTTATGTACACAGATGTATGTATTTAACAGAACTCAGCACATGCTTAAAATTTACATATACTAAACTTCTTAAAACTCTGAAGTCTAGCTAGTGATATGAATGCTGACTTATTTAGAGGGAAGTATATTGATGCCTGCAATTTATTTTGAAACACATTAAAAATTGGATTGATGGTGAATTTAGATATTGACAGATATGATAAAACAAGCACAGAAAAATGTTAATGATAGACTCTGCTTACAGTGAATTTTAATACAGCTTTGAAATTTTTCATAATCAAATGGGGGAGGGGGCTGACATTGTGGCACACAGTGGGTTAGGCTGCCATTTTAGGCCATTTCAGGCATCCCATATCAGAGTCCCAGTTCAAGTTCCAACTGCTGTGCTTCCTATTCCACTTCCTGCTAACGTGCCTGGGAAGGCAGTGGAGAATGGCCCAAGTATTTGGGCCCTTTCACCTATGTGGGAAACCAGGATGGAGTTCCTGGTTCCTGGCTTCTGCCTATCCCATTCCTGGCTGTTGCAGACATTTGAGGTGTGAGTCAGAGGATGGAAGATCTCTGTCTCTTCCTTTTTATGTGTCACTCTGCCTTTTGAATGAATGAATGAATAAATGAATAATTTTTTTCCTAAATGTAGGGAAAGCAACAGTAAATGTGATACTAGAAACTATTGCTTGAATAAACATTTTCTGTTTTAGGGGAAAATCCAAGAACATTTTCTAATGACTGAAAATCATTAAAACTTCTAGTATATATGTTTTTAAAAGTGTGTTTATTTATTTGAAAGGCAGAGTGGCAGAGAGAGAGTCTTCCATCTGCTGATTCTTTCTCCAATAGCCTGGATTAGGCCAAGCAGAAACCAGGAGCCCAGAACTCCATCTGGGTCTCTGATAAGGGTGACAGGAACACAAATACTTGGACCATTGAATCATCATTTGCTTCCTCCCAGGTGTGTTAGCAGGAAGCTGGATCGGAAGCCCAGAGTAGCCAGGACTAGAACCAGGCACTCAGATACGTGATGGAGTTATCCTAATCTGCAGCTTAACCTACTACACCACAAAGCCCGCCCTGAAAATTTCCAGTGTATAAGAAGGTACTTAAAAAGCTTCTGGAAAAATGAATATAAAATAAGTTTATATTGTTAAAAAAGGTTTTTGAAATCTATGCATTTTTTTCATAATATGCATTTTCCATAAACTTTTTTGAAGACCCCCTCATACTCTATTGTTTTTTGATTTAGATTTGAATGCAGGGAATTGGAAAAAGTGTTATGTGCTCTGACACTGTTTTGGAATGATAAAGTAAATATAATAGCAATAGTAATTTTGTGCCCAAAGTGTGGTTTTTCTTCCTTTTGGTCATTCATTTAAGTAGCTTCTCCTTTTTTGGCAACATAATCCTAAAGTATTATTTTCAAAGAAAAAAAAAATGTTCTTTCTGTCAGTTGTCTGTATTAAGACTAAATTAAAGCAAATATTTGAAGAGCTGAATCATTGATTCCTGGACCATTTGTCAGAGAGGGTTAGACCAGTTGGCCAAATGCCTCTATGGTGAGCTGGAAGTCTCTGTTTTGTACTGATAGTACCAGAATCTCACTCCTTTGACACTAAACTTACTGAGGCCTTAAGTTTGATTTCTGTTTTTTCCCTCAGAGAAGCTTTTAAAAATAAAAGAATTAGTGGCCAGCGCCATGGCTCACTAGGCTAATCCTCTGCCTGCGGCTCTGGCACCCCGGGTTCTAGTCCCAGTTGTAGCGCCATTTCTGTCCTGGTTGCTCCTCTTCCAGTCCAGCTCTCTGCTGTGGCCCGGGAAGGCAGTGGAGGATGGCCCAAGTCCTTGGGCCCTGCACTGGCATGGGAGACCAGGTGGCGGCCATTTGAGGGTAAACCAACGGAAGGAAGACCTTTCTCTCTGTCTCTCTCTCACTGTCTAACTCTACCTGTCAAATAAATAAATAAATAAATAAATAAATAGAAATAAAAGAACTAGAAACAGGCTGTCAATCTAGGCATAAAGATATCCACATTCCCATATCTGGTGCCTGGGTTCAAGTCCTAGCTATGCTCTTGATTCCAGCCTTCCTGCTAACACGTATCCTGAAAGGCAGCAGATGCTGGCTTAAGTAACTGGGTCCTTGCCAGCCATGGGGGAGACCTGGATTGAGTCTGCAGTTCCCAGCTTTGGCCACCAGCAAAGTGAAAGTTAAGGTGAAGTATGTAAAACTCAGCCATTAAAAAGGGTGAAATCTTGTCTTTTGTAACAACATGGATAGAACTGGAGGTCATTATGTTAAGTGAAATGATACAAACACAGTAAGATAAGTATCACATGATCTCACTCTCATTTGGAGTCTAACAAACGTTCTATGTATTTTGGATTAGTCTATGGGTAAATTCAACAATTGTCTATCTAAACCAGTGGATTTTTATTTATTTATTTATTTATTTGAAAGGCAGTTACGGGGAAAGGAGGGGATGTAAAGACAGATCTTCACTCCCCAAATGGCTCCAATGGCCGGAGCTGGGCCAACCTGAAGCAAGGAGCCAGGAGCTTCCTCTGGGTCTCCCACATGGGTGCAGGGGCCCAAGTATCCAGGCCATGTTCTGCTGCTTTCTAAGGCGTGTTAGCAGGGAGCTGGATTGGAAGTGGAGCAGCCAGGACTTGAATCAGCACCCATATAGGATACTGGCATTGCAGGCAGCTGCTTTCCCCATTATGCCACAGTGCTGGCCTCAACTAAATGAATGTTAATGTGTCCAATATTGAACTTGTTCTTGGCTAAATTACCTCTAACAAGACATTTTAGAGTTAATTTAATTGAAGTGCACTGGGATGTTAATAAGTGGCTTATTTCATTCTGTAAGGGAAATTGAAAGAAAACAAACACAATTTAATTGTATGGTGTAGGTAGCTTTATTGTTTACAAGGTATTTTGAAATTCTTCAAGTAACTGTGTAGTCGCTATCATTAATTACTCCTATATCTCTGAATATTAGATTGGAAAATTTATCTTTTTTTAAAGGGTTTACTTATTTGAAAGACAAAGCTGACAAAAAGAGAAAGAGGGGAGAAAGAGAGAGGGAGAAAAAGAGAGGGAGACAGAGGAGAGAGAGCTCTTCCATTCACTAGTTTACTCCCCAAACAACCACAATGGCCAAAGCTGGGCCAGGTTGAAGCCAGGAACCTGGAACTCCATCTGGGTCTCCCACATAGGTGCAGGGGCCCAAACACTCGGGCTATCTTTTCCTGCTTTTCTAGGTACATCAGCAGAGACCTGGATCTAAAGTGGAGCAGTCTAGACTCAAACCAGCACCCACATGGGATACAGGAGTTGCAGGCAGCAGCTTAACCTACTGTGCCAAACTCTGGCCCCATCATTTGTTGTTTTGATCCAGGATTATTTCACTGATTTCTGTAACCCATGTATATATAGTATATGATATTGCTATGCAAACCTAATAACGGATACACCCAAAGTGAAAAAACTGCATTAATGTGCGTTACTTGTAGGAATATATGTTTTAGTTTCAAAGTATGAATTAGAGATAAGAACTATAAGCCTTGGGCCGGCACTGTGGCATAGTGGGTAAAGCCGCTGCCTGCAGTGCTAGCATCTCATATTGGTGCCAGTTTGAGTCCCAACTATTCACCTTCCAATCCAGCTCTCTGCTATGGCCTAAGAAAGCAGTAGAAGATGGCCCAAGTCTTTGGGCCCCTGCACCTGCAGGGGAGACCTGGAAGAAGCTCCTGGATCCTGGCTTCAGATCAGCACAGCTCTGGCTGTAGTGGCCAATTGGGGAGTGAACCAGTGGATGGAAGACCTCTCTGTCTCTGCCTCTCCTGCACTTTGTGTAACTCTGACTTTCAAATAAATAAATAAATCTTAAAAAAAAAAAAGAACCAAAAAACTTCATGCTATATGTATATTGATTTAAAATGTACGTAACTTTCACATCGTTATCTCTTGATTTTTTAGATTTATCTTGTTTATTTGAAAGGCAGAGTTGCAGAGAGAACAAGAGAGACACCACCTTCACTGTCTAACTCTATCTGTCAAATAAATTTTAAAAAAAAGAAAAGAATCAAAATAGGGGACAGTGTTGTGGCTTAGCTTCTTATGATACCAGCATCCCAAACAGATCTTGGTTCAAGTCCTGGCTGCTGCATTTCCGATCCAGTTCCCTGCTGGTGCCCAAGTGCTTAGGCCCCTATACCCACACTGGAGACCTGGATGAAGCTCCTGGCTTTGGCCTGGCCCAGCCCCAACCATTATGGCCATTTGAGGATGAAATCAGTGGATAGAAAAATCTCTCTTTGTCTGTCTGTCTGTCTCTCTCTCTCTCCCTCTTTTTTTTTTTTTTTTTTTTTTTGACAGAAAGGTCTTCCTTCCGTTTTTCACTCCCCAAATGGCCGCTACGACCGGCGCACTGCGCCGATCCGGAGCCAGGAGCCAGGTGCTTCCTCCTGGTCTCCCATGTGGGTGCAGGGCCCAAGGACTTGGGCCATCCTCCACTGCCTTCTGGGGCCACAACAGAGACTGGACTGGAAGAGCAGCAACTGGGACAGAACCAGCGCCCCAACCGGGACTAGAACCCGGGGTGCCAGCGCCGCAGGCGCAGGATTAGCCTAATGAGCCGTGGCACTGGCCTTATAATAAGCTTCCTAAATAAAAAATAAATAGATTGGGGGACAGTGCTGTGGCACAGTAGGTTAATCCTCAGTCTGCAGTGTCAGCATCCCATATGGGCACCATTCTAGTCCCACCTGCTCTCTGCTCTGGCCTGGGAAAGCAGTAGAAGATGGCCCAAGTGCTTGGGCCCTGCACTCCCATGGGAGACACAGAAGAAGCTCCTGTCTCCTGGCTTCAGATCGGCCCAGCTCTAGCCATTGTGGTCATTTGGGGAGTAAACCAGCGGGTGGGAGACCTTTCTCTCTGTCTCTCCCTCTCACTGTAACTCTACCTCTCAAATAAATCTTTTTGAAAAATAGATTTTTCTTCTGTTTGGAAGATCAGAAGGCACCGGGTCTGAGAGGGGTTGGGTGACAAAGAGGAACATCAGATTGCTGGTGTTGTTGAGAAGCTCTCCTGTAACGGTCTATTCAGTGAGTGGTCTGCGGATAAATTGCTGTTACATGTGTAAAACTCTTAAGTTAGGGTCAACCATTCCTTTGTGGAAGATAAATCTAAAAAAAAAATGCTTCAGGAGAGAATTTTTTGTTTTTGTTTTTTCAAGTTCTCTGGTTGAGTAGGCCTCTCAGCAATGAATTAATTGGGATACATATGCATTGTCACCAAATACTACAATACTACACCAAATATTCTTTTGGACACAGAGAAGGAGCAGCAACATGCTCTTGATAATCAGCATAGAAACTTACTGACTTTCCACGGACATGTACTGTACTCCCTACTTTGTTGAGTTGGAAGCTATATTGTGCTGGCAAATTTTTAACAATTAGGTCTCCAGGAAATCAGCAATTCTAATTTGTAGGGTTCCCCTTTTCTATTCTGTAAATCTTCTCACCATGGCCGATTTCAGACTTGCAATATGGTTGTCACTAAATGCAGAATTGGGAAGAGACATTTCACAGTGAATGCTCCTGGGTCAGTATAAGTCAATCCCAGCACATCACTGGCTGAGATATCCATTAATCTGCAAGGATCTTAAAGTAACATTTGGAGACAGTGTGTGTGGACATATATATTTGGATTTAGATTATCTCTTTTTTTAAAAAAATGATTTAGTTATTTATTTGAAAGTCAGAGTTAGACAGAGAAGGTAAGGCAGAGAGAGAGAGAGGTCTTCCACCTACTGGTTCATTCCCCAATCGGTTGCAACGGCTGGAGCTGTGGGATCCGAAGCCAGGATCCAGGAGCTTCTTCCAGGTGTCCCCCGCAGGTGAGGAGCCCAAGGACTTGGGCCATTTTCTACTGCTTTCCTAGGCCATAGCAGAGAGCTGCATTGGAAGTGGAGCAGTTGGAACTAGAACCAGCGCCCATGTCAGTGCTGAGATGTCAGCGCTGCAACAGAGGCTTAACCTACTATGCCACAGCACTGGTCCCTGCTTTTTTTTTTTTTTTTTAAGATTTATTTTGTTTATTTGAAAGGCAGATTTACAGAGAGAGAGGAAGAAACAGACACAGATCTTCTATACACTGATAGATACACAGTGTATATACTGTGTATATACTGATAGATATACACGCCCCAGATAGCCACAACAGCCAGGGCTGGGTCAGGCTGAAGTCAGGAACCAGGAGCTTCATCTAGGTCCCCACATGGATGCAGGGACCCAAGCACTTGACCATCTTCTGCTGCTTTCTCAGGTACATTAGCAGGGAGCTGGATTGGAAGTGAAGCAGCCAGGACTCAAACTGGCACCCATATAGGATATTGGCATCACAGGCTGCAACTTTACTTGTTACACCAAATACTAGCCAACACTTTTTAAAAAAATTTATTTGTTTGAAAGGCAGAGTTATGGGGAGGAGGGGCTGGGGAGTAAAGATCAATCTTCCACCTTCTTCACTCCCCAAATGGCCACAAGGACTAGGGCTAGGTCAAGCCAAAGCCTGGAGAATCAAACCCCATCCCGGTCTCCCACATAGGGAGCAGAGGCCCAGGCGCTTGGGGCATCTTCTGTTGGTTTCCTAGGGGCATTATCAGGGAGCCAGATAGGAAGTAGGGCACCCGGGACTGGAACCAGCACTCCTATGGATGCCAGTGTCGATGTGCCCAAAAACAGGCCTCTGAAACACTCGTTTATGTACTCAAATGTTGCCTGATGCTAGAACTAAAAATAAAGCCAAAAAAGCCTTATTTTTTAAAAATAAGGTGACGTATATAAATACAGTGTGTTGCCTTTACATAATATCTAGTCTTTTTTTTTTTTTTTGACAGGCAGAGTGGACAGTGAGAGAGAGAGACAGAGAGAAAGGTCTTCCTTTTGCCGTTGGTTCACCCTCCAATGGCCGCTGCGGTCGGCGCGCTGCGGCCGGCGCACCGCGCTTGTCCGATGGCAGGAGCTAGGAGCCAGGTGCTTTTCCTTGTCTCCCCATGGGGTGCAGGGCCCAAGCACCTGGGCCATCCTCCACTGCACCCCCGGGCCACAGCAGAGGGCTGGCCTGGAAGAGGGGCAACCGGGACAGAATCCGGTGCCCCGACCGGGACTAGAACCCGGTGTGCCGGCGCCGCAAGGCGGAGGATTAGCCTGTTGAGCCACGGCGCCGGCCCATAATATCTAGTCTTAACCATTTTTCATTCTGGTCTATCTGTCCTGGACGATGTTGCTCATAAGCAGAGAAACATGTAGGTTCATCATGATGCTTCATAGGGTGGACCGCTGGAAATGTATGGAGCTGCTTTTTCCTTTGTGTTGAGATCCACTGAACATCTAACTAATAACTGTAACTGTATTCTAGAGGTTATTTGGGATGACTTTTCAAAAGGACAGCATTCAAAGATAGTTTCAGTTCATTTCTCTACTTTCCAAATAAATGTTTAAGAACTCAAGATCCGTGGGCCAGCTTTGTGATGCACTGGGTTAAGCCTCAGCCTGTGATGCTGACATCCATGAGTACCAGTTTGAGTCCCAGCTGTTCTGCCTGCAGTCAAGCTCCCTACTAATGTGCCTGGGAAAGCAGCAGATAGTGATCCAAGAGCTTGGGACTCTGCCACCCATGTGGGAGACCAGGATGGAGTTCCTGGCTCCTGTCCAGGCTGTTGTGGCCATTTGGGGAGTAAGCCAGCAGATGAAAGATTCTCTGTCTCTGTCTCTCTAATTCTGCCTTTCAAATAAATACATAAAACTTTTTTAAAAATTCAAGATCTACCAAACTGCTTTCCTCATTAGCACTTTTCAACATTATTTCTTGTTAATTTTTCTATATAGCTTTACTAACTGTTGGCAGTAAACTATAACTTTTTAGGATCCCCTATTCTCTCCCCTCCAAGGCTTTGTTTTCTGGGACATACGCTCACCTTGATATTCTCAAATCATTTTCAGTTATTTTTAGTACTTGATTGGTCTCCCTTCTGCAGGTGTGCCTTCTCCAGTTCAACATGTCTGGTTAAATTGAATCTATTTGCATCTTGTGTCCCTTCCTACCTTCCATACTGATGTGTGCAAAGGCTCTGGAGTCTCTGGAGAAAATTGTACCCTGGTCCCTGAAATAATAGGAATGTCATTACTTTGCCGCTTTGCTGGTTTAAAGTGTATTCTCTTTAAAAAGCTCTTTCCTGCTTAGTCTTTGCATGCTCCTACTATATCCTTTGGTCACATCCTTTTAAGTGCAGCCTTCAAATTTTGAAGATAGCTTGGCTGATTTGGGGGACCACGAACATGAGTGGCATTACTTGGCTCAGCTCTTGCTGCTGTGGTAGAAAACGAAGGGAGATAACATCTGTCTGTTACCGCTCTTCCTTCCTCTCTCTGTTGTCCCTTCCCATCCCATCCTTTCCTTTCCCCTCCCTCCTCTTACATAATTAGATTGTATATTCATATTTATATATATGGAAAGACTTTATATATCTCTCTTTCTTTTGTTTCCCTCTATAAGCAGCAATTTTATTGGGAAAACATTGAAAATAATTTACTGGGGCCAGCGCTGTGGCGCAGGGGGTTAAAGCCCCAGCCTGAAGCACCGGCATTCCATATGGTTACTGGTTCAAGTCCCAGCTGCTCCACTTCCCATCCAGCTCTCTGGTATGGTCTGGGAAGGCAGTAAAGGATGGTCCAAGCCCTTGGGCCCCTGCACCTGTGTGGGAGACCCAGAAGAAGCTCCTGGCTCCTGACTTTGGATCAGCTCAGCTCCAGCCATCTGGGGGGTGAACCAGCAGATGGAAGATGTCTGTCTCTACCTCTCTCTGTAACTCTGTCTTTCAAATAAATAAAAATAAATCATAAAAGAAAGAAAGAAAAAAAGAACTTACTGTGAATCTATCCAAACTAAACAAAGTTATTTTTCTCATGCCTCTAATCCCACTGAGTTGTCAATTTTATTAGCCAGTGCTCAGGATATGAGGAGTTAATCGTATATAGCCAAATGTTGAGTGATGACTACACAACTAGCCTTGTCAGTTCCCTCTATGTCCTAGGTTCAGATAACAACCTTTTTTTTTTTTTTAAGATTTATTTATTTATTTAAAAGGCAAAGTTTCAAAGAGGCAGAGCCAAAGAGAAAGTCTTCCATCTGCTGATTGACTCCCCAAATGGCCACAACGGCCAGAGCCAGGTCAATCTGAAGCTAGGAGCCAGGAGCTTCTTCTGGGTCTCCCATGTGGTGCAGGGGCCCAAGGACTTGGGCCATCTTCCACTGCTTTCCCAGGCCATAGCAGAGAGCTGGACCAGAAGTGGAACAGCCAGAACTCGAACCAGCACCCATATGGGATGCCGGCACTGCAGGCAGCTTTACCCGCTGCACCGCAGCTCCGGCCCCCAGATAACATCCTTTCACTTTTTGCTACCAGCTTCTAGTCAGTGTCCTGCTTCCAAATCCTTACTTCTTCCTAGAACCTAAGAAGATTTTCTAGCTTAATGAAGAGCTGGTTCTATTGTTAGTATTGTGGGTTTCTTTTTTGTTGGTTGGTTGGTTGGTGGCTTTTGGTTTTGTTTTTTGTCTTTTTTTTTTTTTTTTTTTGGATAATGATGATAAATGTACTGTGTGGGATGAGAGTGGCCATCCCTGAATTCCTGAAGGGCAGAGACTACTTTGTTCATCTTTATTCTAGTCCCAGCCTGGGGCAAGCTGCTTAGTATTTTCAGACAAGATAATTTGGTACATCTTGTTCTTAACTTTGTAGTAGACTTGTACAACAAACTAATGATTGTGAAAATGCAACTTTCAAATGTAAACTTAGCTTTCCTGAAACAGTGTTGCTTATATAACAGAAAAACTTTATAACTACTTATATGATATCTGTAAATTTTTGGGTCAGCCTCCAATGGGAAAGCCACATAGTTTTGGTAATTGAAGTAGAACACTCTAGCCTTTTGTTCTTGATATCAAATAGGTGATAACAAATGAGCACTATCATATTTGTTCTATAACTTTTTTAACAGCTAACATCTGTAAGTAGATATTTTATTGAAACATATTAAATTGCCCCATAGGTTTAAGAAAGGAGATGAGTCATTTTTTTAATCACAAAAGGAGCTCTAGAAAAGCAATTATACATTCTTCTATATTTCTCTATAGCTAGAACTACACCTATGGATTTTTTAAAAAATCTATTGTATCTCCTGCGGTTTATAAGTATATGGGTTAACAATCAAGTTTATAATATATAATAAATCATGGGTTATTCTATTATTCAAAGATATCTCTTAGTATTGGAAACCTACAAAATAACTAAAGAAGATTCTTCATTGTAATCCTAATATCTATAAAATCAAACTTAGGAAAGTTTGAGTAATTGAATGATCAAAAATCTTCTATTTATTTGCCTTTTTATTCTTTTTCTTTCAGAACTGCATTTGGATGACCAGAATTCTCCATAGTTGATAATGGTGGAGATGAGCTCTGCAGCTTTCTCTGGCATTCAGTTATTAAAAACAAATAGGATGCAAGTTCCTCGACTTCAGATTATGAAAACAGCACTTGGAAAACTGAAAACTATCTAAATGATTGTCTTTGGTTGGGCCGTGTTCTTAGCAAGCAGAAGCCTGGGCCAGGGTCTGCTGTTGACTCTTGAGGAACACATAGCCCACCTGCTGGGGACTGGAGGTGCCACTGCTACCATGGGTAATTCCTGTATCTGCAGGGATGATAGCGGAGCAGAAGACAGTGTTGACACCCAGCAGCAACAGGCTGAGAACAGTGCGGTACCCACGGCTGACACAAGGAACCAACCCCGGGACCCTGTTCGGCCACCAAGAAGGGGCCGAGGACCACATGAGCCAAGGAGAAAGAAACAAAATGTAGATGGGCTAGTGCTGGACACACTGGCAGTAATACGGACTCTTGTAGATAAGTAAGTATTGATGCAGTCACCTCCACTGTAATGGAAAGTGTTCTGCCAGGAACCATGACTTCTGGACTCCTTCAGCTTATTTAGGATCTAATCAAGCCTTCTGCTCGTAGGGCATGGGAGAATATTTTCTTCTCTGATGACAGAATAAATGATAAAGTTTGTTTTTACCTGCTATTATCTACTGTCTGGAAATGTCTAAGCATTTCTGTAACAGAAACCACTAATTAAAGCTGTTATCTTGGGGTGGGTGTTCGGCCTTCTGGTTAAGCTGCCAGTTAGGACACCAGTATCCCATTTCAGGGTACTGGGTTCAGAGTCCCTGTGTCTGAGTCCCAGCTCCAGCTCCTGATTCCAACTTCCTGCTAATGCAGAAGTAGAGAGTTGGGTAGCAGGTGATGGTTCAAGTGTTTGGTCCCTGGACCCACATGAGAGACCTGAATTGAATTCTTGGGTTTGGCCAGACCCAGTCCCAGATGTTGTGGACATTTGGACAGTGAATCAACAGTTGGAAACTCTGTGTCTCCCTGCCTCTTAAAATAAACAAATATACCAACTATGCTCTTTCTTAGAGAATGTAGTAGATATGGAGTGAGTTGTGTTGTTAGCTACAAAAAGGATTTTTTTTTTTTAAGATTTATTTTATTTGAAAGGCAGAGTTTCAGAGAAAGGGAGAAAGAGAGAGAGAGAATCTTCCATCTGCCAGTCCACTCCACAAAAGGACACAACTTCCAGTGCTGGCCCTGATCAAAGCCAGGAGCTTCTTCCAGGTCTTCCATATGGGTGCAGGGTCCAAGTACTTGGGCCATCTGCCACTGCTTTCCCCGGCACATTAGCAGGGAGCTGGATGGGAAGTGGAGCAGCCAGGACTCAAACCAGGGCCCATATGGGATGCCGGTATTACAGGCTGTGGCTCTCCTACTACACCACAGCACTGGCCCCTGCAAGAACAATTTCATGAAGACTCACTGTTGTGCTTTCCCATCTATTCTACTGACTGGAGTTTCAGGATGAATTGTTTTCCAAAAGCATGGCTGCATGCAATTTCTGTTTGCAATGTAAAGACAAAGTCAAGGAGGGTTTCCATCCTCTTCCTCTTTTTATATCCCTTATTTGGCCCTCTTGATCCATTTGGGAAGCTTGTAAGTTGAAACTGCAAGGCACACCTGTACCCGTTTTGTCTTCCCCTCCTGTTTTGTGTAACTCAAGTAGAAAATCCCAGATTGAATAACAGTGAAATTAAAGGTATAATTCAAGTTGAAAAAATATTTTTACTTAAGGTTGTGTATATAATTCAGTAGTTAAGAGCACAGATTTTAAACCCATTTGGACCCAGGTTCAAATTCTTTCCCAGCCCTTTCCTAGTCACATGACATTGGTGAACTTCTTCTGTGAGCCCCAGATTCCTCATCTCAAAATGGAGAGTAATACTTTTCTTTCTGTCTTTGAAAGTCAGAATTAAAGAGAGAGAGGGAGAGACAGAGAGATCGTTCTTCCACTGGTTCACTCCACAAATGGCCATGACTGGGCCCGGCCAAAGCCAAGAACCAGGAGCTTCTTCTGGGCCTCCCATGTGGGTGGCAGGGACCCAAGTATGTGCCATTTTCACTGCTTTAACAGGGAGCTGGATCAGAAGTGGAGCAGCAGGACTCTAACCAGCACCCATATGGGATGCTGCTACTGTGAGCAGAGGTTTAACCTTCTATACCACAGTGCCAGCCCCGAGTAATACTTTTCTTACAAGGATTATCATGAACTCGTATATCTAAAACATCTGGTATAATGCTTGTACAAAACAATTGCTTGATTGGTGGTAGTATTTTTCCAAAATCATTTCTGATTCTTTTTCTTCATACTCTATTAGTAAACTTAAGTATATAAATACTTGATAATCACAAGTATAAAAACTCAGTTTTTGAGGCATTTAGCTTAGCAGTCGATGCCTGTCTCCCACATCAGAGTACTTGGGTTTGATTCCTGACTTTAGCTTCTGAATCCAGCTTCCTGCCAATATAGTCCCTTGGAGGCAGCAGTGTTAGCTGAAATTAATGAGTTTCTGCCACCCACGTGAATAATCTGGGCAGTGTTTCTGGCTCCTGAATTTGATCTTGGTCTAGCCCTGGCCATTGCAGACATTTGGGAAGTAAACTGGCAGATGAGAGTTCTCTCTATCTGCCTTTCAAATAAATAACTTTAAAAGGGAAAAAAAAATAGCTTTTTTAGATCCTCAGAAATTATAGCATAAAACAGGGTGGACCTGTTTTACAAACATGTCTTTAAACTTACAAATTACTGGCATATTTGCTTGTCTTCAAGAATGACAACTTTTGAAAAATACTCCCCTTGTATAGTAAAATTGTAATGAAAAGTTATCCTTCCCAAATAAGAAAGTAAATCACAAGCAGTCTTAATTTAAGGCTTTGGAAAAGCAGATGCAGAATAAACTTTGCCATTTTTTTTTTTTAAGATTTATTTATTTATTTGGAAGTCAGAGTTACACAAAGAGAAAGAGAGGCAGAGAGAGAGAGGGAGAGGTCTTCCATCTGCTGGTTCACTCCCCAACTGGCCACGGTGGCTGGAGCTGCACCAATCTGAAGCCAGGAGCCTTCTTTCAGGTCTCCCACGTGGGTGCAGGGGCCCAAAGACTAGGACCATCTTCCACTGCTTTCCCAGGCAATAGAGAGCTAGATTGGAAGTGGAGCAGCCGGGACTTGAACCGGAGCCCATATAGAGTGCCAGCACTGCAGGCAGTGGCTTTACCCACTGTGCCATAATGCCGGCCCCCTACATTGCCATATTTTAAATGACAGTGATTAGGGGGGTATATAGGAGCAAGGTAGGAACTTTATTTCCAAGTTCTAATGAAATATTACAAAAAAATAAAGTGACCCTATTGGTAAAGTTCATAACTCACTTACATGAGAAAAGTGGTACACATTTAAATAGCAGGACGACTTTTACCTTAAACTGTTTTTACTGAATTATAAGTATCACCTTTCTGATGATGGCTAAAAAAGGAGCCAGTAGGGAAGGGAATGTTGGAGAAAATAATGGCACATTGCAATCCAGACAGTTTATAAACATGGTTGGATAGCTTATCTTTTAGAAGCTATTGAAGGAGAATTTTATGGCCTATAAAGTTTATTGGGCTATTACAACCAGACATGAAAGAATATTCAGGTAGGCTTAGGAAGAATATACCTAAATGGATGTATACAGAAACTGCAGTTATAAAATGATCTGAATTGTGTTTCTCGTCCTCTCTTCTCTACTTGTTTACTTAGGGAAGGGTGGCCCTGATGTGGAGGAGAGCAGCACCCCTACTGCTGTAACGAGAGCATTGCTGTAGGGAAGGATTCGTAGTGTTGGTTTCTAGTCTTCCGTGACTTTGTTTTGAAATAAATTGCCCATTTGCACCATGCCTCATTATCCAGCTTTCTTTTCTCTTGATCTAAACCAAGTTTTTTGTAATTATTTTTTGTTGTTGTCATTGTCTAATTTTAATCCTATATACTTTTTTTTTAAGGTTTATTTATTCATTTGAAAGAATTACACAAAGAGCAGGAGAGGCAGAGAGAGAGAGGTCTTCCATCCGCTGGTTCACTCTCCTATTGGCCTCAATGGCCGGAGCTGTGCCGATCTGTAGCCAGGATCCAGGAGCTGCTTCCAGGTCTCCCACGCAGGTGCAGGGGCCCAAGGACTTGGGCCTTCTTTACTGTTTTCCCAGACCACAGAGGAGAGCTGGATCAGAAGCAGAGCAGCCAGGACTTGAACTGGCGCCCATATGGGATGCTGGCACTGCAGGCAACGGCTTTACCCGCTATAACACAGTGCCAGCCCCCATACTTTCAATCTAATATTCTTCAGTTCTGGAAACTTCTTTATCCATTATCTCCTTGAATATTGTTTTCACTGGGTTCTGAGCAAATTCCTCAATATTCTATTTCAATTCGTTAATTTTCTTTTTCTGGAGCATCTGGAGTTATACCATCTTTTTTTGTTTCTTGGGTTTTTTTTTTAAAGATTTATTTATTTGAAAGGCAGAATTACAGAGAGAAGGCAAGAGAGAGAGTGATATTCCATCCTCTGGTCATTCCCCAAATGGCTATAAAAGCCAGAGCTGGGCCAGTCCGACCAGAGTTGGGCCAATCCAAAGCCAGGAGCCTGGACCTGCTTCTAGGTCTCCCATGTGGATGCAGGGGCCCAAGGACTTGGGCTATTTTTGGCTGCTTTCCCAGGCCATAGCAGGGAGCTGGATCAGAAGCAGAGCATCCAGGACTCAAACCAGCACCCATATAGGATGTTGGCACCACAGGAATCAGCTTACCCACTTTGCCACAGCGCCAATCCCTATACCATCTGTTGAAATTTTTCTTTCAATAAATATATTTCATTTCTAGGGTTTCTAATTTTTTTCTTTCCTCCTTGATTCATATTTCTTTACCTTTTTTTTTTTAAGATTTATTTACATATTTGAAAGGCACAGTTAGAGAGGGAGGAGAGACAGATCTTCCATCCACTGGTTCACTCCCCAAATGGCTGCAACAACCAGAGCTGGGCTAATCGAAAGCCACAGGAGCCAGGAGCTTTTTCCGAGTCTGCCACATGAGTGCAAGGGCCCAGGTACTTGGGCCGTCTTCTGCTGCTTTCCCAAAGTGCATTAGCAGGGAGCTAGATCAGAAGAGGAGTAGCAAGGACCCAAATTAGCGCCCATATGGGATGCTGGCACTGCAGGAGGCAGCTTTACCCACTACACCGCAGTGCCGGCCCTTTGTTTTCAAATTTCATATACTTATGGCTATTCCTTTAAATACACATATTTGAATCATTTTGAAATTCTATTATTTGCATATTTTTGGTAGATTTTATCTTTAAATTGTTAATGATCTTTGTGTTATTTTCATGTACTTGGGAATTTATTATACTGACTCTTGATGAAATTTTCCAATTTTTAAAAAAAAAATTAATTATTTGAAAGATGGAGCTACAGAGACAGAGAGGTATTCCATCTGCTGGTTCATTCACCAAATGGCTGCAATGGCCAGAGCTGTGCCAATTGGAAGCCAGAAGCCTGGAGCTTCTTCCAGGTCTCCTATATGGGTGCAGGGGCCCAAGCACTTGGGCCATCTTCTGCTGCTTTCCCAGGCCATAGCAGAGAGCTGGATTGGAAGTAGAGCAGCCGGGACTCAAACCTGTGGTCATATGGGATGCCAGAACTGCAGGCAGTGGCCTCACCTGCTATGCCTCAGCACTGGCCCCTTTTCCCTCACTTTTGCCTAGGTGTTCTCCCTATCTGTCACTTTTTTATTGTGGAATTCATCTCCCAGGGACCCTCAGTCTGTGACTGAACCTAAAATCAGAGTTGGTGGCTCTGAATTCCCATCCTACTCTTAAGAAGTTCAGGTTCTGCTGATAACTTTGTTTGCCTTTTTATGGTCACAGATAACTTGCAGCTTTCTCCCTATCATAGCTCAAGTTATCAACATTTTTCAGCTCCTTTCCATGATGGGGGAACCGTGCCCCCCAGCTTCCCTTATTTATTCTGATCCACCCTTTCCACAGGAATTTTGGTCTTCATTAACCTGCAAGCTTAGGGGGAGCCCAATCACCTTGATCAGTTCCTGACCCACAGCCCAGTAGTCCTGTGGCATTAGGATCTGCCCTTCACTAGAAATTTTTGCTCTGTTTGTGTTCCACAAAGGAGTCTATCTTATTCTTTGTGTGTATGTCTGTATAGAACTGAGGTACTCCTGTTCCTTGTTTGTTGCAGATTCTTCGTTGCGTTGTATATTTTTTTCCTTTATCTCCTTTTCCTCCCTCCAAAATATCAGTAAATTTGCATTATAGTGAATTTAAGATACATCCTGCCAATATGCCTAATATATATTTATGTTTATATAAGAAAAAATATACAGAGTTTTGGACTGGCCTGTGTTCAAGTCCTGGCTCTGCTCCTTTTAAAGTTTTTTTTTTCTTTTAGTTTTTGTGGCTTCCAACTTCCTGCTAATGTGCTCCCTGAGAGGCAGGAGATGATGACTCAAGTGGTTGAGTCCTTACTACCCATGTTGGAGATCCAGGTTAATTTCCTGGCTCCTGGCTTTAGCCTGTCCCAGCCCCAGCTGTTACAAATATTTGGAGAGTAAAACAGAAGATGGGCAATCAATATCTCTCTCTCTCTCTCTCTCTGCCTTTCAAATAAAATAAATTTTAAAAATTTTAAACCTCTTTGTTTTTAGCATCTCATAACGTTAACGTTTGAGACCTCTATT
Organism: Sylvilagus floridanus; assembly: GCA_949820135.1. Classification (NCBI taxonomy): domain Eukaryota; kingdom Metazoa; phylum Chordata; class Mammalia; order Lagomorpha; family Leporidae; genus Sylvilagus; species Sylvilagus floridanus. Next base: position 56,529,378 of record OX463232.1, read on the forward strand.
GCCATATGTACATCTACAACTGCTCTGTTATTCTGTTCCTTTGTATGCTTGAAAGTACTGTTGCTGGGGCCAGTGCAGTGGCATAGTGGGCTAGGCCTCGGCCTGTGGCGCCAACATCCCATAGCGGTGCCTGTTTGAGTCCAGGCTGCTTCTCTTCTGACCCAGCTCTCTGCTAAGGCCTGGGAAAGCAGTAGAAGATAGCCCAAGTGCTTGGGCCCCTGCACCTGTGTGGGAGACCCAGAGGAAGTTCCTGGCTCCTGGCTTTGGATCGGCCCAGCTGCAGCTGCTGAGGCCATTTGAAGAGTGAACCAGCGGGTGGAAGAACTCTCTGTCTCTCCCTCTCTCTGTAACTCTACCTCTCAAATAAATTAAAACTTAAAAAAAAAAAAAATCTACACTGAGTTGCTGGCTCCTAAAAAAAAACAAATGAGTACTGTTGCTATCTTTCATCTGATGGTGGTCACTTTCATTACTGCCAAATTTTTGTTTCTACGAATAGCACTTCAGTGAACAATATGCATTGATTTGTGGACCCATGTGAAAGTGGTAGTTTTTCTAGCATAATTTGATTATTGCTAGATCATTCTCCAGAAATTTTTACATCATTCAATTATATTGTTTTAAATTTTTCCTTTAAATAATTTTCCCTTGTTATAAAAGGGTACAGAGTGTCAATCAACTAGTAATTTCCATATCAGTTGATTATTCAGAAGGTTAAATTACTTAAGACAATAGTTTTAATGATTGAATGATTTTTTCACAGTAAAACTAATCCACATTGTGTAAACCAATACATGTTGAATCCTTAAGCAATTAAAAGTATAATTGTTCATGGAAAATATTTCATAATTGAAGTTCTCCTAAATACCTCTCTAGGATTTCTGGGATCATAGTTTGAAAACCCACTGTACTGGGTATAAAATATCACTTTAGAATGTTCATTACTTCCTTGCTTAAGTTTGATTTATTTTTCTTCTAATGACATTTTATGAAGTTTAAGTGTGTAGTGATGTTCCCCAGAAGACAACTTTAACACAAAGATGTTTATGTAGGCTCTTATTTCTGTAAATCCTCAGTTGGTATTTGTTATCTCACATCCTGGCATTCCTTGGAGCTAAGTGTGAGGAAGATGACGTTGACCTTCCTGGCTTCAGTTGCTTCAGCTGGCATTAGACCTCTAGAAGCAAAGCTGAGGAGTGGGTTCTGGGCTCTGGAGTTCGTTCCTTGCTTTTACGGCTGTGTGCCTGTCTCCCCGTTTTGTTTGTGAGCCACTGTGGACAGTGACCACGGAAATGAGCACATAACACCACATGTGTTTGTCCTTACAGGTTCTAGCTGGTTGTCTCTTCTGTCTCTTTCCCTACATTCATTCACGATCATTTTTTCTTTCTCTTTCTACCCTCACATTTCCAGTTTGCAGATTTTTTTTTAATAGAATTGTTATTTCTTAGAGTTTAATGTCTTGAATATTTGTTTTTCAGTGATCAGGAACCTCCCTATTCAATGATCACATTACATGAAATGGCAGAAACAGGTATTTTTAAAGTTTGGTTTTTAATACTTCTGCATTAGTGTTTTCTACTGCTGTAACAAGATATCTGGGGCTGGGCACTTTATAAGGAAAGGACATTTCTGTAGCTCGCAATTTTGGTGTCTGTCTGGCTTCTCATGAAGGCCCCCTGGCTGTGTTAGAAAATGACAGAGAAGCAGAATGGGGAAACAGTTGTGTGCAGGGGGATCATATGGTGAGAGAAGGAAGCTGGAGAGATTCAGGGGTCATGTTTGGTCTCTTTCTAACAACCCAGTCTCATGAGCACTAAGCAGGCTCCCATGAGAACCACATTAATCCCTTTCAGTGGTGGCATTCTCAGTGACCTCACCACTTTGCACATTTTATGGGTCTTCCCAGCTTAATACCACCACCCTGGGACCAAGCTTTCAGGCCATGAACCTTTGGGGGAAACACACAAACCACATCTAAACAATAGCAACTTTCTTATAATAATGAAGAAATATGGTCACCTTTTTTGTCTGTTTTTGTTTTGAGATAAAATTTCCCATAACTCCTTTGTATGTGGAAATTACCCTGTACAAGTATAAGAGGTATTATATGTTGTGTCATGAATAGCTATACTTCTCAGTGCTGGTTTAATCTCATCTGAAATTCTTGGGGAAAAGATTAGCTTTTCTTTCTCTTCTTTTCTTTCTTTTTTTTTTTTTTTTTATTTACATTGTCAGATCCGAAAAGGGTTTTTTTTCTTCTTCAATTTCCTAAGTGTGATCCTGAAAATAGAGCCAATTGCTAAGTATACTGTTGTCTCAAGTTAACTTCTATCTCCTATATAGTAAATAATATTGCTAACACTATTTTAATCATAATTTGAGAACTCAAGACAATAGCTAAAATTTTCTCCAACTAAAGATGTCCACCAAATTACCAGACTCTTATAATTTGGGATTTTTTGATTCACCGTGATGACTAGCTACTGATATATGTTCATGTCAAACACTACCTTTTAAAAGCTACAAGATGAAGATCAAAGTGTTTCCGTTTTAATGTGAAGTCTTTTTGGATGACTTTATAAGGTAAATATTTTCACATTTTTAAAATAGTAACTATGACATTGTTGATTTCCTCTTAGATGAAGGATGGTTGGATGTGGTCCAGTCTTTAATTAGAGTTATTCCATTGGAAGATCCACTGGGACCAGCTGTCATAACGTTGTTACTAGATGAATGTCCACTGCCCACTAAAGTAAGTTAATACTCATCTTTCATGAAACTGTCACCTGGGCTTAAGCCCAGAATGAATGACCACAAAGAACATTTGATATCATGCGTTTCCTCTTTATATATTTAGTTTCTGTTTTTTCAGTATCGGTTTAATTATATAAATTTTCTTTTTTATTACTAATGTTGTGTTATATCCTCTATTAATAATTTACTGTAAGATTTTAGCTTTAAAATTTTTAAATGTTAAGAAGAGAAGCATTTTTATCCAGATTTTATCAGATTTTATCTGATCTTTGTTCAGAAACTAGAAAAGAATATTCAGTTGCTGAGCTTTCTTATCTTTCTCTGAGCAATTTCCTCATAATAAAAATTTTCTAATAAAAGAAAAAAAGCTTTACCAAAAGCATTTTGAGTCTTATTCAGATATACTAAGGATTAGTGTAACGTTGATTATCGTTTTTATAAAACAAAAGTACCAAATTTTTATTACCTTGGTCCATTTGGTTATTGGTTGCTTTTTGTTGTTGTTCTTGCTGGATTTCGGCCTCTTTCATTTGTCTGTTTCAATCTTGGACATTTAGATCCAGTACGGAAAAACATTGTGGATAGCAAGGAGAAAGTCTTTTTTTTTTTTTTTTTTTGACAGGCAGAGTGGACAGTGAGAGAGAGAGAGACAGAGAGAAAGGTCTTCCTTTGCCGTTGGTTCACCCTCCAATGGCCGCCGTAGCCGGCACACCACGCTGATCCGAAGGCAGGAGCCAGGTGCTTCTCCTGGTCTCCCATGGGGTGCAGGGCCCAAGCACTTGGGCCATCCTCCACTGCACTCCCGGGCCACAGCAGAGAGCTGGCCTGGAAGAGGGGCAACCGGGACACAATCCAGCGCCCCACCCGGGACTAGAACCCAGTGTGCCAGCACTGCAAGGCGGAGGATTAGCCTAGTGAGCTGCGGCGCCGGCTAAGGAGAAAGTCTTTAACCTAATCACTGATGAATTGAACTTTGCCTAGGCTTATAAGAGGTTTCTGTTTTAATTGCCTTGGAAACTCTGGTGGCATTATTATTTGTTTTTGAATAACTTTTTGCTTCAGCACTACTAGGCCCTATTGTTATCAATCCTGTTGGCATTTGAATTGATTTACTCTGTAATGTTTCAAGAATATACAGCATACATTTGATACAACTGGTATGTTTTAAATGAAATTGGATATAACAATTCATATGAAAAAATTTTCATTGACCAAATAGTATTTCCCCTCAATAATTATATCATTGATATACATTATACAATTTTTGTGTGGCCATTCTGTTTATTTAGTACCTGATGATATAGCTTGTGTCCCAGAGAGTCATTCTGAGGAAACAATGTGAGCAGTGTGTATATCAAATCTGCTTGTGCACTTTTGGTTTCAGGATGCACTCCAGAAACTGACCGAAATTCTCAATTTAAATGGAGAAGTAGCTTGCCAGGACTCCGGCCACCCTGCCAAACACAGGAACACATCTGCAGTGCTGGGCTGCTTGGCTGAGAAGCTAGCAGGTAATCCTCCAGAACTCCCCACGGGAAGATCTGCAGCTGTTTGACACTGAGAGGAAGTTGGCAGTGCAGATCTTTGGTCAAATCTTCTGTCCCAAAAATAAGTATTTTTAAAAAAACCAGGCAGGGACTGATGAAAATTACTCAGAGGCTCAGAGGTAAATGCAATCTAATTTAGCTCTGTGGATTTTGCGAGAATTTGAAAGAAAAACAGTTGTGCTTGCTTACTTGCATTAAAATTAATAAAGGAAAACCATAAACTCGATATAACAAAGGTGATATATGTATATAATAATATGTATCTATATATATGCATAAATTTTATAAAATGTAGCTAGATAATAAAAACATGCCAGGTATTAAAAGAGAAAAAGGAACTTAATATTGGAGCAATTCCAAAGGAGTAATTACTTAAGTTTTTTTATGAATATTGCCCATTTAAGGACAGTTAATGGCAAAGTACAGGTGAATAGTTCAGCTTGTTACTTCATGGATAGTGAAAGAAGCAGTGGATTAAAAGTCAGACACAGGGCCGGTGTTGTGGCATAGCAGGTTAAACTGCCGCCTGCTGTGCCAGCATCCCATATGGATGCCATTTTGAATCTGGCTGTTCTACTTCCATTCCAGCTCCCTGCTGATGCACCTGGGAAGGCAGTGGAGGAGGCCCAAGTCCTTGGGCCCCTGCACCCACATGGGAGACCCAGAGGAAACTCCCAGCTCCTGGCTTCAGCCTGGTCAAACCCCAGCCATTGCAGCCATTTGGGGAGTGGACCAGTGGATAGATGACCTCAATTGGAAGATCTCTCGCTGTCACTCTCTCTGAAACTCTGCCTTTTAAATAAATAAAATGAATCTTTAAAAAAGAAAAACTCAGACAGACGGGTGCTGGTGCAGACTGCCATGTGCTCCTCAAGTGCCCTGGAATTAGTCACTTCTCTTTGTGGGCTCAGTTGCTCAGTTGCTCACGTCAGAGCAGGAGGCCTAAGTAAGATAGTGTGCATGAGAGTAATATGTAAAAAATCAACAGTTCCACCAAACAATTTGATTTCTATTATCTACTAATTAAAAATAATATGGCATAGGCCGGCGCCGTGGCTCAACAGGCTAATCCTCTGCCTTGCGGCGCTGGCACACCGGGTTCTAGTCCCGGTCGGGGCGCCGGATTCTGTCCCGGTTGCCCCTCTTCCAGGCCAGCCCTCTGCAGTGGCCCGGGAGTGCAGTGGAGGATGGCCCAGGTGCTTGGGCCCTGCACCCCATGGGGAGACCAGGAAAAGCACCTGGCTCCTGGCTCCTGCCATCGGACAAGCGCGGTGCGCCGGCCGCAGCGCGCCGACCGCGGCGGCCATTGGAGGGTGAACCAACGGCAAAAGGAAGACCTTTCTGTCTCTCTCTCTCACTGTCCACTCTACCTGTCAAAAAATAATAATAATAATAATAATATGGCATAAAAAATGAAATCCTGACATTTGCAGTAAAATGGATGGAACTGGAAGTCATTAATTGAAATAAGCTAGACAGAGAAAGACAAATACCATATGTTCTGTCTAGTGTGGAAATTTTAAGAAGTCCACCTGAACTTGGAATATGATTACTGAAGTCTGGGAGTGCTGGTGGAAGAGGGAATAGAGGCAGGTGGAATAATGGGCACCAAAACTCAGTGAGATAGAGCAGCAGGTACTGGTGTTACACAATGCAGTGGGATGACTGTGACTCACATAGTACATGCCATATGAGGAACAGGAAGAGAGGAGCTGATTGGTACCAAACACTAAGAAAAGCAAGGACATAGATTAGTTGCTTGATTTGGTCAGTTTATGCTGAAATATTGCATTATCTTATAAAAATATGTATTACATGTTAATCAAATTTTTAAAAAGAATATGTACTTTTATTATCTTTTTAAAAAAGATTTATTTATTTATTTGAAAAGCTAGAGAGAGGAGAGGCAAAGAGAGGTGTCTTCCATCTGCTGGTTCACTCCCCAATTGGTCTCAACAGCTGGAACTGCACCAATCCAAAGCCAGGAGCCAGGAGCCAGGAGCTTCTTCTGGGTTTCTCATGTGGGTGCAGGGGCTCAAGGACTTGGGCTGTCTTCTATTGCTTTCCCAGGCCATAGCAGAGAGCTGGATCAGAAGTGGAGCAGCTGGGATGCAAACCAGCGCCCATTTTGGATGCCGGCACTGCAGTGGTAGCTTTACCCACTATGCCACAGCACCAGCCCCAATAATATGTACTTTTAATTGTACCCCATGTTTGTTTTATTTGTCTAGGTCCTGCAAGTATAGGTTTACTTAGCCCAGGAATACTGGAATATTTGCTACAGTGTCTGGTAAGTGGGTCATCACAGTTGGTTATTCTTAGTCATTTACAGTTGTGCATTTTTTTTTTTTCAAATTACTAAGTCACTGGCACAGAGAACGGAATCAGTTATAAATTTCATTTGCAGGTGTTTCCTGAGTGTTTATTCCCTGTGTGTTAAAAAGGGGAGGGAGGGTGAGATAGGAATTTATTGCAAGCAAAAACAGCTGAGTTGGCCTGGTTTTAAATTTAACCACAAGATTGTTGCTATGATTGGCTTTTTATGTGTCCTTAGAGTCTACCAAATGGTAATAGGGACCTCTACAGTGAAAACAAAATTACTTGGCATTCCAACATCAGGTCAGAGTCCCAGTGTATTTAAATCTCTACAGCTCAACTGCTACTGCTGTTAAAACGTCATTGTAGTGTTTGATGTATTGTTGGTGGGCTGGAACCATGTGTTCACGTCTTTCACAGTGCTAGTCTGCAGTCTTAACTGATCTGTATTTTTATAGATATTTTTGTAGTCCCAGTGAGCATTTTCCAAAACTTTTCCAAAACTCTGATCTAAAAGAGATTATCAATACCCACATGTTGTATGCTTGAAACTCCTAAACTGCTCTAAGCAAGCACCATGGAGACGCAGAAGTAGTAAGACAGTCCTTTGCCTTCAAGAAGTTTACTTGTTAGTTGAAGGAACAAAGCTATTCAGACAAGACAGTTAGCCTCCATTTTATGACAGAGTGAGATCAAGAGCTAAATGACCTCCCCCAGACTAAGTGCCGTGTGAGTGTGGAGAAGGTGAAGGAGGTGGTGACAGGGGAGGTGAGAGCTGCAGTTGTCATGAGAGACCAACTAACTGATGAAGGCAAGACCTCAGCTGAGTGGTGTCCTAAGGTTAGTATTTGAGTGTGCCGAGAGGAGGGGAAGTGAGTGTCTTGAATAAGCAAACATCACAGGCAGATTTGTCTGATCAGAGAAGCCAGTGTTCTGAGGTAGGAGGATGTAGACAGGGTAGCCAGGTTGAAAGGGTTCAGGGCCTCAAAAGCCCACAAGAGGGATTGAGAAGGATACAACGAGTAAAAGGTGCTGAAAAGGCTTTGCAGCAGTGGGGGGCGATGGTATGTGAGCCTTGGAGAACTAGGTGGGCACCAGGGCAGGGAATGGGAACCAGGTGGATGTGCTAGAGCTTCCCTGGTGGCTCCCAACACAGATGTGAGAAAGCATAGCCGTGACAAGATGTGCTGTTCATCAAATCCACCTTTTAAAATGGAAACTCCTGTGAAATGAACTTAAATGTAACCCACCTACCATCAGCATTTGTAGAATTGCTTTCAGAGAACAGATTGAGAAAAACTGAACTATTAGTTGTTAGTTTCATTATTTTTTTAGAACTTGGTAGTGATGAATAATTCTTTCCAGGATTATGAATGCAAGTTGTTTTTTAGCTACACTTCTAGGTTTCTGTTTGGCTTACTTAAATGAATGTAAGAGTCAACATTATTTTATTTAACAAAGCCATAATGTAAACATTACTAAGTAAAATAACAATGCATTTAATAAGATACTTTTATCTGTAAGTTAACCCAGTGACTTCAAGAAAAATACATAGGATTAAGAAACTGTATCTTGGTTTTTCTTTACTAAAACAACCCAAATGGATAATTGAGGACTTGAATGAATGGAAACTATTCTGACTGCTCCAAAAAAAATTATCTAACACATAGTGGGCAAGAAGATGAAATTGATAACTTGTCACCTCTACAGGGGAATGATTTTTTTAATGTTTTATTGTCTTTCAGAAGTTACAGTCCCACCCCACAGTCATGCTTTTTGCACTTATCGCACTGGAAAAGTTTGCACAGACAAGTAGGTATAGTGACTTCTTGCACTAATGATCTTCTGTATTGATTGTTAAGAATCTTAGTTTTCTTAGTTACTGCTCGAATCTGTACTCTGAACCCCATTGAGTGTGCATACATTCTGTTCTTGTGTGGGTGGACCTTTCAATGTCAGTAAAGTAACTGATAAGGATTGTCCCACCTATGAATTAAAACTTGGTGACCATGATTACTCGCTTTTTGTAGCTAAAAATTTAGTGATGAGATTGTTACTTTCTAGAAAATAGTCAAAGCTGTGTCACTCCTAGAAATTTTAATGGAGTCCATTCTAGTCTCCATATTCTGATATTCTCTGATTGCCTCTCCTCACACCTTTCTACCCCTGATCGGCCCAACAAATCATCCCTTAATCTTTCATTGTTACCTCAAGGGTTATGTCTTTCCAAACAGGTGAAAATAAGTTGACTATCTCCGAATCCAGTATCAGTGACCGGCTGCTCACGCTGGAGTCCTGGGCCGACGATCCTGACTACCTGAAACGTCAAGTTGGCTTCTGTGCCCAGTGGAGCTTGGACAATCTCTGTGAGTGACAGCTGCCCTTCATTATGAGTCCATCTTTATAAAATTCTTTGCAGTAGGTTGGCTATATTCTTACAGAAAAGCACCCACAAAACCTCACAACAGTTAAATGAAATGCTTCCAGTTCCCTCGTTCTTCTGTTCAAAGAACGCAGAGGTAAATGGCAGCATGTTTCCTGCTGCCAAGCTCCTTAATCACGGCACTTTGTAATCAACTCTTTCCAGTAGAAACTGTCTCCTCAGTGTCCTGCAAGCAAGTCCTGATGAATCCTACCTCTGGGCCTGTTCCCTTGCTTGGAATTCCATCTCCACTGTTTTTCCCTACCCCAGCTTTGTTTTTCAGAACTAAGTTCATGTCTTACCTAAATGACACAGATTGTTCCTGAAGTTTCTTTTCCTCCTCTGAGGGCTGCTGGAACAAAGGCTGTATTACTACTGTGTCTCCCTCCCCTTTCTGTTAGCACCATGCTTCCAGGTGGGCATCTTTATGCCTATCCTGGGGCAGAACTTAGTGCACAGCCTATGTGGTTAAAAAAAATAATTCTGAAAGTACAGTTTGGATTTTGTTTCATGCAAAGTAATAGAGAATGGAAGCATAATTAGCAGTGCTAATTTCCATAGCATGCACTTGATTAGTCTTCCTGTGGTAGGATAGCAGCAGAGCTAAGTCTTCCCACCAGTTCTGCCTTTTAGGAACACTTCTACGTCTTTACTAGGGTGGCAGCTAGAGATGGCCATAGCTTTTATGGTTTTTCCCACAGCAGCCTGCCTTAGAAACATGACCATTTTTTCTTTTGCAGTTTTGAAAGAAGGCAGGCAGCTGACCTATGAGAAAGTGGACTTGAGTAGCATTAGGGCCATGCTGAATAGCAATGACGTCAGCGAGTACCTGAAGATCTCACCTCATGGCTTGGAGGTAAAGCTTCCAAAGGTTGACCTTTTGGGGGGGTAAAATCACTTTATTCTCATTTGCATGCCCTGCTTTTGAACAAAAGCAATGTCTTTCGGAATAGATGAGAGTTTATTTTATACCTGAAGAGTAGTTAGAGGCAGTAGTGGTAGGAGAGAGTGTCTCAGGACAACTTTGTTATCTGCTCCTAAATCCCACATGCTACTTCCCTACTGTACGTGCTCTAGTGTTTACTGACTTTAATATGTCTGTTTTTAATCTCTGCCATTGTCTTCAACTTGGTACAAAGTGTTTCAGAATGAGGCCCTTCCTTTGTTCAGTCCTTGCATAGCTAATTATATTAAATCAGGTGCTTCCCTGTCTCCTTGTGTGTTAGAAATGTTTCGTATTTCACAGTGAAGGTTGATGGGAAAGCTGCTTCCATACAGGAGGCTACTGTGAGGCACTAGGAGTAAGGATCTGTGTCAAGGATGCTGCACACACTCCTTTGATCCTGTGTTTTGCCAAGTGCCCCGCATTGTTCTCTTCTGTAGATTATATTTGCATACTTCATCTTATACCTTTCCCTCCCCCCATCAGGTAAGGCAGTGTTTATATATTTGTGAAATGCTCTAATATGAAAGCAGAAATCTAAAAATGAAGCTAATAGCCTTTACTAATTCATTCTGCAGTCATATTTGGGGTCTTCTAAGCTTGGCACCAATCTATTAGCACTCCCTGGAAATGAAGCTATAAAACAATCATAAAGTATACTTTGTTTGGTTTCATAATTCTTGTCACTGAGCGTGGACAAAGGAAGAAACATTATCTACCAGAAGTTTTAATAAGGAAAGATACATCCAGCTCTCCAAGAATGAGTTCCCTCTGTGGTCTGCAGGCACTAACGGTGGATTGTCACTCTCTCTGGTTTCACCAGGCTCGCTGTGATGCCTCCTCTTTTGAAAGTGTGCGCTGTACCTTTTGTGTGGATGCTGGGGTGTGGTACTATGAAGTAACAGTGGTCACTTCCGGCGTCATGCAGATTGGCTGGGCTACTCGGGACAGCAAATTTCTCAATCATGTGAGTACTCTTGAGAGCTGTGCGAATGTGGACAAGTTTGCCTTCTTGCTTCCTTTCTGGTGGGAGGGTAGAAAATACTTATTAGTCAAATAGATTTGTTCGGCCGGCACTGTGGCTCAACAGGCTAATCCTCCTCCTTGCAGCGCCGGCACACCGGGTTCTAGTCCCGGTCGGGGTGCCGGATTCTGTCCCGGTTGCCCCTCTTCCAGGCCAGCCCTCTGCTGTGGCCCAGGAGTGCAGTGGAGGATGGCCCAAGTGCTTGGGCCCTGCACCCCATGGGAGACCAGGATAAGCACCTAGCACCTGGCTCCTGCCATCGGATGAGTGCAGTGTGCTGGCCGCAGCGCGCTGTCTGCGGCAGCCATTGGAGGGTGAACCAACGGCAAAGGAAGACCTTTCTCTCTGTCTCTCTCTCTCACTGTCCACTCTGCCTGTCAAAAATAAAAAATAAATAAATAAAAAATAAAAAATAAAAAAAATAGATTTGTTCAAGAATCTTTTCTTGGACTGAAACACACAGTGCCACATCCCCAGCCGTGGTTTACTAAATTGATTCAGAATTAGGAAAATATGGGTTCTGTCAAGGACTTCCTAGAACATTAGAAAGTGAGGATAGAAAGAATTGCTTATCATTTTGTCTATGTTTCAACTCCCAAATTTTATTGATTTCCAAGTTTTTATTTATTTGCTTAGCCTTTGAAAGGGAAAAAAAAGATTTTTCCCTCTGGCAATTTCTTCTCTTCCTAAAGGCAATTAGATGCAAATCCATTTAACTCTCAAGTAATCTGAATACCACATAGCAACAGTTAATTCAGAAATATCATTTTGGGGCACACTCATCCAGTTTTAGTATATTACAGTTCAAGAGTTTGGCATATTGTCAGAAAATTTTTCCTAACCTGTATCCTCACTGCCTTGTTTTCCCCATAAAATAAGCATGCCACCAGGGCCTGATATCACACTTGGATTTAGACCTTATTCTAAATCCTCTTATCCACTAAAACTTTTCATCATTGGTCAGCTGTTTGAGTGGAAACGGGGATTGGGAATAAGTTGTCCGACTTGTGTACTTCTTCTGTTTCCTCTATTTTTTTTTTTTAAAGATTTTATTTTTATTTGAAAGTCAGAGTTACACAGAGAAAGAGAGGCAGAGAGAGAGAGGTCTTCCATCCACTGGTTCATTCCACCAATGGCAGCAACAGCTGGAGCTGTGCCAATCCGAAGCGGGGAGCCAAGAGCTTTTTCTGGGTCTCCCATGTGGGTGCAGGGGCCCAAACAGTTGGGCCATCTTCCGCTGCTTTCCCAAGCCATAGCAGAGAGGTGCATTGGAAGTGGAGCAGCCGGGACTCGAACTAGTGCCCACATGGGATTCCGGCACTGCAGGTGGCAGCTTTACGCACTATGTCACAGCACCGGCCCCTGTTTCCTCTATTTTTAAAATAAGACTCAAAACAATTTCTTTTTTTTTTAAGATTTATTTATTTATTTGAAAGTCGAGTTACACACAGAGAGAAGGAGAGGCAGAGAGAGAAAGAGAGAGAGAGAGAGAGAGAGGTATTCCATTGCTGGTTCACTCCCCAGTTGGCTGCAATGGCTGGAGCTGTGCCAATCCGGAGCCAGGAGCCTCTTCCGGGTCTCCCACATGGGTGCAGGGGCCCAAGGACTTGGGCCATCTTCTGCTTTCCCAGGCTGTGGCAGAGAGCTAGATTGGAAGTGGAGCAGCTCGGACTTGAACCGGCACCCATAGGGGATGCTGACACTGCAGGTGGTGGCTTTACCCCCTATGCCACAGCGCCGGCCCCAAAACAATTTCTTAAAAGTCCATCCACTCTTGTTTTACCTGTTATGTGAAATAATGGAAAAGCAGCAAATAAGAGAAGAAGAAACTACCAGTACCCGTATGATGCTCCAACTGAGCTGGTCTCCAAGTAGCTTCTAGCAGATTGTGCTCTGCAACCTGTGTCTTATCTCTAGTTTTGAAATCTCTAAGCATTTAGGTATTTTAAAGTCTACTAGTACAAGAAAGATTCTTGCCTGACTATAAGTGAGAAGTGGGGTGTGTACCAAACTTGGAATCAGAAGAATTTAGGTCCAAACCCTGTCTTCTTTTAGTAATGTGTTCTTAGACTAGCTGATGACCTCTGAGAATCCTTGGTTCCTCTTAAAATGTAACATAACACCGTCCGCCTCACCAGTGCTCAGTGAGAAGTAAATGAACTAGCACTGTGGGAGTGCCTGGAACAAAGGAGGCACTTGGCAAACATTTGGTTGGCAGTCACTGTCTGTTGATTCAGAACCACCGGGCCACTAGGTCATAATTTTAGTATTTTCCAAGAGCCATAGAGTTTCCCTTCGTCTAAAAAGCTGAAAGTTCCAGTCAGAAGGTTAATGGTTATAAGACATGCTCTGTCCTCCCAGATCAGAGCAGCAGAGCCTTGCTAATCCCCGGGCCTTGTCTCTTCCAGGAAGGCTATGGCATTGGGGACGATGAGTACTCCTGTGCGTATGATGGCTGCCGGCAGTTGATTTGGTACAATGCCAGAAGCAAACCTCACCTGCACCCGTGCTGGAAAGAAGGTATTTTTCCTCATGCATCTTGAATGTGTCAGCTGGCTTAAAACATCTGGTTATTACGAGGCATTTATCATGTTAGACTTCAAAATGTTTTAATGGAAGAAGATTAAGCATGGAAAGGAATATTAGCCTTTGTATCGCTACCACGAATGTGAATGGTGTTGCCTGATAAATGCCTCTCTGGTGGAGCCCTTCTGTAGCAGAAACAATTCAGAAATATTATGCAAGTCTTAAATTTATGGGGAAATGATTCTCTTAAGAGTAATATGAGTTCTAGTTTCCATGGAGATATCAGGGACACTGGATCTGTAATGTCACCAAAATGAAGGTATTTATAGAGACTAGATGGCTATGGAATAAAGTACTCTTCATTGGCCATGCACTGAGCAAGTCAGTTCATTTGGTAGGAGATGGAACCTCTCGGAGGATTTTACTCTCCAGCATCAGAGAGAGATAGGAGATAGAACCCAGCTTCTTCCTCGTGCGTCTCGCCTTCCTACGCCGTTCTGCAGTATGGCTGAAAACTGCACTTTGAGGCACACTAGGACAGGGGTTTGACCGCCTCGGTATGGGGACGGCACCATTTCATTAAACTGATCGTTTAAGAAAGGCAGAAGAATCTGAAAAGCCAACAGGCACACTCATTTTAATGCCTTGGAGAATCTTAAAGGAACATAAAACATCTCATACAATAGAGTATAAGATAGAGGCATTGTTTTCAAAACTGTCTAGTTTGTTTGTTAATAGTTTCTAAAAAGATTGCTGAAGTAATATGTTTATTATAAACATATGGAAAATAGAAAAACAGCAAAATGAATGTTTAAAATCTATAATTCCTCCATATTTTGTTAAAATATCTAAATTATATATATATAGTTTGTTATTATACTCAGTACTGAGAATAGCTATCCAAGTCATTAAGCAACCTCACTTTTAATATTCTATTATATAATTCTCAATAGTGCATTATATATTTGTGCTACAATATATTGATCTTGCCTTTTAAAATTACTCTTATAAGTGATTCTAGGTTTTCTCAAAATCCACAAAATAGAAACTTCTTTGGCAAGTACAATAGAGTTTCAGCTTGGCTGTCTGTTGCCAGATTTCCTCCTCCAATATTGTTCTCACTGTGTAATTTCATTTGTTTATCTTTGACAATTTAAAAGCCAAAACTGCAGTCTCACTGTTTTATTTTATTTGGTGAGTGAAGATGATTTTTTTTAACCCATGTTTTTGAGTAGTTATTATCTGGGGAGTTTGAAATCTCATCAGAGAGACAAATAAGCACTTGATCTCACCTTTACTCTTCAGATACAACTAATGGCTGGTCGTAGATCAATTGGCAGCACTGTTTGTCTTAATGACACATTAGAATATTGGTATGTAGGGGTCAGACCAATTGCAGAAGGAACAGGAAGATGAATTTGTTGAATACATGGCTAAAGATACAGACTTAATTCAGTACTTTTGAAGCACTTGAGACGCACACCAGTATCCTAACAGTGTTTCACTTCATCTTCTAGGAGACACAGTAGGATTTCTGTTAGACTTGAATGAAAAGCAAATGATCTTCTTTTTAAATGGCAACCAGCTGCCTCCCGAGAAGCAAGTCTTTTCCTCTACCGTGTAAGTAGCTCTTCTCGGCCAGATATTTGAGTAGAGGCATGGGGTGAAGTTTTCTCAAGGGGAAAAATAAAAGATCTTTGTCCTTTATGTAGGCTATTGTGTTGGGAAATCGAGTTATTTTAAGTTACTGGGAACCCATTTGATCAGATCTGTAACTATCCCAAAATTTGATAGAAGAAGTTAACAGGCAGGATACTCTCTGGTATGCAGACCTAAGTTAGTCAGCAAAACCAGTGCCCCATTCTTTCTGCTAGCATATGACCAGCTCGTCCTAACTTTCTGCAAAAACACTCTATGTGCAGACATTACTTTGCTTTTTATTAATTCTATTGACTTTTATACTCATTTTTATTTGTAGATCTGGATTTTTTGCTGCAGCTAGTTTTATGTCATATCAACAATGTGAGTTCAATTTTGGAGCAAAACCATTCAAATACCCACCATCTATGAAATTTAGCACTTTTAATGACTATGCCTTCCTAACAGCTGAAGAAAAAATCATTTTGCCAAGGTAAGGAGTCTGCCCAAGCCCTCACCAGAACTTCATAAGCATCTCATGAGAAATTAAAATAATTTATCAAACTTTTTTTTAAAAAATTTGAACAAATAATTTTGAAAACTTTGGTAAAATGAATGCCTTTACAGAAAATATCAATTGCTAAACAAGAGATACATACAAGCCAATTATTATTATAAAATTAATTGAAGCAAAATTAAGAACTGTATTCCCTAAAAACAGCAGAACCAAGTGGTTTCACCAGGGATTTCCTCTGCCAGGTCTTTGGGTAACAGGGAACCTCATTGTTATTTTACATGTTACAGAAAGAATGAAGAAATGCACCCACGTTCTTTTAATGAGTCAAATAACTTCAGTATAAAAATCAGAAAAATATAACACAAACTAACTTCACATGAATGTCAATGTCTCTGTAAAAATCCTAAATTTTAGGGAATTAAGTGCATCGTTTATCAGACTTGGGTTTATTGAAACAGACTTAAGAGGCTTTGCTGCATGGCACAGGTGCCCACACTCATCAATAACCATTAGGATAAAATGTCACTGCCCTCATTTGACAAAGAACTGTGATTGGCGTACATTTTCTCATTGGGTGAACACCTGCTTCTCTTCCCTACAAGATGAGTGTAGTCTGATCCTTCACCTGGGGCAAGACTCCGGCTGCTTGCTGATAGTCTCTACAAGTTGAAGCTTGTTGCACGATGTGAGCCAAAACTGGTCAGGTTTTTAACAGAGCAGCTGCCTGGGCCTGAGGGAGGGATGGTATTCCTGTTACTAATGCCACTTGTGTCATTGACTCTGTCAGCAGTGAAGGCGGCCATACTGGCCATGGTGTGGTTAGTGTTGGACCATTGTGCTCCTGTGACAGTGTCTATGACATAATGAAATCCTGGAGGCTGTTTTGGCCCAAAATGTCTAAGCAGATCTCCGTTGTACATCATCTTGGACTCTGTCATAGTGGCTCAACAGTTTCCAAGTGAACTTGAACATGTCACAGTGACACAACTCTGTCTGCAGTCCTCAGTAATACACAGGGACGTAAAGGCTGCCTCTGTCCCACCTGGGGGCCTCACAGAGATTCTGTACTTCCCAGTGCTCTGAGTGGAAGTCTGTAAGGACACTTTTCTCTCACATCTATCATACCCCTGCCCTTTAGGAAATCAACAAAAGCTAGCCTGCCTTGTCTTCAAATGAAGCCCACAGATGAGTCTGTCCTCTCTCTGGAAAGCATGGCTGATCTAACAGTGCCTTTCAAACTGCTCGGGCCCCTGATTAGCCACCCCAGCAGAACTAAACCTGCCACGCTTCAAATGGCAGTGCACAGCAGCGACCAGGAGGTCTCCTTCCATGGGCAGCTCGCACATCCTCTCGCTTTGTTGTACCTTGAGCAAGAACAGCAGAATTACCAGCTGCTTCAACTCTATGCTGTATCTAGACTTTGTTGTCTCTAATGGTGACACCAAGACGCAATTGTCAGGAGGCTGAGTGGCCTCCAGAAAGGCTGACTCCTGCTGACACCTGTTCCCCTCACACTTTACTGCACATTGTGGTGGTAAATGGAGCTTGCCCGCCACTGTTCATTTGTTTTTTAAAGATTTATTTATTTATTTGAAAGTCAGAGTTACACAGAGAGAGGAGAGGCAGAGAGAGAGAGAGGTCTTCCATCCACTGGTTCACTCCTCAGATGGCTGCAATGGCTGGAGCTGCACTGATCTGAAGCCAGGAGCGTCTTCCTGGTCTCCCACACAGGGCAGGGGCCCAAAGACTTGGGCCATCTTCTACTGCTTTCCCAGGCCATAGCAGAGAGCTGGATTGGAAGTGGAGCAGCCGGGTCTCAAATACAGGTCACCCCATATGGGATGCTGGCACTTCAGGCCAGGGCATTAACCCACTGCGCCATAGTGCCAGTCCCCCGCCGCTGTTCATGCCACAAATGTTTTTGGCCTGTGTTCAAAAACTTATGTTTAATGATCCTTTTTCACTTTCAAAAACTTACTGTTTGACAATTTAAAAATTGCAATAGCACTTTCTGGCTTCTAGGTCGGAAGAGAGCATGGCCCTGTTACTACTACCTGAGTCTTTGTGTGGTGTTCTGTGTGGTATTTACTCCCTCATTCTTCTCCTGCCTTCACTTTTTTCCTCTCAGCTTTCTATGATGGACAATTCCAAATACAAGCAAGAGAAAGAGTAGTGCAGTGAGGCAGCATGGGCGCACCCGTCAGCTGCTGCGTCAGCCACCCACAGCCGCCTGCTTTCCCTCAGCTCTCCCCTCACCTCTGTAAATAGCCCTGTTATCAATCCAGTGTGCCTGGCCATAACCCTCGAGTGTCCTGACAGCCGTCCTTCCTACCGTCCCCACGTCTGATTCTTGGGCAGATCCCGGAAGCTGTGCCTTCAGATTATATCCCACTCCAGGGCGGGCATTATAGCACAGCAGGGAAGCCACCTGCCACACTGGCACCATGTGAGTGCTCATTCAAGTCCTAGCTGCTCTACCTCCAATCCAGTTTCCTGGGAGAGCAGCCGATGACACCATTACTTGGGTCCCTGCACCCTTGTGGAGGCCTGGATGGAGTTCCAGACTCCTGGTTTTGGCCTGCCCATTGCAGCCATTTGGGGAGTAAACCAGTGGGTGGGAAGATCTGTCTCACTCTGTCTCCCCCTCTTTCTGTTGCTCTTCCTTTCAAATAAAATAAACAAATCTTAAATACATATAAGTATCCTGATCCAACTACTTATCACCTTCGCTGTCACCATCATGATCCCAGCCTCCTCTGTTTCCTACCTATATTCCTGCCTTAACTCCTGTCAGTCAGTCTCTTCAGCCCAGCCTCCATGATGATTTCATTACAACGTAAGTCAGATGATGTACTTCTCTGCTAAAAGACTCCAGTGGCTGGGCCGGCGCCGTGGCTCAACAGGCTAATCCTCTGCCTTGCGGCGCCGGCACACCGGGTTCTAGTCCCGGTCGGGGCACCTGATTCTGTCCTGGTTGCCCCTCTTCCAGGCCAGCCCTGCCCCTCTTCCAGGCCAGCCCTCTGCTGTGGCCCGGGAGTGCAGTGGAGGATGGCCCAAGTGCTTGGGCCCTGCAGCCCATGGGAGACCAGGAAAAAGCACCTAGCACCTGGCTCCTGCCATCGGATCAGCGCAGTGCACCGGCCGTCTGCGGCAGCCATTGGAGGGTGAACCAACGGCAAAGGAAGACCTTTCTCACTGTCCACTCTGCCTGTCAAAAAATAAAAATAAAAAAAAGACTCCAGTGGCTTCCCATTTCAGTATGGGAAAGTGCAGACCCTTACAGTGACTGACAAGGCCCTACACAATGATCCTCTCTTCTCCACTTTGCTTTTCTGACGTTATCTCCTATGCTCTTTCAGCCACCCTGTGCACTTTACTGCTCTTGAAACATACCAGGCCCCCTCAGCACCTCTGCACTTGCTGTTCCTGCCACCTAGAATAGTGCTCTAGACATCCACAAAACTTGCTTTCATACTCCTTTCACATCTTTATTTAAACATCACCCTAATGAGATCTTCCCTGGCTGCCATATTTAAAATGATAATTTCCTACCTCTCATGCACACACTCCTTGTCCTTTGTGTTTTATTTTTCTTCATAGTACTCATCAACATTTTACAGGCTGTATATTTTGCTTATTTACCTTGTTTATTTCTGTCTCCCTCCTACTGGAATATAAGCTCTCTGAAGGCAAGGATACTTTCTTTGTCCTCTATTTTCTGCTGAGTCTCCAGGACTTGAAACAGTTCTGGGACTAGGAAGCCCATCCGTGAACTGAATGTCTCCTGTTTATCTTGCCTGGTCATCAAGGCCATTCTTTTGGCAGAGCACGTCTGCCTGTCTGCTTCTCCATTCCATCTCAGTGAAAGTGTAATGGAAGGGTTTTAGCTTGAGGTGTCTGGACTTTGTGTGCGTGTGTGTGTGTTTCTTGGGAAAGACTATGCTTTTCATCAAATTCTCATAAATGTTGACTTAAAAGGTTGAAATTTTCTGGCACAATGGAAAGGGCCTTCCACTTAGAACCAAAGGATTTACGTTTGAATTCTGTTTACTGCGTGCAAACTTAAGCAAATCATTTCTTTGAACTTTAATTTCCTTGTCTGTAACATGGGAATGGCCGTGTCTCCTTCATTTCCCTACTTTAAAAAAAAATTTTTTTATAAGAGATTTTATTTATTTATTTTGAGAGAGTTACAGAGAGAGAGGGAGACACAGAGATCTTCCATCCCCTGGTTCACTCCCCAGATGGCCGCAACAACAGTCTGGGTCAGGCTGAAACCAGGAGCCAGCAGCTTCTTCTGGGTCTCCCACATGGGTAGCAGGGACCGAAGCACTTGGGCCGTCTTCTGCTGCTCTCCCAGGCCATAGCAGGGTCTCAAACTGTTGCCCAGATGGCATGGTGGTATCACAGGCTGTGGTTTTACCCCCTGAACCACAAAGCTGGCCTCAGAAAATTGTTTTAAGATTAAAATGAGACATTATGTGTGAAAACTTTATGGAAGAAAGCTTCAGTAATACATAGTGCATCTCCCAAGTACAGAGTGTTTCCAAAGCAATTCATATGCATCGCTGCTTCCAGACGCTGTTTACTTGCGACAAATGACTTTCAAATGCTTTTTTTACTCAGGCACAGGCGTCTTGCTCTGTTGAAGCAAGTCAGTATCCGAGACAACTGCTGCTCCCTTTGTTGTGATGAGGTGGCAGACACACAGCTGAAGCCATGTGGACACAGGTAAGAGGATTGGCTAGGGACTCCCCTTTTTTTATTTTTTAAGATTTATTTTTATTTATTTTGAAAGTCAGAGTTAGAAAGAGACAGGCAGACAGACAGATACTCAATCCACTGGTTCACTCCCCAGGTGGCCACAATGGCTGGGCTGTGCCAGGCCAAAGCCAAGAACCTAGAGCTTCTTCCCAGTCTCCCATATGGGTACAGGGGCCCGAGGACTTGGGCCATCTTCCACTGCTTTCTCAGGTGCATTAGCAGGGAACTGGATCGGAAGTGGAGCAACCAGATCTTAAATCAGTGCCCATGTGGGATGCCAGCATCACAGATGCCAGCTTAGCCCACTACACCACAATGCTGGCCCTGGGACTTCACTTCTGCATATACATTAGGCAGCATTCCTTCCTGTTGTTGCATTGTTTTTAGACTGTTCCATTAGCTGTTTACTTACTCTGTGTAAAGTGAGCTGAATGAAGAATTAGTTTGTCAAGTAGTACCTGGCTGTCTTCCAAAAATACCTGTAACTAAAGAAGCTGTTTAATGTGGAAGGCCTATGCAATTTTTTTATTTTGTTTACTAAATACTATATACTTTTTAAAGATTTATTTTATTTATTTGAAGGGCAGAATTAGAGAAAAAGAAAGTGCAATCAAGTGAGTATTTCCACCATGCCCTAATGACTGCAATGGTTGGCCAGGGCTGGGCCAGGCTAAAGCCAGGAGCCTGGAACTCCATCCGGGTCTCCCCTGTGAGTGACAGGAATCCAGGGACTTGGGCCATTGTCTGCTGTTTTCCCAGGTGCATTAGCAGGGAGCTGGATCTGTAATGGCTGAGCTGGGACCCGAACCAGCACTCATATGGGATGTGAGTGTCACTGGCAGTGGCTTAACCTGCATTAAACTTTTATAACTCTTGAAACCAAAATTGTATTAAAAATATAGCATTTAGGGGCCAGAACTGTGGTGCGGCAAATTTGCCTCCTAAGCAAATCTCCTTTATTTTTATGTTTTTGAAGATTTATTTATTTATTTGAAAGTCAGAGTTACAGAGAGAAGTAAAATCAGAGAGAAGAGGTCTTCCATCCGCTGGTTCACTCTCCAATTGGCCACAATGGCCAGAGCTGTGCTGATCCAAAGCCAGGAGCTTCTTCTAGGTCTCCCATTCGAGTGCAGGGGGCCAAGCACTTGGTCCAATTTCCACTGCTTTCCCAGGCCATAGCAGAGAGCTGGATTGGAAGTGGAGCAGCGGGACTTGAACCAGTGCCCCATATGGGATGCCAGCACTGCAGGCGGCAGCTTTACCCACTACGCCACAGCGCCGGCCCCCTCCTTTAGTTTTAGAGCTTTCTTGTTAAGGAAATTAAAGGGATGATAAGAAAACAACTCAATTTTGAGCAGCAACAATTTTTGAAGGGCTAAAAACAAATCTGGATAAAGTGAGGTACAAAAAGAGATTTAAAATTTAAGCATTCCTATTACCATAGGAGAAATTGGGATGTTTATCAAAGCTACCTATGCCTTCCTTCCCAAAAGCACTAGGCCCCGATGCCTGCCCAAGTGAATTCTTTAGAGCCTCAGCAAATGGATAATCCAATTCTGCTTAAACATCTCTAGATCACAGAGAAAACAGAAAAGCAACAATATTATTGTTACAAAGCCTACACTGTAATCACACCAAAAGGTGAAAGAAAACATTTAAAAAGAAAAAAGCTTTCTATGTATAAATAAAAATCTAAATAAAATAAAATGATAATAAGTAAATATTAGCAAATAAGACCCTACAACACAACCAAGGGAGCTTCTTTCAGGAATGCAAGAATGATAACAATTCCAGAAATCTATTAATATAATTTGTTCAGCACAAGAGGCAACTATCACTTTCTCCAAGAACGCTGAAAAGGCATTTGTTAAAGTTCAACATCCACTCCTAATAGATAGAATACTGCAGAGCTGAAGTAGGTAGAAGAAGCCAATCGTGTAAAACAGGAGTGAATGGATATGTTTACCTCCAAATGCTATCACCATTTTAAAGGTCACCTACTGGATTCATTTCAAGAGATGTGGGTAAGACAAAGATGCCTGCTGCCACCACCAGGACTTTAAAAATGTACAAAAATCAGGAGTTTTTCTAGCTGTATTTATAGATAGCAACCAATTAGAATGTGTAATTGAAGACATCTTTACAATGGTCCAAAACAAAAAGCTACCTAAGAATGTATACCAAGGAGGGAGACTGAAGGGACCAGAAGTGAAAAGGCTAGAGATGCATTTAGCGCAGTGGTGAAGAGGCCATCGGGGATAACCGCCTCCCACATGGGCTTGACTCCTGGCTGTACTGCAGACGCCAGTTTCCTGCTAATGCCTTGGGAAGCAGCCGGTGATGGTTCAAGTATTTGGGTCCCCACCAGCCACATAGGAGACCCAGACTGAGTTCTCGGCTCCTGGCTTCGATGCCCAGCCCCAGCTGTTTCAGGCATTTGGAGAGTACCCCAGTGGTAGATCTCTGCTGTCTCTCTGTCTCTGCTTTTCAAGGAAATAAATCTTAAAAAAAAAAGGAAGAAAGGAAGGACATTTTTAGTTTATAAATATATATTCAAAATCTCATTTTCTGAACCATGTATTAATTATTAGCCTTTCAAATTTCTCGACATTTTAGATTTAGTTGGCAGGTAATTATGGATTAACCTTTTGAAGCATAAACTTGCCTGTGTTTGTGTCTTTCTCCTCAGTGACCTGTGCATGGATTGTGCCTTGCAACTGGAGACCTGCCCATTGTGTCGTAAAGAAATTGTATCAAGAGTGAGACAGATTTCTCATATTTCATGACACCGGTGAAGAGACACCATGGACTTGTTTGTACTGAATTCCAGCCAATGTTGAAAAGAAAAACAAAGAAAAAAAATCTCTAATCAGTTGTACGCACATTGAAACTTATAGCCATGGCCAGATTTTATGCTAAAAATGGTAGTTTGTCAAAGACAAAATTCTCTTAGAATCTAATCCAACTTGCCAGCCCTGCATAATTCTTTTTAAGGCCAAGGAAAGCTAAATGCTAGCAGCCAGGCCTGTGGTACTTCCATGAAAAACAATAGGAGGCAAAGCTCTCCTGAGTGCTGAAATCACACCGGAATTCTCCATGTTGGGTTCATTTGATTGTTTAACACAGGATGTTTCGTATCATATTCTAAAGTTTTTATTTTGGGAAAAGTCATTACGGAGACGTAAATGACAGCATTTCTGGGTTAAGCGTAACTTTCCCACTGGTCAGAGAGATACCGGTGTGTCAAGTGTGGCTATTGCACTGCAAGACTTGAACTATAAAATTAGAATCACACAGGTCAATGCTACAAGCAACACGGAGAACCTGAACGCAGGTGCAGAGACTGTAGAAAACAAACCCAAATTTTTTTATATTTTAGTGATTCCAAAGAACATTCTAGTTTTTTTTAACTGCAGAAAATCGGTGGTATTTTCACATTCATGGTGTTTCTATCCAATATCAGTACCCACATTTTGTGAGGAAAAAATGTTTTACCAATGCAGGAGGAATTCTTAAATTAATTGCAACATTAGACTGGAGAAAATTTGGTATTTAGGGTATTTTTAAGGTACCATCAAATCAGGTTTTTTGTTTTTGTTTAAAAAATTTTTTTAATCAGTATTGTTTTTGGAATATACTTTGAAACTCTTGAACTAATAGTCTCAAAAACTCTAGAGGACAGTGTGAAAATACGTATTCCTATTATTTTAAATAAATACATGTTTTTGAATAGTAAATTCAATCATGGATTGTTGACTATGTCTTCATCAAAAGTGTTAATCCCTCTCAGGGTCTCTGGTGAAGACCTTCAAGAGTTTGGTTTTTTCTCCCAGAAAATTGGAAGGTAGAATTATAAATTCATAGAACGTATTTTCTAATGGTGTACCTCAGCAGCTGCCTTTCAATTTATGCCAAGTCCTTACTGAGTTTATACTTGAATAGTAAATACGTCTTCTGAGTTTTACAGTGTCTTAAACTCAATGCACATGTTTTCCTTCCTTTCCCACCTCTTCTTGTTCGTAGTTCATTAAACCTGTCCTACTACAGAGCTGATTTCCTTCCTGGCTGTACTTGTTGGGGTGCTGGATTTTTTTCCATGTCTTTAAGTCTTCCATCAATCCAAAAAAATATATATATATAAATATATATACATATATAGATATAGATATATGTTCTCTTCTTTAGCTTGTGGTGAATACAATAATTTGCATTGAAGAATAAAACATCTGTTGCCTTTTTGACTAAGATTTTACAACTTTCATTGACTTACTACTAAGTTTCTAAGATATACGCTTAGGTTTTAAGGACTGCTTTTCAAGATACAGGAGAATTAAGTATTAGAATTAAGAAGTAAGATGAATTACTAACTCACCCAGCAAATCTTTATTGAGTGCCTAAAATATGCTTGGCCTTTGTGGTTTGAAAATACCTGTTTTAGACCTTATGTCAGTAGAAAGGGAAAAAACAAGAATTTATGTTTGTTGTAATTGTTAGTGCCCTGAAGGAAGATTGGGATCCTAGAGAGAATGGTGAGCATCTGATGGTGGGGGGTGGGGAGAAGAAACTTAAAGGAAGAGGAGGACATAGGCAGAGACTGGTGACAAGCTGCTAGGAGTAGGTGGCTGGGTGCACACAACATTCCAGGCCAAGGCCTGCTGAGAGGAAGGAGCTCAGGGGCTTTGCGACCTGGTGAAAGGCCCTGTAGCTGATGACACAGGGAGGAGGAGGTGGGTACAGAGATGGCAAGGAGCAGCTCCAGAAGGCGTGTTTAGGATTTAGTATTTATCCCAAGTGCGGTAGAAGGCAAAGGAATTTAAGCACAAACGTGTTTTGCTACATATTTTAAAAAGATGGCTCTGTCTGTTCTGGGGAGTGAAGGGATGGGGGCATAGAGAAAAAGAAAAAATTAAAAATTGCAATTAGGAAGGAATAAGGAAACTTGAAGTCGTCCAGCTGAGAGGGGAAGCTGTGCGTATTATCTGCCAGTAGTCAGGAATGCAGGTACCTGTCGACTCTAGAGAGCTAGCCTTGAACTTTGTTCTTAATGGTGGCCAATTTTTTAAGTTCTTAATTTCTGGGCCATAAAACATAAGGATTTCAATATTAACTTGATTACATTATCCAGGATGGAATGAAAGGTGTAATTTTAGAGGTATTTCAAAGAGAAAGACACTCCACACAGAAGAGATAAAACTAGGGATTGGCAGACTGTGTGGAAAAAGGTAAACAGTGGCTCTACATCCTGCAGCCAATATAAGCATTTTAAGAAAAATGAAAACTGGAGCGGGTGCTGTAGGCTAAGCCTCCGCCTGCTTGCCAACATCCCACACGGGCAGCAGTTCAAGTCTGAGCTGCTCCACTTCTGAACCCGCTCTCTGATTTGGCCTGGAAAAGCAATAGAAGATGGCCCAAGTGCTTGGGCCCCAGCACCAGTGTGGGAGACCTGGAAGAAGCTCCTGACTCCTGGCTTCAGAGCAGCCCAGCTCCAGCTGTTGCAGCCATCTGGGAAGTGAACCAGCAGATAGAAGAACTCTCTCTGTCTCTGTCTCTGTCTCTGTCTCTCTCTGTAGCTCTATCTTTAAAATAAATATTTTTTAAAAAGAAATAAAAAGCTGGACTTCTGCTGTTAATGTGTATATTATTACCAAGGGGGACAATATAAAAGAATTAAGCAATGGCACTTCTCCAGTGACAACTGTTTAGCACATTAGCTGGCATATGTCTGAGTAACTGAGTTCCTATCCCCCTTTTTCTCTAGAGCCAAAGATGGCAAACTTGATTAAAAGATCACCACATTCTTTGGCAATCTTCCCATCAAATGAGGCTTACTTCCCCTCCCCTTCAATCAGGGCTGGACTCTGTCTGCTTCACCAGTAGAATATGGTGAAAGTGGTACCATCCCAGTTTTCCAGTACCCACCTTTAAGTGACTGGCAGCTTCCACATGCTGTCTCTTGAAATATTTGCTCTTGGACTCAACCCCCATGGTGTGAGAAAACCCAAGCATCCCCAGGAAGACCGACACATGGAGAAGAGCTCGGTCCACCCACAACTGAGCTCCTAGCCGAGAGCCAAAACTAATCTGCCTGTTGCTTGCATGAGCTCCTTGGAAGAGCCTCCTCTAGCTCCATTCCAGCTGCACCAACTGATGCCAAGTGCCAGGCCCTGCCCAAACTGCAGATTATTAAGCAAAATAATTGCTCTAAGCCCTGAGTTAGAGCTGGGAGGACTTGTTAACAGCAATAGACATCTAGAGCAGAGAGCATATAAAATCAAGTTCCCTTTGTCCTCCACTCAGACTCCAGTGACTGGGAGGGTGGGCAAGTTCATTTAGTCCAGAAATAAGTGTGGCATGTAGAGAAAGTAGGTCATGGGGAAATCTGCTGCTTTGCTCTGAGTTGTGTGACCAGTGTTTGGCCAAACAGGACTCGGTCCCTTATTCACTTTTTTAGATGCCGTCTTCCACCTTGATCTTACATTGTATGCAGTTGTCCCTGTAACCACCTTTTTAAAAAAATTTTTTTTAATTTATTTATTTGAGAGGTATAGAGTTACAGACAATGAGAGACAGAAAGGTCTTCCTTCCGTTGGTTCATCCCCCAAATGGTCGCTACAGCCGGAGCTACACCGATCCGAAGCCAGGAGCCAGGTGCTCTTCCTGGTCTCCCATGCGGGTGCAGGGCCAAGCACTCGGGCCATCCTCCACTGCCTTCCTGGGCCACAGCAGAGAGCTGGACTGGAAGAGGAGTAGCCGGGACTAGAACCCGGTGCCCATATGGGATGCCGGCGCCTCAGGCAGAGGGTTAGCCAAGTGAGCCACGGCGCAAGCCCCTCTGTAACCATCTTAAATTTCAAATCCTGACATCATTTTCTGTCCATTCGGAAGAGTGTTAATTGATTCGGGCTGGTTCTCTGACCCTAGGTCCCTCTAGCCACAGACCACACCTTCGGGCAAAAGCTATCAGGCAGACTCAATGCTGAGTGGTCCGATCAGATCAGCTGGAATCCTTTTTCAAAATCTGGCCGTTTGGGAGGGGATTTTCCCTGCGACAGGGTTATCTGATTTACTCAAAGTGGTTCAACCAAAGGAGCCATTTCCTGAGACACCTTCCTGCTGTAAATGACCCAATTCCATTTCTTGCGGTGTGACTGTCTTTCCACGTGGGGGGTGTGGCTGTGCGGCAAATCAGATTTCTGTTCAAGAGATAAGGAACTGACTCTCAGGAGACTCAGCAACGTACAGTGCTTTTAAAATATGTTTTAAACTGGCCTTCTTAACCTCAATTTGTAAGCGAGGAAACTGAGGCTCTAGGCTTCGATTCTGTCACCCACAAACCCCAGACGATGTGAGACAGCAGCTACTTACACTGTACCCCGAGCCCCACCACCATCCCCGGGAAGCGCCTGTATTCCTGGACTTCCTCTCCCTTTTTTGTCCCGCCCCTGACGTCGGGGAGCGCGCTCCTGTGATTGGCCAGAGCTCGCGAGCCAGCGGAAGAGGCACCGGTTGCTATGGAAACGGGGGCGGGGCGCGGGACGCAGCGGTCGGTAACCGACGTCTGGACCTGAGCGGCGGCGGAGGTGGCGGGCGCTGACTGGGCCTGACTGGGCGAAGAAGCCCGGCCGACGCGTGGCCGCCGCCGGGGAAGCTGAGGCCGGGTCTCCCTCGCAGGTGCTGACCCGGCTGAGTCGTGAGCGGGTCCCAGCCTGGAGGCGAGGCCTCCTCCCCGCCGGCCGACCGCTGTGCCCTCGATGCGGGTGAGGACTCTGCGGAGCGAAGCGGGGGCTGGGCCCAGGCTGCGGGCGGCGTAGTGGATGCAGCGAGGACGGCGATGGACGCCTTAGAGGAAGAGAGCTTTGCGCTGTCCTTGTGAGTGACGCCGCTGGGATCCGGGCGGCGGGCGCTGGGCCGCTGCCCTGCAGGGGGCTGTCCTCGGGGATCGGTGGAGGCGGCCAGAGCCGTCTCCGCTCTGCGGCGGCTGCTGCGGCCGCGGGCCTCAGCCGTGCGGAGTGGGTGTCAGCCGCTGTCACAATCCGCAGGCGTCCCACCGTTAGCGGGCAGCCGAGCCTGGCGGGTGTGGGTGGCCGAGTCCTGGCTGCGGGTCAGAGGCCCGCTCTCCTCCTCCTCCTCCTCCTCCACCCCCGGGGGAAGCCCTGACCCAATTCCCTCCCTGCCCAGTCCTCCTCCCGCGCCAGGTTCACGCTTAGAGCGGACAGGCGTGGCGTGATAGCGAAGATGCGGTGAGTGGATTCCGCAGCAGGCCAGTGCGGGGAGCCTTGGGTAAATGATGGTGTTCTGCCAGGTGTGCTGAGATCGGACCCGTGCATTTAAACTTTGTCACAGGTGTTTGGAATTGCTGGTTTCTGCAGAAATCGGTCACCCTTGTTGACGCTGGCTGGCAGGAAGCTTGTTTTGCCTTTTCTTTGTTTCTCTTGTGCATGTTGGGAAATGTCCATAATAACACATCTTTTAAACAACGGACTGTGTGACCCGGTGCCTAATTCAGGCCTTGTCTTGCAGCTCCTCCGCCTCCGATGCAGAGTTTGACGCTGTGGTTGGATATTTAGAGGACATCATCATGGGTAAGCGTCCACGCCACAGCCTGGCCTGGGTTCTCTCTAGTGCTCAGCTCCGTGCTTTTCAGGACACTGAAATGTTTAGAAGAACCGTGCCCTGCGTGCTCTCTAGTGTAGGACAAAGTAACGCAAGGTTGGCCTTGCTGCAGTTTGCCTTAGAAACAAACAGCCCCTTGCACCTGGCAGCAACCTCTGGGAGAGACTGGGGCAGGGAGCGAGTGATGGCAAAGCTCCAGTGAACATGGGCCTGCTCTGTGTCATCTGTAGGGTAAGAGCGAGGTGCTTTTTAGATACATTGGAGTTTAGTATATTCCTGCCGAAAAATGGCATGTAACCAGCCACAAGCACGCATGTCCATGAAGTAGAAGTGTCAGACTTGAGCTGCTTCTGCATCTTGCTGGGTTTTGAGCACCTGTCTGTGGATGCATTTTGTCCTCTGTGACTCCTGCTGTTACAAACAAGCAGTCACAGCCCCAAAGGTTGGAAGCAAACATGTAGAAGGGAAAAATTTTTAGTGTCTTCTATTGGCTTTTTTTTTTTTTAAGATTATTTATTTGAAGGGCAGAGAGGCAGAGGCAGAAGCAGAGATAGAAAGAGAGAGAGTCTTCCACCTGCAAGTTCACTCCCCAAATGGCTGCAACGGCCAGAGCTGGGCCAATCTGAAACCAGAAGCCAGGAGCTATTTCCGGGTCTCCCACATGGGCGCAGGGGCCCAAGACTTGGGCCATCTTCTGCTTTCCCAGGTCATAGCAGAGAGCGAGATTGGAAGCAGAGCAGCCAGGATTCAAAGCGGCGCTCATATGGGATATAGGATGCCAGCACTGTAGGCAGTGGCTTTACTCACTACGCCACAGTGCCAGCCCCTCTATTGGCCTTTAAGTTTCCTGAGAATTAGGGAAAGAACTCTTATTTGGCGGTGTTGGCTGAGTAGCTGAGTCTGTTTCGTCTGATAGTCATTGTGTGAGGCTAAGTCCATTGGAGGTTCATGTCCTGTCTCCTACATAGAGCTGCTCACCATTACACTCTCCATGCAGATCTGAGGATTGCTGGGGGACTCAGGGAATCCACATAGTTCTCTTGCCCAGTAAGCCCATCTGCTTCGGAGAAATGAGCCAGCCGTCTGCAAGCCCTGGATGTCCACCCCGACGTCTAGGTCCTTTCTGAAGCTTCCCTGGTGTTTTAGAAGTAACATTCTATTGCATTGTTGAAGTGTTCTATGCCCCAGCAGAGGTCAAGTTCCCTATGAGCTAACCTCTTCACATGAACCTGCATGTGAATTTCACCTAGCAGCCCTGCCTGTAGTTAGCTGCTGCAAGTGCCTGGGCCAGGTGTGAGCCCAGCAGTCTGCCCTCTGCCCTGTACTTGTGATCACTGCCCTGTCGCGGAGACTGCTGCTGACAGTGCGTTAAACTGAGAGACCCAATGCATTTCGTCGCAGAAACGTGCCATGAAAGAGTTCCCACGCCACCTCGCACACAGGTGTTCCACATGGGCCGGAGGGTGGGTGATGGTCCCCCAGCAGTGTGAGCGGCTTAGGACCGCGGAGCTGGACTCTCCAGATGGCCTCAGGCCGGATTTTACATGTACTCTGCCACAGTTTAAAAAGTCTGGCTGGGACTGTTTGAGCATCTCAATCCCATTTAACAGCTGCCTGAGGACCCCACTTGCCTCCCCGTGGAGAGGCTGTGGGGACGCGGTGCCGCCGACTCCGCCTGCCCAGCAGAGTGGCTTGTCATTTGTGAAAGGTTAACTGTCCCCTTGTGCTTCAGATGACGAGTTCCAGCTGTTACAGAGGAACTTCATGGACAAGTACTACCAGGAGTTCGAAGACACTGAAGAGAATAAACTCACCTACACGCCTATTTTTAACGAATATGTAAGCAGATTTTTTTTCTTTTCCTGCCAGATTAGGGTTTCCTTTAAATTTGAATTTGGAATCAAAAAGGGTTGACATTTGCTTTTTACTTTAAATACACCACCAGTTGAAAAGTGAGAGTGAATGCTGAGACCACCTCACTCCCTGCTTGGGGGGAATCAGTGCTGGAATGCAGGAACCTGCCCTCCTCACCCCTTCGCAGCCTCCTGGGACGACCTCATGTGACTAGGAGTAGATTCGAGCCTCCGTGGGCTGGCATGGCTGAAGCAGCCTGCTCTCGGGGGACCCATGACTGCCTCCACGGGGCGCTTCCTTACACACGTCCTGTTTGACGGTAGGCCCCCAGGAGTCCATTCCCCACTCCGCACTCCGTGCCTCCTGCACTGTGTCCGCCTGGGTCAGGGCCTTCACTTGGTACAGCATGAATTCCTGCAGGTGTCTCCGCACTGGCACTCAGCAGAGCCCGACACGGACCAGGATCTCAGCCAGCGTTTGCCAGGGGCTAGAGGACAGGCGTTCTGGAAGGGAGCCTTGTTTCCCCAAACTTGGTCTGACCGAGAGCCTTTCCCCTGTGGCAGATCTCTCTGGTGGAAAAGTACATCGAGGAGCAGCTGCTGGAGCGGATCCCGGGCTTCAACATGGCGGCGTTCACGACGACGCTGCAGTGAGTTGGCGTGGCTGGGTTTTGTTTCTCTCCTTTCTCCTCCCCCACTCCCCTAGCTGAACATCAGACCTTCTTTTTTCTTCTTTTTAATGTGAGAGCAGTTGGTGCTTAGGTTCAGGGTGGGAAGCCTTCAGAAACTTTTGAATGGAGGCAGGCATCGTGGTGTACTGGGTTAAAGCTGCCGGTCGGGTCGCCCACGGCGCATGTCAGAGCGCCTGGTTGGAGTCCAGCCCCACCTTGCCGGTCCACCTTCCACCCAGTGCGCCTGGGAAGCAGAATGTGACACCCAAGTGCCCGAGTCCCTGCCACCCACAGGTGTTCCTGACTCCTGGCTTTGGCCTGTCCTGGCCCAGGCCGTTGTGGGCATTTGGGAATTAAACCCTGAACAGAAGATCCCTTTCTCTCTGTCTCTCCCTCTCTCTGCCTTTCAAATAAATACATCTTTGTTTTCTTTTTAAAGCATTTGAGTGAAATGTTAGTTTCATCATTCATGAAGCAGCCGTCCTTTCCTTCTGCAGGCTCCATAAAGATGAAGTAGCGGGTGACATATTCGACATGCTGCTCACATTTACAGACTTTCTGGCTTTTAAAGAAATGTTTCTGGACTACAGAGCGGTAAGTAACTAAGTAACTGCTGGCCGTTCACTCCGCCACATTACCCCTCCTTCAGATGTTCTAGTAGAACCGAGGGGGGCACACCACCTCCTGCGCTGCCCTTGTCTTCCCCACTTTAAACAGGCTAGTCTCAGGAGACAGGCGCTTAGCCTCTTAAGACTCCTCGTGGTTAAGGCTCCTGCACATGGGACTAGTGTGACGGTATAGCGGGTACCACCGCTGCCTGCCTGTGATGCCGGCATCCCATATGGGCGCCAGTTTGAGTCCCAGCTGCTCCACTTCCGATCCCTGTTAATGCTCCTGGAAAAGCAGTAGAAGATGGCCCAAGTGCTTAGGCCCCTGCCCCCACGTGGGAGACCTGGGAGAAGCTCCTGGTTCCCGGCTAGGGCCTGGCCCAGTCCCTGCTGTTGCAGCCATCTGGGGAGTGAACCAGCAGATAGAAGATCTCTCTCTCTCTCTCTCTCTGTCTGTCTCTGTGTCTCTCTCCATATGTATAACTGCCTTTTGAGTAAAATTAAAAAAAAAAAACATTAAAAAAAATTCCTGCTTATCAGGGTACCTGGGTTCAACACCCAGCTCAGACTCCTGACTCCATGTTCCTGCTAACGCAGGCCCCGGGAGGCAGCAGGGACGGCTGTCACATAAGTGGGAGAACCGGATAGAGTTCCTGGGCTCCCAGCTCCAGCTGCTGTGGGCATGCGGAGAGTAAACCACTGGATGGGGACTCGCCTTCTTACTGTCTCTGTCTGCCTCTCAAATATTTTTTTAAAAAAAATTTTTTAAACTGACCAGTATAGCAGTGAGTTAGCTGACTGAGCTACAGGTAGACTCTGGGCAAGAACTATTCGTGTTCTGGTGATGCAGGCCCCAGGTACCATCTTAGGCACCCAGAGTAATCAGGACAAGAACACAGAAAGGGCTGATTCTGTCTTGCCTCTCAGAATGCAGTGAAGACAGGTTCATTTTTAAGACTGACCGTGGCCAGCGTTGGGCAGAAAGGCAAAATAACCTCCCTCCCCTTGCTGTGTGCTCCCAGGTGGCCCACGTGTCCAGGCTACTCCTCCCCACGCCAGAGGCAGGGTCCTGAGCCACAAAGGGCTCTTGCTGTTCCTTGCTTCCTAAGCTGTTTCTTTTCCTGTGCAGGAAAAAGAAGGCCGGGGGCTGGACCTGAGCAGTGGTTTAGTGGTGACTTCGTTGTGCAAATCGTCTTCCATGCCAGCGTCCCAGAACAATCTGCGGCACTAGCCCCCGCCTAGGCAGTGGATGGGCTCGTTCTGTGTCGCCAGTCCGGCAGGCTCAGAGGGGCTTCAGGCCGTGAGGACAGAATACATCTTGGAAAGACTTTCTGTTCTGCAGCTCTTCATCCACTCTAAGTATTGGGTCAGGAACTTGCCTGAGCCTCCTGGATCTGCTCCTCTCAGACACTTCCCGTATTCAGTACCGTAGGAGCCCTCCCCTCCCTGCCCAAGCCCACCCTCCCCCTGGTGCTTCCGAGGCAGACCCCTCTGGAGCAGGTTCATGCCAAGCATTCCACCAGGTCAGCGCAGCAATGCAGAGTAGCCCCCCATGGCAGCCCCCGGCCCAGCAGGCTCCGCGGAGTCTTTCCATGCGGCTCTGTTAACACGGGTCAGGGTCCTTCTGCTCTATGCCGGTTCCCGAGCCAGCAGCCGGTCCATCTACGACTCCTGACTCCTGACTCCTGCGGTCGCAGCATGTCTTGGCTGTGGGGATCAACCAAGAGGTCTTTAGCCTAACAGCCACGTGCGAAAATCCGCTCCGGGGCGGCCATCTGCCGTCCTCCTTTCATTTTCTCTTCTGGCCCTGATGCAGTCCCACTGTTAGAAAGAGTCTCTTGTAAGCATTATTTTTTAGGAGATGTTTTTCTAGGTGAACACTCAGGCTACCTTAGTGGCTACAGTCTTGGAACTGCCATGATTGCCCACTCAAGATCAGAGTATTACATGCCGTGCCCTCGTTAGCTGTCAGTGCTGGGGCGGCAGAGCTGCCTTTTGCGTTGGTTTTCCCGCTGTACTGGGGCCCCTGCGCGCGCTGAAGAGACCAGCAGCTGTCCCGTCCTACAGCGTGCTCCGGTTTGTGCGCGGTTGCCTACAGTGCTTTCTGTGTAAGCTGTCCTGTTGGGTTTCTGTTGGGGTAGGCGGGGATCGATTTCCTCGTCAGGATCCCCCCAGACACGGTGTCCCGGTGGTCAAGCTCAGCGTGAGCAGGCTCGGTCAGCGTCCACCTTGGTTTGGTGTAGTGTTTGGCTGATCATCACTGACGTCACATGTGTCTCACCTCCAGACAAAAGAGACAGTGTAGTAGTTCAGTCCTAATGTGCACACCCCCTTTTTTTTAAAAAAAAAGTGAAAATAAGAATCTGTGCTGACTTTGCGCTTGGCTGTTCTGGTTGTAAGGATGTGCCATGAGCTGTGTTCTGTCCTGGTGTGTCCCTCACTACTTTTGTACCTTGAGTAAAATGTGAGATGTTTTGCAAGAACCATCGTTCTGGATGAGTTGTCCGCTGTCTTAAACGCAGCCGCCACCGCCTGCTTCCTGCTCTGGCCCTCAGAGGCAGCTCTGTGCTGTGAGAGAGGCTGCCCACCGCGGGCCGGGCGTGCCAGGGTGGGCAGGTGCAGAGAGGAAAGATCGCCAGGCTGTCGGTCAGCACTGCGAGTGGGCTTTCTGGAAACCTGTTTCTCCCATCCATGCAAAACGTGTCACATGCCAGCTATATACAGGGCCCAGGCCTGGCCTCTGGGACACAAGCCTGACCTGCCCCAGCCTCAGGAGGGGACTGTCGTTTGCAGGGAACCCCTCACCCTGGCAGCAGTGCTCAGATGCACTAGAGTCTCAGGAGCGACCGAGCACGTCAGCAAAACAGGCTGTGTTCTGCCTGTGACGGATGAGGGGTGGGGCGCTCTCTGATTGGCTTAGGATTTTGTTTTCTCTTAAACCTCAAAGTAGGTTGCTCTTTCTTAAAACTCAACTCTTCTCCTATGGCTTCCTCCTGGAGTGACTCCAGTTTGTTATTCACACCATCAGCATTGCACACCAGGACAGTGGGGGGGGGGAGGACTAGACGTGTCCACATGACTGAGACAATGGGTGCCCCCCTAATAACGTCGCTGCCGGCCATTTTCATTGGTCCCACTTTCTATAAAAGGACAGCGTGGTGCCCAGAGGCCTTTGGCTCACTGTCCAGGGAGCGGCTCCATGGTGTTAGCAGCGTGAGCCTGGGGGACTTGGCTGCTTTCCCCTCCGCAGGACCAGCCGCCTGGATCACCTCACGCTTACAGGGTAGGTGGCACTGAAACAGCGATTCGGTATGATCACCTGCCTTGCCTAAAGCAAGGGGAAGGAACTTCCGGTTACAGCGGGACACCTTTGAGAATGAAGGGTGGTGGTAGTCAGTCTTTGCCAGAAGCAAAGTCCTAAGCCAGGGTGGTGGGCTGGTGGCGCTGGAACCTCACTGAAGTCACAGAATCATCTAGAACCATGAGTCCCCACATCTTTTCCAGGTAAGTTCTCCCATCTTTATTTATTTATTTTTGTAAAAAAAAAAAAAAGAAGAAGAAGAAAAGAAACAAAGACAACGAAGTCACCACCTAGCGCAGGCCGGCTCAGCCGCGCGGCCGCAGTCCCTCCCTCCACTCTCCTGTGGCCGACCAGTGGCATTGGGGAAGCAGTTGGCTTTCACGCTAGCCTTCCCACAGGGAGTGTTATAAATAAGGGCTTGGGAATGGGGAGGGAACCGGGGGTGGGAGGGGTTCCGTCTTAGAGAAGTCTGAGTGCTGGGAAGCGCAGCCTGTGCTGGGCGAGGCCCGGAGTCAGGTCTAGAGGACTCTGCAGGGTGCTGGGAGCTTGCTCAGCCCTCCCTGAACTGGGGCTGAGAAATAGGAGTTGCTGGTTAGGCTAATCCTGTGGCGGGCCTGGCGTCTGTTAGTGCAGTTAGTGCCAGGGAGAAGGCTGGGCCTGGTTCAGGCACTGCAGGGCAAAGAAGGCAGAGAGCACGAGAGCCCCCCCATCCCCTCCTGCTGAGAGGGGCGAGGCCAGGCTGGAGCCCCGCCCCGCGGCAGGTGCCGCTCAGGCCTCAGGAGTTTCCTCAGGAGCCTTGTGAGAGTTTGTGTCCCGGAACACTGTGACCCAGCAGCGGCTTCACCCAGGACAGGCCAGGACGAGGCTTCAGGCATAGCCCCCGGCCATCTGACTGGTGGCCGCGTTGCTGCCCACTCCACGCCACGCCTGGAAGCTGAAGAACGTGCTCACCCCGTAGGCAATCATCACTAGACAGGCAAAGAACTGCAAGAGAAGAGGGGAGGGGGCCGAGGCTGAGTGTGGCTGAGCAGGGCCCTGGAGGAGGGCGACGGTGAGCGCAGCACACCTGGGTCTCCGGCGTAGGGCAGGGGGAGTGAGTGGCCCTGGCAGCTGCAGGCAGATGTGCGCCAGGTTCTGGGGAGGGAGGCTGATGTTACGTTCCCAGCAGGGAGTCAGCTGAAAACCACCCAGGCGAGGGGTGGCAGACAGTAAAGGCAGTAAGAGCAAGGGAAGATAGCAGCCCGGGCCAGGTGCCGCCAGTGGCTGAGGGGCAGGGGCGCCTAGACACACCTGGCCAAAGGATAACACTCAGAGGCCACCCCTAGGGAGTGTCTAGACCCTGTTCATAACGCTCGAACCTATGCTGTGTTCAGAAGCTCTGGGTCTCTGTCCCCACAGTGGAGTTTACCAACTTCGCCCTCACCAGAAGAGAAGGGAAGCGCACGCGTTATTCCAGAGCCGGCCCTCTCCTTGAGTGCGACTCAGGCCTCTTACTTAGCATCTCTGGGTTGCCACTTCCTTGTCTACTGAAAGGGAGCCATAGGTCCTTCCTCCCTGGCGAGGGGAGGGGAGGCGTGCAGGGCCTCGTGGAAGTGAAGTGACCGGTGTGGAGGGGCCTGCGGCCACTGGACTTGAGCACCTGTAAACCCTGCACATGGCTTTAACCTAAGGGCTTTGCAGGGAGGGGGCACACCCAGTGTTGAACCTTGTGCGGGAGGCCATGTGAGCACAGCTGGTCTACAGCAGCGTTCCACAGGCACCTGAATGTTCCTTTGGCCACCACAAACCATTTCCCAAGCATCCCTGCTCCCCAAGGCTTTACTGCTGATTAACGAAGCCCAAAGCGGCCCCGCCCCCTGTGAAGCCCACTTGCAGGTTAGGTGACGACTGCTTGGGAGGTGGCAGGTGCCTGGCCTCTGACTAAAGGGGCAGAGGGAGCTGGGAGGCCTGGTCCTGTCTCCCCTGTAGACAGCCAAGGAGGCCCCGGGAAACACACTCACGGAGGCAGCCGCTCGCTGGTTGTAGGGCCGGCTGCCCTTCAGGGACGTCAGGTCCACCACAGCAGAGCAGGTGATGAAGGCGGTGATGTAGAGCACGGTGGCGCTGGCGTTAAAGACCAGCAGCTGTGGGGCGGGGAGACAAGGCCTGAGATGGACAAGCTCACAGTCCCCGACCCCGCGGAGCTGCTTAGCACAGGTGGGGATGGAGACACCACGAGAGGCAGCCGCCCCCTTGGGTCAGCCTGGAAGCTGTCTGAGCAGGTGCACAAACACCCTAAGACTGAGTGGGGGGGGCCAGCGCTGTGGCATAGCAGGCTTTACCTGCTATGCCACCTACAGTGCCAGCATCCACATGGGTGCCAGTTAGAGATCCAGCTCCACTTCCAAAGTATCCAGCAGAAGATGCCCCAGGTGCTTGGGCCCCTGCACCCATGTGGGCAATCCAGAGGAAGCTCCTGGCTCCTGGCTTCGGATCGGCACAGCTCCAGCCATTGCGGCCACATGGGGAATGAACCAGCAGATGGAAGACCTCTCTCTCTCTCTGCCTCTGCACCTCTCTAACTGCCTTTCAAATAAATAAATCTTTAAAAAAAAAAAAGAGCGGTAGAGGGAGGAATGATGAGATGGCCTCAAGGATCGGGTCAGAGACACTGCCAATCCCACCAGACAAAAACTCTTCCCCAGGGTGACCCATCTCTGTGCCAGCTGTTCCTCCCCGTGTGACTCAGGGCTGAACCCAGGCCCCAGCACAACTTGGCTCTGCAACGGGTCCTAGGGGTGGGGCCCCTGTATCCCTCCTGCCCCCCATGGGAGGAATCTTGGCTCCCTCTTAGCCACATGCAAGGTGCAGGGGCCCAGGGCAAAGGCTGCAGAAAGGACTGTAGTGAGACCCAGATGCTCCCTGTGGGATGCCAAGGCAGGCAGGAAAGGGCCCTTACAGAGCAACCCAGGCCCTGGGCTCAGAGCCAGCTTGTGGTCTAAGCTGTTGGCCCTCAGAACATTTGTCCCATAGGTTTTTGTTTCTAATTACATTTCAAAATTATGAATTTTTTTTTTGACAGGCAGAGTGGACAGAGAGAGAGAGAAAGGTCTTCCTTTTGCCGTTGGTTCACCCTCCAATGGCCGCCCCGGCTGGCGAGCTGCGGCCAGCGCAATGCGCTGATCCGAAGCCAGGAGCCAGGTGCTTCTCCTGGTCTCCCATGGGATGCAGAGCCCAAGCACTTGGGCCATCCTCCACTGCATTCCCGGGCCATAGCAGAGAGCTGGCCTGGAAGAGGGGCAACCGGGACTAGAACCCAGTGTGCCGGCGCCGTGAGGCAGAGGATTGACCTATTGAGCCACGGCGCCGGCCTCAAAATTAAGAACCTGAAGATTTTCTTTTTAAAAAAAAAAATTTTTTATTTGAAAGTCAGAGTTACACAGAGGAGAGGCAGAGAGAGAGAGAGAGGTCTTCCATCTGTGGGTTCACTCCCCAATTGGCTGCAGCGGCCAGAGCTGTGCTGATCCAAAGCCAGGAGCCAGGAGCATCTTCCAGGTCTCCCACGTGAGGGCAGAGGCCCAAGGACTTGGGCCATCTTCTACTGCTTTCCTAGGCCATAGCAGAGAGCTGGATTGGAAGTGGAGCAGCTGGTTCTCGAACTGGCGCTCATATGGGATGCCAGCGCTTCAGGCCAGGGCGTTAATCGCTGTGCTACAGCGCTGGCCCCTGAAGACTGTCAATTCTTATACTGAGGTGACACCCCCATCACCCATCAAAATGCCCAGGCTGCAGCCCCTGCCTCACTCCCAATTCTAGTCTCCTGCTAATGTGCACCCTGGGAGGTGGCAGAAGATGGCTTAAGAACTTGGGTCCTGGGGCCATGACTGTGGCGTGGTGGGCAGAGCCACTGCCAGTGGTGCCAGCATCCCATATGGGTGCCAATTCAGGTTCTGGCTGCTCCACTTCCAATCCATCCCTCTGCTGAGGCACCCGGAAAAGCAGTAGAAGATGGCCCAAGTGCTTGGGCCCCTGCATCCACATAGGAGACTTTGAAGAAGCTCCTGGATTCGGACTGGCCAAGCTCCAGCCATTGCAGCCATTTGGGGAGTGAACCAATGGATGGAAGATCACCACATGGGTTCCAGTTCAAGTCCTGGCTGCTCCACTTCCCATCCATTTCTCTGCTAATGTGTCTGGGAAAGCAGCAGAAGATGGCCCAAGTGCTTACATCCGCGTGGAGACCCAGAAGAAGCTCCTGGCTCCTGGCTTTGATCTGGCCCGGCCCCAGCCATTGCAGCCATCTGGGGAGTGAACCAGCGGATGGAAGATCTCTCTCTCTTTCTAACTCTGCTTTTCCAAATAAATAAATCTTAAACAACAACAACACTTGGGTCTTGGGTCCCTGCCAAATGTGTGGGAGACCCGGATGGAGTTCCTGGCTCTGGGCTTCAGCCTGGCCCAGCCCTGGCTATTAGAGCCATTTGAGGAGTGAGGCAGTAGGTGGTGGACGGAAGATTTCTCTCTGCCTCTGCCTCTCTGTGTGTGTATATGTGTCTTCCTGTCTGCCTTTCACATAAAATAATTTAAAAACCCTTTATATTAAAAAAATCTTAAAACATCAAAAGACTTTGCACCAAGAACTGAGTTGCAGCTGAGCGGGGGCGGCTCCCCATGGAACCATGTGGGTTCCCCGGAACCCCTCCTAGCCCAGTTCACTCACACTTCTTGCCTGAGTCCTTACGGGTCTGGAGCCCCCTTCTCGGAAAATCCCAGCTGGGCAGTCCTAACGGAGCCTTCCCTAGGTAAGCGCCCTCTGCCCCACTGTGAACAGGCGCGGAACACAAGCAATGCTCACCATCCAAGCCTGTGAAGGCGCCTCCTGCCAGCAACAGCTGCCCCGAGCCCCAGTCTGCCTCCCAGGACAGGGGGTGGAGCCGGACTCAGGAACTCAGGCCTCCTAGGGCCCTGCAAACACAGCCCAGCCCCCCTCTGTCTTGCGGATGACTCACGTTCCCTCCGCCTGAAGAGGCACTGAGTTGCCCGCGGTGCTGCCTAGCGCCAGCCCTGCTTGTCCTACAGTCACGTGCGTCTCTCGCCTCTGTGCGGAGCCTCAGACCCCAGCTGCAGGGGCGTCCACATCAGAGAAAAAGCCCAGTCTGTGTCTGCCCAGCATTCTTTCCACGGCTGACCTGGGCAGACCCGAGCCGCCCAGCCTCTCCCGGCTGGCCCGAGCCGGCCCTGCACTCTCAACCCTGACCTTGGCTTCTGTCAAGCAGCCCAGGCTCAAATTTGGACCACTATGGATTCCTGATGGCCCCTTGAATCCATTCAGTAGCTCCATTACCCCAGCTCTGCGGCCAAGCTGCCCCGCCAAGACTCACCACCAGCGGCCAGGGCACCGAGTACCACTTCTGGTGCAGCTGAAGCAGGTAGAAGATGAAGAAGACGATTGTCACCAGCCAGAGGAAGACCGCGACGAACATCACCCAGCCGTAGGCCGGGTACAGGTGGTACGGGGTGTCAGCAATGAGGGCCCACACCAGCAGCCCCAGCACCTGGGAGGAGACAGGGCAGAGTCTCCCAGAGCCCTCCGCTCTGGCCGGAGCCTCCTTTAGTTGGCTCCTGCTGTATACGACTGTGCTCCCCGCCCCAGTCCCAGCTGCCTTGGTGTGTGTTCCAGGACACCTTCCCCCACTCTACCAGTGTGGGTTTCAGAGCCTCCTTCTGTGCTTGCATGCCCCTCCTCCCCCCAGGATGGTAACTGTCTCCCTCCCTGGACGGTGCGTCCCCCAGGAACAGGACCGCAGCTGTCTCACTCAGCCAAGTGCCTGGACCCAGCGCCCAGGCCCTGCTGGGGGCCAGGAGACCTGAAAGGAAGACAGAGACACCAGCACCACCCCCCGGGGACGCCACAGTCAGACCCAGGGGCTCACAGGAGAGAAGGGTCTTGTGTCCAGCACAGGGGCCCCTGGGTGACCTCCCACCCTGCCCTCCCTGCTTCTCCCAAGCACCCTTCCTTCCACACAGGTGTTGCCATCCCCATGTGACCGGCGAAACGCTGTTCCTCCCAGGCCCAAGCATCCCGGGAGGCTGTGGGTGGTGGCTGACAGCATGGTCTCCAGAGTCACCTGCCTGGTGTAGACCCCCAGACCCCTTACCAGCTCTAAGACCTTGGCCAAGCTCATGACCTCACTGGGCTTTGTGAAATGAGTATGGGGCGGGGCGGGGGGCACTGTGGCATAGTGGGTAAAGTTGCCACCTGCAGCACCAGCCTCCCATATGGACACCAGTTCGAGTCCTGGCTGCTCCTCTTCCAATCCAGCTCTCTGCTGTGGCTTGAGAAAGCAGTGAAAGATGGCTCAAGTCCTTGGGCCCCTGCACCCATGTAGAAGACCTGGAAGAAGCTGCTGGCTCCTGGCTTCAGATCAGATCAGCTCTGGGCATTGCGGCCATTCAGGGAGTGAACCAGAGGAGGGAAGACCTCTCTCTCTCTCTCTGCCTTTCAAGTAAATAAACAAATATTTTTAAAAAAGAAAGAGATGAGTAAGAGGCCCACACAGAGCTCCGTACTGTAACGAGTCAGGGGTTTCTGTGGGGCACAGTGGCAGCTCTTGCTTTCATTGTTCCAGAAGGGGCAAAGCCCCAGCCCCCGAGGTCGGGCCCGGGGTAGCCCGAGGTAAGGCCCACAGTGTAGTTCCCATGGGCCCCTTCCTGCCCACTTCCTTCCTGGTGGGGACCTCGGGTCAGAGGCGTCATCCTCTCTCCACAAGGACACAAACGCCTGGCCTCCAGGGGCACAGGAAGGGGCACGTGGGGCTGTAGAGAAAGGCTCCACTGCTGACCCGCTCATCCCTCAGCTTCCCGGGCAGCATCAGGGCACGTGTCCCAGCCCAAGGACCCAACCTCCTGCACATGGGCCACTGGAGCAAGACCCAGGCCTGGCGGCTGCAGGCTCCTAAACACCACACCACACCTGGAGAGCTGGCGCTCGGCTGAGGGCTCATGATCCAGCACACGGCCAGAGCGGGACCCCTGCAAGGACTCCTGTACACATGCAGAGCCCAGCCAGGAGTGGCCTGGAACTGAGCGCCTCCAGCAAATGGCCCCCTCTCCTCTGCCTCCCCTTCCCGGTGCGTGGGCGGGGCCCTCTGCCAGTCACTGGCTCTCTAGCCCCTGCCTTCCTCTCTCCGTGGGGCTCCATTGGGCAATTCTGGCGAGGCGCACCCACTAGTAGCCCCCCCTCCAAGGAATTCGGTGCTTTGTTCACTGCTCAATCTCCAGTGCCCCACAGTGCCTAGTATGTAATGTGTACTCAATCAATCCGCGCTGGGGAACTTACAGTCCCACCTCCTCTCCCGGAAACGGTGAGACATCTGCCTGGCCCAGGAGCTACAGGAGGAGGCGGGTGGTGCATGGCAAAGCAGTTAAGGTCTTAGCCAGAGCACCTGGGCTCCAGCCCCAGTTCAGTCTGACTCCAGCCGCCTGCAAATGTGCACCCCGGGAGGCAGCAGGTACTCTGGCCCCAGCCCTGGCTGTTGTGAGCATCTGGGGCGTGAACCAGCAGATGGAAGATTCGATTCCCTCATTCATTCTCTCCCTCCCTCCCCCCTCCTCTGTTGCTCTGCCTCTCAAATAAATACATCTTTTTAAAAAGAGAAACAGGTTTACCTGTTCTATTTTTTAAATAGCATGAAAAGTTCACTTTTCATTTAAAGCAAGCTCCCATGCCCCCCCCAAGCACACACCTCCCCTCCCCCACACACACACCTCCCCTCCCCACCCCTGCTCTTGTGCTGCCCGCTCCAACCACCTGGAAGGAAGGCAGGAAACTATGGTGAGCTAGAAGTCAAGGGGTCTGCGCTATGGCGTAGCAGGTGAGGCCTCCGCCTGCGGTGCCGGCATCCTCTATGGGTGCTGGTTTGAGTCCCGGCCACTCCTCGTCTGATCCAGCTCTCTGCTATGGCCTGGGAAAGCAGCAGAAGATGGCCCAAGTCCTTGGGCCCCTCCACCCCACGTGGGAGACCCAGAGGAGGCTCCTGGCTTCTGACTTCGGATCAGCACAGCTCCAGCCATTGCGGCCAACTGGGGAGTGAACCAGCAGGTGGAAGACCTCTCTCTTTCTCTGTCTCTGCCTCTCCTTCTTCTCTCTGTGTAGCTCTGACTTTCAAAGTAAATAAAATAAATCTTAAAAAAAAAAAAAAAGTCGCAGGAAGGTCAACTACCTGCTCAGTGACTCCTAGGCTTTCTCATGAGAACCATGCATGCCCTCCGCCCTGTGCCAGCCACGGCAAGGGCTACTCCTCCCTGAGTCCCTGCTTCCCCCATTCACCACCCATAGAAGCTGAGAAGGAGGTGTGCCTGTGGTTACCGTGGGAAAAGGGCAGGGTCGGATTAGAACCCAGCTCTGAGGCGTGGCTTCCTGCGGGACTGTGAGTCATGTGACAACACTTCAGCTGGCGCCCAGGGCTGGGCCAGGATTCTCATCACCACTGCCCTGCCCTCTCTGTGCTCCAAGCAGCAAACGCAGCCCAGGGCGATGCAGCCGTGGATAAGCAGTGGGAATTTCTAGCGTCCCTTCGTCCCTTCGGGCCATGCTGTCTGGCTCCTGCCCTGGGACAAGGTCCAGCCCCACGCCAGCCAGGCAGAACGTCTCCTCCAGAGCTCCCGTTCCAGGCCAAGGTCAGGCCACCCCCATGGTGTCCGGCCCCTTCACTGGCTGGGGTGATCTTACCAGGGAGCTGAGGCCCAGCCCCCCACCTCCAA
Source organism: Sylvilagus floridanus (assembly GCA_949820135.1). Lineage (NCBI taxonomy): Eukaryota > Metazoa > Chordata > Mammalia > Lagomorpha > Leporidae > Sylvilagus > Sylvilagus floridanus. The sequence continues at coordinate 56,573,620 of OX463232.1, forward strand.
GATCTGCAGAGCCCTCCTGCTGTGCGCCCCCATTCGGGCTGGAAGCGGAAGCCAGGGAGCTTGCCCCCTTCCCATGAGGCTGGCCCCGCTGTGCAGTGGGAAGGGGACCCCTGGGGCTGGAGGGTGGGGCAGGAGGTCCCAATGGCCCTCTGCTGTGCCTAGACGCTCACCTGGAAACCCAGCCCTATCTGCCGCAGGCCTCTGCTGCCCTTGGCTTCACCGCCAGCAATAAATCCCTACTGAGCACCTGCCGTGGGCGAGCAGCCACAGGCAAGGGGCCCCCCGGACCTGGAGCTCCTCTGCCACCAGGGGAGCCGGATAACCCCCCCAAACAAGTAAAACCTCTGGGGAGCCCTAAGTGCTGCAGGGAAAAATCCTGTCGAGAACGGAGGGGGAGAGGGGATGGGGTCATGGCTGCAGTTTTAGCTAAAGGACCAAACAAGATGGCAGGGCAAGGCGACAGGGGCGCAAGCACCCAGGGTGGGCCGTGCGGGGGCCTGGGAGAGCAGAACTCAGGGCCTTTATCTCTGGGTCCATGTAGATCTCTCTTGCCTGTGGGTTCAGCTGCTCCGTGTTACTCAGGTGTCCACGCGATCTGGATCTGTGCATCTCACACACACACACACACACACACACACACACACACACACCAAATCCTTGCCTTTCTTCCCCACTCTCTGGAGGCCCCAGGCACCGCCTCCCCCAGCAGGTGCTACAGATAAACAAAGAACAGCCTGCAAACCTCAAGGGCACAGGGCCTTTCACCCTGAAACCCTGGCTGAGTTGGGAGGCAGCACTTGTTCTCTGGATGAGGTTTGGAAGGCGGAAGAGGGCATTCACAGGACCTCTGCACTGCCCTAGACGCCTAGGCCACGGGACGTGGAGGGGGTTTTGTGAAAACCCCCTTCGGGACTAGACAGACTGGCACAAAAATCGGAGCGGGAGGCGCTTTGGTTCCAGCGCAGCCCTGCCCGTGTCTCCAGACCCCGCTGACCCCGCCGACCACACAGGCCAGGTCCGGGCGGCGCCGTGCTCTCCTGTGGCTCAGGGCGGCCACCTCGTTCTTACCTTTGGTTGCAGGTTGAATGGTGTTCCCAAGGCAATGTTCAAGTCCAACCCCCACCCCTGGCACCTGTCAATGGGAACTTGTTTGAAGACAAGGTCTTCCTAGGATCTGTAAGCGTGCTTCAAAAAGTTCAGGGAAAATGGAATTATTGTATGATGGTGGGGAGCGGGGTGGGTTTGGCCTAGTGGTTAAGACGCAACCCACACTGGAGGACCCGAGTTCGAGTCCCTGTCCACTCCTGACTCCAGCCTCCCGCTCATACGCAGCCCAGGAGGCAGGAGGAAGTCCTTGGGTCCCTGCCATGCATATGAGAGACACGGATGGGGCTCCTGGCTCCTGGGGGGGCTCCTGGCTCCTGGGGGGGGGGGGCTCCTGGCTCCTGGCTTTGGCCTGGCCCAGTCTGGGCTGTTGCAGGCATTTGAGGGAGTGAGCCAGCAGACGGAAGATTTGTCTCCTTCATCCCTACCCTCTGCCTTCAAATAAATAAATGATGGATTTTTAAAAGCATGAGCTTATTTTGGTACAAAAAGCTGGAAGCTATGCATAGTTTTTCCATAATATGCATTTTTTTCTGACATGTTAAAAACAAATCTTGGCACCAAAATACTCACAGGTTGGATTCCATCTTTACATGAACTCTCTGAAGCGTCCTCAGCCTCAGGTTAAAACGAGGTCATGCTGGACGGGGGAGGGCGCTAACCAGTGACTGGTGTCCCTGTGAGAAGAGGGACACGAGGACAGAGGGCCACCTGGAGCGCGAACGCCATGGGCACACAGAGGCAGGGACTGGGGTGCCGTGTCCCCGGGCCAGGAATGCCCAGGACCACCGGCTACTGCCGACAGCCCTAGACCCGACCTCCAACACTGGCCCCGCCAACACGTGGATCTCAGACTTCCGGCCCCGGAATCGCGAGGCAATACACGTGTGTCGAACCTGTTGACTTTCGTCATGGTCTTGTTTCACTAGGACGCCGGCATCCGTGAGGACGGGAGTTTGCCCTTTCAACGCCTTCCGTCCAAGCTCTGGTCCTGCTGGCTTACTAGCTGTGTGACCTCAGCCAAGTGGCATAACCTCTCTGGGCCTCCATACCTTCACCTTAGAAACACGCCCATCACTTACAGTGGTTCTGAGAAGCAAGTGAAGCCACGCAGAGGAGGCACTTTGACCCTGGTGGCACTGGGACTCCGAGGGGTGAGGAGCTGGTGCGAGTCAGTCCTCCATGCCTCATTCCTGATAGTAACAGGGTGCCCGGCTCCCCAGGGCCCAGGCTGGCCAGGCCCTGTGAGATAACGAACCTATCTACACAGAGGCAGCACACACAGCCCCAGGCGCAGATAAGGGGGAGCCCTTGCCAGCCCCACCCGTCTGACAGTCAAGGCTCCTGGGGCCTCACTTCTTCCACCTGTCTTCCCTCCTGTGCAGTGGGAGCAAGGTTCCTCTGCCGGTGTGACCCTTTAGCACAGGCCTCCTGCCGGGGCCCAAGGTCAACTCCCCTCTGACCCAGAGGTGGTCACCCCAACTCTCCTTTCTGGCCTCCCCGCTTCCTGGGCAGGACGAGCGCTTGTGTGCTTGCTGTGTGGCTTTGGGAGAGTCTTGAGTTCCCTCTGATGAGTTTCCCGCTGTGACATGTGAAGGACTAGGAAGGCCATAGCTCTCCCGGTCCCCTTGCAGGTGACACGTGGGAAAACAAGTGAAAGCCACAGAGGCGGTGAGGGCAGGTGCTGGGGGAGCATATCCCAGAGAGAGCCAGAGCCTGCAGCTGGCGCCTGGGAACCAACTCAGCAGGGCAGGCGGGTCACAGAAATGACAAGGGTGGCTAGGGAGGGGACAGCAACCCCTGGGGTCTGGTGGGGCCCGCGGGAGCCGGCACTCTGGTTCTCCACAAGGCTCTCGGAACCTGGATTTTGTGTGGAATCTTCAACTCTTTAAACTGTGGCAACTAAACCCAGGGTTTCAGAAACAACCTGAGGGCAGGCAGACCCCACTGCTGGCGGCCCCTCCCACAGCCCCAGGCCTCCCTCACCCCATTGCTGCATCCAGGAAACCCAGGCCCAAGGCAGACAAGTGACCCTGCCCGGGGTCCCCCTCACTGGGGACACATCTGGGCAGCCTGGGGACACTCAGAACTTGGCCTGCCCAGGCCCAGCCTCTGCCCCCACCCTGGCCCTTGTCCCTACAGTGAAAGGGACTTTATGGGAACAAAAAGCCACCCATTGTGTCACACTGAGACAAAGGGGCAGGGGACAGAGGCTCCGGACGCCTGGGCTGGTCACAACAGCGCCACACGCCACCCACTCCCTGGGCCAGAGGGAGGCCTTGGGGTGGGGGTGGGGGGGCACCTTGGAATTCCCGGGCCGGACACTGAGCTTTCGAGAACCCTGGAGTCACCATGCCCCAGCTGGCCAGAGATCACAAGAGCAGAGGCTGAGCCCAGTCCCAAACAGCAAAGCCAGTGGGCCTGGGGCAGCACGGAACAAGCCTGCGCCTCCCTGCTGTTATCTGAGAAATGGGCATGTGAGTTACCCAAGTGAGTCATGCAGCCGCTGAAGGCTGCACCCGCATGCACACGCGGGCTGGGAACGCAGCAGGGACTGCGCAGCCGGGCCCCACCCGCCCGTACTGGGCCCCAGCCTGGGTCTAGGGCGGCTCAGGGCCTTAAAACACAGCCTGTCAATCAGGAGAGGTGAACCCAGCAGGTGCGCACAGAGCGAGCTCCGCCCCCTACCCCGAGGAGGGGAGGGCCTCCTGTCTGCCCATGTGCGCTAACCACCTCCCGGTCCACTGTTTTGAGGTCTCATTTACTGCTTCATAGAAATCTTCCCGACATGAACACAAACTGCTGCCTGCTTAGGCCCACTTCTGGACCCCACTGCCTTCTGGGCCCAGCCCAGGCAGGTCCCCTGCATAGCAGCCGCCCCATGGTGACTGAAGGCAGCTGGGACCCCATGGGTCATACTCTCAGGCCTTCTCTGGCCCCCAGAGCACAAAGCAGCACTAGACTGTGGGGTCCCCTGATGGCCTCCAGCCTCCCTCCAACCGTCTGTTTCTCAGGGGGGTCTCGGCCCACCTCACAAAGCCCCCCCAACACCCAAACACTTCTGGCCCCACTCCCTCCAGCCTCAGCCCCTCACTGCCCCACCAGTCCCTGTTCTCAGGGGCTTCTCTCTGTACCTAACTCCCTCTCTCAAAGGAAACACTTGGCCCATTACACAGATGGGGAAAACAGAGGCTCTTAGAAGGTCTAGACCTGGTGCAAGGCACTACACTGCACGGAGTGGGGCCCAGGCTCCCTCTGTGTCACCCACTCCCAGAGGGCCGTCACTGAGGACCACTTAGTTTAAAGGAAGCACCCCTGTCCTAGTGGCCAGAGTGGAGGAGACAGGGCTAGGGCACAAACCCAGGGTCCCAGGGTCCCAGGAAGCTTAGGTTCTCAGCATCCACTACCCTCACTCAGGATGCCCTCTGTGGACTGACAGCATCCACTCCCCTCAAAGCTGAGCTCACCCGGAGCAGGGCCGGGCTCCCCAGTGTCATTTCCCTGTGACATACTGGGTGCCACCCTGGCTGATCCCCTTATGCAAACAGGAGAGGCCAGCCCAGCCCAACAGCCAGACTTTCTGTGAGTATCAGGGCTGGGCTCACTGAGAGGCCAAGAAAAACAGTCCCTCACCTCCCACCACCACCTAGCTTCCCAGTCGCCATAGAGACCAGGGCAGGTGCCAACCCACCACCACCACCACCAAATCCCCCAAACCATCTAAGAGGAACAGAGCCGTCAACATCGGGCCTGGACAGGACCACAGACCCAGGACAGCGTGAGACCGTAGCCCTCTCCCCACTGATGGATGGGTAGAAAGTCTCCCCAGGATCGCACGGCCACTCCCGCAGCCCTGAGACCCTGGGGAAGTGCCTTCCCCTCTCTTTTGTCTGAGCCACAAACTATCTGCACTGTTGTTTAAATTCAATATATTCGTTTATTTGAAAGATTTTTCAGTGGTATTTCATTTTTGAAGTGGCAACACCTGTTACAGGATTGTGGGACCAGATGCTGGGTTCAGCTGTCCTCCTCCTCAACACTCAGTTTCTTCTGGGACAACCAACAAGTTTCTTATTTGTGTTTCCAGAGACGACCACACACACATGCACACACAAACGCGCGCGCACTCCAGACCAGCATGCCGGTGTCCATGTGTGCACACACACAGCTGTGTCCACGCTTTCTTCTCCTGGCTACACGTGTAGCCCAGGGACTGCCTAGCAGCACGTGTGGAGCTGTTTTCTTTGATGGGTGGGGCTGTGTCTTTTCACACCCTGCACGCCATGGCACGGAGGTACCATAATTTATGTAAGCAGGCCCCAAGAGTGGAGTTCTGCATATCACAAAGATAAACTCACTAGGAAGTGAGAAACGTGGATTATCACAAGAGAAACTAACTATAAACTGAAATGCAACAAATACGTAACAGTGTCAACACATTCTGCATCTAGACTGACACTGCTGTCCCCTTGGTTCTGGAACTATCTCTTGTTTAAAACAGACATTTAAAAAAAGTAGGCTCTCAAGACGGGCTAGCGCCAAACTGAGGCTGCATCTCCCACATTGTCGTGTGGATGTGATGAAACGCAGGTGAGGCGACACTGCCAAGTTCTATGCTGGAGAATTTCTGGACTACCTGGGAGCAGGAATGGTCTAACTATGACCCGATTTCCAGAAAGAAAAAAGGAAGAAAAAAAAAGAAACCTTGCCACACCAAAGAGCATAATGGCAAAAAGCAGTATGAACAAAATCCAAGAAACAAAGCATCTGTGTACCTTGTAGAACACCTGGCAAGTGATGAGCGAGAGACCAACAACTCAGGGGAGTGAGCAAAGGGAACTCCATGGCCCTGGGAGAGGGTTCTGAAGGTCCAGCTCACTCCCAGAGAATGCAGCCTCTTTCCCGGACCAGACTGGACCACCATTCTGGCCCATCACACTTCTATGCTGGGGAGGCGCACGCACATGGGCAGTGGGGGGGGGGGGGGGAAGCAGGGATGGCCATGACCTCGCAGGAGGGTGTTTGGTAATCTCTATCCCAAACACGCCGTGGCGCCGACGTGGCGGTCCCACATCTGGTGACGTGGCGTACCCATGTACTCAGTGGCACGTGAGAGACCACTGCTTGCAACAGGGTGTGCAGCAGCTAAGGAACGGAAACCCAAGGGTCTGTCCACCAAGGGGCCGGCCACACATATCACACCCAGGCCGCACAGTGAGATATGAGGAAAGCTACGGGAGAGAAGCCATCCCACAGGCACTGAGACAGAAAGACACCCATGGCCCACTGTGATGTGAGAAACAGAAGGGGCAAAAGGGCCAGGCTGGCCCCTGCCTCCTGGGTAAAGCGGGAAGAGCTGGGAACCCACAGCCACGCTGACCTCATCTCCCTAATAAGGTCTTGAAATGGCACGAAGCAAACTACAGGGTCGTCGCTTGAAGGGCTCAGCACTGATCCCGGGGGGACAGACTGCTTCAGTGTTCTCTTCCTATTTGTTTTCTTTATTTGAAAGACAGAGAAACAAAATCATAAATACACAGAGATTTCCCAGCTGCTGGTTCACTCCCGAATGCCCACAACAGCCAGGACTGAACCAAACCCAAGCCAGGAGCCCAGAACTCTGCCCAGGTCTCCCACGCGGGTGGCAGGGACCCCAGCACTTGAGCCACCAGCTACTGCTTCCCAGGGCACACATTAACAAGGAGCTAGAATCAGAAGTGGAGCCAGACCGATGTGGGATAGAAATGCTACACCCAGACGCCACCCCTCCGTCTTATTCTTGAGCCTTGTAAGCATACGACCTAGGAGGGAAATGAAGTAAATGAACGTGTGAGAAAAAGACCAGTGTAGCACAAAGTGGGCTGACAGGTGTACCGCCACAGGGGCACGTGTGGCCCGGCTCACACGAGGACAGCGTGCAGCAGGGTCTTCAGTACAGGAACCCACACCCACTGGCCCTGGAATGTCCCACACGGACAGCAACTGGGGGGCTGGCGGTGGACGAGAGACCCCACTCCCATGGACCTCTCTTTGTGCCATCTGAATGCCTGTGCAGTCTCCAAAGAGCAAAACAGGACAGCACAACAGAGCCGCCAGAGGAGGAACAGCTCAGCGAGCAGGGGCTACAGTGCCTCCACAGGACCCTCACGTAGGTTACAAAGACAGAGGCAGGTCTGCATGGACGCGAAGAGATCTCGGCGACACTGGGTGTAAGGAATGCCGCTCACTGAACAGCGGACACAGAATGAAGCTGTCGGTGTTCAGAACGCGCAGAAAAGAGGACTGAGCCCTACCCCTACCCCACCCCCACCCCAACCCTACCCCTACCCCACCCCTACCCCATCGCTGCTTCCACGGGGAGACAGGCAGGTGCCTTTAGCCTGTCTGTATGGGCCATTCTTTTTTAGGAGAATGAAGCCATCCAGTCATGATGTAATCGCAAATCAATTCCCAAACACACAGCACTCCCCCACCACATAAGCGGGGGGTGGAGGGTGGGGGGGCACAGAGGGAACTCACAGATGAGGTCCTTGTTTGCTCTGTGCAGTGGGGCCGGCTCGAGGAAGACGGTGAGCCTCGGGGGCCTGGAATGTTTTCCAGGCATCCCTCGCATCCCAGGGGACTGGCTCTAGGACCCCACCCCCAGATGTCAAAATGTGCAGGTGCTCAAGCCCCTTCTGGAGCAGGTGTAGTTTGCAAACACATAAGCACATTGTCCCATACGCTTCGGGTCACCTCGGACGACCTCAGTGCTGGGGAAACCAAACTGTTTCTTACTT